>CM077817.1:26137500-30937500 GCA_039764185.1 Tamarix austromongolica
ATAAGGGGTGCACGAGTTCCAAGATATGGGACGGGCCCTCTTGGGAGGAGAAGTGTGGATATAGTTAGCCATGCATGTCAAGGGTAAAACACTTTCAAATAAGATACGTTAAGATACTAATCACTTAAAGAGGAAGATGCTGAGCCGGGCCCAGACCGGTCCACCGGCGAATAATAGTGGCCAGGAGCCGGGGTGCCCTGGAGACCGTGCCACCGGCGAATAATAGTGGTTAGGAGCGTTTTGCCCCGTATGATTTCCGGTCCACCGGCTATAATAGTGGGGGTTTCCGTGCTCAGAAAACCGAACGTAAAACTTATAAGTCCTGGGAAAGATACTAATTACTTACAGTGGAACACCATGTGAGTCGGGGCCAGACCGGTCCACCGGCAAATAATAGTGGCCAGGAGCGTTCTGCCCTGGAGACCGGTCCACCAGCAAATAATAGTGGTCAGGAGCGTTCTGCCCTGAGTTTATATATTCCGGTCCACCGGCTATAATAGTGGGGTTCCCGCACTCACGTGGATTAATAAAGACTGTGTGTGAAATGGACATATTATTAACGAGGATAAAGAATAAGTCACCGGAAAGTACTCAGGCCTTATCTTGTGTGTTATTGCATGATACTTATATGATTGTGTTATGTAGGCTATGTGGTATGATCGTATGCTTGGCCTTAGCACACCTACGCCCTTACTCAGTACTAGACCCGTATTGATACTACACTGGTTGAATGGGTCATGTGATGATCCACCGACGGTGGGGAGCATACCTTGATGCAGGTTTTGATCGGTTACTAAATTGGGGTGGAAGGCTTGACTTGAGTGAGTAAGTGGTCCGGATATTTACCCTTCGGAATTTGTTTTGTTTAATCGTATTCATCTTTGGAAGTTACCAGTGTTATATTTAAATTTCCAAGGGTTTTATCATACTTTATCCTTCCGTTATTTTAATTCCTCTGACATTTGGAATTTTTAACTTGTACTTCCGAACGTAACTCTTAACTTCGTACTCTGATTTCCTTATTACTTATAACTTACTAATGATTTGTTTTGGTTCTATTATTTTAGCCTTATCAGTTAGTATCGGGTCGATAGTTGTGAATCGATCTGGTACTAAGTGTGGCGGTAATACCCCGAATTTATAGTTTATTCGCTTGCTTCCGCTAAAATTCTTTAAAATTTAACGAAATTTTTCAGTAGTAAATTTGGGGGTGTTACAACCTTTATCTTCTTTTTTATGATGCTTTGGTTGATGGTCATGGAACTTTTAGTTACTTCTACTCCTTATTGACTCTTTATCATGGTCTATACGTGATTTTAGATATCTTCTCCTTTCTGGATTGGTTGGTTTTATTTCACTCCTCGTTCGGTCTCCATAGAACTCCCTTTGTTCTTGGATATGTTGGATTGATTCTTGTTCACCAAATCTAGATTCTAATCTTTGTAATTTTGTTTGCATTAAAGGAATTTGCCTAAGTTGAGAATTGGTTACATTTAGATTGGTTGAGAGTTTTTGAATGGCCTCAAACATTGTTTGAAAAATTGGTTCCCCTTCCATGGTTTTGACTTACTAGTACACTTAACCACACATTAGTATAACACTTAGGGTGTTTGTTAGGAAACCTGAGTCAACTTAATGTCACCTTCTAGTCTTTAGTCGATTATTGTAAATAATAATAATAATAATGATTCTAATGAATCAAAAACACAACAAGCATTCAAATATACTAATTACACAACTAAATGAACACACTTAATAATTATCTTGGTTCTTGATATAGAATTCAGCATGTTTACTAACCTTCAATTCGACAAACCTTACCAAATATCGTGTATGCTTCAAAGGTTTCATGTGTAAATTGTTGAAAGTAAAGACAACACATAAATCTATACTTATTCTAATCAATTATAAAACACAAACATTTGACCAAAAAAATTCAAAACACACAAATCAAAGACAAGTAGAAAGTAGAAACACATAATCAGTAGACCATATTCTATACCAGCTAAGGAATATCACGACCATAATTTCACTTACACCTATATTTTGATCGCCACACATGATCATCCAGCACTAAATGCACAAGACACATGTAGTCTTTCATGAAAAAATGAATGTCATTAATGTTGAACGAACACACACACATGATTATTTAACAAGTTTGACTAAACATTTTTTTCAATACTATGTTAATTATTTACATATGTTACTTCAAGATTTTTTTCAAGATTCATGCAACACTACTCTACATCATGCATAGAATACTTAAGAACCTTTGAATACTATCAAGATTCACAAGACATTCATCAAGATTCAAAGAATTCAATCAAGAAGAATGAAGAATCTTACTAAGACCTTCAATGGTGACACTTGTTGATGTCAAAACTTCATGTTGGTTTTTTAGTTATGATGTTGACTCCAAAACAAGCTTTGATACCAAATTTGATGTGAAAGATCATAGATTAATAATCTTCTATAGTGTAGGACCTTTATTTGGGGATCATAAGTTGCAAAATTCTTCCCAAATTAATTGTATGTTTAACTTGTATATGTTGATCTTGGTAGCTTTGATAGGTTAGCATTGATCTAATCCATGATCAAGTCTCTTCAATAGAGAAATATCTTATTTCTCTAGAGAATAATCTACAACTCCTCAAGAACCTAACACTTTAAGAAGAAGAGGATCAAAATGCTCTCTACTTGTCGATTTAGTCTTTCATTTATTCATTCATTCATAATTTTCTCTCAATGTAAAATACCCCCACTCACACAGGCCTTAGTTTACCTTTCATTAGTTAAGCCCATAGAACCGAACTAATTAACAAAGGCTAACCACATGCATATGTATATTATATATATAGTAATTACAATGATAAATTACAAGCATTACAAAAGTATATAATAATATAACAAATCTACACAAAACTATAAGTATGTAATGCATTGAACAATCACATATGATCAAGCTTTATATCTTGTAGCCTTGTCTTCTGTGCAACTTTGTAATCCTTCTAATATCATTGTCTTGTACATCAAATATCTTTAATAGCTTGATTTTCTTGCAAACATATATAATACCTACAACAGTTAATTAACAAAGCATTAGAAGTATTAGAATCTTCAAGAACAATTGGTATCATCTCTAAGTATGCTAATTCTCGTTCTTCATCCTTAGAAGAGTAAGATTGAGATGCTCCTGCATCGATCATTACCCTTACTAACTAGCTACAAATTGTAGTGAGGATGGGTTTTTGGCGACTTCTAGTAGTTGTCACACCTCAACCTTGCTTCATTTCCCTTTTATTTGTGTTTTGTGTTGTTCCTTATATGTTATACTTCCTTTAATAACCCCTTTTACCCAAGAAATTATGTCTCTTCTCTCTTCTTTTTCCTCTCCTTTTTGCCTCACTGACCATTACCTATGAAATTATTATTGTTGTTGTGTTTTGTTCTAGTAGAAAACTCATGTCTTTTTCCCTTACTTTTGTTTTATTTTCCTTCTCATTAACCCTTGATTTCTTATTCCTTGGTGGTTTTTTGTTTTTGTGGTGGTTTTCAAGCCTCCGTATTCAAAACTATTTTTTTCATTTCACATATCTCCTTTAATTTCCATATTTAAGCTAATCTTATCTCTTTGATAGTATTTTTGTGAAGGTGACCGAGTGATTTAGAAGGGGAGTTTCTAGGCTCTTGATTTTTTATAGCATTGCTTAGAGCATAAGATTGTGTAAAATAATCCAACCTTTAGAAGTATATTTTTATGTGCTATTTATTTTGATTATTTAAATTCAACCATGATATTATTAATTAGGATAATGGAATGAGAAAATGTTTAAAGTGTAAGCATGATTTATTTTCATGATTTTATGTGTCCTATTCTTTTTATGAGTTATTAGTGAAGTAAGTCATTTTTTAATAATTAATTTTTTTTACCATGAAATCATGCCAAGTTATGTTAAGTATTAATTTTTCCTAAGCATGATTATATATTAGCATGTGATAAGTGTTAATGACTTTATTATGAAGTTTGGATGGGTTATGTCATGTTTGATCTTATATGTAAGCTTTTATTGTTTTAAAATTTTAAAGTATTTTATAATGTTTTTTTTTAGTATATGGAAGCTTAGATATGAATTTGGGTTGAAAAGAAATTAAAATGAACTTAGGGTTTATAGGGATTAATCTTGGGTAGGGGAATTTTGGTCTATTTATTTTTCTTCTAAAAACTATGGGTGCATCATTAGATTCATGGGGTCTTCTACTTAAAATTTGATATATAATATGTTAGGGTTTAGAGTTTCTTAGAGTAAGTTATAATTTTTTGAAGTTTTAAGGCTTTCAAAAGTATATAAAGGCATTCTAGTCTTTCCACTTCAATTATGAAAATTTGGGTTTAATATGTGAAAAAAAATAATAATAAGTTGAGTAAAGAGAATGTGCCATTTGGGTGGTGTTGGATGAGTGGGCTTAGGGTTTCTAAGATTAAATGATTAATTTAGCATAATAAAGATAGTTGGTCTTCTCACAAAGTTTGAGAAATTAAGGACCTAATATCAATGTTTAATATATTTATCTAAGTAAATAATTAATTAATGTGGACCCTCCATCACCATTAACCTAGTGTACCGTGTTATGGCCTTAAATTGTGATAAGTTACCTAAGTGACCGGAATGAACCGATTAAATTATTGGATAAATTTTAAAGTAGTACAATCTATTTGGTATTTAATCTACTTTTTTGGTATTTAATTTATATGTATATATAGATAATATTATCTATACATTTGTGGATAATTAGATGTATATATTAGTATAATTAGATATATACTTGTAACCAAATACTTTAAAACTATATTAATTTTTTTATTATTAATTTCACTCAAGTGGATCTCAAATTAATTTTCCCAAACATCTTTCCCTTTCCAAGTTCCAACCCCGGTGGTGAGTGGTAACCGGTGTGAAGTGAAACTGCATATTTTTGACCTAAAAGGAAGGAGCGAGAAAGAAAATGGCAGAGGACATGTCGCGCCTATAATTAAAGACACACTTGGTTTGCCGTTCGGACGATGCACTGCCCCTTTCCCAGCTCCCTCTGTTTTGATTCATTTCCCAATAACAAAAAGATTGTCAGAACGTCGTCATTTATTACTCCCTCTGATATCTTCAGAAGACTGTTGACGTTGGCTTTTCACTTCATTTGCTGCTGCCTCCTGCCTGCTGTGTGAAGAAAGAGAGCGAGAAAAAAACGAAAGTAACAAATCAAGAAATAGAAAAACAAGGCCGCATTTGTTTCCGCCTGTTTTTAAGCTGAACGCTGATCAAAGCTTTTCCCAGCTTCATAACTGAATGTTCATCAAGATGGAAAAGACCTCATTATTGCATACCCCTGGGCCCTCCCCGATTCAGTGTCGTGTGCCTGTCTGTCTGTTTTTTCTTTTTCCCTTCTAGTTAGCCTGTGAGGGATGGATACGATGCATTAGCTAATTAAATCATGCATACACAGATTGGCTAGATTTTTAGGGGTAAAAATAAAAATACAAAAATGTTTATCCCTTGCAATTTCGATCAAATCGAGGTTTATATTTTTAGCTTAATTTTGTTCCATTTTTTTTTATAAGTTTTCATAGAAAGAAAAATAAGCCACAATTTTTTCTCGAAATTTTATCCTAGGCCTAACTGAAGTCATTTACTACTTATTTTGGCTGCTTTAATAAATCAAATTAGTACTGATATAATTCCTCATTTATTAGCTAATAACTCACACTGTTGTTGAGGATTACTAGCTACAAGTGAATATATTATTTTTTTTAGCGGGCTTAATGACGGCACCTAATCTAAACTAACTGTTTGTAAGGTTAGACATTTTAATCATGACTGAAATTAAAAATAGATTGAAGAGAAAGGCATAATGAGATTGTTGCATGATTTCTGTTTTCGCTTAAAATAGTATTGATAGATAATATTATTATTAGTCAACGGTACTTTATTTTTTTATTAAAATATAATAATTCTATACTATATTTCTAGCTAAATTTATTAAAAAGTAATAGCATAAAATTTGACTAGTTATGCTCATGAATCCACCATTTAAAATAGAAGAACATTCCAAAACACCCCCTTACTACTACTACTACTACTATCTACTATGGTTATTGTATATAATGCCGATAATAATAATAACAATAACAATAATGACATATATAGTCCTAGGATCGTAAATAAACCAAACCAAGGTGGGATGGATTCGATCTCAGCTCTCGAGCTTTTGTAGTAAATAAAACGAGTTTATAAGATTTTATACCGTAAACAAGTTTAAATTCAAAATTTTCTTGCTTAAGTTTGCCTCGTTTATTACACGATCTTAAAAATAAAGCTTGAGCTGTACAATTTGTCTAATTAAATGAACGAGTTAAATCAAATATTTACCGAAACGAATCTAGAAACTTTCCGAACCTATTATGCTCATTTATAATCCTATTTAGACCTAATCTCTTATAATTTTGTAGGTACTAGTATTTTTTTTTCTAAAAAATTGTTTTTGTTTTAAATTCCTTGTCCCTGGGTTATCGCTACTTCAGCCATCATAAGAAAATCACTATAATCTTTTTAATAATTTCACTCGTAAGGGGGGAAAAAGAGTAAAAAACAAAAAGTAGCCGAGTATTTTAGGGCCGTGATTATTTGTCATGCATACCATTCCCATGGAAGTAAACTACGGACTCATGACTTGTATAAACGTGCATGCGTAGAGTAATTGTACTGCTACAAAATTGACTAAGAATCTAAATGACGAAATAATAGGCGAGGAAATAGGGCTCTTTTCTAGTTAACCGTAAACATCTCGGTGCTACATATATATATCTACTGCTCTGTAATCTATGCCCCCTTTGTTTGTCTTTCTACCTGTCATGTTTGGGCATTCATTCGTTCGTTCATCTGATCACTGTTTGCCATTGCTACGTCTCCTGTGCCTCATTAATTTCACATTTTGTACCTTTATTATATTTGACCGAATGCTACTTTCGCTCTCTAGCTAGCTAGAATATTACAGCTCATATTTTAATGTTTACAGCATCTATTTCGGTTCCCTTTGTTAATATCGTCTCTCAACATTTCCATGCCCATTATATTATGGGAATTTAACTCTTTTCTGTATCAAAATGACCCGACGTCGGTATTACTTGTCCGTTACGGACTGGGTGATACTTTCTCTTAAGCATATGAGTTATATAAAAAATGACCAACCTTCAATAAATTCAGATGATCAAAGAACATCCAACACCTTCGAGGTAGAAAACCTACTAACCATGCCAAAGCCTAAACCAACTGTTAATTTTTAAATTACCTATTTTGCTGGTCATAAAGGTCTCTATGATTAAAAGGGATGTCATCTATTATGCACGACATGGCATACGGCATACCTAGGGGCATTATCCATGTTTACGTATTAATTAGATGGAAGATAATGAATGTATCTAGAGATCATAAGATACAAATATTTGAATTTCTTTTTTCCCTCCAAATAATTAAGGTATAAAGAACTTTATATTTTCAATAAAGGTATAATTATTTGAGTAATGTTCCATTTAAATTATTACGATGTACACATCACTGGTTTTATGACAATGAAATAGTAGTAGTATTTAAAAAGTTATTAATACGCTAACGCTACATGCACACTATAGTAAAATGACTTGCTCCCTCTATTACGAGTATCCATCTATAATTTATATTATAATACTCTATTTTTAGAAACCTTAATTATAAAATAGTAAATATGTGTAATTTATAATAACAATTATTGTAGGATATTTTGCATTAAATGTATTAATGGTATGTATATCATTATTATGGCGTTTTATATATATAGGATTAAGATCATATAAAAACTCTAACCTAAAATACAAACATAAGAACTAATTTGGATCATAGATCGATAGTTAATTGACGGTGATGATAAAGGATAAATAAAGATGTCAGTTTTGATTGTGTGATCTAAAACCAAATGACTGATCTGACAAAATTAAATTACCTATTTGTTATCCTTCTCTTTAGACTTTCTGATACCTTCATGTAGTCCACTCAATGTTTAATTATCCCTTATTTTTTATTCTCTTGCTTTCAATTTACTTTATCACCAACCAACGTAGTGTTAGTGTGCGCAGTGGTAGTGTAGGCTGAAGACTTAATTATGTAACAAGGAGATGGCAACAATGGTATTAGTTTAATGGTAGTCTGGCGATGCTAAGATGCAAATGAGGGTGGGTGAGTATTTTTGCAAAAAATTATTGGCCAAATTAAATGTTTGCAGATGATTTGATTTGAAATATGTGCTTTAAATTGGTCGATTGGAAATATTTCTAAATGGCGGCTTTTGGGTAGTGAAAGTTACTATGGGAAGTGGAGAGGAGGGAAGAGGTAGGAGCCTAATACAGACATACCGTAGGAGGTGTCAAATGAAAAAAGAGAAAGTAGTAGCTGATGAAGTATTTTTTCTAAAAATTTTATTATATATATATATATATGTTAAAATCTAATTAGAATTTGGGTTATTATTTTTAATTGTAGTGGGGACTCCAACCTACATTTGTTTTATAGAAAAACCTTAATTCAGTTAACCGGATATATTTTTTTTAGATTATCTCTCTCCATGTAGCGCCTCACCCTATTTTGTATAGTATGCCCTAAACTCTCCTCTCCTCTCCCAAAACAATTTTCTCCTTTATGTCAACTTCCCTTGTCCACGCCATCCTATGCACCATCTTTTCCTCACCTTGTCTTACCCATTCGCACACACCATCGTTCATATAATTAGCCTCCCTCTCCTCTTGTTTTGCTGTTATGGATTAAGCTGAGTGGACTACCTTCTTTCCCTCCTTTCTCCTCTCTGTTCCCTGATCTAGTTTCATGAAAACTAGCACCACTCCACCATCACCAACCACCACCATTTCCCCTTCAAAATAATTGTAACACTCCCAATTAATACGACCACAAGGAGGCTACGATGGAGTGCTTTCAGATTGATTAGATGACCACATAGATCAACATGATTTCTTTCAATGAGTTTTATCCTAACTCAAGCAATTTCCAAAAAAAATTTAGAAATTTTTTGAAACATCCCAAGAGGGGCACCCTTCCTAAATTTGCTCCATGGCAACCATGCTTAACTATGAAGTTCTTAGGATGGAATTACCAAAAGGATGGTATACCATGTTGATATAAGTAGCCATATCAATTCTTATGAGACTCCTCTCAATTTTGGGGTATTGCAACAATGAGCACTACCTCCCCATCAGTGCCCCCCGTCATCGTCAATCACCACCACCCTAAGTTGATCCTTCTTTCTCTCTTTATCATGGCATGTTTTAATTTTGGATGAGGAACATGGCTATGCACCCTCGTACACCCCAACCGTGCCCTCTTGCACAATCTTGCACAAAGTCGCATAGTGTCGGGATGTGATTATATAATAGATTCATGGCATTTTGCCAGGGTTCCTCCATAGTTGAGCTGTACTACTTAGAGTTCATTGATTTGTTTCGTTTCACACCTGATGTAGGGGCACATAAGGATATGAAGATACACCAGCTTGAGATGGGCTTAAACGCTCGCATCTAGGAGCTTCTCTCAAGCTCTTCTTTCCCCATCCTATTTAATATGTTTGAAAAGGTTACTAAGGTTACAAAGGCTATTTAAATCAAGGTTAGTGAGACCTTAGGAAGCAAAAGGAAGCTGGAGGTTCCAGATAGTGATCGTAGGATTCGACCTCGGATAGAATCTCGGATAAGAGGTCAGACTGGTCAAAGCTAAGGTAATTAGGGTGGCTTTCATAGAGAAGGAGGCCAAGGATAGATTAGATACTACCACTGCAAGCATTGTGGACAAGGACACCTAAGAAGAATTTGTGAGGGTCAGGTAGTCCAATGTTACAATTATGGTAAGCTAGGTTATAGAAACTTTGAGTGTTTTCAGGTACCCCAAGATGGATTTTAGAGGATTTAGGTGAAGTCATCAAGGCCGATCAACTACCAGCAGCAACTAACACAGATAATCCTACAACTAATAGACATCTCACAAAGTAGAGATAATAATGGCAAGGCTTCAAGTTTTCGTCCACAACAATAAGATAGTAATTTAGGTTAGGGACTCAACAATTGAAGTGCCCAAAGAGATCCAATGTTTGGGATAATCTATCTTATTAGTTAATTAGAGGCAGATACTCACGCTAGGGTCCAAAAAACCCTTTTCCCACTATTTTAACCATCCTTGCTTTGACTAATGGAGTTATTAACTTTAGTGTGTTACATGTTGGATTTTTTTTAAGATGATTATGATAGGATAATTCTATAGGGTTAGTGATTCTGTGTGCTATGTGGGACTTATATGCTAAATCTATGTGGTGTGGTGTGGGCTTCGAGGATGAAGTCCCTTTTTAAGGGGGTAGTAATGTAATATCCCATTTTTAGAAACCTTAATTATAAAATGGTAAATATGTGTAATTATTTATAATATTTATTTTTAGATGTTTTGCATTAACTGTATTAATGGTATGCATATCATTATTATAGCTATTATATATATAGGTTAAAAATTAGATAGAATTTGGGTTATTAGTTTAAACCATAGTTAGGACCCTAAGCCGTATATGTTTTATCGAGAAACCTTAATTCAGTTAACTAGATATATTTCCCGGATAAGCTTTCTTTATATAAAACCCTACCCTATTTTATGTAGTCATCCCTATACCCTTCTTTCCTAGCACAAATTTCTCCTTCACATTAAATTCCCTCATTCACGCCATCCCTTACATCATGTTCTCTTTATCTTATCTCACATGTTCGCACACACCATCATTCATATAATTCCCCCTCTCTTCTTGTTTTGGTGTTCTAGATTAATCTAAATTAACTAAATACCTTCTTTCCCTCCTTTTTCTTTCTTCTCCCTTCTCCTTTCTATGGTTTTGTGCGAACTAGAACCACTCCACCATCACCAACCACATCGCAACACCTCGCCACCAACAACCACCCAACCACTATCATTCCCCCCTAAATCAACAATCGATGCATCCCCATCAATACCCCATGTCATCGCTAACCATTGTCATCCTAAGTCACTCCTTCTTTCTCTCCTTGTCATGCACTATTTTGATTTTAATTGAGGCGCACAAGCGTGCACCCTCGTACATCCCAATTGTGCCCTCTTCAATGACCTTCATAGTCTCTCACACAATTGTGCATGCCCTTTTTTTCTTTGTTGTGTGCACCCCATACACCCTAACTATGCTTATTTCTTGCTCTCGACCTATGCATGCATTACATGCAAGGTTGTGCCTTTGGTCTTCTTCCTTTGCACAATTGTGCTTGTCACCCCTCCTCCATTTCTCATCCCTTTATCTGTATGAACCACTAAATCTTACTCTTGGTACTGCCCAACACCCCTAGTCTCCATCTCCATTTTATTTGGTCATTTATGCTGAAGCTCCCCCAGTGATTATACCCAAAATCACCAGATTTCTCCGCCTTGGCTTTGGCCATCTAAACACTAACCCTAGCAATGAAAACAAGTGCCATTTCTCACTGATAAAAACATAAAATATACATAATCTTAGTGTGTTTAAAGTATGATTTATGGGTATTTGAGGCATATTTCATATTTAGATCGAGGATACTACTTTAGTTTGTATTATTATGTATAGGTATTTGCTCAAGATTTAAATATTAGATGATTATTGGAAGTTAAACAAGAGTTTAGAGCCACAATGAGATTTATAATACATGGTTTAGAAGAAAATGGATGCATGTGTTTCAAGAAATAAAATTTCAACCATGATCAAATGTGAATCTAAAATACACAAATAATTAAAGTTATAGGCCTCTTCACTTGATTTCCAACGCAACTTGAATCACGTCAATCCGAGGTCAGACAAAAAAGTTACAACCAGAATACCAAATACTGCCCAAATGAGTACGGATTAATAAAGACAACAAGCACCACACTTGTGCTTTGGCTAAAAAATTTATGAAAATTATTAAAAATTTCCATATTTCTAACACCTATTGTAAACCCCCAAAAATTCACTCCTAAAAATTTTCATTTAAAAGAATAATGGGGAAGCTAAAATAGAATTTGGGGAATGTTACCACCACACCTAACATAAGATAAATGTCCACCATCTATCTCATACTAGATGCAAAGCTAAAAACTATCCAAAAAAATAAAATAATATATTTGTCGTGAAGATAACTCCCATAAGGAGATATCCACAAGTAGATGGTAAGTGAAAATTTTCACCGAACAAAATCATCACTAAATAAATCAGTAAAAACCTATGAAATAACCCTAGATTTTAAAATCTTATCAAACTAATGTGAAATTAAAACTCAATTACAACACCCTTGAAATTTTAATACAACACTTGAAAATTTCAAAAAGTAAATATAGGTAAATAAAGATAAATTTTGATGGATCAAACTCCGGATTGCATACTCTCTCAAACCAAGCCTTCAACCCAACAATAACATCTGATCTCAAGCCTACACAAGAGGTCTGCTCCCCACTATCAATGGATCATTGCAAGACTCAATCAACCAAGATAGTAAGTCTAATACTAAGTAAATCATGACTACCTAACTCATGGAAGGAAACACGATACACATAAGATATGGTAATCTCTAGCTTACAATTTTAATGCTCAATTATACATATGATAAATACACTATTCCACTTATACAATAACTCATGCTCAATTATACATGTGATACATACATTAAAACATATTCTCACAGATTCATGCTTATGAATACATGACTAGGCATGATAATACATAAGGTATAAGCATATAATAAATCATGATCATATGATAAGTAACACATGCTATCCTAGAAGATAGCATTCTACACATAAGGGCCAGATGCAATTTAAATAATAGATTATGTGATAATTAGGTACGAACATGCGTCATATAGTATCGCTATTATAAGGGAGCCAAGAGACATGCATAGAAAAAATAAATATAAAGTCCATGCGTAAGCGAGAATAATTCATTATTATACTTCATTATCGTGACCACAATCATTTTATTATATTATCTTGAGGATGGAGACTCAAAGATATCTTCACAACAAATCTAGCACTCAAACGGTACTAGTCCTGGCTAGCTGACCTAGAGACGTAACTAGAACACCTAATTACTTAAGTATGCATACCCCTTTAGGGCTGAAATATATTGAGACACCTATAGAGTAAAAAAGTGCCTCTCCGGATCTCATAAGGCACTCGGTATCACAGAATAGAAAAACACTAGAATAGTACCAACTAAATACCAAACCTAACTAGGATAGCTACCCCAAGTGATATAAGTTTCGACTCAAGATCTTTCACTTTAAGTAATTAATAGCTTATTTAAATGTTTAACCAATCATAGATCAAGCCCACATAATAGCACTTAACTCACTTCCATGAACACAATGAATTTCCATTATTATATCAATTTCAGGTGGCATTAAAGCCGATTCATTTTAAGTGACATTAAAGTTGATTAATTTCAAGTGGCATTAAAATTAATCCAATCCAAGTGGCATTAAAGCGGATTGATTTTAGGTGGCATTAAAGCCGATCTAATTTCAGGTAGCATTAAGGCGAATAATTTTAAATGGCGTTAACCAAATCATTCTATGGCATAAAATATAGCATAAGGTATCATACAATTTTAATCTACACTTAACCATAGATATGGTTTTCTAAACTGATTAAAATTTAGACACATTAGAACATACTCCAAAATCACCAAATATTTCATAATTAGGTGGATATGTTAACCACATAATCATAATCAACCCTTCACAAACTCAAACACATACAATATTCAAGAGGCATACTAACATGTGTTTGTATTAAAGCTATAAACTTATACATACATACAATTACCGCCCAATAACATAGTATATGGTTGACGTAATTAAATAATCAATAAGCATACTCATCACCTTTCACTCCAAGCAGATATACATTCAAGATTATGCCATAAGTAAAAGTAAATAGTGACTTACCTAAATCCGAAGCCAGCTAAGTATATTGAGAAATAGAGGGAGCTATTAAGAGCTCAACAATCCATGAGATGAATTTCCCAAATTGCCAATATGTCTACCTATGATATTATAGATTTCTATTGGTATTGTGCCTTTGAGCCCTATCTATGGTGAAATGAATATTACTCATTTTGATATTGAGATATAAGATATATTGTTAAGGTTATGGTTATTGTGTTGAGATAGATTCTAATCATTACTTCATAGAGCATCTCTTGCATGCATGGTTATTAATTTCCATTATGTACTAAATGAGCGAGTATGAGCAGTATATGGTTCTGGTGATTATCGTTTATTCCGCATGTATATTTTATATTGTTCATTGCATGTATATTTTAATATTGTATACCATATTTTGTTGGGATGCCTTTAATGTGTTTCATGTGGGATTTTTATAGTATTTTTGTATAATAGATTACTCAGTACCATTTTACTAATGTGTTCCATTTCATGGTCCATTACTAATACAATGGGTAGTATTTACCTAGCATGAATAATTTGAGGGTTTGTCTTCATATCTTATGGTAGGGTTTAAGAGTTAAGACTATCTACAGCTCTCTCGATATCTTTTGATCTACATTTTCCTGTGACTTTCATGTTCCCTTCTATATTTATTTTCCTCATTAAATTGTAAATCCTTAGCTAATGTTTTAGACTATCAGGAAAATTATATTATGTATTGAAGTATATATTATTATTTTTATGGTGTTTATTAAGTTAATAAAATTAATGTTTATCCTTTGCACTAAGTATAAGAATGGTAGATGATGCCACACCTATGTTAGGTGTAGGGGTAACACCCACTATTTTTGTAACTAATACTTTTACAAAATGAATTTTTTTTATTATTTTTAGGGGTTTACAAAGAACCACAAGGTTAGAGAGTTGACTACCAAAAATAGAAATAGATTAAAAACACATGAAATATGAATATTGACGATGCCTAGTTGATCAACGGTCTTCCTCCAAAGCCCTTGGAACTATCCATCTCCACTTCAACTCACTGTCATTTGATCCATAAGCATTGGTTAATCATCCGCTTGAAAAAACTATTTTCTACCATATTTATCTATTTAATATAATTTCCTTCCACCCCAAACCAAATATACATCAAATACACTTTGTCCACATGTTATTTCTACGATCAGGTTGGCATAACATGTCAAGTTACACTCAGGTTCTCAATAAGGATTTTACAAGAAATAGTGTATTACATGTTTTTAGGTTGGTTAGCTAAGGCTACTACAATTCAAGTTATAGAATATTTTATGGATTTGGGTCTAGTCTACATCCTTAAGTTGATGCACTATCGTATGCACAACAAATTTAATAAATAAATCCTAATTCCCAAATACGTAGTATATGGCAAGAAGGAGTCGAACCCACAAGGAATGGTATATAATCAATAATTCTGTAATTGATGTTAAACCCCCAGTTATGCAATATCATGTAATTATATCATCAAAATCTAAACTATGGATAAATAATAAAACACCGTACTCACTAATTAATTGAATAAGGACAGGAAGGTATTGATTATGGAATTAGGATATCAAATAATCATGGAGAAAAGAAGGATTCCAAATGATTTAATGTTGACTTGTAGAAACTCATATTAATTCATCTCTTTGCTTTCTCTCAATTCTAATAAATTGAATAAGCTCTCAATTTATCACCTAACCAATTAATAACCTAGGTTAAGAACACTAGATTCAATTAATGGCAGCATTACGAATGGAAAGCAGTCAACTACGATCATAATCACATAAGCTCGGATCATGCAATCGAACGAATTAATGGACAAGATTAATAATTAATCTTTTGCTACTTTGGAAACGTTAATTAATAATTACGTATTAATTCCGTTATCCTAGCGTAGATTAAGATCTAAAATAGATAGGTGATCAGTCTAATTAGTTTAAATTCTTAATCTATGATGCGAGATCATTCAATTCCGTCCATCAATTCAATTAAATTCCATCTAGAATCATGAATTCAAAATCCAAAACCCTAATTCCATCATCAAATCCTCCTACCTTATATTATCTACATAATTGCAGTAACACACAATTAAATGCAATAATCTATAATTAACATCAATGCTTATAAATAAATTAATAATGAAACACTAAACACAAGAAAAATAATAATGCAGCAAAGAGAATTGAATTGCATTCAATCAAAAATCAAAACTTGCAATTAAAAGAGGAATGGAGAAGAACTTATCGAATTGAATTGCAGATTGTTGATTGTTCAATTGAATACAATGGAGAGAAAAAGAATTGGAATTACAAATTACATGTGGTATCTAGAGAGGATAGAGAGAAAGAGAAAATCCCATTCTCGAACTCCCCCGAACCACCTTTTCGAATGTTCAAACTTTAGAAATATATCGGGGAAACATTGCGCGAACGGTTACAGAATTTGAGAAAAATACGGTCCGTGTTAGAAAACACGGGACCCCCGTGTTTTTTCCTTGAACTCTCGACCAAATGCTGAATTTTTAAGTGCTGAAATTTGTGTGCTGATAGAAAAACACGGGGGGCCGTGTTTCTTGTTCCT
Organism: Tamarix austromongolica; assembly: GCA_039764185.1. Classification (NCBI taxonomy): domain Eukaryota; kingdom Viridiplantae; phylum Streptophyta; class Magnoliopsida; order Caryophyllales; family Tamaricaceae; genus Tamarix; species Tamarix austromongolica. The sequence goes on from CM077817.1 coordinate 26,154,152, forward strand.
TCATTATTTCTTCATGAAATTTCAACACAATCTTCCCTTTGATATATATTCTTCATTTCTAGTCTTTTCTTCCATTGATTCCATATCTCTTGATGTGTTCTTTGCTTCCTTTTCTCTTTCCATTGATTTCTCCTTTGAATTTCTTCATTTTTATCTTTTCCTGCAAAATCTATCCAAAAGAGAAAAGCTCGAGAAAAGATTAAATGTTATAAAAATAATGAGGAATAAATGACATTTTTACTTAGCAAAATAACATATAAATCTCATATATCATAAGTACATAAATATTAATTTATGTGGTCACCTTAACAAACACTACGACAACAATGCCTTTTAACAATGGTAGATAGATGATGGTTTTATAATAGATTTTTAATCATAGATTTTAACATTAAACATTATTAAAAATAAATAGGGAAACATTTAATAATGGTTTTATACACAACCATTATAACATCTCAAGCACACATTTTATACATCCTTTAAAACCCTTTACTATTTACCTTAGCTCTCAGTAAAACCATATGTCTCTCTAAAAATGAATGAGGCATGAGATTCCCCTTCATTAAGTTTCCATTTTCTATTAAAATTAAATGCTCAATTAAGCTTTTTAGCTTCCATGTCTCGTAATTATTGGTGATTCTCTTCTTCAAATTTCCCTCCCAACCTTCATCTATACACCCTCCCTAATTTTTCTATCATTCTCATTTCCATCTCTTTCTAACCCTAGCTGTTAAATGTTTGATTTCATTAAGTAATAACAATTTCTTTAATAAAATTGTCAATATGGTGATGTAATCTTTGTTGTTCTTATTGGAGCGCGTTGCTAGTGATGCCACCTATCATGCCTGTTCTTTAAGTTAAATTTTGTGTGTAATAAAAGGATATAGCTTTAATTTACTTATTAATTTACCCAGTTCATTTTTTAAGGAAAATTGTTTTTGTCTTCTCATATTTTTTAAGGGTTTTTCTTATGTCCTTCATTATCCTAATTTGGTTGTATTTTTTCAGATATGTCCATCTTTACTTATATATGTTGGATTTTTAGTTTGATTTTCTCAATTTTGCATTGACATATTTAACATAGGCTAATGATCTTATGAAAGTGGCAAGTGATGAGCACTTGAATAGTAAGTTCATCTACTTTTTTTATTGTTCTAATTACCTTCACTTGTTGAAATCTATTGTTATTGAAATGGAAAAATATAGACATATCTACATATGTTAGGTAAGTTTCCATCTTAAAAGTTGTGGGATGGATAAATCTATTTGTATGGTTCTTGTTTTATTACTGTTGAAGTTGAATTAGCATCAAGAATGTAGTTCTATGTTGAACTACAAGGGATCAAGTCCCTCACGCTTGTTAATTTCATTATCAACTAATAAATTTTACAAAAAAAAGGGTTATGGCTCAGACTTTTAATAATGGTTATGGTTGAAAATAGTTGTTAAAACCTACCATTGATAATAGTTTTCAGCAAAAAAAAAACCCCATTATTAAAAGCCAATCTTTCTACGCTACAACGTGGTCTTTGGTTACAGTTCTAGAACTATTATTAAAGCCTTAAAAATGGGTGATTTGATAATGACTTGGAAAAATTATCAAAGATAAAAAAAATATTATTAAAACCTTTTCTTTGGTAGTGGAAATACAATAATTAGATGTTCTACTTTAATTTATAGTATGCACCATTGACATTTATGGCTATTATATTACATTTGAGCTTGTTTTACACTTTTATCACATGTGTGCTCTACTATTATTATCTCATATATGAATTTACTTGATACCTTATGGGTGAACAAAGAATGTTATACCTTTTACTCATGATATTATATTTGCTGTTGTATGAGTGGAATGGTGTGTATCGCATGTACACTTGAGCATGAATATCGTAGACAAAATCTTACCATGACTATATGTACATCATGTGCCTTCAATGAGTTAGGTAATTTTAATTAAATTAAAATGTCCTATATTGATGTTATGCTTGAATGGGTCCTACGACGGTCCACTAATGGTGAGGAGCATACCTCTCATGTAAGGTTGATTTTTAACGTCATGTTTTTGGGTTGATGACTTAGGCTTTGAGAGAGTAGGGCTACCTGTACTTTTTTTCCACAAGGACTTCTATTTATTTTTCTATACATATCTGTGAAATGTTTAAGAACTATTTTGAAATTTTATTGATGTTTTTCCCGTAATGCCTCTATGTTTATGAACTTTAAATTTTCATTTAAAAAGAGATGTGAAAAAGCTAAAGTAGAAAATAAATACTGATCCCACCATATCTAATACAAAGAGAGGTGTGACTAGTACTCAACTCATGCCAAATATAAGGCTAAACCCACTTAAACTCAAAACATTAGGGTTATTCAACACCAATTTCCCCGTTATCATTCAACATGATTGAAAAAGAGATCTATAATAAAATAGAGTAAGATAAAGGCTTTACAACTCACTTTATGTCTTAAAATGGTAGCAACAATAATGAGGGCAACATAAGTACACATGTAACATGTTCATTTTCATGAGCTAAAAATTATCTTTTAAAATGAGCTTTTGGAAGCCAAAAAACATATTCACCATGTTACATTACATCTAATATAGAGAATATATTTCCTATACCCAATATATTTGAGGTGCAAGGCTAAAAAGTAAACTCATACCTAATAATCAGAGGTAGGAAGCACTTGACCCCATAGTGATATGAGATTATGAAACAAAGATAAGAGAAAATAATGGCATTAGAAAATAAAGAAATAAAAGTATGGAGAGAGACATATATATTCAACTCAACCAAATGCTAATACCAACGCATAAGCACTCACTATAGGCATTCACATAAAAGCATTGAATCAATATATTCATGGAAAGGTGATATAGACTCATGAAAATGAGAAATACCCAAAAAAAAAAGAAAAAAGGATTGATCAGTACAATACATATTAAGGTAATAATACACATCAATATATTAAGACATACATATCATATATGGTTTATATGACAAGAGAGATAGTACACATGAATATATAATCATACTCAAAAGGAAATAGGCTAGGTTTCAATTTAGGTGATCACAAATATTTTATTTACTTAGTCACATTGTGATCAAATACCCTACTATTCATAACCAGTGGAATGGTACCATAACATAATATCCCTTCTAGATTAAAACACACCAAGGGGACACTATTAATATTTGGTGGAACATTATATGACCATTTTTTGGATAAAATGCACCTGGGAACCACAAAACTATACTCCTAGTACTTAACAATTCATGATGGTGACATGACGATCACAAGGGTTAAGAATGAGGTTCAGACACATCACAAGGGTGGTGGTGTGACATGATGGTGAAAGTTGTGGTGGAGTTATGTGGAAAATGTTGCAATACACATATGGAATATAATGGGAAAAAAAGGAAAACCAATGGAATAAAGAGGAAGAAGAAGGTTAGGTTTGGTTTGGAAAATGGAAGAGAAGATAAGAGGAATATCACAAGTTTAACTAAGGAATGATAAAAAAGGGAGAGGATGAGGGATTTTATGTGTAGTGTCTATGGTTTCATGGAAGAAGGAAGTACGAGGGATGTTGAGGGTATAGCATAGTAAGGGGTTATATTGTGGTAAATAGGTGGTGTGAAAAACAAAAAAGATAAGAGGGGTATATGTTGATATTAAGAGTTTATTACGTGAATGAAAAAGTAAAAGGTTGAGTGAGCAAGTATGTTAAGTTGGGGTTTAGCTAAGATTAACCAAACTAGGAAAAATCCAAGGTTAAAGGTTATGTAAGGATTAAATATTAAACACCCAAAATTAAATTTACCAAATTTCAAGGTTTTACAACAAATCCCAATATAGGAGAAACATTATACCGAATAGTCTTAGCAACTCTCTAACTCAAACATGAATATTTTTCCAATACCAACACAACTTGCACGCATTCCCCTAAAATAGTGGATTATCAATATGACTCATCATACTGAGTAAATCACAACTATTTTAAAGAGTTAACAAATTTACATTACACATAATGCAATAAAGCATAAGATCATGCATAAAGGCATATGATCACATGGTTTAAAAAAACTCATGTTAACACAAATTACTCATGTGGAATATCAAACAATCATTTATCAATTAAATAACATACCTTATAAATAAGGGTAGTACATAGTGGTAACAACCAACATTTCATAATGCATAACTGGTACCATCAAATTATCTCAACTAGCTGAGGCACAACTAATGCATAAACTAGGGCCCCATTGATGTTTTGAGTGATAATGTCAAACACACAACTCTAGACACTAAGATAGCTAAGTCAATGATGAATTGAGTGATAACAAATAATATACAACTTGGGATACTAATATATCCAGGCCACTGATGTTTTAAGTGTTTACATCTTACACACAACTTGGGATACCAAAATACCCAAGTCATTAATGTTTTAGGTGAAAATATCTAACATAAAACCTATATCCAATTCTTATGCCACATTTAGGTGGTCAAACAAAACCATTTAAATTGAATTTGAGAGGGATTATCATCTCAACCATGGAAACCATCATGGTCATCAACCTAAAGTAACTGACTCACTTTCAAGATAGATAATAAAGGAATCACATGACTACTCATCATAAAACAAACCTAGTGCTCTAAATCCTCAAGTAATACCATGAGATTTATGAATTAACCTATGTAGTAGAAATGATCCCTTTGACCTAATAGTCTTTTGCACTAGCGAGCCTAACCTGAGGCATAAGATGCCTACCCAACTCAAATCATCTTTCACTTTAAGTTATTAGTGTTTAAGTTCAACTAGGGATCACAAGGTCCAGCATAACATCTAAATCAAATCAGCAAGACTTTGATTACACAAGGTGATAACCATCAACTAGCCATAAAAGGCTAAGGTTAGGCAGCGAGCCAGAGTCTTGCAACATATAACCAATTTATTTATAATGTCATCCTTTAATCCCAAATATTCAAAAGCTAACAAAATTCAACATCCCAAACTATGGTCAATGGTAAAACCTAAAGTCAACTAGGGTTAACCTACTCTCATTTAATCAACACTTAAATAAATTAACCATATAGAATCATAGAAGAAATGACACACTAACCAAAAATAAGGCAAAATAAATACAAAACTATATCAACTCCAATAAACCAATATTGCTTTAAACCATCCCAAAATATCTTAAAAGACTAAAGAATCCACTTCAATGCCATAAAATATTAAATTGGAAGCAAAAAACCACTTAAATTACTGTTACAAATCAAATAAGAGTTTTTTTTCAAGGGAACAATTCTTTATGAGAAGTTAAAGTCAAATTTTAGTTAAATTTTCTCAAACATAACCATCTTTAATCCCTAAAGACTATATATAGCCAACCAAGACAAAATATTAGATATATTTGAGTTTAAAATTGTAAAATAAGGTTGTATATCATTTTTAGAAATAAAGTCATTATTTATAATCAAAGTAAAAGTCAACGGTTAGCAATCAATGTTGAATGGCCAATGGTCAAGGTTTGACTAATACTATTTGCATATTTAACATTTTACCATTTTAAGATTACTTGGTCATTTTATGTCCAATCATGATTAATCTTTTGTTAACCCTCGTTATGTATTTAAAGGGTAATTAATACATGATTAGTGATGAACAAGTTGAAGGTATCAAGAACACATATGAAAAACCATAAACATATTAAATGTTTGGTAAAGAACATGTTGAATATGTTCAGGAACACATTAACATATTCAACCAAACTTCCATCAATCATAACATAGAATATACTAATCTAAATGGAAACATATTATGTATCAATTTTATTCTAAAAAAACAACATGAATTCTTACAACACAAAAACAAAAATCAACTCTAACTCACAATCAGCCCCAAACTCATGACTATTTTCCACAAGCTATATTTGTGCATTTTTGGGAAAATGATCACAACTTCTTTTATACTTAACATTTTTTATATCCAAAAATTGAGTTGGAAATTAAACATCTTAAGATATAATTTGATACCTAATATGATTTTTAAATCTTAGACAACCGAGATATATTAATCATAAAAGTTGACACAAATTTGGTGGTCATGAAACTGGTTGATTTCATAATTCTTTCACATAAATAATAACCAATACACAAATAAAAATTTTATTATCATGATATTGAACATCATAAACTCATTCTCCACTATATTGAATTAATTAAATACTCGTATAAATCCATAAAACCCATAGATCATAAATATATCCCCATATAATGTTATATGACTAAATTCATTTCATGTTTTCCAATAAACTATACCATCTAAAGATTCAGGTAGATTCACCTAATTCCATGATAAGAATTCCTGTATAAAACCTTATTTAATCTTATAATAACAAAAAACCGTAAGTGTATAAAATCATAACAAAAGAAAAAGGAAAAGAAAAGGAAATGGAAGGATAAACCAATATTAGGTTGTGTTGATTGAATGAAGCTTTAATTGATGTCTTCTATGGAGTATGAATGGTGTGTAAAGGAGAGGGAGAAGTATTTTATATGGAATATGACACTTAGGTAAAATGATAATGATGAAATATATGCATACACGACTTAACAACTAAGTTAATAATAAACAATGCACTTATGATTATTTGTTTCAATAAATGAAAAGGGGACCATGGATGAGGTGGCATGATTGGCCAATGAAGAGAGGGAAGGAAATCCACACGATGGGTGAATGGAATAATAATAACAAGTGATTGGTAGAGGGTGGTGCACGTTAGGGGTTTAGGTGCAAGTTTAAGGGGACATAACATGTGAAATTTTCAATGAAACTCATGATTAGGTTAGAGTTTTGTTTATGCAACTAACATGATATAAAGGGAGATTTGGTGCCACTTTTGACATATATTTAAGGTTTATATTATATCTAAGATATATTATAATGTTTAGGATTGAATCCTAAAGGATTAGGATAAGATTTATATATAGAAAATTGAGTTTCAAAAGCTTATTTTACCCAAAAATGATTTTTTTTTTCAAATTTTGGTTTTTACTTTATAATATAAAAATAAAGTAATCCTTTAACATTCATAAATTCTAGATAATTTAATTACTTTTTTTTAGGTGTAAAACATAATTGAAACTAAGATAAAAATGGTGTTTTTTATTAGGAGAATCAAACAAATATAAAGAATAATAATAGGATAAACTTATAATAATCCAAGAGAGGTTATATGGCCAAAAGTATCTTGAAAGGTATCACAAAATAAAAATTTCCAAAAAGGATAAGGATCCCTGAATGAAATGATTTCAAAATGAAACTAGGGTTTAAAATCTTTTAAAAGTTGTAATAAATCATTAAATAACATAATTTTATCTTATTTAAAATATTAAATATATTTTTAAAAAATTAGGGAATCATAACCCAAACAATATATTTATTCTTCCTTCTTAAGATCTTAAAATTAAGGTTTTCATCACAGGTTTTTTGCTAACTTTATTGATAGTGAATCAATTAAATAAAACCATTCCTTTTTCATATACCATTGAATACCTCCTTTTGGGTGTTTATTATATTGGTATAATTGATGCTTAATATTTTGTTGGATAGGTGGACTTACATCTAACATGATGTTTAAATAGATGCATGTACAATGCATTCACACATTGTGCCAAAGCAGATGAGTATGTTTACTCACCTCACTTTGTGACAAATTTTGTTGGTTGAGCCCCACCTCCAGCAAATAATGCCACTCCTTTTTACCTATGGTTGCAATTATCACATTGGGAATAATATACTATTTTTATAGTAAATTTGAGGGTTTTAATTTATTTTTTAAAAAGGGTAATGAATGTAAATATATATATATATATATATATATATATATATATATATCATCTCACATGGTAATTTTCTCACAATCCTCTCTCTATCTCTTGACATAAATTATATAACTAGGTGCTAAAGATATATTATTCTTCATCTTCATATTCAATTTCCATTATATTATGGATTCTACTATATTCAACTTTAAATATTTTAGAAATTCCAAATAATTCAAACTCAAGTGAAGTATCTAATAAAAAATTTCCAAAATCCATGAGATCCATATTTTGTAAAATATCAAAATTTTCTCAAATTCACAAAACAAAACTTTTAAAATATCCAAAATTCCCCCAAATACATTGAATATAATTTTCTCATACAACACACATCATTCTAACTCATTTAATCCAAATTTCTAATTACCCCAACCTCTAAATATCCACAAAAATTTCATTCAAAACTTTAATGATATAACTACTTCTATGGTTAATCATGGTCCTTTAACAAACATAAATTTATATCATCATAAAACTACCAAAGGTTGTGATCATGTAGCACATCATCACCGTAAAGTTAAGTTGGTGGAATGCATGAGGTAATACTCGATCTAGATGAAAAAGTTAGAGTTTGTGATTTTATTAGTTTTATATGTTCAAATTAATGTTTACTTATTGTTGGATCTTATCATATTTATGTTTATGTTATAATATATAGATTAATATGTATCATATTACTTGTCTATGTTGTAATATATAATAAAATGTGTGTGTGTGTGTGTGTGTGTGTGTATATAGGCACACTTTTGTAATGTTAAAATATGTTGTATTGGTTTTATATTATCTATTAATTAAAGGATAATTGATGAAAAAAATCATTACACAGAATAAAGTTTTCTACAAAAATAATTTCAAGAATAACATTTTAATTTATATTTAATAAAAATATATTATCCAAAGTTAAAATTTCATAATACATTGAATGAAATAAATATATAAGTTACATAAATTAAATTGAGATGAAGTATGATAATCTTATAAATAATAGTACCATTGATTTAGAGTTAATCAGTATTGTTCTCTTAACACTAGTGCTGACAAGAAATCACTTTGGGACTTCAGTGTTGTTGTGTGTATAGAGGAGAAGGTAGGAGGTGATTCCCCTTCAATACAAGATGTCTAAGACTTCACATAGTGTGTAGTACAATATATCAGCTTGGTGGACATAAAAGGATGCAGATGCTTTCTAATTTAGTTTAAATGGGGGGAGGATGTAGTGGCATGCAAGCTTGACAAAGCTTTGGTTAATGTGTCTTATGCCGAGTTCTTTGCACCATTTGTTTCTAATCATAACCTACATACAACCTCCATAGCAACACAACCCCACCACTAGTACTTGTTTCATAACTCCAACCTTGTGTTAACATGTTATTGTGCTAGATCGTATTTATTTCCCTAAGCATGTATTAATATGATGTAATTATTTTCCCAAGTATGTTAGCATGAAGTTATGTATCTGGATCATGTTAAATTCTTTAAGTTATTAAGTTTATAATGGCATGTTATAATGCGGTTTTGTTATATGAAATAATTATGCATGTGATAATGAATAGATTTGTGCTAGATATAATGCATATTAGGGATAAAGTTTCTATTAGGGTTTTTAATTTTCCAAACCAATTTTCATTATATAGTAATTATTCTATTACATTCCTCACATGTTGTAGCTAAATGTTGATATATAACACGATAAGGTTAAGCATTTTTAGGTTTAGTTTTGCATGATTAATATTCGTATGCCCTAAAGGTAGAATTGTCTTTTAAGTGTGACATGCTTCTATTTTACAACATGGATGCCTAACATGTATTATGTAATTTTAAGTATGAAAGCATGTGAGTTATGATAATTTATAATGCATGTTAGGGTTTTATATGTGTATTCATGTGTATATTTTAGTTTACATGATTGCTAAAATATTTTAATTTATCATATTTTATAATTTTCATGAGAAATTGTTAGTAAAATAAAGTTTAGCATTAAAACTAGATTATTGGTTTGATATTAATCTAGACTCTTGATTTCTATCTTGGACTTTTGACCTTAGGATTGACTTGATAATTGGAAATAAAGGAAAAGTGGTTAAGTATGAATTTTATAATTTTTTATGGTTGGTTGGAAGTATCTTAGTGCACTACCCTGATATTTATGAGATTTATTTCAAAATGATTAAGTATGGTTTAGTATCCCCCTTTCGTGGAACACCCTTGGTATGAATTAGTTCATTGAGCGTTGATATGAATAAGTGTAATGGTACGATGAGAATGCAGCCTTGTTAATGCATATGTTATGACATGTTTATTATATATCATTATCGCATGCACTCTTGATTTATTTATTCCACATTTCTCTTGAGATACCTCATATGTGTTATATGTGACATTTTCATACTTAAGGTAGAGAAGTAGTTACTCAGTATCGTTATACTAATGTGTACTATTTTATGATCCCCTATTCATTCAAGAAAAATTTGTGACTTTACATGATTGTTTTGAGGGTTTCTCTTGAGGACTGGTATTTAGGGATTGAGAGTTGGAACTATCTGGTATCCCCTTTGGCATGCTTTGATCTAGTTATTCCTTGGAATCTTGTGTCCCTTTTGTGTTTCTTTTTTATTTTATAGTTTTAACCCTTATCCAATCTTTTGTTATATTGGAACAACGTAAATCTATAATATAATATATTATCTGCTTCTTCAGATTATTGTACATAATTTAAATGGAGTAATGTTTTAGCCATAACATTTAATGGAAGAATGGTAGAGAAACTTTAACTTATACTAAGAGTGGTAGTAACACCCTAAGTTTTTATTATTTATTTTTTCATACTTTATTCTTTTAAAAGAAATTTTCAAGTGTTAAAAATAAAAATGTTATAGCTATAGTATTTAAAATTTATATGATATGATGAAAGGCAGGGGCGAAATTGTTTGGTGGTATAAGTTGGTATGTTGCACTTTTGCCGTCCTAAAATATTAGTTCCTTGCGTAACTTTCCGTCGAAAAGTATTAACAGCATTAGATGGGACTACTTGAGGAGGTGCATTGCGTTTTATGCTCTGATGGTACGGATGAAACTATTCAACATTTATTTTTTTGGAATGTTCCTACAGCTTAGAGGTTTGGTGCTTTTAACCATCAAGATGACATTTGATCAAGGGAGGATGTATTAAGGACTTTAGCTAAAGTTTTAGGGTTACCTAAAGAGAAAAAAGCCTTGTTAGGTGTGATTTTTTTTTTAACCTTTATAGGAATTTTGTGGTATGAACGAAATTTGAGGGTATTTCAAAAAAAAATTTATCATTATTTTAATAGTATACCAAAGGATATTGGTTTTATTGTGGCCAACATATTTTCTACTCCCAATGGTATCCGAAAATAGTCTAAATGGAGGGGGTATATTAATAGCTTTGCGATAAGTTGAGTTAGGGGTACATATCTCATCTTTTTTGGAAATGTTTGAATAACATTAATTTACTTAACAAAAAAAAGTATATATGAAAGTAATAAAGTAGGAGAGAGGATAGATTTTTTTTTTGACAAAATACAATAATCCCCTTAAAGTTTATACAATACATCTAGATGCTAGGCTTTTAAAAACCCCTTTTAAAAAAATCAATCCGGCATCTGAAAAAATATTGTGACATTTTTGTCACAACCTCATTTTATAACTCTAAATAATAAAATTAGGAGTCATTAATCACTTATTAATATTCTAAAATCATTTATTTAATCCATCCACTTGGAATTCAATCATTTCTTTCGAATCATTAAATCGCATAGCACATGTCTATATAATTAAACAATCTATGGCATTTTCACACGTTTAAAATTATTTTATGAGATTTAAACCAACTTTAATACATCATATTTTATATTTTTTGGTCTCTAAAATTATTCCACAAATTTTCATAATTCTTAGGATTTATTTACTATTTTTCCTAATAAATCCTTGTTTTCTATCATTTATATCTATTTAATTATCCTATAAATTTTATAATTACAATCATGCCTCTATAATTTTTGGTGTGTTACCCTAACATGTGTTAAACTCATATCTAAAATATTGGATGATACCAATCAATCAAAAACCATGCTACAATTAAATCCTCCAGAACTTACCAACCCTCTTATAATTTCACCCCTTTTTCTTTCTTGTGGTTGACTAAACAAAACACATTCCCCAAACCTAGTGCATTTTATATATGGGAATGGGGAGGAGTTTTTGTTGAGTTTATAACCATTCCACATCCTTTTCAAATAACACAAACCATTTCATTTCAAACCAACACAAAAATGCTAGCATCATCCACCTCACCCCAAGTCCTCTTAGATGATCTTTTCCTAAGTTCAGTCACTTTTCCTTTTCTAGTTTCTTTCCCTCCCCTTGTTTTCATTTTAAACCTCACATTTCATGCATAAATTAACCACCTTTTCTTTCTCAAAAATTAGGTTTCATCCCCCATCTTTTCCCCTACTTCCCCATTATCGAGCAACTTCATTCTGCTATTACAAGTGACTTCCAGTCAAATTTTCATTTACCACCCATTTTTCCAGTAATAATATGGCATTTACACCCATTTCCCCTCTTTTCCCTTTGTTAGGCAGCCATGTTATGATTCAACTACTGCTTGACATTGTGTTTATTACTACTGCAATACCTTATTTGTAGAAGCCTTAATTATAAAATGATAATTTAATATAATAATTATTTTATTATATTTTATATTAAATGTATTATTATCATAACTATTTAGATGTAAATTAAATTAAGTTAAAATTTCATAGAATTGGGATTATTAATTTTAGCCTTAGTTAGAACCCTAATTCATATATGTGTCATCGAATAACCCTAATTAATTCTAATAACCAGATGTTTCTATTACAGTTCAAATTTTCTTAAATATCAACTCTAACCTATAATAGAGTTTAGTTTTATCCTTCATCCTCCTCCACCAATATATTTTCTCCACCCAATCTCTCTTATATACAATTTTCTCCATGCCTCTAATATGCCTTCATCACCTACACCCTAACCCATCAACTCCCACATTCTACGCGTATGGGTTCACTTACTCAATCATGCCTCATTTTTTATCTCCCTCTCTACATATATGTGTGTATATATATAACACATTTAATTCCTCAACCAACCTCCTTTCTTCCATCATTTTTTTCTATCAAAAGTTACACCACCAAACACATCCTTCTTCCCTCCTTCTCGCTATCGCCAACTCACCCCAAAAACCACCACCAACCACCCTTGCTGCACCACACTCCCTTGCATCAGCAATCTCCACCATCCCCCCCTGTGCATTGGCCAAAGTTTTTGTTTCCTACCCTCCTACCTTTGTTAAAAAAAACCCTACTGCCACCGCCATTCATTCGGCCATCCTCACCAAAGCTTCCCTTGCTACATATTTCCCCCTAGATGTGCACTAAACCACCGAAGCCACTTCCTTTTCCTTTAGTCAAAGCTAAAAAACCCCTCTTCCACTTTTTCACCCAAAGGCACCGAACCCCCTCCCCTATATTTGGCCAAAAGCACCAAAGTTCCATCCCTAGAAATGACACATATAACCAATTCTCACCTCCTTCCTTCGTCATTTTCCACTAGTGCTGAACTCCTCTCTTTGGCTCCTTCCATCTATCAACTTCCTCCCTTGTTTAGTGAGTTTTTGTTGTTGTTCCTTGTTGCCTTGTTAGGTTCTCTTATCAATTACTTCATAACCCTCTTTTCCAAGTTGATTTTAGTTAATTTTGGTTGTTTTTGTTTATAATGCTAATATATGTGTTATTTGTATTGATGTAGGGAGTTTGAAGTGGTTTAGTAGATATTAGTTGGGTAAATATTACTTTATGCCTTTTTTTTGGATAATAGCTAACCGTACCCTTCTAGGTAAGATGTGAAATCATGTGCCTACACATAAAAGTCGTTATGTGCTTAGGGTATGATTTATGCATGAGTTTTTGAAAGAATATGTGTGTGTGTGTGTGTGTGTGTGTGTGTGTGTGTGTTTGTTATACACCAAAACTATTACGAATGTAGGAAAGGATATTAATATGCTAGTTAATAGTTAGTACGTACATTTTCCTTACCATTAAATATAAATTGCATACATGTGTATTATGTTGAATGGTTAATGCATGCATGTCTAGGGTTTTGGATATTGTCAAGATATGATGTAAATTTCATGTTAAGGGTTCCATGATTATCATATCATGGTAGGTAGGGTTGATATAAATAGAATAAACACATGCACACATGATAAAGGGTTAGAATATAATAATTGTTATATGCATGCTCCAAGGTTATAAATTCTTCCTTATATACACCATGATGTTAATTATATTGTTAAATATCATATTATACTATAAATATGTACACATGTGTTTCATGGAATATATGACACGTTATAAATGCATGATTAGGGTTTGTAAACGTAACCAGCTAAATGCATGTAAAGTAGAAAATATAGGCAATTGTTAAATGGTAAGGATTACCTATTTAATAAAATATTATAAATCATTATGTCTTATCATTTTTGTGACAAATCCTAATCCATGATTAGGGTTTTGAGAGCATTTTGGCCATTTTCGACCTAATGCATCTTTTTTGAATAATTAAACATTGGATGGACTTACACTTTGATATGATGACCTTAGTATTGACTTTGAGCATTACATAGATCTATTACCTTATGGTTTATTTCGATAATTGAAAAAAAATGGTTGAGGGAATCGTTGTGTTATGTGTAATATATGTGATCACCTTAAAAATCATTAATACTTAAAATGGAAGACCTATATATTGGAAATGGTTTCTGTCTAGGGTTAGCTATCCTAGAGACAAGTAGGAACTTTCAGTTTTTTTGGTTTAATGATGTGTCATCGTGCTCTAGTAAGGTCATATTCTACTCTATATAAGACCTATGGGCCCTATAGGGGGTATCGATACTTAAGGATTAGGTATCCTAGGTATAGAGGGTATTATGTTGCCTTGTGCACCAGTATGACCAATGTTTTGTTATGACTCTAGGTTAGACGATTTGAAGGGTACCATAATGCATTGTGCACTAGTATAACCTGTGTACTTTTCTGTCTCTGAGTTATTATTATATTTTCTCAAGTAATTAAAAATGGAAGTAAATATTGTGTAAAAATGTGAATGGATTAATCTGAGTATTACTTCAGTAGCTTTCATTGTGCACTACCCAATTTGGTATGTGTTTTGGTAGTTACCTTAGAGCTCTAACTTTGATATTTTGAGTTATTTAGAATTTATCGATTTAGTAGTTACCTCATTACCCTACCCTTGGTATTTGGAATTATTTTGATTATGTCAGTGTTGGTCATTTTGAAATCGCATGATTTTCCTAATGTTTCCCTACCATGTTATCAACTATGTGTTTCATATGGTTTTTCATGTTAGTGTGGTGTAATGGTTCACTCAGTACCTTAGTAGTAATGGATTTTATTTTCCGCCCCTATATATTCAATGGATAGTGTTTATCTTGTAGGAATACTTCGAAGGTTCAAATTGATGGCATCTATTAAGGGTTGAGAGTTAGGACTATCCGGTATTTACAATAAAATCTTTTGATTCGAATATTCCTTGGACTCTTATGTCCCTTTCTATTTATCCTTTTGATGTATTGTAACTCCTTTACCTCATCATTTTTGTCTTTGTTAGGATAAATTTAATTTGTAATGAAATCACTATTTTGTTCCTACGTCAACAACTTTAATTTAAGTAAATTGAAGTTTCATCTTTAGGACTTAGTATAATAATGGTAGAGTATGGTGGACTTATATTGAGTGTGGCGGTAATACACATTATTTTTATAATTGTCACTTCTATAGAAAAGATAATTTTAAGTAGTAAATTTAGGGGTGTTACAACTGTTGCACTGTGCCTCTACTCCACTCCTTGTCTTTCTCTTTTTCAATGTCAACCAGCCCATAACATCACCTCATTTGCTCCTCCTTTCCCTTGGTTTTTTGGTGGCATTTTTATTGAGCTTCCACCACCCTTCTTGGGTTTGGTTTTTAGCTCCTTCAGGATGACCACTTCATGTCCTTCAACCCTCATGTTTGTTCATTATTTTACTCTCCAAAATCCTTCCATTTAATTTCTCTTCTTTCCATTAATATACCAATTAATATATAATTATATAACTCTTTTATATTACATTCTTATGAAGGTGGACCAAGTGGTTAGAAGATGAGTGGTTAGCTTCCTTATTTAAGCTTTGCCTATAGCATAGGCTTAGGCAACTAAACTAACATATAGAAGTAGTTTTATGTGCTAGTTTTTTAATAAGTTAATGTATGTATGTTTTTATTTATTTGGTATAACCATGAAAGTATGTTTAAGTTTTAAGCATAAGAGTTATGCATGTTTATTATATGTAAAATAATATGTATGTAAGCATGATGTAATTATGCATTTTGATGAAGAATAGTTAGAATGGCTTGTTGTGGCTTTTGGCCTCATTGTGTTGAGTATTCTTATGAATATTTTAATATTTTTAAGCATGAATATACGCATATAATGATATGTTAAGGAGTTTTCATGAATTTCATATGTTTTAGTTGAAAAATAAGTATGTTAGAATATGTATGGATTTTTTTCCCTATGACTTTATGTGAGTTGTGGTTGTTTTATTTTTACCTGAGAATGTTATTATATGTGTAACAAGATATAAAAGCTAGGGTATGAGATCATTTAGAGTTAGAACAGCCTTTTAAGTGTTAGGGTATTTTTTCCTAGTTATTTTGAGAATTACTACATTTTTTTGTAAGTTTTGAGTTTATTATTGTCCTCATTGGGCTTTTTACATAAAATTTGGTATATTATATAAAAGGGTTTGCAATGTTTTAAAGTATGTTATGAGTTTTAGAAGTTTTAAGGAGATTTAATATAAATAAGGACTTTTGGGTCTTTATGCAATAATTTGAGTTTTAAGGTGATTATCATGTTAAGAAAGTAAATTTAATTGGATAAATGTGATAATTGTTTGGTGTTTGGTGAGTAGAAAGTAAATTTAATTGGATAAATGTGATAATTGTTTGGTGTTTGGTGAGTAGACTTCGAGAATTCAATTAAAATTAGTTAATTAATCTAATGAAGTGTATTTTGGATACATAGGAGTAATCTCAATATTGTAAACTAGATATTGATTGTTAATGTTCCATCCTAGGAAAATAATTCGTTAAAGGCAAGCCTTTTAGCATGAAATATACATCTCTTAATCCTAAGATAAGTTGGTTGACCTTAGGGGCATTTTAGTTATTTTACCTTTTTTTGAATAATTTTTAATGATGTTGGCCTCACACACAAAACTTAAGAGTATTTTTTACCCTTGCTTGACATATGGTGTTGACCCTTGGTTAGTGGTTAGCTTTGTTGACCACTGACTTTTGTTGACTGTTGACTTGGCATTGATTGTTGACCTTTATCTTGAATAGTTAGAATTAATGAATATTGATATCTAAATTAAAAGTGGGCCTTTAATAGTTGGGAACTTGGAATCTAATCCCTTGTTTATCATATTGGGCCATAATGGCATGTTGTCAGCCATTTGCTCTCTAAATGCTTAGGTCTTAGTTTCTTTATGGATTAGGTGTATGAATATTATTAGGACATAATAAAATAAATGGGTTTGTTTTGGAGGGTATGATTAAGTGTTGTTATACGAGCCTTGATTGTTGTTGATCTAAGTTTTGAATAAAACAATTACTCACTTAAAGTGTAAGATCTAGAATTGAGACAAATAGCACCCAAGTAGCTACTCAAGCATAAGTTAGGTACTCACTTGGTACTATTTTGGTATTTTCTTTTTTGATGATTTTGAGGAAGACTATAGACGATTGTTATATTCTAATATCATCGACTATAGTTAAGCATTATTTTTAATTTTTTAGGGTAAAGATGACAGTTATAGTGTAAAATCATCATTTATACCTTAATACATATTATTTTATCATCCGTTCATTTTAAACTAGAATAATGTTTTACTTTCACACATTTACTCAAACATAAAAGAGAGAACTTTCATCTTCATGCAGAACCTCTACCATCTCTGGTACTTCAAACCTTATTCTCCAATCATTATCATCATCTTTTCCTCTTTCTTTCATTGTTGTTCTTGTTCTTCATACTTCAGGTATGTACATTGTTATCCTTCATTCTTGTTTAATGTGTATAGAATCTTACATTCTCCGTGCTTAAATAGTTTTAAATCCGTGAAACATGATTGCTCAAATTTTCTCTTTAATATGTTATATACCCTTTAAAGTGATTTTGAGTGTAGCATGGATTTTTTCTATTCTCTTATATGGCTTTTGAATTTATAGTTTTCATTTTAATTTTTATGTGGTATACGTGTTTTACATACTTAGTTATTTGGTTGGTTGATAATTTTTGGTCGGTTACATGCTCTATTACAGTGTTGCTACTAATTCGAGCATCTTTTTATTGTCATGTGGTTGTAGAATTTTATAGTGGTTTCATTTTCTTTGTTTTGTAGTAAATTGAGCATGAATACCTTTATAAATTGTTATAGTGGTTTCAATGATGCATGCTTGGTGTGTATGGAATTTTAAATATTACAAGAGAAACTAGTTTTAGGAATTTTTCTTGCACGCTTGTGTGAAAATAGAAAAATTTATCAATGCCTTCTTAAAATCCAAAATAAATTGTTTCTTTGATGGTTTCATGTAGGTATGGTATTTCAAGATGATAAAGGGAGGAAAGGTGTATAAGGAAAGAGTGAGAGGGTGAAAATGAAGAATGTTTATAATGTAAGGCACAAGGACTTAGATATGTAGTTGATGAGTTTCCTAATGAAGGGGTGTTAATTGAAAAGAATGGACCATAAGCTATGTAAATTCGAGAGCTTGTGCATTGGTTCCCATTACCATTCTTGAATGGAAGGTATCTAATGAGATGAATGAGAAATTAGGGGATTTTATACACCTATAATGGGAATTTATATATTGATATTATATTATCATTTAAATTATATAATAATAATATTTAATGCTCTCATGATATAGAGTGGTTTTGATGTGTCTGAATAATGTAAGAAAGTTATACTTCAAAAGTGTGTTGAACATTGGAAATAATTTAAGTTCAATTTAGCATGCCTTTACATACTTGATGAAGATGGAACTTACCTATCACAACCACTTATAGATTATTAGTTCATGATCACGCCCCAATAATGGATTGAGTTGGTTGAGATTAAAACGTTAGAAGAAGATAAGGTATGTAATGACTCACAATTTATATTACTTATAAACATATATATACATTTTCTCTATGCCTCATATGTTGTTGGTGAAAGAAGAAGAACCTAAATGAAAAAACAAAAATAAAAAGTAAAATGATTTCCTTCACAAGAATTTGCCTGTTGGCAATAATGTCGTAAGAAAAGAGTTGGTGAATAAATAAATAAAGTCATTATATATTGACTATTGTTAGTCACAAATGATAATAACTAAATTGATTTTTAACCTGATTATAAGGAAAAGAGGCAAAGGACCATGCATAAAATGAAGGTATTTCTTATGTACCTCATACAAGAATGGATGTCTAGGTGAGGCTTAGAGTATATAAGAAAATAGGGAAGGCTACCAATAAACCAACCTAGACAAGCTTTGATATAATTTTAAGTATTTAGAATTATCTTCTTAATATTATTTACATATCATTTCTTACCCCTAAATATAGTCATATCTCTAATAGGAGGAGGTATGGGCAATAGGAGTGTCAGGAAGTAGCCAAAATGATGTCCTCACTCACGTTTTGGGGACTAAGGAGCATCATGGTTGAGTTATTAGATTGTTACACGATTCCACATTGTCAAGTACTTTTGGATGGGTTCTTAGTTCTCACACTCCTAATTAAGAAGTCAATTGTATAAGAACCAAAGTGGATACTTTAAGATCAAGCCAAGTAGAGCTAATTGACAACCAACAAAGGATTGAGGAGAAAATGCTAAAGTTTATGAATAAAAGTAAATCCTGATCGAAAGTTGATATGATTGTAGCCATTCCTACTCCTAAAACTCCTAGAATTAGAAATATCTCTTACCTAAGATAATATAATTTACCTTTAATTATTTATAATTTAAATTGTATCTATGATTGAGATATCTGAAATTAATAAAAAAACTTTAATATAGGGTTAATATATAAGTGATCTCAAGGCATCAGAGGAAGAGGATATTGTCACCCAAGGAACTACTCATTTATTTAAGGATATGTCGTAGGAGCTTAACAAAGTTTGATAGACTCTTAAAAACATCTACAATTAATATGCTTTCTTAATATACCTTTTTTGAAAGATGGCAATCGTGATATCCAATACTTTTTAGGGTAGTTACTTGAATGCCTATGTCATTTAGTTATCCCTAACAAAGTATTATTATCAATAGTTAGAGCTAAATTAATTAGTTTCTTAATCATTATATATTAAAATCTTTTCTTTCTTTTTGGCTAGGATGATAAAGTTTTATAGAGAAAGCTAAGTCCTAAGGAGCAAAAAAAGAAGGAATTAGTAGAGGTTAAAGCAGCAATGTGTGAAAATCATGACACACCTCCTATAAACTATCAAGTGTTGCCTCATAGGATGATAATATATTTTGATGAAGTCTTGCACAGTTAAGATTTGAGCATATAATAAATTACCATCGTGATTGTTTTCAAGACCCAACAAGTTAGTGTATGTAGAGGAGCGGAGGACATTGTTCATTTGTTTTCATCCAATTTTAATATATGTCTATGTTCAAAGTTTTTTTTAAGTATTAATAACACATAATTACATAATTATTTTATTATAGGTTATTAAAAGACATAATTATAAGTGAAAATGATGATCATATATATGGATTATTATGTCTTTAAGTGATATCCAATGAATACCTCAAATAATAGATGGAGTACATGGTCAAATTGCAGAGTAAAGCTCCATATTAATTTATTTTATTTCCTATTTCTTTTAATGCACATTAAGTTTTGGTCATTTTACATCCATTGATAAAGTTTCTATGCTGATTTGACTCCTTGGGAAGAAAATGGCATGATATTCCACAAAAGATTATTGATAGTTAATTGATTTATTTCTAGATTTATATTTCACGAGTTAATAATTATATTATGTACGTAATATGTATTTATACATCAATTACATAATTTAAGAAATATCTAAGGATGTAAAATGACACACATAAATTACACTAATGGGCTTACATGAAGGTGATATTCTTAACAAATTAATGTGCAAATTTTACTTAATTGATTGTCCTAACAATGACAATTGTGGCTACTTTTTCATAAAATATATGAGAGATGTCATTGCAAGACAATAAAGGAAGATTCGGAGGTATGTATTGATCATATATATGTATATATATATATATAGTAAATACTTATAACCATAAAAACTATGATCCTTTTTTCCTTAGGTATATCAATATGATGAGGCCAAAGTTTTGGATAGCTAAATTAACAAGGTTATACAAGAGTAGTAAGATTTTGTCTTTGAACTAGCTAACTAATGACTTTGGTTGTAGGTTGTTTTTTTTAATTAATGTAGGTATGTGAATGTATGCTTGAATTTATAGAAATGCATGTCTTTCATTGATGTAGCTATGTATTGATCAATTATATACACACATCATTGATGTTTCTCTATGAGTTTTGTATATATGATCAAGTATGCTTTATTTTTTTATTAATGTAAGATTTTTTTATTTGTTTATGAACACATATATACTCAATTTTTTATGTATAGAATTTTAAGTTGTATATATGCATGAGATGTACAACACTGATCCTTATGTATTAGTGTTCTATATATGTATACAAGTTTTGTATGTAGTGTTGATAGCTAGTACTATTTTATTTTTATATATTAAAAAGTTAAAGATGATTATTTTAAGCTATGACAGTCATCTAAGTTAAGAAAAAGAAATAAATAGATTTTCTAAGGAAATAAACAGTATTTTTAATCTATAAATGTTGTTTTTACCCTAGCATGAAGTTTTAAAAAATGCTAGAGGAATAGACTGTGATTTTCATTTAAAATTGTTGTCTATAGTGAAGTATAGAGGGTGGTTCTAAATTAAAATAATTTTCTATTCCTTCATGCATTTTTAAGATGCCTATATATTTTTATTTCACAGCAGACAAATGTATTTTAAACAACTATCTATAATATAAACAGTTGTAGCCAAAACGGTTGTTGTTACCACTGTCTATTACATTTTTTATGACCATCCATGGTTGTTTATGTACCAGTGTAAGTAAAAATGTTGTAGATGAGGGGGTTGTTCAAGTCTCCATCCTCAAGTTAATATAATATATTAGTTGTGATCGTGATAATAATATATAATAATCAGTGAATCTTGCCTATCCGAGCACTCATATTCTAATATTCTATGTTTAATGGTTAAGTCACCTTCTTTACAATTGACATCTATATGAAGCATGTTGTTATTTGGTTATCGCATGTTCTATGAAAAAGATGGTTGTGTTACTCAATAAAAGACACATAACAATACTATACTTTTGTAGACATTCTGCCACATGTATTTGAAAAAGATCCTACTTATTTTGACAAGGTCCCTCAGTTGAAGTGATTCATATTTATACTCAAGATTAAGGCACAAAGTTATAACTATAATTGCATTTTTCATAAACCCTAATTAAAAACATAATTGCAACTTGATATATTATATAAATCTAATCAAAGTTATAACTATTATGTGTTGGATGTGTAAATTATGTGTGTTTGGGTTTGGGTGGAAGATGGATTAGGTTAACAATGTAAAAAATGATAGAAAAAAAGATTTTGGTGCTAAAAAGTCAACCATGGCTTACGGTCCAGACAACTAGGCATCAAGGCTAAGATGAGTAAAACTAGAGGGTTGGGCAAATGATCGATGATTGACTGGAGATCATCCGAGCATCATGCGAGGAGATTTTTTTTCATGTATTTTTTGTTCTATTTTGGCTTTGTGGGCCATACCTTCATACTTTTTGACCTTTCATCAACCTCCTCTCACCTTGGATCATATTATTGTTTGTACTCCTCCCTTTACACAATAATTTTGTTATAACACCTCAATTTTATAAACCATAAATTTCCATTTTAAAATGCAAAAGCAAACAAAATACACTAGTGTTACCGTCATGTTTCATACAATTCTGGCTCCACCGCCTTTCTTATACAAAATACAAGGGAAAAAATGAAAATAAAACAATATAATAGACACAATGTAGATAAAGAGATATATAAATAGAGCAAAGAGAGAATATACAATATAAGTACAAGGAGATCAACTCCCAATCGAAAGATAAAAACTATAGCAAGAGGTACAAAAATAAGGGAGAATAATGTTTACATCTAGATATGATGAATGAGACCGATAAGGTGTATCAAATACCCTTATTTTAACTACAACCCATCATGCAAAAATTATATTGGTAAGTAAAAAGACAAAAATACCCTAAAACACTAAAAATGCCATAACTTTTAGCATATGTAGCTCCTCAAACTTTTTATATTATTTATTTAACACATTGTGAACACCTTATAATTGAAATAACACTAAAATCACATCATATATGTGAAATGACTAACATACCCCTTATTCATGCTTAAAACTTAATTTAACCACAACTTTAATTATACAAACCTAATTCAAGACTTTAAATATTTGAAATTATACCTAAAAAACCTAAAAAAATCCAATGGAACCGTGAAAAATCAGACAGAGCAATATTACATATAAAACAAACCTAAGGCCGAATGGCTTCAAAAAATGGAAAAAATGGTCATTTCAATAATATCAACAAATTTAAGCATTACAACACATCAAAATATATATATTTTTAGTATAATTTATTGAAAAAAAAAACCTCGAACCTTCAATATTGTGAAAAAACTAACCTTAATTATGTATGATAATGTGAAATGTATTATTTCATGTGTAATTAATTACCTAAATTATTTTAGTATATTTTATAGCTTCAATATTGGTTTGGATTATTATGTAGTAATTGATATTTTGCGACTATATGAAATTTTCTAATAAAATATTATTCATATTTATTAACTTTTAAGTTATACACTAAAAAATTATTTTGTAAAATTTTATTTAGTGTTTAAATAGGTTTAAATTTAAACATATATATATATATATATATATATATATATATATATATATATATATAATTTTTTATTTTTATATGTAAAATATGTAATTAAGGTATGCTAGCTAAAAGTTATATCAAATGTGTTAAAAATTTTGAAAAATTATATTTAGCTTTTAAATGGGTATATCGAAGGATTAAATTTTTTTTATCAATTTAAGAGTAATTCTTATGTTTATTTTTGTAATTACATTATAAGCTTGTTATTTTACCTTCTGGCTAATATTTTATGTATCAATCCTTATTTTAAATTCATAAAATTTTATATATTAATTTCTAATATTATGGTATAGCTTTCTATAAATTTTAATATATTTTATATTTTTAGCCTATTTATTGATCTTTGCACCACTAAAATTAATTTATAAATCCTAAAATTGTTGTTCACCCAATAAATTTCTTCCCTACACTTCTATGATCATATTTTGCATCAATTTTACCCTTTTTCCATTCATTCAACCATAATTTGAGACAATATCACTTTCTTACATTTACTACGTATTCTAGTTGTGACATTCTAGCTTTTCTTACACCTAATGTTCTTCACTTACCTTCACCATGCTTGAACTTAACCTTACCTAGCCTTGGAATTGCACACCATCATCTCCCCCACTCCTTGGTTGATTGCTTGGCTTATAAAACTTCATTCAACCTAAATACACTACACTACCCTACACACCCAATCACCTTATACGTTGTCATTCAAGTGTGTAATAAGCCAACTATCCCCTTTTCTTGAATTAATTTTTTTCACTCTATAACCTATTTATACACAATTACTTACCTTGTCTTTTCTTCACACTTTATCTAGCCTTGTTATATTTTCTTAAATATAAGGGTGTTAGATTTAGGAGAAATTTTGAAGATTTGTATTCCCTTTTTCTTCTTGTGGTGCACCAACCCTTGCTGGGTATAACTCTTCCTTTTGATTTTTATTATTGTGTTGTCTTATTATTTTTAAATATGTTATTATTTTTATTAGGTTTTGTGTCTTTAAGGAGAAGGGAGAATAATTAGGAGCTAGGGTTTGTGGTTTCTTATCCTTTTTTGTTTTTTACAATTTCATTCTAGGAAAATGATAACCCATAGGCTTATACTAAATATGTAAAAATCATGTGATAACATGTTTAAGGTTTCCTATGTTATGCTTAAGTGTAGTTTATGTTTCCTTGTAATCCCATGAAAAATATACATGCACCATATATTGTTATTATTTCCCTACTTGTGAAATTATGTAAGAGCATGGAATGATATATTTTTAATATATGCATAATATCATGATAGATTAGGATTATATGTTGAGGAATATGTATGCATGTGTTGAAGGGGTGGTTCAACCGAGGGTCATTTTGTCCTAGTTGAGGAATCATTTGCTATTATTTAGCTTACGATAGGATTCCTGACATGTTTTAACTAAATTTGATATATTTTGTGTTGTGATTTGAGCATGTTTAGATATAGTTATAAGTTATTTTAGTTATGTATGATCTAGGGGTATTTTAGCCTTTTCACATAAAATATGTAATTTTCTTGCATGTATGCCTATTATGTGTTGTATTATTTTGAGAATGAGATAAAAGTAAAATATGGCATGCTAGATATGCATAATTAGGGTTTTATGTGCTAAATGGGCTTAGTTGTATCTTATGGGAAAAATGATAATTTTTCCACATCTAAAATTTTCTAGAATTATAACTTTATGTTAAAGTGTTTACTTTAATATTCTTTAACTATAACATGAAATTCATTCAATTCTAATAATGTTTGGAATTAAAATGAGAAATTAATGAGTAAATAACTGATAAGGTCATTTATAACCTAATGCTCCTAAATGTGAATAATTGGAATAGGAAGAGTTTAGCGGATTCTTATGTAAACCTTAGTATTAATCTTGACTTTTTCTTGAATAGTTGATCTTAGGATTGACTAGAATAATTGAAAACAAAGGGAAAATGGTTTAGTATGAATTTAAAATTGTGGTACATTATGTGATATTAATTTTATGATCACCTTATTAAAATATTAAAGTGGAATATCTTGAAATTTGGGAATGGTTTCTCTTTAGGGTTAGCTACCCTAACTACAAGATGGGAGCCTTTAATTTAGTTTGGTGGTTTCTTTGGATGCCTCAACATTTTGACTAAGGCCTTAGTATACTCTATTGGTGACTAAGGGCACTATAGAGTGTATCGATACTTAAGTATTAAGTTTCCTAGAATGATAGGGTATTGTGTTACCTTGGTTCATTAGTATGATCGGAGCACTTAATGTGTCTCCTAATTGCAAAGATTAAGGGCATTATGTTTCTTTGTGCGCTAGCATGACCAATGCACGTGAATATCCTAGGGTCATGATTGTATCCCCTCGAGTAATTAAATATAGAAGTAAATATTGTATAAGGGTCTAATTGGATTATTTGGTATGTTAATTTGGTAGTTGCCTCAATGCACTACTTGGTTTTGGTATGTTGGTTTAATAGTTGCCTTTGTGCACTACTTTGTTTTGGTATATTGGACTGATAGTTGTATATGTGCACTACTTGATTTTAATATGTTGGTTTGGTAGTTGTCTCCATGAACTAATTGGTTTTGGTATGTTTTTTTGATAGCTGCCTATGTGAACTATTTGGATTTGGGATATTGGTTAGTAATTGTCCTAGTACCTTTATTCTTATGTTTATGAGTGGTATAGAAGTAGTTATTGGAAAATGATTAATTATGGTTAATGTATTTCCTTTCATTGGACACTCTTGTAATAATTAGATTAATGAAAAAATTATAATATGATTAAGTTTGATGTGATAATCATGTGGCCTATGAAATGATATAAATTTTGGCAAGAATATGGTATATATTATTTGATGTGTTGTACCATGATTCTTTATGTTACCTTATACGTGTTCCATGTGATATCTGCATGCTTAGTATTGTGTAGTAGTTTATTCAATACCGTTGTACTAATAGGTTATGTTTTATGGTCCCTATTTATTCAATGGAAAGTCTTCACCATATAAGTTCTATTGATAGTGGTAGAAACTTGGGTTGGGTTAGTGTAATACCCCAAATTGAGCGGAGTGTTATAAGAATTGATTTGGCTACTTATATCAACATGTTATACCATCTTTTTGGTGATTCCATCCTAAGAACTCCACAGTTAAGCGTGCTGGTCGTGGAGCAATTTTAGGATGGGTGACCTTCTGGGAAGTTTTAGAAAATTTTTGAAAATTTCTCGGAAAGTACGTGAGTGAGGACAAAGCGTACTGAAAGGACTCGTTTTGATCTGTGGGGCCAGCCGATCAATCCGAAAGCACTTCAAGGTAGCCCCCGTGTGGTCGTGTCGACTCGGAGTGTTACAAATGGTATCAGAGCGAAACCGCGACTGTGAGCTGAACTTGGATGAGCCAGTCAGTCACCTAGCGGGACGATTCTTGGGATGAATTGTATTGAGATAGTCATTGGTTGAGGCGCAACGAGGACGCCCCATTCTTTGAGTGGGGGTAAATGTAATACCCCAATTTGAGGGGAGTGTTATAAGAATTGATCTGGCTACCTATATGAACATGGTATATCATCCTTTTGGTGATTCCATCCTAAGAACTCCACAGTTAAGCGTGCTGATCGTGGAGTAATTTTAGGATGGGTGACCTCCTGGGAAGTTTCGGAAATTTTCTGAAAATTTCTCGGGAAGTGCGTGAGTGAGGACCAATCGTGCTAAAAGGACTCGTGTTGATCTGTGGGGCCAGCCAATCAATCCGAAAGCGCTCTAAGGTAGCCCCCGTGTGGTCGTGTCGACTCGGGGTGTTACAGTTAGAACATAGCCTTCCATTATGCATGGGTTACTTCGTGTTGGATGTTGCGATAACACTCATTGATGTTTCATAATTGCTTTTGCTAAAATAAAATTTTTAATTACTAAATTTCAGGGTGTTACAATAACTATATAGGATGGCACGTGTTGTGTGTCCTAGATTTTAGATCTCTCTTTTGAACTCTTCATCCTTTTTTTTTCCATCCCTCTATATTTCTATGTTTTGTGTTATTTGAAGCATTTACATTGTACTTTGTTCTTACATATAATTTATTGAAGTATTAGTTATTTCTATCTATTTTCATAAATTTTGATTTAATTATAGACAACATTTTGACACTTATACTAAGTGTGATGTTAACGGTCGTTATGTTATGTTAATGTCTCATCTTTAAATGAAACTTTTCAGTATTAAATTTGTGGCATTACAATTTTGAATATCCTATTCAATTTTTTATCAAGCATATTGTGTCGGATATCTGATCTAGGTTTTTGTTGGATTATTTAATCTAGGAAAATTGTATGGTATTTTGTTGATTATTTCAACAATAGATCATAATATAAAATGTTAGTAAGTGTTAACTTTTTTAAATTTATTCATCTTTAATATTCAAACTTTTGTGATGATATTTCAATACTTTTTGTAAATAAAATAAAACAATCATATGAATATAGATATGGATAAGATTTGACATGTGATTTGTATTAATTTTCAAGATTCTCCATCCAAATGTCATTAAAATTTATAAAATAGTGCTTTCATAAAAATATAAGATAAATCCAATATTCATTCCATTTGATATCCGTATTTTTGGATGATTGAAAATTTTAGATACCCAACATGTGACACGGAAAGCAAATATATGATTTGATGGATATGGACACCTAATAAATATGATAGTACTTGAGCCCAAGATAGAGGAAGAGGAGAGTCTAGGGTTTCTGAACAATCAATTGTATACATGATACATCTAAGCTAAGCTTTAAAGTTTGAAAGAGTAAAGAAAAAATGATTTAAGTTTATTTAGTTATATTTTCTATTCATGAACAGACGAATGAGACCAAAATTTCTACGTACATAGATTCATTTTCTGTTATTAACTTGTCTTCCTGTACGTAGGGGGTAGAACAACAGTGGCGTAAATTTAAAAAGCCTGAGTTATAGAGAAGATAACTAGCTATATATGTAGCCTGTAAGGCTGTATCTGTACATGTATACACAAATTAGATAGAGGTAAATGTAAAGCCGTATAGGAAGGGGGTGGTAAATTAACAGGGAATGTTTGATCGATCAGAAAAGTAACCGAAGAGTGGGGGGGGGGGAGGAGGGGGATGGATCGATGGGTAAATAATGGATTGATGTGTAAAGACATAGCTTAAGTGGGAGCTGCTGCTAGCTAGCCTGCTGCACTGCAGCTGAAGACTGATGAATATCATGAAGCTCGATCATATCGATCCGTCTCTTGTTACTGACTTATAGATTGACTACCTCTGTAGCTATATGCATATAGCATGTGTACAAAATGAATACAGTATCTCTGTTATCAAATTATTTATATATTTTAATAATGTACAGTAGATAGCTACCTAAGAAGAATGGCATCTTGTCCCACGTGAAGAAAGATAGAAATTAAAGATCGATAGACATCTCAATGATACAATGATTTGAAGCATTTTTCCCTGTAGTGATATGTTTATAGACTTAAAAGTTTCTTTTTATTTAGATATCTGGAGCTTACCTGAATTATTGGAAATTCATAAGATTTCCCTTTTTGTTCGGGG
The DNA here is from genome assembly GCA_039764185.1 of Tamarix austromongolica. Taxonomy (NCBI): domain Eukaryota; kingdom Viridiplantae; phylum Streptophyta; class Magnoliopsida; order Caryophyllales; family Tamaricaceae; genus Tamarix; species Tamarix austromongolica. The sequence continues at coordinate 26,183,863 of CM077817.1, forward strand.
AGTGAAGGAAAACGAAATGCAACCACAAAAAATGAAGGAGAAAAGATAGAGAATAGAACCAAAATAATAATAATAAAATATTCTATTATTAATATTGATTGTATTACGGCTACAAGATTGTAATCAATAACAACGCGCACATGACTGAACATTAAGAGAAGATTTACCAACATCTGGAATCCCTTTATCTCCTACTGTCAATACAGAAATCATGCTCCTTTTCCATTAGATATCCGTGAGATTTAGCCTACTAGTTACATGTCAATTTTCAGAATCTAGCAGTTCTAAATCTGAATATCCCTCTCTTTTTTCGGGTATTATAATATATTTATGATGATTTATACTTATTTTTCTAGGTTTTCTATAAATTAAAACAAATATATACATATGATCTCATAAAGTCCTGTTTTAAAATGAGTACATCAAACATATTACAGCTCTAACATCTGATAGAGAGATATACATCTGAAAACTCCGATACCCAAACATCAATCATCAACCAATGGTTAGTCCAATACATACATATATATATATATGCCAAGAAGTCGTGACTATAGTACTTTTAATGCCATACAGGAAGTCAAGCAAAAAATCCAACGTTGAAATTACACTTGAATTGTAGCAATAGAAAGAAAAAAAGAAGAGTAAAAACTGTTACAGAATTAATGAGCATATAGAATCCATTATTTATGGTATCCTATGCATATGCATAGTACTACTAGTAGTAAGTTGCTAGCTAGCAACAACATAAATTAAGCTAGGATGAATCACATGGACGCCGATGCAAAACAATATAAATAAAAATTGAATAATATAAAGGCATAGAAAGTCAACAAAAAAACAATAATGAATGAATCGAGACAATATATGTCGATAAACCCTAGATATATAACAGCCCAGCACCGATAATAGTGTATATACCCATGATTATGAAAGGTAACTAAAAATGATAAAGACTGTGCTTATAAAAATAAAGAAATTTAATACCGCCAAGCAATTATGTAATTAGAAGAAATAAAATAAGTATGATCATCAAATTTTGAGCTTTATATTCCCAAGTAAGTATACATGAGGAAGAAAACGCATGAATACCTTCACCTTTTTTTCATTATATATATATAATGAAATATATATATATATATATATATATATATATATATATATATATATATGGGAAATTAAAAACTAACCTTGAAGAGCAGGAGGTTGAAGATCTAGATGGATATGGATGGATGGATGGCGGACGTACGGATCATAGATGGTGAATGGAAATTGGGAGTACACGTACAGATCGTTGTACATAATGGGTTGGGAGGAATGAAGCCTGGTCCGAGAATCATTGAGCTTAATTAATTAATTAATTCTCTCGATCTGTATATTTACACATCACATATACAACTCCATGACCTCGAGCCAGACAACATCCCCCTCAACCCTTCCAACCTTTCTATCTATAACCTTAATCAGACCCCCCCCCAACACACACACACCCCCCTTCCCTAGTCTACATATATGTTTGAGGGGAATGAAGCCTGGTCCGAAGCCTTTTCTTCTTCCTTAGTTTCCCTCCGTCTCAAGCTACATGCTATCGGAGGCCGGCGATGAATGGATTCATTGATGGATTATGAATTATGAAGCCCCGAGCCAGCCAACATCCCCCTCAACACACAACAGACCCTATCTGCCTCATGCACACCCCCAAACCCAAACCTAACTAGCTGCTTCTTAGAACTCGCCCCTCCCTCTCTCTCGGCCCCTCCTTTCCGTCCCTCTCTTGAAGAAACCCTAGAAAAAAATACCGATGCCTCCTTCCCCCTCCACCCTCACCCTCTTTATAAAGAAAGAAAAAAGAAGAAGAGGGATTTAATTCATAGAAAGACGGTAAAAAGGGATACGACCATGGCGACATGTAAAAATATTACCACCCTAGAATCTAACCTTTTTACCGAGGGTCGGGGAACAACGCATGTTGCAGATAGTAAAGACGTCGTCTTCAACGTTAGAGAAATTACTATAATACTCCCTACTTATCATAAACCCTCTTTCTTAAATATAGAAATAACAAATATACTTTTTATATTGTTCCCACACTTAATGTGAATGAGGGATCTAAATATAAAGTCATTTTTCCTAAATAAAAAAAAATTAAATACGGTAAGCTCACAATATTTATCTTCAGGGTTTATGAGTCCCTTTAATTTTTATGGAAAGTAAAACAATAATAAATTTTTATATAAGTCCGGATCACAGTAATTTATATATTACAAATACACTTCACCGGTGGTCTCTATATATATTTGTTAATGATTTATTGTAAACTAAACTCAACAAAAATATATATGAGAATCTATTAGTTCAGCACATCAAACAGTGAGAGGGGAAAAAGCGTTCGTACAACCCAATTAAGAGTATTTTTGGTGAAATACTTCATCTTCTGGCACCTACTTTTTAAATGTAATTTTTTTAAATTTTAAATTTTTTTTTTGTAAATTTATTTCTTAAATATAATAAAATAACTTACCCAGCGGACGCTCTCCAAACATATACTAAACTAAATTTAAGAATAACACTTAAAAGTTTGGCAACCGTTGCATCATAATTATCAATGCATGACGTCCAGTAAATTAATTAAACGTGAGTTTTTTATAGCATATGTAATCCTACTTAGAATAAAACTATCAACCAGTCTGACCTTTTTTGTTTGTTGCTAAGTTAATAGTAATTGTTCTTTCGCCTTTTCGATTCCCTTTAATCATAGTAGTATACTAGGAGTAGAACATTAGTATACGTAGTACTATACCTATACACTAGTACTGTTTTGTTTTCTTAAATAGTTAGTAATAAAAATAAATTTTAAAAACACTCAGAGTCAGGCTTAGCCAGTCAGATGTTCCTGGATGCTAAATTGCTGGTGATTAATTATTGTATCTCTCTCTCTCTCTCTGCAAATTGTGTAATTTCAGAAACCTACCCCCTACCCCCACTTCCTCCGGGCCCTTTCCGTGCATCATATTCATAAGCTCCAAACGCTGATCATTTTTCTCTATCAATTGTTGTTCATATTGAACTACACCAAAGGCCTGTTAATTTTTTTCGTCAAGTAATTTGACCGCCTATTTGTCGAAAAGTTATGGTAAAATATATTCTCTAGCATGTCATAAGAATTAGAGCTTATAGTACGTAAAAATAAATTACCCCATATAATAAGAATAATATTTAATTTCTCTTAAAATATTATATATAATGATTTTTAAAAAAGTTACTATACATATATTTAAAATAGTTTTATAATATGATATTTTATATTTTTAATATAATACACCAAATTTAGTAGGGTGTTATAAGGATTAATATGTCTAATTTTATTAACATATAATGATTTTGGGTGATTTCGTCAAAAGAACTTTGCGGCTAAGCGTGTTGGTCATGGAATAGTTTTGATATAGTTACTTATATCAACATGATATATCATCATTTTAGTCATTCCTTCTTAAGAACTCCACAGTTAAGTATGCTGGTTGTTGAACAATTTTTAGGATGAAAAAGCCTCGTGGAAAGTTTTCAAAAATTTTCTCATAAAGCACGCGAGTGAGGATAAAATGCTCTCAAAAGATTAGTGTTGATCTGTAGGGACAACCAATCAGTTCGAAAGCATTCTGAGGTATTCTTCACAACCCTTATAGATTCAGGTGGCTACCAAGTAACTCCCGCGTGGTTGTATCAACTTGAAGTGTTACATTCAAATAATACATATTAAAATATATTAACAGTTAGAGTTTATCCTTAAAGTACCATGTTAACTATTTTCGCATACAAAGGTAGTAGAACTTATAGTGTTTAAAAGGTTACTTTACATCATTTCTTTTAGTCGAATTTTCCCCAACACTCAAACATAATCGATGAATTAACCTTGGAATATGAGAAGTTGTGTGCTAAACTAACTTAATTGTAAAAGAATCAAATAGATTGATGGTTAGTTAGATTCTTTTTAGTTTCATGTTTATTTTGAGTTCTAATCAATTCAATATCAAATAAAGTCGATCACATCCCTCTTGAGGGGAGAATGAGGTTAATCATGTCCCTCAATTAACAAAATAAATGCCGGTAAAAAAAATAAAAATGAAAGTAATGTTATATGATGCTAGCAACATCTTTTAAAAAGTTTGTAAAAGTTAAATTATACACACTTATGTATACCAACTAGTTAGAAGCTAGTAGGAGATTAACTAAGGAACTTTATGTAACTACTAGTCAGTTATTGGTAAGGATAGGGTTACTATATCCAAGTATTTGATTTGATTAGGTCAACGTAACTCACTCAATTTATTTATATTTTTGATTATTTTTTGTCTTGATTATTATTTTTTTCCTCTTTATGTAACGAACGTTAGAACATATTTTAACCGTTGGATGTCTTCGACAATCAAAGATCTGCTTAATCTTTTGTCCCCTTGAATTACTAGTAAGCATAGCTCTTTGTGATCATAAAATTAAACTTCACTTTTGGGATAAAGCTCTTAAAATGTTAGAATGAGTTTAAATTATTATCTAAATTTATAGTCAATCATTAGGATTTGATTAATTCAATCAAAGATAATACTTGATAGCTAGACATATATAGTATTTTTCAATTAAATTATTGATAAAATTTCAAATTGCATAAAAAAATAATGATGTAGATGAATCGACTAGTTTATTCCCTACTTTTGGAAAATCCTTAGGAAGTTGTCACATACATGTATTTAGTATCGTATGATGTATCTCCAATTATTTATACCATGATGTATTAGTACAACTCAATGGAGGTGGGACTCATAATCTGTACCCATATTATTAGGATTATAAATGAACCTAACAAATAACTCATAAACTCATATTCAACTCATTTACCAAATAGATATGAAATTAATATTAGGGGTTGAGTCATTTAATTAAATAAATGAGTCAAACTTTTAGCTAGATAAACCTAATCGAACTAGCGATAACGTTTAACTAAATTGAGTTTATGAGTTTAGTGTTATAAATGAGTCGAGTCTAAAAATTATCATAAGCAAATTTAATTTGTTTAATAAATAAATTTAAAATTAGATTATTTAACTAAATAGATAAATATGGCTGAATTGAACTTTTACTTTTAACAATTAAAAAATGAGTCAACTTAAGAATTACAACCTTTTACCTGCCGCTACCAGTACCAAGCATTGTGTCACCTCCTACCGCCGGTCTTCTCCTTCTCCCTATATGCTGTCAAACAGAACCCAACCCACATAATAAGACAAGGGGATGACACCATACACGAGACAACCAGACAACCATAACATCAGTTAAAATTAAATAATGACCGGATGATTATATATATTTATATCCTTCTCTTCCCCCACTTTCAATGCGATTCTGTATCATCATTACCTTATTATTTTTAGCTCTGTACTCCCCTACTTTCTTCGCCCTGTACGAGCCCACGCTCCATCTGGGCTGCCTCGGTAAAAATGAATTGTAAATTCAATTCACTAATTCAAATGTAAATGTACGCAGCTCAAATTCAGATACACATTTATTTTACTTTTCCACTGCCTTGCCTTTTTGCTACGGAAAAGCTGGCTCCTCGTAAAATGTACCGGGTGTTGTATTTACGTGGTCAAACTTTGTATGTGTGTGGCGCGTACTAAATGTTTCTTGCTGTCGATTGGGTTTATTTTAGTTAATTATGGAGGAGCATTTACATTTTTTTTTTGGAACTAAGTTAGTCATATTTTTGTATAGTCCATCATTTAAATCGTTTTTAGATTTTTATTATTAAATCAAATCAATTACAGAAAAAGAATAAATATTATTTCACCACAATCTAATTTTTTTCGAAAAATTATTATCTAATCATAAAAATATTATATGTAATTAAATTTAAAACTAACCTAATGCATATAAAAAAATATAATTAACCCAATCAAATATTTCTAAATGATTATAAACTGCAATTTATTTATTTTCTCCCGATGTATTCTAATCTAAAAATTATTTTTTTTAATGCACCATAATCATGAATTTAGACGTATTATATGATATATTCTTAGATTTTGGAAACACATTATATAATATTAAAATTTAATATTTACACAATAGATAACCATTCACAAGTTTTAGGGACCGAAGCCATATAACATTAAATGTAACACCCTGAGTCTACACAACACTAACTTGCAAAGGCCACATGGATACATAGGAGGTAACACATGGAAACATGGCATAAATAAACCAAATAGAACATTTAATAATAAGATATGATAAACGTGATACAACATGCATATCACCAAGGTTACATGTTGATCATAAGAACATACTCATCCAATTCACAAGCATCTCATGAATTCAATACATACCATAACTAGAAAAAATTCAATCATAATTTACAACTACTAGGGTAGAGCACTAAAGCACATCTATCAACTAATATTTCCGATTACTAAAGGAAAAACAACTACTAAACCAACCATTCAACCCCAAATCTAATAGCATTCCAAAGTTTGCATAGCAAGTTTGTTTTATTTGTATTACTCAAGGGGATACAAGAAATAATCCAAAGACATAACAACACACTAATCATACCAGCACACAAGGTAACACGACACCATCTCACCTATCCAACTTGAATATATAATGTAATACCCATAAATTTACTACTTAAATTTTTTATGTTGTAGGAGCATTAGTTATAAAAATAGTGTATTTTACCGCCACACCTAGCAAAAGTCCTGCCCCCTCTACCATTCTTACACTAAGTTCTAAGGCTAAATGTTACATTGCTTAAAATTATTAACAACCATAAAACAAAAATATGGATTTCAATATAGAATAATATTCTCCAGATAACCCAAAACATCAGACAAACAGTCATAATCTAATGAGAAAAAGAAATAGAGAAGCAGACATAAGAGTATAAGGAAATTTTGAATCAAAAGGTGTTGAACGAACCCTAGATAGTCATAACTCTCAATCCCTATTTGAAGTCATCAGGCCAAACCCTCAAAGTATTCATGCAATGTAAAGACTGCTCATTGAATAGGTAAGAGACCATGAAATATAACACAACAATACTACGATACTAAGTAACCCATTATACAAAATTATTATGAAAAGCCCACATGGAACACATAATGTCATCATAATGAAACATGTTATAAAATAATTAAATGTACATGCATGAAAAAATTACAATAATCATATAAGATAAACAATACTCAAAAAATCTACATATTACTCATACACATTCATTTAGGATATAATGGAACCTACCAATCAAACATATAAAGGATGCTCTATGAAATAATGATTAGGATCAATCTCAACACAATAAGAATAACCTTCACGATATATCTCATATCGCAATATCAAAAGTAGTAATATCCATTTCACCATAGGTAGGGCTCAAAGGCACAACACTAATAAAAATCCATAACATCATATGTAGGCACACAGACTACTAGTGAGTCAATCCAATAAGAATCATTATCAATTTATATTTACTTTAGGGAATATAGTAATAATCCAAAGACATAAAAGTACATCAATTATACCCACACACGATGCATCACAGTACCCTCCCAACCATCAAATCCAAAGGCATAAATACTCTAGTCATATTGGTGCACGAGGCCACACAATATCCTCCTAACCTAGGACACCTAATCTTGAATTATTGATACCCCTAAAAGGGCCCCTAGGTTACCTATGGAGTATACTAGGGTTGTACTATAGGGACAATGAAACACCAACGAACCAAACAAACTGAGAGATCCTATCTCGTCTCTAGGGTAGCTAACCTTAGAGGGCAACCATTTAGAAACTCGAGGTCTTTCGCTTTAAATATCAATATCTTAGTAAAGTGATAAAAAAATATCACATATTGGAAAATGATTCTAATTCCATACTCAATCATTTTTTTCTTTATATCCAATTATTTAAGTCAACGTTAAGGTCAACGATTCAAGTTATAGTCAAAGTCAATACTAAGGTCAACCTATCAATACACTAAGGTCATCCTATGTCCAATTATTCATATTAAGTGCATTAGGTCAAAAGTGACCACAACACCCCTAAGGTTAGAATGACCACAATATTCTCCGTATGTAGTCCCTATGTATCAAAAATGAAGTCATTCTAACATTTTGCACACTTTTTGATAAAGTAATAAAAGTATTCTTAAACTTACACTAACCCCTTCATTTAAAATAATAAAAAATTTAATGCATATATAATTAAAAAAATTAAGTGTAAAAATGGAATATAGACTTTTACTTTTCCAAAATGACTTTCTTTTTTATAAAAAACTTTGATGACCAAATGACTTCATTTTCAATACGAATGGAGTAATAATTAAATTACATTTCATGAAATTAAATTACTAGACATGCAAAATAACCATAACCATTTTACTATTGTACATAATTTAGCATGTAAAACCTTAACATGCATTTCTAGGACATCAAAATATATATTCACATATTCAACAATAAATAACAAATATTAGGCACACTTATTGAAATAAATTTTAGGATAAGCTTAGAACGATTGAAATACCCCTAGGGCATATAATGATAATAGTAATAATCATGCTAGAATATGTATTTCTAAAATATCAAATCACATATTACCATGCTTAATAATAAATACAAATATTAGGCACACTTATCGGGACCCCGAGGGCATATAATAGTAATAATCATGTTAAAAATACATCTAAACATGCTCAACCTATTGTATTACACATACATGTCATATATAATTTATTTTCAACTTTTAGATCTATTTTAACATAATTTCATACACATAATAATTTACACAAGGCAACATGCTTTATTTTATCAAATTTCATACTAGTATTATTAAGAAAATAATTTCAATGTGACAAACATGCATAATAAAATTTACACATCAAAAACTCTAATGTGCTATCATGAGATATATCACATTTTAGTAGAGTATATGATTTACCTGATTTCTAGCAAAAGAAAAAAACATGGATAACCTACTAAAAATTTATTAGGCTCCGTTAATTAAACTTTTATACCTAAGAATAATACCTTATTAACCATGTTAATATTTAACTAATAAAATAATAATTTTTATTAAAATATGTATTAAATAGAAAATTATCAAAATACCCCTAATGTTGCAAAGGGATAAAATTTATGTTGAAACCTTTATATTGCCCATGCAACGTGAGTTTGAGTGAAGTGGGGAGGCTCGGGGGGAGGGGGAGGTTGGTCGGGTGGAGATGATGGGGGAGGTGTTCGGTGGGTGGTTCGAGGCTGCAATGAGGGAGCATGCAAAGGGGGTGGTGGTGTGCTAGTGCGATAAAGTTGGAAAGCTTGTGGTGGTGGTGGTGGTTGGCTCTAGAATAAGGGGAGGGTGCAACGAGGGGGGGCAACAAGTAGGAGTCACGGAGATGGAGGGAAGGTAGCAGTGATGATTAGCATTGTAGGGGAGGGGAGTGATAGTGAGCGCTGATGTTGGGCAAGGGGCTGGGAGGAAGGGTTGGCCTTCGATGGTGGAGGTTACAGGCGTGATGTAAACAAGGATGACAAGGATGAGTTGATGGTGAGGTAGGGAGGCACAACACAAGGAAGAGAAAGAGGGTGATGGGTGGTAGATAGCGGTCGGGTGGTTTCACTGGGGTGAACTGGATGGAAAATGGAGAATGAGAAGGAATAAGAAGGAGGAATAGAGAGGAAGGAGAAATATAAGGGTCAAATAGAAATAGAAGGGAAATTGGTGCATATATGTAGGTGGTTGGGGTGAGGTGAGGGAAGTGGTTGATTCGCTGGAATGGCTGGGGTTGCAGGAGAATTGGTAATGGTAGGAAGCTCAGTGGGGTGTAGGCAGGGTAGAGGTAAAGGCATTTTATGATGGTTTTAGGCTAGGAAAAGGAAAGGGCATGAAAGGGGGAGTTGTTTGGCTAGAAGAGGAAAGAAGACATAGTTGTGCATAGGGTGGTAGGTGAGCATGGCCAAGAAATAAAGGAAGGAGGTGACGGGAAAGGAGTGGTGATGATCTATCTAGCCTAAAGGAGAAGTGTGAAAGTTATAAGGGGGTAGGGGAACGTCAATAAGGGAAGGAAAAAGAAAAAAAATAAGGGAATTGGTTGGGCTAGAGGTGCAAGTGGGGAGAAAAAGAAAATGTGGATTAGGCTAGCGGGTCAAGGGGAAGGGGAAGAAACAAAAAAAAAATACAAAATAAGGGAGAGAAAAAAGAAAGAAAAAGGCAGAAGGGCAAAAAGAAAATAATTTTTAGGGTAGAATTAGATTTAGGATTAGAGTAAAAATTAATTTATCCAGGTGAGGGTACCCGATTAGGAAAAATAAATATGGGTAAAATTTATAGGATTAGGATGGATTTAAATAATAAAAAAAGCGAAAGTAAGTAGGATAAATTTATTTAAGAATTTATTTGTATTTTTGGGTTAATTGTTAACAAAATAATTAAGATAATATTTAAGGTTTTAGTTAAAATATAAATTAATCTGGCTTAATGTTAGAAAATATTTTGGGTTATTACACATAACATCACTCTAGTGATACTGGTGCCCTAAGACAACAAAGTACCCTCCCATCCTAGAATATCTAATCCTTATTTATCAATACCTCTTATAGGAAAAATAAGTCACCTATAGAGTAAGCTAGGGTTTTACTCGCACATAATGAAACCAAATCATATTGAGGCCTCCAACCTCATCTCTAAGGCAGCTAAGCCTAAAGATCAGCTATTCCCAAACTTGAGGTCTTAAGTTTAGTTCTCTATTTAGTGATCACAAATATCATATATTAAAATAACCCTAGAGGGGATTGAATGAGGTTTTTAGGAATGGAAATGAGAAGCTAAAAAAATGGTTTGTATTTCAGATTTTGAAATCTCTGTGTGCTTTATTAATAATCATGCATCGTTTGGTTTATAAGCCTACTAGCTCCATGACTTTCTAGGAGCTAATTTACAAGTTGACCTAGATATCCTCTCTGGGTTTATTTATCTACTAATCCAAAGAATTCTCTTAGGAATGCTAGGAAACACACAACCTCAATGTAATGAGTTTAGAGAACAGTTGTGGTTGATTACAATGTATCTCACAAATAATACAGATATGAAAAAAAATTGTAAGTGTAATCTTGCTAGAAATAATTAGATATTATAGTAATATAGAATTTTCTAGATAAGTATAATGTGCACAAATAATTTTGAAATATCTCAACTTCAAATTAATATAAAAGTGAGTAGTTGACAATTAATTGCAAGTAGGAGTAAAGAATTGGGTTGTGCAATTAATAAGAACTCAAAATTTTGTTTACATGCTCCCACATAAATGGTATTTATACTTATACCCAACAATTTATTCATTGAAAGTATAATTCATATATCTCTTGTGTGAGTAACAAGAAATTTTTTAAGCATTTAATGTAGACTAGTAGATCAGTTCAAGGAACTAGTTGATCAGTTTCCATAACCAATCAATTGGTTGGTTAAATTAGTTAACGGATTATGTTTAGATCTAAAGTAAAAATATTACCATTGCAAAAAGTAGTTGATCGATTTTATGCTATACATTTTTGGTCCTATGAATATATATGAACAATCAAATGCTTTAGTAAACTGGCCAATGTGTCATATTAACCAGTCGATTGGTTTAGTCCCTTGGTAGAAACTATATATTTTGTAATTTATCTCAATCCTTATCCTGGTTGGTCAAATAAGTTGATTGGTTTTGTAATTACTCTATTAATTTAATGAATCTAGTTGAAGTGTTCAATAATCAATGAAATTGATTTTTGTAAGAGTAAAATTGATAGCTTGGTTAGTCAAACCATTCGATCAATTTGTGAACCAATTGATTGGTTTGACAAAACATTCAAAGTTTTCAAATAGAGGCAAAATGGGTTTCTAGAGGAACAAAACTCATGGCTTGGTTAGTCAAACCAATCAATTGGTTTGTGAACTATTTGTCCATTTTGATGAGCTAGTTGAAGAGCTCAAATAAAGACCAAATGGGTTTAGATAAGAGTAAAACCCATAGTTTAGTTAATCAAGCAAGATAATCGATTTAAGTTTTTGCATGTTTAAAGTTTCGACGTTTGAACCAACCCAATTGATATGTTTTGAGACCAAAGGATTAGTTCCAACAGGAACCAACATGCCCAAAAACACTTGTGAAAGGATTTGGAAATTAAAATGAACAAGGAATTTATATCAAATAAATTTTAAGCAATATTTTAAAACATCCTAAGAGATTAAACCAAAATTATTATGCTCAAATAACTTTTCAAGATAACCTAATACTTAGAGTATACACATTGAAGTATTGAGTCTTGGTAGTATTGATATAATCTTCTCATGTACTTTAAAACTTGATTGATCTTTTAATTGTTTCACTTGAGAAAAGATTTAAATAAGTGTGTTTTGACATCTTCGTGAAAAATTAAGCTCATACGCACTTAAAAAACCATGCTATGTTCTTTTAAGTCTATTTGTTATCATCAAAACAAGATTTAAGGCATTGATTAACCAAGGAGGTCAACACATAGTACACAAACAAATCTAATTTTAATACTTAACCACTTTTCCATATATTCATTTATACATGTTGACTCCGAGGTTAAAAACCAATCCAAAAGTTAATGGTCAACTATAAGGTCAACCTAATGATATACTAAGACCATCTTATGTCAAATTATTCACATTTCGGCTTATTTTAGTTAAACCCTCAAAACCCTTGTTATCCAAATTTTTACCATTTTAAATCTAACTTTAACATATTAGGGATTTCTCATGAAAAGAATAAAATATGATAATTTATAATATATCATCATGCAAATAAATTATAAAGCATGGAAAAAGACTATATTACATATAAGCATGAACTTAAGGTATAACACATACAAAATCCTAGTACACACTTCTAACATGACATGGCTTTGTAACCAACATGAAAAATAGATTAAGGCATAAATTGAAATTAAACATGGCATTTAATATCATGGCATATGCCTTAAGGAATTTCTAACCCTAGAGTATATGAATAAAGATTAACTTAAACTAACCCTTAAGCAAGCTCAAACATTTTCATATTATGTGTTAAATGTAATTACTATGTGTAAGGATTATCATGGAGCAATTATGATGGAAAGATATTATCTCGACAAGGCAACATACATCAATCAAACTGTAACCCTAATCATTTATCAAAAATACTAGCATGATAGCACATATTATCACATACATACTTAATTCACAACATTAAAACCTAATCTATCATACTAACATACATGTATCGAGGTGTATAAGTCAAACATACCTCCATATAACAAGGCATGTTATTATACTTATGATAAGATTTCAACGTGCTACACAAGCATATATTCTTTGAAATTACACACACATAGACAATGCTCCAAGCAACATAACAAACCTACAAACCACCATTTGGGTTCATATTTCAATAAAAGCACATGAGTACCTCGTATGCAATATTAAAAAGAAAGAAATCAACAAAATAATTGCCTAAATAATTTCCACTCAAACCTCCTCAAACTCCTTAAATCAAAACCAAAAAAACATGTTAGCAACTAGTCAACAACCATCAATGAAAACAATGAGATATAACCATAGCAAGTTACACTAGCTATATGTGTTTCCTTGGCTTCGTTACATAAGTAGTTCATGCAAGTGGAGGGAAACAATGTGAGATATCCATGCTGATGGGAGGCTTTAACATAATTGTAATATCCCCTAAAATTTTGAAACCTAGAAATTTAATAAATAATCCTCATTTGGAATAAATTAATTTTTAAATTTATTTAAATTAATTATTTTGTGGATTTATGGGTGTATTAAAATGGATATGAATATTTAATAACTTAAAATAAATAATTTTTTTGTTTTATCATACTTATTTTATTTAAATAATATTCCAAACCCATATTTTACAAAAATTACCTTCGTAAGTTAATATCTTAAATTTTAAATAAATTAATTTATCTATCAAAAATATTAAATACCATTATTCTAAAAATTATTTTATTTTATTTTTTCCTTTTTCTTTCTCCTTTTTCTTCCTTTATTTTTTCTTTTCCTCCTTTTCCTTTTTCTTCCTCTTCAGGGCACCCAACCTGCCTCCCTTTGCTGGGCCGCTGGGCCTTCTCATCTTCCTTTTTCCTCTCCCCTTCTCCCTGAGTTGTCGCCCCAACCTGTCTCCCTCTTCTTTTTCTTTTCCTTTCTTCCCCCCAGTTGGGTTAGCCCAACCCTTCTTTTCTTTTCCCCTTCTCCCTCGTGTGCGCACAAAGTTGACCCACTCCCCCATACTTTCTCCCTTGCCTAATCTTCTTCTTCTTCTTCTTCTTCTTCTTCTTCTTCTTCTTCTTCTTCTTCTTCTTCTTCTTCTTCTTCTTCTTCTTCTTCTTCTTCTTCTTCTTCTTCTTCTTCTTCTTCTTCTTCCTCTTCTTCTTCTTCTTCTTCTTCTTCCTTCCTTCCTTCCTTCCCCTTCGACCATTGCACACCATAACAACCTGCAACAACCTGAACCCGCCTGCCTACCAACTCTGCTGTAACCCTACTCGCTCTCCCTCTCTCCCTCATCCATTTCCTTCCATTTCCAACCACACACACAGCCCTACAACCCTCCCTCGTGTGCCTTCCTCTTATTTCTCCTTCTCCCTTCAACCTGCCACCCTACCATCTGCAACCACAGTCACCCAGTCAGTGCCCCTACCTCCTCTACTCTCCATCTTCTTTTTCTTCTTCTCCCCTAACCATTTTCTTACCCCAAGATTCTTCCTTCCCTGCCTGCCAAGCCTTCTTTATCTCCCTTCTTCCCCTCTTTTCCTCCTCCCCTTTTTTTGCTCTGCCACCCTTAAGTGCCATTTTTGCCGCCCAACCAACCACCATAGCCACCTCCCTAACACCCCTTCAATCTCCCTGCACTGCCTCATCACCCTCACTCACCTCTGCATCCCCCTTACCTTCCTTCCCTTTCTTTCCCCTCCTTCTTGGCCTCCACCCTACACCACCACCCTTAAGGGTAATTTGATAAGTTAACCAACCAAAGAATAATTTGGTAATTCTAATAAATATGAAGGGAAATTTGGTAATTTAACCAACCAAAGGATAATTTGGTAATTTTGTTTTATTTAAAAATTAGCGGAAGCAAAAACTATAAATTTCAGGGATTTTAACACCGCACTTAGTACCAGACTGATTTCCTCCTACCATTCTAGTACCAAGTGCTAAGGCTAAAAAGGAACATAACGCGATTCACACCAATTCAGACATTTATTTAAATCAGAGTAGTGCATCAACTCATTACAAGAATAAAACCCACTATTAGTGGTTGCAAGAATAAAATAAATTTAAATAAGGAAACAAAAGTTTAAAAGAAAAACCCTGAAATCATTCTCGAACAATCCTTACGCTATTTTCCCTATATTAACTTGAATAGAACCTACAATTGACCTTCAAGGGACACTACCCATTGAATAGACAAGGGCCCACATATGGAACCCTTTAGTACGATGGTACAGAGTAACCCTTTATACCAAATTGAAAGTATTGTGTGTCGCCGATGCCTTGGTCCACCATATGAGGAAAGAGGAAGAACAAAGAGCCAGAGTTCATAGAAAATAGTCTACATCCAATAGCAAGGTTTCGCGGGTTCAACCTCAACCTCAAGCTAGAGTTCGGCATAAGAAGAGTCAGATTACTTCCCATGGCAAGGCTAGAAAGAGACCCATTTGGCACTACCATTGTCACCATTGCAAAAGAGATCCTCCAGGCAAGGATTGCATAGGAAAGCCGATTCAGTGCCACAAGTGTGAACAGCTTGGGAATAGGGGCTTCAAGTGCTACAACACACCCCGTGAAGAAATTTAGAGATAGCAGCAACCATCGGTTCAGCAGAATTAAATGCTTAGAGCAACTTGTTCAGCCTCTCTAGCTAGTGCATACGAGCAAATGATCAATCTCAATGCATCTTCTTTCAGCTTACTGTCGAGTCCCTTGTAATTGTTTCAGGTTATTAATATTGTGAGTAGTTTATTTCTTTGGTGCATTTCAATCAAATAGGTTTTCCCTTAAAGGGTAGTTACCCCAAAGCACCCTAGAATCCCTCTTTTCTATTCCTAGTAGAAAGGCGTAAACTTCAGGGATGAAGTTTTTCTTTAAGCGGGTAGTGATGTAATACTCCAAAATTTTAAAACCTAGAAATTTAATAAATAATCCTTATTCGGGATTGCTACATGTTGCAACCATTTGAGAAAACGATTTGCAACCATTCGAGAAAAGATTCCGGGTTAAGATTACCTTTAAATTCAGGAAGAATAGAGCAAAATCCTTTTTCCATATCTTCATAAGTTTTCCCCGAAGTGTCATATGGCCTTACGTAGTTTCCCAAACTCTCTTCTTCTTTTTCCACCTGATTTTGTGTCGTTCCTCTACTTGTTCCCTTTGGTTTTGTGGCGCACATGGGAATCGTGGGCTTGGAAAGCTTATATTCTCCCCACATGCAATTTTAGCTCCTCGATTTCATCCATCAAGCTCTTGAGAATATCTCTCAAGTCCTCTCCTTGGTTCTACATCTTTTCTCCTCATCAACCAAATATAACTCTCTTAAACACGCCCTTAAGTACTCAGTTCTCTTGTGTTTTTTTTATTAATTCTTGGAGATTCTTGAAGATGGAGCAATTTCTTGATGAATCTTGAATAATCTTGAAACAAATTTTGAATCTTGATTGCAATACCACTAACCTATGGCTTTGATACCTAAATTGATGTGTGTGGGAGGATATGATTCTCAAATTGATGAGAATATGGTTTGGTTGGGTTGATAATAATTAGAATATGGCTCAACAATGAAGGATATTTGGTAAGAACTTTCGAATAGGGTGAACTAAGGCTGAATTTGATTTGAACCAAGTGATGGGGATTTCGGTGGAGATGGTTTGTTAATGATGATGGTTCAAATGGTGTGAACTAATTAGTATATGCATTCGAAAATGGTATGTTGATGATGATACGGATTTGAATGTTAACATTTTGATGGAGGATGAGATCATGGTTTAGGGTTAGGGTTAGGGTTTAATTCGAATGGAAGCATTAAAGTGACGTTTGGTTCAGATGAAGAGTTTTAGGGTTTCGAATGGTGGTTTAGGGTTTCTAATGTGTAAACCGAATTAAGGCTTCAATTATGCTCGGACTAGAGTGATGTTTTGATGAAAATTATGGCTGGAAAAATATGGGTTAAGGATAGTATAACAGGATATGAATTAATCTCTAATTTACACAGACAAAGAGATTAAAACTTTCAAGCTAAATCATTCACACATATTTGATTAACTTGAATTGAACTCACACATAATTCACTTGTATTCAACTTCAATATTGATCTTCAACTTCAGTATCTCCTACTCGTGCTTTCTATGGCTTCTATTGGCAATCTAACATTAGCTAAAAGGATAATTCAAAAGATTCTAAGCTAAAAGATATTATGCTAACTTTATACTACTTTATGCTAACTTTATGCTACTTTATGCTTTACCTATTATCCAAATCTATTACTCAATGAATTAATTAGCTAATATTAATATTAATGCTAGACCAAGCTGCTAATAAACCCCCCCATGCACATGGTCATCCATTCCATGCATGCCATGCACATGCATATAGACACTTAGTTGGTCTTCAAATTTACAGGAGATAATTTCCAAATGAAGAATAATTGGTTTCATAATTATGAAAGCCAATTCTTGAGTTTTTTATCCTGTAGCAAAATAAGTTGATATCCTTAAAAATTAAAATAAGTAAACTTATGTAATTAATAAGTTAATAAAACTATATATATATATAAAGAATGTTAGTAATAAGTTAATAGATTTATAAAAAAATAGATAATTAAAATTAATTTAGTAATAAGTTAGTAGAATTTTAAAAAGTAGATAATTATATTATGAATAAGTTAATATAATTTTAAAAAAGTTAGATATGTATGCTAAAAGTAAGTTAACATAATTAAAAAAACAATTGTACCACTGTAATTAAGAAAATTTGTAGTTATAGGAGTAATAATATGTTAAAATGTTTTAATATTGAAAATTAACCTCAAACCCTAAACCGTAAGCCATATTCTTACTATGGATGTAGATTCTTCAAACTCAGATGGTGAAGAACAAGCACGTAGTGATCATGTTAGTAGTTGAAGAATTGATTAGTTTAAATGGTAGGGATCTTTTATCTTCTATTAATGCTCACATCTCACTATTTGTTTTAATAAATTGCAAGTTATCTATTAATGAGTGCAACACCTCCAATTTTTCACTAAAAAACTTTTTATTTTTTAAAATATTGTGGAAGTAGAAAGACAGAAATACTCTAATAAAAATGAGTTACTACCGTCATGTCTAATATAAGATAGAATTTTCATAATCCATCCCATGCTAGACATAAGGTTGAGTATCCAAACCAAATAAAACATGAGAGAAACAAAGTGCACAAATAATATAAGAGCTAAAGAGTTTGGGTGTACAACTAAGGCCATAAAAGCCCAAAAAAATTATGAAATGCAAGAAAGATAAGAAATAAAAGTAATAGGCATCTCTAACAAGTTCAAAATCACAAGGGACTCTAAATATAGAGCAGCACACCGAAATGTCTTAATTGTTAGAATCCTGACCCCAAACAACCATATGGCCACCTATAGCGTAGCCACCACTACCTGCATAAGGTCTTTTTATAATACACTAATATTTTGGTAAACCTAAATTTTTTATTATTAGTAATGGTGAAGATTAAATTTCCTTTTTTTTGTCATTTATTACCTAATTGTTAGAATTTTGAAACCCTATTTGAGTTTTCAAAATGTTTTGTTCAAGACTCATTATCCTTTCTTATAAATTTGTGTTCCTTGAAACTTGCAAGTCACTTTTGGAATTGAAAATATTTTCAAACTATTATTTTGTGTTAATATTTTATATCCACATATTTTTGAGTCTCCTAGGAATTTTTTTTAAAAAAAATTAAAACCAAGTTATTGCCAAAATGCCATTATTTATGCCTTATTTAGAATTGTTTATGTGTTTTGAGATCCATTAAGCCCTTTGTGGTCATCTAAAAATTAAGAAAATTTGGGTATCATATTATTTTATTATTATTGAGCTAAATATGATCCAAAAATATCCTATATTTGAAAATTTTAGATTATTTTTGGATCGTAAAATTTACCAAATTGCACCTTTTTCTTTAAATATTTTGAGAATTGATCCTAAACTTTATTATGTTTAGTATGGATTTAAAGCCTCTAATTTGTACCTTAGTAATTTATTTGTTCCTTGGTAGAGGTAGCAAGCTTGGTTTTGCCTTCAAGGGTATATATTTTGGAAAAATATCCTAAGTTAACTAGTTTTCTTTCTTTCCTCCTTCTCTACACATTATTTTGTGTGTGGCTCAAGGATAACCACTCATTTTGGAATTCAATTTCATGGATAACCTCCCCTTACCATTTATGGTGCATTTTTATGTCGCATAATAGTGTGGTGAACAATTAAGGATTCAAACAAAAAACTGGAATTAACAACACTATGAACAATTAAGGATTCAATCACAAAGAAGAATAATTGATGAATAAGTAGAGATATTTATTTGATCTCTTATGTAATTATAGAATGATTAAATAAATAAATCAATAAATTGCACAAATCTACCATTCTCTTTTAATGGTGAATTCTATGGAGAAGAAGAAGAAGTTGGGTCGCAAGACTTGACAACTAGGGTTTCATCATGCCTCCTTTTATAGAAGATAAAACCCTATAGGGTAAAACAACATGTTTCACAAATAAATAAAAAACATGGTCCCTGTTTAAGAAACACAGGAACCCATGTTAGTTTCCTTACTCTCAAATTGTTACCCAAAACGCATTAGAATATTCAGTGAGAAACATGATCCATGTTAATAAACACGGGACCCCATATTTCTCACATAATTCACCATTATACACTAAACTTGTCCAACACATGTATGAACCAATAAAATTTCATGTCAAGCTTCAAATACACAGTCAAAACTCATAGTTTAGAAATTTTTATAAGTAATATTACCCATTTTCCCTTATTTTATTAAATTTACCATTAATTCTTTTAACTTAGCAAGACTTAGTCATCTTTTTCCTCCTTGATCTCCCTTACCATTGAAACCTTCTCTGTTCCTTCTTCTTCTTCTTTTGTCTTCATGGTCAAATCCCACCATGGTTGACGAATTGAACCCTTATAAAAAGTTAAGGATAATTTCATTAATCATTCTTCTTCAATTATTTCCCCTTTGTTATGATTTTTATAATATCATTTCCTAATATTTCATGTGGTTGTTCTACATTGTATTTTGACCTTTTATAAGTTTTAAATATTTTATATTAAAGGCGAACCTCTAAAACTCTAATTAAATAGAGTTGATATGTGTCATATGCTTTGATTTCTAAGTAGCATGATTTTGGTGGTTTGTGGTGGTTCGGCCATAATTTTTTATTTTAGTTTTTTTAGCCTTATTTTTTTAAATTTAATATACCATGTTGTAGAAATTGAATTATAGATGATTTTTTTTATGTTAAGCATGTTTTTGTTTGAATATATTTTGATGCTCTAAATTATGCTTAAAGATTTGATGAGTATAGTTGAGTTTGAATGATCTTAAGTGTTCTTAAAGTTATAGTGGGTTTATAATGACATTGTAGATTTTGATTAATTGGATTATACAATGATAATCCTTGTAAATTGTAGACAAACTTTGTTACATATCATGTTTATTAATAATCAAGTTTGAAGTGCTTAATTTTCAAAGAAGTTTTCAAAGCTTAAGATATTTTGAAGAACATTCTTAGTGTTCACTACTACAAAAACGGGAAATAATAACGGGACATTAATAATGGTAGTTCGAAAACCGTTGTCAAACGCGTGAAAATTAATCGGTGGGAAGTTTTGATAACGGTTCTAGTTAAAAACCGTTATTAAAAGGGCAACGTTAAAATTTGGATGGATGTTTTAATAACGGTTTTATATGAACTTTTATTAAAAGAGGATTTAATAACGGTTTATATTAGAACCGTTGTCAAAAGTCAAAAGCTTTTAATAAGGGTTCTTGGAACAACCGTTATTAAAAGATGTTTTAATAACGGTTCTCTCAGAAACCGTTATTAAAACTCCAAAATCAAACTTATATTTTGTTCAGTTCTGTTTCGTGCCAAAATTTTCAGACTCTCTGCACCTTCGTTCTCTTGCTCTCCTTCTCCTTGCAAACCCTCGCACCACCACACCGGCTCCTCTCAAGTAAAGGAAACCCTCGCACCGCCAACTCTCCACCACGCCTCTGCCATTGCCGGCTCTGCATGTGAGTGCTGTCATTGTTCTGAAGCTAGCTAGCACTTGCACCTTCATCCTCCGTCGTGTTTGAAGCCCTTGCCTCTCTCAACATTCTCGATCACCGTCGTGTTTGTAGCTAGCTCACTTTATGTATGTGTTTGTTCTTCCTCTCGTAACTTTTTATCTACTTATATATGTATATATATATATAAATGCATGCATGTTGCTACAGGGTTTCGTTTGTTTGTTATCGAAAGATTGTGGTTTGTCGTTCGAAAATGTGTTGTTGAATGTATTGGCTGAAAATTTTGATGCTTGTTGTTGAATTTGTTGCGTTATTGTTATATATTAACAAATGCATGTGTTGACCGAGACATTTACATATATATATATATATATATATATAATATGAATGTGAGTGGAGAATTATATACATTTTCACTCATAAAAACTATATATATATATATATATATATATATATATATATACACACACACACACATTTTCATTAATAATTATAGGAGACTAGCAATAAGATATAGGAAATGTCATATAATGAAATGCAAATATATTTTACATATGCATATGTTAATGATTGCTATTTGATGAGGATTAAATAGATATAGAGAATAAGGAATATATAAAAGTGAATAATTAAATAGAGATAAATAATTGTGTATGATAATAATAATAATATGATTTATATATTATGCTTTAATTACATTTAGCTAGGTTTAGGAATTAGGTTTTTTTTTGTGGTTTAGGGTTAGGTTTTATTATAATAAATTATGGTTAATTAGCTAGGGTTAGGGTTAGGGTTTATCGTTTATTATGGTTAATTAGGGTTAGGGTTAGGGTTAGTATTAATATCTTTTTGGAAACGTGTTAGCATGATTCGTATATATATATATATATATATATAGAATAGCATGATAAATTTGAGATTAATTCTTTCTAAACATGATTCGTATCGATAATATAATAGTACATTATTATGCTCAATACATAACATTCTAACATAATTTATTTATTTATTTTTGTAGAGATATGGCCAACAAAAACATTGATAGTGATAGCAGTGATGAAGAAGGGAAGAGAGGACCTACAATTATGAGAATTATCATAGACAAGAGGAATAGAGGAGAAGTAGTCGAGTTGGGATGGAATACTTACAATCTTCCCATCGGCCCTTACGCAGATATGTTCTTGACCTACATTTCACTTGTGACCCGTAACCGTGTTCCTATCTCCTATAATAATTGGAAGCAGGTTCCACAGGGTCATAAGGATCATATTTGGCAGGAAATCACGGTAAATATGCTATTTTATGTAATCATTTTTGTATGCCAAATGTTATTAATTTTATTACATTAACATCGGTATACATCTACATGTCTTATTTTGCAGAGAGTGTTCAATGTCCCAGAGAGTAGGAAGAAATGGCTTCTTAGACATTGTGGGGAGCGTCTAAGAACCTTTAGGTCATATCTAGCTCTTAGAAAAATGTATACAAAGAAGGATGATTCTGTACGACGAAACCCACCCAAACGATACGGTTTCATCAATCAAGAAAGTTGGAACCAATTCATTGCTTATCGTCTTACGGTGGATTTTAAGGTACTTGTTAGATAACAATTAAACTTTTTGTATGAATCCCAGTATTATGCTTAATATTGAAATAACCATGTCATTATGTTTTGGCTTGTCACATAGGAAAAAATTACCCAAAATAAAGATATTGCCAAGAAAAATAAATACCAGCATAATATGGCTCGCAAAGGCTATGCGGGCCTTGAAGAGGAGTTGGTATGCATTTTGTGATTATCTATTTACATGTAAATGTTGAATTTTATAATAATATTCTTAATTAAGAATATTTTCTAATTTGTAGCTTCTAGCCCAAGACTTGGACCCATGTACCTCGTCCATCAATATTGGTACATTATGGAAGAAGGCTAGAGCAACAAGAGATGGATATATTAATGAATATGTTGATGTTGCAGCAAAAAAAATTGTAAGTTTGTAGATATCTAGGACCCTACTTACTTTTCTTTTAGAAAACTATTATATTATGCTTATTCCTATAAGTTAAATTTATAGAACGAACTTGAAACGTCAGAAGGTGAGGAGGTGGACCAATATAGCATTGTGGCCTAGGCTACAAGAATTGTAGAACACTTTGGAAGACACAGGGGCATTGGATTGGGTGTTACGAGAACGAGCATATGTGGTCGATCTCGTGGTTCTCGTAGCACTAATGAGCAAGTCGCCATCCTCACCCAAAAATTGAACGTGGCATTTGAACGGATGGCAACAATGGAGCAAGAGTTGTCATTTATTAAATCTCAAGGGTATAAGCTATCCGATTCAGTAGACCATGATCAGCTTCACATACCTAATGTAAATAGCGTCAGAGATAGTTGTGAAGCTGATGCATTTCTTTCTACTATTCCCGAGGTAAGCATTACAAACTATGAATTGTTATTAAATATATTCAGTGTTATAAATTATTAATAATGTGTAATATTTTTGTTTAGGGTTTGCATAAATGTGACTTATTAGCGAATGACCTTTCAACAATTTTGGCGAAAGGAAGGGTCCGCATCAGTCACAGTATTGAAACACAGACAATCCACGGGTACAATTTAGCCCTAAATACAAGGCCGGTGAGTATTGACACTCCAATCATTGGCAGTGCACACTTGCCTTGTTATAAATCCACGGGCGATGAGGCAACCACAGTACTAGAAGCTTATGGAAGCTTCGTGGCTTGGCCTGCGGATCAAATACGTCTCACTATTGAAGAGGTATTGACATTTGACATCTTCATTAGACCTTGTTTAGTAGTTACACTATATATACCTTTTTCATATATATATATTTATATGCTCAATATATATTTTGTTTAATATTATCAATTAAGGAATCAAAAAAGGAATCAAAAAAGAAGACTGCTTCTGCTAGTAAAACCAAGAGAGGTACTAGCAGAACGAGCAACACAAAACAGGGCGCTGCTAAAGGAAAGAGAGCTAAATCTAAAAAATCAGTTGCCCCACAAAAGATTCCTTCTTTAGATCAGCAAAGCCAACCTCCACCAGCATTAGCTATATTATATTTTTATGCCCAAAACTACCTCAGGGACAATTATATTTTCATTGATTGTCGTCCTGAGTATGTTGGAAGGGACGATGCTACTTACATGGTATCGACGGCTGACATAAGCGACACTTATAATTAAGAATGTATGTCAACCATAAGTGTCGCCGTCTATGTCACGTAAGTATTATTTCATTTTGAGATTTTAGTACTCTTAACTTATACAATTGGAATTTTTATGACCTCTTATATGAGTTATTATTTATTAACAAATATGCATTATTTTTGTTGTCCATAGGTTGGTAGCTACTCGAGCTGCGATGGAGGGAATGCTGTCCTCTATTGTGTTTGTGTGCCCATACTACATAGCTGACGGTAGTACAATAAGAGATGGTAGGCACATAAACTATTTAGGGGATCACATTTTGATTGAGGGACACAACAAGATCTATCTCATTCCTCACCTCGCAACTGAACATTGGGTTTTGTACGCCGTCCGACCTGATCTTAATAAAGTCTATGTGTTTGATTCCCTTCGAACCTATGACGTGCCTTTTGAAGTCGCTCGTCGTTATGGGAAGGAATTTATCGGCATGTTAGTATACTTTTCACTTCTTACTTCATTAGCTTGTTTATACATATATTCGCTTAGCTAGCTTTCATTATTTGAGGTATATATGCGTACTTACAATATTGTGTATCCAACTCTATTTATTAGGGAACTACGGACAACGTATCAAAGGAGAGGTGGGAATGGTGTCCCAGACCCAAAGAATGTTCAATACGAGCCTGTCATAGTAAGTAGGAAGGCAACTATTTCGTATTTTATTTTAATTAAAATTAATATCTAATAGTTAGAGAGCTAACTGAATTTATATGACAGTGTCCACAACAGCAAAACGACAAAGATTGTGGATACTATGTATGTAGAGCAATGGATCTGATAGTCCAAAATAGATCGGTCAACATAGATCCAAGCCATGTATGTTTTCTTTTCGATATTTTTCCATTAATGAATCATGACATATATGTTTGATACTTGACGTAAGTGCTAACTGTATATTAATCAAAACTTGGGATTTGTAGTTTTTCACCGATGATTATGCACAAGGCCAGCAATACAATGTTGAAGAAATTGATGAAGTGAGAGAGCAATGGGTCAAGCATGTGCACTCATTCATTCGGTATTAGGTAGAGATCTATATATTCTACATGCATGTTCAGGTTTGTATTTTGTCTAGCTATGACTTTAAGTCTTCTAAGCTAGATTTATAAACATTTTGCTTTGGCGTGTAGAGCTACCAAGTTGTGGTAGGCCTACTAATTTTGATTCTTGAGTATATATGTCTGGTGTATTAACAAGGCCGGGATTGATTGAAATTATGGTGTGATTGCAGATTTGTTATCAATTGATGTTGTTTTACAATGCAGATTTGGTAATTATTTGAACATACAACTGTGTATGTGGGCAGGAACAAAACTGCAAAAACTAAAAAAAAAACTGGAGTTTTAATAACGGTTCTTATGAAAACCGTTATTAAAACTCACGTTTTTAATAACGATTTTCATAAGAAGCGTTATTAAAACTCATGTTTTTAATAACGGTTTTCATAAGAACCGTGATTAAAACCTATCTTTTAATAACGGTTTTCATCAGAACCGTTATTAAAACCCTCTTGTTTAACAACGGTTTTTCTCAAAAACCATTATTAAACATGCATTTTATGCTCATATTGGCGGGTTTTTTTATATTTTTTTATAATGGTTATGAACCGTTATTAAAGATTTAATAGCAGGCGTTTCAATAACGGTTGAAAACCGTTATTAAAACTGTAAAATAACCGTTATTAAAACTACTTTTTGGGGTAGTGGTTCTTTGTATGATTCAAAGTGTTCTTGACTAATTACACTTTAATTACCTTAAGTAGGATTTAATTTGTGAGCAATTAACTTTTTAGGATAAATAACCATGAAAATGACAATTGTCAGCCCTAAATTGTTTTAACATATTTTAGGGTCAAAGGTTGACCACAATCTTTGACCGTTGTCTTTAATTTCATGAATATTAATTGAGCATAAATATTAAATTTCAGTTAGGGATGGAAAATATCCCTATATATTTGAGGCTCTATCAGGGATTCCCTATTTGGGTTTGGGGGAGATTTTGGGGATCGAGTTTGGGCTCAAGGATTCTTATAATAAAATTTTCGGAGATGGGGTGGGTACAGGTTAGGGTCCCCATCCCCAAATCCACCCCAAATATATAACATAAATTAAAAGTATTTTATAAAAAATAAGATTGCGTATCGAAGATGGGGTCAAGTTTTGGGTCAGATTTCAGGGTCGGGGAATGAATCAAGGATTAGGAATAGATTGAGAATTGGGTTGGGTATTAGGATTTGATCCCCAAAGGGATCAGGTCAGGGATTTCCCAATAAGAAAAAAAATAGGGATTAGGGCAAATTTGGAAATTATTTTGCTTATCAGGTTTGAGTATAGGGATGGGGTCCCTATCCTCAACCTGTCCTATTATCATCCGTAATCGTAGTAAATAGTAATTATCGGTCATAAAATATTTTTTGGTTATTTTATTTTTTAAGCGTCGTGGTATAAAGAAACATTTTCCATGTCCATAAAATTTTATATGAGACCTTGTTTTGAGGTGGATAAACTAAATATATCTACGGTTTTTGCAACTTTTGTACCTAATCATAAAAGGTGGTTTTTGGTGTTTTTATACTAGTTTTGTGATATCTAAACCTCGTGTTTCAAATCTTTAAAGTATATTTTCGTATTTTATAGCCTCAAATGTGATTCATTGTGTCTTAAAGTATTTTTCAAGATTGTTTTAGCCTGTATGGCCTGAAAATGGTTTATGTTTGGTTTAGGTTATAGCCTGATTTAATCTTGTAATGAGTTTTTACGTTGGAATTATTTTAAATGTTTTTTTTATTCAATGAGATGTGACTCATCTTATGTGGTTATGTTGTGGAGGTTATGGCTAAATGCCTAACCTTAGCATTTCATGGCTAGTTATTTATGACCTTGAGCAGTAAACTATTACAGAACATTTATTTTGCTAGTATGTGTGTACCCTTGTGCTCCTTGGTAAATAATTAATTATTATTTTTATAAAATACTAATTATTAAAATGGAATATCTCAAGTTGAGAATGGGATAATATTTAAGGTTAGTTACTCTAAAGATGAGGTGGGAGCCCTCAATTTAGTTTGGTTTCACTTGTGTGCCTTAATGCCCTAGTAAGGCCCTAGTCTACTCTATAGGTGACCTATGGGCCTGATAGAGGGTTTTAATACTTATTAATTAGGTGAAAAAGTATGGATGGGTATTGTGTTACTTAGTAAGTGCCAGTATGATTAGTGAATCATAATATCCTCAAGTTATGTGGTGGAAAGGGTATTGTGTTGCACTATGTGTGCCAATATGAATCATGTGTGTCCTCAAGTTATCGTTGAATCCCCCCAAGTTATAAAAAGGAATAATTGTGTGTTATTGGTTTGGAATTTGACTTATGTGCATTACCCATGTAGTGTAAAGGGTGATGTATTGCATTATGTGCCCCATGGCACATCATATGTGTCCTTGGGTTACTTGGTAGGGAGGGTATTGGTATTATGTAGCTTTATGATTAATTTATCTCTGGGCTACAAGGTTTGGATAACATATGTGTGTTATTGTTTCGATAGTTGCATTAGTGCATTACCCATATTGTAGAGATGTCGATAGTTATCATTGTGTACTGCCATTGTTATTAGTTTTGTAGTTGCATTATATGCGCTACATTTTTGCTAAGTTGAGGGTTGGTAGTTACATTATGTGCACTACTCTTGTTATTGTGGTTGGTTTGGTAGTTGTATTATGTGCACTACTCTTATTATTGTGTTTGGGTTAGCAGCTTTATTGAAAATTATAATTTTATTATTTATAATTAAATAAGATTTTATTTTGAAAATTAATTAAATAATTTACTTTTATTAAAATAAAAGGAAATTAATTAGGGCAAATCAAGAAGAAATTCATAAGTGTTTTAAATAGGAGGAATTTTGGTATTTCAAGCTAATTAACGATTTTATTTTGGAAATTAATTAAATAAATTATTTTATTTAAAGTAAGAAGGATAAAATAGTTTCAAATTAATATCAACTTTATAAATAATTTAATTGGAGAAAATTAGAGTGTTTTGCTAATTAAAATGGAATTTAAGAAAATTCTTTCAAAAATCCCTAAATTAACCTAAAAAGATATTTTAATTATTATATTAATATTTATATTTTATTAAACATCCCAAATTACCCAAATTATATTAATTAAGCCAACCACCTTTTTCCTTTCTTTTTCCTTTTTCTTTTCTCTTTTTCCCCCTCTTTTTCCTTTTCTTTCCTTTCCTTCTCTTCCTTTTTTTTCTCCTTCTTTTCCCCGACTTGGGCCGGCCCGCTGGCCCAACTTCTCCCCCCTGCGCGGCCCAGCCTCCCCGCGTCGCTCCTTCTCTCTCCCGGCCAGTTCAGCCCTTCCTTTTTTCTTTCTTTCTTCTTTTCCCCTAGACCGCCGATCTGGCCTCTCCCACTTCGTCTTCAACCTCCAACGCACCTACAACTCCCGAATCAGTGTCGGAAATCCCACCACCAACCACATGCCCACTCCGGCCATTCCTCCCCTCTCTTCTCCGTTGACTGACCTGCTATTTTGATAGGTCCATTCCTCTCCTCTCATGTGCACCATTCCTCCTGTCTGATAAGTTATGGTCTGCACACGTAGACCTACACCAGCCCATCCTCGCCGACAGGAGACCCATAACTCTTTCCCTCTACTCTTCCACTCCTCCTTGTCATTTTCCCCTTCCAATCAGCCTATAAATAGCCCCGAAGGCTGCCATAATTGGGTTTGGATTTGGCAGCCTAAAAACCGACCCAGCAACCACCGCCTGATCAGCCCGTTATTCCTCCGCCTTTGGCTGTCTTGCCGCTCACTCCGGCCACCAAAACGCTCCCTGCACCGCCCTCTACACAACTGAGCCACCAACTTCCTTGCCTTGCCCTACATGAGCCACCCCGACCATGCGAAATCACCTTCCCAAATAGCCCATTCGACCCTGTGCTGCCCCTCATGCCGCCAGTTGCCACCGATTCCACCGCCTGCAGTGCTGCCTCTACCCCCCAAAACAACCAGGCAATCTTTCCCTACCACCCCACACCTCCATTTTCACCTACTTCCCTTTCCCCTAGCCTCTACATCCATCTCTCTCTTTCACCCTTCTTCCTCCACCGCCATTGCCGCCGGCTCCACCACCCAACTTAGGTTGTCTCCCAATTCCTTAACCCCTAAACTCTATATATAAAAGTATTAATGATTTTAATATTATTAACTATTATTATTAGTGTTATTATGATTATTATTATCATTATTATTATTATTACTATTACTACTACTACTACTATTATTATTATGCCCTAATGTTTATTTCGAAGAATTTCTAATTAATGGTATTAATTAGGACTAAAACCTTGTTGTGTTGTTGTTATTACTACTACTACTACTACTACTACTACTACTACTATTATCGCTATTGTTATTATTGTTATTACTACTACTACTACTACTACTACTACTATTATCGCTATTATTATTATTATTATTATTATTATTATTATTATTATTATTACTACTACTACTACTACTACTAATACTACTACTACTACTACTACTATCGCTATTGTTATTATTGTTATTATTATTATTATTATTATTATTATTATTATTATTATTATTATTATTATTATTATTATTATTATCATCATCATCATCATCATCATTATCATTATTATTACTATTATTATTATTATTATTATTATTATTACTAACTACTACTATTACTACTATTATCGCTATTGTTGTTGTTGTTGTTGTTGTTATTATTATTATTATTACTCCAACTATGATTATCATCGTTATTATCTCTATTATTGTTATTATTTTTAGTATTCTTATTATTATTAGTATTATTACTATTATTATTATCATTATCATTATCATTATTATTATTATCATCATGGTTATGGTGGTTATTATTATTATTATTATTGTTCTTAATCTTAGTATTATTATTATTATTATTATTATTATTATTATTATCGTTATATTTACTATATTTATTACTCTAACTATTATTATCATCGTTATTATCTTTATTATTATTATTTTTTGTATTATTATCATCATCATCATCATCATTATTATTATTATTATTATTATTATTAGTAGTAGTAGTAGTAGTAGTAGTAGTAGTAGTAGTAGTAGTAGTATCATCATTATTGTTGTTGTTGTTGTTGTTATTATTATTATTATTATTATTATTATTATTATTATTACTACTACTATGATTTCGATTATTATTATCATCATTATTATCATTATCACTATTATTATTATTAGTAGTAGTAATATTGGAACCCTTACTTTAATACTATGAATATTACTAAGACTTACTTTGGTTCGATTAACTATCTTGAGAATAATAATGACCCTACCTTTTAATTATAAACTACTATTATTAATATTAGCCTTAGTATTAGGCTATGATAGGGGTAAGATAGGAAATTAGTGTAATTCCGGTAGGGGGAGATTAACCTATAGTATTTCCCTCTTATAGGTGAATCGAGTCAAAACCCCCAGGATGCGTAGGAGCGTGCTCCAAGACCGACGCCGATTTAGGTAATGGTGTAGCTAAGGTCGCCTATGTGTTACGTGTCTTACTTTCCTTGCCTTGGTTGTCTTGTCTAATTATATGTCATGTTTGTTATGCGATTATCTTACCTGTCTTATGTGTAGCGCGGCTTGGAACCGAGGTATGTCCATGAGATCTCTTCTGTTATGTATTAATGTGGACATGCTGCAAGTTTTGATGTGATATGATGTGGCCCTTAAGACATGCATGCTAGGGTGTTTGATGTGGTGATGTGGGTTGGGGGCATAAAAAAGAAAAATGGGAAAAAAAGATAACCAAGGGGAAGTAAGTTGGCTAATAGAGGTATTGCATGGGGTGGTTAGAGTCCGTATGGGGGAAAACTTTACGTATGGAAAGTTACCTCGGGGTGTGAGGAAGGTAATAGGAGTATCGTTTGGGTGTTTGGGGGCTTCGGGAAAAAAATAGTACGTGGGACAGTATAAGGGTGCATAGGAGACTAGATTAGGGTATAAACCCTAATTTGAGTAAGGGGAGAAGAAAAAGAAAATAATAATAATAAGTGAGAATGAGTGGGGCATGAAGTGAGGGTGGAGTCAAAGGGTTGTGATGTGTAGGGGTGATAAAATAGTCTAGGTTGTGCGAGGTAGAAAAGGATGGGCCACATAGGCCCAAGTTAGGGTTTCTAGAGAAAACCCTAGGGGAAGGCGGTGAGTGGACTTTGGGGTATAAGGTGGTGGGCTTTGACCCACACACTTAGGAGTCGGGTTCCCAGTATAGGTAAGCGGTTTAAGGGAAGGATTTCGGGGTGAGTTAGGAGGTGCAGAGGTCTCAAGATATGGGACGGGCCCTCTTAGGAGGATAAGTATAGCTGGAGTTAGCCTTGCATGTCTAGGGTGGAATCTGTTGAATAAAATATGGTAAAATACTAATCATGTAAAGTGGAAGATTATTGAGCCGGGTCCAGCTAATCTACCGGTTAGTAATAGTGGTTAGGATTTTACCCTATAAGTGATCGATCCACCGACGAATAATAGTGGTGTGGACTTTGTCCCGCAAGTGACCGGCCCACCGGCAAAAATAGTGGGGTGACTCGAGCTCAATAAACATAAGTCAGAGTTTGCTAAAGACACTTAAAAGATAATAATTACTTACAGTGGAACACTATATGAGTAGGAACCAGCCGATCCACTAGTAAGGAATAGTGGTGTGGACTATTGTCCCGCAAGTGACAAATCCACTGGCGAATAATAGTGGTGTGGACTTTGTCCCGCAAGTGATTGGCCCACCGGCTAAAATAGTGGGGTGTTCCTGTACTTACATGGATTTAATAAAAGGCATGGTGTGCATCGACTTCCGATAAAAAGATTAATTAAATAATTAATCTAGAATAAGTATATACTTTATGTGTGGCCTTGACCATTTATACGTTGTAGAATTTCTTCATGACCTTATATACTATATGTGTGGTTTGAAAGTGTAATTTGAGTATTGTTTTGTATGATTCTATGTGCTTATGTGTTGGCCTTAATTATACGGTTACCTTGCTCAGTACGGAGCGTACTGACCACCCGTTTCATGGGTGCTGCTCATTCCCACGAGCAGAAGGCCCTTCTGACTTAGTGCAGGTTGGTGATTCTATCTACGATGCCTACAATGCTTACGAGGCATCGGGAAGGACTGAGAGTTAAGCCGGGACCTAGCTTGGGGGTCGAGAGTGACGTGGCCGGAGTCTACCATCCACCTAATCCTTCCTCTGTCTTTATATTTAGCTTATTTATGGTCTACGATGTTTTAGACATTTGGAACTTTATAACTGTACTCTTGGATTGTAACTTTTGATTTCCACACTCTGATTGTGTATGACTTATGTTTTACTAATGACTAGCGTTTTATTAACGGCTCATATTTTATGATTAATCTTGTTTAGCCTTAGTACTTAGTATTGGGACGATATGAGTGAACCGACCTGGTACTAACTGTGGCGGTAATGCCCCTGAGTTTACAGTCTTATCTTTTTGTTTCCGTTAAACCCTTTTAATTAAACAAAAATTTTCAATAGTAAATTTGGGAGTGTTACATTTATTATGTCCACTACCCTTGTATTGCATGTCCATACATGTATTATCTTAAGTTTACACATGAGCTTGTTATGTTGTATTGTGTGATCATGGTGTGCTATGAATATGCTAGGGTTTATGCATATAATGTTGCCTATGAGAGCATGATTATCTATTATGGTGGTTGCATGCCCTAGTGGTGTACCATGTTGGGTTATTACCATATTGTTATTGCATGTGAGTTGTTTGTCATGTTTTTATACCTTTGTGTGTTATGTGATTGTAAGAGCATGCTATTTTATTATTTTTAGGTGTGTTTACTCAGTATGTTTGTCCTCAACATATTAGTTTTCAGTGGTTGTAATGCTTTTGACCTTTATATTGATAGCTCTTGAGTTAGTGTCATAGGGTAGAATTTTTCCAATGTGTTATCTCGAATTAAGAGTTTCCAGTTTTGGTTCTAGTTGGTGTGGTTAAACTTTGTAATCGTGTATTAAGAGTTTATAATATAAAGAGTTTTACCTTACAACATTTTTTCTTGTAGTTTATTTTTTTATACCCATCCTTGCATCTATCATGGGTTAGATAAACAACACAACTCTACTTACGATAAATGTGGTAGTAATATCCCTCTTCTTCTTTTTACTTCTGTACTTTTAAAATGAAATTTTATAGTTGAGAAAAATTGGGATGTTACACTTATGCTCGTGGAGTAAAGAAGGTGGCCGATTAAATGTGCACGTCATTACTCACGCACTGAATAATCTAAGTTACCCAATATGGAATTCAAGGAGCACATAAGGTCGTAGAAAGCATATAGAACATGGTAGGCATGCATAAATGCATGTTCATGCATTAACATGCTATGGTGATGAACTATGCTAATAGGCACAGTATCATAAAGGATCAAATGCATCACATCGACAAGGGATTGCATACATTGTCATGAACCTTGATAGATAAATGATGCATATTAAGTAGTGCATGAAGACACTCGATGTAATACCCCATTTCTAGAAACCCTAATTTAGAAACAATAATTATTACATTAGTAATTATGGTAATGATTATAATATATTTGTATTAAATGAATTAGTATTATTTGTATTATTATCGTAAACTAGATATAAATTTAATTAGGTTAAAATTTGATACAATTTGGGTTATTAGATTTAACTCTAGTTTGGACCTTAACATGTATTCGTTTAGTCATGGAACTTGAGCTTTGCTAATCAATTTTTCCCCTGGTTTGGTTACTCTAACTAGAACTCCTAACTATTGTGATTTTGGTCTTCTTTCTCACTCCATCGCCATGCATATTTTTCTCCTTCACAACCATTACTCATTGCTCTCCCCACGCTTTGACTCATATCCCTAACTCCTATTTTATCCTCATCATTATCTCCTCAATTTGCACATTTCCTGACATGTATAAGTTCTCCTTCCTCCCTCAATTTTGTTTTTGATCCAATCAAAAATTAGAGCCTTTAGTTTGTGTACTCATCCCTCTCCTTCTAAGCTTCCATTTGTAACCTTCTTCAGGTTTCACTTTTTTTTCCAACTTTATCATAGCCATATTTATTAAAACTCTGCTATCTCACCCTACTCCTCCTCCTTTGTGTGAGCACCTCATGTTTCACACCCCTTGGCAATGTGAGTAATTCACGTTGCATCCCCTTTGTTACATCCAAGACTCCTTTTCCTTTTTGTGTGGCATTTTCATGATGCCTCCTTGTTTATGCATAACTCCTGCATATTTCCCTCCCCTTACTACGTGAGAGTGTCACTTTTCTCCCCCTATGTGGCATGAAAAACTCATACTAGTCAAGCCTTATAGCGCGAGCTTCGCCTATTGTTGCACCCTTTCTATATTGTTGCCTCATGTAGCTATCATTTGCCTTACTTTTTCTATCCCTTTTCCCATATTAATTTTAGTTAAGTTTGTTTATTTTTTTAGAAGATAATATATATATATGTTGTTAGGTTTCTTGCTTAGGTAAACCTTGAGGTGTCATTGAGTAGACAACTTTTTTGTTTGTGTAGCTTGGATTTAGATAAATCCAATCACTCATGAGATGATATATTTTTTATATGAGCATGATAGGATATTTATATCTAGAATCATGCTAGGGTTTTATTTTAGGAAGTGTTAGGTTGTAGATTTTATTTTCTACTAATTATGAAATATATGTATATTAAATATGTAAAATGGTTAATGTAAGCATGAATAGGGTTTTGATAGGGTATGTGGCCTTATCAAGTTATTATTTTTATGGCATGCTAAGTGTTCTTTGATTATTGTTTCATGTTATAGCTAGGGTTGAGATATATAGCATGATAGTACGCAAGTATGAATAGGGTTAAATTATGATAATCGTTATTCGCATGCTCTAGGGTTAGAATTACTTTCTTGCATGCACGACAATAATAATTGATATCTAAAATGTTGAAACATGCTATAAAAATGTATTCATGTGTTGCATGAACATGTTAGAAATGCATGCCCAGGGTTTTCTACATGCAAGTTGTGAAATACATGCATAACAGAAAATAGAGTCAATCGCTAAACCTTAAAAATTACCTACATGTTAAAGTGCTGTAAATTATTTTCTTTTATCCTTTTCATATAAAATTATCATTATAATAATATTTGGTATGAAATTGGATAATAATGGTGTAATTAGGATTTTAGGGACATTTTGGTTATTTTTACCTAATGGACCTAATGAGAATAATTGGACATAGGATGACCTTAGTATATTAATAGGTTAACCTTATTATTGATGTTGATTTTGTCTTGAGTCGTTAACCTTAGGGTTGACTTGAATAATTGGAAATAAAAGAAAGATAGTTAAGTAAGGAAATTGGAATTATCATGTATTATATGATATTTGTGATCACCAAGTAAAGTACTGATATTTAAAATGGAATACCTCAAGTTTGGGAATAGTTTAATCTCTTGGGCTAGATACCCTAGAGATGAGATAAGAGTCCTCCTTTTATTTTGGTTTCACGGGTGTGACTTAATGCCCCAGTAAGGCCCTAGACAATCCCATAGGTGACCTATGGGCCCTATAAAGATATCAATACTTAAAGATTAGATGAACTAGTTTTGGAGGGTATTATATTGCTTTATGTGCTAGTATGACATGTGCACTTTATACATCTCTAGATTGTATGGTTGGGAGGGTTGTATGTTACTTAAGCTAATATGATTGTTTTACTTTATATATCTCTAGGTATTTTCTTGTATGAAACTAAATAATTTACATGGATATCATTAATGTATTTGATTTTTCGTTCGGTAGTTTCTTTCATGCCTACTTGTGTTTTATATGGATTGATATTATGGAATGATTGGGAGGGTAACGTGTTACCTGAGTACGCTAATATGACCAGAGTAATTTATAAATCTCCAAGCAATAATTTTTCTTTTGGCCTTAATTAGAATTGATTTGGTTTGTTGGTTGGTAGAGACTTAGTGTGCTAACATGCTCATCATGGTTCATAATATGATTTTTATGTGCATTTAGATTGATGTGAAATGGATAACTATGTTGATTATGGAGCATGAGACTTGATGTTGTATATGTTATCTTATGGTAATCATATTATAGTTTTCACATGTAGTTTTATCCCTTAAGCATGTTTTTTGATTATGTGTGATTAAGTAAAATGTGAGTATGCTAGCTATTGTAAGGTATTGTGATTTTGTCAATACATGGAAGTTGTACTAATACAACATTTGTAGATGATTATATGTAGCTCATGAAGTACCATGATGCATATAAGAGTGATGAGGATCAGTGGAGTCCATAGGAGTAGATACCATTTTTGGATTGGGTTTTTGGGTTTAAAAGTTAGGATAAACTTGTGTCATACTTTCAGGTACTAAATTTAGTTATAGTCGCTTTTCCTTTAGACTCTTATGTCACTTATTTTATTTTAATTATCATTATTTCAAATGATTATGTTTAGACTCTTATGTCACTTGATATAATCCATGTGAGGAAACCAAACTTATGCTAGATGTGATGGTATCACCTATTATTTTGTAATTAATGCTTCCACAAAATGAAAATATTTAGTAGTAAATTTTTTGGTATGATACTTGAGTTTGTTCATTACCATAAGGGATATTCCAATTATTATCTTGACAATATGGTGGCCATATAATTCAAATCCATCTACTGTTATAATAATTGATAAGAATTTCAAGTGACTTCTTAAATTATCCACCATGGGACTCAACCCTGATAGCACACCAATAATCAGGGTTCTTACGTCATCATACGAGAGTAATCATAATCATTTACTACTATTTGGTATAAGAAAAGGTAGTGAATAATCTCAATCATCATAGGTATACTAACCCTTAAGTGTTGACACCCCCTAAGTTCTTCATTGGTGTAAGTAGAGTAGGAGAGGTACTAGAACAAACGTGGGCTCCCTTGCTCATAGGCACACCATAATCCAATAGCTACCCTCAACTAACTACTTCAAGAGTAATAGAAACATATGTTCTATCAAATTATCTTCCTCTTTAAGTGTTTATTATCTTACTGTATTAAGATTTCAAGATATACTAAAGGTCCTCATGCTACATAATCTAAGCATAACCATTAAAGGTTTCAAAATGTTCCATACTTCGTGGTAATCATTATTAATTAACCAAGTATGACATGAAGGGAAAATCCCTAACCATAACATGCATTCATATACACATGCTTAATACACCACCTAGTTTACATTATTCTTTCATTTTATTCACTAACCAAAGTCTAAGTTAATCCTAAGACTCAGGTCAAACTCATAGTCAACTAACAAAGCAAGATGGTAAAGCATTCCCAAATAGTCCTTAAGAAAGATTATTTGGTCCCCAAAATTCCATGGACAAGAATCAAATTGCAAGGATCACAAAATATATAAAATAGGACAATCATTTGATCAAGAAGACATATCAATCCACCAATGGAAAGGCAAAGTCCATCCATCGATAAGGCATGGCAATCAATCAACTAAGCACAGTATACATACAAGAATAAGCATAATCAACCAACCAAAGGTCAATATAAGTAAATTGACAAAAGCACCATCCATCCACTAAAATTTTCCATTAGTTAATGTGTTCATAGTCATTGGGTCACATGGACACATTAACTAATATGTCACATTAATCAACCGACTGTACTAATGTTGCAACATTAACTTTGAAAATTAGCTTATAAAACTTTCCAACATTTCTAGCATATGATTATATGGACTCTTATGCATTATCACCATTCTAAAGCATATTTCAAACATCTCTTCATACTTTACAACCATCAATCAACACAATTCATGTACATACGTCTAAATCACCTTTAAGCATAAAACCCCTAGAACATGCTCTCTATATTATATGCTTTATTATACATCATAAAAACATATTCTTATTTTTGAATTAGCTAACATACATATTCTAAAAAATCACAGCAAATCAAGGGCATCACCAAAATCATGAGTCATGTCCAATTATTCCACTTAACAAGCAAGAATGAGTCACCTCACAAAGCAAGTAAAAGAAAGAGGCTAGCACAAGCTCACATCACCTTCAATCTTCTAAGATGCCTTATAAAATCACAATTCAATCTCATAAAAAACTTTCTTATATCATTAGAAATCAAATTAAGAAATGATTTTTTTTTAAAAAAAGAGGGAACGAAGAAAAATACTTAACCTTTCCAAAAAATGGAAAGCAAGGGAGGAAAATTTGAATCCTTCAACTTCTCCTAGATCTAATCCCCCTTTTATTAAGGAAAACCATCGAAGAATAGGTAAGGGATTGTGGAAAGGAAAACATAAATTAAATCTTAGAGGAAAGAAGGTGAGAAGACAAGGAGAAAGCCTATGGTGTATTTTAGGTGGTTGAAAAACACAACATAAAGAGAGAGGAAATCAAAGGTCAGATGTTTGTGTATGATAGGTAAATGAGGTTCAATGGTATATATAATTTGAATCCCTAAAACCCCATACCCAAATCAAGTCTCATGAGGTTCATTGGGAGAAAAAATCACTCTAATTTCAGTCAATAAGTTGAAATGGTGTTTTTTATGCTACATGAGTAATGTATGCTTAAAAGTTGAAACATGGAGATATTATAGGGAGATGGAAATAATGATCCCTCAACATCTGTCTCATATCCTATGTTAGTGTTAGTTAAGTAATAAATTTTGTTATTATATATTACATGATAATGTAATGATATATTTTATTTTTATTTATTGGGTTAGATAATATGATGCATGCCTAACGCAGTAGTGGATTTAAGTATAGTTGGTAATGTGTTATTCTAGATTCTTAGAATGTCCTAGCCTTAAACCTAGAGAGATGTAGGACACTTCGAGGACGAAGTCTGTTTTTAAGGGGTAGTAATGAAATGCCCCAAAATATTTATTTTAAGAAATATAATTAAATAAGGATTATTAGGAAATTAATTTAATTAATTATTTAATTTGAAATGGTAATGATTTATTTAGGGAAAATTAATGAGGAATTTACAAATATTTTTATAAAGGGAAAATTGGGCTTTTGCTAATTAAAAAGAAATTTAGGAAAAATCTTTTTAAAACCCTAAATTAGCCAAAAAGGAAATTTAATATTATTTTATTTAAATATTTTT
Source organism: Tamarix austromongolica (assembly GCA_039764185.1). Classification (NCBI taxonomy): domain Eukaryota; kingdom Viridiplantae; phylum Streptophyta; class Magnoliopsida; order Caryophyllales; family Tamaricaceae; genus Tamarix; species Tamarix austromongolica. Next base: position 26,223,755 of record CM077817.1, read on the forward strand.
ATTTTAAATACCCAAAATATTCTAATTAATTTATTTGACCCCAACCTACTTAAATTTTTCTTTTCCCTTTTTCCTTTTTTTCTTTTTCCTTCTTCCTTTTTCTTTTCTTTTTCTTTTCTTTTCTTTTTCTTTTCTTTTCTTTCTTTTTCCTTATTCTTCGCGATTGGGCCTTTCTAGTGCGGCCCAATCTTTTTCCTTCCTTTCCTTCTCTTGTTTCACGGCCCATCTGCCTGTTTCCTTTCTTCCTTCCTACGGCAGCCAGAACGCTGTGTGTTGTGGCTTTTTCCCCTGGAACACCGCGTTCCATTTAAGACCTTATAATCGTTGTCGACCAGCTCGGTTCTTCTTCTTTTTCTTTTCTTTATTTTTTTCCCCGGTCGCCCGATTCACCTCCTTCTTCCTCCTTCATCCTCCGCCGTTGACCTGCATCTTCGAAGCTCCTAAAATGGCACTACCGGCCACGCTTGACTTGACCAGCCATTTTTCCACTCTTTCTCTTCCCCTTGACTCGTAGATCAGCATGATCTAACCTATTTTCCTTTTCTTCCGCTCGAAGCCTCCCTTCTCCTTCGTGAAAGGTCAAACACAACCTAAAATTAAGTCGGCCGATTAACGCCACCGGCTACCCCAAACCTTACATACATTGTCCTCCTACTTACCCCCAGAACCCTACCATTCCCTCTAAACTCTATAAATACCCCTTGATTGGTTGTCTTCAAAATTTTTTTCCCCAAAACCCTAAGAGCCTACCCTGTGCACCACCACAACTTCAGATGACTTTTCCTCCGCTGTCAGCCAACTTCGCCGCCACCTCTGCCTACCAAAGTCTTCCCTGCATCACCCTCTAACTAACTAAGCCACCCATCTCCCTCGATTCTTCTCGCATGAGCCACCACAACCGTGTAAAGTTCCCTACCCATCAAACTAAAATTTTACACCCGCAACCCCTCGAGCCATCGTCTACCACCACATCTGCCGCTTCTACTACCTTCTGCACCACCCAAAAGTTGCTACTAATCCTCCTCCCTCTAGCCATAACCTTCTTTTCTCCTTTATCCTTCTCCTCCCCTTTTTTTCTTCTTCTTTTCCTTTAGGCCACCACCTCTGCCATTGTGCACCACTGCCACTTGTCGTGCCACCACCTTCACTTTACTCCTCTCAGCTGAGGCTACCACCAACACCTCAGCCTCCACCCTTATTCTCCATCTTTTCTTCTCAAACCCCAACTTTCCCCCTTTTAACCCTCTTTTCCGGCCACTGCCACCACCGCTGAGGCCACCCATCTCCACCGACTCAAGGTGAAACCCTAGACCCTCTCAGCCCTTCTCCCCTATTAAATTAAATTTATTCTGTTTTTATTTCAATTTTTATCATTTATTCAATTATTATTATTATTATTATTATTATTATTATTATTATTATTATTATTATTATTATTATTATTATTATTATTATTATTATTGGATGTAATAATAATGCTATATTTTCTTGGTAGGGTCGAGAGTAGGAATAAAATATTTAACTTGTTAGTTTCGAATTATAGGCATTTATTTGTATTATTATAAGTTTTATTATCAATATTATTATTATTGTTATTATTATTATTATTATTATTATTATTACGTTACTATTATTATTATTATTATTTATCTAAGGAGGGCCAAAGCCCTATTTTAGGTTAATGATTCTCATATTTGTATTTTATTATTATAATTACTATTTTTACTATTATTATAATTATATTTATTATTTTTAATATGTGTTATTAATATTATTAAATAGTACCTTCATTATTTGAAGGTATAGTCGAAAATCCTACCTTGCATTTTTAGGCTTAAGTTGTTATTATTATTATTATTGTTGTTGTTGTTGTTGTTGTTGTTGTTGTTGTTGTTAGCATTATTTTGGTGAAGGGTAGAAACCCTTATATCATCATCCGTTTTAAATTACATTAATATTATTATTAGTATTTTTAGTAGTATTTCGTATAGTTATTATTAGTATAGTATTGTTTTATTTAAAAACCAAGTCTTTGGATAAGTTAGTAAATAATAGTATTTTTAGGAGGGAACCTAATTCTAGTTTTTTCCTCATAATATGTGAGCCTAGTCAAAGCCCTCAAGAGGTATAGGAGCGTGCTCCAAGACCGGTGACATTTTAGGTAAGGAAGTACTAAGGTCGTTTGTGTATTTTGTGTTTTATATGCCATGCATGCCATGTGATGTGAATTATAATATATTTTATATGTATTTGTATATCTATCATATGTGCAGCATGATATGGAGTTAAGGTGAGATCGTGCATTAAATTTCATAAGTATTATGTGTATGAGTGGTGATATTATTGTGGTATAGTGTGGCCCGTAAGACATGCATGATAGGTTTGTAAAATAATGATGGGAGTGTCATAATGTTTACATGGAAATAAATGTTGCATGGTGTTAGGGTTTGCATGGAATTGGGGTTGGCATGGAGTTAATGTTCACATGGAGTTAATGTTTGCATGCATGGTGGTGTTAGTGCTTACATGGGAGTTAATGGTTGTATGGAAGTTAGGGTTTGCATGGGAGTTAGGGTTTACGTGGGAGTTAGGGTTTGTTATGGTTACCATGGTTTGGTGTGGTCAACTAGGGTTTGGAGGATAAGAATAGTAGGAGTTAGTCATGCATGTTTGGGCAAAAGTTTTTGAATAAAATACTTAAGACACTAATCATTTAAAGTGAAAGACTATTGAGCCGCGTCCAGACCGATCCACCGGTCAGAAATAGTGGTGTGGACTATTGCCCCGCAAGTGACCGATCCACGGGCAAAAAATAGTAGTGTGGACTATTGTCCCGCAAGTAACCGGCCCACCGGCAATAGTAGTGGGGTAACCTCGAGCTCAATAAATACAAACCAGAGTTTGCTAAGACACTTAAAAGATATTAATTACTTACAGTGGAACATCGTGTGAGAAGGAACCAGACCGATCCACCGGTCAGAAATAGTGGTGTGGACTATTGTCCCGCAAGTGACTGATCCACTGGCTAAAAATAGTGGTGTGGACTATTGTCCCGTAAGTGACAAGCCCACCAGCTAAAATAGTAGGGTGTTCCTGTACTTGCATGGATTTTATAAAAGGTATGGTGTGACTGATTTCGGATAAAAGATTGATTAAGTAATTAATCTAGACTTTTGGGGCCTTTATGTGTGGGCTTGATCATTTATAAGTTGTATAATTTTCTGCATGACCTTATGTATTCTATGTGTGGGTTTGAAATTGTATGTGAATATTATCCTACATGATTTTATGTGCTTATGTGTTGGCCTTAATGCTTGGTTACCTTGCTCAGTACGTAGCATACTGATCACCCTTTTATGGGTGTTGCTCATTCCCACGAGCAGAAGGTCTGCCTAACGTGTTGTAGGTAGGTGATGCGTTCTTTGATGCCATTGATGTCTATGGGACATCAAGTGGGTCCGAGTGATGATTTTGGGCTGGATCAAGTCCTAAAGTGGCGTGGCTATTTTCCATTATGAGATTACTAATCATGTTCTCTTTTAATTATGTTTGAAACTTCATAAATAATTTTATTATTGTCGCTATTATTTCTTCTCTGAAAAACTATAGTTAGTATTTTGAATTATGTAAAAACTCATGTGTACTCTGATTTTTGTATTTATGAACTTTGGATTATTTAATAATGTTGTGAATAGTTTTCTTAGCCTTAGCATTTAGTACTGGAACAGTATGAGTGAATCAGTCTGGTATTAAGTGTGGTGGTAGCATCCCCAAAATTTACGGGTTTTAATTTATAAGTCTCATTTTAAAAAAATGTGTGTGTATTTTCGGGGTGTTACACATTATTTACTAGGCACTTGGGGAACATGATTATAAAGTAAATCCCAATGCACTATGACAACTGAGATTATGTTCCATAGAACGGGAAAAGATAGGATTTACCCTACTATTGAGGTAATAGTAAATTATAATTACCTTTTAAATTCTAATGTAATTTCCTCATGAATGACTCATATATAATTTTGTTTTATCTATATAGAAATACTTCAATTTGAATTAGTGGAAGGATACTCCACACTAGCCACAAGTCTGGGAAGGCATTTGTAGATAATTTCATGATATCTATAAAAGCATAAATGGTCAACTTAAGGTTTGGTGCAAAATATACCTTGAGAAGAAACCAACAGAAGTAGATGTTGAAGATATAAAGAACCTTCAAGAATTTTGGGATTCTTGTGAATAAAAGGTAATTGTATAAAATTATATATGAATAAAATAAAAATTTATTAATGTTAATTAAGTGTTATAAAAAAATTATGCTTAACATTCAAAAAAATTTGAAAAACAAATGCAAGAAACAAAGCCTAGCAACAATATCTTAGCCTCTATGGCTTATCGTCATCAATCTCTCAATTATTCTATAAAAAAAGTATTAGGTACATGTTCTATAATTTTATTCATTATTTATAATGGTATTAATAAAATATAAATTTTTTTTTATAAAAAAAAAAGTTCAGCCCTAATATCCAAAAAATTTCTGGGTGAGGTCAAGACTTTTAGAGATATGCATACCAAAGATGGAAAATGGATGAGTGAGGGTTTATAGAATAAATATGTGAGTATATAATGATTTGAAAGAAGTAATATAATTTTATTCTATTTATAATATACTTAATTTCATTTAATATTTATTATAGAATGAAATGGTGGAGAGGTGAGATAAAAGGATAGAGGATATGCGAGTGTAATCACTTGAGAGTGGATGTGGATCTACTGAGTCAATACAAATGGATGAGGTGGAGATTGTTTAGAAAACTCTTCAAAAAAGTCTCAGCTATAAGAGATATATTGGTAAATTGTTGGAGGAATCTTCATTTACATCATCTTCAACACCACTGTCAGCATCGGTGCTTCTACTTGCACCAACACTCTTGATGAGAAATATGATAAGTTAGGTGAAGCAACTCAGTTGCATAATAAAATGTTAAAGAAACAAAAAGAAATCATTAAATTATATAATATTGTGATTTGAGACTTGAGACAATGATTTGCGAAGTATAATGAGGGGGATGGAAGGAGGAAGAGTAGCATATTAGGACAAGGGTGATGGTTTATCATAGATTAGAATTGTATACAATAGTCATAATTTATATGATTTGTATTTAATGTTTTAATTTATTTTATTACTACTAGTTTATATTAGTGTCAATCCTAAATTTAAATACTTAATTAGTAACCGATTAATATAATTAAAAATTAAAAATGATTAGAAATTTAAAAATAAAATATTGAATTACATTCAATAATCATGCCAATAGCCTATAATGTTGTGGCAATAGGATGGCACAAAAAAATTTAAAATTTTCATTTATCTTTTACTTACAATGGGGTTATTGGAGTAAACTTATGTGTCGTCACAAGAGGTTGACACAAAATGTTTCAAAATATTTAAGTTTGTCTTTCAATGACAAGTAGGGTCATCGAAAGAGACCAAGTGACATCACAAAAGAGTGTGAGAAACTTTTTTTAAAAAATGAGTTATTGATGTGGGTGTGAATATGGAATCATCAATTATGTAAAAAAAATGCTCGATTATGTTGGAATTAGTAAGATGAAGATTTGAAAGTGTTGAATTAAGTATGAGGATATTCAAATATGGTAGAATAATGATGATGATGGTTCAATGGTGATGATAATTCAACAATGATGAGATGATGATGATAATTATTTGATAATTAGGGTGTGAAAATAGATGGTTTCATGGGTTAGGGTTAGGGTTAGGGTTTTGAATGGTAAATTAGGTTTAGGATTTGGGGTTTGATTTGGAAGAATTTAAACTTTGATTATGGCTAATAATGGTGTGGGTTATGGAGTTTAGAAAGATAGTACTTAATCTCTAATAAACACAGATGAAGAGATTAAGGGTTTCAAGATTAATCATTCACACAGATTTGATTGAAATTGAGATGAACTCATAAAAAATTCAATACTTACAATTTGCATTCAAATTCAATTCAATCTATCTTCCTTCAATCATGGGTTCTATGGCTATATATAGCCAAGGCTACCGATTACAAGATACTAGCTAAAAGGTATAATTCTTCAAAAAATACCTAGCTAAAAGATATTAGAATATAAAATATTCTTCAAAAATGTAGATTTATGCTACATTATTCTCTACCTAATCTCTAACTCAACTAATTAATTAATTAGTTACTTAATCCAACTAATATGCACATCCAAGCTATATTCCATTACTCCCATGCATGTAGACATGCACTCCATACATGCCATGCACATGCACATATATGCCTAGTAGCTTGTACAGTACGTTTCATCTATAACTAGTAATGTAATCATCCGTTTGTCTTTAATTTTGTGGGAGATTCATTCTAAATGAAGAATAATTGGCTCCATAATAATAAATGTCAATTATTGAGTATTTGCTCCTACATTAGTTATGCTTTCATTGAAAATGGATAGTTGTAATTGATCCCACATTCATTGCAATAGAGTGACACATTTTTTATGAAAAAAAAAACTTAATTTTTCTTTTAACAAAAATGAATCGTTATAATTAATCCCATAATCATCCCAATAGAGTGACACAAAATTTTGGAAAATTTTGAATATGGTTTTCACACACAAATATATCATTGTAATATACTTTTGAGTCATCATAATATCTAACTTATATTTTCAAATTTATAATTAAAATATTTATCAAATAGGAAAAAAAAATTAGTTGTTACAATTAGATTATAGTGACCACTATGTTGTCATTATAGGTTCCCTTTTCGCTTATGATTCGATGTCATCACAAACTTTAGTCTTTTATTATGAAGCATTCACAACATGTCATCATAGTATCCCTAATGTGACAACAAGTCTAGATTTCTATGACAACAAAATTCATCGTACTACTATATGTTTTTTTAGAGCATACAAAATGAATAAATAAAAAATTAAAACATTAATGGTAAAGCATAACTAAAATTTGACCTGAACTATAATTTTCTATTAATGTTTTATAAATTTAACTAATTTCCTTATGAATATTTATACACGAATGTACTCTCTCTATTGCATAAAACTTGTAGGGTTTCAATTTTAACTTGCCCCAAAATATAGACTTATCTTTATATTTTTATTTTTATTTCATATAATGCTTTTAATAAATAGCCATGTTGTATGAAGTTTTCCAGTATTCAAATTAATTGATTGGTGTGAGATGAGTGAAATTAAATTTATGAATTTTAAACATGAGGATAAATATGAATAATCATAGAAAAAATATATCAATTATGATTTTAAAATATGCGAGAAAAAATAAACATGCCTACTATTTTCATATGCATGAGTAATAATATTAAGGATAGCTTATACTTGATATTTTCTTAATATTTTTTAAATAACTTGTGTTTTTAAGTTTCACTCAAGTACTTAGATATTTAGTCTATTATTTTGTGAGTATTTTAAACTTTTAATAATTTCACTTAGGATACTTTATATTTAAATTTAGTTACCCTAGAATACATAATCCCATATGAGTGTCCGAAACTGATTTATTCTCACTATGCAAATATTACTATGAAAATTAATATAAATGTGAATGTACCTGAATAGAAATATTAAAAACACGAGGCATTTGTAAGAAGTTATGTCAAATGTTAAAGTGCCTATATGGAATAATTGAAACCAAAGGTAGCCATAAATTATTAAGTCATATGTCAAGGTATCTAGGTGCAATTTATCCTAATATTCATGCAATTGTTTTATACACAATATGATAATTATACTCTATAAAATAGTATTATAAAAAGTATCTATAAGTTTGTATGTGTGTGTGTGCGCACGCATAAATAAACAAAAAAATCACAAAAAATCTAAATTTTTTTAAAATTCATAAATCAAACTAATAATCACAATATTTTTTTTTTAAAAAGTTTCCACTATTATATTTAATGTCATATAACCTTTTCATAGTTAATGAATTATAAAATTCCCAAAAATGTAAAATTATTTTTAAAATTTTCCAACGTAAAGGTTATATATTCTCAAAGTTCACAAACTCATAAAAATATTAAACATTTTCAAAAATTATTAAAATTATCTTTATGTTTCAAATTTTATATTTTTAAAATTCTATTTTTTTGGTAAAAAAAATCTAAAGTGTTAGGAAAAAAAGGTTCATTAGATTTATTGAAATATTTCAAATCATTTTAAAAGTTCTTGAATATTCTAAAACAAATCTCATACTTTTTCTAAAATTATTAAAGTTTCCACAAAAAAATGAAATTTTAATATAGATTTAGTATTATGTATAAAAAAAATTAGAATAATTATGAAGCATCAAATAATAATAAATAAATTGCTAAATTTCAAACATTTTCCATGAATAATAAAAAAAATCTAATAGATAAATTTACTCAAAAATAAATAAAAGTAAAAATAAAGTTATTTTAGAGTACAAAAATATTATAATTTTATCACAACTATTAAAAGTCTCAAATGTCAAATTTTGAAATTTTTTTAATAAAATTCAAAATAATTTAAACCGATATATGTAAAATTATTTTATAATCCTATAATACATTATAGAAAGCCTAAAAGTGTGTTAGCATTTTCTAAAAAATAGTTAAATTTATTTTTAAAAATATGATTTTATTAAAGTTAAAAAAATTTAAAAATATCTTTAATACTTTCATTTTTTTTAAATACAAATCAAAATTTTTATAATTGCAAAATAAAATATCTGAACACACCGCAAGATTCATTAAAAAGTAGAAAAATAATGACAATTTTAGGGAAAATTTTATGATAAAATTGCTTAAATAAAATAAAAATACATATACATCCAAAACTTCATAAAACTTGTCCTTTGATTTAAGTAGGTTGGTTATACGCCCTTTTAAATCTAGTAAAGTTCTTAGTATAGCATTCAAAATCTTTTGGTGTCTAAAATATAAGCCACCACCGGTATAATTGGACACCTTGAATAATATACTAAAACTTATTTTAAGAAAGTTATTAATAATTATTATGTAAGATATGTTTTTAAAAAGTAATAAAAAAGAAGTCTTGCCAAAACATATATGATATTTTTTAAATATACGCTACTAAGAAATTATATTTAAGGATTGATTTTTTTTCTTCTAAATAATCCAAATATATAGCTTGTGTGTATATTACCGTTGACTTATGAAACTTCTTCAAAATATTTTAGAAGATATAGGTATGTATATGTGCTATGAGTTATGACTAGCAAAGTATTAGTTCAATTGTTAAATATTGTAGCATTTTATATTATATGCTAGAATTAGTCTCCCATACAATATAGTAATAACTTCATTACCACAAAAAAAAGGGTTCTAACAATGATTATTTTTGGACTTTGATACCACTTTTGAAGCGTTATTGAAGTTCTCATTCTTAAAGCTTTAGTAACAATTCTAAAGTCATCATCAAAAAATCCAAAAAAACGTGCTAATGATAGGCTCTTAATAAATGCTCCTAGCCAAAATCAATATCAAATATGAGTTTTGATGACAATTTTATAACAAAATAGTTATTAAAAGTCCACATCTTTATAGTTCTAAAAGCCAGATAGAAGCAACGTTTTTGAAACATATAATCATAGATCAAACTAATAAGAAGTGTGAGGAAGGTAAGCTCTCATAGTCCTCTATTGAATTTTATACCAAACACTCAATCATTATCGAATCATATATTTGATCCCATCAACAACATCAAATAAAGAAAAATTAAGCAAAAAAAAAGCAAAAATGAGCAAATCCATTACCTAATAACAATTCTTGGCTATAACTGTTACTAAATATCAGTTTTGATAACGATTATGTAATAGAAAATTATTATTAAAATACAAATCATATATCAAACTAATAATAAGTGTGAGAGAGTTAAACCATCATAGTTATTTATTGGAATATATTTTTTACCCTCCATCATTATCAAATCATAGATTTGGTCCTAACAAAAATAATGAACAAAGTAAAATTAAGCAAATAAAAAAAAAACTAAGAAAACCCTTTACCTCCATTGTTCTTAGATTTCTCATTCCAAAAATAGAACACATATGAGCAAAGATGAATAGATCTAAAACCAAATTAGATTAATCAAGAACAAAAATCAAACACTTAAAACTTTGATATGAGAAATCGTTAAATTTTTAAGCTAAAAAAATCAAAATCAAACACAAATCAAGCATAGTTGAACAAATTAACATGAACATCAGTTGGGAACACTTAACTCAAATTTCATATATAAGATCTAATTTGAAGAAGAATAGGGAACAAAAATAATCAAATGGTGACAATGACACAAGATAACTAGAATTAGAAAAAGAAACATCCCAAATCAAACATTTTACCCCCTAATCTTTTAGTCATAAGATGAGGAAAATTAAAATCAGACTCTACACAAGACCTATCACTAACCATCAGATGACAAATCTATATAGATCTTCGAAAAAAAACTAAACAAAATTTTTTTCCTTAGGTGAGTTGAGGAAAACAACAATAATTTGATGTTTTCTTTTGGACATCACAACCATAGATGTATTTTCTGGACCTTTGAATTGGGGTATGGAATGAGAACGTGAAATTTTCTTCTACAAGAGAAGAATCAAAGATCTAGGATAATGAGAGAAAATTTTGAGTGAGGGTCACTAGGGATAATGGCCAAACAATAAAAAAAAATTGTGGGGTTTGGGTGTTAATATGCCATTGAAGGGTCAGTAAAGGATAGAAAAGGAGATTTCCTAACAATGGGAATGAAGTGTTCATATTTAGCTTCCCTCGGTTATCTCTGCTCGATTTTAATAATACTAGAGTTTTAATATTTGTTTGTCTGTAGAGATGTTATTGAAACACAAGCCTTAAATGTGATTATAACACCCCCCCCCCCATTTTTTTCTATTGAAAACTTTTATTTTAAAACATTGTGGAAGCAGAAAATGCCAAACATGCCTAGGAAAAATAGGGTGTTACTTCCACACCTAACATAGGATAGACATTAGTTGTCTGTCCCGTGTTATATATAAGGCTAAGAAACCAAACCAATCAAAACAAAAGAAGAGTACACAAGAAACATGATATATAAATATTAAAGAAAACATTTACAAAACAAGACATTGACTGCCCTTGAAACATTCAAATATATGAGAGAATATTAAACAAAAGTACAGAACTACAATGGGCAAAAAACAAAGGTAGAGCATAACCCCAAACCCTATTCCATTAAGGACCAAACAATAGTCTCCGAATGTCCATGTTATCAAACCCCCAAGCCCAAAATTTAGGTAGACCCACTACTAATCATCCTAAAAATCCTACACGTCGTGGAATTGAAAAGATGACCGAACAAGCGGGTACATCACTATGCTACTTACTGAATATGCCAAGTTACCTCATCAACGAGAGTCACAAGCATACAAGACCATAAGTAACAATAAAAGTCAAATTGAATACTATAACACCCCAAATTTTAGCACTTGAAAATTTCTTTAAAAAGAGTTGATTGCGGAAGCTAAACCAACAAAAACATAGGGTGTTACCGCCACACTTAGTATAAGTCCAGTTCCTCTACCTTTCTTACACTAAGTGTTAAGGCTAAAATAGTTATCCGCATAAATTAAGAATGATAATTGATAAGAAGAAGAGAAAGGTTTTATTACAATATTAAACTATTCTAATAACACAAGATTAAACAAAAGAGTTACAACTGACAAGGGAAAAAAATAAATAAGGGGACATAAGAGTCTAAAAGATATCTAGATCAAAAGATGCCAGAATGGACACCGGATAGTCCTAACTCTCAACCCCTACCAAAAGGCATAAATTTGTACCCTCAAAGTATTCCTTCAAGGTAAAGATTATCTATTAAATAGGCATGGGACCATAAAACAGAACCCATTAGTACAACGGTACCGAGTAAACTAATATATAATACTAAGCATGCAAATATCATATGGAGCACATAGAAGGTAACACAAAGTATCGTATCATAACACATTAAATAGTACATACCATAGCTAAATGCCACATTCATACCATAACTCATATCATACCATATGCCACATGTCCATCACATCAAACTTAACCTTATTACAACTATTTCATTAATCTGATTATACCGAGGGTGCCCTACAAAAAGAAAAAAAAAACAAACCATAATTAAGTTCTTTCACAATAACCACACCTATTCCACTTATAACATGATAAGGAAATCACCAAGACAATTACCAACTAACACACCAAATCTAAATAGTGCACGAATGCAACTATTAAACCAACATACCAAAACCAAGTATTACGCGGAGACAACTACCAAATCGACAAATCACAACAATCCATTTAAATCCTTATGAAACAATTATTTCTATTTCAATTACTCAAGGGGATACAATAATAACCCGGAGACATATAAGTACACCGGTCATATCAGCGCACTAAAGTAACACAGTATCCTCCCAACTTGTAACCCAAAGACATACAAGTACTCCAGTCATATTAGTGCAATAAAGCAATGCAATATCCTCCCATCCTAGGACACCTAATCCTTAAGTATTGATATTCCCTATAGGGCCCGTAGGTTACCTATAGAGTATACTAGGGCCTTAGCCAAAATTTCAAGGCATCCAATGAAACCACCAAACCAAATCGATGGCTCCTACCTCGTCTCTAGGGTAGCTAACCGTAAAGAGCAACCACTCCCAAATATCTAGGTCTTCTACTTTAAATATTAATATCTTGGTAAAGTGATCATAAAATATCACATAATGCAAAATGATTTCAATTTCATACTTACCATTTTTCTTTCATTTCTAATTATTGAAGTTGGCCCTAAGGTCAAAAATCCGAACTAAAATCAAAGTTAATGCTAAGGTCAACCTAGGAATCCATTAAGGTCATTCTAGTCCAATTATCCACACTTTTAGGCATAATAAGTCATAAATGACCAAAATGTCCTTATATGTTATTTACTCAATAATGTCCCACTTTAATACCAATTGTTATTATAATTAAGCAAAATTTATGGCATGACAAAAATAACATTAAAATAGGTACATTTATATAAAATCTCAGTTCTAGAAATTTTTAGGAGTGAAAAAAATACCATTTTTCCCCACAAACACAATTAAGATCATTTAGCACATAAAACCATAATCATGCATAATTATTTTAACACAAACAACCCTATTTTAATATGCTATCATATATATATTTAAAATACATAAATTTAACATACCCTTGAATAAAAATCCATGGTCACAGATTTAGAGAAATTAATAACAATACATGGTGCATGCATACTTTTTTTATGAGATTACAAGAAAGTATAAATTACACTTAAGCATAACATAAGAAACTCCAAACATGCTATCACATGAATTTTATATGTTTAGTAGGAGTATATGGGTTACCTCTTTCCAAGAAAAAATATAAAAATAACACACAAAAAAAACTCCAAAAGAATATCAACTCCTTCAAATGATGGAGATATAAGAGGAGAAGACAAAAGATGACAACTTCACAATTTAACCAAAAATCTAACCTTCTTTACTTATTTAAATATAAATAAAGGCTATATAGAATGAAATTTAGAAGTGAAAACGAAAGAATAAGGAGAAAGAGAGGAGGATGGGTCTTAGTTATAAGCTCAACAAAGCTTAAGAACACTTAGCAAAAATAACAAAAATAAAGAGAGAAGTGGGAGTAACCAAGAGGAGAAAATGAGAGAAATGCTGCATGAAAACAAAGAAAGACAAATGGGGTATAAATAGGGGATGGAGGAACCAAAAATCTTCAACCACAAGAGGGGGGAGAGGTATCTTGTTCAACACTTGAATGATAAAGGACAAGGTGGTTGAGTGTATAAGGTAGTGGAGTGTATTTAGGTTTAATGAAGTTATAAAAACCAATCAACCAACCAAGGGATGGGGGATGTGATGATGTGAAGTTCCAAAGGCATATTTAAGCATGGGGAATGCAAGTGAAGAAGGTTGAGTGTAAGAAAAACCAAAGTGACACAACTAGTATAGGTACAAAGTGTATGAAAGTGACTTTGCCTCAAAAGTTGGTTGAATGAATAAGAAAATGGTTACCTTGATACAAAATCTGATCATGGAAGTGTAGCAAAGTAATTTCGTGCATAAGTAGTAATTTTAGGATTTATATATTATTTTTAGTGTTGGAAAGATCAATAAAGAGGATAAAAATAATAAAAATAGAAGAAAAAAACTTATAAAATTATGAAAATTTATTAAAACCCTTAAAATAATATTTTTAAACTCATATGTAAAAGTTTATGAATTTATAACAAGATTTGATATATAAAATATTAAAATAATGGTTAACTAACAAGCTTAAAAGGTAATTACTTACATAAATACCAAAATTATTCCTAAAATCATGAAACTTTCCATATAGTCTTATTTACTCATTTCAAAAATAAATATAATTTTTCGTAATTTTTAACGCACATTTGATATAATATTTAGCAAGCATACCTTAATTATATTTCTTGCATATAAAATTCAAAAGGGATAACAAACACATTTGATATAATATTTAGCTAGCATACCTTAATCATCTTATTTTACAAAGAAAGTGTGTCTGGTCTCAAAATTTCAATCACTACAAAATCACCCAAAACAATCTTGAGGTTATAAAATATTCTACAATCATTTATGTAATTAAGTACACATAATTAGAACTAGTTAAAAATAGGGTATTACATTACTACCCCCTTAAAAAGGGACTTCGCCCTCGAAGTCTGTACCACATCACACAAAACAAGAATATAAGGCCCAGATAGCACATGAGAGGTCACTACCTCCTTAAGATCAAACCCTAATATAAGGCCACAGCAACACAACCACCAAGAGAATAATTCAACATTTAACACATTAAAATTAACAACTCAAGAAATTTAAGCAAAGTTGTTTAAAATACCGAGATGAGGGTTTTCTAGGGCCCTAGCCTGAGCATCCGCCTATGAACGACTGATTAGATGGATCGCCCCAAGCGTCAAATTTTTTTGGGCACTCCTAGTGTCGGATCCCTGACCAAAACCATTGCCTTATGGTGGTGGGGGATAGCGCAGAGCCTTACCCTTACTATATCTCCTCTGCGAACTATTGGCGGGTTATGGGGTCCTCTACATTGGCTATTGCTGGTAGGTGACTGGCCTTGGAGGTTGCACCTGCGTTCTCTGAACATTGTCACTAGGTGACTGGAAGCACTCAAAACTCCTGTGACCCTACTTACCACAGTTGTGACACTAAACCAAAATTTATAGATTTATATTTAAACGCATATAAGACCTAAATAAAATAATATAAGAATATTTTACAAGATTTAACTTAAAATTTCACATATATAAATAGTATTTTACAAAGAAAGCGCTTCTAGCCGCAAAATTACAATCACTACAGAATCACCCAAAATAATCTTGAGGTTATAAAATATTCTACAATCATTTATGTAATTAAGTACACATAATTAGAACTAGTTAAAAATAGGGTATTACAAATACAGTAGCATGCTTACACATTACACTTAAGTGTACCCATAATACCATAGTCATATAATGCATTAGGATTTCATGCCATGCAAGGACTTAGACAATCCTGGCTCATCATGTGTAGTAATGAAACATAATAACATGGATGGGAATGTATGATTTAATAAGAAGTTATTTCCTTAAGCCAATTTCCAAGTTTATGTGATCCAATAGATTAACCAATTACAATCCATTATTCTTCTTTCCCCTTCTTTTTCTTTTTCATTATCATATTCTTATCGAGAAATGGTATATTTATCATCCCATGATCTCATATACTATAAAATCCTATCTAAACTAGAAGACATAAAGTCCAACAGAAACCAAAAGTCACCTAGGTAACCAGACCCTTTAGTATCGATACCTTCTAGTACATCATCAGTGTCTAGAGTAAGTAAGGCACCAAGATCTGCTAGGGTCCCACCCAAAGGAGAGATCCGAAGACATCAATAAATGTTCGAGGATAAAATAACCCTCGGTAGCTAATTGATGATCGGGTAACCTAGACCCATACATAGCTTGATCATCTTCCACTTTAATTGGTTAGTGTATTATTTTCTAATGTTAAGTTATCATACAAGGCCCATGTAACATCCAAGTAACACATCATAGTCATTCCATCATAACCATTACTACCCTCCAATCATGTGGTGAGATTTCCATTATTGCTTAAATAATATTAAATCAATCTATCATGATAATCCATTTAGGCTAAGAATATATATTATAATATCCTTTTGAAGTCATAATATACTCATTCTGATTTTTCCACTCAAGCCTTCCCAAGCACTTATTGAGAATACCATGAATTATGAACAATTTAATCTATCCAATAGGTTAGTTAATTTATGTTAAGATGCGTATCCTCATCATTAGTGACATTGGGCAGGGTCTCAAAACATATCAAGTCCAAAAGATCAAAAATAACATGCTTTGACCAAATTGGTCGATCAATTTATGCTAACTGATTGATTGGTTTGGCTCATCCAAACCCCAAATTTCCCTCAAATCAGTTGATGGGTTTAAGGAGAGAGTAACCAAAGTCACCACAAACCATTCAATCTATCAATTTGAGCCAATCAGGCAATCGATTTGGCTTAGCTAATCGGTCTATTTTCTCCCAAACAACACATAACAAACATTTTACATGTGATTCACACTCTAAAATCTTAACACATACAAACCATAACATGTCTTAGCAAACTACCAAGATTTCACATGCTCATAAACTGAGTCATACTTCATTCTAAGCAATCAACCTTATTTCCATAAAGTAAGCCATTTTCTTAGATATCTTAATTAATTCAACATGCATCGTTTAAGAAGCTAAACTCTCATACAAGCATATAAGATTAATATTTTACAGAGTATACTAACTCACATGCTTATATATGCCACATTTAAAAGGTAAAAATGACTTAACTAAAGTTTAGCAAAGTTTCCTACTAAGGAGGAAAAACTCAACCTGGAATATTTCAAATTCCAAAACCTTTGAAAAAACATGTTGAGACGGAGAAATCCTTAAATAGCTTTTACAAATCGAGAACTTGAATTTGGAAAGAAAAAAGACTTACTACTTCCAAGATAAAAATAAATAAATATTCAACTGAAAGCAACTCAACTTCTTCCTAAATCAAACTCTTTCTTGCTGAAGGATAAAATAAAAGGGAGCTAGATAAAGGAAAAAAAATATTGAATGAAATTTCAATGTAAGCTTGAAGTGGAGAGGAATTAACATGAGCACTTGAGGACTCAAGTACTTCAGAGGATAAAAGAAACCTAGAAAGAAGGGGTGATTAGGATTATTTATAGTCAACAAATTGGTTAAGGAACAAGTGAGGTTATGCAATAGATCAAAAATCCCAATTTTACTATTCAAATGTAAGTTAAACAGGAAGAGTTATGAAGAATAGGTTGACTTTCATTTTAGAGCTCAAATTGTGATTTTCTAGAGATTGTAGATGTAATACCCCAAATTGAGCGGAGTGCTATGACGATTGATTTGGCTACTTATATCAATATGGTATACCATCCTTTTGGTGATTCCATCCTAAGAATTCCACAGTTAAGCGTACTAGCCATGGAATAATTTTTAGGATGGGTGACCCTCTTGGGAAGTTTTAAAATTTTCTAAAAATTTCTCAGGAAGCGCATGAGTGAGGACAAATGCATTGAAAGGACTTGTGTTGATCTATAGGGTCAACCAATCAATCCAAAAGCACTCCAAGGTAGCTTTATGTGATTGTATTGACTCAAGGTATTACAAATGGTATCAAAGCAAACCTACAACTGTGAGCTGAACTTGGATCAACCAGTTAGCCACCTAACGGGATGATTTTTGGGATAAATTGTATTGAGACAGTTAGTAGTTGAGGCATAATGAGGACTTTTCTTTCTTTAAGTGGGGGTGAATGTAATACCCCAAATTGAGTAGAGTGCTATAACGATTGATTTGGATACTTATATCAACATGGTATACCATCCTTTTGGTGATTCCATCCTAAGAACTCTACAATTAAGCATGCTAGTCATGGAGCAATTTTTAGGATGGGTGACCCTCTTAGAAAGTTTCAGAATTAGGATGGAATCAACAAAAAAATGGTATACCATGATGATATAAGTAGCCAAATTAATCGTTATAGTACTTCGCTCAATTTGGGGTATTACATTGGTATTAGAGCAAAACTGCGACCGTGAGATAAACTTGGATGAGTCAGTTAGCCACCAAGTAGGACGATTCTTGGGATAAACTATATTGAGATAGTTAGTAGTTGTAGTGTAACGAGGACATTGCGTTCTTTGAGTGGGGTGAATGTAATGCCTCAAATTGAGTAGAGTGCTATAACGATTGATTTGGCCACTTATATCAACATAATATACCATCCTTTTGGTGATTTCATCCTAAGAATTCTATAGTTAAGCGTACTGGCCATGAAGCAATTTTTAGGATAGGTGACCCTCCTGGGAAGTCTCAAAATTTTCTAAAAGTTTCTTAGGAAGCATGTGGGTGAGGAAAAAGCGCGTTGAAAGGACTCATGTTAATTTGTGGGGTCAGCCAATCAATCAAAAAGCACTCCAAGTTATATCCACGTGGTCGTATTGACTCGGGGTATTACAGTAGGTCAAGCTCATCCAGAAAATATCAAACACAAGAAGGAAAATAGAAGATAAGCGTGGGAAGGAAATCTCCTAGCCATGTAGGGACAATATAGAAATCAAAGCATACTTCAAGAGGTGTGCAAAGGAGATAGAAAGAAAAAGACAAGACTAAGATCGTCCACTCCCTAATCTGTCAAAATTGAGCCCTCGAATCTTTTCAACACAACAACTAAGGATGAATAAATGATCAAAAAGGTTAAGATTCACTCAAGAACAACTTGGAGTTGGATTATCAAAGTTTCATTTTGATGCAAGAAATTTTTTAAAAAATCAAGCTTCAGAAGGCACTCAATCCGAAAACCCAATCAATCGATTTTGCTAGATTAGTCAATCGGTTCGATCAAACAAAATCCTTAGCTGAAATGATGAACTAGCCAATCAGTTTGTCCAAAAAATTATTTTATTCAATTTTCCAAACTTTTCTTAAATTCATTATTACCTCAACCCCAAACTATAACTCTAAATCAAGGTTAAACATTATTTAATTTTATTAAACAAAAAAAAATTATTAATCTTACAAAAGTGCAAGGTATTATAATGATACCAAAAATTGAAGTTTTTATAACATTTTTTCATTTGCAGAACCATTATTAAATCTTTCTATAAAAAATGTCACACACTGCTACCATTATTAAATATTTCCACCCAAAATGTTTACACTAATGTCAACGATTTTGCTAATATCGTTATTAATATTGCATTATTAGAACTAGTTTCCATAGTAATACTTTACCAACAACTATATATAATTAGGTGTCATTTGGTACGAGGGAGGTAGGATGAGGAGATAAAAATTTCATAAATTTGTTAATTTTAAGATTGTTTGGTACATAATTCATAAGGGGAAAAAATCAAAAGTAGGACCTTATTTTGACTCATCACCTATAAAGTTTATTAAGGAACTACTTACTAATTAGATTTTCCTTGGTAAGTTATATTTTCTCTCCTTATTTAATTTTACTCTCACATAAAAATAGGTAGAAATAAATACATATAACTCCCTCTCCTATTTCCTTACGTAAACCAAATATATATGATTTTTTTTTTCCCAATCTTACACTTTCAAGTTAGCAAGTTCTCGGAAAAGTTGACTCTCTTAGTAAATATTAGTTTTTGTACCAAACAAGACCTTATATTTGGAGGGAGCACCTAGGGGTCCACTACATGCTATAATATACTAACATATTGGGCGAAGACAAAGGAGTATAATAAGTTTTCGCAGCCGAAGAAACAAGTTGGAGGAAGAAGCTTTAAGAAAGGATGGACAACTGCCCATATACATGGATGTTTCATTTTCAAATTGACAGCTTCACAAGGATAGATCTAGTTTCAAAAATTTACAATCTCAATAAATTGTCATATCCCCATCTCGTAATAAATTGGTGGTTATAAAAATTAAAATGAAAAAAAAAAATCCCCTGAAAAGGATAGATGCTTACCCGAAATGCCCCCCAAATGCCTGACTTTTGCCCTGAAAGGATCAACATATATATCTTCCATTTCTTTGTCTTCCTCGTAACCTAAGAATTGAAATGTCGATAACAAGGTTTGAGTCATAAATTACAAACATTGTCCTTGCTTGTGTGTAGCTCTCTCTCTCTCTCTCTCTCTCTCTCTCTCTCTCTCTCCCCCCCCCCCTTATTTTTGACCTCTTTTGCCCTGCAATGGAAGTAAATAGGACACCCTGGAGTCCATTAGCCTAACTAATATGGTTAATTGTGGTTCAATTTTCACTAAGAGCATGCACGATCCTTTTAGAAAAGAAAAGAAAAAAAAAGGGAAATTAACTAGCTATCCCAAATAATTCAACTGCACGAACATGATCTGTCATAAGTGAGCTAGTAGTAGTGTCCTTTTTCCACTTTCTTTCATAATTTATATAGTTATTCGTTCTTCCCCCGGTACTCTATTTGATGGAATTGTGACCTGACTATATCGTTTGGCCTCACCTTCCCTCCTGCACATCTGAATTGCTGTGGCATATATCAGTGACTGGAGTTATCAACATGGACATGTCAATGTAGATATGTGAAAGCATGCATAGACCAATTAAATGATATAAATAACATGTATATAGTTTCCTTTTTTCTTTTTCTTTTTCTTTTCTTTTTAAGAAGACAAGATTGATGAGACATATCCGTTAGATCGATGTGGACCATTCTACCATTATATATGTTAGGTATTTTCTCATGCATGCAATTAATTACTCTACATGTTTCCTGTTGTTATTGTAACGTACAATATACTTCGAAATTCAAATATATATCAATTTTCTTTTCTTTTTTTATATTTTGCAATGGAAAAAACGCCGGTGGTTGTATTTGTTTGTATAGCTAGCTAGAGCTTCAAATAAAAGTCAGATCAGATGGATGTACGCGCGTAACAGGCTACAGCTGTCATTCTTCTTCTTCTTCTCCATGTGGGTGTAATTACCTTGATCGGTACATATTATTGAGACGGTCGTCATGCAGTAACTCAAATGTTTACGGGTGCAGCTCAGGACGAAGAGAGACATTCCCTTATCCATGAATCAAAACTATCAGGATTCAGGACCCCATATAATGCATGTTGAAATATTGTGGGTGTTAGCTCCAGATTTTAAATAATGATGAAAATTATAAGACCTTGGATTTTAAATAATGAGTGTCATTTTATATTTTTATACGTTTATTAAAAAAAGTATATAAATTGTTGACTGTGTCCTTGTTAAATATACATCATTAAACTATACTTATAATAGAAAATATCTAATGAGTAGGGATAATTTAAGAAAAATAGTTTACTTTGTATATTAAAATGACACTTGTTTTGAATATAAAAGACGTTGTTAATATAACATTTTATATGGATATGATATTCAGTAACTATTGTAAAATATTAGTACGGTAGTATAATGGATATGAAGAAGATAATGTCATGTTCTTAGAATGGATAGAAAATAATAATAATAACAAGACCTCCCAGAAGCTTGTATTTGTAAAAATAAAAATAAAAAAAATACGAAATAATTAAAGTTAGGTCTAACGACAAATGTCAATTCTTAGATATCAAAGATCTCGTATTCAAATCTATTTTTCCATCTTTCGGTATTGTTACGCTCTTATAGTAAGAGTAATTTGTATTTATATTTATAGATATCTATGAATAAAAAAATAATAAATATCCATTTTACGCTTTATATTTGCATAATGTCTTATTTTTCTTTTAAAAAAAATGTTTTAGTATGTCCCAGTTTATGCACTGCACAAAAAGATATACTATAGATTAAGTAAATATCATTTCTACTACCTCATTACTACCATCATACCTAACATCCAACCAAACCAAGCATGACCGCGATCATGCTGTTTTCAAGGTGGTTGTACCTCCCAAGTTACTGTGAAACGTGATTTGGTGGGAACATTGATAAGATGAAAGTCAAGGCCCATCTAGCTGTTAAGCATTATAAATTCACATTCAAATTATAGTTTAATTAACCCGATTAAAATAAATTAATAAGCCAACTGGTCAGTCAGCCTACAAATATAAAGGTTTGGGTAAGATGATGCTAATTCAAAGGAGTACACGTATGTATATATTAGCATTTCGTAACACTAATATATAACAAAACACTACATGACAACTAGCTACTAGTCGTCAAGGGATAAAAATTAATAAATAAAAAAATAGCTGGAGTACTTCGCATGCTTGCTCGACGGACAGACGGCCGCGCGCGGAGATACGTTTAGGTCCGCACATTAGTCGCAATTTTCCTTTTGTAGTATCTATTATTAATGGCTCGTTGGGTGTATCCTGGTGAATAACGCTGGAGGCAGTGGGAATATTATGGTTTGTTTGTATACGTGCTACTATTGTTTTGCCTTTCTTTTCTTTTATTTTGTGGTCAATTGGCGGAGACTTTCACGCACTCGTTACATTGGAAAATTAAACCACCCCCCTCCCAAATCAAATGCTATAAGAAGTTGTCTGACAGTGGGCTTTCAGTCGAAAAAGCTGACATAAAATGTTTGGGTACCTCGTTATTTTTATTATTTTCCTATTATCTATTATCTTCTCTAATTTTAAATAAGCATCGTCATAAAAAGTTAATTTTAATTATAAATAAATATCATTTTATATTTATAAGATAAATTTTAAATTATTTTTCTCACTTAAACCTATAGTACTAGTTATTCAGTAATCTTTTATATAACTATACTTTTCTCCTTTTAAATATTTTAATAGGGATAGTTTAATCATTTAGATCACTTTTACTAACTTTGTGTATCAAAATTTAAAATAATATTTATGTAAATCTAGAAGTAGTAAATTATACTTCAAGTTATGTATTTTACCTTATCATTTTCTTATCTTTATAGTTTCATTATTTACAATTTAAAATTATCAATTACAAATATAATTTAAAATTATTATTTATTATATAATAATTATCAATAAGATATTAAGAATAATAATAATAATAATATATCAATTATTATTAAACTATCATTACTAATAGTATTGTTATTATTATTAAAAGTCTTATTATCATTATTAGTTATTAATATTAATATTTTATTAAAATCATCTTTTTTTAGATGGCCTCGGTTAATTTTTTTTGTGGACCTTAACCATTGACTTCTCTCATGACATTTGACTTTAAGTTGAATTTTTTTTTTCAAAAGGAAAATGCCATTACTAAAATTGATAATTACATCATATTCTATAGAATTTTTCAAGAAAATTCCAAATCCAATTACCCTTAATCTTGTCCCCCAAATACATAAACCTAGTGGCAACAATATAGGTAACTTTCCTAACAAGGCTAACCCAACTCCGAGTTTGATTAGAAAAAAATCTTAGCATTTCTAGTATGGACATAAAGACTAACTACACGTATAGTTCTTAGCAACACAATCTTCATTTTGTTCCCTTTTTTTCATTTGGAAGTAACTTAAAAGTGAGTGAACATGTAGGGGATGGTATTTGAAAATCAAGACATTTGTAGGTAGACTTCCAAAGGTTCTTGATCACATTACAATCAAAAAGAAGATGGTGTAATGTATCATCTTTATCACATAATACACAGGTAAGTCATCCACCAAATAAAGTTTGTTTATTCTATCTTTAGTAGGTACATATATGTACATGAACTACAATCTAAGAAACTACATTGTGTTTGGGGTATGCCTTATTATGCCATATACCTTTCCATCATTTTACTTTAGGGAATTTAACTGTAATACCCCAAATAAAAAATTTTGTTTAAAAGAATAATGTGAAAGCTAAAATAGAATTTGAAAAATATTACCATCACACCTAATATAAGATAAATGACCGCCATCTATCTCATGATAAATGCAATACTAAAACTTGCCCAACTAAAATTTAAATAATATCTTTGTCATGAGGATAAACTCTCATAATGAGATATCCACAGGCATGTGGCAAGTGAACAATTTCACTAAACAAAATTATCGTTGAATAAATCAGCAAAAACCTGTAAAGTAATACTAGATTTTAAAAGCTTATCAAAGTAATGAAAAATTAAAATTCAATTACAACTCACTTGAAATTTTAATACAACTCTTGAAAACTTCCGATTACCTACTCTCTCAAGCCGAGCCTTTATCCCAACAATATTCTTAATCCTACACCAGAGGTCTACTCCTCACCATCAGTGGATCATCGCAAGACACAAACAACTAAGGTGGTATTAGCACGGGTCCAGTACTAAGTAAATTACGATTACCTAACTCATGGAAGGAATCATAATACACATAAGATATAGTGGTATCTAGCTTACAATACTAATGCTCAATTATATAAATGATACATACACCATTCCACTCATACAATAACACATGCTTAATTATACAAGTATTACACATAATAAAATATGGGGCCATGGATTCATGCTTATAAGTACATGACTAGACATGACAATGCATAGGGTATAGGTGTGCAAGGAATTACGATCACATACTAAGTAACACACACTGCCTTAGAAGATAGCATTTTGTACATAAGGTCAACATGTGATTTGAATAATAGATCATGTGATAATTGAATATGGACATACATCATATGGCAACACTATTGTAAGGGAGAAAACCAAGACACCTATATAGAAAAAATAAATATAAAGTCTAAAATTCAACGAGAATAATTCATTATTATATTTCGTTATCGTGATCACAACCATTTAATTACATTATCTTGAGGATAGAGACTCAAAAAGATCTTAACAACTAATCTAGTACTCGAACAGTACTAGCCCTAGCTAGCCCTCCTAGA
Organism: Tamarix austromongolica; assembly: GCA_039764185.1. Classification (NCBI taxonomy): domain Eukaryota; kingdom Viridiplantae; phylum Streptophyta; class Magnoliopsida; order Caryophyllales; family Tamaricaceae; genus Tamarix; species Tamarix austromongolica. Next base: position 26,248,775 of record CM077817.1, read on the forward strand.
AACGTAACCAAGCCACCAATAAATAGGACACCTAATTACTTAAGTATGCATACCCCTCTATAGGACTGAAATATATTGAGACACTTATAGAGTAGAAGAAGGCATCTCCAAACTTCGTAAGGCACTCGGGATCACAAAAGAGAAAAATACCGGAATGGTACCAAGTGAATATCAAACTTAACTCGAATAGCTACTCTAAAGGATACAAGTCCCGACTCGAAATTTTTCTTTTTAAGTGATTAATGTTTTATTTAAAGATTCAACCAATCATAGATCAAGCCCGCATAACATCACTTAACTAAGTTCTGTCAACACAATAAATTTCCATTATGACATCAAATTCAAGTGGCATTAAAGCCGATTAATTTCAAGTGGCATTAAAGCAGATCCATTCCAAGTAGCATTAAAGCCAAACCAATCTAAGTGGCATTAAAACTGATCGATTCCAGAGGCATTAAAGTCAAGCCAATTAATGTGCCATTCAGGTCAAAGAATTTTAGGTGGTGTTAGCCAAACAATTCCATGGCATAAAATACAACATAAGGTATCATATAATTTCAATCCATAATCAACCACAAATACAATTTTCTAAACCGATTACAATTTAGATACATTAGAACATACTCCAAAATCACCCAATATTTCTTAATTAATTAGACATGCTAGCCACATAAACATACTCAACCCTTTACATACTCAAACACATATAATATTCAAGAGGCATACTAACATATGCTTGCATTGAAGTTATAAACTCATACATGCATACAATTACCGCACAGAATACAGCATACGCTTGACATGATTAAATAATCAATAAGCATACTTATCACCTTCCACTCCAAATAGACATACATTTAGATTCCGCCACAAGTAAAGGTAAGTAATGACTTGCCTAAATCTGAAGCTAGGTAAACAAGTTGAGAAAGAGAGAGATCTATCAAGAGCTCGACAATCAATGAGAAAGTTTTCCTAGTTCGCCGATAGAAATTGGAAGACTAGGTTAGAAACTATCTTATCAATCAATAATTCAAATATTATAATTAAATAAATGCAAAGCGACGGAAACAATTTTTCTTGGAAAAGTGTATCCAACCCTAAGATTCACGAGCGGAGGTTTATTAGGATTTAAGATTAAATATTAATCAAATCGAGTTTAACAAATATCATTTGGGTCATTTTAAATAGATTTGGAAAGTCAGGAAAAAGATAATATGTTATAAGTTAATTTTGTCAAAAAAATAGCTTACTCATTAGGTTTTACGACCAAAGAGACAAACCAACCATTTTTAGGGAACCAATCCAACCCAATAATATAAAAATACAATTCAAATGATTTGAATCAAAACTAGTAATATACTAGGTGCAAGAAGCATAAGCAACTCATTTTCATAAAACTATATCCAAAATTAGGGTTTTTTTATAAGTAAGAAATTTATTACTTTCAAAAATGAGGAACTGCAACAAAAGACATCATCTAACCATACAATCTAACCACCCAGCCCACTTTTGGAATTTATCCTTATAATGTGGGTGCACTAACCATCTAGCTACGGCCATGACAATAGCCCAACTAAGACTAGCAATATCCCTACTACGATTCTCATAAATTCTCAAGTTTCTGTCATACCAAACATTAGCAATATAAGATATAAAAAGAGCACCCAGGACTTGTTTTTCTTGATTATTTTCCCCAGACCTTTATCAACAAAGTATGAACCTCCTGTTATCAACCTTGGACGCTATACCTTCTTCCAGCAATTCTTCTAATTTTCCTCCATATTTCAATTGTAATTGAGCAGTGGATAAACAAGTGTTCCCAGGTTTCAAGAAATTGCTAACAGAACACACACAAATTCTACACACCAATGTCAATCTCCAAGAGCCTAGCTTTCGTCATCAACCTGTCTCTTAGAGCTAGCTATAAAAGAAAACTATATCTTAGCAAGTTGAGTGAGTACCACACAAGCTTGGACCACTTTTGGTTAGCCTGTCTAGGTCTCACAGCATCATAAGCAGCTTTGGTGCTGTAATCAAGGAAACCATTCAACCATCTAGACTATAGAAAGCTTTGTAAAGGGGATCTTAAAAGCAAGATTCTCTGAAAAGAGCAATGAAGTGTAAGTGGTGGGATTGTACTCCCATACACTTGTATGTTTGAGGTAGATCTCATGAATCCATTTCACCTATAGAATCCTTTTTGGTAGCAATATTCCATAGCAACTTCCCTAAGGTATACTAATTCCAAACCCCTAGGTTAAGCAATCTAAGACTATCCTTCACCTTAGGACGGCAAATCTGCTCCCTTTGGCTAATATGCACCTTCCCAAACAAAAGAAAACTTGTATAGAGACCCAAAAAATGATAGACAACCTTTATTGGAAAAAGAATCACCTGGATAAAATACAACTGAATGTTGAACAACACTAACTTGATAAGCTGCAACCTCCCATCATAAGATAGATAAACAGTGATCCAGTGTCTTAGACGATTCGTAGCCATTTTCAACATAGGATGGAGAAGACCAAAAGAAACTCAAGAAGAGGTTAAAGGCAAACCAAGTTAGATGATAGGGAAAGCACCTTCCTGGAAGCCCAACAGATTAACAATTAACCTTCTTACATCAGGCATCACACCACCAAAATAGCCAATGCACTTTTGAGGGTGTAAGACCAAACTAGAGAGCCTAGAAAAATGCCTTACCACATCCATAAGACATTTCACACTTTGCAAATCACCATGGGAGAACAAGAGAATGTCATCCGCAAAACTCAGGTTGATAATCTTCAGAGCTCTACATCTAGGGCAGCATTTGAATAAAGCATTTATCCATAAATGTTTGATACATTTGGTAAAATAGTACATGATAAGAAAAAAATATATATATAGGGGGAGGATCTCCCTATCTCAAACCTCTCTTAGCCTGAAAAGGAGGAGTTAACACACCATTATAATAAAGAAAATGCCATTATGTTCAAGCAGGCCATGATCAACTTGACAAACTAATAAGGAAAACCATAAAGAAGCAAAAAGGTTCTTTACGATACTCCAGTTGACCATATCATAGGATTTTTGGAGGTCCAACTTTAACAAGCATCTCGGAGAGACCCCTTTTCAAGAATACTTCCTCACCAACTCCTGAGCCAACAACACATTCTCACTAACACTTCTACCCTTTAAAAACGTAGATTGAGTCAAAATGATCTTATAAAGCATATGTAACACCCTACCATAAATTTAATACTGAAAAATTTTGTTTAATTTAAAAGAGTTTAGCAAAAATAAAAAGATGAGACTGTAAATTCGAGGGCATTACCACCACACTTAGTACCAAATCGGTTCACTCCTACCATCCCAGTACTAAGTGCTAAGGCTAAACAAGGTTAATCATCACATGCAGGTCATTAATAAAACACCATTCATTAGAAAAACACAATCATACAGAATCAGAGTGCGAAAATCAAAAGGGTACAACCTAAAGTACAATTTTAAAGTGCCAAATGTTAGAGGACATAATACAGCAAAATAAAACAAATTAGAATAATACAGAGAAATAAAATGGAGGATGAACTCTGACCACGTCACTCTCAACCCCCAAGCTAGGTTCAAGATCAACTCTCAGCCCTAACCGATGCCTCATAAGCATCATAGGCATCAAAGACATCGCTCGCTACCTACACAAACTCAGACGGGCCTTCTGCTCGTGGGAATGAGTAGCACCCATGAAACGGGTGATCAGTACGCTACATACTGAGTAAGGTAACAGACGCACTAAGGCCAACATACACAAAGATACATGACATAGTAGACATAGCATAATTACGTAGATAGCATGCAATAGCACAGATAAATAATACCGGCTATGAACCAGATAACTTTTTTCATTAGATCGCTGATAAATAGTCGATTCACATCATAGTCTTTATCTATTCATGTGAGTGTGGAAACCCCCACTATTATAGCCAGTGGAATGGTCACGAGGGTACATGCCCTGCCACTATTTTAACCGGTAGATTGGTCATGAGGGTAACATACCCTGTCACTATTATTTACCGGTGGACTGGTCTGGCCCCGACTCACAAGGTGTTCTACTATAAATATTCGTATCTTTCCCATATCTTATCATTATTATGATTGGTTTGTTGTAACACCCCAAAATTTACACAATTTTTTTTAAAAAACAATAATCATAAACTAAAACTGTAAATTCTGGGGATGTTACCGCCACACTTAGTACCAGACCAGTTTATTTCTACCGTTCTGGTACCAAGTGCTAAGGCTAAGAAAACATTATCAGTAATACCATACAAATTTAAATTTATAAAAACAGAAATCAGAGTACGCACAGGTATTACATAATTCGATATGCCAACTATTGTTTTTCAAATAATAATTAAATAACATTAATAAAATTGTTTCTGCAACTTAAACATAATAAAAATAACATAATTCATAAATTAAAAGGAAAACGGCCACGTCTCTCTCTAGAAGTCAATCCAGCCCAGCTATCACTTTGCCCCTCCTGATGTCACATAGACATCGATAGCATCAAAGTAAATATCTCCTACCTACAATAGATCAAACGGGCCTCCTACTCGTGGGAATGAGCAGCACCCATGAAACGGGTGCTCAGTACACTTCGTACTGAGTAAGGTAACCGAATACTAAGGCCGACACATAACACATCAATCAATGTAAGATAACATTCCACATGCTTATCACAATCCATACATACAATACACAGGAACATGAAGTAAATCATTTGAAATCAATGAATCCATACATAAGGCCCAAGAGTTCAATTACTTACTTAATCTTTCCTTTATCAAAAGTAGATACACACATGTTCTTTATCAGGTCTATACGAGTACGGGAACCCCACTATTCTCGACGGTGGATCGGTCTTCAGGGCACTCCGGCTCCTGGCCACTATTATAACCGGTGGATCGGTCACACTAGGGTACATGCCCTACCACTATTATATGCCGGTGGATCGGTCTGGCCCCTTCTCGTACAGTGTTCCACTGTAAGTAATTAATATCTTCTCATATCTTATCAACATATATGGTTTGGTTTGTTGAGCTCGGGATCCCCCACTATTATAGCCGGTGGATCGGTCTGGCCCCTTCTCGTACAGTGTTCCACTATAAGTAATTAATATCTTCTCATATCTTATCAACATATATGGTTTGGTTTGTTGAGCTCGGGATCCCCCACTATTATAGCCGGTGGATCGGTCACTAGGGTAAAATACCCTACCACTATTAAGCCGGTGGATCAGTCTCCAGGCTACCGTAGTACCTGGCCACTATTATGCCGGTGGATCGGTCTGGGCCCATCTCAACATCTTCCACTTTATGTGATTAATAATTTATGTATCTTATCCAGAATATTCATTTCAAGACAGGAAAATCCAGTAACAGATACCAATATTACAATAACCCTAATTACCCTGAAACTCAAACCCTACATAGTCCATCTTCCTATGCATACCCTAGCTCCTATACAACCCCAACTCCATGTAAGCCCTATCTCCACGTAAATTGTAACTCCATGCAAACCCTAATGCGTACCCAAACCCTAACTCGATGTATACACAACTCCCATGCAAACCCTCATTCATATGAAAACCCTACTTCATATCATCTTGGCAAAACCCCAACACCACGTAAACCATACTTCCATGCAAACTTTAATGCAATTGCACACCCTAGCTCCATGTAGACATACTTCCATACAACCCTAATCCACATACAAACCCTAATTCCACGTACCATACCCTCATGCAGTCCCAATTCATATGCAAACCCTAACTCCACTTAGACATGCTTTCATGAAGGTCCCAACCTCAGGTTAACTTATGCAAACCCTAACATCATACCAATTCATGCAACCCAACACCATGTCATTTCATGCAACCCTAACATCATGCCATTTCATGAAAACCCTAACATCATACCATTTCATGCAAACCCCAACTCCTTGCCATCCCATGCAAACCCTAACTCCCTATCATTCCATGCAAACCCTAGCACCACGCCATTTTATGCAAAACCCTAACACATGTCTCAAGTCATATCATACATTAATGATATAAACATATGCATAATTCTCATGCCATAGTATATTCACAACAACATACTTCCATTCCACAACCATGCCACATGCGCAATAATTAATAATAACAAACATAAAATACATGGCATATCAAACACATAGTGCATGCAAACACATAAATGGCCTTAGTAGACCCTTACCTAAAACGTCACCGGTCTTGGTGCACGCTCCTATTCCACTTGAGGGATTTGATTGGGTTCGCCTATTATATCAAAACATACTATGATTAGACCTTATTATATAATTCTAACTTATTTCAAGGTTTGGTTTTAGGATGACATTTTACTATTCAATAATTAACTATAGGAACTAATATAACTAATTCACTTATTTTCTTTTGAAAAGGTGATAAACTAAGGGTTCCTACCCTTCTCCCAAAATATATTTAATAATATCATAACTATGATGATGATAATAAGAACAATAATAAGAATAATAGTAATAAAAATAATTAGTAATATAAATAAAGTATAATAATATTAATGATACTTTTTATAAATAGAAAATTAGATATTAATGATATCAAAATTCATAAAATTAAAAGTTGGATTTCTAACCATCCCACAATGATAAACATAATACTATTCAGAACTGTGATGATAAAATTAATAATGTACATATACTTATATTATATTTTAATAAAGGTAATAATGATAATATAATTAAAATAATGTTGAAAAACGATAATAATGTTAATAAAATTAATAAATGCGAGGCATAATTAAAACTTAAGGCCTCTGTTCTTCCAATAATAATCACAGTATCAACCAAATAATTATACTAATAATAATATTATTATTAATATTATTCAGAATAGCATCAATTATGTAAAAATCTAAGTAAATAGGTAAAGGCCGAGATAATTACTGTATCTTACTAAATAATACTCCCAGACCTGTAACCAAAATTTAGAAATTAGAATACAGTCAATATTACTAATAATAATTATTATAATAATAATAATTAAAGTTGAATTAATACTAAAAGTTTGGATAAAATTAGAATAATTATAAATAATTCGAAACTAAGTATTTAAAATGTCTAAGGCATCACCTTGAGTTGGAGGGTGTAGGTGGAACCGGCGGTAGTTCCCGGAGGTGGCCGGAAAATGGGTCTAAGTGGGTTAAAAATTAGGAAAATAGGTGATGGAGAGGGAAAAAATTAAAATAATTATATGGGGTTGTAGAAGATAATTAGTAGGAGTTAATAGTTGGTTTAATAGGTGTTAGAAGTGGCGGATGTGGTGGTGGATGGTGGTTCACTGTCTCGGGGTCAAGATTCTTGTTGAATCAACTAGCCAACTTTGGATGATTATAGAAACTTGCACACGATGAATCGAGGGATTATGTTAGTTTAGTTAATTATATAGTATTGCAGGGAAGACATTGGTATCAAGATAAGGTGTTGAAGTTGGTCTGAGGAGGAGAAAATGGCGTCTGATGGGGCGGTGGCGTACAGGCACAGCTTAGGGTTTCGGGGAAAATAAAATCCCAAAATCATGCAAATGAGGGGGTTTTCATAGTTGGGGAGATTATATTTGAATTAGGGAGGTTACTAAGTGTTTAAATTAGGGGGGAATGGTTTAATTCAAGCCGAAGGTCGGGCGGCAAAAACTTGAATTTTTGCTGACCTTCGCGAGGTAACAGTGCACAAACGAGCGGGAGAGAGAGGCATTTGATGGTTTCAAATGAACGTGAAGATCGAGAGGAAGAAAATGAACAGGAGAATAGCCGGTCACGCCACGTGTGGCCAGCGGCGCCATTTTCAGGGGAGAGAAGGAAGGTGGGTGGTTATGGCGTTGGGCGGAGGAGGAAGAAGATGGGGGGCTGGCCGGCCGGTTCGCGGGGGAGAAAAGAAGGAAAAAAGGAGGGAGACTGGGCGGTTCGGCCCGAGGGTGAAGGAGGTTAAATGAAACAACGAGTTTTTAGTGTAAAAAGAGATAATGAGCGGCATTCCAGGCTGCCATGCAACGGTAAAAACAGATGAAGTAAAACGCGGCATTCGAGAGGAAGAAGAAGTGAAATGCGACGTGGAGAGAGGGGCGGGGGAGACGACGTGCGGGCTAGGCCGCGCCGAAGGAAAAGGAAGGAAGAAAAGGAATTGGGCAGCGCAACAGACCCAATTCGGTGAAGAAGAAGAAAAAGAAAGAAAAGGAAAGAAAAAGGAAAAGAAAAGGAAAGGAAAAAGGGAAAAAGGAGAAGAGAATTAATTGAGGTTGGGTCAAATTAAATAAATCTGAATGTTTAGGATATTTAAAATTAATAATATTTAAATAAAATAAATTTTAAATCCCTTTTTAGGCTAAAATAGGCTTTTTAAAGGATTTTTCCAAATTTCCATTTTAAATTAATAAATCCCTCAAATTTTATTTAATTTAATTAAAATTAATTTGAAACTATTTTATCTTTCTTAATTTTCATAAAATAATTTATTAAAAATAATTTCCCAAATTAAAATCCGTAATTAGATAATATACCCAAATTTCCTTTACTTAAACTATTTATAAAATCTCTTATTAATTTTCCCTAATAAATTTTATTTTATTTTAATAAAATAATTTATTATATTAAATTTTCAAATACAACCTAATTTAAATATAATATTTAAAATTAGAAAATTTTGGGACATTTCATTTGTTGAGTACGGAATCTCCCACTATTATAGCTAGTGGAACGGTCATGAGGGTAACATACCCTGCCACTATTATTCGTCGGTGGACCAATCATGTAGGGCACCCCAGCCCTAGCCACTATTATTTGCTGGTGGACCTATCTAGGTCCGGCTCAACATCTTTCTCTATAAGTGATTAGTGTCTTAACATATCTTATTCAAAATATTTTCACCCTTGACATGCATGGCTAACTATATCCGCCCTCATCCTCCTAGGAGGGCCTGTCCCTTATCTTGAGACTTCTACACCTCCTAGCTCACCTCGACATCATTCCCTTAACCCATTTTCTCATATCGGAAACCCAAATTCTAAGTGTGTGGGTCAGGGCCCACCACCTTATACCCCAAGGTCTACTCACCACCTTACCCTAGGGTTTTCACCAAAAACCCTAATCTGGGCCTATGTGGCCCTTCCTTCTTTGCCTCCCACAACCCATGCTACTATAAGGCCCCATGTGTCATGACCCTTAGACTCAACTCTCCCCTCATACCTCGCTCCTCCTCGTTTATTTTTGTTATTTTTCTCTTTCTTTTTCCACCTCCTCAAATTAGAGTTTCCTCCCCAAACCCTAGTCGGTCTCTAGATACTCTTATATTGCCTTCCCCACATCCCAAAGTAACCTTCCATACGGAAGGTTCGCCCCCATGCAGACCTTAACCTCCCCATGCAAACCCCTTGATCTCTACCATGCCAAACCCTATTATTTCCATGTAAACCCTAGTTCCTCCCATGTAACCTTAGTTTCTACCACTCTTCCATTTTATTTAATTCCCCTTTTTCTCATCCATTCACGGATCACAGATTACCTAGGCCATCCTTACCTACGTTAGCCAACTTACTTCCCCTTGGTTATTTTAATTTCTCATTATTCTCTTTCATACCTCCATTCCACAACACCTCATCAAATAACCTAGCATGCATGTCCTAAGGGTCATATCACATCACATCATATTTGCAGCGTATCTATATTAGCACCTACTAGACAAGAGCACGAGAACATACCTCAGTTACAAGTTGCGCTACACAATAAAAACAGATAACATATAGAACACAGCATATAAATCGTACAAGGCATCCAAGGCAAGTAAAATATGTAACACACAGGCATCCTTAGTGACGTCCTTACCTAAATCGGTGCTGGGCTTGGAGCACACTCTTACGCCTCCTAAAGGTTTTGACCCGGTTCACCTATAAGAGGGAAATACTAAAGATTAATATCCCTCTACCAGAATTACCATAATTTTCCTATCTTACCCTATCATGGCCTAATAATAAGGGTAATATTAATACTAGTAGTTTATAAATAAAAGGTAGGGTTATTATTATTCTCAAGAAAGTTAAACGAATCAGTAATCACCACTGATCAAAGTAATTCTTAGTAAAATCCATAGTATTAAAGTAAGGGTTTCAATATTACTAATAACAATATTATTAATGATAATAATAATAACAATAATAATAATAATAATAATAATGGTTATAATGATAATAATGATGATAATAATAATTGAAATTGTAGTAGTATTAGTAATACTAATAATAATAATAATAATAATAATAATAATAATAATAATAATAATAATAATAATGATGATGATGATGATGATGATGATGATGATGATGATGATGATAATGATAATAATAATAACAACATAATAATAATAATAATACAAATAATAATAAGAATACTAAAAATAATAATAATAGAGATAATAACAATGATAATAATAGTTAGAATAATGATACTACTAATAATAATAATAATAATAATAATAATAATAATAATAATAGTAATAGTAATGATAGTGATAATGATAGTAACAATAATAATAATAATAATAATAATAATAATAATAATAATGGCAATACTAATCATAATAAGAATACTAAAAATAATAATATTAAGGATAATAATGATGGTAATAATAGTTAAAGTAATAAATATAGTAAATATAACGATAATAATAATAATAATAATGATGATGATGATGATGATGATGATGATGATGATGATGATGATGATGATGATGATGATGCTAAGAGTAAGAACAATAATAATAATAATAATAACAACAACAACAACAACAACAACAACAACAACAATAACCACCATAATCATGATAATAATAATAATGATGATAATGATAATAATAATAATAATAATAATAATAATAATAATAATAATAATAATAATAATAATAGTAGTAGTAGTAGTAGTAGTAGTAGTAGTAGTAGTAGTAGTAGTAGTAGTAGTAGTAGTAGTAGTAGTAAGAATAATAAAATAATAATAATAATAATAATAATAATAATAATAATAATAATAATAATAATAATAATAGAGATAATAACGATGTTAGTCATAGTTAGAGTAATAAACATGATGATGATGATGATGATGATGATGATAATAGTAATAGTAATAGTAGTAGTAGTAGTAGTAGTAGTAGTAGTAGTAGTAGTAGTAGTAGTAACACAATAAGGTTTAAGTATTAATTAATACCATTAATTAGAATTTCTTAGGGATAAATATTAGGAACTAATAGTAATAATAGTGGTAGTAATAATGGTAACAATAATAATAGTAATAATACAAATAATAATGTTAATAATAATCATAATGACACTAATAATAATAGTTAATAATATTTAAAATATTAGCACTTTTATTATTTAGGGTTTAGGGTTCAAGGAGTTGGGGGCAAACTGGCTGGGAGGTGGTGCCGACGGTGGCGGTGGAGGAAGCAAGAATTGGAGAGGTGGATGTCAAGGCTAGGGGAGAGGGAAGTAGGGGAAAATGGAGGTATGGGGTGGTAGGGAATGATCCTCTAGTTGTTTTGGGGGGTATAGGCGGCACTGTAGGCAGCGGTATCGGCGGTACGAAGGTGGCGCAGGGGTCGAATGGGGTTGTTTAGGGAGGCAATTTCGCACGGCCAGGGCGGCTTGTGTAGGGTAAGGCAAGGAAGGCTGGTGATTAGGTTGTGTAGAGGGCGGTGCAGGGAGAATTTTGGTGGCCGAAACAGGCAAAAAAGGTGGCCGACAGCGGAGGAATGGCTGGCTGAATAAGGGACGGTGCACGGTTTGGTTTTCTGGACTCCAAATTCCAAACCCGATTAAGGAAGCCTCCGAGGCTATTTATAGGCCAATCGGGAAGGGAAAATGAAAAGGATGTGTGGGGGAGTAGGGGAAAGGGTTATAGGGCTTCTTTCCGACGAGAGTGGTTGGTGCAGGTCTGTGTGTGCATACCATGCGTTGTCAGGGAGAGAGAGGGATGGTGTGTGGGAGAAAGGAGAGGTGGTCTTATCAAAATTATAGGGGAGTCAATGAGGAGGAGAGGGGAGGAATGGCCAGTGCAGGGAGTGTGGTTGTTGCAGGCTTTTTCCGGTGAAAATTTTGGTTGCAGGTGCGAGCGGGAGGTAGAAGATGAAATGTAGGGCTAGACCGGCGATCTAGAGAAAAGAAAAAGAAGAAAGGAAAGGTTGAACCGGCCAGGAGAGGGGTAGAGGAGATGCGCTGGGAGTTGGGCCACACAGGGGGGAAGGATGTTGGCCTAGTGGGCGGCCCAGGTCAGGGAAAAGAAAATAATAAGGGAGAGAAGGAAAGGAAAGGAAAGGAAAGAAAAAAGAGGGGAAAAGGAGAAAAAAAAAAGGAAAATGGGTTTAACTAAAATGATTTAATTTATAAAATAATAAAATACCATATTTTAGGGTAATAAATTTATTTAATAATTTAATTTAATATAATTAAAATATAAGGGTTTTAAAAAGGTAATTTTAGTAAAGTAATGATTTGGAAAATTATTTAAATAATAAGAGTATGATAGAATAATAAAATATTTATTTTAATTTATTAAATATTTATATGCTCAAAATCTAATAATTAAAATAAATTTAAAGGCTAATTTATCCCAAATAAAATTTATTTATTAAAATATAGGCTTTTTAAAAATTTGGGGGATTACAGCATAGTACAACATGCAATAGGCATGAAATTAGTGACCTTTTTGCAGATTTAGCATCTTAGGCACTAGGATTAGAGAAGTTATATTTAGTTTCAAAGGTAAAAAAATTGTTGCAAAGAATTCTCTAATATCCATGAATAGCTTATAACCAATTATATCCCAACTTTTCTTGAAGAAACCAGCCATAAAACCATCCACACCTGGGGCCTTTGTGTCACCAATTGAAAACACAAATGCTTTGACCTCCTTTTTGGAAACAAGAGCATTCACAGCTAGCTATTGATCATTTTTTAAAGAGTAGTCCTCTATAGGTGGGTTAAGAACCCCAATAAAAGGTGAATAAGTGCCTAAAAACTACTTATTATAGTCAATAAAGGCATCTTGAATTTCTTGGGTACCCCTTACCTTCTTACTATTCTCATCAAGCAAAAAAGCCATCATTTTCCTCTTTTACCTCTCCTTCACTCTTGCATAGAAGAACTTATGATTTGAATCCCCATAATGCAACCATTGAATACGAGATTTTTTCCTAAGGAACATTTCCTCACAATGTAATAAATGAGCATACCTACTCTCAATAACCTTCAACTGATCTCACAGTAGCAACCTTCTAATAAATAGAGCCATATTTATCCTAATTCAACTGCTTGAATTCCTTATTGAGAGCTTGCAACCTAGACATAATTCTGAGCATGAAATTGTCTCATAAATGTTGTTTCCAAGCTAAGACCACCAAAGGTTAAAAAAAGCATCATCTTTTATCCAAAAGTGGAAAATCAAAAAGGATTCTTGTTGTGGATAGTAGAAACCTGAAGATTAACAACCACGGGGCTATGATCTGAAACTAAGGAGATAAGAAATTTAGCTACTAAAGAAGAAAAAGGCACCAACCATTCCAGATTAACCAATGATCTGTCTAATTTATACATGAATTCAGCATCACCTCCTCATTTACTAGACTAAGTATAGAAGGAGCCTTACCCCTATAAATCAGTCAACCCAACTCTAAACAGCAATCCCAGAAATATTGCATGTTAGTGGCATTTGGTAGGTCTCCTTAAAACTTCTCACTATGGGAAAGATTAACAATGAAATCCCACATAAAAATCCAAGGTAACTAAGAATTATATGCTGATTCAACCAATTCCAAAGTCTCCTCCTCTCAACACCACTATTCAAAGCATAAATGAAACCCGCATTAAAGGAAAAACTCTCGGGTGTTTGACTTCAGAAAGTATGGCTTGGTCACACATGCTAATGGATGATATGTCCCACACCCAAGGGACCCAAGTAGTCCAAATCCTCCCATTCTAGTGATAAGAATAGTTATTTAAGATGTATTATCCTATCCTGACTTTATTTGAGACACCACTACTGAAATGCCCCGAAAAATTATAATCTTAAATATTATATTTAAATGATATTTTATCATAAATATTAATTAAATAAATTATTTTGATTAAAATAAAAGGAAATTCGTTAGGGAAAATCAAGGATAAATTTATAAGTATGTTAATTAAGAGAAATTGGGTATTTTAGCTAATTAAGGATTTGTATTTTAGAAATTAACTAAATAAATTATTTTATTTAAAATAATGAGGAGAAAATAGTTTAAAATTAATATTAATTTTATAAATAATTTAATGGAAGAAAATTAGGGTGTTTTGCTAATTAAAATGGAATTTATGGAAAATATTTTAAATATCCTAATTTAGCCTAAAAAGGGATTTAAATTTAATTTTATTTAAATATTATTATCTTTAAATATCCTAAATATTTAGATTAATTTAATTGGGCCTAACCTATTTTATTTCTCCTTTCCTTTTTCCCTTTTTCTTTTTCTTTCTTCCTTTTTCCTTTTCTTTTTCTTTCTTTTTCTTCTTTTTCTTTTTCCTATTCTTCTCGCCGAACTGGGCCAGCTCGCGGCCCAGTTCCCCTTTTTCTTTTCTTCTTCTTCTTCTTCGGCGCGGCCCAGCCCGCGCGGCGCCCTTCGTCGCCCTTCCAACGCTGCGTTTTGGCTCTGTTTCCTCCGAAGCTCGTCGTTCCATTAAACGCACACTCGACCGCGCGCGAACCGGCCCGGTTATTCCCCTTTTCTTTTCTTTCCCGGCCGACCCGACCGCCTCCCTCTCTTCTTCCTTCTTCCTCCTTCCTCCTCCGTCGCTGCGACGCAAGCTTCGACCCCGTCAATGGCTTCTCCGGATACGGTGATTAATACCGGCCGTTTCTTGTCTCATTGTCTTCCTCTTAACTCCAGGAATAAATTGGCGTAATTATTCGACGTTAAATATCGCCTGTTTCCTCTCCCCAGCCCCGCGAACCTTCGAACCAACCCAAACGTCGACCGACCGTTTTCCGACGCCGTCTGCCCAAATTCTTGCATTTAACACTTCCATGTCGACCTCCAGCTCCTCTTTATCCATTCCAACATCTATAAATAGCCTTGTTATAGGAGTTTTTAGAGTTTTTCTTCCCCGAAAACCCTCGGCCCGAGCTGCCGCCAACCCAACTTCAGACGCCTGTTCCGCCGCCTTCAGCCAACCTCAGCGCCACCTAATTATTTAATTTTCTTCCCTGCAACGTCCTCTAATTAACTAAACCATTATAACCTCTCGATTCTTCTTGCACGAGCCTCCATAGACGTGCCAAGTTGGCTGCTCGTTCTCGCCGGAATTTTGACCCCGAAGCCTTAAACCGCCTTCCGCCGCCGTGCGCCGCCACTTTTGGCTGCAGCACCACCATCATTTTGTTCCTCTCCTCCTGGGCAACAATAAACACCTCTTATACCACCTCAATTCTCCCTATCTTTTTCCCAACATCCATCTTTCTCTTTGTTCTTCTGTTTTTCCAGCCACCGTCGCCGCCGCCGTGAACCACCGCCGGTGCCACCTATCCCCACCAGCTTAAGGGTGGAGAGTGGTAATAAAACAATATTATTGTTAGTTTTGAATTTTAAGTTATTAATTGAATTATTATGGGATTATTATCATTCTTCTTCTTATTATTATTATTATTATTAATATTATAATTATTAGAATAATTATTATTATCATTTTATTAATTATTCTGGAAAATCTTAGGCCCTAATTTTGTATTAACATTTGCACTTATTTATTTTAGTATTATTGTTTCTATTGTTCTTATAACTATTGATGATAATATTATCAGTATCTTTATTATTTTAATATTATTATATATGTTAGTAATTTTATTATTTATATTAAATAAGTGGTAAGTCATTAGTTATAAGTAGGGTCGAAACCCCACTTTAAATTTTAAAGCTTATTATTATTATTATTATTATTATTATTATTATTATTATTATTTATATTCTCATTGATATTAGTTTTATTATCCTTGATATTATTATTATATTGGTATCATTATTATTATTAGGGTAAAGTCTTTAACCCTATATTACCAAGGTTTATAATATATCTATTATTTTTATGTCTTTAGCAAAGTTAGAATTTTGTTAAAGTTATTTTATTAATATGTTATTATTTGGTCAAAGCCCTAAGGAGGCGTAGGAACGTGCTCCAAGACCGGTGTCGTTTCAGGTAAGGGGTGCTAAGGCCTTTTATGTGCTAATGTGCATTGTGTGCCTCGTATTCTATGCATTCTATGTTTATGATTATTAATTACGCCGTATATGCTATGACATGGAGTTGAGGTATGTTTTCGTATGGCATGTGTATTATTTGTGTATGACACTATAAGACATGCATGTGAGGATGTTGATATGATTTTTATGTGGGAGAAAGGATGAAAAAGGAGGATGGAGAAAGAAGTTGATTAAGGGATGTGAGTTGACCTAAGTATTCCATTGATTCATGAGTAAAGGAATAAAATGGAGAATTTTAGGGTTTCGTGTGTGAGAATCTGATTTATGATTTTTGAGGTTTTGGTATGGAGAATATAATTTATGGTTTTATATGGGGAAGTTTAACTTATGGTTTTGTATGGTTTTGTGGGAGACAATATAATTTATGATGTTATATGGGGGAATTGAATTTATGGTTTGTTAGGGAGAATCTAATGTAAGACGTTATTTGGGGAGAATGTAATTTATGACATTATATGGGAGAACCTAATTTATGATTTGAGTGGGAGAATCTAATTTATGATTTGTTTGGGGGAATCCAATTAATCCAAATTATGGTTTTGCTTGGGAGATTCTAATTATGATTTTATGTGGGAGAATCTAACTTATAGTCTTGTATGGGAGAATATAATTTGTGGTTATGAAAGGGGAGAATCTAATCAATTGTATTATGTGGAAAAATCTTTGGGTTTTATATGATTTGAATCTTTGTGTTGGTATGGATTGAATTTAGGGTTTTGTGTGAATGAATATTTGGGTTGTATATGGTTTGAACTTAGGGTTTGGTAAGGATGGATACTTAGTTTGGTATGGATGAATCTTTGGGTTTTATATGGTTTGAATCTAGGGTTTGGTATGAATGGATCTTTGGGTTATGTGGATTGAATTTCGGGTTTTGTATGATGAGATTTTGGGTTTTGCATAATGGTTAATGGTTGTATGGTGGTATTAGGGTTTGCATGGAAGTTAATAATTGCATGGGATGTGTAAAGTTTGTATGAGAGTGAAGTTTACGTATGGAATGCTGATTTGGGATTTGAGGAAAGTAATGTAAGTGTTGTTTGGGTGATTGAATATTTGAAGGGAAAATAGTGCGTGGAGAATTATATGGGTACGTAGGAAACCGAGCTAGGGTTCGTGTGGATAATTAGGGTTTGGTGCAACTGCTTAGGGTTTTTGCGGTATCAGGTGTTTTTGGTGATTAAAGTGGAGTCATGAGGATGGAATTTATGAGTTACAATGTGTGAAGTGTTAAAGGAGTGATTCATGCATGTCTAGGGTGAAAGCCGTTGAATAAGATACTTAAGACACTAATTATTTAAAGTGGAAGATCGTTGAGACGGGACCAACCGATCCACCGGCTATAATAGTGGTTAGGGCATAATGTCCTATGCGTAACCGATCCACCGGTTATAATAGTGGGGGTTCCCGAGCTCAACAACCGCAAACCAGAATTTTGCTAAAATGCCTAAAAGATACTAATTACTTACAGTGGAACACCATGCGTGCCGGAGCCAACCGATCCACCGGTTAGGAATAGTGGTTAGGACGCGTAGTCCTATGTGTATCCGATCCACCGGCTATAATAGTGGTTAGGGTATGATACCCTATGCGCCTCCGATCCACCGGCTATAATAGTGGGGGCTTCCGTTTTCGCATGGATTTGATAAAAAGACATGATGTGTATCGAATTCCGATAAAAGATTAATTAAGTAATTAATTTGGACTATGATTGAGTCTTTATGTATGTACCTGAATGATTGGTCGATATTATGACATGATGATGGTCTTTATGTCCTTTTATTATTATGCATGATTTTATGTGCTTATGTGTTGGCCTTAGTGCTCGGTTACCTTACTCAGTACGTAGCGTACTGATCACCCTTTTCATGGGTGCTGCTCATTCCCACGAGTAGTATGCCCTTCTGATTTATGCAGGTGGGCGAAATATCAGTTGGGGCTGAGTGTTGAGCATGTTTGGCTCGAGATTCAAGAGAGTTGTGGCCATATCATAGTCTTTATATGACTCTAATTCCTTTTGTTAATCTTTTATCGGTTGTAAATTTAATTCTCTTTTGGAAATGAATTACATTTCTTGATGCGTACTCTGATTTTGTTTTACAACCGTTTAATGCTTATTTGGAAATTGAATTGTATTGATTATTTCTTTTCTTAGCCTTAGCACTTGGTACTGGAACGGTCGGAGAGAACCGGTCTGGTACTAAGTGTGGCGGTAACACTTACAGAATTCACAGGTTTTCAGTGCTTCTAATTTAATTGCTTTCGCTTTTAAGAAAAAAAAATTTAGTGAATTTTGGGGTGTTACAACTACATTTATTCTTTTTTACTCTTATCTCCAAAAAAAACTAAGGATAAAGCATTACTCCTACAAAAATGATTGTCTTTCTTATGCTTAGAGTCCTTATTTAATCCATAGACATTCCACAAATTAAACATTCCCACAAGTATCAATGTGTTGAGCCCCTCTTCTAGCATACTGCTTCTACACAGATCCAGAACCCCCAATTAGGCAATCTTGGATTACCTTAGTAGATTGATTCCTTGTCATAATTCTCGCCTTCGTGGACAAGATAAGGTCAATATGAACCTCGAGATCAATAGGCCCCTACAAATTTTGCTGAGTATCACTAGCAATCCCGACATGAGACTATTGGATACTGGTGCTAGCCCCAATTATAGAGATAAAGTTAATAGTGGCATTCATACAAGGCAAATCAAATGCACTACCCACCCTACCATCTTTAATAATTGGATCAATTTCCTTACCTTTCCTGTGGTCCCTCACAACAACCCATTCTCCTCCACTATCATTGGGAGTCTTATTAATAGCCCTTTACTTCTTACAACCGGGAGCATTATGACCAAACATATCACAAAAGCGGTAGTAAAATGAATTATAATCGTACTCAATTTTTTAAATAATCTCACCTCCCTCATTATCAACAATAACCATGGAGTCAAGGAGCGGTTTTTTATATCACTTTCAATTACCACCCTAAGAAAGAGCACATGTGTTCCCTAAAAACAGTGATGGCATCAGTACATAGTGGCTTTCCCGCTACATTTGCAATTTTACTTAATGAATATTTACTCCAATACTCAAGAGGCAAGTCAAAAAAATCTTATCCATAAAGGCACAACCTGCATCTCATTCTTGTTAATCTTCATCTTCCTATGCCAAAGCTTCAACATAAGAGGCTTATTAAAGAATGTCCAATGCTATCCAAGGATGAAATTTTCATATTCTATACTTTTGAACTTAAATAGGAAAAACCTCAAAGTATGTAGCATCAATTGAGGCACGGGTACCTCTCTCTAATGAGCATGTATATACCCACAAATCTTATTATAAGTTGGAGAATCACCAAACACATATCCCACCAAATTATTAGGCCATAACACTACCTTAGAATCCACTTCCTTCTTATCCAATTTGAAAATCATAAAATCATTATCCATGGAAGAGGGAACAAAAGACATCTTTTCACCCTGATTAAGATTCCATCTCCTTGCTAAAATATGCCTCCAGGAAGGAGCGCTAGAAATGGAAGGGTCCTCCAACCACTACCACATAGATTTATTCTAACCAATAATAGTAGTGAATGACTTATTAGGGTTTTCCACCAACAAACCCTTACCCTCACTATGGTCCAACTGATTCGGAGACACCAAAACACCAATAGAGTTATTCACCCCGCATCAAACAAACCATTCTCAAAGCTCACCAACATCAAATAACCTTGTAGATTAGTTGCCAAAGGTTCCTGAGATGCCTGACTTTGAGCAACCATAGCACTAGTAAGACTAGAGACCAACGAACACACCAGCTTAATAGAAAGGGAAGAAGGGGACTTCTTCTTCCTAGTCATGGGCATGCCTCACTCAAACCCTAGGAGAGAAAAGGGAGGAGATAGGCCGAGATATTATCCCCTTAAGTTGATTTAATTGATTGAAATTAGGGTTTTTAAGCCTTAACTGGAACCCAACTCATTAACTTTGATCACCTCAAATTGATAGCTTAAAAGTAAAATTAAACTAATATTAAATAAATCTAGATAATCAATTTCAACAAGATAATCTTTCGAGTAGCCGTTTCAAGGCAATTGGTTTCTAAAATTGAGGTTTTAAAACTTGAATAATGCAAATCAATTAATTCCAATTGAAGTTGTTAGAATACAATTAAGGTCATTTCAACTGTTTCTTTAAATTTAATTTTATAAAAAAAAAACTATATAAATGACCAATTTTATAATTTCATTTGAAATCTAGGGTTTTAGGCCCAAAAATGTAATTCAATTAAATTTTATTAATTTATTCAAATTGATTGCTTAGAAATGCAATTAGAAATATTTTATAACATATTATATAATCAATTGATCAAAACTAATAAAATAAATACCCAATTTAGCATAATTAGAGTTTTTGAGTCTAAAATCTAAGTCATGTCAATTCATGCTAAAATATTTATATTGAGCTTTGGAATTGTAATTAAAAGTATATAGTCAATTGAATAAAATAACTCAATCACACTATTCGATTTTAATCCGCAAGAGTGTTGACCTAAAAATCCAATTTCAATCAATTTCACAAAAGTTTCCCAAATCAACACTTCCTATCTAAAATTAAATACATTTCAAGGGATATAGTAAAATTAATTGAGTGAAACAACTCAATTATGCAATCCAATTTCATCACACATGGATTTTCACCTAGAAATCTGATTCCAAGTAATTCCACATAAATTTCTCAAATTGACTATTCCAATATGAAATTAGATATATTTTATAGCACATTGTATAATCAATTTATCAAAAATAGCTTAATCAGATAAGTCCGTAAAATCTAGACATATTGGGTTAAAATATGGATTTTCACAAATCAACCAAATACACTAAAATTAACCACTCTAAATCAATCATACAACATATATATACATACTAAACAATCAAATTAACTTATCATACCAAATTAATCAAAACAAGGGTTAGGGTTTTAAAAAATTTATACCAAACAAGGAGTTGCAAATCAGGGAGAGTGAAGACCAAGGAAGCTTTGTTGGAGGCCAACCATTGCTTTCCGATAGCCCTATGTGTGACCGATCCACCGATTATAATAGTAGGGGATCCCGAGCTCAATAAACCAAACCCAAAATCTACTAAGACACTTAAAATACACTGAGTACTTACATTGAAACACCATGCGAGTAGAGGCTAGACCGATCCACTGGCGTATAATAGTGGTTAGGGTATGTTACACTATAAGTGACTGATCCACCAGCTATAAAAATGGTCGGGTTCTAGAGTGCCCCAGAGACCGATCCATCGGCTAAAATAGTAGGGTTCCCATACTCACATGGACTTGATAAAGAGCATGGTGTGGAATGAGTATCCATAAAAGATTAATTAAGTAATTAATCCAGACTATAAATGGCCTTTGATTATTTTTCTCTGAAGTGATCGTATGTTGTTTTTAATATTACCCAGTTTGAAATATGTGTTTATATGTGTTAGCCTTAGTGCACAGTTACCTTACTCGGTATGTAGCGTACTGATCACCCTTTCATAGGTGCTGCTCATTCCCACAAGCATAAGGCTCTTCTGACTTTGTGCATGTGGGTGATGCCTATTTTGATGCCATTGGTGTCCATGAGGCATCAGGTGGGGCTAAGTGTTGATCATGGGCTAGTTCGATGATCAGAGTGGCATGGCTAGTTTCTCTAACTATGATATTTTATTCCTTTATGTCATTTCTCCTATGTATTGAATTTTCCAGATTCAAACTTTAATGTTTGTAGACATTATTTCCTTTCAAGGAACTTTGATTTTATACTTCGGGACTATGTAAAATTTTATTTGTACTATGATTTCTCTGTTATGAAATTTTGGTTTAAGTATTAATTTAAGTTTAACAATAATTATTTTAACCTTATCCATTAAACTGGAACGGTAGGAGTGAACATGTGTAGTACTAAGTGTGGTGGTAACATTCCCATAAATTCACGAGTTTTAACTTAAGTGCTTATGTTTTAAACACATAGTGAATTTTGGGGTGTTACAAGTTGGTATCATATTCCGTTTCGACCGCTCTTTCAATTTTAAACCTTTTTAACCTAATACTATAAGTTGGTATCATTTTCAAAATAAATTTGATTTACAAAGGTTTTGCAGGATTTCAAAATGTTTCCTGCTTTGATGAGACCTTCTGTTTTAAAAGTTTTAATTCTAGCCATGGTGAGAAATGAAGGGTAGAATAGGAGTCTTTTCATAATAAAAGTGATATGTGATCATAGTATACCCAGTTAATTGCGATTGTGGCCTTAATCATAAGTGGGGTAGACTCCTTATTAATTTTATTCTTAATAGGATAGTTGATATAAGTATTGGTGTTAGTGTAGCATTTCTACCCACTTAGGATGTTCTAGCCTTAACCTTAGAGACTTTGGGAATGAAATTTGTTTTTAAGTGGTTAGTAATGAAATGCCCCAGAACCTAATTTTTAAGAATTTTAGTTAAATAAGAATTTATTAGTAAAATGAATTAAAGAAATTATTTTTAATAAAATAAAAGGGAATTAATTAGGGTAAATTAAGAAGAAATTTATAAATATTTTAATGAGAAAAAATTGGAGTGCTTTGCTAATTAAAATGGAATTTAGGAAAAATATTTCAAAAATCCTAAAGTAGCCAAAAAAAGGAAAGTAAATATTATTATTTTTAAATATCCAAATTAATGTAAATACCCCAATCCACTTACTTTTCTTTTTTCCTTTTTCCCTTTTTCTTTTTCTTTCTTTGTTTTTCTTTCTCTTCTCTTTTTTCTTCCTTTTTTACTTTTCTTTTCCTCTTCTTTTCCCTAAAATGGGCCTGACTTCCTACATCCTAAACGTTCCTTTTCTTTCTTCCTTTGTGGCCTAGGATGACATGTCATCCCTTTCTTCTGTTTCCCCCTAAAATGCTACATTTCATTCCCCTCCTTTTAATTATCATCACCCACCTGGTTCTTCCTTTCTTTGTCTTTCTTTTCTTTTCTTTCTAGACCACCGGTTCATGCCATCTTCTTCTTCCCCCTCACAGCCTACAATTCCCAACGCCCTTGGTTTTTAGCAGCCGACCATGCCCCTTTGATCGGTCGTTACTCTTTTTTTTTCTCTTCCCCCCGACTTGCCAGCTATCTTGACCCAACCCACCTCCCTTCCTTCTTATGCACAACCCTCCTTTTCCTATGCAAATGCCCCTTCCACGGCTTGAATTTTGTAGGCCAAATGTCACCACCGGCGAACCCTAACCCTACCTGCCTTATTCCCTCATCATCCCACAGATCTCACCCTCTCATTTAAGACCTAAAAATATCCCCTCCCCAACTTAGAATTGAACCTTTCTTCGAAACCCAAACTTGATTCCCTCATGCGTTGCTGCCATTTCAAACGTCTCTTCCATCACTATCGGCCGATGTTGTCACCCAATCCACCCACCTAAGTACTCCCTGCACTACCCCTTAAGCAACTATATCACCCATATCCATTGATTTTCCCTAGATGAGCCACCCCGGCTGTAGAAAATAGCCTTCTCAATCAACTCTCCCTTTCACTTCGCCACCCTTAGCACCACCATTAGCCACCACTTCCATCATTACTGTTGCCCCCTACACCTCACAATATGTTCTGCAGACCAGCCTCTACCTTCCCCTACCTTTCTTTTTCTCTTCCTCCCTCTCTTTCTCCCTTTCTTCCTTTCCTCCCCCTTTAGCCACCACAAATGTCGCCATGCGTCGCCACCTTTAGATGTGTTGCCACCTTCAATCTACTCCTTTCCTGCTAAGCAACCTTAAACACCCCAAATCCCACCTTCCTTCTCTTTCTCTTTTTCCAAGTACTCAACTTTCTCCTCTATTTTCTCTTTTTCCGACCATCATTGGTGCTACCTGTCACCACCAACCCAAGGTAGAACCCTAATCCCTCCCAAACTTTTTTATATAAGTTTTAATTATTTAATGTTATTATTTTTCCATTAATTTAAATATTATATTATTATTATCATTATCATTATCATTATTACTAATGTTTTATTATTATTGCTATTGAGGGTCAAAGCCTTATTATATTTTTATTTTGGTTATATTATTATTATTATGGTTTCTATTATTATTTTTTGTATTTTTTTTCGATGTTATTATTATTACTTTAGAGAGGGCTGAGACCCTATTATATATATTTCAAAATTTTAGTATTAGTATTATTAATACCATATCTTTATTATTATTATTATCATCATCATCATCATCATCATCATCATCATCATCATCATCATTAGTATTTATTATTCTTATTAGTATTATTATAAAAAAATTATTATTATTCAATGTAGGGTCGAAACCCTACTTCATTTTATCTTCGATTATTATCATTACTATTATCACCATTATGATTATTATTATTATTATTATTATTTCATAATATTATAATGGTTAATATCATTATTATTATTATTACTATTACTATTATTATTATTATTATTCGTATTATTGTTATTATTATGGTGAAGGGCCAAAGTCCTTATTTCAGTTTCTTTTTAAAAAAATTTCCTTTTCATTATTATTATTATTACTATTATTATTATTATTATTATTAGAATTAAATCTTCAAACCTTATATTATCAAGTTTTACAATATTACTATTATTTCTTATATCCTTAGCAAAATTAGTAATTAGTTAATGACAGTGGTGTTGTTGTTGTTGTTACTATTATTTTATCTAAATCCCTAGTCTTAGAATAAATAAGTAATTGATGGTATATTTAGTAGGAGGGAACCTAATCTTTAGTTTTCCCTCTTATAGGTGAGACCAGTCAAAGCCTTAAAGAGGCATAGGAGCATGCTCCAAGATTGGTATCGTTTTAGGTAAGAGTGTAACTAAGGCCTTATGTGTGTTATGTGAATAGCATTCCTTGGATGCCTTGTATAATGTCATTTTGTGCATCATGTGCTACTATTTAAATATTTTATGTATGGAGTAGCTGAGGGTTATGGTATGCTTATATGCCTTCTCATTAAGTATGTTGATATGTATATGTGGTGAAATGATATGGAATGTGATGTAATGTGTTGTGACCCTTTAAGACATGCATGTGAGGATAATGTGTGGAGGAAAGGATGAAAAAGGATAATGGGGGAAAGAAGTTGACTAAGGGGAGTAAGTTGACCAAGGGATGTGAGTTGACCTAAATATTTTAATGATCTGTGAGTGGAGGAATAAAATGGAAATTTTTAAATAAAATAAAAGAGTGGGAGAACCTATGGTTGTGCATGGGGGAGTATATAGATTTGCATGGGAGAATATAATATATGGTTTTGTATGGGGGAATCAAAACTAGGGTTTTGCATGGAGGAAAATAGGGTTTTGCATGGAGGCATCTAGGATTTTGTATGGAGGAATCTAGGGTTTTTCATAGAGTAATCTAAGGCTTGCATGGGAGAATCTAAATATGTAAGGAAGAATCTAGGGTTTGCGTGGGGAATTTAGGATTTCACGTGGGAGCATTAGGGTTTTTCATGAAAATTTTCAAAGGCATGGGAGGTATAAAGTCTTCATGAGGGTAAAGTTTATGTATGGAAAGTTGATTTGAGATGTGAGGAAGGTAATGGAAGTGTTGTTTGGTTGTTGGAATGCTTTGAATGAGAAATAGTATATTGGACAGTATAAGGGTACATAGGAGACCAAGCTAGGGTTTGAAGTAGTCAGCTAGGATTTGAAGTGAACACTTAGGGTTTCGTGGTCATACGTGTACTTGGTGATTAAAGTGTGATGATGAGGGTGGAGTCTATTGGTTGTGTTGCATGGAGTGTTAATTGAATTGGGTTGTGCAAGGTGGAGTAGGATGGGCCACTTAGACCTAAACTAGGGTTTCTGGGAAAAAACCCTAGAGGGAGGCAGTGAGTGGATTTGAGGTGAAAAGTAGTGGGCCTTAACCCACATAGATGGGAGATGGGCTTTAATGTGAGTTAGAGTGAGGAGGAAAGGATGAAGGGTTGAATTAGGAGGTGTTTGATTCTCATGATGTGGGACGAGGCCTTTAGAAGATAAGCTCAGAGGGAGTTAGTCATACATATCTAGGGTTAAATTATGAATAAGACACTTAAGACAGTAATCATGTAAAGTGAAAGAGTATTAAGCCAAACCCAGACCAATCCACCAGCATAATAATGGCCAGGTACTGAGGTATAATAGTGGTTAGGGCATTTTTCCCTATGTGTAACTGATCCACCAGTTATAATAGTGGGGGATCCCTAGCTCAATAAACCAAACCCTGAATCTACTAAGATACGTAAAAGACACTAAGTACTTATAGTGGAACACCATGCGAGTAGAGACCGGACTGATCCACTGGCGTATAATAGTAATTAGGGTATGTTACACAAAAAGTGACTGATCCATTGGCTATAATAGTGGACAGATGTCGGAGTGCCCTAGAATCCAATCCACTGGCTAAAATAGTGGGGTTCACGTACTTGCATGAACTTGATAAAGAGCATGGTGTGGAATGAGTATCCATAAGATATTAATTAAGTAATTAATCTAGACTATAAATGGCCTTTGATTATTTTTCTTTGAAGTGATCGTATGTTGTTTTAAATATTATCTGGTTTGAAGTATGTGTTTATATGTGTTAGCCATAGTGCATGGTTACCTTGCTCAGTATATAATGTACTGATCACCCTTTTATGGTTGTTTCTCATTCCCATGAGAAGAAGGCCCTTGTGACTTTGTGCAAGTGGGTGATGCCTATTTTGATGCCATACTGAGCAAACCTCGAGATTAAATTTTCCCACGTCCATGAGGCATCTGGAGAGGATGAGTGTTGATCATGGGTTGGTTCAATAATCGAAGTGGTGTGTTCGGTTTCTCTTCCTATGATATTTTATTTCTTTATGTCATTTCTCCTATATATTGAATTTTCTAGATTCAAACTTTAATGTTTGTAGGTATTATTTCCTTTCAACGAACTTTGATTTTATACTTCAAGACTATATAAAATGTTATGCTCACTCTAATTTCTGTGTTATGAACTTTTGGTTTAAGTATTGATTCAATTTTAATAATAATTATTTTAGCCTTAAGCATTGGCACTGGAATGGTAGGAGTGAACTGGTCTAGTACTAAGTGTGGCAGTAAAATCCACATAAATTCATGGGTTTTAACTTCTTCACATAAAGTAAAATGTTCATATTTTCTAAGGTATCTTTGTTCATCTTTTTGTCAATCAAGATTATTAGGTAGAGTATTAAGTTTTATTTGGACTACCTCTAGTTTTTTCCTTTGTTCATTCACCTTTGAAGAAATAATTCCAAATTTCCCCTAGTTTAATTTCTTCAATTTGTATTTTAAGGTGAAAATAGCACTTTTCACCATTGTTAATGTAGAAGTTGATGAAAATTGATTCCAAACCTCAATCACTAGCGAGAGAAAGTAAGCATCTAGCATCTAACATCTACATCTCAAAGAATTTGAAACTCCTTTTAGTTGTAGACCTCTAGGAAATAACGGATACCATAACAAGGAAATGATTTGGAAAGTAGGTGGTTTGGAAATTAACATAAGAAGACGAAGGGAATTTTCTCAAACATTGATAGTTGACCAACAGTTGATCGCGTTTACACATTATTCTTGCTTCACCTAATTTTTGTTATTCTAGATAAATTGTGACTTGATTAATGAAGATATTATACCCTAATATGTTGGAGGAAATTTTTGAAATCTCTAAAATCACTTATGTTTAGGTCTGAACCCTAGAATTTTTCTATTTACTTAAGCACCAAATTGAAATCTCATTAGATAATCTATGTGTCATCATTAATTTGGGTGGAATCTAGCCAATTCCACAAAGCACTTCTTTCAATCCTAGGTTATGAACATAAATGAAAGTAGAATAGAAATATTAATTACTAAAAGGAAATGTATCCTTAAATTGCATGCCTTGAACATGGTCGCATACAAAGGAAACACACCAAATGAGGGGGTTCTATAAACACAAAATCCTACTATTTGGATGAGGTGCATAATTGAACAAGGCTTCATAATGTCTGCCTAGTTTATTTTTTATAGAAACTAAATTAGGTTTCCTTACTCTATCTTCCACTAAACTCATAAGACTAATGTAACTATTTATCAACCACTACCTTAATTATTTCTATTTATAAGGTTTATTCAGTCTTCTCACATTCCAAACACCTACCATTAGTAGAAGGTTGAGGAAAAATATTATTCTTCATATCCTTGTTTCTCTTTCTCTTTTAAGTATCCTGGGTTAAAATCCAATGGGGAAAACCTATTTGAAATAATGATGGAAACCATCAGTTTCCCTCTAGGACACAGAAATAATCTAGGATTCCTTAGTCTTGATATATTATGGGATAAATATTGAGAGTGTTGTTTTGGTTTCAAAGTAGTTTTAAATGTTAGGGGATCTAAGTAGTATGTTGGCTCAAAGCCTTATAAGAATTATAAGTATCAGTAGGAGCTACTATCTTGGAATTTGAAGGAGCAGACTCATGAGGTGGTTTTACCTTATTAATATAAGACCAAGTATTATGTCTAGACATATCACATGACAGACATAATGTATTTCTCCATTCATAAATTATTAGTTAGTTAAGGATCCCACCATCCAGATCTTCAAAATCAAAAACCTTAATAAAATTCTTGGTAACGTCTACTTAAAATAAGGCATAGTCAAAGAAGATCATTTCTTCTGTGTCGATAATTCCATCCATAAATACAAGCCTACCTACAATACTAATGATTCTACTAATTGAATTGGTATCCCAATAATCTAAAGGTAGATTTGGCAACTTATTCCAAAGTGGCATAAAATGAAAATGTTCTTTCATAAATTGGATTTTTTTGTACCAGGGTTTAAGGATGAAAAGGAAATTCATAAAATTCATGTAGGGAAATAGAAGAACCTAATGTTTATCCTTGTCATAATTGAGTTTAAATATTACAAACCCCTCATCATGAAGCCAAATTTTGTGTTCTACAATTGAAGACACTTGAGTCTCCACACAGGATTGTATCTGATTAAGATTTGGACGTAGCCTAATAATATAGCCAATCAGACATCCTTCCTACTTATTACAATCGGCCTCTGCAGAATTCTTCTCAATAGATATTTTCCATTGATTTCATACCAAATTTGCGGGTATATATGTAATGGTTGTATTCAAAGAATTATTGTAATTGGAGAGAACCAAATCTTTCCAAGATTTACTAAGAGTAGCCTCTGCCTTAGGTTTGGAGATGGTAGAAGGAAAGGAATTGCAGTTGATATGTATAGGGATACCAAAAATTTGAATAGGGTCCATAGATTTACCAATACCATTGTGATTCTATTTGGCAAAAACTTTAACACTAAGTGAAGTTAATCCTTTATAATAGAAGTAAGAGGAATGCGTCTAACCTATGTGGATTTCAAGCAAAGAAACAATGGATTATTTGAAGGCATTAGTTGGAAAAGACACTAATTAAGAGATTTTCATCTAGGAACCATTTTCCAACGAAGCACTCTTTCATGCCGGAGTTACAGACCTCTGTGTCTGTGCACATAAGGAAGGAGAGAGGAAATAATGTCGAGAGAAAATTTCATAAATCTTTATAATTTTTGTATAGTTTATTAAAATGATCATTATCTCATTATTAATGAAATATCTATTAATAATTATTATTGATATATATTTTATATTTAAATAAATATAAATATCTTCTTAATTTTTAATAATTATTATTAAAATACATTTAAAATATTAATAATATAACAATGAATAAGAAACAATATCAATTATTGATTTTTAGTAAAACATTATTCAAAATATCAAAATAAATGAACTTTAATTTTTAATTTTATTAAAAATGTTAATAATAATTGATATTAATATCAATTTTTATTATTAAATATCATTAATTTATTACCATGAGCTATTATTGATAATTAGTAAGTATTTATATTATTAATAATGTTTTTTATATTAATATTAATTATTAATTTATAATATATTATTAATTACCAATTATTTTATAATAAATTATAATGAATAAAATTATAGTCAAAATATTCATGTCATGATAATTATTAGGCATTACTATTCTTTATTAGTTATTAATAAATTATTATTAATAATAATAATAATAATAATATAAATATAAATTAATAGTAATATTAGTTATTATTAAAATTCTTCATACTAATTCATATCAATATCAATTATTATTATTGATTATTCAATATTATTTAATATTATTATTTATTAATAATTATTAATTTTATTTATAATTATTCTTATATTAATTATAGATCATAATTAATAATATATATCTAGTTATCAAACATTGATTACTATATTATAATTAATAAAATATTAAATATATAATAATTATCAAGAATTATTTATCATTATTAATATTAATTATTAATTATTAATAATCTCATTATTATTGATAAGTAATGTAGTTGTATTACTATCAAAAATAGCATTTAGTACAATTACAAGTTTCTTAAGGCACCTGCAAACTAAATAGGAGATACTATCTACAGATTAAGCTACAAGACAAAATCATTTACATATATGCATGCAAGTTATATGATTTGCTAAATCTCTCACTATTATTTGTATCAATTGTTGAGGGAATTGTTGCTTCTTACCAAAAACTTCAAGAGTTTCTTTCAGAGCCAAATATGATACACTACAACTATAAATTTATCTCGTATAGCTTGAAACTTTTATTTAGGTCTTCTGAGTTGCTGAGTTATCCAAGCTAATTCTACTCTCTAACTTTGTATTATATGACCAAGAGCAAAGCTATAAAAGATAGTTTGCCATAAAATGCTTGTATATGGGTAATCAAAAAAATAAATGACCAAAATTTTCCCCAATAAACTAGCATAACACAAAAATGGTGTCAACCGAGATGCTAAATTTTTGTAATAAGACTTTAGTGGCAAGCCTCTCATGTGCAAATCCACAAGATAAAATAATGTTTTGGGATGGATAGGGGTTTCCGCATGACTCTACTCCATGGAACCCTATTGTCTTTGACTTGTAGTGTTTCATAACTTTTTTCAATATTGTATTACCCTTTATTATAAGTGTAATACCCTACTTATATCAACATAGTATACCATTCTTTTGGTGATACCAACCTAAGAACAACACAATTAAGTGTGATGGCCATGGAGCAATTTTAGGTTGGGTGATCCTCTTGGAAAGTTTTAAAAAATTTCTAAAAATTTCTCAAGAAATGCGTGAGTGAGGATAAAGTGCACTGAAAGGACTCGTGTTGATTTGTGGGGCAAGCCAATCAATCCGAAAGTACTCCAAGGTAGCCCCCACATGGTCGTATTGACTCGGGTAATTACAATAAGTAATTAAGTGAAATTCAAGTAGTAGTAAACCTATGCCTAAGATTGGAAATACTCCTCAAACGGTGAGAATAATTGTTAGTAAAGTATTATCCAACTAGAATTTAGGTTGAAATAATACTCATGGGATCATCTTACTCATAGGACGCCTTTCTTCATACATAACTACTAAAGTAGATTATCAATTATGGTAATGTCCATATAGCGATGTCCTACAAGCCTAATCCTCTTTCCTGGGTAGGCAAAAAGATGGTTGTTTATGATATTTGATCTCTTCTAGTAACAATATTTGTGCGTGACCAAAAAAAGGATTTTTATAAGGCTTTAATGATCCTAATGAATTTCTAAAGGAGGTAAAACAATTAACCCCAATATGCTTGAATATTATGTATCATTTCCTTGATCCGTTGTAATATTCCCATGTAGCTTAGCAACTTCAATGCCTACATTAAAAGTTTTTTTATGATCTTCTTGAATAGTTGTGTGCAATAGTGAGAGGTTAGCAAAATGATGAAAAGAGGGACACCTAGGTATATCACAAGGAGGGTTCCCTCTTTCATCACAGTGGTTTTTAGGATCACTAACTTAACTAGATCTCTAATTCCTCAATAAAACATTAAATTTGTAGGTGATTAAGCTCTAAAATGGATAAAGCAAGAAATTTGTCGAGAGTGTCAAAGAATTTCATCACTAATTGCAATTCACCATGAGAGAAAACTAATAAATCAGTGGTAAATGAAGTTGCATGTAGTTAGTAATGTAGCAACCTCATTTCTCACTCTTGTAGTTTTTATTTTAAAGAATAATGTGGAAACAAAAATAGAAAATAGAGAGTGTTATTACCATGCCTAACATAAGACAAATGTCAGTTATATATCTTATGCTAGATGTAAAGTTAAAAATTATCCAACAAAAACTTAAACGTCATTTTTACTGAGAAAATAAGCTCTCACAAATAGTTAACTAATGATAGATGGAAAAATATGGTTTCATTAAATAAAATTAGCATAAAATAAGTGAAATAATCCTAGATTTTAAAAACTTAGCAAAATAATGAAAAACTAAAATTCAGTTACAACACCATTAAAATTTTAATAAAGCAATTGAAATTTTTCAAAATAGGTATAGACAAATGAATAAAAATCCCTTAGGGTGAAGAACTCGAAGTGGCTTAACTCTACCAAAGTCTAAGTCTTCAACCCAACAATGTAACATTCGATCTCAAGCCTACACAAAAGGTTTGTTCCCTACTATAAGCGGATTTTTGCAAAATCCATTCAACCAATATAGTATCAATATAGATCTAGTATTGAGTAAAACAAAAATACCTAACTCATGGAGGGCACATGATAAATATAAAGTAATGATAATATATAACTTACGATACTCATGCATACATGCGAAACACATACTATTCCACTCATACAATAACACATACAATATCATGAGTAAATGGCATAACATTTATTATTCACCCGTAACATATTAAGGAACACCATATATGCAATGATAAAAAGCCAAGCACACATGTGATGACATCAGTAAGACATGCCCATATGGAATATTATAGTTATAAATATCAATGGTGCACATGGGTACAAAATAAAATATAAGAGGTTATATGAGTCATGTGATGACATATAATAAAATATGCGGTCATAGATTCTTACTTAACATAACTATCCTAAAATATAGCATTCTACACATAAGACCCACATGTGATTACAACGGTAGATCATGTGATAATGCAATAAGAACAAGCATCATATGGTAGCACAATTGTATATAAGGCAACTAAGCAACGTACATAGAATAAGGAATGACGATGAACCATCGATTATTGTATTCCATTATCATGATCACAGCCATTGGATTATATTAAATTGAGGATGAAGACTCAAATGAACCATAATAGTTAATCTGGTACACAAATGATACGGGCCCTATATGGTCCACCTAAAACCATAACCTAAATATCAATAAATAGAACACCTAATAACTTAAGTATACATGCTCTTTATAACTCAAAAATATATTGAGATGCTTATCGAGTAGAATAGTGTCTCTCCGGAACTCGTAAGGCACCTAGGATTAGAGAATATAAAAATATCATAATGGTACCAAGTAAATACCAAACCTAACTCAGATAGTTATTCAAAAAGATACAAGTCTTGACTCACGATCTTTCACTTTAAATGATTAATGTTTTATTTAAGGTTTTAAACAGACATGAATCAAGCTCACGTAATAACACTAAAATCACTTCCATCAACACAATAAAATTCTATTATTAAATTTCAATATTATCCATGCAGTTGATATATAAGGGATCAAGGCCCAAACCATGTGTCATTAAAGCCAAATATTTCTAGTGGAATTAAAGCTGGTCTATTTCAAGTGGCATTAAAGCCAAAAATAATCAATGCATAAAAGCTCAATACATGACATCACACCATTTCAATCCATACTTAACCAATTGTATAAATTTCCAAAACCAATTATAATTAAAGCACACAAAAACATGATCTAGAACCACGAAACATTTTATAAATTAGCTAAACATGTTAACCACATAATCATGATCAACCCTTCACAGACTCAAACTCACACAAATAATTAAGAGGCAAAATAACATATGTTCACATTAAAAATTATAAGATCATAAATACATAGAAGTATCGTACAATACACGGATATTATTTACATAAAGTACATAAAACATACTTATGACATTTAACTTTAAAAAGACATACATTTCATTATTCTACCATGAGCAAAGGTAGCTAGAGACCTACTTAAGTTTGAAGAGTCTAAACAAAAAAAGAAAGAGAGTGAGAACACTAGCTCAAGGATCCATAATAATGTTTTCATTGATAGCCAATTGAAATCAAAAGACTAGGTAAAAAAACTACCCTATCAACCAATAATTCAAATACTACAATTTAATCAATAAAGAAACTTACAAACAAGCTTTCTTAGAAAACATATGTAAAATCTTATACTCGAGATCATAGCTCCATTAAGATTCAAAATTTACTCTCAAACTAATCAAGATCATAAAATATCACTCAAGGCATTTCAAAATAATTTGGAAATAGAAGGATGAACCACAAAGGATAAGTTAACTTTATCAAAAATTACTTAATAATGTTTTGTCACCATAAAGACAAACCAACTAATTTTAGAGAACTGATCCAAATTGATAAGAGAAAGTCACAATTATAATGATTTAAATTAAATATAGTGATCTACTAGATTGAAAAAATATAAACAAATGATTTTCACAAAACTATCTCCAAAAATAAGGGTTTCTAAGCCCGAACTAAAATTCTAACAATTTACTTTGATTACCTCAAATTGATAATTTAAAAATACAATTAAACCAATTTTACATAAATCTAGATAACCAATTTAAACAACAAAAAAATAATATAAGATAATGATTTTTAAAAATTTAGGTTTTGGCATGGGATGCGAATCTAGTTAATTATTGCTCAATTATTCAAATTGATGATCTATATATAAAATTAAATATATTCTAAACTATATCATATAATTGATTTGATCTAAATCATAAAGACATGTCCCAATTTAATAATAGTTAGAGTTATGACCAAAAAAATTTCCATTCAATCAATTCTCATAAGTTTTATTAAATTAACAATCAGAAAAATGATTCATCATATTCGAAAGCATTTTTTAAAGTCAATTAGCATAAAAAAAACTCTAAAATAAAATAAAATAAAATAAAATTCAAAACATGGCTCTCTTATTAGTGTTTGAGTCTTGAATTCACAATTCAATCAATTTGTTCAACTTTATCAAATTGAAACTACAAGTATGAAACTAGATAAATTTCAAAACATATGATATAATTAATTTATTAAAACTAGCTAAATCAGATAAATTGAAGCAATCCGAACATATCCAAGTTAAAAATCTAAAGTTCACCCATCAACAACTTTCAATATAATTAACCACTCTAAATCAATAACACAACTCATGTATACATAATACAACCATCAATTTAACTTAATTAAGCCTAATGTATCCAAATTTAGTTAAAATTCAAGTTCAGGTTTTAGTAAAAATTACACCAAATGAATTCTACAAATTGGAGCTAGTGAGGACCGATGGAACATCACCAGAGGTCAGGGAGATCTCATTGGCGCTGAGATGAAATTCATTGTGGTTGGGTTGGAGGTTTGGAACTGCCACTACCCCCACTTACTATTGCATTGCTTCGTATCACTATGCATTGTTGTTGTGCTTGATTTGTTGCTAGCGTTTTTTAGCCTAAGGTGGTGTGTGGAGGATCCATGGTGGACTAAGGTGGAGGGAGATGGTATTGGAATGGAGTAAGGTGAATTTCTACACTCCCTTGCTCGTACTGGTTTTTTGTTGCACTGCTTGTCTAAATGTTGTTTCTTAATAGTGTTGTTGGGTCAATGCATTAAGACTACTGGTGAAAACATGCTAGAGTGATAGTGGTATAGTGGTGGTGGTGGTTGAAGAATAGAGAAGATAGAGGAGGTATAAGGTTAAGGGTTGGGTTTGGTTTGAGTAGAAAAATGAATGGGAAAGGAAGAATAAAAGGGGAGAAAGAAAAATAAATAAAATGGAAGGGTGGGTTTTTTTCCTAATACACATACACATAAAATGATACAAAACATCTAGAAAAAAAAATAATAGATGATTTTGTAATATCCTAAATTATGTGGAGTATTATAACAACTGATATGGCTACTTATATCAATATGGTGTACCATTCATTTGGTGATTCCGTCCTAAAAACTCCATGGTTAAGCATCCTAGCCATGGAGCAATTTTTAGAATGGGAAACCCTTATAGTAAGTTTGGAAAAAATTTATGAAAATTTCTTAGGAAGTATGTGAGTGAGGAAAAGGCATGCTTAAAGGACTTGTGTTGATTTGTAGAGCCAACCAATCAATTTGAAAGTGTTCTAAGGTAGCCCTTGCATGCTCATATCAACTTGAAGTGTTACACATATTATCTAAGACTTGTTTAACGAAAATTATTTCATAAATAGTCAAAGATATAAAATCCATATAAAAAAAGTATTTAAAGTATTTTCAGAAAAGATTTCAATGAGCATGAGAATTTTTATTATTTACAAAAATATATAATATGACCTTGAAAAATATTTAAAACTAACTAGAAAAATATTTAAATAAAATTATAAGAAAATAGTATTAATTTTTGAAAAAGGTCCTTAGTAAACCAAAAAGGAGAAAACAAAAAAAATAACTTTAAAAAAAAGATCATAAATAAGTGTAATGCCCTAAAAATTTACTTAGTCTAATTCCACTTCATTAACGCCCTAATCTAATGTTGATCTCGATAAATCTTATGCTAGCCTTAACATATCCTTAATACTGAAAATTTGACTAATTATGAAAACCTTAAGTTTGATAAACCATAATTCATAAACTAAAATCAAAACCCGCTAAAACTTTGTTAATCCTAACTATCTTTAGCTAATCTAAAATAACCCTAAATGAATGCCCAACCCTTATTTTTTCTTTTTCTTTCTCTTTTTCTTTTTCTTTCTCCTTTTCTTTTCCTCTTTTCCTTCCTCCCCCCAAACTTGATTTGCAACTCCTGAATTTATGCAACTTGCACCATCACCTTACCTCCTTTCTTCTTTTCTTCGTCTCCTACTACATCTTTATCCCTGCCCAACTATACCCTATCACACGCCCATCTTTCCCCCTGCCATTTTTCTTCTTCTCATGCAATGCTTCCATCAACTATCACCAACCTCACCCTGTAGCTATTATCCTACCCTAACCATCCCCTACAACTATCACCATCACCTTACAGCTACACAGTCACCATCATCACTATCGTATGCCAGCATCCCCCCTGTTCTTTTTCTTCTTCCTAACTCACACCACACACACACATATGTATGTGCATATATATACCTTTCACTCTCCCTATTCGTCTTACGTTTGGCCTCACTATGCTAATATTTATGCCTAAGAGTAATTATCAAGATCCCTCTTCCTTATCATTTCCTCCTTCTCCCTTTCTTCTTCTTCTTCTTCTTCTTCTTCTTCTTCTTCTTCTTCTTCTTCTTCTCCTTCCTTTCCTTGTTTTTGGCTTTCACACCACCACCTCCCACATCGTGCACCACCTCAGCCACCACTTGTCTTCGTTATCTATCACCACCTACCACCACCTCTTTTCCCTTCTTCTTCCTCTCATCCGTTGCAGCATCGTAGAGTGCACGACCAATGCACTACCTACTGCACGGTCGTGCAATTCTCAAATCCCCTACTGCACAACCATGCAACCCCTACACCGTCTGACCGTGTATAATTTTTTCTCTCGACCTATTTCTACATGACCATGTAAATTTCGCACCACCTAGTCATTCACCTTATTTTTCTCTCAACCAGAAGCTACACTACCTACTGCATAGCTATACAACATCATTCCTTTGGTCGTGTATCCCTATTTTCATCCACAAACCTCAACCAAACACCACCAAAATTTAACAATATCTCCACCACATATTTTTCTACACATCCAAACATCTCAAGCTCTTATTTGACTATGGTTATACCTATTTTTACCCTTTTTACCTTGAATTCTCCTTCAATTTAACTCTTCGATCCTAACCATAAATTTTATTATTTTTTTACATAGTATTCCAGTAGCTTTGGATGAGAAAGTCTAGGATTTATGTGCTTAGATCCTAGTGTTATAGTTGGTAAGGATACTATTTGATGCTTAGGAATTTTAATGATGTTTTCTTATATGGATAAATGTGCTTCTCATGATATTGTTGTTATACCGTGTAACATATGTTGATATTAATAATTTGTGATGATATGAATGTTATGTTGAAAGAAAAAGGATTTGGTAAGAGATATCATTATATTATGATTTGTGACGATAATATGATATTTGTGAAAATAAACCTTATGGTATGAAACATGGGTTTAATGATTATAACATCACATATGTGGAAATATATCTATAGCATGAAATATGGGTTGAATGATGATCATATGACACTTATATAAGTATATCTATAGCATTAAATATGGGTTGAATGATGATAATGTCATAACTATGAAAATATGTCTTATGGTATGGAATGTCGATTGAATGAGTTGTGGTAAATGGATTTAAGGTCTCTCATGAGGTATGATGGTAAATGGAGACTTGGAGAAATAATATGTATGGAAGGTATAAGATTTTATAAAAGGAAGGTTTTAATTTTTCTTAAAGGGTAACTTGGCCATTATGGGTTATTAAGGAAGTTTTGATAATTTAAGTGTTAGGAGGTCTAAATTATGATAATAATAATAACTTGATTAATTCATGGGAGTATTATCATTATTTTGGGTTCATAAATGTTTAATAGTGAATTTGGAGCATGCTATCTTGAAATGTTAATATTACTATTCCATATTTAAGGTTTAGAGGTTATCTATTGGAATTAGAAGTCATGAAAATTTTATGGAAAGTGTTATGACAATTCTATAGAATTTAGGCTTGGATACTTCAATGATTAATATATTGGAATGAGATTATTAAAGAAAACTCATGGGAATTATATTGTGCATTTTGGATATAATACTAATGATGGGATTTGGGTGACGGCGTGATATAATGTGAGTAGAACAACCAACATGGGAGAATGAACACTAAAGGAAGTGTAACTAAGGTTTTGATAGGACTTAAAGACTCGAACCTATGCTATATGTATATCTATTTTAATTGTGCCCTATGCCTGAGCATCAATCTTAAATAAGATACTAACCACTTAAAGTGAAAGAGCACATGAGTAGGGCCGTGATGATTATTTTTCTAAACCTATATATATTTATCCTATTCCACTAGGAAGAATAGTGGATCGGGAGCGTTCTACCCTGAGATGATGATTTTAATCTCTATTCCACCAAAAAGAATTTTAGCTTGGGTGTTTTGTCCCCGAGAGTTTCAGATCATTCTACAAGTTTAAGAATAGTGGGCTTCCTACTCATCGAGATAAAAAAAAACACATCTTCATAACTTCTGGGAAATATACTAATGATTTACAGTGGAATAATACGTGAGTGAGGACCAGGTGATATATTTCCTATATGTATGTGTATTCCCATTCCACCGGGTAGAATAGTAGCTTGGGAGCATTTTTCCTCATGAACATGTTTTAATCTTCGTTCCACCAAAAAGAATAGTGGCTTGGATGTGTTATCCGTGAGAGTTTTAGACTATTTCATCAATTTAAAAATAGTGGGGTTCCTACACTCAACGTATATAAAAGAATGAAAATGGATTATACTTAATAAAAGGATCTAGATCGTAATATGCCTTATGAGATGTTTCATTTACTTGGTTATTTCCCTTATTATTTAATATGAAAGGATGTGTTATTAGTATTCCTATTTCGATAGTATTGTTCCCTTACTTAGTACATAGTGTAATAACCACCTATTTTATGGGTGTTGCTCATTCCCACATACAAAAGGCCCTGGATCTTATATGCAAGTTTTAGAGGAGCAGGTAGATGACTTTACAGCCTATGAAGCCTTATGTGGGGATGATTAACTCCATCCATGTCAGGGTCAGGTGAAGAGTATATGTTATCCGGATTATGTATTTAACTAGATGCTCTTTTTGGACTATTGACCCATGGTATCCTACTTTTGTATTTTAGTATTCTAAAACTCTAAGTTAAACTCCAAACTCAATATTGTACTATAAATGTGCTTTTGTTTTCTAATTTTCTTGTATTACCTTAAATGTTTTAGCATTATAATTGATGTAAGGATGGTTGCATAAATTAAAATTATGTTGATCGTGACGGTAACTCTTTCTATTTTACTTAGTTACTTCTGCTACAAAACAAAAAAAATTCAGTAGTAAAAATAAATAAAAATAAAAAATAAAAAATTGGAGTGTTAAAATAAGTTACACAAATCTTCAATTTAGAATTTTTCAAAAATCTTATTGACCTCAAAAAAATAAATAAATTTAAATAAGGAAATATTGTTTACAAATAAAAATTATTGAAATGATTTTAATACTTTAAATGGGGTTTTATAATTTAAATAATTTATTTTGTTAACAAAATACAACTCCAAAATAAAATTCATAATCACAAAATAAAGTTATAATAAAAGTAAATTTAAAATATTTAATGGAAACAAGATGGAACATAAATATATTTTTGTAAACAGAACTTAAAATCATATGAATATAATGAAAAGCATAGCCTTGATCAAATATATCTAGAATAATCCACAACAACAATAATTAGCTAAATTCTAATATGAATTTGAAACTATTAATAAAACTATAGAATGGATCACAAATAAAATAATTAAATGCCTTTATCAATTTTGTTAATAAAATATTTTAAGCTTAAGAATATTAAATTTAAAAAATATAGGATATTACAAGTACAATATGTTTGGCCCCTGCTATAGAAACAAAATATGATATTCTTAAGGAGATGAATATGAAAGAATTGTGGGAGGAGCTAGTAAAGACTTATGCATCGAAGTCACTGGTGAATAAGTTGTTCTTAAAGAATGATTTATTTGTGCTCGAGATGTCAAAAGAAGGTAACATGTTAGATTAATTGAATATATTCAATAGATTGATTATCCAATTGAAGAGTTTGGATGAATCCTTCTAGGATAAGGATTAAGCAATATTGATCTTGGATTATCTTCCAATTAGGTTTGGTTTTGCGCTGAATAGCATGTTGATAGGAAAAAAGAAGTTTTCTCTAGAGAAAATTATGTTGGTTTTGCTTGGGGAAAATCTATATATATAGTAGGGAATAGGACTCTACTTCAAGGGATAGATCAAATCTATATGAAAGAATGTTGTTCAAGAAGGGCTAAAAAAAAGTCTAATTCAAATTTTAGATGTTTACATTGTAATAGAAAATGGCATATCAAGAAGAATTGTCCTATTTACAAGAAAGGACAGAAGAAGAAGGATTATGCAGCATCTACTATAGATGAAGATGATATTGGTGTTTTTTTCTTGGTGAAGGGAACATATGCACAAAAGGAGGATTAGTTCCTAGATTCAAGGTTTTCTCAACATATATGCTATAGGGAGGGTTGGTTCAAGTCCTTAAAGTCATGTGATGGGATGTCAGTTTTTTTAGCCAACACGGAGGAGGTCAAAGTTGAAGGAGCCAAAGAGATTGAGATCAAGATCCATAACATGAGGTTAAGGAAGCTAATAGATGTGAGATAATTTCCTAAGCTTAGTTAAAATCTAAATTTTATAGAAAGGTTAGATGGCTTGGGTTATGATATTCACTCGGAGCCTTCTTGGATGAAGGCCACAGAAAGAAGGAAGCTGATCTTGCTTGGTACGAAGACTAAAGGGAATCTCTTCAAGCTTATAGAGAGCAACATTATAAGGAATTTGCCTCAAGGGGAGGCATCGTTGGATGGAAAACGGTGCCATAATCATATGGCTTGATCATGGATATGAGCACATGTGGCTTGAAAGGAAGGTTTCGGGGGTTCAAGATAATGTGTTGGAGATTAGAAAATACCTAGAATGAAAGACAATCAAAAAGGAGTGAAGAAGGAACAAAAAGGGCAAAACAAAGGCGAATACACCTAGACCATGTTGTCCAAAATGGATGTGTTGCCTATTTGTGTGCATGTCAATTGATAATTTTTACACGGTGTTAATTTTTCTTCCAATATCTATTACATCATTTTGTCTAGATCAATTATCTTCTATTTATTGATTTTAGGTCTTTTCTAAGCCCATATAAATACTTTATTTGTATAGAGTTGATATAAAATTTGCACAAAGTGTGAGAGATAAGAACTTAAGCAAATTCTTATAGAGTTAGATCTAAAGGTTAAATCTATGAAATTTTCCATTGAAAACGGGATTTTATAATTGAGCAAATTGATCAAAGAGTTATTCTTGATAATATTTGAGGGGGAAAACGAGAGAGTTTTTAAATTTATATTACTTTTAGGGATTATAATAAAATTCAAATTTTATAATTTAATTTTTTTAATCTATTCTACATAATTATTATTTATTATCACAAATTTCTACGATAAAATAATAACCACCAAACTTCAACTCGCAAGTAAAAGAACAAGGAGCAACATAACCAGAAGCAAATTATACCCGGCACAGTTCAAAAGAAAAAAAAATATTCACTCGTTGTACCCACACAGTCGTGAATATCTGAGAAGACCAGCTCAAATTAGCCTTTAAAAAAGGCACATGACCTAGTACATCAGATTCAGATGAATATATCATAATTTTACTAGCTACACAATATAATATAACCGACTATTTTAAATTCTAGAAGTTCATGTTGGCTCTTGCTCCCTGCTTCCTTAATACACAGGCCTGGTGCCGAAGAGGCGAAGATACTGCTTCTCCAGGAAAAGTTGCCAGCTATAAACCAACAATTTTGTAAGCCTTCGAGAAATTGAGCCCCACTCACCAACATGTGATAAATCCATCAAACCTAATAATACTCCCTCGCTTTTGATATAAGACCTATAAATTTTTTAATTTATTTTATAATATAAGGTTTATAACAAAAAGTATAAAATATTAACTGCTTTATTATTTATTTTTCCTCTTTATTTTTATTGGTAATTATGACTAGCCCAATTAATATAAAGACATATTAGTTA
The DNA here is from genome assembly GCA_039764185.1 of Tamarix austromongolica. Taxonomy (NCBI): domain Eukaryota; kingdom Viridiplantae; phylum Streptophyta; class Magnoliopsida; order Caryophyllales; family Tamaricaceae; genus Tamarix; species Tamarix austromongolica. The sequence continues at coordinate 26,292,234 of CM077817.1, forward strand.
ATAGAGGTGTTAAATAAATTTACAAATATTTTTATTTCTTAATATGTATGTTAAAATATCAATATATCATAGATCTTATATTATGAAATAGAGGGAATAACATAAGCATAATCAATGAATATATTTTTCTAACAAAAAAATAAATGGTGACCACGATCTTAGATATTATTTTCAGTTTTTTTTTTTCTTTTAGAACAGCGGCAGGGTACCTGACGGAGGGGGAGCCAGTGACCCACGGAACAGGGGAGCCCTAAGGCAATGCCGGTTAGGGTCGAGCCAGGGTCACAGAATAAGGAGGAAAGGCCTCAACCACTGGACCAACAGCAGGCCTCATCATTTTCAGTTATATTATAAATTACATATATATCATTGACAGTATTTCGGTTGATGGATACACAACTGTGGATCTCTGTACTGATAAATTGACAATTGAGCTGCTAGCCCGCGACAAAGGAATTTAGCCTATTTATGATTCTCATCACGCTAATGCAACAGAGTACTTAGCCACTAATTACTAGTTAAGTTTCTACCTTCTGCTAATAGAGTTGGGAGACAATGAAATGATAAAACAGTACAGCAGCACCAATAAGTTCACGTACAATGATGCGAATCGCGAATGTTTGTATCTTCTCATTCAATTACTCGTAAGAGTTACCAAGCCGTGTACGTTTTACGGCTCACGGTGTATCTTGCTCGACTTTTTACAACCTAGTGTCAAATGAATCCCTGAATCATGTCAAAATTCTTCCCCTTCCTATAAACTGCAACTTTGCAAGAGGAAAACACACGCAAACAACCCGAGAGAGAGACTGCACCACTCCTAAGGGAAAAATAAGAACAATTTTTTTACAACGGATGTGATGGAAGTTGAAGGGCATCTACAAGATCCCGGAGTATCTAAGCTAAGATCGAAGTTTGCATCCGCTACCCCTCTACACTTTGGTTTAGTATCAGTTGAGAATATATGCATTGTTGAATGTGGCAAAAGAAACGATGACAGTAGGCGATCACATGGCCTATGAGAGGCGAAGGGCTATTTGCTCAAGAAGTCCTTTCTTTTGAGAAGCGTTGATGATTCCTTTACCTTCCGCGTCCAGCAACACATCTGTCATAATAGCAACTGCCCGACCTCTGGGCTCTTCTGAGGGCTTTCGTAACATAAAGGCCTAATTAATACCAATGCAAGGACCAAACATCAGGTGCGTTTTCAAAACAGTAACAAAATGAAAAGGCTCTATAGTTAAGTTGTCTCAAGACATGGATCGATTCATCTTGCATCCTGATTCCCACCGGAACGCTGCAAATGCTTAAACAGTAATGGCGTGTAGAACCTTCGTTTAAAAAAGCAGAATACAGTCGTTCTTATATTGTTAATTATAGGGAATTGTCAAGGGACAATAAACTCCCTCACATTCAATCATACACAAGGATAATGAAACCAAAAATACAACACATAAACTTACCAAAAAATAAATAAAAGTACAACAAAATCATTCAAACTTCATGATGATCATCACAACTACAGCAGAAAAACAAAGGAACATGAACAGTTAAGTGGAGGAACTGCAAAGATAGAAGAAACTGGCTCCATAATCAAACTGGGCAGCGGAAATAACCAAGCAAACAAAGACAAAACAGAGTATCCTAGGAACCTGTGACAAAGGCAATGACCAACCTGACTATACTTTTGAGTTTTATATATACCATACCTGTCCATAGTGAGTTATTTCCAGGCAGCCAGGCTTTTGGATAAAAGGCTCCCCATCTATTTGAACTGGGAAAGGATTTGAAGAATGTATTTTTATAGCCTTTCCTTGGGCTAACCTCCTGGCTTGAGAAAGTCCAACCTGCAAAATAGAACATCATATTAAATTCTAACCTACAAGCTAATTAGCTTGGCAAACACGAGGTGGCCATCTTCGAAGAAAAGAGCAAAAGAAGCAACATGGAGGAAATTCATAGCATCCAACTGACAGAAAATGTAACACCAGTAAGTTTATTCATGTTTTTCCTATGATAGAAACCAGCCTATTGAGCCCAAAATGAATTCCAGCAGCCCACCAACAAGGCCTTGCAGCTGCTTGTTAATTACTAATATTTACTTTTGTATCCCCGCTTTTGTCATCTTCCTTTCTGTTATTTTTACAGCTAGGTAAGTATGAGCTTACTACTATCTGATGTAGATGATGAATGAAAGATAGACAATTATCATAAAAAACTTCCTTTTCTCTTTAATTCTAGGATCCTTCTTCACCCCGTTTCTATTCTTGGAACTTGATCTCTCTGCTCGAAAGATAGTTCAATAAACCATCCAGAATCCAACCCGCATCAATTGGTGCTCTCATGGCTTGAGGGTTGATCTAATGTCTTTATCGATTCAAAACAATATCCAACTCTGTGAACAGGCAGTGAGATCGATAGACGTAAGGCTCTAGGTCTATGCTATTTTTGCAAAGAAAAATTTGATGTGGATCATCGTAGCAAACCAATGAAGGAGTCATTTGTGTTTGTCGTTGATGAGCAGTTCAAATATGGAAACCCGGCTATTGTCATAATTGACACTTCATCAAAACATCAGACTTGCCTCTCAAACTTGTCAAATGTTGAACAGAACCTCATTAAAGAAGATGTTAACTCATCCATAAATTTTGAGTTTCTACATCTGCCACCATCACCACTATCTTCCTCATCAACTCCATGGCTCCTTTCTAAGCTTCCAGATCCGGTTAAGATAGTGTTGTTTGGGGATTCATACTCTACTAAAATTGAGCTACGACTAGAAGTCTCGCTCAATATGGGGAGCAACAAGAAATTTACCGACACCCACAGAATTCAGCGATTGGCACTCCTTGTCCTCTGCTCCCACACTCTGTCAAATTCATCCCTTGAGCTTTGCCCCCACAATTTGCCAGATTTATCTAGCCCTAAAATCTTCTAGCAAAATGCTTGTGACCCAATTGTTCTCACAAGACCATCAAAATTTTGAAATCCTGGAGCCACTTGCCCTATCCCACAATATCTCATCGATCCATATTTCAATCAACTGACAAATAAGCCTCCACAAAATGTAATTGAATCCCCTGGGAATATATCACCTCAAAGAACCCCCTTCAATCCAATTTTTCAGTTAGCTGAGGTGTTTAATAGTCCTGGTTCCATAAATCAGAGCATGCCGATTGCACACATGAAGAACAGCCCTCCAGATCATGTGCTAGGACAGCATAACGGTCTGCAGAAGTCTGTCTATACATGTATGTGTTTGGCACACAAGGTTCTTTTAGCCTGAAAGGTTTATGGCTTTATGGAATATCATGACTGATATGTCACATGATTTTACTGATTTGTTGCCTGCTAAGGAGGAAGAAAGAAAGTTTCATCATTCTAAAATGATTATAAATTTCTGGTTCCCGCAGAGGAATGTGTTTGATAAAATACTGAGAGAAAAGAAGGATGAATGTACTGTCCTGTTTAATGTATCAAATAATTGCCTTGCAACAGAGAGACGGCAACGAAGGTCCAATGTTTGACACGTACCAGTTGTGGCATATTAAGTTTTTATGATGGTTTCTTGATAGGTATGACAGCCTTGATGAATATGGAAACTGGCATGTGGTTTATTATAGCTAGAACAGAAGCTAAAATTGATTGCATTATCTGTCAATTTATCTCTAGATTTTGGGTTCTAGACATAGGGAAATTCTGTAATTCTGCACTAGAGAATGATTGATTCAGCATGTAAGGATTGCATTAATGTGCGATGAAAATAGAATGTCTATGGGTTGTGAATATAAAGTGTTTGATGGAATGCTTGACTCGAGTATGGTTTGGTGGGATTCTTTTTCAAGATAGCTTTCTATAATGATTCCTAGTTCAAACCTGCTAGTTTTCGCAAGTATGTTCCCAAGGCAACATGAACCTTCTGATGGTATCCAATTTGAGGCAAATGATGTGTCCTCTCTAATTCAAGTTAATAGTACAGAGAGAGAATATGGTTACTGTCCTTCTGGGTAATGAGACAATTTATGAGAATACTGTCATTCCTGGAATCCTGGGCAGTTGAACGTTGTTATTGAAGAGGAGAGATTCTTGATGTAGATTACAGTAATTCTTATTTAGGATTCTGGGTCTTGCACCAGTCTCATGACCACACTATCAACTTTTGATGCTGTGATCATCATATTTTGGAGCCACATTTTGGGGCCCTGTTTATGATATCTTGATCTCATTTCTTGCAATGGTAGCAGCTAATATGATAGCTATTGAGTGTTTGCAGATTATTAGAGGGACTGGTATTTAGAGTTCAACCAATAGAGTTTTGGAATTTGGTACTATGTGGTTCTTCTAATGGCCCACACCTCTTGACATGTTTTGTGATGAGGTTATACTCACAATGCAGCAGTCATCGTCAGGGTGATCATTCAGATAGATATACAAATGGCAATGCGTCAGGTCCAACCAGACCCAGATCCATTTACAGCATCTAGATCCAGATCCATCAATCCTGAATTCCAAATCTAGATCCAAATATAGACCCACTAGGTACATATTACTTATAAAATAAATACAGAAAAATAAAATTTAAATCGCGCGCACCCGCACGCACGTCAAACACACCCATCCGCACGGACAAACGGATCAGATTGGGACTGGGACTACTAGACCCAAACCCATTTACATATATATGGACGCAAACCTGACCTGGACCTACAAAAAAGAAGACGGGTCTAGCGGGTCTGAGTTAGGTCCAAGACCCATTACCACATATGCTTGCTATAGAAAAAGAATAACACATCCTGGTTACCATGCTCATGGACTTGGGAGATTTTACACTTAACAGCAATAATAATTTATAAATTATGACAATGTTGTTGATTAGAGGACAACCTATGAGATCAAGCTCCAATCTCTTCAACCTTGAGGACTAGGTTGTTTCCCGAGGGTACGGTAATGATACAAACCATCCTATTGAGCCCAAGATGAATTTCAGCAGCCCACCAATAAGGACTTGCAGCTGCTTGTTGAATACTATTATTGACTTTTGTATCCCCACTTCTGTCATCTTCCTTTCTGTTATTTTTACTGCTAGGTAATTATGAGCTTAATACTCTCTGATGTAATATATATATATAAATATATATATCGTACCAGATGGTGAATGAATGATTGACAATTATCAGAAAAAGTTCCATTTCTCTAGAATCCTATGATCCTTCTGCACCGCATTTCTATTATTGAAGCTTGATCTCTGCTTGAAAGATATTTCTATCATCCATCCAGAATCCAACCTACATCAGCCTCAGAGAGCTGTGCAGTTCAACATAATGTAACAAAAATGAAGGAAAACAAAAAATTGGAATCATCGGCATACTTTGAGAAAGTTGTTCATGAACTCTAGAGCATGCATGATAAACTTCTTGCAAAACCAACATCCCAATGAAAGCCACACTTCATAGTGTTGGGTTTGGGTCCCCAAGGAGATCCAATAAAATTGCCCCAGTAAGAGATGATTATAATTATAACCTGCAGTTTGCCGAGTTGCCATGCTCCAGATACACACACAACCTCAAGCAATTTGTCATGCATTGACTGGAGACTAAAATCATCATCATGATCATAGTCATTTTGCCAGAGATTTACACCACCCATGTAACTGCTGATATTCAGCACAATGAGACCTTCAGCATCCTAAAAAAGACAGAAGTCAGAAAAAGAAGAGGGCAAAGAAAGTGAAAGAATGAAATTTCATCATATTTCATATACCTTTGGGATCTGGACATCTTTTCCGTCAACTTCAAGCCAAACTTGCCATGGTAAATCCGCACAGGCTCTGTCCATCATATCTCTGGCACCTTCCTTAGCATATCGCAGTTTATTCACAAACTGCAGGGAAATCACAGTCAGTCAAATCCAGCAGTTCAAACGATGTTTAAGAAAATATAGTGAACTAGAAAGATTGTCCTGACTCTTATGGATATTAACCAGCAAATCCATCCAAGGCAATTATCAGCTATATCTACCAATTACTTACAAATGCAGTCATACACTAATATATAATTACCAATGGGATTTCTCCTCATAGAAGAGAGGAAACTAAAGGTTATGTCATAATAGAAGCAAGACACTAGAGAATATTCTAATCACACTTATAGCCAAGCTTCCCAAAGTTAAGAAACATCTGCCGCTCAGTAATCCTTTTGTTGAATAGAATGAGATTCTTAACCTATATATATTTCCAATGTAAACATTTCAATTTGGGACTCAATACTTACTGACTGAAGGACTAACACCCTTAAAAGAAATTTAAGCTTGGGTCTCGTTATAGGAAACCTATCAAAAACCCAACTTCAGAGATCTGGGGAATTTTGTGAAAGTTGAGTCCCCCTTTTATTATTCTATGCTTGTAGGACATTAGTACAGGTATTAGTATGATTGTTTGTGTGAGAGACAAGAAGAGGATGGAGTGCAGGATCAGCAATGAAATGAGGATGCTCACCATATATGATGAAGAGAGAGATATGATTAAAGAAGGCTTGATGGTGGAGATTAACAATTATTACATAGGGAATAATAAGCCTAGGGTTACCATAAGAGTATTCTCTTAATACCATAAACCTAATATTCAATGTAAGGATAAAGTAATATTCACTTTCCTATTCAAAAGTTATTACCTCATTCTAGAACCCTGCAGCACATTTAACTTCTCTTAAGAAAACTAACATGCTTAAGCTAATAAATATAGATATAAGATGTTAAGAACAATCTAACATAATAAATTATAATCTAATACCAAATAATATATGGCAATAATACAATATAATGATATAAGCAATATGCCTTACCAAAGCAAGACTTGCTTAACAAGGCTGCATAGCTAGGTTCGTGGAACATAACAATACGCCTCCAATGAAAGTAAGCTTGTCTCAAGCTCGAAGTTAGGGTAGAGTGAAACAGTTTCATCCAAAAGCACTTTTCTGGTATACCCTTCTATAGAGTTGGTAATTTCATGATGTCATCACTGTTGTGTAGATGAGAATCTAGCGTGGCAGTGGTGGTATTTGCTTGCTTACAAACTCATCCATAAACAGAGCATCCCAATCAAGGTTGACCCAGTATGACCTCCAAATCATTGCAAGGAACAACATAGAAATCAATGACATAGGACATGAATGAGACCTTCTTACAAGTATTGGGCCACTTGAGCAAAATCCTTCCTCTGAGAGAAATTTGCATGCCCAGTATCTATTAATTCTCAGTTCAAAGGCACTTGATAGTTGCGTAGCTAATGAAGCCATAGCAGTTGTTGAATACAGACTGGTAAAGGATGACCCTTGACCTTAGCAAGGATAGTCATCAAGAGATCATCATTCATGAAATCTCAGATCTCAGCTTGGACAACAATATGAGATGGAGGCACGTCCTGAGTATCATCCAGAAGCTAATCATTTTCTACTGAGTCATATTCTAAAGAGTTAAAGATCATCTCCAGCTCAGGCAAAGGTTCAAAAGGATGAATACCAAATCCCCCGTTATAGTGGCCTAACCAGAAGGTTCTTCTACACTGGTAATATACCATGCCATCGGTTAGGTGAGTAAATCTATTGGTGCAGGCATTGACCTGGAATAACAGGTTATACAAGCATGTTTTGATGTGGACCCAACCATCAGTTCTTACTTTCTTGATATTTTTTTCAACTAACAATAAAAATGGTATAAATATTGACAATTTTTTAATTGTTTTTCTATTGCTCTTTCGCAGATAAATAGCTGTGGTTGCTGGCAATTGAAAGATATGATGTTGTCATTGCCTAATAGCTGATTATAAATAATAATGGTACCCAGATGATGCATCACCGCTATGCAAAGTAACTAGGTAGTAAGCAGGCTTAGGACAGCAGCTCGTCTAATTTTAGACTTGTTGCAAGTAGGCCTAATGCTGCCCTCCTTGCCCACATGGGCAAATGTTTTACTGCTGGGTCGGTCTAATTGTTAAAGGGCTTGGACAATGAATTAGCTGTTATTTTTGTTAGTCTATCTTGCCTAGAGCTGAGCCGTTGTTCTATAAGCTCAAGAACTGATTAATTATATAGTGGTATTTAGAGTCCTTAGCTGCTGAACGGTATTCTTTTATTATACCTCATAATCTCAGCCAGTTCCATTATAATATTACCATTGCTATGTTAGGGTTATGGGGATTCCTATATATATATATACACACACACACACATATGATGTGCATGTGTGTGTGTATACATACTTCTTATAACCCTGTCCTTAGCTGTACACTTGTGCCACCATCTTTTCAAAATAGAATAAACATTCTCAAGCATTCTTCTATTTCTCCTGTTGAGTTTCTTTCCTTTGCAAATAGCCATTTCCATTTGATGGTGCTTTGAGAAACTAGACCATCCATGAACTCATTTGTTGGCTGTCTTAGATCAGGATTGTCCAATCATATCTTCTCTGTTTCTATTCAATCTTTTCCGGCTCTTAACTAGAGCCTTATCATGTTCAATATGACAACTGCAGGTTGTGGTCCTTCTCGCGGTTCCAAGTGTTTGTGGGAAGCCTAAGTAGAGTTAACCCTTTGAGTAGAACTCACCACACTAGGTTGGGCATCTAGAACCTTGATAGACTGATCCCAAGGTGTCACAGACAAAGCAGGTATAAAGCTTCCTCATCCCAATGAAAATTGTAGCTCTAGATTTGAGGAAGGTAGCCAAGTTGTTCCTAGCCCACCTAAATCAAGCCTACGGAATGTGGTTCAAGATAGCAGCAAACACACCAAAGAAATACAATGTGGTTGTCTAGGTGCCAACCAGATTAGAATGTTGTTGCAGTGCTCCAAAGTTCGAACTTCCTGCACGAAAACCTGTGGCTATGTGGAAGATTAGCAAAAGGCTAGTTAGTATATTGATTATAGGGAGAATGATGCCTGACTTATTGGGGTGTATGTCAGTGATCAAGGTGTGATACAAGTAATAGGCAGGTAGGAAGATGGATGATAGAACGGAGGGGATGTTGAGTGAGGCAACTAAGGTTCTAGTGGATTTTGCCCGAGTGCTGGTCTAGTGTGGTGTTTAGGTCTAAACCATGATGGTCAAGGGTTTCTAAGTTTTACGGTAAGCAAATTGGCAATAGGAGGTAATGCTAATGGAGTTAGATGGTGCACGCAAGGTGTTAGTTTTAGCGCAGCGGATCAATTGTTGGAGACCAATGGTGTAGAGGTGACATCACGCAATAAAATCGCGGTCGAGGTCGAGATTGTGGTTGGGGTGTCGCGGTATCGGAGTGTCGCGAACGATATTTTAAATGCCGCGGTTGTCGCGGCGTGATTTTTTATGTTTTTTCACAATAAATATTAGCAAATACCAGTAAGTATCGGCAAATATCGGTAAATATCGGCAAATATCGGTCGATAACCATATGCATAATTGTTAAATTCATGATCCAAATTTTATGATTCTACGTTCCACTAAGTAATTCCCGATCTTAAGTAGAATATTAAAGTAGTATAATCATAGTAGAATCTTACAATCCTATGTATACTTACTATAATTATTTTATTGTCGTATAATTCCCACTATATTTCTTCCCTAATTCTAAACTTCAACCCCCTATTATTTCATCCATACTATATATTAAACATAAGCAAGATATCAATATAATAACGAAGACTACTACTAGGAAAAAAATACTTATAAAAACATCCAATCTTTATGTGAGTAAAACAAATATACTAAATTTTATGATGTTATATGTTTATTAATTTCTATTTAGTTCATAATTATCCTTTTATTTTCTTTGATGGAGTTAGCTTTTTTTGCACATACCATTTTTTTCTTTAAGCATATAATTCGACAATTTGTATTGACCTATAGTTGCTACAATTTGGTTAGTGATCAAAAGAGCTAGGAATGAATTTTTCAGTGTTTTTTAACTTCAACTATGGAATTTTGTAGTACATAAGTATAGCAGATCATATTTTTACGGTATTTGTAGGATCTTATGATCCAATTTTACAACCTCTATTGATTTTAAATAAAATATTAATTCTAACAACCTTGACCATATGATTACCGTAAGTGTATTCTTTTAATACGGTAACCAAATTATTCAATCTAAGGACAAAGTAAAATTTTCAATACAATTATTTCGAAGTTATTACCTTATGACTAGAGGGCTTGTGGCACAAGTATTTCCTATTCAAAAACTAACATGCTTAGGCTAATAAATGTAGAAATAAGATTTCAAGAACAAACTAATAATAATCTATCGAAATTAATTATAACCTAACACCAAATAATGTATAAGAATTATATAATACAATAATATAAGTAGTTATGTTGATAAACTCGAATACTTTTAATATTTTAATCATTTATTACCCACAATTGCTTATTCTTTGGTGTGAGTTCCATATATTTTAGCCTAGTTTAGCTCCTTGGTTCATGTTACTACTTCTTTATGCGTTATGTAAACAAAAGTTGGAGCTAAGCGATGAATTGAAGCAAAGCGGGAGTCAATAGAAACATGGGAAGAGGCTACACGGCCTCCCAATGTCTAGCAATATGGGAATATTGAACTGCAGAAGAAATCGTGGTGAAAATGAAGTTTCTGAACCCAACACGACCTACTAGTGCTGAGTAGCATGGTCGTGTAGACTTTCTGCATAAATACTCACTCTCTAACCTCAACACGGCCTGGCCCTATCCAGTGTCGAATTTCATTTTTCCACACGAAATAAAGGAGATAAGTGGATCTAGTCCTAACAGAGCACAACCAAAAGGATATTTTGAGAGAATCTAGTTCATCTTTTTGGCTCTCTCTTTCATCTTAAATCCAAGGTAGATTTAATTTTGGAACTTTTGTAAGTGTTTGAATTCGGCAATCAATCATGATATTGCCAATACATTGGTTCTATCTCCTAACCTATTACTCTATTTTATTTCATCAATGTCTAATTTCTCTATTGTGTCTATTGATTTAACTATGAGCGAGTATATTCCTTTTCTAGAATTGGATCTAGTTTAAATTGTTGATTAATGATAAATTAATTTAAATTTTGCTTGAATTGCTTGAACTCTTGATTTCAATTGTTAAGATCTTTGTTTAGAGTTGAATTGATCGATCACCGATTTGGCTAAATAATGGTTTTAATCTAAGAACTAAAAGGCGAAGATTAATAACTGAAAATCTAACAATTGAACGGGAAAATCGAACCATGAAAGTATGTTAGAGTCGCTTGGGATATTTTACTAATTTAGCATAGGATGTAATGAATTTAATTCAATTTAATAACATAAAAATAGGTTATTAATTTGGATTAGGTACAACTTTTAGACCTTGAAAGAGGATATTAACTAATTTAGGCTATTTCGTCCTCTCGGATTTAAGTAATTGTTATGAAATTAAATTGAGAGTTCATTAATTACCAATTTATGACGACAATCCAATCTTAGGTTTTTAATTAGATTTTTCTCACTACCATTAATATTACTAATCGATATTATTTTGTTGGTCATTTTCCACACTTTGAATTTGATTCATCTAGAAAACTAAAATAGTAAAGATTCAATACTTGATAACGAAGTCTCTGTGGGATACGATCATAACATACTACAACGAATCCGTGTGCTTGCAAATTTAGCCCATCATATGTCTAACCAAAGCAAGGCTAAGGCTGCAAGGCCTAGCTCCTAAGAATAAACACACTTATCCCATCACAAATTATTTGCTAAGGTTTGACAATAATCAAGATTAAAATGATAGTTAAAATAAAATTAATTACAATGCTACATCTTTAGTTTTATGGTTTTAATCTTTATTTGTCATTTTTATTAATGTGTCTCTTCAATGAAAAATTTTTGAAATCCTTATTTAATAACAAGAAATGAAGAAAGTAAGAACATTTAATGTGATATAAATAGAAGTCTAGTAAACATATTAATTAGGATGGTTTAAAAATGAATAACACAAAAAAAAAAATGAGATCAACAGTGTATAAAATGCATAGATGACGACAATGGATATTAGCACAACAAACAAACATCAAATAACAGCTATTGGATTGGTTGAATAGTAAAATGCAGATTAAGAAAGGGGGACAAAACAAAAACTAAGCACCTGACTGTAAAACTTCTCAGGATTTTCTTCGCGCTGTATATGAAATTCATATGCTACCTTCGCATCACACCCAATGCCTACACAAGTACAAGGCAAAAAATCAGCATAGACACAATGATAAAGAGATGAAAGTCAGTGGAAACTCTGTAATACCAAGATAATTCATCATGAACTTTGACCGAACTCTAGTCAAATCTTCACATAGGCCTTCCTCCTTAACGTCAACCTTCCAACGATCCAGCATCGTGACTCCAGCATCGCTAACTTCTTGTAAGAGATTGCTTAAACCACCTTGTCCATCAACTATAGAGGAACCTCCTCCCCATTGTAAAACCCTAGACAAATCGTTGCCTGTGCCAAGAGGAAGAATAGCAACAGGAGGAGGGAAATCAAAATCAAACTTGTCTATGGCATCAAGGACCCATGCAACAGTACCATCTCCACCACAAACCAGAACCCTGAAATTTTGCACTTTGCTAAACAACTTCAAACCAGCCTCAGGACTCTGCGAAGAATTTAACTCAAAAACCTGCATACCAATGGTAGGCATCACATCAAGAATGCAAACAAGGCATATGACAAGGTCAAATGACCAAAATCCAAGCCATTCCCAAATGAACAGAAAAACTAAATAGAAAGGCTAATTAGGATACAATGCTAGGAAAGTAACCATACTCTAGTTAACAATTCAAAAGACAGTTTCCCACCTATCAATTTCCATTTTATCCAGCTAGAGCAGTCCGAAATCATAAGTTATCAAGGTGATTGGATCTCCTTGGACAGGCAGAAGCTTCTTAACTTTTACCTCGGACTTCAGAACTTTCTCAAAGCACAAAAAGCCAGTACATTATCATAGTTATGTATTTATCCAATACACATGCCTCAAGACTGATAGATTTCCTAAATTTGGGAAATCAATATAAATTATGTACACTACATTAAAGTCGAAACAAGGCTGCTATGAAAGAAAGTTTAGTTTACTCCTTTGTTATGAACCAACAAACCTGAGCAGTTGATCAGAAAGGTAGGAAGTGAAGTAAAACAGTGGATACAGGGTTTCATATCCATTCACGGAGAAATTTCAAGAATCACATTATTTATTTAGAACAACTACAAGGGCAAAGACACCCCTAGACATTATTAAATATTAACTATGCAAGATGTTAAAATAGACTAAAAGGAAAGAAGTTCGAGGAATCCAAGTATCAGGACATTAGACACAGTTGAGCAGGCAAGGTGAGAAAAGTATTGAACTCCATGCAAGACAGAGACCTGACAGATTAAGCAAAAGATGGTAGCTGAATTGTTGGTTTCCTATGCTATGCAACACAAACAATGATTCTCAGGGAGTAAAAAGGGAGACAGAAAACATTGGGAGCCTATCTAATCACAGGCTACAAAAATTATTTTTCATTGCAAGATCTGATCATCAGTGAGACAAAACAACCCAATACTGTGTACAAATATGTTTATGTCAGCCATCAAGAACAATTATATTCTCAGCTAGTGCTAGCCACAATATACATACTCCAAGCCCCCATACTATGCAACTGATCATTGCTCAACCATTAAAAACCTTATTGGGATGCTCAAAATAACATACTATCCAGGGTTAAAATAATAGAGTAACATGCCATATTTCTGAACAAGTAATATGTTTACCTGAACTGGATTCAATAACATGTTTAATCTCCTTCGGAGAGAAGGCCCATTCTGTGCTCCACTCCTAGTATTAATAAAGACTAGAAGTGGTCTGGAATCTTTAGGCAAGTGCATCAATTCATACTTCTTCACTAGGCCATAAGTAACTGTTCTGCCATTCTTCTGTATAAATCCAAGTTGTGAACCTTTGGACCCAAATGTTTTTCCATTTCTTGACATAGACTCCAAGTTCTTCTCACTCTTGCATTTCTTCAAAGTAGCAAGACCATTAAGTACACAACCAAGTGCTGTAGCATGTCCAGGAACATCCTGAAACTTAACACTTACGGAGCAATTTGTTCCATTTTTGCCTCGATTGCGTCTTCTTCTCGTCTGTCCATGAACAGAAGATGATATAAAATCATCGACATAGGGATTCATCATTCCGCCTTTGGCACATCCTTGGTCAAGTTCTTTCACACATAGTGGAGAGAGAATAATCTTCCTAAGTGGGCCCAGATCACAAACATTACCAGACTCTTCCAACATCTTTGCATGACATTTTACGTGAATGAGGCGCTGACACCACAAGCAATGCCATGCAGGAGAAGCATCCAGCATTGGAACACCACAAGGCTCATCACAGTGAAAACAAAATGAAGAAAATTCAAAGTTGTCATCAGCTTTGATCCATCTTTCAGACCAGTGGTGTCGCACATGGTCATGACCAGCTTGTGCTATGCACTTGCAATCATTTGTGGCGAAGTGAGAACAATAAAAGTGTGCTGCTACACCACAAACAGCACACCTGTGAACAGGGGTGTGTAGCACTGCTTTCGTACCGAAGCTCTGGGAGAACATTAAGGAGGTGAGGCAAACACAACAAGTGGATGGCTGTTCACCATATGTATATTCTTCCATCCATATATGCCGTGACAAAGGAACATTTAGCTTCTTCCACACTTTTTTCTTTGCTCTAGCAGCAGCTTTCACCCAATTCAGAGATGATTTCTTCTGCCATTTGAGGATTGTGTATACAAAAGCTAGAAAGATTACTGATCCAATAATTAACCATCCAAATATAACAGGGTCAAAAACATCAGATGGCACCAGAAACCTCGAGAATAGAATACTAAAATCAAACATTTTGTATTGATGCTGAAATCATCAGTCGTAGCCAGAGAGTAATAGTGATGATGCTGAGAACTACAATGACTCCAACAGAACCTGCAAGGAGAAACATTAAGCTTAAATAAAAAGGAGTGAAAAAAAAAAGGCCTTAAGGAAAGAACAAAGGAATAGCAGAGAATAAACTAGTGTTTGCATTCAGAGAACATGCAGAGAGCCTTCTAAGGTCTGTCCAATCAGGATAAATAATTCTACATTGAATAACAAAGCAATCAACTTCGCCAAGCATGTCCAGTTAACTTAGCTTAAGAACAGCAAAGGTTCTTGCATAAGAAACTTGCACAAACCAAGTGATTAAAGTACAGTTTAAGGACCTCACCTTTCAATTTTAAAGGTTTAAGGACCTTAACTAGTTTTTTTAAGGATTCAAGGACCTAGACTTTCCTTTTGATGATTTAAAGACCTGAACCTTTTCTTCCTTTTTTTTTATGGTTTAAGAACCTCATTATATTTTCCAGCGAGTATTCTAATGAAATGTATTACAATATCTAATATATAGTATAAAAATACATTAATATTTTACATGATAATTTCTTTTATTTAAGCAAATACTATTCTATTTTTTTAATTGATAGGTATATTAAATATTTTATAACAAAAATATTTAAATTAACAAATTAAACAACAACCACTATTATTATATATCTCAATACCGTTACCAACCACAATTCAATTCTTCCTCGAAAAAATAATACAATTATACAAATATTATTATTTTTTGTACTATATGTATACATCTTATGACAAATAGATATATTATTTTATTTAAATAAATTCTAAAAATAAATCTCATATTTTAAATCTTTCATTTTATCATAATTAGGTCAACTAAGTCAAATACAAACTTCAACTTTTAAAGTTTGATGTTTTGAGAACCTTAAAAAAAATCCCAAATTATTTTAGGATGGATTGGGGTGTATGCGGTGGTTTTTGAGATATAATAAAATTGGTTGTATAATTTAATAATTTAAAAAAAAATCTAGGACACCTTTAACATGTGTAACACTAAAATAAATCGTATAGTATTCTCTCATTAGTTTGGATAGTATTTGTAAATTAGAAAAAATACAAATCAATTTATCATTAAAATATTAACATATTTTTATACTGCATAAATATTATGTATAGAAATGCGTATTTCAACAGAATACTTTCCGATAAATCCCACAAATTCCTTAAATAGTAGAAAAGAAAATTTTATGGTCCTTAAATCATCAAAACAAAAGTTTGGATCCTTTAAAAAAGATAGTTAAGTTCCTTAAACTCTCAAAATTTGAAAGTTGAGGTTTTGAACGTGTACTCAAGTCCAACCCAAGTAGAGAGTTAGGCAAGCATACCTTTTCACACACATCACTTTTCCTCCATAGTAAACACAAAAAAAACAAGCACAAATATTGTCATTCACACGATCCTTTTTCCTTACGTTTCGTTTTCTTTCTTTTTTTTTCCAACTAATCTTTGAATCATCATTAAAATTTGAAGCAACTAAATCCACATTTCATAAATAGAACAATGTACTATCAAAGAAGTAAGACCTTAATTACGATATTACTGTTACTTAATAACAATTGGTATTCACTTTTTATATTTACCTCGGTGAGGATAAATAGATAATTACCCACTCTGTTTTATAACATAAGGCATACTAGGTTTTTTATGTGTATATTAAGAAACATTAAAAATTATGTACTTCTACTAATATGCCATCATAATAAATTTATTACCCTAACTCATTTAGTCGGAAAATGAATAACATACTGTAAGAATCAGAAACAAAGCATTTAATTCTTGATACTTTTACAGCGAGTTGCGTGTAAAATTACTTGTTGTCAAAGGAAAACAGCACTCACTTTTGACCTCTAGTTGCTTGTTTTTAATCAAATGAAACACAATATCAACTTCCTAGAAAATATCATTTACTTACTCTGCAACAAACAGGTCCTAAATCGAGAAAAGTCGAGCACAATAAGTTGGCGAGAAAATTTCCACAAAAACTTAACAGATATACACAGCATCATTTTCGTTCAAGTTTTCAATGTTCGTTCCTATTTGCCTAATTCCTTGTGAAAAAAATTATTAACAGTTTCCGTGCCATATAAATACCACAAGACATCCATCCCTCATCAGATAACGTACTAATCCCCGAGCAGAATCCGAAGTCTCATAAAGTTTACAGCATAATTTGAGCCGTACAGGAACATGAATAGCACAAAACTCATTCCAGATACATGAAAATGAGAGAATCTTCAAGGCAGTGAACGCAATTATCGTTGGTTGCAGGTTCCGATAACCTTTCCTCCTTGCACAGCTTTATCGGATGCTCAAATTAGAAACAAGGAACACAACGGAATAATTTGACACGAATTAGGGCAAAAATTAACATTAATGCAATTAAGAAACTCGATCGCAGACGGTTGACACAAATATTCGAGCAGATCCAAGCGATTAAATAGAGCTAAAAAATGCGATAAAATATAGTAATAAGGAAAGGATGACTAACCAGCAGGGAATTTTGAAATGGAGAGGAACAAATGAGCGAGAGTATGACGAGTTTCGTGAGATTATGGGTTGCCGCAAGAGGCCGCTCATTACTTCGTCAAAAGGAAACGAAGGTGGTGGTGAAAAGAAATCCATTTTTATAATGACGGAACAGAAGGCCAGATGAGAACTGAGAAGTACGGTCAGAGGACATTGAGTCGACAGAGAGAATTATAGAAAAATGAAAAAGGAGAGGGCGGGAGTCATTCCTACGCAATCAAGACGGCAAGTTTTGGGGACAACCGATCCGAAGTGCTGACTGCGGAGTGCGGACTGCGAAGATCTTCACGTTCGAGCGCCGATCCGAAGTCGATGTTTGAAATTAGTTATCAAATGACAATTATTTATTTTTAAAATAAACAATTATTTTTAATTAATAATTCCAAACAAGTAAAAAGTCTCAATTTAAATTGTTCATTTAATAAAGTCTCGATTTAAATTGTTCCTTTAATTACACACACATATATATAGTGTTTTTTTTTGCAGCAGCTAATTTTAAATTATATATTGTGTTACACATTAATTAATAGAATATGAAGGATATAATAATATGATACGTCTTATTAAAATCTTTATTCAATAAAAAATGTGAAGGTGCTTAAATAAAATTTATCTAAATCAATATTATGAAAAAATAATACAAATAAAATAGTTATTATTTTACTTATAATTTATTATATTTTAAAAGAAAGTAATGGTCAAAGTTTATATCTAAAATACATGATGGCAACTGTTTAAAAACAAAGTGAGTATTAGTTATTTATCTTTAGTTCTTAATATGTGTGTATGAAACTATAATAAAATTTATTATGAGCCAAAGGTAATAATATTTTATTTAATTATAATATATATATATATATATATATATTGCTATAGTTGACAAAAAAGGATTAAAACTCATTATGAAGTATGTTGGACATATTTAATTGAAAACTCTTAGATGTTTATTTTGTAAGTTTCTTTACAAAGTTATTGATAGCTAATAACTTATTGTTGATGGTTGAACATGATATACTATCTAGTTATTTTTAATGTTTGACACGATTAGTTGTTGAACTAATTGAAATATATTTAATGATATTAAAATATATATTCACAATTATAGACAAACAAACTAGAAGCTACTACAGGGTAAAAATGTGCTAGACCATAAGAAGTTACTTATAACATGGCATATGTTTTTTTTTTTTATTACCAAATATTACTTAATAAAATAGTGAAAAGCTACTTAGAAAATTAGAATTTTTAATTAACAAATCTAACTTTGTTGACTTATGTTTTGTAACATATAGAATTTTGGCTGTAGGAACGTGAAAGAACTAAAATAAAGTATGGTCAATGGTAGAGAGAAAAATCTAGGAATTTGAAACAATGTGACATGATATTCCACAATCTTGAAAGTGAAGTAGGTTCTACTATAGTATAATCATAAATAGATGTTCGTCTTCCAATGGTTTACACAAATTTCCTCAAACATGTGCACTCATGGTTAAAATGAGGGGAAAGTGCATAACAATTGCTTAGTATGATAGAATAGTGAACAATGATTGGTTTCTTAGTTTCTTCTATATGTCCAAAATTGAACATCCATAGAAAAATAAAAAGATTTGAGTGTAAGAGAAAATAAACATCCACTATCAATGAATCAAAAGTAGCCCATATATATCATCAATTGACAGAGGAAATGGTAATCGGTATCTATAATGAGCAATTAATGGATAATGCATTGTAAATAATATTATCTACAATCAAAGAATAATAAATGGTGAATATACAACATCTAGTGACTAATGAAAATTGAGGATGTAATGGATGAAGCCATAACCAATATAATAACTATAATGAATGAAGAATAGTGAAAATGGTTGAAGTAACTAAAAAAGAATTTGGGTCCCAAAAGATGCTATACTAGATCAAATTACTCTTACTCAACTTCAAGTAATGTGAGACTTTATTTTTTGTAATTCCCTAACAATCCCCCACCAATGACAATAAAAAAATAACAAATAAAGGAATATCATAAGTAGAAGAAATTTTTAATATGCAAATATCAATATATTTCAACTAAATTTGTGCATATAAATGAGGTCATGACAAAATCTTAATAACAAGTTTCTCTCGAACTAATTAGATTTATATTGTTTCTTCATAACATAAATTATATTTTAAAATTTTGCACTACCTTTACGATAAAATAAATATACATTTTTAAATAACATTGTGCATACCTTGGGCACTTCTAAGTGCTCTATAGAGATAGGTCATCTCTCATAGAAAATGCCCCACTTTCACACTCATTTATGTGAGTCTATCACATACATATCTCTAATATTGTCACATATGGGTAGACTCATTAAGAACAAAAGCTAAACCCTCAAAGCAATCAATAAAACCCACTAAGTGCATCCCATAATCACGGCTAGACTTTGTTATGGGGTTAAAATGAGCATGAAACTCAAATTTAGCACTGCCATGTGCATCTCGACATAGATTTAAAGGAGCATGTGCTCAAATATAGCATTATCATAAAATAATACATTAGTATACCTTAAAAGCACTACCAATACTATGGACTCATAAGAGCATAAGCTCAAATAAAAAGGATGGGATTATAATGTAAAAAAGAATAATCATATGGCTTAATTTGATCCTAAATGGGTATCCACCACATTTCCCTCTACCATGGGCTTGAGACTTATCCCTCTTGAGAATTCAATAACCAATTTCCTGCATAAACATTTCGTGAAAGAATCTGTCAAATTCCCCTTTGAACTCATATAATATAAGAACATTAATTATTCTTTCAATAAATTTGTGGCTATTCTAGAGTTTACATCCATAGTGCTTCTCATAAGAGGGGCTAACCCCCAATCATATAGACGAGTTCATCAAGTGAGTACTCTCACAACACCCAAACTTAAGTTGTAGAACTCCATGAGGAATTCACGTCTAACCTCATAGCCATAATATAATTACTATAAAACACAATAATATTAAAAAATGCATGAACTTTATTCATGAACATAAATATAAGAGGTAGCAAGTATAGAATTTTATTTGAGCCATTGAATTTAGTGTACCAAATTAGGTGTGACTGCATTAAAGTTGACCATGTTAGGTAGATTATGAACCTATAATAAGCCTCTACACATGTGGCATAACATCCTAAAATTTACTACTAAAAGATTTAATTTTAGCGGAAGCGTAATAATAATATAACCAAGTGTTACTGCCACCATACTCAATATAAGTATGGCTTGTCATATTGACCTTATATAAAATACAAGGAAAAACATTTAGAGCTTAAAATGTGATAAACAAAGAATAAAAGAACATTTCACAATATTATATAAGAGTTTGGAGTTTAACTATAAGTATAATATAACAAATATAATAAAAATGAATATGATAGAAATAAGAGTCCTAAAAGATATCCGATCAAAAACTAACAACCGGATAACATCAAATCTATATTCAAACCCCAAGGTATAAAAATCACTCCTCCACAAGTATATTATCAAAAGTAGAGAAATCAACCAAGCAATCCTTAGCAACCTACATGACAAAGTTTAAATCATTTGCTCGTAAAAATAAACAACACCCATAAAAATGATGATCAATGCGATACACTAAGGAAACAATACAATCATAGTATGGGCATACGAATACATAAGGTCAAGCGGAAGAATAATCATACATATTGATTAACACATGATACGATGCAAGAGAAAACTGAACTAGAGTTCCATTATTAAGTATAATCACAACCCATTTTCTTAGTTTCATGGATTTCATGGATCCTACTATTATTAATGTAGTAAAACAGACCGAAATACCTCATAGGACAAAACATGCTTAACCACTATTATTAAGTTAGTGGAATGGACTCAACACCTCATAGGAAAATAAGCTTATGACCACTATCATTAAACCAGTGGAATGGTTTGAATCACTTCCCAAGAAAAAATGTTCATGACCATTATTATCATCTGGTGGAACCAACTCAACACCTTTATCCCGATCACATGCTCTTTTACTTTAAGTAATTAATACTATATTTGATTATTGTGTATCTTGATACCATCATGAAAACATAAATATAAATATATAATATACATAAAATTGACCTAACATGAATATGAAAAGCGCATAAAACTCAAACACGAGATGACTAGAATAAACCCTAAGGAAAAAAGATTGCAATTTCTCTACGAAACCCTAATTTCATAAGATAAATGTAACTTCTCCAATAAGGCTCATCTAACCGCTAAGTTAGTTACACCTTCCTATACTAACATTATTAAAAAAAATATCTAAAAATCAAGGTCTAACTCTATCATCTTACATACACAATAACGAGTGTGCCTCTTGGGTTACTATTCACCATTCAAGCCATTTTCTTATTCTATTTGACTTATACTACTCATAATTACCCTAAGTATTTCACGTAATATACTTACAATATTTTAAACCAGTGTCATGGTAGAAATACCAAAAATTCCATATTTAACTTATATTGACCAAAATACCCTTTTTATCTTACCTAAATGCCTCAGAATCACACTTTAGATAACTTGTATATTGTTCAGTCACTATGTGATCATATTAATTAGGAAATAAATTATAAACCCTCAATAATTATCATTCCATAATTATTTTCTACATTATCATAAAGTGAACAAAACAACCCTAAGATGTACATAATACCCAAATTTTCACAAAATCCTGTTGTTCTGGCATCATTAATTTCCAATTTTTAATTTATTACATTAACATACAAATTGACCTTGTTCATGTCCCACTTTTCATACTTTATCAATACCATGGGTCATACTACCCTATTTAGGGTTTGAATATAAGACGTATTGCATGGAATACAATATAATCTCATGCTTTATCATAATACTCAATTTCCATAACACAATGCCATATTATCATACAACGATATTAACATCATGACATTATCAATATAATAATACCAGTTATGAGAGTGCACATAACATTCAAAAATCTAACTACTATATGTTTCCTTCCTAACCAACACTGATCTCCAAGTAAGTAAACTCTTAAGACGTCTCATCCGATATTGCAAGAAAATGACTTATAAATCAATAATAATACATGGTTAGAACTTAATAAAATAACCAAAGAAAATCTAAGAAAAAGGAGGATTAAAAGGAGAAAAATCAAAGCAAACGAAGCTGCAGGAAAGTGTGGTGTAGGTGAGAGCAAGCTGCCTGAGGTTATGGTGCAAGTATAGGGTGTTGTGTGGGTGAGTGACATAGCTAGGGGGTTGGCGTAGTTTAGTGATGTAACTAGGATAGAGTGGTGTGAGGTGTGGATTTTTTGCATGAGTTTTAGTTGTAAGTGGAGGTAGGTTGTGTGAGGTTTGGACCCAACTTGGGAGTATTGAACGAGGAGTTGATGTAGGTAGGGGTGGAGTTGTGTGGAAATTTTACACAATAAAGGTATTGTTGCATGAGGTTGGATAATTTATGCATAGCTTCTTTGTATGAAAAGGGAAGAAACGGACAAAGCAAAACATAAAGAAGTTGGGAAAAGAGAAGGGGAGTTTGGAGAAGGTTTGTCAAGGTAATAAATGAGGTGAAGAGAGAGAATAGAGGGATGTATGTAGTACAACTATTGTGTGTATGGTGAGAAATGGCTGAAATCGAGGCATAGGGATGTGTGTGGGTAGAGGAGAAGAACGAAGGAGATTTAGGGCAAATTTTCCTACAACACACCCCTTGATTTAAGGGAGGTGATGATGGTGGTGACGATTTTAGGATAGGTCAGGTGGAAGGTAGAAGTTGAACATAAGGGATTTGGTCAAGAGAAGGAGAAAAACATGCAAGGAATAAAAAGGAGAAGAAGATCAGGGATGGAGAAGAAAAAAGGAAAAAAGGGAAAAGGAAAAAGGCATTTAGGATTAATATTATATTTAGGTTTAAAATTAAGATTAAAGAATTAGATTAAATTAAAATATTAATTATTGGACATTAGGGTTAGGTTAAATTTAGGGTATCATATGTGGACATGACTCCATTTCATAAGTAGTTTCAATAACTAGTTTTTTATTAAGAGTTTTTGTTAATGGATGTGCTAAATTTATCCTTAATCCCACATAGTTATGAGAGATATAAGTAACACTATGTTTAAGAAAAATACAAGCAATATTGTGTCTCAAACAAATAGCCCTACTCTTTGCAAATATAAGTGTGGTTATTGGTTATATATATAGTTTCTTTGTAGTCACAATGAATAGATAACAAAGCCATTGTCTTCCATCATAGAGGAATGTTAGCAAGCACATTTTGCAACCGAAAAGTTGTCATATTCCATGAAAATATCTATATACGTATATTGCGTTAACCATATAGTGTAAAATAAGGTCATTTGTCATCTTCCCTATATATGCCCCAAAATTAATGATTTCAATGATTACCATCATATCATAATATATAGAGAGAGATCCTAGAATAAACAACCTCTCAATAATGGCATCCACGCCAATATATTCTCCAATTAATAAATTTCTTGGCATATCAACTCAAGAGTAAGAAATATACATTCCATGGAGGAAAACACAATGTATGTCTTTGATAAAGACTTTTATCATATAATATATCCACCTCAAGTAGATACATAACCACTAGTAAATTTAATGAATCACGCAATCTGTGGTACACTAACCTTCTAACATAATAGGGATTTTGTGAAAATGCAAACACCAATCAATGGTACACTTAAGGTACATAAGTAAATGATGAAGATCATCCCAATATACACAACTTAATAGATAAGCAAATGATGGAGAGTATTCTAATATAAACCACTTAATATGTGATCATAAAGACTAAATTCACTCACAAAATAGGTTATAATGAGGAAATAATCACAGTAAAATGAACAATGATAATTAATTGTGGGATAATGAGGGAAATAAATAGTTACTATTAAAATGGCTATAAATTTAAAACATTTCATAATCAAATGACTAAATAGTTAAGGATAATAATGGTTATTGGTATGAGATTAATAGAGGTAATACAATTTATAATAAACTCTAGCTAATGACCTTCACTAATAACAATATGTCAATATTTGTTAAGTTACATCAAGTAGATCCCAAGTTTGAAAACACCCCCAAATCCACAATATCTCCCCACTTGATCCAAACTAAAATAAAATAGCTCTATGGAAAACTTAATCAATAAGTTAACAAAATCTTGAACTTTATGTTAAAAAAAGGGCATGGAGATAGGTTCTATAAAAAATTGTTGCCCAACAATAGTCCTTCTAGAATTCATTTTTCCCAATTTATTTCTACACTCCCACACAAATAAAAAATTCAGGTTAGGAGGAACTCATTTCCACTATTTATAAGGAGTCTTATTGTTGGTACACCGTTGAGTACATAAAAATTGTGAAAAATGATTTCCCACATAAAGAATCTAACATACCAAAAGTTAGAGGCATAACACACAAGATTCCTTCAACACATTTCCTTCCTCATCTATAACATTTTGTTAATGGACCAAAATCAACACATCAATTGCTATCATAATTAAATAGCTAGATGACTATAATAACCCAAATTTAACCTAACTCTAATTTTAAATAATTAATATTTTAACCCAACCCTAGCCCCAAAGGATCGATGAATTAATCTTATCCCAATTCTTGAATCTTAAATTTAAATTTAATTCTAAAATTATTTCCTTTTCCCTTTTCTTCTTCTCTTACCCGGTCTTCTTCTTCTCTTATTCTCCTATGTGATTCCCTCATTCCCCCAACCACTTTCCTTCAATTGTGCTTCCAGCCTCTATCCTACCTAGTCTAAAATCATCACCACTACTATCATCTCCATAAACCCCTAGGATGTGCTGATAGATGCATATTTTATGGAATTAATTAGTGTATCTTGACCCAACTTTCTATAATTTACAATTTAACCATTTTTCTTGATTTTCCTCTATTGGCCTAGTTTTACAAAAAAAAATCAAGGCAATTTGGGTAGATAACTAAGGAAAAGAAGCACAATATGAGAATCAAATATTAGAGCATTGAAAATTTAGATTTACCATCATACAAAACCCTAAAAGAGAAGTCATGTGAAGAAATATTAAGAGGATATAAAGAAGAGAGGGGAAATATAAGGGTCTCGTATTTATGTAAATACGACACATATTTCCTAGTTATTCCTCCTATGTACTCCATTAATTTAACCCACGTGCATAGTGGTAGAGTAAAAAAATGTGTGCCCCATATTTACTAATATGAATCATATTTTTTCCATATTTTAGATCTACTTCGTAGAACATTTTGTCTATATATACAACATAAATTAGGTCAAAAAGAATATTCGAGAGCATCGTGGTCAAAATTTTAACTTCATTTAATTATATTTAAACCATTAGGGTTCTTATGTTAGGTTTAGTTAGTTCATTGTTGTAATTGAAAGATCGGTGATCCTACAAAGTTTGTTTTTCTACAATATCACATGTTCTTTATTTTCTTTATTTTGTTTATTTGTTTTATACTTTTTATTGTATTTAATAAAATTCATATTATCCATTTATTTAATTAAATTGTATGTTTTTATTATTAAGTTCAATTTTTGTTATTTTGTTTATCTATTATAGTTAACGTTATGATTTTTATATGTTTAGATTATGCATGTTTTGGTTTTATCAATATGTCAGGCTAGATTCGTTTGAGGTATGAGGATAATTTTAGGTTATGGGATAATTAATCATGAGATGTGAATTTAACTTAATTAATATGGTTATTTTGGTTAATTATCTAAGATTTGTGCTTAGTAATCTAGCTTGATCACCTAGTTAATTCGACTACTAATCAAATGCTAGGATAGTATAGCCAATCCATAATTATTAACGTATACATCTATAAGTAGAAAGTAGATGATGCATATGATATTCAACTTGGGTCTTATTAGGTTTTGGTTTTCTTAAACAAGAACAATCAAAAACAAAAAAAAATAGAAGTGGGGGAAAAGGAAAGTGATAAAAATTGATTCTTAGTGACTTACTGAATTAATACTCACAAGAACCACATAAGGTATATAATTCTTCGGATAAACCTTGTACGATTTAGCAATAAAATTCAACTATTGCACTTGAGTTTGAAGGGGAGGACTCTTGATTTTGTGAGAGGAAAAGAAGGGTAGATAAAGGTGAGATATTCTTTCATTTCATATCATCCTAACATATATAGAAAAAGTGTAGGATTAAAGAGTATAATTTAACTAATTAATTATTGCATTTAGAGCCTAACAAGGTAAAAAAATCATGATGAACTTTTGACCCATATGTTTCATTCATGGGGGAGGTGTTCCCAATCCAGAACTTCACATAATACAATTTAAAACAACCATATTACACAAAAAGAAATAGATAAAGACCCCTTTCAACCTTATGAGCAACAAAAAAAGTAATTAATGTCTTTTAGCCTTTCTTATTCTTCCCTAAATATGCATTGTTCTTCCCAAGTGTTGAAAATGAATTGACATCAAGTTGAAAGTAACTTTTGGCTGAATTGTGTAGCTTCCAAGATGAATTGTCTTGGCTACATCTTTGGGTCTTTAGGAGGCCAAGATCACTAAGGAAAAATAGGGTTCAAAGTGGAGGCTAAATGATTTTTAAAATGTGGCCTAGGGTAGTGTTTTTGGTGCTTGGAGGAAAGGGAGTAAAAACGTTTTTTCATGGATTACATGGCTAGGTTTTGATTGATAATTAATTTTTCCAATAAATAAGGATTTTGTAATTTTCAAACTTGGGAAAATTAATAGCTCATCATGAATATAAGGATATCTCCCATGTAAAATGTGTTCAATAAATATCCCATATCTTTGGGTAGCTCTATCCTATTAGCATTATCACCAATCTTCTTAATAACTCTTTAAGGACTATCACTTCCAGGCATGAATTTGCCCTTCATTTTAAAAGGAAACTGCTCCCTCCTAAGGTGAAGCTAAACTAGGTATTTGGGCTCATACAATTATTATTTATGATACATGTTTAACCTAATCTTATTCATCTCATTTGCCCTCTCAATTTCTAACCTCATTTGTTTAAGGAGTTTTTTCGTGGACTTATCCCTCTCTTGCACTTCAAAATTAGTGTGGGATTTAATAGTAAGATATAATATATCGATAGGGGTGGTAGGGTTCACCCTATATACTACTTAAAGAGGTGAGCGTCCTGTAGCAAACATTGGTGAAAGGTTGTAGAAAAATTTGGCATGTGAAAGCTTGAAGTCCTAATCCTTTAGGGATTTGTGAACCAAGCTTATAAGGAGCAATTTAAGGGTTCTATTAGTGACTTTGGTCTGCCCATTTGTTTGTGGGTGTTACGTGGTACTGAATAGGAGTTTGGTACTAACTAGCCTCTATCAGGTCTTCCAAAAGTAGATAAGAAATATGATATCCTTGTCAGAGACAATGGACTTAGGAATACCATATAACCTAAATATCCCCTTGAAGAATAGATCAACTATATAAGAGACATCATTTTTTTATAACATGCAACAAAATAATCCATATTAAAGAACCAGTACACCACCACCATGATTGCATCGTCTGTCCTTTATGTTCTAGGCAATGTTACAATAAATTTCATACTCACATGATCCCATGGTTGATGAGGGATGTTTAAGGGAGTGTAGAGTCATTAGTAGAAGTGACTCTTGGAATTTTTCCAAGTGACACATCTAGCTATTACACTTTGTACATATCCAACAGTTTTGGGCCAATAAAAATAATCACTAAGTACATCTACGAACTTGTTGATGTTGAAATGTCTAGCTAGTCCTCCTCCATGCACTACCCTCACAAGAAACTCTCTAATAGGACATTTGAAAATGCAAAACTTGATGTTCTTGAATAGGAACCCATATTTGATAAAGAATGATCCACTCTTCTTGTCTTGGTCGTTTAAGTAGAGTCCAAAGTCTTCATCTTCCTTATAGAGCTCTCTAATACACTCAAACCCCAATACCCTAACTTCTAAAAAAGAAGGCATACAATATCTCCTAGAGAGTGCATCAACGACTATATTTGTGTAATACCCCATATTTTAAAAACATTAATTATAAATTAATAATCGTATGATTTTTTATAATTATTATTTTAGGATGTGTAATATTAAAAGTGTTATTATTATTCGTATTATTACGATGGTTTAAGTATAAATTTAATTAGGTTAAAAAGTTGATAGAAATAAACTATTTATTTTAATTCTAGTTTATGCTCGTAAATTTTATCCTAAATTATTTTATTAATAATATTTTGATCCATAATCCAAAAATAATTTTCTAAAATTTATTCTCAATTATTTTACTCTTTCTGACCCTTTTTAAGCCTATCCTAATTTGGATTATTTTTCCAAATTATTTATACCCGGTACCCTAATCTATCTAAATTAAACCTAAAAATAAAATAAAATCTACCTACTTCGTCCTACCATTTTTACTCGACTAACTTACCTATTGCTTGCCCCAATCTCCTCCTCCAATCACCCTCCCTATCTCCCTCATTTTCTCACTTCACTCAACCCTATGCATTTATATATACATGTATACGCTACCCAAACCTCACAGTTATCCTGTCGACCAAACAAGCCCTTGCCTAATACATAAACCCAACAAAACAGCTCCCGACCACAACTCCCAGTCCTCTTCCTCCTTTGTTCCTTTTTGTCACCATTCCCCTAACCAAACAACACTTGCATTATATACAAACACACACATGCTCTTAGCCTCCCCCATACTTTTCATGCAACCCTAGCCCCTTTTTGCAGCCGGCTCCCCCAACCTTTTTGCGCAACCATCTACCCAACCAAGCACCCCCTGCTCCCTCTCTTCTTTTGGCCTTAGCTTCACCTCAGCCTGCATAGCCCTGTCGTCCAACAGCCCTCTGCAATTTCTTCACCCCATAGCCACCAACCTTCACCATCATCGCACCTCCCCACTGTCTTCTCTTGTGCACCTTTCTCCTTATCCCTTCGTGGGACTTTAGTCCCCGAGCCAGCACACCAACTCCACCATCTACATCACCATCTGTAATACCCCAAAATTTTGCTTAAGCTAATCTCTTTGATTATAATCCTAATAAATCATATATTAGCCTTAAGCTATCCTTAATCCCGAAACATTAATCAATTTCAAAAACTTTAACTTTGATAAACTAAAATTTGTAAACCGAAATCAAATCAGCTAAAATTTTCACTAATCTTAATTACCCTTAACTAATCTAAATCACCCTAAACTAATCCCCTAAACATTTTTTCCTTTTCCTTTTCTTTTCATTTTTCCTTTTCTTTTATTTCCTTCTCCTCCTTCTCCCGCCAACCCTTTAATGCAATTCTACAAGTTGCACTTGCAACTTGCACCGCGACTTGCACCATCTTCCATCTTATCCCCTGCAGACTTCCGTCACCCATCAACCTCACCTCCCCTTTTCTTCTTTTTCTTCTTCTCCTTCTACACCCTTATCCCTGCATATTTTCTCGTCGCACACCCTATCTTGATGCAACCTCATTATCCTTTCCACCCTTATGGTACAATTCCATCAACTGTCAACACCGCATCACCTTGTAGCTACCACCCTACCCTATCCATCCTCTACAACCATCACCACCATCATCTACTTGCATCTGCACCATCACCAGTCCCCCATCACATGCCACCCTTCTCCCTATTATTTTCTTCTTCTTAAAACATACCACACAACACACATGCACATATATATACCTCACACTCTCCCTATTTCTTTTTGGTTTTGCCTCACTTTGCCAATATTATGTGCCCAAGATCCATTACTAAAGCTCCCTTACCCTTACCCTTCTCCTTCCCTTCCTCTCCTTGTTCTTTTTCTTCTTACTCTTCCTATCCCTATTTTAACTTCCACACCGCCATCTCCCACCATAGAGCACCGCCTCAGCCACCACTTACCACCATTTAGCCAGTGGACCAACCACCAAGGTCGCCCCAACCTTCCCCTTCGCCATCACCACTGACCGCCACCTCTTTTCCCTCCTCCCTCGCGTTTATTGCTACATCGCAGTGTGCACAACCTTTGCATGGCTTGCTGAATGGCCGTGAAATGCTTAAGACACTTTCTTCATAGCCGTGCAATCTCTACACGGTTTGACTATGCATAATTTTTGCTCTCTGCTTGATTCTACATGACCATGCAACTTTTGCAACTCCTGGTCATGCATTTTATTTTTTCTCAACCTAGTACTACACAGTCGTGCAACTTTTGCACCACCTACCAGTGCAACTTCTTTCTTAGTCGTGTATCCCTATTTTCACCTCCAAATATCAACCAAACACTACCAAACTTCTACCATAGCTCCACCTCATATTCCTCTGCACATCCATATATCTCAAGCTCTCATTTGACTATGGTTCTACCTACTTCTACCCTATTTACCTTGATTTTTCCCTTTGATTTAACTCTTTGAGTCTAACCATAATTTTACTCTTTTTCATAGGTGATTTTCCAGTAGCTTTCGAGAAGAAAGTCTAGGATTTTGTGTGCTTAGAGCCCGATATCCTAGTTGGTAAGGAAAATATTCAATTCTTAGGACTTTTAATGATAATTGCTTGTATGACTAAATGTCTTTTCACGATATTGTTGCTTTAATATGTAACACGTGTGGATATTGATGATTTGTGATGTCATGAATGTTATGTTGAAAGAATATAAGAGTTGTGAGAGTTTCCATTATGCTATGATTGTGACAATGATATCATATTTGTGAGAATGCATCTTATAGTATGAATTATAGGTTTAATGAGGATAATGAAACACTTGTGGAAATATATCTATGGTTGAATAATGATGATATTACATTTATGAAAATACATCTATGGTTGAATAATGATGATACCACACTTATGGAAATATATCTATAGTTGAATAATGATGATATCACACTTGGGGAAAAATATATATGGTTGAATGATGATGATACCACACCTATGGAAATATATCTATGGTTAAAATAATGGCAATATCACACTTGTGGAATTATATCCATAGTATGGAATATGGGTTGACTGATGATAAGGTCATATTTGTGGAAATATATTTTAAGGTATGAAATAAGGGTGGGATGATGACAATGTCATATTTGTGAAATTATATTTTAAGGTATGAAATATGGGTTGAATGATAAGAATGTCATATTTGTGAAAATATAACTTAGGATATGAATTATGGATTGAATAATGATGATGTCATATTAGTGAAATTTATAAATTAAGGAATGAAATGTGGGTTGAATGAGTCGTGGTAAATGGGCTTAAGGTCTCTCACGAGGTGTGATGATGAATGAGGACTTGGAAAAATAATATGTATGGAAGTAATAATATTTTATAAAATAAAGGTGTTAATTATGCTAAAAAGGTAACTTAGTCATTATGAAATATTGATGAGGTTTTGGTAACTTATGTAATAGGAGGCTTAAAATTATGATAATAATAACTTGAGTAATTTATGGGGATATTATCGTTAATTTAGGGTTCATAAATGCTTAATAGTAAATTTGGGATAAGTCATCTTGAGATTTTAATATTATTATTCCATCTTCATGGATTAGAGAATAACTATTGGGAATTAGAAATAATGAATATTTTATATGAAGCATTATGACAACTTTATGGGATTTAGACTTTGACGCTTCAATGTTTATTATACATACATCAGGATGAGATTACTAAATCAAACTAATAGGAATTAGGTTGTGATTTTTGGGTATGATATTAATGATGGAATTTAGGAGATGTCATGATACAATGTGAGTGAAACAACCAACATGGGAGAATGAACACTAAAGAAAGTGTAATTAGACCTTGACAATACTTAAGGGATTGAATCTATATTACATGCATATCTTTTTGATGGTGTTCCATGCTATATATATTTTGACTATGTTCTATGCCCGAGAATCAATCTTAAATAATATACTAATCACTTAAAGTGAAAGAGCACGTGATTAGGGCCATGGGATTATTTTTCTTATATATATATATATATATATATATATATATATATATATATATATATATATATATATATATGTATTCCCAATCCACCGGGTAGAATAGTGGTCGGAAGCATTCTGCCTCAAGATGATGTTTTTATTGTCTATTCCACCAGAAAGAGTAGTGGCTTGGTTGTGTTGTCCCCGAGAAGTTTCAAACCATTCCACTAGTTGAGACTAGTGGGGCACCTACTCATCGTGAAATAAAAATACCTTTACAACCTATGGAAAAATATACTAATGATTTAAAGTGGAAGAATGCGTGAGTCAAGACCATGGTGATTTATTCCCTTTCCACTGAGTAGAATAGTGGCTTGGGAGCGTTATGCTCCGAGTAGATGATTTATTCCCATCCTACTGGGTAGAATACTGGCCCGAGAGCGTTCTTCCCTAAGAATATGTTATTACCTCCATTCCACCAGAAAAAATAGTGGCTCGGGTGTGTTATCCCCGAGAAGTTTCCATTCCACTGGTTTAAGAATAGTGGGGTCCTGCACTCATCGCACATAAAAGAATGAAAATGAGCTATATTTAATAAAAGGATCTGGATCATATTATACCTTATAATATGATCATTTACTTTGTTGTTTTTCCTTTATCATTTGATGTGTATGCATGTGCTACTTATATTCCTATTTTCGATAGTATCGTTTCCTTATTCAGTACGTAGCATACTGACCACCTGTTTTATGGGTGCTGCTCATTCCTATGAGTAGAAGGCCCTAAATCTTTTATGCATGTTTCAAAGGATCAGGTAGATGATTTTACAGCCTATGACGCCTTATGTGGGGATGAGTGACTCCATTTATGTTGGGGTCGGGGAAGAGTATCTGTCATTCGGGTTGTATATTAAACTGGATACCCCTTTTGGAATCTTAATCCACGGTATCCCATTTTTATATTTTAATATTGTAAAATCGGATTAATGCTCCAAACTTAGTATTTGAATTATAAACACACTTTTAATTTTAATTTCGTTGTATCACTTTAAAACTTGTAGCCTTGTGATAGATGTAAGGACGATTACATAAACTAAAATTATATCGATCACGCTGGTAACCCCCACTATTTTTACTTAGTTATTTCCGTTGCAAATAAAATCTTTTAATACTAAAAATTGGGGTGTTACACCATCCACCTTCCTAGCCTCCCAGCTTTCCATTCGCCGACCATAATCACCACCCCTGTAGCTCCAGCCCACCACTATTCTCCTCCTGCTGCATCACCTAGCCTCTACACCACCACCCTTAACCCAATGGTACTTAGTAGCCGCCGACTCTCGTAGCCATCCAATGCCACGCATCGGCCACCGTCGAGTAGCCTATTGTAGCATCCAATCACCACCCCTACAACCTTAACCCTCCACCGCAGCACCCCTACCTTCAGCCCTTCCCAGCTACCAATGTCCACTAGCTGCCACCCTACACCCATCCCCTACCTCACCCATGCAACCCTCCACCAACCAGTAGCAGCCCCTTAGTGCATGTAGTCCTCACATTGCATATGCAACATAAGTGAATTGTGTATCTTATAATATTTTGGTATATATATATTAAATGTAAGTGTGTTTTCATAATTATTAAAAAATTATTATTTTTATATATTCGGTAATTTTGGTATTATTTTTAGGTGTGAAAGATTGATTGGCGGGATCTGATAACTTTAGTAGGATACCGCCATTTTATATTTTTGCTGGAATTCAAGTAACCATTATACTCTACTAAAATGATAAATATTGTGTGATATCACATTAGGGTTTTCGGTGTATAAAACATATTAAATATGATTTTTTATGTTATAATCATGTATTAATTATTATTATCATAAAAATGGGTAAAACAAGCATGTTATATGATGTAAAATATTCCGAGTATGAAAGTATGATTAAAATGGTTGTAACGATGGAAAAATAATTTGTATAATAATTATGTATAAAATAATAGGCTATGCAAGCTTAGATATAATTATAGAATGTTATTATAAATGTGTGTCCTAGGAGCAATTTAGCCATTTTTTTTATTATGATATTTATCCTAAAAATCATGTCTAATATATATTAGTTGTTGTTGAGTATGTGAGTATGTGTTTTGGATGGATTCAAGGTGCGAAAAAGGATTTTATGTGCAAAATTATGTATAAGGACAAAATGGTCATTTGACATATCCGATAATTTAAACCGCATAAGAAATAATTTATTTATGGTATTTTAGCCTTTTTATGACAAGTTAATAAATAAAATGGAATTAGAATTTAAATAGATGATAATCTGAAAAATTTTGGTTTCAAGAGTATTTTGGTAATTTCCAACCTAAAGTGCACTGATGTGAATAATTGAGCATAAAACAACCTTAGTACATTTTAATGTTAGCCTCGATGTTGACCTTGATTACGATTGTCTTGGATGATTGGAAATAATCAAAAACGGTTAAGTATGGAAATTAGATTTATTTATATTGTATGTGATTTCGTAGTCACCTTAATAAAATACTAATATTTAAAGCGAAAGACCTCGACATTGGGAATGGTAGCTCCTTAGGGATCGCTACCCTAAGGATGTGGTTTAGCCCACAGTTGATATTATAGATTTTTGTTGGTGTACCTTAGT
Organism: Tamarix austromongolica; assembly: GCA_039764185.1. Classification (NCBI taxonomy): domain Eukaryota; kingdom Viridiplantae; phylum Streptophyta; class Magnoliopsida; order Caryophyllales; family Tamaricaceae; genus Tamarix; species Tamarix austromongolica. The sequence goes on from CM077817.1 coordinate 26,327,400, forward strand.
GCCCAAGTTAGGCCATACATCTTACTATATTTTGTTCTATGGACTAATAGGGGGTATGCATACTTATGGATTAGGTATCCTTATCGGTAGGGTATCGTGTTACCTTCGTGTACTAATGCAAGCAAGGTACCTCTACGTCCTTGGGTTGATAGTCGGTAGGATACATTGTTGCCTTGATACATCGGTATGACTGGATTACCTTTGTATCGTCAAGTTGATTAATCTCCCATCGAGGAAGTAAATAAAAATAGAAACGGTATGATATAATTGAAATAATGATTATCAGATTACTGGATTATTTGATAATAACCTTCGTGCCTACCTGTGGTTTTGGTAGCATCCTTCGTGTCTACTTGAGGTTTTGGTAGCAGCCTTTGTGCCTACATATAATTTTGGTAGTAGCCTTTGTGTCTACCTGAGGTTTCGATAGCAGCCTTTGTGCCTGCCTATGTTTTTAATAGTAGCTTTCGTACCTGCTTGTAGTTTTGGTAGCATCCCTTATGCCTACTTGTGGTTTTGGTAGCAGCCTTAGTGCCTACCTATGGTTTCTATAGTAGCCTTCGTGCCTATCTATAGCAGCGTTTGTGCCTATCTATTATTTCTTGTGGTTTTGGTAGCAACCCTTATGTCTACCTGTGGTTTCGGTAGCAGCCTTTGTGCTTACATGTGTTCGTATTATTTCTGTGAGCATACCTTTGATGTCATGGATTTTTATTATGCTATACCTGTGATTATACCTATGATGTTATGGATTTTATTATGCTATACCTATAAGTATATCTGGGATGATATGGATCTTAGTATATTATACCTACGAACATACATGTGATGTATGTAATTGGTTGGGATTTATGTTGAGATATAAATTATGTCGTGAAGGTTAAAATTATAGTGTAGAGTTGGGATTTAATTATTGCTTTTTAAGTTCAGCTATTTCAGATAAATGAATATGAGTAGTACGTGACCTTGATGGAATTTGATTATCTAAATGATTATTATATCTTAATCATTGTATGTATATGTATTTGTCCTATACCATAATTAGTTGTATGTCTAGCATATGTTCTATGTTGTTTTATTATATTGGTTTGGTATAAAGGGTTGCTCAGTACCATAGTACTAAATAGTTCATTCTTCTGGGCTCCTTCCTATTTAATGGGTAGTGGACTTTGTAGGTGAGTCTCCGAGTTCAGTCAAATGCCGGTAGTTCGGATTTAAGAGCATATGATTGTCTGGTGTCTCTATTGCTATCTTATTTTCTATTGTATTTGGACCCTTATGTCCTCATGCAATTTCTCTCTTGAGTTTTGTAAATTGCTGAAGTTGCTTTTAATTCGTATGGTATTTATCTAACATTCTCTCCATTCTGATTTCTATAATCATGTTATTAATTTAAGTGGAGTAATAATTTCAGCCTTAGCACTTAGTATGAGAATGGTAGAGGAAACCGAACTTATACCAAGTGTGGAAATAGCACCCTTCATTTTATTATTTTAGCTTCAGTGCTTAACTCTGCAAACAATTTTTTTTTTCAGTAGTAAATTTTAGGGTGTTACAATTTGTTTTGCCACTATTATGTTTGGCTACAAAGGAAAATGATTGTAAAAAATTTACCCATCTTGCATGCCTTAGATTAAGCTTGTGTTATCCAATAATGTACTTTAGTGATTCATGATCTGTGTGTAGCACAAATTATTGTGGCCTCAAGTAGTATGAACAATGATCAAAGGCTCTTACCAAGGCATAGAAATCCTTGTCATAAGTGTTGTAATTCACCCTAGAGCCATTGAGATTTTCACTAAAGAAGGCAATAGCCTTCCCTTCTTTTAGTAAAACAATGCAAATTCCAACTCCATTAGCATCACACTCAAACTCAAACAACTTGTTGATATTAGATATGGTAGAATGGGTACCTCACTTAAATTCCCTTTGATCACTTTGAAGGCATATTGGGTCACCTTGGTCCACTTGAATTCTCCCTTTTGTTATGCACTCAGTTATGGATGCCAATAGAATTATAAATCCCCGAACTGCCTATAAAAATGATGTTGGGCCATGGAAAGATCTCACTTGTGTTAGGCTTCTAGGTGTGGGTCATGTCTTGATTGCTTCTACTTTATACTCATCCATGGCTATTCTGTATTTAAAAATCACAAACCCTAGAAATGTAACCGCGAGTACAAAGACTCACAATTTTCTAGCTTAGAATACAACTTGTGATCTCTAAGTGATAGAAATACAAGTTGGAGATTCTTTACATGTTCTTCTTCGCTATAGCTATATCAAGGATATCATCAAAGTAAATTACTAAAAACTTGATAATAAATGTCCTAAGTAACTCATTCATAAGTCTCATGAAAGCACTATAAGCATTTGATAAACTAAAGGGCATGACTATCCATTTATACAATCCTCCCTTGTTTTTAAATGCGGTCTTCCACTCATCATCATCTTTTATTCTTATTTGGTATTAACCACTCCTTAGGTAGATTTTGAAAAATAAGCATGCACCATACAAACAATCAAGCATATCATAAAGTCTAAGTATAGGATACCTATACTTGATAGTAATGTTGTTGATAGCTCTACTATCAACACACATTCTCATGGTGCCGTCTTTCTTTGGTGCAAGTGAGGCGGGCATGACACAAGGGCTAATGAAGTCCCTATCAAACCTTTGGATAATAACTCATCCATTTACCTTTGCAACTCTAAGGCTTCCTTAGGATTACACCTATAGGCCATCTTATTAGGGAGTGTATGTAGCACTAGGCACAAAATCTATTTAGTACTATATGCCTCTAATGGTGAGTAATACATGGGAAAAATCATTAGGGAATACATCATCAAGCTACTATAACAATTCCCTAACCCATGGGTTATTACAAACCCTCCCCTCATTATATTCTAGCAACAACAATAAGTAGATTACTTTACCCTTTACAACAGCCTTATCCATACAAAATTCACCTATAAATAAAGGTTTTTTTTCCAACTCAAACTAATAGTGCTAGGTCGGTTAGTTAAAGGTGTGAGAAAAATATTCTTCTTACTTCAAGCACTAGATATTCCTTATTCCACCATGCATGACAATTCTATCAAATTGCCAAAGGAGTCCCAAAAGCAAGTGGTAAGCATCTCTTATAATTATATCACATGTCACATCATCATGATAGGTCTTTCCAATAGAAAATGATACCTTCACTTTCCTTGCCACCTCTACCATGTTACCATCATTAAGCTATTATAACTTGTATGGACTACTATGATTTGAAGTATAAATACCAATATTCTCCATTAAAGTGCAGGATGCAACATTAGCACAACTCCCTCCATCCACAATAAGAGAACAATTTTTTCCAAGTATGGTGAATTTGGTATGAAAAATATTTTCTCTTTGTGAAACTTCTAATTTAGCCTCCCTAGTATGAAACACCTTTCTAATCATCAAGGATTCTCCTACATTCTATGGTGTAAACTCTTCTTCCCCCATGCATGGTTGTGGCTTCATCCTCTTCTTCACTGTCCTCCTTTCGATTTGTTTCCTCCAAGTCCACTATGGTATTTACTCTATTGTTAGGGCACTCATTTTGATTGTGAACTAAGACTCAAAACTTAAAACACCTAACATTATTAAACTTGCTTTCAACTACCACTCATTTGACTTCACATATTTTGCTAAAGGTATGGACGGTGCTTTGAGTGGTCGAGGGAACTCCCTTGAATTGCTAACACCCTTACTTAGACTTCCATACCTCATGACACTCTTCTCCTTTTTGTGCTTTTCTACCTTGATGTCTGGGTGAAAAGGCTCATCAAAGGTATCTTGCCTATGCATTAATTTCCATATTTATAGTTATATCTTACCTAAAACCACTAAGAAAACATAATATAGTGTACCCTTCTAACTCATCCAAACTAAGACTAATGGAGAGTTTTTCAAATTCTCTAATGTAATCTTCTACAATTAATTATTCTTTTTTCAAAGAGGACATTTTTTTTATAAGTTTTGAGTGAAAGAAGAAGAGAGGAATATATCCTTCATTAACTTCTTAATCTTCATCCAAGATCTAACCTTTAATTTTCCCTTCTTTCTCCTCATGTGAACTATACTTTCCCACCACAAAGAGGCACGACCTTTGAGATTAAGAACTGCCATCTTAAAGGCTTTGGTTTTGGTATACCCTTTAGTTTCAAAAAACTTGCTACATCTTAACTCCCATTCTAGAAAGTCGTCGGGATTATGGTTACCCTCAAACTCCAGAACCTCAAACCTAACATGATAAAAGTGTTATCCTTTACTTTGATTCCTCCTCCTTAGTTCCATAGAGACTCACTTAAGGAAGAGTCTTCACTACCCTCATTATCTCCAACTTCAAAACCCTCATTTGGTTCTCGAACTGAAGGAGGTATTCTAGGGTGACTTTGATTCACATTAACAGTTAGTGTCTCCAAGATATCAAGTACCCTTCTCATATCATTTTTAAGAGACTAAATATCTCTGCATCTTCTAAAGTTTTTTATTTCTTTAAGGCTCAACCCTTGTGTTATTGGTTGGTATCCCATTGAAGATCAGTGGTTTGGAAAATAAAGTAAGAATTGGGTGAAAAAAATTTGATTTTGAGTGGGAGGTTAGGGTAGAAGAATTTTGTGTGTGCATTTGGCTTAGACAAGTTTGAGGAGAAGATAATGATAAGACCCTAATTGATACAACCTAGACTTTGATTCCAAGTTAATGCATATGATATCCAACTCAGGTCTTTCTAGTTTTTAGTTTTCTTAAACAAGAACAACCAAAAACAAAAAGGTAGAAGTGGGGGAAAAGAAAGTGATAAACATTAATTCTTGGTAACTCCTTGAATCAACACTTGTAACTCCTCAGGTATAAAACTCTTAAGATAAATCTTGTAATATTTAGCAAGAAACTTCAACTCTTGCACTTGAGTTTGAAGTGAAAGACTCTAGGTTTTGTGAGAGGAAAATAAGGGTGGAAAAAAGTGATATGTTCTTTCATTTCATGCATCCTAACATGTATAGAAGAAATGTAGGATTATATATTACAACTTAACTAACTAATACTTCCATTAGAGCCTATAGGGTAAAAAATCATGCAATACTTCTAGCCTATGGGTTTTAATTATGGAGGAGGTGTTTAGGCATATTTTTTAACCTCATAATCCACAACTTCACATGATATAAGTTACACTAGCCATATTACACAAAAATAAAGAGAGAAAGACCCCTTTTAACCTGTTAAGCAATAAAAAGAAGTAATTAATGTCTTTTAGCCTTCCCTAATCTTTTCCTAATCTGCATTGTTTTTCCTAAGTTCTCATGATGACTTGTCATGAATTTGAAAGTGACTTGTGGCTAAATTGTGTATCTTCCAAGAGGGCTTGTCCTGGTTGTGTCTTTGGGGTTACATGAGTCTAGGATTACCAAAGGAAAATAGGTTCAAAGTAGAGGGAAAATGCTTAAAAAACATGGTACAGGGTAGTATTTTTGATGTTTGGAGGAAAAGAAGTGAAAATGATTTTGCATGGCTTGTATGGCTAGGGTTTGATTGATAATTAATTTGTCCAAATAATAAGGGATTTATGATTTTTAAACCTAGGACAATTAATGTCTAGGTTATAATCCTCAAATGTGAATGCTTATACATCAATAAATTGGTTAATTTCTAAAGAAATATATTAATTTAATCTAGTTTATTAATCTTTAGAACTACATAATTCAAGATGACTGTAATCATAGTTCTAATTAGTTGTTCCCTAATCAATAATGTTTCCATTAATTTAACTTATAGATATTATCCTAAGCTATTAATTAGTTAGATAATAAATCATAAATGAACCTTAGTTTATTTTCATAAGGTAAGGTTAGGAAGCAAACACCTGCAAGCTTCTATACGTTAACATAAAAAATACTACATGACCATATTATTCGATGATCGGTTGATATCGCTATCTATTGAATATATAGTTTGACCTCTATTATCTTATTTTTGTATTCGATCATTTTATTAATTGTTATTTTATTCTTTTCATTATTAGTAATTATTTTTTAATCATTTAACAATGTCGAAGTTTAGTTGATAATATAAATCTATAAATTAAATTACAATCTTCATAAGATCGCCCCTTACGCATTTCTTACTATTTATCTATGTGTTTATGGTTTAATTTGGAGTGGCTATAAAATCAAAAATACTAAATGACACCACCTCAGCCTACCTACTTCAACCCTCGATACACCCCCTTTAGTTACATCAAACCCATATGTAGAACCTACCAAGTTGTATCAAGCATCCATACAACACCCCCTTATATGCACCAGAATCTGATGCAAAAACCACCCTAGTTGTGTCACCCATTAATGTAGCACGTCACATTGTTGCACCATATTCTCACACAACTAGTTCACTTTGTGCCACAATGTAGTAACCCCATTTTTACTATTGAAAATTTAGGTTTAAAAATGATGAAGCAAAAACAACAAATAGGGAGTGCTACCAACACTCCTACTATAAGATAGAAATCTATCATCTATCTCTTGATATGTTCAAGGCTAAAACCTATCTAATAAATAAAAAAATATAAATTTAACCAAAAATCATTGCTAATAAAGTCATCAAAAAATCCTATAAAATCATTGCTAATAAATCAGTAGAAAGCCTGTAAGGTAAACTTAGGTTTTCAAAACAAAACCAAACATTAAAATATAAATAGTTGTTTACAATACCAAATTAAATTTATAATAAAAAATATAACTTCCAAGACATTTACAAAAAAATAAATGAGTCCTTGAGGGACACAAATTTTGGTAGCTCTAACTCTCAGCCCAAGTCCAAATCACATCTGCATTAAAATATAGTACTTGCATACAAACATTTAAACAAGCGTAATATTAGTATGATGATGTACTAAGTAAACAACCAATTCATATAAATGGCATACACATGCATATTCACATACATATATTGTAATACCCCAAATTTTTAGAAAACCAATAATTTAATAAATAGATTTTATTTGAAATAAATTAGCTTTCAAAATTATTTAATTTAATTAACTTATGAATTTTTTAGTATATAAATTTGGACGGAAATATTTAGTAAATTAAAATAGATATTTTGTTATTTTATCATGCTAATTTTTATTTAAATAATTTTCCAAACTAATATTTTATTAACTTTATCCTTTTTAAACTAATATATTAGATTATAATGAATTAAATTATTAAATTAAATAATTTATCAAGAATATTACATTTTATGATTTTATAAATTTATTTATTTTATTTTTCCCTATTTTTCCATTCCCTTTTTGCCCTTTTTCCCTTTTTCCTCTTTCTTCTTTTCTTTTTCCTTTTTTCTTCCCTCGAGCTGCCTCACCAAGCCCGCCTCCCATGCACGCCTAGGCCAAAGGCCTGTTTTTTTCCCCCACCTTGCTTCTCCCGTACGGCACACTCAGCCCAGCCGCCTCCTTTATTTTTTTTCCCTGGACCGGCCGACTCTCTTCTTTCCTGCGCCGGTCCGCCCGCCAGCCCTTCTTCTCCTCTCTTCTTCTCCCATGCCCGACCAGCGCCCCCTCTTCCATGGTCGAGCACACCTGCAACCACCGCCCTACAGCTGCCACCACCTACTCCCTCTCCCTCTCTCTTCCCCCGTCATTTTCCTTCCTTTTTTGAGCCAAACCGGCCCCTGGACCACAACTCACATGCCTCTTCCTTTCCTTCTTCTTCCCTCTCTTTCCCCTACCAACCGACCACCACCTGCCACCCTTCGTCCTTTCGCCAACCGGCCACTGCCCCCTCTCTTCTCCCTCTTCTTTTTCTTCATCTCACCAGCCTTCATTTCCCACATTTTTCGGGCCCCTTCTCCTTCCCCGAGCTCCCTCTTCTCTCTTTCCTTCTCCCCCATTTTTTTCCCGGTTATTGATCGCCACCGCCAACTGCCGCTTGCACCACCACACCCAGCCCTTGAGCCGCCTTCTGCCACCACCTACTACCACCCTGCGCCACCACGAGACCCCCCAAGCCACCCCTCGAGCCCTGCACTTCTCCCCCTTCTCCACCTCTTCCTTTTTCTCCCCATTTTCCCCTTACCGCCAAGCCTCCTGCAACCACCCCTTCCGCCGCCGTCTGGCTTCCTTTGCCACCACCAAACTCACCATTCGACACCCTACAACCCCCTCTACCACCACCATGCATTAGTTAGTCGAAAATAGCCCCTGCACCACTCCATTTTTCCCTCCCCTTTTCCTTCCTTCTCAGCCCCTCCACCTCGACCCATCTCGGCAACCAACTTCGCCACCTCCGCTGCCCTATGCTATCGTGAAACCACCCCTAGCCTCCACCTACACCCCCTCTTCACTCCTGCACCAATCCCTTACCTTGAAACCTCCCCCACCTATCTCTTTTACTATCCTAAAGTCACTAAACCAAGCCACCTCTCCTCCCTTCCATCTCACCCTCTTTGAGCCCTTTTCTCCCCTCATTTTGCATGAGACTCACGTTGTTCATGCAGCGTGAGCTCCCCCTTGTTTTGGAATTTATTTGGAAATTTTTTGAGGTATATTAATAATTAATTAAAGTGTTTTATTATTAAATAAATTTTTATAAATTCTTATCCTTTTATTTTCTTATTTCTAACATAATAATGATTGATATTATTTTTAGGTGTTGAGTTGCTAATTAAGCTTGAATCCTTAACCGGGATACCGGTAAGGTTGATTTTTGCGGGATTAAGGTAATCATTAATCCTCACTTAAATACATGAAAAAATGTATGCTAGCACATTAGGGGTTTTGGTATGATTTTATGCATGTTTTGTGTGCCTAGTATGATATATAAATGGTTGTTTATATTGATTGAAAGAAAAAGGAAAAGCATGATAGCCATGTGTAGGTATGATAATTAAGGAAGAGGTTGATTATTGATGGAAATGTTAAATGCTTGTTTATGATGTATTATGTTGCTAATGCATGAATAATATTATTGTCTAAGGGTATTTTAATGACATTCTTGTGAAGGATGTGATCTAATATATGTAGTTGCTAATGAGTATTATGTTGAATAATGACAAGTTGGTGGACTTAGATGATAAGAATGAAGTACTAATATTATTATTTTATGTAGTGTTGGTAAATTCATAAAAATGGTGAATAAAGGGGTTGAGTGGAAATTTTATAAGTGAAAAGGGTATTTTGGTAATTTTGTAAGCAAAAAGGGTATTTTGGTAATTTCAAAAGAAAGGGGTTAAATGATAATTTATAAGTAAAAGGATAAAATTGTAAGCTGTGAGAAAGAAGGGTATTAGGGTAATTTTGAAGGAAAAGGGCAATATGGTAAGTTTACAAGTAAAAAGGGGTATTGTGGTAATTATGGAAGTTAGGGTATTATGGTAATTTTATGAGTAAAGGAAAATATGGGAATTTTTCAAGTAAAAGGGCATTATGGTAATTTTGGAGGTAGAGGGGCAAAATCGTAATTTCATAAGTAAATGGTAATATGGTAATTTTATAAGTGAATGACGAAATGGTAATTTTATAAGTGAGGGGTATTATGGTAATTTTGTGGGTAAAAGGTTAATATGGTAATTTTGAAAAAGAAGGGCAAAATAGTAATTATGTAAGGAAAGATAAAGATGGTAATTTTGGATGTGAACGGGTAAAATAGTAATTTGTAAAGTAAAAGGAGTGTTATGGTAATTTTATAAATAAAAAGGGTATTGTGGTAATTTTGTAAATAAAAGGATATTATGGTAATTTGGAAGTAAGGGGTAAAAGGGTAATTTTGAAGTTAAAAGGATATTTATGGTAAACTTGGGAGCAGGGGTAGCTTGGTAATAATGATAACGACGAAGGATAAATTGGTAATTAAATGATGATTATAAAAGGACAAATTAATAATTATAAATATGGAGAAGGGTAAAATAATAATTATAAATATGGAGAAGGGTAAATTGGTAATTATGATTATGAAGAAGGGTAAATTAATATTTGTAATTATGAAGAAGGGTAATTTGGGATTTATGATAATTAAAAAGGGTAAAATGACAATTAAAATAATTGAGAGGGGTAAAATGGTAATTATGATAAAGGAGAAGGGCAATTTGGTAATTTATCCAACTAAAGGGGCAATTTGGTAATTTATTCGATTAAAGGGTAAAGTGATAATTATTTAACCAACTAAATGGGCAAAATAGTAATTATAATAATGAAGGAGGGTAATTTGGTAATTTATCCAACTCAAGGGAAATTTAGTAATTATAACAAAGGAGAAGGGCGAGTTGGTAATCTAACCAACCGAATGGGAAATATGATAAGTGTAGCAATTATGAGGGGTGAATGGTGATCTAAAAAGTGTAGGAGATAATTTGGTAATCTGAATTGGACAAGTGGTAATTTGATAATTATGCAACCTAAAGGGTAATGGAGTAAATTGTCAAGTAAGGAAGGGATGACTTAGCAATTATATAGGTAAGGGATAAATGAGTAATTTGTACCTAACATGTCATTGTGATTGTGGACCATTATAATATAATTTAAATAATGTTGATTAGCCTAGTAAGAGTATTTGATAATTAGTATGGCCTTAATGGCTTTCTCTGTGACATCCTGGATAATCATCCGAATAAGAAACGATTAATGATATCAGAACAATTGAAAGTGAATAAGTATCTGATTATTGTGCTTTTCGTGATCACTTTAATTAAGACACTATTACTTAAAGTAAAAGACCTTGAGATCAGGAATGGTGACTCCTTAGGGGTCGCTACCCTAAGGATGTGGTTTAGTCTGCGATTATTATGGTATTTGCTGGTGTGCCTTTGTGCCCCAGCCAGACCCTATATCTTGCTCTTTCTAGCTCTACGGACCTAGTTAGGGGGTATGCATACTTATGGATTAGGTGTTCTTGTTGGTAGGGTCCTGAGTTAGCTTTATGCACCAGTACAACAAGGGTACCTTTGTGTCCTTGGGTTCGTGGTTAAAGGGTACTGAGTAACTTATATGCACCGGTACGACCGATGTACCTTTGTGTCCCGGGTTATTGATCTCCCATCTGAGGCAAATAAATATGATTGTTGTGCTGATTAAAGAAAGGAAAGATACTAATATTAAAAATGGAATATTAATGAGTCGGGCCCAGATGACTTATGATATTGAGTACCGATCCACCGGTTACAATAGTGGCCCAGGAGCGTGTTGCACTGGCAAGTGATATTGAGTACCGATCCACCGGTTACAATAGTGGCCCAGGAGCGTGTTGCCCTAGCAAGTGATATTGAGTACCGGTCCACCAGATATAATAGTGGCCCAAGAGCGTTGTGCCCTGGATGATGATTTTATATATATTCCGATCCACCGACAAAAATAGTGGGGGTCCCGAGCTCAATAAAACCAGTTATGTATGTGAATAAAGTTATGGAAAAAATACTAATCACTTATAGTGGAACACCATATGAGTCGGGGCCAGATCGGTCCACCGGCAAATAATAGTGGCCAGGAGCGTCTTGTCTTGGAGACCAATCCACCGACAAATAATAATGGTCAGGAGCGTTCTGCCCTGAGTGTATAATTTCCGGTCCACCGGCTATACTAGTGGGGTTCTCGCATTCACATGGATATAAAATATGAGACTGATTGAATGATGACAGAATAATGGCTTAAGGCCCGAATGTATTGGTTTTACACTATGACATGGCTTAAGGCCCAGAGGTATCGATCGTGACTTATAACTTGCTATATATGTGATTGTTATGTGTGCATCTCTTATTACATATGTATATAGTTACACTATGTGTTGCATTGCGGGCATATCTTTAAGTGTGATATTAAAGGGTTACTCAATACCGTAGTACTGAAGGGATTCCCTTTGTGGGGCCCCTGCCTATTCAATGGGCAGTGCCCTTGCAGGTCTTTTCAGGTGCTACTCAAGTGGGCTACGGGAAAGAGGGTAAGGAGTTATCCGGTATCGTTAGGGTTTTCTCTTTCTCTTTTAGAATCTTGGTTTTAATGCTAATGTTGTTTAAGTAACCATCATTGGTAGATGTTATTCTTATAAACGATTTGATACGTTACTCTGATTTATGTATATTGAATTTCTTTCAAATTGTATTTCATTGTTCTAGCCTTAACACTTGGTACTGGAACGGTATGAGTGAACCGATCTAGTACTAAGTGTGGCGGTAATACTCCCAAAGTTCACGTTTTATTAATTTGCTTCCGCTAATTTCCTTTTAATTAACGAAATTTTTTAGTAGTGAATTTTGGGGGTGTTACATATATAATCTTTCATGCTATCATAAAAGATCATAGAAACAGAAAAATACCGTATACAAATTAGCAAGATTTGTAGGAGAAAATGACCCAAGATCAATGCATATCTCATAGAAAGAATACAATCTTAACTAAGCATGAATTCACAAAATAACATATTATTGCAGTAGAATTATGCGATTAATTCCACCAAAAGATATTACATCACATATGCCAATTCACATTAGTACTCATTACCTTGTATATGATATCATAGTTCACTTGTTTCACTTATTTTAATTATCTTTTTCCAAAACATAGGATTTCTCATATCCAAAGCATAATCTAATCCATATCTAAAATATAATATTATTTAAATCTAAGGTACGACAACCAAGGAGCCCACAACAACATGTCACATATAGCTCTATGGTTATGGCAAATATTGTTTCCTATAGCTCTACGACTATGGTCTACACAACCATTAAAGTCACCCTGACCTTTAAGTATTGATACCGTTTATAGGGCCCATGGTCGTAGATCACCTATAGAGGAGATAGAGGGCCCTCGCTATTGCATTGTCGACACAACACAAACGAAATCATAGGCAGGGAAGGCTTCCACTACACCACCCTACCTCAAAGGTCATCCCGAGTCTACTTAAGGTGGATTATATACAATCACTAGCTATGACCTGTAGCATCAATTCCATAGGTGGGCTGGAACCACTAGATATGACCACAAATGTGACCTAAAGCAAAAATATCATAATTCATTCATTTCACTTATCACTTATATTATTCATACTATATATCCACGATCACGTATTCCACCATAGATATCACAATCATAAATATTTTTAGCAACCATCAAATCTGATTACCAATAAAGAATTCAACCTCTTACATTCACGTTAACATATATGATATCAAAAGAATATGTCATGGTACATTTATACGGCTTACATAGCATAACAACATATAAAATACAACTACAAAGAATCATGATTCTTATGTGAAGAACTACACGATACCACATCACAAGATAGCCATATGGCATAGACATATTGTAATACCCCCAAATTTACCACTGAAAAATTTTTTTTAAGTAGAAGCATATAATCAAATATTTGGGTGTTATCGTCGTAATTGACATAAGTCTGGCTTACCCCACCATCCTTACTTCAATCACAAGGCAACATAATTTGAAAACTTGAAACATGATTATAAAGAGATAAGACAACTTTTTATACAACAAGTAAGTATTTAGAGATTAACTCCGATTACAACATGAAAATATAACTAAAAAGAGATCCCATGGAACTAAGAGTCCAAAAAGGTATTCGGGTAAAACTATTATCCGAATAACATGACTCTACACCCAAACCCTACTATAAATGAATCACTCATCCACATATATAGCATCAAAAGCTGTGAAATAATCGACCTAGTCTTCATTGATCTGCACACAAACATCTGGGTCGTCTACTCGTTGGATTGAGCAGCACCCATGAAATAGATGATCAGTACCCTCCGTATTGAGTAAGGTAACGGTATAGTCAAGTAGGTTTACACATAATACAAGAATTCTTATAAGCAATTCATACATTCGCAAATAGAAGAAAAGCCAGATAACTACCGATTCCAAGTCTTTCATTAGATATGCCATATTCAAATATTTTATTTACATTAAGTTTAGCGACCCCACTATTCTTAAATCGGTGAAACGGTCTGAAACACCTCTCGGGGACAAGACACCCGAGCCATTATTATTATCTGGTAGAATGAAGCTAACACCTCTTAGAGTAAAATACTCCTGAGCCACTATTTATTAAACTAGTGTAACTGTCTGACGCATCTCTCGGGGACAACACACTCGAGCCACTATTATTATCTGGTGGAACGGATCCATATAAACACCTCGGCCTGACTTAAGTGATCTTTCACTTTACATGATTAATATCTTATTTAGAGTTGATTGTATATTATCATACCAAACTCAAGACATATAATTTAAACACACAAGTACGACCCCATAATTATCCTCAAGTGACCATAATACCCTAAGGGTAATCAAGACAATCATATTCTCCCAAAGCCTTATAAAACCCAAAGCATATACATTACAATCATTATATGAAGTTCATATCCTTAGTTTCCTATCAGTATCTTATATCCCATATTATACCCAAACATGTACTTATATAATTACATTATTCTCAAGATCATCATTCCATAACATTTCCATAATTAAATTATTTAATATAACATACTCAATACAAAGCATATACAAGGAAAATCAATGGAGCACATAAAATCCTAGCTATGACATGTATCCTTACCGACAAGGACATCGGGTTCTATGCATGTAAATCCTATACCTCCTCTGAGATCACAGGAAAACTCACCTATGAAAACAAGATAAAATATGATTAAGATCACGGGTTAAAAATCAAAATGAAGATTATGGTAGAGAAGGGTAAAAATAGAATTTACCGAAGTTGAATAGTAACTTGAATTTTATGGAAGCATAGAAATATGTATGGTGGAGTTGTGTTAAAATTTGGTGGTGTTAGGACAAGATTTGGGGTAAAAATAAGGTTGCACGGCTAAAATGGGAAGTTACACAGCCAAGTGGTGTAAGAATTATACAGGTGTGCAATAATAGTGAATAACATGTTGAAAGAAGAAAAGATGCATGTCTAGGCGGTGTAGGAATTGCACGACTGTGCAACACTAGCCAAAAGAGAAAAAATGCATGGCCAGATGGTGTAAGGATTGCATGGTTGTGCAATAGGGTATCTGAGTGTTTACACGGCCGTGTAGTAGGCCGTGCATAGGCTATGTGCTCAAAAACTCTGCGAGAATGAAGGGAAAGAGAAGGAAAAATAAGCGGTGGTCGGTGGCAATGGCCGATGACAGTGAAAGGGAAGGTCAGGACAACCTTGGTGGTCGGTCCATCAGCTAAAGGGAGGCTAGTGGTGGCTTGGGTGGTGTGGATGATGGAAACAAGGAAAAAGGAAAAAGTTGAAGGAAGAAGAGGAGAAGGTCGGGGAGCTGATGGGTGATAATAAAATGGAGGGTTGTGTGGTATTTATACTAGAAGATGGCGTGCTAAGGAGGAGAAAAAGGCAGAGAAGTGATGACGACAATGATGATGAAAATTTTTGGCAAGAAGAAGAAGAAAGATGAAAGAAAAAGATAGGGGGATAGTGATGGTTGAGATAGATGAGAGTCTGGTAGAGGCACGAGAGTGATGATGGCAAAGAACACGTGCACGTGAGGAGAAGATAGGGAGAAGAAGGAATAATAAGTAAGAAGAAGGTGGTAGGGTGATGGCTACGGAAAAATAAGGTGGTTAGTAGGGATGAGAAGAAGAAGAAGAAGAAGAAGAAGAAGAAGAAGAAGAAGAAGAAGAAGAAGAAGAAGACAACGACAACGAAGAAGAAGGGGGCAACACGAGGGAGTGGCAAGGCTGAAAGGGATGGTGAGAGGGCATGCGGGAGGAAAATAGAGGGGGCAAGTGGAGGGGGTGCAAAAGAACCAAAACTTCTCACGCTAAAGAAAATTTTGGCGCAGAGAAGAAGAGAAGGGAAGAAAAGAAAAGGAGAAAGAAAAGGAAAAGAGAGAAATGTTAGGAAATTAAGATTAGATTAGGAATTTTGGGATTAGCCAGATAATTTAGATTAGTAGAAAATTTAGATGGTTTTGGTTTTGGTTTATCCGAATCAAGGTTTCAGTTTTTGTTAAAGGTTCGGCATAAAGAAATTTGGTTAAGGCTAACAATAAGATTTCTTGATATTAGAGTCAAATTAGGGCTAAAGATGTGGGATTAGGTTAAGCAAATTTTCTAGGTATTACACATACAGTCTATATGCCTTATTAAAATCCCCTAGCTTCTTAGCATAACCAAAATATGGAATAATACACATCCATACATAAAATTCTATTAAGTAAGAGTTTAGGAGGCTTACCTAGCTTCCAAGCTATTCTGGCACAGGAAGAAATAAAACCTTAGCTTTAGGATCCACTAACATGACTTCCTATATCACCTTTGAAAATCATAAAACTAATTTAGAGAAAACTAATCTAAACATAAAATGATAGAAAGCAAGAAAATTTTATCAAAACTCACTTATACAATTAGGTGTTACCACCCAAAAAATCAATTCTATCAATTTCACAAAAGTGATCCAAATGATAAATTAAAACTCAATTTAATTGGTTTTAAGATCAAAACTAATAAAAGAATCAAGTATAACTCAATTTCAGAAACTATTCCAAAAAAATTAGGTTTAAAAGCCCAAAACACAAATTTATACAATTCAAATTAATTGATTCAAATTGAAGGTATTATAATACAATTAAAGTCATTTCAAATAATTTTATCAAATCAATTTCAAAAAAGATAATTATACAAATAACAAATCCCATAATTTCATTTGAAAGTTAGGATTTTAAGCCAACAAATATAATTTAATAAAAAATTATAAATTTATTTAAATTGAATGTCTAGAAATGCAATTACAAGCATTTTATAACATATTGTATACTCAATTGATTAAAAACACTAACAAAAAGATCCAATTTAATATAATTAGGGTTTTTGAGTTCGAACTACAAGTCTCATAAAATCTTATTCAAATATTTAAATTGAAGATTTAAAATTGAAATATATATATTCTAAAACATATTGTATAATAAATTTAATAAAAATAATTCAATTCCAAAAATCCAAGTTAAATCCACAAGAGTTTTAACCTAAACATCCAATTTCAATGGATTTCACACAAATTTTCCAAATTGATACTTCTAACATAAAATTAAATACATTTCAAAGCTTAATATATATTTAATTTATCCAAAATAGCTTAATCGGATGAATATGATAAATCCTGATATAACTAGATCAAAATCCTAATTTTCATAAATCAATCATATACCACACAATTAACCAATCCAAAATAATCATACAACTCACACATATATAATTTAGCAATCAATTTATCTTAATCAAAGCTCATTTGAAATTAATCAAAATAAAAGTTAGGGTTTAGGTTAATTATACCAAACAAATTGCTATAAAATTGAAGGAGATAAGGGTTGTCGGAGCTTCATCGGTGGTTGGGTGACCAAATGATGGCTCAACTACTATGTTGCTCGTTATTGCTATTGCTACCATTGATGATAAAGATTGGAGGGAACAATGGTTTGGTCGAGTGGCGGATGTGGTGGTGGTGTTGTGCGATGAAGGAAGAAGGCAAAGGAGAGAGGCAGGGGAGGTTGGGTGTTGAGCTTGAAAAGGAAAAGGAAAGAACAAGAGAGGAGAAAAATAAATAAAAGAGGGAGGGATAAAAACCGGTTGACGATTTGTTTCTTTTTTTATAAAAAATATCTAAATAACATAGATAAAATTAACATATAAAATAAGAGTTAAAAGATATTTCAATTATGATGAAGTTTAACTAAAATTAACCCAAAGAATTTATCAATAGATGTTAGAGAAAAATATAGCTTACCTGATTAAGAATGATTATATAAAATAAATTAGAACACTTATTAAAATAGAAATAAAAATTCAAAATGATATTTAAAATACAATGGAGAAATCTTTTTATAAAACTTTGAAAGACTTTAATTAATTTAAAATATTTTTGAAAATGTCATCTGTAAACCATAATAGAAAAAATGAAAGAAAATTATTTTTAGAAATAAAATAATAAATGAGTTACATAAACCGTTTTAATTTGAATGTTTTTAAAATCTTATCAACCTCGTAAAACAATAAATTTAGCGATGGAAATATTCTATACGGATACAATTATTAAAATGATTTTAATTTTTAGATAAATTTTATAATTTAAAATCATTTATTGTTGTTAACAAAACATAACCCTAAAATAAAATCGCAATAACACAACAAGACTATACTTGAAAAGGAACTAAATATATTAAAATTAAACACACAACATAAACACAAATCAAATTACGTGAATTTAATAAAATTATAGTCATGAGTAAATTTATCTAGAACAGTTCGTAACGACAAATGATTAGATAAATTTCAACATAAATTCAAAACCGTTAATAAAACCATAAAAAAATTAAAACCTTAACAAAAAATTATGATAAACATGACTTAAAATAAATATCCTAATTAAAATAAAATTAAATATTAAAATTTCAAAAATTAACACTGATATTTATAAAAATTAAGTGTTTGAGAAGCGGGGTGTTACACGCAATATATTCGCAACATCAATTGCTTTGATTACTCCTCTTTTATATCATCCTTTGCCTTGGGTTTTCCTTGGTTTCTTTCCTTAACCATGTGTTATTTTTAGATTTTAGGTGATTTTTTGGTGGTCTTAGAGGAGAAGTAATAGGATTATTTGTGCTTAGAGACAAGTGTCATTTGGCAAGAATGCATGACATAGTTAGTGATTTTTGAATGCTATGCATATTTGACGAGTTACATCATATTTGATGTTATTATATCTCTTAATTCATGTGCAACACCTCGAGTTGATATGACCACATCGGGGCTACCATAGAGCACTTTTAGATTAATCGGCTGGCCCCACGCGTTAACGCGATTTATTTCAACATCTTTTTTCCCACTAACGCACTTCCTGAAAAAAAATTTAAAAACTTTTGAAACTTTCTAAGAGGGTCATCCATTTTAAAAATTGTTTAACGACCATCACACTTAACTATGAAACTTTTAAGACAGAATCGCCAACATGGTGGTGTACCATATTGATATAAGTAGTTGGATCAATACTTATAATACTTCACTCAATTTGGGGTGTTACATTATGTGTTAATATCATATTAAAACAGTGTTGTTTTATAATATGGAAATGTGGGTATTTCGTTAAAGTATGAGCTTATATGGTACTCATGTGATGAGTTTAATTTTGAAACCATAAGTGTGATAATATGACCATGGAATTGATAACTTGTGGAAAAAGAGTGATGATTATGGTTAATAATAATGATATCAGACTTACAGGGGTTATCTAAAATTTTTGGTATTTTAGTTATTTTATGAAAATTTAGAAAATAATCATGGCATGCAAATCTTTGAAGGTGTTATAAATTATTTCATAAGTAATATGATCAGATGATGGTTGAATACGACACAAGTTATCTATAATAAAAAATTGAGGATTTCAAATATAAGGTCATTTTGGTTTATATGCATGAAATATGGGATTTTGGCAATTTTAAAATGGGAATGGAATAAAAATATGGGTTAAATATGTCAATTACAATACATGAAACATTTTGGGTAGTTATGAATAGCATAAGTATAGTAAAGTGAGAAAATAGCTTAACCTATGAATAGTAATAGAAGAGGTACGCTTGTTATCGCATGTGTAATACGCTGGAGTTAGACATTAATTTTTAGATATGTCTTTACTATTTTTATTTTAGTATGGTGCATTAAATTTGGTGGTAAAATGAATTTTATGGGAGAAGTTATGCTTTCTTAGGGAAATAGTGGCATTTTTCCTTAGATGATGTTTCGATATTCATGTGGTTGTGTCTTATATACTTGTGTTAAGTTTGGATAACGTGCTATGCATGCTTATATTTTTACATGTTGACATCAAGATAAAGAACAATATAATATCAAACATTAATCACTTAAATTAAAATATCACATGAGTTAGGACTAAGGTATTGAGTTTGTTCCACTATACGGTCATTGTGGCTATAAGGATTTTGGTCTAGAGGGTGCATCAGATCATTCTGCTAGTTTAAGAATAATGGATAAAATTGTGTTTCCTTAAGAGGTGTTGATTTCATTCCACTAGATAAAAATAATGGTTAGACATGTTCTACCTTGAAAGGTGTTTTGTTCTATTCCAGTGGATTAAGAATTGTGGGGTCATGAACTCAACATAAAAAGTAAATGGATTATGATTATCCCTAATAATGGAAATATGATTTAGTTCTCCTCTTGTATCTTATCTTGTTTAATCCATATATATGATTAATTCTCCATGTGACCCTTTGTATTAGTATGGCCCTACTATGACTGTATTATTTTCTTACTTAGTGCGTGGTGTATTGATCGTCATTCTCACGAGTGATGCTTATTCCCATGAGCAGATGAGAAATAGATTTTTATGCAGGTCAATAAGGACCACTTGAATGACTTTGCTACTTATGATGCCTTTATCTAAGGAGGAGTGATCATATTATTCTTTGGGGTTGACATAAAGTTATGTTAGCCGATTATTTATTTTTATTAGGATATCTTTTGAGGATCTTAGTTGATGTGGTTTTATCAAAGTAGCTAGAAGGTTGGATCGAAGATTGTATGAGAAACTATCACCCATGAACTAATGCAAAAGAAACAAAGTACTTTTCTGGAGTATAGGTGAAGAAATTGATTAACCAAGTAGGAGAAGCTTGACATATTTAAGTAGTCTTCAAATATGTCGAGTTTGAATATTGATTGAGGAAGGTTGAATCTCAGATTTTCCTTGCTCAATGTAGACCCAAAAGGGAGGATAGACTTTAGCTAATTTACCTCAAAGTTTGATAAAAAAAAATCATGTGTTTTTATTCATTTAAATCTGCTTACATTTCATGCGCACAAAGGCTTTATATAGGGGAGGATATAGTCGGTGGTTAGCTAGCCTAAACCAGCCAATTATTCCCCTTAATCCAGCCCATTTATCATGGTTGAATTAATCCCATATTAACCTTAATCCAAAGTATAATATAATTGGTTAAATGATACTAAGGATTAATAGTACAAAGCTATACAATTGACTAAGATACGTACATGAAATTATATCAATACCTTAACTTACATAAAATACACTTAAGGTTAGGGTTTACAACAAGTTAATACAAATAATGAATATCATCATTATATATTCTTGTTATAAAGTATCATTCCATGTATGTCATAGTCTTGCATGCTTTGAATACTTGTACACATTAAAGTGTATGAACATCTTCTTCTTGCAAATATGTGACGTACCTACAGGAATAACTTGAATGTTTTTCAATATCAAGCATATAAGAATTATTAAGAATATTTAACATGATAGGCTCCAACATTAAGAAAGCTAAATCATCTTCCTTACCTTGAGGATTAATATGAACATGACAATCATTAGGTTCATTAGATGCTCCTGCATCATTTTTTTTTCAATGGATCCCCTTTTAAATATACTTTAATATATTGTACTTGGGGTTAATCTCAAAACTTTTTATCTAGGTTTATGAAAGTTTCCCTCATTATCTATTTATCATGTTTTAAGTCTTAAATGTCTTGCTTTGTAATTGATTTAATCATGATATGGTAAGCCAAACTTATGTCGGCTATGACAATAACCGTTTATAATGTTATTACGCTTATGTTAAAATAAAAAATTTTAGTAGTAAATTTTGTGTATTAGAAAAATTATCTTCTATAATGAGCTATCTTAAACTTGAAAACTCTTAAAGCAAATATCAAACTCTAAGTTTGGTACAATGAAACGATAATTGAAAAAAAATGATGCAACTCTATTCATTAATGGTAATTATTCCATGAGAGGTTGCTAATATAAAACACTTCGTTCAAACATTTAATGACATTTACTATAGGCGATTAGATGCCCTGCCTATCAAATAAATTGTCTAGCAGCAAAAAAACTTACCATGTCAACATCATTATCATGATAAATAATTTATTATTCCTTCAGGAATTGTATAATTCAGTCTTAAAATTTCCAATTAACAGAATTCTCAAGATTAAATCATGTCAAATTCTTTAGCTAAAATCACAAATAGATTGAAATTTTTGAAAAAAATAAATAAAAAATGAGTCATAGATAAATCACCATAATTTCCAAAATAAGCAAGTTAAGTTATTAGATTAAATGTATAATATACTTTCAGTGAAATTTTGCCTAACATTAAACTGAAAATAAGTTAAAAAGTTACCATAGGGGAAAATAAAAGTGGTAATCAGAATATTATCTCAAACATGACAAAAGTTTTTGTTTGTTTCTTATCATTGCCCTGTCTACTAACCAATGTTTTTTGATACATGAAGCACATACTTTGTTGATTATGGCCAAGTGGTTAATGGCCCATCAAAGATGTAAAATTTTAATTATATAATAAGTGCATTTTATAACCTATTTTTATGATGTTAATTCACATATTTACATTAATATTCCTTTTAAAATGCTAATTTAACATTTCTTAAACTGTAAGCACTACTTTTGGATCAATCATGAAGAAAATGAGTAAAGATGAGGTGCCTTAGAGAGTTATATAAGCAAACAAGTCAATCAGATCACTCACATGAAATTGCAAAAATAATCTTTGGTATTTCAACCATAACTTATTCATCTAAGCTTCAAATGAAGTTATTCAAGTTGTGTTAGAAAGCTAAGAGAAATATTTATAACTTTTATGCTTTCCTTTTTTTGAATTAAACTGAAGCATGGTCAAAATCATGCTAAAAGTTAATGCTATCAATTAGAAAATATTGAAATTCAATCTGTGATGGGTGGTCCCCCTCCCTCATCTAGAGGTCATTCAAAATATCTGAATGAGCCATAACAGTCTCGACCTTCATATGAATCTTTTTCAAATATATGTTAACTTCCATATTATCTTTCTAGTGGTCTAATACATGTTTCTAAAGCCTTTTAACACCTATATAAATATCATTAAATCTTATCCTATTTAAATTCATGAATTAATAGCCTCCATTCTTTAAGTTGCAAATGTTAGGGTTCAATCTTCATTTTCAACCTCCAAACCCTTTCATAATTACATTAAGTCTCTCAATTTGTGCATGCAATCCGTCAATTCATTCAATTCTTTCATCATCTACCCCTAATTCATCATTGTCTTCCATTAATTTAACCTCCACTATAGGATTGTTATGTTAGGGTTCCACCATATTCAAACCTTCATCTATCTCCATAAAATTTTCAATTAGTGGTTTAGTTCTCCCAATTGATCCATAAAAACACCAATTTTGTATCCACAAAAACCTTAATTTGTTAATATCACACTTCAAATTAGATAAAGGAATGTCTAATTCAAGCCAACATTCAGATAGATGAAAGACCGGTTTGCACAAGGAAGAAGACAAGATCTATAGTTGGTGGCTGACCAAGCCTCGATCTCCCACCATATTTTATTGATTTTTGCTTCAATTTTTGGCTTTTCCCCTTACTCTATTATATGATTTATGTAATTAATTTATATATGACGAGTGGCTAAATTCCTTATTATTAGGGATGAGATTAAGATCCTATACTATGGTTTAATACATTAATAATAATTTCTTTGTTTTCTTAATTATCATGAGATTATCATTTGACACTTCTCTAATTGATATCATTTATACATGTGATTATATTAAGTGTGATTTATAATGTACACATACCATGTTCTTTCTTCCTTTTAGTGATAACATGCAAAATTATATGTTTGGCACTTAGCTATATAAGCATACTATAAATTATGTGAATAAATTATAGTTAGGTTAGATAATAATTTATCCAATAGTTTTGTAATTGTAATTAGAATAGTTCAATGTTTAGATAAGTGTGAGCCAAAGGCTGTGAATACAACTTCACATGCTTAATATATTAGTTTGAATACTTAGATTGACATATTTCCACTTATTCTTAATGTATTGCATTTAGTTACATATAGAAGCCACTTGTTGTGACTATACAACTAGAATTTGAAATGATTAAATAATGGTTCTTTGTTGCATTAAATTAATTTAGAGAAGCGATATATAGTGTATAGATATATATTTTTGGCTTGCAACTTGATTGATATTTCTTCATGACTAATAAGTGACAGAATAATTATTTATTTTTATCTTAACCTAGTGGTGGAAATCAATTCCCTAAAACATTTGTCATATATGCATTCATCCACATTTTCTTATTTGATTTTTTATTGCATTATAATTTAACCTATATTTGTGTTTTCTTATTAGTAATTTTGTAGGGGTCTAGAATCCAAGGTAGCATTCTATTTTATATTATTTGCATGTTAGCAAGTAAGGACATGGCATCTCAATCCCTAACATTGAATGACACCCTTATTCACCTATACTGTAATTGTACAATTAAGAACTACTCTAGACATCGTTGATTGGTTGCAATGTTGTTCTAAATTATAATTCACTTTCAGAATATTGGTTGTAAGAACAATAGAGAACTAAAATGAAGTATGGTAGATGGTAGAGAACAAAATATGAGAATTTCTAGTGTTGTGTTATTGTATTCTATTATTTTAAAAGTGAATTTAGGTTTGATTATGGTGTAATCATAGATAGTCGTTCGCTTCTTAAGGAATTACATAACTTTCTTCAAACTTGTGCACTCGAGATCGAAAGAAATGAGAAATGCATAACAATTGCTTAAGACTAGAAGATAAATTGCTTAGGACTAGAAGATAATAATTAAACAGTGATTGATTTTTCAATTTTTTTTCTATATGTCGAATAACTAAACGTCTACCAAAAATAAATTGACTGAGTTAGCATTCCCATAATGTAAGTTGAATTTTCATATTCTCAAATTGGTTGTATTATACACAACTTTCTTGATTTTAATTGCATCCAATAAATATTGTGGATTTAAAAAAAGAAAATAGTGAGTGTGGAGTCGATTGCCGACTCCTTAAATATTCTATGATTAAATCTGATTGATTTTATTTTTGTTAAAATTAATTAAATGTATTATAAGTATAAAATCAAAGTCATGCTAACACATGGAACGATGATTGCATGCATATTTTAAATATTCGTGAAGACGTTGAAGGTCGAAAACAAAGAATAAAACCTATACATATGAAGAAAGTCGTCAAAAAGATGAAAAACTAAATTAAGGGGAAGAAGGATGAAATGCAGGAGGGCACAAATCCACTGGCGATGATTGGACCAATGAATGACAAATTATTGTTGAATTTTTTTTCTACATCTAACATATAAATTTTTTTGATACAATTAGAAATCTAATTAATTATTTATTGATCAGAAAAATAAATAAATTTAATGTCCCTAAACAAAAAATAATAATATAATTATTTATGTATTAGAATTATATATATACACATATATACAATAAAAAGTAAATTTTGATACAAAACTCATATTTTAAACTAAATACTCTTAAATAAGATGACGATAATACCATATCTTAATGTCAAATAATCCTATATATCTTTCCATATAAGAAATTTTTTAATTCCACTAGCCAAATCCTAACGTAATAATTATTTTACATAGTCTATTTATTTATTTATTTAATTATGGGCCATTAAGACTATATATTTGCGCATTTAATTTAGATATTAATTACTCTATTAATATACTCATTTTCTAGCTGGGACTTGACTTTATGAACGTCACAACATTAAAATTTGATCCAAACTTACAAACGCACGAGGTATAAATTATGATGGTACAACGATCGCTGAACCGTACACCATATTAGATGCTGCGCAACATAAAAAATGCTAGTTTTAAGTATCTCATCTCATGCGGCTGTTTGTTCTATAACATAAGAAAAAGTAAATAAACAAAGATGACTTCATGCCTGGAGCGGCAGGGACGCTATTACGCAGCCAAGGATCCTAGAGTTAGATTCTACCAAAATTGTGGGAGTGTGTTTTTCAGGGTCGTGCGTAACATATTTTTGTTGACGGTACGTTATCTTCGTTGAGAAACAATGACGTGTACACATCGACGCCGTAGCGGAGATCGCCTAAACCTTCCATACTTGAGTTATCAAATGTCAGCCACCAGTGTCTCAAAAAATAAAAAAAAAAAAATTAATTGTCAGCCACCAGTTTCTCTGCATCCCACTCCCAGATGCAGCTGAAAAATGCAAACTGGCGCAGGCAAACACTGTAACGAACGTTCTCCATTGTAACCGAGCTCCTTCAACTCAATTACGTAGCACTGATACACTGCTCGCACTCTCCACCCCTCCATGATCTCTTGCTCCATTTTCAAATCTCTCTCTATCTCTATAAAGCCTAATTTTCTACTCGCCAGAACAGCAGAACTTCCTCCCTTAATTAAACTCCAGGAAGTATCGCATTTGAATAATGGCGGAATCGGATTGAACCCTACCACTTACCTGTCGAAGGACTATGCTGACAAAGGAAAGGGCACACACGTGCTTAATCGTCATGAAGGTGCGCTGGAGGAGGATGAAGAGAAGCGGGATGAGGGAGAAAAGCAGGTTGTTTGCTACGTGGAAGTTATTTCATGGCGGGAACGGCGAGTTAAGGCCGATATTTCGGTGAATGCAGATGTCGAGTCGGTCTGGAATGCCCTCACTGATTATGAGCGGCTTGCTGAATTTGTTCCTAACCTTATTTGCAGGTGACTTTTAACTGGAAATTTACTTGTTAAAAAATAACATCAAATCTGATACGTTCAATTATAGGATGTATACAACTTTCGTTCTTATCGTTGTTAAACTAGAAGTTATTTATTTATTTTATCCAACTTCAATTTCGAGAAGACATATGATAAAGGGTCAAGGGCATCTTTTTCCTGTGAAATTCTAAACAAATTAAAAATTCATATATATATATAAGTTAGGACAGATATTTAACATATAAAAAATAAGGGGCAGGAATTGAAAATATTGAAATAATGGTCGAAGAAATTATATTTTGTTATGTTGGAAATTTTGTTCTTTACTTTCCCGGTGTATTCAGTCTCTGCCTCTCTGGTATGTTATATTTCTGGTCGTCGAAAGACTTGGGATGGTATTAGGTGTTATTCTTTCTGTGGGCATGCTTTTAAGCTGTTTAAAATTAATATTTCTTATATATTATACTTAGGTATTCTTAGGCTAATAATCATAAAAATAATTGAGTAGATATGAGAACGGGCACTTTCTGTTGTTATGCTAGTTACGGTTACGGAATTGAAAAATGTTTCTGCGAGATATATTCAATATTTGCTTTGACCGTTTGATCATAAGATTATGCGACTACTTGCACGTAACTAGTTTTGTATTAGTTTTCCCTTAATTATTTGAATTTGATCGCTTATATTGGAGGAGAAGGTGTGGTATTTCTGTTTGTTTTCTCTTCCTTTTATGCTCCCAACTACAGTGTTCTATTTTTCATGATTAGCTTATATCTTTGGTTGTCAGTGGGAGAATACCTTGTCCACATCCTGGAAGAGTATGGTTAGAGCAAAGAGGCTTACAAAGGGCATTATACTGGCATATTGAAGCCCGTGTTGTCTTGGATCTTCAAGAGTTTCCAGATTCAGTGAGTATATAATTAGTTGAGACCTGGATCAACCCTTGTTGCTGAGTGATTTCATTCTAGATTCCCTGTGTGTGTGTACGACATCCACAAAAAGGTTTATGCTTGCAGAAGATGAATGGCATCAACATCAAGCATGTTTTAGAGTTTATTTTTTCCCCTCCAAAATTTGTGGTGCATATACGCTGAATTCGTGCATGTACATTCATCCTATATTTAGTAAATGAACCATGCCACTGCTGTATTCTGGTTCACATTTGTAAATATATGGTGCCTCGAACTTTCAATGTTTTGAACATCAATAATTCAATGTTATGAAAAGTTGTGTTTCTAATTCTTTTTCATTTTTCCCCCTGAATTAGCCAAATGGCCGGGAACTACATTTTTCCATGGTTGATGGTGACTTCAAGAAGTTTGAAGGAAAATGGACAATAAGATCAAGTAGCAGGTACATATCTTTAGTTTGATTGACTTATTTGTTCTGCTGCTGGTTATTTGTCATTTCTTGGTACAGCATATCTGAGGTCACTGTATAGAATTGAACAATGTTAGCTTTGATTACATTTGAAAGGGCTCAATGGTTTTATTCTAATTATCATATGCAGCCTTTGACAGAAAACAGAACTACCTCACTAAAACGTTCTAGAACCTCTCCTAGATGTGTCTAGTACACTGGAATTCTCTGGGGGTGTTCTAGAACGTTCTAGAGTATCCTAGAAGAGTATGGAATGATAAAGAAGTAAGTGGGTTGCTCTAGAGTTTTTTGTTACAAGGTAGAAAATAAGGTAATACTAGATATTTTAAGGGAGGATTATATAATTCTCTTGGAAGGAAGGAGGGAAAGATTTGTAGGGTAAGTGAAGGTGTAGGATACACTGGAAGGACTTAGTGTAGGGTGTTTTAGAATATTTCTATAAGGAGGTGGATTGTCTATAAAAGGAGGCCACCCCTCTTATTTGCATCAATCAAGCTCCAATCTCTCAAGTTTCTCTCCTTGTACCCAAAGTTCTCAAGCAATAGATTAAGCTTTTCTGCAATTTTTCGGTGTTCTCTGCCTCATGTTTTAGGTTACCATATTGCAGGTTAGGCTAACTTGTCTTAACCTTACCTGAAAAAAAGAATTGTGACTAAGTACTGCATGAGTCTCAACGAAAAGATTCATCTTATGACAATTAGGGCATAGGTTGCGAGGTTTGCACATTTGACAAGTTAGCTACAAGTGGTAACTATATAAGATGAATAGTATGACAAAACCAATTATAGTAGCACTGTGGTTAAAGTGGAAAAAAAGAGGCAAGGAAACTAAGAAAGTCTAAGGATGCTCTAAAAAGTTGGAAGCTATGTTGGTGCAAGTGGTGGAGTTCTTGAGTGATTTTAAAGGAATGTGAGAAGACATTGACATCGTCATGGATGGCATAGTCCGACATGAGAAACTTTGATCAAATGGTTGAGGCATTAATGCAAACACCATTTCCAAGTTAAAGGTGCGTTTAACAATTTTTTTTTTGAAAACAAATAAACAGTTTTCCATGTAAAATTAGTATAATGTGTTTATTTTTTCATGTTATAAAACTACTTTTTAATTTTACAAATTTGAAAACATGTTCATCTTTTTCTAGATTGGATGATAATGATAATAATTACCAACATTATTCATAATAATAATATTATTAATTTCAATAATTATAGTTTTATTATTATTAATAGTAGCGATGAAAATAATAATAATAACAATAACAATACTTATAATAATCATGAAAAAAAAATCTTAATATTAAAATTCATATTCATAATGTTATTATTATTATTATCATCACTAGTAACAATGATAATAATAATAATAATAACAATAATATTAATATCTTAATTTTGAGAATAATTATGATTATAATAAGATTAATTAAAATTAATATAATAATATCAATCATAATAATAATAATGATATTAATGTTAATCATAATGATAATAATAATAATTAATATTATTATTATGAAAAATTATTATAATATTATTTTTATGTATTGTAGCAATAATATTATTATTTATGTAAGAAATAGTAATATTAATATTATTCTTGTTACTAATATGCATAATAATTATATTATTATTTTTAATAATATTAATATTAATAATGTTATAATTTTATTAAAAATCATATAATGAAAAATATTATTATTATTTTTATTATTATAAATATTAATAAATATAAAATATTAACATTAATAATAAATTTATTATTAATATTAATGAAATTATTACTACTACTACTACTACTACTAATGATATTAATATTCGTAATGATAATATTATTAACTTTATTTATAATATTATTACTAATTAATAATTAATATTTATAAATTATTATTATTGATTTTCATAGTAATAATTAGCATGTTATTATTATTTTATGAATATTAATACTGATATAAATTTTTAACAATATTAATATTAAAGCTAATAATAATATTATTATGAATATTAATGTTAATCATAATAATAATTCTATAAATAATATTTTTAATTGTGTTAACAATAGTAATATCATTAGTATTATTTTATTAATATTAGTACTTATAAATATTAATATTATTATGATAAAAAATAATAAGCATACTAATCTTATTATTGATAATAATGATAATAATATTAATATTATTATTAATAATAATTTTTCAAATAGAAAATATGTAGAAAACTAGGACATATATTTATAAGGAAAATTCAGAAAATATAGTCTAGGTTGTTTTTCAATTTTCCTCTCAAACTTGGAATTTTTTTCCCCCAGTTTTCTAATCAGAAAAATGGAAAATGGAAGTTATAAACATGTTTTCTTTCCTAAACGCACTCTAAAAGATTTGATAACATTCTTTCCTAAATGGAGAGCTACTTTTTAGGTAACAGGGTTGGTAAATGAAGGTGCTAAAGTATGGGTTGTTTTTCTCTATATTGGTACTACAATGGTGTGGCAGTTTAAAAATATTAATTGTATGGAGGTTGGATGTGCTACCATTGTCACTTGGGTTGAATTAAGAGGGAGATTAAGAAACATTACAAAGGTTGATGATGCAATGGCAGTTGTAAATTCATTTATAGATCTTACCCTATCTAAGAGTCTTAGTGAGGAGATCAGAGGAAAGGTGGGAGAGGTGATTTTAGAGGGTGGTGATGCTGATTTCCTACCAAGAGCCCAAGAGATCACTATCAAGACAAGGGGATAAGTGATGATCATGGCCGGTACTAGAGGAAGGATAAGGGAAAATATGTTGATTATGAAAAAAGTAGAAGTCAAAGGTTTGCGTCTTGTGTGGCAAGAGACTATCCACAAAGAGGAAAGCTTGCAATACTAGTTTGTGAGAAGACAGATGAGTTGGAGAAATTAGAGCCACTTCACATAAGGGCCATGCAACACCTCTTCACTATTCAATCGGTGCCAAGAGATAAGGCGAATGACTCGTCTATGTGAATTTAAATGTTTGTGGCCAACCAACCATGGTGCTGCTGGATACAAGGGCAATCAACAACTTCATGTCAATAGGGTTAGCAAAGAAGTGTAAGCTATAAGTTGAGAAAAATTGGTTAAATGTTGAGGCGATGAATTCTAGCCCACAATGGATATGTGTAATTGCTTGATATGTATCAATTAAGGTTGTAGGTGCCCATGAAAAGATAGATTTCATTTTAGTAAACCTAGAAGACTGTCATGCAATATTGGATTAAGACTTCTTCAACATGGCTAAAGCACACATGGTGCTAGATTAGACACTATGCAAATGGAATGGCGATGGATCTCCTTTGAGAATTGAATATGAAGAAGTGTGAATCCTTACCAAAGGTATACGCAATTCATATGATATCCATGTAAGTCATGGGGAGTGTACGAGTTAGGGATAGGCTGAGGACTGTGAAGCAAGGGAGATTCCACACCAAAGAGGTTGCAAATTGCCTAAGTGAAGATAAAGACAAAGGGTGTATAAGGGACAAAGTTAAGGACATTGTGATTTTAGGTGAGGAGAGTGTCATGCAGTGAGATCAATCATAAAGCTCATTGAAACGTTCAATTTGGTAGGAAGCATGTAGTAGATGGTCTAGTGCGCTATTGAATTCTCTAGAGTGTTCTAGAAGTTCTTAAAATATTATGGAATAATGGAGAAGAGAGTGAGTTGCTCTAGAGAATTTTTGTGTGGGGGTGAAGATAAGGGAAGGCTAGATATTTCAAAGGAGGGTTCTAGACCCCTCTTGAAAGGGAAGAGGGGTAGTTATTTGTAAGGACAAGAGAACAACCTTGATCACACTAAGAGGAGACTTAGTGCAAAGCTACTTAGACTATTCGCATAAGAAGCTTGCCTATATAAAGAACCCTCAATTGCATTCGTCAACCTTCAAGCTCTCAATTGAGTCTCAAGTCTCTTTCCGTGTTCTCAAAGTTATCAAGCAATTGCTGTAAATTTCTTTTTGACTCTTCTTTCTAAAACTTTGTTTTAGAATGTCTTTATCAAAGAAAAAAGGTAAAATTATCATCAAGAGGCCCTTTAACATTAAATGGCTGGTTTTGGTTGGCTGTTTTCTTTAGGTGGCTGTGATCCGGTATTTTGGTAGCTTTTTAAGCATAACTAGTCACTAGGATTTGAAAATTATTGGAGCCCGCTCTTTATCCTGCATGTTGTCCCCTCAATGATGGGAGAATGTGGATTGCAAATAGTAGAAACAATCATTGCTAGCTTGTGCTTGGAAAGTGGATAATTTTTTGAGAGATGTCGTCTTCAAATGTGGCCAAATGCCACATTACCCTTATAGTCAAACTGGTTCTAGTATGTTATGATATTGTTTCCAACCTTAATAATTTACATTCATTCTCTGCTGTTTGTAACTGCTTTAGGAGAGAACAAAGCAATAAAACTTATTAATACATTTGCACTGGGTTTTATTTTTGTAAAATTGCACCATATACCCCTGAGCTTAGGACAAATTACACCATATACCCTGTCCTCTATTTCTTACATCCATATACCCTTGACTTAGGAAAAATTACACCACATATCCCTACTTTATATTTCCATCCAAAACTAACACTAATACTGTCAAGATTTTGTGGTATTCCTAAACTACCCTCTCCTCACGTGCTACCTTTCTCACCAAAATTTACTCGTTAAACCCCCCATCAGAATACCTTCCATCTTTACCAGTTCTTGATAATGTTGGACAAGGCATGTAAAAAAGTAAGAGAGGAAGCTAAGAAGTCAGGTAATAAGCAAGGTGTAAAGTTTCATGGGAGTGTGTATGGAGTGGCCACCCCTTTATGCTTTATTCTTTCCTCTCTTTTTTGGTATGTTTTAGTGGGGTTAGTTGTTCGCTTGTATATTATAGCAATAAAATTTCATTTAGTTGTTTAATAATAGGTAACTTTTTTCTGAGCTGATGTATTATTATTAGCCATTTTGATGGAATTATTTTGTTGTTGTATACAATGTACATTACTCTGTGGATTGGCTTTGCCAAAAAAAAAAAAAAACAAAAAAAACAGCTTTCCCTTGTAGAGATTTTCTATATCCTAGGCTCCTAGCTAGCCTTTTAGCTTTGGAAATGCCATTTGAGTGCCACTGAATTGTGACAAAATTTGATGAAGACTTCCACTTTGTGAAGATGGAAAATGTGTTTTGGTATGTTTTTATCGTATTTCTGTAGTATAGGGCTATCTGGGCAAAATAGACTAATACCACCCTTGCTGGACATAATATTGTCACTGGTGGATTTTAGATGATATGATACATTGGAGGGGGTAAGAGTGGAGTTCGGTGTTTTCGAAATTTAGTTGAAGAGGTATCTTTTCCATTTCACATGCTGGATCTCATTTTTGTCTCTTTAGAATCTTTACAAAAACATGTGTATTTGGTGCAATATATAGTCGTTGGAGGGGGTATTTTTGTCATTTCACATAATATACTGATGTGTTTCTGTAAGGCTTCTAAAAAAATAAGGTTATTTGGAGCTATAGGGTATTTTTGTCATTTAAAAATTTATCCATTGTGACAAGGGTACAACAGTTGGGGAAAAAAAAATCTAATTGTAAGGGTATTTTTGGTATTTTAGGTGAGAAGCTAGGAGGAAGTAAGTTAGTTATTAGTAATATATATAAGGGTAAAATTGTTATTTACAATAAATATCATTCAAGTTAACAGTTAAATTCACAATTTGGATGAAAAGTTGACGGTAAGCACATATGGTGTAATGTTTCCTACTTTTGGGGGTAAATGGATATAAGAAATAGGCAATTGGGTATATGGTGTAATTTCTTCTAAGTTCAAGGGTCTATGATGCATTTTTCCTTTATTTTTTATATGATTTTATTTAGTTATGCATGAGCAAGTTCATTTCATCATGTTGTATTGGAAATTTAAACGCTGTGTAATTGACATGAAATGATTCTTCTGAATTTTCTTCATGGTTCCTTCAATTTGTGACAGTTAATCATATTACGAAATATCTATCTACATCTTCATAAAATTACTGATGATAATTCTTCTACATCTACAACCACCTCTTGACTGTTCAGGCCTTCGTCTACAATATTGTCCTATGAGGTGAATGTTATCCCACGATTTAATTTTCCTGCCATTTTTCTGGAGAGGATTATACAGTCAGATCTTCCTGTGAATCTTCGAGCCTTGGCTTGCAGAGCTGAAAGCAATTTTGAAGGGGTAAATAATGTTCCTGATGCAGAGAACCTTTCAACTGGGTCAACTCGAGACTCTAAGAATGGAGTTCTGGGCTACAGCCTAGCACAAGATCCAACATCTCT
This sequence comes from Tamarix austromongolica, assembly GCA_039764185.1. Classification (NCBI taxonomy): domain Eukaryota; kingdom Viridiplantae; phylum Streptophyta; class Magnoliopsida; order Caryophyllales; family Tamaricaceae; genus Tamarix; species Tamarix austromongolica. The sequence continues at coordinate 26,361,743 of CM077817.1, forward strand.
TCAGGAAGAGATGAAGAAGAGTTTGTCTGATGCTGCTTTGGGTCCTGTGCTGCAACAATCCGATGTTAACAGTAACTGGGGTGTATTTGGAAAAGCCTGCAGGCTTGACAGGTCCTCCATGGTGGATGAGATTCATCTTCGAAGACTTGATGGCCTCTTGGTAACTGATGGATTATATACTATTCTCAACTGGTTTACATGTTCAAGAAGTAACTCTTGTGTGGCACTCTCTGATTATATGTTCTCTACTGAAGGAGGATGGTGGCGTCCATCGCTGTGTTGCTGCTTGTATTACAGTGAAGGCTTCTGTTCGTGAAGTATGGAACATTTTGACTGCCTATGAGAGTCTTCCTGAGTAAGTATCTGAAGAATTTATTTACTTGTAAGCAATCTAGTTAAAAAACTGGATGCTCATGGCTGCAGAATCTAGCCTGCCTATGTGAGCGGTTCCTTTACTTGAAATTCATTTATTAGCTTATGTTTTAGGATCAAGCTCCACTCTATCCTGACTTCAATTCTTGAATCCCATTCCTTGGTTATTACTCTCTCCATATCAAAAAGGAAGTCATTCTATCATTAAATTTTTGTATACAAAAGAAAGTCATTTTAGAAAAGTTAAAACCTGCTTTCTATTTTTACCCTCACGTTTTTTTTAATTATATATGCTTTAAATACTTAGTTATTTTTCAATGAAGGGTTTAAGTGTAATTTTAAGACTATTTTTATTACTTTTTTTTTAAAATGTGCGAATTGACAGAATTACTTCTTTTTTAATACGGAGGGAATAAAAGTTAGTGCAACCTGATGACTTTGATGTCTGTTAGCAATTCATAAGTAGGATTCTACAGGTTTCACTTACCACATGTTTTAAACATTATTATCTGGAAAATCTTCGAAGTTTTGCTGCTTCTACTTGCACATAGCATGCTAACTGAAGCTTGATATGCTCATAAAAAAAAATCATATCATGTTTGCTATCGAACTTGCTAACTGGACTTGATTTGAGACAAACCATGAGCAATTATGCAGTTGGTTGCAAGGAAGGAACCCATAGAACTTCTGAAGGATTGTTATAGATGGTGGATTTGGTGAAATACACTTGAAGATTTAGGAGAAAATATTCCAGAGGAAGTACATATATTTAGTTTAACTCTGATTTAGAACCCCAAAGGAGAGAAGAAAGCAAAGTACCCATAGGGTTAAAACAAATTATAAAGAAAGAATGATATTACAACTAAAGCTGACGTTACACAATCTATAAAAGACAAATATATGAAGGATCTTCCCTGCCCATGTCTTAGTTTGTCCTGTGCAAGTCAAGGTAAAGGACCTAATGGATGTGTCTTGCCATGTTTATGACGAGGTTTGTTGTTTATACAATGAAAATTGAGATCAGATTCAAGAAGCTTTCGTTTTTCAGCTGTTTTTTATGCACAGCAACTCGATCTTAAATTCTGTTAATAAATGTACTAGAATATTAATTCCATGTGAAGGCAAGTTATCTTTTTTAGCTCTGACCTTGTGACATGGTCACATTAGATGGCTTGACATGTCATTCCTGCTTTTTATGTGGTTTCTTTGCCGGCTCCACATTTGTTCACGTATAGAAGTTATTTTCATGCAGATTCGTTCCAAACTTGGCCATTAGCAAAATTTTATCCCGAGATAACAACAGAGTTCGCATTCTTCAGGTACTGGAAGTCTGGAACAATGTTCATTTCATAGCAGCAGATGATGCACGCACTCTCTAGAATTCATAATATTATTAATTCTGACATTATTCTAAATACTGTAGTCAGCACAGCTGTACCTTGAAATTAGGGGACAGTTATCAGTTCTATCAGTGAGAAATAGCTGGCCAGAAGCATTACTGGTGTTACAAGTTCTTTGATATCCATGAATTTGCACCTAATGAGACTGGCTTGAGATGGTTTGGCCTTTCTTTCCATCCTAGTATTTTTCTGTTCCTTGGGGTTGGGTGTCTGGGACAAGGTAGGTGTTGGGGTTTTATCCAACATTGGCATTATATGTGAACGATACGAATTGCGGGTCATCGTGTAAATTAAGCCCGTATATAAGTGATCATATTTACGTATAAATTATTTGGGCTTTATGTATCTAATTAGTTGTGGATCCATATGTGTAGAGACTTGAGTATTCTAAATTGTTGATGGACCAAATTAGAATAACCTGATAGATAACATGTTAGTTATCTGTATATAGGGTTGTGGTCCTGGGGTTACATATACTTCATCCTATTTGATTCCCATCAGTCAATAGAAATCGATGAGTGTGTGCCTGATCTAGAAGACCACAATACCGCAAGTATAGTTATTATCACAAATCCATCATTCTCACGTTATGGATTTAAGTACACTTCCGCATTATTATTATTATTATTATTATTATAATCTTGATGAATTAGCATTTGATCCAGTTGGATCTATAGATTATATATTAAGCTATCAGTAGGAGGATTGAAGAAATAATATGATAAAAACAAAAATAACAACAACAACAACATTACATTTTAGTTTAATTGTTCAAACTAAAACTGAGATTTAATTGGTCAGATTAAAACCGAGTTTTATAAATTTGTAGGTGATGAAGGATGATTTTGGTGAAAAAATATCATTAATGAATAAATGCAGTTGCTGGTTATTCCGAAAAAAAGAAAAAGAAAAAAAATAACTATAATAATAATGCAATTTTTTGACATTCTAGAGTTGAAGTGTGGCATTAAAACTTGTCCATACTAAAAGGGCTTGTTTGGTATGGGGGTAATAGTGGTGGAAAAAAAATTTCGTTCAAAAAAATATATTTAATTTCAAATAGATGATACAAGATGTATAGAATATGGGGTAATTTTTTACCAAACAAGCACCAAAGGTTTTCTTTTTCGCAAATGTCAAGTTCTTTTGAATAATATAATCATATTACAAATCAACTTGATATGAGAATCTCCAAGTATTAGAAACCAACAATAATTGAAGGATCAGCTATTGTATAATCTTGCTTTTGTGAATTATAGTGGCTTGGAAGAAAAAATGAATTGCATGGATAATTGGATGTGCTTGTCACTCCAACAATCACAATGTCTGCAGTTCTTGTATATTTTTGGAAATATGGCTGAGATAAACAGCAATTGGCATTTACTTGCAGGAAGGATGCAAGGGCCTCCTGTATATGGTACTTCATGCGCGAGTTGTCATGGACTTGTGTGAGTACCTTGAGGAAGAAATTGGGTTTGAGCAGATTGAAGGGGACTTTGACTCATTTCAGGGAAAATGGCAGTTTGAACAGCTCGGCAGTCATCATACCTTGCTCAAATATTTTGTTGAGTCAAAAATGCGGAAGGATACTTTTCTTTCTGAAGCAATTATGGAAGAGGTAAGCAAACTTGAGCTTGTGGCCACTAAAAGCAAATGCATTTCATCGACTTTACAACACATCAAACTAGACATGAAAATTGGAAATCATGGCCACACAGTGATTTTCTTTATGATCTGATTGATTCAGGTTGTATTGAAGTTTCTCTATTCTTTTATCTTTTTATCTGATCTTTTTTCCTTTTGTTTTCCTTGTAATAACAGTGCGGAACTTTACTGACTAATCTCTTTGAAAATTAGTTCATGAAAGTGACAGACATTCTGCCTCTGGATTGATAAAGTTCTTTAGTGAAAGTACCTAACAAGTAACTCTCTCTGATGCATTATTGCACAGCATACTACATAATCAATCAAAAGCAATCAAATCTAAGATTCAATGGTTTGTATTCACTGATAATCAGTGCAGTATAAGGTATCCACTGCATCTGTGATAACAGAGCTTACGCTCCTGCAATCTTGCCCCAGTTAACCCTTCCAAGCCCATGCTGTTGTGCACATGTCACTGCAAACCTCTCTGCCTGAACTTCAAAGATTTCAGGCTCGACACAAGCAAAAACTTTATTTGCCACTGCAGCAGCAAAAGCACCTTCAAAGTCTTGGGCTTATGATTCAAACCCATATTTTGCCCAAATCATGTTCCCAGTTAATATTGATGCAGCTTCATTCCGGTTTTTTATTTGTTATGATCCGTTAGTGGGTTTAGCTGACAAACACTGGGAAATATCATCTTTTTATTGCTTAAAATCCTTGCATTGTGAAGCTGCAATAATTTTTTTTTGGGCTGATACTGTAGGTGATATACGAGGATCTTCCATCAAATTTATGTGCTATTCGAGACTATATTGAAAGGAAGACAGGAACAAGTATGTATGAGACAAATGACCAAACATGTATGCAGCAACTGAATGCCACATCAAGTGATGAGCATAATATTCATGATGTCAAACCAGCTAGGGAATCAGCTGATATGAGTGTTTCAAGTCCCTTGAGACAGAGACCTAGGGTTCCTGGTTTGCAGAGGGATATTGAAGTCCTGAAAGCTGAGATCCTGACATTCATTTCTGAGCATGGGCAGGAAGGTTTTATGCCCATGAGGAAGCAACTTCGCAAGCATGGTAGAGTGGACATTGAAAAGGCTATCACTAGGATGGGTGGCTTCAGAAAGATAGCTTGTTTGATGAATCTCTCTCTTGCTTACAAACAGAGGAAACCAAAAGGTTACTGGGAAAACCTTGAAAACTTGCAGGACGAGGTAATTTAGTCAGCCTTTGTAGTGTATTTTATTGGTGTCATGATAGCCACTCTCAAAATTTTTTTTTTGTCACAGATTAGTCGTTTCCAGAAGAACTGGGGAATGGACCCATCTTACATGCCCAGCAGAAAAACTTTTGAGCGAGCAGGTAAACTTTTGGATTGCATGTCAATGGCTATTTATTATGTTTAAAATGGCACATGAAAATAGTCCCACCTCAAGCCCACACCTCGAGTGCCCATAATATACATATAGGGAGGGGAGGGGGAATGGCCTTGAAGCATGAGCTTGAATATCCTCAAGTGCCAGCAAGTTCAAAGTCAAAACTTGCAATTCTAGCCTCCAAGGCCTCTTTGATCTCATGACAATGACCATTGCCATAGTATGCACTTATCGAACACCATTTTCATATCTTGTGTACATGATACTGATATTTGAATTCTTACAGGTCGCTATGACATTGCAAGGGCTCTGGAAAAATGGGGCGGTTTGCATGAAGTTTCTCGTCTTTTATCACTAAAGGTTCGACACCCAAATAGGCAGGCAAATAATGTAAAAGATAAGAAAAATGATTATGTTTCATCATCTAATGTTAATGTTGAAGATAAGGTTGGTTCTAAACTTTGTGTTCCTCAAGATACCGAGAAGTGGCTCACGAAACTGAAGGATTTAGATATTAATTGGGTGGAATAGATTATAGCATTCAATTTGTCTCTCTACCCTAATGCTCTGAGAGGCTTTGGACTTATCTGTGGCTTTAATATGAATGGAGTGTACTTTAATATAAATGAAGTGTGCTGATTGCCAAGTAGAAATTTAATTGTCAGAATACTTAAAATAATAAATGGGCCTTAATACATTGACTTAATTAAACTTTTAAACCGATTCCTTTTACAAAAGGCTTGATTGGTCTCTTGCACAGAAACCCAAGAGTGTAGATACTTGCATTGAACTTTTGTCTGAAAAAATTTACTCATCAATAGTGGAGAACGAAATGGTTGCTTTATAGTTTTTTTTTTTTACTTGGAAGCCGCTTGCAGGAATCTAGAGAGCTTTGACATTGTCGAAGAGGAAGAAAGTTGAACTATAATGGAAACCTTTAACCTAACCTAGGTGGATGATAGAAAAAGACAAGTAGGTAACTAAATATGTAATTACATTATTGTTTGAAATCATTAAAATTTTAACTTTTCAAGAACCAAATGGAACATAAGAGAGTCCAAATCTTGAGGTGTCCTACATATCCATGTATCTCTGCATAGTGATTGTTCGGCAGTTGGGGATGTTGCTAATTTGTATAGCTAGGATTTTATCTGGCATCCTATGTTGTAGTTGTCACAAGGAGTGTAAGACCCTAATCAAATCATGCAAGCATTTTCTCGTTCCTTCCTATATATTTTGAAGGGAGTGATGTGTGGTGGAGCATATTGTGGCATTTAGTAGTTTAAGGGGGCCAGAGGGTACACAAGGTTTTGCAAGGTGGACTCCGCAATTGTATCGCAGGAGATGATAGAATTTTGAAAATGATGTGTTCTAGAGGGCGTTGGGGCCTAGGGTCAATTTCCACAAGATTGAATTAATTGGGATCCAAGTTTTAGATGGATGGTTAAATACAAGATCAAAGGAGTTGAAATGCAGAGTGGGGTCGTGCCTTTTAATTATCTCGAGATTTTGATGGGCGATGCACCATCTAGGTATGCCTTATGGAACCCGAGGATTGACAGAAATGAGAAGAGGCTTGTAGCTTGAAAAGGAAAGCTTCTCTCCTTAGGAGGCTTGTTAACCCTCATATAATTGATCATCCATAATCTTCCCATATATTATTTGTTTATGCTTAAAATGTTAGTTGTGGTTGCAGATAAAATTGAAGGCATTTAGGTGTTTCTTGTGGGTTGGGTATCAAGCGAATAGAAGGAAAGTCCACCTCATCAAGTGGGAGATGGTTGGACGACCCAAAACTTTTAGAGGATTATGTGTGGGTAATTTGTGCCAAAAAATTTATATGGTGATGGTGACTATTAAGACAGGTAGGGGGGAGACTTGGCAACAAATCATAGTCAAGATTTATCACCAAGCCTTAATTTCGTGTCTTATTTTTGGACGGTTCCAAATGGAGGATTTTGGAGGAATATATGCAAGGCAATTCTTAGCAACCAAAAGTATCTAAGTGCCTACAAATTGGGGTTAAGAATGCAAGTGGGCAATGGAAAAATAACTCTCTTTTGGTTTGATATTTAGATTGGAATGAGCCACTGAATTATTTTGCCACACTTATTTTCACTTGCGATAAACAAACAATCGAATCTTAGTGAGATGGGGAAGTGGGATGATACAATTTGGTAGTGGAGCATCATCTAGAGGAGGGCGTTATTCTTCTGGGAGATAGATTTGGCTCAACTACTATTAAGATATGTTACACAATGCTCACCTCACCTTGACAAGGTAGGATCAACTATGTTGGAGTCATTCCAAAAAGGGGGAGTTCTCGATTATATGTACGTCAAAGGCTCTCAATGAGTCCACAAATTCAGTAATTCTACAGATTTCCTTACATTTTTGGGAAGGTATCATTCCTAGGCGTGTTGATTTCTTTGTATGGTTGATATTTTATGATAAGGCCCATACAAGTATGTTTTTGACACATAGTGGCATTATATAGATTGGCGAAACCTCATGTGGATTATGCAATTGCATTGATGAGGAGGCTAGTCATCCATTTCTGCATTGTCCTCTTTCTTGGAAAATTTGGATATGGTGACTAGAGTTGAACAATGTAGATTTTTGGGAAGAACAAGGAAGGCTAGAAGACATTCTTTACTCCTTTTTATCCCTTAAAAGATTAAAATAATCCATGTCTCTTTCTTTATGAATCAATTAGTAGCTGCATGAGTCGGACATATGAAGAAGAGCTCAACCATTTCGAGATCAGCATGGAGAAACAACTCATGGCCAATTGATATAAAGTGGTATATTATGTAGTTTTTGTTATTTGTTTTAGCTCAAATCACTTGTATTAGTTGGATAAATTGTAACGTTTAATCCTGCACTCCATTTATAAGAACAAAGGAAAGAATGAAAGAGTGATCAACTTGTTTTTGGCTGTAGAGTCCTCAACCTTCAACTCTAGTGTAAGAGTTTGAAGTTTAGCAAAAATCTTTCAAGATTTATCTTAAGAGTTTAAACCTTAGGTGGTTCTTGTAAGTGTTGATTTAAGGAGTTACTAAGAATCAATTTCATCTTATCAAATTTCTCCCCATTCTACTCTTAATTTTTGGTTGATCTAATATTAATTAGACACCACTTCCTAGTATAACCTAAGTTGGATCTCTTATGCACCAACATAGATGACACCAAATGAGTATTGTATATTCTACTCTATTTGATTAATACTTTTTCTCCTTTTAGTCTCTACTTGTTATAATAATACAATCTGGATCCCCTGATATTTTGGAGAAAACACTCTATGTGTCTGATATGACCAAAAATAACTTATAAACCACCTCTTAGCTTATCTCAAATTTTTTTGTTTTGTAATCAATTTTTTACTAGTTTATATGTTTGTTTTTGAAAAGCTACTTTAAGTAGGTTATAACTTATAAGCTTTCAACTAGTTTTTCCAAACATACTATAAGTTTATAATGCTTAAGCCATTCAAGAAAGAAAAATATAAAATCAAAGTATATCAGGATCAAATGTAGAACATATTTTTCTCTACCTCATCTCATATATCTGTATTGTTTACCTTTTAGAGGGCGTTTGGTAATAAGGAAGAGTGAGAACTTAAAAACTATGGTTGGAATAACAGTGACAATTGATAGGTGAAAATTTACTTAGTGATTTTTATTATTTGTTTGGTATACATTGAGACTGACTTGAAAATTAGTTAATTAGAGGCCAATTTATTCCCCATTACCAATTACTAGTCCTTTTGGCAAGTAAATTATTGGGAATAGATGCTCTAAAACTCTTATTCCCAATCCTCAAATTATTCTTATTCCCATGAGCAAAGATGAGATATATGAAAATTACTCTATGAAATTTACTCTCCATACATTCCCAAGTCCTTATTCCCTAAAAACAAGCCCTCCCTTAAAACTTGATTATTAGTTCTCTCTCCTAAAATGAGGCAATGTGGTTAGCTAATTTTTGGAGGAGAACTCAAATTTTACTTCATTTGGTAAGTAATTTTCAGTGGGTTCATTATTGAATTACAAATATTCGATTACCTTTTTATCATAATATATGATCTACGAATACATCTTTATCAATGTTAGTATAGTAATTACATTGCCAAAATCTTAGGTTTTCAAATTGGATCCGAACACCAGGATCCATGTGAATATCAATAACAAATTAATCAATATAACATACCTCTTGTAATTTGATTAAAGAATTGTGCTGAGATTTGTACACCAATCGCTACGCCTCTACTAGTATACACTGGAATGAGCTTGATCTAATATTGAGTGTGCTAGCACCGGAAAATATTTTCTAGGGTGGTAGTGGAATCAATTTTGGAAAACTAATTTTTTTATGTCTATTCTCAGTGTGACTCTTTCTTCCTTTTATAAGGGAGAGGAGCTCAATTAAAAGCCTATAACATATGGTATCAGGTATATCTAATAGACTTTGATTAGATAAGGTATCTTAGTCTAATTAGGTTATATTTAGCTCTTTCTAGTGTGTGCATCTATTTTGGCCCATAAGTCACAATCAATTATCTTGTAATACATTATTACGAGTATCCAAATTGTGTGAAGGTCGGATGTTTGACATAACCTCCATAATTAATTCCTAAGGTATATTAGTAACGATCTCCTAGTTGCGCTAAAACTAATCAATATACTCCTTTAACCCCATAATATCTTAATTGAACATAGGGTGTGAAATGTATCATCCTTATCTAGTTTAATTATATATTTTTTGATTCCATAGTTAGACTAACTAAAAACATGATTGAATTTCAATCCAATTGAGCAAGATAATGCATTTCTTAGTATGACCAATTGAGGGGCCATGGATCCTTATATGAGAGGGATAGTTTCATCTCATTCACTTTTGTTCCTCAACATAGCTCATAACATGTGCAATCATTACCTTTATAATCACATGTCTAAAAGGTGATGCGAAGTAATGTTAAATAAATTAATCCTCATGTAAGCAACTATAGCAAACTTAGGTCGAATGACTACTCTTTAAGTTGATATAAGAATTATCAACGACACATTTATACAACAACTTTACAATGTTCTCATGCTAGGTCAATATAATATAATGTTCTCTGACATGTATTCATGTGATTAACATAATATCATGTATTTATGGCTTGTTGTCGCGCACCGACTTCTTCATCGATTTTAGCTATGTGCGACCTTAGTCTTTTCTCATTCCTTGAGAGAATAAGCTAGCCTTCTTCCTCAAGTGTACTTAACACTTAGATAAAAGATTCCTCTAAGACCACCACACTAAATCCTTTATAAGAGAACTCAAGAGAGAGATTTTATAGAGAGAAAGGAGATTGTATTATAGAAAGAAAAGCTCTGAATACAATTCTTTGTTGGATGATTTTTAAATGACTTTACCCCCTCTATTTATAAGGGAAGATTCACCCCTTCCCCTTCCCCTCCCCCATAAATATTCTAGAGACAGGCATAATGGATCTCTCTAGAATGGACCAATAAGTCTTTTAGGGTTGCTAGAAGAGTCCATTAGGGTTTCTAGAGTTATTCATACTCATCCATATAAATGTAGAATAATCTAGAGATATCCCCTTCTAGAACCATCTAGAATCATTTAGGAGAGTGTAGAACCCTATACATCTCTCTATACTTATCTACACTATATGATGATATTCTAGATTATTCTAGGGCCCGCGGAACCTCAATGTATGCCTCTTGATGCGGCCTATAACATCCTCCCCCACCGAAACCATTGACGTCCTCGACGATGATAGAAGATAGATAATTTTGGATGGAATCCTAGAATTGCCATAAGTTTTCTAGTTTTTCCCAACTATTCTGGCTCTCGTATAGTCCCTTCCTTCTAATGAGGTACTCTTTGTAATTTGACATCCCTTTTCTCTTGATCACCTGGTTGACCAAAATCTTTTCAACTTCATGATTGAAGGATGTCACATTTGTAGGCGGTGCATGCTTGCTTTCTCTTCTAGTTGGGTCTTCCTTGTCTTCATGGTAAGGCTTCAGCAAGCTCACATGGAAGATCGGATGAATCTTCAACTTTGAAGGTAGTTTTACCTGGTATAACACCTTCTCTACTTTCTTCAATATTGGGTATGGCCCTTTATATCTTCTTACCAAGCCGTTGTGCACTTGGCGGAAATGATTGAACACTTATGGGGACAACTTCATCATCGCCAAGTCTCCTTCCTTGAACTCCACAAGCCTTTGATCCTTGTCTACCCACTTTTTCATCTTTTTTGAAGCCTTATCTATATGTGCCTTGGCTAGGTCAAGCTGTTCCTACCATCTATGTACAAAAGAGTGTGCTATAGGACTAATCCCTTTGTATTCCTTAGCCATTGTGTGTGGAGTGAGGGGTTGGTGCCCCATGACCGACTCGAATAGACTAAGCCTAGTGGACTCACTCTTCTAAAGATTATAAGAGAATTAATCCAAATTAATCAACTTGGCCCTATCTTTCTAATTAGTACTCACAAAGTGCCTTAGATACATCTGCACCAATATATTCGCCCTTTTAGTTTGCCTATTTGTCTATGGGTAAAAGCTCGTAGAAACGTGAAGCTTGAACCCCATTGACAGATAATGTCATTTATTCCTCATTAATTTTGTAAGATTTAATCTTTTCTCGAGTTTTTCTCTTTTGAATAGATTTTGTAGGAAAAGATAAAAATGAAGAAATTCAAAGGAGAAATCAACAAAAAGAAGAAATCAAGCAAAGAACACATCAAGATATTTTGAAGCAAGGGAAGAAAAGTTGGAAATGAAGCAAAGACACCAAGAAAAGTTGTGCTGAAATTTTAATGAAAGAAGAGTGAAAGAGAAAAGAACACGGTACCTCTGTGTTTCCTAAACACGGGCCATGTTAAAATCTCAGTTCTTTTTCAGAGTCCAGAATTTGGCAGAGAATTCAGAGAAAAACACGGAGGTCCCGTGTTTCCTAAACACAGGTCGTGTTTTTCTTAAATTTTGTAACCGCTCACGACCTTTTTTCTAATATATTCTCTATCAATTTTGGGTTCGAAAATCAATTTTGAGGATTCGAAACAATTGAATGTGCTCTCTTTCTCTATTCCCTCTAGAAAATACATGTACTTCATAATTCCAACTTGTTTTATCTTTCTTGTATTCTATTGAACAATTGACGGTCTGCAATTCAAGTGATAAGTTCTTCTCTATTCCTTTCTCAATTGCAAATTCTACATTTTGATTGAATGCAAGTAAAGTTTATGCAATTGTGTTTTTATTTTCGTGCTTTTAGTGTGTTGTTACTATTATTAGATGTTATTTGTATTAATGACAAGTTATTGCATGTAATAGTGTCATCTTACAATTATGAAGATGTTAGAGTAAATAAAACAAGGTAGGATGATTTGAGGATGGAATTATGTTTCAAATATAACAACACAATTTGAAGGTTTGATTCTATATGAAATTTAATTGAATCAATGGATGGAATTGAATGATTTCATATCATAGATTAAGAATTTAAACTAATTAGATTGATCACCTATTTAGTTTAGAACTTAATCTTCGCTAAGACAACATAATTAATCCATACTTGTTAATTAACGTATCTAGAGTAGCAAAAAGGTTAATTGTCAATTTTATCCAATAATTCATACAATTGCATAATCTGAGCTTATGTGGTTATGGTTGTAGTTGACTGCTTTCCATTCATAATGCTGCCATTAATTGAATCTAGTGTTCGTAACTTAGGTTATTAAATGGTTAGGTGATAAATTGAGAACTTATTCAATTTATTAGAATTGAGAGAAAGCAAAGAGATGAATTATTATGAGTTTCTAAAGGTCAACATTAAATTATTTAGAACCATCCTTTTTTCATAAGTATTTGATACCTTAATTCCATAATCAATTCATTCCTATTATGATTTATCAATTAGAGAGCAAAGTTGACTATAGTATAGAATTAGTAATAGAATTAATGAAATTATGTAACCGGGGTTTTAACATCAATTACAAAATTATTGATTAAACACCATTCCTTGTGGGTTTGACTCCTTATTACCATTGACTACGTAATTGGGAATCAGGATTTATGTATTAAATTTGTTGTGTATACTACAACGCATCACCCATCACCTTGAATAATTCTCTCTAGAACTTGCCATTGAAGCAGGGATCCCTATAACTGATGATGGACTTAGGCAATCCCCAATACTTTACCACACTCTTGAAGAATAATCGAGTGCACAAATCTTTAGTACAATCTCTTGGTACAGGAATTAATATCCCATATTTGCTTAACTTGTCAACCACCACCATGATCGATCCATAACCTTCAAACATTGGGAGTGCTGAGATGAATTCTATAGAGACACTCTCCCAAGGACTTTCGGAAATGGGTAAGGGCTCCAGTAATCCTGCAGGGAATCTTTACTCATTCTTATCTTGTTGGCAAATAAGACAAATCCTCACATATCCTTCAATATCATCCTGCATTTATGGCCAATAATAAGCATCTTTAATAAGAGCTAGTGTGTTTCTCATACCTAGGTGTCTAACCCATTTTGAGCCGTGACACTCCTTCATTATGTCCCTCCGCAAGTTCCCCCATCTGGGTATGTAGAGATTGTTTCCAATAGTGTACTCCCTCTTGTTCCTAGAATCTTCAAGTCTTTCCTTCCTTTTCCACCTTTATTAAACTCTGAGCAAAGGCATTGTGTATCATTCCCTCTTTGACTCATTTTAGGATATCTCCTGTAGGACCGCTCATTCTAGCAAGCATCGCCTTGAGGCTTAGGGCATCAACCACCACGTTTGCACTCCCAGGCTTGTACTCTATCTTGTAGTTAAACTCTGCCAGGAATTCCTACCAATGGGCTTACTTGGGACTCAACCTTTTCTGATTCTAAAAGTAACTCATTATAACATTATCTGTCTTAATGACAAATTTACTCCCCAGAAGATAGTGCCTCCATACTCACAAACAATGGATGATGGTGGTCATCACTTTATCCTGAACATGATACCACCTCTCTGTCTTATTCAATTTGTGACTTTCAAAGGCAATGGGATGCCTCTCTTGTATGAGTACTCCTCCAATGGCATAATCGGAGGCGTCCGAGTGCACTTCAAACTTTTTTGAGTAATTAGGTAGGCGTAGAGTTGGCTCATCCATCATGACCTTCTGCAGATCTTCAAAGGCCTTAACACACTCCTTATCCCAACTCCATGGGATCTTCTTCTTCAATGGGTTTGTGAGGGGTGTGGCCCTTCTTGAATACCCCGAGATGAATCTGCGGTAGTAGTTAACCAATCCAAGAAAACTTCATAGCTCCGACATATTCTTTGGGGCTTTCCATTCTTGAATGGCTTGGAACTTGCTTGTGTCCATCCCAATCTCCCCATCTTTGATGAAGTGGCCTAAGAACTTTACTTCGGTGAGAGCAAAGAAGCATTTTTTCCTCTTTACATAGAGCTCATTTTCCTGCAGTAATTGGAAAACAACCTTCAAATGCTCTACATGATCCTCTAGGGACTCACTATAGACCACAATATCATCTAGGTATACCACCACAAACTTATTTAAGTGTGGATGGAATATCTTTTCCATCTAAGCACAAAATGAGGCTAGGGCATTTGTAAGACCAAATGATATAACAGGGAACTTGTAAGAATCGTACCTTGTTACACAAGCGGTTTTAGAATCATCTTTTTTGGTGATCCTCACTTGCCAGTACCCCGATTGTAGATCTATTTTGGTGAAGTACCTTGCCTTTCCGAGCCGATCAAACAAGTCATCTATCAAAGTTAATGGATACTTGTCCTTTACAGTGATTTTGTTGAGTGCCCGGTAGTATACACACATTCGAAGAGAGCCATCTTGCTTCTTTTGGAATAACACTAGGGCACCATAGAGCTTTTGAAGGACGAACCAACCCAACATCGAGTAGATCCTTCAACTGCATCCTCAATTCTTCTAACACTGGAGGGTTCATTTGGTAAGGACTCCGTGAGGGCATCTTGGCTTTTGACTCTAACTCAATAGCATGATCCACCTCCCTTATAGGTGGAAGCTTCTTGGGTAGCTTTGCAGACATCATATCCTTAAACTCATGAAGGACCTGTTGTATCTCTTCAAGCACCTCCAGGGGTTGTGGGGATTCATCCTTAATAACCGAAGCCAAGTGGCAGACTTCCCCCTTCTTGAACCCTTTTGAAATCTGCATGGCTAAGAGCGAACGGGACTCCACCTTTTGGTTGTGCCAAAGGAAAAATGTGACACTGTTATCCCTTACCCGAGTGCATGGTGCTATCTCCCGAAAAGGTGAGCAGAGCTGCCACATCCATGAACTCCATACCAAGCACCATGTCGTAATCATCTATCACTGTCACTGTAAAGTTCACCCTTCCTTGCCATAATTGAAGGGTGATCGACACTCCATAAGTTACCCCAAGGATGGATCTAGCATTGGAGTTAATTGCCTTCATTCTTCCCAGCTCTTTGGTGACTCTTAAATTCATCCTTTAGGCCTCCTTTGGACTGAGGAAATTGTGAGAAGCTCTAGTGTCCACTAATGCCTTGCTAGTGACTCCCTTCACCTTTATCTCCGCATACATCAACCTTTTATCTTGTTTCTTCGGCTTGGAGTTGATTGAGTTGAGCAAGGTTAATGATCTCATCTGGGCCTTGCTTGAGCTCTCCTTCTCAACTTGGCCCGCCATCATAGCACTCAGGGCCTTTTTCTAGGGACAATCTCAAAGGAAGTGATTAACTCCACACATGAAGCATTCCCACTTGAACTTCGAGAATTCTTTAGCTCCATGCTCCTTCTCCTTGTCCTTTTCCTTGGAGTCGTGGTGCTTAGAGCCGGTCTTGTGGGACTTGCCTCCCCCACCTTTGTGGGAGCTATCCTTCCAGCTCTTGTCCTTCTTCTCGAACCTATACTCAATCGAGGATTCAGCTTCCAATAAGCTGCAGGGAGATCTTGAACATTCCTCCTCCTTAGCTCTTGTTTAAGCAATGATTACAACTGTAATAACCCATTTTTAACTAGTTCTAATTATGTTTAATTGATTACATAAATTATTGTAGAACATTTTATAGCCTCAAGATTGTTTTGGGTGATTCGGTAGTAATTTTGATTTTACGGCTAGGTGTACTTTGTTTATAAAATACTATTTATATATGTGTACTTTTATGTTAAAATTTGTAAAATATTCTTATAAAATTTTATTCAGGTCCTAAATGTGCTTAAATGTAAATCTAGAAATTTTGGTTTAATTTTATTTGTGTTTGTTATCCCTTTTGAATTTTATATGCAAAATATATAATTACAGTATGCTAGCTAAATATCATATCATATGGTGTCAAAAATTATGAAAATTTATATTTAGGTTTTAAATGATTAAATAGGATGATCTGGTAAGTTTCAAGATTTTAGAAATAATTTTGGTATTTATGTTATTAATTACCTTCTAAGCTCGTTAATTAACCTTAAGCTCAATATTTTATATATCAAATCTTGTTTTAAATTCATAAAATTTTACAGGTGAGTTTAAAATATTATTTCAAGGGCTTTCACAAAGTTTCGTAATTTTATGAGCTTATTTGCTATTTTTATTAATTTTATCCTATTTATTGATCTTTCCACCACTAAAAATAATTTATAAACCCTAAAATTACTGTTCATGAATGAAATTACTTCCTTACACTTCCATGATTAGATTGTGTATCAAGTTGACCATTGTCTTATTCATTCAACCAAATTTTAGGTTAAAGTTATTTTCTTACACTTTATACATTACTTGTTGTGTCACTTTGGCTTTTCTTGCACTCAACCTTCTTCACTTACATTTCCCATGATTAAAGATGACTTTGGAATTTCACACCATCACCTAGCCCATCCCTTGATTGATTGATTGGTTTTCATAACTTTATTTAAACCTAACTACACTCTACCACCTTACACACTCAACCATCTTGTCCTTTATCATTCAAGTGTTGAACAAGCTACCTCTCTCCCCCTCTTGTGGCTGCGGATTTTTGGTCCCTCCATCTTCTAATTATACCTCCTTTGTCTCTATTTATTTTCATTCATCATTTCTCTCATTTTCTCCTCTTGGTTGCTCCCACCTTTCTATTCATTTTGGTTATTTTTGCCAAGTATTCTTAAGCTTTGTTGAGCTTATAAATAAGACCCATCCTCCTCTCTTTATCCTTAGTCTCTTTTCTTCACTTCTACATTTCCTTCTATCTAGCCTTTATTTATTTTTAAATAAGTAAAGAAGGTTAGATTTTTGGTTAAGTTGTGAAGTTGCTATCCTTTATCTTCTCCTCTTATGTCTCCATCTTTCGAAGGTGTTGATATTCTTTTGGGAATTCTTTGTGTTATTTTGCTACTTGTTCTTGGAAAGAGGTAACCCATGTGCTGCTACTAAATATATAAAAATCATGTGATAACATGTTTAAAGTTTCTTATGTTATGCTTAAGTGTGATTTATGCTTTCTTATAATCTCATAAAAAAAGGTATGCATGTATCATGTATTGGTATTAATTTATCTAAGTGTGTGACCATGTATTTTTATGCAATGGTATGTTAAATTTATGCATTTTAAATATATGTATGATAGCATATTAAAATAGGGTTGCTTGTGTTAAAATAATTATGCATGATAGCGGTTTTATGTGCTAAATGAGCTTAATTGTATTTTAGGGGCAAAATGGTATTTTTGTCACTCCTAAAAATTTATAGAATTGTTATTTTATATTAATGTACCTATTTTAATGTTATTTAGTCATACCATAAATTTTTCTTAATTCTAATAACAATTGGTATTAAAGTGGGAAACTATTGAGTAAATAACATATAATGGCATTTTGGTTGTTTATGACTTATTATGCCTTAAAGGGTGAATAATTGGAATAATATGACCTTAATGGATTCCTAGGTTGACCTTAGAGTTAAATTTGATTTTGTTTTGGATTGTTGACCTTATGATCGACTTGAATAATTGGAATTAAAAAAAAAAGAGGTTAAGAATGAAATTGGAATCGTGGTGCATTATGTGATATTTTATTATCACCTTATTAAGATATTAATACTTAAAGTGGAAGACCTCGAGATTTGGGAATGGTTTCTCTCTAGGGGTAGCTACCCTAGAGACGAGGTAGGAGTCCTCGATTTATTTAGTTTTCTGGTGTGCCGGTTGTACCCCAGTAAGGCCCTAGTCTACTCTATAGGTGACCTACGGGCCCTATAGGGGGTATCGATACTTAAGGATTAGGTGTCCGAGGATGGGAGGATATTGCGTTGCTTTAATGCACCAATATGACCAGAGTACTTTTATGTCTTTGGGTTACAAGTTGGGAGGATACTGTGTTGCTTTAATGCGCCGGTATGACCGGTGTACTTTTATGTCTCCGGGTTATTATTTGTATCCCCTTGAGTAAATAAAATATGAAAAATTATTGTATAAGGATGTAAATGGGTTGTTGTGATTTTTTGATTTGGTAGTTGCCTCCGTGCACTACTTGGTTTTGGTATGTTGGTTTGATAGTTGCATTTGTGCACTATTTGGATTTGGCACATTGGTTGGTAATTGTCTCGGTGATTTCCTTATCATGTTATAAGTGAAATAGATGTGGTTATTGTGAAAGGCCTTAATTATGGTTTGGTGTTTTTCTCTTGGTGGAACACCCTCGGTATAGTTGGATTAATGAAATATTTGTAATATGGTTAAGTTTTTTGTGATGGACATGTGGCATATGGCATGATATGAGTTATGGTATGAATGTGACACTTTGCTATGGTATGTACTATTTAATATGTTATGGCATGATACTTTGTGTTACTTTCTATGTGCCCCATGTGATATTTACATGTTTAGTATTGTATATTGGTTTACTCAGTACCGTTGTACTGATGGGTTCCGTTCTATGGTCCCCTGCCTATTCAAAGGGCAGTCTTTACTTTGCAGGAGTACTTTGAGGGTACAAAATGATGGCTTTTGGTGGGGTTTGAGAGTTAGGACTATCCAATGTCCATTCCGTCATCTTTTGGACTCTTATGTCCCATTATGTATTTCTTTCCTTTGTCAGTTGTAACTCTTTTGTTTAATCTTGTGTTATTAGAACAATTTAATATTGTAATGAAACCTTTCTCTTCTCCTTATCCATTGTTATTCTTAATTTAAGTAGATAAATGTTTTAGCCTTAACACTTAGTATAAGAAAGGTAGAGGAACCGGACTTATACTAAGTGTGGCGGTAACACCCTACGTTTTTTTTATTGGTTTAGCTTCCGCAATCAACTCTTTTTGAAGAAATTTTCAAGTGTTAAAAATGGGTGTGTTACAACAACCCATCCATGAAGTACAACAACAATTCCTTCTCAGTTATGTCATATATCTCCAACATCAATGAGCTTATATGCCTTGATATACTCCTTGATGGTTTTTGTGTGCTTGAGATTCCGGAGTCTCCTCATGACATCTAACTAGGCATTAGCCAGGTAGAAGTGCCTCTTGAGATCTGTCTTAAACTCATCCCACGTACTTATTATACAAGCACCCCTTTCAATATTGCGGTGACAAACACGCCACCACAATGGCATCTTCCTCAAGATAAAGGATAGCTTGAGTAATTTTCATGCTATCATCAAATAAATAGATGGTGGAAAAATATCTTTTGATGTTGTAAAGGAAGTTATCAATCTCCTTAGCATTCCTCGAACCCTTGTACTTTTGAGGTCGGAGTGTATACAACATTGGCATAGGACCCCTTGAGCTTCCAACTCCATGTAATACCGCTTCTCTGCTTAGGGCATATTCGGATTCAATGTTAGCAAGCTGATCCTTTAGCACAACGTTCTCCGCTATTAACTAGTCCATGCGAACCATCACCTCCTCTATGAGTTTGTGATGAGCCTTCATCTCCTTATGGATATTGGTAGCTAGGGCATTAACTAGTCCATACACCTCCTCTTGGTTGGCCGAGGCTCCCACCTCCTTCTCCATCCCGTCTACCTTCTCCTCTAAGGTGCAAACATCCTCCTGGCACATGGCTATAGAGCAATCCATCTTCTCAAGAAGTTCCTCCAAATTAGGGACATGAGATTTAGATGTAGACTTTGATCTCTTCTTCTTCTTAACATCATCTCCTTAAGTGATTTGTGATAATTCAAGATCGTGGGCCATTGAGAACTGAGCTTTGATACCACCTATCATGCATAAACTTCTTCACTAAGTATAGCCATGTGCGGCTTTAGTTTTTTCTTACTCATTGAGAGACTAAATCAACATTCCTTCTCAAGTGTACTCAACACTTAGGCAAAAAATTGTCTTTGAGACCACCACATTGAATCCTTTACAAGATAACTCAAAAAAAAGCTTTTAAAAAGAGAAAGAAAATTATATTATAGAGAGATAATCTCTAAATATAACTCTTTTTTGGATGATTTCCAAATGCTTCTACCCCCCTCTATTTATAGAAGAATACACACCCACACCCTTCCCTTCTCCTAAGAAGATTCTAAAAACAGATCTAATGGATTTCTCTAGAATAGGCCAATAAGCTTTTTAGGATTGCTAGAAGAGTTCGTTAGAATTTCTAGAGTTATCTATACTCATCCATACAAATGTAGAAGGATCTAGAAACATCTTCCTCTAGAACTATCTATAATCATTTAGAAAAGTATAAAACCCTATATATCTCTCTATACTTATTTAAACTATACAATAATATTTTAGATCATTTCGAGACCTACAGAACCACCTCAATATAGGCTTCTCGATTGGACCCATAACACTGTGATACTTAACATTTATTTAATCCACATATTGGTCATAAATCATTGTTATTCCATGACTGATGACCATAGGTATTTTGGATTCCGATCTAAGACCAAACCATTATTTTAGCCTATAGTTTGGATTTTAATCCCAAATTAAAACAATTTCAATCCTTATTTAGTCTTGATCGAATAAGAAACATCATTAACATTTTAGCTAAAATACATACTTTTCATATAAAATATATATAATTTACTAACTTCAGTCCTAACCAGTATTGGACCGATAATTTCGATCCGGTCCTTGATCTTAACTTAAAAAATTTCTAATCCAATCCAGTTTTAGACCCGTACACATCCCTAATTAGACTACCTTAATAAAGTTTCACGGTCATACCACTATAAAATAGTTTAATAGGATATAACATGGGAGTATAAAATAATTTAATCATAGACATACTTAAGAGAAAACAAAGAAAGCTTTTATTATTGATGAGCATAAAAAATCTATACACATGACTATCTCAATTCAAAACTGTGGAAGAGACCAATTCTATAACACCAATTCCTTAATGTGGCGATCATGCTTAGCCTGGAGAAGAGATTGAGTCGATGAATCACCAATTACAGAGACTGGATATACAAGTCCCCGAACAAGGGAAGCGCTATACATGAAAAAATTTAAATGCTTCTCTGCTGTTTGTATCTACATACATCATTTGACATCTGCATCGGCAAAAAATAGCTCCCGCACTCAACGGAATGCAACTCTGATCATGTAAATCAGTCCCTTGTAGACTGCATAAGCTCAAACCACTGAAAAGACGGGGAAAAAACGTCACTTTCTAGATGCATGAAAAAGATGACGAGCGTCAGGATAATGACGGCACGAGAATGAGAACAAGGGAAATATTTGAAGAACGGTCACCTGTCTCAACAAATCCGCGAGTGTTCTTGGAAGTGCTTCAGTATTCCTCAATACGATGTAGTAAGGGAAAGGGAAGTCGTCCAAGTACTTTCCCATAACAAACTTTCCACCTTTCGATTCTATAACTACCTGGACAGAGCAAGGGAAATAGTGGGAATCAGAACCGTTAACAGCTCCGATATTCAAAATTTAAATAAATGAAAAAATGAAAAAATGAAAAAAAACAAAGCTCTCTTGATTGTCCCATTACTTTTTCCTTACACACAAGATAATCTACAACCCAATGACTGCTGCCACAGGAGTACGTACCTGTTGGTCAATGATGGAATGCTTGGGGCTATCTATAATTACAAACGCTACCATCCGCTTTTTCTGAAGCATGTCACTCACAAACCGCTTCACCTTTGGCTATGATTGGCCAAAACGAGGGGGGGGGGGGGAAGAGAAGAAAAAAGAAAGAGAAAATCATCAGCACCAATAATGGATGTGTATGTTCTCTAATCAAGTTGTGTGGGACAATTACCTTGTCATTGAACTGGCCGTCAGCTATGATCAAAACAAGCTGCTCTAGTGGATTCTGTCCCGTAGATAGTCTCGCATTAGCCATAGCCTGATCTAGCATGCTCTTCAAGTTTGTCAGGAGATCAACCATAGGTTCATCACCAAACATATGATCTTGCTTGAATGTTAGACTCGAGATCATCTGTCACAACAATGGAGGAAGGTTAAACGAAGAACCACGGCAATCAGAATACCAAAACATGAAAGAGAAGTGAGTTAGTGAAAGGACGCAAAAAAAAAAAAAAAAAGAGAGAAAAAGGAAAAAGAAAAAAGAGAGACTAGATTATACAAGCCCAGGTCCATTGGAAATGGAGCACTAACCTTCATTCCAGTCTCTCTGGTAAAAGGCTGGTCAAAATCATGAAGTAACCTAATATTCTGCTTGCCGCCATAGCTCGCGACAGCAAACTTTCCAACTTCTAGCAGAGACATTGCACGACATACTGTAACTAAAGCTTCAATGGCGGCATCTCCACAGCGGCCCTCAGACATGCTAAGTGAATCATCCACTACAAGCACCACCTGATAGTCGCGTTTATTTGGCCTAGTTCTCCTTAGCCAGATTCTGTCTTTCCTGTAGTGGCTAGCAATATAGGGAATAACCTGCCAGAAGTAGAAATTTATGATGATGAAAACACAAGAACTACATGATAGAGCATGGAAAGCAGTAAATATCAAATAAAATTTGTTCCCAGTGGTAGCTACCTTCTTCATGTTGATTCTTTTGCCAGTCCTATAATCACCTTGGAGCCTGCTAGCCAACGTTGGCTCCATTATCAGGCGTAAGTGTTCAGCCAACTCATGCGACAGCCTCGTTGTATGTAGTTCACATCTTCTCCACCGATCATTGGCATCATTTTCTATTCCGCTAGACACTTCTAAAAGGTTTACGTCATCCCTCAAATCATGATTGCTGAGTGAGATCATGCTAAGTTGATTTATACCCTGAGCAATATAGGACTTTTTAACAGACACCAAACTTTCCATCATGGGCCTTTCGGGAACATCATCATCATTATGACAATTTTCTGAAATTACTTCTTCAGACAAATCCTCCTCATCTATATCTAGCTTCTGTTCCTCCAGCTTGTGCCTGAAAGGTGTATTATTTGTTATGGGCTTTCTTTCATTATCTGGGTCCTGAAACTCCATTTCCATATGGCATTCATCTTTGGCACCTGAACCATCACCATCGGGATTGTCGCCATTAACATCATGCTCAACTTGATCGGGCATAGCAGCACCCAGTGCCTGAGCAGTGCCCTTTTCAAACTCTGAGGTAAATCCATATTCCTCTGCATCTTCATCGATCATATCATCCACTGTATCTTTCATATGATCTTGCAGATCAACAGACACCATTACTCTCTTTTTCCATTCTTCGAGGGCATCACCAACATTTCTGGAAGGGTTCGGCTGATTTTTCTGAAAAGATGATTGATCTTCCTGAGGTGCTTGCGCTTTTGGTTCATGATCTGATAGTTTCTCACCCTTGGATGAGTTGTCCAATATATTTTCAGCACTATTAATAGCATCATCTGATGGAGCAAGATCTTGGTGACTGTCGCTGCCAATAGACCATTTATCTTCAGAAGCTGTATTCTTTGGATGCACCCCTTGTGAGCTATTTGGCACTTGCGACGCCGCTTCAGTGTTAGGTGGCTGATTATTGTTTAAGTCAGAGCAGTCTTGTCCAAGTAATGCCCTCCTTGGCCCAGTGAGATCCGTCATTGCATTTGCTTCATCATTCTTACCTGGATCATCCTTCTCGGTTTTTTCATCAACTTGACCAAACTCAGTCTCCTCCAAAGTTTCACCAGGTTTCATATTTTCATCCATTGTACCTTCAGTGCCCACCTGCTCAACATTTTCATCATGTTCAGCTTCTATTTCAGGATCATCATGTAGATTGTCCATCTCGGCATCCTCCTCTGGAACCTGATCTCTCTCATTTTGCTCAGATCCTCTTGGATCTGCAGAAGCATCCCTTTGATCAATATTCATCTCTTCTATACGCTCCATATTGTCAGGATCATCTATGGAAGAGTCCAAATTATCTTCTTGGTCCATCATATCTGGATTTGCTCCTTCCAATTCATCAGTGGCAGTATAATCTTCCTTCGCTCTTAGCTCCCTATTGCCATCATCCCCATCTTTGACAGAAGGCCCGCATTCATATACCTCACTATTACTTTGAAGATTATCATCTTCATTATTCGAAAGTTTCTCATCAACAATATTACTATTATCCCCAGTCTTACCCATTGCAGAATCCAACTGTTCGTCCTCATCACCATCATTGTCACCTTCATCAGCAGAATCCTCGCTGATGCTGAATGTATCAGCCTCAAAATCATCTCCCATCTCTATGCCTTTATCATTCTTGGTTGGCATTTCATTCGATGAATCTTTTTCCTGTGTCTGCATAAATGGGACAGAAAACCAAATATTAGATATGGAGTTGTAAAACATAAGTTAGGAACTTTGGATGGCTCAATGAGATCTACAGGACATCACACCTTTTCAGTAGTACCAAGGAGCTGATCTTCATCGGTTATCTGGTCACTCACATCATGTACCCCAGCACCTTCTCCCATGCCTGTTCCACTTGCATCTTGAGTCATTGCACCACTCGTCTCATCTGCTTGCTCCTCAGTAGGCATCCCATAGCCTTTGGAAAACAACTCCACAAATATCTCTGCCAGAGTGTTGGTGACGATAGCAGTCTGCAGTAGCATTGAAACATAATTCATTACGAACATCATAGCAATCATGAGATCTGCAGATATGTGTCAAAAAGCTTGAATGAGGCAAGATACCATCTTATGTACAGAGAGGAAGTCAAACATAAGACCGTCGCTAAAGGCTGTTACTAGATCCAAATACAGATGAAGGCCCTTTAACTCCTGGCCAATGTGCAAAGCTAGCCCAGGTATTTTTGCCAACTTTCTCTGCAAATAAATAATCACACGAGGGAAGGAAAAAAATGAACTGTAAGCATCGGGAATCAATGATGTAGCTGTATTACATGCAAGAGAAGGAAACTTACTGTATAAAACATTAATGTAACAGCTTCTTTGCAAATGATATCCAGCTGAAGATCAGAAATATATGATTCAAACAAAATTTTCCATGAAGTAATATTTCCCAATGAAGCTCCAGAAAGTACATTTTGATCACTTCGTGATCCCAATTTTCCAAGTGTGTACATAATATGAGTCAGTAACTCATTAAGTGATTCTCTAAATCTCGCTTCATATGCAGAAACCCCATCATTGTCACTCACTTCAGGTGAGATGGTTTCATGCACATTTAGATCAAGAGAAGGATAGAACTCCTCTTTCAAAGCTTTACCCTGTAAAAACAAATAGATTCAGAACCACATCAAACATTCTTCCAAGTGTGTGGAAGTTCAATATATGAGCATTAATATGAAGCAAAGCATCAAAAGTGGGCTCAAATACACCTTCTCGATGACATATTTGAACTGACAAAGCAGCGAATCTTCAACTGTCCTGTTTACTTCTTTTCCACAGGCAACAGAAAGACGCTCCTCAAACTCCCTCAAAGTATAGAAATTTTGAATTACCATCTGTTCCATGCCTCTTGAGATAAGAATTGGAGGAGTTGAAGATGCTAATCTGATAGCCCCTCCTTTTTGGCCAAGAAGGATATTATCCAATAGCATCTGTTCCAAATTTTATATATGCAACATGAGCGATATGTATCTGCGATATAGCAAAAAGCTTCAACATCTTCACAACATACACACCTTAGATTTATGAAATTTTGGGACAGATTCATCTATGAGGCCAATAATCCGACTTGCAGAAGGTTTAATACTCGGGCAGGAGCTCAGATGGGTGTTCTCAACTGTTCTGAGTAACAAAATCTCTTCATGTGCCAACATACACAGGGTATCAAACAATTCCTGCAACAGTAAAGGAAAGCATGCTTACCCCTCAAGCACATCAAGAACAGGTAAGCTTTCTAAGTTCACAATTTCAAAGCCACAAAGACAAACCTTCTGTTGCCACATGCATCTAAGCACAAGATCCTGATTTGGCGCAAGGAGACTGCCACCAGATCCATCCTCAGTACTTGGAACATTATGTACACGGTTTAATGCTGATAGACATTCTCTGAACCATTTAAGATGGACAGAAAAGCCATACAAAGCAGCCCGTTGCTCTTGTTGTATCATTAGGAGATGCTGAAGGAAAGTGCTTGCTCTTCTAACCTACATGAAAATGAAATGGCCTTATTGTAGAGAACACAAAAGATGCAGCACAATCATTAGAAAATCTCTATATCTTCCACATCGCCCCCCGGGCTGCAGTTTTATCTTTTTTCTCCAGATACCTTATGTTTGTTTTGCTGCCATTTGAACAAAGTGCTAAGCCCCTTTCAACAACACCCCCCCCAAAAAAGCATCAAATTAAACTCCTGACCAAGCAGATCAGAAGGGATGAAATCCATGCTATCCAAGCCCAGCAGAGGATTACAAGTGCAATTGCTTATGCTGATAAGGGATCATAATTTTTGTTGACAGGAAAAGTTCAGACGAGAAAAAAAAATCCACATTAATTTGATATCCGAAAGAAGAGTTACCTGATCAGCATCCCTTTTAAAATCATTGTGGGGATTCATACAAATCTGCTCTAAACGTTGTACTGATGCCATACTCTTAAAATAATATGTATTAGCTGCTTCCATGTCCTCTTCTACCTTTTCAACTTGCAAACTTGAAAGCACACTAGAAGCAGTAGTACTAGCATTCTCTTGCTTGGTAGAGCCATGTCTTGGCATCAAATGCTGCACATCATATGAAGGAAGAAAGAACCACCAAAATGGAGTCACGTCTTCAGCTTGATCCTGCAGGCGGTCACACTTTAGAAAAAGGTTGATAGAAATTGTGAAGGTTGAGGGACCGGGCAACGAAAGAGTCCGAAATTAAATTTCATGATAATGCAGAAGTTAGCTTCTAAGGTAATGGAGCGTGCAGATTTGGATATCGACTACATGATACCTTTAGAACTTTAGACTTATGTCTATATAACCCACTGTTCTCCAGCATTTCCAAGAGGTGAGTAAACGCCCTTCTCTTAGCTTGTGCCATTGATTTGTCCTTCCATATATTGGCAGAATCAACAGCAACTGTGCATAAGTTTTCAAGAATATCCCATATTTCATTCCATTCTTCCTGGTATGCAAGGTGTGACATCTTGGAAGTTGGCCATTTTGTTATAGGATTCCCAGAAGCTGTCAATCCAAGTAAGGGTGAGATGCAATGGGTGAAAAAGATATCTCAACAATAATAACCATAAAAATAAGTTAGCTGCAGAAATTAAAAATAGAAATTCAAGGGCAAAAGGATAAAAGGAAAAAAAAAAGGAAAAAGAGAATAGGCATTACCATTGATGAAAGTCTTAGCATCGCCTTCTGTTCCACGGTGCAAATTGTTCAAAGCATTATCAACTTGCTTCTGCCATTTTCCATACCATATACCCCTATATCATCGTAACTGCTCAGTAGCAAGCAAACACAGAAGCGGAGAATATTCTTGAAAAATAACATAGCGTTACCTGTCCACAGCACTGAACTGAGGAAGATCAAATGCAGCAAAGTTTGTTGCTTCTGTTCCCTTTTTTGTAACTTCTTGATTAAGGATAAGCATAACCGGCTGCTGCAGTACATCCTACACAAGAAAAAACACATTTGGCAATCTTACTACCTCTACATGTACGTTAGGGGCCTAGGGTGGATGACAATGGACTAAGTTGAGAATATGTGATGGATGGATGATTACAATTGTATGCAAGGGATATCAAGTAGAGAGAGAGAGAGAGAGAGACTAATTAAAGGGAGAAGAGGCAGGGAATCAACTCTTGCTAATTCTTCCAGCTTGCTTTCTTATTCAGGGTCCCTTTATAAAAGGGAATTACAGGCGTAGGATTACCATAAACAATACCTCCTCATATAGTAACCAAAAGACAATAATATCTTAACCAAAGCAATTACTAAATAATATCTTAAATGTACCCTAGACTTATTCCTTCCAAAGATTAACAATCTCCAAATTGTGCTACAACCAGTTACTTAATAAACCCTCCCTTGGGCCCCAAGAACATACTCCAACTTGAGCTCCAAGTAGTCAAGCATACAACTAGTTCATGGCACAAACCAATGTATGCAACCAAACACAACCAACTAGAAGAGGTCTTCTACAGAAGCAAACAAGAGGGTGAAGTGCAGGGCAAGTGAAAAATGAGGAAACAAAAGAGTTGTTACAGACCTTGGTCATGGGCCAAGCCCAACAAGTCAGACCCAGTTCCAGTCCAATTATGTTAGACTCAGTTCATTAATAAGTAACAGACATTGGTTTTTATTACTCCCTCTGTATCGAAAAGGAAATTCTGTCATCAAATTTTTGTATAAAAAAGAAAGTCATTTTAGAAAAGTAAAAGTCTATTTTCCATTTTTACCCTTACTTTTCTTTTAATTATACATGCATTAAATGCTTTACTATTTTTTAATAAAGGATGTTATTGTAATTTTAATACTACTTTTATTACTTTCTTAAAAAGTGTGCAAAATGACAGGATGACTTTCTTTTTGTTACAGAGGGAGTAATTTTTAGTAGGCTTTAGTTTATTAGTTTTATGTACAAGGGTTAATAAGTCTTATGGGGACCGCTAAACCACAGCTTGCTCCACAAGTTGCAATCACCAACAAATTAGAGGCTTAAGCCTCACGAATAGATAAGTTTGAGAGACTTACTGTTAATTCTCTTGCCTCATTTTGCTCACCTCTCTCTTTTCTTTAGTTCTCACAAGCCCCAACTCTAATTATTGCACGAATTCATAATCAATCAATTTCCCCCAATCCTTACTCTTGGATGAATCTAATTCCATGGGAACTACTTCTAAATCTTCCCATGAAGCTGCTGTGGCTTGATCCTCAGGCGGACAAGAATCCTAACAAGAATGATATAGAAGTGACCCATCCTAAACAAATAATTTACACTTGGTTCATAGTTAGACAAAAGACTATGATATTGAAATAAATCCTGACAGACAAAGTGTAGGCACAAGATAGTGATATACAATCTCTATATAAAGCTGTTAACAAGCCAAGTCGGGGTGAGCTTGGGCTCGGTTCGTTTAATAAACGAGCCTAAAAATAAAGCTCGAGCTTGGTTTGTTTATAAACGAGTCAAGCTTTCAATAACTCAAGCCGAGATTTTAACGAGCCGGCTCGCGAACTTTTGTGGTAAGCGAGCCGAACTTACAAGCTTTGCACTGTAAACGAGCTTGAGCTTAAATTTATTATGCTCAAGCTGGGCTCATTTAATAAACAAGTCGAGCTCGGGCCTTATTTTTAGGCTTGTTTAGCTAAATAAGTGAGTTGAGCCGAGTCCTTAACGAGCCAAACCCAAAAAGCTCATGAGCTAGTTCAACTCATTAACAGCCCTATCTCTCTATGTCTACAAAAATTTAGGCCCAGAAGTCAGCCAAAGCTGCAGTTTTCCATATTAGGACTGGTCTGAAACAATATGAACAGTTCAAACTCCTTCGGAGAGATGAACATAACACAAATTCATAACAAAGGTTATTCTCAGTTGACATGTCAAAGGCAAGTGAAGCCTACTGATTTAAATAGAACAGAAATATAAGGGCCCACAGGGGCATTATTACTTTGCTCAACATAAAACCATTAGCTTGGAAAAATTGGAGCAGTAATAAGAATATGTAACACTCACAGTGTACTTCTGTACAAGCTTTTTCAACTTTTGCCTGTTCCTCTTTGAACTTTCCATGGATAGCAGCTTCTCAGCATGTTGGACCTTGCATATCCTTAAAAATTCTTGTAGCTCTTTCTCAACATTTTTCCTACTGTTATCTATATGTTCCATGATTCTGAGGAGTCGTCGTTACCACAAAAGAGCAATGTTAGCATAACCATTGCCACAAACAAAGTAAAAACAACTGGAACACATTTCCATCAACTCACCGTGGCAGGGACTGCAGATAGAAGCCAAATACATTATATAAAATATTCCTATTTTCCATGTGGAAAACACTGCAAAATTTTAAAAATAAAAATAAATTAAATCAGAAGCTAAAGTGTGTAGGGAAATACATCTAAAGTGTCAATTATCAACAAGTGATTATGAACAGAGGAATAACTACTTGTCAGCACAATCATTTTTTACATTTGCACTCTGCAAATGTATAGGAAAATGACACAGCTTCTTGGCACGCAATAAAACAGTTGTTATGGCAACAATTGCGGTCACAGTCGCAATATCATTGTATAGACTGCTGTGGACGATAAATAATATGAGTATTTTTGTTTTCACAAAATATTATTTGAATCGTAAGACTAATATCTGAATACTTAATAGAATATTAAATAGACTCAATAATTATCCGTTAGTTATAAGCTAAAGTCTTACAAATTATATGTTTTTAAAAGAAAAATAAAATAGTTCCCTTCTGGCTTATGTTTATTACATTTGTACATTAATATATTTCTATGAGAAAATCAATCTGATAAAATGGTGAAACATTTGATGTAATATTGGCTGATATCTGATATGATTGATACAAGAGTGAATAGTTTTTGCGTCTTGTTCCCTGATGATGTGTGTCACTAAGTCTAATGGATTCCGCAGGGCAAGAGAGTGTCAAGAGAAGAAAGACGTTATAATCAGAATAAGGTTCCACGACATGAGTTGAGATACCAAGCATTATTACCTTGCAAGAATGATCCCAAGTTTCATGGAGCTCAAGAAAAGAAAATAAATAGGCCCTAACAAGAGTATTAAAAGACCACAAAACATTCGGGCCTTCAACATAAAACTTAAATAAATGAATCTCTCTACCAACTACGAAAGTGTGGTTCAAACATGAGAGCTATAAGTTTTTAATTTAACACCCTATCAACTATCACTTTTTTTCTTTAAGGAGCCCCTAATTTTTTGGGGGCTCAATGTAGAGCTTCACTTTTCAAAAATATATTTAATATTATAATTAGGGAAAAATTATATTATTTAAGGATTCATTACATCTCTAGAGTAAAATTAAAACCTAGGTTTCGATTAAAAAATGTTTTGTTCTATTATTCGCATATTTGCTCACAACTTTGTTTTGTTAAACTTTCCAAGCCACTTTTAGCTATCTAACTTGATCATTTTAAATTAATTATAACTGAATTCCTTCATTTTTTTTGGGTCTCCTTGCTGTTTTCAAAATAGTAAACAAAAGTTTTGATGAAAAACACCATTCTTGTTCTAGTCATAGTTATTAAAATCCCGATTTGATCCTACAATCCAAAAATCATAAAATAATCCATGATCCTATGTAGAACCTTAAAGTAGTTAAATGGATGTAAAATCTCATGATTCTACAATAGAAACTTATGATCTTAGGTAAAATTTTACAATTCTACATAATAATTGTTTTTTTTTATCGATTTATCTCAAAATCTATTTCCCCTCTTATTCCACATATATTTCTTTCTTAGTCTCTGATTCTCGACCCTATATTATTTTACAGCATGTTTTAAAAATGAAGTCGATTAATAATGTAAAATGTTGACAAAGAATGTAATCTCCATCTAAAAGGTAACATAAATATATTTAATTTTACAATATTATTAATTATTAAATTCTAGTGAATCCGAAATTCATATTTTTCCCATATTTTTTTATAGTCATGTTTGTTTCATATGCAAACAAACTTCAGTTTATGATTTACACATAGTTTATATCATAATTTTTTTATTTATCTTGACTCATCAAAATCTCAAAATCCAACATAATTTTTATTATGACTTATTCTTTTAAATAATAGAAAATACTGTCATTTCATTAATGCCTTCATTATCATCTGCTTTCTTCATATTTTGTGTGTTTTTCTAATATTGTATATTTTGAACACAATGAGTTGTATATTACCTCTACCAATAATCTCATTATAATTTTCACATTTCACCTGACAATTTATTTTTGATGTTGTTGACTTCATATAATTCCAAATATATACACTGAATTCACCAATTTATGCTACTTGTACATTATTACCACTCAATCAATGACTATATGAGAACTTGAGAATGCAATTCTTATACTCTTTTAACTTCAAATATATTATTTTATAGCATATAAACATATAAATTTTATATTTTATGGTTTTTATAAAATCGTACAATCTGATCCCGAGCCTCTAAATTGTTCCTAGGCAGAATCTCGATTTTAACAATCTTACTTATTTTTTGGTGTTTTTGAGTTAAAAATAAATTAAGAATATTTTACCATTATTTTGATTATTTTTAGGAAAAAATTATTTTTCTGGAAACCCAACTTTTGGCATTTAAATTTTATCTAATCTTGTGAGATTCAATCCAAGCCACCCATCCACGACGAGATTGAGTCATGGCCATTGATTTCCTCATACACCCCCTTGGCGCCACCTCACCCTTGACCACATGTCATATGCACCCCCACCCCCACCTTCCTCCTCCTCACCTTGCATGACTTGCTCCTTCTCCTTCCTTCATGATCCACAATCACCACCATAGCCCTCTATTGTTGAAGTTTGCAAATTATTCCAAAATTTGAGGTTTGGATAATTTTGTTTTCCTCTTTAATCCTCTCTTCTTCAATTTAGTTTTTAACGGGTTGAATTCCTAATCTCTTCTATGATTTTTCTAGGTGTCAAGAAGGAGAATTAGATGAGTTACTAGCTTGAAATTAGGTAAATCTAACAACTCTTTAGATGGCATAAAGTATGTGAAAGCATGAAATTATTTATTGTAATGCTATAAAATACTGGATTTTAACCACCATTTCATGGCAGGTCTAGCCTTTTGTGGTTCAAATTTATGCATATTTAATATGCCATATGAAAACTTAAGATGTCTATCTTACTACGCATTTTACAATTCATGAAATGCTTATGTATGTAAAAAGTGATGACCAAAACCCCACAAGTGTGCAAATCTTCCAATTCAAATTGTGAGTTAGCCTCAGGTTTGTGGCAATTTTGAGTGATTTTGCTGTATTTTGTTCAATTTAATGATTTTATGATATTTATTATCATTTTTATGTGCAATTTGTTATATAATATGTTGTCATTTGGATTAATATAATATTAAAGTTTGAAAAAATTTAGTACAAATAAGTTTGGATATTCTTCATATTCTTTATGAATATTTAAAGTGCTCTTCATCATCATAAGTAGTATTAGCAAATGACCGCATTAGCCATAACATGGTAAAATGTTGAAAATGAGGGTAGGTTAGGCCATTAACCATGACCTCACCATAGATAGTGATTTTTTGCCATACGACTTTATTTTGTAATTCTAGACCTAATTTGAATTGGATCCTAAGTGATCTTTTGAGATTAAAAACGCTATTTTAAGGTTTTAATAGGTGCATTTTTATGCTAAGTTGCGTGTCATCTTTACACACTTATGGTATGCTTTGGTAAATTAATTTATTCAAATGTCTGCTAAATGAGGGTAGGTTAACTTTGGTTAGGCTTGACCATTGACCCTATTATGGGTAGTTGACTTATGAATCATTAGAATTAAAGGATAAAGTTGGAAATAGATTATCTATGTGTTGCAACACTATCACTCGTTGCCTAAACATGGCTAGTTCAAGTAATGAAATTGCGGTCGTGATCGCGATTGTAGTTGCAGTATTGGGGTGTCTCAAACGATATTTTATATGTCGTACTTATCATGACGTAATTTTTATAATGTATTTCACAAAAAATATTAGCAACTATCGGTAAATATTGGCATATATCGATAAAATATCAGCTAATATTGGCCGATAATTGATATATTGTTGATAAACATGTAATATTCCAAACCGTCGCATATTGCCAATTTCACGTATCGGTTGACCCAAAATCTAATAAATATCTACCAATATTGCGTATCGGGATTGATATTTAATTGTATATGCTAGTTGATGGATGTAACCCTTAGTGTTCTCAGTACTATCTTAATTTGAATGTTATGTTAGATTTTGGGATCTTGGTTAAATTAAAACACTAATCACTTAAAGTAAAACACAGTTTGAGTTGGCTAGGTATTTCGTACCTCAGGTTAGGCCTAGATAGACATACCAGATTTTGAATTCGCCAATACAATAACTCGGCCATACACGACATATATTGCCAATATTTACAAATATATAACCATACTTATTGTATAAAATTAAAAAAAATTCACTCCGTGAAAATCACAACATATAAACTATCTTCTGCAATAACTCGAGACTGCAATGTTGCGACTACGGTTTATTGCTTGATTAGGCCTTTGAGTGCAAAAGAATTTCAGGTTGAAGGACCCATTTCTACTTCATATATTAAATTATAAATCCTATAGGTTCCCAATAATTAAGGATTAGGAGCTGTACGTATTGTGTTTGCGACAAACAATCGTGTGATTCTTTAACTAGCTGTCTTGGGAGTGAGTGAGTTACTTCGGTTGACAATTATGGTGGTTTCTATAGTTGAGATTATAATCTCTCAAAGTCAAATGAAATAGTTTGATTTGTTCATCTAAATGTGGCTTAATGATTGGAAATGAGTTGTGTGTTTGATGTTATCACTTAAAACAACAATGGCTTGGGTATCTTACTAGTTCAAATTGTGTGTTAGATGTTATCACTCGAAACATCAGCGGTCCACTAGTTTGTGTGCTGGGTTGTGCTTTGACTGGTTGAGATGGTTGATAATGCACAAGAGTAACCCGTGTTAACATGAATAATGCATGATTTGTTAAAATCATGTGATCATATGCCATTATGCATGATCGTACGTTTTGTGTGTTATGTGAGCATCATACAATTAAATATTGCTCCCAATACGCAACATTAGCCGATATTACACGATAGTTTTAGAATTTCACATATTTATCGGCTATATATCAATTATCATCCAATATTTGACTATATTTACCGATATTTATTAATATGTGCTGTGGAAAAAAAAAGCACCACGACAACCGCGACATATGAAATATCATTTGCGACACTCAAATATCACGATCGTGATTTTATTGCTTGGTGAGCATGCTACTTTTTAGAGGAGTTGTGATTTACTCAGTATGAGAAAGTCATACTCATATTGCAATTTTCAGGTACATGTAATGGCTAAAGGACTTTGAGAGTCAGAAAGATAAGGAAAATGAGGGTCTCCGTTTTTGTATAAGTTGTATCATTGAATAAGATGGGATGAATGGAAGGGTTATCCGGTATTTTTCTTTTGGAATTTTTTTCCGGATACCTTTTGGATTCTCAAATCATTTTGCCATGTACTTAAACCCCCTTCTTTTGAGACTATTGAAGTTATGTACTCTTTTAGCTCGGTTTATGTATATTATTTTTCTCACTTAAATTTTTCGTTGTTTAAATATTTTTATCTTTGTATCGTATATCAATTATGTTAGGTGATGTACACAACTCTCTCAATACCAGATACAACAATTTCATCTTCCTTTTTTGTTTTGCTTCCGCAAATTTTATTTTAAAATAAATTTTTTTGGTTGGTAAAAACAAAGATGTTACACCCAAACAATACAATTAAATAGCAGTGTCACTATAGAGTAGCAACCGCCATTTAATAGATAGGGTCAGCTGTGACTAGGGCTGTAAATGAGTTGAGCCAGTTCGGTATTCGGTTCAGCTCGACTCGTTAAAAGCTCGGTTCGGCTCGTTCGTTTAATTAAACGAGCCTCAAAATGAGGCTCGGGGGCTCGGTTCATTTTTTGGCTTTAGCTCGTAAGCTCGGCTCGATTCGGCTCGTTAAAAGCTCAGTTCGGCTCGTTCGTTTAGTTAAATGAGCCGAGCCCAAACAACATTTTAGGCTCGTTTAGTTAAATGAGCCGAACCCAAGCCTGGGGGTATTCGGCTCGGCTTGGCTCGTTTACAGCCCTAGCCGTGACGTAAAATTACCAATATGTTATGGCTTAAAAATTTCACACTTCATCGGTCAATAAATTGCTATCGCCAGTAAACCGAAAAATAT
Source organism: Tamarix austromongolica (assembly GCA_039764185.1). Taxonomy (NCBI): domain Eukaryota; kingdom Viridiplantae; phylum Streptophyta; class Magnoliopsida; order Caryophyllales; family Tamaricaceae; genus Tamarix; species Tamarix austromongolica. Next base: position 26,397,877 of record CM077817.1, read on the forward strand.
AACCAATAAATCGACAATTTATTGAGAATTTTTAAATCTATTAAAGAGCATGCACAATAATTTCTTCTTATTCATTTACTATATAAATATTTGGACCAAATTACTATTGAATTATAATAAAGTATTACCTTAACATCTACCACTACTAAAAAACTTGTCTTTTTTCGTTCCAAAGCAAATTTAGGGTTATTAGAACAATCTAACATATAATGACTCATTTAAATGCTTTTAATATAATAAAAAATACTAGTATATTGAATAATTATAATTAAATAAATAATAAATAACAAATAATAATTAGAGCATATAGTCAAATTAAAAAATAAAATTCACACTACGATGACTGAGATACATAATTTATCATTCGCAATGCTTTGATACGGCGATACCACAACCGTGATTTTATTACCTAACCCAAGTCCAGACTGACTTTGATCACCCAATAGGTCACTAAAGGCAACTACTTTCAAAAGAGTCAAAAAAGTAAGTCTAGGGTCTAAAATCTTTGTTCGACTCCATGATGAAACAAAGTTAGACTTTTAAGACATTTAGCATCTTCATTCGAAGACCGTAAGAAGTTTTTTACTTCTTTATTTCCACTCTTGTTTTAGCCACTTGACCATTTTACTTGTATTTATTAGCTTTAATCTGATGGCCCAATAGTTTCAAATCATTTCGAATACGTCCATATCTCTCAGTGTGCACCTTGGCATGGTTAGCAATTGGCTGCCTGCCTGCATGTGTTCATCATCATGAAAATCCCAATCCTCCATCCCCATATATAAACAGGTTCCGGCCAATTTGGTTGGGAAACTTTTTGGATCTGTTGTTCAGGTTGGATTAGAATTATATCATTTCATCCGGGTTAAAAACAAGTTTGGGCCAATTTGGTCTTGGGTTACGTAATTTTTTTATTGTATAACGCAACTCCAGTTGATAAAACTTGCTCAGGTCCATACCCCATTCATGCTGGGTCAGGTTGGTTTGGTTTGGATTCATGTCAAAACAAATTGAGTTTGTTTTTGGATCATGTTCACTTGGATTTAGGTTGCCTATGTTTATGATAATATGAATATGCATAGATCATCTAAAATATTTTAGAACCATTATATTAAAAATAAGCAATTTTTTTTTTTACACTGGTTTGGGTAGATGTTGGTAGTGTTATCAGTTCTGACAAAAAATGAGCATTGGGTAAGCATTGACCTGGTGTTATTAGATCAGGGTAAAAAATGGGTTCAAGTTATATGGGATTGTATGAGTATAAAACCGTGATTGTTTCATCTTTATCTTTTGGGGGTTTAAAAAGGGTTGTTTCTCAAGTTGGGTCATCATTTTGCCCCGTTCTCTCTCACAACTTCCACTTGAGCAAGTCCAAAAAGAGTTAGTTCAACTAGCTTGATGTGAACTTACCTTTTATAGGATCCCAGGCATATACCACAGTTCAACTGGCCATAAAATGCAAGTATGAGTTGCAGACGCATTCTAAATTCACCAAGACTTGATGTCTGAATGAACTCCTCCAAGCTGCAGGATATAAACAAGTCAAGAAAGATGGCTTGAGTAAAGATTGGCACCACATCATGAAGGACTGAGAAAAATGAAAAACTATGATTGTCTTCAAACTTTACAGAGTCAGAATCCTCACAACTAGCACAAAGACATACCTATGGATTGTCGATAGATTGTAACAAGAAATATCTTCCGCCAATCTGTGATGTAGAATCGAGTAAAGAGGAAACCATAGCTGCAGCAATGACTCAGAACAGGAAATCAGTTAAATCGCCTATGCAGGTTGGAAGAGAAGAAAGCTCAACCTCTTAAAATAGTTGCAATGAGAAATAAAAGAAGCCGATAACACGATTGCTTTCATAAGAATTAATAACTACAATGCTACACTAGAACAGGCGACTTTGTCAAATATGTACAGATAAAATTGTATTTTGCCCACACAATCATGAAGCCACCAACTTCAGTTGGGAAACTTCAAACACAGAAGCACATGCAGTTTACATTTCCAAATAAAAGGGCCTATTCAATCTCTTGCAACATTTGATACAATATAAGTTTGTCTCTCTTATATTATCCAGAGCTCCTCTAATCCCCAGTGACCAAAGCAAAAATAGCATTCGGTAAATAAGTGAGATCCAAGTCTCTTCGGTCTCTAACAGAGAGAGAACGAGAGAGATTGGCCCAGTGATAGGCTACCTTGCAAAATATACAGCGGGGAAGGTTATTTTTACTTTTGATTCTACTGAACGTAACAGAATACTCATCTCATTTCTTGTTTTCAGTTTTCCTAGTAAATTTTAGTGTGAGGTTTGGGACCACTTCTGCTTGGAATGATTGGATCCTTTGTAATCACAAGAAAGAGCCATTACCTTTGCCGCATTAATCTCAAAATGGATGACAACATCATCTAGCATGGTATGCCAAGCATTGAACTCCATCTGCTGCCAAGAAGACACCATTGCACAGATAGGCTCTAGTTCCCCTGTAAAGAATTAAAACCACCAAATATAAGGAGACACAAATACTCAAAGAGTCGCAGACAAGGTGTTGAAAGAAAGTCCCAGAGTTTCTACCATGAACAGGAAGCTTGAATCCCTCATCCTCCAACTTGCTGACTCTACTTAAGAGGAACTGCATCCCTGAGAGAGCCTTCACACCAGATCAACCAAGTATTTTAGTGCCAAAGATATCAACACACTACCACATCCCAAAATAAAAGTACAAAACCAGAAAAGCCATAGCATTTTTGAGGACCCAGATACTATGATAATAATTGGATGCAGTTGTAAAGTTCCATGACCTCAAAATGACAAGCATATTGCAAGTACAAGTGTAGCTCAATTTCTTACCCACCTTTCTTACAGTTTTTATTCACAGACGAATTAACAAAAATTAATAATAACTTCATCATGTTTCTTTATCCGTTTTATGGTGGTGTCAATGAATCATCTTTTAGTTTTAAATTTTGTACCACTTAAAACAGATCATCACTAATGAACTCATGCCAGCCAAAGCTCTACATATATATGTTGCCGGATCCCAAGTTAACTCCATAATAACTACATCCTAGATTACAATGACCAATCAGAATTCATGAACCTACAACCCACCTTAGCAAGTGGGGTATTGGCAGGCAGGGACAAGAGCATATGGGTCACATCCAAAATCTTCTGAAGTGCTGGATGCTCATCCCATTCATTAAGAAGATGGAGGACACGATCTTTAAGAGAATTGAGCAATGTCACCATGCCAGAAATCACTGTCGCATTTGAATCCTGGAAATGAAGTGAAAAGAATAATAAGATTAGATTGCACAAGTATTCAGCTCCAAATATGCAGAAATCTATCATACCTTGTAAAAATTGTATGCATGGCAGATCTTATCAGATTTGATAGATTTTTTGGAATGCTCCATGCACAAACACAGTAAATGCTCTGCAATTAGTTGAGTGTCCAAGTAGGAAGAAGATATTCCCTTCAACTCTGATGCAGAGAAAAAAAGTAACGTTCAAATATTGTGCTTGAATAAACTATCATATATGAATGCAAAAACTTAACAAGAATCGACAACCTTTGATCATTTTTGCTCCCAGTGTATATGATTCAAGAAAGGAGAGCAACCTGTCAGCATCAGACACTTGGAGAATGCTTGGCTGGGTTCAAATAATGAAATCAGAAAATGGGTGTAGGTTTGTATAAACAACACAGTCAAGTACCATAATTTGGTGACACAGAGGTCAGTAAGAATATATATAAAAGATGGTGGCATACAAATCAAAACCAAGAGCAGTCACGATTAGGAAACAAAAAAAGTTCAGCTTGCAGAACTTACATTCTCAAGAAGGTTGTTTGACCCAAATAACTGAAAGAAATAGTGTACCACATTTCCCAGTAGTGAATCCGGTATGAGATTCCACCCCTCTAAAACTGTTACCTCCACATCTCCCTTCTGGATTATTCGAATAAATATGTTATCATGTGATAAGTCAAGTAAACAATAAAAAAGCTCAAGATACAGAGTCATTACCCTGTCACTAGATCTTTCATCATGAAATGATTCCTTCCATTCGAAGAAGCTATCGTTGACAAATGAGTTGCCGAGGGAAGATAAATCAATATCACAAATGTCTTCAATATTGAATGCACGAGGCTTAAACTTGAACCCCTGATTATCACGGTCCTTCACAGTCTTCTCCTCAACTTTGACGTTCAGCCAGGTGCTCACAAAGTGATAAAATAGCCTGTCCAAGAGCTGGAAAAAACAAAACCCATTAGAACAGGGATACCTAGGCTCCTTACTTGAATTTAAACATGAAGCCAGATTCTCACCATAAAGGATGAAGCATCCAACAGCCCTGCATAAGCTATATCATCCGTAACACGAACAAGAATGTTTTGGTTAAGTGAAGCTTTCAATGGCAAAGCTGATGCCTGCATTAGAAGGTAAATTTTCAAAGTTAAAAGATGAAATGACAACCCTTTTACTAATAAGATAGATCTACAGCCACTAGGAAATGAAAAAAAAAATGGACACATTAATTCAAAATCAACCAGAAAGATATCTCAATGAAATCTAACCTCCTTTTCATGACCAACATCTTCAACAAATGTGATTATCTTCTCCAACAAGCCCATGTTCTCCACCCAACCAGTCACAGGGAGTTTTATTGTGTAAATAGGATCTCCAGGTACAGAGGGGTTAATCTCAATAGAAGTCTCTAAAGCACGTGCACGAGGAAACCTCATAAATGAATAAATTGCATCCTGCCACACAAACAACAAAAAAGTTAGATACTTAGTACCACATCCCTCTAAATCAGGATAGAAGAATATAGAAGCAACTGAATCAAGTACCAGAATGGGCAGAATAGAGCGCTCCTGCATTTTATGCAGGACAGATTTTTGCATGACACTTGAAATAACCAAAGACAATCCTAACTTCACTTCGTACACAGCAACTTGAATAGGCTGAATTATATCAGTAAATCCAACGTGTTCAGCTGACAAATGATCAATAAAAGCATTCGCTTTTGCCTGGAAATCATAAAATTGAACATGATATTTATCTTGATATCAAAAGTAGTAGCATGTGACCAAAGCCAAAATGGAAAAAATAAAAATAAGTAGGCAATTCTCAACTCCAGTAACCAAGTCACAGCAAATTTCAACAGTAGTAAAAGGAAGGTACAGCTGAAACCATCAGATATACATGCCTGCCAGTTGGTTGCTTCATCAATGAATTGATGCAGTTCTATGCATTTCCCATTCTTCGACAACAATATAGATGAAGAAACTTGCTTAAGAAATTCTTCGCATTTCTCTGGTAACAATAGAGATGAGGAGACTAAAAATTCTTTGCACTCAGCTTTCAGCTCATTAAATTTAGTTGCACAGGGGCGAAATATAATCTGCAGAAAAGAATCCTCAGTAAGCACAACAAAACTCATCCATCAGCAAATAGTGCATACCACTTATTCATTACATCTATCAATAGATGGACATGTTAATACACACTCCTATTTGCTCATATTGGGTGCAGGCTCAGTGGGGACGACGGAGGAGATCAGATCATAATGAAAACTAACATTGAAGAAGTTTATATTTTCAGAATACAATTCCTTTAATGAACAATATTATACCAAACACCACTTCTGGCAATACATAATGAGTTTAGAGAATTTGACACATAACATAAACAGATCATTTCTTCTTTAGTAACTAAACAAAGACTTAAAGTAGATTTCACCATATGCAAAGATTCTAAAAGTTAACACCGTCAAAGATTAAAGAAACTGGAAAGCTCTACAAGAACTATGATAAGTCATATCCCCTTTACAATATATTTATCGACAGAGACAAAGCCAGGATCGCAAACTGATGGGGTCCCATTAGATGTATTATTATTATTATGATATTATTGTCTTTGCCAATATTTTTTATTTTAAAAACGAGCTATGATAATCTCATTATTAACGAAGACATATATATCTCCAGGTGCATCTTCAGCACAAACAACAACCGTGTTAACCCGCAAACAAAGTAGCACAAGATAAATGGACATATCAAACCCATGTTGCTTTACAAAGAGCATGTCCATTGTCAGGCAAGATTTTACAGCATGGCCAAAAATAACTCTATTCTGGCCAATCACTTAAGCAACAAAGTTTCCCTCCTGCTGGTGAATTTTAACTTTATAGTTTGTGATGAAGCATTGGATACATACAGCAATCCATTTCTGGGTTACACCACATGTGACCCACCAAAAGATATAAAGATGGCTTAATTACATACAGCAAGAGAGAAAAACGTTACTGGAAGGTATTAAGCTAGAGAAGTTCACTCCACACCTTTCTTTTCCTTTCTTCTATCTCAGCTTTAAGCTTCTCCAGTGATCTCAACCCCTGTCCCTCAGGTTCTCTCACCGACCATGATCCACACAAGTAATTGCATTCTTCTTTCACCTGTAAATATCAGAAATGATCTTAAGCATTAATTAAAAACCAAAAATATTAAAAATAATGATGGTGATGCTAATAGCATAATAGCTGTTCTAACATTAATTACTCTAAGGATCATCACTGTTACTGACATTAAAGCAAAATCATAGGCTGTGGATATGTAGCTGACAAGGCAAGAAAAAATATTTCCAATCGCAATACCTTCAAACCTAACTCAAACAGCACCCACATGACAGAAAAATATAGCAAGTAAATGCAGAATCATATATCAGTATACCACACAAGAAATCAACTCTCAGGATTAGAAAACATCAATCATCAGACTGCAATTACCTTAATTTCAAGTTCTAGTGATGTAATTTTTTCCTCCAGCTGCAAGTACTTAGAAACATACTTCACTGAGGGATCGACATCAATGCAACGGAGCAAGAGATGAAGCCGCAGCCCACCAAGCCTCAACCAAGCACATCCAATATGATATTCTGACTCTAAATGACCCCCAATAAGGGAAAAGGAGGGTTAATACCCTTGTATTAATCAATAGAAACCCATAAAAAGTTAAAGGGCATACCATCATGAAAGCGTGAAATATAAACATCCTTGAGCAATGGCTTAATGAAATGCTTTATCAAGGAAGTAAAAATCTGATGTGATGATGATTCAAGGAGCGATATCAGAGCATTGATACGATCCTGCAGTTGTAAAATTGAAAGTGTTAGCTCCACTGCTGATTTCTTGTTCATTGGATGAAACTGCATTCCCAACAATGTTCCACGTGCATACAATATTCTGCAGAAGAAGGAATATAAAATGTAGGATCATACCTGAATGATACTTTCTTCCAATGAAGTAAATATAGCCTTGATTGCATTATAATTATCCACACCAAAAGATCTTTTATGTGCAAATATAATCTGGAGGCAATGGAGTTGAATGGTCAGAAAAAAGCTCCTCAGTTACTGGGGGAAACAAGTGCTGCCAAATGATGATGTAATGTACCTGCTGCAAGAGAGAACGGGCAGCCTGCAACAAGGAAGAATGCAATTCTATGCCTGGAATACTGTTCCAAATATTGTTTGACACTACCCTACATTTTAAATAATATGTAGGATAGTCCTTCACGGCAAATTTGGTTTGCCTGCATAGAACAGGGAAAAAAAACATAAAATATACTGATGCAGGAGCATCTAGTAATATAGTTATTAATTCTTCTAAGTATAGAGGACAGAAAAACCTCCTCATTTGGACTAATTAAATTAACTAAAAGACAAGCCATGCAGCTCCAATCCAGCCACTACCTTTTTGTACACTCTAGGTGGCTGGTTGATGTTATCAAACAACTTTAATGGGAGGCCCCTTCAATGGCTTTTGAAAAGGGCTTACTCATATGTGTAACTACAAGGTCACCCTTACTCTATTCCCTTATCGAAATAGTCAGGGCACCCAAGAACAACAAGAACTACATTCCTAAAAGGAAAGTCAAGCCCATACCCCATTCCTAGATCATCATATGGTTCAATTGGCTCACCGTCTAGCCAAGAACAATTGAGATCCAGGTTCCACTACTGCACTCTTTTGGAAGGTCTGATATGTTTGGTGGTCCAAAATCCAAGGCAGCAGCAGAAGTGCAAGTTTCAGAGAGAACAGACCTTTTTTTTGGAAAAAAAAAATGAAGGCTCTAATCAGGTCATAATGGTACTTTAGACCTACAGCTGAAAGCTAGTTCTGCATTTTGCATTTTATCCTGCAGCAGAAAAGTACCTTTTTTTCTTCTTTATAATCATGTTTTAGCCTTATAGCTTAGCTTGTTTACTAGTAAAACACCCCCAAATCAGATGGGCAGGCAGCATGGGTCAGAAATTAGGTAATAACCCATCAGACCTGATTGACCTTTTGGTTAAAATTAAAGTTACTCTTTTTTATGCCAACCAAAGCAGTCCTTTTTTTTCGGGTGAGTTAAAATGCAACTAAATGAGACCTACCACCCTAAAGAGTTATGATCACACTTGAATGAAACTCAGATCTGATTTGCCATTTACTGTCTGAAAACTGAGAAACCCAACCAGAACTCAAGCGAAGAGTTTTGTGTTATCCCTCAAAAATCTTATTTTCTTTACTTCAAGAGTTTAAACGCATGGTGAATGTAAGTGTTTGATCTCCAGAGGTGCTCATAGATTAAAATCCTATCATCTTCTTCTCATATTATTTCTCTTTTCATTTTGCTTAGTAATTTCCCTAAAGTTACCATTAATTTAGCATGCCCCAATTTGTTTTCCATATGCATCATATACCATCACAAATATGATCTGAACATTTACTCCGATTGCTGAAGTGAATTCAGAATAAAAAGAAATATAAAACACAGTGAGAATCCATTTCCCTTATAATGTAGAAACAGATATTCTGCATTAGAAGCGATGGCATGTTAACATTGCATCCACAAATACCAAAAAGTTTTTTCCACTTAATAATATAGAAAATTTCATGGTTCAAAAAGGATTAGCATGATGCATCTAGAAAAGAGCAACCACACTCCATATACATCCAGTCAAAGTCACCAGTCTAGAAAAAACTTACAACCTTATAAAGTGACACTAAGACGAAGAAGAAGAAGAAAGCAAAGATTAGCTGTTTATGCCAAAACAATTGTCAATTGTTTTCTTATAAGCACCGATTGGAAAAAAGAGCTTTTGGAAGATCAATGTCAATATTCCATTGGCAGAAACCATGTGTTCCAATTAACATAAAATCTCAGTCCAAGGGTAGAGAACAAATTAAATTTACAGAAACAAGCAAAACCGAGAATAGAAATAGATTAATAACTTCTACTCACAAAAGATGGTGCACAGCTTCAGTTTTCAAAGGCAGAAACAACATAGCTGGCAGTCTGGAGATACAGGAATCAGCAGTTGAAGGGTCCTGCACCAATAAATACAATACAATTTAGTTGTTGGAAATATTTATCTAAATAGGAATCATCTAAAAAAGGCAGGAGATAAAGTAAAAGATACAATGAGTACCATCAGAAGAATCAAAGTACATGCCTTGTCAAAAACTGATGGACAATTCCACAAGAAGGAATGCCATCTGTACCACATCTCAAGAATGGAGGTTGCAAGTTTTGGATCCTCTGTCAGATAAACAAGGAACATTCTATCAACCTGTCATGTACAACTTTCACTCAATAACTCACTATTAGAAGTACAAATATGCATCACCTGAAACAAGTGACGTTTGACTGTTTAGCCACCATAAAATTTGCTGGTGAGGCACTGAATCTAATGGCTGTCTTGATGAATATTTCAGGGAAAATTCCATGGAAGCGTGCAAATCGCCTGACAAAGTAGATAAGGCCTGCGATGACAAGAAATGATTTGAACAATCAGGACATAAGCAGACATAAAGAACACAAATTATAAAAAAAAAGTTTACAAGTCCGTACAATATTCATGGGATAGCCAAGATAATTTCAGCCAAAATTGAGCATAAGGAAAGCAAGTATTCAGTGCTACAATAAAAAATCCAGCTAAGAAAGTCCACAAGTGATTTCAAATATGCCACTAAATAACTTGAATATGGCTATGGAAGCAACTTCAGCCTAGAAGGCCAACAATTATGGGATTCGAAAACAAAAATATACAAGAAGACTTATTCATGTGTGCATGTGAAAGCATTCATAAATAATTAGGCAGACTAAATCGGCACCCAATTCAAATGAATATAAAACATTATACGAACATTAAGTTATTAAAATATATTTGCCAACACCATATTCAGCAAATATGCTTGTTCAATTAAATCCTTATCCCCAAATACTCCTCCACCAAAATGGGATTTTTTATTTATTTTAAAAGAGTGAATGACAATGAGGATTGCACACAGAAATCAGTAAATTAGAAAGATGCAGCAAGATAAATTCATCAGTATATAATCCAAGATCCTTAATTATCAGTTCACTGATGAGTTCCCAAGAGAGAATCCAAGTTATACATGCCAAAAGACTTCTTCATCACCCACAAATGAGAATCCAGATACTAAATTGAATGGTGATGGAATCAGGAAACGCCAATTCAAAAGATAGACAAACTTGAGGAAACGTAAGCTATAGATTAATTAAAACACTAGTACTATAACAGCTAATAAAAGACAGAATTTTCTCCATAAAATGGCACCAATATAAGAAAGTGATAGCATCAGGGAGACTGAGAAGAAACAAATGTATTTGCTGATGCAGGAGCAGCAGCAGCAGCAAAGTCAAATACCAAGGGACACAATGAAAAGCCTCTGGATGTGGTGAGAATGCGGATTAAATTCAAACAGGAGCCGCAACAGGAGAAAGAAGAAAACGGAATGAAACTGTTAGGAAGATGTGGGCCCCTGGGTTGGTAACAAGATGGTTGCAGCACAGTCACTGATGAACATCTTCCTATGTCATGGGTTAAGAGTGAGTGCTATCTTAGTTGCGCTACAACCTGTTAAAAGGAGCAAAGGGCTGATGCTCGTCTTGGTGATTTAAATCAAAGAGGGGGAAAGGGAGATGGAGAATGAAGGTGAAGCTGAAAGTGAAGGAGAAATGAAGAAGTAGGTCAAAGATGCAAATGAGATGAATGGCTTGGGATGGGAGTGGAGGAGAAGATCTGAGTGGATTGATGACATTTCAGGGATGTGTCGCAAGACACATAATTCCTTTCTTTAATGTAGAAAACAAAGGGGGGGCCGTATAAAATATCAGGGACTTCTTATCACATTTATGTGGTGTTAAATAGCAAAACATTTCAGAAATGCAAAATGTTGGAGACCAAGAGTGCATTTAGTGCTAACTTCTGTTTTTCATTTTTCTGATAGAAAAACTATAAAAAATGGTTTTTTAAATTTGTGAAAAAAACTGAAAAACTTATACTATGTTTTCTAAGTTTTCCATATAAATGTATGTCCTTATTTCTACATACTTTTCAATTGAAAATTTATTATAAATAATAATGTTAATAATAATAATAATAATAATATTATTATTATTATTAATATACTAATTATTTTTAATCATAATAATATTATTAATACTTTATTAATTTTATTAATATTTATCTATACTGATATTAATCAAATAATACCAATGAAATTATTATTATTGTTAACATCATTAATAATATTGTTTATATTATTATTAATATTAACATTAATATTCATAATATTATTATTATTATTATTAGATTTAATATTAATATTTTTATTAATTTATATCAATATTAATATTCATAAAATAATAATATACTAATTATTAATATTAATTAGTGATTAGAAATAATACTACTACTAAAATTAATAATATTATGGTTATAGATAGTAGTAGTAATACTATTATTTATGTAAGTAATAATAATAATAACAATACTAATATTATAATTAATTTAATTAATATTAATAATAATTTTATCATTAATGTTAATATTTTATATTTAATAATAATAATAATAATGTTTTCATTATATAATTTTTAAGAAAATTATAATATTATTAAAATTATTATTATTATTATTATTATTTATATTAGTAACAAGAATAATAATAGCATTATTGACAATATTAATATTATTGTTACTTACATAAATAATAATATTATTACTACTATATATAACAATAATATTATATTATTTTTCATAATAATAATATCAAGTACAATAATAATGATATTAATGTGATTATTAATATTAATAACTAATATTAATATATTTATTTTAATTAATCTCATTATTATTATAACTATTCTCAAGATTAACATGTTAATAATATTATTGTTGTTGTTATTATTATTATTATTATTATTATTATTATTATCATTGTTAGTGGTGATAATAATAGAAATAATAATAACAATATTATTATAATGGTGATGATGAATTTTAATATTAATATTATTTTTATCATGATTATTAATATTATTGTTGTTGTTGTTGTTGTTGTTGTCATACCTGTTATTTTAGTTGTTAATATTAATAATAAAAACATTATTATTTTTGAAATAATAATATGATTATTATGAATAATGTTAGGTCATCATTATCATCACCATCATCATTATCATAATCGCTATCAGGATGAACATGTATTCAAATTTTTAAAATTAAAAGGTATTTTATAATATAATGAACAAGTTTTTCTAATTTTCTATGAAAAAATATTTTCTTGTTTTCCAAAGAAAATTAGAGATGGAAAACAGTTCTTTTTTTTCCCAAACTAATCGCACCCCAAGCGTCTCTTTGCAACTCAGCCAAGATATAATGTCAAGCATGACCATGTCACAACCCATTTACAAACTCAAATGGAGAAATGATAACCTATAAACCATAATAACTTACTAAGAGAATGATATATCATTTAGCTAGAAATCTTACAGATTGAAGCTTGCTTGCATCAGCCAAGACAGTCCTAGATAGTTGTTGAAGCAATATTAGATCCATAAAAATGCTCTTCTGATCCACCACAGGAACAGCTTCCAGAAAAGAATCAAATCCAGACCTAGTGCATATCATTCCAGTGGAGATAACACAACAAGAATCCAGCTTTTTTGCAGAAGATGAATTTCCATCAGAGGTTACACTCATCTCTAGCTTCTGCTTTTCATTTTCATATCTTTTCAAAAGCGACTGGATACACAGAACAAACCATTAGAGAAAAATAAACTGGGGGCACAGGCACCGTCAGATTTACTTAGATACGAAATAAACCTGATGGATATCATCCAACAGTTTGACAACAGAGCCTTCATCTCGACCATCTTCTTGCAAAATAAGCAATGAAAAGAAAATACCTGACAATTACCAAAGTAGAAACATAAAGCTCCATATGAGAAATGAATATAGATGAGATGAAATAATGTATATGAACGTTTTTTTTTTTTTTTTTTTTTTGCGCCATGTAATTTAACCTTTATTTTAGTATATTGTGATAAAAGATGAGAATAGTTTTAAATTATTACAAAAAGCAATGGATCAAAAGTAATAATCTAGTTGCCTAATAGAGCCTTACTCACTTTCCTTATATCCACAACCATCAAGGCACAGGTTAAGAATAGAATGATAGAACAGATGTTTACTATTAATTAAAATAGAGCCTCAAAGGCATCAATATTTGATAAAATAGAACGCCAAAGGATCACCTTGCATAGCCAGCAACCTAAGTTCAGGATCAGCAGATGCCGCAATGTCAACAAATTGACCATCATCTGCCAATATCCACATATTAATTAAACTGTAAAAGTAACATATTAAAAAAAATTCGCAAATCAATATCCAAAAGAAACGATACCAAAAGATCGCAGCTTTCTTCTTGTTGGCCAAACCAACTTAGAGAAACAGAAAAGCTGCTGAAGTTTGAAGTATAGATCAGCAGAGCAAGGTAGAAACGGATGACCACCACGCGCCCACAACATAGACTTCGATGAATTAAGAGCTGAAATCAAGTTTGTGCAATCCTATAAGAAGATCAACAAACAGATTCAGATAGTTTTAAGCGTACAAGAAGAGCCAGAAACAAAGACAATAGTCATGTCCTCCCAGAAGGTGATAATTCGTCAGAGGAAGTGGCAGGACAAACAATGGAATTCAAAGGAAGGCCACTGCTTAGTTATCTTACCAATAATAGTTTCACAAGGTTGGGGCAAAACTCCTCCAATTTTGCTGCCTTCTTCCTCATAGAATGCAAATGAGCATGCAGATATTCAAGCTGGGAGGCGGTAATGCAATCCCAAAGTGATGTATGTTCCTCAAGAAGGTTAGCATAAGCTTGTAAAAGAATTTCAAACGCAGGTGAATCAACAATAATGTCCAAAACTTTCCTTTCAAGAGTACCCAAAGAGCTTAAAACAGGAACATAAGGGGCAGTTCGATCATCATGTTCATACTTCCTCTCAGCTTCCCACTGCCAAAGGCTACGCCTTAATAACCTGACACAAGCAACAGCGTTTCCCAGGATATTTGAGGATACTGAGGATACACCCTTTGACGCCACTACATCAAAGGACTCTGAAGAAAGAATAGGTGAAACTTGCAACTCCATGTCAACCTGCTCATGCAACTCTACATCATGCATACAGCCAAAAATACATTTCCAGATAGGATGTTTCAGTTCCTCCCTGAATAAATCAAGGAAGCAAGCAAAAAATTGACAATATGGTTGCAACTGCATATCAAACCAGCTAAACCACTGAAGATACAGCTCCAGATCACTTTTTGTGGCTTGTTCAACAGTCCACTCAGCAGCAAAAAAGAGCATCTTATTTGCCAGGGCAAAGTCAAATTCCCTACCGCGATGATCAATGATAGAACTATTCCAACCTTTGGACACAATATTTGTTTGCAGCATTTCCACACAAGTCAAATACATGCCCTTAAAACCTTCGGAAGAAGTCTTCAACTTTACCAAATGACCACGAGATGCATTATATTGATAAGATGCACACTGTGAGCCAAGGGATTCCAAGTACATGCAACTCTGAATCACACAAGCTACCTTTGAGCACCAAATAAAATCTCGTAATTTCACTGACTGTGTCCACCCACCAGGCAAAGACACAGACCAATTTGAAGACGAACAGTCACCCAACGATAAATAAGTGTCTTTCAGTTTATTTACAATGTCAAATCCTTCAGACTCTCCCAAGGCTGACAAATATGTGTGCTCCCAACTCTTCTGCAGGCTCCAAAAAGGTTGATTCCCATTCATAAGAAGCTGTTGGAATAACTTCACCCACCGCGAAAGTTCAAGATAGGATATTTGGATATTACGACGCATGCCTTCATTTCTAGCATATATATGTGCCTTGGCCATTGAACTAACCAACCAGTTGTTAGGAATGTCAGACAAAGCAAGGAATCTTTCAGCATCCTTAAACTCAATATCTTGGCCAGTGCAGCCACTTTCCCCATCGAATAGCCAATATGGCTGCATCATTACAAGCTCCACTCCTCGATTACGCATTGCTCGTGAAACATCGCCATATCTAGGATTAACTGTCAAAAACATCCTAAAATTAGAGTCTGGATACAGGACCAAGGGTTTTCCATCCACATTTCCACACTCATTTACAGTGATCGATCCATTTGATTCAGCTAACGAGTTAATTCTGTCAAGAACCTGCAAATTAAACATGATATGAGAATGTAAGAATGTTTGGGATTGGTATATATTAACATAGAATACTGGAGATACATACTGTTGGATTACAAAGATTGGCATCCTCTAGAACGACCCACTCCCCATTCTCTATAGCTTTTATTAGTACACCAGCAGCCCATTCAAACTTTGCAGAAATAGGTCTTTCAAACTGCATCTCCTGTAGCATCTGGATTCTCCCCAAACTTTTATCAAGGTCTTCACACGACCATGATACAGATAGCTTATTCCTCTTGATATCTACCTTCAAAAGTTCAACAACATGAGCCAGCAAAGACAGAGAAGCTTTCACCTTTTCAACATCTATTGAACCAGAAGTTGACCGATGACCAGAATTCACAGTTGATAAGAAGGTTAACCATCCAATCATTAGGTCTTTTCTCTCTTTTAAAAAAGCATCAGCTGAAGATTTCAAAAGCTCCTGGTAATATTCCTTGACATAACATTCCACTTGAGAAATGATAGCACAAAAATTGCGATAGGCATCATACTGCTCAAAAGAACCCAGTAACTCAGAAGTATCAGTTGCAGATGAAAGATTAATCTCGTTAAGCTTGTTCCCGGTAAGCTGTGCAAGCAATCGGATCAGTGATGTTTTACCAGAAGAAGCTGGCCCAATTATGATACATGGCCATTGATATTGCACACAAATTGCAGCAGCTTGTAGCATGTTACGAATACCAGGTAAAATTTTCAGGTCATGACAAAATGGTTTAGCTTCCTCAGAGTTATTCCTTTTCACACAAGTACTGCCAACTTTCAAGAAGTGTTCATTCAGATGCACGCGTGGGTAAGGATTGATAAATGGCTTAGCTCCAAAAACATCTTCATAGAGTTGTAGCACCTCCTTGCGGTCCAATGCAGTGCGCATTCTTTGAACATAAACAACATCCAGGAAGCAATCATATTTTGAGTTGAAGGATGCAGCTAATAACATACAGAAAATGTCAGTAAGAACAAAAAAATAAACAAATTGAGCACTAACTAGACAAAAGGGGGGGAAACCTTGAATAATCTCGCAAGAACGAATCACATCCCGTAGATTGAACTCCCATGGGGAACCATCTTGAGCAAACTTCTTATGTATCATAGTTTCTTCATGTAAGCGCTTATTAAACAATATTAATTTCTCCAACAAGGACCCTGGGATGCCTGGAAAGAGAGATCTGCATATGACAGAATAGTCATCCTCTACTAGCTCTTCCACATAAACCTGATTCCAGAAAGAACAAGATAAGTACCAAGTTCACTTCCAGCAATTGATTATCACAGGGCCTATATAGGATGATAGTACCAAGATAAACACAAGTACACTGTTCACACCTTAGTAAAGCGATTAAGAAATGATTTTGGAAGGCCCTTTCTACCACCACCCTGGTAAGTAGGATTCTGGCAAGCGAAGACTCTGAAAGATGGTGGACACTTGAAGGAGAGACCCAACTCTGGAATAAAGACTTCAGCTCTATGGTCCAAGATCGCATTCAATCCCTATGGAAATTAAATTTCCAATCAGCAGGGCTTCATCAAAGGAAGCAGGGAAGTATCAAAACACAATGAAAAAATTGACAATAAAGCAAAGAGAAGCATATGCCTCTAGAACCGATTGTGAGGCCAGATTTAGTTCATCCAATAAAACCCAAGATCCTTCCTTCAAAGCCTGCGGATAGTGAGCATGGATGAGTAAAATTGCTAACAAACTTTGATAAAGGTACAAAATGAGCACCAGACAGTGTTTCAACCTGCAGCAAAATGCCATCTGACCAGGCAAACTGCATTCCTTCATCACACTCAATAGGCAAGTCAGAGCCCAGCAAGTCCATCATATCTGTCTGTACAAAGAGCAAACCATTAAAACAAACCAGATCAACATGAAAATGTATAAATGCCTAGTCATTAAAACGGCTAAGGTGAGAAGACATACCATCAGTAAAACAAGAGAGGAGGGAGAAGTGTTACCTGCTCAGACAGGTTTATTCGTACAACTTTGTGACCAGTGAATTTCCCCAGAGCAACAATCAAACTTGTTTTCCCAACTCCAGGGCTTCCTTCTAATAACACTATAGTTCAGAGAAAGAGGTTAAGCCAATCAATCAAATTCCAGACATTGATGCAAGGAAAAACAAGGACACATAATGGGGAAGGATTGAAGCAAAATCAGAAACTGAGAAGGAGACATACCAGGTTTTGTAAGTTGCATGGCTCTAAGGACACGAAAGACATTTCTGCGAGCAGTAGGTGCCGAAAATTCAAATCCTACAGATTCACAAGGATCGTGACCTGCAAAAAAGTGAATAGAACAAATTTAAAAAATACACAATAGATACCACAACAGATATTGGACCGACATATTACAGGTCAAGTCAGAATCAAAAGACCAGAATCATATCAGCATATCCATACAAACCAGCTAATATTTTGGCCTAAATTCATGAAGGTGAAGGTCATATATTGAAATGCAAGATAGCATACATAATCGGGATGCACATACACATATCATGTTCCTCCTAGATTACTTCCATCTTGAAGCCACATTAAGCTCAGTACTACCACAGTGATTCTGAATCACTTGGTAACTACTACTGATATTTTAACCACAGCAACAAACAAAGTTACCAAAATGAAAACATATGTCAAAACTTATAAGGCTCTAATTGTAATACCCCGAATCTTCCTACCCTAATTTCTAGATGATTAGTCTCTTACTCCTTCCCTAATCCCTTATCATTCTTTAATCATCTTATCTTAACCTTTAAACCCTTTATCTTACCTCAAAACTGTAACACTAGTTTCTCTCAACCATTGGTCGACCGAGCTATGCCCTTTAGTTGACTGGCAGAATGACCAATCGCCTAGGGGTTTGGCAGTCAATTGGTCAGCTCCCTTTGGTCGAGAGGGGGATGTGCGATTGTGCCAAACTTGATTCCTTCTAACTCCAGAACAATTCTAATGCCCAATATGTTTATATATTTGGGTTCCTATAATAACTCCACACCTTTCCTTAATTTTTCATAAATTTTCGGGAATGATTTGATTATTTTCTCAACTTCTAACTATTATTGAACTTTTTACCTTAGCTAAACCATTTTTAATTATTGTTGACTTTTTTGGATAACTTAAAATAAAAGCCCCTATACCCTTCCATAATCTTGCATTGCCTTGTCCTGACCTAATCAACCAAAATTTTGCGTATAATATTCATCTTTCACCTTCTACCTGCCCTCTTACATACCTTACTCCACTTTGATCACTCCCGTCACCCTCTAACTTGCAAGCAACCTCCCTAATCTAATCACACATCTCACCCTCTTTCCCCTGGCTTTATCAACAATCATAAGGGCTTATGCCCTCTTTGGTTTTCATTTTCAACACTTAGCATTTTACTCTCTCCTCCCTCCTCTTGCACTTGCCTTTGTCTTTGAGGTCGTGCACCCTTCTTATCTTCACCCCTTGTTGCTGATCCTCACCTCTCTTCTTCCCTCTTTGATTTCTCCATCTTCTTACTTATAAAATTCTAAACTTTAGTTCCCTAGTACTTAGTTATCAAGCAAAAGTGAACTAATGTTGTGAATTATGACGTTGTTCTCCTTGGTACTCAAGCCTTTATTTTTGACACTCAAGGGTTTTTCTCCTTCTCTTATTGATTCTCTTTCCTCTATTCTTTATTCTTTCGTTGTGTTCTTATTATCTCACCTCTCTTATATTTTGCTTAGGTTATCAACGTGTAGAACGAAGTATTTAGGAGGTTTTATGCTATGAGACTAGTGTAATTTTAGTAAGGATATACTTCTCTAGAATAGGACATTTGTGATGTTATGTGTGTTTTATATTAAATTATCATGATAGAATCGTCTACTTGTAGAATCATGTTAACTATATAAGCTCATAATTATGTATTATCATAAATTTCATGTGAATTATAGGATTTTATGTAAAATATCATGCTATCATGATAGTTTTTATTCCAATTTTTCGAGCATGGTGCTATAATTTCTTATTTTGATAAGCATATTGTTAAGTGTTAATTATCATGAGTTTTAAGTATTCTAGGATAAGTATCATATTGAGGCTTAAATTTAAGTTTTTTGGGTAGGGATATAAATGAGATGGGTACACCATACCCGTATTTATCCTCATAAGAAATCCATAAATATATCCATATCTGAATAGGTATCCAATAACACATCCATATCCGTATCCGTTGAATAAATCATTTACCCATATTATCCAACAAACAAATTCATTATCTGATGGATAAACCTATTTAGGGTGAAGCCAAATGACAATTTTAACTTAATATTATTATTATAAAATTAAGGGTAATTATAGATTAGATAAACAGATAGGGATATAAATACGGGTATGGATATGGATACCCCTAACCCATATCCGTACCCGAATTCGTCAGATATATTCTTTCATCCTTCATATCCCTATTCATATCTGCTTAAGAATCCATTGGATAAAATCCGTAGGTTTCAAGTAGAATCCAGCCCGTCTACATTCCTATTTTTGAGCCTTTGTGGGTCTCAACCCTGTTGGGTTTGTTGGGTGGTCGAGTGATTTCATTTATGATAACTACATCTTTGGGTGTTTAATAATGTGTGGGTGGTTGTGTGCAAATTTGATTAGCCCTTTTGTGCATGTTGGATGATAAATGGCCATAAGGGATTTTCAGTCATTTTCGTTGGTTTTTGTTGAATCTAAGGGATGTAAAAACATTCGAAGATTTTGAATATTGACTTATAAATTATGACATAAAAAACAAGGGCCAAATTTTAAAGATAACTATTTATACGGAAATATAGATATCATTGGAAAGCTTATCGAATCAGGAGTCCAATGCATTTTTCGGATCTCAAATTTGAATTTTCTACATAAAGTTATGATTGTTTTATCATACGTGTGTCAAGCTAATTTTTTACAAGCAATGGATATTGTGCGTCGTGATTAACATTATGGATGCCATTATATTTTCATATTTATTAATTGTGTCGTGATAATTTTGTTAAGATATTAGTTAGCTAATTAGTTTCCTTAATCATGAAGAAGTCAAATAAGATTTATCATGTATTTTATTTTATTAAGATTTTGTTAGGATTTAATTATTATTATGATAGAATTTAGTTGGTTACTACTCACGAATACTACTCATGTGAATAGTATCGTGAATTGTTATTTTATTCAAAGTGTTTACCTAACTTAGATTTAGTTTATCTAATTAGTGATGAGGTGAATGTTAGCATATAAATATCCCATGTAAACTCACATTAATTTCTCTTTATGACAGTTGAATTGAGTTATTAAATCAAGTTTTATTCATTGAAATCCTGTGTCAATTTCTTTCGTTTAACGTTTACATAATATGTGTAAGTCATCAACTAAAAACTCACTATACCGTTCTTGTATGGGCTTGTATAGAGTTATCTAGTGAAGTTTACTTGTATTTTTTCATTAGAAATCCTTTGAGAGTTATCTTTCAAAGCTAATTTGAAGAATTACTTTATGTGATCCTTCATCCATATCCTTAGTTTAGAAATCATCATTCGTTTTCCGTCATAAAATTACATAAAATAAGGTACTTCTAAAACCACCTATTCGGCTATGCATCACTAAGTGTACCATTGTAAATGTTGGGTTTTCATATAAATTTCAATATATAATATGATAGAGTTTGGTTGAGTATTAATTACGTTATGTTAATAAAGAATATTGAGATGTTTTAGTGAAATACGGT
Organism: Tamarix austromongolica; assembly: GCA_039764185.1. NCBI lineage: Eukaryota > Viridiplantae > Streptophyta > Magnoliopsida > Caryophyllales > Tamaricaceae > Tamarix > Tamarix austromongolica. The sequence goes on from CM077817.1 coordinate 26,419,252, forward strand.
ATTTTGGTCAGAACGTGTAAATTATGAAATTTGGGTGTTGCATAAGCATTAATTGGGTCAATATACAATAAAGGGGATGTGTGATATGTTTGGCCTCTAGTGAGTAGCATAAGTATTAATATTATGCAGAGACAGCTTAAAGTGGGATTAGTAACTCTAGGGGTATAACTGGTATTTTACATGCAAAACATTAGAGTTTAGTCATGATTATTGGATATGGTATTTAATATGATAATATGGAATGTTGCGTTAAGTTTGGTAGGTTGTTGAGTCTTATGGATGGAGTTATAATATAATTCAAAATTTAGGGTTTCATAAAGACATTTTAGCCAATGAGGAATGTTCTTGTCTACCCTTAGTTGTGCGTCATAAATCTTGCATAATTATTCTCAATGTGGTAACATTTTTTCTTAATCAACCTTAGCATAATCCTAATTACTTAACAATTAAACAATTATTGGTAAGACCTATCCAGCAATGGTATGATCTCTTCTTAACTGTGGGGCCAAAATATAATCATACTCACAACACCAAAATAAAAATTACAGCCTTTGAGTAATTAGTACAAGCCAGAAAATATGACAGCCAGTTACCTATCTCAAGATAGAATGGATGGATGCCAAAAGTATTGCTGCATTGCTTCTCCTTGCTGCCTGAACAAACTGGTCCCTCTCTGAAGTCTCCCCAGCCATAATATCCAATAACAGAAAGCTGTTCCGAGAGTAAAGTGGGTGCAGCCTCCTGTATCATCCAAATCACTGCTACTATGAGCAAATCTCATTGGCAAATCTGGAAAAATAACATTATCATCCCATACAACAAAACCAAAATAAAGTCCATAGGATCACATGCAACTATAAGTTCATAAAATGTTCCCAGTGTAGTCACACAAAACTGATTTAGATGAAAATCATTAAATAAATAAATCAACGACAACAATCATCCTGTAAGGATTCAGCCACTGCAGGAACTGAGTCAACCACTCAACACTAGTAGTGAGGCTATTTCAGAAAGACTTAGGAAAAACATTTCAATAGAAAAAAGTAATATATGAAAGATAAATCAATTAGATAATCAAACAAAGACCTTCATCTGCTCCACTAGAAATGAATGACATTTTTCCCTCAGTTCAGTCGCCTCTGCTTTGGATATCCCTGTGCCTGATAAAACACATTCAGGATAAATTATAAATGAAAAGGTCCAAATAAACAATTGTAAGATATGAACAGCACAGCAAATGATAAAGCAAGAAGAGACATGGTAGAAGGCTTCAAACTGCGACCACCATGCTGATGAGAACATGAATATGAAGGGAGAGGCATTGCAAAACAAAGACTATATATTGATATAACCAGATATCATCCATAACACAATCCATCATGGCTTTCGACATTATAAAAAGAGTATACATCTTTATAAGCATGTTCATAAACTGCCACAATAGCCAGACTGCAGGTCTGGCAAGTCTACAAGACCATCTGCTCAAATATATGGAAGGAAGACAAAGAGAATGATCTTAAAAATAAAAATACATTTTACCATAATGCATAAACCCAACAGAAAACAGATAAAACTGAAGAGTAGCAATATCAAGACATTAAATTTCCAAACAATAGCATGTATTTAACGATGGATAGGAGTAACAACATAGGCTGCTTGCCTGCTCCTCCAAGTTCATGTGACATCAGGTTAATGCAATTCACAGAACCAGTAAAGGAAAAGTGGAAGCAGCACATAACCTTCAGATCTAAGCCATACGACAACAAACCAAGGCAGAAAGCAAAAAGCACAAACACATATTTAAGGTACTTTCATTGCAGCATATTGTGCACCCGGACAGTAGGGTTTCATCAGAAACCCAATTAAACCTCCGAAAGAAATATGACCAGAAAATCTTTCAGCAAGATAAAATAGTAGAGAAACATAGAACGAAGTTGTAAAACATCAAAGGGTCTACAGATTTTAGCTTTCATAAAACTACTCTGCAACACAAAGGACATAATGTTGCTGGCATGAGAAAGTTGAGAGCCATAAAGAATGATAGACAAAATAACCCATAAAACTATAGATTTTAGCCTCAATATGCTTTGTCCCAGAATAAAATCTTGGTCAAACTCGATATGCAAGACAAAAGAAGGAAATTCACCAGCAACTGAAATGCCATGATGTAAATCATCTTACTAAGACACAGCAAGGTGAGGACTTAAACTAAGCAGAAAGTTCATGATGATTCAACTGCTATGCAATACATATTAGCAAACTTTCCTCTCAACGGGAAATTAGGGAAGGAAAGGGCATACCCAAGCTTAAACCATCAAGCAAAACAAGGAACGATCCATGCACGAAAGCACACTCAGCAGACAAGCTTTTCCATGTACTATTGACAAAATCCACCCATGAGAGGAGATCTCTCACAGTGAGCAATCTCCCACTCTGCAACTGGTTGAACCACTGTCAACAACAATACAAACAAAAGTGTCAAGCATCCAAAAAAGGGCCCTTCATTTTTACCTAGCAAAAATAAACACAACCATCGCTACATTTTCTTTGCAGGTAATTCCATTTTGAAATGTCATACAATGCATGCAAAGTACATATTTTGATTTAACAGAACTTTGAACTTCCAAAGATGAATTAAAACAATAAATGCCGTCTCTTTTGGAGCATTAGTTAAATAAAAGCGTATATTTGAGAATTTGGACACTGTTGATAAATGATGATGTGTAAAGCTCACTTTAATGCTACTTTTAACTGGATTACTGAAGAAAAGCAGCATATAAATATTATAACTATAGAAAATTTTGGATAATATACAGGTCAAATATGGACCTAGAAACTGTGAGCAATTATAGACAAAGAATGGATAAGCAAGAAAGAGTTCAGGTGAAGAGGCATCAGTAATAAAGGGAGCTTCAAAAGCAATACACGTTTTACAACCATGTGAAATAAAACAATCATTTAGCAAACAATATTGGGCAGAGTGCAAACAAGGCTATCTATAGAAATACTGCTTCCAATCAGGCCCATCTAAATAGGGGCGTGGAGTGATTATCCGCAAAAGACTTATGGGTACAATAATAGAAAAATTGATTCAACAAAAGTAGATTTGGATTTACTCACACAAAACAAGTCATTCTATCTCTTTTGTTACTGTATAAAAAAGTAACTTATTATTGATAGTTTTCCACAAATAGACACAATCAAAGCTGGACTTGAGCTATGGGAGGCCTTAGGAAAAAAAATTTGGGGCAATATATAGTTTAAGGTGTGATACAAGGATGAGAATTGAACTCATAAATTCCATATTATCAGTCCAATACTCTCCCAACTAAGCTGTAACCATTAGTTCATTTACTTGAAAGTTATAATATATATATACAGATAGATAGATAGAGAGAGAGAGAGAGACTACTTTTGGGGGCTCCTAAGCACAGGCCTACTTTTCCTATATTCAGGATCAGCCCTGCACAACGTGATCCTAGAGACTTCGTCTTTGGTTTTAGCACCAGCCCCCAAAATGCTTGTGTTTGAGACAGCCTTGCATTCAACATCATAATTTCTAACTTTTTCCTCAAACTCTTCAAAACACTTTTAGCTGTAAGGAATAATGACTAGGGTTGACAAACTGAGTTGGCTCAACTTGTTAAGGGCTCGGCACGGTTCGGTTCAACTCAGTTGGCACATTTGTTTAAGTAAACGAAACAAACCTAAGACTTATTTTTAAGTTCGTTTATTAAACGAACCAAATTTAAGCCAAAGGAGGTTCGACTTGTTTAATCGTAAGCCAACTTAAATTTGGCTTGAGCTCGGCTCGTTTGTTTATAAGTTGGACTTGTATAAAATTTACTTAACAAATGAGCTAAATAGTTAATGAGCCTTTAATTAATTTGAATAATTAAGTCTACGTTTGGAGCTACTTATCAAAATTAGTTATCCATGATAACTACTTATTTTAGAAACTTTTTAGGCTAAAAATTTTCTAAAATAAGTAATTATCATAGATAATTACTTTTGATAAGTAACTCCAAACAAGCTATAAATGAGTTAATTTGGTTTATTTAACTTGCAAATAAGCCGAATACTTAAACGAACCAAGCCTCAAATCGAATCATGATAAATGTGTTGATTTGCTTCGTTAAGAAACTTTTAACAATTTAACTAATCAAGCCAAGTTGGCTAACGAATCTTTCTGAGTCGGGATCGTTTGGCTTGTTTCAAACTTGAATCAAGCTCAATTCTTTTTTTTGGGGGGGGGGACTAAACAAGCTGATCTCGAGCAAGGGGTATTCAACTCGATTCGGCTTGTCAACAACAACATAATGAAACCCAAAGCAAAAAATTCAATTACTTCCAACTTATACTATTACAACTTTTTGTTCAATTAATTTAGTGCTACAATGCAAAGAAATTAACATCTGATTTGCATAGTTTTTCGATCACCTTTACCTAATTTAGATAACCAAGATATAAATAAGTATGATCATGAATTTCAGCCACTAAGTTTGGCTCCGCAATTGAGACTAGGTCCTAAGTTCTTCATTGATTAGGAACTCAAGACCATTTTCTAGAGAAATTTTTCTTGCAATTGTTGCATTTGAAACCCATTAGGATTAACTAATTAGTGAGCAAATAGATAAAGAGGATTAAGGTGGTGTTTTAGTGGATGATTAAAGAGTAGAGGAGGAGAGGGGGAGGGAGATGATTGACGACAGAAAGAGCGAAGAGGAGAGACAGTTGGGGGCTAGAGGAATGGACCAGTTCGTTGATTATCCCAATTTGATTAATAGTTGTGGCTTGAAGCCTTGTTTATACTGATTAAATAAGCCATCAAACAGATCATGTACACCCTTAGTTAAAGTAAAATGAAATAGAATTATTTAGGAGTGAATAAAACCTTCGCCCTACATTGACAGATCATAGTTCACGTATCCAAAATAGGAATAAAATGTCCCCCTTTCAGATTCATATTACAGCCAGGTTTTAAAAACCTGCCAAGTGCCAACCCTCACCTTTGGTTCGCTAGTCAGGGACATGTCCGATGAAAACGAAACATTCCAGTGAGAACTGTTTTGTTCTCAGCCATTGAAAATAAAAGGCCATTATTTGATGATCAAATACTAAATAAATTTATAAAAAAATAATAGCAATAATAGTACCCTATCCTCTTCCCAAGCAACCACCAGCCTACTACGCTTGAACCCCACTATTAATAATAGTTCCTGGCTAAGATAAATTAAAAAATTAGGAGATTAGAGTGGAGAATTTTTATTTTTATTTTTATTTTGGGGAGGGCGTGTTGTGCATGTGGACTAACAGAGAGTGGGGAGCAACAGAAAGAAGGAATCGATTAGGAGTCCAATGATAGCGGCTGGAACATTATTTACACTTTCAAGCTGTTGGACTAAAGCCCTTTATTCACTATGGTAAATATTCCCACAGACCTAAAAGGAATATTACCAAGATATATCTTCACTTAAATAGCTAAGTATAATATATAATATCTATACCTATAATAATGCTCAATAGTATCTTTATTTATAAATAGTAATATAAATAATAGCCTAACAATGACATTTACTACTAAAGACTCCTTATGTTTCACAACATAGGACATTAACTTTTTAAATTTGTTTCAAAATATGTCACATTACACAGAATTTAAAAGCTTCATTGCCCATTATACCCTTCTATTTTCTCTTTCATTAATTAATGGTCATGTTCCAAAGTATATTTGTGTGATGTTATATTAGTCAAAGTCAAATGCATCCCATATTGTGAAACAGAGGGAGTAATAAATTCAGCACCTAATAACCTCAAATATCACTAATAAAAGAGAATATCTAACTAGATAGTGCAGGCCCTCTTGACATTAGGTGATAGGACCATATCAGTTTTCTTGCATAGCAAGATTAACAATACAAGCCATGCAAAATGTAAGATATGATAGCCAGAAGATACCAATATATAAAGCACTGCTGAAACCATAATTAAAAATTAAAAATACTTAACAGTGCCACTTCATTTTACGATTTACAACGGGAAAACAAGAGTCCGACTACGATCACAAAATGGAAATAACAATCCAAAGCCAAAAAAGAGACCATACCTCCCAAAATTTTAGCAATGGATTCGCTAGCCAATAGAGCTCAGGACTAGAAAGCCTGCAAAAGTTGAGGAAAACAGTTACCATCACATGAGTTTAAGGATTGCAACGAAGGGGAGAAAGTCATTAAAATGACTAATTAATTGTAGCATCAAACCTTTTAAATGCAATGCTTCTAAGCTCATCCAGATCACTCACAGGAGGAACCCATATCTCAGTGAATCTGTTGCGAAGGGCAGGTGACAGCTCCTTCTTGCCATAATCACCACTAGGATTCATTGTTGCCAAAAGAAAAAATCCAGGATCAGCAACTATCCTCTCCAGAGTAGATCCTCCTTTCTCGGCCAGTGTCTGCAACATACATTATTTCATCAAATATAGTTGCCAAATCCCACTAAAGGGTCAGACAGTATTAACCTGAAAAAAGAACAGGGCCAAGGGGACTTGGGGATAATCAAGGAAAGGTAGCAAAAAAGCAAGCTAAAATATGAATTTTAAAAAAATGTGGAGACAAACAATTGACTGTGAGGATCATGCACAAGAAATTTCGACTACATGAAATAAGAAGGATAAAAAATCAACACATTTACATGGACCAAAGCACATAAAATAATAAATGGAAGAAGAGTGTGAGATGGAAATAATTGACAACATTGGAATGTAAACATTTTCACATATTTGGCAAATTAAAATTTGCTAAAATCATTCTTTATAAAGTTAATTTAACTATAAGAAGTATACTGTGCAAGACAGAAGAACGCAATTCACACAACAACAAATCAGATGAGTAAGAAATTAAACAATAGGACCTAAATACTTAGACACTTTGTCTTGTCATTCTTTTATATCTGCCTTAATTAATTTTTTTTATAACACTGTGATAGACCCATCATCAAATTCACATATGTTAGAAAAGGAAGGAAGACTAAACCCGGGAGGGTCGGGGGGCTGAGTAATGAGGGAGGGGCATATTTTTAATGTATTGTTACTGTTTTATCTCTGCACTTTTTAGTCTTTTACGAGTCTGTTAGACGGTTAGGCCAGGTGTCGTGTCATTACAGTATTTTCGGTTGCAGGAAGAGCGCTGGGCGGGGGGAGGAGACAGAAAGGATATATATAGGGGATAGGGAGGTCTCGAGAGGGGGAAAAAGAAAAAGCTCTGTACTGGAGGAGCCAGGACCTCGAATTCATGGCATTTTGGCTCTTATTAATCCAACTATTTCTCTAGTCTGTCTGTGATTTTTTTTATTCCTTGCAATATACTGAACTGAGTGCATTGGAGGAAATATTAAAATTCAGAGAATTACCGGAAGTCCTATCACACTGCAAGCGTTATTATAGTCAATAGCTCACCACATTGTTGTTCATATTGCAGTAAAACATGGCATGTAGCCATCTCCTCTCTAACTTTCTTGCTTTTGTTAGAAATATTGACCTTCGTTACCAGACTAATCATTAGCAATCCAAAACAAACTTGTAGAGTTCTCATAAACACGAGGCAGAGTCAGCACAATTACTTAGAGGAACATCAACAAACAGACTCAGACGAGGCAAAGTGCAGAACAATAAATTCAACAAAGCTTTAGAAAATGCTGACCATTACAACTAATGCAGCATAAAATGGCAAAGTGCTAACCAACAAGGAAACTATTGCGAATCACAATTGGCAGAATATATGCTACCAAATATATGCAACAGATGATTTAATAAGAGCACCAGCAATGAGCAGTGGTATACACTTCCAACAAAAAGGTATTCGAATCTGACTACAAAAGTGACAGACAACCTTCAGGAACATGTACAATATTCAACTGCTCCATTTCAGCATCATAAATTAGCACTCAAACACTCCTTAAAAACAAACATTACCAACTTGTGCTCTCAACTTAAAAATCAGTACCTTTAACCTATAATTACATAAGCAACTTACCAGAGTCCTTTCTGGCTCCAGCACACTGTTTAATCTCTCCAGTACACTATCATCAGCCAAAGAGATTTCGTCCACAAGAAATAAGTCACCATCCTTCATAGCTCTCACAAGTGGACCATCTTGCCACACAAAAATTGTTTGCCACTTCTGATAAACCTCAGACAATTCTATCTTCATGCACTCAAGGTACCTCAGATCATCTTCAGTGATTTCAGAATGCTTTCCCTGACACCTATAACTATCTATGACTTCCATCAACCCCTCAACAGTTGATGAAGCTTTACTAATATCATGTGAAATTCTCTGCAATGAAAAAATATATATAATTACACAGATAACACATAACTACACAGATACATACACATAAAGCCGCTTCAACCATGAACTCAATATGAAAGTTACAAAAAGGCAGAAGTAGCATACAGCATTTCCGCGAAAATGGCTGATGGCTTTGGAGGATAGAATACGTTCAATAAGACTGCTGAACTCAAAATTGATACTAGACCTTTCACGGATAGGATAAAACCCCTGATGATGATTCAGCAAAAAAGTTTCTGTTATCCTTCACAGCAATCTTCCAATAACCAATTAGGTAACCAAGACAAAGAGGTTGTAGGAGGAAAAAAGAAAATGCAAGAACAAAAATACAAAGCCAAACAGAAAAACAGAGCTAATTTCTAACCCCAATGAAATCTGACGTCTCTGAGTATTGGTGGCAATTAAGAATATGCAACCTTTTTCCTAAAATCGAACTTAGTATTTGACAAACTGTGGTTTTCCCTCCACCAGTTTCACCCACAAGGAGGACAGGTTCACGCATCCAGTAGCACCGCTCAACAAGGAAATACAACCTCTGCATACTGTCTGTCCATACAATACTGCAGAGAGCCATAGAAGGGATTAAAAGATAACACGTAGGAAACTCAGTATCAAAGGCTTGTAACTTTTTCCACCCCATTGTACCTGAAATGAGACTGTCAAAATAAAAGGTAATAGAGGGAGGAGAAAGATCAGACTCACTTTCCTTGATTTGGTGAGGGTTTTGATAAGGACTGTGAAGCTGAATCCATTCCAGCATTTCCCTAAACAAAAGAAGAAACACAAAGGTTAGAGCAGAGACAACAACCAGACTTGATCATTGGATCATACCAGTTTTTGAAAAGGCCTAAGGCACACCGAGGCGATTGGGCGCTGGGTGATGTGAGGCGCCAAAATTATTCAAAAAAGCTAAAAAATGATTAAACGACTATGTTTTCAGAAAAAAATATATATAACCATAAAATGAAAATACTTAGAAAAATAACAACCTATGAATTTAATACAACCAATACTAGCAGATAGTGTGGAATGTGGACCACTTCTTCTTGCTGTCACTGGTTCTCAACTCTCTACAGTCTGTCTCTTTGTCTTTGACTCTGTTTATTTTGTATATGAGTTTAATACTACCGATGTGTTTAAAAAATGAATTTTACTCTCTTTTTTATATTTTCCTGAGGACCCTGACTCTGCTTGTAGGCTTGCAGCCTGTGTTGATTGCAAAATGTGAATCTTTTCTCAAACAACTATTACTCTCCCCAATCAAAACTATGATAGGCTTCCCCTTTTCCAAAAAATATCTACTCCTCTCCCCCAAGTCCCAAGCTCCCTGCATAATTTTTTTCTGTTGAAAAGCATGTGCATGTCTACTCCTCTCCCTTAAGCCCCTACTTGAAATTTCCAAAACAACTATTGCTCTCCCCAATCAAAACTATAAATAGGCTTCCCTTTTTTTAAGAAGGGTCTACTCCTCTCCCCCTAAGTCCTTGGCTCCCTGTGTGATTTTTTTTCTACTGAAAGGATATTTTGCTCAAAGGCATGCACCTCTGCACCTTAGGCACACCTCAGTCACCTTACATGCTCCTCACTCACATCGCGTCGCCCAGCACCAAAAAAGCCCCCACTCCCCATTGCCTTGTGCCTTAGGCGCGCTTTTTCAAACACTGGATCATACGCGAATAAAGACTAATGAAATAATTTACAACAACATTCAATATTTTTAATGAAACAAAACAATTTACTATTTTCTGACATTAGTGCTACTCAGCACATGAGAAATGGAAGTATTGATAATTTTTTTACAGTAGATGGAAGAGCTCCGTTCACTCCTCCATGAGTTTTATGCGCTGTGCACATTAGTCATAAAAGAGCTCCATGTGTACATCTACGTCCACTTCACACAGAGCTCCCTCAAGAGCTCTATTCACTTGGAGCACTCAAGTGAGATCAATGCGAAGCACAAAGAACTCCTTAAGAATTCCATACTGAGCACAAAAAGCTCTCTCAAGAGCCCAAAAGATCTATTAAAACATGGAAAAATAGTGTTGTTACACAACTTGGCTTGAGCTGATTAACAAGTTTGTTTTTTATCTGGCAACCATGGCCCAATAGATCAAAAGATACATTTAAACGATAACAGAAAATCATAATAAGATATACATCCAAACTAAGGTGTATTACAATGATTTGCATATCAAAATCACTTATTATTAAGTAGCCAGTGTAAGAATGTATACAATGAAATCACTACAAAACCTAAGGCAGATCAATATTAGAGGTGCCTAAATCATTTAGTATGCATGCATTTCTACTAAATTTTCTAATATGCTATGCCCAAATATAAGCCAACTATAACTACAAAGCGACAAGATACTATGTTGATTTATAATTTGGAAAAATACCACCTTGGTCAAAGTTGAGAAGATAATTCCAATTTAGTATATATACTTCCAGGCTTTAGACAACATCAAACACTGTACTCCTAATAGTTACCAAATTAAGTGCTCGTTTGGTATGGGGGTAATACAGATGGAAAAATTACCCCCATATTTTATATATCTTCTATAATCTATTTAAAATTAAATATTTTTATTTTAATGAATACCCATTTTAGATCTTAATTTGATCTACAATGGGTATTTTATTAAAAATATATTTATTATTATTAAATACTTAATATAAAAGTCATAAAATAGGAGGAAATTTTTTCCACCCCTATTACCCCCATACCAAACAAGCCCTATGTAATTCAAAAAACAGACTTGCACGTCCATTGCTTCCATAAGTAAATAATTGCATGACGTATTCTTCTTAAAAAAATTATGAAACATTTGCTATTTCCTTTTGGTTTTTGATATAAAGAATCAAAATTGCATACAGGGCTGTTTGTAAATTATGAAAGCGATTGATTTGCTAGAAGTGGAGGAACCGTTGGTAATTGTAAATAATTGATCAACTAATATTTTGTCTTAAATAAAAAGATCACTAGTAACTGCAAATTTAACATGGTACTCCAAGTATTTTCAAGCGTACAGTGTTGTCCTAATAAGGCTTCATTTGTGAAAAATCTACCAAAATAAATGATGTAGATGGACGGATCTGAGCAAGTACTTTAATATATATATATATTTTTTTTGATGATCCTTTATGGAAAGCGGCAATTAAAAGTATGGATAGCTCTGAATTTTCAGAAAAGAAATGTTCAAATAAGATGTAATGAAGTAATAGCTGGTGAATAATTAGAAGCCTAAGTGATATTTATTTATTTATTTCTTTGCTGGAGGAGACAATTTATGTCTAACGTATTACACTACTTAAGACCAAGCAAGAGCATACACCCAGCCATGTTATGACCAAGAAGATTCAACATTGATATTCACCCGCTCGTTTCATCATTAAAGAACCAAGAAAATTTTACAAACAAAGAACATCCTACAAATCAAGGTGGAATAAAGTAATACAAACCTGTTTGTAAGGCTCAACATTCCCAAGAGTAACACAAAGATGCTTCTCCAACTCCTTTTTAACATCAATTTTCTCACTCTCATTCCGCAGCCTCTCTGCCAAAAGGAGATAACCATCTGTAGCCAAATCCTGATATGCCCGGAAGCGATTAGACCATCGAAAAAGATCTCGGGGGGTGATAAATCCATGTTTACCAGCAAAAACTTGACTACTTTGCCTAAGTCTATGCAGTTCCTCCATAACTTTAACCATTTTTCGTGCAGTACTATGTGGAATTTGGCATCTCTTCTCTAATATTTCGGTCAACTCATCACTGGGGATGTCATCAACATGGATCTCTACAAAACGGTTCCGAAATGCACGGGAAAGCACTTTACGTCCACCATAAAATGTGGGCGGATTCTGAGTGGCAAATAGCATAAAATCTGGATGCGCATGTATAGTTTCACGCAGCTCAGGCACATGAAGTTCTCTGTTATCATCCAGCAGACGGTTTAATGCTTCCAGGACATCAGATGGTGCAAGATTAAGTTCATCCAACACAATCCAAGATCCCTTTCGTACAGCCTTGACCAACACCCCTTCATGAAATACCAGCTTACCACTAGAATCAGTGATATAAGATCCCAGATACTCCTGCAGATCAGTATGCTCATGATTATTTATACGCACAAATTCATGGCCAGTTATTGCAGCAAGATACTTGACAAGGCTAGTCTTCCCACTAGACGTCGGCCCCTGCAACAAAACAGGATATCTTCCAATCATCACAGCTTGTGCCAGATTTATCAGGTGATCTTTTACAGTCTTGGTGAGGACATAATTCTCCAAACCATATGAATTGATCAACTGAGAAGCACGGCACTCCCTTTCACTTTTCAAGAGAAGATACTTTTCCAAACTACCATCAGATCTAAGCCTATCTCTGCCCTCAAGAGATGACTCTAAAGATAAACGATTGGGTCTCTTTCCTCCAAGTAAACAAGACACTATGATACTTTCCATCAGCTTGGCACTACGTCGGTCTAATAAAGTTACAAAAAACATACAAAATCCCGCATAAAGTGCTTTCACAAATTCAATGCTGCCTTTTGCAGCTATATCTACATATTCTAAAGCACGATACAGAGATCTCAAACTGTATTGAGGTTTCTGTAGAGCTCCATCCTGCAGCCTCTCTACAGATTCCTTTTTGGCAGCTCTATAGAAACTTACTATATCATCAACTAGCTTCTGGTTTGACCGAATACTGTGAAACTTGCTGACAAAAATTTTCAAATCATCATCATCCAAAACATCCTCAACAAAGTATTCTGTAAATCTACTTCGCAGTGAGTGTGGCAGATCCCGCTTCCCAGCATCGGTTGCAGGATTCATGCATGCAAAAATGCGGAAGTTAGAATGTCTATACAAATATTCAACATCCCCTCTTTCTGCCAAACATAGTGAGCCATTTTCTCCATCCAAGACCCCAATTATTCTTTGCAGAGTTTCTAGGGGAGCCAAATTCACTTCATCAAGCAAAATCCAATCCCCATTCCTCAGAGCGGTAACAAAGGCCCCTTCAACAAACGAAAATATCATCCCAGAAGAAGCAGTAATTTGCTTGCACGCCACTTCAAATTTTGAAGAAAACCTTTCCCACGCCTTTAAAACAGGTTCTTTCAAAGATCTCTTCCGCTTTGTCCCAGGGCTGCATCTTTTGCTTTCATCTACCTTCTTCACACCCATCTGAAATCCTTTAAACAATTTTACCCAATTTTTGTTCTTCATCTGCTTTTCTACATGGGCAAGATAACGTGGATTAGCCTGAAAATAACCAAAATAACAAGGTCAGCCTTGCAGCACAGAAAAGGAAAACAGAAGCAGATAGATACAACTAAAAATACCTCTGAAGAGAATGTGCAAGAAAACAATTCAACAAATTCTTTGTACAGCGGAACACATATGGACTGCACATCAATAGGCTTAAATCCTCCTAACAAGTCTGCAACATCACTCTGCTGACTTAGATTCTGCAACGTGAAATGAACAGGGGCTCATTTGAAAGTTGCAAGACCACAGTGCTCACAAAATTATCCAGCTTACAAGAATTTTCCAATCTTCAGCAGAGAAGAGGAAGACAATTCAAAGAAACATACCAACACAGTCAGTTTTTGACCAAGACTCCGAGCAAGAAACTGTACAAGTGTCGTCTTCCCAGTTCCAGTTTCACCAACCAAGAGAACAGGCTCGTTCCATTTAACAGAACAAGCTATCTTCTCCAATACATGCAATGAACTGCGAAGCTCAGCAATTGGCTTTGGTTCAGTACGAAACTGCAGTTAAAAGTTTGTATCAATTCAAAATCATAGCAGTACCAGGAAATCATCGGTACAAGAAGGTTAGCATACACTTACAGCCACCACAGGGCGTTGCAGGGTAGCTCGTCCAATTTGTATGCCTGTATGTGATTTCTGCAGTTAATTTGCAAGCATTAATACCTTACACCAAGCAGTATATCATCAAGATATGTCCAGAACACTAAAAATAACCTGAAAGATGGGTCTACTAAGAGCATATCCTTCTTCTGCTGAAACAGGTACTGCCCACATCCTAGCCATATTTTCCATCAGTCTCAGTCGAATTGCAGGACAAGGTGAAGCAGCTGCAAAGATATCTACAGCCTAGATATATGTCATCATAAGTTAGCAAAAACCAGTAAAGTCTTCCACAGGTATTCATGAAACTATATACTAACAAATTTAGACCTCTAAATAAATTCCATGGCACGTGGAATCTGGCATGCCATCGCTGAAGCTGAAACCTGAGTCTGCAATCCTCTTGCACCATTTTAAGAGATCCCTATATTTATTACAATAAACACTCAAAACCAGCATGCTCAATCAGATAAAGCATCATTTAATATCATGATGTCAACAATACCTTAAAGTGAATCTGTAGGGTAAATCAAAGGTCTGAATTCCACAGAGCTGATTAATCATCTCGAAGGTTTCTGCATGACATACCACATAATGTTACACAATTCATCCCACCCTGAGATCAATTCCAAGTAATCTTGAGGATCATCATACCAATTAACTTTTCAACAATATGCTTTAGACTTGGATACAATGATGTAATCACATTTACGACATCAGTTCTGCTGGGATTCTCAATGATGACTCTCCTCCAAAGGGCTGAGAGAGAGTTCCAACCTACAATAAATATGAACAAAAGATTATTTTAAGAGGAAAAACTCATGTACCAAAATTTTCAAGTAATCTGCATCCTTCAAAGTGAACATAATGCATGATGTCCTCGAAATACATTATTTGACGGCACATAACTGTCAAGCCAACAACCAAAAAGTGAGCATCATTGATAGGTAACGAGGAAAAAACATACTAGCTATTAAAGGAGCAGAAAACTAGTGATGAATGAAAATTAGAGAAGAATTAACAATCAGATAAAATTAAAGTGAAGGCAAACCAAGAAAACCTTCCTCACAGTCCCAGGACTGTCCATCAAGACAGCTCCAAACAAGAAACCAACTCAGAGAACACTCCACCCCTCCCTCCCCCTCCCCCCCCAAAAAAAAACACACACATACCCAGAGATAGGCATGTTTATTATCATAGTTTATTAGAGACAATTGTCACCTCATTAAGGACAAAGTATAGCTCAGCATTGAAATACAACAGGTGCCTAAATGCTAGACCAAAAGAGCATCTTGGACCACAAAAAATAAAAATAAAAATCATTTCCACATCTCCTAACAAGATAGATATCAACGTGCATGACAAACCTTCAGTCCTTTGAACAATGTCAAGCTTAGAAGTTGATATTGTTGCAAATAAGCGAAAGCATTCAGGTACCCTTATTTCCTGCAGTCAAAGATAACATAAGACATTAATCACATCATTTATTTAGTTTTCTCAACTGCTAGCTTGTAAGCTTGAAATAATTGATCCCTGGACAACACAACATACCAACCATGTCACACTAAAAAAAACTCTTAAATTGCAGTCCAGGAACCAGAATCCCCTCAATCCCGATTTACAGTGCCACAAAAGAATAGTGTTGTAAGACGGAGCTACTTTGCAGCCACACAAAACCATATATTATAACTAGTAGTATTCAAATAAATGGAATTCACAATTTTGCAATCACGGACCATACTCATACAAAATCTTGCTGATTATAAATATCTTGTTAAACATGATTCAGCGACAAGCATAAGATAATCGACAAAGATAAATCACTAGTCTACAGAATTTAGTGTCAGAGAACTGAAGAACAAGCCAGAATTACCAACATAAGACATGTCATGTAAGGAAGTCCGGTTAGACAGTACAAATATAGAACCTCAAACTTAGCAAAGTATATTAAGAGGCAAACAATTATCAACAATATACAGATATGGGACCTCAAATTCTAAGTGTTAACTGCAATCATTCTAATTACATTGGTTGTCCACAAAGGTCATTACAGAAAAGAGGCACAATCTCCATGAGCAAACGAAATGAAAAGAGTGAAATCTTCATTATTCATGTATCACATACACTTAGGAGAGTCAATCAATCAAAAAGCTGGAAGGGGCAGACCACCCCTGAGGATGTCAATGGGAAAGGGATGAACATTAATAAAGCCATGATGACAGAATAAACAAACATAACTGTGCTATATCCATGCACTGCAGGCTGCAGTCTGCATGTCAAACCACAAATCAAAACAGCCAGACACATTTGCACTTTATCGCCTCTCAAATATGTTTTCTGTTCCTTCATCCTGAACCACAACCCCTGCTGCTTCTATCTTCTTCATTCAGCCTTCTACTCATCATCCTCCTCCAGTTTGCCTTCCCTACGTCAAATCTTCCTTGAGAATATCTTTTGCGGCATTTCAGTAACACATTATCAGCAAACTCAAATCCCCAAACAAGCCGTACAAACCCATCAAAGCTCTCTTCAAATGAACAGTTAAATAAAATCCCAGCTCGTTCAGAAAAAAACATGAATTTCTAATCTTACCATATGTACATTGGAATAGCACAATGTTTCTAATAATGAGAATCCTATCATAAGGTTCCACTCCTCCGCTCAGCAATTACCTAAAAAACTCAGAACTTCAAAAGGCTCTCCCGAAAATGCTTCATTGCAATTAATTGGGGGGGGGGGGCGGGGGAAGAAGGAACAGTTGACTCAAAATCAGTAAATTTTGACACAGTACGATGACCAGAATCTATGAGGTCAAGACAGGAGAGGAAGTGACCAACTGAGAACTTGCAGAAATAACTTTGCAAGAGCTCAGATTGATGGAAAAGAATCTTTTTCTTTTCCCTTTTTTTTTGCGTCTAGTTGGTGGTGATTGGTCCATGGACAGCAGTAGCATGACCAAGGCAAGAACTTGAGCACAAGTGAGCAAGGACTGAAGAAGAAAGATTGAACTTGTGACACTGAGGCAAGCTCGCAACAACTGGTGACTCAAGGCTGTGAGTGAGAAAGACAGGAAAGTGGGGCAAGGTTGTGGGCAAGCCAGATAGGGTGGTGGGGCAAAGCTATGGGTGCATGTAAAGACAATAATGGGTCTTGGAAGTGAACACGTTTCTTTCTGTGTTTCTTTTATTTTTTCAATTGTCAAATGCCCAAAAACAAGGAATGATATTCAAAAAATCAATAGATATGATATTTTATCATATCAATTGATTTATTCTGAAAATAATAAGGACTTGAATAGCTATGGGTTACCCTTTCAAGTAAATATGAATCAACAAACTCCTAATGCTCTCACCCATGAATAATCAACTCTTCAAGGCAGCCGATCGACAGATCAATCATA
Source organism: Tamarix austromongolica (assembly GCA_039764185.1). Lineage (NCBI taxonomy): Eukaryota > Viridiplantae > Streptophyta > Magnoliopsida > Caryophyllales > Tamaricaceae > Tamarix > Tamarix austromongolica. The sequence goes on from CM077817.1 coordinate 26,436,885, forward strand.
AGAGATGACAGAACCTTCATTTTTTTGTACGTGAATAGCATCAATCAAAACACCCAAACATGCTATGGTTTACAGGGGGCACCTTATTGAGGAATGTGTTTCTCAACCCCTTGACTTTGAATTAGTCAATTTGTCACGACTGGCTAAAACTAAAGTTCCTTTAAAGAGTTAGGATCAGACCTGACACAATTATAAAGGGTCTGGGTCTGAGTGTTTTTGACCTATATCACCTGATGGGCCAATCAAGATTGGGTCTGTGTTCAGGTCCTTATACAATTGGCGGGTACAAAGTGCTTTTAGATGGATTGATCTTTAAACCCGAGCAAGCTATAAAATCCTCCAGTATCTGTTTGATCCATCCCGCTGAATTGAGTTCGCCTCAGCAATACGGCAATAAATCATCAACAAAGGTTAGATCAATAGCTGAATTGAGTTCACCTCAGCAATACAGCAATAAATCATGAAAAAAGGTTAGATCAATGACTTTCAATGCCGCACAGCCCAGATGACATTTTAAATCAGTGTAATCCCATAATTTTTTCAGTGCTCTGTATAGGTATTCCATACAAATCACAAAAATGTAAGGGGCAATAGGATCTCCTTGTCAAAGCCCTCTTCTACTAATGAAGGGAGTAGTCAAGGAACAATTAACATTTAGGGAAAGTCTAACAATGGATATACACTGTATGACTATATCAACAATCTGCCCAGGGAATCGAAAGGTCAGCAGTACATGCTTGATAAACCCCTATTCGATTGACTTTTTGAATATCAACCTTAAGCATCATTTTCGGGCTCATGTATATCATAGTGTTTGACTAGTTCAGATGCCATAAGGATGTTATCATAGTTCATAGAGCACTCCTCCTTGGACAAAAGCAGCTTGATTATGATCAACAATTTCATGGAGAATGCCCTACATCCTGTTACCCAGGCACTTAGAAAAAATTCTCATAGAGGACATTACAGCAGGCTGTAGGTCTGAAATCTTTGGCCCTACAAGCTCCAGGGACCTTTCGAATCAAGGTAATAGCAGTGTGGTTGAGCTGTTTGAGTAGATACTTGCTCTACCAAAATGTCTGCACAGCTTCTATAGATCACCCCCAACTACTGACCAAGCCTTTTTGTAGAACAAGGCAGTATAGCCATCAGATTTGCTATCTCCCATGGCAAATATGGCTTGCTTGAGACCCATTTCCTTGCTTAAGACCAGTCACCGGCCAGACCCGAAGGATGTGGGTTTGGATCTAACCTTCAGTGAAACCCATTGGGTATGGGTCCATGTAAAATAAATGGGACTGGGTCCAACCCAACCTGTCAACATCCCTAGATGCGTGAGGGAGATGGTGATGCAGGGACAGCAAAGGAGAAAAAAAGAGGGACAGAGTAGACAGAGATTGCCATTTACCTTCCGAGAAAGAACCAAAGGAGGCAAAGGGAAAGGGAGCAGAAGCATGGTGGTCAAGAAAGAAACGGCAAAGCTACAACTGGTTAAGGAAGAAGGAGAAGAGAGAGAGAGAGAGAGAGAGAGAGAGCTGAGGGAAAAATGGAGAAGGAAGAATGATTGAAGGTTATTTTTTTGAAGTTAAGACTTATAAAGATAGACTAAAGGAAAAATAGAGTTCCAACAAAGTTTTGAACAACTACTCTAATTTGGGCAGAAAGGGCGCACCATGCACAAACAACAAAAAAGGGATGAAGGGTGCATAGTATGTTTTGCAGGTATTTGGTGCAATATCCCTACAAATACAATAAAATCTGTAGAAAAGGTTAATAAATCTAGTCATTAATTTACTAGATATTAGGAGAATAAAGTTTTAGTTAGTTAAACTAAATAAAGGGCAGACTATTAGAAGTTGTTGATACCTATTTCCTAGGATCTGTTATTTTCTATTTGTTAGGATTTTTAGGAGTATGTTACGGTTGAGTATATCTTTTTCTTATCTTCTGCCTATATAAAGGTGTATCTGTGTATAATATCAGAATAAGAGAGAAAAAGCATCTGTTCTTACTCTTCATAACTTTCATGATATCAGAACCATAGAAACTAGAAAAAACTAGGCCGGGAAAAATGGCATCATCTGAAGAGACCCCAGCCAACTCCATGGCAACCAACAGCAATGACAATATTGCTGCTCCCTCATCCTTCCAGATCAAAGTTTATAGATCGAATAGAAGACACTATTTAGAATTGGCACAATCTGTCAAATTAGGCATTTGACGGACGTGGTAAGCTTGGGTATCTCACTAGTGAGGAGAAAAAACCAGAGGAGAATGAGCCCAAATTTAAAACCTGGAGTTCTGAAAATTCCTTAGTGAGTGTGTGGCTACTTAATTCAATAGAAGGGTCTATTGCAAAACCACACATGTTTATGCAGACCGCAAAGGAAATCTGGGACTCCATTCGTATCACATACTCAGATCTAGAGAACTCATCTCAAATATTTGAGTTAAAGTCTAGACTGGGCGTTCAAAACAAGGAGACAGAGATATAACCACCTACTATAATGAGATGGTAACTTGGTGGCAGGAATTAGATCAATGTTATGATGACAAGTGGGAGAATTCGAATGACTGTGCTCGATTTATGAAGCGTGAAGAGAATGATCAGGTTTATATGTTCCTGGCTGGAGTCAGCCATAATTTAGATGAAGTAAGAGAAAGAATCTTGGGAAGAAAGCCATTGCTAGGCATACGAGAAATTTTTTCAGAGCTAAGGTAAGAGGAGGCTCAGAAGAAGGTTATGCTGCCTGCTCAACAATTGACTACTGGTCCAGAATTGGAGAGCTCTGCTCTGATTACACGTGGGTCTAGTAAATATGGTGAGAAGAGGAAGAAGCCATGGTGTGATTACTGTAGAAAGCCATGGCATACTAGGGAAAAGTGCTAGAAACTACACCCTCACTTGAAACCACCTAACTCAAGGAGAAATTCTGACAGTAAAGCAATGCAAACAACCACAGATAAAACTCAAGAACAACAAATTAATTCGGGGGAGTCTCCATTCACTCAAAAACAAGTAGAGCATCTCCTAAAAATTCTTCAATCCTCACGATTCCCTGCTAGTTCTTCCTGTTCTCTAGCTCATCAAGGTAATAGAAGCTATCCCATCTCCTATAATGTTATGTCTACATCTATATGGATAATTGATTCTGGAGCAATAGATCATATGACAAACTGCTCCCAATTATTCAAATCTTATCGTTCTTGAGCTGGAAATAACAAAATCAGGGTTGCAGATGGATCATTCGCTGTTGTTGCTAGCATAGGATCTATCCAACTCACTCCTTCACTATCTCTTGATAATGTCCTTATGTTCCTAAATTGTCCTAAAATCTACTTTCTATTAGTAAGTTGACTAGTGACCATAAATGTCGAGCTAATTTTTGTTCCCCACACTGTGAATTTCAGGATCTAGTTTCGGGGAGGATGATTGGCAATGCTAAGAAGGTTGATGGACTCTATCAGTTTGAGGGTGATTCGAAATCTGGGCCCTCTGCTCATAATTCATGTTATAAGTTTACTTTTGGTTCTTATGATCATGAAATAATGTTGTGGCATTTTCGATTAGGACATCCTAGTTTTCAATATCTAAAACAATTGTTTCCGCAACTATTTGTTAATAAAGATCCTTCTATTTTTCAGTGTGAAACATGCACTTTGGCTAAACATCATCGATCTATCTATCCTACCCAACCCTATAAATCCACCGCACTATTCACTCTCATACATAGTGATGTTTGGGACCCTCACGGATCCAAACCACTTCAGGAAAAAGATGGCTTGTTACTTTCACTGATGATCACACTAGAATGGGCTGGGTAGTTTTAATGAAAGAAAAATCAGAAGTAACAGATATATTTAGGAATTTTGATATTATGGTTCAAACCCAGTTTGACACAACCATTAAAATCTTTAGAAGTGACAATGGAAGAGAATTCTTCAATGCAACACTAGAAAATTTCTTCTTAAACAAGGGAATAGTCCAACAAAGCTCATGTAATGATACACCAAAAACATAATGGGGTAACTAAGCGTAAAAACAAACATATCCTAGAGGTCTCTCGTGCCATTAGATTCGCCACTCATATCCCAAAATATTTATGGGGGAATTCCATTCTTACAGCTATTTACTTGCTTGACCGTATGCCATCTAAGGTCCTAAATTTTAAAACGCCCTTGGATACTTTCAATCATTACTTTCCTAATAATCGATTGTCTAGTACTTTACCTGTAAGAATTTTTTGTTGTACAGCCTATATCCTTGAAAACAAGGGTGATAAACATGATGCTAGGGCCAAACGATGTGTCTTTCTGGGATACTCTCCTACTAAAAAGGGTGATAAATGCTATGATCCCGTCTCCCAAAAAACCTTTATCACTATGGATGTCAAATTATTTGAAACACAACCATATTTTAAACCTCATCCTCAGGGGGAGATTGTAGGAGAAGATTTGTTTTCAAGGGGAGTTTTGCATGATCTGGATCTTGAATTCACCACCGGTTGCACCAATGACAAAAACTTTTTTGAAACACAACCACATGCTATTTTTGATCAACAAGAACATAGGGAGAGTGGGGTGGAGCTGACGAATGAATTAAGTAATAGAAACAACCCATGTTTACATTCTAATTCTGAAAAGAATCTCCCTTCAAATCAGGAGCATGAAAACCAACCTTCTAGCCCTCATAATCAACAAGGAAGCAATGACTCCATTGTTCCTTCATCTAATCAGTTCATTGAAACAGAAGAAGGCCCTAAGACTAACAGACACTTTGGGAAGATATACTCCAGAAAAACTCCTCATAAAGAGAAGGATTTCACACGCTCTTTGCATTGCCATAAATCTACACCGGGGCTAGTTCCTACCTCTGTAAGTATCTCCCCTTCTCCTTTAAACCAATTATCTCAAGATAGCACCTTTACTTCAGATTCAAACCTTCCTATTGCCACTAGAAAAGGAACAAGATCCTGTACTAGTCATCCTTTATATCCACTATCAAAATTTGTTTGTTTAAACATCTCTCACCCTCCTTCTCCGCTTTCTCCACTCATGTGTCTTCTGTGGAGATTCCTAAGAATGTTCAAGATGCTCTAGCTGTTCCAATGTGGAAGAAGGCAATCCTTGAAGAAATGAGTGCTTTTGAGAATATACAATGTGGGAAGTTGTCAATTTACCAAGAGGAAAGTCTCTTGTTGGATGTAAGTGAGTATTCACTTTAAAATACAAGGCTGATGGCACTCTTGAGAGATACAAGGCACGGTTGGTGGCAAAGGGCTTTACACAAACCTATGGAATTGATTACACTGAAACATTTGCTCCTGTGGCAAAACTAAATACCATTCGAATTCTTCTATCTGTTGCTGCGAACCTTGATTGGCTCTTATACCAGTTGGATGTAAAAAATGCATTTCTGAATGGCAACCTAAGAGAAGACGTATTCATGACACCACCACCAAGCTTTCAGGAGAAGTTTGGCTCAAAGGTGTGCAAGTTGAAAAAGGCACTTTATGGTTTAAAGCGGTCTACTTGGGCCTAGTTTAAAAATTTTACCAAATCTGTGAAGAGACAAGGATATGCTCAAGCCCAAGGTGACCATACAATGTTTACAAGGCACTCAAGAGGGAAAAATATCAGTGTTGATTGTGTATGTGGATGATATTATTGTTACAGGGAATGGTTTGAGAGAGATGGACCGCTTAAAGGCTGGATTAGCCAGAGAATTTGAGATTAAAGACTTGGGAGCTCTGAAATATTTTCTAGGAATGGAAGTGGCTAGATCAAGAAAAGTTATTATGGTGACTCAACGGAAGTATGTGGAAGATCTTCTTCACAAAACTGGTTTGAGTGGTTGTAAACCAGTGGATACACCAGTAGATGCTAATACAAAATTAAGGGCATATGAAGAAAGTCTGCCTGTTGATGCAGCTAGGTATCAAAGGCTAGTTGGAAGGTTAATTTATCTTTCCCATACTCGTCCTGACATTGCCTTTGTTGTTAGTTTGGTTAGTCAATTTATGCATTCCCCACGCACAGTACACCTAAATGCTACATACAGGATTGTCAGGTACTTGAAAGGGTCACCTGGGCGAAGTTTGATCTTCAGGAAAAATGAGCAGAGGGGAATTGAAGCTTTCATTAATGCAGACTGGGCATGATCAATTGATGATAGAAAGTCTACTTCTAGTTATTGTACATATGTATGGAGGAACTTAGTCACCTGGAGGAGCAAGAAGCAAAGGTTGGTGGCAAGGAGCAGTGCTAAAGCTGAATTTCGAGCCATGGCTCAGGGGATTTGTGAGCTAATATGGCTCAGACGGATTATGAGAGAGTTACATCTACCTGTAAGCAAGCATATGGAAGTTGTATTGTGACAACAAGGCAACCATAATCATTGCACAGAATCCAGTTCAACATGATCGAACGAAACATAATGAGATTGGTAGACATTATACAAGGGAGAAGCTTGAGGAGGGAGTGATCTAACTACCATTTGTACCCACAACTCAACAGACAACAGGTATTCTTACAAAGGGCTTATTCAAGTCTAGTTTTGAGTTTTTTGTTGGCAAGTTGGGCATGATTGATATCTATGCACCAACTTGAGGGGGAGTGTAGAAAAGGTCAATAAATCTAATCATTAATTTACTAGATATTAGGAGAACAAAGTTTCAGTTAAACTAAATAAGGGCCGGAATATTAGAAGTTGTTGCTGCCTATTTCCTAGGGTCAGTTATTTTCTATTTGTTAGGATTTTTAGAAGTATGTTACGGTTGAGTATATCTTTTTCTTATCTTCTGCCTATATAAAGGTGTATCTGTGTATAATATCGGAATAAGAGAGAAAAAGTATCTGTTCTTACTCTTCATAACTTTCAAAATCAGCCCACATAAAAAAGGGAAAAGGAAAGAATAAGACAGATAAGAAGACCTAGATAGTATGACAACCAAATATGTACTAGAGTTATAAATGAGCCAAATCAGTTCGCATTATAAGCCCAGTTTAGTTGGTTTGTTTAGTTAAATAAGCCTAGTTAGCTGATTTATTAAACAAAACGAGCCCAAGCTAAGGAAAATTTAGCTCAACTCATTTACAACACTAGGCTCACGAGTTTGGCTCGTTAAAATCTTGATTCAGGTAGTTTATTTAAGTAAATGAGGCAAGCCCAACCTAGGCTCGTTCATTAAACGAGCCCAACTCAAGCCTAGGGAGTTCAACTTAACTTGGATCATTTACAACCTATCTGTAAGTTGAACAAATCTCTAAATATGCCATGAAAGAGCCTCACCCTATGAACGGTATACTACCTCTGATTCATAGGAACATTTTAGCAACTTTATTCTTACCTAAAATAAGGGAAAGGTAGCAAAAGCATAGTGGTCAAGAAAGAAACCACAGAGCTACAACTGGTTAAGAAGGATAAGAGAGAGAGAGAGAGAGAGAGCGCAAGCTGAGAGAAAAACGGAGAAGGAAGAATGATTGAAGGTTATTTTTTTAAGTTGACTCATAGATAGACTAAAGGAAAAATAGAGTTCCAACAAAGTTTTGAACGACAACTCTAATTTGGGCGCAAAGGGCACACCGTGCACAAACAACACAAAAAGGATGAAGGGTGCATAGTATATTTTATAGGTATTTAGTGCAACATCTCTACATATAATAATAAAATCAGCCCACAAAAAAAAAGGGAAAAGGAAAAAATAAGATAGGTAAGAAGACCTAGATAGCATGACAACCAAATATGTACTAAACTTATAAATAAGCCGAATCAGTTCGCATTATAAGCCCATTTTAGTTCGTTTGTTTAGTTAAATGAGCCTAGTTAGGCTGATTTATTAAACAAAACGAGCCCAAGCTCAGAAAAATTTAGCTCAGCAAACTTACAACACTAGGCTCACAAGTTTGGCTCGTTAAAATCTTGATTCGGCTAGTTTATTTAATTAAATGAGGCAAGCTCAACCTAGGCTCGTTCATTAAACGAGTCCAACTCAAGTCCGAGGAGTTCGGCTTAACTTGGATCATTTACAATCTATCCGTAAGTTAAACAAATCTCTAAATATGTCATGAAAGAACCTCACCCTATGAATTGTATACTACCTTCGATTCATAGGGTCATTTTCACAACTTTATTCTTACCCAAAATAAGTGTCATTTTAGAATGTCAATATAAAATATTGAATATTTTTCCTAATTTAGAGTATATTGCCATTAAATATTTCTCCTTAGGATTTTATAGTCCCAAAACGCTTCATTAAATATTTAACAATTATTATGGACATATTAATCATTTGAATTTAACTTTAGTTCTTAATTTGTGTGCAGGAAAAGCTGAAATGACAATTATTATGAATCAGGGGTAATAGTATATTCAGTTGAACAAGCAAGCTAAATGGACATCCAAACAAGGAACACCAAAATAACTCTTTAAAACTCTAGAACAGAACATCCTGCCAACCCTCATGGACACATAAGAAAAACCAATTATGTAAAAGACATCCTGCAGCCCTCGAATTCCTTAAAGAACTTTTACATCCTGATTGAAATTGAAGCTGAAAGAACAAATCTATTTACAGTTTACAAATTCAAGCTTGAAAATTGTATCATGCACAGAAAATCAAGCAAATTCCATTAACTGGCATTCAGAGACCTCAAATCAGAATGAACTACCATGTTAAGAGCAGGGAAGTGATAGAAGACAAGCAGTAACTCAAAAGGCCACTTGGTTCAACTGCAAGCATCATCCAAGCTATGAAGCACCTCAAAATATGAGATCCAACTGAAACATTTGGCATCCACCTCCTACAATATCATTTGCGTCTTTAGCTACCAACTGATACTTCTACAAGGACATCAATTAGAATAGGGAATCAGAAGCCCAACAACTACTTCAGCTACTAAGCATGAATGAGTTTCTTTCCCCTGCTCTTTATTTCTACTTCTGTTTCATTAATTACATCAGTTATACATCTGACCAACAATTTCCATTTTTAACTTATCATCCCACATACATTCGAAAGGATCACTATTCCAACAATAATAGTTAACATTCACCAAAAAAAATTCCTGGAAAATGACGAGGGTAGGAATGAATCAAAGACTTCCGCATCTCAGCCTCTCCAAATTCAAAGAGAACTAAAAATTGCCAGACAAAATGTCCTGCAGCTGCACACAGGGCATTAACCTATAGCACATATAAGTATTATATTTAGACAACTAGAGATGAAATATTTCTCTAATTAAAATTGGAATGCACAAGCTATAAAAATCCACATCATTGGTCACCCTGAACCTATCGTACTGAGAGACAAGCCACTGAGAAACCAAAAAAAAAAAATTCAACTCTGCATGACAGAATTTCAACCCAAAAAGAAACCAAGTTGAGAGGCAATACCTCCCCACGACTAGTCATAAAAGAACTTCCACCCTCAAGAAGAGGTAATAAGATGGATTGTACATCTGAAGGTGCTTGGTCTATATTTTCGAAGACAATCCAGAGTCCATTAAGAACAGCCTGCACACCAGCATATAGAAGTCATATTACCACCCAAAAAAAATTAAATTAAATTAAAAAATAAGAGGTCAAATAAAAAAAGGAAGAACTCAAGTTCAATATATTCATGCATACCTGAGTTAGAGAACCTGGTTGCCATCTAAATTCGCCAGGCATTTCCGTACAGACATAGCTACCCACTAATGTCCTTCCATCTATTTGGTCGTCCATGTGTATTGAAAGAACTGAAGACAAAATGAAAACAAAAATGAAACCAGTAAATATAGACATAATAAAGTATATTATCAACCCAGAAAGGGCATACATATATATGTAATGGATGAAAATAAATGAAGAATGGGAAATAGAAATAAATATAAAAATAAAAATAAGGTCAAAAATGCATATGATAATTTGTGGCATAGCATGAGGGCATCAACCTAAAGCAGCATATCCACATAACAAGTTACCTTCACATTCCAACAACACAGAATCATAACAGTCTCGTAAGCATTATTTAGTTAGCATAACAGCTACAAAAATCCCATACAACTAGTAGGAAGCCATGATCCACTTCCCAAGACCAATATGCAACCATTACGAGCATCCTCAATCATCCTTCAAAAGACTGAATGCATAGGACATGTGCTAGCCAGTCTTTTGCAACTGTCTCGATTATCTTAAACCATGTACTCTTGGCTGGCACTACGCTCTGCTAAACTGCCACATCAGCTTCAACTGCAGATCCCCTTAATCACCACCATACACCATCACCCATTCATTTCCTTGTTTAATATTATATAAGTGTATTCTAAGGGAAAGAATGATTCTGCATACTCTCCATGGGCCATCACGCTCACTAGCAGCACCCAAATTAATATGAACAAAAAGATTGATGCGATAAAAGATAAAACGCCAAGATAAAAGAATTGGCTTAAACGTCTGACAGGAAGAAATTGTGTTTTGAGTTGTTTTCACCTCTTCAATATCAATAAGAGGAGTTCAGCACCACTCACCAAACACTAACTAACAAATAAAAAAATGTAAAGCGATTGAAAGTGCATCCAAAAAGGATTAATCAACCACAGAAACAGGTCAACAGAACACGCTCAATTAGCTGTTTTGTCCACAGACCTCTTCCTCAATATGAGCCATATGCAACAGCATCATAATCTATATACTTGATAAAAACAAATATGATAAAGAAAAATAAAAGGTGAAAGGTTCCAAGTGTTTCCAAAGTTCACCTTTTCTAAACCAGGATGAACACAAAAGTGAAACTTTATCATATGAACACATGCAACAATTCAGAATTACAATATTATTTCCCGGTCCATTGGTTTCTCCTCAATTTTGATTTCAACAACATAAAGCACAGGAATGGAGACAACCAATTAAGAGCTCCTTGAATCTACCACCAAACAAAAGCTGAGAGCTGCGACTACATTACAGTTGATAATTGAATTTTAAAGAAGCTGCAAGCAATTCAGTCTGCCACCTCTCCTTTGTTTGTCCTCCTCCATCAACTAATAGGTCTGGAAATTCTGTCCTACTTAGCCAGCTAGGTACACAAGGAGTAGATAAGCGATCGGATTCAACTACTGTTTATAATTTCTAAGTTCATCAAGCTGCGAATGATATTGTTCCCAGCAGTTATTTGCTTTTCCTTTAACATTTCCTGTTTAGAAAAGGGTGATTCTGGCCTGATTGGGAACAGAAGACAGGGAAGACCGCTGGAAGGGCAATGAAAAGTATAAAGTTACAGCTACATTGGCAGGCTATGCATTAATAGCCACACTCACTCTACATGGAAGCCCAGGAATAAACTGATATACCATAACAAACAAAATTGTACCAGAGGAGCAATTCATCGTATCATGAAAAGCATATAAACTAAGAAGAGACAGATAACAGTGCATTAATCCCCTTGACAGTGTCCACCATCAGAAACAGTATCGAGAGCCTCGACTGCAAGACAAGTTTATGTTTTACTCCTTATCATGGTAATGAAATTCCATAGCTAAAACAAAAAATATTTATTTTCTCCTTAATTTGATGATTAAATAAAAGTCTATATATATATATATTTAAGTAGCATAAGCATAACCTCCAAAAATGTCTAATGTAAATTGTGCTCAGGATTCTTTCTCATCAATGTTAATAACAATCGAATTCAGGTGCAGCATTGCTGAATACCCCATAGCTTAAGAAGTTAACGAGCAATATTGCAAAAGCATCTACATAGTTTATCATAATTTAATAGGAAGAACTAGTTACCTCTGTTTCCACAATCCTTTGCCAACTTCTGAATCGCTGCAGTTTTCCCACAACCAGGTGGGCCATACAAAAGAACTGGCCATTTCTGCTTCACAGCTAATACAACCCTCTCAAAACTCTTCTTCATAGCAGAAGTCATGATAAAGGGACAGCAGTCGCTTACATTGCTATAAGCAAAAGAAACTGTATGAATTCATAGGCAAAAACATCAAGTGCGGCAACAAACAGAAGGGAAGGAAACGTATAAATTGAGAAGACTTTAGTGTGCATTCTTGTGTGAACTGATTTGAATAGAGAAAACTGCCTAGATCAACCAAAAAACCATCAATGTAACCTGAGGTGGCAATATCATATGCCTCTTCCACATTATAACAACCAAACAATCCACAAACTAAAATTAAACAGACTTGAACCTTCGGCACTTTACAGCCTCCAACTTATGATACATTAAACAATAATGGGTAGCAATACAGAATCCAGTATGCGAATAAGAATGAAGCTTCCTTCTTGCTGTAACAGGTGAAAGACCTACCATGTAGCTTGATTTGCACTGCTCATGGGACCATCATCCTCAAAAAGCATAGGGGAAGAAACAGCCGTGAAGGTATTTATACTAAATTCACCATCGCCGTTAGTGCACTCGCTATTATTTTGTGGGCTTGGGTACCAGCCAGCCTTTTCAATTGAAACATCCAAACAGAACTCTTGCCACCTGATGGACAAATCATAGCAAAGAAAACCAATTACATGTTAACTTATTCTACCTCCATGTTTTGGGTTTCATTACAGAACATGAGGGATTACATGTCACTTACAAAGCAAACTGAACCAACCTGAGAAAAGATGCTAGCGCATCTTCCGAACAGCCAAAACACACAGTTGTACTGGGCAACTTCAGTAGAACAGACAATATTTGCATCCCACACCACCTTATGGCAGAAAGGTCACTCTTGACTAACTTGCCATCATCACTGCTGTCAAGAGACTCAAACTTCTGTACAAGTTCCAAAATACAAGACCAATTCCAGCGGCTAGAAAAATAATCTAGATCAGCTAGAAGGAGGCGGTAACATATCCAGACAACTTTTAGTAGATGTTTGGCAGCCTGCTAAAGTTATCAAAGGAACAGAAAATAATCCTTCTATTTAGTCATATCATATAAAATAGTATAGCAGGCCGAGGGAAAGAAAACGATGAGAAAAACATAGCAGTCTAAAAAATAAACTCAGAAGCAAACAATTAGAATTTAAAAACGGATGCACATTTTCAAGAATAGTTACTCCATCCAGCTTTCTATGCAAGTTATTTCATCCTGTTAAGTATGAAAAATGTCCATCATTTGCTCATTCAAATACCTTCATAAAAGCCATCTCAACGTTTGCAAAGAAAATAGGGAGGGAGTCAGAAAAGATTGGAATAAGGGGGGAAAATCTTAATATGGATTTTTCACTCCATCTACCCCAAAGTCATGTTAGTAATATGCCCTATGAACCAACAAGGAAATGGCTCATTACTAGTATTTAGGGTTAAAGTTGTGCTGAGCATCCAACTTTCACATAACATGAGCACTCATAACATCTTGCTAGAGGACTGCTAATGACTTGTGGACCTGAAGTTGTTTAGGCTTACTCCCTAGTTGAGTGAACCAACTAGGTCACACAATTGAATGGGATGGATTAATTATTATAGGCTTCAATTAGAAACTTTGATTAGATTATGCTTTCACTGAACTTTCCCAAGACCCAATGAAACTAGGATTAACGTTATTATAAAATAACAATGGGGGCCAATCAGTTTCATGTGAAATTACTCATACACTTCCAAAATCGATCCCAATGAAACACAAGAGAAAGAGTTTGGTTGACTTTATCTATTTCTTACACATTCATTGGATCAGTTTTAGGATGTTCAATTTTTATGATGCGTTTTAAATTGTGAATAGCATTTTGCATTATTTCCTAATTCGATTCTGATATAGTTATTTGAATAAGCATGTAATTGGTCTATTTCAATTTAACCCTAACAAGAGATCAATTTGGATACCAAACCTTTTTTTTTCCTAATAAGATTGATAAGGAGGGTGGATTAATATTGATCCGGGCATATTATTTTAATGAGATTGAAGTATTTAAAGAAGGTTCTTCCATTTAATTCATCAAATACTACAATCACACCACTAGGGACATCTATGTTTTTTAAGAAACTATCCAATAATTCAAAAGCTAGGACTTTATCCATAGAAAGAATCTCCAAACCTCTTAACCCAAAATAAGATATATTGTTCTCATCATATCTTACAAATCTAAATATAGCACCACACAGCCTTTCAATTAGGGATGGCAATAATCCCACAGTTTTGGGCGCTCTTCAAGGAATCCCCATTCGGGGTCGAGGTAGAGGAAGTTTCAAATATAGGGTCCGGGAAAAATTTTGAGGGAGGGGATCCTCATTTATGTGTGTGCGTGTGTATACATTTATTCTTAGCACAGTACAGACTCCTAAAATCAAATTGAAGCCTTCAACTCTGTGCAAAGATTCTTCCACCTATTCCCTCTCAGTCTCTGCTTCATATGTTCAACAGTGGCAAGCTCCAGCAAGGCACGCACCTCAGCCCCCCAGCACTGCTAGGTGCCAGTGATTCGTCCTAGATTCCTCAGTCAGTCAGTTCTCCCCTACCTTCCTTGTTCAGTCACGTTCGTTCAATTGTTTGTGATATCTGCCCTTATGCCGTACATTAGTTTACTTCAATATCAATTAGAGGAGCTTCATTCTTCACTAACTGCCAGTTCCAGTGAGTACAGGTACATTAAATTTTTTCCATTTTTAATTAATATATATTTTGTATACAGAACTCCATTGTTAAGGTTTGGCTTAGGGTTGTGTAAAAAATGAGATGCTCACTGATTTGTTGGAAATGATTTTAACTTAAATTGGATTTTTTCACAAGTGATGCTTGGGGATATGGGTACAGGGAAAAAAAAATTGGTATTGAGATTTGTCAAAGGGCAATTTTTTGATTTCCAAGAATCAATCATTGGAGCCACCTTCTTCACTTAAATGAAGCTATGTGAAATTCAATATATGGGGAATTGCAGGGCAGGAAAGATGCTACAGCCTATGCTAAAAAAAATAAGCATTTTCTTCCAAGACACTCACTCAAGTGGTGACGACTTCGACGACGTTGGTATAAGCTTTGATCCTTTCTTTTTCTTTTTACTCCTCTTCTTTATTCATATGCTAAATTCTTTCTTCGAATTTTTTGATGGGTTTTTCATTCCGTTAGGTCATTGCCTATTTGCCTTTATCCTTGAGAATTTGATTTTAATTCATTGGTTTCTTCATTCTACAAGGTCATTCTTCATTTAGGGTTTGGGGGCAAGGTTAGGGATGGGGACCCCATGGGTATGGGGATCAACTCCCCACAGATATCAGGGTAGGGATTCCCCAATAGCAGAAAGCGGGGATCAAGGCGACTTCAGAGATTAATATTGAATTCGGTGGTTCCCCACCTCTACCCCGTTGCCATCTCTAACTTCAATGCACCAAGTGAGATGAATATGCATGGGAAATAACAAGAATAGGCATTAAATTGATGATGAGTTGTAAAAAGGATGGCTTATAGTTCTAGAAAACATTTACCTCGGATGAAACACTGAAAACAGCTACCAACTCCACCACCCGAGCAAATGGACATGGGGAAAATTCAAAGTAACGTTCCACGCACCTATAATAGTATCCAAGACAGATTCCGAGTATTCATGCATTTGTATATTATTCTCCCATGAAGTAAATTTAAACAAAAGAATATGAACAATACACACATGGGCCACAGAAGAAAGGAAAAAAAACAGAGCAAAAATAGCACATACACACTGAAGATAATCAAAGAAACCAAATAATTAAGGAAATCAATGTGGCCAAAAGTAATGTATAAAAAGTAAGGAAATCAATAAGGCCTTAAACTAAGTGTACCATATCTACCTTTGTTTTTCTTTATGCTAATTCTGAGCCTGATAATCTTGATTTCCAGTTTAAAGCTCAAAAGGTTGCTTACCAAGGCAAAAACAAAATGCTACAGCTAGATGTTTTCTACTAAGCGCCTTAAGACCAAAAAGGGAACTGAGTATGATTCAACATATTCAGATTACCTACAATTTTACAAGAAAAACTTTGCATTTAGCACACTCTTCAGTCTTCAGCCCTTTGGTGCATTAGTATCAATAAGCTTATAGCATTTGACTTTCAAGAAAGGATGGTCATACGTGACATTTTATTTATTGTTGATGTAGATGAATCTGCTCCTACTATATGTGCTATCACAAAGGGTTTAACTCACAACAAATAAATAAAAAGGGTAAGCAAACGCATTTTCAATCACCAAAATCTCCAACCATATTGGCGGACAACAAATATAACTTTGAATGACAATCAGGTAAATGAATCGCAGGTTATGGACTAGAAGATTGATATTATGATCATAAGTACATAGAATCGGGTTGCATTCCTAACTGTTTGAGTCTTAAGAAGTTAAGATCCTTTGAAGGACCAAAATTGCATGGCTACTCATAAAGGCGGACTACCCATAATATTTGACAGCATTGCGCTGAAATGCAAACAGAACTATTTAAGTTTTGAACAGTTGGTTGCTTAAAATTTTGAAATCATTATTTTAAGCCAGAGCCTCTAGAACATTTGAAATTCTGAAATGATGAGCAGATTTGCTGAAAGAACAAATGTCATGGGATCTGGGTATGGTTGGAGTAGTGCAGACAAGGTCCACATAGCATATGTCGGTAGATAAGGGCAAATAATTCTATCCGGACTAGATAACCCAGCTTACTATTCCATCAGTTCAATCAATAATTACAAGTTATTCAGTAGTTAGGAAGCAACAACATCAAAGTTCTTATTGGAGAATACAAATGGAATAAATAAGGGAAACCTCATGTCTCGACTAATTAGCAGCAGATCCACATCCAAATGAGTAATGTTCACAACTGTCAAAAAGTATGACCTAATGAGTTAGAAGGAAGGCTCATCATTTGGCAGACCATCACATTTACTATGGGTTAACAGTTCAAAACCAAAAAAAAGAGAACTTATGTATAGGCTAATGTCTTGAATAGTCCTTAGTGGAAATAGAGGTTTTTATGTTCTTTATTGTTTGATCTAGAAATGAGTTGGCAATCCCATTTTGCCCCCATTGATCCTTTCAACCATGTTCTTTTTCGTTTTCCCTTATATGAGTGTATCCTCAAACATGGACAATCACTTTCACGGAGATGTTGCCATACTTTATCATCAAACATAGAATCCTAGACTAGTATTACGTGCTATTCTCATGAAAACATCTGATGTATGATGGAATGTTGGAGAAAGAGAAATCACAAAAATATCCGTAGTCAACTTTATAATATACAATCAAAAGAGTAAGTGACACCTCTGTAAAATTAGTTCAAGAACAATATGTAAACTTCAGAACATGAAACATATATATATATATACACATGGAGTGCTCTTACCGCTTTAAGGAAGGTCTCATATCGAGCACTCGGCAAAAAGCTAGAGAAGCTAGTTCATGAAGATCCAAACCCCTTCCATATTTAGCATAAAGCTCAATAACCCCAACCTCCTCCACATTATCAAAATCTTTACAATCCCAAAACATTTTGTCTTCCATGTGATCGTCCATTCCTTCATCACTATTAGACCCTAAATTCTGCACCAACTTCAGTGTCGATACCACTTTATCCAAAATTTTATTAGCTATGGCTCGAAAACAACCCATAATTGGGAGGGTATAATCAGGGTGTAAAAACACATGAGCTAGAGAATCCACAACCTCATCTTCTGTTACGATAGATCCCTACATATTAACACAGTATCCAAATTTAACTACATAAGAAAATAAGAACCGAAAAAGGAAAAGAAAAAAAATGACGAAGTAAACAAACGCAAACCTTCTGCAACAGTGAACTGAATCTGGCACAGCTTCGTAACTTTGGACACGGCACTAGAAGCCTGTCTAATTCAGTATGCAAACAGAAATTTCCGTCCATTGCCATTGATAGCTTGTATGATATACAATACCTATACTGTCAAATCTCAAATATACGTAGATTTGAATTGATATACAACAATTATAATCAAGATAAGGCAGTATAATTAATTCAACCTGATCACAACCACATAGAGTTATAAAAAGATGAATTAAGCAAAATAACAAAAGTGATAAGCAATTGAAGTGACTTGAATAATTATAATAATAATTTAATGGAATACTTCAGCAAGCGAAAATCGAATAAATATGTAGGGAAGATAGATGTCGAATCGCTTGTTGTCTCGGCTGCATCAATTTCTTCGCCTCGACTCTGAGTTGTGCTACTCCAGGTGAGTGTCACTTCAAGGCTTTAAACAGGGTTTAGGGTTTATGAGTTTGACAGAGGTTTTAATACCGCATGCTGGACGCGCTTATTTTCCATTTTGTGCTTGCTTTTGTATTTCAACTGAGTCGGCTTTGTCACTCGTGGCAGGTTACGTATGGGCTTGGCTTGCTAATTTATTGGGTTTGAGCCCAAGAATACTCCCCTGCTTCAGACTTTGTGTATTTAAATTCTATTTGGAGTTACTTATTAAAAATAATTATTTATAATAATTATTTATTTAATAAATTTTTTAGTTTAAAAAATTTTTTAAATAAGTAATTATAATAGATAACTACTTTTGATAAGTAATTCTAAACAAGCTATTAATTGTAATTCTACAAATTAAAAGCATACAAACGCAACATATCCTTTATCAAAAAAATATATGATTTACCTTTTTTCCTTTTAATGATTGTTTGGTATGGAATATTTGAAGTAAACAAAATATCATCGTATTTTATTTTTGTTCCTTTGCTCTATTTGAAATTAAATAATATCTTTTTTATAAATATTTATTTTAGATTTTAAATTAAATTAAAATTAGTATTTTATTGAATATATCTTTATTATTTCTAAACGATTGACTTAAAAATACAAAATAGGAAGAAATTTCGCTCCTAATATCCTCGTATCAAACTAGCTCTTAATAAAATAAGCTAGGACTTATAAATGAACAATTGTAGTTCTTTTGGAGAGTACTGGGGTAGCTAAGCATTTAGACATAGTATAATTGGAAAGATTAAATGAGAAAAAGTGGATTGAGGAACTTAAATGAATATCGGATAGCAGAACAAAAGGTGGGGGAATTAAGGAGAGATAAAAGAATAAGCAAACAGATAGTTATATTGTAGTTTTTTCCCACCATTGTTGGGTATTTTTAAAGAGTAGTAATTGGGTAACTTAACTTCAAATTTCTTTCATTTTCATATGAAAAATATCTAAACTACTAAGTTTTGTTATTTCCAATAAATTTGCTCTCACAAAATATAATATTGGATTTTGTCTCAATAGTGTGAGAACCTAATGTTAGAAAAGATGATAAAGTAGGGAGTGGGAGCAGGGACGACCAACCTCAAAAGCTTAATGGCATCCAAAACCATAGATTAGATACACGTTAATGTGGGTAAGTGGACCTTGATCGATGGATTAGTCCTTCAGATTAACCGATGGCCCATTGGGATTAAGGCATGATAGATAGAAGATGAGAGAGGAATATTGACAATGTTTTGGGTTGTTAAGGTCCCACTCTTTCAAATAAATGACTTAAGGGAAGAGAGAGATAAGATGAAAGGTTTGTTTGGCACCACCCTCATCTATATCTATAATAATATAAAAATCACATTGTGCATTGTTTTCAGTAGTAAGCGATTTTCCCGCTCAATTGGCATTTCCAAACATAGGTTAATTCATTTAATAATATAATCATTAAATCATTTAATAATATATAATAATACAATTTAACCCACTCACGTGCCAAACTAAGAAGTCTTAAACTATAATTGGAAAAGTGAAAAGCCTATATATATTTACAAAACTCAGTCACATCCATTTGGTTGCCTTTAAGTAGTCTACTTCATTTATGTTAGGTAGTCCAATAGCTCCTCCTTATATGAATGAAGAGCTAATGAAACATCAATGTATGTGGACGACTTCATATTGTTTAGCTTTATCCACCTTGAAAAATGGGAAAGTTGTATAATAATTATATCAAATCAAGTGAATAGGTAATGAAATGACATTATATTTAAACAACTCCATCTTAGCTCCTCATCTATAAATCGATCATCACTTGGTCAATTCCATTTATCTCCATCTGGCCTTTGTTCCTTCAATTTTTGTTGCTCTAATTATGTGTTTCAGTGTCTAGCGAATTAATTGTAATGGCCATTGTTGCTCCTATTTTGCTTAGTCATATTTATCCAACTAAAGAGATGATCAATGTTAGGTCGTGTGCAGTATGAGCCTGTGAATCATTATATCACTTTGGAGAATCGAAGTCAATGGAATTCGTTTTCCATGACCAATAGCTCTTTCATTTTATAACACTCCCATTTTTAAGCACTGGAAAATTTTATTTAAAGAATTGTTTGTGTAAACTAAAATATTAAAAATGTAGGATATTATTGCCACACTTAACATAAGTCTAATCTTCTCGACCATTCCTATGATAAATTTTAAGGCTAAAATGTTACCTCTCTTAAATTAATAAAAATATTAATAAGAAACAGGGAAAACATAGCATTACAATTTTCAAGTTATCATTGTTTTGATGATACACAAAAGATCAAACAAATATACAACAACCCAAAGGAAAGAATTATAAAAAGGGGGCAAAAGAGGCAAAGGAATACCCAAATCAAATGATGTCGGAGCAAATAATAGATAGCTATAACTCTCAATCCCAAACCTTAGCCACCTCAATTGGAGCCTCAAAATATTACTACAAAGTAATGACTACCCATTAAATAAGCAGGGGACCATAAGACATAACACATTAGTATAATAGTATTGAGTAAACTACTATACAACAGTAAGCATGGAAATGTCACGTGGAGTACATATAAGGTAACACAAAGAATCATGGCATAAATAAATCAAAGAGTACATGCAATAACTAAATAAGATAATTATGTTATAATTCATATCATACTACAAGCCACATATTCATTACATCAAACTTAACCATATTACAACAATTTCATTAAACTAACACATATCAACGGTATTCTACAAGGGGACCACTAAAGCCATACATAACCATACCTAAATAACAACTATGACATAACCATAATTAATAAGGTAGTACGGTGAGGCAACTACCGACCGACGTACCAAAACCATCAAAGGTAGTTCATAAAGACGGCTATTGAACCACTATACCAAGTCCAATCTAATTAAATTACCATATTGGGGTTACTTCCATTTTAATTTACTTGAGAAAATTCAGGAACAATCCAAAAATATAATGATGTACCGAGGTAACACAATAACACCCTAAAATTAAAAAGTTTTGTTTACCAGAAACATAAGCATCAAGAT
Organism: Tamarix austromongolica; assembly: GCA_039764185.1. Classification (NCBI taxonomy): domain Eukaryota; kingdom Viridiplantae; phylum Streptophyta; class Magnoliopsida; order Caryophyllales; family Tamaricaceae; genus Tamarix; species Tamarix austromongolica. The sequence continues at coordinate 26,458,119 of CM077817.1, forward strand.
AACTAAGTGTTATCGCCGTACTTGACATAAGTATAGTTTACCGTACTATCCTTGCATCGAATATAAGGCAAAATATCTAGAACTTAAAATAAGATAAGGAGATAATGATAGAAATTTCCATAGACTTAGATAAGAGTTAGAGATTAAACTCCGAGTGTAGAATAACAAAATACAACAAAAAATGAATCCAATGGAACTAAGGGTCCTAAACATATCCAGACAAATACTAGCTACCTGATAATATTAACTCTACATCCAAAACCCAATAGATAAAAATAATGACTCCTGCACTGGCAATGAAAATCATCAAGACATTCCTTCATGACCTACACAACAAAACTTGGGCCATCTACTCATGAAATGAACAACATATATAAAAAGAATGATTAGTATGCTACATCCTGAGTAAGGTAACAATATAGTCATAAAAATTGCATGCATAACATGTAAGGTCATTTTAAGAACTAATCATGCACGATAATTAAAAACATGAGGGGGTTCCCAGTATGAATCAAAATATTTCCACAATAGATGATTATACATTTCCATTTACTTAATTTATTAAGTTTTGGGATCTTATTATTCATAATTAGTTAATGGTATCAACAAATAACAACATCTGGGCATAATACTCCTATCCACGATTCTTGTCTGGTGGAACTGATTTGTATAATCCTAAAGTAAAATGTCATTAGCCACTATTCTCATCCTGTATAATGGATTGGTACAACCCTAGGATATAATGCTATTGGACACTATTCTTATTTAATGAAACCGACGGGTTCAACCGATCTTGACTCATGTTGTATTTTACTTTAAATATTAATATTTTATTAGACTGCTAACTTGATATTATCATGCAAGCTTATCATAAATATATAAGGCACATACAACATGATTAGTAGTTGTTTGGGTCATTCATTAAGAAAAATGACAACAATGCCACTACAAAACCCTAATTTCATAACCTAATATATCATTATTGATAGCATATCCTAAAATCAACTTCTAATTCTAATGTCTTATAGATGTGATAATGAACCTACATATATGGTTATTATTCTCAACTTATGTCATTTTCTCATTTTATTAGACTTTAGTTTCTCATAATTACCCCAAGTATTTCACTTAATATAATTATCATATTTTAATCCAATATCACTTTAAAAATATCAAAATTTCACATTTAAATCAAACTAACCAAAATACCACTATTTTACTTTAATGCCTCAAGTATCTTTTATGTAACTTGTGTTATATTCAACCTACTCTATATCATATTATATATGAAATTAACTATAATATCCTAAATGAATACCATGCTATATATGTTTCCTCACAATATTTATAAGATGACCCAAATACCCTTAAGATAGCAACTCACTCGAACATTCCACAGAAACCCTACAAGGCCTGACATTTATTAACTTCTAACCTTCAACTTATTTCATCACAATACAACTTGATCATTTTTATTACCCAAACTCAATGCTTTATCAAAAACCATAGATCAAACTAACATACTTAAGGTTTCAAGACAAGGCTTATAACAAAAAATATCACATAATCTTATGCTTTCACACGATACTCACTTTTTCATAAAACATAATACAACAATGTCATAAAATGACATCCACACTGTCAATTACAAAGTACAACAATATTAGGATGATATTACATATAAATTTACACATAGCATTCAAAGTCCTATACTAATACATTTATTCTTACCCAAAAAATCATCATTCTCTAAGTAAGAATAACCTTAAGTCTACTCCTCCAAAATCACCAAAAAATCACATAAAAAATAAGAAGAACCCAAGATTAGAACATAGGAAAAAAATGAAAAGGTAAGGTAAATGAGGATGGAAAGGAGAAAGAACCACAGAAAAAAAAGAGAGGCCCAAAGCTACGTGAAGGAGTTGTGTTGGTTGGGGCTGAATTGTGTGAGTCTGTCATGTATGTAGAGGGTGAGAACATGAGGAGCTCGCGTTGGGGAGATTGAATAACATGAGGTGCTCATATTGTGAAGGTTTAGCAATGTGAGGTGCTCGTGTTTGGGATGGTTTGTTGCATGAGTTTTGGCTAAAAACAAGGGGCAGGCTTTTGTGGAAGGCGTTGTTGTGTGAAGGTTGGGCGGTGTTAGGGGTTTTTACATGAGATATGTATGCTACCAAATAGGAGAAATGTGCAGTATAGACATAAAGGATAGTGGTGTAGCATGAGGTGTGTTGACTTATGTTGAGCTCGTTGCACAAAAATGGCAGGCTTTGGCCCGAATGATATAAAATTTTTATGCGATAAATCCATGGAATAGAGGGATTTGATGATCGAGTGAAAATTTAGGCTTAGTTAGGTTTATTTAGTTAGGGTTACCAAACTGAGGCAATTTAGTTAGGGAAGGGAAATCATACTGGGACGAGGAGAAGAATGATTAGGGGAAAGAAGAAGAGAAAGAAATGAGAAAAGGGAAATAGGAAAAGGAGGAAAAATAATTTCAAGTTTAGGGTTAGTATTACGGAATTTGGGTGAGATTAAAAATATTAATTATCTAGGATTAGGGTTAGGTTAACTTTAGGGTATTATGAACACAATATCCCCATCCTAGAATATCTAATCCTTAAGTATGTATACTCTCCAAGAAGTCCAAATAACAAAATAAATTAGACTAGGGCCTTAGTCTGAATGTCGAGAAATCCAATGAACCACCAAATCAATCAACTACTCTTACATCATCTATAGAGTACCTAATCTAATAAAGTAAATCTTTCATAATTTTGAGGTCTTCCACTTTAAATATTAATATTTTGTTCAAGTCATCTCTAAGTTTAAGGGTCAACATTGCCATATTTAAACATTTTTCTTTAATTCTAATTATTTAAGAACTCTAAGGTTAAGGGTTAACATTAAGGTTAGCCTATGTCTAGTTATGTACAACTTAGTCATATCAAGCATGGAAATGTATAATCAAGTTGATTCATAATGCTTTTCTTAATTGCAACTTGAATGAAAGGGTTTACATAAAGCAAGCGTGCAACTTTGTTGGTCCTTCTAAACCACATCACGTGTGTTGTCTTCATAAGGCCTTTTATTGCCTCAGACATGCTCATCGTGTTTGGTTCAATAAACTCAAAATATTTCTTCTCTCTCATGGCTTCAAACATTCTTAATCTAATTGCTCCTTATTCATCAAATGCACCACTTCATTTATTCTCTGTGTGTTAGTCTATGTGGATGACTTAATTATTATTGAAAACAATCGAGCATTCATTCACCAATTCATTCATGATTTGAACTATGCATTCTCCCTTAAGGACTTAGGTTCCCTTCACTATTTTATTGGCATAAACATATCTCGTGGTGATAACCACGTTCTTTGCTCTTGTCTAAATATATCCAAGATATTCTTGTCCACATGCACATGATAGGTTGCAAACCCATTTCCTCACCCACTGAACCACACTACCGCCTCTCTCTCACCAATGATATACTTGAGGATATCATATTTATCAAAATATGGTTTGTTCTCTTTAGTACATCGCTATTACCCATCCAAAAATATTCTATGTTATTAATTGTGTATGCCAGTTCATGCATAGTCCCACTAACATCCATTAGCAAGCTATGAAGATAACTCTATATTATCTATAAGGATCCATGCATCTTAGTCTTCTCCTCAAACTTGATAATTGCCTTACTATATACTCAAATGTCGTCTGGGCATCTAATCCAGGCGACTATGGAGTACAATATGGCTTGGTTATATTTTATGGTGGCAATGTCATTAGTTGCGCATCATGAAAGTAACGAGTTGTGGCCCGATCAAGCATTAAAGTTGAATATTGTGCTCTTGCTTTTACTTCTACTAAATTTTTATGGCTGCAACAATTACTTCATGAGTTTTTTTCTCCTCTCACTTCTCCTCTAAAAAGTCTATATGATAATCTCATTGTCATATATCTTGTTGCAAATCACGTTCAACATCACATGTTAAAGCATATTTATATTTATCATTTGGTTTGAGAATGCATATTGTGACACCCCCAAATTTACTACTGAAAAATTTCGTTTAATTTCAAAAAGCTTAACGGAAATAAAAGATAACATTTGTAAATTCGGGGCATTACCTCCACACTTAATACCAGAACGGTTCACTCCTACTGTCCCAGTACTAAGTGCTAAGGCTAAATCAGATTAACCATCTAATACGAGTCGATAGCAAAACATAGTCATAGGTAAAACACGGGTAACACAGAATCAGAGTGCGAAAGGTCATAGTACAGTTTAAGGATATCATTTTAAGGATTCCGAAAGTTGAACGTCGTACATCAGAAATAAGCAAACTTAAATGCATAAGAAAGGTAAGGTGAACAATAGACTCCGGCCACATCACTCTCGACCCCCAAGCTGGGTCCGGACTCAACTCTTGGTCCCACCTGACGCCTCATAAGCATCGTATCGTATGCATCGAATATAGAGTCATCTACCTGCACTAAAACAGATGGGCCTTCTGCTCGTGGGAATGAGCATCACCCATGAAACGGGTGGTCAGTACGCTTCGTACTGAGTAAGGTAACCGAATAACTAAGGCCAAACAAACCAGGTATACAATACATGCATGATCATATAGGCACATAAAACAATACAGATAGTGAGGCCGATTATGTTCCAAATAGACTTATCCTTTTAATCTCTTAATATCGTACTCAATTTCACATACTCTTTATTAATCCATGTAAGTGTGGATGCCACGACCGTGAACAGCTTGGGCACAGGAGCTATGAATGCTACAATGCACCCCGTGAAGGAATCTAGAGGCCACAGCAACCATCAGCTCGACAGAATCAAGCACTTGGAGTAACCCGTTCAGCCTCGTTAATTGAAGAAGATGAGTAAGCGTTTGATCATGATGTAACCCCTTCAAGTTGTCCGTCGGATCCTGTGTGATTGTTTGTATTATTAACTTGTGTGTAGTTGTTTTTTCTTAGTTAAGTGAGTTCCTCTTTAAGGGGGTAGTTACCCCTAGTAGCTTAGAATCCCTCTTTGTAACCCCTAGTACTAAGGCGTAAACCTCGAGGACGAGGTTTTTCTTTAAGGGGGTAGTGATGGAATCCCCTGAATTTTTAAAACCCTATATTTTATTAAATAAATTTTATTTTGGATAAATTAGCTTTTAAATATTTTTAATTTAATTGCTTTATGGATTTTTGAGTGTATGAAATTTGATATAAATATTTTAATAAATTAAAATAAATATTTTATTATTTTATCATACTCTTATTATTTAAATAATTTTCCAAATTATTATTTTACTAAAATTATCCCTTTTAAATCCTTATATTTCAATTAAATTGTTAAATAAATTGATTACCTAAAAATATTTAACCTTATTATTTATAAATTAATTTATTTTAATTAAAACAATTTTCCCTTTCCCTTTTTCCCCTTTTCCTTCTTCTCCCTTTTCTTTCCTTTTCTTTCCTTTTCTTTCTCCTTCCTTGGGCCGTCGGCCTGCCCTCTCCCTCCCCAGCTCTTGGGCCTGGCCCATTTTCTTTTTTTCTTCTCCCGCGCGTAGCCCGGCCGCCCCTCCTCCTTTCTTTTCTTTCTTCTTCGACCGAGCCGGCTCCTTCTTTCTTCGGCAGGTTCGCCTATCTCGCGCACACTGCCCCTAGCCCGACTCCCTTCCTTCTTCCTTCGTCTTCTTCCTCCATCACCGGCGAGATTTTCGCCGCCCCCCTCCCCTATTGACCTCCCCTGTCTCCCTTCCTCTCATTCTCGTCGTTTTCCGGCCATACCGGTCCCACCACCCTTGTCTCCCTCTCTTCTCCCTCTCTCTGCCCCCTCTTCTTCTCCCTCTCCCTGCAACCCCCATTCCCCTACCACCCTACCGACACCCATCGAGTCGCCCTATCCTTTCCCTTCTCTTCCTCTTCTATTTATTCCTCCTTCCCTGCCCTTTCTGCATTTTTTTCGAGCCTCCCCCATGCCCCCGAGCCTCTCCTTTTCTCCCTTTCTTCTCCTCCCTTCTCTCCCCTGTTTTTGTTTCGCCGCTGCCGCTTTCGCCACCTCAACCACCACCTGCACCATCTCTTGCCACCCTCTGCCTCACCCTCGAACCATCATGGTCCCCATCGAGCGACCCCGCAGCCCCATCCTTCCTCCTCTCTTCTTTTCTCTCCCTTTCACCCCTTCTCGGCAACCACCTTGTGCAGCCCCCATCTGCCGTCGTTCCGCCGTCAATTCCACCACCTAAGCCACCATAATAATCCCTGCAACCTCCTCTACCACCCCTAATCCTCCTTTGGTCGAAACCGTAACCCGAATGCCTTCTTTTTCCCTCCCCATTTTCCTTCCTAGCCAGCTTTTCACCTCGACCCCCACTTCGGCCGCCGCCTTCGCAGCATTGCTGCCGCCGCCCTTAGCCACCTTCAACCCATCCCCGACAACCACCTACACTCCCTCTCCACTTCTGCACCATTCCCTTGCCCCAAATCCTCCCCCAACCACCTTCTTTTCTAGCCCCAAACTACCAACCCGAAAATACCCATTTTCCCTACTTCCACCACCTTCGAGCCCCTCTTTTTTATTCTTTCTCTGCATGCAGCTCATGCTGCACGGGCAGTATGAGCTGCTACCCTCTTTGGTTTACTTGTTTAATATTTTTAAGGTATAATAATATTTTAGTTTAATTATTTGAGTAATTAAGTGTTATAAGCCTTATGATTTGGTTTTTATCTTTTCTAATCTAATAAGTCTTGAATTATTTTTAGGTATCGGTTTTGATAAATCAAATCTTGAACCTTAAACCGGGAAACTGGTAAGGTTTGTTTTTGGTGGAAATCGAGGTAACTGTTAAATCCCGCTTAAATGCATGGATTAACGTATGTTAGCACATTAGGCATTTTCAATGCGTATTATGTTTAATATATATTGTCTAGTATATTATATATGTTTTCTTGAGTTGGTTGATGAAAAGGAAGTATGATAGATTATGTGCCATGTTTGGAGATATTGTTTAGGGTAGAAGTTGGTTATTAATGAAAATGTTAAGTATTATCCATGTTTTATTATGGTATTGTGATCTTTATTGCATGATTAGTATTTTGTGAGCCTTAGTGAATTTTATTAATGTATCTTGTACACGGTTATTGAAATACCCCAAAAACCCTAATTTAGGAAATCATGGCTAAATAGAGAATTATTAGGAAATTAATTAAAAATAAACTACTTTTAGTGAAATCAAAGGGAATTAATTAGAATAAATCAAGAAGGAATTTATGAGTGTTTTAAATAGGATGACTTTTGGTATTTTAAGATAATTAAGGATTTTAATTGGAAATTAATTAAATAAATTATTTTATTTGAATTAAGAAGGAGAAAATAGTATTAAGTTAATAAAAACTTTATGAATAATTTAATTGGAGAAAATTAGAGGGCTTCGCTAATTAAAATGGAATTCAAGAAAATTTCTTCAAAAATCCCTAAATTAACCTAAGAAGAGAATTTAATTACTATTTTAATATAATTGTTTTATTAAAAACCCAAAATTTGCTTCAAATCATGCTAATTAATCCAACCACTAATTTTCCTCCTTTTTCTTTTTCTTTTCTCTTTTCTTTTCCCTCTTTTTTTTCCTTTTTTTTCCTTTTCTTTCCTTCTTTCTCTTCTTCTTCCCCGGCCTGGGCCGGCCTGCCAAGCCCAGCACCCCCCCTCGCGGCCCGTCCCTCTCCCGTGCACCCTCCTTCCCCTTTTCTCCCGGCCGGTTCGGCCCGCCCCCTTTTCTTTCTTTCTTTTCTTTACTGCCGGACCGCCGGTCTAGCCTCTTCCTCTTCTTCTTCCTCGCGACGTTGTCTTCCTTCGCCGTCTGTAACCAAAATTTTCGTCGGCAAACAAAACCTTCAACGCCACACCAATATCACCGGTCATTTTGCCCTTTCATCCCCGTTGACTTCCCTGCAGATGTGACCAATCGATTCAGCCATTCCCGCACGCAATCCTCTTCTTCTTTTTTCCCGATGGGTCTCGGTCTGCAACAGCAGACCTGCGCCGGTCAGCCTCGCCGGACACGCAAGCACCTAACCCCGACTCCCCCTCGCACCCTTGTCGTTTTCCCATCCCGATTTGCCTATAAATAGCCCCAAAGGTCGCTTGAATCGGGTTCGAAAATCTAGAACCCAAAGAAATTCCAACGCACACCACCCCACCTTCAACCGCCCTTTCCTCCGCCTTTGCCCTCACCACCAACATCCTCCCTACACCGCCCTCTACACAACCAACCCCCTATACCTCCCTGCCTTGACCCACACGTGCCGCCTTGGCCGTGCGAAATTACCTTCCCGAACAGCCTTCGACCCCCCCTTGCGCCACCTTCGCGCCACCGCCGGCGACCATACCGCCGCTTGCAGCACCGCCACTACCCCCCAAAACAACCAGGGGTTCCTGCTCTACCACCCTACACCTCCACTTTCCCCTACTTCCCTCTTCCCTAGCCTCCACATCCACTTTCCCCCTTTTCTCCCTTCCTCCACCGCCGTCGCCACGCCGTTGCCGCTGCTGCCGCGCCGCCGCCACCACCTCAGCCAGGTTGCCCCAAATTCCTTGAACAGTTGAACCCTAGACCCTGAATAATAAAAGTGTAATAAATTTTAATAATGTTAACCAATAATATTAATGATATGGTAATCAATATTATTATTAATACTACTATCATAATTACTATTATTACTACCCCTATTATTATTCTTAGGTCCTAATATTACCCCCAAGAACTTCTAATTAATGGTATTAGTTGATACTAAAACCTTGTTAAGCTATTATGATTATCTCTATTATTATTATTATTATTATCCCTATTATTATTATTCTTATTATTATTATTAGCATTATTATTATTATTATTATTATTAGTGTTATTATTATTATTATTATTATCTTTGTTATTATTTTTGTTGTTGTTGTTGTTGTATTTAATGCATTTATTATTTTATCGATTATTACCATCGCTATTATCCTTAACATTATAATTTAATATTATTACCTTAGTATTTTTGTTATGCTTAGTATTGCCACAACTATTGCATTATTATTATTATTGTGATTATTATTATTGTTATTGTTATTATTGTTCTTATTGTTACTATCATTATCGCTATCATTACTATTATTATTATTACTATGGTTAATACTAGTGTCATTATGTTTATCTTTCTAACTATTATTATCATTTCAATTATTTCTATTATTATTATTTTCAGTATTCATACTATTATTATTATTATTATTATTATTATTATTATTATTATTATTATTATTATTATTATTACTTTCATCACTATTACTACTTCTATTATTATTATTATTATTATTATTATTATTATTATTATCAATATTATTGATATTATCATCATTATTATCATTATAACCATCATTATTCTTATTATGAGTACTATTATTATAAGTAGTATTCTTATTATTGTTAGTATTATTAGTAATTATTATTATTAATAATATTGAAACCCTCACCTTAATACTCTGGATTTTGCTAAAACCTACTTTAATTAGTGATAATCCGTTTAAACTATCTTAAGAATAGTAATAACCCTACCCTTTATTTATAAACCCCGATTATTAATATTAACCTTAGTATTAGGCCATGATAGGGGTAAGATAGGAAAATTATGGTAATTCCGGTAGAGGGAGATTAACCCTTGACATTTCCCTCTTATAGGTGAACCGAGTCAAAGCCCCCAGGAGGTGTAGGAGCGTGCTCCAAGCCCGGCGCCAATTTAGGTAAGGACGTAACTAAGGCCACCTGTGTGTATTGCATGTTTTAACTGTCTTGTATGCCTTGTGCAGTTGTATGCTATAATCTGTATGTTATCTGTGTATTTATGTAGCGCAGCGTGGAACCAAGGTATGTTCTCGTGCTCTTGTCTGTATGTACTAATATGGTAAGGTGCAAATATGACGTGATGTGGTGTGACCCCTATGACATGCATGCTAAGTGTTTTGATGGGGAGTTGTGGAGTGGGGGCCTGAAAGAGAAAAATAAGCAACTAAGATAACCAAAGGGAAGTACGCTAGTTAACGTAGGTATGGGCGACCTAGGTAATCTGTAATATGTGAAATGATGAGAAAAAGGGGGAATCAAATAAATAGAAGAGTGGAAGAAAATAAGGTTGCATGGGGGAAACTAGGGTTTGCATGGGAATGATAGAGTTGGCATGGTGGAAATGATAGGGCTTGCATGGGGAGGTTAAGGTCCGCATGGGGGCGAACCTTACGTATGAAAAGTTACTTTGGGACGTGGGGAGACTAATGGAAGGTCTGTTTGGGAGTCTGGAGGCTTGAGGTGAAAAATAGTACGTAGGGTCATATAAGGGTACCTAGGGTTTGGGAAGGAAACCCTAGTTGGAGAAGGTGGAAAAAGAAAAAGAAAATAATAGGAATACGTGAGGAGGAACGAAGCATGAGGGGGAGTTATGTCTAGGAGTCATGATACGTGGGGCGTTAAGATAATATGAGTAGACTCGGGGTATAAGGTGGTGGGCCCTAATCCACACGCCTAGAGGATGGGTTTCCAATACGAGAAATATGTTAAGTCTGATAACCATAAGGAGTGTTTAGTGGCCTAATATAAGTACGGGAGATAGCTCGGTAACCTAAACTGAGTAAGGATATAGCTAGGTCTGGATGTGTGACATGTATCCTATGTGCCGTGGATGTTCTATATGATTTATGAGTCCTACTTTAAACGTCGTCATCTTATCTGTTCCATGTGTAACGTGGCTTGGAATCAAGACGTGTGCTTGTGTTCTTATTTGTCTATGATAGTACGAATATGTCATCAGTTTGATGTGATGTGTTGAGGTCTCTGGCCATGCATGACAAAGGCATAGTACCCTCAAATAATATACGTTAAAACACTAACGACTTACAGAGAAAGATGTTAAGCCGAACCCAAACCGGTCCACCGGCTATAATAGTGGCAGGGTATCTTACCCTCGCGACCGTTCCACCGGCTATAATAGTGGCAGGGCATGTGCCCTCATGACCATTCCACCGGCTATAATAGTGGGGGATTTCGTGCTCAACAAACCAAACGTAAAAGTGATAAGACATGGAAAGATACTAATATTTACAGTGGAATACCTTGTGAGTCGGGGCCAGACCGGTCCACCGACAAATAATAGTGGCAGGGTACATTACCCTCGCGACCGTTCCACCGGCTATAATAGTGGCAGGGCATATCCCTCGCGACCGTTCCACAGGCTATAATAGTGGGGCTCCCGCACTCACAAGGATCGATAAAGACTATGTTGTAACTCGTTATAATTATCTGATATCTAATGAGAAAGTTATCTGATTCGTAACCAGCATTGTTCATCTGTGTTATTGTTAATTATTCACATGCTATGTCTTCTTGTTCATGTATTTCTGTGCATGTGGGCCTTAGTGCGTCTGTTCCCTTACTCAGTACGTAGCGTACTGATCACCCGTTTCATGGGTGCTGCTCATTCCCACGAGCAGAGAAGCCGTCTGAGTTTTGCAGGTAGGGGATAAGGTTTGTGGCATTTTCAGGGCTGAGAGTTGAGTCTGGATCTAACTTGGGGGTTGAGAGTGACGTGGCTGGAGAACTTCCCCTATCTTGTTTCTTTGCATTATCGTACTTTGTTATTTCGTTATTTTAAGCCCTCTGACATTTGGAATTTTTAAATTGTACTTCGGAATGTAACTTTTGACTTTCGCACTCTGATTCCGTAAAACTTATGCTTTACGAATGATTTGTTTTGGTTCTATTCTTTTTAGCCTTAGCACTTAGTATCGGGTCGGTAGGCATGAATCGATCTAGTAATAAGTGTGGCGGTAATACCCCCAGATTTACAGTTTTATTTGCTTGCTTCTGCTAAACTCCTTTAAAAGCAAACGAAATTTTTCAGTAGTAAATTTGGGGGTGTTACAGTTATGGTCTAGAATATATATATGGGTGCTAATAATATTACATTAATTATAAGAATTGAAGATGAGGGATTAAAGTTAATATTTTATGTAGTAATAATAATAATTTAATACAAGTGGAGTAATAAGGGGTAAGATGGTAAACTTGTAAGTGAAAGGATAAATTGGAAATTTTGTAACAAAAGGGCAAATTGGTAGTTTTGTAATTAAAGGGGCAAAATAGTAATTTTGAAAATATAGGGTAAAATAGTAATTTGTGATTAAATGGTAAAATGGTAATTTAGTAAGAAGAGGGCAAAATGGTAGTTTTATAATAAAAGGTTAAAGTTGAAATTTTGTAATAAATGGGCAGAATGGAAATTTTATCATAAAAGGGCAATTTGGTAAATTTGTAATAAAAGGGTAATTTGGTAAATTGTAATAAAAAGGATAATTTGATAATTTTGTAATAAAAAGGTAAAATTATAATTTTATAATTAGAGGGTAAAATAGTAATTTTGTGATAACGGGCAGAATGGTAATTTGAAAATTAAAAGAGGTAAGATAGTAATTTTATAATTAAGGATAAATGAAAATTTTATAAGCAAAAGGGCGATATGGTAATTTTTGGGAGTTAAGTGGGTAAAATGGTAAATTTGAAGGTGAAGGGGTAAAATCGTAATTTGTAAATCAAAGGGGTAAAAGTGGAAATTGGAAAGGATTAAATTGGTAATTATAATAATTGAGAAGGGTAAAAACAATAATTTAATTAACTAAAGGGTAATTTGATGATTTAATAATGGAGAAGGGTAAAATCGTAAATATGATAAATGTGAAGGGTAATTTGGTAATTTGACCGACTAGAGGGTATTTTGGTAATTTTAATAAAGGAGAAGGGTAGTTTGATAATTATGATCATATAAAGGGTAATTTAGTAATTTAACCAACTAGAGGGGTAATTTGGTAATTAGGATAATGAACGGGGGTAATTTGACCAACTAATGGGTGATTTGTTAATTATAATAAAGGAAATGGGTAAATTGATAATCTAACAAACTAGATGGGAAATATATTAAGTGTAACGATTATAAAGGGCGTCTAGGGGCCTAATTTATGTGAAAGATAGCTCGGTAACCTAAACCGAGTAAGGGTGTAGCTAAAGTCGAATGTGTGCTATATGTCCTACATGCCTTGGATGCCCTATATAATTTTTATGTCGAGATCTATATGTTATTATTTTAATTGTCTCGCGTGTGGTATGGCTTGAAACCAAGGTGTGTTCATGTGCCCTTTTTGGTATGTGCTGATATGGATATGCTATATGTTATGATGTGATGTGATGTGGCCCTTAGGGACATGCATGTTAGGATAATTAATGTGGTAATCGGGTATGGAGGCATGAAAAAGAGTAATGAGAGAGAAAGATGACCAAAGGGAAGTAAGTTGGCTAATGTAGGTATGGGAGAAACTAGGGTTTGCATGGAATGGTTAGAGTCCGCATGGGGGCAGACTTTACGTATGGAAATTTACCTCGGGATGTGAGGAAGGTAACAGAAGTATCGTTTGGGTGTCTGAGAGCTTCGGGCGAAAAATAGTACGTGGGACAGTATAAGGGTGCGTAGGAGACCAAACTAGGGTTTAGGAAGAAACCCTAATGTGAGAAGGTGGAAAAAGAAAAAGAAAATAATAAAAGTAAAAGAGAATGAGTGGGGTAGAAAGTGAGGGTTGGATCTAAGGGTCGTGACGTGTGGGGTGTTGAAATAGTCGGGATGTGTACGACAGAGAAGGAGGGGCCACATAGGCCCAAGTTAGGGTTTTTGGAGAAAATCAAGTTAGGAGGTGCAGAAGTCTCAAGATATGGGACGGGCCCTCCTGGGAGGATAAGTGTGTATATAGTTAGCCATGTATGTCAAGGGTGAAACACTTCCGAATAAGATACGTTTAAGACACTAATCACTTAAAGAGGAAGATGTTGAGCCGGGCCCAGACCGGTCCACCGACGAATAATAGTGGCTAGGAGCCGGGGTGCCCTGGAGACCGATCCACCGGCGAATAATAGTGGCCAGGAGCATTTTGCCCTGTATATATTTCCGGTCCACCGACTATAATAGTGGGGGAATCCGTGCTCAGCAAACCAAACGTAAAATCAATAAGATATGGGAAAGATACTAATCACTTATAGTGGAATACCTTGTGAGTCGGGGCCAGACCGGTCTGCCGTCGAATAATAGTAGCCAGGAGCGTTCTGCCCTAGAGACCGAATCACCGGCGAATAATAGTGGCCAGGAGCGTTTTGCCCTATATATATATTTTCGGTCCACCGGCTATAATAGTGGGGTTCCCGCACTCACATGGACATTTAAAATTCGAGATGATTGATTAATGATGGATTAATGGCCTTAAGGCCCTAAAGTATCAATTATTCATTATGGCCTATTAATATTCGGTTAACTTGTTAAGTATGCGAATGGACAGAGATGAATGTGACGTATACACCATTAATATCTGATTAACCAGTTGAATACATGAATATATGGATCTTATTGTTATATTTACATATGTCGTTATGAACGGATATCCTAGTATATCATGTGTGGCATTGAGTGCCTGTTTTTAAGTGCGTTTTAAAAGGGTTACTCAGTACCATAGTACTGAAGGGTTCCCTTCATGGGGCCCCTGCCTATTCAATGGGCAGTGCCCCTTTTAGGTCGTGTTCGGTGCTATTCAAGTGGGCTTTCGAGAAAGAGCGTAAGGTACTATCCGGTAAATTCTAGGGTTTTGATTTATCTCTTTTAACTTCAATGTAATTGTTATTTTGTAACCACCGTTGGTTGATTTTACTCTCGTAAATTATTTACTGCGCTTCTCTGATTTGTATATGCTTCAGTTTCTTGTAAAATCATCTTTTACCTTTTTAGCCTTAGCACTTGTTACTGGAACGGTTGGAGTGAACCGGTCCGGTACTAAGTGTGGCGGTAATACTCTCAAAGTTCACGGTTTATTAATTTGCTTCCGCTAATTTTCTTTTAATTAAAAAAAAATTTTCAGTAGTGAATTTTGGGGGTGTTACACATATCTACAGGCGATTTCACTATCCAACATATTCCCTCCATTCAAGAATGGGCTGACGTTTTTATGAAAGTGATTGGCACTGCTCATTTTGGCTAGTTTCAGTCCAAGCTTCATGTCCACACATGCCCGTAAGCTTGTTGGGGGAGCTGATAGGAAATATATTAGTCAAAGTTATTTTCCCTATAATTATCTAATGTTGTAGCTGCTTGTAGTGTAAGATGAATCAGACAATCTAGTAAGCTATTACCTAGGAAAGTCTTTAGCTTAATCTCTACTAATTTAACTATGAGAGATTTTCACTTAGTTTGTTATGATGTATCTCTATATAAACATATTGCTATCAATAATAGATGTACAACTTACTACTTTATTCCACTATCCTTATTAGAGGTGTAACTTATAAATATTTTCCACTTAAATATTGAAATTACTAATGTATTATATGTTAAACCTTTTATTAGTGTATTTTATATTTTGTTAACCTTCTAGGTTAATCAATATTGTAAACCTTATTTTGATGATAACAAATAAATTTAAGTGGTTTAACATGGTTGTTTAATTGCGTATGAGCTATGATTGATAACAAAGAAGTCAAAACATTGTTATTCAAATATTTTTTTTAAATGTAAAATTTAAAAGAGCAATCAAGTTCCAAAGCACAAGAGAAGAAAATATCAAGACAACCAATACTCAAGACCTCAAAGTGTATTTTTTTTGGTAGTTTAGTAATGTCATTACCAAAAAGAGCATAAGTACATCCAAACCATGACACCACAACAATATGATGCTAAAACACCAAGAAAACTATTAGTCCATCAATCCCCAACCCAAAAATTATATCAATTTCCTCATCTAACAATTAGTCTCAAATACCTCTGAGCATTAGAATTTTTAATAGAGCTAAAATGTACAAATAATTCAACAATCGTATGGTGGATAATTTTTGGTGGTAAGGCTTGCTTGAATTAGAAGATAATTGCATTTCGGCCACACCATATATGGTAGACAATAGCTACAAAAGGGGCCCTCTAGATGTGACCTCTACCTCTACCTGAGCTGGTAATTCTAATCATTCAAGATAAACAGCTCGACCATAAAGAAAACCAATGAGGTAGCATAAGCTAGTTCAGCATAGATCTCCATATAGTACAGGCAAAGTGTCATTGTGTATGAAGATGATTCATATCCTCATAAACTTATAAGCAACCAGCACAAGTTGAATCATCAATAATATGTCATTTCTGCAGTTTAGTTTTAACAGCCAAACCTTCATGACATGCCATCCAAATTATGATTTTGTGCTTGGGCATATTCGGATGTTGCCACACCAATTCAAACCAAGGAACAGGATGGGAGTGGTCTCTCAAAGCATTATAAACTTTGCTCACTATTAATTTATTCCTACAGTAGTAGGTGAAATTTTTTTGCTCATACCTCTAAATACCAAAAATCTTTCTAAGAGTCCAAGAAGAGTCTTATCGTAACTTGGCATGCCATATCTTAGGCTATCTTGTAAACTAAGATAAGAAAAATAGATATGATTTTTTTAAATGTTTCTTAAAATAATTTGATAAAAAAAAAATCATTCTTGATTTTAATCCCAAACTCATTTAAAAGTGTTTTTGAACATATTGGTTCCATTATGAACCAGTTGACTAGTCTTAAGACCAATTGATTGGTTTGGTTGAAACCTAGGGCGTTAAATGTTTAAAAATTCAAATAGATTGATTGGTTCAAAAATTGATTAATTGGTTTCAAAATTGATCATTTGGTTCAAAAACTGATTGATTAGTTTGACTAACCAATCTATGGGTTTTACTCTTATAGAAAACCCATTTGGTCTCTATTTAAACACATCGATTGGTTGATAAAAATAATTAACTGATTTATAAACCAATCAAATGGTTTGACTAACTAGTCCATGGTTATGCTTCTGCAGAAACCTATTTGGTCTCTATTTCAACACATCAACTGGTTAGAATAACCAATTAACTGGTGTGGGAATTGATCAGTTAGTTTCATTAACCAATATATGGGTTTTACTCTTATAGAAACTCAATCCATCTTTTTTTTTTGAACACTTTGAATGGTTTCATCAAACCAATCAAATGGTTTAACCAACGAGGATAAGCTTGAGACGAAGTGCCAAATGGTTTTTGCCGAAGGACTAAATCAGAGACTGATCTAAATAACACATCAACTAGTTTGGTGAATCACTCTACTATTCATATATGTTCATATATGTGTAAGGTATAAAATTGGTTGGCTAGTTTATGCAACACCAACATTTTCACTTTACGTCTAAACATGTTAAATTGAGTGGTTTCAATGACCAATTGATGGTTCCAGGCAACTGATCTACTAGTTTACCTAACCGATCGATAACCCAACACTAAATGCTAAAAAAATCTATACATTGCTCGTGTAATGGATATATACTATTTCACTATGATAATTACACATTTGTGCATAAATATAAATAGTATTTATGAAGCAACATATAGATAAATTTTGAACTCTCATTAATTATAAAAATTAATTATTTACTCTCGCGTACATTTAATTCTCAACTACTTACTTTCGTATTCATCTCAAGTTGAGATATTTTCAAAAGTGCTCATTGATTGTAATATCTATTTTCTCCTAGCTAGATTACACTCAAAAATTATTCTTTCATTTTCATGTGTTATATCATTTGTGATATAAATTAGAATCAACCACAACTTTCCTCAAAATTCATTGTACCGATATTGTGTGTTTCCTATCATTTATGAGAAAGGCCATTGGATTAGTATATCCATAAACCCAGAGAGAATAACTATATCAACTTATAAATCAACTCCTAGAAGGTTATTTAGATAACCGACTCAAAAAACAAAGAGATGAGTGATCATCAATAAACATATATGAGATTCAAAACCCAAAAGTCGAACCTTTTCGATATTGGATGTTGATAAATTTTATTCTCAAACCACTATACATTTTCTATGTCAAAATTTTAATTTCTCGTATCCATTCATAAAACCCTAGTCATCCTCATATAGGGTTCTTTCATATTTAAACCATGTTAACAATTAATTATAGTTTTTTTTTATGCTTTGAAACTAATATTTATTATTGTTAAGATGAAAGATGGTATATATAGGGTAGTTTCAAGTATAACTCAATTCAAGTTTATAAATAATCGATGCATTAATGTATTTACTACATGTAATGGGAGAGTAAAAATCATCGATGTGAAGTTTCTTTGTCAATAATGCAACAAATATGACTTGCTTACAACTTAAAGTTTTTTTAATTGATCAATATGCTTCTATTTGTTTATATTATGTAATATACCTTATTTTGAAAATTAATATAATGTCTTTCATGTGCAAATATAATATCCAAGTGCATATCGAAGATCAATCTATAGGACTTCATGTGATGCTTTAGGTTTAGTATGTAATCAACTATGTAGAATTGATGTTAAACATTTGTATGTCATATATTTAGAGGTAATACATTTAATTTTAATTTATTGTTATATATTGTTGTTTAATTTTTCAATGCTTTGATGGGTGGATTAATAGTTTATTACATCATCGTCATTGTCATCATCATTTTTATCACGATACATACACATATATAACCTATTGCCACAACAATTTTAGATTGAGTGTGAAAAATCACTGCCACAATTTTTTAGTATATTTGATCACGAGTTTCTCCTTTTACTTAATGTAAAGGATAATTATCATTCCCTACCATATGATCATGCAATCGAGTGACTAAGAAACCCTACTCATCATTATAAGGCTATTTTCAATTATACTTTGTGGGTGAATTAGTTTACTTAATTTTATAATTTTGTGTTCTGTTAAGATTCTAACCATTATTATTGTACTTATTATGCCATAGATGTGCCTAATTGACTCAAAAGTTTAAGATAGTTTGAAAAATGGTCAAACTTGGGAAGGTTTATTCAGTAAGCAAGCTAGGAAGATGCAAATTTGTACACAAATGGGAGATTTAAATTCTTAGAATTATATGAATTTATATGATTTTTTTTATAAGCATTTTTAAGTATGTTTTGACTATCATTTGTGTTCTTTTTATCAAATAGTTGAATATTTTAGTGACGTATATATAAATGCTTATATGGACAACATTTAAGTTTTCATGAATACCACTACTATTGTATTTAAGTTATTTTTAATTAAAGTCGTCATTTTTCTACCTCAATCATCAATTGAAATTGCTTTAACAATCAAATGCATACTCATTATACTTCTAGATGTGATAAATTTGTTGATTTTATATCTTTTTTTAATTTAAGTTTAGATATTGCCGCATTCTTCCAAACATTAATTATCAATGAGTTTCTGGAATATTTTCAATATAATCTATAGTTATATAAAATATATAATTATGTAAAAATTAAATAGTATACCATATTTAGTATGGGTGTGCAAATGGGTTATCATGGTTTAATCCAATTCATAATATCGTAATCCATGTAACCTATAAAATCTATGGTGTAATCAATGGCTGGTTGGAGTAAATGATTAATCATTTTAAACCTAACCCATTGTAACCCATGGGATAAACTATTTGACCATAGGTTACTATAAGTTAATAAACAAAAAAATTTATCACCACATCTACCTAAAGGTGGTAGTTAGATTGGGTAGGTCAGCCTTGGGTCAGTTCGTAGCATGTTCGATTATTTACTTATCATTTTCTTTGTGGGTTAGTTTATGGTTTGGGTCATTTCAATTTATTTTATTGGTCGGGTTGGATCGAGGCCAGGTCGTTGCATATCTAGGTCATATTGTGTTAATTTTTTGGGTCGGGTTTGGGTCATGTTGGGTTAACTTGGTGGTTCATGTCAGGTTTGGGTTGAGTTAGCTTGAGTATGAGTGATTTTAGGATCACATGGAGTCAAGTTAGGTCATGGAGGGCATAATTGATGTTGGGTCTTATAAGCCCGGTCCCGAGTGGGGTTGGGTTAAGGTGGGATGAAGTTAGGTCAGGTCGGGCCAGAATCGAACAAGGTTAGGGTAGGGCTGAGCGAAATAGCTTTAAGGTAGGCCAAGGTCAGGCGGAGTCTGTCAGGTTTGAGGATGCTTGAACAAAAATGGTCCATCCAAGGATAAGTTAAAATGGAGTTACAGCTGTGGTGATTTGGTATAGTAGAGGTAATATTCTCTAATTCACCGGAACCCATGATAACTCATGGGTTGGTGCATACTAACTCCAATACTCCCAAAATTTACTACTGAAAAATTTCGTTTAAGCGGAAGAAACATTCAAATATAAGAGGGATGTTACCGCCATAATCGGTATAAGTCTGGCCATAGACTATCATTATACCGAATACAAGGAAAAGCTAAAACATAACACAAACCATGATAAAATGTATCACAAATGCAATCCATATCATAAATAAGAGTTAGATGTTCATTTCAAAAATAAAATAAAAATAGATAAACAAATGTCTAGTTGAAAATAATAAGGAGAAAACTGATTAAAAATAACAACCAGATAACACAACTCTCCAATCCCCAACCCTGGTCATAATAGTATCACTTTGCCTCAATCATAACATTGTATGCAGCGAAGTCACCTAGTTATTCCTCATTTACCTGCAAAGACTCAAAAAGGATCTCTACTTATGAGAATGAGTAGCACCTAAAAAAAGGGTGATTGGTACACTACGTATTGAGTAAGGTAGCAATACAGTCAAGAAGGTCACATAAATCAATACCACCACAATAAGAGGTGACATGTGCATAAGTGGATCATACTGAATTTATTTAATATATTCCAAACATATTATTATAATGATAATTATCTCATGAATTTAATCATGTTGGGCTCAAGGACCCTACTATTTTCAACTGGTGGAATGATAAGCAAGCACAACTTCTAAGGTATGATGCTCTTGGACACTATTTTCACTAGTGGATCGGTAATTAGAGTACAACCCCAGGGTAGAATGCTCTAGGCCACTATTTTCACCGTTGGATCAATAATCAAGGTATAACCGATCTTGACCCATAAGTGATTAGTGTCTTACCATGGGTTATTATCATCTAATGGTTTGGTTTATTTGAGTTCAGGATCCCACTATTCTCATTGGTAGAAATGTAATAGGGTATAACTTATAGGGCAAAACTCTCCTAGCCACTATTCTCGCCGGTGGATCCATATGTACAATTGAGCCCAACTCACGTAAGTATATTGTTTATGTTTTATTTGCTTTAGGGCCATCACACTATCATGTACACCTACTCATGTAATGCACTATCCCAGCTACTACCTTGAAACAACCTTGTTCCCATTAGAAACCCTAATTTCACAATCCTAGCATATCCTCACATCCAATTCCCCCCTTTTTTCCCCAAACATACCCAAAAAATGTTAACATGTCATTAGAAAACACGTAGTTAAGAGGCATGGCTTGTTATCCACATTCTACACATATGATAATAACTAGCCCCTAGGCTTACCCCTCCAAAACCTTATTTTCTTCTATTTGGCCTAGTCCCTTATCTATTGTTTATCTAGTCCTCAAATCTCATACCCATACATATAATGTCATGGTTAACCATCAAACCAAACATTTTGGCCTAAATACCCCATTTTGCATATGTAATAATACCCTACCTATTCGAGCCCCCCTCTAAAATCCCAACTCCTCACTTTGGTCGCAAATACTTCCTGCTACCCCGCATGGCAACTAAATTCGGTACACATTCCCAAAATGTTATGGTTAACATCATGATCCAATGTTGTTGTCCAACTCCTCTATGTCATAAATGCGATAATAGCCTACCCATTTTAGGTTTTACTCATCCCATTTATGATCTTTCTTCCTATAATGTACCCTAATTATTTCATGTATTATTTCCAACCTATTTTATATCAATTGACACCCTAAAGCACCACACATGCCACTTTTTTACGGTATTAACCAAATTGCCCCTAGGTCTCAAAAACCCTACCTAAGTCACAGGACATCCAACACAAAAACTCTTTAACTTTCCACACATGCAATATCATATAACATGGACATAGATATATATAAAAACTTGAAATCAATATAGTCATGACTACACAACTTTCTTACCCACATCTACTATCAAGCCAAAACTACATATATAACACTAGAGTCATTTATCATTTCACAAATTCCATCAAATAACACATAGTAAGGACATATATTAAACATAATAAAACCCTATCTATGACTATATCCTTACCGAAGCGGCTCTGGCCTCTAAGTATGCATGACCTACACCTCCTCTTCCGCTATCACTGAAATATTACATAGAAATGGGAATACACATGGTTTATATTTTCCCTTATTTTTTTAAGAAAAAAGAGAGAGAGAACTTAACCTAAGGAAATATAAAGGAGGAGAAACAAAATGGAGGTGACTAAAGTGGGGGAGAAAAATGGTGTAGGTGGCACACGGTGGCAGCGTAATGGTCGTGACAGTTGATTTGGAGGAATGGGTGAGGATTGATAGTTTAGGATTGAGAGGTGGTGGCACTGGGATTAGATAGAGTTGGTGGTGGTGGAGCTAGTAGCTGACAATAGTGTAGGGTGGTGCACGACCAAGAGGGAGAAAGAATAAGGGAGGAGAAAGGAGGGTTGCTAGGGTGGTTGCATTGGTTAGTGCACATGTGTAGGGTGGCTCCAATGTGGTGGTGGCAAGAGGGAAGAGAAAGGGATGATGGCGGTGGAGTTGGAAATGTAGCCTACTACGGCTATAGGCGCGGGAGAAGAAAATGGAGAGAGGTTTCTCTACAAGCAAGGGCAAGGCATAGGCAGAGAAGAAAGGTGGTAGGGGGATGGATGGGCATTAACGGTGGCAGGGGAGCTGGAGTTGGAAGGGGTGGAGAAGGTAAGGAAAAACTGGGGAGGCGAGTGCGGGTGGGAGAGGAGAGGAAGGAGAGGCTCAAGGGGGTATTTATAAATGGGGGAGATGTTGGTGGAGAGGGAAAGACAACAGGGGTGACATGCAGCTTTGGCGTGCATGGCTGTAGGGAGAAGGTGGTCGCAGGTGGTAGGGTGTAGGGGTGTAGGTGTAATATCCTAAAATTTTTCTAAACCTAATTTTGTATAATTAATACCTTAACCTAATTCTAATCTAAAAAAATTAATTTTATCCTTGCTTAAATTCCTTAATCCTAAAATCTTAACCTAATCCAAATCTTGGACTTAGATAATTCATATTGCGTAACTCAACCTTAATCCTGGTAGATTGATATCATTAATTTTACCTATTTTAGCTAATCAACATTTAATCTAAATGCTAACTTAAGCCTTTTTCCTTTTCCCTTTTCTTTCTCCTTTTCCCTGCCTCCTTCTTATGCTTCCGATTTATTGATTTCTTCTCCTATCTTGTGTGTGTTTCTCGTAACTTCTACAATAGACAACTCTCATCTTAACCATCAACTCCCACCATCACCCTTATGCCTCTGCTACCCTTCCATCCTTCCCCTACCATGCTCATCACCATTGTCATCCCTTACCATCATAATCCTTTACAATCTTCACTGTCACACGCCACCACCATAAACATATATATACAGTATTCTCTTCTCTCTCCCTCCCTCATTTATTTGTAGCATTTAATGCCCCATATTCTACTCGAGCCACCTCTCCCTTTCTTCTTCTTCTTCTGCGTCTTCTTTGGTGGCTACTGCTCTATTTCGTGCACCAAGTCACCACTACACCATCCACATACCACCACAGCCACCAAGCACCGCCTTATGCTTGGTGGATCAACCAACCCATCACTCCCCCTTGTCACCGCTGACCATCACCACCCAACATTGCCTTTTTTTCCCTCTTCTTTCCTCACATGCTAATGAGTTATGTGAAGCACATGACTCATGCACAACCATGCATCACTCTTTTTCCTTGTTATATGCCTATGCATGCTAGCACGGTTTATGTTCATACTTTCACTACTAGTGCATCGCCTCAGCACGCCCATGCATCCAAGTTTATTATTACATGTGCATGCGTGTTTCATGATCACGACCATGCCTCCTTTGTACAGCTTGACCATGCGAGTTCTAGCTCTTGGACTAGGTGAGCATAGCCTATCGCAAGCCAGTGTGGCCCCATTTTTTTGCTCGTACACCCCTTTTTACACACCTAAACCTCATCCAAATACCACCAAAATTTCACCATAGCATCACCATACATTCCACCACACTTCCACCCATCTCAAGTTTCCCTTTAACTCTAGTTATTTCTATTTTTACCCTCCTTTATCTTAACTTTTTCCTTGATTTTGATCTTTGAGCCTAATCGCGTATTATCTTGTTTTTGTAGGTGATATTTCAGTGATCTCGGAGGAGGCGATTTAGGAATTAGGTGCTTAGAATCCGCTGTCCTTATTGGTAAGGATACTAGTCAATGTTTAGGGTTTTGTGTTAAATGCCTTAATTGTTATGTGCTTTAGCATGATATTGTTACATGTATGATGTTAATGTTGAGTTTTGATAATATAGATTTTATGATAGAAAGAGAGTAAGAATGGTGAAATGTGTGTTGGCATGAGGTTGTTATGCTAATTAGTAGTATTTTGTGGAGGAGTAATATGGGCCAATTAAATTATGATAAGTAGAACATAAGTATATCTAAAAGGTATGATGATAAATAGAGGATGGTGGGGGTGGCTCATCCAGGGCAAACCGAGGGAGGAGGGTGTCTTAGTTTGGTAGAGGTTGATGCAGAGGACAGTTTGTGGGTGGCTCAGGCAGTGGTGCTGAGTGGTGGCGACGGGGCGGTCATCTAATCGGGAGGTGGCGCAAGGGGAAAATTTTTTAGGGCTGTGAAAGGAATCCTATTTTGGGGCTATTTATGGGGTATATATAGGCTAATTGGAGGGGAAAATGACAGAAGGAAGAGGATAAGTGGGGGTGTAAGTGCCAGGTACGCCGACCGGCGGTGGTAGGCAGTGCAGGTCGGCCATGGCAGGGGTGGTTAGGTCGAGGGGAGAGGAGAAAAGGAAGGGTAGGGCACGTGTGAGAGGAGAGGAGGTTGGTTGGGTCGAAAAGGGAAAAGAAAACGACATGTGAGAGAGGGAAAGGACGACGTGCGGTGGTGGCGGTGGAAGAATGGTTGCAGGGTCAGGGTGCACGTTGTGTGGGCTGGGGAAGAAGAAGGAAAAGGGAAGGGAGTGGACCGGGCAGTCCGGGAAGAAAAGAAAAGAAAAAAAGAAGGAGGTGGACTGGTTGGGCTACAGACGAAGGCAAGGGGATGGTGGAATAAGGAAAGGAAGGGGACTTGGGCTATGCGGGCTAGCCCAGTCGGGGAAGATAGGGAAAAAAAGAAGAAAAGAGAAGGAGAGAAAAGAAAGAAAAAGGAAAAAGGAAAAAAGGGAAGAAAGAGAAAATAGATGGGTTGGGGTATTTTGGGGATTTTTTATTTTTAAATATTTAAATTAATCATATTTAGAAAAATAATTATTAAATTTCTTTTTATATTAATTTGGGCTATTTTAAATAAAATTTCCTTAACCTCCATTTTAATTCGCAAAACACCCTAATTTTTCCTAATTAAATTTTTTATTATTTTTCTCTTGATTTACCTTAATTAATTTCCTTTATTTTAATAAAATAATTTATTTAATTAATTTTCCTAATAAATCCTTATTTGGCCATAATTTCTAAAATTAGGGTTTTGGAGTATTTCAAGTACCCTCATGAATCACATGTAATATTTGTCTAAAATCACAGCTAAGAACAACTATCTTACCTCCAAATGGCTTGTCAATACTAAACTAATTGTTGAAGCATAAAATATCTCTCATGGTTTTATCCACAGCTTCAAAGCAATATATGTGCATGATTGGAGCTTCGTTCTATATTATGAGTTTACATCTTATAATCAAACCTGCAACTGGACTACTTTATTTGATGTTGCATGTTGAATCTTCAATTGGATTTATAGGAATCTTGAACTTAGAATGAGTTGTTCTTCCACTTAGTAATAAAAGAGAAGCTACTCCATTTGATGCCACATTTAACATGATATCTCCTTCACATCTAATAGCGGTCGATAATGTCTCCCATATAAATGTTTTTTCTATACCTCCATACCCATACAAAAAGAACAACCACTTGTATCTGACCTTGTTGCCTCTATTATGGTGTCATATACATGTCATTGTTCTATGGTCATAACATATAGATTTTTATTGAGTTCTTGAGACAAATTTGATTGATCATAACATATTTCCTCACGTATCAATGCATTTCCAATTGTTGAAAAAAACTCGGATGGTGGGAATGGTATTGGCTCAAACTCTCTTTAGTTTCTTCCATTGTTTTGTAACAATTTTTTGACCTCTAACAAGCCATAATTTTGTATCTTGTCATTTTTCAAATGAAGTTCTAAAAACGAATTCAGTCATTTTGAAAAAATATATATAAGCAGTTTAACGATGTGAAAAAATAAGTAAGATAAGTAAGGTATGTTATCTTCTTGTTGTAATAATAAACATTGTTTGTATAAAATGTCATCAGTCATGTAAATCCAATAATGATTCCAAACAACTTTAGCCTAGATGAGTGATTCATAAGTCTATAATGTGGCAAATAGTTTTCTTAAAGAAGATGCAGAAGCCCAATGACTTGCCTCCATAATACCATCAATGTATTCTTTATCATCATCTAACAAACCTAAGGCATAAAAAGTATCACGATATGATGAATGTTGCTCACCATTAGTGCATCTTATGTCTTCATAACTTGTAAGTCAACACACAACATTAAGAAGACATTAAATAATGGAGTTTACTGCTGCCTAAAGGGACATAGAAAATTTATCCAATAGAGAACCTCTTCTGTCTTGGTCATAACTCTCTATTATACTTATCCCAAATGAATTTTTTATGGAATTTAGAATAAATTAATTCCCTTGCCTCGAGATAGTCTTCATTTGTCTTCATCTAAGGTAAGAGCATACTTTGCTTAACAGATAACCGATCAACAACATAATCGATGAGATCATAATCAGAAAAAATAATACTTTGTTGATTTAGAAGGTGAAAGCCTAACCTTTCAACCGAAGGATCTCTGAATCGAATATCATATTTGAATAACCTCCACGATGCTTAATGGGATGATATATATCTACAGTCATAGTATATCTGAACTTCATCGGCCTTTTTTACTACTTCATCATCTATTGTACTTCCACAAAAAGAGGTAGTAACATGACCATGTCCTTTATTGACGTATTTAAATAAATACTTGATAGAGCGAGATTGGTTACACCATTCAACATTCAAATGTGCACCATACTTCATCAACAAATAACGATTATGAGGAATAATAAAACTATTATCAAAAGAAACTTCGTTCTTCTCCACTATTCTCTCATTATCTCTTCTTCTATATATAGGATATCCATCATCATCAATAGTTGTTGATTCAACAAATTTTTTAGTAAAATGCTTTGTACAAAGACCACCTGACACGCAAGGGGTGCTCCTTGCTGTGACACCACATGATCCATGTACCATATAATCTTGAACAACTGTATAATAGGCAGGATCAATGTTTTTATCTAGAATTTCAGCTGAAATAACTTTGTCTATATCGCTTCCCATTAAATACTTGTCATTTGTTGCAATAAATAACAATATATGTGCATATGGTAATCCACGCTTCTGGAACTCAATAGTAGATATAACTGCAATTGAAATAACATAACACTTTATAACTTACTACAATATGAATATACAGTAAATATAATTTATATATTAAATATGAAATATTACTTTATTTAATCGTTCCAAATATCTTGTTGCTACGAAGATCTTTAATGAGATAACCCAACTTCATTTTAAAAACATGACAAAAAATATCCAGACAATCATTAGCTTTGAGGCCACAAAATGAACTATTTCTATCCATTTTTAATTGCAAGTAAACATAATAAAAAAGGTCAGAAGAACCAACCCATCTACAAATTGCCATGTTGTCTTGATAGTTCTAAATCATATATCAAACACTGCTAGTAAATGATGATGTTAATATAACTCATTTTTCTTGCGTTGATGGATCTGTCTCATCCTTTAAAATTGCATCTGTTAGTCCACTATATAATTTACACCACAAATATTTTTTATTTAACTTAATGTAAGTCAATATTATAGACTCAACCATACTATATGCATCAAGAATAAATTGTTGGAGTAGTCTTATGAAAGATAATATAATTGATAATTCTGAATTCCTTTCCTATAATCGATATGAAAAAACTATGCTAAGCTTACATACTTTCGGCCACCTTGCTTAATTCTCGCATTCAATGTCAACGGAATGTCTTCTCTGTAGCCATCTTTACCATAAGGAAACAATATAGGATATTATAATCCAAGATATGAAGCATAAAGCTGGTTAATGTGTTTGAGCATTCCCGTTTTGGTTTTGATCAAGATATCTCTATTGCCTAATGATGCATCAAAGTCTCCAACAATTAATCCAGCAATTTCTGAAGCCATTGGAAGATTATACCTTCTTCCATCTCCTTTCTTTCTACCAATCCACTTCAACCTTACATCTGAACAACCATCTTTCTCAATTTTTTCTCTAACTATTCTGAATTATTTAACCAACACATTATTCTCATTAAGCATCCTCTTCAAATCACTAACAATAGATATACGAAGGGTGTTCAATGTTTCATTTCCCCTATAACAAATGAAGTTGTAATAAAGAATTAAAACCATTTACATCAAAAATGCTAAAATGAATTGATAATTAGCAAAGCTTGTTAAACAACTCACCTAACAAAATGAACTCTAATTTTAACCTCATTATTAGTGTCATAAATGTAGATTTGTGCAAATTTAGGCACCAAACCTCCTAGCGGCAATAAACTTCCTATAAGATAATAATTTTGATCGTGTAGTTTAAAAATTGGACGAGATCTTCCATTGTTCAAAATCCTATCAACTTTTCCACCCATGGAAGTGAAACATAACATGTTTTTGTATGACCGAATATTTGGGAGAAAGTGTTTGCTTCTATCATTACATAAATATAATAGGTCATGCAATAATTTTGGAGGATTTTTCATTGGGGGAGTTTAATTTTCCCTTGCATACAACATAAAGAATATTTCAGATTTTGATCTTACACATTCTTTTCTCATACCTGAAAAATGAATTACCAAATCCACATGTGTATATTGCATCTCCAATATCAAGATAATCTACACATATCATAAAATTATTATTAGACATTTGAAATCATTTAACTAAAAATATGTATGTACAAATACATTTGTGGGTGCATACCGGATGGTGTTCCATTTTTGTGTTCTATTTCATCATCTGTGATCACATAAAATAATATACATTCCAAAAAATTGTGTCATTATCATATTATGTTATTATATTATAATTAAATTTTATATACATTAGTAAATTTAAAATATATATGTAATTACAATAGACGAAAAAACTATGTGCACGGATCTGAAAATTATTATGAGACCGTGCGAGTAATGTAATATTCGATATGCATATATAAAATATATTAATGGGTGCATACAAGATGATAGGGTTCTACTATTGTCTTCTATTTCTTTATCTTTTGACACATAAATTATGATAGGTACATAAATAACATTTACAACTCGAGAAAAATAATTATAAAATAATATTATTAATAAATGTTTAAACATCTTTGAAATCGAAAATGCTAACCTTCATTAAATTCCAATCGTTGCCCTATGATAGATGTGTCATCATTCTTCTTACAATTGATAGAAAAATCGTTGAATTTTAATAATTTTGATAAATCGACTAAACCACTTTGATTTGATAAATTAAAATGTTGATAAGATATTTGTGTCAATATTTGAATACCCAATACTTGACAGGAATTTCATTTCATCAACATTAAATTTGATTTTATAAATATAGCTAGGAGGAGTGAAAGCTGTAAAAAAAAAAGGAGTAGCAAAGAGTTAATATAATTCAAGACTTTAAACACTATTATAACATTGGCATATATAAATGTAAACAACCTATTACCATTTGTAATGTCACTAAGAGAAGATGAAAATCTTTGAGATTGAAAAGGGTCGAACACACGATATGAATGTGTATCTTTTTCATTAATCGATTTCATAGTAATCTTATTTAAATTACTCGCATACAGAAAACAAAACATTAACGAAATAATAAAAATTTAAGGATGATAACAATCTATAATACTATATCAATAATGAAATTTTCAAATATAACACTTTTTGGTAAAATGCAACAAAGATAATATACAATAGGAAAAATTAAAATACATAAAAAAATGATCAAAAGTGGATTTAAATCTAAATTATTATTATAAAATATGGAATTAATAAGTGGAATTAATAATAATCTTTTATAATGACATGGATCTTAACAATATTTGATATATTGAATATAATTCTGTAATATGTTAAGGGTTACGAATAGTATAAATTGTAAACTTTCATTATATATATTTTTAGTAATAAACTTTCTAACATAACTCATAATTAGCAATAATGAATTAGCACCAATGTACATAAGTTTTCTATTTTATTTTTCAATAATAAATTATCTTAATAGTATATGTATATTCAAAAAATTATATATCTAAAAAAATTACATAATACATTAAATATAGCTTAGTAATATTACGCAACTCGTTATCAATAATTGCACAAAAATTGGTTGCATATAAACAAATATTTTTCTAGCTTTAAGTAGGAATTTTTATATATCTAATATGTTTTGGAAAAAAAATATATCTCAAAATCATAACTTGGACTAATACTCGTCCATTTCATATACTTGACCTTGTGTTTTATGCTGATATATTTGAACTAATATTTTCTTATATTCACCATTCATTTATTTTCTCAAAATTAAAACTTGGACTTATTACCATTTTATTTTCTTACTTCATCTTTTACAATTAGATCTGTCTGTTTCCTTTACTTAAAGATGATAATCTTAAAATGTAACAGTTGTTTCATTCCGACAACTGTGCTTTGATTTTACACCTTCAATATGTGTCGTTCATTTCATTACCTATGTTCTTCAAGTAGTTAAAGGTAGGGTTCTATATTTCTCCATACCACCCTATGCCTCTCTCCTCTCATCCGCTCTCCCCTTTCTCCTCCGTACTCTCTCCTCTCTGCTCACTAAGAAAGATAATTTCAAAACTTTTAATTCCAATTTGTATTTCATTTCCTTTCCCATATGATTTTCTACTATCATTTTCATTCGATTTGTCTCATCATTTGTAATGAATAGTAGTGTAAATTCTTTGTAGTATAGCAAAGCCGAATCAAAAGTCCGGTACTTTTGATTTTACTTTCGGTTATACTATATAATCGTAACAATGTTGCTTTAATGTAAGATAAATTGTTGTAGTTTTCTTTGTTTGTTTGTGTTCTAGATTTCTATGTACAGATTTCAAAGCTTTCTTATTTTCTAATAGGATATACTTCTTCAAGTATATGGTCATTTTTCGTGGATACAATTTTTATTTTTATCAATTTCTAAAGCATTTTTGTTCTTGAGAAATAATTTTTGATGGTATCTTATATGTTACTCTCTACTCTTAGATCTATTGCTTTCAAAAGATATTGAAAGTCAACTCGGATGATGGAGAGAAATCTGGGTATTGGAGTTTACTTTTGTATTTTTTTCATCTGTTACTTTTATAGTTTCTTGTTGATTTGAAGAAGCAACTAAGATCTATCTCTAATTTTTTAAACCTTCTATGTTCACTACCATCTTGTTATATGTATTAGATGTGTTGCTTTGGGACGCATAGAGACAAATCTCAAATAAATTTGGGTAATGTCACAATAATATCTATGTTTGTGAATTTGTGAATGGTTTTTCTTGTCCATTTTTTTTTCATAATTTATGACACAAAATACTTTATGTCATCCTCTCATATTTGATCTACCGCTTTCAAAAGTTATTGAAAGTCAAGACAGACATAGAAGAGTAACTTGGGTATTCACACTAACTTTTGTCTTTTTTTCTTTTATCTTAAATCCCATCTCGTTCTCTTAATTAGATCTATTGCTTTGAGAAGCAAACACTCAGATCTCAGAGAATATTGGGTAATGTAGCTTCATCTCTATTTTTGTCAATTTATAAATCATTTATGTTCTCGATTCATATGTGTTTTTTTATTTATTGAGGAAAATATCATATGTTTACCCTTATATTCATTCTATTACTTTCAATTGGTGTTGAAAGTACACGAAGACATTAAAGACATATCTCTGTCATTTTTTAAATGTTTTATATTAAACATCATTTGATACTTTCATATATATTTGCATTCTTTGCCAGGTAAGGAAAGATCTCAGAGAGAATTTGGTGAAAGACGATTATTTTCTATTTATGTGAAAAATTTAAACTTCTAAAAACTTCATTCATATTTTTGGTTCCTTTATTGAGAAACAACTTATCTATTTTTTTTATCATGTTTGATCTATTCCTTTCGATACCTATTTCAATGTGAAAAAAGGTTGGCACATATTTTATTTTTTCTTTTTTTTGTTGCATACTCATTTTCTATTATGTAATATATTTTATGGTTGTACTTTTTTCTAATCTATATTTCTTACAATACTATTTGATTTTTTTTTTTAAATTTTTATAGATTGAATCTCATCTGGTTCTCAATTTCATATATGTTGCTTTATGAAGTAAAAAAAAAATAGATCTTAGAGAAAATTGGGTATCCTAATAAACTCTTCTATTTTAGTGAAATTTCATTTGTTTGTCTTTTCTATTCAATATACTACTTTCAATACCTATTTGAATGTTATTTCAGTCATTGAAGAGATCTTTGGGTATTTGACCTTATTTAAATATTTTTCAAGTATTATAACATTTATTTTACCTTGTCATTATTAATCTTTTTTACCGTCATATTATAACGAGTTATCATATAATGATTTATTAATTTTACGCATAGTTTATTGTTACTTGTATGATTTTGAATGTTGAATAAGTACTCAAATTTGATGCTTCATAACTTTGCTATTTGATATGTTGTTTCCATAATCATCTCTGTTCCTAATTTGACATCTTTCTTGTTTATGTAGGTAAGTGAGTACATATTTTACTCTTTGATTTCTAAAATATTAAGTGAGTAATTATCTTATCAATTTGGTAGTAGTTAATCAATATAGAGATTTTCTGTCACTCTCACACACACACACCCATTGATTATCAAACTAAACGCCTTCATTTTATTTTAATGTAGGTACTGCAATATCTACATAACATGACAACAGTAAAAACTATACTAGCATTAAATTTTGCGCTCATTATTTGATCTTACTTGCTCTATGGTATGCTATGTTTTTATACATGTATGATTATAATTTTAGTTTTCTTGCCTACGTGATATGAAGAAAGAGGCTAGGTAATATTATCTCATAAGTTCCTATTGGCATGGTTAAGTCTTTATGTAATTCTAATAAAGTGGCACATGATTATCATATTCCTTTCATAATCTATTTATGATTATATTTTATCATGTGTTGGCTGTACTGATATGAAAAAATCTAACAAACAAAATAATGATCATAAATTATAATAATGCTTGCAAATTAATTCACTTTCAACTTAATCATTAATAATCAAATACTGATAGTTGGTCTTGAAGTGCCCGTTGAGATGTCTTCTTTTGATCTTTTTTATCTAATTGTAGTTGATGATATTAATTTCGTCAAATTTACCTCTTGGAAACAAACTTTTTTGTTTCTACACAATCTAAAAACACATTAGATAATCTGTTTAATGATTAAAGAATAGTATAGTATTAAATGGACTTAATTGTAAATATATATTTAACAGTGATTTACTTGAGAAGTAGTATGTCAGGTGAATGTATGAAAGATTTTTTTTTAGCAGAATGTTGTTGACCATTTTTCAATTTTATGTTCTCCGTCTCCTTACAACAACTTCAAAATTTTGAATTGAAAATGAAGAGGGATTAGTAACTGAAAATGAATAAAGTGTTATGATAACATTTAATCAAAATACATACATACATACATATGTATATATATTCAAATTTGGTAATAATAGATTTCCAATGCGTCTTTTAATTAGTTACATTTTTTTTGGATCTAAATTAATTAAAAGAAACAAAGTACTCATCAAATCAACCCTCTTTTTTTTGAATTAATTAACTTATATAGTTTATTGATTAAAATTTTTAGGTCATACATATATTATTCTAAGTAACTTTTTGAAATGATCCCCATTTTCCGTCAAACTCGACCTTAAGGAAAGGGCAGTGAGAAAAAAGTTTGTATAGAATGTAATAACAATCAACAATTTTACACTTGTGCTTTCCCTGCAAATTAAGATGTTCTATGATTTTAATGCTCTAAAACCAAGTGTAAATTGTTGAATGTTGATTTCACATCTTTTGAGCCCCATATTTGTTTCTTAGATGACTTAATGATGAGGCAAATAATTGTGATTAATTGAAAAAAATCCTTATGGCATGCTTGATAGTGATGTAGGGGATATTTTGACTATGACTTAGACATAATAATAAGGCAATAATGATTATGACAATAGATGATTTATAATTGATTATCAAGCGAAAATGATAGAATATTCATTTTTGATCCCTTTACACGATAAGAAATGGATGAGAATGATTTTTCAAAGGGGATAATTAGTTTTAAATCACCATTTATAAATTATTTGAATGTTAGGCATTAGCCTATGATCATTAGTTGGTGAATAATTTGCTTTATCCTAAGCCTTTACAAAATTTTTGTTATTCAAATATGATATCAAAGAAGTATATTTTTTTTACACAAATAAGATATGAGATTGTCATTCAAATATAATAGGTGTGATTATGGACTATAATTTTAATTATTTTTGTACTTGGTGTTTCCTTTAATTACAAACCGAGATTATTAATCAAGCTCTAATAGGAGACTTCTTATTTTGTTCAATGGCATTGCTAAGAATATCTAGCTTAATTAAGGGGGAAAAGTTTTGCTTTAACTATATGATTCCTATTAATTAGTTGTAGTTATTAGATTTGCATCACTCTCTATATACATCTTAATTTTAAAATTACTTTACTCATTTTTGTTATTTTTCTAGCTTCTTTATGCTGATTATGACATTGACAATACTTATAGGTAGGAATTTGGCATTACATAAAACAATGAAATGATAATAGTGATACATGGGCCATTAGTAATCAAAACTTTTATCTACTACATGACATGATTAATACTAATGATTCATAAACATTTGAAATGATAATTGTTTGTTACATAGGGCATAATTAATAAAAGACCAAATTTTCATCTATTACATGCCGTGATTAATACTAATGAATACATAAACTTTTGAAATGATAATAGGGCATAAAAATTCAAAACCTCTATTTCTTCTTCTATATATTGATAGTAATACTAATCTACTACGTGTTTGGTTTCTTAACCAAAATCACAATTAATTCACATGATTTGAAAATATTAATTTTAAATACTAATTTAGAAGGTATAAGACATTAAATGGCTCTTTAACACTTTGTTTCTCAACCAACATAAAGTTTTTATAATTTCACATTGACCTGATATATCTTCTTCTTAGGAGTTGTAGTGGAAAGATCCTCATTCATACACCTTTTGCCCAACTCAGGGATTGTAGTCTTAAAATGAAATGTTGTAATTTGATTTGGTGTGTGGACTTCATCTCTTTGAGACTCCACCTTTACAAAGAATGTAATATCATGTTAGAACAAAAATCATTTAACTTCCACGATTTATTTATTTTATGTGTGAATATTAAATGCTCCTCAACTGCATTATCTAATTTGGAAAGCACATCTGAATCCTAAATCAATCCACATTCTAATTTTAAGTGATTGATTATATAATAACTACTTTGTAAAATGGAATAAAAATTATAATGCTTTACATAAACCTGGTCGTCAAAGAAATTTGGTCCATAATGTTTTCAAATCAAAGCTTCGTCCATATTTAGCTTAATAACTAAATATGCCCTCAATTGTTTCTCCCTCACTTGGACTAAGAAAAGTGCTTCAGATCTATGAGTTTTTTCACATCTAATGGTAGCTTTGTACATTCAACCTGTTCTTGAGTTGTTAAAATGTGAATAAAATAATATACATAAAAAATGGTTATATTAATGTGATAACACATTAGAAATTACCTCTACATTGCTTTCCCTAAGCTCATGTGATGACTTTCCTATAACTTGTGTACATTCCCTATCTCAGTGAAGTGGTGGGATGTTGCCTGTTCCATCAACAACTATAATTTGCAACTTGTATCTTAGGCTTTATTTATCATTTTTCTTACACTTCTCACAATGGAAAGTATTTCCAATAGCTTTAAGTTTCTTCAGAATTTTTTTTGCATGCCACATAAAACCACTCATCTACTATTTCTATTCTTGCAACTCGGATATTGATCCAAAACTTTCCCACCTAAAACAAAATTCATTACTTGAGGTACACATAAAACAACCATAAACTATATTGAATAAAAATAAGTGCACCTCATTCTCTTGAATTTGCTCAATTATTTTGAAAATTGATCTACCACTTACTAGTTCCTATGTTATTATTTGTGAAGATAATGGTTGCTTCTCTTCAAAAACTATGATTTGGGAAGATTCAACTTCGGGTAATCTATAAAAATAAATTTGTTTCAAATTTACATATTATGTTGCTGGTAAAGTAATTAAATGGTATGAATGTTTGAAAATATTTACCTTCATTTAAGGTCTTTAATCTCCTCCATAGTAGAGTGAAGAATTTACTTGGTTACATTCCAAGTATTTGATCTAACATGGTCTACAAGTATTAAAAGTTTAGTTAGTATTAATTGAATCATATTTTGAAGCTAAAAAACTAATATGGAAATTTTTACCATTAAATTTGTAGATTTGACCGAATTAGAGAGAAATAAAAAGCTTGTTTGGATTTGTGTTTCCAATATATTCACTTAATTTTGTAGCATAATCTCCCCATAATGTGCACTCTACTCTCTTTTGAATGAAAACGTGTATATAAGTAATTAGTTTATGTAGATGATTGTTGGAAAGGTATAATGGTAAGGGTGTATTGATATGAACTCTATTCCTTTTCATCCTCCAAAACAAAATCAATGTATGTTGTCACCTACCAAAAAAAATCCTTCTCTCTCATTTCATATACCGTGCAAACTCTTCCAATAATTTTTTTCATATAACTAATTGTTAGTATGATCATTATAACAAAATAGTAAGCAGTTTATATTTTATAATAATCTAGTTGTTACCTGTAAGACTTGTTGGTGCGATTGTGGCTAATTCCTCAAATACTGTGAACCTGAATAGTTGGCTGGAGAATACTTCTAAAGTTTTTGACAAATGACACTGTGTGAAAA
Source organism: Tamarix austromongolica (assembly GCA_039764185.1). Taxonomy (NCBI): domain Eukaryota; kingdom Viridiplantae; phylum Streptophyta; class Magnoliopsida; order Caryophyllales; family Tamaricaceae; genus Tamarix; species Tamarix austromongolica. The sequence continues at coordinate 26,495,589 of CM077817.1, forward strand.
TTTTGAAGTAGATGACATATCTGAAAAAAGTTGCTATTATTTTCATTTGGCTGTATGCAACTATGAAATTATTGATATGGTATAGTTGTCCCTCAATGAGTTTTAATTTATATTGTTTAATATGAGATTTCTTGATAGAAGCATGAACTCTAGTATCCTGTTTTATTAAAAGAACATAAATTAATAGATATATTTATATATTACAATTTATAAATGTAAGAAAATAAGATGTCACCAAACTTACTTATGAATCGTGAAATATACGTTCTAAACTGTATAACTCATTTTTGTTTCCGTACGAAGTCTTATCATAAAGCCTTATGAGTCACAGCTTCACATGTAGGATGTATTTCGTTAAGAAATGTGTACATTACCATTCCTATATAAGTGCGAGTTATGAGCAAATAATTTGAATATATCAGTGTGTATACTATGACTGTATAGTGAAGGTAGATAATTTGAAAAGTGGATAAGAAATGTTAATTTAATATTACTTTAAATTAGTTGTGCAATTATTTCAAAAAATCTTGTAAAATTGAAAATTGCCATTATAAATATGGTAAAATGAATGGATTTTTTTCAAGCATGTTTTTAATATGTAAAAATGATAAAATTAGTAAATCGGCAAACTATTAATATGAAAGACGTACTTGTTGCTGCCGATTGCAAAACAACAAGGAACCTTTCTGACACTTGAGTTAAAAAAAAATTCCTTAGCAATATGCAAATCTCTAAACACTATAATGTATATATAGCAAGTACGAACGGTGAATTGGATTGAAAAATAAGATTTGACCATCGGATTAGAAACTAATCTAATTAATTGTTTAAAAACTAACAACAATATGACATGTGGCAGAAGTAACAACAGGTGCATTGGGTGGAAAAATATCAATTCTGACCATCAGATTAGTCACTTATCCAAATAATGGTTTGAAAACAAATAAAAATAACATGCAGGGTATATCTCAATACAGGTTCATTGGAAGGAAAAATAAATCAGATATGACCGTCGGATTTGTAACTAATCTATAATTTTCGGAGAATGAATAATATGTTAACATGTGTTAACTCGCAGTGCATGTGCATTGAGTGAGAAAATAACGTTGCATGTTTTCTTCTTTTATATATATAGTAAGATGAAAATGTATGGTTAGGGGATTAGGATGGAGTGATTCACCTATAGTATTTCAAAGTTAAATCAACAAATTTGACTATTTAGTTACCACAAGGCATTAATCTATACATAATTGCAATCATAATTACCTCTAGATCGATGCATACATGCTGATAGTAACATGTCCACTAAACCCTTTAAGATTGATTTATAAATATTTAGTTTGACACAATCTAAATTCCATGTTCAGTTCGTGCATCAAGTAGATACAACCATTATTTTCCTATGATTAACTACGTGTTTTTCAGAAGAAGAAAAATGCATGCAATCGACTAACTCTTAAATGATGTCAGCATGACCTCTTAGAAGTGGGTATGAAAGTCAAGGTTGTTTGGGTTTGTCTTCATCATCTTGAAACAAGTATTTCAAAATTTGTGAGCATGGACTACAATGCACGGTTGTGGGTTATAGTATGGTGATTAATTTATGCTTTTTATGTTTGTTATTGTGTGCTCATTGTTTCTACTTTCGTTTATGACTATGCGTAAAGTTGGGATCCATTATTTCGTCATAAGCCTCATTTATATTGAAATATTTCTTTCTTTACTTAGATGGTTATAGTTAAGATCATACATATGAAGGAGAAGAGGCTAAGCTACTTTGATTGGTAAGTGGTTTCCTAATTATTTGGTTACAATTCATCAAATATAGTATGTCATATTATTTAATGCAGGGTTTCTTTGAGCAATGAAGTTACAAACCCTTTGAAGGACAAGTCTACACAGAAATTGAGCTCGTTGATAATGTCAACATGTCCCTTACTGGTGATTTATTTCTTACTAGCCCGACTTAAAGGATAAAATCAGCTTTAGGCAATGGGAAGGAGAAGAAGTTTTATTGATAATTTCTTATGTTTAATTTTTGTTCAAGATGTCACTAATGGGCCTATGTGTATATTGCAAAAAACATTATCAAAAGTAAAATTTTAACTTTTATTATTGATCAATTAGTAATTTTATAAAATAATAAGGTTTATAATGAACTTTTAATAGATATTTTTAAATGTTACTAAAAATTTATAATACAACTCTCTCACTTTTTTTATAATGCCTCGAATTGAGTGAGGTGCTATAATGATTGATATGACTAATTATATCAATATGGTATATCAACATTTCACTAATTTCTTCCTAAGAACTCAACAGTTAAGTATGGTGATTGTACATTAATTTTTAGGATGGGTGACCTTCCTAGGAAGTTTTTAAAAATTTCTCAGGAAGCACGTGAATGAGGACAAAATGCACTAAAAGGATTTGTGTTAATTTGTAGAGCCAGTCGATTAATCTGAAATCCCTCAAGTGTAGGCCCCACATAGTCATATCAACTCAGGATATTATTAATGGTATTAGAACAAAACCATGACTGCACTATAAAATTAGATGAGCTAGTCAGTCGCCTAGCGGGACAATTATTGGGATAAATTGTATTGAGATGGTTAGTGGTTGAGGTGCAATGAGGATGTTGTGTTCTTTAAGTGGAGGTGAATATAATACCCAAATTGAGCGGAGTATTATAAGGATTAATATGACTACTTATATCAATACAATATATCATCCTTTTGGTAATTCCATTCTAAGAACTTCATAATTAAGCATGTTGACTATGGGGAAATTTTTAGGATGGGAGACTCTCATGAGAAGTTTCATAAATATTATTAAAATTTCTCAAAAAGTATGTGAGTGAGTATAAAGGACACATAAAGGACTCCTACTGATCAGTAGGGTCAACTGATCAATTCAAAAACACTCCAGGGTATCTCCTGCATGATCGTATCGACTCAAGGTGTTACATTTTCTCTATTAGCTATCCTCTATAATTTGCCTTAGCACTATTTAGTTACTTGACACCCCCTTTATTCCTCAAGACCCCCTTGGTTCACAAATCACCAACAACAATAGGCGTCATCTGCGGGGATTCTTAACAAAGCTATATCTACCCTAGAACCTTTTGATTGATTCGGTTTAGGTACTAGTGAACCTTCTATGAGGAGAATCTAGTTGTAAGTGGTAAGCATCAAGCTCTGAACGTTCATTCAAGAAAATTTCTCAAGCATGCTTGCTCCTATAGCACAAACCCCTGGCCATCTGCCACACGTTATGAATTAGCACCATCATGAACTCGTGATACACCATAGTAACCTACTCAATAGGAAACTGTAACACCCCCAAAATTCACTACTGAAAAATTTCGTTAATAAAAAGGAAATTAGCGGAAGTATATATATAAAACGTGAACTTTGAGAGTATTACCGCCACACTTAGTACCAGACCGGTTAACTCATACCGTTCTAGTACCAAGTGCTAAGGCTAAGAAAAGTAAAATACATTCTCGAAGAAATTCAACACACATAAATCAGAGTAGCGCATCAAATCGTTTACAGGAATAACATCTACCAATGATGGTTACTTAAACAACATTAGCATTAAAAACCAGGGGTTTAAAAGAGAAAGAGAAAACCCTAACGATACCGGATAACTCCTTACTCTATTTCCCGTAGCCCACTTGAGTAGCACCTGAAAATACCTGCAAGGGCACTGCCCATTGAATAGGCAGGGGCCCCATAAAGGGAATTCCTTCAATGCTACGGTACTGAGTAACCCTTTAATACCACACTTAAAGACAGGCCCGCATACGTCACATAATGCAAGCTACATACATGAATAATGAGAGATGCATACATAATAATTTATAAGTCACGGTCGATACTTTTGGCCTTAAGCCATGTCATAGTGTAAGATCAATACATTCGGGCCTTAAGCCATTATTCCGTTACCATTCAATCAGTATCATATTTTATATCCATGTGAGTGCGAGAACCCCACTATTATAGCCGGTGGACCGGAAAGCATACACTTAGGACAGAACGCCTCTGACCACTATTATTGCTGGTGGACCGGTCTGGCCCCGACTCACATGGTGTTCCACTATAAGTGATTAGTATTTTTCCATAATCTTATTCACATACATAATTGATTTTATTGAGCTCGGGACCCCCACTATTATTGCCGGTGGACCGGAATACATATAAACTCATCATCCAGTGCACAACGCTCCTGGCCACTATTATAACCGGTGGACCGGGATATATAAAGAATCATCACCCAGGGCACAACGCTCCTGGCCACTATTATAACCGGTGGACCGGTACTCAATATCATAATCATCTGGGCTCGGCTCATTAATATTCCACTTTCAATAATAGTATCTTTCCTTTCTTTAATCAGCACATCAATCATATTTATTTGCCTCAAACGGGAGATCAATAACCCGGGACACAAAGGTACACCGGTTGTACCGGTGCATATCAGCTACTCAGTACCCTTCAACCACGAACCCAAGGACGCAAAGGTACCCTGGTCGTACTGGTGCATAAAGCTAACTCAGTACCCTACCGACAAGGACACCTAATCCATAAGTATGCATACTCCTTAACTAGGTCCGTAGAGCTAGAAAGAGTAAGATATAGGGCCTGGTTGGGGCACAAAGGCACACCAGCAAATACCAGAATAATTGTGGACTAAACCACGTCCTTAGGGTAGCGACCCCTAATGAGTCACCATTCCCGATCTCGAGGTCTTTCACTTTAAGTAATAGTGTCTTAATTAAAGTGATCACGAAAAGCATAATAATCTGATACTTATTCACTTTCAATTGTTCTGATATCATTAATCATTTCTTATTCAGATGATTATCCAGGATATCACAGAGAAACCATTAAGGCCATACTAATTATCAGATGCTCTTACTTGGCTAATCAGCATTATTTGAATCTTATTATAATGTTCCACAATCTCAAAGGCATGTTAGGTACAAATTACTCATTTGCCCTTTACTTATATAATTGTTAAGTATCCCTTCCTTACCTGATAATTAACCATATTACCCTTAAGGTTGCATAATTACCAAATTACCCCTTGTCCAATTTAGATTACCAAATTGTCTCCTACACTTTTTAGGTCACCATTCACCCCTCATAATTTCTACACTTATCATATTTTCCATTTGGTTGGTTATATTACCAAATCGCCCTTCACCTTTGTTATAATTACACAATTGCCCTCGAGTTGGATAAATCACTAAATTACCCTCCTTCATTATCATGATTACTATTTTGCCCCTTTAGTTGGTTAAACAATTATCACTTTCCCCTTTAATCGGCTAAATTACCAAATTGCCCCTTTAGTTGGATAAATTACCAAATTACCCTTCTTCTTTATCATAATTACCATTTTACCCCTCTCAATTATTTTAATTGCCATTTTACCCTTTTTAATTATCATAAATCCCAAATCACCCTTCTTCGTAATTACCAATATTAATTTACCCTTATTCATAATCATAATTATTAATTTACCCTTCTCCATATTTATAATTACTATATTACCCTTCTCCATTATTAAAATTACCATAATGCCCTTTCATTGGTTAATTTACCAAATTACCCTTCTCTAGTATCATACTTATCCAGTTGCCCTTCTACAATCATAATTTAATTACTAAATTATCTTTCGACCTTATCATAATTACCAAGTTACCCCTTACTCCCAAGTTTACCCTAATATCCTTTTATTTACAAAATTACCCTTTTCCCCCTTACTTTCAAATTACCATAATATCCTTTTATTTATGAAAATTACCACCATACCCCTTTTACTTGTAAAATTACCATAACACTCCTTTTTCTTTACAAATTACTATTTTACCCTTTTACATCCAAAGTTACCATTTTTTATCTTTCCTTACAAAATTACCATTTTGCCCTTCCTTTCCAAAATTACCATATTACCCCTTACTTATAAATTACCATTTCGCCATTCACTTATACAATTACCATATTGCCATTTACTTATGAAATTACTATTTTGCCCCCTTTACCTTCAAAATTACCATATTGCCCTTTTACTTAAAAAAATTACCATAATGCCCTCCATCATCCAAAATTACTATTTTACCCCTACTTCCAAAATTACCATTCTTACCACTTACTTATAAAATTACTATATTGCCCCTTGACTCCAAAATTACCGCTTTACCCTCTTCTCCAAAAATTACCATAATACCCCTTTGCTTATAAAATTATCATTTGGTCATTTAATCATAAAATTACCATATTATTCTTTTATCTCAAAAATTACCATCATACCCTTCTTTCTCACAACTTACAATTTTATCCTTTTACTTATAAATTATCATTTAACCCCTTTCTTTTGAAATTACCAAAATACCCTTTTTGCTTGCAAAATTTCCACTCAACCCCTTTATTCACCATTTTTATGAATTTACCAACACTACATAAAATAATGATATTAATACTTCATTCTTATCATCTAAGTCCACCAACTTGTCATTATTCAACATAATACTCATTAGCAACTACATACATTAGATCACATACTTCATAAGCATAATTACTAAAATACCCTTAGACAATAATATTATTCATGCATTAGCAACATATAACATCATATACCAACATTTAGCATTTCCATCAACAATCAAACTCCTTCCTTAATTAACATACCTACATATGGCACCAAAGTTATCATGCTTTTCCTTTTCACCCAACAATATAAGAAACCATATATATATCATGCTAAGCACACAAAACATGCATAAAATCATACTAAACCTCTAATGTGCTAGCATACGTTTTTCCATGTATTTAAGGGAGGATTAACTGTTACCTTAATCCCGCAAAATATCAAATCTTACCGGTACCCCGGTTAAAGATTTAAGCTTTAATTAGCAACTCAACACCTTAAAAATTAGCCAAGTAATTTTCAAAATAAAGGGGAGCTCACGCTGCATGAGCAGCGTGAGTTTCATGCAGAAAAGAGAGGGGAGAAAGCTCGAAGAGGGGTGAGGTAGAAGAGAAGAGAGGTAGCTCGGTTTAGGGACTTTAGGCTAGAAAAGAAGGTAGTTAGAGAAGGTTCTAAGGAAAGTGAATGGTGCAGAAGTGAAGAGGGGGTGTAGGTGGAGGCTAAGGGTGGTTTCATGTCGGCATAGGGCTGCGGAGACGGCGGCGGCAAGGCGGCAAAGTTGGCTGCCGAGAAGGGTCGAGGGGAAGGGGTTGTGAAGGAAGGAAAAGGAGAGGGAAAAATGGAGGGGTGCAAGGGTTGTTTTCGGCCCACTAAGGCATGGCGGTGGTAGAGGGGGTTGCAGGGTGTCGAACGGTGGGTTGGGTGGCGATAGAGGTGGCCGGAAGGCGGCGGAAATGGCGGTTGTAGGTGGCTCGGTGGTAAGGGGAAAAATGGGGAGAAAAAGAAAAGGGGTGGAGAAGGGAGGAAGTGCAGGACTCGAAGGGGCTTGGGGGGGTCTCGTGGTGGTGCAGGGTGGTAGTAGGTGGTGGCAAAAGGCGGCGCAGGGGTTGGGCTTGGTGGTTTAAGCGGTGGCGGGCGGCGGTGATAAGAAAAACGGGGAAAAATGGAGGGAGAAGGAAGGAGATAAGAGGGAGCTCGGGGAAAGGAGAAGGCTCAAAAATGAGGGGAATGAAGGGCTGGGGAGATGGAGAAACATAAGAGGGAGAAGAGAGGGGGCAGCAGTTGGCCGGCGAGGGGGCGTAGGTGGCAGGGCTGGTCGGGTGGTAGGGGAAAGGGAGGGAAGAAGAAGGTAAGAAACAGGGCGCGCGGCTGAGGATGCAGAGGCTGGTTGGGTTCGAATGAGGAAAGAAAATGACGGGGGAGAGAGGAAATGAGAGGGCAGAGAGGTAGGTGGATGATGCTGGTGGCTGTCGGCGGCAAAAGCTACAAGTTCCAGCCGTTGCAGTCGGGATCGGGGGAGGAAGATGAGTGACAGGTTGGACCGGCGGTCCAGGGAGGAAAAGAAAAAGAGAGGGGCGGTTCGGGCAAAGAAGGCAGGACGAGGGGGCTTGGGTGCCGTGCGTGGGAGAAGGAGGGGCTGGGGAAAAACGGGTCTGGCCCAACGCGCAAGGACGGGGGGGGGGGGGGGAAGTAGGCCAGAAGCCTGGCGGCCCAAAGCCAGGAGGAAGAGAGAAAAAAAAGAAATAGGGGAAAGGAGAAAGAAAAGAAAAAGTAGGAAAAAGGAAAGTAGAAAAATGAAAAATTTTAAAATAATAAAATAATTAAATTTATAAAATAACAGGATGTAATATTTTTGATAATAAGTTTATTTAATAATTTAGTTTAATATAATTAAATATGTGGGCTTGAAAAGGATAATTATAGTAAAATGCTAGTTTGGAAATTTATTTAAATAAAATAATATGATAAATAGCAAAATATTTATTTTTAATTTATTAAATACTCTTATCCAAATTTACATACTCTAAAATCCATAAAATAATTAAAATAAATAATTTTAAAAGCAAATTTTATTTCAAATAAAAGTTATTTATTAAAATATAGGTTTTCGAAATTTTTGGGGGATTACAGAAACTCTAATGGAGGATCTAAAACTTCCAAAGATGGAGCCAAGGACTAGACTACGAAGCATTATAGTCTACGAGGAGGAAGTAGAGTTGATGGAAGATACCTGATCCAAGATGACTAATAGTGCAGACAATGAGAGTCTTTAAGACTTCCTAGATGAGATAGGAAGAAAAGATATTTGAACCCAATAAGATGGAATGATGTCTGTTGGACAAGCAGAGACAAATAAGAAATTTGAATATATGATTCTTGTTGGCCTAGTAGATATGATGAAAAAATCATGATTTTTATCAGACTACTGAAGGTGATGAAGAATCTATCGTCATAATGATAGATCAAGGGTACACCAAGCTTTGGAAGATATTAGAGAGAATAAAGATGACACTAATGGCTGCAACTAGTAGATGCCTTTAATAATTTTGACATTTGAATCATTCGATGGTTTCACAGAACCAAATGACCATTTGAACATGTTCAAGAATACTATGTTGTTAGTCGAGGCATAAGATGAGATATTATGCAAGGCATTCCCAGGTACTTTAAAAGGATCACCGCTAAGATGGTTTGATCCCAACTCATGGTAGCTTTCTTTGAGCAATTTGATTCATATCTATAGCCTAAAAATAACCCTTCCTACTTGATGGGATTCTCCTAGAGGCTGAAAGGATTTGTTTAGTCATTTTTTAACATATTTGATAAAGAACTCCAACAGATTGATGATTGGACAATGATATCACCATATATTCCCATCTTAGAGGTTTAAGTGATAAAGATTTAGTGGAAACTTTGTTCTTAGCCAAAAAGAAAGCCTACACTTCTCTAAAAAGGGATGTGTAAGAAAGAATACACAATAAATAAATGAGTAAGTCAATGTTGCTGATGGCTAAAAGAATAGAAGCATCCTCAATATCAAGATAGAGCACATACAAACAAGTGCATGAGACGAAATATGACCTTGAGGATATGAGGCCGACGGTACAACAACTCCCCAATAGAATCAAGTTGGTAAATTTAACAAATATACACCACTAATGGCTAACCTCTCACATATATATATATATATATATATATATATATATATATATATATATATATATATATATAATGTGGAAAAAGGAAGACATGCATTTCCAAGGCCCTTTTCTATAAAAGCTGAGATAAAGTATAGAAATAAGAATAAGTGTGCCTACCATGAAGAACATGGGCATGCTACATAAGAATTAGTGTGTAAAGGTAATTTGAAAAAGGAACACAAACACCCCCTTAGTCAGGTAATAAACACCACTGACCCAACAATTTCCTCCACCCTCTCAATCCCCAAGACCTCAAAAGTTTATACATACTATTATAAAGGGATATTCCTCGGTAGACGCAAGTAATGTGGCCTTGAAATCATGCATTTGAAGAGATGACTTCTATGGAAAAAATAAGATAGTAAGAATGAGTAAATGGGAAGTTAATTTTATAGCAAAGGATGAGGGATGGAGTATAGTGGAGCATCATGATGACTCTTTGGTTATTGAAGTGTAGATTTAATATTGCAAATTGCATGATGAAAAAGGTTCTCATAGACACATGTAATTCCATGGATTTTATTTTTGAGAATCTTATAGGTAAATAGAACTGCTGAAAGGATGTTTGATTAATAAGACTTTGCCTTTAGTATGATTCACTATTGATATAATAAAATCAAAGGGAATGGTGGACCTCACCTTCACATTTGGTAAGGTAGGGGCTTTGAGGAGTATTAAAATGGACTTTATTATCATGACCTTCCCTTTAGCGTATAACATGATATTAGGACAATCGCCCCTTAACAAGCCCTAGACCAACATTTTTCATGGTTGTATTATTAATGAGATTTATGGTTAATGGAGGATGGGGAGAAATTAGACGTAATAAAAGATTTGTGCAACAATGTTATGTAATGGAATTAAAGGACACCTTGTAACAATTTGATGGCAAAAAGCTAGAGAAATATTTAATATGTGCCAAATTTTAAAAGTAAAGGATTAAAAAAAATTCTTTTATATATACATATATATGTCAATGTTTCCACATGCTTTGTTTTGTAGTAAATAGTTCATTCAGTTATACAAAAGCTTGATATAAAACATGTACGCTCTCAAGAAAGAAGGTATTGGCAAAATTTCAATTCATAAACCATCTCATAAAGAGGTGGTTGTGAAAGTTGATAATCCTCTAACAAAGAGGTAGTCATGAAAGCTATTAGCCCTCTCGCAAAGAGATTGTCAACTAATATCTTCCATTAATCCCTCACCAAGACCATCAAGCATTGAATGTGGGCATACTTGGTGAGATGAAAATGCCCCAAAAGCTTTCACTCCCCAATCACAAGGCTCAGTACACAAGTCCTCTCACAAAGAGGTCGTGAAGCATTGGAGACGAGTACTCCTAGTGATATGCACTAAGTCCACGACTTAATGCATAAACCCTCAAATAGGCTAGACTTGAATATGGGCACACCAAGTGATATGAAAGAAATAATTACTTTTATTCAATAAGCTTGAAGGGCACCCCGTATGTGATGAAAGATTGATGTGCTTTCACTTACTAAGTTTGAGCTCTTAATGTGTGTCCTTGGTCGAGATAACGAGGACACTTATTCATTATGGCCCACCTATTAGCTTCTTAGCTTAGCTAAGTCCAGGCTCTTATAGTGTGTTCCTCAACTGAGGCATTGAGGCCACTAAGCCCTATGTTGAAGGTTGTGGTGGTCTATACGGTCATAACAACCAATGTCGAATGGATCAGACCTTACTTTAATTTGCTACCACCAAATTGTAATAAAGATTTGAAGTATGTTCATTTTGATTATTTTGGTTTTTTTGTCATTTGTTCTTCTTATTACAACTAAATTTCCGCCTTGAGATCAATAGAAAATTACATGTGAAGAAAGACATGCAAAATAGGGGGAAAGTCATTTTATATATGAAGAAGATGTGTATAGATTATATTGATAAAAAAAGAAAAAGAAAAGAGATAAGGTTCTTCTAGGAATTATCTTCCTCTTCATTATCAGCCTTGACATCCCTAGAAACTTCAATAATAGGAATGCCTTCCAGATCCTCGCCTACATATGGTTATCTATCAGGATTCCACAACTAATCATGCTCAACTAAATATATCACATAGGAATCATAATCCTACCACTAAAATTGAAGTTGTTTTTTCATAATGTTCAAACTCTTTTATTGCCAAAATATTTAACTATAGCTTCACAAGTATGCTTCAATTTGGTGTGGGCAATGTCCTTCTCTATGTGTTAGTTCATACCTTTATGCCATGGCTAGGCCACATGCTTGGCCTTAAAAAATTATTCTTGGAGATGCTTTAGCTCCTTATTATTAATCAAATCCTTATCAGCAACTTCTTCGTGCATCCACTTGCTCTTAGTTCGATGCTCCTCTAACATGTTTTCCACTTCTAAGTATTTGGTGTTATATTCCATCATCATTTCAATAAGGATTTTACACTCTTATTAGGAAACTCTAATTGCATCACATTTATTTTGGACCTTCTTGGCATTTGCAAGCTATTTTTTTTTAAAGAAGATAGACGATCATTTTAGCTCTTCTCTTTGCAAAGGTTATTTTTTAGATGGATAATATAAACTCTCACCAGTTTAATCTTAGCTTTATATGCTCACTTTTCTCGTTCTAGGTAGTCTTCTAAGCTAGAAACGTGAGCTTTGAGAAAATCTACATCAAGTGAGGTGGACTTCAATTCACTCTTCTTGGTCACCATTAAGATATTTTTATCCTAAAGAGATTCCTTCTCAACTTTTAAGGTTTAATGGGTGCTATAAAGTTCTTTATATTTGTCATTTATCTATCTAGAACTTCGATAGCAATGGTAAAAAATCTTCTTTTTCATAAAGAGTTGTTGCAAATAATAGGTGAAAAGTTGATAAAATTAGTACAATAGTATTATTTCATGCATGAAGTAAGGATTTAGTTTATACCTAAAAGGTAAGGTTCAAGTCATATCTTAATGAAGTTTTTGTTCTCAAGCCGTTGATAATCCTTATTTCTTTCTGTAACATTATGGCCTCATTTAGCTCTAGACTTGTAGTATAATCACTATGATAGCTAAAAAAGAAGTAGTTTTCAATCATGGTTAAAGTGTCCCCATCGTCTTTAAAGGGCACCTTAGAGCCACTCTAAAAAAAATTCTTTTCTTAGAAGGAAAACTCTAATTTAGGTACCCCCGACATCAAGACCTTCCAATATAATAATATTAGGAGTATTACAGTTGCCACCTAATGGTCTAGCATATGTTTTTGAAGTGTTTTCAATGCTTGTGCTCATCTCTACATATGGGGGAGGGATAATGTTGGTTCCCTAGAAAATTCTTGCTCTTCTTGTCAAAGATAGAATAAAGTTGAGGTTCCATCAAGGAGAGGTTGATCATCTCCTTACCTTTTTCTTGGATACATTTCTTAAAGAGGCTTGGAAATATCATCATTCAATTTTGGCTCTAATGGTTTGAAGGTAATAATGAGTAGGGCGGATAAAATTTTGGGTTGACTAGATAGAGACTTTGGAATCTTCTTAGCCACTGACACTTTGGAGAGTGCCTTGTGTAGGCCTTCTTCTTGAAAAGTTTAAATGAAGTGTAAAAAAAAAACTATAATCACATAGGCAAGCATGATATGCGTAAAACATATTTTGTAAGGATATATGACAACCTAAAGATTGGGTGAATAATTGAATCCTTTACAAAATTACTAGCACTACTAACCTTATTAAATCTCTCTCTCTCTCCCTCCCTCTCCCTCTCTCTCTCTCTACAACCGGGCTTTGTAGCCTTTTAACTTTCTTGAGCATATAATAAGGTAAAAGAGCTCTTAGAATGTGATTACAGATAAACATGGCAATGATATATCATGGGAATACATACCTTTTGCTTGGTCACCTGGTAATATATACTCCACTAGGACGACAAATAATGGGCTTTTTTATGCCCTTATACAAAATGGGGTTGAGAATGTCATGTGTTACACTCTATAATAATGTTAAAAAGGATGATTCACTGAAGGACAGATTAAATCATTAAATGCGTGAAAATGAGGAAATAAAGATATGTTACTTATCAATGGTAGAAATTAACCCTATCTTCCTAAGGATGATGGGATCGTTTGTGACCTCTTTATTATTTACAATCCAAACATCTCGAATGAAATTGTCAAATGTGTTCACATAATCTTCTAAATTCATTGAGAAAGGTGGATACTCTTTGACATATAGGTTAATCTACCCCCATCTGGGCACATTCCTCTTTGATTCACCTAAGACAAAGAAGTATTGTGGCTTCCACTTCTCAATAGAAGATTGAGGCTCTTTGATGAACTTATTTTTGCCTATGATTTGAATAGGGTATAAGCATGGGTTGATGGATGACTTAGAAAATCTAAGAAGTGCTTGAACAAATCCATCATTAGTCTGACTTCCAATAAATATTAATCATATAAAAATCTCGTCACCATTCTCTAAGAATTGGGAACTAACTGAGAAGGGATGAGCTAACTGGCTTGAAGAAATTCCTTTATAAATTAATGTAGGAGAAAGTGAATACCTGCATATAGTGCCTCAGAATATAAGATCATACACTTATCCGGTGGGTTATTGGCTTTATTTTAGGGGGTTAGTGGATTTAAGGTAAGGGAAAAATATTTTAATGTTGATGAAGAAATCAAACACACGTTATGGGATCTTTTTGTCTTTCTTGAATTCACAACTAGGTTCAAATCGAAGTTGATCTTCTTGACCTTTAGATGTTATTGTTGCTCTTCAATGATTCAAAAATGATTATAAGGAAAAAAAATCACCTAGTTTTCTTTCTAAAATGTACTCAACTATCATGTACTCACTCACTTGTAGAAGAAAGGAGAATTCAAAAATTCTATGATTATTATTCAAATTGACTTATTATGTACATGGATGAGTGATATGACATATACATGGGGTTGTTAGGGTGTTACAACTACTACTAAGTAACAAACAACCTCTAACTAATCTAGCTATCACCAACAATCTTAGTTGTCATTAACAACTAATATTAACATTGAAACATTAATATTAACTAACATCTAACTTAAGATAGGTTTGTAACTAATTAGTAGTATTTTTAACTAAGAATAACAACCTCTATAGTCCTCTATGATGCATGCAAAAAAACATATGCATTACTATCCATAATTATGAGACAACAATTACATAGTATATATAAAATAACAAAGCTAAATAAACCCAGAATATGTAAACATATGAACCATATAGCCATGCTTTGTTTTTTAGCTTTCTATTCTATGTCATTTGTGTTCATATTTGTATTATGTTTGATTTTTAAACTAGGTGTTGTGGATTAATTCTCCTTCTTGCAAATATGTAAAATTACTACAAAAATTACTTAAAAAAACTGTCAGTAGAATTAAGGTTTTTTGAGGGGGGGGGGAGGAGAATGATGGGTTCCATCTCTACATATGCTAACTCTTAAACTCCTTGAAATTCATTAGGAGAGTTATTAGATGTTGCTCCTACATTAGAATAAGGAATATAGTATTTTATTAAAAAATCCTCGAGTTGAGCTTTTGTAATGTTGCTTGGAAGATGAGTGCCTAAGTTAAATGAGGAAGACATATTGAAAATAGGAGGAGGATTAGAAAAATGTGAAGGAATTGAGGGATTCATTACCAATGGATTCATTGAAGATGAAAAAGGCAAAGGAAAAATAGAAGGTGTAATGGATGTATTTGGAGAGTGGGAAACAAAGGAAACATAGGAGTTGCTAAGATGTTTGAGAAAAAATCCTTTTAAAAAGTAGGGGATTTACCGGGGTGTTATGAAAGGCCAGTATTTAGTGTGTCAGTGAGACAAACTTAGCTAGTACTATTACTATCAAGGAGCTCGTGTTGTGGAATACCTCCGCTTATAGCAATAGTAGGAAGAGTTGTGATGATATCTATGGATAAAGATGATAATGGTGTAGATAGTTCCCTAACATAAGATGGAAATGGGGATATGAAGATCTCAAGTTTGAAGGTATAGAGCGAAAGTTAAAGGAAGATGAAAAATAGTAAATGCAGAAGATGAAAAGGGATTCACACACACACACACATAATGATATTGGATAATTGATCCTAAATTTTAGCAAAAAGTAAGCCCAGGTAGTTAATATCCTAACTTAATTCTAATCTCAGAATTTTTTTTACCCTATCCTAGTCTCCATTCCATATTCTTAACACGTTAACCTAAACCTAGCCCTAGGAAGTTGTTAAATATATTATACTAATACCATAACCTTAAATTATTTTAACCAATCCTAATTCTAAACCTAAAACTTATATATATATTTTTTTCATTTCCCTCATTTTATTTTTTACTTCTTTTATTTTCTTCCTTTACCAGTTTCTTTCCATTCTCCTACTTCCTTTTTCTTCTTGTGTGTGAGTCCTTGACAATTCTCAACCATGCCTCTGCTAGGCCATGCCTAATCACATGTCAACTCTCACTCCTCCCATTCCTTGCGTGTTTTTACTTATTGCAACCTATACAGATTGTGCCTACTTCCTTTTTGCCTATATCACCTCTTCTGCATGTCTATGTATATATATATATATATATATATTTATATATATGGTAAGTTAATTGATGTGTGTGGGATGGTGTAATATTCAATTATGTGGATATAATAGTTTGAATGGAGTTTGGATGAGATGATAAAGGGCTTGGTGATGGTGAGTTTAAAGACTAAAGTGTCAAAAGTGATGTAAATAAGATGATGGTGGTTCGAATTAGGGTAGAAAAATGATGATGGTGATTTGTTGATGGTGATGAATTAATGATGAATATGATTCAAATATGATGAGATGATGATGATGAGGTTTCAAAAGTTATGGTTTGGATGATGGTTAGAGTCATGGGTTAGGGTTAGGGTTCGGTTCAAAGAAGAGGAAATAAGGCAAAGTTTGGTTAGTATGGATGGTTAGGGTTTTGAATGAATGTTCTAGGGCTTCAGTTTTGTGTACTAATTTAGGGTTTGGTTTAACCACGAAATAGAGTAGAATTTTGATGGTAATTAGGGAAGGAAAATATGGATTAAGATTAGTAGAAAATATATGGATTAATCTTTAATTCACACAGATGAAGAGATTAAAACTTTCAAGCCAAACCGTTCACACAGATTCGATTTACTTGAGCTTGAACTCACACAGAATTCAATCAATGTTGATCTTCAACTTCAATTCTTCATTCAATTAGCATATTACATGCCAGATGCTTGACATTTATGAATAATTTAACCTTTCTACCACTAGCTAAAGTATATTCCAAAATATTCCAAGTCAAAAGATATTGTGCTACTTTTATGCTAACTTTATTCTTCTACTTTATTTATTAATTAATAAATTATCTAAATAACTTAATAGTGCTTGAAAATCCTGCCAACATCCTCCTCACGCACAAGTAACGTAACCATCTGTTGGTCTTCAAATTTGTGGGAGACACTTTCCAAATGAAGAATAATTGGTTCCATAATTTTGAAATCCAATTCTTGGGTGTTTTCTACTACATCATTAATGCCCAAACCACCTTCTTCCTTCCTCCATTTTTCTATCAAAAATTTCACCACCGAACTTAGCTTCTCCCTTATTATTTCCCTCATCCTCATTATTGCTAAAACAACTCCAAAATCACACCTTTGGGTAACCTTCACTGAATAACCACCATTTTCACTAGAAAAAAAATACTACAACAAACCCTCCACCATCAGCCATCTTCACCGCAACCCTCCACTTTCCCCCTTCCCTTGTGCAACGACAAGCCTAACTAAAACTAACCCCTAGTTGCAGCAAACTCCACAATAACAACCGCCCTCCCTTTGACTTTCCCTACCATTGAAAAACCCCTATCAATGACCAAAATCATCAAGAATCACTCCTTCCATTCGGCATTAACCACTACAGCCCACACCTACTATTAGGCCTCACCGCCCGAACCCCACCCACTACTTTTATGCCACACCCACCAAGACTCACACCCTCCATTTTCCCACCCACATTGGTGCTACCACCCTTTTATTTGGAATCCCTTTCCCTTACACAACCCTTAGAAATGGTAGGTGGTGTCGTTGCTATCCCCCTTGTTCGACATTCCCAACCAATCCCCCTCCTTATTGCATGAATTTTTATCGAGACTCCTTCGAATATTAGTTTAGCTTTTCCCCGTTTATTTCACTATCATTTACCTTAGATTTTACTTAATTATATCAATAATTCCTAACTGTATTTTGTTAATTATTTCTTTGGTTATTTATTAGAAGTTCCATAGGATGCGAGATAGGATAAGCGTGCATAGAGACCAAAGCTTTTTCTATAAGAAACTAGTTGTAGTCTAGGGTTTTGTGCTAAGTGTTATGTATGATTGTGTGTAATACCATGTTGTTATTATTATGTGGTTAAATATATGAGTTTTAATGCTATTACATAAGAATGTGATATGGTGAGATGAAAAATAAGTTTACAATTATGTGATATCTTTATGAAAATATTTTACGTGGAAAAACTCTAAATGGACTGATGTAATATATGGTTGTAATATGGGATTAATAGAGTATGATAAGTGATAAAATAGAATATATGTGATATATGAGGATGAATGGAAGATTTGAAAATAATGATATAGGAACATATAATATTTTCCTTAAATAAGGGGTTTTAACTATTTGTAAGGGCATTTTGGTCGATATGGGTTTAATATGAAAATTTTGGTATTTTAATGTGTGATATGATTTAATATGTTCTAAGGTGGTTAAATTAAGTATTAGTATTCATGAATGGCCTAACCTTAATAAAATGATAAAAATGCTTAATTTGGGAATATTAATCCTAAAACGAGGAGACTATTATCGCATGTATGAAACATTAGAGTTAGACCATTTTGGATATGTTGTTAATATTGATGTTTTAGGATTGTATATAGAATTTGGTATTCATATGAGCATTATAGGAAAGTTATGACATGCTTGTGAAGTTAGGATTTTTTAACCCTTGTGAATAGCCTTGTGAATAGTAATTTTGAGATAGGACTATTATCACATATGTGGGACCTTAAAGTTAGGCCTTAAATTTTGGGTATGATAATAATAATTAATAATAATAATAATAATAATAATAATAATAATAATAATAATAATAATAATATATGAGGAATAGATACTCAATTTTGTGGATAAAAGAGCTATAGATAAGAAGTTATGCCTAGAACGTGAAATTAGGATTTCTAAGGAAGTATAAGGATGTTAACCTTTGAGAAAGATCTTGTTATCTATGGTATTGGTCTTTACTTACTTTAATTATATTTTTTAACTATCAAATAAATCATGAATAAGACATAACTTAAGGTTAAAGATCACGTGAGTTGCACTGAGGTGTTTTATAAGTTCATTCCATCGGATAATAATAGTGACTTGGAAGCATTTTGCCTTGAGAAGTGCATTAATATATTCTATTAGATTAAGAATAGTGGGGTTCTAAAACTCAACGTGAATGATAATATGATTTGAGATAAGTAAATAATGGATAAGACATTAATTATTTAAAGTGGAAGATAACACAAGTCAAGACCGAGGTGTTGGGTTTGTTCCACCAGATGATAATAATGGCTCAGATGTATTATCCCTGAGAGGTACTTTAGACTATTCCACTAGTTTAAGAATAGTGGCTCAAGTGTATTATCCTTGAGAGGTGCTTCAGACTGTTCCACTTGTTTAATAATAGTGGCTTAGGTGTGTTTTGCTTTGAGAGGTATTGGGTTTATTCCATCAAATGATAATAGTGGTTGAAGTGTATTGACCCTGAAAGGTGCTTCAGACCATTACACCAGTTTAAGAATAGTGAGATCCCCGAACTCAATATAAATAAAATAATGGACTTTGTTATATTTAATAATTAGACCTAGATAAGTAATTATTATATATTACTTTATGTATCTCACATATACGTGCATTTTTAGTTGTGAATGCATGTAATTATCTGTACCCCTTACTAGACTATATCATCATCTTGCTTAATACATTGCTTAATGATCATCATTTTCATGGGTGATACTCATTTCCATAAGCAAATGAATATGATGTCTATGTATAGGTCGATGAGGATCCATTGGAAGATTTTGCAGCCTATGATGCTTTGTATAGAGTAGAGTGATCTTGTTATACTAGGGCTTTCTAGCATAGAGTCATATTATCTGTATGGTTGTTTTCCTGAATATCTTTTTGGACTTTTAGTTTTATGTTATCCCTTTTGTATGTATTTTGGATATTGCATTGTGAGTTAATCTCCAACTCATATTTATGAAACTTCTTTTATTTTCTAGTTATCATGACATATATTCTAACCATTTTGCCTTGTGATTGATGTTACAATGCTGAGGTAAGCTAGATTTATATCAATTATGGTGGTAACACCCAGTTATTTTGGCATTATGCTTTGAGAAAAAATTAGGAACAAAATTTAGGGTGTTATAATTGAAGCTACCTCATTTTCGACTAGGAAGATGAAGAATTTGCATTCATTACTAATCGAATCCTCTTGTTAATCTCGGCTTTGGAGAAGATAGAAAGATAAATCAAGCCTTGATTCTATCCTTTTTATATCCACAATAACGACTTTGCCTTCAATGATTTAGGAACTTGTTCCTTTTATAATAACCGTTGGACAGATCATGTGGTTCTCATTTAAAGACTTCTCAATTGATTTAAACATGTGGGGGGAGGGGAAGGAAAACAAGGCTTATTCAACAAGATTCATTTTGGTACCATTTGAAATTTAATAAAAATTTAAAAATTTAGTTTTATATTATATAATGAGATTGGTGTGTTTTTATTTTATCTTTGATAGGATGCGCTGATGATCTTTACAGTAAATAGTTGATTTTCCAATACTTAATACTGTGTATTGGTATTTTCACTTGTATTGACTGACAGTCTTTTTATGCAATTTTATTTATAAGTGACTAATGTTCTTTTTGTATAACTTTATTTGTAAGCAACCAACCATCTTTTTGTGTAACTTTATTTGTAAGTGTCCGACAATATTTCTATTTATTGTAAACATATGGTTTGAACCATCTATAATTTAATCAAAGCCTAGTATATCTATGCAAGAGAAATAGCTCATGTGCTTAGCCATCTCAAGCTTGATTGAAGTTTAACTTATCTACCCTATGAGAGTGATTGATGTGATGGATATAATATTAAAGGGAGTGATAAGTTGAGTCTTTCCCAAACTTGTATTACTAGGTCTGGGAGTGTGGGTCCAAACTACAAGAATCAAGCCAAAAGCTTATGGACACACTCATCTTTTTCAGACCAATCTTAAATAGCCTTATCGGTTCTATGCTGGGCTGGTCACCCACGTAGCACAGGGGTAGTTCGTTGACCCCGAGCACTCAGTATTTCCCCCTCTTCCTTCTCCCCTATTCTACCAATATATATATATGGAGTCTTCTATTTATTTTAGAGATCCAAAATTTATAATACAGCTCTCTCATTTTTTCTCTTTCCTCACTCCTTTGAATTTTTCATTCGACACTCCCTTTTATTCTTAAAGAACCGCTCGACTCACAAATCACCAACAATAGCTACATTTATTACTTCTTAAAAAATATATAATTTTTTTAAATAAATTTATTTTTGATAACGAGGGAGTATCAACTATAAATCATAACACAATACCTTTCCATATTCCAAAAATTTTTAAATCACAATGAGATTTTACGGTACTATATGCCATGAATGTGCCATCATTAATTAATCATATAGTTAAACAACAAAATAGGATTAAACTTGTCATAAAAATATTTTTTAATTTACTATTCTTTCACCCACATTTATTCCTAATGTTTTTTTAGTTATTTTAAATTAATAAAAATCTCATTCTACTTAAAAAGGAATCAACACCACATTAGATACAATTCAAGTACAAAAAAAGAACAAGTTATTTAAAATATCGAATAAAAAGAGGCAGTGAATCAAACTCCTTTACTAGTTATTAAATTCCTTAATGCTTTATCTACCATCCTTAGTTGTTGATGCATTTGATGATTGTACATATGATGTAAATAATCATATTCATATGAGAAACATTAGAACTCACATCATTCCATTAATCAAGCCTCTTATGTCAACTATTAATGAGTTTTATAATGGTCAATTTGGTTTTATATTTTTAAAATTTTAATTATCCATGATATATATCATTTCTTTATTAATTAAAAGATAATTAAAAATCCACATTTTTAGATGTTTCAATTTCTATCATCACATAGCTCAATGAATTGCCAATGCATTCATCAAATAATATGCAATTTTCATATTATTGATAATCTTACTCATACATCCCTTAAACATATTGATTTATTAGCTTAAATATTTTAAATAGATGATTAACCAAATAATAATGATGCACTTATCTATTAGAGCATCTTCAATGGCAGGGAAAAAATATCCAAACTTAAATTTGAGGTGTATTAGTAAATATATCAGTAAGTTGTCCCAAATTTGGAAGAACCTCAAATTACCTAACATAATAGCAACTATGGCCCTGTCAATCAAAAAAGCACAATAGACTAGTAAGGGGAGCCAGTGTGAGAGAGAGAGAGAGACAAATGAAGACCATTGTTGCATGCACATAAGGGGAGGGGAGATCAGTTGCGAAGCAAGCTCACCTCTTTTTAGCAACAACATTATTTTTTAGCCTGTTATGTTCTTTCATGTGAAATTGATTTATATCAGCACAAAGAGTTTTTTATTTTTGCTTTGCACCATTCTTTGAATGGTAATAGCCCCCTTTTAATAAAAGTAATAATAAATTAATAATATTATTTGAAAATGATAATGAAAACAAATCTACCCAACAGCTGACACAATAATTTTCACACCATCTTCTCTATTTCTCTCAACATCAAATATGCAATAATCATAAATTCATTTATCATCTTCAATTTCCTCCCTAATTCCCATTTAATAAAAATGGAGCCTACTCGGTTTATTTTTTTAAACCATTTGGATAATCATAGTAATTTAAATTCAAGAGAGTTTCCAAACAAAAATATCTAAAACCAAAAATTTCTAATTTTCATAATATCCAAAATTATCTTAATCCTCCTAATTCAAATTCTCTAAATGTCCAAAATTTTAAATATCAACAAATTTTCAAATTTCAAAGTATGCAATATTATCATAAATTTCAAAATCCATCATTTTCAACTGAGGCACACCACTCATTCAATCCAACTCTTTAATTCTCTTAACCTCTAAATATTATGCTTTCATTTGATCTTAAATTTTCAAATATTTGAAATTCTCAATAACACAATTTTAATTTTTCTACCATTGACTTTGTGGGTGAATCTAAATTTTTATAATATTATACCCAAAATTGGGTTGAAGATGACACTCGAGGTGAATCTCCATGCGAGGTTAGAAGTTGATCTTATGGTAAATGGATGGATATAGAAGAATAATTTCTCTTTAGTATATGCATACAATTTTTAGAGGATAACTCATGAAAACAAAGAGAAATGTAAGGATTTTGTAAAAAATTGATGGCATAGACAATGATGAATTGGTTTTTTATGTTAATGAAAATGTTAATTGGTTTATTAGTTGCTACAATAATATTTTCCAACTTGATCAAATTGGTGTTAGTAAGATAGATGCAATTAGGGATGCACATAAAGAATATAGAGCAAGCTATAATGGCTTGTTTAGTATAGAACGTGTATGGAAGCTTGTGATGAACTATCCAAAATTGATGGTAATAAATGATGGTAGTGAAAAAGGATCTATATCAAAGCAATCAAAGGATTCAAAGTTAGATGCACACATTGGTTCATCTATCCTTGATGCTTTGGAGGTAAAGTTGCATTGGTATGCCCTATGGACCAAATAAAGAAAATTAAAAGGCGAGTGGAAAGGTAAAAATAATTATCCAATATAAAAGATGAGGTGAACTATTGATGTTCCTATAGAAATTGCACGAGGGCAGAATGCAATGTTAGAAAAAATGACATCAGATAAGGCTAAACAAAAATAATATAGGTTGGAAAGAAGGCGATTGAAGGTAAAATAATTAAATTTGGTTATAATTTATTGTGACATATATAATATGAACAACCAAGAGAAAAAGCCTCATGATATATTATATTTAGCAACTATGGGAAGGATGATAGAGAATCTTAATTCTAGTGTGACAATTATTGTATTATACTGCGTATCTTTATATGTTTCATTTATGTAATATTGTTGAAATATATTATTTATGTTATAAATATCCTATTTACATATTATGGATGTACACATTATGAATTTATATTATATTAAATCATAGGTTTCATACTCCTATTAGTACCACAAATTGTAATCGCTTTTCCCATTATGATTCCAACCCCTCCACTCTACGTATCCTCCATACTCTTTTATATTCTTTAACTCCTTGTCACAATAGATGTAATAAGTATGTGTATTATATATAATATATTATGAATTGCAATTGTAAGAGAAAACTCACACATGTTAATGAGAATCAGAATTCATATTCTCTCTTCATCTCTATATTTTTATATTATCTCTCTTTGAGTTTATCAATATCTTTATCAGCACAATTATGGTCTAGATGAAAAAAATATATATATGCTTATGTGTTGATTTTGTTTGGAATATTGGAAAATAACCATGGAGTTAATGTCAAGTTCAATCGTTGATAAAAGGGAGGGTTCTATATTCATCAGTCATCATTCTATATGAATATTATTATTACGTGTCATATAGAACTAATCTACTATTTTTATTTATTACGTAAGATCTCAGTTTTTGTAGGCATATGAAAGGTCACATATGTGACATATCTTGCAGTCATGTAAATTTCAAGAACATCGATCCCCCGCTTAATTTGAACCGATTAAGAGTTTTAAGGGAGATATTGTATGATCCTAAAATTGGCTCAGGATAAGGAAATTTATTTTTATCTCCCATTTGCTTTATTCTTATGCTAATTGATATTTTTATTAGTTTTAATTGTATATATTGGTAATGTGTAATGTGTGGTGATCTCCCTTCCAATTATAAAATGGAGGGTAAAGACAGATGATGGTAGAAGGATAAAAGTATCATGTTCTATAAACTCAAATTGGATATAATATGATCAATTTAATGATCAAAAGTGATGGGTTGGTAGCCATATCTCCCACCACCAGATGTAGATCTTCCATCACCATATGTAGATCTCCATTACTTGAGGATGATGGAAACCTATCTAAAGTGGCAACATTAAAAAAATTACTTAAATTTAATTGTGATAGATTTGAGGTCTTATTGCCCATCACTACATACACATCTCAACACTTGAAGTAGATTAGAGAATATAGTGCAAGCCTCCTTTACCCTAAGTTAATGGAGGGCTACCAAAAGTGGATAAATTTTTCCCACATATCCAAATTATGGATGGGTGATTGCACAAGTTTTGGTTGAAGCATGAATATCCTAACTAATTATATCATTTACAAATATACACTTGAGGTACATAAGGAAATTATATAATTGAGGTGAAAGAAAAAAGCTTCACCTAATGATTAAATGGTCTTAAAGACCTTATACATGATTTGATATTGAAGATTGAATCATTAAAAGGTGATTAATACCTTATGTGCAATTTGATCAAGGAGATCAAATAGTTGAAAAACTTTTAAGGTCTTTCAGGACTTATGTAATACTAGTAAAGAATATCGAATGGTATTAAATATCTCAAGTAATTTTTTGTCCAAAATATTAAACTATTTAAGGGTCTATAGGCCGCCACAATAATTTTACTTTACATTTTATATTTATGAAATTTTAATTCTTGCAATTTAGTTTATATATTTAAAGCATTTATTTTAATCACAAAATAGTAATGATGGATTTGTGCATAATTTGTCAGCCATGTATCCATGAGACTATGGACCTAGTTTGCAATTGGTAGTGGTTAAAATCTACCATAGTCATGTCTCTTCCACCACTGCAGTGGTTGGAGTATTTACAATAGTCTCTCAATTATGTTATAGTTTTGATGTGTAGAGATATTTGATGGTTGAAGCTTAAAGCTTCCTATCCAATAAGCAGTTTGATGGTTGAAGCTTGAAGCTTACTATTCAATTATTAGTGTAATAGTTGAAACATGAAGTTTTTCATTTGATATAAGTAATTTAATAGTAGAGGCTAAATGTCTTGCATCTCATAGAATTGAAAATTTATTCGATTGAAATGTCATTGTGCATTTTTTTTGAAAGATGACGTATTTCATGAGCTTATATTGACAAGAATGTACAAGTGTATGTGGCATGATAAACTTGTTAAATGGTATTTTGATTTAACAATTGGATAACAAAATTGTACATGATATTGATATTACAACTAAGTTACTGGAGAATTTACTTTAGTCTATGAGTATTTTATGGTATTATCACCATCAAGATCGGCTAGAAGTAAGCCCAAGATAAATGTACAATATATGCATTTAGTATATTTGAAAAACTGAAAGGTGTCACTAACTAGAAATTAATAGACCATACAATATTATCTTTATGGCATGAGAAATGAGATTTTGTTAGTGCAATAGTGATAGGAAATATCATTGAAACTTGTATGAGTACCCTCTTAGAATCATGAAGAATCTTTTATTTGGTGATATCATATGAACGGTATATTATTCTTGGCATAATTATAGACTTGATAATGTAAGAAAACACAAAATCTTCTATGTCCTTAATAGAATCCAAGTTGACACATGTGGGCCATTTAAATATACCATGGTATAAAATGGTGCATCAATGTAAAGTCACATGTTATATTTGCAACTAATATTATTGCATTGGCACAATAGTGAATAGCCATCAAATTGGGTTAAAAAAATACAATAAATACTTTAATTTGGAACAAAATGACATGGTAGAGTAATTAATTATTCATTTGATTTGCAGACCCTTGTTAGTAAGGTCTAGAAGTGATATGTCATTATGCATGCAATGATTTTTGGTATGTACCAATCGCATATCATGTTATCCCTTAAGCTAGGTTAATTGGAATGAACCTAATGTTTATTTAAAAAATTAGATGAGTCTTATGTGTGCGTACACTTTACCATAGATAAGGAATTAAGCCATACAGAAGGATAGGAATATTTGTTTCCTTAGCCTCAGGGGAGAGTAGAGGAGATTGAGATTTTAATCAAGCAAGCACTTAGAAGATATATTTCATGAGATATGGAGCTAAAGGAAATTCAAAGTGCACTTGATTATGCTTATGCTTGCGAGATGTAGCTTAGATACAATTTGTGTTTGTTATAGCCAAGATATTATGAAACCAATATGTGTTTTGACTAAAGTTCCAACTCATATAGTAATCAGTGTGGTGACTTTAAATAAGTTAATGGCTGGTATGGTACAAATACGCTATAAGCATATGATATGGGTCCAAAGAGCTAAACTTTTACAAGAGGAGTTATAATCCTTAAAAAATATAGAAAACTTGCCACAATGAGTTGATGTGTTCATATAGAATCTAAAACTAAATTTGACCGGTGAATGAAATATCCATTATTTATCCTTACACCGATGTATGATAGTATGAAGTGGACATTGGCGATATTTTTACCTAAATAACTACAACTTATAATGGATAAAAGTGATAATTAATCTCAATTTATTATTGAATGCCATTGGATAAATTATTATTGAGTTGGAATAGTCAAATGTATCTACTTAATGAGCATAATTTGTATGGATAAGAAGTCCAACATTTGAAGGTGTCATACTAATTAACTATAAGTAAGTATTCGTAGAGAAATAATTTAAAAGTCAATTTGGTGACACATATCTTTGTATAAAAGCCAGGTTTTTGTTCTTTATAGGGTTTTTTACTGGTGAAGTTTTCAAATGTAAGTACTATTAAAGTGTGTTTGTATATATGAACAGAATTAAATATAATATGACATATGAAAGATACATACTAAGTTGAGGGGAGAAAATATTACTATTTTTCTTGGCCATAGTTTTGTCCCACTAGGTTTTCTGACAAGGTTTTTAATAAGACGATATTTTAGAGATGTAATCTTAAGAGGAAGTATTGTAAATATTATAATATTACATCAAAGGGGGAGTATTATAAATATCCTATTTACATATTATCGATGTAAACATTATGAATTTGTATTTTATTATATCATATGTTTAATATCCCATTGATGCCATCAATTAAAATAGGTTTTTCTATTATGATTCCAACCCCTCAACTCTACGTATCCTCCACACTCTATTATATTCTTTAACTTGTTCTCA
The DNA here is from genome assembly GCA_039764185.1 of Tamarix austromongolica. Classification (NCBI taxonomy): domain Eukaryota; kingdom Viridiplantae; phylum Streptophyta; class Magnoliopsida; order Caryophyllales; family Tamaricaceae; genus Tamarix; species Tamarix austromongolica. The sequence goes on from CM077817.1 coordinate 26,523,548, forward strand.
TAGTGGATGTAATAAGAATGTGTATTATATATATGTAATATTGTGAATTCTAAATGTAAGAGAGAACTCACACGTATCAATAAGAATCAGCAGTCACATTCTCTCTTCATCTCTATATTGTTATATTATCTCTCTTTGAGTTTATCAATATTACAACATTTAATTGAATTTTTTTTGACAATATACTGTTTGATTCCCTTACATATATATGTCATTGTATTATTGCCTTAGCAGATATGAATTAACTTAAGCCCATATGATAATACACCATTTGGTTCCTTTACACATATCATTGTATTATCACGTTAGTAGGTATGGATCAACTTAAGCCCATGTGACAATGATCTTATATGATTTCTATACACATATTTGTCATTATATTATCACATCAATGGATATGAATTAATGAAAGTCCATGTGACGATGCACCATTTTATTCATTAACACATATTTGTCATTACCTTAGCATATATGAATCAACAAAAGCCTATGTGACAATCTACCATTTGATTCTCTTACACATATTTATCATCGTATTATCAACTCATCAGGTATGAATTAACTAAATCCTATTTTGATAATGTACTATTTCATTCTCTTACACATATATGTCATTTTATTGTCAACTCGGTAGATATGAATCGACTAAAGTCCATATAACAATGTACCATTTGATTCCTTTAAATATATCTTATGAGACTTATAAATAAAGAGTTTTCTTCCATATACACCCATAACCTACATTTCTCTAAAACTAGAAGAAACATTTATAATTACACTCCTCATATATCCTTCTAATAATTATCTATAATTCTCAACCAACAATATCAACTAATTCATCCTCCGATGATTCCACGACTCTTAAAGAGATATTATTTTATGAAGTAACGGATACTGCATTTGAAGATGCTATTAAATTTGAATGTGTAAAATTATTAATTGACATTTCTAGATAAATATAAATTAAAAGTTGAATAATGTAAAGTGTAAATGATTTGTGATTTGCTTGATAAAAGTAATTGGATTTTTTAAATTTGAGGTAGTTGATGTAGGCTAGGAAATTAAATTTGAAGTAAATTGAGAAATATAGGAGAGAGGAGAAAGAAAATAATTTGATAGTATAATTGTGTTTCTTAGATTTAAGCCACCATTATAGATTCTCTGAGACCACCTACAATGGATCTTTGGGGGCATTAATTTTTTAATATGTCAACTTTACGTGCATTAGGTAGGTTAAATAGAATTAGACGTCATCAAACAAAAAATATTAAAGTGGTGCATCTCACTGGAGTAGTGTATCTTGGAGGGTTCATGTGAGGCCAATTTCTAGATGAAAAAAAAAATGAATATAATGAGTATGGCACGAGTATGCACGCAGCAACCCATTTTTGTTTATATTTTAGCCCAAACAACGTCGTTTTATCATGACAACTATCCGTTTTGGCTAGATCAATTTTCCATAAGCCAACGAGTGATGGGGGATATATTTTCTTGAAAAATATCCTAAATATTTTATTTTTGAGGTACAAAAAATATATATTTTTTTTAAAAAAAGTGCACCTTGAGATCTTTAAATAGAGATCAAATTTCATCATATTTGCTTATGCTTACCAATTCGTATGTTTTTTTTTCTAATTTCTTTATCTCTCCCTATAATTTTCACTCTATGCAAATCTTATTTATGCCTCTACATTTAGTTCCCCCTCCCCCTAATTAATGTATTATTCTTTTAATAATTATTACTATTATAAAGTTATTATTATATTGATGTTTTTGTTGCTATTAATGTTATTCAAATTATAGTTCTTATCATGTATAGATTATTGTTGTTTTATACTTCTATTATTAATACTATTATTATTACAACTCTTTGATATGACTTATATTGTTATTATTGCTTCCCTTATGTAACATGTTTTTACTATCATAAATATTAATATTCTTATTTTCATTAAATAATGTCATAAATATTATTATATTTTAAAAATAGTAGGTATTAAACGTTAGTAATTTTTCACTGTTTATTATCTTTGAAATTAATATTTATTATATTAAAAAAAAATTAATGCTATTGTTGTCACCTTTAAAATGGAATCAAAGAAAAGCAAAAATAAAGGTAAAGGAAAATTGTCATCATAATCCGAACCTAAAAAAAATTCTACAACAAACCCACCATTCTCAAAATTCTAGAGGTAATATGGAATTTTGAGAAAAATATCTAGTAAGTCCAAGTCCTCAAGCTTGGCCTTTTATTTACCCAAATTATCCATCCACTCAATTCACTTCCAACACACCAAATCTTTCCCAATAACAAGCTCAACATTCCCCATCCTCTCAACTAAGTTCTATTACACCAAATTATCTCCAACAACAACTTCAACATTGGTTACAATCTAGGTTGTATTCCAATACATCAAACCCTTTTCAACCTAAATCTCATCAATTTGCTCAATTTGGGTTTGCGTAGTACTCCAAAATTTTCATAACCTTAATTTAGAACATTTAGCTTTTTATCCAAAAACATTTAACCTTTTAAATATTAATTTAATTAGTTTTGTTAACATGTGACCTATACATCTAGATAAATTATTTTAATTATTTTATCTTGCCCTTTTTATTTTATCTAACCCTAAACATGTAATTATACTTGATTTAATTTTCTTAATTTGATACCCTAAATTTAGATAAATTAACGTTATCTTAAAAACCTAATTTTAATGCTAACCTTAAATCTTTTTCCTTTTTCATCTTTTTCCCTTTTCCTTCTCCCTTTTCTTTGTTTCTTCTCCCCTGTGCCAGCCTGTTTTCTCCTCTTTCTTTTCTTTCTTCCCGCGCCAGCCCAACACTCCTTTCTTTTTTTCTTCATCTTCCCCGACCTATCCCCTCTGATATCCCTCTTTTCTTTATTCCCACATTGGCCCAACACTCTCTTTCATTTACTTTCTTTCCCCCATGCCCCATCTCTATTTTTCTTCCTTGAGACCAACCCTCCTCTCCCTCTACATTTCTAGTCCAACCATCACCACCACCACCATCCTAGAGTCCACCGTTAGCCAGCTTCTTATTTCCTTATTCTTCCTTCTCCCCTACTACCTTTTTTTCCTTCCTCCCTGTACCTGTAGTGACTTTTTCCAATCCTTTCCCTAAGCATTGGCCTCGTCTCCCCCAGCTATACCCTATGTTAAGGTAGTTTTAACCGCTGCCATCCCCTCCACTCAACACCACCATTGTCTCCACCTCAACCCATCCTTTTAGTCCCCCTTTCCTTGCCTCGCTTCCTCCCTGTAGCACCTCCCTCCTCAACTTTCCCCAACTAACCTCCTGCCACAACCACCACAAGCCCTTTCTGCATCACAACCACTCATAGCTACCTTGCTGCCAACTCTTCCCTCTTCTCCTTTTCCCCTCCTATGAGTTGCCTCCTTTCCTGCAACCCTTGACCCTCTTGCATTAACCCATCAAACCACTACCATCCCCACCTCCCATTTTAGCCCCTACACCAACCAGTCGAACCAACACCACCCAGTCGCCATCTCCAACCATCAACCAACCAGCTAGTGAAGCCCTCCTACGTTCATAGCTCACGTTGCACATGCAACATGAGTTGTGTTTTTGGATTTTAAAATTATTTGGTAATTATTAACATATGAGGCTAGTTTAATAATTTTATACTTAATAAATATTTTTAATAAAAATAATTATTTTATAAATCAAACATTAATATGGTATTTTTTATATTCTTTTTAGGTAAAAATGTTTTATTAGTGGAGCCTAATAATTTTTAGGCGGTTATTGATAAATTTTACTTTTACTATAAATCAGGTAACCTTTACACTCTACTAAAATATTTGGATATCGTATGATAACACATTAGGGTTTTGACATGCAAATTATATTAAACATGATTCGTTATATGTAATTATGTGTTTGTTATTATTATCATGAAAATTGAAAAATAAAGTATGTTGCCGTATGTAAAATATCATTTGTACAAAAGTGGGATTAAAATGGTTTAAATGTTGGGAAGAGATTTTGTATTATATGTACATGTGAAAATGTTAGGCTAAGCATGTTTAGATACACTTGTAGCATAATAATTACTATCAGGTGCCCTAGGGGTAATTTGGTCATTTAAGCATATCATGACATTTAATCTTAACCAGAATGCGTAATGTGGTCTAACTATTGTTAAATATTGGGGTACGTGATATGATATCTTATAAACACATGTTTCAGCATGATTATTACTATTATATGGCATAGGGGTATTTTGGTAATTTTGTGTACCATGATGATTATTCTAATAAACATGTCTAATATGTATTATTTATTGTTAAGCATGAGAATATGTGTTTTGCTATTTTAGAAACACATGTTTCAACAAGATTATTACTATCCTATGGCCTATGTGTATTTTTGGTAATTTTGAGTGTACCATGATGATTATTCTAATAAACATGCCTGATATGTATTATTGGTTGTTAAGCATTAAAATAGGTGTTTTGTTGTTTTAGAAACACATGTTTTAGCATGATTATTATTGTTATATACTCTAGGGATATTTTAGTAATTTTGAGTGTACCATGATGATTATTCTAATAAACATGCTTTATATGTACTATTGGTTGTTAAACATGAGAATTTTTTTTTTATGTTTTAGAAATGCATGTTAGGGTTTTATGTACAAAATTATATATAAAGGCAAAATGGTCATTTGGCTTATCTAATAATTTAATTACATGGTAAATTATTAAAATTAGATTCTACTATCATTTTATGACAAGTTGATAAATAAAATGGAATTTATAATGGAAATGGATGATAATGTGGTAACTTTAAACCTAGGGCTATTTTGGTCATTTTTGACCTAAAGTGCTTAAGTGTGAATAATTGAGCTTAGGATGGCCTTAGTAGATTTTGGATTTTGATATTAGTAATAACCTTGATTATGGTTGTCTCATAATGTTTATAAATGATTAAAAACGGTCAAATATGAAAAATTTGATTTATGTGATTAATATATATTTTCATGGTCACGGTTATAAAATACTAATACTTAAAGTGAACAACCTCAAGATTGGGAATTATGGCTCTTTAGGGGTTGCTACCCTAAAGACGTGGTTTAGTCTACGATTATTATGTATTTTGCTAGTGTACCTCAGTGCCCCAACCAGACTCTATATTATACTCTATTTAGCTCTACGGACCTACTAAGGGGTATATATAGTTATGGAATAAATGTCATTGTCAATAAGACACTATGTACCGTTATGTACCAATGCGACCATGGTACGTTTGTGTTTCTAGGTTGATAGTCAGTAGGATACTGTGTTGTATTTGTGCGGTGGTATGATTGGAATACCTTAGTGTCTTTGGGTTGATATGATCTCCCCTTGAGTAAATGAAAATAGAAATGATTGATATTTGATTTGAAATAATTATTTGATTGGTTGGTAGTAGCCTTTGTGCCTACCTATGGTTGGGTAGTAGCCTTCGTGTCTACCTATAGTTCGATAGTAGCTTTTTTACATACCTGTGTTTTAGTAGTACTGTTTGTGCCTACCTTAGATGCCATGTGTTGTTATTGGTTTATGTTGGTGAGCCTACCTGTGTTATGAGAGTTGTTGGTATTGATAAAGAGAATTGTGACCATGGTTATGACTTGAGAATGATGTTGTTTTCTAATTATACTGCAAAGACTATCTCTTGGATGTTCTATTGGTAAGTTTCAGTTTATTCCAGATAAAGGAGCATTGGTTGTATATGGCCTTGATGTTATGTGGTTATATGAATAATTATCGTATTTCAATTAATGCATGTATGATTAAATTATCATGTATTATTGTGATACTTTTTATGTGTTCTATGTGGACCTTTCATAATAGTTTTGTCAATGCCATTATATTGAAAAGTTCCTTTTCATGGACCCCTATTTATTCAATGGGCAATGACTTTTGCAGGTTAGCTTATAAGATTTGTTGAAGGCTATTATTTGGATTGAGAGTATAGGATTATCTAGTGTTTTTCCTGGTATCTTTTTTTTTCGATAAGTATAATTTTATTACTAATCGAAAAGGATATTACAACTAAGCCTTATAATCAATAACATCCAGCAGGACGAGCCAATGACCATACTTAGTAGAATACACATGATTGCTAAATAATCTAGATACATGCATAAGAATACTTCTCAATAGAACACCTAGCTGTCTTGTTTTATTCTGAAAAATTATAAGGTTCCTTTCATACCAAATAGTAGCTATATAAGCAACAAAAAGGGTCCCCAAAATATACTTCTTATGTTTTGCATGTCTAGTTCTTGTAAGCAGAGTCTTAAGCTCTTGATCCCAGCCTAAGATAGGATCACTTCTTCCAGCCAATCTCCTAATAGTCTTCCAAATGATAGAAGTAGCAGGGCAGAACAAAAAGAGATGATCCCTAGTCTCATCATGCTGCTGATAGAAAATACACTTTGGATCCACAGCCATGCCAATCTCCCTCAGTCTTGTTTTTGTTGACAGTCGATTTCTGCATGCAAGCCAAGTAATAAAGTTTACTCTAGGAGTAGAAACAGTTCTCTAGATCAGCTTTGTCCAAAAACACTTATCATGTGATGATCTGATGGCCTTATAAGCTGATTTAATAGAATAATCAGTCTGGTTTGCTTCACATCTCAAAATAAAATCCTGCACAATTGGTCTAATGTGAAGAATCCTGAGAAAAATCCAGGAAGTGTAAGATGATGGGTTAAACTCCCATACAGTGGCTTGTTTGATATACATTGAATGGACCCATTTAACCCACATAGTATCTTTCTTTGCAGCAATGTTCCATAGAATCTTTCCGAAAGCACAGCAATTCCACAATTGCAAATTTAACAAACCAAGCCCACCTTCATTTGTTGGAGAACACAAATATTCCCAGGCCACAAGGGCAATCTTTTTGATCTGCATCTTGCCAGACCAAAGAAAAGTTCTGCACAGACTAATAAAGCAGTTGAGAACTTTCCTTGGAAGAAGAATAATTTGGCTAAAATAGAGCTGAATACTGAAAAGCACAGACTTTATGAGTTGCAATCAGCCTGCATAAGAAAGGAATAAGGTGCTCCAATGCCTTAACCTTGCAGTCATTTTATCCAAGAGTGGATGCAGTTGAGAGGTTGTTATTCTTGCAGAGGATACAGGTAACCCCAGGTATGTGATGGGAAAAATTCTTGCAGGAAACCCCAGAAGCTCCAGAATACTTGTTTGTGTATCCACAACCACTCCCCCAAAAAACACAGAACATTTGTTAGGATTAACCATGAGGCCTGAAGTTGCAGAGAAATGATCCAAAACCTCCTCGAGATAAAGAACACTCTAAATATTACCCTTACAAAACAACAAAAGGTCATCTGCAAAATTCAAATTAATAAGTTGCAGACCTCTACATCTTGGGTGAGCATGAAATCTGGGATCAATCCATAATTTCTTCAAACACTTACCGAAATAATCCATAACCATCACAAAGAGGTAAGGAGAAAGAGGATCTCCTTGCCTTAATCCTCTTTTACCAGGGAAAGGTGCAACCAATATTCCATTAAAAGAGACTGAGTATGAAACAATGGTTACACATGCCATAATCAATTTAATCAAATGAGGTGGAAAACCATATAGAGTAAGGATTTGCTGTAGAAAATTCCAATTAACCATGTCATAAGCCTTCTTAAGATCAATCTTAAGCATGCATCAAGGGGAAATGCCCTTGTGAGAATATTTCCTTACTAATTCATGAGCCAAAAAAATATTTTCACCAATGCTTCTTCCTTTAATGAAAGCATTTTGAGAGAGGTCAATGATATTAGGCATAAGGGGTTGTAACCTCCGAACCATAACCTTTGCAATAATTTTATATAGCACATTGCAACAAGCAATTGGTCTAAATTTAGTAATCCTATTTGCATTTGGATGTTTAGGAATGAGAGTGAGTGCAGTTATATTCAATTTCCTGGGAAGGAAACCAGTAGAGAAAAATTCTCTTACAGCCCAAATCACCTCCTCAACAACAATGGGCCAGGAAGTTTTATAGAATCCTGCAGAAAACCCATCAACTCCTGGGGATTTTGTATCCCCCATGGAAAAAACAGCTGCTTTTACTTCCTCCTTAGAAGCAGGAGAAGAAAGATCAGTAAAAGCATTAGGATGAATAAATGTGTTGAGAGTAGAAAGATCAATACCTCCCTCCATAGCAGCTGCTGTTCCCAGGAGATCTTGATAATACAGACTAAAAGCTTCATGTATTTGCTTTGCACCTCTAATCTCGTTATTATTTGAGTCTAACAGAACAACCACTGTTTTCCTTTGATGCCTCTCTTTAACCTTGGCATAAAAATATTTATGATTTGAATCTCCACATGAAAGCCAATGGTTTGTTGCTTTTTGTTTGTAAAAAAGTTCTTCATAATGAAGTAAATGATAAAAGTTCTTTTCGTTTTCCTTCAGCAGTACTCTCTAATTTTGCACACCTGGATTTTTAAAGAATTTAGCTGCAAATCTGCCACTTCCTTTCTAGCTGCTTTAACTCTATGAGAAATGGAACCATACTTTTCTCTGTTGAAAGTTTTAAGCTCCTACTTTAGCATACTCAGTCTCTTGGAGATTTTAAGCAGAAAATTTCCTCCAAGCTTGAGTCTCCAAATGCTCTGGACAATAGGTAAGAACTCCTCTGATTCAGTCCAGAATTGAAGAACTTAAAAGGTTTAGGTCCATTCAAATGAGAAATATTAAGATGAATAAGCACAGGACAATTATCTGAAATTAGAGGACTTAAGAACTCAGCCATAGATTGAGGATGATAATTAAGCCAAATAAGATTAACTAGAGCTCTATCCAGTTTATAAAACACCTCCTCTTCTCCTTCTCTATGACTAGACCATGTATAATGACATCCCTGACTCTGCAAATCACACAATCTTAACTCTTGGCAACAGTCTCTAAAATCCTGCAAATCAGAGGTATTAGGTTGCCTTCCTTGAAATTTCTCTAATTCTTGTAATACCACATTGAAATCACCTATCACCCGCCAGGGAGCCTGTCTAGGTGAATTAGCCTTCAGCCACTACCATAGTGATTTTTGTGCATTACCATAAAAGCCACCCAGAAATTGATATTTAAATGCAAATTTGTGACATGACATAAGATAGCCTGATCATGTACTGAATAGGATCCAATCATCCATACTGTAGGGTTCCATAGAACCCAAATTCTACCATTTGGATGCTGAGAGTAATTATTGATAGTCTGCCAACCACTCTAAATTTTATTAAAAATAGTTACTGAGTTTGATTCTTTTACCCTGGTTTCCAATAATCTAAGCAAATCCACTTTGTGTCTAGCACAAAATCTTCTGACTTCCTTATGTTTGGAAGTCTTATTAAGTCCTCTTATATTAGAAGCACTAATCATAACCACCAGTGTCCAGACCAGAAAACAGACCCCCCTGGTCTATACCAGCTCTATCATGGCTTTGTCCTATGTTGACACCACTACAAGCATGAGTCCCAACCAGTGTTGCTCTGAATCTGGTAATTCTTGGTTCTGCATATTGAACACTTCTCTGAGTTGCCTTTTTCACCCTTGCCTCACTCACAGTCACCATTTCCCCTCCAGCAATAGCATAAGTACCAGGGCCCTCAGTACCAATGTTTGGTTCTGCCAAACCAGCATTTGTTTATTCCAGAGAATCAACATCATTTATTTGTAAGGGAACTGCAACAACACCCTTTTCAACACCAGAGAGTTTCTCCTTTGGAGGTTGTACAGGTACATTGATTTGTGTTTTTTCCTAAACATGATCATTCTCAATTGGACCTTTCCTTTTTTAGGATCTCTTACTATTCTCCATTCTCCATTTGTATCAGTTCCTCTATTGCTACCTTGATTCACTTTCTTGCATCTCCTTTGATCATGGCCAAAGCAGTCACAAATAGGACAGTAGAAAGGCTTCCAATCATACTCAACTCTTTGCTCAACCTCTATCCCCTCAGGATCAATGATCACAAAAGATTCCAGTAGAGGTTTTTTCACATCCACCTCTACCAAAACCCTTGGATAGGAGGCCCTATCCCTAGAGGCAGTTATAGAGTCAGTGCAGACTGGATTCCCTACTGCACTGGCTAATCTGCTAAGTGATTTCATGGACCAAAACTCCAAAGGCAAGTTTGGGAATCTAATCCATAGAGGTAGCACCTGCATCTCATCCGGGTTAAATTGTAATCGTCTATGCCATCTTTTTAGGACAAAAGGCCTATTGAAAAACATTTAATGTTGGATTAGCACCCATGAAACCTCCTCCTGTGAATTAAAATTAAACAGAAAAAATCCAGAAGAGTGCAAGATAACCTGAGGACTTTGAATAGCTTTCCATTGTCTCATGAAAAAGGATTGCATCTGGATAAAGGATGGTGCCTGGCCATACACAAAACCTATCAAAGTATAAGCCCAAAGTGCTACTTCAGAATCAACTTCATCCTTATCCAATTTTACAACAACCCGACCCTTATCATACATGGGATTTTGAAAATTCAAGGGTTGTCCATGGCTAGGGATTCTATTTCCTAGTATTACATCTCACCATGATGAATTTGGGGGTGATGCAGGCTGCAATATACTCCATACTGATGCTCTGGTATTAGAATTTGAATGGCCGTCTACAGTACCGATCTCCTCTGCTAGGGTTCCTCCTATTGCATTAGAAACTCCTACATTGGACAGTCCTGATGCAGATGGAACATTACTGTGTGCTTTTGTCATATCTCCCTCACAATCCATAGGGAAAATTACGTCGATCAGATCATTCTCCTCTGGAAGTTTTTGGTCGCCAACTCCTGCCTGCAAAGTTTCAGAAATCTCAGTTCTAAAAGTTACAGATTTGGTTCCATCTATTTTTCTATCTCGATCCTTATCCACATCAGTCGAAGATCCTTGAATCCTAGATCCTGGTGATGAGTGATTCTTCTTGGCCATGGTCAAAACTCCGTCAACCCTAGGAGAGAGGAGAGAGCAAAATGGTCGGTTTCCTGGTATCTTTTGATCTAAAAGATTTTTTAATTCTTATTATCTTTATGTATTTCCTTTCACTGATATTTTATAACCATTGATAGTTGGTTTTATTTGAAATGATGTTAGATTACTTTAACTCTCTCACTACTTTGATTTAAATTTTTTTTATATTAATTTAAGTGGAACAATATTTTTAGCCTTAGTACTTGGTAATAGAACGATAGAGGAAACCAGACTTGTACCAAGTGTGGTGATAGCACCCTAGAATTTACTGTTTAAGCTTTCACAATTAACTTTTAAAATGAAAATTTAGCTAAACTTAATCCCAACTAATTAATACCTTAACCTAATTCTAATCTCAAGAAATTGATTTTTTTTATCTTACTCTAACTTTGTAATCTAACATCTTAACTTAATCTAAATCTTTATCTTAGTAATTTTTTTAACCTAACCTTGATCCCAAATATTTATATTTTAACCTTATATAATTTAGTTAATCACAAAATTTTGATCTAATCATAACCATTAACACACTTATGCCAAAGGTTTTAACTCTACCATCGGGATTTGATGGGTTTGAGGTTTATAGCAATGCGTTAAAGCACGAATTGGGTAGTATTGATGAAAAGTTAGTGGCTTACGCTTCTTGTTAGTTAAATCAACATGAGTAAAATTACCAACGTATGACTTGGAGTTAGTAATAGTTATCTTCATGGTGAAAATTTGGAGGAATTATTTGTATGGGAATCGGTATAAATTCTTCACTTACTATAAGAGCCTCAAGTATATATTCACTCAGAAAGAGTTGAATATGAGGCATGAGAGATGGTTAGAGTTGGTGAAGGACTATAATATCTACCACGAGGATAAGGCCAATGTCGTTGTAGATGTCTTGAGTAGGAAGACATCATATTCCTTAAGTGCTTTTGTGGTGTTTAATCGATTGCTTGAGAGCTTGGTAAGATGGGGGTTGATTATATCTAGCATGGAGGTTTAGAGGTTTGCATGAGTGCTTTGATGATTACTCTGATGATTTTAATGAGATTTCATAAGGACAATCCGAGGATGTTAAGATCGAGAGGATTTGGTAGAAGATTTGGGATGGTCGAGCTAAGGGATTCTAGATTCACGAGGATGGCAGCATTTGCTACTAACGTTATTGGTTTGTACCTTATAGTTGCATTGATATGAAGCACTGAATTTTAGAGGAGGGTCACTATACTTCATATTCCATCCATCTAGGAGGGGATAAGTTGTATAAAGACCTCAAGAGGATCTACTAGTGGCCTCACATAAAGTAAGAGGTAGCAAAGTTTGTGTTGAGATGTCTGATTTGTTAGAAGGTTATGAATGAGAACCAGAGGCATACGGGATTAGTACATCTCTTGGATGTTCTGAGGTGGAAGTGGGACTCCATCTTGACAGATTTTGTGAGTAGGCTATCGAGGACTCGTAGTGGGTGCGGTGATTTGGGTTATCCTAAACAAATTGATTAAGTCGGCAATGTTTGTGTTAATGAATTTGACTTGGAGTATGGATCAACTTGCCAATGTATATATGAGTTTTGTGGTGAGTAGACACGGTTCACCTATTGGCATAGTCTCCGATTGAGATTCAAGATTCTCTTTCCACTTATAAAGGATGTTGCATGAGGATATGGGTATGAGATTAAGGATGAGCACCACCTTCCACCCAACTATGGACCAATAGATTGAGAGGACGATTTAGACACTTGACTATATGCAACGGGTTTGTGTTTTAGACTTCTAGGTGTCTATATTTAGTTGAGTTCTCGTACAACATCAATGATCACACTAGAATATGAATGACACCCTTTGAGGTACTATATAGACGTAAGTGTCAGTCACCTTTATGTTGGAGCGACATCAGTAAGATTATTGTACCAAAACTAGAAATGATTAAGGAGACGACTCTGCAGGCTCACTTTATCCAAGATAGGGTGAGAGTAACTTAGAGTCGCTAAAAGAGCTATGTAGATTAGAGGCACCATAGTGATATATTTGAGCTGGGAGATAGAGTTTTGTTGAAGGTTTCGCCTACTAAATGGGTGTAGAGATTTGGTAGGAAGGGTAAGATGAGCCTGAGATACATTGGTCCTTATAAGATTCTTGATAGGGTTAGTGATGTTGCATACTACCTAGTACTTCCACCAGAGTTGAATTAAGTTCATAATATCTTCCACATCTTTTAGCTAAGGAAGTACGTCACAAACTTGTCCTATGTGATCAAGCTCAATAACTCTTCGATATATGAGAAGGTACATTTGGGGATTCTCGAAACCAAGGTATGCTAGACCCAAACAAGCTTAGTTACACTCATAAAGATTCTTTGGAGCCACCACAGAGTAAAAAAGGTGACTTGGGAGACAGAAAAGAATATTCGTGAGTCGCATCCCAAGTTTTTAAGCACATATGCGTTAGGCTTTGGGTTTTTCTCGCTTTTAAGGGGGTAGTACCAGCTAGTATTATTTCAACTCTTATAGGATTTGATCACTGATATTGTTCTCATTACATCTTTTTTTTTTCTCTTCCTTCCCATCATTGACTTGTTGAATTCAAGGACGTATTCTCTTTTAAGAAGGAAGTGATATAATACCTTGAATTTTTGCTAAACTTAATTCCAAGTAATAAATACCTTAACCCGATTTTAATATCGAGAAATTGATATTGTTGTCTTACCCAAACTTTATAATCCAAAATTTTAAACTAATTCAAATCTTCTCCCAAGTTAATTATTATTATTAGCCTAACCTTGATCATGGAGGATTTATATACTAATCTTATCTAATTTAGTTAATCATAAAATTTTAATCTAATCTTAACCATTAATACATTTTCCTTTTCCTTTCTATTTTTCTCCTTTTCCTTTTCTTTTCCTTTTACTTCTCCACTTGCCTAATCTCTGTTTCCTTCCTTCCCCCTGACATGCCCTCTGCCATGTCATTACCTATACCTTACCCCCATCAACACATCAACTCCTGCTTGCATGACGTGTTGTTGACAACCCATGCCCGATCGTGCATCCCCTTCCCCTACCATTTATCCCCTCACACATGCCTTCCTCTCTGCCTTTTACCATGTGAATGCCACCATACATTATATATATACTCTTCTAATCTCTCTTTACCTTATTTAATACTCAACCCTCCACACTCTCTATTTTTTATCGTGCAAAAACCACCCTGATCACCTCCCTCTTTATTCTTCTTCCTCATGCTCTATTCGACATCAAATAAACCATCATCACCCCCACAAGCCACCGCCAATCGCCAATTCACTATAAAACTCACCACCAATACCCGCCACCATTCCCTCTGATCATCACCAACCATCGCCACCCCAATCCTTTCTTCCTCCCTCCTTTTTCATGCTCTATTTCATTTTCCATTTAGGTTCATGGTAATGTGTTCCTTGCACACCCCAATCATGCCCTCTCACATAATTTAGGTGCACAATCTTGCACCCTCACTTGCCCTATCTATACATGCTTACATATGGTTCCATGCATAGTCATGTACACCTCATTCTTGCTTGTGCAATTCATGCATGACCGTGTGACTCTCATACACCCTCCCGATGCACCCTCCCAGATCTCGACCCATGCATGCATTACATGCCATGGTCGTGCCCTTCCTCTAATATACGCTCTCCCTTCTAAGTACACCCATTCTCCACTCAAACACCACCCTAACACCAGCTTAACTCCTTTATAACTTCCACCACACTTCCATGCAACCCGAGCTTTCCACTCATTTCGACTATTTCTATTTCCATCCTTCTTTACCTTAACTTTTTCCTCAATTCTTATTCCATAGGCAATCTTCCAGTGATCTCAGATGAGGTGCTTTAGGATTTCGTGCTTAGAGTCTTATGTCCTTATTGGTAAAGATACATGTCACAGTTAGGATTGTATGTATGCCATGTGTTTGTATGTATATCTTTTTTATAATGTTATTTAGATAAAATTGATTATGATCATGCTATGATATGATATCTTGAAAGAGAGAAACATTTGAAGGTATGCACTTGGGGGGTTTAATGTTGATATGTGGTATTGTGTATACTAAAGAGTTACCATTGATATTGGGTTCATGAGGCCTTTGATAAATATGAGTATCATGAAGACCTTATGGTCATTTGATGGTAATATGAGAAATAATCTTGGCTTAATAAGTTTTGAGGGTGTTATATAATATTTTATAAGTAATGGGATTAAATGATGGATTGAGTAAAATAAAAGTTACCTAATATGATGTTTTAAAGTGTTGATAAGCAAATGGTTCTTCGGCCCATAAAGATGAAAAATGGAATTTTGGTATTTCTAGAAGGAAAATAGAACACAATTTTCTAAGAATTATACTCAAAATATTTTGGTAATTATGGACTTATTACTTGACGTTGGCTTGATAATTATGTGGTTGTGTTTACGTGTTAATCAATTTTATGAGATGCATATTTGTAGGAGTCTTGTAAGATGACCATGTATACTCAACGTTGAAAAGATATTAATTGTTTAAAGTAGAAAACAACATGAGTTGGGCTGAGGTGTTTATAAGGTTCGTTCCATAGGATGATAATAATGATTCAGGTGTATTTTTTCCTAAAATGTGCATCAATTCATTCCATTAGAATAAGAATAGTGGGACCCTATACTCAATATAAATGAGAATATGATTTAGAGATAAGTAAAAATGGATAATATATTTGTAATACCCCAAAAAATTTAAAACCTTTAATTTAATAAATAGCCTTTATTTGGGATAAATTAACTTTTAGGTTTATTTAATTTAATTATTTTGTGGATTTTTGTGTATATAAAAATGGATATGGATATTTAATAAATTAAAATAAATATTTTATTATTTGATCATAATCATTTTATTTTAATAATTTTTCAAGCCAATATTTTACTAAAATTAATCTTTTTAAAGCAATATATTAAATTATAATAAATTAAATTATTAAATTAATTTATCTATCAAAAATATTAAATTCTATTATTCTAAAAAATATTTTATTTTATTCCTCCCCATTTCCCATTTTCCTTTTCTTTCTCCTTTTTCTTTCTTTTTCCTTTTCTTCTTCCTCCTTCGGGCCACCGACCTGCTTCATCTTCTCCCCTGGCTCTAGGCCCGGCCCACTCCCTTTCCTTATTTTTCCCTGTGCCATCGCCAACCCATCTTCCCCCTCCTTTTTCTTTTCCTTTCTCCCTCCCTTGATTGGGCCAGCCCAATTCCCTTTCTTTTCTTCCCCTTCCCTCGCGCATGGGCCGACCCGCTCCTCTTCTTTCTCCCTCGCCTGGTCGGCCTACTGTAACACCCCCAAAATTCACTACTGAAAAATTTCGTTAATTAAAAGAAATTTAGAAGAAGCAAATTAATATACCGTGAACTTTGAGGATATTACCGCCACACTTAGTACCAGACCGGTTCACTCCTACCGTTCCAATACTAAGTGCTAAGGTTAAGAGAGTAAAAGACAATTTACGAGAAATTCAAACATATTTAAATCAGAGTAGCGCAAGTAAACATTGTATAAGAATATAATCCACCAAGTGGTGGTTACAAAACATCAAATACATTGAATTTATGAGTTTAAAACAGACATATTAAAATCCTAACAATTCTTGATAGTTCCTTACGCTCTTTCCCGAGGCCCACTTGAATAACACCTTATGTGACCTGCAAGGGGTTCTGCCCATTGAATAGGCAGGGGCCCCACGAATGGATCCCTTCAGTATTACGGTATTGAGTAACCCTTTAAATACACACTTAAAAACAGGCACGCGATGTAACACATGATATACTACTATATTCGTACATAACAATATGTGTAAACATGATATTCAGATCCGTATATATTCACACATCCAACAAGTCAATCAGATATTTGTAGTGTATACTTAACATTCATTTTCGTACATTCTCATACTTCACAAGTCGACCCATATCAACGGGCCATAATTATCAATTGATACTTTTCGGGCCTTAAGGCCATTAGTCCATCATTAATCTTGGATTATACATGTCCTTGTGAGTGCGGGAACCCCACTATTATAGCGGGTGGAACGGTCGTATGAACTATTATTAGTGACAATAATAATAATAATAATAATAACTTTTGTAGTAAAAATAAGGGTATTATCCTTAAACTGGTTAACCATACTATTATTAACCAAAATATGGTTAGGTCATGGTAGAATATTAGTAACAATATTAGTAATAATAATGATAATAACTTTAATAATAATAACAATGATGATGATGATGATGATGATGATGATAGTAAAGTTAGAATAATAATTATACCAAATAATTTATACTTAAGGGCTGGGAAGGGTTATGACACAACCTAAGTGAAGGTGGTAGCAGCGTACTGCGGTGGTGGTGGAAGTGGTGGTTTTGGGGAAGGTGGGTCTTTTAGGGTTGGAAGAGAGAGAGAAAGATGGTGGTTGTGGGGTGGTAGAATCTGGCTAAGAGGGTTGCGGTGGTGGTGGTGGCATAGTTGGGTGGTGGTGCAGGTGGTAGTGGTTGTGGTGGCCGTGGGTGGTGGAGAAGGAGGGAAGATGAATGAGAGGAAGAAAGGGGAAAAGAAGGGTAGGGGAAGATAGGGGAGATTCTTCTAGGTTGATTAGGTAGCAGAGGAGGTGGTGATTGTGGCGGAGGAGGTGGCGCACGGTGACGAGAGGGGTGACGATGAAGTGCAAAGGGCAGCTCGAGCTGCCTACTTTGCACGATTGGGGTGGATTATGTAGGGGAGTTAAGGGAGATGAGTGGCTTAGTTTGGTGGAGGATGATGCAAGGAAGGGGTTGGGTGGTGTCTCGGGCGACATTGTTGCACGTTGGTGGCTGGGGCGGTGTTTGAAATGGCAATGGTGAAAATGGTGGGAATTTCTACGCAGAGCAAATGAGGGCAAATGGGGGCTAGTATTGGGTATTTATAGGCCAAGGGAGGGAGAAGAACACAAAGGGGGAAGAGGACAAGTAAGTAGGAGATCTAGGGGGTTGTCGGCCAACGGTGGTAGGTCGGTGCAGGCCTTGCGAATTTCAGGGTTGCACGATAGGGGATGGGAAAGGAAAGGGGAAGAGAGCATGTGGGAGAGGTAGGGCAGCGGTAGGCTAGGCTCGAAATGGGAAGGAAAGGGATGGGGGAGAGAGAAGGAGGTAGGCCGGCGTGCATTGGTAGGGGGAAGGACGGTCGTAGGTTGCAGGCGTAACCTACAGAGTAAGGATAAGGGAAGGGAGGAGGAAGAAGAAAGGAGTTGGGTCGGCTAGTCGGGGGAAAAAGAAAGGAAAAGAGAGGGGGAGAATAGGGCGAGCAAGGGAGGAAAAAGAAAGAAGACACGGGCTGGGCCACGTAGGAGAGAGAAGAGGGGAAGGGGGAAGTTGGGCCGCATGGGTGAGGCTCAATCGGGGGAAGAAGAGGAGAAAAAGAAAAGAAGAAAGGAGGAAAAGAAAGAAGAAAAAGGAAAATGGAAGGAAAATGGAAAATGGAAAAAGGAAAAAGAAAAAGGAAAATAGGGTATTTGGGGTGTTTAGGGTATTTTGGTATTTTTTAAATATTTAAAAATAATAAAAATTAGAAAAATAATAATAATTAAATTCATTTTAATATTAGTTTAGAAAATTTTGGGTAAATCTTCATAAATTCTATTTTAATTAGCAAATTACCCTAATCCTCCCTAATTAAATTCTTTATTATTTTCCTCCTTTTTTGTCTTAATTACTCCTATTATTTTATTAAAATATTATATTTATTTAATCTTATAAATAAATCCCTATTTTATCATAATTTTTTAAATTAGGGTTTTGGGGTATTACACCCATGTCCGACTCAATAATTTTTCACTTTAAGTAATTAGTGTTTTATTCGTGTCTTGTTCCACAAGTAGACCTCAACTAGACATGTATGCCCCCAATAGACTCCTGACTCATTACCCTAAACTTCTTGAATAATCCGGTCCCATATCTTGGGACCTCTGCACTCTCCAAGACTCCAAGACCTCTTGTTTACGTTCCACCCTAATCACCATGAATCAAAAAGCCCCCATATATGTGGGTCAAGGCTAACTTTCCCATTTCTCCACCTAGACTCACCATCGCTTAATAGGGTTTCCCCTTGAAAACCCTAATCTAGCCTATGTGGCCTTAGCTTCTCTTTTTCATACATGGCCCATACTCCTTTTTCATTCCAACACCATCACTCCACTCAAACCACTCCAAACATCACAACCCTACTCTCCATATTCCAAATTTGATAAGGAAACCCTAGTTGGTCACCCGAAACTCTAATACTTCTCTTTTCTCTTACACCATCCCTTCACACACAATTCCACCCTCCTTTTCACTTAACTCTCACACTTTATATGCCACACTCCAAATCTCAACCCAGATTCCAACCAACCTCTATAAATTCTCTCATAACACTCCATAGTTAGGGTTTCCCATCGAAAACTCTAGTTAAACTCTCATGCACACTTCTACCAACCCACATATTATCTTTTCCCCAAAGACTCTAGTCACCCCAAATACTCCTTTCTCACCATGTTTAAACTTTAACCCAACTTTTCTCATGTAAAATTTTTCCCCATGTAAGCCTTACACTTCCCATACAAGATTTACTCCAACCCTTTATTTTATTATTTTCTTCCTTTCTTTTATTTCTTATATGGCCAAATATACCGAGGCCTTTTCCCCACTTCTCTTTACTCACTCCACCCTATTTATTTCTTTTAGATCCCCACAACCTCTCAAATCCACCTAAGGCCTCCTAGCATGCATGTCATACCATAACAACTATACATGAGAGCATGTCATAATTAACAAGTCATATCACCCATATCATAAATCATACATGACTTACTTGCACTACACACTTGTTTTGTCCATATTCACATATAAATAAACAACACAAATCACCACACCCATAAGAACATAAGTCATAGCAACCTAATCCTTAACCATATCCTTACTTCCACACATAGTCACCCTTTGACACTTAGCATATACATTTACTAGTAAAATAACCCTTGCATCTCCAAAATTGCCAAAGTACCCCTATTCTATATATTTCCATCATTTATACCCAAACATGAAATACTAGTCCCACTAAACGTTATTTCCACACATAATCACCTTTCAACACTTAGCATGCACATTTATTAGCACCTTCACCCTTACACTTCTAAAATTACCAAAATACCCCTATTTCATATATTTCACCATTTATATCCAAACATGAAATACTAGTCCCACCAAACCTTATATCCACACATAATCACCACTTAGCATGCACATTTATTAGTACCTTCACCCTTATACTTGCAAAATTACCAAAACATTCCTATTTCATATATTTCACCATTTATACCCAAACATGAAATACTAGCACCACCAAACCTTATCTCCACACACAATCACCCTTTAACACTTAGCACACACATTTATTAGTAACTTCACCCTTACACCTCCAAAATTACCAAAATACCCCTATTCCATATATTTTATAATTTACACACCAAACATGTATTGTTAACACCCCAACCCTATCATTTCCATACCTAACACCCCTTTACCATCTATTATGCTTGCTTGTCGAGTTGACCTCCACTGCACATGCCAAGTTACTAAAATGCCCTTAGGCCATAAAACACTAACACTCATACCCAACCATGTACTACCAACACCACAAAACCTTTAATATTATTCCTAATGCTACTTGTTCCTTAACCATTACATTTATTGTAATTATCGCCATCATACCATAAAATTTACCAAAATATCTTTAGACCCTAAAATATTAATACTTCCACTATCACATACATTTATAACCCACTAAACTCCTATCTCCACTCTTAACAACATTCCTAACTTATTAAGCACCCCACTTAGGTTTAAACACCTAGAGGTGTCTAAATGACCAAATTGCCCCTATGGCTCCTATTAGTTATTTTTCATTATAGGTGTCCATTCTCTCTTAGCCTAGCATGTATATGCACCTAACACTTATCATTAACATCGTCTCCATTTTCTTAGTCCCCCCTTTTACAAATATCACACTATTTATATGGCAACATAATAATCATAGAATTGGAAAGTGACACCACATTTTTACATAAATCATGTACCAAAAATTATAATGTGCTAGTATGTGATAATCCACACATTTTAGTGGCTATAACGATTACCTTATTTTCAACCAAACTAACCTTAGCTGGTATCCCCGGTTTAAATTACTTGAGCTTCGTTTAGTAGAAGTTGTACTAAAAATAATGTCACACGTAACATATTAATACTAGATAAATAAAAGAATAATTTTTATTAAAAATATTTATTAAATATAACTTTAATAAATGGTCTTATACCTTAATATGGGTGAAGTATGTACCAAAAATACATGACGTAAAATGCAGCGTGAGCCACGCATTTTGGACGAAGGGGGAAATAAGTAGGGAAGGGAGGCTTGGGTAAAGGGGTTAGGGGAGGTGGTGGAGAGGTATGGGTGGTGGTTGTTGGGTGTAGGGGTGAGGGAGGAGGTGGCTAGGTGTTAGGGGTATGGTGTAGGCAGTTGGTAGGCGGTAATAGTAGAGGTGTGGGCTATAAGAAAGGAGGTGTTGAGTAGGGGGAGAGGAAGAAAAGGATAATAAATGAAGAGAAGGGGGTGGTTGGTGCAGGGGGTGAATGGTGGTTGTGGGTGATGGTTCAGGGGGTGGCTGGCAAAATGCAGCCGGGAGGAGCTGTGACGATGGAGGAAAGGGACGGGGAAGGAATGTGGTCAAAGGGTGGTGGTTGTAAGGTGTTGCATCGAAGGGGAGAAAAGGGAAAAGAGTGAGGGCTATAGAGGAGGTTGGGGTGGTTGCTACTTGGTTGTGCTGGAAGGATAGGTGGCGGAGGAGCTGGCGGCTGTTGCGGTGGAGGAGGAGGCTGCTTTAAGGAGAATGGGTAAGGCAGAAGGGTTGGTAGGAATTAGCATAGGGAGAAGAAGGAGAGATAGTGAGGTAGAGGAGGATGATAAATGAAGGAAGGAAGAAAGGAGAAAGGGTGTTAGCTGACAATGGAGGCTGGTGTGGTGGTGGAAGCGCCAGTGGTGGCCAGTGGTGGCTATAGACGAGGGAATGAGGAAAAATAGGGGAGGAAAAGAGAAGAGAAAAGAGAAGAGGGGTTAGCTGGGAGAGGGAGGCTCGAAGGGGAAGTGAGGCAGAGAGGAGGGGAAGAAGAAGAAGAAAAAGAAGAGAAAAGAGGGAGGGGGAGTGAGGTAGGTGGTGCCAGAGGGGAGTGCTACTATTGTCGCTTGTCGAGCATAGTAGGTGATAGGGATGAAAGGGGGAGGGCAGGCATGTAGGGGAAGGGGAATAGGGTTTGCTGGGCTAAAAATAGAAAGGGAGGACAACAGGGGGGCGGTGCAGGCGTTGGTCATCGGTGGGTGGCCCAGGCAAGGGTACAGGGCGTAGGGGTGGAGAAAGCATACGAGGGGGTAAGGGTTGTTTGGTTCGAGGAATAATGGCAGGGGAAGAGGATTAAGAAAAAAAGAGAAGGAAAAAGGAAGAGCGGGTTGGCCCGCGTATGAGAAAGAAAGGGGGAAGAAAGGAGGTGGGCTAGCCCAAGGCAAGAGAGGGGAAAAGAAAGGATAAGAAGGGGGAGGTGGGTGTGGGCTGGCCCTACAGGAGAAGGGAGAACGAGAAGGGGAAGGGGCTGGGTGGCCAAAGGGAGAAAGGAGGGAGGAAAAGAGGAAGGAAAAAAAGAAAAGAGAAAAAGAAGAAAAAAAAAGAAAGAAAAATATTTTTAGAATTAGGATTAGGGATTAGGATAAAATTACTTTTTAGAAAAATATTAAATTAATTTATCTCAAATTTCTAATATTAAATTATCTCAATTAAAGGTTAAATATTTAAACTTTGGTTTGGGTATTACACCTATAATGTCAACATTAGCAATATATCCATAATTATGGATTAACTCCAGGGTTTTACTCATGGAATACTAAGATTATCATTTTAGGTCACTATGCCCTAATTAGATCATTATCTCATTTGGAAGCACTTAAACAATAATCCTTCCAAAACATTTCTCAAGATACCATTATCATATTTTAATCCACCTAACATATTGCAATACCAAAATTTCTTTATTATCCCATAATGACCCAAAATGTCCTCAAAGATAACCAATAGCCTTTATTTTTATAAAATCTTATATCTTCCACAACCATTATTTTTCCAAATTTACCATTTATCATCAAACCTCATAGATATGCTTATGTCCACTTATCATAACTTATTTAGCCTAACTTTCATAACATAACATATATTGCTCATTAATACGTCACTATCATAATAGAATCATATCCATACCTCTTACCCGTTCTTACTTTCTTTCAAACGTATATTTCATATAATCACAACATATATTAAATAATATAGCAATAATATAAAAAAAATTACACGTATCCATACAAGAAATTAGCACAAAACCCTAAAACATCATTTAGTATCCTTACCAACTAGGACATCGGGCTCTAAACACGTAAATCCTAGACCTCCTTATTCAAGATCATGAGAATATCACCTACGAAAAATAATATAAAGGCTAGTTTTGAAGACTATAACCGAGGGAGAAATTAAGGTAAAGAGGGTAAAAATGTAAATAATCGTAGTCAAATGGAAGCTTGAGTTGTGTGGATGTGTGGTGGAATGTATGATGGATCTATGATGAAAACTTGGTGGTGTTTAGATAAGTTTTGAGGGTGAAAATAGGGGTGCGCAATTGAAATGGGGAGATACACGGCCATGCTACAGGCAATGCACACCCTGGTCGAGAGTTAGAATCGTGAACGGCTAGGCTGTGCTGGGTTGTACGGGTGTGCGATAAGAAATTTTAGTGTTATATGATTGTGCATGTGGCCATGCACATGCCATGCATTTAATAAAAACACAATGGATGTGAGGGAAAGAGTAAAAAAGCTGCAACGGTCGGCGACGATGGCTAGTAACAGTGAAGGGGAAGGATGAAGTGACTTAGGTGGTTGGTCCAATGGTCGATGGGCGGTGCGTGGTGGTACACGATGGTGATGGTGGTGGAAATTGTGGATTGGTAGGTAAAATAGAGCAGGGAAGAGGAATAAAAGAAGAAGGAATAAGGAAGAAGAAGAGTGGGAGCTCGTGCATTTGTTTTGGGCACAAAATAAGTAGAAAGTAAGGTAAAACAAAAGAAGAAGGATGGAGAGTGAAGTGTGTACATATATATATATATATATACAGGAGGCGTGCGATGGGTGAGAAGTGCAGAGGGAGGCATGTGACAATTGTATAGGGTGATGGTGTAGATTGGGAAGCACGAGGGATGATAGGGTGGCAATGGTTGTATGTGTTGAGGTGAAATTGTAGAGGGTGTAGGGAAATAGATGGTGATAGTTGAGTATGAGTATGTTGCATGAGAATGAAAAAGAAATGGCAGGGGAGGTGATGGTGTGTGCGTATGCAGTCATGAAGGAGAAAAGGGAAAAATGAATAAGGAGAAAGAAAGGAAAAGGAGAAAAGGGAAAGGGTTTAAGGTTAATTTTAGATAATATTGGATTAGTCAAAATAGATAGGATTAGTGATAAATTTTAGTGAATTTAAGGATGGATTACAAAATATGGTTTATCTTAGTCAAAGATTCATATTTGATTAAGATTTTGGGATTAATAAATTTGGTTAAGGCTAAAATAATAAGACTTTATCGACATTAGAATTGAATTAGAGTATCAATGACACGATATTAGGCTAAGTAAAATTTTAGGGTATTATAATTATTATAATTATTATTTTATTAAGGAAAAATAGGGAAAAAGAAGAAAAAGGATAAGATAGCCTAAGTTTGAGCATTCCCACTTTTAGGTACCGTTTCGGTGACCATAGGAGAGGAGGCATAGGTTATTCTTACTTTAAGACCAGAGCCGTTTTGGTCAGAATACAATCATAGCTAGGGTATTGTGTTTATGTGACTTTATTATGTGTTAAGTGAATACTTGCATCAAATGTTACATATGCTAAGGTTGTTTGTGCAGTTGGGCTTCCAAGGATCTAATGTAGGAATATGTGTGTACATGATTGTGTTGGTTCATTGTTGTGCTATTTCTGCTAGCGCACGGATTCGTTATAGCATTTCAAGGTCGTATCCCACAGAGACTTCATAACTGAGTAAACCTCTTTACTATTTTAACTATCTACATCTATGTTAAAAGAGGGTATGCTATCGGATAAAAAGAATAATTATGAAAAGATTTCTAATTGTAAATGCTAAACAATAGGAGTGAAACCTAGGATCAAACTTCGTTCTCCAATTAATAATCAATAATAAAACAACGTATATGTCGTGGATTAATTCACTAACTATGGATAATTGGTCTTATTATATTCATTACCCTCTTTCAAGGTCTAAGAATACATTTAATCTAATTTGCCGACTACTTTCGTGACTCACAAATTAAACTAAACCCATTAAGCATCACTAATTCTAAATTCCCTAAGCATTAAACATCTACTTTTTTGATTGCTTAAATTCTAGTGCACATGCTAATTTTTGATAATAATCTTAGCCTTTCAGTTGCAGATTACATCTAAATAGGTCGGATATTGTTAAATCCACTTTACAACAATTAAATCTAGCATATACAACATTATGAACGAGTTAAACATACGATATTATATTTTAATTCATCATATTGATCACTAAAATGGTACCTAGTTCAATCCTAGAAAAGGAGATTACTCATTCATATCTTCAAATGAAATTAATGAAATAAATAGCATGATAATCATAATAACAATACAAAGATATGAAGAAGAATTAGATTTAATTAACCGTAATCTGGAAGAGAACAACGTTGATTTCGAGTTGATCGTATACGAATTACGCACTTGAATCTTACTATATATAAAAGAAGAATACATGCAGCAAATTTTTCCCGCTCTTTTTGAGCTACAGTACATGACACGTGTCACCATATCATTTAATCTGAATTTGGCAGGTCAAAGTCAACTTAAAAAATGACATCATCTAAAAAATATATAAATACAGTACATTTGTCATCAGGGTCAACGTAAAACTTTAAATTAATATATATTTTCATTACAACAATTCTTCCCAGCCATGTGTCGAAATTTTATTTGTTCTGCCACAGTTCCCTGGATTATGGCCATATTCGACGGTCAGATCTTCCTGTTTGACTTCAAACACAGCTCTCCCTGCCTATATATACATGACAACAACATACTGCGCAGGTATAGTCGTGAAATTTGGTAGGTCATTTGGCAGAATCATCAGCATCCTCAGGTAAGCCACCTATTTCTACCAGATTATAAAACTTTCAAAAATTGTATTTTTTCGATCTCATTTACATATACATACATTATTAGGATTTCAGAAATATAAATTTTACCTGATATTTGACTTGATATATTTACAGAAAACATGTCAATCTTCACAAATCTAAGGGAAATAAACCCAGCCAAGAGCAACTGGTGCATTAAACTGAGACTGATTAGGCTTTACGATAAGCCTTCTTATGGGAACCAAAATGAAGCATACAGTTTAGAATGTGTATTTCATGACAATGAGGTAAGATGGCAGGCAAAATTTATGTTATATATTTCATTAGTATTTTGAAATTTATAAATAAAGCTGATCAATTTTGTTGCTTGAATAAAACAGGAAAACAGAATTCACGCATCAATTAGAAAATCTCAGATTTCACAATATAAAGCAAAACTCATTGAAGGAGAGCTCTACCATATTAAGAATTTCATAGTGGCAGATAACCAAATGAAAATAAAAACAACTGAATTCAAATATGTGATCTACTTTAACAATTTTACACAATGTAATTTGTCAAAAAATATAGAAGTATTTCCTACTGTACTATTCAAGTTTGCAGCATTTGAAGAATTATCCA
Organism: Tamarix austromongolica; assembly: GCA_039764185.1. Taxonomy (NCBI): domain Eukaryota; kingdom Viridiplantae; phylum Streptophyta; class Magnoliopsida; order Caryophyllales; family Tamaricaceae; genus Tamarix; species Tamarix austromongolica. Next base: position 26,550,537 of record CM077817.1, read on the forward strand.
GAAGGTCACCAACATGTCTTATAGGTACCATATTCATTTTTATAATTCAAAAACTACTTACTATATTGCTTTGGCTAACATATTAACATAAACTATGATGTCAGACATTATTGGAAGAGTTTCCATAGTACACACATTAAGAGAGAAGGAAGTTTATGGCAAAGTCACCAAATACATGGATTTTGTGCTGGAAGATGAAAAGTAAGACAAGTGTATACGAATGCATATACATTGTTGTTTTTTTTTCCACAATGGTTAATATCAAGTATTTACTTACACAATTTTACAGAGAAAACAGAGTACAGTGCACACTTTGGGGAGATTATGCTACAGAACTAAGTGAATATGTTTCACAGACAAACCCAAACCAGCTTATTATTATTCTCCAATTTTGTCGGATCAGCAAGTTTAATGGTAAAATAGATATTTATTTTGTTAGCAAATTTTTATGGATGGATTAACATTAACTACCCTTAATACTTGCAGATGAAGTTAGGATATCAAACACTTGGAATGTGACAAAACTAATTCTTGATACTACAATGGATGAGATTAGAGACTTCGAAAAGAGGAAAATATCTTTCAACACTTCTACACATTAATTACATTCATGACATATTGACTTTGAAAGTTAATCATAATTACCTTTTTACAGATTACCAGAATGTGAATCTTCACATATCACAGTTTGTGAAGAGAGGCAATCAATGTCTTCACAAACAATTACAGAGGAGCTAGCAAGTGACAGATCTATTTTCAAAACAGTTGAACAACTTCAAGAGAATGAGGTAATATTATTTTGAATTTAATACATATAATAGATAATAGATAATTGATGTTTATTCCTGACAAAATTGTTAAATTTTACTTCAGGTGGGAAAGTTTTGGATCAATGTAAGGGTTGTAGGAATTGAAACAGTAGGAGAGTGGTTTTATGTAGCATGTAAGAAATGCCTAAAGAAACTCAAGCCTATTGGAGACTCATTTTATTGTGAAAAGTGTATGAAAAATGATAAAGGGAGTCTTAGATACATGCTACAAATTAGAGTTGTGGACGGAACAGGAAATATTCCACTACTTCTATGGGATAGGGAATGTACACAAATTATTGGTAAATCAGCTCAACAACTGAGGGAGAGCAATGCAAAGGTAAGACCTGATTTAATATGACATAATTTTTATGGTTTCTGCTTATGCACAATATTTTAACCACATTTTTTAGTTTACACAGGAAGATGATGAATATACAAAGCTTCCAACAGATTTGGAGAAACTCATAGATGTGAAGGCTCTTTTCTTAGTTCAAGTGAGGGAGAAGCAATTGGGAGCATATTCAGTTATAAAGCTAAGTGTGGACGAAGCTTTGGTTTCCAAATATTATGGACCAACTTTAGACAGTCAGGTTAGTGTATATTTTAATATAATATGATCAAATCCTTAATTCATTGGATATAGTACGTAAGGAACCAAATTATTAAAAAAACGTTTGTGCATTTTTTTAGGACTCTGATATGCTTTTAAAATTTGACACTGTAGCTGATGAACAGGTATTATTCATTAGACAAAAATAATTATTTGGAAAAATTTATTGTTTAGTTCATAATTATTTTATATCATGATAATGTATTCTGCAAAGGTGGAATCTCAGACAGATGAAGCTCGCACACCAAAGAATGGCACAAAATGCAACTCTGAGAGTACAGATGAAGAATTTGGAAAGAGATGCATTGATGCGGATCATTCCACTACAGCTCCTAAGAGAAAGAGATCTAGGGTGAATGTTAAAATAGAGAAAGTTTAAGCTTATAGAGCGAGTGAACTGATGTACTCTGAAGTTGATTAACTATGTTAACTAGCATTTAAAATATCTATTGTATGTTGATGTTACCTAATTGTTATTTGGTTGAGAATCCTAACTTAATCTGCATTATTAATGAATTCAGTATGTACCAGTAGAAGACGGTTTGATATTACTTTTGTTTCAATTATGTACGCTCTATTATTATGATTTCATCTACTGTTTTAATAGCTATTTTCATATATGTGCATACTCTTTAATCTGACCTATTTTATTTAAATAACTTATCACGATAAATGCGGTAATTTAGATGACTAAGTGCACACAATAAAAATCAGCAGCAAATAACATACAATATCATAAATGGGAACGAACAATTTTAGAAATCTTATATTATAGTTTAATAACAAAATCATACTTCTGATTGTTATATTAGGAGGTTTGTCGATTATTTGTTATGAATATTATCCTAAATTTTCTGAAATTCAACATAAAAGCTGAATGATTCTTTTACAATTTCTGAGGCTCAGGATTCAAAATATTTACCATCCAATGATCATAGGCTCATGCCTAACATTCAATTAATTTATAAGTGGTGATTTTTAACTGATTATTCCCTTCAAAAAAATCTGCCTAAACTCTTACCTACTGTCGGAAGGGATGAAAAATGAATATTGTCAAATTCTGATAGTAATCAGTTAAAAATCATCCAATATAAATTAAAACACAATCATCATCATCGCCTCATTATTATTTCTAAGTCTCAATAAATAGATCCCTTACATCACAAACAAACAGACCATAAGAAAATTTACTATGAATCACCACTATTTTGTTGTTCATAAAACTTTGTGAGATTGCATATAGGGCTCATTACATGTCAAAACAACAGTCAGAAAATTCAACTTTGCTTTTCGTGAACATTAAAATCATTGCCCATTTCTTATAGTCAAGTTTGATGGAAGATGGGGATCCTTTTATTATAGAACTTAGAATAATATTTTTATAGCCTGAAATATTTTATTTAAAAAAAAGTATGAAATTAGTATATTCTGTTGCAAATGTTGTACCTGCAATATACCAATTTTAGTTTATGAATTTCAGCATGAAAATTTTTCCCTCTTAAATTTAGATTCAAAAATTTTATACTTCTTATAAGAAGACATACATCCCACACATGACAATAGACACAAACACAACAAAAATCTACAGCACAATATAAACAGGAACACACTCACCTGCCTTTCATTCTTATGCAGTAAGTCATAGCTTAATCTATATTGTGAATTACATTAGAGTAATTAAATATGATTATACTAATTATTTAATTTACTGTTTATGTAACATAATTTCAGATTGGATAGAAGATACAAGTTCCTACACATACACCCAAATATGAGGAAATTAACATCATCAACTACAATAACAGGAAAAAGATCAAGAGATCATGTATCAACAGGTACTTCAGTATAGTATTAACAAAATTCTGTTGTATATAAATATGTTATCGTTTTAATTTCAACTATTGTGACAGCAATGTTATAGATAATTATTAACTTTTGCTACTAAGAAAACATTAATTTCAACATGCAGAAATTTTAGCATAAGTATGTCGAAGTCGAAATAAGAAAGTCCGGTTTGTTTCTGTGTGTTCTCTGATGTATCAACTTACATGCAGAAATTTTAGCATAAGTATGTCATTAAAGCATGGACACATAAATCCAATAATTAAATTAGTATTTGTCGAAATTGAAATAAGAAAGTATGTATCAACTTAAATGCAGAAATTTTAGCATAAGTATGTCAACTTACATGCAAAAATTTTACATGCAGAAATTTTAGCATAAGTATGTCGAAGTCGAAATAAGAAAGTCCGGTTTGTTTCTGTGTGTTCTCTAATGTATCAACTTACATGCAGAAATTTTAGCATAAGTATGTCATTAAAGCATGGACACATAAATCCAATAATTAAATTAGTATTTGTCGAAGTTGAAATAAGAAAGTATGTATCAACTTAAATGCAGAAATTTTAGCATAAGTATGTCAACTTACATGCAGAAATTTTACATGCAGAAATTTTAGCATAAGTATGTCGAAGTCGAAATAAGAAAGTCCGGTTTGTTTCTGTGTGTTCTCTAATGTATCAACTTACATGCAGAAATTTTAGCATAAGTATGTCATTAAAGCATGGACACATAAATCCAATAATTAAATTAGTATTTGTCGAAGTTGAAATAAGAAAGTATGTATCAACTTACATGCAGAAATTTTAGCATAAGTATGTCAACTTACATGCAGAAATTTTACATGCAGAAATTTTAGCATAAGTATGTCGATGTCGAAATAAGAAAGTCCGGTTTGTTTCTGTGTGTTCTCTAATGTATCAACTTACATGCAGAAATTTTAGCATAAGTATGTCATTAAAGCATGGACACATAAATCCAATAATTAAATTAGTATTTGTCGAAGTTGAAATAAGAAAGTATGTATCAACTTACATGCAGAAATTTTAGCATAAGTATGTCAACTTACATGCAGAAATTTTACATGCAGAAATTTTAGCATAAGTATGTCGATGTCGAAATAAGAAAGTCCGGTTTGTTTCTGTGTGTTCTCTAATGTATCAACTTACATGCAGAAATTTTAGCATAAGTATGTCATTAAAGCATGGACACATAAATCCAATAATTAAATTAGTATTTGTCGAAGTTGAAATAAGAAAGTATGTATCAACTTACATGCAGAAATTTTAGCATAAGTATGTCAACTTACATGCAGAAATTTTACATGCAGAAATTTTAGCATAAGTATGTCGATGTCGAAATAAGAAAGTCCGGTTTGTTTCTGTGTGTTCTCTAATGTATCAACTTACATGCAGAAATTTTAGCATAAGTATGTCATTAAAGCATGGACACATAAATCCAATAATTAAATTAGTATTTGTCGAAGTTGAAATAAGAAAGTATGTATCAACTTACATGCAGAAATTTTAGCATAAGTATGTCAACTTACATGCAGAAATTTTACATGCAGAAATTTTAGCATAAGTATGTCGATGTCGAAATAAGAAAGTCCGGTTTGTTTCTGTGTGTTCTCTAATGTATCAACTTACATGCAGAAATTTTAGCATAAGTATGTCATTAAAGCATGGACACATAAATCCAATAATTAAATTAGTATTTGTCGAAGTTGAAATAAGAAAGTATGTATCAACTTACATGCAGAAATTTTAGCATAAGTATGTCAACTTACATGCAGAAATTTTACATGCAGAAATTTTAGCATAAGTATGTCGATGTCGAAATAAGAAAGTCCGGTTTGTTTCTGTGTGTTCTCTAATGTATCAACTTACATGCATAAATTTTAGCATAAGTATGTCATTAAAGCATGGACACATAAATCCAATAATTAAATTAGTATTTGTCGAAGTTGAAATAAGAAAGTATGTATCAACTTACATGCAGAAATTTTAGCATAAGTATGTCAACTTACATGCAGAAATTTTACATGCAGAAATTTTAGCATAAGTATGTCGATGTCGAAATAAGAAAGTCCGGTTTGTTTCTGTGTGTTCTCTAATGTATCAACTTACATGCAGAAATTTTAGCATAAGTATGTCATTAAAGCATGGACACATAAATCCAATAATTAAATTAGTATTTGTCGAAGTTGAAATAAGAAAGTATGTATCAACTTACATGCAGAAATTTTAGCATAAGTATGTCAACTTACATGCAGAAATTTTACATGCAGAAATTTTAGCATAAGTATGTCGATGTCGAAATAAGAAAGTCCGGTTTGTTTCTGTGTGTTCTCTAATGTATCAACTTACATGCAGAAATTTTAGCATAAGTATGTCATTAAAGCATGGACACATAGATCCAATAATTAAATTAGTATTTGTCGAAGTTGAAATAAGAAAGTATGTATCAACTTACATGCAGAAATTTTAGCATAAGTATGTCAACTTACATGCAGAAATTTTACATGCAGAAATTTTAGCATAAGTATGTCGATGTCGAAATAAGAAAGTCCGGTTTGTTTCTGTGTGTTCTCTAATGTATCAACTTACATGCAGAAATTTTAGCATAAGTATGTCATTAAAGCATGGACACATAAATCCAATAATTAAATTAGTATTTGTCGAAGTTGAAATAAGAAAGTATGTATCAACTTACATGCAGAAATTTTAGCATAAGTATGTCAACTTACATGCAGAAATTTTACATGCAGAAATTTTAGCATAAGTATGTCGATGTCGAAATAAGAAAGTCCGGTTTGTTTCTGTGTGTTCTCTAATGTATCAACTTACATGCAGAAATTTTAGCATAAGTATGTCATTAAAGCATGGACACATAGATCCAATAATTAAATTAGTATTTGTCGAAGTTGAAATAAGAAAGTATGTATCAACTTACATGCAGAAATTTTAGCATAAGTATGTCAACTTACATGCAGAAATTTTACATGCAGAAATTTTAGCATAAGTATGTCGATGTCGAAATAAGAAAGTCCGGTTTGTTTCTGTGTGTTCTCTAATGTATCAACTTACATGCAGAAATTTTAGCATAAGTATGTCATTAAAGCATGGACACATAAATCCAATAATTAAATTAGTATTTGTCGAAGTTGAAATAAGAAAGTATGTATCAACTTACATGCAGAAATTTTAGCATAAGTATGTCAACTTACATGCAGAAATTTTACATGCAGAAATTTTAGCATAAGTATGTCGATGTCGAAATAAGAAAGTCCGGTTTGTTTCTGTGTGTTCTCTAATGTATCAACTTACATGCAGAAATTTTAGCATAAGTATGTCATTAAAGCATGGACACATAAATCCAATAATTAAATTAGTATTTGTCGAAGTTGAAATAAGAAAGTATGTATCAACTTACATGCAGAAATTTTAGCATAAGTATGTCAACTTACATGCAGAAATTTTACATGCAGAAATTTTAGCATAAGTATGTCGATGTCGAAATAAGAAAGTCCGGTTTGTTTCTGTGTGTTCTCTAATGTATCAACTTACATGCAGAAATTTTAGCATAAGTATGTCATTAAAGCATGGACACATAAATCCAATAATTAAATTAGTATTTGTCGAAGTTGAAATAAGAAAGTATGTATCAACTTACATGCAGAAATTTTAGCATAAGTATGTCAACTTACATGCAGAAATTTTACATGCAGAAATTTTAGCATAAGTATGTCGATGTCGAAATAAGAAAGTCCGGTTTGTTTCTGTGTGTTCTCTAATGTATCAACTTACATGCAGAAATTTTAGCATAAGTATGTCATTAAAGCATGGACACATAAATCCAATAATTAAATTAGTATTTGTCGAAGTTGAAATAAGAAAGTATGTATCAACTTACATGCAGAAATTTTAGCATAAGTATGTCAACTTACATGCAGAAATTTTACATGCAGAAATTTTAGCATAAGTATGTCGATGTCGAAATAAGAAAGTCCGGTTTGTTTCTGTGTGTTCTCTAATGTATCAACTTACATGCAGAAATTTTAGCATAAGTATGTCATTAAAGCATGGACACATAAATCCAATAATTAAATTAGTATTTGTCGAAGTTGAAATAAGAAAGTATGTATCAACTTACATGCAGAAATTTTAGCATAAGTATGTCAACTTACATGCAGAAATTTTACATGCAGAAATTTTAGCATAAGTATGTCGATGTCGAAATAAGAAAGTCCGGTTTGTTTCTGTGTGTTCTCTAATGTATCAACTTACATGCAGAAATTTTAGCATAAGTATGTCATTAAAGCATGGACACATAAATCCAATAATTAAATTAGTATTTGTCGAAGTTGAAATAAGAAAGTATGTATCAACTTACATGCAGAAATTTTAGCATAAGTATGTCAACTTACATGCAGAAATTTTACATGCAGAAATTTTAGCATAAGTATGTCGATGTCGAAATAAGAAAGTCCGGTTTGTTTCTGTGTGTTCTCTAATGTATCAACTTACATGCAGAAATTTTAGCATAAGTATGTCATTAAAGCATGGACACATAAATCCAATAATTAAATTAGTATTTGTCGAAGTTGAAATAAGAAAGTATGTATCAACTTACATGCAGAAATTTTAGCATAAGTATGTCAACTTACATGCAGAAATTTTACATGCAGAAATTTTAGCATAAGTATGTCGATGTCGAAATAAGAAAGTCCGGTTTGTTTCTGTGTGTTCTCTAATGTATCAACTTACATGCAGAAATTTTAGCATAAGTATGTCATTAAAGCATGGACACATAAATCCAATAATTAAATTAGTATTTGTCGAAGTTGAAATAAGAAAGTATGTATCAACTTACATGCAGAAATTTTAGCATAAGTATGTCAACTTACATGCAGAAATTTTACATGCAGAAATTTTAGCATAAGTATGTCGATGTCGAAATAAGAAAGTCCGGTTTGTTTCTGTGTGTTCTCTAATGTATCAACTTACATGCAGAAATTTTAGCATAAGTATGTCATTAAAGCATGGACACATAAATCCAATAATTAAATTAGTATTTGTCGAAGTTGAAATAAGAAAGTATGTATCAACTTACATGCAGAAATTTTAGCATAAGTATGTCAACTTACATGCAGAAATTTTACATGCAGAAATTTTAGCATAAGTATGTCGATGTCGAAATAAGAAAGTCCGGTTTGTTTCTGTGTGTTCTCTAATGTATCAACTTACATGCAGAAATTTTAGCATAAGTATGTCATTAAAGCATGGACACATAAATCCAATAATTAAATTAGTATTTGTCGAAGTTGAAATAAGAAAGTATGTATCAACTTACATGCAGAAATTTTAGCATAAGTATGTCAACTTACATGCAGAAATTTTACATGCAGAAATTTTAGCATAAGTATGTCGATGTCGAAATAAGAAAGTCCGGTTTGTTTCTGTGTGTTCTCTAATGTATCAACTTACATGCAGAAATTTTAGCATAAGTATGTCATTAAAGCATGGACACATAAATCCAATAATTAAATTAGTATTTGTCGAAGTTGAAATAAGAAAGTATGTATCAACTTACATGCAGAAATTTTAGCATAAGTATGTCAACTTACATGCAGAAATTTTACATGCAGAAATTTTAGCATAAGTATGTCGATGTCGAAATAAGAAAGTCCGGTTTGTTTCTGTGTGTTCTCTAATGTATCAACTTACATGCAGAAATTTTAGCATAAGTATGTCATTAAAGCATGGACACATAAATCCAATAATTAAATTAGTATTTGTCGAAGTTGAAATAAGAAAGTATGTATCAACTTACATGCAGAAATTTTAGCATAAGTATGTCAACTTACATGCAGAAATTTTACATGCAGAAATTTTAGCATAAGTATGTCGATGTCGAAATAAGAAAGTCCGGTTTGTTTCTGTGTGTTCTCTAATGTATCAACTTACATGCAGAAATTTTAGCATAAGTATGTCATTAAAGCATGGACACATAAATCCAATAATTAAATTAGTATTTGTCGAAGTTGAAATAAGAAAGTATGTATCAACTTACATGCAGAAATTTTAGCATAAGTATGTCAACTTACATGCAGAAATTTTACATGCAGAAATTTTAGCATAAGTATGTCGATGTCGAAATAAGAAAGTCCGGTTTGTTTCTGTGTGTTCTCTAATGTATCAACTTACATGCAGAAATTTTAGCATAAGTATGTCATTAAAGCATGGACACATAAATCCAATAATTAAATTAGTATTTGTCGAAGTTGAAATAAGAAAGTATGTATCAACTTACATGCAGAAATTTTAGCATAAGTATGTCAACTTACATGCAGAAATTTTACATGCAGAAATTTTAGCATAAGTATGTCGATGTCGAAATAAGAAAGTCCGGTTTGTTTCTGTGTGTTCTCTAATGTATCAACTTACATGCAGAAATTTTAGCATAAGTATGTCATTAAAGCATGGACACATAAATCCAATAATTAAATTAGTATTTGTCGAAGTTGAAATAAGAAAGTATGTATCAACTTACATGCAGAAATTTTAGCATAAGTATGTCAACTTACATGCAGAAATTTTACATGCAGAAATTTTAGCATAAGTATGTCGATGTCGAAATAAGAAAGTCCGGTTTGTTTCTGTGTGTTCTCTAATGTATCAACTTACATGCAGAAATTTTAGCATAAGTATGTCATTAAAGCATGGACACATAAATTAATCAGAACAAAAGTATGTCATTAAAGTATTTATGTTAGATCTGTTTGTTCTCTAATGAAAATAATAATAGCACATTAAGTGTGACATAATAGAGGCAATTACAGCACTTTATAACAATTTAAAAATAGACACAGCATGCCAAAAAAAATACACAAATTAATCATAACAGAAGTATGTCGTTAAAATATTTTACGTTAGATCTGTGTGTTCTCTAATGACAATAAAAATAGCACATTAGGTGTGACATAATAGAGGCAATTACAGCACATTATAACAATTTAAAAATAGACACATCATGCCAAAAAAAATACATAAATTAAATTATAAATATGATATGTGAGAAATGTGTGTTTACTTTTACCTTTGCCAGTTTATGAAGAATTGCAATACCTACAATTAAATTAAATCCAATATTTTAGTATGATAATCAACAATATATATTAATAATCACAAAATTTAAATATTATGATAACTCACTATAATATTGTGGATGTCGAATTAAGAAAATATGTATCAACTTACCTGCAGAAATTTTAGCATAAGTATGTCATTAAAGCATGGACACATAAATTAATCAAAACAGAAAATAAATTCAAACACCCAATGATCTCTCAAATCTGTTTGAAACATAAAAGCAGAATATTTGATTATTATTGAACTTAGCCATAAGCAACAAAACTAAACCATTAAAAATATTCACCTAATATTGAATGTAACAGACAAACTGATCATAACAAATAGTAAAAAAAAGGCTGCTGGAAATGAACATATTGAACATACGAAAAAAACACAGAAAACTGAGTTAAAAAATCCATATTTTTGTAATTCATCTCGGTTGACTTTCATTATTTTTTGAAAGCAACATATCATATGTAAAGAGATCAGCACATAATAAGTTTGAGTAACACAATTTTTGGGCTTCGTGTGTCCACTTTCAATGTTTTTCGAAAGGAACAGAAAAACTTGCAGAGAATATCATAAGGTTTTTTATTTAAAATTAAGAATAATTATTGCTAGACCAAAAAATTAAAAATATCCGAAGGTAAACCCTATTTTATGTTAGATCTGTGTGTTCGCTAATGACAATAACAGATCTGAAATACAGAACAGATGGGACTCAACGTAAAATGACAGATCTTTGTTTCCTTTAAATACAAAAGATGAAATAAAAAAAAATTCAAGTACTCTGAAAAATACAGATATTAGTTCGATTACCCAGATTTGTTCGCTATTTTTTTGTCGACTTTCGAAATTTACGAAAGGGACAAAAAAAATGCACAGATAAATAGAAAGAACTATAGTTAAGAAATATGAAGAAATCTTCCTCGGAAAAAAAAAATACAAATCTATGTTATTATCACAAATGATATAAACATTAGCCGATTTTAGCTTAGATCTGAATGTGAACTCCCGAAAATTATATATGAAAGCGGATCTTTGTTGGTTTTATTACATACTTTAGATGAAAGATCATTTGGAAGTTTAATAATGAAAAAATGAAAGAACAAGTTCGAAAAATAAAGATGCATGTTCGAATGCCCAGATTTGTCCGGTTTGTTTCTGTCGACTTTCAAAAACTTCTGAAAGTGACATACAATCTGAGAAAGAAACAGAAGAATAATACTTAAGAACGAAATAATATCTTCAACGTTACCATATTTTATGTTAGATCTGTCTCTTGCTTCCGAAAGGAACAGATCTAAAAAATATACACAGGTTTAAGTCATCATAAAAGATCTGAAAGGAACAGAAGGAACAGATCTGAAAAATATACCCAGGTTTAAGTCAACATAAAAGATGTGGGTATATTTGTTTGAGTCGACTTTCAAAAACTTCTGAAACTGACATACAATCTCAGAAAGAAACAGAAGGATTAATACTTAAGAATTACGAAATAAAATCTTCAACGTTACCATATTTTATGTTAGATCTGTCTGTTGCTTCCGAAAGGAACAGATCTGAAAAATATACCCAGGTTTAAGTCAACAAAGAAGATATACATAGTTAAGATAGTATAACCGACAGCAAAATCAGTCTTGGTATATAGTATAACCGACAGGAAAATCATAAGTTGCACACTTTATTCGGCTTTTCTATAATACACAGAAATGACATATGTAAACTTGGCAAAGAAATATTTTTTTCGAAACATTATATTACTCGAACGGAAAAAAAAATTACCTTAAGTACCCAAATTTCTCTGTTTTTAGTGTTATCTTTCGAAAGCAAAAGATATAACACTTGCAGAGAACCGGATGGGTATTTTAGGACCAGTAAACCACGAAATATATGAGGACCAGATCTAACTAAAAATATGAAATTTTCGAAATCTGTAAGCATACACCCACAACATGGAAGATATATCATTCTTTGTATATAGTATAACCGACAGAAAAATCAAAAGTTTAACACTTTTGATTCGGCTTTTCTATAATACACAGAAATCACATATCTAATCTTGGCAAAGAATTTTTTTTTTTCGAAACTTCATATAACCAGAACTGAAATTAAAAAATGAAAAAAATTACCTTAAATACCCAAATTTCTCTGTTTTTAGTGTTATCTTTCGAAAGCCAAAGATACAACACTTGAAGAGAACCGGATGGGTTTTTTAGGAGCAGTAAACCACGAAACATACAAGCACCAGATCTAACAAAAAAGAAGAAATTTTCGAAATCTGTACGCATACACCCACAATATGGAAGAGATATCATTCTTGGTATAAAAAAATCAAAAGTTGCACACTTTTGATTCGGCTTTTCTATAATACACAGAAATCAGATATCTAATCTTTGCAAAGAAGTATGTTTTCGAAACAACATATAACTGCAGCTGAAATGAAAGTATGAAATTAGAAGGGAAAGCATAGGAAATACAGATCTAGAGTGTAAGTTTCGAAAATTTCTTTCTTCATGAAAGATACAGAAAATCGGACAGAGTGAGGATGGGAGAGATGAGAGAGTCGACATAAGAGATGACAGAGGAGAGAGCTGCGCGAAATGGGCTGGAGATTTCTCCAGAAACCCTACGTGCTTATATAGTAAGTTCATAGAACTTTACAAAATGGACGGTGCAGATTTAAGTGTGATTCATCGGACGGTTAGGGGAGGGTTATGACAGCAGGGTTTTAATTTTTAGCTCGCATGGCAGCATGGGGATGAAAAAATATCTGGTATGCACGGGGAGGGTGGGTATTAAGTATTTTAAATGGACGGTTAGGATTAACCACAAAAAAATGTACGGTGGTGATAATCTTTTTGGAGAAGATTATTAGGATATATCATAATGATTTAATACATACATAATTGACAAGAAAATAATATTCTATAAAGTGAAAAAAATTTATATATTGACATTACATTTTTGGAATAAATAAAAATATATAATGATCTAGCAATTCAATCTTCTCCAAAAATATTAGCATTAGGGTTTTGCATGGGTATATTAATATTGCATGATCTAGGGTTTTGCATGGGTTGATAATATTACACAGTGTTATGATTTTGCATGTTTGTATTAAAACCACATGTTCTTATTTGTTTAAATCATAACATAATTTTTAAATTTAAAAAATGTAATGTCAATATATATATTTGGTTAAATTTATAGAATATTAATATTTTGCCAATTATGTATGTATTAATTCATTATGATGTCTCCTAATAATTGTTAGGATATTTAGGCTTTCCCTAAGAACAATATTATTAATGTTGTAAATTATTTATGTATTAATTAATTATCACATCTCCTAAAATTGAATAGGAATTTTTTAGTGTTTCATTAAAAACTTTTTGTTGATGAGAGTTTAAACTGGAAAATTATGTTTTGATGAGAGTATAACTAATTAAATAATAGTATGCTAATCTTTATGGCGAAGATTAAATTGCTAATATTGTTTACATTATAAATTAATAACATATTAATATTAATACCCCATGCAAAACCATAATACCATGCAATATTAATATCCCCATGCAAAACCTAACACCATACCATTTCATGCAAAATCCTAACACCATATTGTTACACTTCCCGTCATAATTTGTGAAATAATATTAATTAATACATAGATAATTGTGGGAAAAATAATATTGGAAAATTATATTGAGAGCTAATTTTTAACAATAAATTTTTAGTGAAAAAATTATATAATGATTTAAAACAAATAAAAAGCCTACTTAAAACTAGAAAAATTTGTTTTCATGAGAGTATAACTAATTAAATAAAAGTATGCTAATCTTTTTGGCGAAGATTAAATTGCTATTATTTTTTACATTATAAATTAAGAACATATTGTTCATGGTCAATTACTATGAGAATTGAAAAAAAATGTTTTTAATGAAACACTAAAAAATTCCTATTCAATATTAGGAGATATGCTATTTAAATAATACATAAATAATCTACAACATTAATGATATGATTCATACGGAAAGCCTAAAAATCTTAATATTAATTGGCAGATATCATAATGATTTAATACATACATAAATGATAAAAAATTAAAATTTAAAAAATTTAACCAAACATATATATTGACATTACATTTTTGTAATAAAAAAATATATAATATATAATGATATAAAAAATAAGAACAGGTGGTATTAATACCCGCATCCAAAATCGTAACACCATGTAATATTATCAACCCATACAAAACCCTAGATCATGCAATTTCAATATCCGCATGCAAAACCCTAACGCCATGTAATATTAATACCCCATGCAAAACCATAATACCATGCAATATTAATACCCCCATGAAAAGCCCTAACATCATGTAATTCCATCCAAAACCTAACACCATATCATTTCATACAAAATCCTAACACCGTATTGTTACACTCCCCGTCAATATTTCATGCAAAAATATTATAAAATCATTTTAAGAAATATAAACTTCCTACTTCAAATTGGAAATTTTTGTCTTTATGAAACTATAACTAATTGAATATAGTTGGGTAATATTATTATGAAATATTTAATTGGTTAAAAAGTATATTAATCCAATTTAATAATATTAAATTATTTTTATTGTTTACATTAAGAATTCACAACACATTGGCAATAATATAGTATTCTTTTAATATTATTAAATATATATATTAACATTAAGAATTATAGAATGATTTAAACAAATATAAAATTACGAAATTATTAATATTTTTTACATTATAAATTAACAACATATTGACAATAATGTAATATTCTTTAAATTTTATTAAATTTATATATATATTATAACAATAACTTTTGAAATAATATTAATTAATAGATAGATAATTGTGAAAACAATAATAGTGTAAAATTATATCGAGAGCTAATTTTTAACAATAAATTTTTTGGGGAAAAAATTTTATATTTATTTAAAAAAAAGCCTACTTAAAACTGGAAAATTATGTTTTCATGAGAGTATAACTAATTAAATAATAGTATGCTAATCTTTTTGGCGAAGATTAAATTGCTATTATTGTTTACATTATAAATTAAGAACATATTGTTGATGGTCAATTACTATAAGAACTAAAAAAAATTGTTTTTAATGAAACACTAAAAATTTCCTATTCAATATTAGGAGATATCATAATTAATTAATACATAAATAATTGAGAACATTAAGAATATTATTCATAGGGAAACCCTAAAAATCCTAATAATTATTAGGAGCTATCATAATGATTTAATACATACATAAATGACAACAAAATAATATCCGATAAATTTAAGCAAACATATATATTGACATTACATTTGTGAAATTAAATAATTATATTATGATTTAAACAAATAAGAACATGTAGTATTAATACACGCATGCAAAAACATAACACCATGTAATATTATCAACCCATACAAAACCCTAGATCATGCAATTTCAATATCCGCATGCAAAACCTAACGCCATGTAATATTAATACCCCATGCAAAACCATAATACCATGCAATATTAATATCCCCATGCAAAACCTAACACCATACCATTTCATGCAAAATCCTAACACCATATTGTTACACTTCCCTTCATAATTTGTGAAATAATATTAATTAATACATAGATAATTGTGGGAAAAATAATATTGGAAATTTATATTGAGAGCTCATTTTTAACAATAAATTTTTAGTGAAAAAATTATATAATGATATAAAACAAATAAAAAGCCTACTTAAAACTGGAAAAATTTGTTTTCATGAGAGTATAACTAATTAAATAAAAGTATGCTAATATTTTTGGCGAAGATTAAATTGCTATTATTTTTTACATTATAAATTAAGAACATATTGTTCATGGTCAATTACTATGAGAATTCAAAAAAAAATGTTTTTAATGAAACACTAAAAAATTCCTATTCAATATTAGGAGATATGCTATTTAATTAATACATAAATAATCTACAACATTAATGATATTATTCATACGGAAAGCCTAAAAATCTTAATATTAATTGGCAGATATCATAATGATTTAATACATACATAAATGACAAAAAAATAATATTCTATAAATTTAACCAAACATATATATTGACATTACATTTTTGTAATAAAAAAAATATATAATATATAATGATATAAAAAATAAGAACAGGTGGTATTAATACCCGCATGCAAAATCGTAACACCATGTAATATTATCAACCAAACATAACCCTAGATCATGCAATTTCAATATCCGCATGCAAAACCCTAACGCCATGTAATATTAATACCCCATGCAAAACCATAATACCATGCAATATTAATACCCCCATGCAAAGCCCTAACATCATGTAATTCCATGCAAAACCTAACACCATATCATTTCATACAAAATCCTAACACCGTATTGTTACACTCCCCGTCAATATTTCATGCAAAAATATTATAAAATCATTTTAAGAAATATAAACTTCCTACTTCAAAATGGAAATTTTTGTCTTTATGAAACTATAACTATTTGAATATAGTTGGGTAATATTATTATGAAATATTTAATTGGTTAAAAAGTATATTAATCCAATTTAATAATATTAAATTATTTTTATTGTTTACATTAAGAATTCACAACACATTGGCAATAATATAGTATTCTTTTAATATTATTAAATATATATATTAACATTAAGAATTATAGAATGATTTAAACAAATATAAAATAACGAAATTATTAATATTTTTTACATTATAAATTAACAACATATTGACAATAATGTAATATTCTTTAAATTTTATTAAATTTATATATATATTATAACAATAACTTTTGAAATAATATTAATTAATAGATAGATAATTGTGAAAACAATAATAGTGTAAAATTATATCGAGAGCTAATTTTTAACAATAAATTTTTTGGGAAAAAAATTTTATATTTATTTAAAAAAAAGCCTACTTAAAACTGGAAAATTATGTTTTCATGAGAGTATAACTAATTAAATAATAGTAGCTAATCTTTTTGGCGAAGATTAAATTGCTATTATTGTTTACATTATAAATTAAGAACATATTGTTGATGGTCAATTACTATAAGAACTAAAAAAAAAAGTTTTTAATGAAACACTAAAAATTTCCTATTCAATATTAGGAGATATCATAATTAATTAATACATAAATAATTGAGAACATTAAGAATATTATTCATAGGGAAACCCTAAAAATCCTAATAATTATTAGGAGCTATCATAATGATTTAATACATACATAAATGACAACAAAATAATATCCGATAAATTTAAGCAAACATATATATTGACATTACATTTGTGAAATTAAATAATTATATTATGATTTAAACAAATAAGAACATGTAGTATTAATACACGCATGCAAAAACATAACACCATGTAATATTATCAACCCATACAAAACCCTAGATCATGCAATTTCAATATCCGCATGCAAAACCTAACGCCATGTAATATTAATACCCCATGCAAAACCATAATACCATGCAATATTAATATCCCCATGCAAAACCTAACACCATACCATTTCATGCAAAATCCTAACACCATATTGTTACACTTCCCGTCATAATTTGTGAAATAATATTAATTAATACATAGATAATTGTGGGAAAAATAATATTGGAAAATTATATTGAGAGCTCATTTTTAACAATAAATTTTTAGTGAAAAAATTATATAATGATATAAAACAAATAAAAAGCCTACTTAAAACTGGAAAATTTTGTTTTCATGAGAGTATAACTAATTAAATAAAAGTATGCTAATATTTTTGGCGAAGATTAAATTGCTATTATTTTTTACATTATAAATTAAGAACATATTGTTCATGGTCAATTACTATGAGAATTCAAAAAAAATGTTTTTAATGAAACACTAAAAAATTCCTATTCAATATTAGGAGATATGCTATTTAATTAATACATAAATAATCTACAACATTAATGATATTATTCATACGGAAAGCCTAAAAATCTTAATATTAATTGGCAGATATCATAATGATTTAATACATACATAAATGACAAAAAAATAATATTCTATAAATTTAACCAAACATATATATTGACATTACATTTTTGTAATAAAAAAAATATATAATATATAATGATATAAAAAATAAGAACAGGTGGTATTAATACCCGCATGCAAAATCGTAACACCATGTAATATTATCAACCCATACAAAACCCTAGATCATGCAATTTCAATATCCGCATGCAAAACCCTAACGCCATGTAATATTAATACCCCATGCAAAACCATAATACCATGCAATATTAATACCCCCATGCAAAGCCCTAACATCATGTAATTCCATGCAAAACCTAACACCATATCATTTCATACAAAATCCTAACACCGTATTGTTACACTCCCCGTCAATATTTCATGCAAAAATATTATAAAATCATTTTAAGAAATATAAACTTCCTACTTCAAATTGGAAATTTTTGTCTTTATGAAACTATAACTATTTGAATATAGTTGGGTAATATTATTATGAAATATTTAATTGGTTAAAAAGTATATTAATCCAATTTAATAATATTAAATTATTTTTATTGTTTACATTAAGAATTCACAACACATTGGCAATAATATAGTATTCTTTTAATATTATTAAATATATATATTAACATTAATTTTTTGAATTGATAAATGATTCGTACAATTGTTATTTTTTTGTATGCAGGTAATTTAAATATGATTGGTACAAAATCAATCCCAGACAAAAATACACATACAAAATGTGCGTTCAATCCTTTTCAATCTCAGGGATTGTTATCTCCTCTTAGTGACATCACAAATGGTAATAATTTGTTTACATTTATATGTGGCAGTTTAAAAATCATGTCTATAGTATTCAATTATATTAACTATTTATTATTCATTTCTTACAGCGGGCACTCCTATAAACTCTATTTATAAACTAAACTATGATGATGATCAAATGAAATGGTCGTCAAGTACTGGGCCTTCAAATACTACAACCAATATAAATTCAACATGCCATGCATCAAATGAAAGTGGTATTGTGAATTTATCAGAATCATCAAAAATGACAAATTTTTCTATCTGTTCTAAGAAGAATTATGGTGCCTCTATCGTAGGGCAACAATTGGAATTCAATGAAGGTTAGCATTCTCATATTCCAATATGTGTAAAAATTTATTATTAACATTATTTTATAAGTTTATAATTATTTTACTAACGTTGTAATTTTTATGTATATATCTATTGTAATTGTAATTTACGTGTCAACAGATATTGAAATAGAAGAGAATAGTGGAACCGTATTATCTGGTATGCACTGATTAATATATTTTATACATGCATATGGAATATTACATTTCTCAAAAAGTCTCATATAAATTTAATTTTAATATAATAAACATAATAGAAGAACTTTGTAATATTTTTAAATGTCTAATACTTTGCGTCTTCACAGATGTTGAAATAGAACAAAACAGTGGAACAACTTCCGGTATACAACCAAAAATGTATTTGTACATAAATTTTTTTATAATAAATCTTTCCAAATGTCTTATATTAATTTTATGATATATGTAGATTATTTTGATATTGGAGATGCAATATACACATGTGGATTTTGCAATGCTCTTTTCTGGTATGAGGAAAGATTGTGTAAAAGTCGGCCATCTCGAAACCCGAAATATTCTTTATGCTGCATGCAAGGCAAGGTTCAACTCCCACCAATGAGAAATCCTCCTAAAGTATTACATGATCTGTTATATTTACGAAATGATAGAAGCAAACACTTTCTCCAGAATATTCGGTCATACAATAACATGTTCTGTTTTACTTCCATGGGAGGAAAAGTTGACAGGAGTTTGAACAATGGAAGATCTCCTCCAATATTTAGACTTCATGGTCAAAATTATCATCTTATGGGAAGTTTATTGCCGAATGAAGGTTCAGTGCCTAAATTTGCTCAACTCTACATTTATGACACTGATAATGAAGTTGAAAATAGAGTTCATTCTGTTAGGTGAGTTACTTAAGAAGCTATGGTATTGATTGAGTTATTTTATCATTTTTAAGTAATTTCTTCTAATTCCTTATTCCAACTGTATTGGTTATAGGGAAAATCAAACCTTGAACAGCCTTCGTACATCTATTGTTTATGATTTGAAGATGATGTTTGACGAGAATAATGTGTTGGTTAAATCATTCAGAATGGTAAGAGAAAAAATTGAAAAGGATGGTTGTTTAGATGTGAAGTTGAAGTTGATTGGTAGGAGGAATGGGGATGGCAGAAGGTATAATCTACCTACGGCTTCAGAAATTGCTGGATTAATTGTTGGGGACTTTGATGCATCATTAGGTGATAGGGATATCTTGGTTGAAACGAAAACGGGAATGCTGAAACGCATTAACCAACTACATGCTTCATATCTTGGATTACAATACCCTATATTGTTTCCTTATGGTGAAGATGGCTATAGAGAAGACATTCCGTTAACGTTGAATGGGGGAATGAAGCAGGGTGGGCGGAAGTATGTTAGTTTAACTGAGTATTTTTCGTATCGTTTGCATGAAAGGAGTTCGGAGTTATCAATTATATTGTCTTCCATGAGACTACTTCAACAATTTATTGTTGACGCATATACCATGGTTGAATCTTCACGGTTGACTTACATTAAGTTACATCAAAAACATTTGCGGTGTGAATTATATAGTGGACTAACAGATGCAATTTTAAGGGGTGAGACAGATCCATCAACGCAAGGAAAACGAGTTATATTACCGTCATCATTCACAGGCGGTGCTCGATATATGATTCAAAACTATCAAGACGCCATGGCAATTTGTAGATGGGTTGGTTATCCGGATCTTTTTATTACATTTACTTGCAATCCCAAATGGCCAGAAATAGTTCGTTTTGTTGAAAAAAGAAGCCTCAAAGCCGAAGATCGTCCGGATATTATTTGTCGTGTTTTTAAAATGAAGTTGGATTATCTCATCAAAGATCTTCGGACTAACAAGATCTTTGGAACGGTTAAATCAAGTACTATTTCATAGTCTCTGTGTGTGTGTGTGTGTGTGTATTATATTTAACATATATTCTTACTATAGTTGGTTATAACCCTTTATTTTAATTCTACTGCAGTTATATCGACTATTGAGTTCCAGAAGCGTGGGTTGCCACATGCACACATATTGTTATTTCTTGCAGCAACAGACAAGTATCCAACAGGAAGCGATATCGACAAAATTATTTCAGCCGAAATTCCAGATAAACACGTTGATCCTAAGTACTATACAGCAGTTCAAGAATTTATGGTACATGGACCATGTGGTCTTGCTGCTAAGAGCTCCCCTTGCATGTCTGCTGGCCGTTGTACAAAGCATTTTCCTAAAAGGTTCGTTGAATCAACAACTGTTGATGATGATGGATATCCTATCTATAGAAGAAGAGATAACGGACGAATAGTGGAGAAGAATGGAGTTCCTCTTGATAACAGGTTTATTGTTCCTCACAATCGTTATCTGTTGCTCAAGTACGGTGCACATTTGAATGTTGAATGGTGTAACCAATCTCGCTCTATCAAGTATTTATTTAAATATGTCAACAAAGGACACGATCGTGTTACTGCGTCTTTTTATGGAAGTACAACGGATGACGAAGTAGCAAAAAAGGCAGACGAAGTTCAGATGTACTATGATTGTAGGTATATATCATCATGTGAAGCATCGTGGAGGTTATTCAAATATGATATTCAATTCAGAGATCCTCCGGTTGAAAGGTTAGGTTTTCATCTTCCAAATCAACAAAGTGTTATTTTTTCAGATTATGATCAGATCGATGATGTTGTTGATCGATTATCTGTTAAGCAAAGTATGTTCTTAGCTTGGATGAAGGCAAATAAAGAATATCCTGAGGCAAAAGAATTAACTTATTCTCAATTCCCTACAAAATTCATTTGGGATAAGTATAATAGAGAATGGCGACCAAGGCAAAAAAGATTCTCTATTGGACGGATTTTCTATGTCCCTCCTGGCAGTGGAGAACTCTATTATTTAAGATGTCTTCTTAATGTTGTGCGTGGACCTATAAGTTATGAAGACATAAGATGCATTAATGGTGAGCAACATTCATCATACCGTGATGCTTGCTATGCCCTAGGTTTGTTAGATGACGACAAGGAATACATTGATGGTATTATTGAGGCAAGTCATTGGGCTTCTGCATCTTCTTTGAGAAAATTATTTGCAACATTATTGACATCTGAATCACTCATTCGACCTGAAGTTGTTTGGAATCATTGTTGGATTTATATGACTGATGATATTTTATACAGACAACGCTTATTATTACAACACGAAGGTAACTTACCTTAGTTCTCTTAATTGTTTTTTTTTTCAAATTGTTAAACTATTTATATATTCTTTCTTAACTTATTGAATTTTTTTTTTCAGAACTTCATTTGGAAGATGATGAGATAAAAAATTATGGCTTGGTAGAGGTAGAAAAGTTGTTACGAAACTGTGGAAGAAGCTTAAGAGAGTTTGAGCCAATACCATTCCCACCATCCGAGTTTTTTTCTACCGTTGGCAATTCATTGATACGTGAGGAAATGTGTTATGATCGATCAAATTTGTCTCAAGAGCTCAATAAAAATCTATGTGTTATGACCTCAGAGCAAAGACATGTATATGATGAGATAATGGAGGCAACAAGGTCAAATAAAGGTGGATTGTTTTTTGTGTATGGGTATGGAGGTACAGGAAAAACGTTTATATGGAGGACATTATCAGCCGCTATTAGATGCAAAGGAGATATCGTGTTAAATGTGGCATCGAGTGGAATAGCTTCTCTTTTATTACCAGGAGGAAGAACAACTCATTCTCGATTCAAGATTCCTATAAATCCTACCGAAGAGTCAACATGTAACATCAAACAAGGTAGTCCACTTGCTGATTTGATTATAAGATGTAAACTCATAATATGGGATGAAGCTCCAATGATGCACAGATATTGCTTTGAAGCTTTGGATAAAACAATGAGAGATATTTTACGCATCAACGATCAATTTAGTATTGATAAGCCATTTGGAGGTAAGACAGTTGTTCTTGGAGGTGATTTTAGACAAATATTACCTGTCATTCCTAAGGGTACTCGACAAGATATTGTTCATGCAACTATCAACTCCTCATACTTATGGCGAGATTGCAAGGTGTTACGATTGACAAAGAATATGAGGTTACGAAATCTTACCTCAGTCGATGAATGTGCCAAGTTAAAGCAATTTTCTGACTGGATTGCAAGCATTGGAGATGGAACAGTTGGAGGTCCTAATGATGGTCATGCAACAATCGAATTTCCAAGTGATCTATTAATAAAATATTCAAATGATCCAATTGCAGCTATTGTGAAAAGCACTTATCCGGAGTTCACAAGCAATATCACTGATGATACTTATTTTGAGGGAAGATCTATCCTAGCACCAACTCTTGATATTGTAGAGTCCGTCAATGAATACATGTTGTCAATTAACACAGCTGAAGAGAAAACATATTTGAGTTCAGATACAACATGTAGATCTGATTCAAATAATGATTTGTTGCAAGATCTACACACTCCAGAATTCCTAAACAGTCTTAAGTGTTCCGGTGTCCCAAATCATGTCTTGCATTTGAAGATTGGTACACCTGTTATGTTATTGAGGAATATTGACCATTCAGTTGGCTTATGCAACGGTACTAGGATGGTAATCACAAGGCTTGGAGCTCACGTGTTGGAAGCAAAGATCTTAGGTGGAAATAATTCTGGTGAACGAGTATTGTTACCAAGAATGTCACTAACACCATCTGATCCAAGGTTGCCTTTCAAGTTTAATCGAAGACAATTTCCACTAATTGTATCATATGCAATGACAATCAACAAAAGTCAAGGTCAATCACTTCATAATGTTGGTATTTTCTTAAAGAAACCTGTATTCAGTCATGGTCAGCTTTATGTTGCCATATCTCGAGTGACAAATCGTAAAGGTTTGAAAATACTTATATGTGACAATGATGTTGCAGAGAGTAATTCAACCACAAATGTTGTATTTAAAGAAGTGTTTGAAAAGATATAATTATGAAATTTCTTTGATTAGTTATTGTTCATTGTCTATATTTTTTTTTTCAGTTTGTTTACCATGAATAGCTGATTAGAAACCAATTATATAATAATTATTTATCCTTAATGTTTCTTTACCAAATGTTATTTAAAAAATAGCCTACTCATACGCTCGAATCCTCCGTGCATCGCACGGGTGCAAACCTAGTCTAAAAAAAAATCAAAACTAATGGAACAAAAAATTACATGAAGCTAAAGCTCAGTAATGAGGGGTCTAATCCTTCCCTAAAACCTCCTCTCTTTCTCCTTAAGAAGCCCCTGAGGCATGCCACGAAAAATCCCATCACGCTAGCCATGTCGCGCTTGTAAATTGTGGGGAAGACTGTAGCTGCACGATCGTGCGGCCTTTGCACTGCTTGGCTGTGTAGTTTCTCAACTCTCAGCTTTTTTAAATTTTGGATCTTGCATAGTCGTGTAGGTCTGGCACGACATGACCGTGCAAGATTTTAAGCCTCAACTTTTCAGCAAAGAATTTTGGATGGCCATGTGATCCATGCACTGCCTGGTTGTGCGGTTCCATTTTCTTTGATATTAATAAGGGAGTGCTGCATGGTTGTGTAGCTGGGTGTGCAGCCGACTGTGCAGCTCCCTTTCCATTCTTCTTAAGGATTTCCTAGCACATCTTTGGTTCTTTTAGCTTCGATACACTTCCATAAACTTGTTGGGTTGATGTACATTCCTCCACAGCTTTCCATGCAAGGTCTTTTGCTCTAAAAAATAAGTATTTCTTTCTTGGATTTGGTGTTTTGCTAGAATTCCTACAACACAAAACTCAAGAAAGCAAAAGTGCAAATAATAGACTAGAACCATAGCAAAATATGTAATAGAGATTAAATGAAGTCCCAAAACAAATGTAAAGAGAGGTAAAATTATGGAAAATATTCACTTTATCAACTTCTCCATGCTTATTCTTTGCTTGTACCCAAGCAAGCACACAAACACAGAAAGAATAACAGAAAGATAGGAATGATAACAAAGCCTCAGATGATAGGAACAAAGACATAAACAGGGCATACAATGTCTAGTTTGACCTATACTATGAGTAGTAATAGTAGTAGAGAAAATAAAGTGAGACTACCCTTTAGTGGGGACGCATAAATCAGAATTATCATGACACTCTAAGGAAGTTTAGGGTCGTGTAAATGCCATCTCGACGAAATGGAGGTTAAATAAGGCAGTAGACTTACTCTCCTATCTAATGATGATCAACCATATGCCTACATAAACTCTTCTTTTTCACCGCTTAAAGACATTATGTATTACAAAAATCAAGGTGTCTTAAAAGGGTTGTAACGGGGCCAGGGTGAGAGGTAGGATATATTTGAGATTGTAGCTATGGGTTTGAAAACCAACAGAACAGTAATTACATATCCATATCAGAATTGGAAACTCTCTAATCACTCTTAATTACACCTCCCCTTATTTTTTTCCACAAAGAAGAAGAAGATACAAACAGAAATATATATATATATATATATATATATATATATATATATTTTTTAAACAAAACCCACATACTTGTCTTTTTGCCTTATCTACAATAATCAAATCCATTAGCTACCGCTCCTTAGTTTTCAGACCAAGGTGGGGTAGTTACTTGGGAACATAGCTAGTAGGTAGGTAAATGAAGGAAAAGCCTTAGGCTCGAAGGGGTTGAACAAAAGGAAAACTGATGTTATTTGGTGGCTTATGGCTAATGTATCTAGCAAAGAAAACACGTCCCTCCATCACACTAATGCATGCATAAGTCTTATGTAGTTTCAAAGAGAGCATATACAAGTTATAGTTTCTCATATTAGAGGAGAGAACACATAGTTAGAAAAAGTAAGACTTTATAAAAGGTGGACAATCTCTAAAGCTCAAAGTCTCACCGGTTCTTTGCTACAAGCCTTATTTCCTAAGTCTTAGTCTGGATGGGTAAGTCTACGAAGATAAACCGTTAGAGTGTTATAATAATAAGTGGTTTGAGAGTCTATCACTTGGGGAGTCTGCGCTATAAGTAATTGTAAATCATATTAGTTGTAATAGCTCACAATTTATGGGTTTTGCTAGTGTATGATAAGTTCATGTAGAAGATTTTATCATACAGTCATTAGAGGCTTTTATTTTGCAAAACAAAAACACAAGGTAGAAAAAGAAAGAACAGGAAAAGCAAGAAAACAAGAAGTAACAAAACAAGCAAGATAAAGCATAAACTAAAAGAAAAAGAAAAACAAGAAAACAAGAAGCAACAAAATAAGCAACAGTTAAGGCAGAGAAGAAACGACTCCCTTATGCTTAAATGCCACATTGTCCACAATGTGTAAGTGAGGAGCAAGGGGAGTGCAAACATGATCACTGGGGTGGTGGTGGAGGAGGATAGCTGTGCTCCAAATTCCATTGATACATTTGATGTATCATGGTGTTCATTCGGTCCATGGAAGCAACAACTTCCCTAAGACTAGCAACCTTAGCATCTAACATATCAAATCAGTCATCGATATGTTGGAAGCGGGCATCCTAAGAGTTATCGAAAGAAGAAGGGATAGAATCAATGCTAAAAGAAGGAGGTGCTGGGAGAGTAAGCATAGGTGAATGAGGCTCTTCTTCCGGGTTATCGGGGTGATCGTCTGAGGGAGGGGGCATTGTCTGACTGGGGCGAGGCGTATTGGGAGAAGGTAACCAGTTAGTGCAAGCGTTCCCAATGAGAGTGGTGAAATTTTGGTTGGGTAATGGGTACCACACCTCCTGGTTATAATATAATCTATAATAATGCCGATCCTGCACAATTAACTTTATATTTGCATAGGTCGCCAGATCGAGGTAGGTTGGTGGAAAGTCCATAGGAATGTCAACCAAACTGTGACAGAGCCTAGTGGCAATATACGTTATGATACTGCCTACGACGATATCATCGGTGAGATTGGTGCTCATCGTACTAAGATGATAAGCAAGATAATACCCTGCATCGAGGGTATCATCTCAGAGCATACAACACAGAGTAAAAAGCTTTAACTTGTGTACATTGCCCAGGTTAAAAATTGAGCCAGCCAAAAGCCATTGGATATAACGTAGAACTGGATTGTAAATGAGCGTGGCCTTTGCATAATGTACGCTATACAACTTAGGAAGACAACCCCTCTATGGCAAGGTGATTTCTCTCTAGAATTCTTGAGGGTCCCATATTTGTGGGCCCTCAAAAAGTCGCCGACAAAAAGAGGGCAGATGAAGTAAGGATAAAAACCTAGACAGAGACATTTTTTGAGTCTTATTGAAGAGTAAAAAAATGATGGTCTCGTCGGTATAATAAAAAAAGAATGAACTGAGGAACTCAAGAGTGAGTCCCTTGCTCATGGGAAATGCATGCGAAAAGAAACAGTATAGACCACCACAAGAGAGCAAATACACAACATCCTCGTTAAGCCCTAATGCCTCGAGAAAATCCAATTGACGAATCGAGTTGGGGTAACATTTCGAGACACTAGCCCCTCGTAAAGTTCCTTGTCAATGGGGTCAGTAAAGATAATACCACAAGGATTAGAAAGGATGTGTATTTGCAGCCTTACCTTTGCCTTTTGATTGGCGTGGTTGTGGTTATGAGGACTTACCTTCCTCTTGGTTTAATTTTGATCATTTCTTTGGGGCCATTGTTGCTATCTATCTGTAAAAACAAAGTATTATAGAATAGATCAAGCAGACCACACACCATAATTGAGATTGGAAGATATATAATGGAATTATAGCAATAATTATAGAAGAACTAAAATTATAATGAGTGGAACTATTAAATGAAAAAGCAAACCAAGAGAGATGCCCGTGTGTGCAACCTGTGAAGAAACAATGATAGGGAGGAGTGGTGTGTGGTGGTGCAGTAGTGCACAAGCAGATGGTGCAAGTGGAGGGTGCACGGTCGAAACAGGGGTATGGTGGCAGGACTTTCGTAGAGGTGGTGGAAATGATGGTGGGAAGGGAGGTCTTGTAGGGTAAATGGTTGTTGAAATGGTGGTGTGCAGTGGGTTCGAGGGTGCAGCAGTCTGCACAGTTGAGAGGAATGAAAACTGGGTGTGCAGAGGCTGCACTACCTGGTGGTGCAGTAGTGCTGTATGTCGTGTGTTGGTGGTGGAGGTGGAACGGCGGAAAAGGTGGTGTTCTGGCATGGATCTTGAAGGAAAGAGAAGGTGAGAGAGGCTGGGGAGATTCTAGGGTTTGAAAAGGGAGGAGTGTGACGGTGAGAGAAGGAAAGGAGGGGTTACAGGCATGCGATATTTATGTGTAGACCAGGTGCACACGACTGTGTACCATTTGTATGTGCAGGCTGTGATTAGAAGGAAATGGATGTGCACGAGTGTGTAGATTGGCCACATGTGGATGATGCAAAATTTTTGGTCTCAGCTTGATAATTTATGGATTGGTATGGCTGTGTAGGTCGAGCACGACTAGACCATATAAAAGTTTTGCTCTTGGCTTTTTTTCCATTTTCTAGTGCTAAGGTTATGCACAACCATGCGGTAGGCTATCCTTAGGCCATGCAACCCTATATTCTTAATTTTTCTTGCTCCTTTTCTTCAATTAATGATTTATAACCTCATATTATCCATTAAATAACTTGGATAATCAATCATCCCTGCCGAAACGTTGCAACAAAGAGAGAAAATAAGGGAAACAAAAGAAAAGGAGGAAGACACAAACCAAAAGAAACATAATGAAGGTAAACTTAAAGCACGGGTTGCCTCATATGAAGTGCTTGTTTAGGGTCATTAGCTCAACCTTATGGTCTTCAAATCGATGGCATCTCAAGAAAGGTGATGGATCACAACTTCTCAATTGGAGATCCAGCAACATAATGTTTTAAGCGTTGCCCATTGTCCTTGAACCCTCCTGTAGATTCACTCCAAACTTCAAATGCCCCAAAGGGATATAGCTTACGCACTTGGAATGGATCCAACCACCTTGAGTGTAGCTTTCTGAGAAAAAGTTTCAAACGGGAGTTGAATAGGAGTACTAGCTCTCCCTCCTAAAATTCTTATCAGAGAATAAGTTTTTCATGCCACCTCTTCATTCTTTCTTTATATATTTTGGCATTTTCATAAGCATCTAACCACAACTCATTAGGCTCATTGAGTTAAAGCATCCTCCGCTTGCCTACTTCCTTCAAACCTAGATGAATAATCTTTATGACCCAATATGCCTTGTGTTCGACCTCGACTAGCAAATGACATGATTTTTTGTATACCAAATGGAATGGTGTTGTGCCGATAGGGGTCTTATAAGCTGTCCAGTAAGCCTAAATAATGTCATATAGTTGGGAGGACTAATCTTTCCTTGACTTAGATACAGTCTTTTCCAGGATCCCTTTTATTTCTCTGTTTGTGATCTCCACTTGACCACTCGTTTGAGGATGATATGGTGTGGCTATTTTGTGAGATACACCATATTTCCTTAAGAGCTTACTTAAGACCTTATTGGCAAAGTGGGATCCCCCATCAATGATCATAGCCCTCAAGACTCCAAAACAGGGGAAAATAACCTTCTAAAATAGTTTAATTACTATCTTTATGTCATTCATTGGAGATGCTAATGCCTCTGCCCATTTGAAACGTAATCCACTACGACCGGTATATATTTGTTGTTGTGATATGAAGGAAAAGGTCCCATGAAATGAATCCCCCACACATCGAATAACTTTACCTCAAAGATGTTATTCAAGAGCATCTCATTTCATCTTGAGATATTTCTAGTCCTTAGGTAGCGATCACATGCCAGCACAAAACTCCTCACATCTTTAAAGAGTATTGGCCAATAAAGTCCTACAAGAAGTTCCCTTGCAGCTGTTTTGGAGGTGCTATCATGACCTCCATATGGTGATGAATGAAAATGGGTAATGATATTCAAAATTTCATCTTCTGAAATGTATTGCTGAAAAAATTTATCTGCACAATGCTTGTAAAGACAAGGATCATCCTAGAAATAATGTTTGACGTCAGAAAGGAATTTCTTACATTGTTGATAAGATAGGTCTTCAGGTAATACCCTACAAACAATATAATTGATAAAATCCGCAAACCATGGATCTTGGAGGCTCTCAACGGCAAAGAGATTATCATTAGGGAATGAATCATCAATCGGACATTCACCCCTTTCTTGTTCGTCCATCTCTTGACTCAGCCTGGAAAGGTGATTTGCTACTAAATTTTCAACACCCTTCTTATCTTTGATCTCCAAATCAAACTATTACAAGAGGAGGATCCATCTAATCAATCTTGGTTTCACATATTTCTTTGACAAGAGATGCTTAAGAGCTGCATAATCAGTGAACACAATGACTCTTGATCTGACAAGGTATGACTTGAATTTATCCAAGGAGAACACCACAGCTAGGAGTTCCTTTTCGATAGTGGTGTAATTCATTTGTGCATCATCCAAAGTCCTAATGGCATAGTATATGGCATACACTTTCCCATCTTTCCTTTTCCCAAGAACATCCTCAACAACATAGTTACTGACATTACACATTACTTCAAAAGGAAGGCTCTAATCGGGGAGTCTTATTACTGGGGTAGTAATCAATGCTTCCTTTAATATGCTAAAAGCATTCAAAAAAGATTGATCAAATGCAAAAAAGGTATCCTTAATGAGGAGGTGGTTTAGAGGTTTAGCAATTTTTGAGAAATCTTTTATGAACCGCCTATAAAATCCAGCATGGCCTAAAAAATTCTTAACACCTTTGACATTAGTTGGGGGAGGTGTTTTAGCAATGATGTCAATTTTTGCCTTATCAAATTCATTCCCTCTATTGGAGATTAAGTGACCTAAAACAATGCCTTCTTGTACCATAAAATGGCACTTTTCCCAGTTAAGTACAAGGTTCACCTCTTTATATCTTTTTAAGGACTTAGTAAGATTATAGAGGTAATCATCAAAGGTAGTTCCATAAATATAGAAATTATCCATAAACATTTCCATAATATTTTTGATAAAATATAAGAATATGGACATCATACAACGTTGTAAGGTGGTTGGGGAATTACATAAACCAAATGTCATCCTCCTATAAGCAAAAGTACTATGTGGGCATGTAAATGTTGTTTTTTCTTGATCACTAGGGTGGACAAGGATTTGAAAGAATTCTAAATATCTATCTAGATAATAGAAATAAAAATATCTAGCTAGCCTTTCCAGCATTTGATCAATAAAAGGAAGGGGAAAATGATCCTTTCAGGAAACTTTATTTAACTTTCTATAGTCAATACACATACGCCACTTGGTGACTGTTCTTGCAGGGATTAGTTCATTTTGTTTGTTTCTTATAACAGTCATGCTCTATTTCTTAGGTACAACCTGAACTGGGCTTACCCACTCATTATCTAATATATGGTAAATGATTCTTGCATCTAATAGCTTAAGCACTTCCTTTTTATGTCCTTCTTCGTTATTCAGGCTAGCATTTACAATGACATGATATTCATCATTGGAGTCCAGAGATTCATACCTGAAAGAGGAAGGGAGAGGTTTTGTCTCTACCTTAGGTGCAGCTTTTTCTATACATGACGAGTCATGCAATTCTCTTTCAATTAGGGTCACTACACCTGGTTGTTTTGTATAGGCACGATTTTCTCCAAGCATGGCAGCATAGGCAACTGCTTCTTCATCACCGTCATGGATTACTCTGTCTCTTGTTAAACATTTCTCTAATGGATTATCTGATATCAAATCAGCAAGATCTTCTTGAATCATGCTGTCCACCCTATCGATCCTGCAACAAGTGTCGTTAATTAATGGAAATTTTACTATATAACGTAAATCAAAATCTACTTTCTCTTCCCTAATGTTGAGGGAGAGTTTTCCATTCTTTACATCTATAACTACTTATGTAGTAGCTAGGAAAGGTCTTCCCAAAATGATGGGGATTTGTGCATTTTCTTATATTTCTAAAATAACAAAATCAACTGGAACATAAAAATTACCGACCTGGATAGATACATCTTCTAATATACCTATTGGGTGTTTTACCGACCGATCTGCAAATTGGAGGTAGATGGTGATAGGCTTCAAATCTTCCATCTGTAGCTTCTTACAAACAGAAAGAGGCATTAGACTAACACTAACTCTAAGATCACAAAGTGTATGGTTAATGGACATGTCACTAATAGTATAGGGAATAGAAAATGAGCCGAGGTCTTTGAGCTTAGGTGGAAGCTTGTTTTGAATAATATCACTACATTCCTACATTAGGGATACCATTCATACTCTTCTAACCATATTTTTTTAGAAAGAATTGCTTTTAGGAATTTATCATAAGCAGGCGTTTGTGATATGGCTTCCACAAATGGAATATTGATTTGCAATTTTTTTTACATTTCAACAAATCTTCTAAACTGTTTTTCTAATCTCACTTTTGCTTGTCGTTGAGGGATAGGTAGTGGAGGTTTATATAGTGGTAGAGGGACATAATTTTCTACCTTGTTATCTTTCCCTAAGGTGGTCTCATTCTCAATATGCACGTCTTCTCTATTTGTTTCCACTTTCTCTTCCACTCCTCTATTTTCCTCTTCTATTTCTTTTTTTTTTTAAAATAGGGCCCTCCAACTCCTTCCCACTTTGAAGGGTTATAGCATCAATATACCCTTTAGGATTTGTCTCCGGCTGCTCCGGAATGATTTGATTTTCCAGTATCTTATTGTGGGTGGCTAGGGATTCAACCTTAGAGCTTAAGCTTTTGACCGAATTCTTCAAACACTCGGTTTGTTTATTTTGAGATGCTATGAAGTTATCCATCATTAACTTAAGATTTGACTTTAGAGGAGTAGGAAATGGTGGTCTAAGGTTTTGGAAACCTAGGGGCCTAAAGTTTGATTGAGGGATGGGATTCTGCGGTGGGTTCTTGTAGGATAATTTCGGATGGTTTTGCCATCTTAGGTTGTAGGTGGGGGCAATGGATCTCCCTTTTGGTTGAAGTTATTCACATAATTAACGTGGTCTATTAGGGTTGCTTCGGGGGTGGAGGAGTAACCGACTAACATTCAACAGATGAGTGCCCTGTAATGCCACAAATCTCATAAAAAGTAGGGGAGGTTGTTAATGGGTTCTTCTTAGTTGAAGAGCGCTCACCTGACCATTGGTAATGATTTTGAGCCATATCTTCAATTAATTATTTGGCCTCCAGTATGCTTTTGTTCATGAGAGTGCCTCCTGCTGTTACATCCAAAGTTAATATGGTGTTGTAATATTGGCCATTATAGAACGTGTGGATCAGCAACCATTCTTCCAACCCATGATGTGGGCACATTCGCAACATGTCTTTGTAGTGCTCCCATACATCATAGAGTGATTCGCAATCCTTTTGACTGAAGCTTGTAATAAGGTTTCTCAATTGAAATATTTTGGAAGGAGGAAAATATTTGTTGAGGAAGGCTCGAGAAAGTTGATCCCAAGTGGTAATGGACCTAGGGGGAAGTGATTGCAACCAGGCCCTTGCTTTATCACGTAACGAGAATGGAAATAATCGAAGCTTGATCGCATCATCCGACTCTCCATTCATCTTCAAGGTGTCACAATACTCAATAAAAATAGAAATGTGTAAGTTAAGTTCATCTATTAGGCTACCACTAAATTGATTTTGCTAATTGAGCAACACAGGTTTTAACTCAAAATTTTTGGCAGCTATGTTTGGCTTTCCGGATGCTCGATTGTGTTTCGTATGCATTTGGAGATGCGAACTCTTTAAGAAAGCGATTCTACTCCTCTTCTTCGTCGGTCTTAGCCATGGTCTCTGAACTCACACTTACTTTTGTATTACTTATCCACCTCCGCAATCCAGTAAACATTTGTTCGATCTCAGGGTCTTGCTCAGCTAGGGGCCCAAGTTGAAAGGATCATTGCATAAAAGGTTCCTGAAAGTGCAGACAACATACAATCAACTAGAGAAGATAAAGAACAGATGGAAATTAAAGGATTTAGTCTAGCCAAATAATAAAGTATAGAATATCAATTAGCTAAAGTCTCCGGCAATGACACCAAAAACTTATTGTGCTATTTCTGTAAGCGCACGGATTCGTTATAGTATTTTAAGGCCGTATCCCACAGAGACTTCGTAATTGAGTACACCTCTTTACTATTTTAACTATCTAAATATATGAAAAGAGAGGGTATGCTATCGGATAAAAAGAATAATTACGAAAAGCTTTCTAATTGCAAATGCTAAACAATAGGAGTGAAACGTAGGATCAAACTTTGGTCTCTGAATTAATAATCAATAATGAAACAACGTATATGTCCTGGATTAATTTGCTAACTGTGGATAATTGGTCTTATTATATTCATTAGCTTCTTTCAAGGTCTAAGAACATATTTAATCTAATTTTCTGACTACTTTCATGACTCACAAATTAAACTAAATCCATTAAGCATCACCAATTCTAAAGTCCATAAGAATTAAACATCTACTTTTTTGATTGCTTAAATTCCTGTACACATGCTAATTTTTTATAATAATCTTTCAGTTGCAGAGTACATCTAAAGAGGTTGGATTTTGTTAAATACACTTTACAAAAATTAAATCTAGCATATTCAACATTATGAACGAGTTAAACACACGACATAATATTTCAATTCATCATATTGATCACTAAAACGGTATCTAGTTCAATCCTAGAAAAGGAGATTACTCACTCATATCTTTAAATGAAATTAATGAAATAAATAGCATGATAATCATAATAACAATATAAAGATACGAAGAAGAAGAATTAGATTGAATTAACTGTAATTTGGAAGAGAACAACGGTGATTTCGAATCGATTGTACACGAATTACACACTTGAATCTCCCAAAAAAAAACTAATGGAACAAAACATTACATGAAGCTAAAGCTTGGTAATGAGGGGTCTAATCCTTCCTTAAAATCTCCTCTCTTTTTCTCCTTAAGAAGTCCTCGAGGCGTGCCACAAAAAATCCCATCACACTGGCCATGCCGCGCTTGTAAATCATGGGGAAGACCATCACTGCACAATTGTGCGGCTTTTGCACTGCTTGGCCTTGTAGTTTCTCAGCTCTCGGCTTTTTGAAATTTTGGATCTTACACAGTCGTGCAGGTCTGGCATGGCCTGACCGTGTAAGATTTTAAGCCTCGACTTTTCAGCAAAGAATTTTGCACGACTGTGCGATCCATGCACTACCTAGCCGTGCGGTTCCGTTTTCTTCGATATTAATAAGGGAGTGCTGCACGGCTGTGTAGCTGGGTGTGCAGCCGACTGCGCAGCTCCCTTTCCATGCTTCTTAAGGCTTTCTTGGCATATCTTTGGCTCTTTTAGCTTCAATACACTTTTATAAACATGTTAGGTTGATGTACTCTCCTCCAAAGCTTTCCATGCTAGGTTCTTTTTCTCTAAAAATAAGTAATTCTTTATCAAATTTGGTGTTTTTTGTGGGAATCTTGCAACAAAAAACTCAAGAAAGTAGTGGTGCAAATAATAGACTAGAACTATAGCAAAATATGTAAACAAGATTAAATAAAGTCCCAAAGCGAAGGTAAAGAGAGGTAAAATTATGGGAAATATTCACTTTATCATTCATGTGTTGATGTGTAGTTCTATTATGTGGTATTTCTTGTTCTAAGAATGTTGACACATTATTATGTTTAAGGCCGTGAGGCTTAGGTAGGGTTTTAGGGAACTGGGGGAATTTTGGTCAATATTGTGAAAACCATAGGGAAACATTTAGTCAAATATCTTTTGGAAGATGTTAAATAATAATTATGGTAATTATAATAGTGGACTAGGGTTTGTATTGCATGGAGAGGGTTGACCATGCATGGGGTGGGTCAAGCCTAATCTGGGTTATGTTTGGGGGTGACTAAGCGTGGGGTGGTTTCTAAGGATAGATGTTGGGGGAAGGGTAGATGATGTTGGTATTGTTGGGTAGATTGGAAACAAATGGGGGAGTCCTTGGATGCTAAGGGATGGGAGAGTACTAAGTAGGTGGTGCTAGGTTTTGGCGATACAAAACCCTAGGGGTAGGTTATTATCACATGTAGAAAATGTGGGAGTTGAGTTGTGCCTAAGAACTATGATGGTGAATATGCTTTGTGGGGATTGTGTGTTAAGTCTGATGGTTAGGTGGGATAGGTAGGAATGGATACAATTACTAAAGGGAAATTAGGGTTTCGAGAGGAGTCCATTGGGGAGGTTGTTATCACATGTACAAAATGAAGGAGTTAGGTTACAAAACTTTAGGGGATAGATAATCATGGTGACATATGCTTGGTTGTGGAATTTTAGGGCTAAATAAATAGTAGAGAAGGGGTTAGGACCATTTGGGCCAAAATAGGGTTTGAGGGGTAACCCTAGGGGCCAATTGTTATCATATGTGAGGAACGAGGGAAGTGGGCCATGACTCGTGCATGAAAGGGGTTTCTAATGGCATGTTTAGGTTTTTGGATACATTGGGGACTCAAATGATCATTAGGGGTGAGGATATACTAGGCTTAAGAAACTAAGGCTTTTTAGGGGCCAGGGTTGACTCAGGTTGGTAGTAGGCTAGA
Organism: Tamarix austromongolica; assembly: GCA_039764185.1. Classification (NCBI taxonomy): domain Eukaryota; kingdom Viridiplantae; phylum Streptophyta; class Magnoliopsida; order Caryophyllales; family Tamaricaceae; genus Tamarix; species Tamarix austromongolica. The sequence goes on from CM077817.1 coordinate 26,587,647, forward strand.
AGTCATACATGGGTTGTGTATAGTTGTGTGTGGTTTCTGAATAATGAGATATGAATAAGATATTAACCATGTAAAGTGGAATATCACTTGAGTCGGGACTGATTGTACCTTATATAATAGTCCACCAGTGAGAATAGTGGCCAAGAATGTGTTGCTCTGGGTTTATATTATATTTACCAATCCACCAGTGAGAATAGTAGCCAGAAGAGTGCTGCTTTGGGTTTGTATTATATTTATCAATCAACCGGTGAGAATAGTTGCTAGGAGCGTGTTGCCAGGAGTTTGTATCATATTTACCAGTCCGCTTGTGAGAATAGTTGGGACCCGAGCTCAAGTAATAAAATCCTTGGACAATAATAACCTATGGAAAAATAATAATTACTTATAGTGGAACACCACATGGCTCGGGACCAGTTGTACCTTATATACTGGTCCACCGATGAGAATAGTGGCTAAGAACATGCTGTCTTAGGTTTGTATTGTATTTACCAGTCCACCAGTGAGAATAGTGGCCAGGAGCATGTTGTCCTAGGTTGTATTGTATTAATTGATCCTCTAGTAAGAATAGTGGGCTCCCTGAATCCATGTGAATATAATTCAAGAGATGACTAATTATTACACTAATGTCTTGATTCTAGATAGTAATGAATGAACTAATATAACTTGCTCATGCGCCTTGATATCTTGCTATAGTATCATTAACTGCTTTATTCTACTTGACTGTATTATCACCTTACTCAGTACGTAGCATACTGATTACCCCTTTTATGGGTGCTGCTCATTCTCACGAGCAGTGTCCCGTCTTGATTCTGTTCAGGTGACTGAGGATGCCCTAGATGACTTTGCCGCTTATGATGATATGATCTGGGTAGAGCGATGTTGTAGTAATCTAGGGTTGGGGCCCTAAGAGAGTGACATTCTGCTATCAACCATTTCAGGTTTCTAGTTTAATGTTTTTTTTTCAATTGAACAATGTTTATATATTTCACTACTTTCTTTGTAACAAATATTTAACCCTTATTATGTTATAAAATGCTTTCCTTTCTATGCTTATCATGGTTATACCGTTTTCTTCTTTACCTTGTGGTTAGTATGAAGAGGGTCTAGGGTAAGACTTATATCAAATATGGCGGCAACACCTTCTCTTATGGTGTATGCTTTTATGTTAAAAATGAAAATTTTCAATGGTAATTTTTAGGGATGTTACATGTGGCGTGTTGTAGAGGCAAAGAAGAAAACACACAATGTAGGAAAAGAAGAAAGAAAAATTGGCAAGAGAAGAAGGAAAAGGAAAACAAAAAGGAAAAAGAAAAGAGAAAAAAAAAGAATAAGGAGATAAGTGTGGGATTATGATTAGGGTTAGCTTAAAAATTGTGATTAATGAAAGAAGATAAGATTAAACCATTAATCATTTGGGATTAAGGTTAGGTTAAAATATAAATTAACTAGACTAAAGGTTAAGGTTAGGTTAAAATTTTAGATTAAGAAATTAGGGTAAGGTAAAAATATTAATACCTCGAAATTAGAATTAGTTTAAAGTATTAATCACTTAGAATTAAGTTTAGATAAAAAATTCAAGGTATTACAACATGATTATATTATATTACATAACATGATTGTTGAAGATAAGCGTGACACGTACTTGCTATATGATGATATATCGCAGTTTGATCAGAGTGATGTAAATGGGCCATATTTATGTAAGCATATCAAGGAGCATGCCCAATGTATTCAAAATACGCTTCAAGTTCGAGATAATGAATGTCACAATCAATTGTTAATAGATTTAATCGAGTATATCTGACAACATTTTGGTTAAAGCAACAACTAACATATGTTTGTTTTTGTATTTATTCTACATGCTTATATGCTAATTTTCATGCTGTTGTCATATTTTGATTGTGTTGTTTTATTATTTATGATTTTCATGTTGTATATCAAATTTCAATTTGTTTGTACCCTATGTCGTTATATTTTATTTATCTTCCATTATTATGTGATTCATAAAAATATCGTAAATTTATTCACGTAGCTCTAATATTAAACAACAAACTCTAAATATATTTTCATTAATGAAATAACATTATTATATGTAATGTAACCTTTTAATTTAATTACTAAGAATTAGAGTTGTAATTTCAACAAAGTTCTAAAGTAAATATGCTGCCATTGTGTGATTTTAATAATGTGGATGAATAATATTTGATTTTAATTAATTTTAAAATAAATTTAGTTTTGAAATCATCATCATTATTATTATTAATATTTTCATTTTACAAATTATTAATATTATTACTAAAAATTTTGAAATTATTTTCATTCTTAATATCATTTTTGAAATAAATAATAATATTTATTTTTGAAATTGATATTATTAATTTTTGAAATTAATATTATTTATTATATTAAAAAGTAATATTTTCATATTTGAAATAATAATTGTACATAAAAGAATAATAGAAATAGAAAGAGAAGAAAGATGAATAATAATAGTGGGGTATAGATTGATTAAATTATATATTTTAATGTTATATTAAAAATTATTGATGTGAAAATGAATTAACTAAAAAATAAAATAAGGATCAACTATTATTTTAATATTATAATTTGTTCAAAAATTAAATGTGATTTCTAATTATGTAACTTGTGATTTTATTAGGGGGCTTTGACACTATTCGGTAAAGAGAAGTTTGAAAAGCTTTTAGTTATTTTTATATAGATTATAAATTTAACTACTTGAATATCTTATTTTAATATTTGGTAAACAAATTTTTAGATTAACAATTTGGATCGTAAAAAAATTCGTTTTAATTGTTTTAAAATATAAATGTTTTAAATTGGCTTATTTATAATTAGATCTTATAAAATTATTTATATTTTTAATCTGCTAATAACTACTACAATAATCAAATATTATCAAACACTTTTATATAAATAATTAATATTATGTAATAATCAAATAAACTAACATAATATACCATCAACTAACTATTAATATAATTAATTAATTTATTGCTATAAGCTATCAACAAGCTGTGAAACAGGACGTTTTCTTTTCCAACGTCAAACAACGGGACAAAAACACCGGTATTTAAACCAGTTGCAGTGCCACCGGTTGGTTACGGTTCAGTTTCTGAAAGACCGGTAAGTTTCTACCATCCGAAAGCATTTTCTCCCAAGGTAGCCAACAACGCGGTCGAATCAAAGCGACGTCGGACGAGGAGGCGAAATTCATATAGATCTGGCGTCTACGTTTAGTTTGGCTTGAGTCCAGCATAGGAAAAGGAGGAAGAAGCTCTTCCGACAATTGGAAACCTATCACCACCATAGAGAAGCAAAGATGATGTCCGGTGGCAACTATACGAGCATTGATAGCCAGAAAGTATCCGGATCTGTCCCTGTAATTACTTCTACATCAGTCTTTTCTATTCTAGAATTTTACTCAAAGGCTGTATAATCAGTATCGTCGTGTTTTTCTGGTTCTGATGCATGTTGAATACTTGATTTTGTTCTTCAGGCAGTCTCAGATCCGGGTCATGTGACTGTGAAATTCGCAGGTGAGAAAGATTTGTCAATACTGCAATGCAGGTGATATTGATTATTGATTCTGCATGAGTATTAAGGAATCATATATGCTTGCTATCCCGTTTGTGTGCTAGATTCAACTCTTCAGACATTTCCACCATCGCAAGCGCAGGGGAAAATATCTGGTGGATCTCGACCACCTCGTGATGCTGACGGTAACTTGAAGTCTTGCCAGTTCTAGCTCACTTCGATTCTGTTTTTCAAGATAAAAGTATTTCACTTTTGATGCGTCATAATGAGTTTCTCTATTTCTCTATCTGTGGTCTTATTTGATGCAATTTCATACTTCAGCAAATCATATTCAAAACGGGGACTGGTTTTGTCTATGTTTGTTAGCCTAGTTAGGTATTTCTAGTCTGTTTATCTGAAAGTTGAAGGAAATCTTACCTATAATGGGTTGATTTCTTCTGAAGAGCTGCAAACAAAAAGATCATGAACGATAGTTATTGTAGCGCTGATGGGACTGAAAAGTGGAGGAAACACTCGTTTAACTGTTAGAAATTTTTTTGTTTGACAAATAGAAATGAGAGTGGCTTATTGCTGGAAGATGTTGGCTCACGGAGTGAGGGCTTGTAGAGGAACAGATTCAATAAAATAAAAGACGATCTTTGATGTGCATTTCACTATCCTTTTTTGTTCGTTCTCCTTTAACTAGTATTGTAGGAGACATAAGACATGATAAAAATATTCGTGAGACATGAGGATATTTTTTTGATCAAGATCTTGTAGTACATTTTCTAGTTCCATGTCTTTGTCTCTATTCCTGTGCAACCTAGAATATTAGTAATGGTGCAATTGTTTTGGATTTCTAACAAGGACACTGGAACTGCGATATTGTGTGTCACGAACTATATTTTATATGTCGCAATTGCCGTAGCGTAATTTTTATTTATTTATTTTGTTCACAAGAAATATTAGCAAATATCGGTAAATATTGGCATATATTGGTAAATATATATCGGTCGATAACTGATATATCACTGATAAATACGTAAAATTCTAAATCCATCGCATATTGCCAATTTCGTGTATTAGCTGATCCGATCCAAAATCCAGTAGATATCAGCCGATATTGCGTATTAGGACCGATATTTAATTGTATGATTGGAACTGAGGGGGCATCTCTAGTGGAAATATTTAGTAGTTTGAAGCCTCACTTCTATTGTTTTGTCGTAGTGGGGTCAGTAGATTTCAAATTTTAGTGCAACTCGTCCTTCATAATCATAAGCTGGAAATCAGCTTGCCTCCCAGGTTCTTCCAACTCATTTTCCCTTCAAGCTCAATACTTTATTGAAGGAAGTGCTTCAGGCTTTGTTAATGCGTTGGTAGGTATGAAATAGGTTGAATACATGTTCTTGGGTGATGCAATCGCAAAGCTCTAGTCTTCTATACTTATCATGTAACACCTTGTAAAATTTAAAAAGGATAAGTATTATAAATTGATAAAATAAATAGCAAAACACTGGGTTATTATACCGTGTTTTCAAAGGAACACAAGGCAAGAACATCAATGATAGAGTTCGTAAATCAAGGAACCAAGGATAAAGCGAGAAATACTCAAGAAATATCTGATTATAATGAAATTAAGAAAAATAACCAAATAAATTCTCGATAGATTGAAAATCAACTAAATATCTACGCTAACCCTTCCCCTATGCATTCATCATCACTACATATGAAAAATAGAAAATGCTAAAAAAAATACGCCACAACTCAAATGGGTGACCCCTCTAGCCACGCAAAACTATTATCTCTTAATTTGATTTCAGAAAAATATAACACAATTTGAACATCTTGAAAAATCATATGAAAAATAGACATAATAAAAGAGTCAGCTCATTAAACCCTTAAGAGAATATTGTCATCATTAGTCAATCTCACTTTCACACAATTAGTAACAACTACCCTCACGGGACTATCACGACTTTTCGAGACCGATCACACTAGATATCTCATAACGTAACACCACCTCGTAGGCACATACTACAACATTAAGTATTTTCGGTGCGCCAATGGAAGATTTCACCTTGCACCACTAATCGGGATACAATCCTACTTTCAAGATTCAAGTATATAAATCTCATCAACATACATTATCAAAATAACCACCATAATAGGTCTCACCAATATTCAATTATACAAATTTAATAACATAAATATTAATGAAATCATATAAGCCTTAAAACATGTATCATTAAAATATAATACAACATCTCAAATAGTACCGATGCTGTACAATCGACGCATTAAAATACATATGCTTTATGTTAATTGGTAAATATTTATAGAACTGATAAAGCCCACAAAAATGCTTAAACACATGAACATCAAAATGTATTGTATGACTTAAATTTAAATATTTATTTATCAACTCATAATATTGTAAGACTATTACCCATAATTATATTTCTGAAAATAACTAGATATGGATTTAACACATAAAATAATAAAATTAATGAAATGACATAAATTTCAACACATGGATAGTTAAAGCATATCATATCTAACAAGGTATATATACTCAACCGATATCTATTATATGTTTGAAGGATAAAATATAAAAGAGTTAGACATGGGTACCTACCGTAAAACAAATGGAACCTCTACTATAAATCACTTGTTAGGACCTGCCACCATTATTTCCTCAAACTTCGAACTAGTATTTGATTATTAGAAACTTGCTGATGGAAGAATAAAACCATCCTTAATGGAAGAAGCTAACTCGTAAACTAATGCTGATTCTTTGTTAGAATAGTGACCGTAGAAGTCTTTGAAAGCCAACAGTGATTAATGATGTCTACTAAGGCTATTTATAGTCGTCAAGAACCTATATCTCCATCACCCTACTCTCGCATACAATAAGCCCACTACTCCACTTATCCATTGCTACACTACTCCACTACTTTAATTTAGTAACTTCCCACTACTCTCTTTGATCACCCCACTAGCGCTTTATTTTGGTGGCTATTTAACCTTGATTTAACAAAATAATAATTCCAAATTATAATAAAAATGTGTTTAAATCAAATCTTAAAATAAGTAACTTTACCAAATATTATAAAATAGTACGAAATACTATTAATTAGTGGGGTATTACATATCCCCCCTTGGTAACTACCTTTGTAGGAATCTCTCTCTCTCTCTCTCTCTCTCTCTTTATATATATGTATATATATTTATGGCAGGCTGGTGGGGAAAAGGTGGAAGCGATCATGGTTGATGGTTCCTCTAGATTTAATGCTTCTTTAAATTGGTTTGCAGATGTAGGCAAGTTTTGTGAGAGTATTAAAAACCTGAGTCATATTTATCCTAGTAGCATCATATCGTTCCAGGATGGAATGTCTAGATTTTTTACTTCTAGACTCTTGGTCTCTTTTTATAGTTATATACATTTCCCTGGGTTGAATGTGAATGTCTGCCTTATCATGATTGTTGCTGCCAGTCATTTCAGTCTGTCTTGACCAACCTCAACTATTGCTGGGTGATTACCAGGTGATCCTAGTGATTTCCTCCGTGGCATTTCTCAGCCGCCACGTCTCTTGTCTAGAAGTTCAGTGTAATCTTTATGACCAACTTCTCAGTTGCCATTACCTCGATTATAATGCTGTCTGTCAATACTACCTACAATCAGTTGCGTAAGCTTGGCCTTCAGATAGATTCTCATTAAGGTGCTGTTATTGCAGTAGCTACCAATTCCACGGCCCTTATTGTAGGACTGCTTGTTGGGGTTTTCATGTCTCATTCTTATCTGTTCTGTCAGCTCATGGAAGACCTTATCTGCTCAAATCCATCACTGTCGTTGGTGTTGGTTGGATGGAGGTAGCGGTTGGTTTAGAAGTTGCCTCCATGCGTGGTGGTGGAGGTGGATGCTAAAGAGAAAACCTAGATACAATGGTAGTGGTAGTACTTTTGATGTGCTAACATCTTGAAGTTTTTGCCATTGAGTTTTGAGGAGGGAGTGGTGCAGTGTTTGAAAAAGCCTAAGGCACGCGCGTAGGTAATGTGAGGCACCAAAATTACTCAAAAAAGCTAAAAAATGATTAAATGACTAAGTTTTTATAAAAAAGTATACCATAACAAGAAAATATGTGGAAAAATAGCAACCTAGGAGTTTAATACTACCAAAACCAGCAATCTATTTAAAACATTGTCTTCGATAAGGACATCATCATTCTCTGATGCACCTGATTCTGACCCATAGCATTCATCATCATCCTCCATTTGTTCTTCCTCTATTTCTTGTCTAGGCATATATTTTTGTGAGCTACTGCTGCTACCACCACTTGCACTAAATCATAGGTTAAACCTCTCTTTATCAAGTCCAGCAGCAACAACAACGATCCCCCAATTCAAATCATCATCCTCAAAAACAATATAATTTTCAACACCCTTTACATATGTGATTCTCCCAGTTAACCATTCATTACTTTCATCAATGTTCTTTTAAAGAAATGGGACCAATCTTGTCCCTCAATTGATATATCTCAATCAAAGCTTGATTGCACTTCACATAAACTAAATCATTCAATTGAGATTGTGCAAGCCTATTCCTTTTCTTGGTAGGAATATGCAAATTTGGAGATACCTCACTTCATTTGTTGGTTTAAGGCATTTAACAATTAACAATTTAACTTTTAAGTACAAGATAGTGAGGTACTTACTTGCTAAAAATACTCTAGTTTCTCTCATACCAAGATGAACTGCATGTTTCACTCAAAATTTTTATAGCAAACTGCTGCAAAGTAGGAGTAGAAGACCCATAGGCTGCTCACCACTTAGCTGCAAATGTTATTAACATTAAAAGATTTAAATCAAATTAAACTGGCATAAAAATGAATAATAAGAATAAAAACAAGAGCACATAAAATAGCTAATTTGATAGTTGAATACCTGAGGCTTTAGTCTCTCTATGCCTAATAGCCATAGGATTTCCGAATAAACCATCTGCATTTTTGTAAGCAGTGAGCTCCTCCATTATCTTATCTTACTTCACAATGATTGGAACCAATCTTTGGATGCACTGATATAAGCCACTCACCACTTCTTCACACTGCTCAAGTTGGGGGATTATTATAAAAAGAATTCTGGATTAAGAAAAAGCCCGGCTGCATGCAATGGGAGATGAAGTTGGCATTCCCATCTGTTATTGATCATTTGGAAAACATCAATATACTTTGATTCATTTCCATTGAAGGTGGATGCGATAGTCTCCTTAGTTCAATCCATAGCCTCATAAATATAACCCATAGCTGGATTCCTCTCACCATAAACCAATCTGAGTGTACGAACCAATGGTCCGGTCAACTTAAGAGCATAGACCAAACCATTCCAAAATGTGGGCTTCAAAACAATTTGGCTAGCTCTTTTTCCACCTAATTTCTTAGCCCATTTACTTGCAACTTCGTGTAAATTCAAATCATGCTTACATATAAGAATTATAAGAAATTGCACATGTATTCTTAAATAAGTAGGAGTTGGGACTTATCACTTACCCACTCTTGAGAGGTGAACAACTTTCTTAAGTTATCTCATTGCTTGTGTATTGATGAAAGAGTGGTAAATGCAGCAACAAACCTTGTCTTTGCTGACCTCAATAAGTTTCTTTGACTTCATCAAATTTATAAGATTTGGTTGCTGGTAGATGAAATTGGTCATATGTATTGTTCTTTTAAGAACTCTATCAATGCCTGAAAATTTAAAAATATCTTCAAGTATCAAGTCAATGCAATGAGCTGCACAGGGAGTCCAATACAAATGTAGATACTTTGCTTCCAAGAGATCGCCTAATCATTAAAAGAAAGTTATACACATATAATCAACTCTTGCATTAATAGTAAAAAGTATAGAAGTATCAAATAACTTGCATATAGTAGCCATTTTGATGCACTTTAAAAATTCTTACCTCTTGTCACGAAATTGCTCCCATTATCTGTAATCACTTGCACCATTTTATGCTCGCCAACTTTTTCTATACTTCTATTAAGAAGCCTATACAACCTATCTCTAGTGTTTGAACAACTTGATGCATCCACTGACTCGATGAACATGCTCCCCTTAGAACAATTTACGAGAAAGTTCAATATGGACCTGTGACATCTATCTTCCCATCCATCTGACATGACAAAGCATTCGGTTCTAGCCTATTTCTCTCTTTGACTTTTCATCAAACCATTGGTTCTTTGGCTTCTTTTCTAAGGAAAGGAACCCTTTCTTCGTAAACACTAAGTGGCTTTTGACCTATGCCAGCTCTAGCAGCAGAATCCATTGCAACTTTGAAGCTAGGATAATTGAGAGCGTTGAAGGAAATACCGGCATCATACAACCATCGAGCAACATCTGCTGCAGCCTTTTCTCTTTGTTCTTTCCTGTAGGCTTCATTAATTGTACTTTGCTTTCCACTTTGAAGAGCTACTGTTTTGGGTGTATAGGAAGCATCGATTGGACCCAGTTGTCTTGCTTTCTTGGCAATGGATGTTTGGCTTACAGCTGCACTCATATGTGTTTTCCCTCTAGGGTCATTGGTCATAAAAAAATCAGCTTCTTCTTGTTTAAGGTCTGCTATATTATAAGATTCATGTAGCAAATTCATTTGGTCACGTTCACTTTTCTTCTTGACCGTGTATTCAATGATCTCTTGTCTATTATGTGCAGACATTTATTACAATTTTTTATGTTTTGGTAACCTCCAACAAGGTATTGTTTGAGTCGATATATCTCTCCTTTAGCTACTTTCTGATAGAATTTACAAGTTACGACATTTTTGTTATTAGGATCAATTAAAATTGCATATTTCCTTTCCACATCACGTTTACCATCACCATCATCCTCCATATTTTTTACTGAATGAGACAAGGTCCTGAATGTTGATCGGCTAATGTGCAGCACACACAAGAAAAATAGAAGTGAAAAAAGACACTAATCAGTAACATACTAACATTACAAAGTGCTCTCTCTGTTGTTTTGCAGATATATTTTTGTTTTTCCCTCATGCTCACTCTCCGTTTTTCCCTAATGCTCTCGTCATTTTTTTTTACAGATATACTTTGTTTTTCTCTTTGTTTCTCCCTAATGCTCTATCTATTTTTTTGCAGATATAGTGATATACCTTTGTTTTTTTGCATTAGGAAGAAAAAATATCTGTAAAAAATATATAGGACCGGGGGGGGGGGGACCAGGGGAGAATAATTGAATAAGGGCAAAAAAAATATAGGATGAAAAAAGGCAGAAATCTACAAAAAATATATGGGAACTAGGGGAGAAAGAAAAATCCCTGTATTTGATAGCAGATAGTGTGGGCTGTAAAGTGTGGTGGGCCACTTCTCTCTAGTTCTCAGCTCGGCTCTTTACGTTATGTAACTTCTCTCTGTCTTTAACTCTATTTCTTGTGAAAAAATATGCTCTATTTTTTATATTTCCTCGATGACCAAGGACCTTGACTCTGCAGTCTCTGCTTGCAGCCTGTTTTTATCTTTTCCGAAATACCTATTACTCTCCCCATTCCCCATATTACTTGGAGAATATTTTCAAGGCAATCAAGGCTATAAATAGGCTTCCCCTTTTCTAGAAAATGTCTATTGAACTCCCCTGATTCGCTGTGTGTGTTTTTCCCCCCCCCGCAGAAAAGCATTTTTACCCCTCTCCCCTAAGTCCTTGTATGTCTATTGAACTCCCCTAAGTCCCTGCTTGATTATTTGCTCAAAGGCCTGCGCCTTTGTGCTTGTGTGCTCTACACCTTAGGTGTGCCTCAACCATCTTACAAATGCTTCACTCACCTCACCTTGTCTAGCGCTAGAAAAGCCCCATCCCCTATTGCCTTATGCCTTAGGTGCGCTTTTTCAAACAGTGGAGTGGTGGAGGTAGAATATTATGTTTTGGGCAGCCCAGTATGCCCTGTGTTTAATAAGTATGCAGGAAACCATATTTTTGCTCCCATCTCTTCCTGGGAGACTCCACTATTTAGGTTGTTGAGGGTTTCTTCTATCCAATGTATTTTCTTCATTAAATAGCTTAATGCTTTAACGACTGCCGTCCAACTCTTCTGATTAAGGTATTCTGTTTTGTAGCTTCTTTGATAGATTCGTGATGCAATTTACACTCTTTCCTCGTCATATGGCCCGGAGTTGTAGCCCAAGTCCTTTGTATACCAATTAGAAGAGGCCCATGTGCAGTGACAAAGCGCGCCTAAAGCACTGGCGAGGTTAGTGAGGTGCATGTAATCCGCTAAGGCGTAGAGGCGCAGAAAGTCATGCAGGGACTTAGGGGAGAGGAGTTGACAATATAAAATTATGCAGGGACTTAGGGGAGAGGATTGGAAAAGGTGAAGCCTATTTATAGTTTTGAGTCTAGTCCTCAACACAGGCTGCAAGCAAAAAAGAGTCAAAGACAAAGAGACTGAGACACATACTTTAGAGAGCTGAGAATCAGAGACAGCGAGAAGAAGTGATCCACACTATCTGCTATCAAGCAGACATACGTACAAAGTATTTTTGAGTAGAGATGAAGATGTACTTATAGAAGACATTGATTTTTGAGTAGCTTACTAGTAATGGTAGGATTAAACTCATAGGTTGCTATTTTTCTAAGCATTTTCTTGTTATGATATATTTTTTTTATGGAAAATTTAGTCATTTAATTATTTTTAGCTTTTTTCAGTCATTTTGGTGCATCACATTGTTTAGGCATGTGCCTTTGCCTTGAACCTAGTGCCTAGGCTCCAAGACCCATGTTGCCTAGGTGTGCCTTAGACCTTTTCAAACACTATCCATGTGGATAGACTTCTTTCCTTAGGTCCTACAGGTTTTGGACTGTTGGTGAGGATATTAGAGGTCGAGTCAGTTTTTTTATTTTCTGTTATTTTCCAGGGTTGGTTAGGATTTAGATTTATCTTTTATTATTTAAAGTCTGTCGTTGAGTTATCCCTATAAATAGGCACTTGTGTATTTCAATAGATCCAGAGATCTATGTGAAGACCCAAGGCTGGAGTTCACCTTACATCAATTAGCTAGAGTGATGCTACAGATATCTTTGGCCTTTAGTAATAATGAAGCAGCCTTTATTGAAAAATGTCGTGGTTGTGGATTCTTTCACATCTGAAGGAAATTTTTTTGTTGTGATCAAACATTTGAAGTACACCCCTTTTTTATGATATTTAAACTAATTCTTCATTCTGCCTCGTTGCAGACACGTTCTCGAAACCAGTTTCCAGCTCTGATGAAGCCGAGTCAAGTGGTTGGTTTCAGGCATTTACTGTTGCTGCCTACAAGCGCTACTTTGATGTTGACACTTCTGATGTCCTAGAGAGAATTAAGGAGTCACTCTTTCCATTTAAAGGAAGTTTTACGGAAATGGTCTCAAATAGCCCAGATCTGTAAGTGAACGCGTCTGACCTTTGTTTTTATCCATTATTTCTGAGTCACAAATAGGGTCGTGTCATCCCTGAGAAAGAGAGAAAATATAATGATGAAAATGTTCCTGTGGACTTCCAACGCTCTGCTCATGGAACTTTCCATATGGCTTTTTGGCCTGGCTTTTGCATATATGGGCATGGTGATACACTGATACTCCTATAATTCTGGTCTCTCTAATTTTCATATAGCATTTATTTGTTGATGCTCTGTAACTCATCCATGTTGCAAATTGGCCAGGGATGACCATAATTTTTTATTTTATTTTTATAGACAACATATTCTGGGTTCCATTTCCGGTTCTTGAAATTTCTGTAAGGTTCAAATCTAATCCTGTCAAGCTATTCAATAGCTTCCATGGCTGTGACTGTGATTGTCAAAAACAAAAATGTTGTCCAGGTACTTGTATATCCGATAAATATGTAATGTTAACTTGTGTATCCCACTTGAAATGTGTTAGGTTGTGCTTGAATCTCGCTTTCCCTTTTCCTTTCTTTCTATTCTTTCTAGTGACTACTTTATTGAGTGTAAGAAGAAGATTTTCTCGGTTTTGGAACATTAATGCTGTTACTTTGGCTCAGTGGCCTCCTAAATATGTTCTTATATGCTCTTTTAACGTGGGTAATCCTTTTATTTTGAATATTGAACAGGTATGGACCATTTTGGATATGCACTACCCTAATATTTGTAGCTGCATCAATCGGTACATTTGTTACTTATGTGTCTCAAAAGCTGCAGAACAAAGAATGGAGTTATGACATTAATGTAGTAACATGGGCCGCGGGTTTGTTCTATGGTTATGTGACCATTGTGCCTTTGGGGCTGTATGTAATCCTCAAGTACTTCTCTGCACCATCTGGCCTTGTTCAGCTTTTCTGCCTGTATGGCTACTCCTTGTTTGTGTTCATTCCTGCACTGGTAAGCTGTTAATACCTTTGATTGCTTCCTGCTTACTACCACGTCCTTGATTAATAAGTTGGTTGAATTGAAGTGTGAAAATCAATCTGTAACCTGATGTCATTGCGATGCATGAAAAGCTAGGGCTTTGCCGCTAGGTAGCACATATATTCTGTGGCACAGCATTTTAACATGGCTGCACCCAAAAACGAACTAAAAGAAAGATGACAGTACTAAAATAATAATTGTAATAAACAGAACAGTAGTATGATTTAGGAGAAGATTCCAATTTATGTTAAGCTTATGGATATTGTGCTATATTTGTTCAATATGCGATAATCTTGTGGCAAGCATGGTTTGGTAGAGCAACCTTTTGACAAAATCATCGTGCTTACCTTTCTCACTGTATTGATTCTGTAATTCTTTGTTAACTCTTCCTAGACTGAGATTTGTATAAGCTAGTGTGAAGTTTCATAAATCAGTCCTTCTGTGGATAGACCACTAGCACTGCGTTGACCCGCCCTCCCTGTAAATATCAATATTCGTGGCATTGCCCCCCCCCCCCAAAAAAAGAAGAAGAAAATAACGGTTTTTGTGAATCAGTTGGACTATACAATGATTCATTATTGTGTTTGCAGTGTTTATCTGTTGTGCCTTTAGAAATATTCCGATGGGTGGTTGCTGGTGTGGCTGGGTTCATGTCAGCAACGTTTGTAGCCCTCAACCTCCGAGCCCATATTGTGTCAGCTGGTGAAAGGTGGTTCTTGATCGTGGCGGCCATATTCCTGTTGCAGGTAGCATTAGCTGTTGTACTGAAGATATATCTCTTTACTGTTTCCGTGTAATACCGAAAAAAGTTGTCAAACGTCCAGAAGTGTAATGACCTGATGTTTAGGATCCCAAAAAACCCTAGAAATTCATCATGATCATAATTCCCGTCAATACAGATTGTAATTCATTCATTTTTGTCTGAGACTTATATATATATTCAAGTATTAAGATAGATGACGATCATAGTTTTACTTGTGACTATTTCTGGCTTTGGATCCAGTATTTGAAGCTTTGCACTTCTGCTTGCCTAGATGTTGCTCAGACTGAAAATTGTTGATCCTCTGAGAAATGAGAATATTCTTTCATACTATTTAATTCCTTGGCGAGTGGGGCGGCAACGAATTTTGTTGCCATCAAATGATTCATATCATATGCGAACGTGGGGCCGCAACGGTTCAATAATCCAATTTTCCCTCGAAGAAAATGTTATATATTCACTAGATTTAACAAAACCATAATCGAGTAGGGAAACGTACACCATGAAAATGTTAGAAGAGGGAGTAGGGATGCTTTTGGTTGGTTTGAAAGGCATAAGGTTTCATGAAGCTAAGTCAATACATAGAGTTTTCTCTTCCCCCCGATAAATATACATGAGAAAGATTTGTAACTTGACCTAAGTATTCCAACTTCAAACTTTATTCCCATGGCCTTGCATGTCAATTAGAAGATAGCTGATAGTAATTAGCATATTATATTAATAATTAACTAATAGTGGATTGATTGTATTAATTGATTTAACTAGCAGATAATATTAGTTATTTATATTGGGATATTTGTATAGAAATATTTGGTAATGTTTGCTAATAATGATAGTTATTAATTGGCTGAAATTGTATATAAATAGCTTTAAAATAACTAATTTTACATAATTTAATCTAAAATAGTCATATTTTAAGATTGTTTCAGAAAAAAGTTTTTTTTTTTATATTAAATTATTAATAAAAAAAGTTTTTCACCAAACACTTGAATTACAAGTTTGATGTTATCAAATCTCTAATTTACATCAAAATTATTAACCCTTTGTTTTATCAAATAGGGACTAAATTGTCATTTGTAGAAATTGAAAAACTTAGTTAGTTTATCACCATTTAAAGCTAGATAAAATTATTCTCATAATTACTCGTTTTCATGAATTTGGGTTATGAAAACATAAAGTATTAAAAAAGTAATTATTTAAATAATTGTAAACAAATATTTAATGTTTGAAAGAAAATAATGGATTTATTAATTGATACGAAGGGAATATTTCATTTTTTAGCGGGCATTAAGATGAACAACCCATCCATTTAAGAAATGAATCAACAAATGCAAAAAGCCATTTCAAGTAGAAGACAAGAAGTAAACAACCATTGTATTGAGCCGATACAAGATCTTAATTAAAGAGAGCATGGAGAGAGGCCAAGATTTTTATAGGTGAATAGCCTTTTAAACAAATTATAACATTTTAGATTAAATATTTAATCACATCAAATTTTTAAATGTTTCACAAAGATTAATGGT
This sequence comes from Tamarix austromongolica, assembly GCA_039764185.1. Taxonomy (NCBI): domain Eukaryota; kingdom Viridiplantae; phylum Streptophyta; class Magnoliopsida; order Caryophyllales; family Tamaricaceae; genus Tamarix; species Tamarix austromongolica. The sequence continues at coordinate 26,603,864 of CM077817.1, forward strand.
TTGAGGTAAATGAGTTCTTCTAGAAATAAATAAATAATTGAAACTCAAAATCACACAATTTTTTATGAGCTTTCCCACAATTAGATTTTTAAAGTTACTTTACTTTAATCTACCGATAACTATTACTATATGTTAATATTATCAAACACATCCAAACAAATAATTAAACTCACATATTAATCAAATCACCTAAAATAATATCCTATTAGCTAACTATTAATAAAATATGTTAACTACCAATTGCAAGCCAAGTGACCTTAATTAGGCTAGAAGTTGCAATGTGCCTATGTTTTTTTGTTTGCAAATAAAAACAGATTTTTATTGAAACATTGACATCAAACTGTACATCATGCATAGAGGTGGGCAACATGTCATACATACAAGGTTTGAGCCGGGTTAAAATTAGGTCCATTATGTAATTGAGTCAAGTGTTCTTTAAGTTCAGAGTCAATTTGGATAATAACAATTTAAATTATATTTATATTGGATAATATCATTTCGAGTGAAGAGAATACCAGAATGGGTGTAGGTCTAACTCATTGAATTTCTTTGAGTTCAAGTTTGATTAAGGCCTAGAGACTTTAGATCGGATCGGGTTTAAATTAGGTTGATTCGGGTCTATAGATTTTGGGTTGTATTAGGTTTGAGTCAAGTTAATTTAATTCATAATTTAAATTGACAATAATTTTTATTAATTTAATATAATAAATTAATTGAATTTTTTGATTTATCAATATTGTTATGCTTTTTATAGTAATTTTCATCATAATATATGTAATAATATAACAAATTGTTATCATAAAATATGTAATAATAGTAGTAATAATAAATTATTATTATTATAGTTATTGCTATAAATATAATTATAAATATTATTATATACTTAATTATAATAATTATAATTATCATGTTAATAATAATAATAATAATTGTTATTATTATCATCGTTGAAAATGTAATAATAATCATTATTATTAGAAATACAAATATAAATTTTATTATTGTCACTATAATAATATATATCATAGTTATTATATTTGTAATTATACTTTTTATTTTTATAATAACAACAACAATAATAGAATTTTTTATGATCTAGTCTGATCGATGCTAATATGATATTAAAATAAAGTGATGGAAACATAGTCTTACTAGTTTTGTTTCATTTATTGTTATATGGGTCGCATATTATTATTTTTGCATAAAATTTTATTAATAAGATAGTTTATTGATGTTTACGTAGCCACTTGTATGAGGTAAAATGTTACATTTATAAATTGAAATTGACTTTAGTTTGGATCAAGATTGTAATTATATATAGGTATGGATTGTGTCAAATTTGGGTCATTTCGGGTTGGGTATCTATAGGTTAGATTGTTATTATTAGATTTCTGTCCAGATATGAGTCAATTTTTTTTGGAATAGGTTATTTCGATTGGGTCATATAGGTATGGGTTATTATTGGGTAGGAAAAATTTAGGCTAGTTTTGGATTGATTCGAGTTGTTTTAAAATTTAGGGTTGAGATCGTGTTTAAACTTTTGAGTCCAATTATGGTTTTGACTTAGCTCATTTGGATCGAATTATTTAGATTGGGTCAGATTTGTTAGGTCTAATCATGTACAACCATTAGGGGCAGTCTTTCGATCAAATAACATAAGAAGGTTGTCTCCTAGCCTACCTAATGAGATTACGTGTAATAAAAGAAAATTATAATCCTCTATCATACGTCTAAATTCTGAAACATTTGATCCCTTCGATCTATTTCTTCTCTTCAACACTTGTACTACCTTTAAGGAGTTTGTTTATGCCTCTAACAGTCACGGAAGCACAAACCTTAATAATAAGTTTGGATGGTGGGTAACCTAGGTTAACAAAGGTTATATAGTTAGTTGACCATGTTTGGTAACTTATTATATAATTTAACTATATTGGGTTAGATTAAACATTAATATTCTTTAATCTCCTTTTATTTTTAAAATATTAACCACTAAATTGGTGATCAAAGGGGTTACGTTTAACTTGTTCATAAATTTTGGTTATTCACCCTTTTCACCTCAAAATAAATAAGGTTATGGTCTATTCACCTTAGTTAACTTAATAAATATCCAAATAATATTTTAAAATATTTACCTCCATATACCTAACCTAGGATTACCTACCTTATTTTACCTAGCCTACATTAACCTTAATATAAATGGATCGTAAAGCTAGTGCTTATATCATCTGTACCTCCCTTGGCCTATCATCTCTCTTCATTGTAGCCCTCAACATATCTCTTAAACTATCCCAGACGACGACTCTAGCCTTCATAAAGCCACCATTCTTGCCTGTTGAAGCATCCACATTTAATTTACATCAGAACTTACTAGGTTTCATCTACCACCTTTTCCCAACCCCTTAGGGTTTTTAGCAGTTATTCCATCATCGATTCTCCTCATTGTGGCCCTTTACATTACTATATGGCAATCACCTATTTCTTACAACATTGCATCGACTACCTCATCCAATTGATGTTGTATTAGTTGCGAATAATGACCCCTTGCTAATCTATCGGGTTGATTCCGCTGTCCTTCCTAATGACTCCATAGAACAAATTGATAAAGGAATACAAAATTGTTAAAATAATAAGAAATTTAATCCTTAGATCAAGAGCACAATTCTAAGGAAATTTAATTTGAAGATTTCAAGGACAAGAATGAATATTTACTAGAAGAATAAATTAGAGACTTTTATTGAGTATGAAGATTGGTAGAAAATGAGAGCTTTAAAACTTTATAAATGGTAAACATATGGCCTTTTATATCTTCCTTCATCTTTAACCAAAAGACTCAGCCATTATTAGCTGACATATGTATTAGAAATTTCCACCTAACATTAATCTGTGTGAGAGGAAGTGTACAAGTTACCACCTAATGATCATTTTTATGAGTTGACTCCTGTCACCTTATAAGCGAATATGCTAATGAGTATCAAATCTCTTATATCAAGGGATTTTTCTTACCACTCTCAAACATATCATATTTGCTTTATCCGTGTCTACATTTTCTCCCTCCGTCTCGGCTAATAAGTCATCCTAGATGAGAAGTCTCCCCTTGGCCATAACTTAGCCAAACTCTTCTCAAGTTCTATCTAACAACCAATCTCATTAGTTGGTCTTTGTCTATTGTCCTATGATATCACCCTTTGTTGATGCCTTTTGGCCATCTCACTTTGCTTTCACCTTTGGATGATGCCTTTTACTGTCACCTTTTTTCTATTTGACACCTCTCATTGATGCTGTTTGATTGACTATAACCCTTTTCCCTTGGTTGGAACCTTTTGACTGGCTGTCATCTCTCACCCTTTATTGACCCCTAGGTCAGTCAATATCTTACATCTTATTTTTATGATAACAATATGTTTAAATAAGTTAACATGGTTGCTTTAGTGTTCATGAGCTATGTCGATAACAAGGATTTCAAACACACTTATTCAAATATTTTCTCAAGTGTAACATTTAAAAGACCAATCCAGTTTCAAAGTACAAGAGAAGAATATATCAAGATTACCAAGACTCAAGACTTTAAGATATATACTTCATGTCTTAGGTTATCTTGTAAAGTAGTTTGAGCATAATTCTTTTGATTTTAATCTCTTGGGACATTTTAAAATCCTTATTAAAATTTATTTAATGTAAATTTATTATTTATTTTAAAATTTATATCCTTTTAAAAGTATGTTTTAAAATGTTGGTTCTGTTTGAAATTGACTGAATATTCTAAAAAATGATTGACATATTTGGTTCAAACCTAGGACTTCAAATGACATTTGTTGAAACTTTGGCTTTATATCCAGATATGACAACCTCCCTTTGAGTAATGATTACTTTGATGTTGTCTAGCCTATAACGCCTTTTCCCTTGAGTAATAAAGCATCCCTCATTAATTCTTTTTTACTTTTATTTTTATTACATAGATATAAAAATGAGCATAAGAAAAGACTTATTATGGCTTTTGCACACTCATGGCTTCGGTCTTGATGATGACTTTTGACCTTTCCTTGGTCTATTCACCCGCCCGACTTCTTAGGCTGCTTAACTAGCTCGTCAAAGGATGCACATCAGCGCTTCTCTAGTGAAAGACCTTATGGATACTCTAGAAGGGGTGAATAGAGTATTTTATAACAATAATGCCAAATTAAAATTTTGTGAGAAATAAGTAGGAGGATGGCAAACAATAAACACACGATTTATAGTGGCTCAAGAAACTTTACAAAGTTTCTCTACATCTACTACCAAAAGGTTTTGCCTTTTGGATTTGAATATCTCTTTATTTAGAGTATGTGTTTGATGATGATCACTCATTTCTTGGTTTATGAGCCTACAATCTCAATGGCCCTTTAGGAGATGATTTATATTTTGCCTAGTTATCCTCTCTAGGTTTATAAGACTACAATCTTAATGACATCTCTTAGGAATTCTAGACAACACACCACTTCTCACTTGTGTTTGAGATGATGAGTTTGAATGAATATAATAATAATCTTCACTAGTGAGTATATGAAAGTAAGTAATCACCAATGAAGATTTTTATCTAGCTAGAGAAATAATAATAACAAGTGTATGAGCACTATAGAAAAATATAAAGAACAAATTGAGCACTAAAGAAGTTTGATTTTGATTTAAAAGTGTAAAATCAAAGCTCTCTTTAATTCTTTATAAGATGTGAAAATGATAATTTTAGGAGAGTTATGCCCACTTAATTGATATTTATTAAAGTCTAACAACTCTTATTTATAGTGATAAAAGATGGAAAAAATTAGCACTAGCCGTTGGGTGTAAAAAGTACTCCAACGGTCGAATTATAACGGAGAGAAAATCTTAGAAATGCCCAAATTAGTCGACTGGTTTTGACAAACCGGTTGATCAGTGGAACAGTTCTCAACATTGCACACCTTTACAAAAAGGACCATAACTTGAGCTACAGAGCACGAAATTGAGTGCTGTATTTTTTGATGTAAAGTAGGCATTTTAAGATTTCAAAGGAGATATTATTAATACAAAAGTAATTTCTATATCATTTTAAGAGTTTATTAATCCAAAAATAATATCTATCAAGGGACATAATCACTTATGGTGGAACACTATGTTAGTTGGGGCCAGATTGATCCACCAGAGAGAGTAGTGGCTAGGTGCGGGGTGCCCTAGAGACCGATCCACCAGAAACTAATAGTGTCGAGGCACGTTCTACCTGGGTGTTGCCGATCCACCAACTGTAATAATGGAATTCCCGCACTCACATGGATATAATTCGAGAGATGATAATTGAATAATGATTAATTAAAGGCTTAAGACCAAAAGTATTGATTTCACCTTTATGATCCATTGATATATTATGAGTTTGGCCTTGGTGCCTACCTCACTCTAGGTATGTGATGTCATTGCTAAGTGAATAGGACTTGTGCTATGCATTTCTTATTGTATGAGGTGTAGCATTATGTATTAGCTTTTATGTCGATTATGATTATCTCTGTGCTCACGTATATTATCATGTTTATATCGTTATGTATGAGGTATTGCATGCGGGCTCTGCCTCTTGGTTTGGTATAAAGGGTTACTCAGTACCATAGTACTGGAGGGTTCCATTTGTAGGTCTTTGCCTATTCAAAGTGTGATGGGCGAGAACAGTTCCCACTACTTGACTACGCCATACCACCAGGTGTGAGTCGCCTATGCCTTGGTCCAGAAGCATGCCTCCATCAGAGGAAAGAGGAATAACAAAGATATAGAGTTCAGAGAAAAGAGTCAGTGTTCCAGTAGCAAGGTTTTGTGGGTTCAACCTCAACCTCAAGCTAGGGTTCGGCGTAAGAAGAGTTAGAGTGCTTCCCGTGGCAAGGCTAGAAAGAGATCTATTTGGCACTACCATTGCCACTGTTGTAGAAGAGATCATCTAGGCTAGGACTTCATGGGAAAGCCAGTTTATTGCCACAACTATGGACAATTGGGGCATAGGAGCTTCGAGTGCTATAGCACACCCCGTGAAGAAATTTAGAGATTCCAGCAACCATTGGTTTAGCAGAATCAGATGCTCGAAGCAACCCGTTAGCCTCTCTAGTGGGAGCAAACGAGCAAGTGATCTATCTCGATGCGTCTTCTTTAGGCATACCATTGAGTCCCTTGTAATTGCTTTGAATTATTAATTTTGTGTGTAGTTGTTTCTCTAGCTGCCTCTTGGTCAAATAGGTTTTCCCTTAATGGGGTAGTTACCCCAAGTACCTTGGGATTCCTCTTTTGTATCTCTAGTAGTAAGGCATAAACTTTGGGGACAAATTTTTTCTTTAAGGAGGTAGTGATGTAATACCCTAAAAATCTAAAACCTAGAATTTAATAAATAACCATCATTTGGGATAAATTAATTTTTAAATTTATGTAATTTAATTATTTTGTGAATTTTTTAGTGTATAAAAATGGACATGAATATTTAATAAATTAAAATAAATAATTTGTTATTTTATCATACTTATTTTATTTAAATAAATTTCTAAGCCAATACTTTACTAAAACTTACCCTTTTTAAAATAACATATTAAATTCTAATAAATTAAATTATTAAATTAATTTATCTATCAAAAATATTAAATATCATTATTCTAAAAATTATTTTATTTTATTTTATTTTTCCTTTTTCTTTCTTTTTCTTTTCCTCATTTTTCCTTTTCTTTTTCCCCTTCAGCCCGCCTGGCTTGTGTCCCTCCTTTCTCCCTCGTGTCGGGCCACCGGCCCACATCCCTTCTCCTCTCCCTTTCTCCTCGTGTCCAGCCCTAGCCCGTCTCTCCCTTCCTTTTCTTTTCCTTTCTCCCCCCGGTTGGGCTAGCCCAACTCCCTCTGAAATGCCCCAAAAATTTTTAATTTTAAAAATTATATTTAAATGAGGTTTTATTACAAAAAATAATTTAAAATAATATTTTTTTTAAAATAAAAGATATTTAATTAGGGAAAATTAAGAAGAAATGTATAAGTATTTTAATTAGGAGAAATTTGGGTATTTTAGCTAATTAAGGATTTTATTTTAAAAATTAATTAAATAAATTATTTTATTTAAAATAAGAGGGAGAAAATAGTTTCAAAATAATATGAATTTTATAAATAATTTAATTAAAGAAAATTAGAGTGATTTGCTAATTAAAATGAAATTTATGGAAAATCTTTTAAAAATCCTAATTTAGCCTAAAAAGGGATTTAAATATTATTTTATTTAAATATTATTATTTTTAATTATCCCAAATATTTTAATTAATTTAAATACCTTATCTAATTATTTTTCTCTTTTCCCTTTTTCCTTTTCTTTCTTCCTTTTTCTTTCTTTTTCTTTCTTTTCTTCTTTTTCTTTTCCTCCATTTTTCCCCGTTTGGGCTGCCCTCTCCCATGGCCCAATCCTTTTTTTCCCTTCTTCCTTTCCTTCGGCCCAGCCCGCGCAGCACAACCATTTCTTTTCTTCCGCCATCGACGCGCTGCGTGTCTTCCGTTTTATGCTCGAAACTCGTCGTTTCATTTAATGTACCCCTCCTCGCGCCCGATCGGCCCGATCTGCCTCTCCTTTCTTTTCTCCCCGACCGCCGGTCCGCCTCCCACCTTTCTTTCTTCTTCCTCCCTTCCCCGACGTCGAAGCACCTGCAACGTCACCGCCGCCACGCCCTGGTTTTTCGCCGGCGATCTCGCTCGATTTGACCGGTCTTTTCCTCCATTTCTCTTCCCCCTGTTTCAGCGACTGCATGGACCAACCCAACTCTCCCTATTATTGCGCGATCCTCTTTCTCTCTCCTACACATTCCCCTGCCCGAGATTTGTTGCCACCGGCCATGGGATGCCGCCGGTGACCATAACCCTACTTGCCCAACTCTCTCACCAACCCACAGAACCCTAGCCTCCCTTCTAACCCTATAAATACCTCCCATAATGGCCCTGTATCGAGCCTTTGATTTCTTACCCAGAAATCATCCCTTGTCGCCGCCGCCACTTTAGACGCATCGTTTGCCGCCTCCGGCCAACTTTGACCCCATATATGGCCACCAAAATCTTCCCTACACCTTTCTCTATCTAACCAAATGTCCCATATCTCTCTATTATTCCTGCACAAGTATCCCCGACTATGCGAACTTCCCTTCCCGATCAACCCTGATTTCTACCTCCGCCACCCTTTGCGCCTCCCTTAGCCACCACTTTCGTCGCCTCTTTCACCTCCCATTCTCTTTTGCAGACCCTCCTCTACCCTTTTCTACCTTCCCCTACCTTTATTTTCCTCTTCCTCCCTCTCCTTCTCTCTTTCTCTTCTTCTCCTCCATTCGGCCACCACCATCACCGCCGTGAGCCGCCACCTTTGACTGCGCCGCCACCTCCATTCTACTCCTCTCCCTGTAGACATTCTTAAACACCCCATCTCCCACCTCCTTTCTGCCTCTACTTTTCCCAGCATTTAACTTTCCTCTCTTTCTTCTCTTTTTTGGGCCACTGCCGCCGCCGTAGTGCACCACCGTCGGTGCCACCTATCCCCACCAGCCTATGGTTGAGCCCTAGACCCTCTCAGCCTTTTTCCCTATTTTTATAACCCTTAAATTATTTTATTTCAATTATTTGCATATAAATACTATTATTATTATTAATATTTATATTTTTTATATGTATTATTATTATTATTAGTATTAATGTTTTGATTATTATTTCTATTCAGGGCTGAATCCCTATTGTATTTTTAATTCAATTTTATTATTATTGTTCTTATTATTTCTATTATTACTATTATTAATATTAATATGTTATTATTATTATAATTATAATTATTTTTATTTTTACTATTTCAAATTTTTTTTGGTAAGAATGTAATATTATTACCAGAAAGGAAAGTACATCCATGGTTCAACAATACATCCTAACCTCAAGACATCTATACATCAATTCCCCCATTTATCAATCATGCTAAGATATTTTTGGGCATTTATGGTTTTGATAGTGCTAAAGCAAACAAAAAGCTCTGCTATCATGTTTCTAATGACTCTTATTGGGAGGGGCTACTTGAGCTGGAAGATGACAGTGTTTCGACTGGACCAAATTTGGTATATGGTGGCTGCAAAAGTGGCCCTCCAGATTTGTCCTTACCTCGACCTTTGTTGGTGATGTTGATCATCCAAGAAAGGAAACTATGCCATGTAGTGAACCTATGAGGTAACATAAGCCAATTGAGGGTTGATGTAACACCCCCAAATTTACTACTGAAAAATTTCATTTAATTAAAAGGGTTTAGCAGAAGCAAAAAAATAAAACCGTAAACTCGGGGGCATTACCGCCATACTTAGTACCAGATCGGTTCACTCCTACCATTCCAGTACTAAGTACTAAGGCTAAATAAAGTTAACATTAAACATGAATCATAAATAAAACACAAGTCATACAGAAATCAGAGTGCGATTTAGGATTACAAACCAAAGAGTACGTGACTAGGGTTTTTCAAACATAAAGCGTAGTACAAAAACACAACTAAAATATGACAATACAAGGTCCAATAAAAGAAATAGAGTCCGGCCGAGTCGCTCTCGACCCCCAAGTTAGGTTTAGGCTCAACGCTTAGCCCCATCCGATGCCTCGTAAGTGTCTTAGGCATCGAAGCCGTCGTCCCCTGCCTGCACAAGCTCAGATGGGTCTTCTGCTCATGGGAATGAGCAACACCCATGAAACGGGTGATCAGTACGCTACATACTAAGTAAGGTAACAGACGCACTAAGGCCAACATACACAAAGATACATGACATAGCAGACATGGCATAATTACGTAGATAACATGCAATAACATAGATAAACAATACCGGTTATGAACCAGATAACTTTTTCATTAGATCTCTGATAATTATAATCGATTCACATCATAGTCTTTATCATCCCATATGAGTGCGGGAACCCCACTATTATAGCCGGTGGAACGGTCACGAGGGCCATGCCCTGCCACTATTTTAGTCGGTGGACCTGTCACGAGGGTAACATACCCTGCCACTATTATTTACCGGTGGACCGGTCTGGCCCCGACTCACAAGGTGTTCCACTGTAAATATTCTTATCTTTCCCATGTCTTATCATTATTATGATTGGTTTGTTGAGCACGGAATCCCCCACTATTATAGCCGGTGGAACGGTCACGAGGGCCATGCCCTGCTACTATTTTAGCCAGTGGATCGGTCATGAGGGTAACATACCCTGCCACTATTATTTACCGGTGGACCGGTCTGGGTCCGGCTCAACATCTTTCTTTGTAAGTGATTAGTGTCTTAACATATCTTATTCAAAAGATTTTCACCCTTGACATGTATGGCTAGCTATACTCGCACTTATCCTCCCAAGAGGGCCTGCCCCATATCTTGAGACTTCTGCACCTCCTAACTTGCCTTGACATCCTTCCCATAACCCACTTTCTGACACTGGGAACCCAACTTCTAAGTGTGTGGGTCAGGGCCCACCACCTTATACCCCAAGGTCTACTCACCACCTTACCCTAGGGTTTTCACCAGAAACCCTAATATGGGCCTATGTGGCCCTTCCTTTCCTGCCTTCCACAACCCACACTACTATAACGCTTCCCTCAGACTCAACTCTCCCCTCATACCTTGCTCCTCCTCATTTATTTTTATTATTTTCTTTTTCTTATTCCACCTTCTCAAATTAGGGTTTCCTCCCCAAACCCTGGTCGATCCCTAGGTACCCTTATATTATCTTACGTACTATTTTTCACCTTGAGCCTCCAGACTCCCAAATAGACCTTTCATTGCCTTCCCTACGTCCTACAGTAACTTTCCATACGTAAGGTTTGCCCCCATGTGGACCTTAACCTCCCCATGCAAACCCCTCCATGCAAACCCCTTGATCTCTACCATGCAAACCCTAGTTCCTCCCATGTAACCTTAGTTTCTCCCACTCTTCCATTTTATTTAAATCCCCTTTTTCTCGTCCAATCACGGATCATAGATTACCTAGGTCATCCTTACCTACGTAAGCCAACTTACTTCCCCTTGGTTATCTTAATTTCTCATTTTTCTCTTTCATGCCCCCATTCCACAACACCTCATCAAATAACCTAGCATGCATGTCCTAAGGGTTACATCCCATCACATCATATTTGCAGCATATCCATATTAGCACATACCAGACAAGAGCACGAGAACATACTTCGGTTCCAAGTTGTGCTACACAATAAAAATAGATAACCTATAGAACACAACATATAAATCGTACAAGGCATCCAAGGCAAGTAAAACACGTAACACACAGGCGGCCTTAGTTACGTCCTTACCTAAAGCGACGCCGGGCTTGGAGCATGCTCCTACAACTCCTTAGGGTTTTGGTTTGATTCACCTATAAAAGGAAAAATACTAAGGATTAGTTTCCCTCCTACCAAAAGTACCATTACTCCTTATTTTAGTCTAAGATTAGGATTGTTATTATTAAAGGGAGTATTATACGTGAAAACTAGGGTTTTTATCTTCAAGTTAGCCCACTAGATATTACTAGCCAAAATATGCTTATTTTAAATATTTAATGCCATACTTATAGTATTAAACCTAATAGCTTTATTATTATAATAATAGTACTAATATTAGTTATAGCAAAATAATGGCAATAATAATAATAATAGTAATGCTAATGCTTATAGTGATAGAAACCCTAGTATTTTTAAGGCTAAGTCTAATAATAGTATTAGGGTTACAATAATAGTATAATAACTGCAATACCAACAAAGTATAAATATTCCTAAAGATAATAATGATAAAAGTTATATGTTGAATAATAATAATATAAGGGTTCAAATGTTTTGTCACAATAATAGTAATAAAATAATAACAATAATAATAGTAATAACTAATAATGATACCATATTAACAATGTTAGTGCTAAAGGCATTAGGAATAATATATTAATGATATTCTAATATTAAATAGTAAAATACTAAGGCTTAAGTATTCTTCCTTTTTAACAACAAAATGATAATACTCCAACTTCGGTTTAAATAATAATAATAATGATAAGAATGTTAAGTACAATAATAATAACAATAACAATGATAATAGTAACCAAAATGATAGTAATAATACAAAGGTCCAAATATTTATATTAATAAATAAGAGTGATAATGGACAAGGTTAGTATTAACTATGTTAGTAAGGAAATAATGATAATGATAATGATAATGGTAATAACAATAGTAATAATACCAATAATAATAATAATAATAAGTTAGGGTTAAGTAGTGATAATAATAATAATAATAATAATAATAATAATAATAATAATAATAATAATAATAATAATAATAATAATAATAATAATAAAGAATAATACTAATAGTAATGATAATAAAACTGGTAATAGTAGCATAAGGTTTCAAACATTTACCGTAATAGTAAAGATAATAATAATAGGCCATAGCTAGCATTAGTAATAATAGTAGGAATAATAGTGAGGTTAGTAATGATAATAATAGTAAACGAGGAAAAGTCCCAATCATAATAACACCAAAGTTGTAGGCCATTATTAACGATAATATTATTATTGGTTAGGAAAATCATAAAGTTAGGTTAAGTAATGATGATGATGATGATGATGATAATAATAATAATAATAATAATAATAATAATAATAATAATAATAATAATAATAATAATAATGATAACCATTTTAATGCTAAAGTTGTAGCCTTTTTAGATAACATACCCTAGTTATAAGTATTTTCTGAAATTAGGTTAGGAAATAAGGATGATACATAATAATATTAATAATGGTAATAATAATAATAAAATTAACAATGATAATACAAACTAATAATAATAAGAATAATAATAATAGTAATATTAAGGATAATACCATTAATATTAAATAAAATTATTAACAATTACAGAAAATAGTTTAGGGGCCGGGGAAGTTGGAGCACCACCTCAAGTTAGTGGTGGAACCGGCGGCGGCGACGGCGACGGCGGCGGTGGTGGAGGAGGAAGAGAGGGGAAAGATGGGTATGTAGGCTAAGAGAGGGGAATTGGAGGGGTGTTTGAGGTGGAGGAAGGGGCAGCAGGTGAAGAGGGATGGAATGAAGGTGGTGGTGTGACTGGGAGTGGCGGCGTGGCGGCCAAAGGTGGTGGAAGATGGAGAAGGTAGAAGGAGAGGGAGGCAAGGGAGATGAAGGTGTGGGAAGGTAGGGGAAGGTCCCCTGGGTGTTTTGGAGGGTGGAGGAGGTGCTGGTGGCAGCGGAAGGCGGCACAAGGGGCGGCGAGGGGCTAGAGGGGGCTGCTCGGGGTGGCAATTTTCGCACGGCCAGGGTGGCTCGTGCAGGGCAAAATAGAGGGTGGTGGTAGTTTGGTTTCGTAGAGGGAAGTGTGGGGATGGCCTTGGTGGGTGAAGTTTGTGGCGGCAGTCATTAACGACGGCGAGGCAGGGATCTGTTTGGACGGCGACAAAAGGCCAAGTTTCTGGGCTTGCGAAAAAGGGAGCTCGGCTATGGCTGCCCCGGGGGTGTATTTATAGGTCAATTGAGGGGCAAGACGACAAGAGAAGAAGAAGACACGCGGGGCAGGTGTGGCAGGACCACCGGCTGGTGGTGGTAGGCGGTGCAGTCCTGCTAATTGTAGGTTAGGTTAGGTCGGGAGAAAAAGGAAAGGAGGTGGCACGCGAGGAGGGGAGAGATGGGGCTTGTTGGGGTCAAAAAAGGGAAGAAAATGACGGGGAGGGGAAGAGAGGGAAGGCCGGACGGTGTGCGGTTGTGGCCGACAGAAGGGAGGCTGCAGGTCGAGTTACAGGTAGGCGCTGTAGGTTAGGGAAGAAGAAGGAAAAGGAAAGGGGGAGGACCGGTCGGTCCAGGGGAGAAAAGAAAAAAGAAGAAGAAGATGGAGGACGGTTCGGCCTGCTGGGGGAACGGGTGACGAAGGAGGGCTGGGGCGGATTGCGCTGCACGAGCCGGGGAAGGGAAAGGGATTTGGGCCAATGGGCTGGCCTAAACCGGGGGCAGGTGGGGAGATGGAAAAATATGTAAAGGAGGAAGAAAGAAAAAGGAAAAGAAAGGAGAAAAGGAAAAAGGAAAATGAAAATAATGATAAAATGGTTGGCTTGGGGTATTTGGTCCTTATTTATTTATATATTTAAGTTGGATATTTAATTTTAATAATAATTATTCTAAGTATAATAATTAAATTTATTTTTAGATTAATTGGGCTATTTTGGATATATTTTCCTTAACTCCCATTTTAATTAGTAAAATGTCCAAAATTTTCTAAATAATTTATTTATTATTTTCTCTTTACTTTCCTCAATTTATTTCCTCTTTATTTAATAAAGTAATTTATCTTCTTAATTTCCCTAAGAAATTATTATTCTGCCATAATTCTTAAATTAGGATTTTTGGGGTATTTCAGTTGATCTCCAAATAATGTGTGCATAGGGATAGTGAATAAGGAGATGATTGATGTCCTCATCATCTTGGAGACAGCTTGAGCATTGTACATCATTTAGGATATTCCATTTCTTTAGCTGGGTTTTGACAGTCAGTCTTTCATGGCATGCCATCCATGTTATGAGCTTATGCTTGGGTAATCCAGGGTGATTCCAAACTAGGTCTACCCATGGAATAGGGGGGCATGACTTCTGATTTTATTATAAAAGCTACTTATAGTGAAATTTCCTAGAGAGCCACAGGTGCTGAAAAATGTAGCTCCATACTTCTGCATGTTCAGGATTTGCTTTTGAGTCTAGGAGGTGTCTTATGGAGGTTTGATCTGCCATATTGAGCCTTCCCTGATATATTTCTCATGAACCCATTTAACCCACAGGCTTTCTTTGAGTTGAAAGAGTTTCTAGAAGTTTTTTGCAATGCAAGCCAGGTTCCAGGTCTCCAGTCTTTTAATATTGAGTCCCCCTTCCTGTTTGGGTAGGCATATGGTGGACCATGCAATGGGACCTTTTCTTTTTGAAGAGTCCATGTTTGACCAGAAAAATCTTCTGTAGAGAGATTCAATGTGCTGAATGACATTTTTGGGGAGAAGAAAGACTTGCAGCCAGTAGTTGGTTATACCAAATATTACTGATTGCAAAAGCTGCAGCCGACCAGCATAACTTAGAAGCTTATTTGTCCAGGAATACAGTTGTGCTGTGATCCTATCAATGAGAGGCTGGTAGAAGGAGATGGATAAAACTGTGGAGCTTAGAGGAACATCTAGATATTTGAAAGGAAAGGCACCTTCTTTAAAACCAAGCTGGGACAGGATGGATAATTTTCTTGAAGAATCAATACCTCCAAAAAAGACTTCACTTTTGTGGGGATTGACCATCAATCCTGAAGTTTTTCCAAAAGATTCCAGGATGAATGCAAGGCAATGGGCAGAGTCTTTATTTCCTTTGCAAAATAAGTGGAGATCATCAACAAAGCAGAGGCTAATGATTTTTGATTTCTTGCAGTCTGGATGTGGTTTGAAGTCTTTGAAGTCCCAAAGGGTATGAAGCATCCTAGTAAGATACTCCATAGCAATAACAAAAATATATGGGGACATTAGATCTCCTTGTCTAATTCCTCTTTTTCCTTGGAAAGGATTGCATAAAGAACCTTGAATGGAAATTGAATATCTAACAGTTGTAATACATTGCATGATGAGATGCACAATGTGAGAAGGGAAGTTCAGTCCTAACAGGATTGATTGAATAAAAGGCCATTCCAGAGAATCAAAAGCTTTTTTAAGGTCAATGTTTAGCATCATCCTTGGACTAATGTTCTTCCTGCCATACTTCCTAAGGAGCTCTTGAGCAAGCATGATATTATCACCAATCCCTCTCCCTAAGACAAAAGCTGATTGATTGCATGTAATAATTTCACCCAGAACTTCAGTGATTCTGTTAGCAATCACTTTGGAAAAGATTTTATATATAACATTTCAGCAAGAGATGGGTCTATATTCAGTGATTTTTGTAGCATTCTTCTTTTTGGGGATGAGGTGGAGAGTGGTATTGTTCATTATCTTTAAAAGATGCCCAGTGTTCCAGAAAGGTTTGACAGCCAAGATTATATCATTTCCCACCATAGGCCAAGCTTGTTTGAAAAAATGAGCATTAAAGCCATCCGGACCTGGGGATTTTAAGTCACCGATACTGAATAAGGCTTTCTTTATCTCCATATTAGAAATGGGGTGTAGAAGCTTATTTTTGCTATGCTGAGATAGGAGAGGGCCATTCTGCAGGACCTGAGTATCAATGGTAGAGAGCCTGGGGTTGGTAGTGCCCAAAAGATGATGATAGAAGTTTTGGATATTAGCTTCAATATCTTTCCATTTGGTGAGTTGAATGCCACTTTCATTGTGTAGTCGAGAGAGGGGGGTTTGAGCTCTGCCTTTCCTTAATCCTGACATGAAAGTATGAGTTTTTCCATCTCCCAGCTTGATGTAATTGATTTTTATCTTTTGTTGAAGAAAATTTTCTTCAATCATCCTTTTGTCCCACCATTGCTGTCTGGATGATTTTTCATTCTAAATAAGGGAGGGGTTCATTGGGTCATTGAGGAGGAGATGGTGGTTTTCTTCCCAGCTCTTTTTTGCCTTTTCCACAGCTTCAGTAGTGCTCCCAAAATTGTTTTTACTGAAAGATTTGTAGACAGCTTTTAGTCTCTTCAATTTTTGAACAACCTGGAATTGTTTAGATCCTAGAATATGGACATCCCATGAATTCTTTACCTTTATAAGGAATTGAGGATGGGTGGATATGAAATTACCAAATTTAAAAGGCTTTCTGCCCTTTATATCTAAGCCTATGAGGGAAACTTCCAAGCAATTATGGCAGATAGGCAGTGAGGAATATTTTTGATATAGCCTTCAGTGTATTGATCAAACCAATGCTTGTTTCCCAACCCCCTATCAAGTAGGCAATGAACTTTGTGAGGGGGGTCTTGATTGTTACTCCAGGTAAAAGGAGGGCCTGTAGAAGGGATGGAGCCCAGGCTACAGACATCAATACAGTCTTTAAAATCTTTCATATCTCCATGGTGCATAATTCCACCTATTTTTTCCTCAGCAGTCAATATGGTGTTGAAATCGCCAATAACCATCGAGGGCAAATGGGTGATCAAATTAATTTTTGTTATGTCTCTCCAAAGGAAAGACCTGGCTTGAACTGTGTTGAAAGCATAGATAAAAGTAACAGCTAAAGACTGCTGCCTAGGGAGAAATGTTAAGTGATAGTGAAGGAGCTGATTTGTCATCTCCAGAATCTGAATTTGGATACAATCAGGTAGCCAAAAAAGAAGAATCCTACCATTGTAATGGTGATCATGGTTGGTAATGCATCTGTAGTGGGGGGCAGTTTTTTTATAAAAGGAATGAAGATTGTCTTTCTTTATTCTAGATTCTAAGAGGCAAAATAAAGGGAATTTCTTAAGGTGGAGGTATTTACAGAGACTTTTTTGTTTCAGAGGAGCATTCACTCCCCTGATGTTCCATACAACAAAGGATGTCATGATTGAGGAGAGGAGGTTCCTCCTGTAGGGGGAAAACTCACTTCTTGGCCTATGTTAGGGTGCTGAGTAGAGAAATTAAAAGGGTGCAAGGAATGAAGCAGGTTAACAGAAATACTTGTGGGATCACACTCAGCAGACTTTTCTTTTCCTTTGTTATGGATTATCTATCCTGGTTCATGTGGGTCAGGTCTCTTATCAATATAAGAAACATGGGAAGGTGATGATGGCTGATCAGAAATGCTAGGCCTAGCTGTTGTTGCTATTTGCTGGTCTGTCTGTTCTTTGGTGATTCCAGATTTTGGTTTCCAAACTTTGTTTTCTTGCAGATGGGAAGAATTTTTCCTATAGTAAGTAGTGTCATGTCCTAGAGAATCACACTTTGAGCAAAAAAAGGGGCGCCAATCATATGCTACCGACTGCTTTCTAGTGCCTGAGGAAGTTTCAATAGGAATATAATCGACAGGAGGTAGGCTAATATCCATTTCAACCAAAATTCTTGGATAGGAGATTCTACTCCTGGTTGCAGTCACCATATCAGCACAGATAGGGGTGCCTATACAACTACCAATTCTGCTGAGGGAATCAGCTGACCATTGTACCATTGGGAGACTAGGTAATGTTATCCAGAGGGGCATACGTCTCCATTCAGTTTCATTGAAGGGAATGTTTGGATTCCATTGTTTGATCATCAATGGCCAGACACCAAAGGACTAGAAAGGTTTATCTAATATAGTGAGGCAATCCTGTTGGTTTTCAAACCAAAACACAAAGAATCCTTATTCATCGGGAAGAACTTGTGGAGCAGCTGAGATTCCTGTCCAATGATCACTAATAATTTTTTTGATTTGGTTAATCGAGGGTTTGAATCCTAACACCATTCCTATGAGCGTATGGGTCCAACGCTTCTCTTCTCTTTCAATTTCCTCCTTCCTAAGTTTCGCTGTAACTTCACCATTTATTATCTCAGGAGGAGTGTAAGAGAGGTTCAATACGGGTTGTTCTCTTTATTCTGAAGGATAATGTCTCTCCAGGATAGAGAAATAGGAGGTAAAGGGTCTGGACATTGATTGGAATTCAAAGGAGAGTCAGGAGATTGATCTTGAAGTTGTTTTGGGCGCTGAGGGGAATCAAGATTATTAGCGTTTGAATCTGTAGAAATCATGGGCGATGCAAATAGAGAATTTCGAATGGAAGATTCCAGAGGGGTGGGAGATCGATCGAATTTCTTCGATGAAGGGGGGAACCAGGAGACAGATGATCAATTGCAGCGGGGCCCGGAGAGATTTTCTTTCGGCGATTTCCTCTTGCCATGGCAGGGCCGAGCGAGAAGAACGGAGGAGCAGTTAGGTGGCGCGTGGGGCATGTACAAACTTCATTTCCTCTACCTTTCAAACATATTAGTTCATTACCCTATTTTGAATTACTAATATTATTATTCCATTATTAATATTACAGCTATTTTACCATTAGTGTTATTATTATTATTATTATTATTATTACTAAATTTAGTTATTTAATTTACAAATAATAATATTATTATTATTTTGGTAAAGGGGCTGAAGCCCTTATTTCTCTTTGTTTTTGAGTAATGCCTTTTTATTATTCTTGTTAATATTAATATTGATATTATTTTTGGTATTTTTGTTATTATTATTTTATCAAAAGCCTAGTCTTATATTAAGTTAGTGTTTAATAGTATTTTTGATAGGAGGGAGTCTAGTTTTAGCTTTTCACTCATAATAGGTGAGATCAGTCAAAGTTCTAAGGAGGTGTAGGAGGGTGCTCCAAGACCGGTGTTGTTTTAAGTAAGGGTGTTACTAAGGCCTTTTGTTTGTTTATATGCATTATGTTCTTTGCATGTTATGTATCATATGTCTATCATTATTATTTATGTCGTATATGGTATGACGTGGAGTTGAAGTATGTTTTTGTATGGCATGTGTACTATGTGTACTATGTGTATATGATGATATGTGTTGTGACCCTGTAAGACATGCATGAGAGGATGTTGATGTGGTTTGTGTGGGAGAAAGGATGAAAAAGGAGGATGGGGAAAGAGGTTGACCAAGGGAGGTGAGTTGACCTAATTATTTTAATGATTCATGAGTGGAAGAATAAAATGGAGAATTTAGGGTTTTTGTGGAGGAATCTAATTTAGGGTTTCGTGTGGAAAAATCTAATTTATGGTTTTATATGGGAGAACATAATTTATGGTTTTGTGTGAGAGTATATAATTTATGGTTCTATTTGGGAGAATCTAATTTATAGTTTTGTGTGAAATAATATAATTTATGGTTCTATTTGGGAGAATCTAATTTATGGTTTTGTGTGAGGGAATATAATTTATAGTTCTATTTGGGAGAATCTAATTTATGGTTTTGTGTGGGAGAATATACTTTATGGTTCTATTTGGGAGAATCCAATTTATGGTTTTGTGTGGGAGAATATAATTTATGATTATGTTTAGGAGAATCTAATTTATGGTTTTGTGTGGGAGAATATAATTTATGGTTTGGATGATGTTATATGGGAGAATCTAATTTATGGTTTTATATGAGAGAATTTAATCTATAGTTGTATGGTGGTATTAGGGTTGCATGGCGTTTGACTTTGCATGGTGGTATTAGGGTGTGCATGGTCGTATTAATGGTTGCAAGGTGGTATTAATGGTTGTATGGTAGTATTAGGGTTTGTATGGTAGCATTAATGGTTGCAAGGTGGTATTAAGGGTTGTATGGTAATATTAGGGTTTGCATGGTGGAGTTAGGGTTTTGCATGGGAGTTAATGATCGCATGGGATTTAGAGTTTGCATGAAAAGTTCGAAGGGTTGCATGGGATGTGTAATGTCTGCATGGGTATGAAATTTACGTGTGGAAAGTTGATTTGGGATGTAAGGAAGGTAATGTAAGTGTTGTTTGGGTGTTTGAACACTTGGGATGAAAAATAGTACATAGGACATTATAAGGGTATGGAAGAGACTGAGTTAGGGTTTGGAGTGATTAACTCTGGGTTGTTGTGATTAACTAGGGTTAATGGTGATTTGTTGTGGTTAATTAAGGTTTGGAAGGGATAATTATGGTTGTTATGGTTAAATAGGGATTGGAGTGGTTAACTATGGTTTGTGGTGATTGATTAGGGTTTGGTGTGGCTGTTTAGGGTTTTTGCTGTATCATGTGTAATTGGTGATTAAAGTGTAATTATGATGGTAAAATTTATGATTTGTAATGTGTGATGATTCATGCATGTCCAGGGTGAAAACTTTGAATAAGATAATTAAGACACTAATCATTTAAAGTGGAAGATTATTGAGCCGGGTCTAGCTGATCCACTGGTTAGGAATAGTGGTTAGGGTTTTTACCCTATAAGTGATCGATCCACCGACGAAAAATAGTGGTGTGGACTTTGTCCCGCAAGTGACCGGTCCACCGACAATAATAGTGGGGTAACTCGAGCTCAATAAACACAAACTAGATTTTACTAAAGACACTTAAAAGATACTAATTACTTACAGTGGAACACCATGTGAGCAGGAACTAGCCGATCCACTGGTGAGGAATAGTGGTGTGGACTATTGTCCCGCAAGTGATCGATCCACCAGCGAATAATAGTGGTGTGGACTTTGTCCCGCAAGTGACCGGCCCACCGGCAATAATAGTGGGGTGTTCCTGTACTTACATAGATTTAATAAAAGGCATGGTATGTATTGATTTTCGATAAAAGATTAATTAAATAATTAATCTGGACTAATTGGGCCTTTATGTATGTACCCGAATGATTGGTCGATATTATGACATGATGATGGTCCTTATGTTCTTTTATTCTTATGCATGATTTTATGTGCTTATATGTTGGCCTTAGTGCTTGGTTACCTTACTCAGTACGTAGCGTACTGATCACCCTTTTCATGGGTGTTGCTCATTCCCACGAGTAGTATGCCCTTCTGACTTTGTGCAGGTGGGTGAGACATCAGTCGGGGCTGAGTGTTGAGCATGTTTTGGCTCAAAGTTTGAGAGAGTAACGTGGCCATATTATCTCTTTATGTGATTTATTTCTTTGTGTATTTATTTTGTATCACATTTATCCTTTTTGATTTATTTCCGTGCATTAAGTATTTCAATTAAACCTTTTATCGGTTGTAAGTTTAATTCTCTTTTGGAAATGAATTACAATTCTTGATGCGTACTCTGATTTTGTTTTACAACCGTTTAATGATTATTTGAAGTTTAGTTTGTCTTAATTTTATAATCAATTGTTAATCTTTTCTTAGCCTTAGCACTTGGTACCGAAACGGTCGGAGAGAACCGGTTTGGTACTAAGTGTGGCGGTAACATCTCCAGAATTCACAGGTTTTAATTTAAATTCTTCCGTTTAAAAAAAAAGTAGTGATTTTTGGGGTGTTACACCCTCCTTGTTTCCCTTCTCCCTTGCTCATGCGGGCAAACCCTCTCCTCATTCTTTTGTCCTCCAACCGGCCTGCCTACCTCTTCTTCTTCTTCCACCGTCGACGCCCGCCTGCAACTCCTCCCTGCCACCTGCCGCCCCTGCAGCCCTACTGTCTCTCTCCCTATCCCTTTCCTTCCATTTTTGGGCCATACACACCCCTACACCACAACCCCTCGTATGTCACTTCCTTCTCCTTTCTTCCTTCCTTCTTCCTATAACTTGCCACCTTACCACCTGCAAATTGCAGCCAACTAACCCAACCACGCCTCCTCTCCTCTCCCTCTTCTTTTTCTTCTTTTGACCTACCATTTTCTTCTCTCAAGCTTTTTCCTTCCCTTCTTGCCGAGCCTTCTTTCTCTCCCTTCTTCCCTTCTTCTCCTCCACCCCCGTTTTTGCTCCACCACCCTCAACTGCCATTGTTGCTGCCCAACCTACCACCACAACCACCTCCCTAACACCCCTTCAACCTCTCTGCATCACCCTATCACCCTCACTCACCCCTGCAACATCCTTCCCTTCCTTCCTTTTCTTTCCCCTTTTTCTCTCCTCCACCTTGCACCACCACCATTTGCCACCCTCCTCCCTTTTCCGTAGTCTCCACAACCACCAATCCACTCTCTGGAATCTACCCTACCACCACCTTTCCTCCCTTGGCCAAACCCTCTACATCTCCTCCCTTCTCCTCTCCTTTTCCTTTCATTCTACTCCCTCCCTACACCCAGCTACTACCCTCACTCCCCTCCACAAGCTCTCAACAAAGCCCTAAAACCCTTAGCCAAACCAACCTCCCCCTTCTCCCTACTTCTCCTCTTCAACCCCTTCTACCTAAAATTTTATGCATGTAGCTCACGCTGCTCATGTAGCATTAGTCTGCTGCCTCCCCTTTGATAATTTTGGCTAATCTTGTTAAGGTATAACAATGATTAATATTAGTATGTATTTAATTAAGCTTTAGATAAAATTTATTCTTTTGGATTTTCTACTTTTAATTTGCTAAACATTGATATTATTTTTAGGTATTAATTTTTGCTAATTAAAGCTCAAACCTTTAACTGAGCTACCGGTAAGGTTTGATTATTGCTGAAAATAAGGTAACTATTATACCCTACTAAAATGTATGGATATATGTATGCTAGCATATTAGGGCTTTTAATATGTTTATATGCATGATGTATACTATTAGGTATAATGTGGTTAGTGGCATATGTTGGTTGATGAAGAGAAAATCATGTTAATTTACGTGTCATGTGTAGAAATAATGCTTAAGGAAGGAGCCTTGTTGTTAATGATAATGTTGAATACATGTGTATGATATGATATGCTAATGTGAACATCTGTTACATAAATAATGTTCATATAAGCCCTAGGGGCATTTTAATAATTTTTCTTGTATAAAGGTAAGGCCTAAATAAGTATGTGAAGTGGGTGATAATGAATATTCATAATAAATGAGAATAGTTGGTGGTGTTGGATAATGTATATGGTCCATGTATATTAATGTTTTATGTGGTGAGGGTATTTTGGTAAAATTGGTATGATAAGGTTGAAATGGTAATTTATAAGAGTAAATGTGGTAAAATGGTAAATAGATAAGCAAGGAGGGTATTTTAGTAATTTTACATGGAAAATGGGATAACTTGGTAATTTTTGTGAGTAATAAGGTATTTTGGTAAATTAATTAAAGGAGAAGGGTATTTTGGATAGTTTAGCATAAAGGAAGGGTATTTTGGTAATTTGACATAAAGGAATGATATTTTGGTAATTTGGCATAAGGGAAGGGTATTTTGATAATTTAACCATCGAAAATGACAATTTGGTAATTTTAATAAGAGAGGCAATTTGGTAATTTAACAATTCAAAAGGGTAATTTGGTAATTTTAATAAGTAATAAGGGCGATTTGGTAATTTAACCAACTAATAGGGTAATTTGGTGATTTTAATAAGTAAAAAGGGCAATAGGGTAATGTGATAAACTAAAAGGGCAATTTGGTAAATTTCATAAGTATGAAGGGTGATTTGGTAATGTAACTAACCAAATAGGCAATTTGGTAAATGAAACAAGTATGAGGGGTAAAGTTGGTGATTTAATAAGTATGGAGGGTAATTTGGTAATCTAACAAATATAAGGGGTATTTTGGTAATTATGCAATATTGAAGGGTAATATGGTAATTTAGCAAATAAAAATGGGTGATTTGGTAATTTTACAAGTAAGAGGTATTTCAGTAATTGTATAAGGATGATGGGGGAAAATTGGTAACTTGTATATAACATGTCAATGGACTAAATGAGTCTCCATAATAAGACATAAGTAATATTAGATAGTAAGATGAGGACATTTGGTAAGTCAGCGAGTATCATAAGAACATGGCATAACCTAGGGTTGGGTGGATAATTAAGGGTGTGGTATGGTGCTTATATCATAATCATGCAAGAGGTGCTTGGTTGGTAAGTATGCATGGAAATGTGTGTTAGATATGTTCGATGTACGTGTTAGGGTTTTATGTATGCCAAAATCCTAGATATAGAATGCTTGATTCTATGACCAATATATCTTTGTATCTCTAGATTCTTGACCTTTTCCCTTCCCTCGAATTAGTTAAATGAACCTATTGAATAAGACATAAATAAAGTACTAATTACATAAAGTGAAAGATTATTGAGCCGGGCCCAAACCGATCCACCGACAAAAATAGTGGCTTGGTGCAAGATGCCTTGGAGACCGATCCGCCGACGAATAATAGTGGTCAGGTGTGTTTTGCCCTGAAGTGTTTCCAATCTATTGGCTATAATAATGGGGGATCCCGAACTCAATAAACCAAACATTGGATGGTAATAAATTATGGTAAGACACTAATCACTTACAGTGGAACACCATGTGAGT
The DNA here is from genome assembly GCA_039764185.1 of Tamarix austromongolica. NCBI lineage: Eukaryota > Viridiplantae > Streptophyta > Magnoliopsida > Caryophyllales > Tamaricaceae > Tamarix > Tamarix austromongolica. The sequence goes on from CM077817.1 coordinate 26,628,687, forward strand.
CGGGGCCAGACCGATTCACCGACGAGAATAGTGACCAGGTGTGGGGTGCCCTAGAGACCGATCCACCGGCAAATAATAGTGGGTAGGCGCTTTTTACCCTAGGTTTTGCCAATCCACCGAGTATAATAGTGGGGTTCTAGCACTCACATGGATATAATTCGAGAGATGATGACTGAATGATGGCTTTAGAACAAACGTATTGATTTTACCTTTATGATCCATTGATATGTTATGAGTTTGGCCTTGGTGCTTGCCTCTCTCTAGGTATGTGATGGCATTGCTAAGTGAATGGGACTTGTGCTATGCATTTCTTATTGTATGAGGTGTTGCATTGTGTATTAGCTCTTATGTCTATTATGATTATCTCTGTACTTGCATATGTTATTGTATTTACATCATTATGTATGATGTGTTGAATGTGGGACCGGCCTCTCGGTTTGGTATAAAGGGTTATTCAGTACTATATTACTGAAGGGTTCCATTTGTGGGATCCAACCTATTCAATGGGCAGTGTCCTTTGCAGGTTTGCTGCAGGTGATATTCAAGTGGGCATCGAGTAAGGATTGTCAGAAATGATTTTAAGGTTTCTCTTTCACATTTTTATTTCCTTGTTTAAAATAATATGTATTCTTGTAACCACTATTAGTGAGTTTTACTCTTGTAACTATTTTATTGCGCTACTCTGATTTAAATAAAGTATGAATTTGAGTAAATTGTATTTTGTTCTTTTAGCCTTAGCACTTGGTACTAGAACGGTAGGAAGAAATCGTTCTGGTACTAAGTGTGGCCTTAACATCTCTGAAATTTATAGTTTTTGCTTTCGATAATTTTTAAATAAAACAAAAATTTATAAGTGTAAATTTTGGGTCTGTTAAAAAATTAACCTATAAAAATGTGTTTTATAAAGATATGACAACAAATATCATGCAGGGATAAAAATGAGAGCATGAGTACAACAAAAAAATATCATCAAAATAAGCAATATGCTCCACACACTGATATAACGATGGACTATGTAGATCTCTAATGAGCACCAATAAAACCTAGATCTTAACTAGATGTAGATGTAAGGCTAAGCTCAAAAGATGTGGATCTAGATGGGCGAGGAATAGTTGTGAGATAAATCACAAGAACATTTGGATTTGCGTAAAGAGAATCATATAGCAGTGTATCCTTCGATTTCTCTGTATCTATGATATCCAACTTAGTGTCAACACCATCTCGAGTGCTTAGTGTGTACTCTAGATCGTTAATATTTAGTGGAGGTGCATTCTCATTAGTGTCATTAACCTTGACATCCTAATCACCAGTAGCGACAATAGAAGTAACCATGTCACCCTAAAATATAGCAGATTGCGGTGTTGTAGATGTATCTTGTGCCTAATTATAAGTTGTAGCAACTGTAGGAGCATACATATGAGTCTATAGATACAATGAACCCTTAACAGAGGTAGTTGGGTCCATGAAATGAGAAATTTTATCAAGACTAGAAATCCTGATACCATGATCTAGCTTGTAAATAATTTATACATGTAAATATCTAGTCAACCATCTAAAAACCTTTGATAACCAAGTCTTACTGACCTTAAACTATAGCTCTACCCTAAAAAGTTGAAGGAGGAGAGTAGTGTATATGGATGAAGCATATGATATAGCAAGTGGAATTGTGGGGTGTGTAGCGAGTGGATCATGAGTAGTAGGAGGGATGTCCTGATTATCTATATCATGGGCATAAGGAGCTTGAGTAACTAGTATCCTACTAGTGCATGTTAATAAAGCTCTAGACTTTGTAGTAAGCATGAGACTCCAACCATATTTGCTCAACTCATAGCCTATTGGTTATAAGGTCATATTATCAAAGATATTTGATCCATTCTTGAAATGGAGAGGAATGGAATTGAAACCTCCAAATGAGATATAGTAATCCTCCAAGATTCTTATGATGAGATAACCATACCCTAAAGAAGCATGCATGTGACTCTCCACGTGTGCCATGTTTTGAGATATATCAATCCTAAAGCACATGGAAAATCCTAATAGGATATGGTGAACCTCATACCAACTTTTAGGAATCATATCAGCTCTAGATGTCGCACGAGGGAACAATACCATGTAAATAGAATAATGCAATACTCTCTTGTAGGGTTGTAGATAGTAAGAGCTAATGATGCCTTGAATCACATAATTACGTCTAGTCACATCTTACATAACAATGTAATGTGTCCTCATGCTTATCCAATTCTTGTATGTGATCCCCATAAGATGTGACCACTTAAATGCCTAGACTCCTAACATATCTAGTCTCATCGACCCGAATGGGAATACTTAGGAATTTGGTGGTGATAGTGAAACCATTTGTATAAACTATCAAATTCTCATATAAAAGTTGAATAATATCAAAGTACATAGGATTATAGAGCTAAAAGAGTGGAATAATGTGAAGATTAAAGAAATTTTGCATATAAGGGCATATTGATAATTTTGGAACCAATGTTAAAATTAAATCTTTTTCCCTTAATTATTTTCTTCCCATATAATCCCAAGAACTTCAACTACCCTAGTCTTAATCAAGTGTATCTCAACCCTTCTATCATAACAAGTTATTGCTAGGGTGCTTTTATCAAAGGGTATGTTGTTATAGAAGAGTTTGACTAACTCATGATAGTGAGGACTTTTGAGGATGATTAGTGGAAACATGTTAGAGTCATGTAGACATTGCATAAAGGATAAACATAATTGATTGATTCTAACATCAATGTTGATGAAACATCTAACGATAAGTTTTCTCCTTAAATCCACTCAGCCATTTTGTTGCTTAGAAATAGATGGAAAGAAATGGTGGTTGAGGGTGTATTCCTTGTTGAGGTAAAGTTTGTAAGATTTGGTGGACAAACTGAATAAGAATTGAGGAGAGGAGTAGAGCAAAGTAGTTTAGGTTCAAGTGGCTTATTAAAGGAAATTAAATCAAGGTCAAATGTTTTGTTTTAAAAAAAGCCTTATATAACCTATACAAACTAGTTGATCGGTTTGAAAAACAAATCGACTATTCTTACCTTATTTTTAAAAACAAAGCTCACACCTATCGATCGGTTCAAAGAGGACATTTCGAGTAGTCCCTTTAATGCATCAACTAGCTTTGACACTTGTTGATTGGTCTCATCAAGTCATAAACACTTATTATGAACGTGCAAGATAATCAATTTATGAATTTAAACAAGCATTGTAAATTTAGTTTAAGTACAAATGATGTAGGCTAATTCATATTCAAATTAAAATTTATCTGGTCTATCCAAACATGATTTTAAAATCACTTTCATGCATCAAATAATGACATTTAAAGAGTGAATAATGTTGAATTTTTGTAAGTCAAGTTTAGCTATGACTTGTTAGCAAATATGTTTGTGATCTACTTATGCAATATTTCATATTAAATACAAAGTAATACAAAAAGATAGAATACTAACTTAGAGTAAGAAAAACTCACATATATTCCTTTTTCTTTCACACAAAGGTAGAAGAGGCTTTGATGTTGCAATTTTTATTTGATGCTTCAATCTCTTTCTCTTTCTTCTCTTCTCCTCTATAATAAATTTTCAAATACATGCTTTTGGTACCCATATCTTTTTAGGGCCATAGGGGTTAGTCCTTAATGAATTATCAATAATAATATAATTTTCTAGAATCGAAATCATTTTTAAACCAGGGAAATGAAGCCTTATTTTATATTGATGGAGGTTGTTTCTAAGATTCTTATAGTTTATTAAAGAATGATTTTCAATCATTTCAAGTTTTACATCCAATTCAATTTTTAAGCTTTTAACTATAGATGCAAATTGTTCATTTTCATTCTTTAATTTTACATGCTTTGAGAATAAGTGGTAAAACATGTTATTTAACTCAAAATTTTAACAATCCATAATTACAAAATGATTTAAGCAATGAATAATGATCACCAATATCATATGAATTAATTATAGAGTTAGTTGAGAAATTTGTTACCTCATCCCTCTTACTCGAAATGCCGCCATTTATAGGGATGAAACAATGATGTAAAATTTATTCTTCCTCCTTACCCTCATAAGTGATACTCAGTATTTCTTGAGTTTCTTTAGCAGTGGTGCATTTTAGGATGTTCTTGAATACATTTTCTCCAAGGCCATAATGGAGCAGCAAGATAGCTTTATCATTTAAGGTGCCCCTTTATTTGTCAAGCTACGTCCATTCTTCAACCGGCTTATCAATTAATCCATTGATGTTGGATTTTGGAATCTTGGTTGGACCATGTTGAATGATGAACCTCAAGTCTTAATTTTGTGCATTGAAAAAGCTTCTAATTGCCATTTTCCAAAGCCCAATTTTTTTCCACTGAACAACGAAGGCTTTGAAGGTGTTACATCTTCACCCATGAAGTTATCCATACTTGATGATCTTAAGCTTTTGATTGCTAGATCAATTTGATTGAGCCTTAAGTTTTGATACCAATTAAAAGATCTTATAAATACTCTAGAGGGGATGAATAGAGTATTCTATAACAATAATGTGAAATTAAAATTTTGTGAGAAATAAGTAGAATGATGGTAAATAATAAATATACAATTTATAGTGGTTTAAGAAACTCTATAAAGTTTCTCTACATCCACTACCAAAAGGTTTTGCCTTTTAGATTTGAGTCTATATTTATTTAAAGTATGTGTTTGATGATGATCACTCCTTTCTTGGTTTATGAGCCTACAATTTCAATGACCCTCTAGGATATGATTTATACTTTAACTGGTTATCCTCTCTAGTTTATGAGACTACAATCTTAATGACCTTTATTAGGAATTCTAGACAACACACTACTCTTTACTTGTGTTTGAGATAATGAGTTTGAATGAATACAATAAGAATCTTCACTAGACAACATATGAAAGTGAGTAATCACCTATAAAGATTTTTATCTAGCTAGAGAAATAATAATTACAAGTATATGAGCACTCTAGCTAGATATGAAGAATAAATTGAGCACTAAAGAAGTTTGATTTGGATTTGAAAGTGTAAAACAAAATTCTCTTTAATTCTTTGTCAGATGTGAAAATGATGATTTTAGAATAGTTCTGCTAACTTGATTAATATTTATTAAAGTCTAAAAACTCTTATTTATAGCGATAAAAAATGGAAAAAATGGGCACTAGCCGTTGGGTGCAAAAAGCGATCCAAACATCAAATTACAGCGGGGAGAAAATCTTAGAAATGCCTAGACCAGTCGACTGATTTTGACAAACAATCGATCAGTGGAAGAATTTTAAACACTATGCACATTTACAAAAAAGACCATAACTTGAGGCATAGACCTATCAATTAAGTGCCGTCCTTTTTTCCTGTAAAGTAGACATCTTGAGCTTTCTAAGGAGGTATTATAAATATAAAAATTAATTTCTATAGAATTTATGGTGAGTTTTTCAATTAGATCATATGGAAAACTACTTAAAATAAAATCAATTTATAGCAACCTTTTACACAAATAATTGAAAATATTTTTGGTACATGAAATCACTTTAAAATCTTTCAAAATTATTTTTGAATAGGATTAGAAATATAAAATCATTTAAATATCTAGGTCCTCAATATGTAAATCATATGTACATAAAAATTAAGATTATAACATATTCTTTGAAGCTTAGGTCTTAGAATCTTAAGCACACTTGCTCATCCCTTCATGGTTTGTGTATTACACATTTGAAATTGAAGTATTTGAAGATAGAGTATTATTTTGACCTCCTTGTTGATCTTTGCCCTGTGCTTGGGATATGATTTGGTAACTTGATCTTGTTATTATTCATTGACTTAGTTAAGTGTTAAATACTTCGGTTTTTGCTATGATAACATGCACACTTAACAAGATAAGTAAAATTCATAATTGAGTTTGTTATCATAAAAATAAAAGTTTATTAATCTTTGAGGTCAACATCCATTGATGCCATCCATGGGGGTAGGAGGGGCGAGCATTGATATGTAGCTGATTTGATAGTTTTGATCTTTTGACATGCACTATGTATTTCTTTTGTTGATGCATGCTTTTCTTCTTGTTATTTGAATCCTATGATGTTGATGTATGCCCCTACGACTCCTTATTTTGGTTCTTTCTTAGTGTTTTCTCTCTCTTTTTAAGCTAGATTTGTTAAATATCAACATTTGATCCATGGTATATTCTTTATGCATTATGTCACAAGCCACATCGAGAGACTTGTGATGAGGCTCTATGGGCCTTAGAATAACCTAGAATGTCCTAGTATGGTCTAGATAAGTGTAGAGAGAAGTATAGGATTCAACACACTCCTAGATGATTCTATATTGTTCTAGAGGGGCATGTCTCTAGATCCTTATACACTTGTATAGATAAGTATGGAACATTCTAGAAATCATAAAGGAGTACTCTAAAAACCTTAATAGACTATTCTAGAAATACTAGAAGGCTTATTGGGCCACTCGAGAGGGATCCATTAGGCTCATCTTTTGAATCTTTCCAAAGGAGAAGAGGGGGTGGAGCTTCACTTATAAATAGAGGGGGTAGAGGCATTTGAGAAATCTTCCAACAAGAGTTGTATTCAGAGCTTCTATCTCTATAATACATAGTTCTTTCTCTCTTCAGAATTTTTCTCTTGATTTCTCTTGTGAAGTGTTCATAGTTGTGTTCTCGAAGGAATCTTTTGCCTAAGTATTGAATACACTTGAAGGAGGAAGGCTATGTTAGTCTCTCAAAGAGTAAGAAAAGACTAAGGATACACATATCTAGGCTTGAGGAAGAAGTTAGTGTATGACACGTGGTATGAAAGCTCGATTCACGATGACACGACATCCCAAAGCATTATAGGTCACTCAAGGAGGTGATGTTGATTAGAGGAAGAGATTGAAGTCTACCTACAAGTCTCATGCCCTTAGTTTGGAGAAAGTTCTTGAGAGGATGGATCACTCCATGACTATATGCCAAGAGGATGTTGCCACTTTATAGGGGAAGGTGGATGGGTTGGAGAAGGATGTGGAAGCCTCAACTCGCTAAGAAGAATTGCATGGGTTAGTCAATTTCCTAGCCACCTAAATCCATTAGGAGATGAAAGAGGCTCATCAAAAGCTCATGAAGGATGTGGCAGCCCGAATAGACCAGTTCATGGTAGAGAACGTTGTGCTCAAGGATCAGCTTGCCAGCGTTGAGTTCAATTATGCTCAATGTAAGGAAGTGGTATCACTCGAAGTCGGAAGTTCAAGGGATCCCATACCGATGTTAAACACACCTTAACTGCCTAAATTTAAGAGATTTTGGAATGTGAAGGAGATCGATAATTTCCTATATGGTATAGAGAGGTATTTTGTAGCCACTCATTTACTTCATGATAATCTTCGTATTACACAGGCCACGTTGTATCTAGAGGAAGACGCCATGTTAAAGGGGCGTACCCATCATTAGGAGGTTGAATGGGGGACTTGTGTAATGAACACATGAGAAGATTTTAAGGTGGAATTATAGAGGCAATTCTACCCTACAAATGATGAGTTGGATGCAATGAGAAGATTAAGGAATCTAAAGCATACCGAAACCATGAAGGAGTATATTAAGGCATATAGTTTCCTTATGCTTGAGATTTTCAATATGTAAGAGAAGGAAAGATTATTGTACTTCCTTGATGAGCTACACACTTTGTAAAACCTCTATTTTCATTACCAACAAATTTTATTTTAAAATAGTGTGGAAGTATAAAATATTAATCACACTTAGGAAAAATAGGGTGCTTTTGCTATACCTAACATAGGATAGGCATCTTCCGTCCATCCCATACTAGATACAGGGTTGAAAAACCAAATGAACCAAATTAAAGTAGAGTACACAAGACCAAGTTACATCAATATTTAAAGAAAGTGTTTAAACCAAAAGACCTTGACAATTTCCGACATAGTTAAATACAGGGAGATAGATTAACTGAAAATACAGGACTTTTATGGTAGGAAACAAGTTAGGGCATGACCCCCAAACCATGGTCGGTCATAGACCACAAAAAAACCTTTGGATATCTACACTCTTAAGCCTTGAGCCCAAGATGAAGTAACCCACTATTAGCCATCCCGAAAACCTGCACAAGACCCTTTACTTATGTAAATCAGTAGGTGACTGAGTTAACGGGCATATTAGTAAACTACGTACTAAGAAAGACAAGTTACCTACTCAACATAATTCACAAGCATATAATATTCTGTTATGTCATGGAAATCATCCTTAAAATGTGTCATGCCAATGCCATATAATTAACTGTACCTACTCTATCATGATAAGATAATGCATAAGAATTTACTATCACGCATAACTTAGTCACTTTAGGATGCATCATGGTTGTCTTCATAATAAAATATCATAGATAGTCAAACACACGTACTCAGCAGGTTATGCAAATGGACACTAAGGTTTATTTTCCTACTTGCTCAATCAATTAGGCTATTCCTTCATAATCATTAGCTCCCTTTTCCGTTCCTTTTCTTTTATTCTATAATTCTATCACATCCTCATTTTATTCTCATCCAAATACTTATTCCATTTCTTATCTAGTTTATCATCCAGCCATTCATTCCAAATCATTATCCAATTACTCATTCAAAACATTTTCTAAGTATTGACTTCAACTTTTTATCTTTATTATCATTATCAAGAGATGGATTGTGCACCACCCCATGGTCTCACATACCATGAAAGCCTATCCAAACCAAGGGAAATAAAGTCTAGGCTGAAGCCAACCATAATGGATATAAGTTCAGGTTGAAGCCAATAACCAATAACCAATAACCATAATGGACATAAGTCTAGGTCGAAGCCAACCACCTGGGTAAGCAGACCCTTTAGTATTGATATTTCCTAGCACATAATCAGTTTTTAGTGTAGGTAATGCACTAAGATCTATTGGGATCCCATTCGAAGACAAAGTATGAAGGCACCAATAAATGCCTAAAAGTAGACTAACCCTTGGTAGCTAATCAATGATCAAGTAACCCAGACCCATACACAACTCAATTATCTTTTTCTTTACTTGATTAGTACATTATTCTTGAGGTTACATGATCACACAAGGCCCATATAATAAGTAAGCATGACATTCACTTATTTCATCCATATTAATCCTTCCAATCCCTAACTATGTGTAGAATTTCCATTAATGCTTGTTCAATATAAACCATATCCATTTTATTAGTCCATCCAAAACACAGTCCATATTTCATCACCCTTTTCTCAAAATAATCACATTTCATTTATGGTTTACCCATTAAGGCCCTTACAACACCCATTGAGTATGTCATGAATCATGATCCATTTAATCCAATCATTAGGTCATTGATCCATGATAGCATATGTATTTTATCCATTAAATAGTCATATAATAGTCTCATGCATAATCTTGAAGCATATCTAAACAGAGAAAATAAAATCATACAAGCCACACCAACCAGTCAATTAGTTTAACCCAACAGTCCATCAGTTGTACCAACTAGTCGATCGGTTTAGGCTGATCAGTTGATCGATTTGGCTAAACCAAACTAGGCTTTCCTCTAATTGATTAATTGGTTTGGGTAAAATAGTTGACTGTTCCTAGACTAGTCAATCAGTTCTATGCAACCAGTTGATGGGCTTAAACAGAGAGTAAGGCTATGGTTCCTACAGGCCTACTAGTTGATGGACTGGGTCGACCAATTGACTGTTCTAGGAACTAGTTGATCGGTTTTCCCTCCAACAACATAAAAGAGTAATTTTCATGCAGATCATGCTTATAATTCTTTATTATACAAAATTGAAACATGGTCTAACATCATATAACACATTTCTAGATTGCATTTCACTATTGATCATCATAACCTAATTTTTCCTCAAAAATATATGCTTTTCTCTCAAGATGCACAATCTAAACATTCAATAGCAATTATGGAAAGCTATATACTCATACGAACATATAACATAAAACTTTAAGGGTTCCATAGCATGCAAGCTTAATCACAACATATTTTAGAAGTAACAGTGCAAGTAAAATTTTCCTCAAATAAGAAAAATCAACCTATGGAAATCCTCAACTTTAAAAACCTTAAAAATAACCAGTTTAACCCAAAAATAATTAAATAAATTTTCCAAATCAAAAATTTAAATGGAAAAAGGAAAAATGGATATATCACACCCAATAAAAAAATAGAAGAAGATTTTGCCGAACCACTTAACTTTCTCCTAAATATAACTCTTTATTGATTAACGATTAAAATAAGAGGGAGATAAAGAAAGAATTATAAGAGCAAAATAATTTGAATATAATATTTGAAGTGGAGAGGGAGAAGGTAAATGCTACAGAGATAAGTTATTTTGATGGCTGAAACAAAGGTGAATAAAATGGGCGATTAGGGCTATTTATAGCATATAAATCAATATAAATCATGAGTATGGTTAGGGAAAGATCAAAAAACCTAATTCTTACCATTCTAATTTGATTTTAATGGACATATGTCATGAAATATATTCTCAATCTATCCTTTAGATCTAAAATGGTGATTTTGGAAAAATGCAAGTCGATTAGTGCAGAAATATAAAACATAAGAGGGAAAATGGAAGGTCATGGTGGAAGGAATTTTTGAGCTAAGTAGAATTGAGTATGAACTTGAAGCAATTATCCCACAAGTGTGTAGAGGAGAGAGGTGGAAGAAGATAAAATTGATGTCATCTCCCCCTCAACTTTCCAAATTAACTCTCCAGATCAATTTGAGATAGTATTTCGGGGCAAACTCATCATGAGAAAGGTTAATAATCATTTAGGAATAATTTGGAATGGGCTATCTAGGTTCCATTGTAGTTTAAGAAATTTTATCAAAAAATTAATTTTTAAAAATATACTTTGCTTGATAAACTAATTGATTGGTTTGGTTTGTCAGTCGGTTGTTCTATAGACCAGTTGATTAGTTCCTCAACCAGTTGATCCATTTGGTGAGAAAAAACCATTTAGTTGAAATGGAAAACCATTCACTAGGTTCAAGGAACCAGTTGATTAGTTCGCCTAAAAACTTGCTTAATTTAGGTTTTCAACCTCATTTTAAATCTTACTTTACCTTAAACTTAATCATAGCTCCAAATCAAAATCAAACATCAACAAATGGCATAATTTTTCATTCAACACATTTACAAAAGATGGATATTACACTCTTGGGTAGAATAAGAACTCTAAAGGTAGAATGCTTATGATCTCCCTATAGTATACTGAGAGGATAAATCCTTGATCAATTATAAATCTATAAAGAAGGACAAGATCCAGGAGGAAAGCTCAAAAAAAGGTGGGGGAGGAAAGCCCTAGAAGACCAGTCAAAAGCACTATAAGGGAAAGACAAAAGAGAAAGAGCACAGTGGCAAAGAATTCTGAAAGTTCAATCAGGAATGCTTCATGTGTGGGGGAAATAATTTCCTTTGAGTTTGTCCCTAGAAGAAGGATTTGAGTGCTATGATGGCTGGCCAAGATAAGAAGGAGGGCACAAATGATGCCTAGATGGGGTCCCTAACTCTGCTAAACTCCATCAATTCCAAGGCCATGGAGCAAGCTACGAGCTTGATGTATGCTCAAGTCTAGGTTAAGGGTATCATTGCAAGGCATTGGTGGACACCAATGCTTCTCAAAATTTCATCTTTCTTAAGTAAGCCCAAAGAGTGGAATTGAGATTCACTAAAGAGGCATGAAGGATGAAAATGATCAACTTCAACACTAGGCTCATCCTTAGGGTATCTTGTAGAATCCCGATCACCCTTAGATCATAGCAAAGAAGGTTGAATTTTTTGGTGACTGAAATGTATGACTACAATAGGGATCTCGATATGGAGTTCATGGATGTTGCAGCATTGCTTACCTTTTCGTGGGATAGCACCATTTGGGGAAGGAACAAAAATTTTACATTGTTCCCTTGGCACGAGCGAAGGTGGGTTCTTGTCACTTTCATCCGTACAATTTTCTAAGGGATTCAAGAAGAGCCTTAGTTATTAAGGAGGAGTCCCTAAATCTCATGGAGGTGCCTAATGATATATAACAGGTCCTTGGTGAGTTCAAGGACATGATGCCCATAGAGCTACCCAAGAAGCTTCCACCTAGAAGAGAGATAGATCATCTATTTAGTTAGAGTCGGGAGCTAAGCCACCCTCAATGAGTCCTTATCGAATGAGCCCACCAGAGTTGGAGTAATTTAATAAGTAGTTAAAAGATCTAATTGATTCTATGTTCATTCATCCCTTAAAAGCTCCTTATGGTGCCCCTGTATTATTCCAAAAGAAGCAATATGGATCTCTTCGAATGTGTATGGACTATTGGGTACTTAATAGGATCATAATGAAGAACAAGTATCCAGTACCCTTGATAGATGAATTATTTAATTAGCTTGGGATGGCGAGATATTTTACAAAGATGGATTTACACTCGGGATACTGGCAAGTGTAGATTTCTAGTGGATATGAAGAAATAACCACATGTGTAACAAGATATGGCTCTTATAAGCTCCTTGTCATGCTCTTTGGTCTTACGAATACCTCAGTAACATTTTTAACTTTAATGAGTATGGTATGGGATACCTACTTAGACAAATTTGTGGTGGTTTATCTTAAAGACATTGTGGTCTATAGTGAGTCCTTGGAAGAGCATTTAATGCATCTAAAGGTTGTTTTCCAATTACTTTAGAAAAGCAAGCTCTATATGAAGAGGGAAAAATGCTCATTTTATTTCACATAAGTGAAGTTTTTAGGTTATTTCATAAGAGAAGATCAGGATGCACACAACTGAGCTTCAAAGAGTGTGTTGGAGCTACAAAGTTTCCTTAGATTGGTTAACTACTACTACACATTCATCCTAGGGTATTTTGGAAGGGACACACCCCTAAAAAATAGATTGAAGAAGCAGGTCCCATGGATTTATGATGAGGAGTGTGTTCAGGCCTTTGAAGATTTAAAAAAGGCAGTGATGGAAGAGCCAGTTCTATGCTTACCCGATTACTCAAAAGAGTTTGAATCTCACTCTGATGTCTTAAATTATGCCATTGGAGGAGTACTTATGAAAGAGAGGAATCCCATTTCCTTTGAGAGTTGCAAGCTTAAAGATACAGAGAGGTGATATCTTGTACATGATAAAGAGATGACCGCTGTCATCCACTTGTTGCGTGTATAGAGACAGTATCTTCTTGGAAATAGGTTTGTAATCAAGACTAGTACTGTGGCAACAAGCTACTTCCAAAACCAAAATAATATTAGTCCCAAACATTCCTGTTGTTAAGATTTCTTAGCAGAGTTTGAATACAAGATGGAGTGTAGGCCTGGAGCACTAACATGGTGGATGATGCACTAAGCCGCAAGGCAATGCTTGCTAGCTTGTGCGTTCCTATGAGAGATGTCCTAGAATGAGTCAAGGAAGTGATGATGTATGACACATTTTCGAAGAACTTGATGAAGATGGAAAAGGAAGAGAAGACTTAGAGATTCTAGGAATCAGAAAGAGTACTCTACACCGTAGAGAAATGCCTTTATATACCTAGATGGGAGAACTTGTAGAGGGACATAATGAAGGAGTGCCATGATTCCAAATGGTCCCGACACCTAGGTATGAGATGTACCCTTGCCCTTATTGAAGATGCTATTATTGACCATAGATGTGGGATGATGTTGAAGGATATATGAGGACTTTTCTAGTATGGCAACAATACAAGAATGGATAGAAGAGTGCTGCAGGTTTGTAGGAACCATTTCCTATTCCTGAAAAACTTTGGGAGAGTGTCTCTATTGAGTTTATCTCAGCACTGCCAATGTATGAGGATAAAGGATTGATTATGGTGGTGGTGGATAGATTAAGCAATTATGGGACTTTCATTCCTAACCCAAGAGATTATACAACATATTAGTGTGCTCAATTGTTCTTTAAGAATGTAGTGAAGTATTACAAATTACCAAAGAGAGTCATTAGTGATAGGGACCCCCACTCCATTGCAAAATTTTGGAGAGATCTATTCAAGTTGATGGGGGTTTGAGTTACAGTACTCTACTAGCTTACACCCACAGACATATGGATAAATGAAGATGGTGAATGCCTTAGTAGATATGTATTTGAGGCACTTTGTAAGTGATAATCTGAGAGACTAGGTAAAGTTTATGGATGTGGCTCAATTCTCGTACAACTTACAATGGAGTAAAGCCACAGGGCATAGTTTTTTGGAGCTTGTCATGGGACAACAACCCTTCCCTCTACCCATAATAAAATAGGGATATAAAGGGAGTAATCCTATGACTTATTCATTTGCTCAAGGATGCTAGGAGAAACTTGACTTAACCTAGCTGTATCTACAAAAAGATTTAAAGAAGATGTAAACCGAAGACCTTTGAAGTTCAATGATGGGTCGTGGTTAAGTTTTCACCTCAAGTATTCAAGGCTTACCACCAAGTGCACAAAGGCTTGGTGAGAAGATGAATTTTAAAGAAAGTAGGGGAGGTTACCTACCAGGTAGAGCTGCTTTTAAAGTTGACATTCATCCAATATTCCATGTGAGTTTTCTCAAGCCTTACTATGAAGACATGGAATACCTAATAAGAGGAGAAAGCAAGCGTACAACACCTGTGAATGTGATATCTTTCAACCATGAAGTTAAAGAGCCGATCGGGTAATCAAAAAAAGGGGGATGCTGAATTGTAAGCAGTATCTTGTTAGATGGAAGGGACCACCCAAGAGTCAGAATAGCTAGGAAAAGTAAATATTTGTGGTAATTTAAGGAGGCTATCCAGAGTTACTAGTCTTCTATCATCGCCGAGGGCAATGATGGTTTTGGTGTGGAAGGATGTCACGTGCTGCATCAAGAGACTTGTGATGAGGTTCCACAAGCCTTAGAATAATATAGAATGTCCTTGTATGGTCTAGATAAGTGTAGACCACAATGTTAAATAAACTTGAAGGAGGAAGGCTGACTTAATCTCTAAAGGAGCGAGAAATGACTAAGGCAGCACATATCTAGGCTTGGTGAAGAAATTAATGTATGGAAATTTGCTTTGTTTATATTCCATAGGCATTGGATATTTGAAAATTTATTATAAGTAGTTTTTTTAGGTACCCTTTGAATTACTTTTCTTTCTCTCAAGGAAGATACTTGATCATATATATTTTCTCTCTCTTTTTTATGTAGGTGTTGTTTTGTAGTGATGATGACCCTAAATGATTGTATCTCAAGCAAGGAATTCAAAAGATGATGATACTTCTCAGTAAAGGTATCTAAAAATGATGGAGCCTCCAAAATATATTATCCAGGCATGACAGTGCATAAAGATGAAGGTGTCTAAATGAGAAGGTGGCATTAGATGATGGTGGCATAAGATGCCGGTGTCTAGATAAGGTTTTGATTCTATTTGATGAAGTCTAGATGTGATTGTATCCCTAAATGATGGTGTTCAAATGAGACAATACTTCTAAAGTATAATGTCAGATGCAACAATTTCCTTAGATAATAGTTTCAAACTCAACTATACCCTTCATAGTGATATTGAATGCAATAATTCCCCTAAACTATAGTGTAGAATGCGATGACACTTCTAGAAAACATTATTAAATGCAAAAACACTTCTAGATGGTGGTGTCAAACTCAATGATACTCTTAAATAGTGGTTTTAGACTCAATAATGCCTCTAGATTATGGTGTCATACTCGATAGTGCCCCTAGATGGCAATGTTAGATCTAATAGTGTCTCAGGAAGTGGTGTCAGGTGTGATGATGCCCGCAAAATTATCATCCAATGTGAAATAAGTTTACATGGTGTTACGTCAGCGTCTAACAACCTTCCAACTTGGATCAATTTCTCATCTTCTTCAATAGTTAATAAATTTTCAATGGGGTTTAATTAACTTTCTTCTTTACTAGTTAACCATCTCCATTATTTATGTAGCTGAAGAACCTTAATCATTAATGTTGTTGGAGAACTTGAATGATTAATACATATGGAGAGGATTATTGATGCCATAAGAAGGGTTTGAATTTTGGTGTTGTCTATAAGCTTCAATAATTGATGGTGCTAAAGAGAAAATGTTGTTACATCTTGGAAACTTTAGATGGTGTGAATATTGAAGAGAGGGGTCATGCTCCCATGACTTGGCTCTTAACAAACCGTGGTATCTATTTCCCTACCATAATAAGAGATGATCATTTTCTTTAGTTATTATTATTATCTTGGTTATTCAAAATTTATACTAATGTGGAATAAAAGTATTATAATTTTTATTCTATTTTTAATTTAGTCTTTCACAATTTATACCTTTATGGGCTATGATTATTACAATGAAGATTTTTTTTGATTTAGCTATTCAAAATTTAAACTCTTGTAGTTTAAAAGTATTACATTTTTTTTATTTTTTCATTTATAGCTTATACTCATGTGGATCAGGATTGTCACTTTATTGTGTTTACAATTTGTACTCAAGTGGATCAGAAATATCACTTTGTTGGGTTCCTAATTTATACTCGTGTGGATTGGGAGTGTTACTTTGTTGTGTTCAACAATTTATATTCATATGTATTGGGTGTGTTACTTTGTTGTGTTCATAATTTATATTCACTTGGATAAAGAGTATCACTTTATTGTGTTCACAATTTTTACTCATGTAGATCAAGAGTGTCACTTTGCTGTGTTTAAAGTTTATACTCTTGTGGATTAGGGGATTTTTGTTTTGTTTTTGTTGTAACTTAGAAACTTTGGTCCTTGTCGTAACTTAAGCTTTTGATATCGTTCCAACATGTTGCATTTTTTTGAGATATTTGGTTGTTGATAGAACTTTGACCATTGTACATTGGGGTCTTCAATCATCATTGTAACATATAAGCTTTTGAAGTCGATGCAGCTTAAGAGTTTTCAACATCGTTGTAGTTTGGGAGCTTGATTGTTGTTAGATCTTGGTAGCTTGATTGTTAATGGAGCTTCATAGCTTGATTGTTTTTTAAACTAAGAAGTTTCAATAGTTACAACTTAGGAGCTTGACAGCTTCATCATTGCTACTTGAGAGCCTGATTGTTGTTGGAGCTTGGTAATTGGATTATTGTTGCACCTTTGGAGCCTTAATTTTTGTTGGAGCTTTAAAGCTTTTGATTTTGTTGCATCTTGAGTGCTTGTGTTATCATTTTAGCTTAGGAGATTGATTAACTTGGTTATTTGATCATTGTTGTAGCTTATAAGTTGTGTTCATTTTTATAGCTTATGAGCTTTTGATATCATTTCAAGTTGGGATCTTGATTATTGTTGCATCTTGGGAGCATGATTATTGCAACTTATGATCTTTGGTCTTTTTCTAGCTTGTCAACTTTTGATGCCATTTCAACTTAGGAGCTTGATTATTGTTACACCATAGGATCCTCAATTGTTGGTGCAACTTGAGAGCTATGAGCAACTTAGGTATGAAAATATTTGAATCATGCCTTGACATTTCCTATTATGTTTATATATATATATATATATATGTATGTATGTATGTATGTATGTATGTATGTATGTATGTATGTATGTATTTTTGTTTGTAATTTTGGGTAAGTTATTGAGGAATGTTGCTCTTGGTTCTTGCATTATCCTTAAGTGGACTCTTTACCTCCTCTTATAGTGGCTTAGCACAAGTTATGAGTTTTAGATGCTCTTTTTATTCTCTTTATTCTCATAATTCTTGAATTGAGTCATCTGTAGCATGTGGAATGTTTAAGGATGCCATTTGACCTTTCCAAAGTAAATTCATCTTTTAATGTGTCGCTTTTGCCTATTTAAGATGGTTAAATGCTTTTCTATTTGTAAGGGCTTCATATATGATAATTTATAGACTTATATGGGGCTAATTTGTGATGGTGGAACTAAGGGAGCTTGTTCTACACATGTTTTTTCTACTATTTTTTATTATTATAAATGATTGATGGCTTGATACCCCCAATATGTGAAAACATTGAGTTTTTTTTTAAAGTTTTTAATTAAGTTTCATTGAATACAATCCTTTCCTAAATGAGATAACACACAATGCCTTGTTTTATTTTGGGGTTCCAATTTATATATACATAGATCCATTGCTTATGGTTTAGTGTTTCTCCCTTTGCGTTTTCAAATTTATAAACCACACATGCCTTTAGAAAATCTGGAGGAAATTTTTTTACAAGCATGACTAGCTTTTGTAACTCTTTCTTCAGCAACTCAATGGACATTGTGTCTCCTTAATTTCAACTTATTGCTCTTGCTAGGATTTTTCTATTTTTTTTCCTTGGATGCTTACCTTGTGTTGCTATATTAGGGTTTTTAAATTTGTCTTATCCTTGGTCTCTTTTTGTTACTAAGGTCTTAACCTTCATTTACCTGGTTAGCTCATGATAGGTTGTATTTTTATAGTATTTGGTATCATACTGATACCGTGACCCACTACTTTTGGTGATATAAGTCAGAGTAGGTCTAGGGATCCTAAATTGAATTTTGTTATTGACTTTCCTATTGTTCCACTCCTAGTCTAATCATCTTATCTCTACACACAATGCTTTAGCTAAGTAGTTTTTGTTAAGATATAATATACTCTTGTTGTTACAAGATTTGAGTTAAGAAGAATCACACCATTCATTTTTAATCTCATGATCTTCTCTTTTAAGGTGATGCCTTTCTCAGTCGAGTGTCTAATGCATCGATGAATTATGTAATACCTTATATATTCAATTCATTCTAAGTTTTGTGAATGCTTGAACTCAAGAGGCTCTACCACTTTCTTTTCTAGTTGTGTAATACCCCGTTTCCCATAAATCTTGATCAAGAACATAAGTGCAACTTGGCATGTATGTGAATATAATTATAGAAATTATAGGTGGATAATATGTGTTGCATGTGTTAATTATATGTGTTTGGGTCTGGGTGGAAATTGAATTAGGTAAATTAAGTTAAAAAGGTAGAGATTAGGATACTTGCCCATTAGCATGCATATAACGGAGCAACCAGCCCCCTTCAACATCTCTCATAATGTGTTCTACGCTGTTGAAAGCTAAATCCACATGAGGTGTATAATGCATAGCTAAAAAATGCTAGTCACTATCTGAATGTGTTGGGAGGTTGACTAGGGTCTTAAAATAGAACTATTAGGCATTGACGCAGAATATGTAGCATCTAGAGTATTAGGTGGGCTACTAGCAGTCAATCGGAGGTCATGTAGGAGATTTTTTGTGCATTTTTGTCCTATTTTGGATTTTTTGGTTAACATTTTTGACCTTGTAGACTTTCCCCCAATATTCCCTCACCTTAATCAGATTGTTTCTTATATTCCTCCTTTACCCAAGAATCTTACCTTGTGTATCCTCACCTTACCTCTCACCCACTCTCCTAAATACCATACCTTCTCTCATCATCTCTTTCATTTAAGTGTTGGTGAATCATACCTCATGTTAGCTCTCCTTATCTTTTCCTTACTAATTTTCAACAAACACCACCCTTTTATGCCCCTTTCACCTTGCATTTTCATTATTCAACCATTTGCTGATAAAGTTTTCTCCTCTCTACTCTATTTTTCTTAAACTTTGCCAAAGTATTGAAAGCTCCCCTCTTGTTCTTCAAGCCACAAAAATTGATCCCTTCCTCTCTCTTGTCTTTGTTTTCTTTATTGGTTTTTATTCTCTTGATCCTTTACCTAGTCATTTTATATTCTCTTAAAAATAAGAATGTTAGATTTGGGAGAAAATTGATGAGTTGCCTTCTCCCTTTCCATCATGTGGTGCACCAGTCTCTAGTTGGCTATGGTCTCCTTTTACTGTAATTTCTTGCTTTATTGTTTATGTTATCTTGCTATTTTTGTGTTGTAGTTCTAATTTTGGTGTTTTATGTTTTGAGGAGAAGGAATTTAGCTTGGTAGCTAGAGATTTTGGCGGCTCTTTGTTCTTAATTCTTTTTTCTATTTTGCTTCAAAGAAGGTAACTCATATTTTGCTACTAAATAGGTAACAATCATGTGATATCATACTTAGGGGTTCTTATGTTATGCTTGAGTGTAATATATGCTACCTTGTGATCCCATGAAAATATGCATGTGACATGCATTTCTATTATTTTATCTATTTATATGACCATGTGAATTTATGTAAGAGCATAGTAGATTTATATATTTTTATATATGTATAATAGCATGCTAGAATATGGTTGTATGGTTTGAAAGTATGCATGAATTTTATGAAGGATTAGGCTAAGGTAAATTTGATCACTGTTGAATCTTCTCCTTATATTTTTGAGTTTTCCATTTGATTCATTGCATGTTTTACTTAAAGTTTGATATATCATGTGTTGAGATTTGGACATATTTAGGTGTAGTTATAAGCGATTTAAGTTTTGTATGCTCTAGATGTATTTTTGTCTTTTCACAAAAAATATGTAATTTTTCAGTATATATACCTAGTATGTGTTGTATTATGTTGAGCATGAGAAGTATGTGAAATATGCTATGCATGATTTGGGTTTTATATGCTAAATGGAAAGTGTATTTTTGGAGCAAAAATGATAATTTTGCCACTTCTCAATTTTTTTAGAATTATGATTTTATGTTAAAGTATTTATTTTAATATTATTTAGCTATTCCACAAACGTCATTTAATTATAATAAAGTCTGGGATTTAATTGAGAATTGAATAAGTAAATAATTTGAGAGGATATTTTGGTCATTTATGACCTAATGCTCATGGATGTGAGTAGATGGACTAGGATGACCTTAGTAGATTTTTGGGTGAACCTTAGTGTTGACCTTGAATTTGAATATGGATTGGTTAAATATGATAATTATGTATGATATGATAATTGAATAATAAAAAACAGAGGAAAATGGTTAAATATGGATTGGTTGTTGTATATGTATTATATGGTAATTGTGATCACCCAATAAAATATCAATATTTAAAGTGAAAGAACTTGATTTTGGGAATGATGACTCTTTATGATTAACTACTCTAGAGATGAGGTAAGATGTATTAATATGGTTTGGTGGTTTCGTTAAATGCCTCTGCATTCTGACTAAGGTTCTAGTCTACTCTATAAATGACCTACAAGCCCTATAAAATATGTCAGTACTTAAGGATTAGGTGTCCTAGGATATGAGGATATTGTGTTGCCTTATTGCAACAGTATGACTAGGGTAATTGGCACGTCTTCAAGTTATATAGATTAAGGGTACCATGTTGCCTTGTACTCCAGTATGACAAGGCATATGAGTTTCCTTAGGTCGTGATTATATCCCCTCAAGTAATTACAATGTAAGTAAATCTTATATGAAGATTTAACTGGATTATTTTGGTATATTGGTTTGGTAGTTTCCTCTGTGAACTACTTGGTTTTAGTATGTTAGTTTGATAATTTCCTCTTTGCACTATTTAGATATAGTATATTGGTTAGTAATTGTCTTAGTGCTTTCCTTCTTATGTTTATGAGTGGTATACAGGTGGTTATGTGAAAAGGCTTAATTATGGTTTTCGATTCCCCTTCATGAGACCCCCTTAGGAAAATTAAATTCATGAAACAATCGTAATATGGTTAAGTTTGATAAGAGGGGCAATGTGTTCTATGTTATGATATGATTATGATAGCTAGCTGGTAAATATTATTTGATGTGTTAATGCCATGATTCCTTGAGTTACCTTCTGTGTGTTCTATATGATATTTATATATTTAGTATTGTGTAGTGGTTTAATTAGTATCATTATGCTAATGAGTTTCATTTTATGTCTCCCTTCCTATTCAATCGACAATATTAACCTTAAAAGTTTTGTTAATAGTGGTAGCGGCTTGGGGGGGTTAAAGATTTTTGATAGGGCTATTTGGTGTCTCTTTCTGGTTGTGTTGGTCTTGTCTTTATGTTTCTTTATTAGGATAAAAAGTGTTGTATAAGCCCTTACTTATTGTATTTAAATATGTTCTCTCTTTTGCTCTATTTTTTTCAATTAGTTTGTCTTAATCTTAGATTAAGTGCCAATGACAAATCATCTTTACATTTGAGTGGTTTTAGCCTTGCACCCGATATACATTAGGTATTGGTTATACATATCTCCTTGATTGTATGTGGTAGTAACAACTAATTATTTTGCATAATTGATTATGCCAAAACAAACATTTTTAAGTAGTAAATTTGGAGGTTTTAAACACCCCCATTTTCATAACTAGATTTTTTTTTAATTTTACAATAAATATTGTGAAGCTATACTACCACCACATCTAACATAGAAGATGTATAACCAATGTATATTCTATGTCAGGTGCTAGGCTAAAAAGTAAACGATTACCAAGAGGTCGGCATGGTTGTCACCTCACTCGAGACCAATACAAGACTTACAAAACTATATGGAAAACAAATATAAGATAAAAATGTCTAAAAAAATCTCAACAAGAGAAAAAAATTTATGAAAGATCCCAAATATCCAAGTTGAAATTTCTATCAAGTCGACCAAGGACTTGATGCCCTCAAACCCCACATAAGCAAAACACAAGAAACTTTCACAAGAACTAAAATAGTGTGGTATCATTACGACTAGTGTATTGAGTGAACACAACATGCTAAAGTGATAGCATGCCCACATAATACATGTTATAGATGTTGAGACGTAGAAATAATAATGGATCACGCAGAGCTAGGGAAATACTCATAATCATGCTGATAAGAATTCATACATGCACTACTTTATAATGAAGATTTAATAATGAATTTTAAGGCTTTTTAATAATGATTTACAATTGTTATTGAATTGCCTAGTATTAAAGCTTTAATAATGGTTACAAATTGTCATAAAAAATAATTTTAATAATGATCAAATCATTATCTAAAATGCTAAAATTTATATAAGGTTAGAGTTTTAATAATGATTATTAATTGACAATTGTTATCAAAATTAACCTATAATAACAATTATTAAGGAAAAACCATTGTCAAATATCATGAAAATAGTATGTTGCTTATTTAATAATGCTTATTATCAAAAACCCTTAGCCCATATTAAAAAAAATATTTTTTTGGTCCATATACATAGATGTATATTCAATCTATAATAAATCTACAAATGTACCCATAGATACAAAATGTGCCTAGAAAATTAAGTAGCCTAAGCTACAATTGAAAATAATAAAATTAAAAAAAATGAATGTTTTCAACAAATTACATTACACTACAATAAAAGCATGGTCACTATTGTTGTCACTTATTCTCTCATCTTTCTATATTGCCAACATCCATATTGCTCTTCAACTTCATTTGTTTTATGCTAATGAACAATGAATATATGTTATATGAGTCATAGTCCATAAATGAAGAGAACAACATATATGAAAGCATGAAAAATATAACTAGCTAGATAGCTTAAACTCTTACCCTACACTAAAACCCCAAACCCAAACTATTATTCTAAACCCTACACTAAAACCCCAAACCCAAACCATTATGTAGAGAACTGTATACGTAAATCAAGCATGAAAATACCCAAAATTTCAAACACAATAGCTATTGATATAAGATTTTCTTAGAGTGCAAAGTAGCATTTCTTGTAAAATTTCACAATGTAGAGAGTTGAAGCTGATTTTTTTTTCTAAATCTTGTCAACAAAAATAGAAATTTCTAGAAAACCTAAAGAGAAACATTAAAAAAGAGAGAATTTTTCAAACATAATTCTCATAAATTTCAAAATTAAGATTGATGAAGTGAGGCATGGCTTAGCGGGTTGGAAAATGGATGGTGTTTCCCATGGCGAAAGCAACAAGAAAGCCCTAAAAATGTTATAAATTTTTTCTCAAAAGCTGAGATAATCCAAGAAAAATAGAAATACATAAAAAAAACCTTATTAAATAATGAGAGGATGACTGAAAATATAGGACCAGCACCAAACGTTATCAACAGAGAATGTGCGGTCAGAGAAGGCTTTGCATCAGATAATGGGTGTCTGGGTAAAGGTTCAGAGATTTGAAAGTAGGGACAAAGAATAGAGAATGAAGAAAGAGAAATGAGTTCAATCAATTGGGTTCAGAATGTTTGTGAAAAGGGAGGGAACAAAGATTATACATTTTACGCAAAATTTTAATAACAATTATTCATTATGAATAACTATTATTAAATGCCATACTAATAAAGGCACTTGAACTTCAGTAGTGTATCATTAGCACCATCAAATTAAACCAATTCATAGCCCAATTAATAATTAAAAATATAGAATAGGATAAGAAATGATCACTTCCACGAGGAGAATATGATTATAAACTCTAAATTATTAAGTAAAATTAATTAAATTATTTAATTATGTATAATAAATAAATATAAAATTAAAATTAAAATAATTAAATAAAATCATTTTTTGCAATATTAACAAGAATTTACGGGTTTGATATGAGAAAAAAGAAAAAACATAAAATAAAACTAATAAAGAAATTAATAACCAAACTACTTTAGTTATTATGCTAGTCCATAAGATAAAAAAATAAAAAAATAAAAAAATAAATTAAATTAATTAATAATTAAAATAGTATATATATATATATATATATATATATATATATATATATATATATATATATATATATATATATATATATATATCCTTCCCTTCTCTACCCCAATCTCTATATAAAATTTGTATAGCCAATTTTTTATTAAGTGATAGATATATAAAAAAATCAATTTTGATAGGTTAACCATAAAGAATTGACCTGCTAACTGTTTCGGTTCCTAACTTTGTATAATAAGGCTAACTCCCTTATTTTTTTATAATACTAATTAGCTTCTATAAATTAATTTTTACTATTTAATTAATCTAGATATAAATTAATTGCATTATATTCTTAGGAACCTCATGAGCCCTAACCAAATTAAAACCTTATATTTTTAACATGAATATAATTAATCATATTTTAATCTTGTCATTCGCTTGCAAGACCCATAATAAAATTAATTGACACTTATTCTGATTAATTACTAATCCTCTAGAGTTAAATGAATAGCTACAACCCTTAACCCTTAAAATAAAATTAATCAAATTTCATATAAAGGATAAGGATTTAAATGTTAATCAATATTATGATTTATATATCATGACATAATAATTCATAATCTATAATATCTAGGTATGATAAAAATCAACTCTTAATAAAATATAGCTAATAAAAATTAATACAAATTACATGTATAATTTGAAATAAATAAAAATTAAGTACAATATTATATTAAAAGAAGGAAAAATAAGAATAAGGAAAAGAACTTACCGATTGAAGCACACTTGTGAGGATTTCTACAACCGTCGATTATTCCTATAATATCATGAACCTACTCACTTAATATGATTATTTCCTCTATTTTTATATATTTTAACTTTAATTTAATATGCAACTAATTTATATGTGGGTGGAGTTGGGAGGATAAATGAAAATTAAACTCTCAACTTTATCTATTCTATGTGTTGATGTTGATGCGCTTCTCCGCAGTGAAGCACGGGAACACTGAAGTGGTCCCATTTTGCATCCTTGGGATGTTTCTGGAGGCGAAATGTGAGATAGGATGTTACTTTAACAAAAAATTCCCGTCCAAAATGATGTCGTTTTAGAGGATTTCTATCAAGTACAACCCTTCTCCAATCCCCTCGCCTAGTTGCCCTCACCCTTCCACGCTTCTAGTTGAATGTTTTCTCTTTGACCTTCCAGTTGCTACTAGCTTCAGTCCAAATGAATCACAGTAGCAATAACATTCTCCTTCCTATCCTAGCACCATCCATTGGCGACCCATCGACGTTCTTCCATTTCCATGGGTGACTTTGAATTTTTCGATTCTTCTTGAAGGGTAGAGTTGAGGTTCGGAATCACTAATCCATTTTTTATTGGGGCTGGTTGTTCCATTGCTCCACTGCTCCTCCGTTGTTGCTCGACTCTACTATGCCACAATTGTGCTACTCTTCCATGCCTTAGCTACTCCACTCTACAATGCCGCAGCTTCACTACTCCCACAACCATGATAAGGCTTTTTCTTCCGCTCCATTTGTTGGTTGTTTTGGGCTGTGATATTTTGAATTAAAAGAATCCATTGTTGCTGGTTGTGTCTAGTTATTATTATTGATTTGTTGTTGCAGGTTGTTATTGTTGTTGTTGGTTGTTATTTCTATTGATTTTTGGTTGTTGGTTACTATGAATTATCATTGCTGATTCGGGTTGGTGGTGTTTGTTTTGATTGTTAATTTTGGTTGTTGTTGTTGTGTTGTTAGTGTTATTGTATTGTAATTATTGATTTCGGATATTTTTGTTGTGTTGTAATAGTTGATTATGATTTCGATTTGTGATGCTGTTGTGTTGTGAATGCTGATTTTGGTTTGTGTTGTTATTGTTGTTGTGTTGTGATTGTTAATTTTAGTTGTTGTTGTGTTGTGATTACTGATTTTGATTGTTGTTGTTGTGTTGTGATTGTTAATTATGATTTTGGTTTGTATTGTTGTTGTAGTTGTGATTGAATTAGAGTCACTAATCATTCGTTATGTGTTACTTGCAATGATTTCTATTATTGGTGTTGTGTTGTGTTGTGGGCCTATGGTATTGTGATTGTATTATGACTTCTAGTGATAGTAATAGTAATATGGGTTCTACGAGTGCTAGTGTATCTTCTATGGATGTTAATGATAATCCTCTTTAGAATTATGTCACTAAAGGTGAGAAAACTAGTAGAGGAAGAACTATTTTGTGGATGTGTAATTTTTATATTCAAATAAAGCAAAGAAGCTATACAAGGGTAAGAGCTCATTTATTGAATATTCCTAGTAAAGGTATTACAACTTGTAAGAAAGTGAGGGTGGAGGACAAGCTTGAAATGGTAAGTTTAGAAAATGAAGCTTTGAAAAGAGTTGAAGAGATGTTACCAAAGAATGTGCCTTTACCTAAATCAAGCAAGTCTAGTTCGAAAATGGATATGTCTTTATTGAAGAAGAGATAAGTGAGTGATATAAATCCTATAGAGAGCTTTTAACAATCAATTGCGCTCTCAATTAGATACATTGATTGCTATAACATTTTACACTGGCGGTATTCCATTTAATTTGGCAAGAAATTTTTTTTTTTATGAAAGCTTTTGCTTTTGCTGCTAGCCATAGTTTACTTGGTTATGGTCTACCAGGTTATATTCGTTCAAGAACAATGTTACTTCAACAAGAAAAATCAAACATAGAGAGATTATTGGAACCAATTAAGAAGACATGGAGGGAAAAGGGCGTTACTATTATGTCTGGTGGTTGGAATGACGCACAAAGAAGACCATTAATAAATTTTATTGTAATTTGTGATGCAGGTCCTATGTTTTTAAAGGTAATTGATGTTTCAGGTGAGATCAAAGACAAACACTTTATTTCTAAACTGTTGAAAGAAGTCATTGATGAGTTGGGTTATTAGAATGTTGTGCAACTTATCATTGATAATGCCTCAAATTATAAAGCGGCCAGCGATATCATTAAACAAATTTATCCTCATATTCATTGGAATACATGTGCTATTCATACCTTTAATCTTGCTTTGAAAAATATTTGTGCTGTAAGAAATGTGAACAATAATGTTGAGATATATGAGGAGTATCATTGGATAACCGAGATTTATGGAGATGCTATTCAAATCAAGAATTTTATAATGATGTATTCCTTGAGATTAGCCATATTCAATAGGTTTGCTTCTCTAAAGTTTCTTATAGTTGCTGATACTTATTTTGCTCAAGTTGTTGTTACATTGAAGAGAATGAAGCTTATAAAATATAGTCTTCAAGCTATGGTGATTAGTGAAGAGTGGTTTTCTTATAAATCTAATAATATTGGAAAAGCAAGGTTTTTGAAGGAAAAATTGCTTGATGATTTATGGTGGGAGAAGTTGATTATATTCTTGAGTTTACATGGTTTATTTACCATATGATTAGAGAGTGATATGCCAATAAACCAACCCTTCACCTTATCTATGAAACGTGGAAAAAAATGATTGATGAAGTGAGAAATGTTATTTATAAGCATAAATGTAAAGAGGTTGGAGACGTGTATTCTTTCTTTCGAGTGGTATATACTATACTCACAACCCATTGGACCAAAAGTAATGCACCCCTTCATTGTTTGGCATAATCATTGAACCCAAGGTAACCTTATTTTGTTTTTATTAAAGTGTTATCTTTTTATTTCTTTAATTTAACAACTAATAATAGTATCTATAATATTATTAATTAATTCCATTGAGTGAAGTTAGTACATTGATATTTGGTTAGATGCTAAGTCACCTAGAGTTACTCCTTCTAGAGATGAAGATGTTTGCATTGAAAGGAACAAGTGTTTTAAAAGGCTTTTCCCTAATCATGAAGCTCGCTCCAAAGTTAATTTGGAGTTTTTTAATTTTGCACTTAAACATTGCCCACTCAGAGAATTTGATTCTCCTTATAATAGAGATGTTGGGAGTTCATGGCTCAACTGCACCATTACTTTAAGATATTGCCCTCAAATTGCTTGGCCATGTATTATTGTAACACTCCAAAATTCACTATATTTTTTTTGAAAGAAAAAATAATTAAAACACTTAATTTAAAACCCGTGAATTCTGGGGATGTTACCGCCACACTTAGTACCAGACCAGTTCACTCCTACCGTTCCGATACCAAGTGCTAAGACTAAGAAAACACCATTAATAATACCATACAAATTCAATTTTATAAAAACGAGAATCAGAGTAAGCGTAAGTCTTACATAATTTGAAATATCGGCTATTGTTTTTCCAGATAATAACTGAACAACATTAGTAAAATTGTGTCGACAATTCAAACATAATAAAAGATAACATGAATCATAAATTTAAAAAGGACAACGGCCACGTCACTCTAAAGATTGATTCAGCCCAGCTATTACTCTGCCCCTCCTGATGATCCCATAGACATCAATAGCATCAAAGTAGGTATCTCCTACCTGAAACAAATTAGACGGGCCTTCTGCTCGTGGGAATGAGCAGCACCCATAAAACGGGTGATTAGTATGCTATGTACTGAGTAAGGTAACCGAATACTAAGGTCGGCATATAACATATTAAATCATGCAGGATAAGGATTAACATACATTTACAAACCCACACATATGATACATAGAAGTATAGAATGAAATCCATAACTTATAATTTACAAGACCACACATAAGGCCCAAAAAGGTCCAGATTAATCATTTAGTCTTTCTTTTAGCAAAGGTCGATACACACCATGCCTTTTTATCATATCCATGCGAAAACAGGAACACCCCACTATTATAATCGGTGGGCCGGTCACACATAGAGCATCATGCCCTAACCACTATTATTACAAGTGGATCGGTCACATATAGGATAAAACCCTAACCACTATTCCTAACCGGTGGATCGGCTTGGTTCCTGCTCGCATGGTGTTCCACTGTAAGTAATTAGTATCTTCTAATAGCATTAACGATCTGGTTTTTCTTTATTGAGCTCGGGATCCCCCACTATTATAACCGGTAGGCCGGATACAAATAGGACCTCATGTCCTAACCACTATTATTACCGGTGGATCAGTCACACATAGGGTAAAACCCTAACCACTATTCCTAACCGGTGGATCGGCTGGTCCCATCTCAATATCTTCCACTTTAAGATATTAGTGTCTTAAATATTTTATTCAAAAACATTTGTCATTCACAAACATTTGCCCAGACATGCATGACTAAATCCATGAAAACCCTAACTCCCATGCAACCCTACTCCATGCAAACCCTAACTCCACGTAAACCACATTTCCATGCAAACCTTAGTTCCCATGCAAACCCTAACTACACATGACTCACGCTTCCATGCAAACCCTAGCACCCATGCAAACCCAATCTCCACGTACCACACTTCCATGCAAACCCTAGCTCCCATGCAAACCCTAACTCCCTGTACCACACTTCCATGCAAACACTAGCTCCCATGCACACCCTAACTCCATGTAGACATACTTCCATGTACCCCTAATCCACATGCAACCCTAGCTTCACGTAGGTCACACTTCCATGCAAACCCTAATTCGTAAGCAACCCTAACTCCACATAGACATGCTTCCATGTAAACCCTAACATCATGCCATTTCATGCAAACCCTAACACCATGCCATTTCATCAAGACCCCAATACTACATTGTTACACTTCCCATCATGATTTTACAACCCTAACATGCATGTCTTAAGGCCATAACATACAATAATGACATAAACATACGCATAATTCTCATGCCACAGTTTATTCACACCAACAAACTTCAACTCTATAATCATGCCACATACGAAATAATTAATAGGAATAAACATAGAATACATGGTATATGAAACACATAATGCATATAAACACACAAATGGCCTTAGTAAACCCTTACCTAAAACGACACCGAACTTGGTGCACGCTCCTATTCCACTTGAGGGGTTTGACTGGGTTCACCTATTATATAAAGGTATACTAGAATTAGGCTCCCTTATAAAATTTTGTTATTCTCTAACTTATTCTAAGATTTGGTTTTTAATTAAAACAATACTACACAATAATTAACTATACAAAATATTACTTAAAAATACAAATAAATTATTATTTTCATTCGAAAGGGTGGTGATATAAGGGTTTATATCCTTCACCAAAATAGTAATAATAATAATAATAATAATAATAATAATAATAATAATAATAATAATAAATTAAAACATTATTAATAATACTCTTATTAGTAGAATATTAATATTAATAATACCATAATTCTTAAAATTACAAGGTGGCTTTCAAAACCACTCCATTTAATAATAATACTATTCAAAAATGTAATAATGATATTAATATTATATATATACTTATAATATAAAAGTTAATAAAGATAATAATAATAATAATATAATTAGTAATAATGTTAAAAATGTTAATAATAGTAATAAAAAGCAAAGGTGCGAGACTTAATTAAAATTTTAGGTTTCTACCCCTCTTGGAATAATTACAATATTAAATAAATAATTACACTAATAATAATAGTATTAATAATATTATTAATAATAATGGTAAACATGTAATAATTCCATTAAATAACCAAAATTCGAGAATAATAATTTAT
Source organism: Tamarix austromongolica (assembly GCA_039764185.1). Taxonomy (NCBI): domain Eukaryota; kingdom Viridiplantae; phylum Streptophyta; class Magnoliopsida; order Caryophyllales; family Tamaricaceae; genus Tamarix; species Tamarix austromongolica. The sequence continues at coordinate 26,659,801 of CM077817.1, forward strand.
CTAACTCAAGAATACTCCCAAACCTGTCAACAAAATTTAGCAATTAGGATTCAGTTGATAACAATAATAATAATAATAATTAAAATTGAATTAACATTAAAAATTAGGATAAAAGTAGAATAATTATCAATAAATCGAAAGGAAGTGTTTAAAAGGTCTAGGGTTTCACCTTGAGTCGGAGGGGATGGATGCCGCCGGCGGTGGTTCCCGGAGGTGGCCGGAAATGTTATCTAAGAGGGGTGAAAATGAAGAAAAAGAAGTAAGGGGGAAGGAGAAAAATAAAATAAGTTTATGGGTCGGTGGAGGAGACTTATCAGAAGATATTGGGTGGTTTAGAGGGTGGCAGAAGTGGCGGATATGGTGGTGGACTGTGGTTTAAGGTTTCGGGATAGAAATTTTTGGCGAGAGAACTAGCAAACTTTGCACGGTTATGGAGGCCCGTGCAAGGAGAATTGAAGGGTGTAGATGGTTTAGTTAATTAGAGAGTGTTGCAGGGAAGAGTTTCGGAGGAAGAAGAGGCAGCGAGGTTGGCTAACGGTGGAGAATGGGGCGTCTAAAGTGGCAGCGGCGCACCGATTGTACTTAGGGTTTTCGGGAAAAGAAAGCTCAATTTCGAGCCATACGAGGGGTATTTATAGTAGTGGAGGGTAGGCTCGGGTTGTGGAGGTTACTAGAAGATCAATTTCGGTGGAAAAATGGGTTGGTTTTGCCGTTGATCGGGCGACACAATTTCAAAATTTTGCCCGACCTTCGAGAGGGAAATGGGGGCAGATGTAGGGAAGAAATGGAGAGTGGGGTATTTCAAATCGAAGTGGGTGTTGAGAGGAAGAGAATGGGCGGGAGAAAGGCTGATCACGACACGTGTGGCCGGAGGCGCCATTTTCAGGGGAAGGAGGAAGGTGACAGTTATGGCGTCGTGCTAGAGGAGGAAGAAGATGGGGGAGGTTGGACCGGGCGGTTCGGAGGAGAGAAAAGAAAGAAAAAGGAAGGAAATCGGGCAGTTCGGCGCGATTGTTATGTCTTTTAAATAGAACGACGCATTTTGGGTGCAAAAAGGGATAAAGAACAGCATTCTGAGGCTGTCGCGCAATGGTAAAAAAGTAATGATCAAAACACCGCATTTGAGTGGGAGAAAGAATCAAAATGCGGCGCAGTGAGGGAGGTGGAAGAAGGACGATCACGCGGGCCGGGCCTCGCTGAAGGAAAGGAGAAAGGGGAAGGAAGACTGGGCCGTGAGCCAGGCCCAGTTCGGGGAAGAAAAAGGAAAAGGAAAGAAGAAGAAGGAAAATAAAGAAAAAGAAAGAAAAAGGAAGAAAGAAAAGGAAAAAGGGAAAAGGAGGACAGAAAAAAATAGGAAGGTTGGGTTAAATAATTTAATTAAAATGTTTGGGGTATTTAAAAATAATAATATTTAAATAAAATAATAATTAAATTCCTTTTTAGGCGAAATTAGGATTTTTAAAAGATTTTCCAAAATTTCTATTTTAAATTAATAAATCACTCTAATTTTATTTAATTAAATTATTTATAAAATTAAAATTAATTTGAAACTGTTTTCTCTTTCTTAATTTGAATAAAATAATTTATTTAAATAAATTCCCAAATTAAAAATTTTAATTAGATAATATACCCAAATATCCTTTACTTAACATATTTATAAAATTTCTTATTAATTTTCCCTACTAAATTTCCTTTTATTTTAGTAAAAATAATTTATTAAATTAAATTTTCAAATAAAACCTTATTTAAACATAATCTTTAATATTAGAAAATTTTGGGGCATTTCAATTATCATCTTCATGTAGTGAACGAAATTGGAGTACATATGATTTTATTCATTCTATGAAAATGAATAGATTGATTAATAAACATACTGAATACTTGGTGTATGTTCATAACAATCATCATCTCCTCGCAAGGAGACTTCCAGAATATAAGAAAAAAAATCAATGATGTGGGACATCTATGGTAATGTTTTCTTGTTGTTTACTAATTCTATATTACATTATACGCTGTGACAACCATTAAAAGACAAAATTAATCTCCTTTTTTTCTTTTACATAGGTGATGACTTTGGTTCTTTTCAAGATATTTGATTGCTTGATATGGCTTCTCTTTCTCTTGATGAACCCGAGTTAGAGGCGGTGGTTTTTTTCCGAAATAAGAATTCAAGATGAAGAAGTAGAAGTAGTTGATGTCATTAATGAAAATGAACATTTTATTTAATTCGTTTGACTGTATGATTTTAAGTAATTTAGTATGAGTTTGAGAATTAAATTCTATTTATGTAAAATTTTAATTTAATATACATTTTTATTTTAATATTTATATATATTGGCATTTTCTCCCATCCCCGTTTCTTAATTTTTTGAATTATGGCGTTTCTGCATTTCTCTCTGTCTCTGTCCCCGTCCCCGCGCATCACTACTGCTTCTTTCATCCCTTTTTTCTCTAATGTGTATACACACATGTATGCATGCACTTATGCGCGCACACACTTGTACACTAACCCCACCTATCTTGCATTAGCAATGGTTCACAGAAGGTTGGTATCTTGTGCTACAAATTCAAAGGGCCAACAAAATTTCTTATACTTATCTCTTCAACTTTTTCCTTTTTCTTGTTTATCTTTTCTCTATGGGTGCATGATTCATATGTTGTAGTTGTACTACTAATGTAGTTGACTTTGTACCTATATGGCAAAATAAAATAGTAAGTAAACTCTAAAACTTCCCTAACATTTCTCAAATAATTCCAACTATAAACTTAGCTTAATTTTTAACCATGATATAATTTGATTTAGCATAATTGTTACGTATAAAAGTTATAGATCTTATTTTTATCTTTCCATAAAAAATTAAATCATTAGTATGTACATAAAATTTTTGTCTAAAATACGATAAACAATCAAATTCTATAAGAATTTATCTTTTAGCCTGAAATTAATTAAAAATATGAGATTATTATCATTTAGGCTTATAACTATAAATACTGTAAATAAACTCAAATATAACTTAAATAAATGACTAAAATTTAAATTAATAGGTCATAAAATATATAAAAATACGTGCTCATCAAATTTCTCCACACTTAAACTTTTGTCATTCTTGAGTAAATCAACATATTAATTGTCACTTCTCCATGTATACTATTATTATGTCATACACAATAAAATAAGATCATACTAATTCCTATTTTGTATTTCTAAGATAAAAATGACCACTCGCTCAACACACAATATAAAACTAATAATTATCTTAAAAATAAATTGGTTACTCATCATTGAGGGTTAAATAGTTAGAAATTGAATTTTATGAAAACATAATTATATTAGGTTCATCCCTTAATTGATAACTATATCCGGTTCCTATTATCCATCTCCCATGTTATTTATAATATATACAATGTAAAACAAGATAAGACTCTTTTTCTTAAACCTTTTCTTTTAATTGAGCCATGCTTTACTAAATAGGTATATTTTATTCTCCATACCATATGGCACAAAAATTTAGTGGATTTTTTTCACCCAGTGCTTTCCACATAGACACCTGATTTTTTTAACCTACACTTCAATTAGTACAAAGAGACATCAAATAAGATGTTAGTTGCTGTCTTAAAAAGGTAGACAAGAATAATTTTAAAAACAAGTTAGAACTCACTAAATAAGCTAATATTTTATATATGAAATGATACTATTTGGATGGAGTGTAAAGGAGTGGTTGTTGTTATAAAAAAAAATTCCAAATCAAAGAAGTAGTTACACCTCATCCAACTCATGTAAAATACAACTTCTACACATGGAGTCATTTTTAGCAATTTATTCCTTACCTCCTCTCTTATTCTCTGTGTGTGTGTGTGTGTGTGTGTGCGCGCGCGCGTGTGTGTCTGTGTGTGTATTTGTCTGTATATCTCTCTCTCCCTCTCTCCCTCTCTAAGGTAAAGTAAATAAATAGAAAAGATCACTATGAACTAAAAACATGGCTTTAAAATAGTTACGATAAATACCTTATAGAAACCAATTAGACAAGAATCTTGTCTTGCACCATTTTTCTTTAAAAAATTAAATATAAAAATATAGAAGAAAATAACATGTCCTTTTCCCACACTTAAATCTTACATTGGGATTAATGCAACTAAAAAACAACAATAAGTATAAGGAAGGACCATATTAATAACACACGAATCTCACTAAAAAAAAGGAAAACAACTAGAAGAATGAAATAAAATAAACTAAAGAGATAGAGTTCAGAAAAGAAAATCTGGTTCTTTAGGTTGTTTCCCAAGTAGAGCCTTTGGTTAATGTCATTAGCTTGACATTCTTCATTATCATACAACTTCTAAGTTGATGTTTTTTTAACACCCCCATTTTTAAGGCTTATAATTTCTTTTTTTTAAAGAGTTAATTTGTGGAAGCTAAAACACAAAATGTAAGGGTGTCATGATGCATTCAACTTAGAAAAGACACTTTATATACCTGGTCTATGTTAGGTGCAAGGCAAAATTAGTCTTGTACCTAGGAATCAGGTGTAAGAAATATGTGATTCCATCCCGATATAGGATATAGAATAGATAGTAAGGAACAAGTGTAATGAAAGAATGGGATTAAGAGTCCATAGAGGTGATAGAGATATTTATATAACCAAATCCTAAAACAACTTAATTAAGCTCTTATTGAAGGCAAGTGCGTCACAGTAGCAATGAACAATCACTTGCTAAATGAGGTGGTATTTGCTTGTGGGAATGAGCAACACCCATAAGAAGGATGATCAAAACACTACGTATTGAGTAAAGTGACACTAAAACCATAGATACATAGAGTATATAAGATCATACAAGAGAATGAGCATGCATATTGATTAAATATGATATGATGTGGAAAGATAATTCCACTATTAGGTATATTCACATTCCAATTATTATTCATTTTGAGCTTAGGATCCCACTATTTTTAATCTAATGTAAAGGAATGAAACACCTCCCAAGGAAAAATATGCTTGGACATGATTATTAAACCAATGGAGTGGTCCAAATCACCTCCCACTATTATTAATCTAGTGGAAAATACTCAACACCTCAATTTTGGCTTATGCAAACTTTCACTTTAAATGATTAATATTTTATTCCTGTATTTCAAGATTATATTCTTATTTGCAATGAGTTTAGGGACTCTAATATTATTATTCTAGTGCAATATTCTGAAACACTTCCCAAGAACAAGTACACCTAGCCACTATTATTATGGTGGTGGAATGAACATTCAACACCTTAGCCTTGATTCATTTAATCTTTCACTCTAGGTGATTTATGTCATATCCATTGTTTCTATTCTAAAATTTTCATGAGAAACAAATATATAAATATGAAAGATACATAATATAAACATAACTTAATTATTTAAAGTATATAACACACAACTTCAGGAAGGCTGGGATATAACCCTAAGGAAAAATACCATATTTCTCTTAAGAAAATTCTAGTTCTGCAATTTAGGCATAAATTTTCCCATAGGCCTCATAAAACCATCAAATTTACTAAACTTTCCTAAAAAATTATTTTTGACAATATATCCTAAAATTAAGGTTTCAATCCAACATCTCACACATATGATAATAACCCTACTTCTATGAAACTCTTTCTTCACAATGTGAGAACAACTTCTCCTATAATAATCCCACAAAAATTAATAAATCTTACTAAAATATGATGATTGAAAATATATAAAAAAATATTAATAATCAAGGTTTAACTCCAACATCTTATATATACAATAGCAACCTGCCTTTACTGTTGCTATTCCCGGTTCCTTATGAAATCCTAAATTTACAAGTCATGCATAAATTTTTCCATATAACCACAAAATTCAATAAAAATTTATAAAATACAAATATTAATAACATATCCTAAAATCAAGATCTATATCTAACACCTTATACATGCGAAACAACCCTATCTTTAGAGTTATTAATCACAACCCCTATGAAACTCTAATTTCACAAGTTAGACATATATTTTCCCATACGGCTCATATAGCCATCAAATTTATTATAAATACATAAAATTCAAATATTAATAGCATATCTAAAATTAAATTTATAAATCCTACATCTTACACATGCTTTAATGACTTGCCTTTAGGGTTATTATTTCAAATTTAAGTCATTTCTCATTTTATTTAGACTTATGTTATTCATAATTACTTCAAACATTACACATGTTACACTCATAATATTTTAAACCATTTAACACATTGAAATACTAAAATTTATATAACCAATATTGACCACAATATTCTTAAGGATGCTAAAACACCCATCTTTTTATAAAAATTCTATAAGTTGGATATTATTATTTTCCAACCTTAAATTTATTACATCACCATATATATTAAATATTTTCATTTCACACTTACCATAACTCATCAAATTCACATTGAAATACCATAGATCATACTACCTTACTTAGGGTTTCCAAGATAAGACTTATTGTAATCGTATCGTATAAGTGCATGCTTTCTCATCTTACTCACTTTTCATCATATGAAAGCACAGTATCACATCATAAATTAATAATATAACACTATCAATTTAATAAAACCAAAAAATTCTCTGGTCTCTAAACACGTATAATCTTAACTTGTCTCCTTCGAGACCACTGAGAAATCATCAAATAGATGAGAATAATCAAAAATTAGAACTTAATATCACAAACAAGGAATAGATAAGGCAAAGGAGGGTGGAAATGAACCAAAACTAAAGTAACCAAGGTGTGGCATACATGGAGTTAATACTTAAGTAAGTGGCACAACAATAAGGGAAGTCACATGAGGAAATCACTTATATAGGGTGCTTAAATGTGAGGTCCTCACGTTGGGGGGTTTTTAAGGGAAAGGTGAAGAGGGAACATTGGTGGGATGGCGGTAGCATGAAGTTATAGTGTTTCAGTGGATGGCGTAGCATGAGGTTTGGGTGTAATTTAGGGTGGTGCAGCTATAGGGGTGAGAAATGTGAGATTATTACAAAGGTAGGAGAGGGAAGTGTGAGATTCTCACTCTGTGGTTACTTTGTAGTATGAGGTGACAAAGGTTTCAAAAATATTTGCAATATAAAATGGTGGAACGATAATGGGTGACACACATGCAAGTTGAGGGGAGGAATAGGGAGTAAGGGGAGAGGTTGGCAAGGCATTAAATGTGGTTAGGAGAGAGAGTGGAGAGTTGTATATAGATAATAGGTGGTGAAAATGGTGCTGGAAAATAGAGAAGGTAAGACAGGAGATATGGGAGTGAAGGAGAGGTTTGGGGATTTTGGGGCAACAATTTTCAACTTCATATACTAGAGATTTGGGGAGGTGATGCTAGTGATGATTCTTTTAGGATAGGTAGGTTGTAGGGGCAGAAGTTTAAAAGAAGTTAAATGGTTAAGGAGAAGGAAAAACACACAAGAAGAAGAATAAAAAGAAGGAGAAGGAAGCTAGTAAGGGGAAGAAGAAAAAGAGAAAAAAGAACATAAGAAAGAAATAAAGGAAAAAAAATGGATAAAGAAAAAAAATAATTTAGGGTTAGGATTATAATTAGGTTTAAATAATTTAGATTAGAAAATTATGGTAAAAATATAAATGATCCAAAATAAAGATAAGCATTAAGTTAAGATTTAAGATTAATGAATTATGGTAAAATAAAAATGTCATTTATCTAAGATTATAATTATTATTAAATATTAATTACTTGAGGTTCGGGTTAGATAAAATTTAGGGTATTATAGTCTTCAACTGTCTCCAAATGAGCTAGATTGTGGAACACCTCAATCTATGGCCATTCACTTTAAAAATCTTACATGTTTCAAGACTTTTCATTTATACTGCACCACGATGAATAAATGTTGGTAATAACAAAGGGTTCAATCCATGGTGATTGAATCTTATCGTAAAATAATTTTAGTTGTGAACTAAACAAAAACACTTTTTTCTCTATATGGAATGATTTTATAGTTTTCATCTTATTATGAAAGGCTTTGGTTTTTTCCTTATAATATGCCTTTAACCTTAATTCCTTTAACTCTTGCAATTGTAATTTTCTTTCTTTACTAGCACTTATATACTCTAATTTATATTATCTTATAGCCTAATATGACTTATGCTCTATCTCTAATTGTAAGTGGCAAGCTTTCCCCAAAAATAACATATAAGGAGACATCAAAATCAAAGTTTTGAATTTGGTCCTATAAGCTCAAAGAGCATTATTTAATTGAAAATTCCAATCCCTTCTGTTAGGTTTGACTATTTTCTCCAAAATTTGTTTAATTTTCTTATTTGACACTTCATCTTATCTAATATTTTGGAGTTGGTATGTAGTATGTACACAATGTGTAACATGATATTTTCCAAAAGAGCACTAAAGGTTCTATTACAAAAATGAGTGTCTGTGTTGCTAATGATTGCTTTTGGAACACCAAACATATTAAAATTATTATTCTTCATGAATTTCACAATTGTTTTAGGATCATCAATTTTGGTGGATTTGGCCTCTAGTCACTTAGATACATAATCAACTGCAAGAATGATGCAAACACAACCAAAGGAGGATGGAAATGTGACCATGAAATCAATACTCCTAATATATAAAATTTCAAAAAATAGAATATTTGTTTGAGGTATCTCATTTATCATAGATAAATTACCAATTATTTGACATTTTTCACTACTCTTGATAAATAAATAAGCATCTCTGTATAAAATGGGATAATAAAAAGTACATTTAAGCACTTTATGAGTAGTTCTCTTAGGACCAAAATGGAATTTAGCATCATCAGTATGGAAAAAATTCAAGATGGACATAAAATATAAGAAATTGAATCAACACACCAACAAATACTCCAAATCAGTATAATTTAATCATATTTAAATTACATGGCTTTTTGAGTCTCCTAGGCATTATCTAAGTTTTAAATGGAGGCATTTACCAAAATAATACTTTTTATCATCCTTTTTACCATTATTCTCATTTTAATATCTGAAATGAACGTTTTAGCAAATAAAAATTTATGAAAATTTTGGGTTACTTATATTTTGGAATATTTAAGCTAAATATAAATTAAAAAAGGGATATTTTTAAAAAAAATATTTTTAGATAAAATTTCCAACTTTAGCATGATTAACCCTCAAAGCTCAATAGATAAACCCATCCAAAATATCTTTTATTCTTAAAATATATTAACAAATTTTATAAATTAATTTTATGCCCAAAAGGGTATGTAAAAACTCATCATACCACCATTTTATTTTGTGTGTGATTATTTTATCATTAAGTAATTATAGAGCACAAAACATCTCTAAATATCCCAAGTTAACCACAAAATCTTCCTAGCTTTTCCAACCAGAATGTTTTTTACCTTATAATACCAAAAATTATTTCTTCAACCTCTCTTCCTTCCTCCATGATTGTCCATACATTTTTATTTGATTATTTTTAGTTTTGTTTGATTTTTATATATTTTAGGTACTTTTAAGTAATAATTTCAATGAAAGCTTTGTGCTTGTAAGAGGAATATTTCTATCTTTTTGGGAATCTTAGGACATTATGTAAACGTAATGTTAGTTGATTTGAGAATTTTTGTGGTAGTTTTAGTTTCTAGCAAGATATATAGTCTATTTTTTCCTCAAATTTTGATAATGCCAATGGATTATTTAGGTTTTTTAGATTCAATTTCATATATTTAAAGTCTTAATTTATATTTTCATAATTAAAGTTATAATTTAATGATGTTTTAGCATTAAACAAGGAATTTTAGATTTCTAACAAGGGTGTGTGCATTTTTCTTGAAAATTTTGGTGTTCTAATGTGTTTATATGGTATTTAATCAATAGTATAAAAAACTTCATAAGTAAGATCATTATATTCTACAAGTTATGATATTTTCTTTATTTTTTAGGGTTTAGGGGTATTTTTATATTTTCATAGACAATATATTTTGATTAACCAAATTTAAGACTTCTAACATGTTAATTAATGATTATGGATGCTTAATTTATAGTTCCATGCTTTTTTTTGAGCATTATTAATATTTTATTTATAATTTTAAAATAAATTACATATTAGGGATAATTTAGTCATTTTACTCCTGGAGACTTAATTAGATATTTTAGGGTTAATGATTAATCTTGACCAGCGACTTTACTCTTGGAATAGTGAATTAAGTTGAATAGGGAAATGCCATGAATAGTAAGTTATGATAATAAATAGTTTTTAATTTTAAATATAATATATTTCTATATTTTTAGCTATACATAAGTAATATTTTATAAATTGTAGTTTTTTCTTAAATTAGTGTATAATCTTATTTTGGGGTGAGATTTAGAGTAGGTTCATCTATAAATTATTTATTTTATGTCTATTTGTATATAACTCTAACTCAACTTTGTACATAAATACCTTTTTTTGTTACCCGTTATCATTCTATTTGATCTTATTATCTCCTTTTGTATTATTTTGTAATATTGTATTGATTTTAGAATCAGGTATTTATCACACCTAGTCATAGGATATGAGACTACTTCTAGCCAAGCATTTAACATAGATTGGGCAATGATAGTGCCTTCTCTGTATTGGATGTGTTGGTAATACCTTGAATATATTAGATTTCTTTTGCATAATTATTTTAAAACAAAAAAAATTGAAATGAGGGTTTAGAGGATAGTTTTTTTTTTTTTAATAATCTCAACACAAAACATAGTCCACAAATGGAAACTCGGAAAGCGCATGATTCACATACCATATAAGTTTTTAAGGTTAATGCAAACCTCAAAGAACGTCCACAAACAATACAAAACAATGAAACCCATTAACCCAAAGAATCACAATGGCTCATAGGGTCCCTAAAAATCTTAAGGAAAAGCCCAAATACAAAGGACATAGGCCACATGAAAATACTTTTCAGCAAGTTAACTCAGTACACCTCTTACTAACTAAAGGTTCCAAAAAATCCACCGAAAGTCAAACTTAGGTTAATAATTCCCTAAAGTTCAACCTAACAAATTATTCATCTATTTAGTCAATCAAAGACCAAAACACCCTTTAAAAACTTAAAATTTGTTCCACAAGTTCATATACCTAAAAAACTAGTGCAAAGACACCAAATACTACCTTTTTCTATTAGGACCAAAATCAACAAAACAACACATATAAATAGTTTAAGCAAGTAAAAATAAGATCCTATGTTAAATTTACTATTCACAAAATACTGTTTATAGGCCAGTGGAAATGTTATTTTATACTAAGAAGCTTAATAACATAAATTAAAAATATTTTATTATTATAAAAAATTACTGTTCACTAAAATTTACTATTTATAGTCAGTTATTATTCCAAGGTCAAAGTCAATGGTTAAAGGTTGACGATTGAACCCTAATTATGCTAAAAATATCATTTTAGGTTAATTATTTACTTTAGTAAAAATAATGGTCATAAACATGATTAATATTTCTCTAACCCAAATCAAGGAAATTAGAGGGTAATTAGCAGAGAACACTATGAATAAAATTGAGAACACTTAAGAATGTCCTATAATATTTAATTTTTCAATCAAAACTAAAGACCCTTAATAATAATTTTTAGTGACCATATTATATCAAAGTTTGTCTACTAATTACAAGTATTATCACAATATCATCTAATTAATCAAATTCACAAAATCATCATAAACCTTCAAGAACATCAAGATCACCCTAAAAACCTAAACTAACATATATTTCAATCATAAATTAAACTATTAAAACTTACTTGAATAAGGATATGCTAAACATCAAAGTTTATCTAAAAATTGTAAGGATTAACATGGTATCAATGGATAAACCAAAGAAAAAACATATCATAATCAAGGTAATATGATCAAAATCTTCAAAACAAGCCAATCATAGCACAACTCAATCTCAACATAATTAAATCATGCTAACAACAAATATTCTATCTACCTATAGTAAATAAGTGTTTACCCTAAGCTAAAACTCCAAGAAAAGGAAAGAATATAAAAGGTTGAAGAAGATGATATTTTATCTATATTCCCAAAGATTAATCTACTTTTACTTAGTTAAAAATACCAACAGATTAATATCTATTACAAAAGAGAATAAAAGGGAAAAAAGGAAAAAAAAATGGAGGAGTTTGGTGGTTGTGATGGTGGCTAATGGTGGTGGTGGTTTTTATAGCTAAGATGATATAAAAGATAGAAGTAGAAGGTAGAAGATTCTCATTCTAATGACTAAGATCAAATGGAGATAAATGTAGAAGACATTTCAATTACTTAATTAGGTGGTTAATGGTATTTTTATAAAAAAAATGTGAGTGTGGATAGGTGTGTTGAAATCCATGGGCTCATCAAAGCACTCCATTTTATTATTTTTGACACATGTAAGGCTAGGAAAATCTTTCATAAAGATTAGAGTGAGGGGCTAGGAAAATCTTTCATAAAGATTAGAGTGAGGTTGAAGAAAAAAATTAAGTTTGATGATGCACATAAATACAATAATATCTGATAAAATCCAAAAACTGTTAAAATAATTATAAAGAAAATTTAAATTATTTTGATCTAAATAACAATAAAATATAATGATCTATAAACTTTCATAAAATTAGATAGCTAAAAGGGCCATTTTGGGATTTACAATACTAAAATAGGGCTAACTAGGATATAAATAATACTTTTTTTTGTAGAGATCTCCAATTAAAATTTTAAAATAACATAAAAGACTTGAAAAAAGGAAAAAGGTTACAAAAATTATTGAATTAAAAATATTTGAAATAAACTTGACTGCAAAAAGTGGCTTAGAATGTAACACATCGAATTTTTGTAACCTTTACTTTTGGGTGTTTAGCCTTTTCATTCAAAACTAACCCTTAAACCGTAGCCTAATTATTTTATTAATAACCTCTGACCTATAACTCAAAATAAATTTTATAAAATTTATCCTTGATTATTTTACATTTTCCTTCCTATTAAACCTATCCTAGATCAGATTATTTTGCCTAATATATTTTTACTTGATATTCTAATCTATCCAAACTAAACTTAAAACTAAAATAAAATAAACCTATTTCTATCCTACCTTTTACCCGCCTAAACATTACCCTCCGCACATCCTATTTTTCTTACCTTTACGTATTGTGCTAAACTCTTCTTCCCCAACCATTTCCCTGTCTTCCTCTACTTCTTATGCAACACATCACTTCACTATTCTCTACATACATATATACATACGCACACAACTGGAGCCTCCTTTTCCTTTACACATCATCACATGTCACCAACACCAACCTCCTTCCCTCTCCGTTGTTCATTTGGAATCCTCCTCGAGCCATTCCCCTCAACCACCACCTCACCACCACCCTTTCCTTCATGTGCAGCCCCAGTCGAACCCAATTGCCACCCCTCTACACCAACCTAGCAAAACCACTATGTAGAAGCACTAACACCATCACCATCTATGTAGCACCACTCATCTTCCTATTCTTCTTCTTTTCCTTACTTAGTTCCATCAACCAAACCCAATAGAACCATCCACACACTACCACTAACTACCAAGTGCCCTATGGCTTGGTAAATCAGCCACCACACCCACCCATTGATTCCCCCTCACTATTGCTAATCATCATTGTTTTCTCCTACTTTTATTCACATTGTGCATTATTTTTGTGAGGCCCATAGCCTTACGGATCACGCATGCCTCAACCATAACTCCTTAAAGACCATCACACGACTCACACACAATCACTTGTAGAGATATGTACCATCTTTACACAGCCTTGTTCATGCCCGTGTGACCTCCTTCCTTTCTCATTGTTACATATGCATGACCATACTTCCTTTACACAACCTACCCATACAACCTTACTTCTATTAGCTTGGGTGTGCATTTTATGCTGCACACCTGTGTGACCCCATCCTCTCGGCCATGTAAACACCCAAACCTCACCCAAACACCACTATAACTCCACCATGTCACCACCATAACTTCCACCACATTCCCACACAACTCAAGCTTTCCTTTGACTCCAATTATTTTTATTTTTACCCTCCTATATGTTAAATTTTCCCTGAATGATAATCTTCTAGCCTAATCATGTATTATCTTATTTTCGTAGGGGTTTTTTCTTATGATCTCGGAGGAGACAATTTAGGATTTATGTGTATAGTCCCGTGTCCTTGTTGATAAGGATATATGTCGTAGCTAGGAGCTTATGTGTATATGTATGTTTATGTCCTTTTATGTTAGACATTTTATATGAATGATGTTATCCTATAATATGATATCTTGCGAGTAATAAAATTTGGAAGTATGTATTTGGAAAAAATGATGGATATATGGTATCTATGTATACAATTGAGGATATATGTCTCGAATGAATATTGGAGATTTGTATGTATTAGTATTGGGTTTTATAAGGCTTGGGAAAATATGAGTATTTTAACTATCCTAAATGTATTATGGTAATTTGAGGATAATTTTGTGGTCGTGATTATGTTATTCAATTATATGTCTTGCATACTTATATGGGTCTCACATGATAATCTTGAGTATACAATCACCTCTAAATAAGGTACTAATCATTTAAAGTGAAGGGTCACGTGATTCAAGTTGAGGTGTTTATATGGGTCCATTCTACTGGATACTAATAGCGTCTCAAGTGTGTTGTCCCTGAGAGGTGCTTTAGTATGTTCCACTAGATTAAGAATAGTAGGGCCTCATACTCAACATGAATGAATATATAGTTAAGAGATAAATTATTAATGGAAAAGATACTAATCATTTAAAGTGAAAGACTACGTGAGTCAGGACTGATGTATTGAGTCCATTCTACCAGATAATAATAGTGGATTAAGTATTTTTTTCCCCAAGAGGTACTTTAGAACATTCTATCGGTTTAAGAATAGTGGCTCATGAGCATTTTTGCTCTAAGGGGTGTTGGGTCTATTCTATTAGACAATAATAGTAGCTCAGGTGTGTTGTCCTTAAGAGATATTGGAGACTGTTCCATCGGTTTAAGAATAGTGGGGTCCTTAAACTCAACGTAAATAAAAGATTGGAATATGATATATCTATATAGTGAGACCTGAAAATTAGTATTTACTTGGCACTATTTTATATTATCGCACGTATGCTTACTCTCTGATGTGAACTCATGTATTATGTGTGATTCTACTTCGATTGTACCATTACCTTACTTAGTACATAGCGTACTAATCATCCCTTTTATGGGTGCCACTCATTCCCATAAGTAGACAACCTAGATGCCTTTGTGTAGGTCAATGATGACCTAGTAGATGAGTTTGCAGTCTTTAATGCTTTATATGTAGAGGGGTGATTTTGTATAAGAATTTGGGTGTAGAGTCATGTTATCTGGATGATAGTTCTAACCGGATACCTTTTTACACTCTTAGATCCATGGTATCCCTTTTTTTAGTTTAGATTATTGTACTAAAAGTAAACCTCCAAAACCTTATCTAATGTTTATGAAATTTCCCTCATTTTCTATTTATCATGTTTTAATTCCTACTTCTTTTGCCTTGAATTTGATGTAAGGATAGTTTGGTAAGCTAGACTTATGTCAACTATGACGGTAGCACCCAACTATTTAATAATACACTTCCACTTAAAATAAAAATTTTCAGTAGTAAATTTTGGGGGTGTTACAAGTTAAGAAGACTTCAAGGCATCCCTTCATGCACGTTCTAGAGTAGTGTGGCATAGAATTTGGGGAAAAAGTCTATTTTTAAGGAAGTACTAATATAACAACTCAAAATTTTGCATCCTTTTGAGTGTTTAGCCTTTTTATTCAAAACTAATCCTTAAACCTTATCCTCATTATTTTATTAATAACTTTTTACCCGTAACACGAAATAAATTTTCTAAAATTTATCCCCGATTATTTTACCTTTTTCCTTCCTATTAAACCTAGTCTAGATTAGATTATTTTACCCCATATATTTTTACCCAATATCCTACTCTATCCAAACTAAACCTAAAACTAAAATAGAATAAGCATATTTCTATCCTACCTTTTACCCACCTAAACTTTACCCTCTACACACCCTATTTTTCTTACCTTTGCATCTGGTGCTAAACTCTTATACCTTGATAATTTTCCCATCCTTCTCTACTTCTCACGCAACACATCATCTCACCCTTCTTTGCATACATATATACTTACGCACACAACCTCATCCTCCCCTACCCTGCACATCACCCATGTCGCCAACACCAACCTCCTTCCCTCTCTATTGTTCATTTAGCATCCTCCCTAAGCCATATCCCTTGACCATTAGTGCACCACCACCCTTTCCTGCCTACTCCTTTCCTTGCCACTCCCACCTACCCCTCACACACCTAAGGTCCCCCTCTACTAACTCTTCTTCTTCTTCTTCTTCTTGTTCATCATCATCATCTTAATAGCTTGGTAAATCAACCACCACAACTGCCTCATCAATTCCCCCTCACTAATCCCAATCGCCGCTATCCACTACCACTATTTTCTCCATCTTTTCCTTACACTGTGTGTTATTTTTCTGAGGTTCACGACCATGCGGATCACACACACCCTAGTTGTGCCTCCTCACAAGTCTTCACACCATTTGTGTATGGTCACTTGCACGGTCATGCACCAGTTGTGCACCATCTTTGCATAGTCTCATATATGCCCATGTGACCCCCTTCCTTTCTCATCATTGCATGTGCATGACCGTAATTCCTTTACATAGCATTCCCATGTGACTTCACTTCTCTTAGCATGGGCATGCAATTCATGCTACATGCTCGTGCAACCCTATATTCTTAGCCGTGTACCCCCTCTAACGCACCTAAACACCACCCTTCCACCTACCACTTGCCACTGTCACCCACGATCATCACCAACTCAACTTCCACTTCTACCTCTTTTGACTTTGTTTAGTTCCACTGCAACTAACCCACATTCCTACACTAGCAGTTACCACTGCCACCCTCCACCGTAGCTCTCACTTCCAATAGCCACCACTGCCACCAGCACACCTTCCAGCATCACCAGTTACGTTTCTACCACCATCTCCTGCTTCCACGACAGGTGGTCTGCCTGTGCAGCCCCTCGTCGCGTGTGCATGGTTGATGCTACATGCACAATGTGAGTTGTGTTTGGTTGTTGAAATAAATTTGGGTACCTATTATTAATAATTAAGGGTATTTTCATAATTTCATAAAAAATATATATTTTATTAGTATAAGTATTATTTTGTGTGTTAAAATATTAATTTGGTATTTTGGTATTATTTTTAGGTAGAAAAGTTTATTAGTGGGATCTTATAGTATTTAGTAGGATCTTGCTATTTTTATATTTTTACTGGAATTTAGGTAACCATTATAGTCTACTAAAATGATAGACATTGCATGATATCACATAAAGGTTGTGTATAGAAATATATTAAGAGTAATTTGTTATATGATAATTATGTGTTATTTATTATTATCATGAAAATCAATAAAATTAGCTTGTTATCTGATGTAAAGCATTGCGGGTACAAAAGTATGATTAATATCATTCAAATGTTGAGAAAATATTTTGTATGATAAATATGTACAAAATAATAGGTTGAGTATGCTTAAATCTAATTATGGAATACTAATCATGGATGTGATGTGAGCCCTAAGGGTAATTTGGTCATTTTGTCTACATTATGAGTTTTACCATGACCAATATGTCTAATGTGTATTATATGTTATAAGAATGAGATTATGTGATCATATATGTATTAGATAAGCATGCTAGGATTTTATATGCAAAATTTGGAATAAGGATAAATTGTTCATTTGGCTTATCCGGTAATGTAACTGCATCATAAATTGGTTTAATTATTTTGTTTTAGCCTTTTCATGATAAATTGATAAATAAAATAGATTTAGTAATTAAAGAGGATCTTATTGTAGTAATTTTTGACTTTAGGGGGATTTTTGTTATTTTTGGCCTAATGTGCTCAAAAGGTGAATAATTTAGCCTAGGAGGGCCTTCGTGTATTTTTTTTTTATGATTGAAATTGGTAATGATCTTGATTGTGGTTCTCTCGAAATAATTAAAAATGAGTATAATGGTTAAAGTATGGGAATTAGATTTATATGTATTGTATGCGATTTCGTGGTCACCTTAATAAAATACTAATACTTAAAATGATAAACCTCAAGATTGAGAATGGTGACTCTTTAGCTCATAGTTGATTTTGAATTTCTACCAGTGTGCTTTAGTGCCCCAGCCACTCCCTATATCTTATTATATTCTTTATGTAGAATAATAGGGGGTATACATACTTATGGATTAGGTATCCTAGTCAGTAGGGTAATGTGTTACCTTCATGTACTAGTGTGACTAAGGTACCTTTGTATCTTTGGATTGATTGTTGATAGGATACTGGATTGCCTAGTGGGTCGATATGACTAGAGTACCTTAATCTCTCCATGTTTGATGTGATCTCCCCTCCAATAAATAACATGGAAATGATTGATGGATTATAATGATTATTGGTTGGTCGGTAGTAGTCTTTGTGGCCACCTATGATTTTGGTAGTAGCCTTCGTACCTACCTAGGATTTTAATAGTAGCATTTGTGCCTACCTAAGATATTATGGATTTTTTTGATCTGTGCTTGTCAGCCTACCAGTGCTATGAGATTTGTTGGGATTGATGATAAGGTATGTGGCATGTGGTTATTATCTTGTATTTGAGTTTGATGTGTTTCTAGTTAAAATACAAAGAGCATCATATGGATGTTCCATTAGTAAGTTTTAGTTAATTCCAAATGAACGAGTCTAGTTGATATGATGTATTGGTGGCATGTGATTATATGAATGGTTGATTAGAACCTGTATAGTCAATGCTTTATACCATGTATACTTTGATGCCTTACATATGTTCTATGATGGTTTTTCATTTTGGTTTAGTGTAAAGGGTTGCTCAATACCATTATACTGAAGGGTTCCTTTCATGGCCCCTACCTATTCAATGGGTAGTGGTCTTTTTAGGTCAAGTTTCGAGCTCAATCGAAGTTGGCAGTTCAGTTGAGAGAGCCTAGGACTATCCGGTATATTTTAGGTACCTTGATTTCAATTATATTTTGGATGCCAATGTCCTCCTATATTTTCCTCTATTTGAGTTTAGTAAACCGTTGATTTTTCTTTTGCTTAGCACCATATTTATCTGATGTTCTCTCTATTCTAATTCTTGTAATCATATTAATTTAAGTAGAGTAATAATGTTAGCCTTAACACTAGGTATAAGAATGGTAAAATTAATGATACTTGAACCAAGTGTAGCAATAACACCCATAATTTTATTATTTTAACTTTTGCACTTATCTTTAATAAATAAAATATTTTGGCTCGTAAAAACAAGGGTGTTGCATAGAAGTTTGCCTAGAAATAAAATTATGAGAGAAAGTTAAAAATAGAAACAAAACATTTTAAAAACAAAACAAGAGTTTATATTTAACCAAAGGGTGTAATACATGTAAAAAAATAAATAATATAATATTATTTTAATTAAAATAAATCCTGATTAACTTAGGATTTTGAGAAATGGGATGCTAAAGTGTTATGAGTAGGTTTTCCAATACACCAAGGATGTTAGAATTAAGAAATGGGTATCGTCTTGCCTATATTTCCTTCATAGTCAATATCCATATCAAACTTTTGTTTAGAGTTATTTGTATTCCCATAATTTCAGTACAACCCATACAAGTTGTCGATTGGAGATGTGGCAAAACTTATTGCTTTTAAAGAAGAATTCTCATTCCTCTTGATTTCTTATCTCATTTATCTCCTCAAACATGAGTATTATACATCCATATTGGAAAAAATAACTTCTATGTCATGAGTTGTGGTATATGAATCAAAGAAATTTTTAGGATGGGTAATTTGCACAATACCCCAATGCATTCCTTCACTGCACATTCCAATAACAGTTTCTTCACTGAGGGGAGGTTGACAATCCAAACTTAGCAGATGATAATGCTTGATGTGTTCTTCAACATGGTCATTCTCCTAACGCGAGATGTTAGAAAGCTCTACTATACTAATAGTGCGGTAAGAACTATAGAAGTTATTGCTAAACTCCCTTTCCAACTCTTCCCAACTATGTATAAATTTTCAAGGAAGGTCAGTATACTAATAGAAGACATTTCACTTCAATAATAATTCAAATTTCTTAGCTAACATATCAACTCATGTACTAATGTTGTTGCAGGTTTTGATGAAGTGTGTGATGTGTTGGAGGGGATTGCCCTTTCCATCAAAATGCTGGAAATTTGGAGGTTGATAATGAATGGACATTAGCAATCAATCAATCTTCTTTGTATAGGGATTCATGTAAGAGAAGCTGCTTTGAGAATTTATGTTCAATTGTGCTTTACCTCACCTGCTATTGTAACACTCCAAAACTTATATCTAAAATTTTCATTGTTGCATAAGTGTAAAATAATATAACTAGGTATTACTGCTATACTTGACATAAGTCTGAATCACCATACCATCCTTATATCAAATACAAGGTAAGATAGTTAAATAATTAAAATATGGTAAAATAGAGAACTAGATATATTTGATAATTTTAAATAAGTGTTTGGAGAATTACTTAGAGTACAAAAGACAAAAATGTAAAAAGAGATACATTGAGAACTAAGAATCTAAAGAGGTATCTATATCGATAGTATCAATAGGATAATCCAACCCTATGACCCAAGTACTAAAGATAAAAATCGCTTTTCCCTAAGTAACACATCATATGCAATAAAGTCATCCAATAGTTATTTAATGACCTACACACATTCAACTAGGCTATCTACTCGTAGAAATGAGTAGCAACCATGAAAAGGATGATCGGTATGCTATGTACTAAGTAAGATGATAATATAGTCTTATCAGGTTACATAAGCTGCATAAGTCATATAGAAGAATAAACAAGCACAATAATATGATGTAAGATAATGCTAATTCTGGAACCCTGTTGTTAAATACAATCTTGAACCATATTATTATTTATGTTGAATTCATAACCCGACTATTCTTAATCTAGGGGAATAGACTAAAGCATCTCTTTGGGAAAAATTATCTTAATCTAATATTATTGTTTGGTGGAACGGATATAATACCTTATTCCTAACTCACATAATCTTTCAATTTAAGTGATTAATATCTTGTTCATTACTGCTTACCTTAAGATCATATTATGTTTACGTTGACTCTAGGAACCCTACTATTCTTAAAATTATAGAACGGTTTGAATCACCTCGTAGGGTAAAAAACACCTAATCCATTACTATTAACACTCTTTGGAACATATAGAAAACACCTCAACCTAACTTGCATAATCTTTCTTTTTAAGTGCTTAGTATATTATTCATTGTGGTATATTTTGAGATCATTGTGTATATAAGATATGTAATTCGCATAATCCATTTTAATATAAATATTCAAATCGCATAAAACACAACGATGAGATTACCGATATGTTTTCACCAAGGCCAAATTCCATATTTCCCCTAAGAAACCCTAATTCCACAAGTTAAGCATAATGCCTTCCCTAATTCTCATTTTATCACCAAATTCAATACCCATATTTTAGATATTATTATCACCAACATGTCAAAAAAATCATGGTCTAAATCTAGTGCCTTAATAGTTTACCTTTAGAATTACTATTTATAATTTCCAACAAAACCTTAATTTCACAAATTATGCATAAATTTTCCCTCAAAACTCATGCAAACACCAAATTTAATAAACAATCCTAAAATTCCAATAATAACAATATATATAAAATTTAAGGTCAAAATCTAGCATTTTACACATGTGATAATAATTCCACCTCTAGGGTCACTATTCCCACTTAAAGTCACCTTTCTCATTTATTAGACTCAACCCATTCATATTCAATCCAAGATTTTCACATAATATACTTAACATAATTATATATCATATTAAAACACCAAATATTTCATATTTAATCCATATCAACCAAAATGCTCCTAAGATAGCCAATAATACCCATATTTTCACAATACCTATGAGTCCCAATATAAATTACTTTTCAACTTGCAATATGTATATATATATATATATATATATATATATATATATATATATTATCATCATCACCATAAACATCATCATGAAAATGAATAACCATAGTTCTACATAAATACCACATATCCCAATTCATGCCAACCGAGAATATGCGCACATACATTCTTTCACCAATTTCTCACATTGTTATCATACGACACAACATTTACATCATTATCATAATAAAATTATCCATATAACCATTTCAAGCATGATATCACACAAAAACATACACATTCCATATAAAAATCCTTAGCTATGACATGTATCCTTACCGAAATGTCTCTAGTCTCTAAGAACGTAAGACATACGATCCCTCCTTCAATACCATTAGAATATCATCTAGATGCCAAAAATACAATAAGATTAGACTTATGAAAAATAAATAAAGGAAAATGGAGAAAAAGAGAGGGAGGAAAAATAGAGATAACCAAAAAAGTAGAATGCTCGTATAATGGTGGTGCATAGTGGAGGGCACGACGGTGCTCAAAGGAGAAAACAATATGGCATGGTCTGGAGGAGAGTGTGCATAGCTGAGGCATGCGACGTGCACAGGGCTATTCTAGGTGCACGTGGGATGAGCAAACTTCAACAAAAATGAACCTAGGCAACATGGAGAAGGAAAATAAAATTGTGAGGCTTTAGGGTGGTGATGGTTGGTAGGGTAAGGTATTGGTGTGGTGGAGATGGGGTTTAGTGGCCGATGACAGGAAAGGAATGGCTATTAGTGGTAGGGGGTTTATGAATCACATATGAAATGGGCTTAGTTGGGTCGACAAGCTCAAATAGGTAAATAAAATAAAGAAAAAGGTTGGTTGATGAGGCCTACAATAGAGATAAAGGAAAAAGAAGAATGGAAGAAGGAGAAGAAAGGGCATCGAGTGGTGGTGGTACTTGGAACCAATAGGCATGACAAGAAGAAAGAAAGGAGAAAGGTTGGTGGGTGTGGTGAGGTGAAAAAATAGAGAGGTGGATGGGTGCAATGGTAGATGAAAGGAGGAGAAGAGAGGAATCTTGGGTGGTGGTGATGCTGCTCGTGGCATTGAGCAGGGATAGAACACAGTTGGGAAATGAGGTAAAGAATGAGGGGATAATCGAGGGGTTTTATTGAAATAAGAAGGGAGGGAGAGGGAAATGGAGAAGGTAGAGAATGGGGCACACATGTATATATATGTGCATACCTGTGAGTGAGGGTAAGAGAAAACTGATGCAAAGAGGCTTGGGTTTAGGCGTGGCATAGGACAGGTGATAATTTTATAGTGGAAAGTTGTGTAGAGGGTTGGTGGTGTAGGGAAGTCAGCATAGGGGTTGTGTAAGGGCTTCAAGGGGTGCAAAGGGTGGTGGCTAGTATAAGGGAATCATCATAAGGAGCTGGGAAAAGGTAGGTAAGGGCGACAGAGGGTGAATGGAGGAAGGGGTTGTTTGACCCAAAAAGGGAAAGGGAAGGAGTCAAGTGCACATGTCGGGGAAGAAAGGAGAAGAAAGAAAATAAGGAAAAGGTGAAAAAAGAAGAAAAGGAAAATGCAAAAGAAAAAGAGGAAAGAATATTATGGGGTTAAGATTATTATTATTAGGTTTAATAATGAAATTATGGAATTAGCTAAAAATTAATCTATCAATTATCTAGGGTTAGGGTTAGATGAAAAATACATATTAATCCAAAAATTATGATTTATATTAGGTTAAAATATTAATTAATTGAGATTAATTTTAGTTCAAATTTTTGGGTATTACAACTATCATATCTTGTAGACCTTTGGAAGTCAAAGCACCTAAGGGATTCATGTTGTAATAATATTTTTCCACTTGAAATTGTGACTTATCAATAGATTACTCCCTATCCTTCACTTCAATGATTTCCTCTCTTTTGTTCATAGGTGAAGCACCACCATTTTCTTTGAGATTTTGTATCAACAATGCAATTTTCTCATCCTTTTCATTCATAGCCTTAGAAAGGATGTCAACTACTTGTTTTTGTTATGAAAGTTATTCATCAATGACTCCAGTTGTCATAAAAAATGAAAATAAATATGTACAGTTCTTTGAGTCATCATCTTGACTAGGTGGAGCAGACTTTGGAGTAGCCTCTGGAATGAGGGAAAAGATCTTAAAAGGTCATGTTAGTGATAGTTAAGCTGGTGGCCTTCGCCTTGCCTTGTGTTAGTAAACCACTATGAGCGTTGTCATGGTTAAAAGTTGTAGAGTTGTTGGAGGTACTCTTGTTATTGTTAGAAGCTATCACGATACGTTGTTGCATATTAAGATGAGGGGTATAGATTGTTCTACTAGGTGCATAAAAATTGTTAACATTTTTACAAACATAAAAATGAAGGGAAAATAATATTTTATTGATTTCATCTCAAATTCTTGGAACACTTTATTTATAAATCAATTACAAGATTTGTCTAATTCTTTGAGTCCATCTCATAAGCTAACAGAACAATGCTGCCAAAAAATAATGTTGTGACTTGAATTTAGGTTTATTTCAATCAAGAATTTGGCTCTTTATTGAACTTGAATTTGGCTTTATCTTTCAACTTGTTTGAAGCTCGTCTTGAATTTAGTGAGTTTGATATAAAATTGTGGATGAATGTTTGATGTTTTTGATGAAGAGTTTGAATTTCCTAATGAATATGGCACAATTTGGTAGCGCTTGATCTCTTACATTAATTTGATGTTTATTGAATTTGCTGGTTAATAGGGTACAAATCAAGTATGATTGTTCTGCTCAACTGATTATTTGATATTCTCTTGTTGCATATTTGAATCTTCAAAGTCATTTACTTTGATCCTCACTTGAAGTTATTGTTCTTCGATGGAAGGATTGAATATTCAAATCTTCTTGTTTTGTTCTTCACTTGAAGGATTTGATCTTCAATTTAAGGATTTAGGTCTTCAAAGTTAATTCCTTTATTCATCAAGTGAAGGCCTTGATCTTCAATAAAATACTTGAATGCTTAAATGTTTAGTCTGCTGATCTTCAAATCTTTAACCCTTGACTCTTTGAAGCTTTAATCTTTGAATATTTGACATCAATATTCAATCTTTGACTTCAAAGTGCTTAGGATCCTTCTCTCTAAGAATTTGGCATGTAATCATAACACCCTTATTTTTCACCCCTGAAAAATTTTGTTCAAAAATAATATAGTGTGGAAGTAAACACAAAAAATAAGGAGTGCTACTGCCAGTCCTACCATAAGACAGAAGTCCAGTATCTATCTCCTGATTAGTGTAATGCTAAAAACCTATTTAAAAAAATCCTAAAATAGAAACCTAACAAAAAAATAATTGCTAATAAAGTTAGAAAAAAAAACCTTATAAATCATCACTAATAAATAAGCAAAAAACCTGTGTTCCAGCATCTAAAGCAAACAATATAAATATAAATTTCCATTTATAGCACCAAATTAAAATTTTCAATATAACTTAACTTATAAAATATTTATAAATAATCACAAAAGTCCTCAAGGAATAAAACTTTAGGTAGCCCTAACACTCAACCAAAGTCCAAACACATTTGAATTAAACTAGAGTACCTATATACAAACATCTAAACAAGTGTAGTATTAGTACGATGATGTATTGAGTAAAAAAAAACCTAACTTATAGTAGTTACATACACATGTATATTTGTATACTTGCCAAAACTGATAAAACATAAAAGATATGTTCTCCTATAAGTTTATGGAAAGTAGAAGAACTACATAGAAAAGCTAACAAGGGTAGAAGAACTTGACCCAAGATCCATGCATATCCCACAGAAAACATACAATCTTAATTAAGCATGAATTCATAAAAGAACATATTGTTGCAATACAATTATGCCATTATAGAAGGATGTTATGGGAGATAATAAAATTTATGAATTATAGTTTGATTTTATCACAAGCACACACAAAGTATCATGTCACTTGCACCCCACTATTCACTATATTTTATTCCATTCATATCATGCATTGATTTCCATGTAATCATTCCACTTTAGTCCATTAAACCACTTATTAATTAATTCCACAAAAATATATTACATTACACATGCCAAATCACATTATTACCCATTTCTTTGTATATGATATCATAATCCACTTCTTCATGTATTTATTATATTTCACATGATATGGTAGTTCACTTATGTAATAAATTCCACTAAATAATATATAAAAATAATGCCATGTTACTTTATTCATGAAATTCTCAAGCATAAAGGCTTTGTGTCACTCACGAAATAAACTAGATCATAGAGGCTACTTGATACCTATGAACAGGCTACATCATTGAGATGGATAACACCATACAAAATAATCATCAAGAGCGCAATAACTCAAGACATCCACGAAAACCACTCAGTACCCTAATTCCTTAAGTGTGCACACCATCTATAGGACTTATAAGTCACCTATAAAGTTGAAAGAGGGACCTCATTAAAGGCAAACATGAAATATGCTACTGCACTGAGACAGAGAACACCATACGAAATCTAAGAGAAGACATTTGTTGCATGACCCTACCTTGGAGGCCATCACGAGGTTACTCAAGGTGGACTATATACAACCACCATCTATGACTATTGATGTGACCTATATCATAATTCTCATAATTCATTCCTTTCCCTTATCACTTGGACTATATACAACCACCATCATAAATATTCTTAATGACCATAACATATGATTACCAATAAAGAATTCAACAACGTGCATTCACATTGACAAACATGATATCAAAAGAATAGATAATGGTACATTTATACAACTTACATAGCATAACAACTCAAAAAATACAACTACAAAGAATTATGATTCATATCAGTGAAGAACTACACGATGCCATACCACAAGATCAATACAACATAAAATGCTAAGATAGCCACATAGTGGAGGCACAAAAACTACACACCCTATTAAAAAACCCTACCATGCTTTTAGCATAGCCATAATGTGGAATAATACACATCAATACATAAGATTCTATTAACAAGGAGTTAAGGAGGTTTACCTAGCTTCTAAGCTATTTTGGCACAAGAGGAAGGAAAAACCTAGCTTCGAGATCCACTAATATGCCTTCCTTGATCACCTTTTAAAATTATCAGATTAAGATAGAGAAAACTAATCCAAAAATAAAATAATAGTAAAGAAGAACATTTTAGCAAAAACTACTTATATAATTAGGATTTCCAACCCCCAATGTTAAATCAATCAATTTTAGAGAATTGATCCAAACGATGACTTAGAAGCACAATTCAATTGATTTTGAATCAAAATTAGTTGATTAATATGTGAAATAATCAAACACAACCAAATTCCACAAAACTATTCCTAAAAAATAGGGTTTTAAATCCCAAAATATAAATTCGGACAATCCAAATCAATTAATTCAAATTAAAGGTATTATAATGTAATTAAGGCCATTTCAAACAATTATTTAAAATCAATTTAAGAATAAAAAAACTACATAAATCCCAAACTCTATAATTTCATTTGAAAGTTAGGGTTTTAGGCCTAAAAATGCAATTCAGTTGAACTGTATTAATTTAATTAAATTGAATTTAAAAAAAATACAATTAGATCTATTTTACAATATATTGTATACTCAATTGATCAAAAATAATAAAAGAAATATCCAATGTAACAAAAATAAGGTTTTTGAGCCTAAACTACAAATTCGCTTAAATCTTGCTACAATGTTTAAATTAACAAATCAGAATTGAAATTAAACATATTCTAATACAAATTGTATAATAAACTTAATCAAATTACTCATAGATTGATCTAATTTAAATTTAAAAGAGTTTTGACCTAAATCTAATTTCAATTAATTTCATGCAAATTTTCCCAAATTGACATTTTCATCATGAAGTTAAATATATTTCAAAACATATTGCATAATTAATTTATAGGAAATAGCTAAACCTGATGAATTCGAGATATCCGGATCAAAAATCCCGAGTTCCTAAAATCAACGTATACCACATAATTAACCTATCTCCATCAACCATACAATATAGACATACTCAAATCCGCAACCAATTTACCTTAATCAAATATAATTTATTCAAAATTAATTAAAACAAAAGTTAAAGTTTGGGATAATTATACCAAATGAATTACTGTGAACCGGTGGTGGAGGACATTTTTCCAATGTTGGGTGTAATGGAATTGGCTGAACGGTGGCATGTCGACTTGCATCACAACAGCTGGCTGCTGCTCCATTGTCATACCACTATTGTGCTGCTCTACCTGGCTGCTGCTAGCATGATCAACGACGAGTGGAGAGAGTGGCGCGGCATTGTGGTGGCTTGCAACGTTGCTGTGGATGTGGTGAGGTAGTAGTGTGCGACAAAGGAGAAAAGGAAAGATTGTAGGTCGGGGGTTAGGAGCATAAAAAGGAAAGAGAATGAAAGAGTGAGAAGTGAAATAAAGAAAATAGCGAGGGAGCCAATCGCTTTTTTACACAAAATATCTGAAATATAATAAAGGTAATTTTCTATAAAATTTATCCAATAAAAACCATTGAATAAAAGATTCAAAAAAATAATTTTCTTTTAATAAAATTTTAAATGACTAAAAATAATTTAACACATTTTCGAAATGTCTTCTGGAAACCAAAATGGGTAAAACTTAAGAAAATTGTTTTTCAAAAATAAAATCATAAATAAATCATGGAAACCATTTTCATTCAAATGTTCCAAATATCTTATCAATCTCATAAAAATAAAGAATTTTAAAGACGAAAATATTTTCTACAAATAAAAATTATTAAAATGATTTTACTCCTTCAAATAAATTTATAATTTAAAAATCATTCATTTTTATTAATAAAATATAATCCTAAAATAAATTTGTAATCACAAGATGAGTCTATACTCAAAAATAAATTTAATATATTAAATATTAAAACATATGACGTAATGAAAATATATTTTAAATGGAAATCAAATTACGTGAATTTAATAAAATTATAGTCATAAATGAATTTATATAGAATTTTATGCAATGACTAACGATTAAATAATTATCAACATAAAATCAAAACCATCAATACATCCATAAAACGAATTAAAATCTTAACAAACATTTGCGAGAAACATGATGTAAATAAAATAACTCAATTAAAATAAAATTAAAGATTAAAACTCATAAATCAATATTAATATTTATAAAAATTATGTTATTGAGAAATAAGATGTTCCAATAATACCCAATTTTCTTTTCTTCATCTTAATCTTGAGTAATTAATAGCTTAATCTAATCCTAATTTTTATTCTAGGTAATTTATATTTTAAACTAAGCCAAATCTTGGATGATTGATATTTTAATCTTATCAAATTTTGTTAGTCACAATTTTGATCTTATATTAAATATAATCCCACACTTATCTCCTTTTTCTTTTTCCTTCTTCTTTTTCCCCTTCTTCTCTTACATATTTTTCCTTCTTCTTTTTCTACTTTGTGTGTTCTCCTTCCTTGCCTATGCAACACACCACAATCTGATCCATCTTTACCATCCCCTTCCTCAATCCATGGGATATGTCCCCTTGACATTTTTTCCCATTATTTCCCCGGTCCTAACTCATCCCTTTTCCCATGCATACCTCCTTTTTTCCCTACCTCATTTAATGCTGAACTAACTCCCTCACTCCCTCCATTTTTGTCGAGAAAGCCAGTCCCGATCATCCTCCCTCTTCTCCTTCTTCCTTATACTGTGTTCAACGCTACCCACTCATAATTAATACAACACATCACCACCAAACACCACCATTTCCTTAGAAAAATTACCACCAATACCACTCCATCCTTCCCCCTGGTTATCATCAACTATTATTATCCTAATCCATTTCTTTTTACCTCTTCTCTACCTTACTCTGTTTTAGATGTGTTGAGGTACAAAGTTGTGCACCCTCACATTCTCCATCCATATGCCCTCGCACAGCTGACACATGGTTTCACTCATAGTAGTGCACACTATTTTCTTCTAGCCCTTACACGTTGCACACCACTGTGCGCACCTCACACAACTCGCCAATGCATGTTCCAAGCTCTTGACATATGCATGCACTACATGCTACACCCGTGCCATTCCTTTGGCACAGTCATGCTTTCCTTCTATTACACATTTTCTCCACTCTAATACCACTCTAAGATAACCTTTGCACCTCCATAAATTCTACCATACTCCCATGCATCCCAATCTTGTCCGCTTAATGCAGGTGTTCCAAAGATGTCCCTCAAGGTATTGATTTGGCATACTTTATTTTGGAGCCAATTACATTGTTTGTCTTTGATGATAATTCTTTGACTACCTTTAATGATATTGTCTTACATTATTCTTTTAGGTATGTAACATATTTGAAGGAAGATGATCAAATCATATAAGAATTCAAGATACTTATGATTTCCATATGTTACAAGCTATTGCAAAGGAGGCTATGTTGTGCATGAAAGTCAAAGTCAACCTTTCAAATTCAGCACCATTATTTTGATTCAAATTATTTTAAATTATTTTCATGTAATCTTATTTTACTTTGTTTGTAATGGTCTTGTTAATCCATGTATTATATAGGAAATAAATACATTGTAATACTAGTTATATGCTAGTTAGTCATTTGTGTGTCATGTGGCTAAACTAGTGTGCTAGTTAGCAATGTCCTAAACCCCTATATGAAGCATGGATCTCAACAATCATTATAGCATGTTGGATAATTTTTGATATTAAACTATAACACAATACAATATTTGGTCAATTCTCTCCCTGTGATTGAATACCCATTCTAAGGCTATTTAGAAGAATCTTAGATTGGTGATAAGCAACTTGGTTTCTTGAATCTTTTTGACTTATTTGATTTCTTGATTGAGTTCTTTCTTGAATATTCAAATTCTTCTTTGATGTATAAGCTAAAATGATCCTAAAATTCAACTCTTTCACACTAATCTTCATCCTCTTTGAAGATTTGTGCCACCATTTGTTTCAGTTATCCCCATTTCCACCCTCCTTTATCCTATTTTTTCCCCTGGTTATATAATTATGTCCTAATTGTGTATTATTTTTGTTTTCATAGGTGATCTTTTGTTGATCTCAAATGAGGTGGGTTAAGCTTTTATGTGCTTAGAGACCGATTTCCTTTTTGGTAAGGATGCACACCATAGGTAGGAATTTTATGTAAAACAAGTATTTTTGTATGTAATATCATGTTGGTAATGTTATATGGATGATTTTATCATGATAATATTACTGTAAGATATCTTGAAAATGAGGAAAGTATGAAAGTATGCATTTGAATATATTATTGGTTGGCATAAATCTAGATATGTGGTATCAATATATATACAATTGGGGTTATGCATTTCATGAGGATATAAATATTGGAAGCTGCAATTCATTAATGTTTGGAGTAGTAAGGTATTTGGAAATGTATGAGTGTTTAATTATTGCAATGACATTTTGGTTAGTTAATAATAATATGAGAGATATTCATGGTATGATAATATTGAGGGTATTTATAAAACATTTCGTAGGTAATATGATCATATGATTGTTGAGTAAGACACAAGTAATCTAATATAAGATTTGAGGCATTTAGTAAGATAAGGGAATTATGGTTAATAAAGGTTAATTATGAAATTTTATTGATTCTAAAAGGTGAATACATTTTAAATATGATACGTGGAATATTCAAGGTAATTATGTGTAGCATAACAAAAATGGAATAATTTATGCTTACCATGTAAAATTTAAGGTTTCTTAGAGAAATTATAAACATTTTCCATGATGGTTACCTTGATAACTATGTGGTTGTGCTTTATATATTTCAATTATATGTTGTGCATATCTACATGAGTCTTGCATGATGATCTTGATATAAACCAATTATGAATGATATATTGATTACTTAGAGTGAAATATCACAAGTGCAGACGAGATATTGGTTGGGTCCATTCCATTGGACAATAATAGTGGTTCAGATGCATTTTGCCTTTAGAGGTGTATCGGTATGTTCCATCAGAACAAGAATAGCGGGGCTTGTAAAATCAACCTGAATGAGAATATTATTATGAGATAAGTACTAATGGATAATATATTAATCACTTAAAGTAAAATATTACGTGAGTTAAGACCGAGCTATTTTGCCTATTCCACCAGACAATAATAGTGGCCCAAGTGTGTTTTACCCTGAAAGATGCTTTAGACCATTCCATTAGTTTATAATAGTGGTTAGGAGCGTATTACCTTGGTATATGTTGGGTCTGTTTCATTGAATGATAATAGTGCCTCAGGTGTATTTTTTCTTGAGATTTACTTAATTTTGTTCCACTGGATTATGAATATTGGGTTCCTAAACTCAATATAAATAAAAGAATGGATTTTTTTTATATCTTACAATGAGATCTAGAATCAGTATTTTTCTTGCATCACTTTATGTTAACAAGCATATATACATATTCTCTTATTTGAACTCATGTTTTCTATGTAACCTTATTTTGGTTGTATTGTTATCTCACTCAATATATAACTTACTGATCATCCTTTTTATGAGTGTTTCTCATTCCTACAAGTAGAGGTCTTGGATGTTTTTGTACAGGTTGATGAGGACCCTTTGGACGATTTTGATGCGTATGATGCCTTAGGTGTGGAGGAGTGATCTCTTGTATTGGAGTTGGGTGTAGAGTCATGTTATCCAGCTATCATTCTGGTTCGAATACCTTTTTGGACTCTTAATTCCATGTGATCAATTTTATGTATTTTGATATTCTATTCAAAGTTGATCTCTAAAAATGTATTTAAATTTACAAAGGTTCTCTCATTTTCTATTTTATCATGTTTATGTGTTATAATTATTTTGCCTTGTAATTGATTTAAGGATGGCATGGTAAGCCAAACTTCTGCTGATTACAATAGTAACACTTGACTATTTGGATATTACACTAATTTTTTTTTTCAGTAGTAAATTTTAGGGTGTTACATTTTGATTCTTGATCTCTTTGATCTTCTATTCTTTGATCTTGAACTTGTTGATCCTTGGTTCTTCAATTTCCAATCTTTGGCTCTAGAGTGTTTAGGAACATTTTCTTGAAGAGGTTTTGATTTTTGAACTTTAGCAAGTCTAGAATGAGGGGGAGAACCATCTATTTATGGAGGGTAATAGCTATTTCCTAGTAGGATTGGGGCTATTGGATTACAGTTGTAGATTTAGGATTTATGTTTTATTTAACCTTTTTCTTTTGAAAAATTAATTCAAGCCCATATATTTAGTTAAAGTAGGCCCACCTTAGATATTCTTGTCCCATTTAATAAAATATGAACTTTCTTTTTTAATAATTGATGTTCAAGCAATAAACAATTTCAACTCTAGAAAACTATAGCATCTTTCTTAGATTGAACAATTGTACAAAAGCGGATAGGAAAGATATCCAAAAAAGCTAATTGTCGATAAACAAATTAAGACTACCAATTACAAGCAATGAAAGGGGAAAAGAATAAGACTTTTCCTTTCTTTTTCTACATTGCAACTCATCCTTTTAGCATCCCCAGTTTTCATTCTATAGCAATTTCTATAACTCTATCCATCCTCACTTGCACAAAGTCTATAGAGGAAACAACAACAAAGCCACCTAAATTCACATGAGTTCCTGAATATTGTGCTCTATATTATCCATCATGCATTCAAATCTATCATGTCCAACTCTAATCCAGTATCCAATCCATTTCTTTATCAACATCAATAACCAATTCATACAAAAGGTAGAGTTTTCAAATGCAACTTTATTATTGAATTCTCATATTATGCTAATATCGCAAACAGTGCAACAATTCAAGTTCTACCGTGTGGACATTTACTGTGAGCACCCAACTAGGCTAAAACTATGCCAATCATGGTATTTGGAATTACATATTACCCAATTGTACCTGAGCCACTCACATACCACAAACCCTAGTTTTCCTATTACTTTATAATGAATTAATAGGTGATTCGCCAATTCCTACTTATTCCCACATAATGGACAACTGGACTCTTCCACTTCAATGAGTTGCAGTCGTGTAAGATTATATTTGGTGTTAAACTTTTGCTAAATGACAAACCACATGGTTACTCAATTCTAGGTGGGGCAATACCAATCTATATTTTACTGAAATATTTATCATATCTATCAACTTCATCACATGATAATGAGGATGCTTCACAAAAGGATTTTATTGTATAGATCACATTCTTATCATAGTTTCAAAATATTACATCCTTCCTATCTGTAAAACGTAAAAATTGGTTAATACTTTGCAATAGTTGTGCTATTTTCTCTTCCTCCCAAGAAAAAGCCTTTGTCGTTGTACTAGGCTCCATTCCACACCGCTCCATCCCATACTCCTATGCTTTTAACCTTCTCATCTTACTGATAAGAGATAAAGAACAATATGGGAAAATCCTACTTCAAGATCCCTTGAACAGTCTAGTTATCGTACCAAAATCTGACCTTTGTGCCTTCTTCTATTGCAATCTTAAAACCCCTTTTTAGTAGATTATCACATTACCCATAGGCTACTACTTTTGCTCAGATCCCCTTACCCCTCTTCTATTTTTGAACTTCTAGAATACCTAGATCATTAGGTTATTAGATACCTTGTATTACATGCTTCCACATTATACCATCTGTAGTGAAGAGTTTCCATCATCATTTAAAGAGAAAAGTGTTGTTCTTAAGTAACGGGTCTTCGACTCCTAAACCACCTAGCCTTCTAATTTTTTTTATAATTATTTTCTAATTGACTAGTGGTAATTTCTTACTATCTTTGCTGCCAATCAAAAATAATCCTCTGAATTCGAATGATTTTCTTTACCATTCCTTTTAGCATCTTAAAAAGGCTCATATAATATATAGGTAGGTTGTTTAGAACACTTTTAATGAGCACTAATCTACCAGCTCTTGATAATGTCCTCTCCTTCCATATCTTTAACCTTTCCTTCAACTTATCCACAATAGGATTCCATCTTTGCTTAAGTCTTGGTTTTTCACCTAAAGGAAGGCCAAGGTACATGATGGGCAACTTTTCGGTCTGACACTTCAAAATATCAATAGCCTCCTCTAGCAATTCATCATCAACTCCTAGACTAATGAGCTCTAGTTTGGCATAGCTGAAACCCAATCCCGAGGCTAGGTAGAATCAGTCTAATAACCTTTTCCAGTTCTTTGCATTAATCTTTGATTCTTCATAGAAGATCATTGTGTCATCCACATACTATAAATGAGAAACTTCAAGCTGGTTCTATTCGATGTTTACCCCCTATATCAAACCTTTTGATATACCTCTTCGAACCATATAATTTAAAAAATTCTATTCCTATTACAAAAAGTAAAGGAGATATATAGAAGGTCCCCTTGTCTAAGGCCCCTCTTTATCTTGAACTGAGGGGTAGGTGAACCATTAATCAACACTAAAATGCTAGTATTTGTAAGGCATTCTTTGACCCAACCTCTCCACACTAAGCTAAATCCGATTATCACCATGATTGATTCTATAAACTCCCATATAAGAGTATCGTAAGCCTTACGAAAATCCAACTTTACCATCAAACCGTTATGTCTTTTATCTTTCTTAAACCAATGAGCTACTTCATTCACCACTAACGCTCCATCCAATATACTTATAACACCCTAAAAAATCACAATTGAAAACTTTTTTTTGTTTCTAAAATCATACACCACAAGGGGGTGTTTCTGCCATGATCAGTATAAGTCTGGCCCTTAGCCAGCCTCATACCAACCACAAGTCTAATAGAATAAACTCAATTGTAATACCAAAACATAAATATTTTATAATGTGAAAGAGTTAAACATTGACATATGGAAATTCTAGGACATAAGAGAGTCAAGTGTCAATATAGGAAAGTATTGAAAATACATAATATGGTTTCTATATTGGAAAACATAAAATAATACTGGTAGGAAAATGAGTTCAGGATGCACTCTATCTGGTCCTATCCTAGAATACCATGACATTACTCTGCCCCGACCAAGTTATCATATACAGAAAAGTTCTATATAGCATCATCACATACCTGCATAGACTTAGGAGGGGTAACTGCTCATGGGAATAAGCAACATCCATAAAAGGGGTGATCGGTACACTACTTACTGAGTAAGGTAACAATACAGTTAAGTTACAGTATAACAATGCATGATATAGATATAATGCACACAACAAATTATGATAGATTATTAGCCCCTATTGGAGCTTAAAGCCATTAATGTAGTGTTTAAACATCTCTCGAATTATAACCACGTGGGTTTGGGAACCCCACTATTATGACTCATGGACCAGTAACTATGAAATCCAGGGCAGAATGATCTTGACAACTATTATGTTCAGTAACCTAATATAATCTACGATAAAATATTTCTAATCACTATTATAATTGGTGGACCCGTAAATATACTAAAATTCAGGATAGGATACTCTTGACCACTATTATAACCAGTGGACCTGTAAATATTCTATGCATGGTCTCGACTGATGTAGTGTTCCATTGTAAGTCTTTTTTGTAGATTAATATCATCTAAGGGTTTTATTATTTGAGCTAAGAACCCCCACTATTCTCACAAGTGGACTGGTACTAGAAAGTCTAGGGCAACACTTTCCTAACCACTATTATAATCGTGGACCGGTAAATGTAATACAATCTAGGGCAAAACACTTCTAACCACTATTATAATTGGTAGACCAGTAAATATCCTACACACAGGCCCGACTCAATACTCTTCCACTTTAAGTGATTAGTGTCTTATTCGTCTCTTATTTTGTTCAGATATCATATAGTCATCCATGCACAAACCATGTAAGACTCCTGACCTAACTACCACCCTAGTTACCTCATGGAAACCCTAATTCCCTAACTTGAGATATCCACACTCCCCAGTAATCCCTGGAGCTCTCAACATTATTCACCAATACAAACACGCCCTTAGAAATCTTATACTCATGGGTTGTAGCCCAACTCCCTCAACCCCCACATACAATAACAACCTCCAATGGTAACCCCTAAAAACCCTAATCTCCCCCTTTCATTTGTACCCTTTCTTACACAACTC
Organism: Tamarix austromongolica; assembly: GCA_039764185.1. Classification (NCBI taxonomy): domain Eukaryota; kingdom Viridiplantae; phylum Streptophyta; class Magnoliopsida; order Caryophyllales; family Tamaricaceae; genus Tamarix; species Tamarix austromongolica. The sequence continues at coordinate 26,697,001 of CM077817.1, forward strand.
CACCCTACATTTGATTGGACCCATCTCCTCCTCATGGTATATGCCTCATTACAACCTCGGGGTACAACCCAACTCCCTTGACTCCTCCCCACGATAATAACCCATCATTAGGGTTGACCCTTGAAACCCTAATTTGTGCCCCCTGCATTTTCTTATCTTCCCACATACTAACACTCCCCCATGTCCTCCAACTACCCATAACACACTCTCCTTCCCTTGATCAACCTCAAAACAAGGTATCACCAGGTTATTCTTGCCCCTATGTAAAGTCCACTCTCCCTATATAATTTTTTACCCTAACCCCTCTTTTCATCAATACCCCTTTTCATTACTCCATATTTTTTCAAGGAATAGTTAGAACACCTCCCTATTAAAATTTTACTTATAATATCCCTCACTATTTAATTCCATTAGCCCTAGCCACCTAAGCCCCACCTAAGAAGCCTTAGCTTAAATATACCATTTTTCAGATGACACACAAGACCTACATCATCACAAGATAAGACTTTGCAAACATATATAAAATCAAGTTGTGAGGTTCACACACATTATTGCCTTATGTCCTTGCATGCCAAGCAGCACAATAAACTTAGATCATATATCCATATATACACATTTCATACAAGTACACTTATTCCACAACCAAGGCACATAAGCATAACCATAACTATAACCGTATCCTTACCTAAATAGCTTCGGTCTTGAAGTAATGAGATCCTATGCCTCCTCATGGGCGATTACAAGTTTGGTACCTAAAATGATAACACTGAACTTAACTATTTTACTGCTTTTCTACCCTTTTCCTTTTCTTCCTATTTTATTAACTAAAATAATAATAATAATAATAATAATAATAATAATAATAATGGTAATAGTAATAATAATTAATAAGGTCAAAGCTTAAAATAAGTAAGGAGGGGGGAATAAATGTGACCATAATAGATAAGGAAAGGTGAGAATGGCATAGTGGGGGCAACAATGATGCAAGGAGAGGCCTTTTAGGGTTGGAAGAAAGAGTGGGGTAGGGTTTCTTGGAGTGATGGAGGTGTTGGCACGGGTGGCTAGTGGAAGAGGTGGAGGTTTCACGATAGCGGCGACGGTAGTGCTCACGGTGGCAAGCCCAAGAGGAAGGGAGGAGGAGGGGAAGAAATAGAGGGTAAGAAGGGTGGTGGAGAAGGCTTGTGGCACAGGGAAACATTCCTTTGTAGGAAGGGAGGATAGGGAGGAAGGAATGGTTGGTGGTGGCACAAGGTGGTGCTAGTGGCACGAGGTGGTGCAAAGGGTAGCTTGAGGGGGTTTATAGACAATAGAAAGGAGATGTACACGGTAGAGGAGAGGAAGGGAAAGGAAAGGAGGGGGAAGTGAGGGTCTCAGTGTGTGTAGGGAGGTGCAGGGAAGGAGAAAGGATGGAGCTAGGGTGGCGGTAATGGCATCTAAAGGTATGGTGGGAGAAAGAATGGGAGGGGAGCTTAGCGCAGAAAAGAGACGAGAAGGAGAGTATGAGGGGGTTTATAGGAAATAGAAAGGAGATGATGTAAAATTTTCATTTTGAGGAAGTGCTAATTACAAAGATAATAGCTATTACTGTCATACTCAGTATAAGTCTAGCATCCTCTATCATCCTTATACTAAATACTAAGGCTAAATCATTACTTTACTTAGTTAACATTTGTAACAAGGAAAGGTAGCAATTTCATTACAGATTACATTATCTTGATAAATACAAAAAGATCAGGCAAAGAGTTCCAATATAATAAAACGGAATCAGCAAGGGACTTAAGAGTCCATGAAATATTCAGATCAAAAGGTGATAGGACATCGGATAGTCTTAACTCTCAACTCTCTATTAAAAGCCGTCGAGCCAAACCCTCAAAGTATTCCTATAGGGTCATCAATAGCTATTGAATAGGAAGGAGACAATGAAACAAAACCCATCAGTACTACGATATTGAATAACCCTTTATACCAAACTAATATGAAAAACCAATATGAAAAACATACAAGACATAAAACTAACATGGTGTAATACATTTAAATATACACATGAGGAATGATATACATTAATCATTTACACAATCAAATGTCATCAAGGCCACACACTACTCATATTCGTTCATCTAGAACAACTAAAAACTTACCAAATGAACATACCAAAGATTCTTTCTTAGGTATGATTAGGAATAGCCACAACCTAATAACCATAAAGGCATCATGTTAACACATGGGATAAAGATTGAAACGTACACGAGATGATCACAATATGATAGTCATAACAAGAAAACAATAATCACCACACTACATATTGTTCATGTGTGTTTATTTAGAACATAATAACACTTATCAACCAAATATCCAAAGATGCTCTCTAAAGTAATAAATAGAGCCAAACTCTAATGCAACAACTATAACCTTCACAACATAACTCACATCTCAACATCAACCCCAACACAGTCTACGACAATACAGCTGCTACTAAAACCACAGGTAGGCACGGAAACTTTTATTGAAACCATAGGTAGGCACAAAGGCTGCTACTGATCAATCCAATAACCCAATAATAATCATTCCAATCAAATCATTTCATTTCCATTTTTATTTACTTGAGGGAATACAATAACAACCTAGAGACATAAAAGTACACCGATCATACTGGTGCCCAAGGCATCATGATACCCTCTGAACCATCCAACCCAGAGGTATAACAACACTCTAGTCTTACTAGCACACAACGCTACACAATACCCTCCACACCTAGGACACCTAATCCTTAAGTATCGATGCCTAGGGCTTGTAGGTCGCCTATAGAATAGATTAGGGCCTTATTGGGGCACGACCAACACATCGGTAAAACCAAACAAACTGAGCGCTCCTATCTTGTCTTTAGGGTAGCTACCGCTGGAGAGAAACCATTCCCTAACTTCAGATCTTCCACTTTAAGTATTAATATTTTATAAGGTGACCACATAAAGCACATATTGCATAATTATTTCCATTTCCATAATTATCCATTTTTCCTCTAATTTCCAATTATTTCGGGATAACCACAAATAGGATCATTACTAAGACCAATCATAAAAATATACTAAGGTCATCCTTGGCTCAATTATACACATTTGGCCACATTAGGTCTAAAATGACCAAATTGCCCTAGAGACCCATAATTATCAAATTATCATCCATTTTAAAAACTAAATCCATTTTGTTTCATAATTTGTTATGAAAAGGCTAAAATATAATAATTTAGTTATTTATTATGCTATTTTAATTATCAAATATGCCAAATGACCATTTTTTTACACATATTTTTGCACACAAAATCCTATCATGCACTTTTAATCCATCTAGCACACATGATCACATGCTTAAGAATAGATAATACAAATTAGACATGCATTTTAGGATAAATATCATAATACACTAAAAATAACTAAATTGCCCCTAAGGCACACATCCATAAATATTATTCCATAATTATATCTAAGCATGCTGACCCTATTATTTTATATACACATATTATACAAAATATTTTTCCGATAACAGAATAATTTTAATCATACTTTTGTACCTGAAATATTTTACATCAAATAACATGTTCATTTTTTTATTTTTCATGATAATAATAATAATCACATAATTATAATGTGACAAATAATGGTTAACATATTTCATACACAAAAATCCTAATGTGTTATCATGTAATATTTATCATTTTAGTAGAGTATAACAGTTACCTGAATTCCGATAAAATGTAAAATAACAGTATCCTACTAAAATTATAAGGTCTTGCTAATCAAACTTTTATACCTAAAAATAATACCAAAATTACCGAATTAATATTTACCAGATAAAATAATAATTATAATATTAAAACAAATATTTTTAAAATTACCAAAATACCCCTTAATAATAATATGTACCAAAATTTATAAAACCCAAAACATTTCTCACGCTTCATGAGCAACATGAGCTTCATGCGAAGGGGGTTGTGGCTGGCCATCTAGAGGGTAAGATAGGAAGAGATGGTAGCAGGGGTGGAGACTGGTGGTGGTGGAAGGTGGCAAGTTGGTTGTTGTGAGGTGGTGATGCAAGGGCTGAGCACGGCTGGTGGTGGCTGGGCTTAGTAGTGGAAGTGCAGAGGGAGAAAGGGAGGCTATGAGTAGGTTGGAAAATGTAGGAGGAGGAGAGTGGTGGTGGTGGTACGTGCGTGTGGTACAGGATGGCAACGAGATGGTGATGTAGGGGCTGGGCACAGGTGAGGGCGTTAGTGGTGTGTTTGGTTGCTTGGGTGTGCTGGCTAGTAGACGGACGAGGGTGGGGGTCTTGAGAGTGGAAGGCTTAAGAGGAGAGGAGCCAAGGCAGAGAGGAGTAATGATTGAGAGGATAGTGGTGTAGGTAGGATGGTGCAACTAGGTGGTTGCGTTGGAGTAGTTGTGGTTATTAGGTGGAGGGGTTATGAGTGGTTGTGATGGTGGAGGCTGTGGTGGACAATGTAGGAGGAGGAGGGCTAGTTGAGGCTGGGAGAAAAGAGGAAAAAAAGGAGAAGGGGGGAGAAGGATGAGAAGGTGGTGGTTTGTTGGAGTTTGGTTGAAAACCAAACATGGCTGTGAAGGGGTGACGACGAAAGGGGGAGATGGTCGAGGGGGAGGGGGATTGTTTGTTTCTCGAGGGGCTTGTGTATGTGTGTATACGTGTATATATGTGTATATACATATAGTTTGAGAGTAGTGAGGTAAGGAGCGAGACAAGAAGAGTGATTGGGGGAGAAAATTGGGGCATGTAAGGGGTAAGTTCATAAGGTAAAATGGCAGAGTAAAAATTGTTTTAGTTTATTTTAGTTTGGTTTAGTTTAGATAGATTACGATATGTGTTAAAAATATATCAAAAAAAATAATCCGATCTAGGATAGGTTAAAAAGATAAGGAAAGAGTAAAATTAATCTGGGATAAATTTTAGGGAATTTATTTTGAATTTCAGGCCAAAGGTTATTAATAAAATAACTAGGTTAAGAATGAAGGGTGTAATCTATGATTAAATGTAATAGCCTAATTTCTATCCAATTTTGATCCAACTAAATTTATATCTAACTCATCATAATAATACGAATAATAATAACACAATTAACACTAAATTTCCTAAAATAATCAATATAACTAATCATATGTAATTATCAATTTATAATTAATATTTCTAAAAATAGGGTATTACAGATGAGAATAAAGGAAGGATGGACAAGGGGGCAAGTAGCTAGTGGCCGACTGTAGCAGGGAAGGGCAGTACAAGTAGGTGTAGGGGGGATAATCTATAGGTAATAGGGTGTAGGGAAGGCAAAAAGAGGAGTGCAAGGGGGATTGTGCAGGGGCATGCCAGCTTGCATGACCTGCATGGTCAAAAAAGAAAGAGGGGAGGGGGAGTAGTTGGGAGGCTGCGAAAATGGTAGCGGGGAAGGGGAGTTGTAGGTGCGAGGTTGGGGATGGAGGTAGAAAGGGAAGAGGAGGAAAAAGAGAGGGAGAGAAAAGGGAAAGAGGGGGTGTGCGTCGTTGGGTCGTTATCTGTGGAAAGAAAAGAAGAAGAAGAAGAAGAAGAAGAAGAAGAAGAAGAAGAAGAAGAAGAAGAAAACAGCCTTGGGCTGGTTGGGGAAGGAGGGGAAGAGAAAAGGGGGAAGGCCTGCATCACTGGGCCTTAGGTCACAGCCAAGACGGTAGGGGAGGAAAGGAAGGAATAGAAAGAAAGAGAGGAAAAAGGAAAAGAAAAGAAAGGGGAGAGGAAAAAAAAAGAAAACGAAAAGAGAGATGGTAGGATTTTTGGGAATTTATGGGTAATAAAGAAGATAATTAAAATTATTCACATTAATTTAAAAATTGCCATAATTTATCAATAATTCATTTTAGGTTAGTTAATTAAAATAACTTCGAAATAATAATTTTTTGTGTCATTTTTGTTTTTATAATTGGCATTATTATTTTTATTATAAGGTGTATATATATTTTAGATTTACTCAATAACTCATTATTTTATCCTTTATTCCTATAAAATTTAAGGTATTACAATACTCTTCCATGTAATGAAAGCTGATTGAGAATCAACAACAAAGGGTTCTATTACTTGCTTCAATTGTTCCACTATAATCTTGGTAATAACTTTGTAAATGTACCCTATCTTGCTAATCGATATAAAGTGCTTCAACTCCATTGAGTCTTTAAACTTAGGGATTAAAGTGGGCAATGTGGTGTTTAGCGAGTGAGTCACTTGACCAGAGGTAAAGAGTTATAACTGAATCTGTGAAGTCAGTACCAATCACATCCCACATCTTTTGCAGGAAAGTCATATGGAAATCATCACATCCAAGGCTTTTCATAGGGTCATAAGCCCATGACACTACCTTAACTTCTTCTTTTTGAGGCATACTCTCTATCCAACTCCATTTTTCTGCTGTTAATTCACTAAATCCTTCATCAGTAATGCTTACATTAGCAAAGCAAGATAATTGTACATTTATATATAATAGAAAATGAGCCTTGCCTTTATTTTTGAAGGATTCACCACCATCTAATCGCTTTCCTACTACCTATAAATACCCACCCTCTTTCTTCTTTTTTCTTTTTTTTTTTATTATTGCAATAGTGTGGAAGTACTTGATATTTTTGTCCCTCTCCTTGAACTCTCCGACTCTTGATACTTGAAGCCAATAACTTAATGACATGGCCATAATTGCCGATATAGTGCTACCCTCCTATAGCCATATCCGACTATAGGCCTTCATATCCAGTCTAGTCCATTCTTGCTAGCTTTGTCTCAAAAACCTTGATCTTCTTTTTAAATTCCACAAACACATTTTTACTCCACTCTCGAAGTGGTTCCTCGAACACCTTGAGTTTAACCTAATAAGGGATTTAATTTGATAAATTAAAATATTTGATTTAATTTTTATATTCTAAATAATTTTAGAAACATTATTGATATGATCCAAATTTAAATTGTGACAATCAAATATTTATTTTGGTGTCAACAATGTGCTCACATATTCCCTTGGGTACTCTAACTCGGTATTGTTCGAAGCACGGTCTTTATCATCACCTTGTTCTGCCACCCTTGCACAAGCGGCCACACTCGAGAGATCCCTAAGGATGTGAAGCACCTCCTTTGATATATCGTCCGGCCAAAGATGGAAGGCGAAAGTAGTTCCTGGATTATGAGCCCAATGCATGTTATCAGCGTTTTCGTTTCTTCATCGACTAATCCAAGTTCAGTGCTTGTGTCCCGAGGCCAACTAATACACAGCGAATAAGATGCGTACGGACAGTAGATATCCAAAAAAAAAAAAAAAAGGAAGCAGAGCTGCAAGGTGTATTCGTATGTAGACAGTAGGCTCAGATGATATCGATCCCAAAATTAAGGTGGTGGTTGGAATATTTGCTCGCGACTTCTTCAGAGTTAGTGGTCAAGGTCGTGGCCGGGCAGCTTTCAATGTGCAATGACATGAGACCGGTGCGATCCGTATAACCACAAACAAACTGAATGAACACTAGTAGCCATATACCTCAAATTATAGCTAGTCTTCACACGGTCGGTTCCCTTCAACGTATATGTCTACGTGGAAGCGAAAATAATACGACGAATGATTGATTGTGAGATATAGCACGGACTTGTTTAGTCATGCATTTATGAAATATAAAATAACCTTAAAACCTCCATCGTACATTTGTTTTTATTTATAAGAAATTTCTAAGAAAAACGGGTGCGAGTTATTTTATTGGAAGCACAATCACCTCAAGATAATAATAATAATAATAAATAATAATATCCGAAGGAGAAAATTTTAAACGTGAGACCACTAGATTGTTACGTTAATGGCCTCCATCGTACGTGTTCATATCCATGATATGAGCGGAGTCGGTTTTCTTCTACAGTGATGATATGAAAAGTCTTGGACCAGTACTGATGCGGACTGGTTCACTGCTTAAAAGGAGAATATTGGCTAAGCTTGTCTACCCTTACTTAGCTCACCTGCACATCCTCATGCTCTTGCAAACCGACATTCTTCTGATTAATTTCCCAAATTCAGCCTCCCTAACCAACAACTACTTCACTAAACCTCATCCCTCTTCCTTCACATCCTAGAGAGAGAGAGAGAGGAAAAAAAGAAGAGGAAGAAGTAATTAATAAGACGTTTAAACTTCACCGAAACAACCACCATGGTCGTTGCTAGAAAATTAGGGTACGCCTTGCTGTTCTTGCTCGGTTTATCATCTGTATGCACAAAGACCGTAGGAGCCCGAGTTCCGAAGGTAGCTCGAAGAATGGCGGACGAGGGCGCAATGCAAAGAATTCCGCCCAACGACAATCCCGGAGGATCAGATTATCCAGGCTTTGATGCTTCTTCTGCTAGAAAAGTGCCCTCATGTCCTGATCCAATACACAACAGGAGGTAAAGGGGATAGATATACTACACACGCCCTTGAACTAACTTGCTTGCTTTCTTTCTCCTAGCTTTCGTTAGGCCGTCTCTTCTCTTTTAATCTAAAAGTGATGGCTAGCTGCTGCGCTGAATCTCAAATAACGGTGGATGCCCACAACAGCTCTAACGTATAGAGAAACTATGCAGAGAGGTGTTAGTGAGAAACGTTGAATCTCAAATAATGAGATAATTACCTCCTTATTTGTAGCTGCTTATAAAAAGTAATTATTTTGGATAATTATTTTTAAAAAAATAGTCCAAAAATTTTATATAAGTAAATATAGGGTTTGTTTGGAACTATATGTCAAAAGTAATTTTCTAAAATAATTACTTATTTTTTAAAAGAATTAAACTAAATAATTATCTTAAATAATTTTTTTTCCAAGCACCTTCCGACAAACCATGAATTGCTTGTGTTTTCAAGATCTTTCGGAATCCATGTGTCGTAGTTCATGGTAATGATACGTGGTAATTATATGCGTCGTTGCTGTGCCATTTTTTGAGTTCGTTCACTGTTGACTCTTCTCGTTTCATTAATCGCCGTTAATTAGAGTAAAACTTGCATATTTACCGATGTAAAAAAAATAATACTAATAGATGGTTTTTTTTTCTTTTCTGATAAATGATAGTGCACGAAACCACCTACAAAATGCAGCAAAAAAACCCACAAAAGCCACACTTATACTCCAACAAATAAGAAATAAAAGAAAAACTTCTAACTTAAAAAGGCTTAAACATTGTAAACCACCGCCTCCGATCTCTCCGATCCATAAGAACATTTATTTCTACCATTTTAATTTAAAAACTAATTTTTATATTGATGAATATAAGTATCCATCTACTGCAAACTTAGATTATTATAGATGGTTTCTTGTTCACTGAGTATTTCAAATATCTATCTTCAATTATTTGAAGAACTTTTTTCTTCGCTTTGTTGGCCTCCATCTTACACACACACATATAGATATATTTGATGGAGAAAATTATATATATAACTCTTCAATCATCCAAAAATAAAAAACAAGGGTACGTAGGTATATATACCTTGCCAGTGACATAAAAAATTAGTAAAAAAAATTTAAAAAAAAAATTAGTAAGAGCAGTTAATTAAACTTCATCATCGATCGGTCAGTACTCTCAGATCTATGTCGGCAGGCATATATACCTAAGAGTAACAAGTAATAGTGTTTCCATAGATTATAACCACCGTCAAGTCCCGCCTTTCCTGGTTTCATGTTGGAGGTAGTACCGTGGCCGGTGCACAGGGTATGTATGGGCAACAAGGGTCAGCGCAATCAACCTAACCTAGATCCGAATGACGTTATAATCAGGGAGCATCGAAGAATCTGTCAGAAAGGTCTTCATAATTGACTATTATAGCATCTAGTTGATGTTGAGTCCAATAATTGTTGATATTGCCTTTTCTTATAATGATCCCTGAAAATAATTACAAAATAATTTATATTATTAATCTCTGAAAATAATTATTAAATACTATATATAAATAATATAATCGTAAAGGTATCATAATACTTTAATAGAGGAGAGATAATTTAACGTGGGACACCGGTAAGTCAATATCCGTCGTTGGGTATTAACGGATATTTGATCGTAACGGATTATGTATGCTAATTGTTTAATAATATTATAAAAATTTGTGGAAACATGTTGGTAATAATATATTAGTATATTAACTGTATAAATTACATAAAAATAATAATAATTCCATTACTACTTTTAACTTTTCTATTCATACAAAACGAGTGCTAATTTCTTTTTAAAAAAAAGTACACTCAGATTACAGTTCTGAAATGCACTTCGAAACGCAAAGGGCTTGTCAGAAACTGATAATCGGACAAACTACTGTTTTCTAGTAATATTTGTAGACGCGCTCGATGCATGGTGTTTCATGTGGTTGTACGCCATTCCGACAGTTGTTGATTTGGGATGTGAGAGCATGTTAGGTGTCGACGAACGACGGGTCTATGTTATTGGCGAATTGCAATGCATGCTATTGGCCTGTGATCCTATCAGAGCACGAAGACTGCGGGCAGGAGGCATATATATAGCTGCATGATGAGTAAAATAGTTGTGGTATTACTTTCTATGTTTTGGATCTTCATCATATATATATATATATATATATATATATATATATGGTTATGATGTGAACGTACTTTTATCCTTCTTTGGTTGCGATGTATATTCAATTTTATTCTATTAGAATACGTAAATAATAATAATAATAATAATATCTAACACAAAGCGGAGAGGTTGTTATCCTTGAACGTATACTAATGCTTTTGGAGCAACCGGAATATACATGCAGGAAACATCAGCCGAAACAACGAACCAGGGGAAGGAACAAGCTCAGGATCAAGAAAGCACACTAGCTGGAAACAAGTTTGGGATGAACAAGTGCGCGCGGGGGCGAGCTACGCTGGGGAAGGAAGCAGAGAAGGGAGAATATAAGGCTTGGTGGTGAAGGGTAAGAGTGGAGAGCTCACAATAATATATGCTTCGTACATCAACTTCGAATGGGCTAAATAGTAAATATATTATTTGATCTTCTAAATCTTGTCACATGGCTGGACTTTATATATGTGTTGTCTCTTCGTCATACTTTTATTGTATATATATATCTATGTATGCATGTATCCCAATTATAATTTTATGATGAAGCAGCTATATTATATATATGGAGCATCGTCGGAATAAAAATTCTCTCTCTCCGGATAGTGTTTCTAGAATCAGGATCCATATTGAAGTTCCTGCCATGTTAACATGAAAAATGCATTAATAAATGAAGCACCAGATCCATCAACGTACTACTTTATAAATTTTATATTGCTACTAAGGGCGAAGCTAGGGCTTCCGTATGGTGTCCCACGATATCAAGGAGCCTAGACGGTAAAGTAGTAAATGTGTTTATTTCTTAGTCATTAAATATATGTTATATATGCAGGACACTATATCAAAAGTTTATAATGGATGAATGGTTAGACTAGTTAGGTCCCTCGTACTTCGACTCCAAGGTCTCAGGATCGAATCCCATAATCGACCACTGTTGAATTATTTTGTAAAATCGAAACGACGTCATTTTAAATTTTTTTTCCTTAAACGATTATATACATCGATATGGTCTGCCACTACCCTCGAGCCTCGACCTTCTGGCTTCCATCGCGCAACTCGAGCTCGCCACTGTTGTCGGTGACCACCGTTATTCATGCTAGAGTCCATCAATAGTGTTCATTCCTCTTCTAGTCTTTCTGTTCGTCCTTCTTCTCATCTAGTTGTCCAGTCGGATTCTTGCCTTCTTCTACTTCGTCCAGTCGCCACTCCGCCCTGCTCCGACCCTACGGCTGCACGTGCGACTATTGGCTGCTGCTCTGATATCTGCAAGTCTGCAACTACGACTCTGTAAGACTCTAACCGAGGAAGGCAGGAAGAAGAACGACACGGCCAAGTTTCCGAAATTCAAGTGAGGAAGGCAAGATTTTATTTAATTTTTAGTTATTTAAAATGTTAGTCATAAATTTATAAAATCATAATGTAGTTAATTTATCTATATTTATCATATTAATTGATTATATTTTTTAGTTTATAGAAATCCTAATTAATTTGGTAGAAATCATAATTAGTTTGTAGAAATCAAAATGTAGAAAATAGATTTTTTATATATTTATATATTAAATTGTTTAATTTATTATTTAGTTTTTGAATTAGTGTATTATAAAATTATATTAACAATTAAGTTTTAGTAAATTCCTTAGTTAATTCATTAAATTGTTTAATGTCTTAATTTAGGATGCAATGATACTTTTCAAGTCAACCTAAAAATAGCCACCACGAATATAATTCTGTTAATCAATTTGTGTTACCAACTTCCGAAAACCAAGCACTTCCATCTTCAAGCCAACCATAAAAATCAAGATTCACTAATGAAGGTAAAATTAATTTGGAAACTTTAAAAGAAGATCCTAGATTAAGAAAAAATATTTCAGATTTTCATTTGATATTCAAGATAAGGTAAGAAGAGGTTATCTTTTAAAAGGCCCTTATCAACCTCATACTTATAGCTTTCCTACAAAGGTTATTGGTGGAAAAAATCGTCAATTTGTTTCATATTGGTTTGATGAATATGATTGGTTGGAATATAGTATAGCTAAAGATGCTATATTTTGGTTGTCTTATTACTTATTTAAAAGTGAATCTGTAGCTGGCGGTGATCATTTTGTAGGAAAATGATTTATACATTGGAATAAAAAAATAAAGGTTTGAGGCTCATGTTGGTATTTCTAATAGTCCTCATTTTAAATCTACTAAAAAAATGTGAAGATCTTATCAAAGAGAAGCCAAGAATTGAAGCCTCTTTCATAAAGCAATCCAAACAAACCAAATCAGATTATCTTATCTATTTAGATGCATCTATTCAGGTTGTTAGATTTCTTCTTGAAGGGGGAATCGCATTCAGAGGACATGATGAGTTAGGAGATTATCTAAATTGAGGTAACTTTCTTCATTTTCTAGAGGCTTTGAGGCATAACAATGAAGTTATAGTTAGAGTTGTGTTAGGAAATGCTCCAAAGAATAATCAGATGACTTCACCTGAAATTCAGAAGGATATTGGTTATGCATTTGCATCTGAAATAATTAATGAGATTGTTAATAAAATTATATATGATTTCTTTGGCATATTAGTGGATGAATCCAAATACATAGCAAAAAAAAAGAACAAATGGCCATTGTTTTGCGTTATGTTGATGATAGGGGTTTTGTTATGGAAAGGTTTGTTGGGATTGTATATGTCAAAGATTTAACTGCTTTATTACTTAAGGCTGCACTTGGGTTAATATTGATTTAGTATGGATTATGTTTATCAAAAGTACAATAACAAGGGTAAGATAGAGCTAGTATTATGCAAGGTGAATTTGTTGGTTTGAAAACATTGATCCAGAATGAAAATTCTTGTGCCTATTATGTTTATTGTTTTACTCATCAATTTGAATTAGCTCTTATTACTGTGGTAAAATTTCATGAGGAGGTTAGTTGTTTTATTAGCAATGTAACATAGGTTGTGAATGTTATTGGATCATCTAATAAGCGTCAAGATTCTCTTTGAGATAAACAAGTAACTTACATAGCAAATACATTGTAAGAAGGCTTGATAGAATCTGGTCGGAGATTGAACTAAAAATATGTTCTTATAAGGGCTGATGATACTCATTGATGTTCTCATTTAAGGACAATTTTGAGTCTCAAAATTTTATTTTCTCCTATGATCAAGGTACTTGAAGACTTGAAAGGTGATAGGACATTTGTTAAAAATGGGGATGCTACATTCTTATTATATGGATTACAAAATTTTGACTTCATTTTCATATTACATTTGATGATAAATGTTATTGGAGTTACAAGTAATTTATCTCAAGCATTGTAAAAGAATGATCAAGACATTTTGAATGCCTTAGCACTTGTTGAAATTGCTAAGGAGCATTTGCAATAGATGAGAGATGATGGATGGGAATGTATTTTAAATGAAGTTGTTTTATTTTATAACAAGAGAGACAGTAATGTGTCTAATATGAAGAAGCAATATGGTAAGGGGAAGAGATCAGCACGCCAAGCTCCAATCATCATAAATCTACATCATTATAATATGATTGTTTCTATGGTGTTATAGACTCGTAGCTAAAGGAGCTTAATTGTAGGTTTGATGTGGCGAGCACTAAATTGTTGAGTTGAATTGCATGTTTGCATCCTTCATCATAATTTAATGCTTCTAACAAACAATCTTTAATTAGATTGACTGCTTTTTATCCTGATGATTTCTCTAATGTTGATGCTGCGGTGTTAGACAATCAACTTGAGAATTATATTAGAAATGTTCGATCATATAGCAGGTTTTATGGTTTCAAAGGGCTTGTCGATCTTTCAAGAAAATTAGTACAAATCAAGAAGTTAAGACATATCCTTTCGTCTATGGACTTGTGAAATTGCCTTTGATTTTGTCGGTTGCAACTGCAAGCGTCAAACATGTATTTTCTGTAATGAATTTTATCAAGACTGCATGAAGGAATAAAATGTGTGATCAATAGCTTCAACATTGTTTAGTAATATTTATAGAGAGAGATGTATTTAATTCTATTAGTAATGATATTATTGTAGATCGCTTTTAAAGTATGAAAACTCAATGAATACTTTTGTAAAACTATGTAAAATTTTATATTTAAGTGTAATATATTAATATTATTTAAGAGTATTATTTTATATGAAGACGCTATAGAATTTTAATCTTAGCCTCGCTGCTGGTTGCCACCATCTTTCTTTGATAACTATAGTGTTGTTTAAGATCAGATTTAACTACAAAAGTAGCCGCCATGGATTGGATCACCAACGTGGCAAATCATGAAACATATATATGTCTTGATGCTCCGAGGAAGCCTAGCGGAAGACTTGGCATCCAAGTACAATGAATTGGCTTTCTCGATACCAGGCTACATCATTCACCCAAAAATTTCTCATATAAACAAAAATATTGAGATCTGAGAAATGATTACAAAAGACAAGGTTTTAAAATCATGGCAATTTGAGATTTTTCTTTTGTCATACCCCGTAGATATCATTAATGCTTGCCGGCAGGTGACAGTAATTAACAGCTGCATCGCATGCCTGCCCGTGAAAATAGTTTCAATATATATTAGTTTCACTGCATAAGCAACTTTAGAGCGGAATAGAAATATAAAACCCTTGTGCGCGCACCACAAAAAAGAAGGCACTTCCCATTTGAAATAGTCTGCTGCTCTGAAATCCAGCCATTACCACCCGGACCAAACTACACGGTAAGAGCATATAGTGGTGTGGGGGAGGGGGGTTGTTACATATCATACTGTTAATGAATTTGGAGCTAACACGAGAATTACAAATAAAGAGAGCACTTTCATTTTAATATGAATTTGTAGCGGAAGTAATCATTAATGAATACAAAAATAAAAAAAATGTATACCTTGAAGGGCGTGATCGTTCTTTGAAGAGAAGTCTTCGATGTCATCATCACTTCTATAATCATCAGGCAACTGCTCAGGAAACTATTCATGGGAAGGGCAAATGAACTTGGCGGAAGGCCGGCCGAATAAGCTTGAGCCCAGTCAAAGCTTGATTTTGCAGAGCATCATCAATATCGAAATCTACGTACCGAGTTCAAATTCTTCTTGTTGCCCTCCGGTGGATGAGAGCTTTGATTGGGTGAATTTGGGATTTCGTATCAGAGTTCCGAGTTCGGCACTCTGAACATTCCATCGACGGGCAAGCTTATTTCTTGTTTCTCATCCGTTTGTTTGAGAGGTAAACAGTAGCAAAGCCTGGATTGGAATTCTGTTGTGTTTCCATATAAGATAATATTCTAAAATAATATCAATACATAACACTTAAATATAAAATTTTAGGTTGTTTTATGACAGTATTTATTTACTTTTATACTTTAAAAGCAATCCACAACAATATCATTATTAATAGAATTAAACACTTATCTCTTTATAAATATTACTAAATAATTTTGAAGTCATTGATCACACATATTATTTCGTGTTGTAGTTTTGATAAAATTCATTGCAGAAAAATACTAGTTTGATACTTGCAGTTACCACAGGCAAAATCACAAGCATATAGATAAAAGGATATATCTTATAGTTCTTAATTTGCACTAGTTTTCTTGAAAGATATACACGTCGTTTCAAGCCATAAAATTTGCTATTTGATCAAATATTTATAATATAATTATCAAATTGATTGTCTGACACCAAAACATCAACATTAAAGAAATTATCGAGATAAAAAGTAGCCAATGTAATTAAAGATTACTTGTAGAAAGCTTCAAACAATGATGACGGATACAAACACAACTCAACAATTCATTGCTCCCCACACCAAACCTACAATTAAGCTCTTTTAGCCACAATTTTATAACACTATAGAGGCAATCATATATATATAATGATGTAGATTCATGCCGATTGGAGCTTCGTATGTTGATCTCTTCCCTTTAACATAATGCTCATCCATGTCAGGCATATTAATGTCTCTCTTGTTACAAAAGTAAACAAATTCATTCAAAATACTTTCCCATCCATCATCTCTCATCTTTTATAAACGATCCTTAGCGATTTTAACAAGGGCTAAGGCATTCAAAATGTTTTGATTATTCTTTTACAATGCTTAAGATAAGTCACCTATAACTCCCATAATATATATCATCAAATGAAACATGAAAATAAAGTCAAAATGTTGTAATCTATACAATAAGAATACAACATTCCCATTTTTATCAAATTTCCTATCGACTTCCGAGTCATCTTGAAAGAAATATCAATGAGTATCATTGACCCTCACAAAAAGAGACTCTTGGTTCAATCCCCGACTAGATTCTATCAAGCCTTCTTTCAATGCATTTTCTATGTAATTAGCTTGTTTCAAAGAGAATCATGAAACTTATTAAAGGATCTAACAACATTCATAACATGTGTAACATGGCTAAGAAAATAATTAACCTCATTATGGCATTTTGCCACAATAATAAGATCTAATTGAAGTTGATGAGTAGAACAATGAACATCATAGGCACAAGGATTTTTATTTTGAATTATCTTTTTTTAAACCACCAAATTCACCTTGCAAATTATTAGCTTTATCATACTATTGTCCTCATACTTTGAATCAACATAATACATACTAACTCAACATTGATTCATGTGCACCCTTAAGTGATAAAACAATTGCATCTTTGGGATGTATAATCCCAAAAACAAACCATTCAATAACAAAAGCCCTTATCATCAACATAACACAAAAAATGACTATTTTTCTTTCTTTGCTATGTCGCCTACTTCAACCAATAATATGCCAAAGAAATCATCTCCAATTTCATTAATAATCTCATTAATTATTTTAGAAGCAAATGTATAATTAATATCCTTCTAAATCTTATAAGAAATCATCTTATTATTCTTTGGAGCATTTCCTCGCACAACTCTAGGTATAAACTTCATTGTTATGCCTCAAATCCTATAAAAAATGAAGAAAGTTATCTTAATTTAGAGAATTTTCTGACTCATCATGTCCTCTAAATGCCAATCCCCCCTCAAGAAAAAATCTAACATCGTAAATAGATGCATCTAAGAGAATAAGATAATCTAATTTAGCTTGTTCATATTGCTTTATGAAAGAGGCTTCAATCCTTTACTTCTATTTGGTAAGATCTTCACATCTTTAGTAGCTTTTAAATGAGGACTACTAGCACTACCAACATGAACCTCAAACCTTTAGTTTTTATTATAGTGTACAAATCATTTTCCAACAAAATGATCACCATTAGCTTCATATTCGCTTTTAAACAAGTAATAAGGCAGGCATAATGTAACATCTTTAGCTTTACTATATTCCAACCAATCATATTCATCAAAGCAAGATGAAACAAGCTAACCATTTTTCCTAACCATAACCTTTGTGGGAAAGCTATGAATACTAAATTGACAAGGACTTTTTGAAAGATAAACTCTCCTTATCTCATCTTAAATATTTGGATGAAAATCTGAAATATTTTTTCTTAACCCTGAATGTGCTTCTAGAGTTTCCAAATCAAGATTACCTTCATTAGTGAATCTTGATTCTTATGGTTGGCTTGAAGATAGGAGTGCTTTATTTAGGTTGGTTTGAACAATTTGCATTCTAAGTTGAGAAATTAAACAATTTAATAAATTAACTATGGAATTTACTAAAGCTGAATAGATAATATAATTTTATAATAAACCAATTCAAAAACTAACTAAGAAATTAAATAATTTAATCCATTAGCAAACTAATTGATAAATTAGGGTTTAACAAATTAATTGGTGAGTTAGGGTTTCTACTTTATGATTTCTATAAACTAGAAAATTTAATAAGTTAATAAAATAATTTAGATATAGATGAATTAACTACTCACAATTTATCATTAATAAATTAATTAACCAAATAATAAATGAAATCTCACCTGAGGATTTGAGGTCTTCGATTCGAATCATAAGTTGTGTGTTGCGTGCTATAGTCGATGACATCTGTTTTGTGTGATAGAGAAGCGACTAAGAATCTAGTGGTAAAAGATCAAAGAATGAGTAATGTCATCATCGATAGAGTGTAATAGTCCTAGCATAGGAAAATAACAAAGGATTGATCTCTAAGGTGGAAGGTCGAAGAAGAGGGAAAAAGGCCAGGGTGGTCTGATCATCTTTTGAGGAGGGAAAATGAAGGGTAAAAAAGGAAAAATGACTTCATTTGTTCCTCAACACCAAATAATAATATGACAGACAACTGTATAGGGGATTTGATCCTTGGTCCTTGTAGTCGAAGAGCATGGGACCTCGAGTAGCCCAATCAATACACCATCTTGAACCTTTGTCATGGTGTCCTTCATATATAACCTATATTCAATGATTGGAAAACAAATAAAACTATGACCCCACCACTAGGGCTCTATGGTGCCCTTGGATGTGAAATGATCAATGCTAAAAAATAGTTGTCAAATAAATTGAAAGCTTTTATTTTTATTAAAGGGGAGAAATTTAAATTTGAACAAATGGTGAAAGGGTTTGACTACAAAATGATGCTTGCTTTGGAAGTGTCGCACCAAGGAGAAAAAGAAGCGGGAAAAATGATGTTAGGAACTCAGTTTTTTATATATTTAGTAAGTTAATATAAACCTCCTAGTTAGTCTATTGAGTTGGATTTTGGATTTGGACACCTTCATGTCAATGAACAAACAAATAAAATTAAGGAACTCCTCCTACTATGTTGTTCTTGTTTTTACTAGCTTTGATTAAGAAAATATCAACTCCACTTGATTGCTTTGATTTTTATAATTTAATTTATTAGTTTAATTAAAAAAATAAATTGACTTAATACAAGTACTCCAGGTTAATAAAATTGTGATGACGAACTTTTAGAAGTTTAAATACTAAAGAACATAACTAATCAAGGCTCTTGTTTCAAGCACATATAATGAACTCTATTGAACCTTCATTCAAGCATCATCCTTGTTTAATCATAAATAATAATAATAATAATAATGATGATGATGATAATAATAATAATAATAATAATAAACTATTAATGTGCTAAAGTTCATACAATATTGATTTGATTGAGTAATTGTTTGTCTAATTCAATTGAAACTATGCCAACCAATGTCAAACATATTAAGATGAATCTCTAGGCACAACAAACATGAATTTAATAACAACATATGACATGCTACAAATTCTAGAATGAGATTTGAGGCCATTAAGATGCATCAACATGGAAACAAGAATGCCTTCGTACAATCAAAAATAGAGGTATACATTCACACACCTCCAAAACCATATACCTCTCTCCCACAAGCGATCCAATATCTTAACTTTCACGATCACTAAAACTATTAGTAAAATTACAAAAGGACGAAAGACCAACACTTATAACTTTTGGGAAAGGAACATATGAGGTGATGAATAACCATTCAATTAGGTATGAAATAGAAGCCATAGTTGATTTCACGTTGATACGAACCCAAATTAACAGGTTGAAAAAAGAAAAAAGAAAATAAAACTAAGTTGAACTACTCTGTTTGCCTTTATAGACTTAGCTATACTCTATTTAACATCATTTGGCTATCAGTCTCATCTAGCTTTTCGCCAAAGTGATCGGAATAAGGTTTTGACTTCACTATACTCTATTTAACATTAATCTGCCTCTTTTGCCTTTTCCTTTTACAACCCTTTTTTTTTTTTTTTTTTTTTGCTTCTTCGACAAGCGTTTTTCTTTCTTCGACAGGCTTTTACTTAGGTAATAAAAACCACATCAGAAGGAAACGGGAGTTTAAGTGGGAAAATAAATGTAATATGACACTATTTATAAAAGAAATGACAACAGCACACGATCAACCTAGCGATAAGGGGGAATGATAGTGGTGCACTGGTATAGAGATACAGATGCAAAAATAAAACCGAAAAGAAATGTAAAAATATTATTTTTTAAAAGTTTTAAAAAAATTAAAACCAATATATATATATTTCAATTATTTATTTTATTTTAATAAATGTATGTATACTTTTAGTTAACAATAGGTATATATATTTTTTCTAGATTTTATTATATAAAATTCTAAAAAAATCCTAAAATTATTATCTAAAATACACTCAAGGAGCATCACATTATACATATTTTGTCTAGAGTTTATCATATATGCTTCCGTGACAATGACGTGCGCTCGACCCAGGAGCATCATGCAGGGGCGGCAACTTTGCACGCTATACTCGCGGAAGTATTTTACCCATTGCACCTGTAGAGGAACGACAAAGTTGTACGTTGAGCCCATAAGGAAGCGACAGAGTAGCACGCTGCACCAGTAGTTGACAAGTGCCGATAGATTAGCCATGAAGGACACATTAGTAATTTAAGTCAGTTGTTTTTGAAATAGTAATTATTTATTTTTTAAATAACACCACCCTAATTTTGATAGTTAAAATCAAGTAGTCGTCTATCTTTTCCCTCCCTCGTATAAAGTATATATAGGTAATAAATGTTTTAAGTCGGCTTATAAAATGTTCGTTTAATAAACGAGCCGAGCCCGAGCCTCATTTTGAGGCTCGTTTAATTAAACAAACGAGTCAAACCGAGCTTTTAACGAGCCGAGTCGAGCCGAATACCGAACTGGCTCAGCTCATTTATAGCCCTATGCTTGAGTTAAAAAATTCGACTCAATTTATTTATATCTTAAGTTGGTTAACTCAATTTGGCTTAAATCGATCATTAAATTAAACAAACTAAGTTTGAATTAAAAGATAGGAGACTTGGTTCGATTATAGCAGCAAGTATAGAATATACTCATGAAAGAGAGGTACCAAATTGGCCTTACATGTATGCCATCGGATTATAGATCTTTAAAAATAAATTGGCTTTGTCGTACGAATTACTCATAGTTATCATGACTTTGAATACATTATCATAATTGTGATATTTAATTATAAATTAAACACGTGTAGAGTTCCTATAACTAAGTAGGAAACAAAAAATTTAATGATAGAGTCCTACCGACCCTACAGTATTAGTATTAGAATTGATAAAAATTGATTCCACCCACATAAAATTTAATCCAACAAAATCTAAAAAATTATCAATTCGAACTAAAGTTGAAATTGACTTGATCCAACATTAAATCAAATATAATTACCCCGACTTGAACTCAAATAGTGACTCAAGTTAATCCGAAATCCAATATCAACCTGATCGAATTAATAATGGATTAATATTTGATCAAATATTAATCCATTATTAATTCGATCCGACATTAATTTGATAAGACTAAATTTAATATCAATAAATTATAATAATTATAAATTACACATGTTTATTATTCATTTAAAGCTTTTAAAAATATATTATTTAATAATTTTTACTTTTACCGTGAACATCATTATTTACCAATAGTATTCTACTTTCATCAATTTTGTACATAAAAGCACAATATTAATAAATAATTAAAAGAACACTACATTTTTAATTATATAATTATATGAAGTCAAATTTAATACTTATTTATATGATTGATGAGTTTGATTAATTTTAATAGTCAATGTCCAATTTAATTCAAATTCGAAATAAGCCAGTTCGAAATTAGTTTTGGTTGTATCTTATCCGATCCATCAAAGTCAGAACCCGACTCGAACATAAGATCACTTAAATACAAATTAACTCAATCCTAACCTAATATAATCAAAATTTATGATGATCTAAATGTAAAACCAACTTAAAGAATAAAATAATCCAAATTTAAATAACTTAATCTAACCCACACCAACCTATAAAAAAAATGTAAATAATCAGACCTAATAATTGTCGAACCTGAAATGGAGCTAACGAAAAAGTAGAAATCAAAAATGCCTACAGTGAGGTTTGCTCCTATTCAAAGTAATATCTAGACTTCACGTCTTAACCCCTTGTCTCTTCTTAGGGATGGCAACGGGGCGGGTCGGGGACGGGGACGGGGACCCCATCCCCGAACCCGATAAAAAAAATAATCCCCGAACCCGACCCGATCCCCAATATTTTTTTATCGGGGATTCCCCTACCCGATCCCTGATCTATTTTTAATCCCCGATTTATTCCCCGTTCATAAAACCCGACCCGATCCCCGAAACCCGATTTTATACCCGATCCCCGATTTCATCCCCGATCCTCAAATTATTTTTTTATATTATATTTTTAATTTATATTTTATAAAAAAAATTATATATATTATATTTATATAATTATATAAAAATATATATATATATATATATATAAATTTCGGGGTGGGTTCGGGGATGGGGACCCCAAACCCGTCCCCAAAAAAATCCCCGTTAAAAAACCCCGAACCCGAACCCGATCCCCGAATTCTCTCCCCGAACCCGAACCTGAACGGAGAATCCCCGACGGGTCCCCGAACCCGCGGGAAAAATTGCCATCCCTATCTCTTCTCGTCTATCTTAGGATGATGGAAAATCAAATGATTCAAAATGAACACCCAATGAATGTTTTGTTAATATATTTTGATTTTATAAAATTATTTTAATTATTTTATAAATAAAGTGTTTCATATTTTATGTATATATTAACCTTTAATATGGTGTATATTAAATTAGATATAAAGTTATTAGCTATAAAGTTTATGTTATATAGTAATATATTAGTAATTAAGTCTAATCCTAAATCTCTCTATCTAATTCTTGATGGTAGAATTAGAATTAAGTTATTATGGATAAAGAGATGTGTATTGTGTGATGGAAAAATTAAGTGAGATAATTTAATTATCTTATTAATTAAATTATCTTAATTTTCTAATTTAAATGTTTTTTTAAATTTGAATTTGAATTAAAGGGAGGGAAAATAGTTGTTGGTTATTGTAACACCCCCAAAATTTACTACTAAAAAATTTTATTTTATTAAAAGAAATTACGGAAGCAAAATATTAAACGGTGAATTTCGGGGATATTACCGCCACACTTAGTACCAGACCGGTTCACTCATACCGTTCCAGTACCAAGTGCTAAAGCTAAAGAACAAATTATCAATTACTAGATATTCAAACCATTTTTAAATCAGAGTTGCGCAAGTAAACACTTTATAAGAATAGATTCCACCAATGGTGGTTACAAGAATAAAATTTCATTTAAACCATACATTAAAAAAGGAAGAATGAAATCCTAAAGGCCGGATAATCCTTACGCTCTTTCCTGTTGCCCACTTGAGTAGCACCTGAAATTGGACCTGCAAGGGACACTGCCCATTGAATAGGCAGGGGCCCAACAAAGGGAACCCTTCAGTACTATGGTACTGAGTAACCCTTTAAAATCACACTTAAAAGCAGGCCCGCAATGTAACACATGAAACAAAGCTACATACATATATAACAAGATGTGTATATATAACAATCACATAATTAACATTCACATCGGATATCAATAGGTCGTTATGAACAATCGATATTTTTGGGCCTTAAGCCATGTCATAGTGCAAAATCAATACATTTGGGGCTTAAGCCATTATTCCATCATCATTCAATCAATCCCATATTTTATATCCATGTGAGTGCGGGAACCCCACTATTATAGCTGGTGGATCGGTCACTTATAGGGAAGAACGCACCTAACCACTATTATATGCCGGTGGATTGGTCTCCAGGGAAAAACGCTCCTAACCACTATTATTCGCTGGTGGACCGGTCTGGCCTCGACTCACATGGTGTTCCAATATAAGTGATTAGTATTTTTCCATAACTTTATTCACATACATAACTGGTTTTATTGAGCTCGGGACCCCCACTATTATTGCCGGTGGATCGGTACTCATAATCACTTACCAGGGCAACACGCTCCTGGGCCACTATTATATCTGGTGGATCGGTATTCATAATCACTTTCCATGGCAACATGCTCCTGGGCCACTATTATAACCGGTGGATCGGTAATCAATATCATAATCCAACTGAGCTCGGCTCATAATCTTTCACTTTTATGATTAGTATTTTTCCTTTCTTTAATCAGCACAACAAATCCATTTATTTGCCTCGGATGGGAGATTAAGAACTCGGGACACAAAGGTACACCGATCGTACCGGTGCATACAAGCTACTCAGTACCCTTCAACCATGAACCCAAGGACGCAAAGGTACCCTGGTCGTACTGGTGCATAAAGTTACTCAGTACCCTACCGACAAGGACACCTAATCCATAAGTATGCATACCCCCTAAATAGGTCCGTAGAGCTAGATAGAGTAAGATATAGGGCTTAGCTAGGGTACAAAGGCACACCAGCAAATACCAAAATCATCGTGGGCTAAACCACGTCTTTAAGGTAGCGACCCCTAAAGAGCCACCATTCCCGATCTCGAGGTCTTTCACTTTAAGTATTAGTGTCTTAATTAAAGTGATCACAAAAGGCACAATAATCAGATACTTATTCGCTTTCAATCGTTATGATATCATTATTTGTTTCTTATTCAGGCGGTTATCCAAGATAACACAAAGAAATCATTAAGGCCATCATAATCTCATCTAATTTCGAATTAGGATTCGTTCTCATGTTACTTACTAACTATCAAATAATCTTACCTTGCTAATCAACGTTATTTGAGTCATATTATAAAATTCCACAATCACAATGACATGTTATGTACAAATTACTCATTTACCCCTTACTTATATAATTGCTAAGTCATCCCTTCCTTACTTGACAAATTACCATATTATCCTTAGGGTTGCATAATTATTAAATTACCCATTGCTCGGTTTACGTTACTAAGTTATCTCCTACGCTTTTTAGATCACCATTCACCCTTCATAATTGTTAACCTTAACGTATGTCCCTTTTGGATTGGTTAGATTACCAAATTGCCCTTCTCCTTTGTTATAATTACTAAATTGCCCTTGAGTTGGATAAATTACCAAATTACCCTCCTTCATTATCATGATTACTATTTTGCCCCTTTAGTTGGTTAAATAATTACCAATTCACCCTTTAGTTGGTTATATTACCAAATTGCCCCTTTAGTTGGATAAATTACCAAATTGTCCTTCTCCTTTATCATAATTACCATTTTACCCCTCTCAATTATTATAACTGCCATTTTCCCCTTTTCAATTTTTATAAATATCATTTTGCCCTTCTCTATTATTATAATTATTAATTTACCCTTCTCCATAATTATAACTACCAATTTACCCCTCTCCATAATTGTAATTATTAGTTTACCCTTCTCAATTATTATAATTACCATTTTACCTTTCTCCATACTTATAATTACTATATTGCCCTTCTCCATTATTAAAATTACTATAATACCCTTTTATTGGTTAATTTATCAAATTACCCTTTTCTATTATAATTATCCAATTGCCATTCTATAATTATAATTTAATTACCAAATTATTCTTCATTGTTATCATAATTACCAAGTTACCCCTTACTCCCAAAATTGGCCATAAATATTCTTTTAATTTACAAAATTACCCTTCTACCCCTTACTTCCAAATTACCATAATATCTTTTTATTTATAAAATTACCACAATATCCTTTTTACTTATAAAATTACCATAATACCCCTTTTACTTTACAAATTACTATTTTACCATTTTACATCCCAAAATTACCATTTTTATCTTTCCTTACAAAATTACCATTTTGCCCTTCTTTTCCAAAATTACCATATTACCCCTTTTACTTTACAAATTACTATTTTACCATTTTACATCCCAAAATTACCATTTTTATCTTTCCTTACAAAATTACCATTTTGCCCTTCTTTTCCAAAATTACCATATTACCCCTTTACTCCCAAATTACCATAATAACCTTTTACTTATAAAATTAACATTTTGCCACTTGCTTATAAAATTACCATATTGCTCTTTTATTCCCAAAATTACCACTTTACCCTTTTACTTCCAAAATTAACAATTTACCCTTTACTCCCAAAATTACCATAATACCCCTTACTTATAAAATTACACTTTTGCCATTTAATCATAAAATTACCATATTGCCCTTTTGCCTTCAAAATTAACACTTTACCCCCTTTATTACACCACTTCTATTAAATTAACATTATCACATGGAATAATAATATTAATACTCCATTAACAACATCCAACTCCACCAACCATTATATTTTAACATAATACATATTAGCACCCACACATATTAGGCCATAATCTAGCACAAGGAATATTACTAAAATACCCCTAGGGCTAACAATAATATTATTCATGCATAAATGGTCACAATAACATAAAATAACAAGGATAGGTACTTAATGCTTCCATTAATAGTCAAACTCTTTCCTTAAGCAACATTTCCACACATAGCACATAAAGGGCATACTTTCCTTTTTATTAAACAATACAAGCCAACATATAAATTATACTAACAACCATACATCAAACATAATAACATATTAAAAATCTTAATGTGTAAACATACGTTATCCATGTGTTTAAGTGAGGTTTAACGATTACCTTAATTCCCGCAAAAATCGAATCTTACCGGTATCCCAGTTAAAGATTCAAGATTTAAATAGCAAAATCAACACCTAAAAAGAATGTCAATTTATTATATTAGAAGTAGGACTTTAAAAAGGATAAAACTTTATACAAAAAAATATAATTAATAACACACTTTATTTAACTATTAATATACCTCAATAATTAAACATAAAAACTCCCAAAATAATTTGGAACTCATGCTGCATGAGGAGCGTGAGCCACATGTAGGTTGGGATGGGCAAAATGGGTCGAAGGTAGGGGGTAGAGGTGAGGGATGGTTATTTTCGGGTTGAGGTCTTTAGGCTAGGAAAGAAGATGGATGGGGGAGGTTTTAAGGTAAGGGAGTGGTGCAGGAGTGAAGAGGGGGTGTAGGTGGTTGTTGGTGGCCAAGGGTGGCAGATGCGGTGGCGACGAGGTGGCGAAGTTGGCTGCCTGGGTGGGTCGAGGTGGAAGGGCTGAGAAGGAAGGAAAAGAGGAGGGAAAATGAAGGGGTGTAGGGGCTGGTTTCGGGAAAATAAGGTATGGGGTGGTAGGGAGAGGGTGACGATGGGGAGGAAAGGGGAGCCATGCGGGACGGGGTGCATGGCTGCCCAGTTCCAATTTGGTGAAAAAAAATACAGGGGAGAGAGAGAGAGAGAGGGCGAGACAAATGGTGGTAGTGCTTGCAGGCTGCGGTGGTCGGCGGGAGGCGTTCGGGGCGGCAGGTCTGGTGATGAAGACTGGTCGGAGTCTCGGGGTGATCGAAGAAGAAAGAAATAAGGGAGGGGGAGGGAGACCAGACCGGACCGGCGTAGGGGAAAAGAAAAAGAAGGGTTGGGCCGGTCCAGAGTGAAGGGAAGAAAGAAAAAAAAAAAAGAAGAGGGTGGTCTGGGCTGTGCGCACGCGGGGTGGGAGAGGAAAGAGAGGGAGAGGGGAGATGGGCCATCGGCCCAGGCGCAAGGAGGGGAGGCAGGCTGGCCTGGCGGGCGGCTTGAAGGAGAAAAAAAAAGGAAAAGGAAGGAAAGAAGAAAAAGGGGGGAAAGGGAGAAAGAAAAAAAGGAAAAAGGGAAATGGGAAAATAATTTAATAAAATAATAAAATATAATATTTTTGATAAATTATTTAATTTAATAATTTAATTCAATATAAATTAATATATTTGTTCAAAAAGGAAAATTTTAGTAAAATATTAGTTTGAAAAATTATTTACATAAAAATAATATGATAAAATAAAAAAATATTTATTTTTAATTTATTAAATACTCCTATCCAAATTTACATACTCAAAAATCCATAAAATAATTAAACTAAATAACTTTAAAAGCTAATTTATTTTAAATAAAATCTATTTATTAAATTATAGGTTTTCTAAAATTTTGGGGGATTACAGTTATCATAACCAACTCCACCCCATTTTCTGACATGACATGTGTAGGATTAAGGGTGGATATTGTAAATTTTTGCACTCTCTCTCTCTTTTGGTACAAATTATTTTCCTCTTTAATACATACGTTCATGATAAAGAGAGAATTAGAATGGATTCTTCTTCTTCAAAATTTCAATTGCAATTTCTATTGCAAATTAAAGAGAAGAAGAAATAATAAAGAAAGGTCAATATTTCCGTTTCTCGTAAAGAAAATATGCACTATCGGATTTGAAGAAGATAAAGTAGAATTGATAAATTCTCTTATATTAATCATTGATACAAATTCAGATAACAGTAAATAATTCTGCCAATGGTTTGAGGTTCGATGTACGTTATATATAAATTGTATATATAAAATATTTTATTATTTTAATTCCGTATAAAATTTTATTATATCATATATTTATGGTTTTATATTTTACTGTAATTGCATATAAATTTATATTAATAATATATTAATCATATGATTCATGCCATAATTATTATCTAATATATTTGCTAGTTAGGCTAACTACATTCTGCTCCCAATGATTTCTATTTCTTTCCGGATGGTTGGACAATACAATTAACAGTCCCAAGAGAGAGGCGAATCCCGACTGATGAATTAATATTTCAAAAACTAAGTTTCAAGTCCTAAAGTAGAATATCATCGATTGAGTTTTATACAGCAGTAAAAGCTGCCGATGAATATCGTCACGGGCGATGCTGCAGACCGGAATGTCGGAACAAAATCACAGCTCCAATTCAAAGCGCAATTCACCATTTTACTAGAAAACAACCTATCAGTGCTCTGACTCTTTCGACAATGCAAAAATGACGTACAAACAAGCAGGAACAATAAGAAAAGCAGAAATCTTCAGCAAATCCTCAGTGTCTCTTGATATCACTCCAATCCGCGACCAGTCTCCGCTATACCTGATCAACGACGAAGGAGGTTTGGTTAAACAAAATAAGGAGTTCAATTGGTTCAATTCGAAATAGCCGATAAAATCCCTGACAGAAAAAAAATAGCAGATAAAATTAGGTTAAGTAGCTAGAAACTTATGCTTACCCAGCATCGATGAATCCCAATCCAACTATCGTAATGGCTGATTGAGCTAAAAATTTAGATGAGAGTTTGAACGGAAAGGTAGGTGATTTTTGTTGCGTCCTTGAATTTTGAGGCAAATCTGGTTTCTTAGATAATATTTTGGTGGTGATGGCGGGTTTGAATCTGCTGCCACTTTTATGGAAGATAACGAGGTCAGAGTGAGAGAGGCTGACTGAGATTAAGCTTTTCATCGCAGGTAGCAGCGATATCGCTCCTTATCCTTCTCTGCTATTGATTTGGTGGCTGTCATCACTCCCACCTCATTTACCCACTTTTAAGTGCTCCCTCTATTTCAGGGACGTCATCAGTAATACGGCTGCACTTATTCTTCCAACCGGTTTCTCCCTTCGTCGCAACGGATTAGGGACGTAAACGGGGCGGGTTCGGGTCGGGTATACCATACCCGTATTCGTATCCGATAAGAAAATTCGTACTCAAATTCGTACCCGTACCCGAACGGATATCCGTTGACATATCCGTATCCGTATCCGTCGGATATCCATTACCCGACGGATTATCCGTTTACCCGTTAATGGATATTGTCCAACGGATAAATCCATTACCCGACGGATAAACCCATTTATAGTTAAGCCAAATAACAATTTTAACCTTAATTTATACTATATTTATTTTAAAATTAAGGGTAAAAGGGTAATTATATATCGGATAAACGGGTACGGATATGGATACGGGTATGGTTACGGGTACGGGTATGGATATCCCATATCCGTATCCATACCCGAACCCGACGGGTATTTTTTTCTATCCTCCATATCCGTATCCATATCCGTTTATCCATATCCGTTTAAATATCCGCCGGATAAAATCCGTCAGATTTCGGGTAATACCCGCCCCGTTTACATCCCTACAACGGATAGACATTATTACGCGAATCGGCTCCACTCAATTTTCGATCAGCTCATCGATATTTGATAAAGCAATAGTATATTTTTTAGTATATATTTAATATATTTTTATACTTATACATAAATATATAAAAAATTATAATATAATTGTACTCTATATATAAGTGTTGAATTAATGTATTTAATTTTGGATAGACCGCCTATATATTTAATATAATAATAATAATATATTTTTAGTATATATTTATATATATTTAATTTTAATTTATAAACATGTGCTAAGATATACTAAAAATATAAAATAATTATATCAAATATGAAGATGTTAGATGCACCTGATTCATGCAATAAGTTTTTTTACAATGGATGACAATTATAATTATATTAATTTTAATAAATTTTTATAAGCATCCGAGGCTGTTAGAGAAAAAAATGATGAACCATATTTTTCATCAACAAAATTTATATGTTGACAAAACAAAAAATATAGTTGTTTTACATTCAATTTCACTTGCTAATATTTGATTTTAGTAAATGTGATACATATTTAGCTGCAAAATTAGTTTACATGAGTTATCACTCACTTAATTCATTGGTAAGTGTTATGAGCCTAATAGTTAATTATTATAAACCTAATTATTAAGTTTTATGAACCTATGTTAAAGTACATTCTAAACATAAGCTAGTTATTATTGATCTACTAAATGATGAACCTTTGTTAAATATGTGCATACTATAAGATGAATCTACTTTACTTCTTTTTTGAACATATTCACTTATTAAATGAATCTATGTGAGTTATCATTCGCTGAACTAATATTGTTAAGTGTTATGAACCTAATAATTAAATGTTGTGAAATTAATTATTAAGTATTCTGAACCTATATTAATGTATATTCTAAACATAAGCCAATAATTGTTGATAAGCACATCATGAAATTAACTCAATAACTTTTAATCTTGGAAACACCAAACCTATGTTGAATATATGTTGAACTAGAGTGTACAATTAGATGAACATATTTTAACTAATCCATTATCAATAATTATTGATCCATCACCATAGTCAACACATAAGCGACTTTCTCCATCATCCACACTTATTAGAGCTTCAATCATTATCCTTCAGAAAATAGACCTGAAATTGCTCCAATCATCAAAATTGAAAAAAAAAATCAAAGCTAATCAGTAAACTAAATATCAACTTTGGTTTTACAATAACATATATGAGAAATCAACAAAATGACCATTGTTTATAACTCAAAATCTAGAGAACTTATAAAAAAAAAATCAAAAGAATTGACCGGAGAATAACTAAAATGAGATGAACGCTAGGAAGACAAAATCGAAGAATAAAATTGCAAAAAAGAAGTGATAGCATGTGAAGAATAATAGAAACAAATAGCTAAAAATATGATGCTACAACTGGTGTGCACCATGCATATGGTATAACTTGTTGCACCATATCATCAATTAGGGTGTATCGACTATAGTACAATCGGCTTTATATCTATAGTATATATTTTTTTGTGTATCTTTAATATTTTGTAGTTGTACTTTTATAATTATGAGTATTGTATAATTACTTATGTGTATGCTATAATATTTTTGGTAGCTAAATAATAATAAATATAACACAATTTGTTATATATATATATATATATATATATGCTATAATCATATTCAAGGTACACCAAAAATATACTACAGATATGAAGGTGGTTGCACCATGCTCGATGCACCCTGTACACCTAATAATTTTCCCTCTTTCATGTGTGTTACCTCTTATATCAATGGGTATCCAAGTATAATTTGGATGTTTGAAGATGATACCGTGATGTAGCTCAAACTCGGATGAAATGGTCATCACGAGTCCGTGATGAAGCTCGAGTTTGGATGAAGCAGGAAGGACCGAAGTCTTCCACCACCAAACCATGAGCAGATTTATGTAAGAGTATCAAATTCAGTTGCATATATATGTTGGTCTTTACGGGTAGGACCTCTTATAAATCAAAATATTTAGAGTTACAAACATATTTTTCAAAGAATGAAATCTAGGGGATTGTTTGTTCGACCAAAACATTGTTACTCCGTTTTTTTATTCAAGGGAGGGTAGAGGCCCATGTTTAAAACTCCAAAGAAAAAAGAGAACAAAAAGAACTCCCTTATAAAATGGGTTGAGCTGCTTGAGCAGTATCAAAATCAAAGCGCAAGTTCTTGACACCCCTAGAACCAGGG
This sequence comes from Tamarix austromongolica, assembly GCA_039764185.1. Lineage (NCBI taxonomy): Eukaryota > Viridiplantae > Streptophyta > Magnoliopsida > Caryophyllales > Tamaricaceae > Tamarix > Tamarix austromongolica. Next base: position 26,729,643 of record CM077817.1, read on the forward strand.
AGAGGTAAAAACATGAACTCCAATATCAAAACTATAGTCTAGGCATTTGCACAACTCCGCTACACAATAACTGTCAGTAAAATTGACACGTCTCTGCTTCACCTCCTACCCGAATTAAGAGATTTTTTAGTCTCTTAATTCGGTAAATCCCTATGAAACAATCCAAGAGATAAATAAATCTCTAAGACTGCACCAAGCTTGCATGAGGTCGGACATGGGATGATGGATAAGGATCCGATGATTCAACAGTGTGAGATGACAACTGCATTAGAACTGACATAACTCCGTACAAGGTGATGAATCCCGAGTCAAAAGAAGATATAATGTGAGTGAACACGCCCCCACTCTTCCCTCTCTCTTACTCGATCCATCTTTGGTTTTTCCGTCTGCAATTTCTTCACCCCAGTTTTCTGTGTTTCACCATACCTGCCAAGCTCTTGTTATGTCTTACCAACCATTCCACCCATCCTTCAAGTATCACTTTAGAGACAATAACCCCCCCCCCCCCACCAAAAAAAAACTTACCACTTGGAGGATCATTTTAAATCCCTCTTACAAGGCTTCGACTCGGACGAAGATATGGATGTTGGTCCTGAGCGGAGGATTAATTATTCTAAAGAAAGGAAAATCGAACTTTGCAGCCCCTGGGTCTTCTCCCTCATCATCAAACTGATTGGCAGATCTGAAACCTTCAAGTCTATGAGTCTGATGCTCGCTAACATTTTAAAGTTGGTAATTTTGATGTTACTGATTTGGGGAAAGGCTTATTAGTTGCTAACTTTGGAAACCGTGAAGACTAGGAGAAAGCACTCCTAAATGTTCCATACTTCATTAACCTTAAACCCCTGTACCTTAGAGTTTGAGAACTTAATTTTAATCCCGACACTTCCCATATCTCTGAGATGGTTGTTCGGGCCAGAATCAATAAAACTTCCAATTGAATACTATAATCATAAAGCTTTGTTTGACATTGGAAATCTACTAGGAAGTGTCCTCAAGGTTGACATCCACAAAGCTAATGGTTAGCGAGGGAGATTTGCACGTATTTGCGTGCAGGTTAAACAAAACATCCCTTTGGTTACGAATATTTGCCTATAAACTCCTTCGATGTCCGATATGAAAAGTATCTGCTTTAAATGTGGATGTTTGAATCATATCAATGAATCCTATCAAGCTAAGTCAAACCAAGTTAATGCAAGGGACAAGAGGAAAGGAGGGGAAGAAATTAAGGATTCTCCAATTGATCGGAACTAGATGAACAAATACCTGAAGTTAATGTCCAAGGAGACTCAATGAATGTTGGTTCAGCGGAGGACGCGCGACAACTGCAGTAATGACAAATTTTGGACATGGAATTTTGTCCAAAGCAGGAGAAATAAGAAACAAGACCCTCATTTTGCCAATGTTAACTCAAGGTGCAGCGATCCAAAAAAATATATTATGAAAGTACGAGCGGAGCAGAATTCGCAGGCTAAAAACATCATGACCACTGAAACATGCAGCTTGAAAAGAAAGGGAACTGAACCGCTGGATTCAACCTTACTCGTAGATGAAAGGAAATAATATCGAAATTCTCCGGTGACCAAACCTGGGAAAGGTTATGGACAATGTATATAACCTAGCCACCCACTCTTATACAAAAATCACAACATTAATGAACGATAAGATCACACGTCCATCACCTCTGTCTAGCGAGGTTACGGATTTTAAAATTTAACATTTTTCTGAGACTAAACCCCATACCTCTTCTTACATCGCTAATGCTCACCCCTCTGCTCCAGCCTCTGCCACAACGGATACCCCAACACCGTCTTGTTTGCCCACTTATTTCATTGCTCCCTCGGTCGCACAACTCCGTTCATAACTGTCCCTACCCCATCAATACCTGAACATGTAGCAAAACTCAGACGTGTCTTCAACGTCTGTAAACGAGTCTTCAAGCAAGGCCATGGGGCTCGAGGAAGAGGAAGAAAAGAATTACCTACAACGAGAAATAGACGTAACCGTGAGTCCGTGACAATGATCCCATTCAGGCTGGAGTCCTGGGCGATCATGGTTCTCAGAATGAAGTTCCACCTATGTCATGCCACACTAAAGAAGACGGATGCAAGTCCCAGAAATGATCTTCGACGGGGAGGATCTCTTAGTGCAGCAACGCTGGAGAATAATCTTCAAAACTACCTAGCAAAAAATATCCAACTAGTCGTTGAAAATGACGAAAGAAGCAGAGATGAGCGCATACGCAAGCAAGATGCTCCTGCTTGCACTGAACTTTAACACCCGCAATGCCGTAATGAGCACTCAAATGAAAGAGGAATCCCTCAGGATGACTTGCAGACCTCCCCTCCAAGCAAGAAACATTGAAGTGGGGGTAGGGGCGAAGCCCGTCATTGGAATCCATGGTACCCATATATAATAATTATGATAATAATAGCTTGTTTTTTATTTTTTTATAATATATTATCATTAAAAATAATATACTATCCTTCTTGTTCAACTAATCTTTTATGTTGAATTATACATTTCAAAATTAATGATACTGAATTATCGTTATTTTAAAAATCTCATAAAAAATTCATTTATAGATTAGTCATACAATTTCAAAATATATTATTAATAAAATTAAAAATAAAATGATTTGCTACTTAGAGTTTTATACTTACTACTAACATAACAAAAGTCAAATAAATAAGTATATTAAATATGATTAAAACAAAAGAATTACAACATAGTTTAAGGGTGTTGAAAATTGATACATAATATATGTATGATTAAAAGAGCACGAATTGATTTTCAACTGAGTGGTTGGGGCATGAAATTATATGTCACTAGTTGTAGGTTTGAATTGCCATGAATACTCATGGATAATGTTTTAATTTTATGCCCACAAATCATGTTTGTGGTAATGCAAAAAAGGTTGAAGCAGACACTCAAACCTGTGACTCACAGGGCACAATTACTACTCAAATCTATAGTGTCTTCCACTAGACCAACTAAATTATTTGTACAAAATATAACACCAAAATATATTTAAATCGGGATCACATGGTGTCCTAGGACACCATGGTGAAGCCCTAGCTCTACCAATGAGTAGAGGTCTATCTCTAGGAAAAATGAATCCTAGAAATAATGAGAGCCATGATCTTCAACTACAATTTGTAATATGCGGTAATAGAAGGGTGTAACACTCAAGAGTTGATGATGATGGGACATTATCAGATTCATGTTTCACCAAGACTTGCTTCGAGTCTAACCTCAACTTTGTCAATGATAAATGAAGCCATGATGGATGACCCAAGAGTGGAACAAGAAGTTGACGAGCAGTAGGGAAAGGTGGTGGCTAATTTTAACACTTATTTTATGCCACTCAAAATTCTTTATTGGAACTGTAGAGAATTTCAACCCCTGGGTTTAAGATGTGTTTTGAAGACTATATTAAAATGGAAAATTTCTTGGTGATAATTCTTAGTGAAACTAAGAGCTTGGGTGACAAAGTAAGGAAGATGGTTGAAGGGTTAGGGTTTGACAAGAACTGCAGGTAAGAATCCATTAGATTATTGAGGGGCATTTGGATACTATGGCATGAGGAAGATACTTTTATATAAGTGATGGAAAATATTCTTCGTACTATCACTCTTCATATATAGGTATCACCTTTAGAAATAAAACGTTCCTTAACTATATTCTATGTTTTTTCCTAACTTTAGTGATAGACTTATACTATGTGATAATATTAGTGACTTACTGAACAAGATTTTCAGGCCTTGGGCTATTATAGGGGATTTCAATAAAATTACCAATGGTTTTGAAAAACTAATGGGAATAGCACCAAGCACAAGGCTCATGTCAACCTACCTAAATTGTATGAATAATTGCTCGATGTTGAACTTAGGTTTTGTAAGTGGATCATCAGATTATTTATCTAACAAAGACATGGTTAAGTATGGGCTAATAGTGATTGGATGATAAACACGTAGATTATACACTATATGCAGGTTATTTATGCATGGTTTATTATTATTTAATACATGTTTCATGTTTAAAGGATGGATATGCAGTGTTTTGTGCTTTGTTTGTGTAGGTGTGCCAAGAAGGCTAAAAATATAGAGCAAAATGCACTTGTGAAATAGTAAATCATCAAGGAACAAGGATATGTATGTTCCATAACAAATACGTGCTCATTTGAAGAGAAATGCAAATTAGGCTCTATCATACCCAAGAGTGGTGTACATCACAACTGTGGTTTGGCCTTGATAGCATTCTAAAGACAATATGTGCCACACTCAAGTGTAGTGTGTAACACCCATGGTTTCTTCATATGTTGACGCTGAAATTCTATCTTTTGCATGATTTTTGAGGATTGTATGTATGTATTTATGTATGTATGTATGTATACATTTAGCTTACTGTTGTAAAATATCTTCTTTCTCTCTCTTAGCCTCCAATTAATGCTTAGTTCTAGAGTTCAACTATTAGAAGAAAATCAAGAATCTCTTGTACAAGATTCGATTGCATGTATCTATTTTGAAAAATTCAATTAATAAACAAATTATTTCTTTCCTTTCTTTAATGTAATCTCTTATTATGTTTTATTTTCATATTTATTTAATGTTCATTTTAATTCCAATCATGTGTGAGTATATTTATTGAATAGGATTGAGGAAAAGCTAACTTTTTGTTATTTCATGATGATTTAACATAATTTCTCAGTAAAAGTTTGAATCTTTAAACTTAATTTCTTGTTTAATTTTATTTATATATTTTTCCACCAAATTAGTAATATTATGTAATTAATTAAAGGACCCAAAGGTAAAAATAAACATCGAACATCTAGAAATTAAGCAAGGAATGTGAACCACAAAAGTGGACTAGATTCCTTGTGAATTTGAATAGGATTAACATTAAAATAAATGTGTTAAATTAAATATTAATTCCACAAAAGAAGGTAGTTAAGCTTAATTATACACAATCTTTATCCCTTCAAAAAAGCTTTAGAATAATTTAGGCTAATTTACCCTTTTTTTAATTTAAATGAACATTAAGAAGTGAAATAATTTACCATTAAAAATTAAAGTTATGGTAAAAATCCAATCATATCCTCTCTCTCTCTCTCTCTCTCTCTCTCTCTCTCTCTCTCTCTCTCTCTCTCTCTCTCTATATATATATATATATATATATATATATATATATATATATATATATATATATATATATATATAATTGCACGCACACACACATCCACATCATATTAGTTGCTAGATTTATTTTTGCCATTAAACCCTTCAATTTTAGACATTTCTATTTTACTCATTGGTTTAGCTAGTCAAAAATATGAAACTTGGTAATTAAACTATACAATTAACTTTGATAGCTACAAAAAATATGTGCACTTCACTAGTACATAAATTAGAATACACAACAATCAGTATAAGGTGGTTTAAAAATGATATGTTGTGCATTCCATTATCTAGTAAAAAAATATAGATGGAGTATTTTTGACATTTTAAGCATGAAGTATATATGGCGGTTTTGTTCTACAACCGTCATGTACATCCTTATAAAAAATAGCACTTTTGGGATAAGGGTATCAATGGTGGTTCTACAACATAACCGCCATGTATTCTATTATTCATATTTTTAAAAAAGGAAAATGAGAGTATACATGAAAGTTTTGTTCTACAACTATTGTGTATGTCCTTATCAAAATTACTATTCTTGGTAAGGGTATACACGGGGATTGTAGAGCAAAATCGTCACATATACCCCTGTTTCCCCTTTTTTAAATATTAAGAATAGCATACATGATGGTTATGTTGTAGAATAGCTGTGTATATTCTCCCCCCCCCCCTTTTCTTTTTACTTTGTCCTGCTTTAACCTAGATTTACCCACTAACTTTTTATTTTACCTTACTTGCTAGTAAAAAAACTAGACAACGGTTGGTTGAAGCAAAAACCTCTGCAACTGTCGTTGTTCTTCTCTCTTCTCTTCGCTAGAGTTTGTGCTCATTATTCCTCGTTGTCAGTTTACCATCATCGGCCTTCTCTCTCTCTCTCTTGTCATAGTATGTTTATTATTCCTTTGTTCTTTTTCTCTTCGCAATTTGAGCTTATTTGTATAAATTTCTCTATTTTCTAAGTTTTGCTTGTGGCTTGCATATTCGAACTCTATCATATGGATTCATACTGTGTGTGATGGTGTGATGTACATCTGTACACTACATGTTGTTAGTTATGAGTTGATATGTCTTGTGGATAGGGGTGTTCAAATATTAGTCTAGACCAAAATTTTGGACAAGACCAGCGGATTATTCGTCCAGGTTTCAGTTTTGAAGTAAAAAAAAATAGTCATTAACCAATTTCAGTCCTATTTGATCTAATATTTTGGTTTGACCTAAAATCTCATTAATATTTTATCTAAAAATTAAAATTTTAATATATAAAATATATAATTTACTAATTTTGGTCTTAATTGGTAATTCTAATCTAGTGCTGGTTTGGTGATGTCCTCTGTCCTAACTTCAAAAAAGTCTAGTCTAGTTAGTATTTGGGTCAGTGCACACCTCTACTTGTGGAGGTGTGAAATTGTTTGCTAGTTATATTATCAAATTATTTCTAAAAATAGGGAGTACATAAACAAAATAGATAGTATTGTAGAAATCATGGTATTCTTACTAGTGTAAATGTTATTGTAGTGTATATATAATTTAAGTATGTTTGCGGTTTTTCTCTTAAATTAGATAATATTATCATATTCCTCATTTTTGTTAATTTAGGGGTCATATTTTACTTACTTCTCGTTATAGATCATAAGTGGATACATTACGTTGTCCAAAGAATATATAGATGATGTTGAAGACTTTTTTAAGATAGTCGTTGAACGCTCGAGATATCCTTTACAATATCTTATCCATGTGTGGATTGTGGGAATATGATAAGAAAATGGGTAAATGAGATACAAGATCATCTTATTATCTGTGAAATTGATAAGAGTTCTACTAGGTGTATATAGCATTGATAGAAACTTCTTAATGAATCTAGTGTGGTTGACTATTATGATGTTGAAGTTGCAGATGATTTTGCTTACATGGAAGAATTGACCAATAATTTTGAAGAAAATTTTAGAGACCATCGGGAAATGTTTGAAAATTTGGTCAATGATTTGGATACGCCTTTGTATGATGGTCTTACTGATTTATAAAATTATCTCTCGTGTTACGCCGGTATAACTTAAAGGTGGGTAATGGATGGAGCAATAAAAGCTTCTCTTATCTTCTTGAGCTCTTGAAAGAGATGGTTTTGAATTATAGGGTACTTCATTCTTGTACTTATGAATCTAAGAAGATTATTTACTCTACGAGTTTGAATTATGAAAAGATTCATGTTTGTCCTAACAATTGCATTACTTATCATAATGAATATGCATCATTAGATAGTTTTCCTCAGTTTCTAATGTCATGATATAAGAGGTTTGATGTGGAAGATAAATGGTGAATTGATCTTTCACAAATGTAAGACCTTTTTTTTATTTTAGAAGAAAACTCAACACTTAAGTAGATGGATGTAATTGTCACTTGCAATTGTGGTTTTGTAGCTCCAATAAAACCACTCAATTCTAAAGAGAAATCACTAAGTTTTCTCTAAAGAAAAACCTCAATCTCTCAACATAATCCTCACTTGAAGATATAGAAGAAGATTGACAATTTTGAAAAAAAAAATTATTGATCTCGTTGTTATTATGAGGTATAAATCGACACACACATACACACATATATGTACATAAGGCCTTAGTTCCCTCCTTATTAACTAAGCACAACCCAACCTATCTAACTTAGCTAATTAAAGAGCTAAGCTTGTGCATTACACTCCATATTATGCATATAATAGTCTACTCATGTAATACTTTGAATAATCAAGTTTTGTATCTTGTAGCTTTGTCATTTATACAAATTTGTAAGCCTTTTCTTATCATTTTCTTGTATACGAGATGTCTTTGGTGAATTACTCTTCATGCAAACATATATAATACCTGTAAGAATTACTAGACAAAATATTATTAGAGTTATCATGAAGGTGTTCAAGATTTTCAAGAATAATTGGTCCCACCTTTAAATATGCTAACTCCTATCCTCCAACAGTAGAAGAATGAGATGGAGATGCTCTTATATCATTCTCCCATTCTAAAAGAGAAGTTTTCCTCAAATTATCATCACTATAATAAGGAGATAAATCAACAACATTGAAAGGCCTAGAAATTTCCCCATATACCTCAGGTAATTCTAATTCATAAGTGTTATTTTCAAATTTTCCTAATATTTTAAATGGTCCTTCCTCTATTGGCATTAGTTTATTTTTCCTTAAGTTTGGAAATATTTCTTTTCTTAAGAGTAATCAAACTAAATCTCCCAGTGAAAACACTTGTGTGATTTCATTTTTATTTTCTTGAGTTTGGTATTTGGCATTAGATTTCTCATTGTTGTACTTAATTTTCTCATGAAATTTATTATTGAATTAAAATATTTCTTTAGCATCATAGTTCTTTATATCACCTTTTTTCATTGACATCATAACAATAGGCAAATAAGGACTAACTCCATATATAACTTCAAATGGACTCGATTGAGTTACATTAGAAGGACTCCTATTATGTACGAATTCAGCATATGCGAGTTTTATATCCCAATCCTTTGTATTCTTACTAACTAATCCTCTTAGTAAAGTTTCCAAGGTTATGTTAGTCACTTTGTTTTGACCATCTATTTGTGGATGATGGAATGTACTAAATAATAACTTAGTACCTAACATACGCCAAAGTGTCTTCCAAAAGTAACTCAAAAATTTTAAATCTATATCCGACACTATAATTTTGGGAATATCATGTAACCTTACTATTTCCTTGAAATATAAATCAGCCTCATGAGTTCATAATCCATTTTATTACAAGGAATAAAGTGTAAGAAGGCTATAAAATCTATCAACTACTATCATAATAGAATCTTTATCCCTTTGTGTATTTCGTAACCCTATAATAAATTCCATACTAATCCCCTCACATGATTAACTAGTAGAAACTAAAGGAGTATACAAACTTTTATAGAAGAGACTCTTAATCTTTAAACAAGCCACACATCTTTTAATAATAACTTATACTAATTCTATCATCTATGACCAACAGAAATGCTCTTATAATATTTCTATAGTCTTATGAACACCAAAATGACCAATTATACCTCCCTCATATACTTCCTTAACAAGTAAATCACAAATACTAGAATGAGATATACACAACTTTTTGAGTTTGAAAAGAGAGGCATCTTGAAACACATAATTACCATGACTATGATTCTTTTTACACACATCACATATCTCAAAGAAATCTTCTTCTTTTGCAAATAATTCTTTCAATATTTCAAAAAATAATAATTTATCATCCAACATAACAAGTATCAAAAATTTTCTTGATAATGCATCTGCTACCACATTTTCTTTACCAACAAAATGTTTGACAGAAAACAAAAAGAATTGTAAGAAACTAACCCATTTTGCATGTCTAGGATTAATTTTCTTTTGCCCATACAAATATTTAATACTTTTATGATTTGAAAGCAAAATAAATGTTTTAGGTCTCGAATAATGACTCCATATTTCTAAGCTTCTTATGATGGCATAGAATTCATTGTCATGTGTGGAATAATTCCATTTGGCGCCTTTCAATTTCTCACTAAAAAATGCAATGTTTTTCTTATGAGAGTACACCTCTTATCCTTACCTCACCAGCATCACATGTAACTTCAAATAATTTATCAAAGTTAGGTATGTATAATACTGGTGTGTTATATAACTTATCTTTCTAAATCGCTAAGGCTTTAGTCTCATCCTCTCCCCATTTAAATTCACTTTTATTCATGAGATGTGTAATTAGTGTCACAATATTTGAGAAGCCCTTGATGAATATTTTATAAAAGCTTGCTAGCCCATGGAAAATTCTCATCTCATGAATATCTTTAGGTATAGGCCAATCTTGAATAGCTTGAGTCTTTATGGGATCTACTTTTATTAACTTTTTTGCTTATAATATTACCAAGGAAAACAATTCTCAAAAGCATAAAATAACATATTTTTTTTCATTTTTCCATGGAGTTTAGCTTCTCTTAGCTTATCAAATAATCTCCTCAAATAAATAAGATGTTCGTGCTCATTTTTACTATACATAAGTATATCATCTAAGTATACCACAATGAATTCTCTAAGAAAAGGACGATTCATTAACCTCATAAAATAACTAGGTGAGTTATAAAATACAAATGGCATCACGGTCCATTCATAAAAATCATATTTTGTTTTAAAAGTAGTTTTTCATTCATCCCCTTCTCTCATTCTCATTTGATGATATCCACTCCTTAGATCAAGTTTAGAAAATACTTGTGCTCCATATAATTCATCTTATATGTCATCTAATCTAGCCATAAGAAATCGATGTTCATTGTTATATTGTTTATAGCTCTAGAATTAATGCACATGCATCACATGCCATCTTTGTTACTAACAAGTAATACGGGTACACAACATGGAATTATGTTCTCTCACACTTATTCTTTCCCTATGAGCTCTTGTAATTGTATTTATAATTCCTTAGCCTCTTCTGGATTATATCTATAAGTAGGTTGATTAGGTAAAAACATACAAGTTATTAATTCTATATCATGTTATTTTATATGGTAACCCAAGTGTTAAGTCATTAGAAAATACATCCTTATATTCATCAATAAGCTCATATAATTAAGGATTACTTTCAATTTTCTCCCCTTGTAGGGATTATTTGATAATTAAAGCATAAAAACTACCTTCTTCTTTATTTCATTGTATCATAGCCTTTTCATGTAAAAATAAGCTCTTTTGATTCTCTACGATTTTATCATTATCACACTTATAAGGTTTAAGTTTGTGATTTTTCTTATCCTTTTCAATTAGATACTAATTATTAATACCAATATGAATATCAAATCCATCATATTTCCATGGTCTAACTAATAAGATTCCACACACATCCATAGGCAAAACTTCACATAGCACATAATCATGATAATTACCAATTTAAAACGAGAGTAGGGTTTGTTTGGTTACCTTGACTCATTTGTCTTTGTTAACTTCACACACATCCATTGAAGAGAATAAGGCTTCAAATGTGGTATTGTCTCTAATCCCGACTCCTTCACCATCCTCTCATTAGCTACACTTGTACATGATCCATTATCAATGATAACTTAACAAACCATGTCTCCCACTCTTCCTTTAGTTTGAAATATCTTCTCTCATTCATTAGGTTGCGCTTAGCTTGAATTTTAAGAGATCTTTGCAATACATAAAAATCATTACCATCATCATTCCAACCACTTGAAATTACTTCATTTAGCTCAAACTAAGGATTTCCATCACAAGTCTCCATAGCTTCAATCTCTTGTATGGACATCACTCTTTGATTGAGGCATTCTATAGAGAAGTGTCCATTTCCTTAACATTTAAAACATTTCTTTGTAGAGACCTCATTGACCTTGTCCTGCCTTTCTCCTCTCATGTAAGTCCTTGTTTCTTATCAACATTTATAGAGCTTGAGGTACCTATCCCATACTTTTTAGTTTGAACAATTGAGTAGTATATTATATAAGAAGTACTTTTCTTACATAAGGCTTAGTGGACTTGATTTTTTTTCAAATCTCAACAATAGCTTAATTGTATCATCAATAGAATCATATAAACAAGTATCAACTTTGTCTTGAATAATTATGTTAATGCCATTTAGAAATCTAGTACACATTTGTTCCTTTTATCATAGATGTCACATATAAGTGCTAATCTCTCAGACTTCCTAACATATTGTTCAATAATTAGAAGTCCTTATCTAATATTAGTTCATTTAATGTAATTATCTATCTCATAATCTTTAGGTACATATTTCTTTCTCAAATATATCTTAATCTTATTCTAATATTTGATTTTAGATTTATCATTTCTTTCCTTAGTCTTTTACAAGTTATCACACCATATCCTAGCAAATTTCTTAAACTTAAGAGTATTTAGTTTATATTTTTTCTCATCATGACAATCCATGAATTCAAATATAGCATCTACCTCATGTAAACACTCAAGAAATGAATCACCATCAAGTTTACCATCAAAATCGGAAAGATCAAGTTTGATACATTTATTTTCTCTATGATGATGCTTCGACTGATGGTCATAGAACCTTTGATTGCTTCCACTACCTTGGAAATCTTATTCATAGTTTGTATGTGAGTTCAAATAACTCCAGATTAATGAATTTGCTGAATTTTTTTCACCTCCCATTTGATCTCCATATAGTTCCCTTTGCACTTGAATATTTTTTACCGAATCTTGCTTAACAAATCTAAACTTTATCCTTTACAATTGAGTTTACATTGTATTAAGTTGCTTAAGTTGAGCATTGATTTAATCCATATAGCTTGAAAACTTTTGGATTGCCTCAAATATAGCTTGAAAACTCGGTTCCCCTTCCATTGAAATCAATTTGCTACCACGCTCAACAAAATGGTTAGTAATAAAAAAAATACCCTAGCACAGTCCTTTGTTGGTTCTTTCTAGAAATTTTAACTCTAATGAATCAAACGCACATCCAAAAATCAAATATAAAAAGCTCACAAACAAATTGTTACACCTTGTATGTTTCTTGATAAAATCTTGAAGTAGAATTCAACAAAATAACTTCTAATTCATTCGATGCACATCAATCTTCATGCACATTGTTTATGTCCTTTTTGTGAATTATGTTTAAGGTAAGATGAATGCTTGAATCTACACACATCATATCCATATAATCCATAGCTTAACTCATCCAAATCATGGACTACTTATGCTTTAATGGTTTGATAAGTAGTAAACCAGTTCTCAACACAAATCTCACAACTAAGTCACGATTAGAGTGAAGTGTCTTAATTGGTTATTCTTCTTCTAAACTCGTTCAAAAAGACCAGTATTTTCCATGCAAGGTTAGTTCCAATCACATAGGATCTCATGCAGAACAAATCTCATCACACCAAATACTCATATGTGATGCATATACTTGATTATCCTTTATCACATTAGGAAACCCTACGCACCTCTACCTATCTTGTTCATCATTTATACATGCAAACCTCCATTATTCTTCTAAGATTCCTATACTACATTCACAATATCTATACATATTCACTTTAAATCCAACTCATGAACACAAGATATCAAGAAAATCAATCAAGATTCAAAAGATTGTGATAAGAAGAATCGCAAACTTTAGTTAAGACCATCGGTGGTGTGTTTTTATTGACTCTACGTTGAAGATGATTTTTCTTCTAATGGAGGTTGATTCTAAAACCTAGCTTGGATTCCAAAAATTGATGTGGAAGATAAATAGAGAATTAATATTTCACAAATTTAGGACCTTTTGTTTTGGTTTTAGAAGAAAACTTAGCACTCAAATGGATGGATGTAATTGTCACTTGCATTTGTGGTTTTGTAACTTGACAAAGCCATTCAATTCTAAAGGGAAATAACCAAGTTTTCTTTAGAGAAAAAAACTTAAAATCTCGAGATAATCCTCACTTGAAGAGAATGAAGAATGTATATAATTCAAAATTTTGTTTCTTATTGATCTCATTGTTATCATGAGGTACAAGTCCACACACACACACACACACACACACACACACATGTGTGTGTGTGTGTGTGCATGCGTGCATATGCATGCACACATGTATACATGAGACCTTAGTTCCTTCCTTATTAACTAATCCCCACTCAGCCACTATAACATAGCTAGTTAAAGAGCTAAACTAGTTCATTACACACTATACTATACATATAATGGTTTGTAATTACAAGTTACAAGATATTACAAAGTTTATATAAAATATCAAAGCTAAACAAAACCCTACATATGTAATACATTAAATAATCAAGTAATCAAGCTTTGTAACTTGTAGCTTTGGCATTTATGTAACTTTATAATCCTTTTCTTTTCATTGTCTTTTACACTTAATGTCTTTGGTGAATTTCTCTTCTTGCAAACATATATAATACCTACAAGAATTACTAGACAAAAAATTATTAGAGTTATCATGAAGGTGTTCAAGATTTTTAAGAAAAATTGGTGCCACCTCTAAATATGCTAACTCTGGTCCTCTGATAATAGAAGAATGAGATGGAGATGCTCCTGCTTCAGGGTTAAGGTTCTTAATAAGGTGTGGTGGTACTTTCCAATTATACCTTGATTTTGACACATGTTTCATAATAAGAAAAATGCAGAGAACTTTTTATGACATGTGAAAGGAAGGATTTTTTATGATAAGCTTAGATGTCTGATGAATTATCCTCAATGGAATATGATCAATTCTTCATACCCTAATTTTATTATTGAAGCTAAAAACCTCTAAGTTGCATTATATTCAGATATAATGAACCATTTTAAAGGAAATACCCATTATAGTTTGTGGCCCATTATTATAGTGATCTAAAATCTTCCCCTATCAGTATACGTGAAGTGGAAATTGATGATGTTATCCTTACTTATATCTAGTGTAAATCAACCAAATAATAATATTGATGTTTATTTGAATCCCCTTATTGGGGATTTAAAGTACGTGTGGGATCACAGAGTTGAATTAGTTGATTCATGAAGGAAAAAGTATTTTAACTTGAGAGCAATATTATTTTGAACCAGAAATAATTTTCTTATTTATGTTATCTCTTCGGTTATAGTGTGTATGGACACTATACACATCCTATTTGTGAAGAAAACACAAACTTTCTCCTACTACCAAAGAGTAGGAATATTGCTTATATTGGACATCATATATTCCTATATATTAATCATCATTATCATAAGTAAAGAAAAGCTTTTAATAGAGAAGTTAAAGAAGCAAGAGCTCTAAATACTCTCGTGGAATTTAATGTCTTTGATTAAGTAAAAGACTTAAATGCTCCTTTTGGAAAAAAAACAAGAATGTAGTCCCTTCAAGAAGGTGGAAGAAGAGGTCAATCTTCTTTAACCTTCTATATTAGAAAAATAATAAGAATGTGATGCATATCAAGAAGAATTTATTTGATTATCTAATTAGTATGCTTCTGAATATGCTAGAAAAAGATAAAGGATGCCATAAATCCTCAGTTTTACTTGGTTAACATGGGTAAAAGAATATAATTACATTCACAAAAGTTGGGAAATATAAATTTTTTACCTCCTTCATATTATACTCTTTCGAAAAAGGAAAAGATCTCTTTTTGTTAATGTTGCATGGAGTGAAGGTTCCTAAAGGATATTCATCAAACATCAAGAAACTTATTTCTATGAAAGATTTGAAGTTAGTGGGTATGGAATCTCATGATCATAATATTCTCATTCAAGACTTGTTGTCAGTTGATATGCATTCTATCTTACCAAATCAGGTTTGAAGTGTCATCACCAAATTTTGTTTCTTTTTTAAGGAACTATGTAGTAAATTTATTAATCCTAAAAGGCTGGATAAATTTTAGAGTGAGACTATGATGATATTTTGCCAACTTAAGATATATTTTTCTCCATCATTCTTTGTAATCATAATTCATTTAATGTTTCACTTGGTTAAAGAGTATAGAATATGTGGGTCAATTCATTTACATTGGATGCATCCATTTAAAAGGTATATGAATTTATTCAAAGGATATGTGAGGATTCCAAATAAGCTTGAAGTATGCATTCTTGAGAGTTATCTAGTGGAGGAGGTGACATAATTTTGTTGTGAGTTCTTACTCAATGTTAATATGATAGGCATTCCTAAACCACGACATTAAGGTATAAAGGAATAAATGAAAGGGTGAAAAGGAGTTCTCAAGTTCATTGTTTGATTATGATCAAGTATTTTCATAATCTCGCATCATTGCTCTTCACAATAGAGATAATGTTTAGCCATATGTGGATTAACACATGGATAATTTGAGAGCTTTAAATCCATATAGAAGTGAGAAATGGATATTAGATAGAAGCAGTGGCTCCTTTTAAGGTTGGTTTTCATCTCAATCATTTGAATGTGATATCATTTTGAATTAGTTATCACACCCTCCTTGCATGGAAGCGATGTCCTATAGATCATAGATAATCTTTGGCTGTACTTTCTACATAAAAGAGCCAGATGATAAGAGTAATATGCAAAATAATAGTGTGAGTGTAATATCAGAAGCTTTGTATATATCAAGTGTCAAAGACAAAAGCCCTATTTATGCATCAATGACATACTATAGAGTGATAGAGCGCAGATGGCTATTGGATTATACCTCTTTTAGAGTTTTTTAAATCTAGTGCTAATGGATCAACAATCAAAAAGGGATTTATACTAAAGAAGTTGGATTTACAAGGGTGGATATTTCAAGGCTTGATCATAAACAAGACCACTTTATATTGTCCTCACAAGTGAAATAGGTTTTCTATATAACTAACTTGGCTAATAAACATTGGTCCATTGTCTTGAATACAAAAAAAAAAGGAATATAGCATACAAGTAGATAATGTTTTGAATACTAGCTTACCTTTCTCGTCCAACCATGATGACCTTATCAATAAACTCTATGTACGAGATGATCACAAAGAAAGATTCTATGTACTTGAATAAAATTTTGTGTAAAGTGTTGTAGATCAAAGCGTTATAGATGAAAGGTTTAATGACTTCCTATGTTTTGTTTTGTTTTTTTTTTTTGCATAAAGGTTTATTTTTATATTTTGATTATATCACATTACATATTGCTTTAATTAACTTCTATTTATTTTTTTATTTTATGTATAAAGGTTTATCTTTTATATTTTAACTATACCACATCGCATATTACTTTAATTACTTCATATGTGTTGTTTTGTTTTATTTTGTGCATAAAGGTTTAATTTTAATATTTTGGCTATATCACATAGCATATTGCTTTAATTACTTTCTAATCTACAATTTTTATTCTTTATTTTAGGTTTAGATTAATGTGAGATATATATGCTCAAGAGGTTGGAAAAATACAAAGTAAAGGATGAATTAAATTGAAAAAAATTGTTAGAAATAGAGAAATGGGCATTATGCTTGATGTTGATTTTTATGAATCCATATATCCAGTGGGCGAGAATAGGGATTTATTCATTGGTTATTGTAACTCTAGGCTTGTGTGTACATCTCCATCACTTATCGAACTTGGAGGGGTGCCCTAAAAGGGTTGAAGGATAGGGTGTGAAATGACACTATGATATGATTTGAATATTAGAAATAGATATGACCTTTTTTGTGTTAATAATATATTATAATTTAACTATATGCATACTAACTATTAAATTCTTTATTATTATAACAAGTATTTAATGTTATACAACAACATAAGAAAATTTTTATGAGTCAAGTTGTAAAGTCTTTGATGGATTGGAAGTCATGGTGAGCTAAAAACCATATGTACGATACCGATGGTACTATCATGTCTAACCCTAAATATTTATAGCGATGTGTATTATGGTGTCAATAATTTTCAAGCTAAATTTAATAAATTGTATAGTAGTTTTTAGAATCGTCATGGATATTATATGCGGTGATGGATTAGGTGGTGGTTACAAACCTACACATATAACACTTTTCTAACCACCATTTGTGTATTTGTTGTTATGGTGATTGCAGATTTACTTATAATTGGACAACTATGTTTCTATATGCAATGGTCACTCACCTTAATAGGATGTACTCATACCATTGCCTAATTACTCTCACTTTAGGAGAACCTTATATACAAAAATCTCATGCATTCCATATGGAACCTATGTGGATTCCACTTATAAGGTTTTTGAATATGGTTAGTCGTCTATAAGTCAATTCAAATGGGAACATCCTTATTGAAAAACACCCTAGAGGGGGTGAATATTATTTTATGAAATGGAAATGAATAAATAAAAATTAACACACGATGTATAGTGGTTCAAGAGTAAATTACTCTTTACATCCACTACCAAAAGGTTCTCCCTTTTTGATATGTGAAATAGTGATGTATTTTCATTGATGATTACCCTTCTCTCAGTTTATAAGCCTTAGCATCTCAATGACCCTCTAATAAATTATCTACAATTTCACCTATTTATCTTCTCTAGACTCGCCACATGAATATCTCAAAAATAATAGGCAAATACTCACTAACCCAGAAAGATTTTTAAGAGGAGCTTGTGATTACAGATAGTTCTCACTAAAGATACAAGATATGAAAGTGTAGAACTTTTGATGAGATGTAATATAACTAGATTTAATGTGAGATGTTATAATTAGATAGTAGTTCTAGCTAAGAGAAGTGAGTAAGTAATACTTTTTCCGTAAAAAGTTTGAATTATGAAAGTTTGAAAATTTGAATGAGAAATTGAATGATTTGAGAGTAAGAGATTAATTACACAATTAATGTTCTAAAAATTAGTTGTAATAAATGTAGAAGGACCTTATTTATAAGGTTTTCCTTTGTAGTATAGTTGTTAGATATAAATTCAAAAAAAGCTGGTTCACGCAATGGGTAAAAAATCAACATTTAATGATAGTCAATCGATCGATCTTGCTGAACTAGTCGATCGGTTGTATGGCCAGTAAATCGGTATGTTCAAATCAATCAAATTTTTTATGTTTTGACCAAAAAGGAAAGTTACCATTGTGCAAAAAAGTTGATTAGTTTATTCAAACTAGTTAATTAGTTATACATAGTGTATAGTTATTCTTAAAAACATATGTGAATAGCGACATGGTAAGGTGAGACTAGTCAATGGGTTCATTATGCCAGTCGATTTGTTTGTTAAAATTGGTAGATCAGTTATGTACTAGTCGATCGATTTGGAAAAACCAGTTGATGTATTTAAGTAGAGATGAATAAGTTTCTGTAAGAGCAAACCAATCAAATGGTTTGGTGAAACCAATTGATGTGTTTAAATAGAGACAAACGGGTTTTTATAAGAGTGAAACCCATGGACTGGTTGGTCACACCAGTTGATTGGTTTCAGCAAACCAATCTATTGGTTTGGAAAAACTAGTTGATGTATTTAAATAGAGATAAATGGGTTTCAGCAAAAGTGAAACCCATGGACTAGTTGGTCAAACAATTTAATCAATTTCAGTAAAATAGTCAATTGATTTAGCAAAGCCAGATGATGTGTTTAAACAAAGATAAAATGGGTTCCTATAGAGTGAAACCCATCAACTGGTTGGTCAAACCAGTCAATCGGTTTTCAAATCAATCGTTCGGTTTAGCTAAACCAATTAGTGTGTTTAAACATGTACAAAATGGGTTTCGACAATAGTGAAACCTATATATTGATTAGTTAAACTAGTTGATAGGTTTTATCCACCAATTAATTCATCTAAGTTTAGATCAACACATGCCTTTGTTCAAAACTAGTTGGTTGATCTAAGGACCGGTCAAATGGTTCTGACTAGAACTAATAATTTTGTTTTAAAAATTCTTTTAAAGAGTTTATGAAATGAAATCAAGTCAACTATTTTTAAAAAAATTATTTTAAAGAGTTTTGTTTGAAATATGAACTTTGCTCAAATTAACTATTTACAAGAAACTTAAGATTTACAAAATATTATCCTTAATAATTAAGTCATGGTTCTTTTTCACACATTGTTTTCTTGTTCTTAGTTGATTTCTCTTTTATATTTTGCACCTTTAGAGTATGCTTAAAGTGAGAAATGTCAATTTTTGTATATGTACACTTAATCAAATGCATTAGTTATCAAGATCCACTTGTTATCATCAAAATAAGTATAATGACATTACTTAACATTTGAGATCAACACTTCTCTTCTTAGCCAAGCTACCTCAGTCTTCACAAAAATGAAATAAATATGAGTTTGGAAAAATAAAATAGTAACACTAAGAGCCTCAGGGTTTCTCTTACACAAGCACAACTGACGATAGCTTAACATTATTTTGAAGGCTCAAATACTTTAAAAAAAACTCAATTAGGGAAAAATTAGAGTCCCACCCTTTAGGGAGGCAGAGTTCTAGAGTAATAAAGCAAGTATGGACATACTCTTCTTTGGTGGTAAGAATAGAAACTTCTTCCATATGTTTACTATAAAAAGGATTAGAATAAACACTATTAATTACCTTATCAATATTAAAGTCTTACACCTCTATGATCAGTAAAGCATCAAAAACTCCTTTTAAAGGTTCTTCAACTACCTAATATCTACTTCTTAGAACATGCATGATGGTAGCTTTTCTACATCACCTTTTTTCACCATTTTCTCATAATATAACTTTACCTTTCTATAGATATGATTATCTAATGAAGAAATTATATGGGCAATTTTTAGCCTAGGGGAAAGCAAGACATCAAGTCTAAGAGGTATTTACCCTCTTTTTTTCACATGCTTTGAGAAACCTTCATAGAAATTTATTGCTCAATGATCAAGAGCACTTAGAATGATTGTAGGTTTCCTTTTTCTTTTAATATAACTCACATAGCACTTATTCTCAAAGTTGAAAACCCTAATAGAATCAACCTCTTCAAATTAGCCTCTGCAACACTAGCTACAAAATTATCACTATAGTTGTTGTTAATAGTATATGCCTCATTATCAAGATTCTGGTTGGGCATTCCAAGGGTAATTCCTATAAGGAATAATGGTGAGTTATAATATCCTCATAACATGAGAATTTTTACACGCCATGAAACTTAAGAAGTCAAGAAAAATAGGGTGTGTGATGATCAAGATGGACCTTGTGAAAACCTTAATCAATTAGTTGGTTATTAATGTGGAGAAGATTAAAATGTTTCAAAATTCCCCTAAAATTGATATATATTATAGTTTTGTGTATATTCACTTCATCTTTACAAATACTAGTCAATAGTGTACCCATGAAAGCTTTCAAACCTAGTAGAAGCATAGACATCAGTAAAGGGGACCTACCTTCACTGTATATCTTCATGATATGCGTAAAAGTCCTATCACCTATGATTTCCTCTAAGGTTGAGGAGAATAAATGGATTTAAATACCCATTTATAAGAACACATTCACTTTCACCTTCTATTTACATATGCCATTATTTTCTTTTATAGAGTAGATAAGGAGAGTGTAAGAATAATAACCTCTATCATGAATGAGTTTTGCAAGAAACTAGATGAGATGATAAGCTTTCAGAGATCTAAGGTGGTTTCTCTAACAATATGAATGAGACAAAGAAGAAAAGTCTTGCTACTTTGCTTAATATTTCGTGGTAGATGATCTAGGCAAATACCTTGTGTGTTCTATGACTCTCCCCCAAGCTTCCTCTATCAAATTCCATAACCTCATGAAAGAACTTAGTGTTTAACTCTCAAAATGGAAAGGATACCATCTTCTCTCATTGGTAGAGTGGATTTAGCTACACTGGCATTAGAATTAGTCTCAATTTTCCAAATGTAAGTGGATCTTCTACCATAAAAGGTTACCAATGAAATTGGTGTGGTCATAGTTGGTATATAAGTTAAACCCTCTTATTATATAATTATAGTTTTATGAATAAGGGTATCATTATAATATAGGGGTTGAGATGAATTACAGATTATTTTTATAGCACATATAAAATAAAATAAAATAAAATGCCACCTAGAACCCTAGACTCACATAAAACCACTAATAATTTAAAAATATGGGGGTTTAAAATAGGACACAATATAAAGTAAATAAAATCAAATAAGAAAGAAAATATAGATGGCTTCAATAGAAATGAATATGTTAGAGTATTTAATATCCACCATCAGATTAGGTCAAGAAATAATAATTAACTCTTATGTTACTTATTAATCACAAGAAAGGGATGGACCAAGTTGCAAGCCACCAACAGGTTAATACACTTTATAATACTTTCCTTGAGTGATTAATGTGAACTAGTGTCAATATTAAATCCTATTAAAATTATAATAATATAATAGCACCAATGACTCTTATATTCAACCCCTCTCAATGCATTAAGCACAAGTGAAAGGATATTAATCTGAGTATTCAAACTAGTACTATTGATATGACTAGTTGTATTCCTCACCTTTGACTTACGTGTATCCAAACATTCCACTACTTTAATTAGGATCACAAAACTGCTAGGTGAATCATTCTCTAACCTATCTGTAATAAACACACACACACACTATCACTATGAATTAGTCAGAACGAGCATCCACCATATAAATCACAATTAATAGAATCACATATATAAACATTAATAATGAAATCAAAGTCAAATAACAATCTCATAACATATAGTAAAATAAAGAAATTATTATCAATATCTTAAACCATAGTTTAAGTAATCAATCTCATCCCTAAAGACATATATTTTAGCAACATATCGTGGAAAAATAAATTTCACAAGGCATATATAATTGTAGGAAAATAAATAACTGAAAGAGAAAACATAAATATCCTCTTACATGAACTCCTCTAGTGAAATCTTAAATCTTGATGAAGTTTTGTGCATTATGGGGAACAAATATCAATATAGATGATGAATGGATGATGGATTAGTGAAAATTTGAAAGAAATATTGAATCTTGATGTAGAATTGGTCAAGTATGAATGGGAATTATGATGATGGATGAAGGTTGAATATGAAGATTATTCTACATGTGACTTTTATGATAGAGGCTAATCCTATGAGGGGCTATTGAATTTATGATGTATTTATAAGTATTAGATAAGGGTTTTGAGGCCTTTAGATTCTGTTATAGGTCAGTCATAAGATAGGATTTTAGTTTGGAAAAGATATCAATTAAAGGTCTTATAGGTCATGGAAATTATAGGTTTACATGGTTGTGTTCATCTGGGCTTCCATATATCTTTTTCACCCTTAAATATTTTGGTATTTTTTTCATAACTTTATACAGAAACCTATTAATAATTTGATTCAAAATTTTTTTAGAAAGATAACAAAAATATATCCGATTGTGATATTTGATAATGTCATGGCCGAAATGTTGATTCTCCATAAGCATGCATTATTTTCTTGAGAACCATGCAATCTCACCCTCATTATTGCTTGTATTTCTCCACAAAGCACCTCATTTTAGCTCATTTTCTTCAAAATTGATCCCAAATGAGTATGTAAGGTTTAATATAGGTTAAATTGGTTTTTTAAAAGGAGAATTATGCATAATTGAGAGGATTAATGACATAAAAATAAGAAATAAATTGTACAAATCAAATTTCCTTATACATAGATGTTGCTAGTCCCTTATAAAAACCAAAACCATAGGAAAAAACAGACTAAAAAGAAAAAAACTAATGCCCTTAACCAACTACTTCAAAAATCTCTTAATTTGATGACACT
Organism: Tamarix austromongolica; assembly: GCA_039764185.1. Lineage (NCBI taxonomy): Eukaryota > Viridiplantae > Streptophyta > Magnoliopsida > Caryophyllales > Tamaricaceae > Tamarix > Tamarix austromongolica. The sequence goes on from CM077817.1 coordinate 26,752,990, forward strand.
CATTATTAGCACTCAACCAAGAATCCGCACTATGATTTTTCCAAACATTAATTTAATCATATGATCTACACATGAACATAGAAGATGTGAAGGAAACAAAAGGAAAAAATATCATCAAATCTTGATGTATCCTCACAAGGGTTTTACTCTCTTTTCTTTTTCTTTTTTTTTTTTGCTTAGAATCAAGGCTAATACATATAAGCACCTTCACTCAAGTTTGTAAAAAATAAGATGAATATATAAAGAGTAACTCACATATAATATCAATAAAGGGTATTATTTATGTATATGAAATATCATGGAGGATACCAATTACCTACTGAATGGGTCAAATCATATGCTTGATTCATGTGAATAATCTCTAATATATCAATGTTTTCCATCTCAAGAATCAAATTGGACTTCGTAAAAGGTTGTAATGAAGTTAGGTGTAATGGCTTGATGAAAAAAAGGGGAAAGGGGGATTCAACAAATTACCCTAAAACCCCGTAGAATCATAAACATGTAGAGAGATTCTTCTTGTAATTTTAAACTCCTTAAGGCATCTTACATTATAGGGCATAACATCACATAAGTCAAATATCATCATGCTAGGTATTCACATCATTGTCACCGCTTCTCTTCAAAGCATGCATATGAAATGACATAAACTAGATTTTTTTTCTTCACTTGAGTCATATTTCACCGAAGTAGGAGCATTTTATGCTCCATCATACCCGACATAAATATTTAGTGGTTGATCAATCAACCTCTTAATTTCCACATCGATACCTCAAGTCTTTTTTCATATATTTTCCATTTCTCTTTTCTTTTTCTCCATAATTTAGAAGCTCTTTAACTTGTCCTTCACTTGTGACCTTAATCACATGTATATGTCTCCTAAATATTTATACTATAATATAGAATAGGGGTAGGGATGTGTTTTAGGTTTTGGGTTAGGAATAATGTAGGTGATGAAAGGAATAAAGGTTAATGTAAAACACTGAAAGGGTTTACCTATGGAGTAAAATTTTGGTGCACATAAAAATAAGGTAAAAGGTTATATGGCTGTATGATTGTAAAATTTAAGGTTACCTTTATCATTTTTTCAACCAAAGTAGTTATGTATTCAAAGCTTTGATTAGCACATGAACAAGTTCTAATAATCTCTATAGTCTGTTAACATATATATGACAAGAAATTGATCAAAATAATTCATAAATGAGGTTTATAAAGATAAATGAACCCATGAAACATATTTATATTTATGAGTAACACACATAGAAAGAAGGAACGTTTTAACTCAAAAAATCATGAAGGATCATATATGAGTCTCAACAAGTTTCAATATACTCAATATTCATTACATGTTATTATTTTCTTTGCATCTTAGCACATAAATATGTATTTTTTATGCAAAAATTAGCATCTAAAAAACTCAACTGATGTAATATTATTCTTGTGATCCTTAGTAGTTATGATTTGAGAAGATATAATATTGTCATAGAAAAGCTAAGGGATCCTAAGACTCAAAATACACCAAAAATATGCATGAGTTTTTTTAATCTATATATATTGTAAAAAAAAATAATGAACAAATACACTATAAATAAGCACCTAAAACACACTCACTTCCCACACTTAAATCATACGTTGTTCTCTATATGAAGAAAAATAAAGTAGGAAGCAGGTAGCTTAAACAAGGAGAACAAAAAAAAATAAAGAGTAGAAACATCCCCTATCTTTTTGGTTGCCTCTAAAGTAATGCTTGTTTTTACATCTTTAGCCTAGCATGATAGTAGGTGTACTTGTCTCATGTTAGATCTGTCCACTTAGTAATTTATTCACCAAATAAATCCTTATGTTGATCATATATATCCTACAAGGCACCACAAAGTAGGGTATTAGATTCAACAAAGTACTTAACCTAATAGGAATGCAACTTAGGCTTTACGTATATGTGAAAAGATAAGATGTGTTCACCTAATATAAATTTATGGTGTCCTCTCTTTAAAATGAGGAATACATTGTCCCTAATCTATATCCTTTTATAAAATCTTTCCAACATAACTTCCCCTTAGGATAATTTTGTTTCTTATTAGATGTATTTAGTATGATTTCATCACTCTCATCACTTTTAGACCCATATAAATTGTTAAGAGAGTAAAAACAAGGAGTAGAGTTAGCATAAATAAAATCAAAGTGGCTAAAAGACTTATCTAATAGTTCATGTTCATCTCCAAGAAAAATATGGGTACAAACTTTCAAATATGGCCCATGATCAATAAAATTTGTAGTCTCATTGTCCATACATTTTTCTTCATTTGCGCGATCCTCATTTTGATGAAACTATTCTTAAACTTTTTTCATCTCTTCATTATTCTAATTAGAATTCTCATCAAGCTCCACAGGGACCTCAACCACCTCATCATTGCATATGCACATGGATTTCACATACTTGTAGCTACCACTAGAATTTGGAATTAGAGTACTAGGGAGATCTTCCTGTGTCTCTAACTAATTGACCATTTTTGCCACAAATATCAATTGTTCCTCCATCCTCATAGTTTGAATCTTGATGTCTTTCAATATCCTATATAAGGAAAACTTACTTTATATAAGTTGATTTTACCCATTTATCAAATCTCCTTAAATCATGTCCATTTTTTCCACACCTAAGAGTTCTAAAGTTGGAGAGGATTCTTGTTGAGGATAATTATTTTGATATAGGGAGCCATAGTTAAGGCTATAAGGATTTTTATATGGCACTTGAATATTATCATTGATCTTTGGTGACGTCTCATTCCCAAATAGTATGCATTAGTGTAGGGATCTTATCTTTCAAAGCCATTGAACACTAGATTTGGTCTATCCTCCACCACTCAAAGGTTGTGGATAGTGGCTATATAGATTTAATTATGTGTGACACACTTCAATTAGCATGGGAATTTTTTTTGTTAGTTTTTAAAACCTATGAAACAAGAGAGGTAAGGTTATTAAGTTGAACATGAACTTGGCTCATACTTAGGCCATTACCCAAAGCTTGTGGGGTTATGCTAGTTTTTCAATAGCTCAAGTATCCTACCATAAAAACCTAGAAGGACACATCCACTTCACAAGAGAAGGTCACATGTGGACCAAAACACAAAATATATACTAGGCACAAAAATACTAGACAAACACACTCAAAACAAGAACACACTTAGCCATTTAAATCTAATTAATTAAAAGACTTTAGTGACCACAATCACTCTTAACTTTCAATAAAATAACTCCACGCACGCTCACACACACAAAATATACTAAAACACTAGCAAGATAAAGAAAAATTACCAATCCCTAGCAATGATGCTAAAAATTTGTGTGGTTGTAGATGGCATTTAATTTAAACTCTCTTATTGTACAATTATATTATTGATGAATAAGGGTATCTTTATAAGGTAGTTATTAAGATGGCTCCCTATTATTTTTCTAACAAATATAAAATGAAATAAACTACAACATGAGTCTATAGACTCATACAAAATCACTAATAAAAAAACTCAAATATGGGGGTTTAAAATAGAAAACAATAAGACATAAATAAAATCAAATAAGAAAGCAAATATGGATGATTGCAATAGTGATATGAAGATGTTAAGGGATTCAGTATCCATTAGCAGATCAGGTTAATAAATAACAATGAATTCCTATGTCATCTATTAGTCATCAAAAATAGATTAACCAATTTGCTATCCATTAGCAAATCAATGCACCTTATATTACTTCCCTAAAGCATTAATATGAACTAACACCAACATGAAATCCTATTAAGGTCTATAGTATAGTAGCACCAATGACACTCTATTTAACTATTCTCAATGTATTAAGAATAAGTGAAAGGATGTCGATCTGAGTACTCAAACTAGTACCACTAATGTGTCCAATTATATTCTCTACCTTTAACCCACACATATTTAAACGTTCTACTACTCTAGTTATAATCATAAAACTATTAGGCAAATCATTATCTAACCTAGCTATAATTTTTAATATAGATTCTAGTATGATTATATATCCACCTAGAAAGCATATAATATTACATATTGTAACTATAATGAAGCTAAAACGAGGCATCTATTACATAAATCACACTTAATAAAGTCACATATCTAAACGATAATAATCAAATCAAAGTTAAAGAATTATCTTATGGCATATAGAAAAATAAAGAAATTATTATTAACATCTTAGCTTAGGGATTCAATATCACCCATAATAACAAGTATTTTAGCCACACATCATTGAAAAATTAATTACACAAAACATATAAAAGTGTAGGAAAAGAAAGAATCAAAAAAGAAAACAAAAGTTATCTCTTACATGAACTCCTTTGGTGAATAATTGAATCTTGATAGAGTTTTATATATTAGGAGGTATAAAAATTGAAAGAACTATGGAGTGGGTGAATAGTGTTTTTGTAATAGAAATGAGAAAATAAAATTTTGACACACAATGTATAGTGTTCAAGAGTAGAATTTTTCTACTTCCACTACCAAAAGGGTTACCTTTTGAATCTTTGGTGTGTTTATTGATGATCACTCCTCTCATTGTTTATGAGCCTACTATCTCAATGACATTATAGGAGGTGATTTGCAAGTTGACTTAGTTATTCTCTCTAGGTTTATGGATGTACTAATCTAATTACCTTTATTAGAAATGTTAGGCAACACACAACCTCAATATAATGAGTTTTAAGGAGAGTTCTGGTTTATTACAATGTATCTCACAAATGATAATTATATGAAGGTGGAAGAAATATTTGTGAGTTTAATATAGATAGAAATAATTAGATACTAAAATCAACAAGTAATTTCTAGCTAAGTAGGATGAGAACAAAAACTTTTTAAAATATCTCAACTTGAGATGAATATGAAAATGAGTATTTGATAATTAATTTTAAGTAGGAGTAAAGAATTTATTTGTGCAATTAATGATAGCTCAAAATTATTTTTCATGTTGCTTCATAAATGTTATTTTTACTTGTGCTAATGTGTGGTTGTTGGAGTAAAATAACACATATTTGTTGTGTGAGCAATGGGAAAAATCTTTAGCATTTAATGCTAACCAATCAATCAGTTACCTTACCTAGTTAATCAATTATTCAAACCACTCAATTGAACATGTGCAGACCTCAGATAAAAATGTTATCTCTACATAAACTAGTTGATTGGTTATTAAAACTAGTCGATCGGTTTCATGTTGTACAAGAATGGTCCTATGAACATATTTTTACAATAGGATGGTTTAGTAAACTAGTTGATGTGTCCTTCAAACTAGTTAATCGGTTTACTCCCTAGGCATAAACCATTTTTTACATCACCTAGCCTAATGGTTAAACTAGCTAATCAGCTTATCAACAAGTCAATCGATTTGGTGAAACCAGTTGATGTGTTTAAATAGATATGAAATGGGTTTCTGCATAAGAAAAACCCATGGACTAGTTAGTTAAACTAGTCGATCAATTTTTTACCCAATCAATCAATTTGGTGAAACCAATTGATGTCTTTAAACAAAGATGAAATGGGTTTTAAAGGAGCAAAACCCATGGTTAGTTATTTAAACCATCCGATGTGTTTAAATATATATGAAATGGGTTTCTACAAGAGCAAAACCTATTGACTAGTTTGTCAAACTAGTTGATGGGATTCTAAACTAGTCGATCAGTTTTGTGAACTAGTAAATGTACTCAAATAGAAACTAAATGGGTTTTTGAAAGAATAAAATCCATGGACTAGTTAGTCAAAATAGTTGATCAGTTTTGAAACTAGTTGACCTATTTACTTAGCCAGTTGGTATGTTTTTTTTTGTATACGTTTAACATTCTAGGTTTAAACCAAACCAGTCAATCAGTGTTAAGACTAGTCAATTTTTTCTGACTGGAATCAATATGATAGAGTTTAAGATTAAAATCAACATGGAATTTTTATCATAATACTTTTAAAGAATATTTTAAAACTTCCTAAGAGATTAAAATTAAAAGTGTTTGGTTCATACTATTTTAATAGATAGCTTAAGACATGAAATATACACCATGAGGTCTTGAGTCTTTGTTGTCTTGATATAGTCATCTCTTATGCTTTGAAACTTGATTGTTCTTTTAATTTTACACTTAAAAAACCATGTCAACTCATTTAAACCCATTTTTTATCATTAAAATAAGGTTTAAGACATTGATTGACCTAGGAGGTCAATAATATCACCTTTTTTATGATGACAAATAAAGAGTGCAAATGTAGATAGAGTAATGATAAGATTGAAGTTATAATATAGTTAGAATACTTATATGGACCTTATCCATTACCATTTACAACTCTAATATCCAAAATTTATATGTCTCTCCCCCTTTTGGCATCAACAAAAGGTTAAAGAGTCAACTCATGCATGATCCCTATAAATAAAGATCAAATAATACAAAAGCAAAGGGAATCTCCCCCTAATAGTGTATACTTATACAAAAAAGATTTAATATATATAATAGTACATGAGCAACTACATGGATAGACAAGGAATGCATAATTTTGGAGAATTTCATTTCATATATACACTCAAATGTACAATATAGTACAAGAGATGAGAAGTATAAATGGGCTAATACCTAAAAGTGGTATTACCAACTAAGTACTTGTTTGGAGCTACTTACCAAAAGTAATTATATAAGATAGCTACTTATTTTGGAAACTATTTAGCCTAAAAAAAATTAAAATAATTAGTTATCTTATATAATTACTTTTGGTAAGTATATTCAAACAAGACATAAGTCATATAATCCAAAAGACATGAGTACAAATGTGGCTCAAAGATAACAACACCGAAACAAAAGAAGAATGTATCCCACTCAATGTTGTATCCTAGGACTATACATGTTCATTATCAATTCTAGAGGTTCCTAGAGTTGAGGAAGATGGATTAGTAGGTAGAGAGGTGACAAAAAGTGGTAGAGATATGACGCTAAGGTTCTAACTCTCTCTATCCTCTGAGACAGTCATTGTAACTACATTTCAACTAATTTGGGTAACCTCAGAAAGTGACTCATCAATGATAGAAATAGAGGGAGAAGGAGCATAAGAACCCTAAGCAACATGTATAGGAGCTTATCCATGTGCCTCACTAGCAACCCTGTCTCCTTGTCCCATCCCTATTCTTATCCTGATGGCGCAGTGAAAAATCAAGCTAAAATGTAGGCAAATGGCATGTAACTCAGTCTCCAAGAGTCCCTAATGTCTCTTAATATTAGTCAACATTGTGAATATTCATAGGAAAATTTCATTGACACTAGATAAGGTCACACTACCTTGAGCACTAATCGAGGGAGGAGCGGTCGATATATAAGGTGCAATAGTAGAGGTGGAAGCTCCATCAATAGTAAATAGGACATGAGTTGGAGTTAATGGATCATCAAAGGGTGGTGGGAGGCCATCTCCTTTAACAAGTGAAGGATTTGTCATCAGTGTAGTAGAGATGCAACCACTACGTAAGAGGGAGGCACGGCCATTAGTTGTAAGCACAAGGGTTTGTCCATCCTCACTCATTTAATATCCCATCCTCTTAAGTGTTACCATATCCAAGATATCAATTCCATTATATAGGTAAAGTAAAGTGGTTGGGTTTTCAAAAAATAGGACAGCAAAGTCCTGAAGGATCCTCATGATGAGATATCTATAGCTAAGAGCCACCTAACTATGGATCACCATGTGGGACATGTGGTGGAAGATGTCAACACCGAATCGTATCAGAGTCTTGGAGAGAATGTGGTCAACCCCATACCAATCCTTGATTGTATCATATGTTCCTAAGCCTACTCATAGGAAAAGAATGGAGCAATCAAGATAGTGAGACATCCTCTTAAAGAAAAATACATAATAAGATATAGTATTGTCATCGTTCACATAGTGGTGATGTTGCATGTCTATGAAGATGGTGTTGGGAATCCGAGTTTTCAACCACTTTTAGTAGGTCATTTTGGTTCTTATGACTCTATGGATCTCAAGAATCTTGATCAATATTACCTCATATAGTACTAAGGGAACCCAAGGATGTGAGTGGAAATGGTAGGCTCAAGAACGTGGATTGTAAGATTTGCGTAGAAGAGAAGAACCAAGTGACGCAAAGAGTGAGAATAGGAAGCAGATAGATTCCTAAGGGGGTTGTATGAAGGAAAGTTTGAAACACTCAATCCAATCCACTACATCAATGGACTACCTAGAAGAACTTTCTTATCATTAAAGTATTTGATCAAAAATGTTGGTCATCCATGGTGTGGAAAAATAAAGGAGGGTGAGTAGATGTCCCGGTGATCATGGATAAAAGAGATGAAGATCAAATAATGGGTGGTTCATTGGATGGAGGAGGAAAAACGAGCCTCGAAGTAAGGAGGGGTGGACGCATATGCTTTGCCAAGGAAGGAGTGGAATCCTTAGATGTGGGAGTATTATATGTGTTAATGGGCTCCTCAATTTGAATGGTTATCTAAGCCAAATGATTTAGTAAATTTTGGGCATTTTTGGAAGGACCCTAGCTATGTGCTTCCAATAGGTATGGGAAGGGGTAGATTTTTATTTTTTCATGTGTAATGAGTAAGGGAAGAGGAAAAAGATGAATATTAAACACTTATAATACCACTAAAGAGACTGAAACTAGGGGAAAAGGAAAATGAGGGGAAAATGAACATTCAGTAAATTCACAAGAATGGTGAAGGGAAGTGATGATTGAATGTCCTCGACCACTAGAAAGCTAAGAGATCACGGATTGAACCACAATTTAACTCTAAATTGCTCTAATTAAAATAAGATTATAAAAAAATAGAGGTTAGGGATTGCTAGAGGATTACCCTTGATTTATAATAAAATCAATGAATGAGTTATTGATTGTTGTTGAAAATAGGTGTGATTCGGGTAATTGGTCCTAAAGAGCTCTAGATTATGTGATTTGGTACAGAAATGATTGATTTGAGTAAAAGAGAGAGTGAGGGAGCATAAAAAGGAGTCAAATGGTTTAAGAAACTAGGGAAATGAGTTTAGGCAAGCATGTGAGGTCTTATTTATGTGCCTAATAAACTAGCCGATTGGTTTGACACTTTAATAAACTATTCTTATAGCTAGTTACCTAGTTTGGAATTTTAGCTGATTGTTCTTAATACCAATCGATTAGCCTCACCCAGTTTCAAAAATAAAAAATTAAGCTTTTAACCCTTCATTTCAGAAAAATAGATTGATTTATTTCCTAAACCCATCTACTAGTTTGTAAACTAGTCGACTAGTTTAACCAGTGTTCAGTTATACGCTTCATACATCAAAACACTTCAAATCATGGATTATGAAAATGAATTATCACTCGATATAAGGATATTAACCATTAATAATGTAGGACAATATAAAAATAAAATCCATACAAATTTTGGCCATTTTATCATGATTTATCCACCCATTTTTCGTAATTTCACAAGTTTGAGAGAAATAGCTTAAATCATAGAAATGTCATCCCAAGTTCTCTTCTAATAGCTATGTTAAAGGGTTTATTGAATATGTATCTCCGTTGGTGTAATGTGTCAACAAATTCCACACTCACATCTCTTTTTTTCAACATGGTCTTAAATAAAGTGATGTCTTATTTCAATCTACTTGGACTTAAAGTGTTGAATAGAATATTAGTGAGGCAAATGACACTAATGCTATCACATCAAATGGGAATTTTCTTAATTTTAAGTCCAAAATCATTCGATTGGTGTTTCAACCAAATGAGTTGAGCACAACAAGCTTCGGTAGCTATAGATTCTACTTCATTAATTATAATGAAATACTATATTGTTCCCTGCTATGCCAACTAACTAGGGCTTCTCATAGAAATTAGCAGGCATCTAATCTACTTTTTCTATCTACCTTATATCTAAAAAAAATGCATCTAAGTAAATGAGTAATCAACAAGGTCTAGGATTTTTTCACTAGGGTAAAATAATACAAGATTATATGTGCCAATTAAATACCTAAGAATTCTTTTAACAATTATCAAGTGAGATTCCTTAGGATTACATTGAAATCGAACACATAGGCATACAAAAAACACAATGTATGGCCTAGATGCCATAAAATATAGGAGGGATCCAATCATACCTCAATAACATCTTTGATGGAATTCTTTACCTCCTTCATCCATGCCAAGTTTATTAGTGGTTTCCCTGGGAGTACTACAAGGTTTACTTTAATTCATTCTGAACTTTTTTAGCAATTTCTTGGTGTAATTTTCTTAGTTGGCAATGATTCCTTCCTAGGTTTTTTTAACTTGTAGCCCTATGAAGTATGTCAATTATCCCATCATGCTCATCTCAAACCCACTACACATCATTTCAGAAAAATCTTTAACACAAGATTTCGTTAGCAACACCAAAAATGATGTCACCCACATAAATTTATACTAGTAAAAGATCTTTCTTATTTTTTCTAATAAACAAGGATCTATCTATTTTTCCTCTTTAAAATCCCTTTTTAATTAGAAACTTACTAAGATGCTCATACCAAGTCCTTGGAGCTTGTTTGAGGCCATAGAGTGCCCTTTTGAGCTTAAAGACATTTTTAGGTCTTGAAATATCTTCAAAAGAGGGAGATTGATTAGCTTAGACTTCCTCCTCAATAAAACCATTTAATAATGTACTTTTAACATACATTTGATATAGATTGAAACACATGAATGATTCAAATATTAAAAGTAAGTGTAAATCGTCAAGTGTAACACCCCAAAATTTACACGCATTTTTTTATACCTTTAAATTTAAAACCCGTAAATTATGGGGATGCTACCGCCACACTTAGTACCAAACCGGTTCACTCCTACCATTCCAATACCAAGTGCTGAGGCTAAGAAAACATGTCCATCATCAAACATTAATACGTAAATTAAAGTTTGCAAATCGATAATCAGAGTACGCATAAATTTTACATAACTCGAAATACTAACTATAGTTTTTCAGAGAAGAAAAATAGCGACAATAATAAAATTATTTCTGAAGTTTCAAACATAATTAAAAGAGAATAAGATTAGTAATCTTATAATGGAAAATGACCACGACACTCCAGGACCCGATCCAGCCCAAAATCATCATTCAGCTCCACCTGAAGTCCCATAGATATCCATGGCATCAAAGAAGGCATCACCTACCTACAACACGTCAGATGGGCCTTCTACTCATGGGAATGAGTAGCACCCATGAAAAGGGTGATCAGTACACTACGTACTGAGTAAGGTAACCGAGCACTAAGGCTAACACATAAGCATATAAATCATGCATGATAATATTCAACTTACACTTTCAAATCCACACATATAATACATAAGGTCATGCAGAAAATTATACAGCTTATAAATGATCAAGCCCACACATAAAGGCCCAAATAGTCTGGGTTAATTATTTAATTAATCTTTTATCGGAAGTCGATTCACACCAAGCCTTTCATCAAATCCATGTAAGTATAGGAACACCCCACTATTTTAGACGGTGGGCCAATCACTAGCGGGACAATAGTCCACACCACTATTTTTCACCTGTGGATCGGTCACTTGCGGGATAATAGTCCACACCACTATTTCTGACCGGTGGATCGGTCTAGTTCCTGCTCACATAGTATTTTACTATAAGTAATTAGTATCTTTTAAGTGTCTTAGTAAACTCTGGTTTGTGTTTATGAGCTCGAGGTCACCCCACTATTATTGCCGGTGGGCCGATCACTTGCGGGACAATAGTCCACACCACTATTTTTCGCCGGTGGATCGGTCACTTGCGGGACAATAGTCCACACCACTATTTCTGACCAGTGGATCGGTCTGGACCAGGCTCAATAGTCTTTCACTTTAAATGATTAGTGTCTTAAATATTTTATTCAAAAACTTTCGCCCAGACATGCATGACTAACTCCTACTATTCTTATCCTCCAAACCATAGTTAACCACACCAAACCATGGTAATCATAACAAACCCTAACTCCCATGTAAACCCTAACTCTCATGCAACCATTAACTCCCATGCAAACCCTAACACCATGCAAACCCTAACACCATGCAAACATTAACTCCATGCAAACATTAACTCCATGCAAACCCTAACTCCATGCAAACCCTAACTCCATGCAAACATTAACTCCATGCAAACCCTAACTCCATGCAATCATTAACTCCATGCGAACATTAAGACATCCCCCTCATTATTTTACAAACCCTATCATGCATGTCTTATGGGCCACACTATTCCATAATAATATCATAATCCATACACATAATACTCATGCCATAATTTAATGCACGATCTTATCTTAACTCCCTATCATGTTGTACATACGATAGTTATAAAAATACACATAAAATATATGATAGTTCACATCACACGGCATGCATGGCATATAAAACACATAATACACAAACGGCCTTAGTACTCCCTTACCTAAATCGTCACTGGTATCGGAGCACGCTCCTATGCCTCTCTAGGGCTTTGAGTGGGCTCACCTATTATAAGGAAACAAATAGAATTAATTTCCCTCCTAAAAATACTATTATTTACTAACTTACCCTAAGACCAGGTTCTTAAATAAAATAATACTATACTAATAATAACTATACAAAATACTACTAAAAATACTAATCATAATATTAATGTAATTCAAAACGGATGGTGATATAAGGGTTTCTATCCTCCACCAAAATAATGCTAATAATGATAATAATAATAATAATAAAATTAATAATAATAATAATAATAATAATAATAATAATATTATTATTATTATTATTATTATTATTATTATTAATAGTAGTAGTAGTAGTAGTAGTAGTAGTAGTAGTAGTAGTAGTAGTAACTTAAGTCTAAAAATACAAGATAGGGTTTTTGACCCTACCTCCAAATAATGAAGGTACTATTTAATAATATTAATAATATTATTAATAACACATATTACTTATAATAATATTAAAAATAATAAAGATGATGATAATAATAGTAGTAGTAGTAGTAGTAGTAATAATAATAATAAAATATGAGTATGCGAATCATTAACATAAAATAGGGCTTCGGCCCTCCTTAGATAAATAATAATAATAATAATATTATTATTATTATTATTATTATTATTATTATTATTAATAAATTAATAATATTAATAATATTAATAATATTAATATTAATAATGATAATAATACGATTAAAACCCATAATTCAACACTAACAACTTAAATATTTTATTCCTATTCTCGACCCTACCAAGAAAATAACACATCAATATTACATCCAATAATAATAATAATGATAATATTAATATTAATAATTGAATAAATGATAAAAAAAATTGGAATAAAATAGAATAAACTTAAATAAATAGGGGAAAAGGGCTGAGAGGGTCTAGGGTCTAGGGTTTCACCTTGAGTCGACGGGGATGGGTGGCACCGGTGGTGGTGCACGGCGGCGGAGGCGGTGGCGGTGGCGGTGGCAGAAAAAGGGTAAGAAAAGGGAAAAGTTGAGGCTTGAGAAGAAAGAGTGGAGAATCAGGGTGGAGGTTGAGGTGTTGGTGGTAGCCTAGGCTGAGAGGAGTAAAGTGAGGGTGGTGGCACAGCAAGTGGCGGCGGCGCACGGCGGCAGAGGTGGCGGCCGAAAGGAAGAGAAGAAGAAAGAGAGGAGATGAGAAGGAAAAAGGAGAAAAGAAGGGTAGGGCTAGGTGGAGGAAGATTAGTAGCAGCTTTTGGGTGGTGTAGGAGGTAGTGATAGTGGTGGATGTGGTGGCGGACGGTGGCTCGAGGGGTTGCGGGTGTAAAATTTTGGTTTGATGGGCAAGGAACTTTGCACGGCTGTGGTGGCTCGTGCGAGAAGAATCGAGGGAGATGGGTGGCTCAGTTAGTTAGAAGGCGGTGCAGGGAAGACTTAAGTAGGAAAAGGTGGCGGCATAGTTCGCTGACGGCGGAGGAAAGGTCGTCTGAATTCATGATGGTGCATAGGGTAGGCTCTTAGGGTTTTAGGGGAAAAAGTTTCAAAATCACACAAACAAGGGGTATTTATAGAGTTTAGAGGGAATGGTAGGGTTCTGGGGGTCGGCAGGAGGATATTGTAGGTAGCGTTTGGGGTAGCCGGTAGCGTTAATTAGCCGGCACAATTTTAGGTCATGCTCGACCTTTCACAAAGGAAAATGAGGACTTTGAGTGGGAGAAAAGGAAGACTGGTTAGATCATGCTGAACTACGAGTCAAGGGGAAGAGAAAGAGAGAGGAAACGGTTGGTCAAGTCAAGCATGGATGGTGGTGCCATTATCGGAGCTTCGAAGGTGTAGGTCGACGGCGGAGGAGGAAGGAGGAAGAAGGAGGTGAACCGGGCAGCAAGGAGAAAAATTAAAGAAAAGAAAAAAGAAGAAGAACCGAGCCGATTGGCAATGGTTAAAAGGTTTTAAATGGAATGGCGTTCAAGGGAAAAAGCATAATGCGCAGCGTTTCGGCTGCTAAAGGAAGGAAAGAAACGAATAGCAATGGGCAAGGGAAGAGAGGGAGGAAAAAGGAAGGATTGGGCTGTGACAGGCCCAATCGGCAGGAATAAGGAAAAAAGAAAGAAAAGAAAAGAAAAGAAAAAGAAAGAAAGAAAGAAAGAAAGAAAAAGGAAGAAGGAAAAAGGGAAAAGAAAATTTTAAGTAGGTTGGGGTCAATAAAATTAATTAGAATATTTTGGGTATTTAAAATAAAAATATTTAAATAAAATAATATTAAATTTCCTTTTTGGCTAATTTAGGATTTTTAGAAGACTTTTCCTAAATTCCTTTTTAATTAGCAAAAAGCCCAATTTTTTTCTTTATAAAAATATTTATAAATTCCTTATTAATTTGCCCTAAATAAATCCTTCCCATTTCAATAAAATAATTAATTAAATTAAATTCCCTAATAAATACTTAATTAATTATATTTCTTAGAATAAATATATTTGGGGCATTTCATCAAGTCTAGCTATAGGAGCAAAGGTTTCATCAAAATTGATATGTTCCTCTTAGTTATAGCCCTTGAGAACCAACCTATATTTATTTCTAACCAAAATACTCCTTCATCTAAATTATTTCTAAAGACTTATTTATTCCCAATGATGGGTCTATTTGGAGGCATAGGGACCAATTCTCATACTTGATTTTTTCTTCAAATTGATTAAGCTCATCTTGCATAGCTATGATCCAATTTTCACCACTCATGGATTTCAAGTGAATCTTAAGTTCCACTTGAGGTAAAAATGTTAATTATTTGTAGATGTTACCTATTGATAATCAAGTGGTCATTCCCCTAGATGGATCACCAATTATGATCTCTTGAGGATTTCCATACATATATCTCGAAGCTCTTAAGAGACTACCTTGATCCTCTTAAGGAGAAATTGGAGGAGCATCTTCCTCTTCTTTAAGTTAATCCTCCTTATTTTTTACCATTCTTATTCAAGCAAGCCATCAGTTTGAATTGACATATCTACTTTATGATCATTTGTACCTTTCATACTAAAGGTAGATTCACTAAAAAAACATGTACCAATTCTTCAACTACTAAAGTTCTTTTGTTAAATATCAAATAAGTTTTACTATTTAATGAATAGCTAATGAAAATACCTTTATCAGCTTTAGATTCAAACATACCCAAATTACTTTTCTTGTTGATTAGGATAAAGAATTTACAATCAAATCTGCAAAAATATCCTACATTTGGTTTTTTACCTTTATAAATTGCATGGGTTGTTTTCTTGAGAATGGATGGAATCAACACGTGATTCATCACATAGCTAGTGGTTGATACAACTTCAGCTCAAAAGTGCTTGGCAATCTTAGAATCACATAGCATGGTCCTTGATACTTCTTCCAAATTCCTATTATTTCTCTCAACCACACCATTTTGTTGTGGAGTTTTGAGGTTAAGAAGTTATGGGAGAACCCATTTTGATCACTGAATTCAATGAAGTTGCATTTTTATTTATCGTGATAGAATTTTATCACATGGATCATTATTCCCTTTTCAGCCTAGACTTTCTTGAAAGTACAATAAAAGCATTAAATGCGACATCTTTAATGGAAAGAAATAAATTCCATGTATACTGAAAGTAATCATCCATAATCATTAGTGCATGCCTACAATCACTCATGCTATATATCCTAGTAGGTCCAAGTAAATCCATATGCACTAGTTCAAGTGATTTAGATGTGATCACAATATTTTTAGGCTTGAACGATACTCTATGTTATTTTCCTTGTTGACATGCATTACATAATCTATCTTTTTCAAAGTTTATTTTAGGAAGACCGCAAACTAAATCTTTTCTAGCTAATTTGTTTAATAAATTCATACTATCATGTGTTATTCCCTTATACCATAACCAAGCATCATTATCTAATAAATTAAGCATGTATTGTGTAATTTAATTTATTTCACATCAAACATACAGACATTGTTAATACATGGACATATAAATAGTATGGATTTATCTATGAAATTTGAAATCATGCAGTGAGAGAAATTTACTAAAAATCCCTTATCAAAAAGTTTACTAATGCTAATTAGACTATGTTTAAGATCGCTAACTTAGTACACTTCATCAAGGAAGGGTTTAGAGTTACTGACAATAATGCTACCAACTCCAATGATGTTTCCTTTGGAGTTATAGCTAAAAGTAACACTCCTTCCATCATAAGATGTTAATTTTATAACATGGTCTGATCACCCGTCACGTGCCTTGAGCACCCACTATCTAGGAACAATGTGTGATTTCTTGTCTTCATTTTGAAGCAAACATGCAATCACAAATATCCTAATTACTATACCTTTTTAATGGGTCCTTTTAGGGTTAATATTCAATTATCGTGGGATATTTCCCATATACACCCATGCTTGTTTGAATTTTGATATAGCCTTAACATTTTTAGTAAAACCATAAGATGAATCAACATGTCCGGTTCTACCACACACATTCCAAAACATTTTCCATTTATATGCAAAAGTGAGTTTTGCATTCTTGGTATACCTATACATTTAATATGAATTCCCACTTTTCCCACACAGATTACAAGCACTAGACGTAGGAGAGACATGTATTTGATGAGACTTGGAGGCATTCACAAAAAGAAAAAAGAAAAAAAAACTTTAGAGTTTGGTGTTTCATTACCTGTTTGTCACCATAACCTAAACCCTCATAGTCCTTGTACTATTTTTGAGAACCTAGCAACAAGTTTAATCCTACTTCACTGTTAGTGAAAGTATAGGATACCTTGACAAACTTATCGCACTTATCTTGTAGATCAACTAACTTTTACTGAAGTTGATATATCTTCACCTTTTGATCAACAACAATGAATTTCTTATATGCATAAAATTCAATGGATTTTTCAATTAACTCAATTTTTAATGCAATATGAAAGATTCTAAGATATTTTAGTCATTAAGTAAGTTTATACAATTAATTTAAGTGATTATAGAGTTGTTTTCCCTTATTGTATCATTTCTTAGTCACTTTTTTTATTTTCATGTTGAGAATCATGCAAAACACATAACAGTTCATCATATGAATATAGAGTTTTAGATTATAATTCATTATCATCATCATAATTATCATCAAAGTTGGAACAACAGGTGGAGAAGAAGGACTTATCTCCGAGTGTCACAAAATATAGGTTTTCTACCTCTTCTTATTCTTTGGATGGTTCTACTTCACTTTCTCCAAATACAGCCATTACCTTCCTTAGAGATATTTTTTCTTGTCTTTCATTTCCTTTGCTCCTTGCAAGTTGTTAGGAAATCTCTTTTCTAAAATCATAACGATCTAGAGTAACATATTTGGGCTTGACACAGTTGTTACACTTGATCTTGTCATCCTTGGATGAGTTCCTTAGCCTTTATGAAGTGTTGGAAGGTTTTCTTCATCATCTTCCACTTCCATGTATTCCATCTATAGATCAAAGAAATCTTTTGAATTGATTAGTGATTAGTGACAATTCTTCTTCATCCATTGGACCTTCATCATCTCCTTATCTATCTTCAACCTCTTATTTCATCAACACATCCTTTTTTCTTTAAAGAGGATGAAGCTTTTAGAGCTAGAGCCTTCTTCTTATTTTCTTCACTAATGTCTTCCATTTTGGATTGATGGACCATGATATTTCCAAAGATTTTATTGGTATTCATATAATTAAGGTATCTTTCTTCTTCAATAAATGTGGCTTTTGGAATCCACTCTTTTTCAAGACCTCTCTACACCTTTCTTACTTGTTCTTCCTCTATTATGATTTTCACCCAAATCTTTGTGGTTTTTCGTGATGGAATTTAATAAATTGCTCAAATCATTTATTAATTCTCCTTGCTTCATATAGAAGAGTTTGTATTCTCTAACATGAAGAGTTATTCTCTAATTATTTACTTGTGTTATTCCTTCATGCATCAAGATAAGTTTGTCCCACATTTCTTAGGTTAGGTCATGCTGCATGATTTTATTAAATGATACCCTTTCTCTCCAAGCAAACATTGCAAGATTATGATGGTTCTATTGTTAACAATGAGCTTCTTTTTATCAGCATATATGATTTTAAATCATGTTAGCTCAACCATCGTGCCATCAACATCCTTCATGATTTTGATTAGGCAATCAATTACAATAAGCAACATATCATTATATTGAACCTTGATGAAGAACATCAGTATGTTCTTTCAAGAAGAGAAATTTTCTCTGTTGAAGATTGGAAGCTTTGCGATGGTGACTCCTTCACTCAATCCCATTTAATCTATTCCTCTTGAGGATGATATTTTCAACTTAGATTTTTAGATCCTTTTTGAGTTGGAAAGATCTGATGCCAATGAAAGAACCCTACAGAGGGTGAATAGGGCTTTTGGAATGGAAATGAGAAAATAAAATTTTGATATACAGTGTATAATGGTTTGAGAATAGAATTTTTCTACTTCCATACAAAAAAAGGTTTGCCTTTTAGATTTTGAATATCAACTGTGGTTTTTAATGACCATTCTTCTCTTAGTTTATAATCCTACTATTTTAATGACCTTCTAGGATGTGATTTATAAGTTGACCTATTTATTCTCACTAGATTTATGGATCTACTAATCTGATGACTTTTTTCAAAAATTTTAAGTAACACATAACCTTAATATAATGAGTTTTTAAGGGCAATTATGGTTGATTACAATGTATCTCACAAATGATACTAATGTGAAAGTGGAAGAACAATTTTTTAGTGTAATGCAGTTAGAATGAATTAGATATTAAAATCAATAAGTAATTTCTAATTGAGCAGAATGAGCATAAAAACTTTTAAAAATAACTCAACTTGATATGAATATGAAAGTAAGTAGTTGATAATTAATTGAAGTAAATAATTGATTTTTGTAATTATTGATAGCTCCAAAGTTGTTTGCATGTTGCCTCATAAATGTTATTTATACTTGTGTACTACTGTGTAGTTGTTGAAGTAAAATAGCACATATCCATTGCATGAGAAACTAACATATTTTTAGTATTTTATGTTGACCATTCAATTGGTTTTTCAAACAAGCCAACTAAATATATTCATACCTTAGATGAAAATGTTACCGTTACATAAACTAATTCATCAGTTATTGAAACCAGTTGATCAGCTTCGTGTTGTAAATAGTTGGCCCTATAAATATATTTTAAAAGTAGGATGATTAAATAAACTATTCGATGTATTCTTTATAATAGTCGATCAGTTTACTCAAGCTAGCCGATCGGTTTACTCTCTAGGAAAAAATAATTTCTCAATTCATTTCAACCCTTAGTCTGGTTGGTCAAATTAGCATATTTGTTTATCAAGCAATTGATGTATTTAAACATAGATGAAATGGGTTTTGTAGGAATAAAACCCATAGATTGGTTAATCAATCCAATTGATCGATTTCTAAACCAGTTGATTGGTTTGGTGAAAATAAGTGATGTACTTAAATAGAGACAAAATAAATTTCTATAGGAGTAAAACCATGGACTAGTTAGTCACACCAATCAATCAATTTCTAAACTAGTCAATGTGTTTAAACAAAGGCCAAATGGTTTCTAAAAGGGCAAAACCCATTGATTTGTTAGTTAAATCAATCAACTAGTTTTATCAACCAATCAATATATTCAAGTAGAGACCAAATAGCTTACTACAAAAGCAAAACCCATGGATTGGTTAATTAAACAATGGATTGATTTCTAAACAATCATTTGGTTTAAAACTAGTCAATCAATTTACTTAGTTGATTTGTTTGAGTTTTTACACATTTAGCACCCCAGTTTTGAAGTAAACCAATTGTTTGATCTTGAAACTTGTCAATTGGTCCTAATTGGAGCCAATATGATCAAAAACACTTTTGAAAGAGTTTAGGATTAAAATAAACATGTAATTTTTATCAAAATAATTCTAAGATTGATTTTAAAATGTCCCAAGTAATTAGAACCAAAAGTGTTTTTCTCATCCTATTTTACAAGATAGCTTAGGACATGAAATATAGACCTTGAGATTTTAGTCTTAGTTGTCTTAATATAGTCTTCTCTTGTGCATTGAAACTCGATTTCTCTTTTTAATGTGCATATGAGAAATTATTTGAGTAAGTGTGTTTTTACTTCTTCTTTTTTTTATCAGTCATAGCTCATACATACTTAAACAACTATGTTAACTCATTTCAATTCATTTCTTAACATAAAAACAAGGTTTAAGACATTGATTGACCTAGGAGGTCAACAAATATCAATCTAAATGATGGATAATGATGGATTAGTGAACTTATGAAAGAAATATTGAATCTTGATGTAGGATGAATGTGTATTATGATGATGGATGAAAGTTGAAGGTGAAGAATGCTCTAGACATGACGTATGATGGAGGTTAATTGTGTGTGGGAGGTAGGGTCTCTTGAGTTTATGATGTATTTATAAGGGTCAAAGAAAACTTTTGAGGCCTTTAGATCGTATTATAGGTTGTAAATAAGATAGGATTTAGTTTAGCAAAGATATCAACCAAAGATATTATACTTCAAGGAGATTTTGGGTTGGCATAGACGTGCTGAATAGCACAACTTTGGCTTTAACATTTATCACCCATTGTAACTACTTTATGTACTTTAGTCATAAATTTCTTGTCCAACCTTTAAATTTAGTGATTAAAAATGATTTGGAAAACTAAAAAAAGTATCTACATCTTTTTGTCTTCAATATCATTCCAAATTTATATCGGATCATGTCCAAAATTTTGATTTTCATAGGATTGTATTCTTTTTCTTATCTAACCATGCATTCACACCTTATTATTGCTTGTATTTCTCTACAAACCATATCATTTTAGATCATTTTCTTCATAATTGATCCCAAAAAAATGTGTGTGGTTTAAGAGAGGAAAACTTGGTGTTTTAAAAGGAAAAGTATGAATATCATAAATATAGGACATAAATTACTCTTATGAATAAAATCACAAAAACAAAATCTATGTGGAGAATAGTGGTGTTAAAAATTGTGTCCACCACATTACATGCCCAATACTCACGTTATCAAGAGATACGGGAAGATTGGTCCTAGGAGGTGAAGAGAAGAATAATAAAGCACAACAACTACATTTGACATGGATAATCTAGATGGAAAAAGTAGTTTGGAGTAGAGTATTCATTGATAATC
The DNA here is from genome assembly GCA_039764185.1 of Tamarix austromongolica. NCBI lineage: Eukaryota > Viridiplantae > Streptophyta > Magnoliopsida > Caryophyllales > Tamaricaceae > Tamarix > Tamarix austromongolica. Next base: position 26,774,653 of record CM077817.1, read on the forward strand.
ATATAAGATATGGAAACAAAACAACTAAAATAAATCCTTATTTGGTATGGAGCCCATCTTCAATTTATAGCCTTTAGTGTCTTATGGGATTAAGTTTTACCAATTAAAGCCTTTATAAATAGACATCTTATCAAAAATGAGGCAAACATGAACATGGAAGATATATGCCATGACAACATAAGGCATCCTAACAATCTACCAGTTACTCTCTCTATCAATTTATTTAACTCCATTAGGGTCGTAAACTTACCATGGGATACACAAGGACGCTAGGATACCCCTGCTTGTAAATGTACATGCACAGGTATCTTCACTACAGAGTCAACTTATAATGAAATCATATGTAGAGAAAGCGAAGTATTTTTAGGAGACTGGAATTAAATTTGGAACATTGTAAAGCACCATGTATTTATCTAATGATGTGACTCTTACAACATCAGAGATTAACTTTGAATTTTTTCCATTTCAATAGAAAGATCATCCAAGGTACCACTTGTTATGTCTATCAAACTACCCTAGAAGACTACACACATTGATTCAAGTCTGGTAATTCCTCTAAAAAAGTTTAGGAAACTCTAAAGACAAACACAATCATTGATTCTAATAGACAATATGACTTATTAAAATGGACAAAACAAAAATTCCCTAACACAAATTTATGTATATGGAAGATACCTTGGGGATCTACTTTTACTATTGCTTTCTCGACTATTTGGTAATGTAAAAATGAAATTGTCTTCCAATATAAATATACCTATAATATCTTTGCCACAATTTTTAAGATGGATGCTCAAATAGACCTTTCTTTTTAACAATAGGAAAAATGAAAAAAATAAGAATCCAAATCAAACTACACTACTACAAAATAAAGATTTGAAAATGACTAATTGATAATGATTATCTAAAAAATGATGTCAAAAGTATGGAAATATAAAAGCGTGTCTAGAAAAAGGTCATGATAATGGTTGTATAAAGAAACCATCATTAATTACCCAACATTTAATAACGATTTTTTAGTAAAAACCATTTTCATAAACATTTAATGATAGTTTTAAAAGCAACCGTTATCAAAAACTCATTAAAAATAAAACACATTGCTACTACAGGGCATATTCTCACAAGCATCAACCTCAATCATATTGATTTTCTCTTCTTCTCTCTCATATCCCATCCTTGCCCTTGAGATTTCCTTTGATTTCTTGTCCTCTTAAACATCTTTGATTTTCTTTCCTCTCAATGTCCTTTTATTTGGATATTGCAAGGTGTATACAAAAAAGATCTAGGAAAAGATGAAACAATGCGGTCGTTTATGGTTGCTGGCAATGTAGGTAATTTCTTCTAGATATCCTTATGTGCCATTCAATTTTATGATTTTATTGTTGTTTTTTATAGTTTTTATTTTGTATATCTAAGAAAAAAATTCCCTTAGATCTTGCAAAAACCATTCTTTTATATTTGGGAAAATGTGTTTCCTCTAGATTTGGTAAAATAAAATACAAATTCATTTAGTTTCATATATGTTTAATGCATGTATTGGGTTTTTTATGCGATTTGAATTTGATCCTTTGAAAAATCTATTTTTCAAGATCTGGGAAAATAAGAATGACTCTAGTTTCACTGTTCTCCATGCAAGTATTGGGTTTTTTGTGCATTTTGAATGTTATCTTTCGCTTTATGTTTCATTTCATTTATTTGTGTATTTTTTTTATAAGAATATCTAAATAAATTGTGTGGTTCTTGGTAGTTGACTATTTGTGATTATTGTTGAAGTGTATGTTATAGTTCTATAGAAAATAATTTAGGGTTTATGTCCTTCACGCTTCTTAATTTCATTCCCATCTTTGGTTTGTATTATCTATTATTCTTCAATTGCTAGTTTTGATAACGATTTTAGAGAAAATCAACATTAAAGCTTCCTTGAATTACACTTTTAATAACAGTTTTAATGAAGAAACATCATTAAAAGTTAGTTGTCAATTTTATTTTATTTTTTTACAATTTTGGTTTGTACCATTATTGTATCTTTGATAACAATAGCTTTGATGATAGTTCATAACCATTATTAAGACCTTAACTTAACTATTATTAAATCTTTATTTCATAGTAGTATAAACTCGTAGGATGGAAACCTTCAAATTTAAGATAAGTAAAATTTAATATAGATGGTTTAGCTATCCAAGAGGGTGACAAGAGGTTGGAGAAGGGGTCATAAGAGACTATATAGGTTAGTGGATTGTTGGGTTTGCTAGAAATATTGGTGCCGCTAATAGTTTTTTAGCAAAAATATGGGCTTCGAGGGACAAGTTACAAATAACAAAAACTCTAAGTATCATGCACGCACACATGCATGGAAGAAAAAAACAAAAAAAAATAGAAAAAAAAACAAAACAAAACAAAGCTACATGCAAGGCATTATAGTTACAATCTCTAGTTAATTAAAGACCATAAAAGGCAAATCTCAGTGATGTTACCCTAGCCAACATTTTAGCTACCAATGACCATGATGAACTAATAAGACTACACTAAAAATAATGTCATTGAGATCATTGTCGGCACTTCCATCCACGTTTAACAATATCATGGCCATAGGTGGGAGTATCAACATGCATGGTGCAAAAAGTGTTGAGGTTGGTGAAAAACATTTAGCGTTGGCAACCATGTTCTTTCATGGAAATTCATAGCAACATTATTTATGGCATAATATCTAGAGCTTATTTTTGTTGATCTATTTTAATTTGATCTAATCTTATTGGTACTAATCTAATCTAATCTAATTAATGCTCATGAAAATAATAATTATGATATTAATGTTTATAATATTATTAGTTATAGTAATTAATTATGATAATTATAATAATAGTTATTGTAATAATTATTATAATCATTGTATTAATAATTATGCCATTAATCATAATTACAATAATTATATTAATAATAATAATTTTTATAATTAATGTATTAATTATTATGTTATTAATTACAATTATAATAACTATATTATTAATACTAATAATTATATTATATATTATTATCATTATTATTATTATTATTATTATCACTATTATATTTATATTAATAATTAGTATAATAATTATATTGATAATAGTTAGTATTACAATAATAATTATCATAATATTATTACTTATTAATATTAATAATATTAATATTAATTAATTCTAATAATAAATATAATAGTTATTATTATCAATTATTAATATAATTTATTAATATTATTGTTGATATTATTAAATTAATTATTGTTATCAAAATATTATTAATGAGTAATGAAAAATAACTAATAAATATATTAAATGAATAATAATTGCTATATAATATAATGAGCCAAAAATATTTAGTATTAATAATAATTATTATTACTATATGATTACTAATTAATATTTGTAGTTAATTAGCATCAAAAATTATTATTATTATTATTATTATTATTTACACTTTTAAATTAATTATTATTTTTAATCATTATAATTAATAGGATTGCTGTTAATTTTTTATTAATTATGAATTATTAATAATCATAATATTATTATTGCATAATTAATATTAATATTAATTCATGTTAGCATTGTTACTTATTATCATTTAATATTATCAAATTAATTCTTACTTTTATTAATTATTAATATTATTAGTTTTATTATTAAATCAATTATTACTAATGTTTATCATAAAATTAAAAAATGTTAATATTATTAATCTTCTCATTATTAGCTTTACATTGCTGAATAAATACTAAAATTATTAATTATTGATATCAATATTAATATAATGTATTCTTAGGGCTTGTTTGGCATAGGAGTAATAGAGGTGGAAAAATGTTTCCTCTATTTATATCTTTTATATTAAGTATTTAATAATAATAAATATAATTTTAATAAAATACCCATTTTAGATCAAATTAAGATCTAAAATAGATGTTTATTAGAATAAAAATATTTAATTTAAAATAAATTATATAAGATATAAAAAATATGAAAATAATTTTTCCACCCCTATGATTACCATACCAAACAAGCACTTCTTAGTATCAATCTCATCCGATAAACTATAAAGAAGAGGGCCTTAGTCAACAAAAGAGATCATTAAGGACGCCTTGGTTGCGTCAGATCTAGAGATCCCAGCACCCCACTAAGAAAATTGAAGGCCAGGGCACAAGCTTACAAATGTTAGAAGTGATGCCTGGACTCATCTTCTAGATAATGTAACCCTTGAGCAGTCACTCAGCGTAGGTGGCGGTGACAGCCATCATCAAGAGTCGACTAACGCCACAAGGGTGCCACATTGGTGAGTAAAATATCCCGTAAAGCCAACTGTCTAAGTCTCCTGTACCTCTCTCTCTATCTTTTTTTTTTTTTTTAATATGTGGGTCCACCATTTTTGGATTACAATCCATCACATGTGCCCCACCGCCCCTACCCTAGGCCCACATGAAATACGTGACATAATGGCAAAAACTAAAACTCGTGAGGCGTGACCTCTTAGTTTGATGATTAAATCCTCGTTCAATTTTTTAGCTCAGCCTTTTCTATCGAGTCATTTATTCTTATGGTATATTTAATTTTGGATAAATAAAGATTAATAAAAGTAAATCAAATAATTTATTTTATTTGAAAACAAATTTTGTTAGCATAAATAAGGTAGATCGATATTAAAATTTTACCTTTATTTGTCACAATTAATATTGTTTTATTAACTTATAATTTCTTAAATAATAGAAGTAAATTTATAATATAAATAAATTTTATACATTTACCTTAATTTAAATAAAATTTTAAAAATATTTATCTTAATTTATTTATATCATATTAATATCATTCAAACAATATTCTAAAATATTCATCCTAACTTACCTTTATTTCTATCTCCTTGATTAATTTTTTATATTTACTATCACCTTTATTCACTCCATTTAAAAGAGACAATTAAGAGAAGATACCTCTTCTACCTGATACAACCAACGATGGATGTAATTGGAAACAAAACGTCTAATGAATCACGCCATCCTCAAGAAACAAATGGGAAGTCCCGAAGGCAAATTAGGCACTTTGGACACGCATTCTCAAGTCCAAGTGCCCTATTGCACGGCTCTCCAATGCATCACCAACAGGCACCATCTTAACCTTTTCTAGTAGCGTCGGTGTTCTTGCTTGCTACGTTTTGAAGGACTAGGAAGTTGGAAGGAGCTAAAACACGTAGAGATTTGCTTCCATACGCATACAAACAAAACATGCGCCCAAAATATCGGTCGATCACGCAATCCCCGCTGCACACCAGCATCATTTCTCAGAAAGAAAGTCTCAAAAGAGAAAAATGAGTACAGGAAAAATACGTGGATCGACCAAGCCCCGCGCATCATTGCATTGATTGAAATTTGATTCAACATCATAACCACCGACATTACAACAAAACCAAAAGAAAGCCCTAAAATGCAGCTCCGCCTGCTTTCCTTATGTTAAAAGGCTCAAAAAGGTTTGTAGAACACAGAGATAAGTCTGTAATAAAAAAAAAATAAACGCACGCAAGAAATTATAACAGCTTCAGCAAATCACAATTGGAGAAAATAAATGTCTAACGCTATTTTATGCATTAGTAGCCATCAATGATCTAAAGACGGAAGACCAAAAAGAACGGAAAAAAATATATATAATGATAAAAACGCGCAATAAAATGGGGCAGCAAGAAGCTTCAATGAAAATTTTACATGGTGCGCCTGTCCCCAGATGACCATTTATCCCTCCGCAGACTCTGACACAGGCAATGTGACCGACTCAAACAAAGGCTGAGAAGGCAGAGCCAACTACCCAAGTTTAGCCAGCAACACAATCGTTTCTTCACCCCCATCATTTTTGTATATTTGTCCATCCGGCCTCAAAACTCTTGAGATTTTCTTACACAACGGCTCACCTTCTTCTTGAATTCATCCCTATCATCTCTCCATTCTTTCTGCATTCACATAATAAATGGGGGAAAAAATGAATAATTTGCTTTTGAATGAACCAACAACTAAAATATACCAAAGAAATATAACACCAGAGTCCCCGAGTGCAATGCTCATGAAAAGTGAGAGGTTGGGGAGTTCATATGAAGTATAATCTGTCAATCTGGGACCATTCTGATATCACGGTCTACAACTAAGCCATAGTGGCATGCAAAAAATGGATTATATGTATATCACCAACCATCATCTCCAGTTGTAATTGGGCAATAACACCATTGCACCGTGGTTGATCCTCCATTTACATATATATAGTCAGGGGGCATCTAAAGGGTATGAATCAAAGATCAAGAAGAAAAGCAGAAAAAGGAAGTGAGAAAAGAAAAGAAAAAAGGGAGTACTTACTGCGGCTTCGACATTGGCAGGAGACTCATCATTTGGGCTTGAGAGCATTGAAATGATACTTAAAACTATGCTCTCAACCTGCATTTTGGAATCATATCAGTCAGCTCGACGAGTTTAGAGTCTAATAACTCCTTGCATTGAATTCATAAATAATTTACATTTCCACGTTGGACCCAAGCTATTATATTACAGCTTTAGATGACTGCTACACAATATCAGACACAGAGTTCTATTTCATTTTATTGTTTTATCCATGGTGGGGGAGGGGCGAATGAGGATTCGCTCTCTTCTTCCACCATCATATTACCATGTTCCCGGCCAAACTAAAAGAATTCAGACATCAATTCAAGGAGGAGTAGCTCAACAGGTTCAGGAAACCAATTAAATAATTGTGCGCAAAGGAAACTGCCTTCCTTGTTACAATTATCCATCATCAAGATAAAATAAAGAGACTGCTCCATGCATAATGCCCCTGCAGATTGTTGTCATGTAATCATTTGAAACCTAACATAAATCACGACTTTGTTAGAGTTTGGGGAGGTCAATTTACATACAACCCCACCTCTACCAGAGGAATGTTTCTAAAAGATCTACAGACAATATACTGCATGAGGCAAGATTTGATCCCGACCCCTCTAGTGACACCCCTAAGTCTTAAATCCTTTGAAAAAAGAACCCAATGCAAATCATACATGTTCATTACATGGCTTCCAAAAAAGAACGTCAACTGATCCTTGATTTCACAACAGCAAACCATCCAACTGAGAAGGATCAGGATGCTTGTGCAAATGTCGAGCAGTCTAAACACTCACACACCTATGAAACAACAATGCTCTACCATTTTCCACTGTATCACTATATTAAGGTACTATCAAGCTAAACTTCATAATCAGATCCAACTGGTAGCTACATTAAAATTCAGCACACACAGGTATTAGCATTTTAAAGACATCTACTATCAAGGAACCATCAGCTCCCTTGGAAAGTTTGCAGATTTGGAATGACATCTTGTTATATCTCCTTCCAAAAACGATAAAAAAGAAACAAAAAAGAAAGAAAGAACATAAGAAGGAAATTCTCCAGTTTGTATCATTTCAACAACAGAGTCGTGGCCCTATGCTCATAAACCATTGAAACTAACTCTTATCTCCCCATTTCTAATCAAGTACGGTATGCATAATTGTAGTCAGGAGTCCAATTAGAACAGCCATAAAGACACAGCTTTGATTAAATTAAGCTAAAAGAATGGAACCAGCTCTCCTAATCTGAGTCGCCAGTCAAACTTTGAGGTGGCACCTGAGACACATCAACAAAGAAGCTGGACCTCAACATGGCAAGTCTCACCTTCCCCGGAAACCAAATGACTCAAATTTTGTAGCTCCTATTTAATAAACACAGCATGAAGTTGGCTATAACCCCAGAAAACAAAAGAGAAGGAGCTTCAAAGTCTAAAATCTGAATATATTAAACTCAGGCTGTGAAGTCTGAAGCTTAAGGCAATACCAGGCGCTGAATTAGAGAAGTGAATTTAGAGCTAGCGCAAACAATCAATCTCCATTGATCGACTTTTATCCTATACATCTGCAGTGAGTGACTTTCCTTGGTAAAAGAACCATATAGAAACCACAGAGGCCACCATCACATTGCAAACAAGAGCTCTTTTACTATGGCCATACAAAAAGAACTGATATGAAGGCACATGAACATGATGAAATGGTTTTCCGAGTGCAGGTTTATTATGTTTCTCATTCGGCATCTGCAACATCTTCAAAAGAACCTAAAACCCTCTCTAAAAGACGCTTTAAGTCTTAACAGCAACCACTTGCCACTCCTAAGACAAGTGATCGCAACTTTCCTCAGTCCGATCTCATAGCTACAGCCTGAAGCTCTGATGAACCAAATCCAATTGGTCTACAAAACTTGCATCCCATGGAAACTTAACAACCCCAAGTCCAACCCAATCAAGCACTTTCCTTCCAATATACAATTGTACAATAGCTCAAAAATACGCATCGCAATCTTCAAGTTGAAGACCACAAATTTAGGTAGATAACTCATGGCAAAACCTCGGTTCAGGGGGCTGTAGGCAAATATTTTTTGTGAGCCTATACACGTAAAGGGGGAAAAAAAGAAAAAATTGCACTCAATATGAATCAAACACAAGACCTCCGTTTTTCAGTTCAATGCTTATCCAACTAAGCTATTACCATAAAGTTGTCAAATACAATACATACATACATATATATATGTATTATAAGAAATCGGGACGCCCATTTTTTAAAATCTCTGCAGCCCTAACTACTCAAAGCAGAAGTTCCCTGTCCAAGATGCAATGCAATGCAAACTCTTATTAGTTGTTACGAGTCATGTAACAGGTCCATAGACTAGTTACATCTCAAAGATGTGCCTTCTTCAACAATGAAATATATGAGCTTAAATCACTGCAGCAAGTTTAATGACATAATGAAATACCATGGTATGATTTACATGAACACATGGCAAACCAACCTTTACCAGGTAAGTGGATCGGTGTATTGTCACAATTCGTGACTTCCCAAGCATCTAGCAGATGATCCTTGTGAGTATGGGTGTTCTTTCGTTGTCTAATGGTTACTAATAGGGATAATGTCTCATATACGACTCAATGTATTTTCCATACATATTTTTATGTTGTTATTGAAAGATGTTGCGTATATTCAGCATGGTGTTCAACAGGAATGCATCTGGCTAGGAATCACTGAGGATGTAACAATTGGCATCAAAATAACTTATTACCACATTATTCAACAAGCATTGCCCCATGTTCTTGGATATACCCTAAGGGATTATTGCTGGTACCTTGGGCATTCCAACATGTTCTTGAATAACCTCAAGGGATTGTTTCTACCTCATTGGTGCAAGCACATTGTGGGAGGCCCGGCTTCACCAGGATGAAATGTAGGGGTCATATGTGTTGCACGAGTTCAATGACAAAGTACTGCCAATGGACGTGGTTTGTTGCAAGGTCCAAACCATTGAAATGAGTTGTTGAGAGGCGTACGGTGAGACAATCTCGAATGCACAAACTTAAGTCACTACAAAAAGGTGGGTTGGTTCTCGCACTCTGTGAGGCAACGTATAATATTTGTGTGATGTTTTTTTAATACTAGGCAAGCTTTAAAGGATTAAAGGACTATCAAGGGGAGAATGTCTAAGATGTAGAAAAGCAACGTTACAACAACTATGTTCAGCAAAATGAGGGTATTTGCAATTTTGGGTGGGAAGAATGTTATGTTCCGTGACTTCCCCAAGCATCTAGCCCATGAGCCACACGAATATGAATGATCATTCGCTGCCTAATGGTTACTAATGTCAATATTATGTCGGTGTCCCTTCAATACATCTATTTGTGTTGTTATTGTTGGATGTTACGTATATTTGGCATGGTGCTTAGTAGAAATGCAACTCGATGCTAGTCGCGCCAGAGGCACAAAGGTCTGAACCTCTAAACATGTGACAGCATGAGTACAGAGTAACTTTACATCATCTAAAACTTATTGCTTCCAGCTTAGGTGTTCAAAACTGATATCCACATCAACCATATTGTAGTAGCTTTTGTCATCCCCACAAGTCTCCATTACTTTTCTCCCAACACCACCCTTCATTGGGCAAAGCTTATCAAACCCAACAAACCCAAGGATAAGCATGTAAAACGAACTGCAACAAGTTCAGCTACACCTACAAGTGTGGGCAGTGGGATTATGGACACAAATTAAGCATAGAAATTTCTGCGGGGTGGGGTTGGAAAGACTCAACAATTCATCACAACAATAGCATGACATCAGATAAGAGATTCACACATTCATACCGTATGCACAGGTGACCAGCGCTCACTCGCAAGCTCGTACCCATTGGGATCATCACCAGGTGGATGAAGAATTGAAATACACACCTTCCCGTCTGAATAGACTGCAAAAGACCATCACATTAGATTAGATTGGCTGCATGTCAGGCAGATAACACCCCTTCTCCTTGCATTGTGCAGAATCCTAAAGGAGCATGATAAAAAAAAAAAATATATATATATATATATATATATATACAGTATGCAATCCCCGGAAACAATAAAGCTAAATGCCCAAAGCATGGTACTCACCATTGGGATGCCACATCTCGGAGGTAAACTTAACAGTTGGAGGGCTGTTTGGATAATTAGATGGAAAGCTCATTATGGCATTAAAAAAGCCCCCTTCACTGCAACAGAAAATATATAAATACTCTGGCAGCTTAAGAGAAGAAACAAGGCAGAAAGACATTATCAACCTAAATAATGACGACAAATGAACTATTCCATACAGATCCATATACAAAAATCAAAAAAGGCACTAGATGGAATATGAAGCCCAATTAAGTAAAATTATCTAAAGGTTAAAATATATTTAGTCAGATATCAACTCCATCATCAATCCTACTCTTACAGTAACCTACTCTAATATAAATCCAACGGGAAAGCATTTTATATTTCCAATCATCAGTCGCAGCCAATTCATGAATTACATAGCAGGGATCAAATAGCATCCCACCGCATGTAGTATGTTGCTAAACCCTAAACCCTAGGAGAAATATACAATTGGGATCAATTCAAATACAAAAGCAATGCATTGTGCCAAAATTAAATCTTTGAGGAAATATTATTTAAATCCAAGAGATATATCCCCCGAACAGCCCAAAAACACCATGCAGTCGACACAAGACGAAATTAACAAAAAAGGAAATTAAGATGACAAAGGATTCGGAACTTGAGGCGAGAATCGAAAAGAACAACTCACTAAAGTGTATCTGGGGGTCCAATAATTGTAACACTCCATTCAAACACATTAGTCTCATCTACCAAGCCCGCCGAGAACCCATCCACGGGATTTTTACAAAGATCTGAAGAACATGAATAACCAAATCGATCAATTCTAATCGATAAGCAACCGAAACAACAACTATGGATTAAAACAAAAACGCAGAATTACCAAAAGATTAGTGGACCATTTAGAAAACGATTCTCACCTCTAAGCTGCTTTTGAAGCAAAAGAGTTGCTTGAGATGCAGAACCCATCAATGAAAGAGAAAGGAAAGGAAGAAAAACAAGAAGGTGGCAGAGTGATGCGAGAAGATGGTTCTAGAAATAGCGGGGAGGAAAGTAAAGAATGATGTGGGGTACTTAAAAGCGGAAGGTAAAAGAGAAGCTGAATAAAGATCAGAAATCGGTAGCAAAAGAGCAGCTCGCCAACTACGCAGGTATAAATAGAACGGTGGCATAATTTACTGGCAGTATTTTTTGCTTTTTAGCCTCTTCCGAGAAACAGTAACTATTTTGATTGTTTAAATTTCACTTACGTATGTCATTGTATGTGTATTGGGGGTAGTGAAGCTTAGGTGTGAATTTAGGATCTAAAATGAAATAAATTTTATAATTTTGAGATTAGCATTTTACCAGGAGTATAATGAGCAGTGCAGACTATTTTTATGAGTTTTAAGTGTAAAATTGTATTTATCAAATCTTTTACATAAATGTTGATATATAATTTAGCAAGGTTTGGAGTTATATGAAATTATTTATGAATTTTAAAAACTTTAAGGTGATTTTATGTGAATAACGGTATTTTGATTATTATACATTAATTTTGAATTCTTGGGATTTAAATAAATAAATAAAATGTTAATAAAATGAGTGTGATAATTGGGTGTTGTTAGATGAGTGTGTTCGGTACTTTAATTAAATTGGTTATTCATACTTGAAGAGAATTCTAATATTTTGAGCTTAGTATTCCTATTTAATGTTTCATCCAAAAATAATAATTGGTCAATTATGGACCATTAAGCATGGTATATACCTCTTCTAAGCCTAAAATGGATTTAGTAGTCTTAAAGGCTTTTTAGTCTTTTTATTTAATTTATTTTGACCTTATATGTTAATCATTGTTCATTTAGGTATTTTGAGCTTAGTATCCTTATTCAAAGTTAGTCGCTTATGGCAAAAGATCTTGAGTCGAGATATGTATCGTTCAAGGTAGATATTCGAGTTAGGCTAGGCCATTTTACTATTATTATTATTTCTCTTTTACGATCCTAGGTGCCTTACAAGGTTCAAAGAAGCCTCATGTAATACCCAGTTTTTAGAAAACCCTAATAATTATAACCGATAATTATGTGTATTAGTTATAATAATTATTATAGGGTGTTTGCTAAAAATATTATTAATACTTGTAATATTATTACGACTTATTAGTTATAAAATTTAATTAGGCTAAAATATACTAGAGGGTGTGTATTAAAATTTAAACCTAGGTTTGGGTCGTAACCGGTATCTATTTCGTCAAATAAACTTATTCCAGTAACTGGATAATTTTTACTCAGATACTTTACCCGATTTGATACCTAAATAAATTACCTCTGCCCTAGTCTATTTTTTTACCTCACCTTACTCTCCCTCTACCCCAACACACCACCCTCTCACCACTCGCATATCATACCCCTACCCCCATCAATTCCTAGCTCCTGTGGTTGTGGGTCGAGGTTGAATTTTTTGCCTAATTGCCACCTTTCTCCTTTCCCTCTCTGCGTGTATGTCAATATATATACATATACCTCATTTAATGCACTGAAAAATACCTCTTTAGTCCTCTAATTTTCTGTCAAAAAATACCACCCCAAACACACTCCTTATCTTCCCTCATTACCGTCGCCAAAACCGCCCAAAAATACCCCCAAAAACTCACCTTCTACAACCATTGCCGCACCACTTCCACCACCATAGGAAAAACCTTCCATTCCCTCACCCTTAGCTGCAGAAAAACTCACCAAAACACCCCCTAGCTGCAGCAAAACCACCTATTCCTACCCCTCAAGTTGTAGTAAAATCTATCGAAGAAACACCCCTCTAACCATCAGCAAAAACCAACTGAAACACCCCTATCCTTCGGCAAAATCTTCCAAAACACCCCTAGCTTCGGCAACCATTGTCATTCCCTAACCCCCCCTTCCAACATCCCTCACCATTCCCTACCTCCTTTTCGGCCCTCTTGTCGTTGCCCATTACCTAGCAAGCCGTTGCTAGCCTTCTTAGTCGGCCACCTGTTTTTCTAACCCCAATTTAGTTTTTCCCCATTCTTTTTTCTTTCAATTACCTTAAACCTTCATTAATTATATTATTAATTATAATTATGTTTTGTTAATTATTATTAGGTGATATTCCAGAAGTTTCGAAAGAAGCAAATTAGGATAAGTGTGCTTAAAGACCGGAGCCTTTATTTGTAAGGATACTAGTCGATGTTTCAAGTTTTGTGCTAAATGCTTGAATGATTATGTGTGTTATCATGTTATTGTTATTATACTATTAAAATTCATGTTGATGATGATATGATATATTAATATGAATTATATGATAGAAAGGAAATGAGAATATCAAAAGATATGTTGATACAATGATATTACGCTAAGTAGTATTTTTTAAAGATAAGTATAAATTGTGAGAGAGTCTGTAACACCCTAAAATTTACACATTTTTTTTAAAAAAAAAGCAATACTCATAAATTAAAACTGTAAATTCTGGGGATGTTACCGCCACATTTAGTACCAGACCAGTTCACTTTTACCGTTCTGGTACCAAGTGTGGCGGTAACATCCCTAGAATTTACGATTTTAATTTATGAGTATTGCTTTTTAAAAAAAATGTGTAAATTTTGGGGTGTTACAAGTTGGTATCAGAGCGGTTGGTCCTTTTGGCCACGCTCATTTTCGAAAATAAAATTGGCTTACGAAAATTTTATTAGATTTTGAAGTGTGTTTCTAAAGCTCTTCTGTCTCTAATCTTTTAAGTTGACTTTGGGAATGAAATTGATTTTGAAAAGTTATGTGAATTTTGAAAAGAATTTCTGCCCTAATCAAGAACTCTGTTCGTTTTAAGTTTTAGAGTCGGCCACGGTGAGAAGTACATGGGTAGATTAGGGTTTTCCTTTAGAAATAGGAAAGTGTGTTAAAATAATCTCGAACTAGTGGGTTTGTTTCTAAAATATTTTCTTTGTTGTAGCAAAATGACAGCCAACGGTAGGATCAACCGCCTAGAGGAAGTAGTCACTGCATTTTTAGAGTTCACCCAGTGGTCTCAGGGGGCTGGGGAAGACTGGTTGAGGAGGGTTACCGGACATCTCCCTCCAACGTACTCAGGGGAGGAAGATCTAGTCATCTTAGAAGGATGGATACGGGATCTGGACTGCACGTTCGAGGCCGTTGACTGCCCACCAAACCGATGGCCTAACATCGCAGCCTTTTTCCTCCGAGGCGTAGCAGACGCCTGGTGGGAGGAGTTCCGTACCAGAGAGGGTCCTCCAGCTACTTGGGAGGCATTTAAGACCACCCTCCGTACTTGATTTTATCCCAAGAGTCTAAGGAGGGACAAACTTCAGGATTTTATGCAGCTCACACAGGGACCGATGACCGTTCGCTAGTATTACGCCCGGTTTATGGAGTTGCTCCGATTCGCTCCAGGGATCACCGCCAACGAATCCATAGTAGTCTTCCAGTTCAAACAAAGATTAAATTTCAGCATCTGCTGCATGATGGGTGTCGTGCCGTTTACAGACCTAGTGTCCTTGTATGAGCGTGCCTGCATAGCAGACACACTGGTCCACGAGCAGGCCGCCATCCTTGGGAAGAGGAAGCCAGAAGCTTAGAGTTCTGAGAGCAAAAACCAGCCCAGGGTCGGAGAGTCCAGGAGGCCACCACCGAGAGATCACCACAGAGACCAAGGACCCTACGAGGCCCAGTATGTAGGAGACGTAGTCGGGTCCATCCGGGAAGGAACTGCACCGGTAGATTAATTAATTGCTTAAATTGTGGGAAGATGGGACACAAAGCAGTAGAGTGTTGGAAGCCACCTCGATTCCAGTATAGTCAGGACCAATCATCTCAACAGGGAGGAGCATTGATCCCTCAGCAGCAGGCCTATCAGTAGCACCCACAGGACTCATCTCAGCAGTACTATCAGAGAGCATTTGCTCCATCTGGTGCCCCAACCCAAGAGACAGGGGGAAGACCACAAGGATCGAGACCTTATCCTCATAAGGGAGGCTAGCCAGGAGGGCACCTAAATGTCATCATTCAGGCTGAGGCGGACCGATAGCTGGATGTCGTCACCAGTATGTTCACCATTTATTCATTACCAGCATATGTGCTATTTGATTTGGGTGCTACGTTGTATTTCATATCTTCTGCACTTACCGCTAAAGCTAGATTGTCATCATCTTCTAGAATAGAATTACCTGTTATGCTTCCATCGGGTGATAAGATGGAGTGTGGTCGGCTATTTTATGACGTGACATTAGATATAGGAAGGGCAGACTTCCTAATAGAACTGATTGGAATGGAACTAAGGAAGCTACGTAGGGGACAGAGAAAGGTATGCGAGGAGCATATCCGAGACTTTTCGATGTAGGCTAGAATCATTTTCCTAGTTTGTCCCTAAGGGGGTAATTGATTTAGGTATGGTTAGTGATGTATTAATCTAGTTGCTTAGAATGCCCTAACCCTAACCCTAGTAGCTGCATGAGACTTCGGGGGAGAAGTCTGTTCTTAAGGGGGTAGTGATGAAATGCCCCAAAATTTTCTAATTTTAAAGTTTTTATTTAAATAAGGTTTTATTGGAAAATTTAATTTAATAAATTATTTTTACTAAAATAAAAGGAAATTTATTAGGGAAAATTAATGAGAAATTTTATAAATATGTTAATTAGAGGAAATTTGGGTATATTAACTAATTAAATATTTTAATTTGGGGATTTATTTAAATAAATTATTTTATTTAAATTAAGAAAGAGAAAATAATTTAAAATTAATATTAATTTTATAAATAATTTAATTAATTAAAATTTGAGTGATTTACTAATTTAAAATGGAAATTTTGGAAAATCTTTTAAAAATCCTAATTTAGCCTTAAAAGGAATTTAAATATTATTTTATTTAAATATTATTATTTTTAAATATCCCAAATATTTTAATTAAATTATTTAACCCAACCTTCCTATTTACTCTTCACCTTTTTCCTTTTTCCTTTTCTTTCTTCCTTTTTCTTTCTTTTCCTTCTTCTTCTTTTCTTTTTCTTTTTCCCCCGACTTGGGTTGGCGCGGCCCAATTTTCTTCCTTCCCTCCTTTGGCGCGGGTCGTTTCTTTCCTGCGGCCCAAAAGTTCTTCATTTAACTTCGCGCCGCATTTCACCATTTTCCCCTCTAAACGCGACGCGTCGACCATTTTTTTTTAGCCGTTGTCACCCAACAGCCTAGTCCCCTCCTTTTCTCTTCCTTCTTTTCTCCCCTGAACCGCCGGTTCGCCCACCCCATCTTCTTCTTCCTCTTCCAGCCGACGTCATACCTTTAACACTCAACCTCCATCCCCCGAAAATGGCGCCGCCAGCTACACGTGTCGTGACCGGAATTTCTCCCACCCATTCTCTTCCCCTTGGCGCACACTTCAATTTCAATTGCCCCACTAACCTTTTCTTCTCCACGATTGCCCCCATTTCTCTCGTGAAGGTCGGGCAAAATTTTGAAATTGTGCCGCCCGATCAACGGCATAACCAACCAATTTTCCCACCAACTTCAACCTCCTGGTAACTTCCACCACTCGAGACTACCCTCCACCACTATAAATACCCCTCGTATGGCTCGAAATTGAGATTTCTTTTCCCAAAAACCCTAAGTGCAACCGATGCGCCACCACCACTTTAGACGCCCCGTTCTCCACCGTTATCCAACCTCGCCGCCTCTTCTTCCTCCCAAACCCTTCCCTGCGACGCCCTCTAATTAACTAAACCATCCACATCCTTCAATTCTCCTTGCACGGGCCTCCATAACCGTGCAAAGTTTGCTGCTCATCTCGCCAGAAATTTCACCCTGAAACCTTAAACCACCGTCCACCACCACATATGCCGCTTCTGCCACCCTCTAAACCACTCAATATCTCCTACTAATTCTCCTCCACTGACCCATAAACTTATTTTATTTTTCTCCTTCCCCCTTCCCTTTTTTTCTTCATTTTTACCCCTCTTAAATCACTTTTTCGGCCACCTCCGGGCACCACCGCCAGTGCCACCCATACCCTCCAACTCAAGGTGAAATCCTAGACCTTTTCAACACTTCCTTTCGATTTATTGAGAATTATTCTACTTTTATACTAAATTTTAATGTCAATTCAATTATTATTATTATTATTATTATTAACTGTAATCTAATTGCTAAATCTTCTTGACAGGTTTGGGAGTATTCTTGAGTTAGATAAATTATTATTCTCGAATTTATGTTATTTACTAGAATTATTACATGTTTACTATTATTATTAATAATATTAATAATATTTTTATTATTAGTGTAATTATTTATTTAATATTGTAATTATTTCAGGAGGGGTAGAAACCTAAAATTTTAATTAAGTCTCGCACCTTTTCTTTTTATTACTATTATTAACATTTTTAACATTATTTCTAATTATATTATGATTATTATTATTATTATTATTATTATTATTATTATATTTATTAACTTTTATAATAAGTATATATATAATATTAATATCATTATTACATTTTTGAATAATATTATTATTAAATGGGGTGGTTTCGAAAGCCACCTTATAATTTTAAGATTTATGGTATTATTATTATTATTAATATTATACTAATAAGAGTATTATTAATAATGTTTTACTTTTATTATTATTATTATTATTATTATTATTATTACTATTACTATTATTATTACCATTATTATTACTATTACTAATATTATTTTGGTGAAGGGTAGAAACCCTTATATCACCACCCTTTTCAAATGAAAATAGTAATTTATTTATATTTTTAAGTAATATTTTGTATAGTTAATTATTGTGTAATATTGTTTTAATTAAAAACCAAATCTTAGAATATGTTAGAAAATAATAAAACTTTATAAGGGAGCCTAATTCTAGTATATTTTATATAATAGGTGAACCTAGTCAAATCCTTCAAGTGGAATAGGAGCGTGCACCAAGACCGGTGACGTTTTAGGTAAGGGTTTACTAAGGCCGTTTGTGTGTTTATATGCATTTATGTGCTTCATATGCCATGTATTCTATGTTTATTATTATTAATTATTTCGTATGTGGCATGATTATAGAGTTGAAGTATGTTGGTATGAATAGATCATGGCATGAAGATTATGTGTATGTTTATGTTATTATTATTGTATGATGTGGCCTTAAGACATGCATGTTAGGGTTGTAAAATAATGATGGGGAGTGTAACAATGTGGTGTTAGGGTTTTGCATGAAATGGCATAGTGCTAGGGTTTGCATGGAATGACATGGAGTTAGGGTTTGCATGCAATGGCATGATGTTAGAGTTTGCGTGGAAGCATGTCTATGTGGAGTTAGGGTTGCTTATGAATTAGGGTTTGCATGGAAGTGTGGTATACGTGGAGCTAGGGTTTGCATATGAATTAAGGTTGCATAGAAGTGTGGTCTACGTGAAGCTAGAGTTTGCATGTGGATTAAGGTTGCATGGAAGTATGTCTACGTGGAGTTAGGGTTTGCATGAAAGTGTGGCTTACGATGAGTTAGGGTTTGTATGGGAGCTAGGGTTTGCATAGAAGTATGGTACGTGGAGTTAGGGTTTGCATGGGAGCTAGGGTTGCATGGAGTTAGTCATGCATGTCTGGGCAAATGTTTATGAATGACAAATATTTTTGAATAAAATATTTAAGACACTAATATCTTAAAGTGGAAGATATTGAGACGGGACCAACCGATCCACCGGTTAGGAATAGTGGTTAGGGTTTTTACCCTATGTGAGACCGATCCACCGGTAATAATAGTGGTTAGGACATGAGGTCCTATATGTGACCGGCCCACCGGTTATAATAGTGGGGGACCCCGAGCTCAATAAAGATAAACCAGAGTTGTCAATGCTATTAAAAGATACTAATTACTTACAGTGGAACACCATGCGAACAGGAACCAAGCAGATCCACCGGTCAGGAATAGTGGTTAGGGTTTTATCCTATATGTGACCGATCCACCGGTAAGAATAGTGGTTAGCGAATGATGCTCTATGTGTGACCGACCCACCGGTTATAATAGTGGGGTGTTCCTGTTTTCACATGGATCTGATAAAAGGCATGGTGTGTATCGACTTTTGATAAAAGAAAGATTAAATGATTAATCTGGACCTTTTTGGGCCTTATGTGTGGACTTGTTGATTATAAGTTATGGATTTCACTTTATGCTTCTATATATCATATGTATGGGTTGTAATTGTATGTGAGCATTATCCTGCATGAGTTAATGTGTTATATGTCGGCCTTAGTACTCGGTTACCTTACTCAGTATGTAGCGTACTGATCACCCGTTTTATGGGTGCTGCTCATTCCCATGAGCAGAGGGCCCGTCTGATCTGTTGCAGGTAGGAGACACCTACTTTGATGTTATCGATGTCTACGGGACATCAGGAGGGGCAGAGTGATAGTTGGGCTGAATCGATTTCTAGAGAGACGTGGTTGTTTTCCTTTTAATTTATGACTCATGTTATTTTTATTATGTTGAGTTGCAGAACAATTTTATTAATGTTGTTAGTTATTATCTGGAAAAAAAATAGCTGGTATTTCGAATTATGTAAGACTTACGCGTACTCTGATTCTTGTTTTTATAAATTTGGATTTTTATGGTATTATTAATAGTGTCCTCTTAACCTTAGCACTTGGTACCAGAACAATAGAAGTGAACTGGTCTGGTACTAAGTGTGGCGGTAACATCCCCAGAATTTACAATTTTAATTTATGAGTATTGCTTTTTTTTTTAAATGTGTAAATTTATGGGTGTTACAAGTTACCATATCAATGTGCTATACTGTCGACAAATCTGATAAAATAGTATGGATCAATGTTTGATTCTAGATGAAATTTAATTGAATTAATGGATCGAATTGAATGATTTTGTATCATAGATTAAGACTTTAAACTAATTAGGTTGATCACCTATTTAGTTTAGAACTTGATCTTTGCTAAAGCAATGCAATTAACCTGTAATTGTTAATTAATTTGTCTAAAGTAGCAAGAAGATTAATTGTTAATCTTATCCATTAATTTGTGCAATTGCATAATCCGATCTTATGTGGTTATGATAGTAGTTGGCTACTTTCCATTCATAATGCTTCCATTAATTGAATCTAGCATTCTTAACCTGGGTTATTAAATGGTTAGAAAAAAATTGAGAGCATATTCAATTTATTAAGGTTGAGAGGAAGCAAAGGAATTTGTTATTATGAATTTCCAAAGGTCAACATTAAATCGTTTAGAATCATTCTTCTTACTTGAATGTTTGACATTCTGATTCCATCATCAATTTATTCATCCCTTATTTGTCAATTAGTGATTAAAACTTAGTATAATTAGATTTAGTATTAGAATCAATGAAATTTTATGAACGGGATTATAACATCAATTGCAAAATTAGTGATTAAAACGTCATTTCTTGTGGGTTCGACTCCTTCTTGCCATATACTACGTATTTAGAAGTTAGGATTTTTTTAATAAATTTGTTGTATTTACCAACGGGGTCGGTAAACACTTGGACTGATATGCAAAAGGTTTTCCTTGAAAAATATTTTCCTTCATCGAGAGCAACTAATATAAGAAAAGAAATATGTGGTATTAGGCAAGATGGAGGATAATCCTTACATGAATATTGGGAACGTTTCAAGAAATTGTGTGGTAGTTGTCCTAATCATCAAATTAGTGAAAAATTATTAATACAATACTTTTACGAAGGTTTATCTCCTATGGATCGCAATATGATAGATGCTGCTAGTGGTGGTGCTTTGGTTGATAAAACACCCATCAAAGCTAAAAGGTTAATTGCTAATATGACATCTAACTCTCAATATTGTAATAGGGGTAATACTTCAATGTCTCAACAGGTGAAAGAAACCAATATTACTGAATTGAAAACGCGAGTATCGAATTTGACAACTCTTGTGGAAAAATTTGTAGGCGAAAAGATTCCTGCCAAGGTATGTGGAGTTTGTTCTTTTACCGGGCATCCAACTGACATGTGTCCTACTTTGCAGGAAGAACAACAAGTAAATGCCATTGGAGGAAAACCATTACCAAAAAGGAATGATCCATTTGTCCCAACATATAATCTTGGATGGAAGGATCATCCGAATCTAAGGTATGGAAACACTCAACAAGGTGGTAATTCATATTTCTGACCACAGATATATCAAAATCAGTAAGGATCAAATCCACCTCCCGGGTTCTTCCAAATTCCACCAAATCATCAAAGACCACCATTTCAACCGATGCCTCCACCGCAAGTTCCACAACAATCAGGGGGCATGCCTTTGGAAGACTTGGTGAAATCTTTGGCTACCAATACATTACAATTCCAACAAGAGACCAAAAATGGTATCAAGAATTTGGAGAATTAAATGAGTCAACTGGAAGATTCCCTTGGAAAACTACAAGCACAAGGATCTTCAAAATTTCCTAGCCAGGCTGAAAGAAATCCTAAGGAAAATGCTAGTGCTATCATGACTCGCAGTGGGAAATAATTGTCGGATCCAAGAAAAGTGAGTAAGGAAGATGACATAAATAAAGAGTCAAATGAAACAATGGCTAAAGAAGAAATAAGTGAAGAGTCACAACAAAGAACAAAAAGTAAGTCACATTCTCCTATCAAAATTCCTGCTCCTTTTCCTAGCAGGTTGGCCAGAAACAAGAAGATGAACTATGATAAGGAGATATTTGACATATTTAAGAAGGTAGAAGTTAATCTCCCTCTCATTGATGCGATCAAAAAAGTACCAAGGTATGCAAAATTCCTTAAGGATTTGTGTACTAACGAAACTGAAAGGAAATGAAAAGGTAAGTGTGGGAGAAAATGTGTCAGCAATTTTGCAAAGAAAGCTTCCACCGAAGTGCAAGGATCCAGGTATTTTCACTATACCTTGTAAGATTGGAAACACGAGGTATGAAAAATGCATGCTTGACTTAGGTGCTTCAATAAATGTCACTCCTTTATCTATCTTTAACACCCTAAGTCTAGGTCCTTTAAAGGAAACCTGTGTTGTTATTCAATTGGTTGATAGATCTAACATATATCCTGAAGGGGTCATTGAGGATGTCTTAGTCCAGGTAAATGAGTTGGTTTTTCCTGCAGATTTATGTGTTAGATATGCAAGATAATGGTTTAGCTAACCCCTCTCCTATATTGTTGGGTAGACCATTCCTAAAAACTTCAAAAATAAAAATTGATGTCCATGATGGAGTGTTGACCATGGAATTTGATGGTGAAGTTATTAAGTTTAACATATATGACTCCATGTGATATCCTACAGATGGTGAAGAGGTATCTATGATTTATGTCATTGAGAATTTAACTAAAATGGTGTACAAATTATCATCGGCCGATCCTTTAGAAATAACCTTGACACAATGTATAGAAATTAAAGGCTTGGAAGAACTGAACAAGATGTATGATGTTGAAGAAGAGATCAAAGAGGTAGTGGCTGCTTTGGGAACATATCCTAGTAGAATTGGAAAAATTTTGGATTTGCCATTGACAATGGATAGACCTCTACCTTCCATAGAACAACCACCTGAAGTGGAGTTGAAACCTCTACCTAACCATCTCAAATATGCATTATTAGGAGATAAGAATACCCTTCCTGTTATCATATCTAGTGAACTAATATCTCAACAAGAAGAAAAACTGGTAAATGTGTTGAAGAAGTACAAATCAGCTTTGGGATGGATAGTTTCTGATATTAAGGGTATTAGTCCTTCAGTATGTATGCATCGGATTTTAATAGAAGATGATGTGAAGCCAAGTAGATAAGTACAACGTAGGTTGAATCCAATCATGATGGAGGTTGTGAAGAAAGAGGTTTTAAAATTGCTAAGTGTGGGAGTCATATACCCAATCTCTAATAGTAGTTGGGTAAGTCCTCTTCAAGTTGTCCCAAAGAAAACAGGAATAACAGTAGTGGAAAATGATAAAGGAGAAATGGTTCCTACTAGAGTTCAAAATGGTTGGAGGAAATGTGTTGACTATAGAAAGCTAAACTCCATGACTAGGAAAGATCATTTTCCTTTACCATTTATGGACCAAATGTTAGAATGGCTAGCAGGTCATGCTTATTATTGTTTTCTTGATGGTTATTCTGGATATGTGCAGGTTCCTATAGCTCAAGAAGATCAAGATAAAACCACATTTACATGTCCTTACGGTAAGTTTGCATATCGACGCATGCCATTTGGATTATCTAATGCTCCAGCTACATTTCAAAGGTGTATGGTAAGCATATTTTCCGAATATCTGGAGAAAATTATCGAGGTATTCATGGATGATTTTAGTATTCATGGAGATACTTTTGAAGAATGCCTAGGTAATTTAACTCTTATCTTGAAAAGATGTCTAGAAACAAATCTTGTGCTAAACTCTAAAAAATGCCATTTTATGGTTCAACAAGGAATAGTTTTGGGACATGTTATTTTGGCTAAAGGAATTGAAGTAGATAAAGAAAAAATTGATCTTATAGCTTCATTACCTTATCCATCAACTGTCAAAGATGTGCGTTCATTTTTGGGGCACGCCGGATTTTACCGTCAATTTATCAAGGATTTTTCTAAAATAGCCCAACCATTATGTAAGCTTCTTAAAAAAGAAACAGAATTTCAATTTGATGATGCATGCCCAAAATCATTTGACCACTTGAAGGAAAAATTGATAAGTGCACCCATGCTTCAACCACCTGATTGGAACTTCCCTTTGAATTAATGTGTGATGCATCTAACTTTGTTGTTGGTGTCGTGTTAGGTCAAAGGATCGGGAAAGATCCACATGTGATATACTATGCCTCACGAACTTTGAATGAAGCTCAACTTAACTACACAACTACCGAAAAGGAGCTTCTTTCCATTGTCTTTGCTTTGGATAAATTTCGTTCTTATTTGTTAGGAACTGAAATAATTGTTTATTCTGATCATGCAGCGTTGAAATATTTGTTAGCAAAGAAAGAGGCGAAACCCCAACTAATTAGATGGATACTTCTACTCCAATAATTCAATGTACATATTAAAGATAATAAAGGAACAGAAAACGGAGTAGCAGATCATCTAAGTCGGTTAATCAAAGAAGTTGAAGTTGAGGTACCTATCAATGAAACATTTCCGGACGAACAACTTCATGTCATTGGGAATGAAATATCATGGTATGCTGACATGGTAAAATTTCTGGTGACTAAGGTATTTCCCTCACACTTTACTAAAGCACAGAAAGATAGAATGAAGAGTCGGGAAAAATATTTTGTATGGGATGATCCATACTTGTGGAAACAATGTGCAGATCAAATCATTAGAAGGTGTATTCCTGATAGTGGGATTCTGTATATCTTAAAATTTTTCCACAGTTATGCTTGTGGGGGACACTTTGGTCCTAAACGAACAGCTTATAAAGTTTTAGAGAGTGGATTTTTCTGGCCTACATTGTATAGGGATGCTCATGAATTTTGCAAAACATGTGAAAACTGTCAAAAGATTGGGGGATTAGGTCCTTTTAATGAAATGCTACAAACCCCTATCATAGCATGTGAAATCTTTGATGTTTGGGGTATGGATTTTATGGGTCCCTTTCCATCCTCTTTCGGGTTTAAATATATTCTTGTCGATGTTGATTACGTGTCAAAATGGGTGGAGGCCAATGCCACCCGTACTGATGACGCTAAGGTTATTGCAGAATTTCTTCGAACTAACATTTTTGCAAGGTTTGGCTTACCAAAAGCCATCATTAACGACAAAGGTTCACACTTCTGCAACAGAACCGTAGAAGCCCTATTAAAGAAATATCATGTGACATATCGAATCTCTACAGCATATATTCCACAAACCAATGGTCAAGCAGAAATATCTAACCGGGAAATCAAATCAATCTTGGAAAAGATGGTGAAACCAACAAGAAAGGATTGGATCTTACATCTCAATGATGCTCTCTGGGCTTATCGTACAGCTTTCAAGACTCCAATTGGTATGTCCCCATATCATCTGATTTACGGTAAGCCTTGTCATCTTCCGGTTGAATTGGAACATAAAGCTTTTTGGGTCGTAAAGAAATGTATCATGGAGTCAACTAAAATTGGAAGACATAGGCGACTCCAACTCAAGAATTGGAAGAAATACGATATGATGCTTTTGAAACTGCATTGATATATAAAGATCGAACTAAGGTAGTTCATGATAAGTTCATTCTTAGAAAGAGTTTTGAAGTTGGTCAAAAAGTTTTACTATATCATTCTCATTTGAAGTTGTTTCCAGGGAAATTAAGGTCGAGATGGATTGGCCCATTTATTGTGACTAATGTGTTCTCTCATGGTGCAGTAGAAATTAAGAGTGAGAAAACAGGGTAGATGTGGAAAGTTAATGGAAACCGTCTCAAACCTTATTATGAAGGACACCAAGTGCACAATCTGGAAGTGGTAGATCTTACCATTCCCAATTATGAAGGCTAAATGAGTGGCATTTTATCACTTGGAAAATGCCCAAGTGTTGTACATAAGTTTTCCGTATCTCATACTTTTCTTTTTACACATTTGGTATAATAGTGTATGTTTATAATGTGTATATGTGTGGAAATACATTTTAAGTCCATTTTCATTTTTATTTTTATATATATATTTCAAAAAAACATGGGGGGTCCGTATTTCCAAACACGACCCATGTTTACATGTCTGCAAAAATTTGCAGGAATTCCAGAGAGCTCTTAAAATAACACAGGGGGTCCGTATTTCCAAACACAACCCGTGTTTACATGTTTGCAAAAATTTGCAGGAATTCTAGAGAGCTCTTAAAATAACACAGGGGGTCCGTATTTCCAAACACGGCCCGTGTTTGTAGGTCTGTCATTTTTTTCCCTGAACCAGAGAGTTCAAAAAGAAACATGGGGGTACCGTATTTCTTGATTACAGTCTGTGTTTCACACAAAAATCCCTTTTTCTCTCCCGTGTTTACAAATCTGAAAAACACAGCCATAACCCTCTTTGAAACCGTCTCTTTGCTGTGCACCCCACCTATTTTCCCCCTTCGAAATCCTTCATTTCTCACCAAATTCTTTTCATTCCAGCCATTCATATCCACATTCATCCTCTATATTATTCCTTCACACTTAATTTTCTTTCTCTACCCAGTTTTCTGTCATTCCATTGCAGAAAACGAGAGAAACCTTCTCCTCAAACCCTAACTTCGATTCGTGCATCAACTATTCGATTTTTTGTAAATTACTTTAGGGTTTTAGTAGAAATTGACCCTCCAACGCATCCTCCCTCTGATTACTATTATTTTCTCCACTTGTTTTCACGATACTAAGGTAAGTGGTAATTTCCACCTTGCTGCAGTAGTACGCTTCATCTTCTTCACTTGTGCTATACTGTGCAGACCCAATAATCTTGGAAATTGATTATGACCATATGTTTGACAATTGTGGGTGAATTTGTTGCAAAACTTGCAAAATTATAACTATGGATAAATAACAAGACTAGGGCATATATGTTGCATTCATTTCCAAATTGTTGTGTGTTGCCAATTGCATGCTAACTCCGTAAATGAAGAAAAAAAATTCTTTATGCTGCAATTTTAATTTGTGACAATGCTTCCGAACATCCAATTCAATAAGCATTGGACATATTTATGTGCTATATTACACATACCAAACAAGCCAAAATGTCTCACTTTTCTAATGTCGATATGTTGTGTAGATGTCACCAAAAAAGAAACAACGGTCCGAAGGCGAATCTTCAAGGCCTCGATCATCACCAACTAAACAAAGACACCGAACGTAACCGGCCAAACGATTTAGGTATAATTTTTATTACACTAGAACAACAACAAAGGTATGATTACTGGTCTCAATGGCGTATCATTGGTACTAGGTATTTAGATGATGGGTGTCTACATACCTTAGGCATTCATGAGCAAGTAATGCAAATGCTTAGAACTGTAGGCTTGCATAATTTTGTCTATTGTACCAATCATACATATAAGCGCTTAACATTGGAATTTTTAAGTACCTTTAAACTTTTTGCTGAAGTTGGTAACATTGGTGACACTCAAAATAACCAAGGGTATGTCTCTTTTCGCCTCTTCAATGAGGATAGACAATTAGCCCTACATGAACTTTTCCACGTCTTTATGTTACCTCTAAGGGGCTACCGTTTCATTTTACCCTGGTTCTATGCAAACAATTTTTTCGCCAAAATAGGTGATATATCAAATATGCCTACTCTCGATACCTTCCGAATTTCAGAAGCCAAATCTTCTAGGATTTTTAATCTCGTATTTCGATACATAGAAAGGCTCTTGGCTATAACCGTTTTTGGGAGGGGAGATAGTACCGGGGTGGTTCGCGTAATTGAACTTTTCTTTATCTATTCTATGCTAGAACATTATTATGTTGATACCGCCTATTTTATAGTGAAACAATTTCAAAGGGTAGGAAATTCTAAACAGGGCGACATTGTCATCGGTGGTTTAATTACCACCATCTGTTTAAGCTTGGACATACCTCTTCCCGAGGATATGCCCATCTAATCCATGAGCACGCACATTGATATAGAACATTGACGTCTTATGCATCTTATCGAGCGTAGAGGCAATGTTTGGTATCTTGCCTACCAAGGACGTGCTTACTTCCCTCTGCCTAACCCTGCCAAAACCGACCCTTTAAACCCACAGAATTGGCAGCTAATTGATGATGATGATGCCCCTGCCCCTTTAGCCATCGAGCATCCTATCCCGACTCGTGGTGACCATGCACCATCGCCTCCACCACCACAATCTGAAGCCAGCTCCTCTTCTTCCTCGACTTATGTTCCAGAATGGCATCTCCAATTCCAAACTCAAGTTTATTCCCAATTGGATTCCATTCGCCACAATCAAAATCAAATGATGAAGATGATGAAAACTCTTTACGAGTTTCATCTCGGGAACCAAGACCCACCTCCGACTCCTTCTTGAATCCTCTTCTTCCTCTTTTTCTTGGGTTTGTTCATTGGGGACAATGAACATAATAAGTAGGGGGGTGCACTGACACTTGTAGGCTTGTGATTATTGTTAAGTAGAAATAGTCTTTGTAGATGTTATATATTTATTCTAGTGGTAGTTATTTAATTTATTACTTCCTAACTCTTTTGTGTGCTAGTTGTTCGGTTTGTTTTAAAACAGGAAGTATTAGATTTGAGTAAAACAAAGTAATGGGACTGAATTATTTTTGAAAAAGATAATTTCATACTTATTGTATGTTTTGATCAACATCTTCTAAAACCCTTAAAAAAATTGAAAATGTGATAACAGTAAAGGAAAGAAAGTTAGAATAGTTAGGAATCAAATCATGCATTGACTATGAATGAGATGAAATGGAATTAAAAATTTGTAGATACACCATGGCGAGCGCTTGGACCTAATCATTGGATATAATGTTTATCCAGAATATATTTTACTTGTGTGTGTACTCTCCAATGATATGTGAAACTAGAATTTTCCATTAATTCTCTTCAAGACTGCATAGAACTTTAGGATACCTGAAAATGATAAAGGCACTCTTCTTTCTATGTTAGCACCAAAAGACCATAAATCTTACCTTAAAAATTATTTTTCCTTTTCATAAACCCCTTTGAGCCTAAGCCTTATTTTATCGATTTAACCTTCATTAAAACTTAATGCCCATATAAATTTTTCGTCCCTACTCTATAACTAGAAAGCAATAAATTGGCGGGAATAAGTTTGTTGATATGTTTAGATTCAAACATGGGGGTTCTATGAAAAAAAACTCTTAATCTTTATATGGTTGAAGAGCTAGAAAAATTGTTGTTACTTCAATTGATAAAAAAAATAATTTGCTTCTCTAGTAATTTAGAAGAATTTTGAGGAGGATTGTATTCTCCATGTATATATGTATATGGTGTATATATAATTTGCTTCTCTATTTAATGGAGTCTAGCCACAATCCCAAAAATTCTATCTCACCTTAAAACCCTAGCCCCATTACAACCAAATTCAAGACCTTTTGATTCTTATATACTTTAGTTCTTTTCAGCAATGGCGAATTGAGAATAATGGCAAACATATGGGCGATCATTATCATTTGGAGAAGTTTTGAGAGTAACCACATCACACTATACACACATGAGAGTGAGTGTTTTCACAAACTAAAAACAAGAACCTACCAATTTGAATTTCATTAGTCTTAATCTAATTTGCATGATGAGATACTAACTATTATAATTTTCACTCCTTAATCGTTTGAGTATTTGATAAGACTGTTTATAAGGTGATTTAGGTGTGTGATCCAAAAATATTTTCATCATTGAGATTTCATGATTTATAAGTATTTTAAGTCTCATTGCAGTGTTGAGCTTCGTACATGAATAATTCTTGTAATTCGTAACCTGCCTCTCTTGCATTTCTTGATGTATTCATGTGCATGTTATGATTTTGCTTGAGGACAAGCAATGATTCAAGCATGGGGTATTTGATAGATGAGATTTATAGATTATTTTCATGCTTAAAAATGTCATTTATCCCTCATTAATTTTATAAGATTTAATCTTTTCGTCGAGTTTTCCTCCTTTGAATAGATTTTACAGGAAAGAAAAAAATTGAGGAAATTCAAGGAGAAATCAATGAAAAAGAAGAAATCAAGTGAAGAACACATCAAGAAATGTTGAATCAAGGAGAGCAAAGTTGGAAAGGAAGCAAATACACCAAGAGAAGCTATGCTAAAATTTCAAAAGGAATATAGTGGAAGAACCGAAAACACGGTACCCCCCGTGTTTCATAAACACGGGCCATGTTAAATATCTCAAGCATTGATTTAAAATCTATCTATCGGCAGAACAGTTGGAAGAAAACACGGAAGTCCTGTGTTTCCAAAATACGGACCGTGTTTCCATTTAAAAAATTGTAACTGTCTGCGTGACCTATTTCTGATATATCCTATCTCAAAATAGGGTTCGGGAGTTCGATAGATCAGAGATCGAAATAATTTTGGAATGTATTCTCTTCCTCTATTCCCTTAGAATATACATATAATGCACAATTCCAACTTTTTGATCTTCTTGAATTCTAGTGATCAATTGACAATCTGCACTTCAATTGATAAGTCTTCTCTATTCCTTTATGAATTTTAGTCTCTCCATTTTTGTTAAATATAAGTAGATTATCTGCCATTATACTTTTGTTTGTTCTATTGTTATCTTGTTGTACTAATAATGGATTTTGTGAATGTGTTGTCGGTATTAATTTTCGGTCTTTATATGTAATTTTGTGATTTTTAAATATGCAGATGTTTGAGTAAATCAAACAGGGTAGAATGATTTGAGGATGGAATTATGTCCTAATTACAATAGCATATTTTGAATGTTTGATTCTAGATGAAATTTAATTGAATTAATGGATCGAATCGAATGATTTTGTATCATAGATTAAGATTTTAAACTAATTAGATTGATCACCTATTTAGTTTAGAACTTGATCTTTACTAAGGCAATGCAATTAACCCGTAATTGTTAATTAATTTGTCTAAAGTAGGAAGAAGATTAATTTTTAATCTTATCCATTAATTTGTGCAATTGCATAATCCGATCTTATGTGGTTATGATTGTAGTTGGCTACTTTCCATTCATAATGCTGCCATTAATTGAATCTAGCATTTGTAACCTAGGTTATTAAATGGTTAGAAAATAAATTGAGAGCATATTCAATTTATTAAGGTTGAGAGGAAGAAAAGGAATTTGTTATTATGAATTTCCAAAGGTCAACATTAAATCATTTAGAATCATTCTTCTTACTTGGATGTTTGACATTCTGATTCCATCATCAATTCATTCCTCCCCTATTTGTCAATTAGTGATTAAAACTTTGTATAATTAGATTTAGTATTAAAATCAATGAAATTTTATAAATGGGATTATAACATCAATTGCAAAATTAGTGATTAAAACGTCATTCCTTGTGGGTTCAACTCCTTCTTGCCATATACTACGTATTTGGAAGTTAGGATTTTTTTTAATAAATTTGTTGTGTTTACGACAGTGCATCAAATTTTTTTAAATTGATATGGTAACATCAAAGATTTCACATGCTATGATAGAAGTTGGTGGCATTTCATTTCTAGGCCCTAATCCCCCAATCTTTTGACAGTTTTCACATGTTTTGCAAAATTCATGAGCATCCCTAAATAATGTAGGCCAAAAAAATCCACTCTCTAAAACTTTATAAGCTGTTCGTTTGGGACCAAAGTGTCCCCCACAAGCATAACTGTGGAAAAAGTTTAAGATAGACAGAATCTCACTATCAGGAATACACCTTCTAATGATTTGATCTGCACATTGTGTCCACAACTATGGATCATCCCATACAAAATATTTTGCTTGACTCTTCATTCTATCTTTCTGTACTTTAGTAAAGTGTGAGGGAAATACCTTTGTCACCAAAAAATTTACCATGTCAGCATACCATGGTATCTCATTCCCAATGACATGAATTTGTTCGTCCGGAAATGCTTCATTGATAGGTACCAAAAATCATATAACCATTCCTTAGCAGCATCAGCTAAAGCAAAAGGAAAAGCTTTGAGTTTAAGTTGTTCTACACTTACTCCATTCGGTTTCATAACAGAACAAGCTATATGGAATTCCTTGAGAAATTTATTTGGATCAGTGAAACAACCTGAACCCATGGAGTTGTTATCTCTAAAACCTGTAAAAATAGGTAAAGCACATATTAATCCAAGTTTGATCTCACAAGTATCATTATCTGTAGGATAATTAATGCATAAAAGATTAGGGTTGAAGATAGGAGAAGCTAGCTCCTTGAGAGTTTGATCTGCCATCGATGGATCAATGTGGCAAGGTGTACTAAACAGATCCTCTATATGGTCTTCTCCCAAATCTGTGGAACTTCCTTCAGAAGGTAATGGAATATGACTAGCATGTTCTAATTTTATTCTCGTTCGGGTTGCAATTGGAGAGGAAGAGCTTGGATCTATGGATGGAATAATTTTCCTTGATGCTTGATTGCAAACGATCTCAATTGCGAGTGCCTGAAGATTTCACACAATCAAAGAATAGATGAGTACACGTGGAGAATTTATCAAAAACTAAAATAAGAAACAACACCAAAAGCAAAACTAAAGATTATCATCGCCATTCCCCGGCAACGACGCCAAAAATTTGATGCACTGCCGTCAATACAACAAATTTATTAAAAAATCCTAACTTCCAAATACGTATTATTATTATTATTATTATTATTGTTATTATTATTATTATTATTTTTATGTGATTATTATTATTATTATTTTCGCTGTTGGTATTATTATTCTATATAGAGCTAAAACCCTATTGTGCCTATTTTGAATTATAGTAGTAGTATTATAAAGATCAAGTCTCATTATTAATAATATTATCATTATTTTTATCATTAGCATTTATTAGTATTATTACTGTTGTTGTTGTTTTTGTTATTTAATAAGATTTTTTTTTTCAATGTGGG
This sequence comes from Tamarix austromongolica, assembly GCA_039764185.1. Classification (NCBI taxonomy): domain Eukaryota; kingdom Viridiplantae; phylum Streptophyta; class Magnoliopsida; order Caryophyllales; family Tamaricaceae; genus Tamarix; species Tamarix austromongolica. The sequence continues at coordinate 26,807,605 of CM077817.1, forward strand.
GTAGAAACCCTACTTCTTTTTTATCTTCAAATATTATCCTTACTATTATTACTATTATAGTTATTATCATTTTTTCAATATTATTATGGTTTTATCATTATTATTATTATTACTATTTCATTATTATTATCATTACTAAATTTTGTTACTTATTTTACTAATTTATTATTAATATTATTTTGGTAAAGGGGTCGAAGCCTTATTTCACTTTGTTTTTGAATAATATCCTTATTATTATTATTATTATTATTATTATTATTATTATTATTATTATCATCATCATCATTGATATTATTTTAGTATCTTTGCTATTATTATTTTAGTATCATTATTATTATTATTAGGGTAAAGTTTTCAACCTTATATTATCAACTTTTATAATATTTCTATTATTTCTTATATCTTTAGTAAAGTTAGAAATTAGTTAATGTTATTTTCATTAATATGTTATTATTTTATCAAAGCCCTAAAGAGGCGTAGGAGCGTGCTCCAAGACCGGTGTCATTTTAGGTAAGGGTGTTACTAAGGCCTTTTGTGTGTTTATGTGCATTATGTATTTCGTATGCTATGTTTATCATTATATCGATTTCATGTGTGGTATGGCGTGGAGTTAAAGTTAGTTCATGTGTTGTTAAATGGCATGTGTATTATATAGATGTGATGAAATATCGTGGTATGTGATGATTGGTTTGTGACCCTTTAGACATGCATGTGAGGGTGTTAATGTGGTTTGTTTGGGGGAAAGGATGAAAAAAGGAGGATGGGGAAAGAAGTTGACCAAGGGATGTGAGTTGACCTAAGTATTGTAATGATCCATGAGTGGAAGGATAAAATGGGAAATTTAGGGTTTCGTGTGGAAAAATCTAATTTATGGTTTTGCATGGTTTTGTGTATGCGAATATAATTTGTGGTTTTATATGGGAGAATCTATTTTATAATTTTATATGGTAGAATCTAATCTATAGTTTTGTATGGGAGAATCTAATCTATGGTGTTATATGGGAGAATCTAATTTATGGTTTCGTATGGGAGAATCTAATATATGGTGTTATATGGATGAATCTTTAGTTTTATATGGTTTGAATTTAGGGTTTGGTAAGAATGAATCTTTGGTTTTGTATGGATTAAATTTAGAGTTTGGTATGGATGAGCCTTAGTTTTATATGGGTTGAATCTAGGGTTTGGTATGGATGAATCTTTGGTTTTGTTTGGATTGAATTTAGGGTTTTGTATGAAGGAATCTTTGGTTTTGCATGAAAGAATTTAGGGTTTTGTATGGATGGATCTAGGGTTTGCATGGTTGAATATAGGGTTTCACGTGGGATTTCTAGGGTTTCGCATGAAAGATTCGAATGGTTGCATGGGATGTGTAACATTTGCATGGGCATGAAGTTTACGTAAGAAAAGTGATTTGGGGTGTGAGGAAGGTAATGTAAGTGTTTTTTGGGTGTTTGAACACTTTGGAAAAAAATAGTACGTGGAGCAATATAAGGGTACGTAGGAGACCGAGTTAGGGTTTGTGTGAACAATTGGGGTTTGGTGTGGTTGCTTAGGGTTTTTGTGGTATCATGTGTATTTGGTGATTAAAGTGTAATTAAGAGGGTGGAATTTATGAGTTGCGATGTGTGGAATGTTAAAATAATTTAGGTTGTGTGAAGTGGAGTAAGATGGGCCACTTATGCCTAAATTAGGGTTTTTGGGAAGTTAGAAGGTGCAGGGATCTCATGATATGATACATGTTAGTTGGAGGCTAAGTGTAAAGGGAATGATTATGCATGTCTCGGGTTAAAATTTTTTCGAATAATATACTTAAGACATTAATCACTTAAAGTGGAAGATTGTTGAGTCGGGCCCAGACCGGTCCACCGGCGAATAATAGTGGTTAGGGCATGATGTCCTATGTGTTTTCGGGCCATCGACTATAATAGTGGTCAGGCTTTGTACCTATGGGTTTTTGGTCCACCGGCTACAATAATGGGGGATTCCGTGCTAAAAAAACCGAACATATTTGTGCCAAGACATGGGAAAGACACTAAGAACTTACAGTGGAACACCATGCGAGCAGGGGCCAGACCGGTCCACCGGAGAATAATAGTGGCCAAGTACTCCGGTATCCTAGAGACCGGTCCACCGGTGAATAATAGTGGTTAGGGCATGATGTCCTATGTGTTTCCGGTCTACCAGCTATAATAGTGGGGTTCCCATACTCGTGTGGATTTGATAAAAATTATGGTGTGAATTGAAGATCATAGATTAATTAAGTAATTGAATCGAATTATATATGGGCCTTTGTACTTTTACCTGGATGGTCGTATGCAATTATGATATCATGTTGGTGATTATGCCCTATTATTATTCTGCATGGTTTATGTGATTTATGTGTTGGTCTTACTACACGGTTACCTTACTCAGTACGTAGCGTACTGATCACCCTTTTCATGGGTACTGCTCATTCCCACGAGTAGTATGCCCTTCTGACTTTGCGCAGGTGGGCGAGACATCAGTTGGGGCTAAATGTTGAGCATGTTTTGGCTCGAAGTTTAAGAGTAGTGTGGCTGAATCCGCTCTTCTTGTTATTTTAACTTCTTCTGCTATTTCCTTTGTATCAGTTTTACCCTCTTATGATTTATTACTTGTATTAAGTATTTTAAATGAATATTTTATCGATTGTAAGCTTATTTCTCTTTTGAATATGAATTACAATTCTTTACACATACTCTGATATTTGGTTTTATAATCTTTCTAGTTCTTTCATGAACTCTTGATTTAAGTTTAATATTAATCTTTCCTTAGCCTTAGTACTTGGTACTAAAACGGTCGGAGAGAACCGGTTTGGTACTAAGTGTGGCGGTAACATCCCCATAATTCACAAGTTTTCAATTTTAAATTCTTCTACTTTTAAAAAAAAGTAGTGAATTTTGGGGTGTTACAATTGGGCTCTATGCACGTAAATCCTATACCTTCTCCGAGATCACTAGAAGATCACCTATAAAAGTAAGATGAATTATGATTAGAATAGAAGGTTAAAAATTGAGAGGGAAGTTAAGGTAGAGGAGGGTACAAATAAAATTTACCAGAATCAAATGGAAGCTTAAATTGTATGGAAGTGTATAAGAATGTGTGGTGGAGCTATGGTTAAATTTTGGTGGTGTTTGGACAAGATTTGGGGTGAAAATAGATGTGCACGGCAAAAAAAGAAGTTGCATGGCCAGGCCACACAAAGGTTGCATGGTTGTATAGCAACAATGAACAACATGTCGAGGGAAAAAAAGATACATGGTCAAGCAGTGTAAGAATTTTATGGCTATGTAGCATTGGGGCGAGAGAAAAAAAGACACACAGCAAGACAGTGCAAGAAGTACACGGTTGTGCAGCAGGGAATTTGAGCGTTACATGGTTGTGTAGTAGGCGGTGCATCGGCCATACACTCTACAATACTACAAACGAGGGGAAGGAGAAGGGAAAAGAGGTGGCGATAGGCAGCTAGGGAGAAGGTTGGGGCGACCTTGGTGGTCGGTCTACCAGCCAAATGGCGGTGAGTGGTGGCTAAGGTGGTGCTTGGTGGTGGATTAGGTGGTGCAAATGATAAAAATAGAGAAAGGAGGGGGAAGAAGAAAGAGAAAGGAGAAGGAAGAAGAGAAGAATGTTGGGGAGATGATGAATGGCAATCAAATGGATGGATAGAGGGGTATATATACTAGTATGGTGGTGTGCCAAGGAGGAGAATGGCAGAGGAGTGACGACGACGATGATGACAATCGGTCGAGAACAAGAAAAGAAAAAGGCTAGGGGTGATGGTGATGGTTGAAATTGATGGAGATCGGGCAGAGGCACGATAGGTGATGATGATGATGATGATGACGTGCACAGGAGATAAAAGCGGGGAGTGTGATGGTGATGGTGGATATCGGTCGAAGCACAGTAGTAGAAGGAAGAAGAAGAATGAAGAACGAAGAAGAAGAGTGATAGGGGAAGTGATGGTGGTGCGTGGGGTATGAAGAGGAAGAGAAGAACATGAATAAGGAAAGCACGAGGGATAGCAGGGATGGTGTCATGGTGCATGTTGGAGGGAAAGTGGATGGTGGTGGTGTAGAGGAAGCCGAATCTCTCATGCCACAAAATCGGCGCATGAGAAGAAAGGAAAAGAAAAGAAGAAGAAAAAGAAAAAGGAAGAAAAGGGAAGAAAAGAAGAAAAGGAAAAGGGAGAAGGGTTAGTGGATTAGGATTAAATTAGGTAATTTTGGATTAGCCAAGTAACTTGGATTAGTGGAAATTTTAGCGAGTTTTGATTTTGGTTCACGAATTAAGGTTTATCCGAATCAAGTTTTTGATTTCACTATTAAGAAATTTGGTTAAGGCTAACAATAATATTTCTTGGGATTAGAATCGAATTAGGGCACCAATGACGAGGGATTAGGCTAAGCAATTTTTTGGGTATTACACTTTTAATTAATTTTTAAACACTTATTATAAGTTTAGGAGGTTAAGGTTTGAGTGAATATAAAGATCTATTGTGTAGTTTAAACTTCCTTATTCAAGAGTAATCTCTTTTATTTCATTCCTTTTCCATTCAAACCATATTTATTTTATACCATTCTAAGTTCTCCTTCTTTCATTTTTTTTTCATTTTATGTGATGTTATTATATGCCTCTTTATGTAATTATTTGTATGTTTTGAAGAAAATTCAAGAATGCCATGAATCTTGAATTGGAAAAAGGCATTTATATGTGTGTGTTGATTAAGCTTGGATATAGGTAACTTCAACTTACTTTTTAGATGATATAATATAGTGTGATAGCATCTTAGGATTTTTAGGCTTAGGACCGTGCTAGGTTTTATTTATTATAAAAATTATAAATTTTGTGTTGATATATGCAAGAGCATGAAATATGAATATGTATGAGTATTTTATGAGTTTCTAAATCATTTTATGAAACCATGTATGTATGTATGTATATATATATGTGTGTGTGTGTGTGTGTGTGTAATTAATTGTCGCAACACATGTGATCTTATACATATGATAATAGTTGAAAGCATGTTATTTTATGTGATTATTATGCATAGCTCTTAGTAAGGGCATTTTGTCCTAACTGAAGCTTTTTCCTGCCATTTTATATATTTTAGTGTGTTTATTAATTGTTTTACTTAAATTTTAATATATGATATGTTAGAATTTAGGCATGTTTAGGTATAGATATGTATATATATAATTTTGTGAGTCCTAGGGGCATATATGTCAAATTACATATGTTATGTAATTTTTCCGGTATTTATTTAGTTCTTTTACCATTTTATATTATGTATGATGAGTAGGCAAAATATGGTATGCTAGATATGTATAATTTGGAATTTATATGTTAAATATGCTTATTATGTAAATAAGGGTAAATTGGTCTTGTTGCTAATTTTGGAATTTTTCTAGAATTGGTATTTTATGTTAAATTATTTATTTTAATGTTATTGAGCCTTTTAAATAGTTTCATTGAATTATATAAAGGGTTTTCATTAAAATGGTAATAATTGAAATAAATAGTGACTAAGGGCATTTTGGTTATAAATGGTTGAAATGTGTCTTAGTGTTAAATAAATTGGCATTGGCTAACCTTAGTTGACTTTTGTGTTAATTTTTAACCTCTATATTGACTATTGACTTAATGTTTACTTTTTGAAAATATTGAATATGTTGCGGAATTATTTGGATTGAATGGATCTATACCAAAATTAGAATTAACAAGATGATGAATACTTAATTATTCGATTACAAAACATAATAATTAAGGGAAAAATAGATATATTTATTTGTGTTCTTGTACAATTACAGAATAATTAAATTAATCAATCAATCAATTATACAGATTTATAATTCTCTAATAATGGAGAATTCTATAGAGAAGAAGAAAAAGTTGTGTCGTACGACTCTATGGCTAGGGTTATCTTATATCTTTTTTATACTAGAAAAATTCTACGGGGCAAAGTAACATGTTTCAAAAATAAGATAAAAATACAATCCGTGTTTTAGAAACATGACTCCCCTGTTTATTTCCTTACTCTTGACTTTTTTCAAAATTCACATCAACATATTATGTGAATAAACATGACCCGTGTTAAAAAATCACAGGGCCCCATGTTTTTTCTAGAATTCACAAATCCACATAAAACTTCTCCAATATCTACACGAATCAACACAATGTTACAATGCACGTCAAATACCTAGTTAAAGCTCACAATTCTCCACATTGATGCAATACTTGTAACGCATGACAAGTAAATACCTCTATAAAAAAAACTTGGCCCAAAAAATCACTTCATAGCCTATGAACACCAATTAAGTCCAAGAAATACTCGAACTTATCCACAGTTAGTGGCTTCATTAGCATATTAGCCGGATTATCTAAAGTACCCACTTTCTCCAACACAACTTTACTAGTAGCAACAATACCTCAGATGAAGTGATATCTAATGTCAATGTGATTCATTGGTGAAGGAAAGACTTCTGATTCTTCACTAAACACATAGCACTCCGGCTATCACATCAAACAATTGGAGTACTATGACCAAAGTCGGCTCACATACTAAACACAACTTTCTGTAAAGACTCTCTCATAGTCATATACTCTACCTTAGTAGTGGAAAAGGTTGTCACATCCTACAAGGAAGAGCTCTAGCTAATAAGGGAACCACTAAGACAAATCATATCCACTAGTGGTCTCCTTTTATCAAGGTATCTACCAAAATCAAAGTCCACATACCTAACAAGTGAATCAGTTGATCTCCTATACTCTATACAAGCTGATGTTATACCCTTCGAGTACCTTAGGATCTACTTCACTGCTTTCTAGTGAGCCTTCCCCGGATTCTCCATATATTGACTCACCACACTAATAGCTTGAGCGATATGAGGTAGAGCACACACTATAGCATATATAATGTAACCAACAACATTAACTATGGAACAAAAGCCATGAATTCATCTTTATCTTTGGATTTGGGACAATCTAAAGCTGAAAATCTAAAGTGAAAAGCCAATGAAGTTCTCACCATCTTGACATCCATCATATGAAACCTCTCAATCTCCTTGTTCATATAGATTTCTAGTGACCAATACAAAAGCTTCTGCTCATGGTCTTTTATGATCTCCATGTCAATGATCTTCTTTGTAGCTCTAAGATCCTTCATCTTAAATTCACTCTTCAACATTATCTCCACTTTATCAACATCAAACATATATTTTGTTGCAACAAGCATGCCATCAACATATAGTAAAAGATACACAAGAGAGCCTCCCTCCATCTCCTTCAAGTACACACATCCATCATACTCACTCTTGAAGAAACCATGTTCAAACATAAATTGATCAAATATTTTATACCACTATCTAGGAGATTGTTTCAAACCATATAGTGACCTCTTTAATAGGCACACATGATCATGAATCCCCTCAACAACAAACCCATTAGGCTTATGCATGTAAATCTCCTCCTCAAACTCACCATACAAAAATGCAATTTTAACATCCAACTGCTCTAATTTTAGATCATGTATAGCCACAACCACAAGCAAAGTACTAATAGAAGTATGTACAATCACAGGAGAAAATTCCTCATTTTAGTTTGCACTTGGAATCTAACTGAATCCATGTGCAACCAAACAAGCCTTGTACCTTGTCTCTCAACCCCTAGAGCTCTCTGTTTGAATTTGTACACCCACTTGTAATCAACCATCTTTTTTCTTCCCAGGTTCCTTTACAAGTTCCATGTCTAATTCTTAAATAAGGACTCTATCTCCTCCTCCATAGCATCACACCACTTAGTAGAATCAAAAATCTCAATCACCTCTGAGAATAATGTTGGCTCATACACATTAACAATAGTTTCTAAACTAGATAAAGGATAGCCAACCAATTCTTTGAAACCATACTCAACCGAAGGCTTAGCAATCAGCCATGCTCTACCTAGAGCAACGCCTCTTTGCTCGACTTGTTATTTAGATCCACCCACTTTAGAAATAATGGGTCTATGAGAAGGGTCTCTGTCATCCAACTCAATCTCCACCTATCCCGAAGCACTATCCTACTCCAGTCTTCTGGAGGAACGTAGACTTATTAAAGGTAGCATCCATGCTAGTTAAGAACTTGGATGCAATTAGATCCCATAACCTGTACCCCTTCACTTCGGATCTAAAGCCAAAAAAGATACACTTCTTGGCTTTAGTCTCAAGTTTACCATCATTCGCATAAGAATAAGTAAGGGAACCAAAGACATGCAAATCGGAGTAATCACTTAGCTTATCAAACCATAAATCCTCAGGTGTCTTCATCTCAGTGGACCAATTTGGTGACTGGTTCACCGAGTATGTTGCCATGTGAACCGCCTCAACCTAAAACTATCTACCTAACCTTCATTGTGATAACATACAATGTGCCTTCTCCAATAGGGTGTAACACTCCAATTTTTAGGACTTGAAAATTTTGTTTTAAAGAGTTAATTGCAAAAGCTAAAACAATAAAAATGAAGGGTGTTATCACCATACTTGGTACAAGTTCAATTTCCTTTATGATTCTCATACCAAGTGCTAAACTAAAATTATTACTCTACTTAACTTAATAATATGAGTGTAAGAAATAGAATAGAGAGGACACACAAATAAGTATCATGCCAAATAAAAGTAACATCAGTGAATAAAAAACTGAAAAGAGAAAAAGAACAAGAGGACATGAGAGTTTAAATACAACCGGAATAAAGTTATAAATAGAACAAAGGATAGTCCTAGACTCTCAATCCAAACTACCAGCTTTAGACTAAACTCATAAGTTAGCCTGTAAAGTCTACTACTCATTAATAGGCAGTAGCCCATAAAAGAAACCCTTCAGTACAATAGTACAGGGCAACCCTTTATACATAGCTAACATGAAACACATACAAGGCATACAACAAAATATCATACAAGATATTTAACTATACATAGGAGGATTGAAATATGATGATCACTTATATAACCACATACTACCAATGTCATATACTATTTGTACTCGTTCATCTAAAACAAACTAAAACTTACCCATCAATATCCAAGAAATGCTCTTTGAAGTATAATTAGAAACACCATCAACCAAAAACCAAGAAAATAACAACATATCTCATTATCAATACCAATAAATCGTATAACACAGGTAGGCTTACATGCCTAAACCAATAATAATCCATAGCATCACAATTCGGCACGAAGGATACTACCAAAACACTGGTAGGTATAAAGGATGCTACTGAAATACATGTAGGCACAAAAGCTTCTACCAAAACACAAGTAGACACGAAGCTGCTACCGAACCACAAGTAGGCACAAAGGCTACTACCAAACCAATCTAATAATCTAATAATCATATACATTTCCATTTTTATTTACTCGATGGGAGATTAATCAACCTAGATACACTAAGGTACTTTAGTCATATCGATGTACCAAGATAATATAGTATCCTATATGTTATCAACCCAAGGATGAAAATGTATCCTGGTTGTATTGGTAAACAAAGGTAATATAGTACCCTACTGACGAGGACACCTAATCCATAAGTATACATACCCCAATAAGTTTGTAGAGCTAAATAGAATAAGATATAGAGTCTGGTTGGGGCATTAAGTGACACCAACAAAAATTTATAATCAACTATAAGCTAAAATACATCTTTAGGTTAGTGACACCTAAAGAGACACAATTTTATATCCCGAGTTATTTCAATTTAAGTATTAATAATTTATTAAGGTGACCACAAAATCACATAGATCCAATTTCCATACTTAAACATTTTACTCATTTTTAATTATTTTAAGACAGTCATAAATAAGATCATTACCAAGATCAACCATAAACATATAATCAGGCTATCCTAGGCTCAATTATTCACATTTTGGTGTACTAGGCCAAAAATAATAAAAATGCCCCTGAGATCAAAATCACCACATTAACATCCTCTTTAATTACTAAATCCATTTTAATTATTAAATTATCATAAAAGGCTAAACATAATAATAAAATTATTTATCTTACAATTTAATTATCGTTAGGTTAAATGACCATTTTGCCCTTATTTTAGATTCAGCACATAAATCCTAGGATGCGTATCTAATACATCCATGATCATATAATCTCATGATCGAAAACATATAATGCACATTAAATGTGCTTGTTAGAATAAATATAATAACATACCTAAAAAGACCAAATTGCCCCTAAGACCCACACCCATAATTATTATTCTATAAATAAATCTAAGCATGCTCAACTTATCATTTTCCACGTACATGTCACACATAATCATAAGCTATCATTTTTGCCATACTTTTGTACACAAAATAATTTACATATGATAATATACTCTTTTACTGATTTTTATGATATAAAATTTTAACATAACAAATCATGTTTAACATATTTCAGTCACAAAAACCCTAATGTGCTATCATGTTATATCTACCATTTTAGTAAAGTATAAAATTTACCTAAATTTTAGCAAAAATATAAATTAGTAGAATCCTACTAAAAATTACAAGGCTTGCTAATCAAACTTTCAAACCTAAAAATAATACCAAAATTACCAAATTAATATTTAACAAATAAAATAATAATTATACCAATAAAATATTTATTTTATGAAATTAGCAAAATACCCTTACTTTTAAAAATAGGTTAAAAAAAATTTAACTAAAAATCTCTTTTATACTGTGTATGTAGTGTGAGCCTATGCACATGAGGGGAGGGGTTGTATAGGCTAGCTATTTGTGGTACGAGTGATGGCAGTGATAGAGATGGTGGTGATGGTTGGTGTTGGTTTGGGTGGTTGGCTAGGATTATGGCTAAGATAGAGGTGGTTGTTGGGTTGAATAGGGTGGCGCATAAAGGGAGGAGTTGCAGTAGATGGTAAAATGGAGGGTGGTAAGCTAGGGAATGGCCGATGTAGTGCAAGGGCATCAATGGAGAGAATGTGAGAAGGGTTGGAGCCATAACTGGAAGTGGTGTAGGAAGGGCTAAGGATGAGGTCTAGGGTGCCAAAGGTGGTGGAGATTAGTGGGTGGCAGTGGTAGAGAGGATTGAAGGTGTGTGGCTACGAGGTGGTGAGTTAGGCTAGGAGGTTATGACAGAAGTTGCTCAAGTAGGAGGAGGAACAATAAAAGGTGGCACTAAAGGTGGTTGGTGGGTTGTGGTTGGATTGGTCGAATAGGGGTGGTTGAGAACTGTATAAATTACTGTAGGGGAGGAAGAAAAAAGAGCAAGGCACGATAGGGGAGAAGGGAGAAGAAGAAGAAGAAGAAGAAGAAGAAGAAGAAGAAGAAGAAGAAGAAGAAGAAGAAGAAGAAGAAGAAGAAGAAGAAGAAGAAGAAGAAGAAGAAGAAGAAGAAGAAGAAGAAGAAGAAGAAGAAGAAGAAGAAGAAGAAGAAGAAGAAGAAGAAGAAGAAGAAGAAGAAGAAGAAGAAGAAGAAAGGAAGTTTGGCTATTGTGACGGGAGAAGGGTGGTTGGGTGATGGTGAAAGTTGTGGTGCAGGGGTGGCACACAAAAATAGAAGAAAAGGGAGGGTCATTACTGGTGGTTGATGGTGTAGGGTTGGATCATAGGGAAGCACATGGCAGGGGCTGGTGAATGGGTAGAGTTGGTGATGGTGCAGAGGAACGACATATAAGCGATAGGAGGAAAGGTTTGGGAGGAGGCCAAAATGAAAAAGGACAAGGGGTAGCGTAAGAGATGGCAGAGGATGGTTTTATTAGAAGTGAAACCAAATAGAGATAAAGGAGAGGGAGTAGAGTATGATAGAGCATGGATGAAACCAAACAAGGTTGAGGGAGGGTAGTGTTTGATGGGTTTCAATCAAGGAAAAGCAAAGGGAAAGAAGGGTTTTGTTTGGTTGAGGGAGTGAGGTGTTGAGGATTTGGAGAGAAAAGAGGGTTAGATGGAATAATGCAGGCACAACTCGGATAGTGAAACTAAATAGGGTAGAGAAGGGGAGTAGGGGAAGGCTATAAGGGTTGTATGGTTCAAGCGAAGAGGAAGGTGCACATGGCTATGTGTGTGTATGTGTAGACACACACACGTACAGATGGGTTGAGGTGATGCAGATGATCAAGGGGGGATGGTTCAACATGTGAAGGGTATGGGTAACTGAGAAGTGAAGGGATTTAGGGAGAGTATCTAAGGGAGGAATTTTTGCATGCAAGGGGTAAATCAAGAGGTAAAAATGGTAGGGTAGGGTAGGGTAGGAGTATTTTATTTTAGTTTTAGATTTAGTTTAGGTAGGTTAGGATACTAGGTAGAAAAATAATATGAAAAAAATAACCCAGTTCAGGATAAGTTTAATAGGAAAGAAAAAGAAAAATAATAAGAAAAAATATTTAAGAAATTATGTTGGTTACATGTCAAAGTTTATTAATAGAATAATTAGGCTAAGGTTTAAGGGTTAGTTTTGAATAAAAAGTCTAAACACCCAAAAGTAAAGGTTACTAGGGATGGCAACGGGGCGGGTACGGATCGGGTACCCCTTATCCATACCCGAACCCGATAAGGAATTTAATACCCGTACCCGTACCCGTACCCGCATGGATATCCGTTGCTGTACCCATATCCGTACCCGACGGATAATCCGTTACCCGATGGATTATCCGTTACCCGTCGAATATATCCGTTACCCGACGGATAATTTGTTACCCGTTTATATTGTACAGTTCTCTCTCTTAAAAAACTTTATCTTACTTTTTTTTTCTCTCTCTAATATATACAGTTCCCACTTTGTTTCAATTTTTTAAGCTTAGTTATCTTTAAATTGAGTTATTAGAAAAATTTAATAATATACTAAAATATTTCTCACTTTTTTTTCTTCTATATAAATAGACATTTATATTGTATAAAACACCTTTATACATGCATTATATTAGATGTGTACAGTATATATTTGGTACATGTTCATCAAATATTTAGTATATGCTCGGACTCCAAGTGGAGTTCCTAATTACATGTACAACAGCTGAGTTTAACTCTCTGAACTTTCAATCTTTTTGTGTCTTTCACAATTTTTATATTTCATTAACTTGCATCAATCCATCCAAAGAGAGAAAATGAGAATGCAAAGTTCAATCCTATATTTAGGCGTATGAGAGCTAACAGGTACACGAACTAAACCTTGCGAATTCAAAACAATCAGATATAGGTTCCGTAAATAATTGATAAAAGGCTCATCAAATATTTTATTTAAATTCAACAAATAATTGACATAGGTTCAGCAAAGATGTGATTTAGGTTCATCAAATAATTGGTATAGAGATTCAGAAAAATTGACATTTTGCATACCATCATGTATAGATTCAACAGTTGGGTTAATCAACGCAACTCAACAGTCTCAACTACAATGAATCAACTACAAATCAGAAGCAATACAAATCAACTACAACAAAAGAGAATAGAAAGTGAACCGACGGTTGAGTGGGCTGTGGGCTGTGGCTGGAGAGTCGGAGACAGGCAGAGAGCCAGAGACGGACGGCCGACTGGGCTGTGGGCGGAGACAGGCAGAGACGGGCACCAAGTGAGCTGTGGGCGGCGACGGCCAACTTGGAAGTTGGAACTGTCGAAGCCTCCCTGTCCCTCGAAGTCGAACTATCGAAGGGTCAAACTCGAAGGCAGAGCCAGAGATTGATGGTAACTATGAAGATTGAAGACTGTCGAAGGGTCGAAGTCGAACTACAGCTACAGGGTTAGGGTCCCTGTGGTGGATGGTAACTATGAAGATTGAAGACTGTCGAGTATCGAGTATCGACGACGGGCGAGGCCGCGAGGGGGAGGGGCGAGGGCGACGGCTGAAAGCTGTTGCTACTTGCAGCTTGTTGTGCGTCGTCAGTGGCTCAGTGCGTACAATTTCATTCAAATAATTTCAATTCTTAGATTTAATTTTAAGTAGGGTTGTAGGTAAAATGACAATTTAATTTCTAATAATAATCTATTGTTTATAAAAAAGTTAAGGGTAAAATAGTAATATATAACGGGTAAACGGGTACGGATATGGGTAACGGATATCCGTCGGATACGGATTTGGATACCCCGTACCCGTATCCGTACCCGAATCCGCCGGGTATTTTTCACCCTTACCCATATCCGTATCCATATCCGTTTATCTTTATCCATTTCGATATCCGTCGGGTAAAATCCGTCGGGTTTCGGGTATTATCCGCCCGATTGCCATCCCTAAAGGTTACAAAATTTCGAGGCGTTACATAGGTGGTAGTTATCATTTATGTTGGTTAATTGAAGCTTTAATGAATATATTTAATGTAATTATGTGATGAATTTTGCATACTTGAGTCCAATTGTTCTTGTTTACTACTCTTGATAATATTTTATAGGCATTCGGAGAGATTGAGATCAAAATGAGCTAAAACACTATAATTGGAACAAATGAGAAGAAAGAATGAGTACTCAAAGTGTGCAAGGGTGGAAAGATAGACATATTAGACCATGATTATATCCTAATTTGGAAACATGCTATGAATAAAAGTTATATATACTCTTGTTATATTTCTAACACATTAAAAATCATCCCAAACAAAGATTTAACAAAGAAGTTATGGCTGGAACACTAAAAGTTGATGAATCTATAAAGAGCTATCGAGTTCGAGAATAATTGGGCCAATGTTGATCTATGGCTAGGTCCATTTTATAGTTATTTATACGCAATTTTGACATAGATTTAAGGTTAGGGAAGAGAGACAGAAGAGATATTTATCATCCATCTTGAAAGAAGAGTTACGATTTACTAACCCCCAATTCATGCACAATCTCCCATCTCTTGATCTCATTTTTTCCCAATCAGAAGAATTGAACATTGATTTTCTCATCTTAAATAAATAAGGTATTATATTATATCTTTGGATTTTATTTCTTTCCGATTAATGTAATTCTCTATGTTTAAGATATTGTACTTAATGAAAGCTATGGTTGGCTAATTGATCTGTGCTGAATTGAAGGAAAATCCCCTTATTTGAATGTATTGAGAATCTAAACCTTGTCCAATCTTGTTCCTTTTCATATGTGTTATGACAATGCTTTAGTTGGTATAATAGATAAATTGATTGATTTTCAATTATTATTTAGAGGAACCCAACGAGATTCGAGAGATGAGTTGGAGTGGGCTCCATTAGCATGACTAAAGATCGAATCACAAGGTCGAGAGACATCGGTTTGGCCTCTACAACTTAAAAAGGGAGAATATGATGCATAATAATGTGTTGCCTATTTTTTTATTCTTACTAGAGATAGATGAGTCTCGATAAACAATAGGGTGCATTGACTCGAGGGAGCATTACAATATATACTTTAGTTGGTATCCATGGATAACTTTCTTGATTTAGGATTTGGGGTTAATATTCGATGGCATTGGGGTTAAGTGGATTGACCAGAACCTTAGCTTTCTATCTATCCAAATTTCACTTGTTCTTATATTTTTTTTTTTCACATTTTCTTTTTTATTTATAGTTAGGCATCATATACCCCTATAACTAGTTTAGACATAGTAGATCTTTTCACCATCCCATTACTCACTCTGCATTCCTAGTGGGATCAACCTTGCATGCTACTTTAATACTATACACTTGCGGTTATAAGTCATCAATAGAGTCTTGTTCATCTACTCAGCAATTCCATTATGTTGTGGTCTCCCAACATAAGTGTGGTGTCTTGTTATCCTATAGTTTTGAAAAAAATTGGTAAAACTCTAATTAACAAACTCAAGACCATTATCTGTCCTAAGATACTTAACTTGCTTCCCATGCTGCTTCTCTAGTTAGGTCTTTTAGCCTTTAAAACACTAAACACAACATTCTTATGCTTTAAAAAATAAACCAATACATTTCTATAGAAGTCATCAATAAATGTGAGCAAGTATTATGAACCACATTTGAAAACCACTACCGCTGGACCCCATAACTCTAAATGGATATGCTTAAGAGGTGCTCTTGTATTATGCTTAGCCATTGAAAAACTAGTTCATTTCTGCTTTCTAAACACACAGTACTTATAGAAATCTATAGTACATATACTATGTCCATCCATCATCCCCCTCTTAGAGAGCTCAGTAAGATATTTAACATTCATGTGTCAAAGTCTCATAACATCCAAGTTTGATAACTTTGGCAATGTCACAGCAGCTATCCCCATAACAATGGAACCCACAAACTCATATAGAGTCTTGACCCGCTTTCCCTTTGTCGCCACTAGATCCCCTTTTATAACTCTTAAGGTACCATCTTCAATAACACATCGGTGTCCATTATAATCTAAGGAACTTAAAGATATGGTGTTCTTAGTTATTTCAGGGGCATGCCTCGTGTTGGACAATGTTCTGACTACCCCCATCATACATCCTCATTTTCGCCACCTCCATCCCAGTAACTTTGTAAGTACTATCGTTGCCCATTAAGATAACTCTACCTTGAGTCATCTTAAATGTCTAAAACCAACTCCGATTGGGACATATATGGTAAGAGCACCAAGAATTCAAGATCCATCTATCAATGATCTTGGTTTATCTATAAGTATATGACAACACATCTCCATCACTATCATCATGTGCTTTAGCAATATTATCCTTCATACTAGATGACTCACCAGACCTATCACCAGGATTCCTATTAGGATAAAACTTCCTAATATGCCCTTTCTTGTGACAACCACATCATTTCACTTTTTTTTTTACCAAATTTTGACTTAGATCTGGAATTTTTACGGTCATCAAACCCTCACTTATGTGTCATTTCCTAACTACCAATCCCTCACTATTTGAGTCTCCCAAAATACCATTACTAGTCAACTAACTATCAATCAACTCTAGCTATAATAGAGTCGATTTTACATCATTAAGGACTAACTCTTTCTTTCCATATAACACAATCGCCAAAAAATGCTTACAACTAGTAGAAAAATAACATAATAGCATAATTGTTAAATCTTTATCTTCTAATTTGACTTTTATGTTACGTAAAATCCATTATAATAGAATCAAATTCATCAAGATGAGATTTTAAGAACTGACCCTTACGTAATTTAAGGTCATGAAGTGTACTTTTCAACAGTATTCAATTTGCCAATAACTTTGTCATATATAATGACTCAAGCTTCAACCACAAGGCAACCACCTTCTATTCATTTGCCACTTTTCATAATACCACATTCGACAAGTATAGTTGTATGGTAGAGGGGGCTTTTAGATACACTTCTTCAAATCTCTCATCTATCATTGAATCTAGCTTATTTAAATGATTGAATAATACCTTTTTCCAATCCGTTATGAATTATAATCGTTAGCATCTTTAATTTTCATTATAAAAAATTGACAAAATGACCAAACTTATCAATATCGAATCTTGTACCTATCTCGATTAGCAAATTTCTTCAACAACTACAATTTTGATACCAAATTATTGTAGAATTATGTGCCTTGAATGGATCTAAACCAAAATAATAATTAAAAAGATGACGAATAATTGATGATTAAATCACAAAACAGAATAATTGAGGAAAAAACAGAGATATTTATTCTTTCTCTTGTGTAATTATAGAATGATTAAACTAATCAATCAATTAACTACACATATTTATAATTCTCTAATAATGGATAATTCTATTGAGAAGAATAATAAGATAGGTCACACGACTTTATTTCTAGAATTTTCTCATATCTCTTTTATACTAGAAAAACCCTACGGGTAAAATAACTTGTTTTGAAAATAAGGTAAAAACACAGTTCGCGTTTTAAAAACATGACCCCTTGTGTTTATCTCCTTACTCTTAATTTTTTCCCAAAACTCAAATCAATATATTTTTTAAATAAACACAACTCATGTCAATAAACACGAATCTCTATGTTTATTCCATAATTCACAAATCCACATAAAAAGTCTCCAACATCTACATGAATCAAGACAATGTTATGTTACACATCAAATAGCCAGACAAAGCTATAGAAGATAAGAGTTGGATTAGTTTGAATTTGACTAAATTGATTAAGTTTTTGGGCTATGGCTTAATGTCTAACCCTATTCCTTCGATGGCATGGAATTGTTGTGACCTTTGTAGTCCATTTGGATTGATTTGGATGATTTAGTTGTTGATTGCCAGGCGGACCTTATGTCCCTTATTGACAATAAGTTGAAATTGAATAAAATATAAATCCTTGAAAAAATATAATAACTTGAGTTGGAAAAATATTTAGGTCAAAGGCCCCACCTTTTTTCTATAGAACTTCCACACACCTTATAGAAGGTACATGTACTTAAGGACTTATATGTTGAGGTTTGAGTATAGGTAATTGTTATATCATATGGCTTCATTGTCAAGTTGTAACTTATAATTGAGTGATTTGATTTGTTAACACTTTCTTAGCGATCATTGTCTTAGATAATGAGATTTTACCCCTCTCAAGGTTTTGAATTGAACTAAACTGAATTAGCAAATCACCTTGCTACCACCTTAATGATTAGATTAGGGTTTGACTTAATCGGTTTGAGTTATATTCCAAAAATTTCAATATTTGACACTTTTTGGTCCATAGGTGGATAGTATCATAAGTGAAATTATAAAACCCTAATGATTTCTAAAAGTTATTATTATATGTTCCTAAATGTATTATTTTTATGTTATGCATGTCGAATGGTTGGCAATATTATATGAGTTGTATGTTATTGTATGTCTATACCCATGACTCTGTTGTTATCTAGTGATTACTATGTGAGCATGTTGCCTATTTAGAGGTGTTGTTGTTTGCTCAATATAAGGAAGTTGTATTGATAATATACTTTTTAGCTAAATACGTGTGTTACATGGAGTGACAAAAGGCTTATAAGTATGGAGAGAATACTTAGGAGGGAATTCTTTTTAATGAATAGATCTTTAGGACTTAGAGTTAGGATTAACTAGTATTGCATCGTTGGGAGTTGTTTTTATTTTGGATATTGTTTTTGGACTCTCATGTCCTTGTTATGTATTTTGTGTATGTTATTAATTTTATTGAATTATTTTGGTCTCAGTACTTAGCATAAGAAAGGTAAGGAGACTACAGTTATACTAAGTGTGACGGTAACACCCTATATTTTGTAATTATGCTTCTAGTAAAATAAAATTTTGAAGTAGTGAAAATGGAGGTGTTATAGAAAGTGCAAGAGGAGAGAGGGGGTAAGTTAGGGCACTAGAAAATGTTATAAGTATAGAATGAAGATCAAAAAGGGCATGAGGCCTTTAAGTGGTCAACAAAGGGAGAAAGATCAAATTTGGGGTTGCTTGCAAGCCAAAAAGAGTAATGGGAGTGATTAAAATAAAGTAAGGTGTGCAAGGGATTAGGTAGGAAATGTAAATGGTTGATTATACACAAAATTCTAGTTGAATGATAAAGGAAGATGCAAAACACATATGAGGAACTTATGGGGATCTAATTTCATGGTTAAAAAGGCCAAGGAATTTCAACTACAAATGAAAATAATTTAGGTAAGGTAGAAAGTCCAACAAGTTGGTAAAAATTAGAAAATAATCAAATAATTCCCAAAAATATGAAAAATTAGGGAAAGTTTTGGAGTTAATACAATAATCCAAATATATAAAGATATTGGGTATAGGAATTTATTTGAACTCAAAATAAATTAAAATAAATAAGATTGGGCTAAATCACCTAGCTTTAGTTAACTATAGAGATTAACCTCCGGACCCCTTGGGTGAACAATCATTTTGTTTGTAGGTTGGTCTACTAAAGGATAATATGTAGTAAATTGCTAATCAAGGAAAATAAAGGTTAGGTTTTTGAGGTAAAATAAAGGGTTTTGGGGTCAATGTAAGATGATTAAACAATTATAAATGGTTATAGGGATATAAATAGGCTAATCACCTATAAATTTAGGTTAAAAATATTTAGGGTATCATAATCCTTGCCTATGTTATGCTCATATGTAAATTTCCACATATGCTTTGCTTAGATATTCAAGCTATGTTGATGAGGTATTGATGGAACACCAATGATTACCAGAAATGTATATATTAGATTAAATATAATAAAAAAAATGTGTGAACCGAAAGAAAGAGGAGGCATGGGATTCTAAAACATCTAGCTCCTTAACCTTGTTGTGATCAGCAAGCAAGCTTGGTGGCTAAAGACTAATGAAGGATCACTTATGGCTAGAATCTAGAAAGCTATATGTCATTCGAGACCTACCTTTGAGGAGGCATGTGTGGGGTACTAACCTAGCTATATATGACATAGTGTATGGAAGACTAGATGGGTCACCGAGGTTGTTTAAGTATGGATAGTTGGTAATGGGGAAAGTATTAATTTATGGGTTGAACAATGGATCCCAAAATCCACATCCCATTCCTCACTAATGAGACTCTACATTATAGAGTATGTAGTTTGCTAAAAAAAAACTAAGACTCTATGGAACTCGTAGCTACTTAACAATATGTTTATCCCTTACAATGTTGATAATGTAATTGTACGGAACGGACATAGAAGGCATGTGCTCTTAGTAGAGATGAAAATTGGTCCTAAACCTAATCTAGACTCACCAAATTCGACTCATTTATTGTGGATTTGGGTCTAAAAGATTTTCCCCTAATGTTACCGCTAATTTCCTTTATATCATGCACGAAAAACAAAAATTGATACCCAACACGGCCTTATTGGGGTCAGAGACTGAGTATTTATGTAGAAAGCCTACAAGACCATGTTACTAAATATTAGCAAGTAGTGTTTTGGCTCCATAAACTTCATTTTCATCATGGTTTCTTCTATACCTCTACACTCCTATATTGTTAGACATTAGGAGGCTGTGTATACTCTTCCTATACTTCTCTTGACTCTTGATTTGCTCTAATTCCTCACTTAGCTCCAATATTTCCTAAATAACACATAAACAAAGTAGTAACATGAACCGAGGAGCTAAACTAGGCTAAAATATAAGGAACTCATATCAAAAGAACAAGCTACTGAGGGTAAAAAATGATGAAAATATTGAAAGTTTTTGAGTTTATCACCACGTATCAGTTGTCTTCGGTTATTCTCTTTTTTCTCTCTTAGGATACATTATTAATCTTAGTTCCAACCAATAATCTTTCTTTATTTGTTTATGTGAGCTTGTGACTCGTATTTGGTGTGTAGAATAGCTTGGATTGGTGTGTGAAGTGTTTTGGAGAAATTTGAAGTAGAACTGTGAGCTGTTCTGGAAAGATGTGAATATTTTACATTGAAGAAATTATAATTTGGAAATGTGCTGAACATGAAAGTTGTATATCTTTCTGTTAGCTTTCCAACTCATCAAGAATCAGCTCGATCGGAGGTCAGATGAAGAAGTTGTGGCTGAAATACTGAAGATTGTCAAAGTTGGAAATAAACACGGGGGGCCCGTGTTTTGGAAACACGATCCGTGTTTTTCCATCAGGAAAATATGTTCTGTTTTCCGGGAGAGGCCGAGAGATAGAAAATAAACACGGGGGTGCCGTGTTTATTAATACGGTCCGTGTTTTTTGGGTTTTTCGCTCCGCCTCGGTTTTCGCTAATGACAGTCTCGTATAGTATAAATACCATGCGATTAGAACCCTAATCGAAGAGCGAACGCCGTCTTCTTCTCCTATTGAGTTCTATTGTAATTCCTTGATGAATTGAGTGATTTATGTGATAATTTCTTTGATTCTTTGTAATCACAATTACTTCACATCAATAAGATCATCTGTTTCCCCAATCTGTGTTCTTGAGTGTTATTCTCTTCTCAATTCTTGTGTGTTCTAATTGATTCTAATTAGATCTTATTTTTCCGAATTGGTATCGATCCACAACAGTTTACATTATTATTAATATACCATCTATTGTTGAAATAATTTGTTGATTTTTTGCTTTTGGTTTGATTTTCATATTTTTTCCACTATAGCTACGTTCTCCATCACCTTGCACCACCACCTTCAGCCAAGCTACAAATTAAGGTTTGGTTTCCATCTTAAGTATTGCTAATTGATTGATTTAGTAATTTAATTAAATATTTGTTGTTATTTTTCTTATTAAAATGTTGATTTTTGCTAGCTTACAACCACCTCCACTTACTATCGCCGCTCTTTACCTTAGCCTTCTACCGCTGCAGCCTACTACCACCACCACTAACCATTGTTGTAAGTTTTTAGTTAATTTATTATTATTGAATATATATATATATATATATATATTATAGTTATTTGTGGTTATGTTGATTAATAAAATTTTAATATGTTGATGGTGAATATGAATAAAAGTAGATATATTTAGTTACAGGGTTGATTGCGAATTTGAATATGTTGATTGTGAGTTTGAATATAATATTGATATGTTGGTTGTGTGTGTGTGTGTGTGTATTATTGTTGTTATTATCATATTTAGTATAATAGAGTAAGAATAAGAATAGATGTAGATATATCCCATTGGATAATATATTATATTAGATTACGTATAGAATTGTGATAATAAAATTTTAAGTAAAGAAAAATATTTTATTTTATTCAAGTATAATATATATATAGTTTATTATAAGATAATATACTAATTATCAAATTTAGTATAATATATCCTAAACCTTAACCCCAAACTCCTACCCTAAACCATAATAAACTAACCCTAACCCTAAAACATAACATTGACCCTAAAAATAATTAAACTATAATAAACCTAAAATCCTAACCATAAAACCTGCTAAACCAGAAAATATAATCTATTAGTACATTGAGTCTTATTAATAACCCTAATTCATTAGATCTTTACCCTTTTGTGGGTGATAGGATGCTTCTCTTACATGACATGTGCTTTCTAGCCAACTTTTTGATATATCCTGACATAAATATTAGGTACCATGTGAGATAAATATGCAATGAGTTAGGCCAAATGTTAAAGAAAGGGTTTTATGTGGGACCATACAATTTTAAGTCATATTATAGTGGTTATAGGTGAGAAATAGATATATAGATGAGTTTGTCAATAATGATTTTCCACACCTTAGGCTTATTAAGGATGAATATTTTATGAGACATTATAATAAGATTGTAAGAAATTTTATAGTAATTGATGAGGAGTGGAGGCCATGGCATAAGATACCGTCAAGTATATACCTTAATTACCAAGATCACGATTACTAGTCTATTGAAGATGTGAAAGAATAGATGCTTATAAGAGAATTACGGACTCGGTGAGTGATCGATCGTGTAATACCCCAAAATTTTACTAAACCTAATCCCATATAATTAATACATTAATCCAATTCTAATCTCAAGAAAATTTTATTCTAGGTTTACCCAAATTCTTTAATCCTAAAATCTTAACCTAATCCAAATCTTTAACCTGGATAAGTTATATTTCATAACTCAACCTTAATTGTAGTAGATTTATATCATTAATCTTAATATTTTAGCTAATCAAAATTTGATTTAATACCAACCTTTAGCTTTTCCCTTTCCTTTTCTTTCTCCTTTTCCTTTCCCTATCTGCATCCCTTTTTTTTCTTGTTTTTTCCTTCTCTTCTACAACAACCAGTTAGTGTGTCATGTTAACCAATTAATTGGTTTACTTAAACCAATAGTAATGGTTTAGTCCCTAGGAAAAACTTTTTATATTTTATTTCAATCCATAGCCTAGTTAGTAAAACAAGTCAATCAATTTGAGGAAACCAATCAAAGTTTTCAAACAGAGACAAAATTGGTTTATGAAGAAGTCTAAGCCATAGCCTAGTTTATCAAATTAATCAATCAGTTTTAAAAACATTATGTTGCTTTTGGCTAGAACCAAACACTTAAAAAGGGGTTTGGGATTTGAAACTAACAAAGAGTTCACAACAAATAAATTATAAGGAATATTTTAAAATATCCCAAGAGATTAAAAAAAATGTTATGCTAAAACAATATTATAAGAAAACCTAAGACTTAAAGTATAAACCTAGAGGTTTTGAGTCTTAGTATCTTGAATTAATCTTCTATGGTGATTTGAAACTTGATTTCCCTCTTAAAAGTTGTGCTTGAAGGATGGTTTGAATAAGTGTGGTATGACATCGATATTATTATTATAGTTCATGCAAACTTAAATAAACAAATTAAATCCTTAATCATAATTATTATCATCAAAATAATGATTAAGACATTGATTAAACTAGGTGGTTAACAAAAATAATTTGAAAAAACGAGAAACAATAATGGTTTTTTGTAACTAACTGCCATAATAGATTGTTAACATTGGTTATTTGCCTTTGTTTTTGTATAAATTTATAGGATTTTATATATTAATTGTTTTTTTTACTTTTTAATAGAAAAAAACTACCATTATAAAGTGATTCCGCTCCTCCAAAGAATTTGGAGATATGATAATAGTTTTATGTTTAAATTTGTTATTTTATGTTTACTAAGGCAATTTCATTTATAAATTTAACGTAGTATCATATTAAATATTTAATTCATATTTCATATGCCCCACTTTTTGTTGCCATCTTTGCCTTTTCATTCACCATACCACATACTACCTTCTCTATGCCTACGATGATATTCGCTTCATATTTCTCATTTTCCTATCATCTTTCCTTTGAGTTATTTCATCATTTTTCCTTTTCATCCTTGTTAATGTTTCAGGTTTATCTCCATCTAATTTTTGTTGTTCTGTAAGATACTCCCTTCACACTTCTCTCTCCAATAGAAGCTATCATTTACCTAAGTTTATCCCTATGTGAGCAGTGATAACCCTAGTCTCCGCCAATTATTTAGGAGTAATTAAATCTCTCCTAAGTTGCTTATATTGGTTTTTTGATAGAAGTTGAATTTTCTTTTAATCTTAGTTACATGTGCACATTCATGATTTGTGTAAATTTGGGTAGCCTTAATTAGTATCGAGATATAATTGCTTTTTTTTATGTGTTTTGTTTTAATTTCTATCATGATACACTAGTTGTTGTCCCTAAGCTTTGTTGAATTTTTTTATGTGGATTATAATGTATAAACACTAATAGAAAATGGATGCATGTAAACTATATGAGTAAAGAATATAATAATGGAGTAGAGGATTTTATTATTTTTGATATTGCTACCCCTAAAAATCCCGACTAAAGAAAGTGTCCTTGCACTAAGTATTATCATTTGATGAAGATGATGCCACATGAAATCAAGAGTTATCTACTAATGTATGGCAAGGACAGGGGTACACTTGATGGATATTACACAATGGGATAATTAGTTTATCTATTAATAGGAAAAATGATGAAAATGATGATAGATTTGAAGATTAACCATTTGAAAATATGGCAAATATAGTAGAAGACAACTCTATGGATCACCCTGATATGTTTAATAAGCTGGTTATCGATGAAGAGACACCCCTATATGATGGGTGTGATAATTTCACAAAGTTATCGATTATGATAATATTATACAACTTGAAAGTAGGTCACGGGTCGAGTGATAAGGGTTTTTCCTCATTACTTGAATTGTTGAGAGAAATGCTTCATGAGGACAATTTTATTTCTAATTCCACATATAAGCGAAGAAATTTCTCTACTCTATTGAAATACATTATTAAAAAAATAATCATGCATACTTTAATGATTGCATCTTGTACTGAAATAAAAATTCATCACTAGATTATTGTTTAAAATGCTAAGTGTCATGGTACAAAAAAAGTTAGTGTTCCATCAAAGGTCTTATGATATTTTATAGTTATACCTAAATTTTTACGTTTCCTGAAGAAGTGAATAACTTAACATGACATGTGATTGAGAGGATACATGATAGGAATCTTAGTTATCTAGAATATTCTCTTTAGTGGAAGGTCTTTGATTATAAGTTCTCCAATTTCAGTTGTGAACCAAGTAACCTATGCCTTGTAGTATTTAATAATGGAATGAATCTTGTTAGTGGGGATGTGAACTATTATCTATGGCCGGTGATCTTAGTAATATATCATCTTCCTCCATCACCACTCTTACCTCTCTAGAAAAAATAGTCAGGGAATCATCAGTTTTGAGTTACTGCATCAAAGCAATAATGACATTAACATAATCGCTAGCCACAAGACCACAATATGAGTATAATAAATGGAAGAATGATGTGGAAAAAATTTGGAGAAGAGGAGGAATAACACAGATAAGAGAAAATGAGAAATAAGATAACCATAATAAATGATTAATTGGATGAAGATATGGGTTAATAAGATGTTAATTGGAAGGGAATGAGACTAAGTGTGAAGATATTTGTTGGAGATGAAGGAAAACCTAAGTTGGGAAAAGGAAGCATTTCTTTCAAATGGGGAAACTATATAGATAAATAATCGAGGACATTTATTTGGAAGTATCATATTATGTTTCATTCTCTTGTATTAATATTTAATACTATTACCTTTGAGCCTTGGCTTCAAAGCATGGGACAACTTCTACCTTTATAGCTTGTTTAGCTTGAGTTGAATTGGAGTGAATTAACTAATTCATCTCCATTCACCATGCTTGGGTATAAAAATAAAAATTCCAATTAATGAAGGTTGAATTCCCCCCTTCGTTCATCTCAATTCCCTTCACTTTTATTAAGCTCCAATTTAAAGAGTAATAAGAGAAAAAGGAGGAAAAAATCATAAAATTTTTGCTTAATTAGATAAAAATACCTGCACCTAATATGTGTTATAGAAGGGACCTCGGGTATAAGTGTAACATTCTAAAATTTTTAAGCCTTATTTTCAAGCGTTTAGCCTTTTAATTCGAAACATAATCCTTAAAATTTAGCTTAATTAATTTTATTAACCCTTTATTCCTAACCTAGATAAATTCTTAAATAAATTTATCCTAATTATTTTTATACTTTTTTTTTATTAAACTAATCCGAAACTGATAAAAAAAATTGATTTATTTTTTCTAATCATATACCCTCGCCCTATATTAATTAATATTTACCTTAATTACCTAATTTTAAATTTAAACCTAATCATAATCCTAACTTTAAATTTCTTTCCTTTTCCCTTTTCTTTCTTTCTCCCTTTCCCCCATCTCTTTTACTTTTTCTTTTCCTTTCTTCCTCCCCAACTTGACCTGCCTCCCCTCATTTCCCCTTCGAGTCATGCACTCCCTGCATTCCCCTCGTGCATGCCCCTTTTCACTTCCCTTCTTGGCTCCCTGTGACCCTACACCTCCATTAACTTCTTGCACTAGCTTGCACCTGCCCAATCATGCTTACCCTTACACCCATGCCTCCCACTTCTTAGGCAGACTCAACCCTCACCTCTGCCCTTCATGCATCTGTGTGTGTGTGTGTGTGTATTTATATCCTCCTTTCCTCTTCTCCTTCCCTTCCATTCATTTTTGTTTGAAAATCCCAACCACCCCAGTCATGTCATTCTTACTCCATTCCCTGACTCGTTTTAGTTTCATCGACCACCGTTCACCATCCACCACTACCACCCAATCCCCCATTCCCCTCTTTCCTTCTTTTTCTTCCCCTTTTACTCCTCTTTTTCCTTCACCATTGCACAACCCATCCTATTTCCTTTCTCCTTTTTCTTCCTCCAGACCTTGTTTTGTTTTTGTGTGCATCACATGTTCATGCACCACCTAGGCACAATTGTGCAAGACACCAACACCTGTGCCCTTCTTGCACAAAATCCTCCCCTAGCCATGCCCTAACCACGCTAGTTTCTCTACACCACTAAGCTCGAATCCACCACCAATATCGACACCAACCACTAGCTCCACTGCCCTCACCTCCTTCACGCTGCTGCTAACTCCCCAACATCACCTATTCATGCTGATGCAACCATCCTCCTTCATAACATACTTTCCTTCAACCATTGTCACACCACCACCACCACCCAACCATCTTCCTCCTCCATGCTAGCTCCAGCCCTCCACCTACCTTCATCCCACCTTTCACCCCCGAGCACCTTCCTTCTTTCTCCAGTTAACTTAACTATTAATATACCTCAAGTTATTAGCTAGACAAACCAAGGGATGGTAGCAAACTTAGGCTGCTCATGTAGCATGAGCTGCATGCAAAGTAGCAAGGAAGGAGGGGGTTGAAGGAGGCAAAAGGAGAAGGGAGGGGTGTTGTTTTCGATAAGGGTTTTAGGGGCTAGGAAGAGGGAAGTTAGAAGAGAGTT
The DNA here is from genome assembly GCA_039764185.1 of Tamarix austromongolica. NCBI lineage: Eukaryota > Viridiplantae > Streptophyta > Magnoliopsida > Caryophyllales > Tamaricaceae > Tamarix > Tamarix austromongolica. The sequence continues at coordinate 26,835,748 of CM077817.1, forward strand.
AGGGCAAGGGCTGGGTGTAGGGGTGGAGTGGAGGTGTAGGTGGTGGTTGGGGATGGGTGATTGGCGGCCAAGGGCGGTGGAGGCGGAGGCGGCGGCAGTAAGGCTGTGAAGTGGGCTGTAAGAGTGGCGGAGGAATAAAAGGAAGGAAAAAGGGAGGCTGTAGGGCTTGGTTTCGACCAAAGGAGGTAAGGAGGTGGTAAGGGAGGTTGCAGGGATTGGGTTGGTGGCTTGGGAGGTGGTAGCAGTGGCGGAACGATAGTGGACGGAGGAGGAGCAAGGTGGAGCCCGGGAAGGAAGAAAAAGAAGAGAAGAGGAAGAAGGGGGATGCAAGGGCTCGAGGGGGTGGCAGGAGGCGGTGTAGGAGGTTAGTAGGGCGGTGGTAGCAACCAAATAGGGGTGGCAGAGCAAAATAGGGGAAAGGAATGAAAGGAGAAGAAAGGGAGAAGAAGAGGTCGGGAGATGGAGAAAGAAAATTTGAACGGGGAAGGAATGAAGCAGATGAGGAGAAGAAAAAGGAGAGGGAGAAGAGGGGCGGTAGATGTGGCCGATCGGGGGAGGTTGCAGGTGGTAGGGGTGACGGGGTTGCAGGGAGAAGGAAGGGGAAGAAGAGAAAAGGAAGGCATGCAGGGATAGGGGTGTAGGGTGTGTTTGGTCTAAAAATGGGAAGAAAAGGATGGGGGAGAGAGAGGGAGAGAGGGAAGAGTTGCAGGGAGGTAGGTGGTGGCAGGTAGTGGTGCAGGAGGAACAAGCATGGCGGGGTGGTCGACATCGAAGAGAAGAGAAGAAGAAGAAGGAAAGAAACGAGTAGGCCGACCGATCAGGCGAGGGAGAAGGAAGAGGAGTGGGCTGGCCCAAACTAGGGAGAAGGAAAGAAAGAAAGAAAATAAGCATAGGGGAGTGGGCTTGGCAACATCGTTTGGGAGAGAAAGGAGGAAAGGGAAGAAACGAGACAACAACCCAGAGCTCGAGGTGGGGTGAGCCACAATCCTTGCGACCCGAAGGAGAAGAAAAAGGAAAAAGAAGGAAAGGAGAAAAGGGGGAAAAGGGGAAAAGGAGAAAGGAAAGGAAAAAGGAAAAAAGGAAAAGGAAAAATGGGGAGAAATAAGATAAAATAATTTATGGAATAATATAATGTAATATTTTTGATAGATAAATTAATTTAATAAATTAATTTAATATATGGGTTTAAAAAGGATAATTTTAGTAAAATATTGGTTTGAAAAATTATTTAAATAAGAGGAGTATGATAAAATAACAAAATATTTATTTTAATTTATTAAATATTCATATCCAATTTTATATACTTAAAAATCCATAAAATAATTAAATTAAATAAATTTAATAGTTAATTTATCCTAAATAAAACCTATTCATTAAATTATCAATTTTTAAAATTTTGGGGTATTTCATTTCTTCTTTAGCCATTTGCTACATATATTTTGTATTTATCATTTCTATATAGCGTATTACTTTGTTATTTTATCTTTCTTCCAATATTTTATCCTTTATATTAACCATATTAGTTTTTTTTTAATAATTTCGTTACTTCTTATATTGTTTCTTCTACATATTATTTTAAAATTTATTATCAAAATATGTAAACTCTACCTGTGAATCGCACGGAAAAATATTACCAGTCATTAACAAAAATCGAGTAATCTTAAATTTACCTTTTTTTTATTATTTAAAAAAATAAAAGTACAATATAATAAAAGTATATTTCAAACTATCTCATTTCTTAACTATTTAATAAGTTATAATATTACTGTTTGAATAGCTTCTATGAAAATTAATATACACGGAATATAATTTATATATTATAAATAATTTTATTATATTGATATGGATAAAAAAAATGATCGTAGGCTTATATATTAATAACTATTAATTTAGGCAAAAAATATATTTAGTATTATAACAATATTATATATATATATATTATCTAAATAATAATTTAAAATATTCACTTTAATTTATTTTCTCTCCTCACCTTAACTAATTTTTATTACCAACTTCCGAACCAATTCACGAATCACGACCGTCCAAAAGAATTATCACGGCTCGACGCGCTCCGTCTTATGGAGCCGACCAACCTGTCCTTCGGGGCAAAGTATGCAAGCAACAACTAAGATCTTCCTCGGCCGTCCATTGGCTCATTGCATCCAACGGCTGAGACTGAAGAACTTTCTAGAACTAAGACCATGCTCACTATTTAACTATTCCTATCCGCTCTTCGCCTCCACTTTCAATTCAAAATTATCCTAACCCTACTGGTTCTTTTCCTGTGCGCTTCGCCCATTCTTTTCTAATTTCTTCGTTAATTTCTGTTATTGTTAAGTAATGGCCGGAAAAGGTGAAGGTCCCGCGATCGGAATTGATCTTGGAACTACATACTCATGCGTTGGAGTTTGGCAACATGACCGTGTTGAAATTATCGCCAATGACCAGGGTAACAGAACCACACCGTCTTATGTGGGTTTTACCGACACCGAACGATTGATCGGTGATGCTGCAAAGAATCAGGTCGCCATGAACCCTATCAACACCGTCTTTGGTAAGTTTCCCTTTTCGCTGATTCGTTCTCACTACATTATCAGTCACATACGTGTAGATCTATTGCGTAGTGATTGTTTAGATCCAGATCTACTAATGTGGATTTGTGTCACCAGTTATGTGTTAAAATTAAAAGTGCACGAGCACTTGGTTGCATCTTGTGTTAACTTGTACTACGTATCAACGTATCGTGCTTTTTATTTATTTATTTATTTTGTACTGGTCTGTCGCTATAGCTAGATCTGTGTTTTATAGTTTAATGTTAGATTTTGCTGGTAACCTAATACTATTTGCTTGCGTGAATTTATTGCTGGAGCTCAGTTAATATCCCACCTGTTGAGGTTCTGTTACAATTTTGTAGATTGTGGATTATTTGACGTTTGAATTCATTGAAATTGTTTGGTATTTCGTTTTGAGATTCTGCGATTTCTGTTTCGCTATCATTATTGTGAATTCCTTATGTATCTTTGTATCCCGATCCAATGTTTGTTCGTCTCTGCTTCTGCGGTGCAACTGGTTGGTATTTATGTTGGAAGCCTAGTGTTTCCTCATGAGCTATGAAGCCAAATATATGATTTACCTGCTTTTATGTAAAGATGTTGCAAGAGATGAATATGTCCTGAAAAATCTGTAATAGGAATGATGAGAAAAGGTATTTTCCCGGAGGTTTTGGAATTTTGTGTTGGGCACCTCCTTGAGCTTTTGTGATATTATTTACTTCTGCTGCTGTATATCCGACTCTGACAGGATGGTGGTGTTGAGGCGCCTTGATATAAGTTTTTTTTAATGGAAATTAATGATTGCACATCTGTTCGAATATATGACTTATTTATATGCTATTGTCTTATGACAGATGCTAAAAGGCTGATTGGTAGGCGATTTAGCGACGCATCAGTCCAAGCTGACATGAAGCACTGGCCCTTTAAAGTCATTCCGGGTCCTGCTGAAAAACCGATGATAGCTGTCAACTACAAGGGCGAGGAAAAACAGTTCGCTGCTGAGGAGATCTCCTCCATGGTTCTAATTAAGATGAGGGAAATTGCAGAGGCCTACCTTGGTTCGACTGTGAAGAACGCTGTTGTTACTGTCCCCGCCTATTTCAATGACTCTCAGCGTCAGGCTACCAAGGATGCTGGAGTCATTGCTGGTCTTAACGTCATGCGTATCATTAATGAGCCTACAGCAGCAGCTATTGCCTATGGTCTTGACAAGAAGGCTACCAGTACTGGTGAGAAGAACGTGTTGATTTTTGACTTGGGTGGTGGTACCTTCGATGTCTCTCTCCTCACTATTGAGGAGGGTATTTTTGAAGTCAAGGCCACTGCTGGTGACACTCATCTTGGTGGAGAGGACTTCGACAATAGAATGGTGAACCACTTTGTGCAGGAATTCAAGAGGAAGAACAAGAAGGATATCAGTGGTAACCCTAGGGCTCTTAGGAGGTTGAGGACTGCTTGTGAGAGGGCAAAGAGAACCCTCTCATCAACTGCACAGACTACCATTGAGATTGACTCTCTGTACGAGGGTGTTGATTTCTACACTACTATTACTCGTGCCAGATTTGAGGAATTGAACATGGATCTATTCAGGAAGTGCATGGAGCCTGTTGAGAAGTGTTTGAGGGATGCCAAGATAGACAAGAGCGGTATCCACGATGTTGTACTGGTCGGTGGTTCAACTAGGATCCCCAAAGTCCAGCAATTATTGCAGGACTTCTTCAATGGGAAGGAGCTCTGCAAGAACATCAACCCAGATGAGGCTGTAGCATATGGTGCTGCTGTCCAAGCTGCTATCTTGAGTGGCGAGGGCAATGAGAAGGTCCAGGACCTGTTGCTGTTGGACGTCACTCCTCTTTCTCTTGGTTTAGAGACTGCTGGAGGAGTCATGACTGTTTTGATACCAAGGAACACTACCATTCCTTGCAAGAAGGAGCAGGTTTTCTCCACCTATTCAGACAACCAGCCTGGTGTCTTGATCCAGGTCTACGAGGGTGAGAGAACAAGAACCAGGGACAATAACTTGTTGGGTAAGTTTGAGCTCTCTGGTATCCCCCCGGCACCCAGAGGAGTACCACAAATCACTGTGTGCTTTGACATTGATGCCAATGGTATCTTGAATGTTTCTGCTGAGGACAAAACAACTGGACAGAAGAACAAAATCACAATTACCAACGACAAGGGTAGGCTGTCAAAGGAAGAGATTGAGAAGATGGTTCAGGAAGCTGAGAAGTACAAGGCTGAGGATGAGGAACATAAGAAGAAGGTTGAAGCGAAGAATGCTTTGGAGAATTATGCCTATAATATGAGGAACACCATCAAGGATGAGAAGATAGGTGCCAAGCTTTCCCCAGATGACAAGAAGAAAATTGAAGATGCTGTTGAGCAGGCCATTCAATGGCTGGAGGGCAATCAGCTTGGAGAGGCCGATGAATTTGAGGATAAGATGAAGGAACTTGAAGGTATCTGCAACCCAATTATTGCCAAGATGTACCAGGGTGCAGGTGGTGAAGCGGGTGGTGCCATGGATGATGATGCTCCTCCAGCTGGTGCAGGTGGTGCTGGCCCTAAGATCGAGGAGGTTGATTAAGCTATTTGTTCGGTTTAATCTTAATTCACTTGTCCTTTGTGTCATTCGTAACATGTCTCTGATCTGGATTGAATAATTTTTGGACTCATGGTTAAATTTTGTGCTAGTGTTCTATAATTGATATGTTTGGTATAATATTAGTCGAGTTATTTCTGTTCCTTCTCTTGAGCCCTACCTCATGCATTCTATATTTATTTTAGATCGATTAATTCTTAGCAGGATGCTACATGTGGTCGTCAACCCCATAATTTTCTTGTAATTCTACAATTCTTGTGTTTGGTGACCTTTAACCTTTTTCTTTTAGCTTTCTCCCAGTTCTTTTTAATTTTCCAAACAGTTATACGCTTCCGATTGCCCTTTCTTTTCTGTTCTCTCGATTCAAGTTCGATACAGATTTGATTTAAACACTGGAACAACAAATGGCAAAATAGGGCATAATCTGATGAGTCATGTTCTTGTAGCGCGAGAAGACGAGTGTAGATTGGACGCAATATCCGTCTCCACACCAAAACACCCCAATTAAAAGTTTGTATGGTGAGTACCTAAGGATTATGAAGTCGCACTTCTCGCGGAAGAAATCTGGGTTCATCCGTTTGATTTTAGATCGATGCACAGAGATAAGAAATAAGAAAGGACCCAACAAAGGGGGAAAGAGTGAAAGACATGGAGGAGCAACCTTGGGACTTAAGGAATTATGGAAGGAAATAAAAAAAAAAGAGGGAAAAAAATTGAAAATAATTATAAAGTAGAAGAACCCAGATTCCAAATAAAAAAAAATTCAAATTTAAAATGAAAAGAATCTTTCTGATTCTTGAAGAACGAGGGGCAAAGGAATTGATCGAAAAAGATCTCTTGTCCTTATTATAAGTTAAAAGATCGTAATTGGATCTGCATATATTTGTTAAAAAGGATCATCTTTCCATCATGAGAATCTGTAATGGAATCACGGGATGAGAAGATAAGCATATAATTTAAGTCTAATTTTACGGAGGAAATGAGATCAGTGGTGGAGCTAAAGTTTGTACTCTATGATATTCTCATATGAAATAATACTCAAAAATTAAAAAAATTAAAAAAATAATAATAAAATTTAATAGGTAGTATAATTCTACAACAAACCGATTTAATAATAATATATCAAATTTTGTATGAGGAATTGATGAGTTAAAGTACAAATTTGCGCGGCAAATACGTTGATGCAAGTGCAACAACGGTCCAGCTAACGAAGTAATAGTAGCGGTGCAGGTGCTGAACGGTTGCTAATGGGTAATGCGACACGCTGACGACACAGAAGGGAGAGAAGGCGAAGGAGGCCTAAAGGTGAAGCATTGATCAAGAAAGAGACGTAGAAAGGGAGGTGAGAACTAATATGTTATAGCTACAAGCATCCATGTAAAAAAAATGTACTAGTCCAGACTTGAACTCTTGACATTCCTCAAATGATATGCGACAAATTTTGTAGAGTTTTTTAATTTTTTTTAATAAAAAATTACCTTAATTATAATAAATTTAACATAATCATACTTTATTAATAAATAAGGTGCCTAAATAATAATGAGTAAGATTATTTAAAATACCGGTTGTTTATAAAATATTTGATCAAATATTAGGTAGGTTAATATTTTGTTTAATTTAGGCTTATCCAGATTTATTTTTATCAAACAAAATTTATTTATTTATTTATTATTTTTTATGATATATCAAAGCTTTTATTTTTCGCGTTTTATTTATTTATTATTATTTTTTTATGATATATCAAAGCTTTTATTTTTTGCAGAGACCCCGTCATTCAAAACACCCTCCTACTTTCAAGGGAGGTAGAGAGAGCCTGCGCAATGCAATCCTTTTGTCAAGCATTCCTCCGAAAACCAGGATATATTTAGCTTAAGAAACGTCATCATACCAGATTACATAAATGGCGAGGACCCACTCCATCCACCCTCCCTAATACCATTACAAAAATTCATCAGAGGAGATTAACAAAGAACTCAAACAACTTGGCGTATTGGATGCCGGTGGTTATTCTTTTTCTTTGACGGACTAACTTAAAATAAGCGTTTGTTCCATTTGAGCTTAAAATAATCGAGAATCAATTATTCCATTATACATCGCATAGTATTAAAAATCGGATTTGTTTGGTGAATTGGCGAACAGATAGGGTTGTGAGATCAGTTAATCAATTAGAACAGTTATATAAAGGAACTGGTCAAACGAACGTTTAAACCAAAAAAAGAGAGGGTAAAATACAGTCGAAAATTTGGCAAAAAGCAAATCAAATCTAAATAACCGACAAGCTTCATCTCAATGGCAGTCATCTACGTTGATTCTATCTTGCCATTACCTTCTGCTGCCTGTCACTCATTCATGAATGATGCTGCTCCCCCTCCCCCCACATCACCTCCTTTGAATAATATTAATCTAATTCTATTTTATATTTTATAACATTTAATAATATTTATAATTATCTATGTCCAAGAATAATAAAATATGTTTATTTTTATAAGAAATTTTAAACCAATATGAACTATTAGTCCAACCAAGTAATTCATCGGGTTATCAACTAAATCACTAAAGTAATAAAAAATCAGTTCGATGGCTAATCCAAATTTTTTGGATACAAGACCTCATATATATGATAGTAGAATGAGGGAAGAAGAAAAGGAAAATATATTTTGTGGTAGAAGATATTAAGTTGTCCCATCCTATGTAGAGAACCGGCCCAGCGAAAGGTTATGTAGGCTACCAGTCCGAGACTAAGGTGAGCATTCTTGGGAGATTTTTTTAGCTAAATCTTATCCTTTGGACCGATATTCCAAAGCCTGATAGTTCTAGTTGAGAAAAAAATTAATATCATCATTCCCTTTAAAATTTTACCAATTGCGTCTCTTACTTTCATGGGGTAAACAAACCAAACTTCTATTGCATAGCTGATAGTCCCAACTATACATTTAGCATGCTAACCAAGAGAATACTAATACACAGTAATATATAACAATTACATCCTAAAAGACTAATGGACAAGTTCGCTCTTTAATGTGTGCGTCAGATACATATATATGGATAAAGATAAATAAAATTACACATAAAAGACCATTAAATACTTCTGTAACAACATTTAATAAAAATAAATAAATTTATACAAAAGACCATCTGACACCACAAACTCATTCATGTAATTGTACAGTAAAATTTAAACATCCTCTCGGCCCATCATACTGAGAGGAAAATAAAACTATGAAATTTCTATAAGTTTTCATAAAATTTAAATTTAAAATTTTGATAAAAATAAGATAGTACCAAAATGAAGCTTGTTGGGTAAGCCTTATTTTCCTTACTCTTAAGAGTTTAGATCAGAGGAAGAACTTTAAATAAGGATCACACGAACCTAACTACATTTATTATAAAAGGAACAATATTCTATATTATTGAAGATCATATGTTTTAACCTTGCTATATTGCGTAAGAAATGGTGAGAATTGAGAGTTTGATTTAACGCTCTGTCTTATCCAAATGTTTTCCCCACCAACAAGCCTTTCATCCAATTGCAAGAGGTTACCGAGAGGATACTGTCAGCAATGAATACACACAATCCTGAAAAATTCTTCATCTTCCTAATAAAAAATGAGGTAATTTCGATCGTTGTGTGTGTGTGTGTGTGTGTGTGTATATACACACACACACACACACGCCCTTAACATACTCTCTTTCCTTCATTCTACATTTACTATCTTTATCTTCTTTTAACTATCGAGTACTACACTTTCGTGGAATAAATTTCTTCAAACCTTCGTTTGTGTACCTAAAACCTACAAATTTCCATTTTGATTGTTTTTAGGGAATTTTCCACACCATCGTTGTAACACCTTGAGTCGATATGACTACATAGGAGCTATCCTAGAGCTCTTTCAGATTAATCGGCTAACCCTAAAAATTAACACATGTCCTGTAATCCCCCAAAATTTTAGAAAACCTATAACTTAATAAATAGCTTTATTTGAAATAAATTAGCTTTTAAAATTATTTAGTTTAATTATTTTATAGATTTTTGACTATATAAATTTGGATAGGAGTGTTTAATAAATTAAAATAAATATTTTGTTATTTTATCATATTATTTTTATTTAAATAAATTTTCAAACTAATATTTTACTAAAATTATCCTTTTTGAACCAATATATTAAATTATATTGAATTAAATTATTAAATTAAATAATTTATCAAAAATATTACATTTTATTATTTTCTAAATTAAATTAAATTATTTTTCCCTATTTTTCCATTTTCTTTTTTTCCCATTTTCTTTTCCTTCTCCTTTTTTCTCCTTTTTCTTCTTTTCTTTTCTTTTCTTTTTTTTTCCTTCGTGTTGCCTGCCAGGCCAGGCCTGCTTCCCTCTCCCCTGCGCCTAGGCCTTTGACCCACTCTTTCCCCTCCTCTCCTTCTCCAGCGTGCAGCCCAGGCCCCCATTTTTTCCTCCCTTCACCCCGGGCTGGCCCAGTTCCCCTTTCCCCTTCCCCTACCGGCCTGATGTCCCCTTCCCTTTCTTTTTTTTTCTCTTCTCCTACGCCTCGACCCAGCTTCCCTGACCTATCCCTGTCGCCAGCCTACCGCCTCGGGCACGCCGGCCACCGTCCCGCTGCCACCTTCTGCCACCACTGCAACCCTCCCTCTCTCCCTCTCTCTCCCTCCGTCCTTTTTTTTCCACAATTTTAGACCCAACAGGCCATGCACCCCCATCATGCATGGCCTCCCCTTTCCCCATCTTTCCTTCCCTCTCCCTGCCACCCTACATGCTACCATATGCTAGCCAGCTTCCCTCCTATCCTCCCTCTCCTTTTTCTTCACTTCTCTAGCCTCTCCCTGCCCCATTTCTTCGAGCCTTTCCCCTTCCCCGACCTCCCTCTTCTCCCTTTCTTCCCCTTCCTTTTTCTTCCCTGTTTTGGCTACACCGCCGCCCTCCACCGCTTAAACCGCTGCACCAAGCCCCTGCACCACCCACTGCCACCCTATGCCTCAGCCTTGTACCACCACAAGACCACCCAAGCCACCCCGCAACCCCTTCTTCCTCCCCAATTATTTTTCTCCCCATTTCCCCCTTCTCGGCAATCCCCCTGAAACCCCACCGTTCGTCGCAGTTCGGCCGCCTCTGCCGCCACCCAAACCACCGGTCAACTCCCTACAACATCCTCTACCACTCCCATGCCTCCTTTTTCTAAATATAGCCCTTGAACCCCTTCATTTTCCTCCTCTCTTTTCCTTCTTCTCAGCCCGTCCACCTCAGCAGCCATCTTCGCCGCCTCGCCGCCGCCCTTGGCCTCCAGCAACCCATCACCATCTGCCACCTACACCCCCTCTTTACTCCTGAACCCTTTCCTCACCTCTAATCCTCCCCCACTTGCCCTCTTTTCTAGCCTAAAGACCCCAACCCGAAAACACCCCTTCCACCCTCTTCTTCATGCAACCTTCGACCCTTCCACCCTTATTTTTACATGTAGCTCATGCTGCATATGCAGCATGAGTTGCTGCATTTATTGGCCCATTTTTATTAATAATTTTAAGGTATGATAATATTTAAATTAATTATTTCATTAAGTAAAATTTATAAAGTCTTATGCTTTTATTTTCTTATTTCTAATATAATAAATATTGATATTGTTTTTAGGTATTGGTTTTGCAAATTAAAGCTTGAACATTTAACTGGGATACCGGTAAGGTTCGATTTTTGCGGGATATAAGGTAATCGTTAAACCCCACTTAAACACATGGATAAATGTATGTTAGCACATTAGGATTTTTAATACGTTATTATGCTTGTTATATGTTGGTTAATATAATATATATAATTGCTTGCATTGATTAAAATAAAAGGGAAGTATGCTAGTTTATGTGCTATGTGTGGAAATATTGCTTAAGGAAAGAGTTGGGCTAATAATGAAAGTATTAAGTACTTATCCACGTTATTTTATGTTATTGTGACCATTTATGCATGAATAATATTATTGTAAGCCCTAGGGGCATTTTAGTAATATTCGTGTGCAAGAATGTGGCCTAATATATGTGGGTGCTCATAAGTATTATATTAAAATATAGTAGTTGGTGGACTTGGATATTGTTCATGAAGCGTTAATATTATTATTCTATGTGGTAATGTTAATTTAATAAACGTGGTGTAATAAAGGGGGTAAAGTGGTAATTTTATAAGTAAATGGCAAAATGGTGATTTTATAAGCAAAGGAATATTATGGTACTTTTGGAAAGTAAGAGGTAAAATGGTAACTTTGGAAGAGAAGGGCAAAATGGTAATTTTGTAAGAAAGGGGTAAAATGGTAATTTTAGATGTAAAAGGGTATATGGTAATTTGCAAGCAAAAGGGTAATATGGTAAATTTGGATGTAAGGGGGTAAAATGGTAATTTTTATAAATAAGATAATATTATGGTAATTTTGGTAGTAAAGGGGTAAAACGGTAATTTGTAAGTAAAAAGGGTAAATTGGTAATTATAATTATGGAGAACGGTAAATTAATAATTATAAATATGGAGAAGGGTAAATTAATAATTATATTTATGGAGAACGGTAAATTAATAATTATAAATATGGAGAAGGGTAAATTAATAATTATAATTATGGAGAAGGATGAATTAATAATTATAAATATGGAGAAGGGTAAATTGGTAATTATAATTATGAAGAAAGGTAAATTAATAATTATAATTATGGAGAAGGGTAAATTGGTATTTATGATAATAGAGAAGAGTAAAATGGTAATTTTGTAATTAAAGGGTAAAATGGTAATTTTGTAGTTAAAGGGTAAAAGGGTAATTTTTGAATTAAAGGATAAAATGGTAATGTTATAATTCAAGGGTAAAATGGCAATTTCATAATTAAAGGTAATGGTAATTTTGTAATTAAAGGGCAAAATGGTAATCTTATAGTTCAAGGGTAAAACGGTAATTTTGGAAGTAAAGAGGCAAAATGATAATTTTGTGAATAAAGGGTAAAATAGTAATTAAAGGGTAAATTAATAATTTTGTAATTAAAGGGCAAAATAGTAATTTTATAATTAAAGGTCAAAATGGTAATTTTATAATGAAAGGGTAAAATTACAATTTTGTAATTAAAGGGGCAAAATGGTGAATTTTTAAATAAAGGGTGTTATGGTAAATTTTGGAAGTTAAGGGGGTAAATGGTGAATTTAAAAGTAAAATGACAAAATGGTAATTTTGTAAATATAAGGGGTAAAGTGGAAATTAGAAAGGAGTAACTTGGTAATTATGATAATAGAGAAGGGTAATTTGGTAATTTAAATAACTAAAGGGTAATTTGGTAATTTGACCAACTAAAGGACAATTTGTTAATTATAATAAAGGAAATGAGTAAATTGGTAATCTAACCAACCAAATTGGAAATACATTAAGTGTAACAATTACGAATGGTGATTAGTGGCCTAATAAGTATGTAGGAGATGGCTCGGTAACCTAAATCGAGCAGGGATGTGGCTAAGATCCACCATGTGTGGGTTACGTGCCATGTATTATACCATATTGTGTACTTTATACTTAATGATTAATCATTTGTAGTGCAACTTTGAGTGAATGTATGCTCATGTAACTTCCTTATGGCATGTGAATGATGATTATATACGTTGTGTGTACAATGTTATATGATGTGACCCTCTAGGACATGCATGCTAGGATGTTTAATAACAAGATATGTGGTGAAAGGCATGACAAAGAAAAATGGGAGAATAAGATAACCAAAGGGAAGTAAGTTGGCTAATATAGGAAAGAATGACCTAAATAATCCATGATCCTTGAGTGGTGAAAAAGAGAGGGGACATAAGTAAAATGAAAGAGTGGGAGAAACTAGGGTTGCATGGGAGGAACTAGGGTTTAGGAGGAAACCCTAATGTGAGAAGGTGGAAAAAGAAAATAATAAAAATAAATGAGAATTAGTGGGGTATGAAGTGAGAGTTGAATCTAAGGGTCGTAACGTGTGGGGTGTTAAATAGTTTGGGTGGTGTGAGGATGGGCTACATAGGCCCAAATTAGAGTTTCTGGAGAAAGCCCTAGGGTAAGGCGGTGAGTTGTATAAGGTGGTGGGCCTTGTCCCACACACTTAGGAGTTGGGCTTCCGAGGTGATAAAATAGATTAAGGGAAGGATGTCGGGGCGAGTTAGGAGGTGCAGAAGTCTTAAGATATAGGATGGGCCCTCCTGGGAGGATAAGTGTGGATATAGTTAGCCATGCATGTCAAGGGTGAAATACTTTCGAATAAGACACGATAAGACACTAATCACTTAAAGAGGAAGATGTTGAGCTGGACCTAGACCGGTCAACCAACGAATAGTAGTGGCTAGGGCCGAGGTGCCCTGCATGACCAGTCTATCGGCAAATAATAGTGGCCAAGAGCATGTTGTCTTGCATGACCATTCCACCAGCTATAATAGTGGGGGATTCCGTGCTCAACAAACCAAACGTAAAAACGATAAGACACGGGAAAGATACTAATTACTTATAGTGGAACACCTTGTGAGTGGGGGCCACATCGGTCCACCAACGAACAATAGTGGCCAGGAGCGTTTTGCCCTGCATGATCGGTCCACCGGCGAATAATAGTGGCCAAGAGCATTTTTCCCTGCATGAATGTTCCACCGGCTATAATAGTGGGGTTCCCGTATTCACATGGAAATTTATAACCCGAGATGATTGATTAATGATGGACTAATTACCTTAAGGCCCTAAATGTATCAATTGTTTATGATGGCCTATTAACTTTTGGTTGACTTGTTAAGTATGCGAATGAGCGAAAGTGAATATTACCTATGCACCATTAATATCCGATTGACTTGTTAAGTATGTGAATATACGGTTTTGAATATTATGTTTACATCTGTCATTATGTATGGATTTAGTAGTATATCATGTGTTACATTGCGTGCCTACCTTTAAGTGTGTTTTAAAGGGTTACTCAGTATCGTAGTCCTGAAGGGTTCCTGTAATACCCCGTATTTTTAGAATCCAGATTTATTGAGTTTAATGATTTTATTAGCGTAATTTGATGTAGATAATTAATTATTCTAATTTCGTTTCGTTTTACGAATTTATCGATGATTTCGAATTCATAATTGAATGTAATTAATTATTGTCGTTGCGAATCATTCTAGACAAATTCGTTCACGACAATGATTTTATTATATTCTTATGATTTCGATCTTCGGTTAAAAATATATTTTCCCGTTCTTTCCCGTATTTTGGTTTTTAATATTTTTAATTCGTTTTCGATTATATCTTCGTCATGTGATTACCGCTTTGTTTTGAAGTTATATTTCGTTAACGAAATATATTATTTAAATTATAGAATTTCTATTTAAATAGTTAAATTTATTTTAATAATTTTATCCGTAGAAAATATTTCCGACTTTAAATTTATTCGTTTTCGGTAATCGTTAATAATTTTTGGGAAGTTTTATATTAAAAAGATTTTGGAGTTTATTTATGAATTTCCTTATGGAATTAATTTTCGTTTGTTTTATGCTTTTTGGTTGTAGAAAACCGATTTCGGAAATTATTTAAATTTGACTTAAATATTTAATTATATGTTTTAAATATTATTTTGGGGTCTTCTAATGTATTTCCGTAAATAATATAAATTTTTACGTTCGTTGTTAAATCTTTCCGAAAATATTTTCGAAATTCTTTATATAGCCTTTTTACTAATTTTAAGCCTTCGGATCCGTTCGAAATAAATTTTTGATTTAATAAATTTTAGATAAAATCTTCCAATATTAATTTTTAAGCTTTTAATATTAATGATACTTGCTTTTGTAAAAATAAAAAAAAAAAAAAAAAAACTCGGTCGACCACACCCCGAGCCCCCTCTTCTTTTTCTTTCTCTCTACCCTTTTCCGGCTCCCTTTCTCCCCGACCCCTGCCCTCTGCGCAGCCCCAAACCCCAGCCAGCCGCCACCTCTACCCAGCTCCTCCCCGCTCCGGCCAACTTCGCCGGCAACCGTCGACCACCGCCACAACAGCTACTAGCAGCAGCAGCGGGCGACAGCAGCCGCGCAGGAGCAGCCGCGCACAGCAGCAGCAGTGACGCAAGCTACGCCGCCACCGTCCGGCCATGGCAGGCCACGCTGACCACCGGCGAGCACTGTTTGGCCTCCGACGAAGCTTCCCCGACCTTCCTTTGCCCCGATCCGTCGGTTTTTCGTTTGGTATAATTTCCGAAAACCCTAATATATATATTTGATTAATTGAGTATGGATTAGCTTATGAAAAGCTAAATTGGTTGTTTGATTGTGTATATATGTGCTGTAAGATTGATTTAGATACATTAATTTTGTGGTTGTGTTGGAATTTTGGAAAAATTGGATTTTTAGCCGGGTTATGCCCAAATTTTTCGGATCCGCCCGTTTTTGCGATTTCGGACAAATTGATTATACAATATGTTTTAAAATGTATCCAATTTCATTTTGGAACCGTCAATTTGAGAAATTTATGCACAATTTATCGGAATTTGATTCATAGGTCAAATTTTGGATATAATAAAATTGGGTCGTATAATTGAGTCGTTTCGCTCAATTGATTTTATAATATTGTTTAAAATGTATTTAATTTTATGTTAGAAGTGTTAATTTGGGAAAACTGTACGTAATCGACCGGAATTTGATTTTTAGGTCAAAAATCCCGCGGGTTTAAATTGGATTTTGTAATTGGGTTATTTTATTCAATTGACTATATAAATTATATTAGAATATGTTTAATTACGTTTCCGAACCGTTAATTGGTATGTTTTGGCAATAATTGATCGGGTTTGCGTTCCGGGCTCAAAAACCCTAATTGTGCTAAATTGGATATTTCTGCTATCGGTTTTGATCAATTGATTAATTGATATATTATAAAATGTTTTTAATTGTATTTCTAAACATTCAATTTGATTAAATTTATAGAATTTTACTGAATCGTATTTTCGGGCTTAAAACCCTAGATTTTAAGTGAAATTATGAAATTGGTTATTTGTGTAGTTGTTTTGCTAAAATTAAATTTATAAAAGTAGTTAAAATGATCATAATTGTATTTTAATGCCTTTAATTGGAATCAATTGATTTGAATTAACGGAGTTTGTATCGTGGGCTTTAAAACCCTAATTTTGAAAATGGATTGTCTGGAATTGGTTAATCGGAAGACTGTTTTGTTGAAATTGATTATCTGGATTTATCTAGAATTAGTTTAATTATGTTTTAAAACTATTAATTTGAGGTAGTCAGATTGATTTGGCCGATTTGTGGTTTAGGTATTAAAAACCCTAATTTTCGAGAATGATTTTATAAAATTGATTTTGCTATGTGTATTTTACCTAATCGATTTCTGTCTTTGGGTTTTAAATCATTCGATTTATATTTTAATCTTAAATCTTAATAGAGCTATGCTCTTGAGTCCTGAGTTTTGGACATGTTTTCCAAGAAAGGTTGTTTGTCTGGATTTTGTTATAATATATGAATTATTGATTGATAAAATAGTTCTAACTTAGTTTTCGATTTCTATCGGATCTAGGAAAGCTTTCTCGTGGATCCACGAACTAGTGATCCCTCTCCCTCTCGTTTCGCTTAGCTAGCTTCGGACCCAGGTAAGTCTCTACTTACCTCTACTTGTGGTTGTTTAGTAAGGACGTAACTAAGGCCGCCTGTGTGTATTACATGCTTTATTTGCCTTGGATGCCTCGTACGGTTTATATGTTGTATTATGTGTATGTTATCTGTTCTCTGTGTAGCGCAACATGGAACCGAGGTACGTTCCCGTGCTCCTATCTATATGTACTAATATGGTATGGTACAAAGATGAGGTGGTGTGATGTGACATGCATGCTAGGTGTTTTGATGAGGAGTTGTGGAGTAGGGGTTTGAAAGAGAAAAATAAGCAACTAAGATAACCAAAGGGAAGTACGCTGGTTAACATAGGTACGGACGACTAAGGAATTCATAATGGGGGGATGATGAGGAAAAAGGGGGAATTGAATAAAATGGAAGAGTGGGAGAAACTAAGGTTGCATGGGGAAACTAGGGTTGCATGGGAATGATAGAGTTGGAATGGTGGAAATGATAGGGTTTGCATGGGGAGGTTAAGGTCCGCATGGGGGCGAACCTTACGTATAAAGAGTTACTTTGGGACGTGGGGAGATTAGTGGAAGGTCTATTTGGGAGTTTGGAGGCTCGAGATGAAAAATAGTACGTAGGGTCATATAAGGGTATCTAGGGTTTGGGAAATAAACCCTAATTTGAGAAGGTGGAAAAAGAAAAAGAAAATAATAAAAAGAAACGAGGAGGAGTAAGGCATGAGGGAGAGTTGAGTCTAAGGGTCATGATCTGGTTTCCAATGCGAGAAATATGTTAAGTCTGATAAATCGTAAAGGGTATTTTAGTGGCCTAAAATAAGTGCGGGAGATGGTTCGGTAACCGAAACCGAGTAAGGATATAGCTAAGGCTGAATGTGTGACATGTATTCTATGTGCCATGGATGTTCTATATGATTTATGTGTTGTGTTTTGAAACGTCATTATCTTATTTGTTCCATGTGTAACGTGGCTTGAAATCAGGACCTGTGCTTGTGCCCTCCTTTGTATGTGATAATACGCATATACCTTCAGTTTTGATGTGATGTGTTGAGATCTCTGGCCATGCATGACAAAGATATGTCCTCGAATAAGATACATTAAGACACTAACGACTTACAGCGAAAGATGTTGAGCCGAACCCAGACCGGTCCACCGGCTATAATAGTGGCAGGGTATCTTACCCTCGCGACCGTTCCACCGGCTATAATAGTGGCAGGGCATACGCCCTCGCGACCGTTCCACCGGCTATAATAGTGGGGGATTTCGTGCTCAACAAACCATACGTAAAAGTGATAAGACATGGAAAGATACTAATATTTACAGTGGAATACCTTGTGAGTCGGGGCCAGACCGGTCCACCGGCAAATAATAGTGGCAGGGTATATTACCCTCGCGACCGTTCCACCGGCTATAATAGTGGCAGGGCATGGCCCTCGCGACCGTTCCACCGGCTATAATAGTGGGGTTCCCGCACTCACATGAATTGATAAAGACTATGATGTGAATCGACTATATTTACCAGTGATCTAAAGAACGAGTCTACTCGATCGGGGCTGAGCATGTCCCTAAGTAATGCTCGGGGCTGGACATGTCCCTAAGTAATGTCCGGGGCTGAGCATGTCCCTAAGTAATGCTCGGGGCTGGACATGTCCCTAAGTAATGTCCGCGAGGCTAAATGCCTAATTGGTTTGGTTCGGCATTTTCCATAAATGCCCGTTTGATAAATGCCTGATTCGGCTTGGTTTGGTTTGGCGTTGTCCAAAAATGTCTGGTTGGTTGGTTTAACATTATCCATAAATGCTTGGTTGGTTTATCTGATTCTTTTATCGGTTTAAGATATTACATATATTTCGCATGTTATTATATGTGTATGGTAGGACTTGTGATGTGGGTTTGAGTAGGCATACTATTGTATCAACGTAATGCAACATGATTCAATATGCACTTGATGATATCTCTCCTATAAGGTAGGGTAGCGAGACTTACTCAGTATTGGACCCGTACTGATACTACACTGGTTGAATGGGTCCTGTGATGATCCACCGATGGTGGGGAGCAGACCTCTTGTGCAGGTTATGATCGGATACTGTTTTGGGGTGGAAGGCTTGACCTGAGTGAGTAGGCGATCCGGATATTTATCCTTCGTGATTTATTGGTTTAATTGTTTTCACCTTTGGAAGTTGCAAGTATTGTTTTCAGATTTCTAAGGGTTTTGTAATTGACTTTAAATTTCTCGTATTCTGATAAGTGTTTACTATTCAGATTTAATTGTTTGACAGGTTTTAGCCTTTCATCTAACATGAGATAGATGGTTGACATTTATCTTGTGTTAGATGTGGCGGTAACATTTCCTAAATTCGCTCCTAGCTTCCGCTTTAATCTTTCAAAAAATTTTTTTTCAGGAGTGAAATTTGGGGGTGTTACAGTTCCCTTTGTGGGCCCCTGCCTACTCAATGAGCAGTGTCCCCTGTAGGTTGTTTTTGGGTGCTATTCAAGCGGGCCCTCGGGAAAGAGTGTAAGGAACTATCCAAATCTGTTAGGGTTTTACGCTATCTCTCTTAAATTCACAGTTTCAATGTATTCGTTGTTTTGTAACCACCACCGGTGGATTATACTCTTATAAAATGTTTACTTGTCCTACTCTGATTAAAATATATTGAATTTCTCGTAATTGTATTTTACTCTTTCAGCCTTAACACTTGGTACTGGAACGGTAGGAGTGAACCGGTTTGGTACTAAGTGTGGCAGTAATATCCCCAGAATTCACGGTTTATTAGTTTGCTTCTGCTAATTTTCTTTAATTGAACGAAATTTTTTAGTAGTGAATTTTGGGGGTGTTACATGTCCTTTCATTGTGCTTTAACCCCACTCCCATACTTCTCAAGATATTTTTAGAAAATTTCTAAAACTTCCCAGGAGGGTTACCCATCCTAAAAATTACTCCACAACAAACACACTTAACTGTAGAGTTATTTGGATAGAATCAATGAAAGGATAGTATACCATGTTGATATAAGTAGCCATATCAATCATTATAACA
Organism: Tamarix austromongolica; assembly: GCA_039764185.1. Classification (NCBI taxonomy): domain Eukaryota; kingdom Viridiplantae; phylum Streptophyta; class Magnoliopsida; order Caryophyllales; family Tamaricaceae; genus Tamarix; species Tamarix austromongolica. Next base: position 26,855,539 of record CM077817.1, read on the forward strand.
CTCTACTCAATTTGAGAGTATTACAATTGTTTTCTTCGTCTATTGAGATTTACAAAACTCTTTCTACTGTTACCATAAGCAGAGAAATTCAGCTGAATGAGCTTCCTGTCGATAATTAAATGGGTGGAGTTCATTTCGTTGTAGTTGCCACACCAAACACTAGTTTTTCCAAAAGACTTGGTAAATCCCCTGCCCTTTTGAAATATCTATTTCTCAAACATCTTGCTCACCCTTCTTACTCCCATGGTTCTTAGTCTTCAAATACCTCCATCATGCCCTTAGTTTTTCCTTCCCTTTTTTTTTAATCTTTGATGAATCGGTCGGTTACGAACTAATTGATTGTAATACCTTAAATTTTGACCTAATCCTAATCCCTAGTAATTAATATTTTAAACTAATCCTAATTTTGGTAATTGATATTTTTATCTTACCCTAATTCTCTAATCCTAATCATAATTTCAAATCATTAAAATTTTAAACTAACTCTAACTTCAAATAATTGATAAATTAATTTTACCCGAATTTCCTAGTCAAAAATTTAAACATGATTCCAATCCTAACCCTAAATTATTTTCCTTTTCCCTTTTTCTTTCTCCTTTCTCTCTTTTCTTTCCCCCTTTTCATTTCCTTTTTCCTTATCCCCTATCTCGATCAACGTTTTCTTCCCCTTCCCCTTTTGGCCATGCAAACCCCTTCACATGTCTTCCTATTTCCTTTCCCAGCCCTACACTATAGTTGCCCCTGTGCCTTATCCCTTTCTCCCCAACCGCGGCACGTGCAAGGCCAAACAAATGCTCCTAACCTTGCACCTTTGACATGCCCATTTCACATCCTCAACCCCTCATCCCTTATAAATACCCCTCCTCTATACCCTTTACTCCATTTTTACAACTCCCACCACTCTCCCCAGACTCCCTCTCCCTTCTCTCAACTTCCTTGTGCGTCGTTCAGTTGAATTCTACCATTGTTGTGCAGCAAGTTTCTGCGTAATTTTACTAACCTTATGCACCATCTTTGTTGAGCATTTACATTGCCCCAGACTTACCTATGTGAGAAGCTCACGTTACTCACTCCCATTAAGGTCTCAACCTCACACAACACCCCCGAATACACCACAACCTCATGTTGCATACACCCTACCAATGTGAGCTATTTAAGCCACCCACCCCTACCAAGTTAACAGTCTCATGTTTCAGCCTCATAGTTTCATGATAGGCTCACACAAGTCACCCTTGGCTGCACCACTTCCTCACACACCAAGCTCCACTTGCGCCACTTTGTGCCGAGTTTTGTTTTCTTCGATTTTACTCCTTTTCCACCCTCATCTGTCTTAGATTATCATTTGTTGTTTCTTAAGTCCTAATGATGTATTATCCTTTATTCTTAGATGATTTTCCGGTGGTTTTGTAGGAAGCATCTTAGGATATGTGTTTAGAGACCAAATACCTTTTTGCTAATAATACATGTCATAGTTATGATACTTTGTATGAAATGTGTATGAAAAATCATGGTTTTTATAATTATTATGATAATTTTATATTGATAATATTATGGTATGATGATATGGTATCAAATCTATGGAAAGTGAGAATATGTGAAGAACATGAGCTTATATGTTATTATTACAATAAATATCGTTTTGATACCCTAAAAGTGTTAGTATGACCTATGGTATTTTAATGTGGTTTGAATAGGTATGGAAGTGATAAAGTGGTATTGTAACACCTCTAAAATTTACTACCAAAAAAATTTTATTTTTAAAATTCATATGCGGAAGTGAATAAGATAAATTTCGGGGTGCTACCGTCACACTTAGTACTAGATCGGTTTTTCTCCACCATTCCGATACTAAGTGCTAAGGCTAAAAACATATTTTGTACAAACTCAAAGATATAATCATAAAACAGAGTAGTGCAATAGTTAGAATACAGGAAATAAAACCCACTAAATATGGTTACGGAATAAATTCATTGGAAAAGAAAGTATAAAAGATTATAAGAACAATACGCAAACTTTTTCAAATTGTCCTACGTTCTTAACGAGAAAGTAAATCTTAAATAGTACTTATGAGATAACCTGCAAAGGCCACTACTTATTGAATAAATAGGAGCCCAAGAAAGGAACCTTTTAGTACTATGATACTGAGTAACTCTTTATACGAAACTAATATGTAAGGCCTAAATGCAACACATCAGTTTCCACACATCAAATACATAAACATGGAATTATATGTATATAAATTGAAATGCAATAATCATTTGAATAGCTACACTATCAATATCATATGTCACAAATGCTCATTCACTTATAAATAACAAAACTTACCAATGGAACACCCAAATGATGCTCTTGTAGTATAATTAGAGAGTTAGCATCATACTCAACCATACACCATCCACTCAACTCACAGGCAGGCCCATAGGCCTATTAATACAATACCATACACAGTCCATCCTGGTAGGCACCAAGGTTACTACCGATAAAAAGATAGGCTCATAATAGTTCACTCTTTATTATCTGGACTCAAACCATTAGTGTCATAATAAGTCATCTCTCAAACTATATCCATGTTGGTTTCAGGAACCCACAATTCTCATCGGTGGACCGATAAGTATAATACAACCTAGTGCAGTACACTCTTGGTCACTATTCTCACCGGTAGTCTAGTAAATATAGTATAACCTGGGGCAACACACTCTTAGCTACTATTCTCATCGGTGGACCAGTAAATAATAAAACCTAGGACGATACGCTCCTGACCACTATTCTCATAGGTGGACCAGTAAATATAATACAATCTAGGACAAAACGTTCCTGACCACTATTATCACCGGTACATATAATCCATATGATCTCGACCTATGTGGTGTTCTGGTGTAAGTAATTAGTGTCTTTCCATTTAATTATCACACAATTCCATGTTATTTACTCGAGGGGGAGATTACGAACCTGGAGACGCTAAGGTACATCGGTCATATTGGTGCATATGAGCAACCTAGTATCCTATCGACTATCAACCTAGGGATGTAAAGGTACCTTGGTCGCACTGGTACACAAAAGCACATGATACTCTATTGATAAAGACATCTAATCCATAAGTATGTATACCCCCTACTTAGGTTTGTGGAGCTAAATAAAGTAAGATGTAAGGCTTAGCTAGAGTACTAAGGCACACCAACAAAATTCAAAATAATCGTGAGCTAAACTACGTCTTTAGGGTAGCGACCCCTAAAGAGCCATCATTCCTAATATCAATGTCTTTCACTTTATGTATTAGTATTTTAAATAAGGTGACCACAAGAAGCACACATTAATCACATACTTAACCATTTTTATTTGTTTCCTATATTATAAAGTAATCAGAATCATGATTATTCTCAATGTCAACATAAGAAGTCTACTAAGGCCATCCCAGGCTCCAACACTCACACTTAGACACCTTAGGTCAAAATGACCAAAATTCCATTTTTATTTTATGAACATGCCATAAAAAGAATAACACACCATAATTAAATTATCAATCATGAAGTTAACACACATAATGACTATTTTACACATAAAACCCTAACATATGCCTCTAGAACAACCAATACACATTCTCATGCTTAATCAACAATTAATACACTTTCTGCATGTTTATGAGAATAACAACACAACATACTCTAATTTATCAAGTTACCCTTAAATCGAGCATATTCATTATAAGACTCTCCAAATTACCAAAATACCCCTTGATCCTAAAATGTTCATAATCATGCTTGAACAGGTGACACTAAGGCAATGACCCCTATTATCATATTTAGCATCAATTCATACTTATCATGCATGTTTATTAGAACAATCATCATATTATATATAAAATTCCCAAAATGCCCACAGACCATATATTATTGATTATCATTCTCAAATAAGTGATACTAAGACAATAAATCCATAATATCATACTTAACGTCAATTTATACTTATCATGCATGTTTATTACACTCATCACCATAGTACATGTAAAATTACCAAAATGCCCTTAGACCATATTTTATTGAATACCATACTTAAACAGGTGCTACGAAGACAATAAGCCCCTATTATCATGTTTAACATCATTTTATAATTATCATGCATGTTTATTAGACTCATCACCATAATACATGCAAAATTACCATACTATATTTTATTAAATATCATGCTTAAATAGGTGCTACTAAGACAGTAAACTCCTATTATCATGTTTAATATCATTTTATACTTATTATGCATGTTTCTTAGACTAACTACCATATTACATGTAAAATTACCAAAATGCCCCTAAACCATATATTATTGATTATTATGCTCAAATAAGTGACACTAAGACAATAAACCCATATTATCATATTTAACATCATTTTATACTTATTTATGTAACCCCCATTGTACATGAAAAATTACTAAAATGCCCCTAGGTCATAAAATATTAATATTTTTACTAATACTTATATTTATAATGCACCAAACTCCCATCTCCATTCTTAGCAACATTTATAACACATTAGTCATCCCAATTAGGGTTAAATATTATGATGTGTCCAAATGACCATATTGCCCCTAGGGCTCATATTAGTAAGATTATTACTACAAGTGTCAACACCTACTTAGCCTAACCTCATATACACATAACACCCATCATCAAACATTTAGCCCCTTCTAAATCATCCTTTAACACACATCACAACCTACGCAAGATACGTGCATTCTTTTTTCATTTTCCAAGATAATATGATAATCATGGGATTATTTGTTACACATCATATTTACATAAATCACATGCAAAAAAGCCGTAATATACTAACATACGATAATCCATATATTTTAGTGGGGTATAATAGTTACCTTATTTCTAGCAAAAACCAAACTTTACCGACATCCGATTTAAAATGCTTAAGCGTCGTTTAATAAAATTTATACCTAAAATAATATCACAAGTGAAGTATTAATATTAAATAAGTAAAAAAATGATTTTTATTAAAAATATTTTTATTAAAAATACCTTAATATTGGCTAAAATATACCAAAAATTATACAGCATAACTCCCGCTACATGGGCAACGAGAGCCATGCAAGATAGGTAAAATGGATGAGGGAAAAGAAAAATGAAGGAGGGTGAGGTTAAGTAAAGGGTTGAGGGAGGTGATGGAGGGTGTTGGTGCTGGTTGTTGGGTGCAAAGGTGAGGTAGGAGGTGGGTGGTGTTTGGAGGTCATGGTGCGGTAGTCTGGAGGTAGCAAAGATGGGGGCAGGGCTTTAGGAGAAAGGTGCAGAGAAGGGAGGGAGAAGAGGAAGAAGGAAGAAGAAGAGGAAAAGAAGGGGGAGAGGGAGGGTGGCTCGGGTAAGGTGGTGCGGAGGGAAGGTTGAGGTGGTGGAAGGTAGTTGAGAGGAGGCTACGGTAGTGATGGAAGGGAGGGGAAGAGGTGGCAAAGGGTGGCGGGTGTAGTGGGAGTCGAAGGGGAGAAGGAGAAAAGGGAGGGGGTAGGCTGCAGGGGTAGTTGGTGTTGGCCACTCGGAGAGGTGAAGGGAGGAGGTAGGGTGGAGGAGATGGTGGGGGGAGGTTGTGCTGGTGGTGAAGATGGTAGAGATGACTGTAGGGGGTGTTGAAGGAAAACAAGGGAGCAGTATGGGAGAAAAAGAGAAGAGATGATCAAGGTAGGGAAGGTTAATCTTGAGGGGGAGTGAGGTAGAGAAGAAGAGAAGAAGGAGAAGAAAAAGAAGAGGAGGATAGGGAGGCATGTGACGTGTAGGGATTAGGTGGTGTAGGGGGCATTGTAGGGGGTGGCATGGGAGGCAGGTGATAGGAACAGAAGTGGAAGGGGAAGGGTATGTGGGGGAAGGGAAGCAGGGTCAAAAATGGCAAAGAAAGGGATAGGTAGAGGGGGCAGAGGTGTAGGATTTATTTACCGGGTCGGGTTAGATTTGGGTTGAGATAGCTCGGGTTTGAGTCAGGTAAGTTTCAAATCATTTCGAGTTAGCTTGTCAAGTCTAGTCGGGTCTATAGATATAAACAGGGCGGATTTTATCAGAAATACATTGGGTTTTATTTGTCAGATACTTAAACGGATATGGATGATGGAAAACAATATCTGTCGAATACAGGTATGAGATATCCATATCCATACCCATTACTCGATATATAATTACCCTTTTACCCTTAATTTTAAAATAAATTAAGTATAAATTAAAGTTAAAATTGTCATTTATCTTAACTCTAAATGGGTTTATCTGCTTGGTAATTGATTTTTCCTTTGGATAATATATGTTAATGGATAAATAAACTATTTATCAATTAACATATATCTAATGGATAAGGATATGGATGTGTAAGTGGATTCCCATTCGAATATAGGTACGAATTTAGGTATGGATATGGATATGGGTATGGACGTACCCACCCTGAACCTACTCCATTTACATCTCTATCAGGTTAGGATTGGGCCATGCAAACTCGTATTAGGGTGATTTTATGTTCGAGTTAATTTGACGAGTCAGGTTTGGATTAACTTGATAAATTAGATCTTTTTAGATTTTAATGAGTCGGGTTCGGTTCAGGCTGAGCTAATCCTGGATTGAATCACTTTAGATTTAGGTCAAATTAGATATTAACCTCCAAAATTAATCTAAATCATTAACCTCGTAAGCAAGTATTAAATTTAACTTTATATAAGTATGTAATTAATAATGTATCATTAATTGTTATTTATTTATTACTATGGCTTTATAATGTTGTGTTTTTACTCAAAAAATTGGTAAAATTAGACTATAATTGGTGAATAAGTAAGTTTACAATAAAAGTAAGAAAAATAAATAAAATTTAAATAATAGTATATTTTTAAAATCTTTAAATAAATGATAAGACATGTTTATTTTTTATTATTATCGTAATTAGTTAATATCAAATTTAGTTTTATCGAGTCAGGTTCGGTTGGGTTGATAACTAGTCGAGTTAGAGGCAGGTCGGGTTGATGTTGGGTTACAGGTTAGAGTCTGGTTAGGTTTGAGTTGGGTCAGGTCACTAATATTTGGGTCAGTTTTGAGTCGGGTTTGGGTCGGGTTAGGTTAATAAATTTATCAGATGATATCGGGTCAGGTTTTACGTGGGTCGGATCGGGTTAGGTCAGGCGGGTCGATTTTAGATTAAAAGATAGCCGATGACCTCAAGATAACAATCCTGCTAAGGGTTGACCTAAATGTATTTTCTCAAGTACACCTTAATTCATAATTTTATATATCTAAGATGTCATCTTTTTTTTTTTTATGTATATCACTTGCAGAAAATTTCTATGCATAAGAATATTTGTGATAAATTTTCTCAAAGTTCCCAATTCTTTCAATGGATAGAAGACAAATATGAATAAATTCAAGGTGCTCACTCAATTTTGAAAGCCAAAAAGGAATCCCTTAAGGCTAAAGTATCTAAGTTGGAAATTGATAAAAGCACATTAAAGTCTTCATTAGCTAATGAAAATTTTCTAAAGGCTTAATTTGCTAACTTATAATAATTTATCAAAAGAGAAAGGAAAACACTTATTCGTCTAGAAGAAAATCTTTGCAAGGAGAGAAATTTGAACTATCAACTAACTTCTCTGAAGAAAAAGTGGCTTACAAATATTGGGAAAGTCATAATGTATGCTGATGCTAATAGATATATCTAATAAGAGATTAATGCCCTCACTAACAAGGTAACTAGATATGAATCTAAAAATGGAGAGATAGAAAAAACCTGGAGGAGAAACGAACCAATATTGAGTGGCTACGCAAAGAAGTTGATGGTAAGGAGATGGCCAATAATATATAGATAAATCATCTTTAGGAACAAATGGTCGGGGTCAAGTAGGCAGTTGAGCTGTCCAAAAAATATATGAACGAGTGCATTAAGAAGGTAATTTATTATGCCAAGTTGAGGCATTCCCATGAATCTATAGACAACTACCTAGCAAGCAAAGATTTTGCACATTATGAAGGAAAAATTCAGTCTTAGTGGTACACTTATGGTGTCTCTATGATGTATGCTCAATTCAATAACTTAGTTTAGTGTGACCAATTACGAAAGTCCGATAGACAGTTGTAATGTGGCCAGGATTCTGAAGACATTCCCATTCCTAAAGATGCTAGAGAGGCTAAAGTTGATGGTGAAAAAGAGGACTATTAAGGTGCCTCTATCTTTCTTATTATTATTATTATTATTATTATTATTATTATTATTATTATTATTATTGTTATTATTATTGTAACATGTTCATATCTTGGATATATAAAATGGATTCATTGTAGTAACTTATCTGTCTTTGTATATAACCTTGTTCTTGCACTTTTGTCGAGGTTGAAATATTATTGTGATAAGAAGAATGAAACATCTAGAATGCACACAATTTGAATATTTATTATACTTTGGTGGTGGAAAACTAAGGTAGGGTTTGATCTAGACACCATTGGTTGATCAGACCCTATAAACCAATCAAACCCCCCAACATTAAGCTCAGTGGCCCAACACCATGGGAGCCTAGGCTTAGCAACTGAAATGTTCCTAGGTGTGCATTAATAGACTTAGTGGCCTCGGTACATCGACTAAGGATGTACCATGGGAGTTTGTCTTCAATTCTCAATGGTCTCTTTATTTGGGGGCTTACATATAGAACCTTAGGCTTAGTGAGTGAAAGAGCATCAGTCTTTCATCTCACTAGGTGTGCCCGTCTTCATTGATCGGCGACTTATTTGTGAGCTTATGTATAGATCCTTGGGCTTAGTACATATCACCAGGTGTGCCTGTGTTTTGGTGCTTGACAACTTCTTTAAGGGCTTATGTATAGAACCTTGGGTGTAGTGCATATCACCAAGTGTGCCTGTATTCTATGCTCGATGGCCTCTTTGAGGGCTTATATATAGAGCCTTATTGATGAAATCATTGTTTGAGGGCTTATGTTTTTGAGCTTACTTGCCTATTTGTAGGGGGAATTATGCATAGAGCTTTGCTGATAGCCTCTTTGTTTGAGGGCTTAGGCATTTGAGCTCAACTACCCATTTGTATAAAAACTTACATATAGAGCTTTATTGACACCCTCTTCGCTCGAGGGCATATGTATTTGAGTTCCAACTTTGTGTTATTAGCAAACATAGTTATAGAAAAAGTCATTTTGTGAACACATTAGTAAAAAAAAAAAAACTTCTATTACCTTACCTTCATTGATAAGTGGACAAAGTACACATATTCAAATGCAACAATAATCATTGTTAATTCAAAATCAATCAATATTAAAAATCATATTTTCTCAAATATTTTGTGTTCTAAGAATTTACAAGATCTCTTATCTCTTAATAAGCTAATATAAACTTGGTTGGCCCAACTTGCTCTATAACTTGATATATACCTTCGCATTTAGCTACTAATTTGCCTCGGCTGCCATGACTTTGGAACTTAGCTTTCTTTAATGCCTAATCCTCTTAATTGTGTAGGCTTTAATATTTTATTGTAGTATTTAGCTACTTTTTGTTTATATTTAGCAAGCCGTATTTGAATACATCTCTTCACTCGTCAAGAAAACCCTTCTCAATTTTCAAGGCCTCTTCATTGTCTTTTTTGATCATATTGGCTGATTCTTAATGATCATGTTTTTGTTTTTGGTGGTATAACTGTAACACCCCAAAATTTACTATTTTTTTAAAACCAAAATAATTAAATTAAAGCCTATAAATTTCGGAAATATTATCGCTACATTTAGTACCAGACCGGTTCACTCCTACCATTCTAGTACTAAGTGCTAAGGCTATAAGGATATTCATAAAACTTAATCAATACTTAAACCAAGAGTTTATAAAAAGAGAAACTAGAATAATCAAAGCATATAAATCAGAGTACGAGTAAAAAAGTTATATATCTCAAAGTACGAAATCAAAATTCTTTGAAGGGAATAATGTATACTAATGATAATGTTTAACTCTAGAAAATCCAATACAAAAAGGAAATAACATAAGGAAACATAATGACATAAAGAGAGAATCTGGCCATGTCTCTCCCATTCCTCGACTCAGGTCCGACATAGCACTCAACCCCGCTTGATATCTTATGGATATCGAAGGCATCAAAATAAGCATCACCTACCTGCACCACGTCAGATGGGCCTCCTACTCGTGGGAATGAGTAGCACCCATGAAAAGGGTGATCAGTACGCTACGTACTAAGTAAGGTACCCGTACACTAAGGCCAACACACAAAAGTACATAAAACCATGCAGGATAATGAAACAACATACGATCACCTCAGATAAATAAATACCATCCATAATCAAGATTAATTAATTAATTAATCTCTTATCATAACTCATTTCACACCATGCTTTTTATTAAATCCATGTAAGTACGGGAACCCCACTATTTTAGCCGGTGGTTCGGTCACTTATAGGGTAACATGCCCTAACCACTATTATAGCTGGTGGATCGGTCACTTATAGGGTAACATACCCTACCCACTATTATATGTCGGTGGATCGGTCTGGCCCCTACTCGCATGGTGTTCCACTGTAAGTGCTTAGTATCCTTTGTGTGTCTTAGCAACTCAGGGTTTAGTTTATTGAGCTCATGATCCCCCACTATTATAACCGGTGGATTGGTCACACATAGAGCAACATGCCCTAACCACTATTATACGCCGGTAGATTGGTCTCCAAGGCACCCCGACACCTGGCCACTATAATGCCGGTGGATAAGTTTGGGCCCGGCTTAATAATCTTTCACTTTATATGATTAATGTGTTAAGTGTCTTATTCAAAATTTTAACCCTAGACATGCATGACTAACTCCCTCTAATCTTATCCTTCAAAAAGAACCCATCTCACATCATAAGGCTCATGTACTTCCTAACTTGGCCCAACATCCTTTCCTCCTTACCCTAACTCACACTAGAGCCCATTTCTCACGTATGTGGGTCAAGGTCCACTACCTTACACTTCTAAGTCCACACACCATCTCACTCTAGGGTTCTAGTCCGAAACCCTAATTTAAGCCTAAGTGGCCCATTCTGCACCTCACACAACCCAAATCATTTTTAATACTCCACACATCACAACCTATAGATTCCACCCTCATCATCACACTTTAATGACCAAATACACGTGTGACTACGAAACCCTAAGTAGCTACACTAAACCCTAGCTGACCACACCAAACCCTAGCTCAGTCTCCTATGCACCCTTATACCGTCCCACGTACTATTTTTCATACAAGGTGCTCAAACACCCAAACAACACTTCCATCACCTTCCTCACACCCCAAATCAACTTTCCATGCGTAAAATTCACCCCCATGTAGACTTTATACATCCCATATAAACCTTCAAACTTTTTCATGCAGAACCCTAAAACTCCCACGTGAAACCCTAGATTTACCCATGCAAACACTAAATTCTTCGCTACGTACTTAGATTCTTCCATGCAAACCCTAGATCCATTCATATAAAACCCTAGATTATTCCATACAAAACGCTAGATTCCTATATGAAAAAGCCTAGATTCTACCATGCAAAACCCTATATTCCTCCATGCAAACCCTAGATTCTACCATGCAAAACCCTAGATTCCTCCATTTATGGTCATGCAACATTTATGTCAGATCCACATCATTTCACTCCATAACATTATATTTCATAACCTAGCATGCATGTCTTACAGGGTCACATCATATCACATCACATTCACAACACAAACATATGTTATACAAATCATAAGGTAACATATAACGTACCTCAACTCCAAGCCGCACCATACACAATATATTTGTAACATTACATATAAGATACATCACATATTATGGCACATGGCATATAAGGCATATAAGACACATTACATACATATGGACTTAGCTACACCCTTACCTAAAACGACACTGTTCTTGGAGGATGCTCCTACGCCTCCTTAGGGCTTTGATTGGTCTCACCTATATGAGGGAAAAGCTAAAGATTAGGTTCCCTCCTCCTTAAAAATACTATTTATCCTTATTTATGCTAAGATTAGGGTTTTTAATAAAATATAATAATAATAATAATAATAATAATAATAATAATAATAACATTAACATTAACTAATTACTAATTTTTCTAAGGATATAAGAAATAATAATAATAATGTAAAAGATGATAATATAAGATTTGAAGATTTTACCCTAATAATAATAATAATGATACTAAAAATAATAATAATGATAATGATAATAATACATAAGAATAATAATAAGAATAATAATAATAATGATAATAATAATACTAATAATACTAATAATAATATTAGTGTCATTGGAAATAAATGGTGAAATAAGGGCTTCGACCCTTCACCAAAATAATACTAATAACAATACTACTAATATTACTAATAATAATAATAATAATAATAATAATATTGATGATGATGATGATGATTATAAAAATAATAATAGTAATACAAAATAATCATGACAACAACAATAATACTAATAATAGTATAAATCAAAGATAATGTAAAGTAGGGTTTTGACCCTACTTTGAAATAATAATAACACTAATAATAATAATAATAATAATGAAAATGACAATAATAATAATAATAATAATAATAATAATAATAATATTCAAAATAAAAATAGAATAGGGCCTCGACCCTAAGTAGAAATAATAATAATAATAATAATAATAACATGAGTAATAATAATAATAATAATAATATATTCAAATATAATGGAAATAAATATAAAATAAAAAAAATAAAGCTTGTATAAATAGTGAAAAAGGGTTGAAAGGGTTTAGGGTTCCACCTTGGATTAGTGGTGACAGGCGGCACCGGCGGTGGTGCATGATGGCAGCGGTAGTGGCCAAAAAAAGAGAAGAAAAGAGGAAAAGTTAAATGCATGAAAGGGGAGAGGAAGAATGAGGGTGATAGATGAGATGTATAGATTATTTTCATGCTTAAAAATATCATTTATCTCTCATTAATTCTATTAGATTTAATCTTTTCGTCGAGTTTTCCTCCTTTGAATAGATTTTGCAGGAAAGAAAAAAAATTGAAGAAATTCAAGGAGAAGTCAATGAAAAGAAGAAATAAAGTAAAGAGCACATCAAGAAATGTTGAATCAAGGAGAGCGAAGTTGGAAAGGGAGCAAATACATCAAGAGAAGCTATGCTGAAACTTCAAAAGGAATTTAGTGGAAGGATAAAAAACACGGCACCCCCGTGTTTCATAAACACGGGCCATGTAAATTATCTCGAGCATTGATCTTTAAATCCTTGTCGGCAGAACAGTTGGAAGAAAACACGGGGGTCCCGTGTTTCCGAAACACGGACCGTGTTTCCATTTAAAAATTTGTAACTGTCCGCGTGACCTGTTTCTGATATATTTCTATCTAAAAACAGGGTTCAGGAGAAGGGGAGAGACATCGAAACAATTGGAATGTATTTTTCTTCCTTTATTCCTCTAGAATATACATGTAATGCACAATTCCAACTTTTTGATCTTCTTGAATTCTAGTGATGAATTGAAAATCTGCACTTCAATTGATAAGTCTTCTCTATTCCTTTATGAATTTTAGTATCTTCATTTTTGTTAAATATAAGTAGATTATCTGTAATTATACTTGTGTTCATTCTATTATCATCTAATTGTATCAATAGTAGATTTCGTGAATGTGTTGTTGTTATTAATTTTCAATGTTTATATGTAATTGTGTGATTTGTAAATATGCAGATGTTTGAGTAATTTGAACAGGGTAGGATGATTTGAGGATGGAATTATATCCTAATTACCATTTCATATTTTAAATGTTTGATTCTAGATGAAGTTTAATTGAATTAATGGATCGACTTGAATGATTCTGTATCATAGATTAAGATTTTTGAACTAATTAGATTGATCACCTATTTAGTTTAGAACTTAATTTTTGCTAAGGCAATGAAATTAACCCATATTTGTTAATTAATTTGTCTAAAGTAGCAAGAAGATTAATTATTAATCTTATCCATTAATTCGTGCAATTGCATAATCCGAGCTTATGTGATTATGATTGTAGTTGGTTGCTTTCCGTTCATAATGCTACCATTAATTGAATCTAGTGTTCGTAACCTAGGTTATTAAATGGTCAGAAAATAAATTGAGAACATATTCAATTTATTAAGGTTGAGAGGAAGCAAAGGAATTTGTTATTATGAATTTCCTAAGTCAACATTAAATTTTTTAGAATCATTCTTCTTATTTGAATGTTTGGTATTTTAATTCCATCATCAATTCATTCCTCCCCTATTTATCAATTAGTGATTAAGATTTAGTACAAGTAGATTTAGTATTAGGATCAATGAAATTTTATAAATAGGGTTATAACATCAATAGCAAAAATAGTGATTAAAACGTCATTCCTTGTGGGTTCAACTCCTTCTTGCCATACACTACGTATTTGGGAGTTAGGATTTATTTAAATTTGTTGTATTCACGACAGTGCATCAGAGGGTGGGAGTTGGGGGTGTTCATGACTGCCTAGATGGAGAGGAGTAGAATGAGGGTGGTGGCACAACCAATGGTGGCGGTGCACGGCGGTGGTGTTGGTGGCCGAAAGTGGAAGAAGGAGAGAAAGAGAGGAGGAGAGGGAGGAAGAGAAAAAGAAGAGTATGGGGAGTTAGAGGAAGATCTACAGGTGTTTTTGGGAGGTGTAAGGGGTAGTGGTTGTGGCAGAAGTGGTGGCTAAGGGTGGTGCGAAGGGCGGTAGATGGGGAAGAAAGGGCTGGTTGAGGGGGCTTCTTTGCACAACTGAGGTTGCTCATGCAGGGTAAATCGAGGGAGATGGGAGGTGTAGTTAGTTAAAGGGTGGTGAAGGGAGTACTTAGGTGGGCAGAGTGGGTGGCAACGTTGGCCGACTGTGTCAGAAATAACGTCTAAAGTGGCAATGGTGCACGAAAAAGGGAATTCTGGGTTTCGGGAAAATTCTCGATTCTAGGCTAGGTAGGGGGTATTTATAGGGCTAAAAGGAGAGGACAATGTCAGGGTAATGATGAGGGAATAGGGCAGGTCAGTTAGGGCTCACCGACGATGACGGTTGGCTGGAAAAAATTCAAAAACATGGTAGGGTAGTTGCACAGAAAGAGAAGGAATCATGCAAGAAGGAAGGGTGGTGGGTTGGGTCAAAGTGGCCGGCGAGTTAGGGGGAGGAGAGAATAGAAGAAACGGTCGTCAATAGGGCGTGGTCGGTGGCAAAAAACCAGGGAGCAGGGAGGTGTTGCAGGTCGACGGGGAAGGAGGGAAGAAGAAGGAAGGAGGAGGGGGGATGGACCGGCCGACTAGGGAAAAAGAAAAGAAAGAAAAGAAGACCGGACCGGCGATTGAGTAAAATTAAACAAAACTTGGCGTTCCGGTATTGGGCCGCACCAAAGGAAGAAAGGAGAGGGGTTTGGGCTGTTGGGCTGGCCTAGGTCGGGAAGGAGGAAGAAAAAGAAAAGAAGAAGAAAGAAAAAGGAAAGAAAAAAAGGAAGAAAGAAAAGGAAACAAGAAAAAAGAAAAATAGGCGGGTTGGGTTAATTAAATTAATTTGAATATTTGAGATATTTAAATAAAATAATATTTAATTTCCTTTTTAGGCTAATTTAGGATTTTTGAAAGATTTTTCCTAAATTCTAATTTAATTAGCAAAATACCCTAATTTTCCTTAATTAAAATATTTATTATTTTCATCTTGATTTACCCTAATTAATTCCTTTTTACTTTAATAAAAATAGTTTATTTAATTAATTTTCCTAATAAATTTTTATTTAACTAAAATTCTTAAAATTAGGTTTTGGGGCATTTCAATAACTACCTCAATCCCAAAGGCTAAAGTCAAAGGCATTCCATCTGATAGGTTCTTTATAGTTATTCTGGCAACCTATAATATTTCAGGAATCTCATCCACCCATCCTCGCTCAGCCCAATTCAATTGGCATCTTAGAGCTCTCAATATTTATTTATTTTCATGTTTGGCCTGATCGTTACACTATATTAAAACCAATGAGGAGCCCATTCTCACGATACCAAGTGTCCCATATAGAAGAATATTCAATGTACTTTAATTTTGGATGATCTACACAAGTAAATCAACAATCAATTCCCTAGTTTTTACAAAACTTTATATATTTATTATTGTCAAACTATTGGCCATTATTAGTTATAATTTCTTGTGGAACCCCAAACCTACAAATTTTTATTAGTTACATTCATATAATGGCTATTTCATCAAAGCCCATTTTCCATCTCTTATTGACATATAATATTCTTCCAAAAAAAATCCATCATTCACTTTTCAGTAATTTATGCTTAGGCCTCTTTCTCTACTCATTTGGTAAAATAATCAATAGCTACTATGATGAATGTTTTTTTGATCAAATCTTGCACTCAGTATGTTAATTTAAAAGACAACATGTCAAAATATTAAAATAATTAGTAGTAATTATTTGAAGTATCATTACAATTGGGGTTAAGTGGTCCAAAAATATCACCCCATACCGCAAATGGCCACAAACTTACAATTGTTACACTTTTGAAGTAGGGAAATTTTATACCAGGAAAGTTTTTGATATGCTTGGCATTGATGTACTATTCCCTTGACATCTTGATACATGGTTTTCCAATAGTAACCCTAGTGTAAAGATTTTGTCGAGAGAGACCTGATAACTCGATGTAAATCACATATTCCCACATGGACTTCACTAAGTACTCTTTGTCCTACTTCTTGAGGCACACACTTTAGTAATGTCATGTTTTGTGAATGTCTGTACAATTCTTTGTCAGTCACAAAATATATCACAACCTTTATTATTAATTCAAATGCTTTATTTTTATCTACCGATTGAGTACTTACTTCAATATAATTTGTTAATTCCTTCATTCACTTGTTTGTCATCAATATTTCCACAATCTCACATTGTTCAACTTGAGTTTTACTCATGTACATGAACCTTACTACCATATACTCAACTATAACTCTTCTAGTCAGTGAAGAAGTATTGGCTGAGGTTAATTTTTCTAGATCATCAACCACCATATTAGTTGCTCTTGGCACTTGCGCTATTTCAACATATGAGAAATGCTTCATTTCTTTGATCAGCTTCCCCAAATATTTTTCCATGTTAGGCTCCCTGACTTCATACTATTCATTATATTACCCGATGACCAATGTTGAGTCAATGTATAGCTTGATTTTGTCTACCTTTATCCTGTAAGCTATTCTTAGACTAGCTAAAGCATCTTTGTACTCATTATTAGCGGAAACAAAACTGAACCGCAATGTATATTTGACTCTTATACCATTTGTGCCAATTAATACCACACTAACCCCAACACCTAAGCTATTAGACACCTCATCAACATATAAATTCTATTCTCCCTACTCTCCTATAATTAATGATATACTTGGATCATATTCAAACAAACATTCAACTATAAAATTAGTTAAAGCCTAGACTTTAATGGTAGGTCTGGGTCAATATTGAATGTCATATCTACTTAATTCAGTGACCTATACCATCATTCTTCCATATTTCTCAGGTTTTTATAAGACAGTGCTAAGAGAAACTTCCATATAATCCCAAATTCAATCTTATACTTGAATTATTAGTAAATTCCCAAGATATTTTGATAATGCATTTGGTAATGCACGAAACTACCATTTAAACATGCCACAAGGGCTATCCAATCACTTATTACAATTCCACATACATCATACTCATTACAACTCATTAAACCTAACACAATTCAGACTCAACACATATTCTTGCTCAATTATTATGATTTCGTTATAAAACTAACATGTATCCTTCTATTATTGAAAAAGTGGGAAAAATCATGCTAATTTTTTTTTCTATCTACTAGATGTTGAAGCAAGTTTACCTATTATCTCAAGCTTAAGAGATGAAAGAAATAAGGATGGTTAACCAACTTTGGGATTGTAATACACCAAAAATTTGCTTAAGTTAATCCCGCATCATTAGCACCCTAACCTAATGTTAATATCAATAAATCCTATATTAGCCTTAACCTATCCTTAATCCCGGAACTTTAATCGATTCTAAAAACCTTAGCTTTGATAAACCATAATTTTTAAACCGAAACCAAATCCGCTAAAATTTTTGCTAATCCTAACTACCCGTAACTAATCTAAATTATCCTAAATTAATCCCCTCAACCTTTCTCTTTCCCTTTTTTTTCCTTTTTCCTTTTCTTTTCTTTCCTTCTTCTCCTTTTCCCGCCAGCCCCTTTTCTGCGTTTATGCAAGTTGCACTTGCAACTTGCAACATCTCCCATCTTGTCCCCTGCATACTTCCATCATCCATCACCTCACCTCCCCTTTTCTTCTTTTTATTCTTCTCCTTCTGCATCCTTATCCCTACATCTTCTCCCGTCACACACCCCATCCCCCTACAACCTCCTTATCCTTTCCATCCTTACGTAAAAATTCCATCAACCATCACCACCCTCATTCTGTAGCTACCACCTTACCCTAGCCATCCTTTGCAACCATCACCACCATCATCCACTTGCATTTGCACCATCACCAATCCCCCATTGCACGCCTCCTCCTTGTTCTTTTCTTCTTTCCAAAACATACCACAGAACACACACACACACACACACACACACATATACCTCACACTCTCCATATTTCTCTTTACCAATATTTTGTGCCCAAGAGCCATTATTGAAGCTCCCTTACCCTTCTCCTTCCCTTCTTCTCCCTGTTCTTTTTCTTCTTCCTCTTCCTATCCCTGTTTTAGCTTTCGTACCACCATCTCCCACCACCTTGCACCACCTTGGCCACCACTTGCTGCCATTTGGCCGATGGACGAACCATCAAGGTCATCCCAACCTTCCCCCTCGCCTTCGTCGGCCATCGTAGCTGATTGCCGCCTCTTTTCCCTCCTTCTCCCTCTCATTTGTTGCAGCATCGCAGTGTGCATGGCTTGCTGCATGGTTGTGCAACACTTAAAACACTTGTTGCATAGCTGTACAATCCTACATGGTCTGAAAAATTTTCTCTCGGGTTGATTCTGCACGGCTGTGCAACTTCTGCACCGCCTGGCCATGCGTTTTCTTTTTTCTCGACCTGTTGTGCTTTGGTGCTACACAGCTGTGCAACTTCTGCACCACCTGCCATAGCAACTTCTTTCTTGGCTGTACACCCCTATTTTCACCTCCAAACCTCAACCAAACACCACCAAACTTCTACCATAGCTCCACCACACATTCCTCTACACATCCACACATCTCAAGCTCTCATTTGACTACAGTTATACCTACTTCTACCCTCTTTACCTTGATTTTCCCCTTCGATTTAACTCTTCAAGCCTAACCATAATTTTACTATTTATTGTAGGTGGTTTTCTAGTAGCTTCGGAGGAGAAAGTCTAGGATTTTGCTTACTTAGATCCCGGTGTCCTAGTTGGTAAGGATACTATTAGATGCTTAGGACTTTTGATGATATTTTCTTGTTCAAATAAATGTTTCTTACATGATATTGCTGCTATAATTTGTGTTGTATGTTAATATTGATAATTTGTGAAGTTATGCATGTTATGTTGAAAGGATATAAGGGTTGTATGAGATACCATTATATTATGATTGTGACAATAACATCTTATTTGTGAGAATGCATCTTATAGCATAAAATATGGGTTGAGTGATGTTAATATCATACATGTGAAAATATATCTATGGTTGAATGATGATAATATCAGCCTTATGGAAATAAGTTCATGGTATGAAATATGGGTTGAGTGATGATAATGTCATACTTGTGAAATTATATTTTGAGGTATGAAATATGGGTTGAAAGATGAGAATGTCATATTTATAAAAATTATAACTTAAGGCATGAAATATGGGTTGAAGGATGATAATGTCAAAATTGTGAAATTATCCCTATGGTATGAAATATGAGTTGAATGATGAGAATTTCATAACTATGAAATTGTGTCTTATAATATAAAATATGGGTTGAATGAGTTGTGGTAAATGGGATTAAGGTCTCCTATGAGGTATGATGATGAATGAGGACTTGAAAAAATAATATGTATGGAAGGTATAATATTTTATGAAATAAAGGTGTTAATTGTATTAAAAGGGTAACTTGGTCCTTATGGGATATTAATGAGGTTTTGGTAACTTATGTGCTAGGAGGTTTAAAATTATCATAATAATAACATGAGTAATTCATGGGGATATTATCATTAATTTGGGGTTCATAAATGCTTAATAGTAAAATTGGGATAAGTTATCTTGAGATGTTATTATTATTATTCCATCTTCATGGATTAGAGAATAACTATTGGGAATTAGAAATGATGAACATTTTATATGAAGTGTTATGACAATTTTATGGGATTTAGATTTGGATACTTCAATGTTTAATATATATACATCGGGATAAGATTACGAAATCAGAATTATGGGAATTAGGTTGTGATTTTTGGGGTGTGATACTAATGAGGGAATTTTGGGAGATGTCATAATACAACGTGAGTGGAAAAACTAACATGGGATAATGAATACTAAATGAAGTGTAATTAGGGTTTGACAAGACTTGAGCTTTTGGATCTATGTTATATGCATTTCTGTTTGACTGTGTTCTATGCTCGAGAATCAATCTTAAATAAGATACTAATCAATTAAAGTAAAAGAGCATGTGAGTAGGGCCATGGGATTATTTTTGTTAAATCTATATATATGTATTTCCGTTCCACCGGGTAGAATAGTGTCTTGGGAGTGTTCTGCCCCAAGATAATATTTTTAATCTCCGTTCCATCGGAAATAATAGTGGTTCGGGTGTATTGTCTCCGAGAAGTTTCAAACCGTTCCACCGGTTGAGAATAGTGGGGTGCGTACTCATCGTGAAATAAAACATACCTTTACATCCTATGGGAAAAGATACCAATGATTTAAAGTAGAAGAATGCATGAGTCAGGACCATGGTGATTTATTCCTGTTCCATAGGGTAGAATAGTGGCTCGGGAGCGTTCTGCCTCGAGAAGATGTTATCATCTCCGTTCCACGGGAAATAATAGTGGCTTGGGTGTGTTATCACCAAGAAGTTTCAAACCGTTCCATCAGTTTAAGAATATTGGAGTTCCTGCACTCATCATACATAAAAGAATGAAAATGGACGATACTTAATAAAAGGATCTGGATCGTATTATGCCTTATAAGATGATCATTTACGTTGTTGTTTTTCCTTTATCATTTAATGTGAAAGCATGTGCTACTTGTATTCCTATTTTCGATAGTATTGTTCCTTTACTCAGTATGTAGCATACTGACCACCTGTTTTATGGGTGTTGCTTATTCCCACGAGCATAAGGCCCTGGATATTTTGTGCAGGTTTTAGTGGATCAGTTAGATGATTTTGCGGCCTATGACACCTTATGTGGGGATGAGTGACCCTATTTATGTCGGGGTTTGGTGAAGAGTATATGTTATCCGGGTTATGTATTAAACTGGATACCCCCTTTTGGACTCTTGATCCATGGTATCCCCTTTTTGTATTTTGGTATTGTAAAACTTGAAGTAATAATCCAAACTCAGTATTTGTACTATAAATACACTTTTGATTCTAATTTCGTTATATTACTGTGGAACTCTTAGCCTTGTGATTGATGTAAGAATGGTTGCATAGTCTAGAATTATGTCGATCACAGCGGTAACCCTCACTATTTTTACTTAGTTATTTCTGTTGCAAACGAAACTTTTCAGTAGTAAAAATTGGGGTATTACAGGGATCCACTAGAGCACCTTCCTGGATCGTCAATATAAAATGTAAAGACTAGATTAGAAAAACTAATCGAAACATAGAGTAATATAAAATCGGTAAATTTTAGATAAAAAAAACTACGTACACAATTAGGGCTTACAACCCTAAAATGTCAGATCGATCAATTTCACGGAATTAATCCAAACAATGAGTTAGAAGCACACTTTAATTGATTTTAAACCAACATTACTTGTTTAAAATATGAAAGAATCAAACACAACTAGATTTTCATAAAACTATTCCTAAAAATTAGAGTTTTAAAACCCATAATACAAATCCAGACTATTCAAACCAATTAGTGCAAATTGAAAGTATTAAAATGAAATTAAGTCCATTTCAAATGAATTTATAAAATCAATTTTAGAAGAAACAACTATACAAATGGAAAATTCCATAATTTCATTTGCAAGTTAGGGTTTTAGGCCCAAAAATATAATTTGGTCAAATTTTATTAAGTTTAAATTAAATTTTTATAAATGCAATTCAACCTATTTCATAACATATTGTATACTCAATTGATTAAAAAAAATAAAGTAAAGATCCAATTTAACATAATTAGGGTTTTAAGCCTGGAATATAAATTCGGTCAAATCTTACTAAAATAATTAAATTGATAAATCAAAATTGAAATTAAACATATTATAATACAAATTGAATAATTAGTTTAATAAAATAACTCAATTACACAATCCAATTTAAATCCGTAAGAGTTTTTGCCTAAAAATCCAATTCTGATAAATTTCACACAATTTTCCCAAATTATATCTTCCATCATGAAATTAAATACATTTTAAAGCATAATGTATAATCAATTTATCCAAAATAGTTCAATCAGATAAATTTAAAAAATTCAGACATAATCGGGTAAAAATTTCAATTTTCACAAGTCAATCATATACCACACAATTAACCTATCCAAATTAATCATACAATGCACGCATATATAATTCAGTAATAAATTTAGATTAATCAAATCTAACTCATTCAAAATTAATCAAAACAAAAGTTGGGGTTTGGGATAAATATACCAAACAAATTACTACAAAATTAGAGGGGATAGGGGTTGTTGGAGCTTTGTAGGTGGTCAAGGACCACTCGTAGGTGCTCGAGCTATGCTGGGATGACTGGATGGTGGCATCGTTGCTGTGCTATTTTGTGTTGCGCTACTCGCTATGCCTTGATGTTGTTGGCATCAATGATGGTGATGAGCAAAGGAAGTGGTCGAGTGGCAGCGAGGTTGTGTGGTGGTGGTGATGGGAAAAAAAGGAGAAATAGAAGAGAGTAGGGTAGGACGAGTGTCAAGGTTCCAACACATGAAAAGGAAAAGCTATTGATCAAGATGGTGCTCCTGCTGTACTAGCTAAGCAGACCGCTCCAAGCATCGGACTCTAATGAACTAGTTGTTGCTGAGACCTTTGAACTCCATCACGGGGTGCACTCTAGCACTCGAAGCTCCTATGCCCAAGCTGAACATAGTCATGACACTAAATCAACTTCCCTGTGCAATCCTTGCCTGGGTGATCTCGTCTGCAATGATGACAGTGGTAGTATCAGATCGTTCTCTTACTAGCTTTGCCACGAGAGACACTTTGACCCTTCTGGTGTCGAGCCCTAGTATGATACTTATGCTGAATGTTCAAAACCCTGACACTGCGGTGCTGACTCTTTCCCTTAAAGTTTGGCCTTCTTTCTTTCTCTTACCCATGATGGAAGTATGCTCTTGGACCAAAGCATTGGCAACACATGCCCACTTGTACAACGTAGCCAATTCATGAGAAATGACTGTACCTATCGTCTTTCAGATGCTGAAGTGGAGTCCTTGCTCAAACTAGAAGATCACTGAAGCTTCGCTAGCTGCTATACTAGGAGCAAACCTTAGTAATTCTGTAAATCGCGCGTACTACTCTCGTACCATCAAGCTCCCTTGAGTCAAACTCATAAACTCCTTGAGCTTGTTCCTCTTGAGACTTTTGATGTAGAATCGTGTGCGAAGTGTATTCTTGAAGTATTCTCAAGACATTTGTCATCCTTCTCGAGTGCGAAGGCCTTCCCACCAAGTGTCAGCTAGTCCTCGAAGGAAGTAAGCAGCTATGCTCATCTTTCTTGCATCTAGGCAATCGATTGCCTTGAAGGTGCTATCAAAATCCCATACCTCACCTTCTAGGAAAATAGGGTCTTCCTTTCTGTCATAGGTCAGAGGTTGATGATGTGAGACTTTGTCTAGCAAATCCTCTCTGATACTCATCCGTGGGTGATACAGAGGTGGTGGAGGTTGAGGTTGAGACATAGGAGGATGCTCAACAAACTCCATGAAGTTTTCGAACGTTCTCTTCAATTTGTCAACACATCCATTTAGGGCCATGTTGAGCTAGTTGCAAAACAAAAACGTGTTAGGGAGATGCTATCTTGCAAGTTCCTAGCATAACAACACATGCCAAGGGCCATTTAATCTACCCACACTTAATGCTCACAAGGCCAATCCAAGTTTCAAAACACATGGAGAAAAATAAACTCTTTTCTGATTAAAACATTTAGGGTTGTGAGAACTAAACTTCTAACCGAAACACAATTCTCAACAACTAAAAACTTTGATACCTGCTTGTGGTATCAATTTAAAATAATTTAAAACCAAAAAAGATTTGCAAAATGTTATGATACTAACTTGTAATATCAGCTCGAACAATTTAAGATTGAAAAAGATTTTGAAAATGCTTAGATACCAACTTGAAACACTATAAATTTATTAGCGAAATTTTTTTATTTTTAATAGTTATAAGCGGAAGCTAAGACAGTAAATTTTGGGGTGCTACTGTTACACTTAGTCCCAAACAGGTTTTCCTCCACCGTTTTGATACTAAGTGCTAAAGCTAAAACGTTATTTTACATAAATTCAACAATAAAATAATAAATCAGAGTAGCACAATGGTTAGAGTATAGAAAATACAATCCACTAACTACGCTTACAAAATAAAGTCAATGAAAAGGAAATATAGAAGATCATAAGGAAAATACAGAAAATTTCTGGATAGTCCTACTCTCTTAACCTGATGAATACTCCTTGAAAAGAGCTTGCGAGCTAACTTACAAAGGCCGCTACCTATTGAATAAGCAGGGGCCGAAGAAATGAACCCTTTACTACTATGGCACTAAGTAACCCATTATATAAGACTAATATATATGGCCCACATGTAACACACCGGATGCATCACATCAATCATATGAACATTTAATTATACATAAAGTAAAAGAAATGCGATAATCATCCATATAACCACATACTTCAAGATCATATGCTACTAATACTCATTCACCTAGAAATAACTGAACTTACTAATGGAACATCCAAGCGATGCTCTTCGTAGTATAATTAGAGAGCTGCATCATTTTCAACAATACACTCAATTTATAGGTACGCTCATCAACACAATCCAATACACACACCATCACAGGTAGGAACAAAGACCACTACCAAATCATAAGTAGGCTCAAAGGTTGCTACCGAATCACATGTAGGCTTAAATGCTACTACTGAATACACAAGTAGGCTCAAAGGCTACTACTAACTCATAGGTAGTCACAAAGGCTGCTACCGAAACATAAGTAGGCTCAAAGGTTGCATCAACTCACAAGTAGGCACAAAGGTTGCTACTGAAACATAGGTAGGTTCAAAGGCTACTACCAACTCACAGGTAGGCTCAAAGGCTGCTACAGAATCACAAGTAGGCTCAAAGGCAGCTACCAAAATATCCCAATAATCATTTCCATTCAAATATCAAATAATTTTATTTTTATTTACTTGAGGGGAGATCACGAACCCGGAGATATTAAGGTACCCTGATCATATTGGTGCATAAGGGCAACACAATATCCTACTGACTATCAACTCAGAGACGCAAAAGGTACAGTGGTTGTACTAGTACATGAAGGTATAAAGTACTCTATCGATAAGGACACATAATCCATAAGTATACATACTTCCTACTTAGGTCTGTAGAGCTAAACAGATTAAGATGTAGGGCATGGCTGGGGCACTGAGGTACACTAGCAAAATCTAGAATAATCGAAGGTTAAACCACATCTTTAGGGTAGCGACCCCTAAAGAACCACTATTTTCGGTCTTGAGGTCTTTCACTTTAAGTATTAATATTTTATTTGGGTGACCACAAAAAGCACACATTAATCACATGTATTCATTCCATCATACTTAATCATTTCTATTTGTTTCCAACATTATGAAGTAACCCGAATAAAGATCATTATCAATGTCAACACAAGTAGTCCACCAAGACCATTCTAGGCTCAAATACTCACACTTAGGCACTTTAGGTCAAAATGACCAAAATACCCCTAAGGCTAAGGCTACATTTTTACCATCCATTTCCATCATAAATTTTATTTTATTTTATCAATATTCCATAAAAAGGGTAACACACCATAATTGAATTATTGATTATGAAGTTAAGTTACCCGACACACTAAATGACTAGTTTGCATATAAAACTCTAACATGCGCTTCTAGAACAACCAAACACACATTCTCATGGCTAATCAATAATTAATGCACTTTCTAGATGCTTATGAGAATAACATCATAGCATACCCCAATTTACCAATTACCCCTAAACCATGCAATAGTAATGCCCATCTAATGTAGCAAGACCCCTATACTCATGCTTGATAACGAACATCACATATCATGCATATTCATTAGCATATTCATCAAGGTACACTCCAAATTACTCAAATACCCCTAGACCCTATGATATTCATGATTATGCTTGAACAAGTGATCCTAATACAATAAACCCATATTCTCATTAACATCAGTTAATATTTATCATGCATGTTTATTAGACTATTCACCACAATGCATGTAAAATTACCAAAATACCCCTGGACCATGTAATATTGATTATCATGCTAAATCAAGTGATGCTAAGACATTAAACCCCTATTATCATATTAAGCACCAATTTATACTTATCATGCATGTTTATTAGACTAATTACCATAGTACACATAAAATTACCAAAATGCCCCTAGACCATATAATATTGATTATCATGCTCAAATAAGTGATACTAAGACACTAAACCCCTATTATCATATTTAACAATGATTAATATTTATCATGTATGTTTATTTGATTAATCTCCCTAGTACATACAAATTACCAAAATGTCCCTAGGTCATATAATATTATTATTCATGCCCAAACATATGTTACTAATACCACAAACTCCTATTTTCATACTTAGCAACAATTATTACTTATTATGCATAATTATTTGGATAACCCCCACTGCACATATAAAATTACCAAAATACCCCTAGGGCATATAATGTTAATATTCATGCCCAACCATGTGTTTCTATTACCACAAACCCCTATTTTCATACTTAGCACTAATTATTACTTACCATAAATATTTATTAGGATAACCTCCATTACACATGTAAAATTACCAAAGTGCCCCTAGGTTATATAATATTATTATTCATGATGGACCATGTATTTTTAATGTCACAAACCCTTATTATCACTCTCAACACCCCATAACATTTAGCAAGTATATTTATTAGGATGATCACTATCATACATTAAAATTACCAAATTACTCCTAGGCCATAAAATATTGATATTCCTACTAACACATGTATTTATAATACACCAAAATCCTATCTCCATTAGCAATATTTGTAACACATTAGGTATCTCGATTAGGGTTAGATATCATGATATATCTAAATAATCAAATTGCCCCTAGGGCTCATAGTAGTAATATTTCTACTACAAGTGTCCATACCTACTTAACAATTTAACATAGCATTTTATATACATATAACATTCATCATCCAACATTAGACCCCTTCTTAATCACCCTTTTCCACACATAACATATTACATAAGATAACATGTCAAAAACCCTAATGTGATAACATATGATAATCCATATATTTTAATAGGATATGAATGTTACCTTATTTCCAGCAACCCAAACTTTACCGATATTAGGTTAAAAATGCTTAGGCTACGTTTAATAAAATTTTGTATCTAAAAATAATATCACAAATACCATATTAATATTAGATAAATAAAATAATAATTTTATTAAAAATATTTATTAAATATACAATTACTAAACTACCATTATGCCTTAATATTATCTAATATATATATATAAATGCACAGCATAACTCACGCTGTATGTGCAGTGTGAGTCATGTAGGGTTGGTCGAATGACTTGGAAGGGGGAGGGGAAATGGTGGCTTAGGTAGGGTTGGTAGGAGGCATTCATGTTGGTTGTTGGGTATAGGAGGTGATGGAGGAGGTGGCTGGTGGTTGGAGGTTGTGGTGCAGGTGGCTCAAAGACAACGGAGGCGGTGGTGTGGGCTGGAGGAAAGGATGTGCAAAGAAGGGAAAGAAGAGGAAGAAAAGGAGAAGAAGACGAAGAGAATGGGAGAAAGGTAGGCGGTGTTGGGGTGGCTGTAGGTGATGGTGTGGTAATGGAGGTCCAGATGGTGGCAAGTAGTTGGGAGGAGCTACGGTGGTGGAGGAAAGGGAGGGGAAGGGTGATCAAATGCAAGGGTGGTGGTTGTAATGGGTGTCGAAGGGGAGAAAAGGAAAAAAGAGGCAGGCTGTAGGGTAGGTTGGTGTTGGTTGCTCGGGTAGTGCAGGGAGGAGGTAGGGTGGAGGAGTTGGCGGTGTGGAGGTTGGGTTAGTGGTGGAGATGACGGAGGTGGTTGTAGGGGGTGTCGAAGGAAAAATAGGGGTGGGAGAAGAAAAGAGAAAAAGAGAAGAGAGGTTCAGGGAGATAGAGTTGAGCATGAGGGAGAAGTGAGGAAGGGAAGAAGAAAAGAATAAGAAGCAAAAAAAGAGGATGAGAGGGGGTACGTTAGGAGTGCAGGGTTAGGTGACGGTGTAGGGGGTTGCAGGTAGGGGCAAGGCAAGTAGAAATGGAAGGGATGGAAATGGAAAGGAAGGGGTGCACGTGAGGAGGGGACTAGGGTCTACATGGCCAAAAAAGGAAAGAAAAGGATGATAGAGGGGTAGTGATGCAGGGCATCTAGTCGGGTAGAGGAGGGAGGTGTATGCTGGTTTGTAGGGGTGTAGGGGGGATGAACGGGCCTACAAAAGGGGAGTGCAGACATGACATGTTTAGTAGGGGTGCAGAAGGGGAAGAAAGGAAAGGGGGGAGAGGAGTCGGGTTGCACGGGAAGGAAGGAAAAGAGAAAGAATCGGGTCGACCCACGTGGAAGAAGAAGATGAAAGGGGAAAAGTTGGGGTGTGTGGGAGAGAAGAAGGAGAAGGGAGAGGAGAGGCTGGGCTGGCCCGAGTGAAAAAATAAAATAAAAGAAAGGAGAAGTCTTGGGCAATTCAGGCTAGCCCAAAGAAAGAAGGAAGAAGAAAAGAAAAGAAAGAAAAGGAAAAAAAGGAAGAAAAAGGAAAAAAAGAAAAAGAAAAGAAAAATATTTTTAAAGTTAGGATTGGAATTTATATTAAAATTGGGCTATTGGAAAAATATTAAATTAATTTATTCAAAAATTAAGGTATTAATTTAAGAAAATAATTTTGGTAAAATTATGGGTTTAGGGTTTATTTAATTAAAAATAGTAAGATAAAATAATAAAATAATTATATTAATTTATTAAATAATTATATTTATTTTTCTAAGTTAAAGGTCCATAAAAATAATTAAATTAATAACTTAAAGATTAATTTATTTGAGTAAAAGGTTAAAAATTAAAATTTTAGGTTTTAAATATTTGAGGTATTACATATATATATATATATATATATATATATATATATATATATATATATATATATATATCAACAGAGTAAAATTTCACACCTAACCCTGACCAGTGAGCTCAAGTATACATCATTAGAATAGAGATGACATAGTTGGGCCACTTAGAAAATTTCCATTGTCATGACGGATGGTCTTTTGGGGTGTAAACAAAAAAATCATGAGAGACATCAGACCAAATAAGCATGAGAAGAAAGGGTGTTTCCTTAAAAAGTTTGAGCCAAGATATCTATTAGCTAACATTATAGAATTTGAGAAGAACTGCAGAAGCAACCTCAAATAATCTTATGGGATATGCCTACTTCGAGTGTAGGAGACTCCAAAATTATGAGGGAGAAGGGAGAACGAAATAAGAAATACTTCAATTTTGCTTCCTTCCTTGGTAGCCTGGCCATTCTTATTTATACCTAGGGTGATGATTACATTCTTACTAGATTTAGACAACTTAGCAAAACAATCACCATTTGGAAATAATCTAAGATCTATCCTATCATACATAACAACCTGGTCAGTCTAATCATTGCTGCTACAACATTATTCTAGAAGGAATCTAGGTGGATCTAGAGATGATCAGGTACGACCAAGGACAATGTATCTATGTAGGTAAGTAGGTGGTTGAGTGGAAGGATTGGGCTTAACAACATAATCACCTAGGGTCGTGGGTAGAGGTGAAAAATGTCTCAGGTTTGGATCAGATTAATTTTGTTTTGGTTAAAATCAAGTTTGTGATGCATTTGGGTTGGGTTTGGGTCCAATTCAGATAATAGTGATTCGGATCGGGTCTATGTCGGTTAGGTTATTTTGGGTCATGAGTTAGGTTCAGGTCTAACACATGTTACACGTTAGGTTTCTTCAAGTTTGATTCATAGGTCGAATTAGGTTTGGACCAAGTTGATTCGGGTCTACAGACTCCGCTCATATTGGGTTTGGGTTAGGTTAATCAAGTTCAAATTTATATTGACATTGATTGTCATTAATTTAATATAATGAATAAATTGAATTTTATGATTTATTATTACAATTGTTATGCTTATTATAGTATTTATTTTATTATAATATACGTAATGATATAACTAATTATTATCATAAAATATATAATAATAATAATAATAATAATAAATTATTATTATTATTAGTATAATTATTATTATAAATACAATTATAACTGTTGTTACATACATAATTACAATGATTGTTATGAATATTATAAAAATTATAATTAACATGTTGATTATTATTATTATTATTATTATTATTATTATTATTATTATTATTATTATCATCATCATCATCATTTTTAGAAATATAATAATCATTATTATGATTAGACATACAAATATAAATTTTATTATTGTCATTATATTAATATATTATGATGATTATATTTATATTTATGCTTATAACAACAACAACAACAATAATAATAATAGAAATTTATATGATTTAATATGATTAATGTCAATAAAATATTAAAAATAAATTCTTATTAATTTTGTTTTATTTTTTGTTATATGGGTTACATATGTTTAATTATTTTTACATAAAATTTTATTAATAAAATATTTTATTGATGTTTATATAAAAATTTATATAAGATAAAATATTACATTTATGAATCGAATTTGATTTTAGTCTGGATCAAATTTGAAATTATGTCTACATATGGGTTGGGTACTTGGGTTCAAGTCGGGTCATATTGGGTTGAGTAAATTCGGATTGGGTCATTATTGAGTTTATTTATAAGTATGAGTCGAGTTCTTTTTGGGTTGGATTATTTTAGTTTGGGTCATTCAGATATGAATCATTATAAGGTTGGCTAACTTCGGGCTAGTTTCAGATTGATTTAAGTTGTTTCGTATTTTTAGGTTGAGATTAGGTTCAAGTTTTTGGGTTCAAATCAAGTTGCGGATACGGTCATTTAGATTGGATCATTGGGGTGAGGTAAGCTTTTGCCAAGTCTAGCCATGGGTTTGGTTGTATCATTGCCTCCCCCAAGGAGAGGGACCTTGTCCTTAAGATCAGGCAGTGGTAGTTTAGTTGGATTGAACGCAACTCGTTTCGGGTATAACTTGAGAAGGGAAATGTGAAAAATATGATGCATTTTAGTTTTCAAATGGTGATTTAATGTTTTTAGAATATAATATTGTACATATTACTTATAAAGTAAATATACAAAAATAAAAATTAAAAAAAAAGAATAAGGAGTTCAAATAAGATTACGACACTAATGACAAACATAATATTAGTATGTATTTATATATGTATACACACACACACATATATATAGTAAACGGGTGTGGGTCTAGAACTACTAGACCCATACTTGAATCCATTAAGATATATATGGATCCAGACCTGAACCAGATCAGTCGGGTCCAAAAATCATGGACTCAGATCCGTTAAAAATAAAATGGGTCTAGTGGGTCTGGGTCAGATCCGAAACCCATTGCCATCTGTAGTCTCAGCTGAAGGTTGCAATTTGTAAGCTACTAGTCCAATGAGTTCAATGATTTGGAAAGGGCTATAGTACTTTTTTCAAGCTTATAATTCTTACATTAAGCCATCGATTCTTGTTTACAGGTGTGCAGCTTGACAAATACCCAAGACCCAACTTCAAACTCCTTATATCGATGATGCATATTCGCTTGTTGCTTCATACGATTCTAGGAATGGTGCAAGTTAAACTTTAGCCACTGCAGGATGTATTGCCTTTTCTTGAGGTTTGTGGCAAAAGAAGGGATTGTTACATGTGAGCCATCGATCTCATCCAACACCGGAGGTGGATGTCCATAGATTGCTTCATAGGAAGTCATGATGATAGAGAGGTGGAAAGTGTTATACCAATGCTCTGCCCAAGGAAGATAATGAACCTAGAGATAAGGTGTGTAACTGACATACGCACTGAATTGGTCTCCAAGAACTGATTTACAACCTTGGTTTGCCTATCTGTCTAAGTATGGTATGTTGAACTAAACTTAACCCTAGTCCCTTGCAAATTTAACTATTTCTTCCAAAAATTGCTCATAAATAGTTTTATCTCTGTTCGTGACAGTGGATTTAGGTGTTGGTAATGCCTAATTTGGCTCTGTTATATTAGTCACAAAACTCACTGTTTTATTATTCCCAAAACTCACCGTTTCACTCATTCCCTCTATTTCCTTTTATCCTTATCTCTAAAAACTGCTTCCTATTTCTTCTCAAACAGAATCATTTTTCTGCAGAATATTGGGTGAGTTTTCTACTCTGATTCTTTGGCCTTCTTCCTTGATTCTCTGTACCAAAAAAGTCATGGAGATTTTGGGGTTTTGTTGCCTATAAACAGGAGAAGCATAACAGCCGAAGAAGTTACACATATTAGAATTCATTCTTCCTTCTTTCCTTCTCCTTGTTCTAAAATTTCCTGGATTCAAAGTTTGTTTTGAATCCCCTTCAAGAGTGCACTTGAAAGGGGACACACTGTGGAAACCTTGGAAGCCAATCGCAAGAATCAATTTGCACCTAAGATTGAGCGAATTTGGCTTTTAGGTCAGTGGCAAATTGCTCACGACACAGTTCTTTTTCTTCCTTTTTCCAACAATCTAAAACTTCAAAGCTATCAAACGGTTGATAATTCATCAAATGGATGTGAAAACGGCCTTCCTAAATGGATATTTAGAAGAAGAAATTTATATGGTGCAGCCTGAAGGTTGTGTAGTCCTTAGACAAGAGCACAAGGTATGCAGGCTCAATAAATCATTATATGGCCTTAAGCAGGCACCTAAACAATGGTATGACACATTTAACTCTGTTTTGCTTAAGGATGGTTATAAGGTAAATGTTGCAGACACAAGTGTTTATTCTAGATGGTATGATTCTGATTTTGTAATAATCTGTTTGTATGTAGATGATATGTTAATTTTTGGTACACACTTGAATGTGATAAATAAAACCAAGAATTATTTGTCATCTAATTTTGACGTGAAAGACTTAGGAGAGGCTGATGTTATATTGGGCATAAGACTTAGGAAAACTGAGAATGGATTATCTTTAAGTCAGTCTCACTATGTTGAAAAATTATTAAAGAAATTTGATAGCTTTGAAGTTTCTGCTGCTAGAACACCTTATGATCCTTCCATGAATCTTCAAAGAAATTTAGGTGAAAGTATATCACAAGTTGAGTATGCCAGAATTATTGGAAGTTTAATGTTCTTAATGAACAATACCAGACCTGACTTAGCTTATTCAGTGAGTAGATTGAGTAGATATACTCACAATCCTGGTAAGGAACATTGGGATGCTTTGCATAGATTACTTAGGTACCTTAAAGGTACTATGAGTGTCTTTTTGTGTTTTAATGCATTTCCTACAGTGTTGGAAGGATTTTGTGATGCCAATTGGGTCTCAGATAATGATGAGGTAAGCTCTACTAGCGGATTTGTGTACACACTTGGAGGTGGAGCTGTAGCATGGAAATCAACGAAATAGTCATGCATAGCAAGGTCAAATATGGAATAAGAATTTATAGCCTTGGAGCTGGCATCTCAAGAAGCAGAATGGTTAAGAAATTTGATGCATGATATTCCATTGTGGGGGTCGAATGCTCCAGTGTCCATTCACTGTGATTCTCAAGCCGCAATAGCAGTGGCCAAGAATGATGTGTACAATGGCAAGAGAAGACACATTAGGATAAGACATGGAGTTGTGAAACACATATTGAAGACTGGTGTTATATCCCTGGACTTTGTAAGGTCAAAGAAAA
Source organism: Tamarix austromongolica (assembly GCA_039764185.1). Classification (NCBI taxonomy): domain Eukaryota; kingdom Viridiplantae; phylum Streptophyta; class Magnoliopsida; order Caryophyllales; family Tamaricaceae; genus Tamarix; species Tamarix austromongolica. The sequence continues at coordinate 26,889,890 of CM077817.1, forward strand.
ATATAGCTGATCCGTTGACAAAGGGTCTGACCAGGAAAGTTATCCAAGAAAGCTCAAGAGAGATGGGACTCAAGTATTTACCCTGAGAAAGATTGGTAAGAAACTTGAGACATCTAAATTATTTTAGTTACAATGAAGTTTTTGCGTTGTTTTGAATTGTTATTCAATATGCTGAGTTTATATTGGAAAAAATTGAATTTTTGTTAGAACTTCATAGCTCAATTTTGAGTGGTCTGGTGCTTGTTAGCATAGACTTGATGAAGGTTCTGGTTCATTTGAATTATGAACTTGTTGTTTGAATCTTCATAGCTCTAATGATGAGTGGTCCATTGGACTTGACGAAGAATGTATATACATGAAAAGGCTTTGTAAGCTTAAACTATTGTATAAACTGTCATGTTCACAGCTTTGATAGAATGAAATTATTGAGTTTGATTTACTTCATAGCTCAGAAATTGAGTGGTCTTTATAGACTTGATGAATGCATGTTTGAATGGTAGGTGGGCCGCCTGTCCATTATTGAGTAATACTCAAAGAAATCAAGGTATAGATGCATAGGGCCATTAATAGTGCATAAGTTTATATCGAGAAACAAACTTGCTAAGATTAATGTACAGTGTGAGGGTCTCATGATATACTTGGATAGTTCAAGAACTCATTTCACTCTCTATAGTTGTCATGTTGCCTTACATTGCTATATATCAATTCAACTCGAAAGAGATTGATATTTAAGCATAAATGATCTTAGTTTCCAGGAAATACAATTAGGCATTAGTGGGGGATTGTTGGTAATGCCTAATTTGGCTCTGTTATATTAGTCACAAAACTCACCGTTTTATTATTCCCAAAACTCACCATTTCACTCATTCCCTCTATTTCCTTTTATCCTTATCTCTAAAAACTGCTTCCTATTTCTTCTCAAACATAATCGTTTTTCTACAGAATATTGGGTGAGTTTTCTGCTCCGATTCTTTGGCCTTCTTCCTTGATTCTCTGTACCAGAAAAGTCATGGAGATTGTGGGGGTTTTGTTGCCTATAAACAGGAGAAGCAGAACAGCCGAAGAAGATACACAGATTAGAATTCATTCTTCCTTCTTTCCTTCTCCTTGTTCTGAAATTTCCCGGATTCAAAGTTTGTTTCGAATCCCCTTCAAGAGTGCACTTGAAAGGGGACACACTGTGGAAACCTTGGAAGCCAATCGCAGGAATCAATTTGCACCTGAGATTGAGCGAATTTGGCTTTTAGGTCAGTGGCAAATTGCTCACGACACAGTTATTTTTCTTCCTTTTTCCAACATTAGGTGTCCCGTGTAAGCATACCACTTCCTGCACAAAATGCTGGGTTAAGTTTGTAGTAGAGAAATGTTTGGATAGGGCCACAAAATGGGCATACTTCGATAACCTATCAACAATGACCCAAATCATGTTCTTACCCAATAGAGAAAGGAGCCTAGTGATAAAGTCCATTGAAAGCTCTTTCCATATCCGCTTCAAAATTACTAGGAGTTGAAGAAGTCCTATGGGGCTCTGATTCTCTGGTTTGACTAGAAGGTAAATGGGACATGACATCACATAATTCTACACACCACAATTAATAACTTCCCATGTAAAATTGGCAGCAGTACATGTAAGGGTATTTTGAATGCCATAATGGCCGCCAATGCTTGAATCATGGTTAAAGGCTAAAACATTTTCCTTAAACTATGGCACAAGAGGAATAATGAAGTGGCCTTGCTTGAGAAGGAGCCCTCCTTGCTCAGTGAATTTCTTAGTATCTAGGACCCCACTGCGCAATTCTTCAAGCAACTTCCGAGTGGTTGGGTGAGATCAAAAGGCCTCACGAATCTTGTTGGTAATTTTAGCAACGTGTTCAGAAATCACCATGAGCACGGTGGTGAGCTCATCGGACCATCACGAGAGTGTATCTATTGCACAATTCATGGGCCCACTCTTATACTCAATTGTAAAATCATACCTCAGTAGTTTTGACAACCATTATTGTTGCTCCAGCATTTAGATAATCTCAGATTTCATATGCTTCAAACTCGGATGTTCCATAACAATCATGAAGGGGCGCCACAATAGGTACTAACGCCATTTTTGAATGGCAGAAGTGATTACAAACATCTCGCGGTGATAGGCTTAGGCGAACATTATCCTTGGGCCCAGGCGTCTGTTGCAATACACAATGTGTTGCTTGAGTTGTCACAATAATGCTCCAATGGCGACACCTGATGCTTTGGTCTCAACTGTGAAGGAGAGTTCAAAGTTTGGCAATAAAGGGACATGCGCTTTAGTCAGAGTTTCCTTAAGGTTGTTGAAGGCAACCGTGGTGGTGGGTTCCCTACAACATTTTCCCTTTTTGTGCAAATCAGTGATGGGAGCTGCAAGGGCGGCATAATATTTTGTGAACCGTCGATAATACCCCATAAGTCCAAGGAACCCACAAGTGGCCAAAATTTTATCCAAAATGGGCCAATTAAGCACCAAATGGACTTTAACTGGATCGACTTGCACCCCTTGCAGAGATAATGTGGCCCATATACTCTATGCTTCCTTGGAAAAAAGTGAATTTTGCTAATTTACAAAAAAAAAATTTTGCAGCCAACAAACCCAATACCTTAGCCAAGTGTCCCAAATGTGACTCCCAATCAGGACTATATATCAAGATATTATCAAAGAAGACAATTGCAAACCTTTGGGGGGTAAGGCCTAAAGAGGTTGTTCTTTGTAGCTCGAAACATTGTTGGATAATCCGAAGGGCATTACTACAAATTCATAGTGTCCCTCATACATGTGTTTGGAAAGCGTTTTAAGGATGTCATCTCGATGGATTTAGATTTGGAAATATCTACCACAAAGATCGAGCTTGGAGTAATAAACGATCCCATGTATCTCATCCAATAACTCATAAACTTTAGGGATCAGATCTTTTACTGTAATGGCATTTAAGGCTATATAGTTCTTTCTCACAGAATCACCAGGTCCCATCCTTCTTCTCGACAAGCAAGACTGGTGAAGAAAAGGGTTTAGTTGAAGGCTAAATAATTTTCTCTTGGAGCATCTAGTGAATCATAGTCTCGATCTCGTTCTTTTGAAAGTGTGGATACCAGTAAGGCCTCACATTAACGGGTTGGACTCCAGTCTGCAGAGTGATCCGATGGTTTTTGGGTTTGTGTTGAAGGAGTTATTGAGGTGCAGAGAACACTATTGCAATCTGATCCAAAATTTTATGAGCGATGGTGAATTGGGACCAACATCCTCTTCCTCCTTTACTGGTTCCTCCACGTGCAACTAGTAATAAACAGCGACGATCTTTGTGGCTCTGGTCCTCTTCAGTTGACTTAATGATGCCCAAAATGGTGTCCGCATACCTAGCCCACCAGTCACCGTCATCACCTGGTACGCAAATTCCATTATTTGGGCTTTGAAGTTGGTGGTGAGTCGGCCCAAGGTTTCTAACCACTGAATTCCAAGGATGAGATCGGCTCCAGCGAAGCCAGGCAGATGGAAATCGATGGCGAACCCCTGAAAGACCACGGTCACTGTTGGAGTGTTGGGCATCTCCCTTCACTCTGCAACCTCTCATCGTTTCCCACTATAACCGAGAACAACCGATTGCGATCCACTTCCAAGTTTCGAAATTGAGTGAATCTAGGATGCAGGAAGTTGTGAGTATTGCCAGTATCTATCAGGCGACCGCCGAATGCCCCTTGAAGGTTGCAGCCAGTCAAAGGATTCGTAGCCCCTCCGTCCCGATTAAAGCGTGCAATGATATTTTAGCTTCCTTGGCGACTGGTTCTTCCCTCTCAGTTGAGATTTCTGCCTCGTCTTGAACCTTCACGTTGTCGTATTCCTCAACCATCATCAACAGGGTGTTGCAATTTCTACACTAGTGTCTGGGATCAAACTTTTCGTCTCAAAAATAACAAAGCCCTTGTGCTCTTTGCTTTTCAATCTCAACAGAGGTAAACTGTGTGACAGATGGTGGTTAGGACGTGGTATGGGTGGGAGGAGGAGTAGGAGGAAGAGGTAAGAGTGGTGGTATGTACTGGTCGGGGTTACGGGCAGCTGCTCGGGCATTGAACACATTGTCTTGTAGTTTATCCTCAACTAGCTTGGCCATAACAATGGCCTCAACAATCGATCGAGGTGTTAGTATTTTTAAATCCCCTTGGATGGCAGGCTTAAGTGCGGAAATGAAGCAATTCAATAAACCTTCCGGAGATAAATGGTGAACCCAATTACAGAGATCTTCGAACATAGCTTGGTACTCCGCCACTATACCAGATTGGGTAAGCTTGAGCAGTGAAGCTTGATGATTAAGATAGGTGGATGGATCAAACCTTTGTTCAATCGACGTGGTCAGTGAAGACCATGAGGTGAGTTGGTGGAACTGATGCATCCATTGAAACTAGCTCAGCGCCTCTGTCATGTAATAACTGTCTCTGCCCAGCCGATGTCCATCTGCCACGCCATAAATGTTTAAGCAGCGCTCTACTTGAAAGATTAAGTCAAGAGGATTGGACTCGTCAAAACTGGAGATATCACAGTGCATAGGACGGTTGTTGAAATGGTGGGGTAAAGGTGGGGGAACAAGATTTTGGGGGCGGAAGGGGAAAATTTGGTTGTGGTTGTTGTGGGTGTAGTGTGATTGGTGGGTGATCGAGAAGCATTTGCTAAGCCATGGCAGAATTAGTTGAGCTTGGGGGGTAAGGGTTGCTTGTAACCGTGTTAACCTGACAAGCATATCGTTCGGGGCAGCTTGTTGGTCTGTAAAGGACAGACCTAGCTCATTAATTTTTTGTGTGAGGTCAGCGTTGGAAGCATAATGGGAATAAGTTGTATCACGCAGCTGCTGAATGTTCTCCTCCATGTTTGGGACCTGATTTGTACCACGTTAGCCATGGAGGGAATATCAATGAAAGCACAAAAAATAATGGGATATGCCTACTTTGAGTGCAGGAGACTCAAGAATTATGAGGGAGAAGGGAGAATGCAATAAGAAAGACTTCAATTTGTCTCCTTCCTTCATAGCCTGGCCATTCTTATTTATAACCAGGGTAATGATTACATTCTTAACGGATTAAGACAAGTCAACAAAATAATCACCATTTGGAAATACTCTAACGTTTAGCCTACCGTACATAACAACCTAGCCATTTTAATCATTACTACTGCAACATCATTCTAGAAGGAATATAGGTGGATCGAGAGCTGATAAGTATCTCAAAAGCTAATACATTTGTCTTAGATGTCGCTTCTGGTAGTAGTTAGGTAAGCAGGTGGCTGAGTGGAACACTTAGGCCTAGCAGCGAAATCACCTTGGGTCATGGGTTGGGTTGTATTACAATCCCATATATTGTTGCAATGCAGCTTTACAGGCATATTTTCCTGCCATATCATCAATCGAATGATTTTCTGGAAGAAATTTGTCCATGGATGGATCCTAGTAGTAAAGATCAATTCCTTGTGGAGAAATTAGCAGCTTGTCCCTATCTCAACAATGTAAAAATGAGCCATTTATAAGAGCCATCAATATTTTCGACACACCTACCTTGATCATATAACATCTCAAATTTTTTTACTAATATTTTTTTTTATGAAAGCATAATGACAATGTATTTGGATATTACCATTGTACTTGTCATAATTCTAACTTACCATACCATCTTTAGGAAGAATATAAAGCAAAAAAAGTTAGAATTTAAAACATAACAAATAGTGAATGAGAGAAACTTTCAAATAGTTATATAAAAGTTTAGAAATTAACTCTGAATAAATCATAAAAAAAAAATATATAATAAAAAGAGATCTAATGGAATCAAGAGTCCAAAAGGTATCCGAATAAAAATAAATAATCGAATAACAACAAGTCTATGTCCAAACTTAAGACATAAATAATCACTCCTCCACATGCAGTTCATCAAATGCAACAAAGTCATTAAGATGATACTATGTGACTTGTATAAAATCACCTGAGTTGTCTACTTGTAGAAATGAGTTGCATACATCACTATAAGAAACTAGTGTATTAACAACCAATTTAGTGACCAATTTTTTTATTCGTGCATGTGATATATTATTAACAACCACCATTAAAATTTGTTGCTATTGGTATATGTATTGCGACCAATGTAATTTTTGGTCGTTAATCACTAATTTATTTAGTCCCTAAGGCATTTAAGTCATATATATATAAGTGTGTGTGTGTGTGTGTGTGTGTGTGTTTTATTTTGAAAAAGATCTCAAATTATCTAAAAAGATGTGCAAAATTATTCATAGTTGCTTAAACTTGCATGAAAAGAAAACCTTTTTTTTTCTTCATATATTTACCCAACGGTTTTTATTAAATAAACTTCAGATAAAATTAGCCTTTATCATATTTTAGATACTTTACAAAAAAAGGTCGTTTATCTCCCCCACCTTTTCTTTCCTTTTCTCTCTTCCTTTTCCATTTTGTTCTCTATGCTGGAAGACCTAACCTCCATGCTTCTGTTATCCTTTCCCTTCTTGCTCCCTATTCTATTTGTGATCTTCACCCACCACCTCACCACCTTCCCACTACAACTCCACCATCGAACAATGGTAGCACGCTAGCAAGGCTACAACAACATAGATCAAATGAGTAACACGAGTAAGAGAGCAGACTAGGTTACTCGACCCAGCTCCAACACCATACCCACTACGCCACTTTTACCCACCTAGAACGATGTCCAACATCAGTGGACATTCCTTGATCTTTGATGAAGCTTCACCGCCCTTTATCTATCCTATTTTGGTGGACGTTCCTTCACCTTCGATGAAGCTTCAACCCTAAATTTTATCTTGATTAAATTTCTATGAATTAGCTTTAATTAAGCTAAATTATCTATGCAATTGAGTATGTATGTGTTATATGATTGCTTCGGATGGGTTAATTGTGTGGTATATGCTTGATTTATAAAATTTGGGATTTTTAACCATGTTATGTTCGAATTGTTTGGATTTATCTGATTGAGCTATTTTATATAAATTAATTATACAATTTATATAAGAATATGTTTAATTTCAATTCAAAATAATCAATTTAAATGTTTTAGCAATATTTTATTAGATTTGCATATGAGGCTCAAAAACTCTAATTATGTTAACTTGGGCATTTTCTTCATAGTTTTTAATTAATTGGAACATAGGTCTAATTAAATTTCTAAATATTCAATTTAAATAATTTAATAAAATTTAATCGAATCGTATTTTTGGGCCTAAAACCCTATTTATCAAAAATAAAATTATGAAATTGATCATTTATATAATTTTTTCTTCTACCATTGATTTGATAGAATCATTTAAAATGACCTTAATTTCATTCTAACACCTTTAATTTAGATTAATTGATTTAAATTATCTGAATTTGTATTTTGGGCATTAAAGCCTAATATTTGGGAATAGTTGTATGAAATTCAATTATGTTGATTCTTTTACATATTAATCAATTAGCTTTGATTTAAAATAAATCAAATTGATTTTCTAACTTATTGTTTGGATCAATTCTATGAAATTTATTGGTTTGACATTTTGGGTTGTATATCCTAATTGTTTAAGTAGGTTTGACAAAATTCACTTATTTTGATAAATGCTTTAATCATTATGAGTAGCAGTTAGGAATTTAAGATAGAATCAGACCTCTAGGGATGTCACACCTTATGAGAAACTAATAGAGTCCCTCTATCATAAACACTTACATAATTCCACAAGCTAGCTTTTTCCAATACAAGCATATCTATCTCTTAAGGTTAAAAATATTATCAAGAAACCTTAATTACCAAAAGTAATTTTCAAACTTTCATAACTTCTTACAAGTTTGGATGATTCCAACATTCTAGAAGATAAGGTCACAATATCAATATTATTAGCATTTAAACATCATGGGATATATATTGCTATTACACATAAGATGCATGCCTCTGAATAAGTTTATTTAGGGTAGATATTGGTTTCTTATAAGGAATTCACATATATGTTTCCATTAATGTTTTTTTTTCACTATAATCAATATAAGATCATTAAATAAATGATAATTGTTTCGTTATTTACATTTGTCTATTTTAAATTGAGTTGTTCTTTCAATTAATAGTTTTGTTTCATACTTTGTTTTAGATCCAATGGTTGAATTATTAAAATGCGCATCTAGTAGCATCCAAGTAGATATGTTTTTGTGAAGGGCATTGATTTTGAGAAGCTAATTGGTGATGGTAATGTTCACTACGTATAGGTGAGGTTTATTCTTGTAATAATGAAAAGCTAATTCTTTAGTTCTAATGCAAACTTGAACTTTATTCATTAATTTTATTAGATTGCCATATATTATTAACAATTGACAATTGACAACTAACTATAAATATCATGTAATTAAATTTTATGTATAAAGTTTTAGATATGATGTGTTAAGGTAATTAACAACAAGTGGATGACCTAACAAAACAAGGTTTACAATTCTTTTATAGCTTGGTTGTGATTTTTTTTGTTGGTTGATTCGCCAGTTGCTTTTAATAGTTTGTGTTGTAAAGTTTTTGTTATTTTTGATGTTTTTGCTTGTGTTCCAAATAGTATATTGGCTGGACATAAATGCTACGGTCTATTGAATTGTTTTTTGGTGTTCCTCTCATATTGTGAAAGTGGCTTTGGTGATGTGAATGACTGTGCTTTGTATTGTTTTATCTTCTTCTTCTTCTTCTTCTTCTTCTTCTTCTACTTCATCATCATCATCATCATCATCATCATCATCATCATCTTCTTCTTCTTCTTATAAGTTAAGTGGTGTTTACTTGATTAGTTGGATTTAATTTATTTGAGTTGTTTGTTACCTAAGTATCTAAGAGGAGTTGTTTAGATGTAATAGGGTTGGTGGGTAAGATTTATGTTGAATTGGTTGATGGTGCTCATTTTGGATGCTGCTAACTTGGTTTGAAAGTAGTTTTATCTTGGGTTGAAGAGTAATGATATACTATTGTTTTTATTGTTTGGCGGGATATTTTTCTTTTCTTTTGATATGACATGCCATTATTTATTTGATACATATATTAATTATTAATTTTATATTTTTATTGTTGTATATCCACTTCATTTTGACAAACTAACCAAGTTGATTATATCTGGTGAATAAAAGGATTAATTTTTAGGTGGCTGCTAATCATGATATTTTAATTATGCAACAGCATCCTACAACTCATTTGTAATATAATTATATTTCATCAAATATTTTGTTGTACTAGACATTTAATACAAACTATTTGTATGAATATTTATTTGAATATATGTAGACAAGTATTTAGAAAACTATATTCATGTGTTAAATGGATATATATGCATACGGATAAAGGGTTTGAGAAGATTGAAATGAAAATATATGCATATAGGTGTAGGACTTGAGAATAATATTGAAATTTCAATTATATTCTTGAATATATATTTATGACATTTGTGATTGGCGTGGTTGTAGCTAGCACATAATTTAAACATCTTATTGTTAAATGTAATATTGGTAGATAAGTGCATCGTTCTAGGTTGAGGTTTGAGAGAGCTTACCTAAATTTAGTTAGCTCACATATAATAAATATAAATTTAGTTAGTTCACAAATAATAAAATAAAAGACTCTAAATCACACAAAATAGAAAATAATAAAAACAAATAAGAAAATAAATTGAATGAATACCAATCTAATGAATGTACTAAGGATTTCATAATCCACCACTAGACTACGTAGAAATATAACATTAATTTCTAAGCCATATTTAATCATAAGATGGAGATTGATTAAGTTTCAAGCCAAATACATATATTTACAACTTATATTACTTTCCTAAAATAATTAATATGACAAAGTACCAATATTAAATCCCATTAAATTTAAGTAGTATAGTCACAAAAAGCAGCTCCTATATTTAGTTAGATTAAAACCATTAAACACAAGTGGAAGGATGTTAGTCTAAGTACCCAAACTAGCCTCAAGAATGTCTAGTTGTATTCTCCTCCTTTAACTCACACATATCTAAATATTCCACTACTCTGGTTAGAATCACAAAACTATTAAGTAAATTATTATCTAACCTAGCTGTAATTTATATATATAAATTCTAGCATGTTCATATATCTACCTAGCAAGCATATAATCTATATACTATCACTATGAAAAAATCGGAACGAGACATGAATTATATAAATCATACTCAATATAATCACATACATAAATTGTATCAATTAAATTAGAGTCAAAAGACAATCTCATAAAACAAAGAAAATTAATATTGTGTCTCAAACCATAGTATGCAATTTTATTATATTCCCCTGCAACAAATAACTAACCAATCATAATAAATAAATAACTTACACAAAATAGATATTAAATATATATATATATATATATATATATATATATATATATATATTAAAAATAGAGAAAGAAATAACCAAAAATAAATATGGATGAAAATTTTAACAATTTATTCATCTGAATAATTGCTCATTTTCATTTGAAATAAATTATTTCAAATCACTTTTCTCTCTCCTCTTTCTTTTTTCTCCTCTCTTTTTGTGCTTGCCATCGCCTCCTTTCTATCTCTCCTTCTACGCATGCTACCTTCTTTCTTCTTCTTTCTTTCTTCTTCTTTCTTTCTTCTGTCGCACAACTGACTATTGATCCCTCTCTCTCTTTTCTTCTGCAACACTTCTCTTTTCTTTCCCTCACGTCTTGATGACGTCCTTTCTTTTATGCTTTCTCTTCCCCTTTCTTTCTTTTCTTCTTTTCTTAGGCCCACCTAACCTTTGGGTCTTTTTCTATGCCCCCCTTTTTCTTTTCCTATTTTTGGATTTCACCAGGCTGGTCTTTTCTTATGTTTACCCAACAGGCCTATGCCTTCTTCGTCGGGCCTCGCTTGCCCAGCCTTTAAGCCTTTGGTCTTTTGGACCTTTTATTATATTTTCTAATTTTACCTACAAAATAAAATTAAAAAAATTAATAAATAATCTTATAACTTAAATTCATCAATTTTATATTATTTTATCTCAAATAATTAAATATATGAGACTAATATTACTTAAACACAAAATTATAATTATTCTAATATATTGTTCAAATAGAAGACCAAAAACTAATATTAAAAGTGTATAAAATATGTATACATCAGCGATCAATAGGTTATGTCTCTAATAATGAATAAATTATAGTAGTGATGGAAAAATTGGTCGTTATTGATGTAATAATTTTTTTAACTTAGTGGAACAATCTTAAGCATCTTTCAGGAAAAGACGTTTTAGAGCCACTATTATCATCTCGTAGAATAGGCATAATATATCAGCCCTAACTCAAGTAATATTTTACTTTAAGCAATTAATTCCTTATTTATTATTGTTATCTCACTGTCATCATGTAGACATAAATATGCAACATACATAAACAAACATAACATAAATATACAAGGCATAAATAATATAACTAGATGATGATTGGGATATTCCCTAAGGAAAAAAATACTATAATTCCTTTACGAAACCCTAATTACAAAAGTTAAGCATAAATTCTTTCATAAGACTCGTTTAACAACTAAATTTATTAAATTTTCCTTAAATATTATTATTGAAACATATCTAGAAATCAAAGTCTAACTCTAACTTCTTACACAAGCAATAATGAGCTTGCCTCTAGGGTTACTATTCCTAATTCCCTACGAAACTCTAATTTTACAAGTTAAGCATAACTTTTCCCATAAAACCCACCTAACCACCAAATTTAGTATACATTCCTACAAATTCATTGTTAAAAACATATCCAAAAATTAATACATAGCTCTAGTGTCTTACACATGATATACTTAGCATATTTTAAGCCCGTTAGCATGTTAAAATACTAAAGATTTCATATTAAAACCATATGGACCAAAATACTCTTAAAGATGGTAAAATGATCATATTTTCACAAAAAAAAAAAATGAGTCCCAACATGATTATTTTCAACCTCTAACACATATTATCATGAAAATACGTAAACACTATATGCGTCATTCATCGTAGACCAATTTCGATAGTAACTCATGCCAACTTACCCGTCTTATATAACAAGCTTAACCAAATAATATAAATAATCATATGCTTGCACATATTTCTCAATTTTTCAACATACAACACAACCATATCATAATATGCCATTACCGACATAGATTATAAATCATAACAATACCAAGCATGAGATTTCATACAAATTACACATAGCGTTTACAAAACCTAAATATGACATATATCCTTACCTAAAATATCACCACTCTGTAAGCACATATAAACCCTAGGATGCCTCCTTTGACACCACTGAAAAATTACCTAAAAATCAAGAATAACATAAGGTTAGAACTCAAGAAGTACCTAAATAAAAGGTAAGGCGAACAAGTTTGGTGATAGGATATTTTCTCAGGTATATGAGATGCATATATAACTTGGAGGAAAACTATAGCAATTGTTCTTGATTATGTTTTTGATGTATTAATATTTTAAGAGACATTGTTTAATCACTAATAGCCTATTTGAGGTAAAAGCATGCATTCCATATAACATAAAGCTAGTATTCCTTATAGCTCTAAGTGTGCTTGACAATGTAGCCATGTATCTTGTGATCTGGAGCCACTTCTTCACATCTTCCCATATCTTCTTGTTGGATGTAGCTACTAGTATTTGAGATTGTTTCCGTTTAGCTAATAACTTGGTCACTTTTGTTATGGTATTGGCATACTGAATTATAAAACTATTGTTCTATACCAAGATACTCAAGATTCACTTGCTTGCCTTTTTGAACGTTCTTCACAACACCATAAAAGGTGAAGTTTTTAAGAAGGTTGTTGGTGAAGATAAGTATGTCTATGTGAAACATTTGGGCATAGGTAGGGATGGCAATGGGTCTCGGACCCAACCTAGACCCGCTTCATTTTTAGCGGGTCTAGGTCCATGATTTTTGGACCCGACAGGTTTGGATCGAGTCTGGGTCTATATATACATTAAAGGATCTGGATCTGGGTTCAGTTCTAGATCCAGACCCGACCCGCCAGACCCGTTTAATATACATATGTGTGTATCTATATATATATATATAAATACATACTAATATTATTATTGTCATTATTATCTTAATATCATATAAGCTCCTTATTCATTTTTTAAAAATTTTATTTTTGTATACTTACTTTATAAATAATATGTATAACATTGTATTCTAAAAGCTAGGGATGTAAACGGGGCGGATATTACCCGAAACCCGACGGATTTTGTCCGACGGATATTTAAACGGATATGGATAAACAAATATGAATACGGATATGGATGATGGAAAAAAAATACCCGTCGGGTTCAAGTACGGATACGGGTATGGAATATCTATACCCTTGCCCGTAACCATACCCGTATCCATATCCGTAACCATTTACCCGATATATAATTACTTTTTTACCCCTAAATTTTAAAATAAATATAGTATAAATTAAAGTTAAAATTATCATTTAGCTTAACTTTAAATGGGTTTATCTGTTGGGTGATGGATTTATCCGTCAGATAATATCCATTAATGGGTAAACGAATAATCCGTCGAGTAACGGATATCTAACGGATACGGATATGGATATGTTAGCGGATATAGATTCGGGTACCGGTACGGATTCGGGTACGTATTTTCTTATCGGATACAGATACGGATATGGGTATACCCGCCCGAACCCGCCCCATTTACATCCCTACTAAAAGCATTAAAACACCATTTAAAAAGTTAATATAACTATTTTAATATATTTATTTTTTCACTTAGATGATTTTTTTAACAAAAAAAAAATACATATTAAGTTATATAAAACATAAATGTATTTGTATTAGCATAGATTATTAATTATTTAAAAAAAAATAACCGGACCCATTTAGGGTTCGTTTACCCGCTAGACCCGATGGATCTGGATCTGGGTCTGAACTTTTAATACCCGATGGGTCTGGGTCGGGTCTGGGTCTAGGTAATATAAACGGGTCCGGGTCTGGGTATGGCTGGACCCGACCCAGACCCGACCCATTGCCATCCCTAGGCATAGGGGTTCAAGTTCCTTATTTTTTTTAAGGAAAGGATGCATATAAAGGAGGAATGAGCTAAAAGAATAAAAAAAAAAATGAAGAAGTTAAAACCTCAAAAAAGAAACTTAATGAAAATGTTAAGTGGGAAAATATTTAACAATATTAGTGCAAAATGATTTTCATGTCAAAAGAAGAAACAAGCTAAGAGAAACAAAATGAAGAATTTCAAAGCTCCAAAAAGAAACTTAATGAAAATGATTAGTGGGAAAATATTTAACAATATTAGTGCAAATGATTTGCAAGCAATAGGTGTCACACATTTCCATTAACTTTTTTATTATTTTCTTACTGGCCTCTTCCACAAAAATGTTCAAACACTGGATATCTACAAAAGCTTTTGATGAGTTGTGTTACTAGAATCTTGTTGTGTTTATATAAACTAGTATCAAAGGTATGGTCTTGTGACAAGGGAATGATATTTTATGGATATAAGTAATATTATTGGGATGGTATTGAAGATATTATGAATGTGTAAAATGCTTCATATATATACAAACAAGTGTATAATTCATACATAAATGTTTGGAATTTTAGTACATATATTTCTATTGTTATTGCTATGAGAATAAAAGTTATCCCAACAATACCAACATTTATATGTATGTTGATATTATTATTAACAAATAATAAGTATCAAAATGAGTATTCCTAATAGATAATAAGTGTGGAAAAATACATTAGCAACAAATAATATATGGTAAAAAAAATGATTGTCAATAGATTTCATTTATCAAAAAAAGTATCCCAACAAATAATATGTATTGGAAAGATTATTACCAATAAAAAAACATGTGTCAATTTTTTTTATTACCAACAAATAAAATGTGTCAGAAAAAGTATTACTAATAAAATATGAGTGTTAGAAAAAAGTATTACCAACGGATATCCGTAGATAATAATAATTATACCGGCATGCATACTAAACAAATAATTTTTGTTGTTATCAATACTTTTTACTGACGAGTTTTTACCAAAAATTATGTTAGAGATAAACATATGTTAGTAAAAACTTTTACCAATAGATAAATAATTTTTTTCTAATAGATAATCTACTATCGTTATAAATCAAATTTCCTGTAGTGATCAATGCATTGTTACAAATTTTATGTCTATTTCTATCTTATTTTTGAAATTATATTACTTTCTCTATTTTTATTATTTGTATAAGTAGTTGATGTTAATAATTTTAATGTAAATTGAGTGATGTTATTAGTGGTTAATTGATGTGTATATATATATATATATGTTATATTAAACCTTATAAGGTAGCTAGTTGATGTAAATATATAGTGCAAAAAATAAATTCTGAAATGGAATACATAATATTGATGTTTGTCTATCAATGAAAATATGTGCAAGTTTTGTGTGTAGGTTGTGAATGATGCAAGTAGTAGGTGCAATGTTAATTACCAAAAGCACTATAAGTTGCGGTTTTAGATCAACAAGACCTCTATTCCTTTGTGGAAAAATCTTGAAGGTTTTAGATAGCGATTCTAACTTACAATCACAGTCTATAGTACAAAATATAGGAGAAAATCATCGTCTATAGTTTAATGGGAAGTGCAACTCAAACTTTAGATGACGATTGTTGCTTAGAACAATCGTCTATGTGAAGATATGGACGTCATTTTTAGTTAACAACCACCTTATATACTCTCCTCTAAGCTGCCAATTTTATTTTCCATTTTGTTATATATAGTTGTGTTTTGAACCACTGCCTCTAACATAGACGATTGTATCCCACACAACTATTATATTCCACCATCTTTCTTTCTTTTCCACCATCATCTATGCCTCTTTTCGTAAGTGTATTTTACCTTCTTTTCTCATCTTGTTTTGATTTTTTTTTCCTTTTGTGTAATTCATCCTCAAACCTGCTACTATTTCTTGTACGAATTAGTACATGTTAGAGAACATTGTTGTGGATTAACCAGCCATGAGAACACTAAAAGGATATTTGTATGTGTCATTGTTAATTCTCACATTAACTTAAGGATTTGTCATTAGACTTGAGTTTGTCATGGTTTTGTATACATGAGGATTAGTTTGTTTTAACATCACCTCACATAGATGATTATAAAAGTAATGATTAGACATGTTATAAACCATGTTGAGGAATATGAATGAACAATATGAAATTAACCCTTCTCATATAACATGAGACATATATCTTTGGGCTAAGTGGGCCCTCGATTAGTTAGATTGAGAAATGCATGATCATGATCAATCGAATTAAAAGTCAATTGATCATTTAGTTAGTATAATTATGGAATGGGAAAACGTATAATTAAGAATTAGATAAAGATGACACGATTCCTACCTTATGTTTTGGTGTGATATTATGTGGCTTAAAGACTATATTGATTGGTTCTTGTGGGAGATTGTTAGTAATATGCCTTATAGGGATAAATCATGGAAATTATATCTGATCTGCACGTAATTTATATAGTTATATTTAATATAATTGATCTAAGACACCTAATAGATTCTAAGCCGATTAAACCTATCTAATACCGGATCAAATAGAGTTTTAAGTGAGCCCGTCTCCTTTATATATAAAAGCATAAGAGAGTCATATTAGGAGTATAAATACACACAAAAAAGTCCTTTTTCTAAAGCTGTTATGCAACATCCCTAGAGAGAAAGAAAGGTGTTTCGCGATACTAGCACACTCAATATTAGATTAAGTTCGTTCATATAGATACTAGTAAGAGCATCTTCAACGCTCTCTTCAAATTTGAGGTTCCAATTGTACTATTTTTTTTTCTCGTCTCTTCTACTTTTATGAATTTTTATTAAATTTAATTAAATACTCTATAATCACCAACCTTAAATTTACAACACCCAATTAATTTCATCAATCATATCATCAATCATTTATACTTTATATTATTTAACTTTTAATTTATATCAATCTATATATAATAATTAATAGTTTTTCTACTATAATAATTTTAAAATTAATATTTGATTTCAATTAATTTTAAAATAACCTATTATAGTTTTTCTACCACAATAATAATAATTAATTAAAATATTACAATAGAAATAAAAATAAAATATAATTAATAAAAATATTACAATGAAAATACAAATATAACAATATTACAAAAATATAAAAACAAAATTAAGGATTACAATAACATTACGAAATAAAAAAAAAACAAAAATACAAATTAAATAACATTACAAAAATATTATAATGGAAATATAAATACAATAACATTACGAAAATAATAATTAATATAACGTACGCAAATATTAGAATATAGCGAATCAATACGAGCAGAAGTTGCTCAACTGTACCTTCATTCATTACCATCCATTTTGGATAGTTCTTTACAAGTTTTCATACATGTTTACTACTAAACGGGTTATTATACCTCGTTCTATATTCTTTATGCACATATCTAATTACATCTATTTAGCTAACGCTACTTTGATTATGTTGACAAATATGACTATAACAACCAATAAATCAATTAACATTTTAATTAATGTAAGAAAATAGATTTATTATTGTCTTCATAGTTTTCTTTGGTCCTCTGCCACAATATTCTTTAAAATATGTCAGAATTTTTTTTAAAAAAATTCCTACATTTTTGCCCGTTCTCGTAAACTGAATCATTCAAAAAATGTATCCATCCACTAAAGAAAATTTCTTCATCTTTATCCATGCATTTACTATAAGCTCGACTTCCAAACTTGTTGAGGGATTCAACTCGAGCCTCGTTTTTTAACCGATTTTGCGTGAAAAATTCTGGAAATTCAGAATCCTCAAAAGATGGAACTAATGGAGAATTAAAATCTTGTTGTGGGGAATTTTGAATATTTGAAAATTTACAATCAAATGGAAACGTGGTATTTGTAGATTGAAATAATAGAAAATTGGCATCATTTTGATAATATTGCATACTTGAAAAATTAAAAAATTGTAGATATTGCAAATTTTGGACATTTGGAGAATTTATATTTGAATAATTTTGTGAATTTTGGATATTTTGGTTTGGAAGTTCTTTTAAATTTGAATTATTTGGATTATTCAAAAGATTCAAAAAATTAAATTTAGTAGGATCCATTTTTGAAAAATAAATATAAGTAGAAAAATTAGTAAAATAAATATAACTAGAGAAATTAATAAAACAAATATAAGTATAGAAATTAATAAAATAAAAGTAAGTAGAGAAACTAATAAAATAAATATACCTACAAAAATTAATAAAATCGATATAACTAGAAAAATTAACCAAATAAATATAACTTGAGAAATATTGAAGATAAATGAATAAAATAATTATAAGTAGAGAAATTAATAAAAAAAAATTATAACTAGAAATAAAAAAAACAAATATAAGTAGAAAAAATAATTAATAAAATAAATATGACAAGAGAAATTTATAAAATAAAAATAACTAGAAAAATGAATAAGATTAATTATATAGAGAAATTAATATAAGAAAGAGAGGTAGAATATATGATATAAAAATATGGGAAAAAAGTAATGCATTTATAGCCATAATTTTTTAATCGTTATTATTAACAGTCATATTTTTTAAAATATATTAAAAAAATTATATTCTAAGAGTAATATTTAAACTAAAAATATATCAAAAAGTGTTAAAAAAAAAGTCACAACGCTGTCGTAAACGTGGCGTGTGGCCGTCATGCGTCCGGATAGCAATAAGCACACATGCCGTTGAGACTTTTTGAAACTTTTTTCTGATTTTGGGATACCCAAAAATTTAAGGTAACCCAATTTTTGAGGCCTTTTTTTTATTTTTTATTTTTACATCTACGTCTTTAAATTTGAGATTGAGATCCAATGTTTTTGGTCCATTGTAGACGTTCTAAGGACATAATAGTTGGCGCAGATAACTTGACACGGTTCTTTAATCATGCTATAGGAGGCAAGCCTTGTATATTAGTTCGATCTTGATATTGATAAGAATAATGAGATCCAGATTGGAATTAAAAACTAACAAGGTTGGGGGGGGGGGGAGGAAATAGTAAATAGACTAATACTAAAATCAGCGGACTGGCCAAATATAGTTTCAGCTGGGTGAACCACACACTGTTTTACTCTTATGATAACTATTATGAGGTCAGTGACTTTGTAACTGGGTGCAAAGGGTAAACTAGTGGAGTTATTACAGATCTAAAACAGACATTCAAAGACAAGGAATCAAAAAAAACATATCACAAGTTGCCCAGAAAAATATACCTTCACAATGACATCAATTTCTGAATATTCTTATTTTAAATTCGTTACGGGCAATTTTAAGAATATGTTCCTGTACCTAACTATAGGCACCCAGAAAAACATAACGAATCCAATCAGAATATTCAGAACTGATAAACTTATTGTGTCAATTTGATCCCAGAAATTTGACACACAATGGTAGCAGCTTATTCGGGCTTTCGGCATGTGATGATAGCAAACTTTATCAGATCCATCTTGTATCCCTTCACCATCAATGGCATGACCAAAGCTCCTTTTATGCTTTTCCATCCTGCCCCAAATCATAGCGTGTGATAGTTAGAAGGTGACAGAATAATACCAACGAAGAAACAATTACAAAGCTTCCGATTGTGTGGTTTTGATCAGCCGGTTTCCGGACGAAGCTTCTTTTGGCAGTCAAGAAATCTGGAATTACGATTACTAAGTAAACTAACCACTGCGGACCAGTGAAGTCATGCCCTTCCAAGTCAACGCTGATTGTATAACTGCTGACCAGAAAGGTGCCACGTGTTGGGACCAGTCTTCTGCCTTTATATCCTGCAATTATCAGCATAGCAGGAGCTTCAATTGACACAATTAAGAACATCTACTTCAACACCAGAACACGTGTTCTTATACATCAAACGCTCAGCTTGTAGATGCTGACAATAGCAGAACAGTCACCCGTGAATGCTGCAGCATTTATTTTGCGGTGTACTATTCACAGTAGAGGCAACAAGAAAGAAAGAAGACAAATATTACAGGCAATCGATCTATAGAGAGAGAAGTAAACTGTAGACCTGGAGAGAAAGGGACTCGAGTAAGCTGACATAATCAGCGGTGGAGCACCAGGCTGGCAGATAATAAGCATCGCATATCTTGCTCAAGAGTTTTTGTTCGTCCGGCCGCAAGGACTCCTCAGAGGGACTGAGATCGCGGTGGCACCATGTCACTATAATGATCGTGGCTCCAGGGGCAGCAACTCTAACCAATTCACTGAGGAACTGAGAACCCACAAGAGAAATTGAAACTCATGACCCATACAAAACACGAAGCTTGCACCCAGTGTACTTTCAAAGCATGTCACACTTGATCAACTACAGAGAAGAAAGAACCTTTTTTTTATCAGGCATATGTTCGCCACTTTCCATGGACCAAATCAGATCAAACTGTCCATCAGAAAATGGCTGCTCTAAAGCATCTGCGACCTGAAAGGACACCTGCAACATCTCACGACCTCTAAAATATTAGGGCAGGTTTACAGGTTAAGAGGAGAGTAACTGCTGAAGAAAACTAACAATGAAGATTAAGGTTACTTTTGTCTCACTTCACCACCAATCTAGAATATAAATTAAATAAGATCATACTGCCCTACCTAGTACCTATCAATAATTTCAAGCAAAAATGATCAACAATGCATTTGGATAACTATATTATTTATTAATTTCATATTACATGATATTTTATTTTTATAACTTTTTCAAAACTACACTTACTTTTGATTATAAATTATTGTAAGATATTTTAAATAAATAAACTAATATTAAACTATATATCCACAAAAATCAATATCTTCAAATCCAATTTAAATGATGTATTAATTTAGCAAACAATCCCTAACTATCTATATACGTGGGACCATAATTGTGAGAGTAGTAAAAAGATGGTAAATTCATCCATCTACGTTTCCCACGCATTATCTTAGCACGGGTTCCTACGTATACAATTATTCGTCCCTTTAGATTGAGATAAATAAAAATAAAAATAAATATTAAAAATTAATTTAAATAAAAAAATAGATTAATATAAATATTTTAAAATATTATTTACATGATATTAATTTAATCCGAATGAATTAAAATAAATATTTTAAAATTTTTTATTTAGATTAAGATAAATAAAAATTTTAAAAATTAAATAAATAAATAACGAGACATATAATTAAAGATAATAGACGAGAAGATAATAACAATTCAATTAATATAAATTAAAAATATTTTTATTTAATTAAATTAAAATATTACTTATATATTAACCATCATTTTCATTCCCTCCAAAATTAAGGTTTAACAAAAGTAAAATTAATATTTTAATCTCAATTCATCTCATCGAACTAATAAAAAAATTCCCAAACAATATGAAATAATTAATTCATCTCATTTCACTTTCTTCTATCCAAAATAAGGCCAAAAGAAAACAGTAACATCCGTCCGCACCGAGCAGGACTGCAGGAGATCATGAAACACGTACTCACCCTATCAGCTAATCCTTGAGCAGCAGCTAGAGCTTGAGCCCGTTCAGCTTGGACGGGGCTCAAGGTGATGCCTTGACATTTCGCATCGTACTTCTTTGCTAGGTACCTGGAGCTGCCGCCTATTCCACATCCCACATCAACGATGTTCCTCGGTTTTCCATCTGCAAAATTCATATTATAGGATGAGACAATTGAAACAGTAATAAATTCGTTTATGGCTGGTAGATATATATATCCACATCCACTTGGTAAAGAGAAGCATGGTGAGATAAGACAAAGCATCAGAGGCGGAACGGACCCGACACGCCAGCAAAGCGGAGGGCTTCCTCGATCATGCGGATCTGGGCAGAGCGGTGGTCCGCAACAGAGGCCGGTTGACCGAGGTCGTAGAAGCCATGGTGCAAATGGTCGCCCCAAATATCCTCCCACAGCCCCGACGACCCGTCATAAAACTCCGCAATACCCTTTTTCAATTCGTCCTGTGTTCTGTCCCAACCACGCTTCGTGGCCGTCGCCGAAGGCTGGGCAGCCCCACGCTGGGCACGCCCCACCTTCTCATTACTAGTAGCCCCAGTCTTTGAGGATTCAATGGACGGTGGCCTCCCAAATCCGAAAAGACGGGTCCGCCACGTCTGACAGAATGAGTATGGGCTATTCGCCCCAGGATTGCTGCTGCTCATTTTACTTTTACCCTTAGTGAGAAATAGAGTTCAGAACAAGCAGACAGAGAAAATAACAAAAACCTTACGTGCTTCTACGAAAATTGATAATGGACTGGTAGTGGTAACTGCATCTTCTTCGCTGGAGCATTTATAAATAAGAATATATCTTACCGGGCGTAGGTGGCCGTTAATAGACTACGCTATGTATTTAGATTTTAAATCTAATTATATATATATATATATATATATATATATAATAGTGTACTAATTTTATTGTTTATTAATAATTAAGTAATACAAAATAATGATAATACAAAATAAAAAAAAGTGTAAATCTTTTTTTTATTATAATAAAAATAATACTAATAATAAATTTGTTGTATTTTTATGCCATAATTTTCTTTTATAGTGTATTATTGTTAGTTTATATTACTTATTTATTAATACAAAATAAAATTAGTGCACTAACATGCATATTTTTTTAAAAAAATTGAGTTTGGGTTTAAAATGTAGGTATATAGCATTACTCTCGTTAATATGTAGTATACTGTATATTCTATTTTGGTTTACCAAAAAATAAAATAAAGTGAAGATATCGTACATTTATACATTTTCCGTAAACGCATGTAATCTTTGGTTTATTTTTTTAATAAATTATTATAATAATTTCACTATAAATAATATTATAATTTATTATTATTATTATTAGTACTACTACTACTACTACTACTACTACTACTACTAAATACACTATATAATTTTAAGCTTATACGAAATATATAATATAATTATAAATTTTTAGAAACATACCATATAACTTTAAGTTTTGATGGTTTAACATCATATAATCTTGACTTTTGACAATATTATAGTAAATAATTTGTCTTACATTTAAGGAGCTAACACCATATAATCCTTAGTGTTTGGACAGAAGGTCATCTAGTGCGTAAAAATATATACTCAATGTTATACTGTATATTAGTCATAAATTCAAGATTATATTGTGTGTTTTTTAAAAATTAAGGTTATAATGTACATTTCACTAAATTTAGAGTTATGGGGTGAATTATCCATTATTTTTATTAAGGAAATGCATTTTTATTGCTTTAAAACTATGATCCATTACACCCATGGGACTAAGATTCATCAATCAAGTGAATACTACTACTATACTTTGAGCTTCTAAAGCCATACAAGCATCTATAGGATAATACTAGTAACAATGGACTGAATCATTGCATTCCAATTGCATAAGATATCATTAAAAACCTTGTTGTTTATAGCCTTCTAAATCTCTTAGAGAGAGATAACGATTAAACCTCTTAAGATTACAACCTTGTTATTCGTGTGTCTATGCATGAAGTTGAATTCTATCAATAATATATTGCAACTAAGAGATGACTCTTTGAATCTTATGATACAAATAATGGTATAAATAAAACCCCCATAATTGGACAATGCAAGTGGGAAATGGACTCTTGCTGATTAAAGAAAACACATTGTTGATCAACCATAGGTATGTACTTGCTAAGTCGATCTTTTGAGGCCAAACAACTGGTTGCAACTAGCCAATATATGAATTGTTGACTAGGAGTTGCATGATTTTGCCATACTATCTTCCACCATTCACACTTCGGCCCCTTAATTCTCAGGTTTGCATATATTTTACTAATAATATAGAGTACATCCTATTGTTGTCTAGAAAATATGGGATTAAGTGATGGTCTTAAGCTCAAGATACTTCTCAATGGATATGAAGCAACTATAGGAATATCAATATCCTAAACCGAACCACGTTTTTTGAATCTACAATGGATCCATTTAATCTATAAAGTGTCTTTCTTCTAAGCTTGGTTCCAGAGATGTTTACCAAATGCCACTGTATTCCAAGTACTAATGTCAATAATTCCAAGAGATCCCTTATTCCTTCATAGACACCAAGAAGCCCAAGCGAACAGGACTTTATGGATAAAGGTAGTAAGACCAATCCATAAAAAGTTGTGACATGCACCAATGAGGTGGGTAAGAACCTTCTTAGGAAATAAGATCATCCTACTCCAATACACTTGAATTCCAAAGATAAGTATCCATTATTATTATTACTATCATTAATTTTATATTTCTTTTATTATTTTCAAAATTATACTAATATATTCTAAACTAATTTGATCTAGTAATCTATGAAAATAAACAAGGAAAACATGTGCTAATTTAATTTGTACAAGCTATGCTAATATAACTATAAGTAGTTCATTATTATTTTTTTAAACAAAATACTAGTACCATTCACTAATGTATGGAAACTCCATTTGACTTGTAGTCTCCATCCACAGAATGTTTTCCTATTTCCATTCTTGTGTTATTATTTCTTCAAAATATACACAAATATACTTTATAATTTAAAAAAATTATCATCTTTTATTTCTCCCTCTCTTCATTTCCATGTCCTATTCCTATATATGTAAAAGTATACCAAATAAGGGTATGATTTATAACAATATATAACCTTAATAATAATGATAATAATGATACTACTACTACTAATAATAATAATAATTAACTTTATATTATTTTTGAAAGCTATCAATATTATAAAAGGAGAATGTTTCATCTGTTTATTTTAAAAAGGCCAATAGCCATCTTTCTCTTTTATTCTTTTTTTTTTCTCTTTAGTATTTAAACATCAATTGTTTCATTATTTTCCAAAGTGTGATAGTAAGTTAGTTCTATTAATTCATTAAAATAAGTTTAAATTGTTAGAATGAATTTCTTTCTTAGGCAGAATGAATATATGCTAAACAAACTTTTAATTATCTTTCAAGAGATAATTATTAAATAAGGAATTTGGGTTTGTTTTAAATAAGAAAAAAAAATTGTCTTTGAGTTTACAATAAAACTACGATTGTTTGATTTTTTTTTCCAATTAGAAATTTTAATTAATATAATAGTATTTTTTTATAAATGTGATACTTAAAAGATTATATATGTAAATACAATTGTATCTTGGTTTAAATGTTGCCATATTTTTTTTTAACAAATTTCAAATTTGGTTCAATTTAAGCTCTTCTTTTCTCATTTACTCTAAACAAAGTTTTTTTTACTAGTTAGGCTAGTTATTAAATTCATCTTTCATTTAATGTCCATTTACCAAAATAAACTTAATTTTACTATTTTAACTTTATTATATTAATAATTCTCTGTAAACTCAATTTTACTAAGGTAACTTTTATTATAACACCCTAAAATTTACTACTGAAAATTTTGATTTTAACGAAAGCATAATACTAAAATAAGTAGTTGTTGTCGCTATAATTGACATAAGTCTAGCTTATCATACCATTCTTATGTCAATCACAAGGCAGAATGATAAAAACGTAGAACACGATAAAAAGAATACAAGAGAAGATTTATAAACATATGCATGAGTTAGAGATTAACTCCGAGTATACTATCCAAAAATATAAGAAATAGGATTCCGTGGAGCTAAGATTCTAAAAAGGTATCTAGGTAAAACTATCATTTAGATAACATGACTCTATGTCCAAAAACCTTAATACATAAAAGTCACTCCACCCCACATAAAGAATCTTAGGCTGTAAAATCATTCAGCGGGTCATCATCGACTTGGACACAGAAATCTGGTTATCTGCTCATGGGAATGAGCATCACCCATGAAAAGAATGGTCAGTACGCTATGTACTAAGTAAGATAACAATATAGTCGAGTAGATGAGGTACAAAGAATTACATAAGTTCTCATCAATGAATAAGTATACATGCGTAATACATAAAACTATTTCAGGTAAATACCAAGTCCATATCTCATTATTAGTTATAACATATTCCACTCTTTTATTTATATTGAGTTCAAGGATTTTAATATTCTTAAATGAGTGGAATGGTCTAAAAACCTCTCAAGGACAACACACTTGAGCTACTGTTATTATTCGGTGGAAAAAATCCAACACTTTTCAGGGCAAAATACTCCTAAGTCACTATTCTTAAACCGATGAAATGGTCTAAAACACTTATTAAGGATAACACACCTAAGACACTATTATCATTCGACGAAACGGACCCAACAAATTGGTCCTGACTCATGTAATCTTCCATTTTAAATAACTAATGTATCATCCAATTGTTAATTATCTCAAACCATATCCTCATTTATGTTGAATTTAGGGTCACACTATTCTTAATCTGGAGGAATGAATTGATGCACCTCTTAGAGAAAAATTCACTTATTATCGTTTGATGTAATGGATCCATAAAACAGCTCAATCTGACTCACATGATCTTTTCCTTTAAATGATTAGCATCTTATTCAGAATTGTTGATATTCAAGATCATCTTAACAGACTCATATAAATGTGCATAACATAATTAAAAACACACAAAGCATAACCATGTAATTATCAAGACCAACCCCAACTAATAGGTCCATAATTTCCAAAATATTTTAAATATGATTATCAATGCATTTATATTATATTTTACCATTAGGATGGCTAAAATTTTACTTTTAACCTATATTGACCCAAATACCCTAAAAACTTATCAGGCCATGCTTAATATCACTATTATCCTTAAATTACCATAATACACTTATAAAAGTTGAAATTCTCATGTTTTTCCAAAGGCCTTAGAATCCCAAAATTAATACATATTAATATTTAAGTGAGATACATAACTGTAAAATTATACATAAATACCTCATATCCAGCATTATACCTAAATAAATCATTTCACAGTTCCATTACTTCCAAGATATCATAGCATTATCAACATCCATATTATCCATATAACATTTTTTTAGTAATATATCATATATAAATATACGTTACACATACAAGACTAAATAGGACATATATCCTTACCAACAAGGACATTGGGCTCTAAGCACGTAATCCTAATCTGCCTCCTTCGATATCACTGAAAGATTACCTACGAAAAACAAGATAAGCCATAATTAGAACATAAGAATACAAATTGAGTAAAAATTTAAGTTAAAGAAGAGTCAAAATGGAAATAATTGAAACTAAAGGAAACCCAAGGCTAAGCGGAAAAGTAGCAGAACATATGGTGGTGTTAAGGTGGCGTTATAGTGGTGCTAAAGAGGAGCATGGGTGTGTTAGCAAGGTAACATGATATAGATAAAGGAGTGGCACGGGCGTGTCATGCAGCACATATGCATAGGTCAAGAGCTAGGAACGTGCATGGGTAGGTTGTGCAAGATTTGTACAGTTGTGCACAATGTGCACGAGTGAGAAGGAATAGGGTATGCACTGCTATGAACAAGACCGTGTGTGGGTTATACAAGTGCACATGGTTGTGGTGTGTGATGGTGAATGGATTAGATGTGAAAACTCTATGAGAGGGAATAGTTGGGACATGTAAGGGTGCATGAATGTGCACCTTAATGAAAACTAACAGTGCACGACGAGGAATAAGGAAAAAGAAGTGGTGTAGGGTGGCAATGAGGGTGACAATGAGGGGGAAAGATGGGGGATTTTGGTGGTTGGTTTTCCAAGGTAATGGCGGTGATTGGTGGTTGGTGGTAGCATGGGGATGGTTGTTTGATGTCGAATAGAGTAGAGAAGGAAGAGGAAGAAGGAAGGTGATTGGGGGTGGTTTTCTCAACAAAAATGGAGGGACTGAGGTAGGTTATTTGAGCAATAAATGAGGCAAATATTAAAGTGAGGTATATATATACATGGTGTGCATGGTTAGGGTGGATCAGTAGAGGAGGAGAAGGTGTGCATGGGTAAAAATGGTAGCACAATTGAGGGATTGGTTTGGGAAAAATTTTAATGGGACACATCCAATGGTTTGGGGGAGATGATGGTCGGCGATGATGGAGGAAGGGGAGGTAGGTTGATAGCATGACAAATGGAGATATGGTTAGGAGAATTTTACACATGGAAAGGAGGAAAAAGAAGAAAAAGAAGGTTAACGAATAGGGGAAAGAAAAGGGAAAAGAAAAAGGTAAAAGGAAAGAAATTAGGTTTGGTTTTATAATTAGATTTAAGTTAGCATAATTTAGGTTAGGGTATGAGGATAATTTAGTTAATAACCATCTCGGGTTAAGTTTAAGTTAAAGAGAAATATGAATTACGTGGAATAAATATTAAGATTAGATTAAGATTTTGGATTATGAAATTAGGGTATGGAAAAAATATCAATTTTTTAAAATTAGAATTGGGTTAAGGTAGTAATTATTTGAGATTAATATTAGATAAATTTTGGGGTATTACATGTATCTCCCAAAAACTCTCCTTGCCAACTTAGCATCTACATCATGGAGTCGTATGCACCAAGCATGGTGAATATGGGGACACTTTCATAATTTGTAAATTAAAGAGCATAGTAGCACATGAATGAAACTTCTTTATGTTATGAATCAAGTATTGGGTGCATGTGTATCTCATGTATTTCATATTTGCCAAAAAATTTAATTTAATTTTCTTTATTTTAGATCATTAAAAATATTTAAAATTTTTATACTAAAAATTCTCTCATAATTTTTTATTATCTATATAAATAAATATCCATATTTATATAACTATGACACTAAACGAAAAATTCACATTTATATATAAATACATGTTGTACGGTATAAATACACATATTCTATGATATGAATACACAGTTCTCATGATATAATACACATCTTGTTTACATTTTCCAATGATATAAACACATATTCCAGAATGCAATATATATATATATATATATATATATATATATATATATATATATATATATATATATATATATATATATATATATATATATAAAGATATAAATATACATTTGCTATATTTAGACATGAATTTTTTATATATTAAAACATACAATTTCTGTTGTGCACTTAGAGTGCATATTAGTGATTTTTCTTAAAACAAATATACTTTTTATTGCACCCTAACCTCTCCCTCCTTCATACTTTCTTTCGGGCCACCTCCACCTCCTCACTCTTCCTTGTCTCTAGCTCACGACCACCACCATCTTATCATCACTGTCATTCATCTCTTCATCCCCTTCACCGATGATGCTTTAGAGACAAAAAATTATGTATCCTCAATTTTTTGTCTAATCTAACTTGCTCTTTCTCTTCAAACCTTTCCTTGATTAATATCTAGTTATATAACAAACCAATTTGTTTAAGGAATTTTGAACATCATCCTTCTTCACTAACATATATACCAACCTTCTCCCTTTCCCCAAATCTAATCATCTTCTCCTAATGAATATAATAATCCTTAATTTCAACATTTTGATCTCTTACAATGACCATCAATATGTTGCCCAACTATCTTATACAACTATTTCGGGTATTTGCTAAAAACAATTAAAATTAGTAACTAAAGTTAACATTATAATTTATGAAGATGGTGGTCCTTCGAACGTGCTTGGTTTTTTTTCTTCTTTAGGTTGATGCTTTTTTAAGATTTGTTTGATTTTTTTACTTCTTTAGATTGATGTTCATTTTATTTTGGATTAATGTTATTTCTTCTTACTTACCAAAAAATGTTATTTCTTCTTTGGTTTGCATGTTTCCTTCTTTGGGTTGGTATTTATCTTTGTCTTGGTCGAGGTTTTATTATTACACTTATTATAATGACATATTTATAATAATCACAATAATTATCATATCAATGATGACATAGTATGTGTTATTAATTTAATAAATTATTTTATGTTATGCTTTGGCAAATGTTTTTTTCCCTTTATTGGGTTGATGTTTATTCAAGTTTTAGTGTTTTTATTTCTTTGGTATGGTGTTAACACAATTTATTAAAAAAATTCCCGAAGTTATTAAAAAAATTTACATAGAGATCCTACATCAATACTAAATAAATTTCAAATAAACCCAAAAACCACAATATTATGAAGTAAAATATTGAATATTTAGAGACCTATTGATTATTCATGATCCTTCTTTAGTCGAATGTTTGCGAGATTATTCTAAATTCAATTAGTTTATCCACATAAGAAATTCTAAGAGGTCAAAAATCAGTTATATCAAACATCAATTCGTAACTTAAAAAACAAAATCAATTACCAAGTAAACAAACTTCAGATATGCAATATGTAATAGATGAGTGAATAGTAACTTAAGGAAGGCACAATTCGAACTACGGAACATAGAACGACGAGGGTAAAGGAGTTGGTGTCAAAACGTCGACCAATAGAGAACAACGATGTTTTTGAATTGAGATAGTATAGTCTAATGCATTAGTTTCATCCTTCATGTTTTTTTAATTGTTCAACACACTAGGTGTATCTTGGAATATGCACTGGGGTGAATATTATCCATATTGCTTCTAAAATGATAATATACATCTTTCAGGATATAAATACATATATTATAGGATAAGAATACAAATATTTTATTTATACAAGTATAAGGGAAATACACACATCTTATAGGATATAAATACACATTCTCCAATATAAGAATACATATTCTTCATAGTTATAATGCATGTTACTAAAATAAACATTCATCAATACTAATATATTCATTCCTCCTAACTACAATACACATTCTTTAATGCTATAATTTGTATATTACAATACCCACCTTTCAATATTTTAATACACATTTTCCATATCCAAAATACACATTATCTGTTAATAATTAATAATACACATAATTTCATAATATAATACACCATCAACAGATACATAGGCTATTATGAATTAGTAAACAAAAAAAAAATAGAACTAGTTATAGTATATGTATAGAAATTATTTGCCATTATTGACTAAACCCCCCGCCCCCCAATTGTTATATGTTGAGGGAGAAGGCTAGGGAAATTTCCCATTAAAACCTTCCCAAATAATTGACTTTGGTGCCTTACTCAATTCTCACCCACTAATCTAACTTGTGCCACTAATACAACACCACTTCCAGCAAGATCCAGGAGGATTCACTTCTTTTAGCGGAAAACCAATCAACACATCAAATGCCGGCAATGAAGACTTCTCACTAGACTATGAATCATTAATATAGTACCTATCATCTTATTCTTCTTCTATAGCAGATATTGAGGTGGCATATGAGCCTATTGAGGTTGCATCTTTTAAGAATGCTCCTTTAATAGACTATGTTGGTAATGTGTAGTCTTCTAGGCCTATGCCTTGAGAAGAGGAGGATAAATCTTATCTAAGATATTGAGATCTTCTTTTGTTGCTTCCATTCTCTTATGTGTCTGTGTATGAGAGAGAGAGAAAGAGAGTGATTGAATGAAATTGTTTGTGGGTGTATGTTTGAAGAGAATAAATGTAGCATTCTAAAATTTACTATTAAAAATAATTCATATTGCGGAAGCATAATGTTGAAATAATTGGTTGTTACAAACATACTTGACATAAGTCTACCAAACCATTCTCAAATTGAATACAAAACAAAATATTTACAACTTAAATAATATAAACAGTAGAAAGAGGACAATTTTCTTATATCTTATATAAGAGTTTGGAGATAACACCCTAATTACAATATAACTCAAAATGAAACAAAAGGGATTTAATGGAACTAAGAGTCTATAACGTATTTGAACAAAAAATGCTAACTACCAAATATCATGACTCGAAACCCAAGCCCAATAGGTAAATCACTCAACCATAGGAAGTACATTATAATTAGCAAAGTTATCAAAGTAGGCTATAGGAACTTGCACATCAATACCTAGGGCATATGCTCGTGGAAATGGGAAACACCTATAAAAAGGATAATCGATACACTAAATAATAAGTAAGATAACAATATAAATCATAAGGAAAGGACATACACGCATATAAGGTTATATGAAAGAATTATCCATGTAATTTGAATTATAACATGAGATGATACACGATATGAACCAAAAAGAGTTCTATGATAGATGAGTATACGCTTCCATTCATTTAATCTCTTGAGTGTATAAACCACACAATTCATAACTAATAAAATGGTATCAATCAATAAGTAACCTCAAGACATAATGCTTCTAGCTACTATTCTTATTCAGTGAAATAGATTGGTATAATATCAAGGCATAACGCTCATGACCACTATTTTTGTTTTGTGGAACATACTTGTACAACCTGACTCATAAATCTTTCACTTTAAATATTAGTGTCTTATTAGAATAGTTGGTTATCTCATAAATTGTCATGAATAATTAGTGCAAATAAACAAGGCACATGAAACGACCTAAGTACCCTTAATATTGAGAACTACCCAAACACGTCGCCAAAAATCTTATGAGTAGCGATATTATCAACTTCCAACCTTCAATATATCTCATCGCAATAATACTGAACCATATTTACAACCCACTCTTCATAGCTCAATTAAGATAATATATCATGCCATCTTGATAGGGTTATGAGACTAGGCTTAAAACAAGCTTATTACATAAGCTCAAAGTTTGCATAATAACCATACTTTCATATTACAATACAACACGATCATTATATAATATTAACGACATCATTTCAAGAAATGTAACTATACTATCATGATATAACATACAATTAACAAGTATCATCAAAACCCTATCTTATTAAATGTATTTTTACTAGGGATATAAATGAGTTGAGTCAACTCGTTGTTCAGTTCGGTTAAGCTCACTTGTTTGGTTAAATGATTCAAGCTTAAAAAAGTGAAGCTTGACTCATTTTATGCCTTTGACTCATGAGCTTGGCTTGCTAAAAGCTCAGCTTGGCTCCTTTATTTAATTAAATTAGTTGAGCCCGATTCTTATTTTATGCTTATTTATTAAATGACTCGAGTCCAATTCTAGGGGTGTTCTCTTCTAATCGACTCATTTACAACCCTAATCATTACAATAACATGCTACCAATCTCTAAACAAAATACCCATAATCACCCATCTTCAAAACCATGATGCAATCACCAAGAGAAATAAGAGAATGAAAGGTTAGAGAACATAACATAAGAAAACCAAGGGAGACACTACAAAAGAGGGAATACCCAAGGGAGAAAGGTTGGCTAGTGAGGGTCGGTTGGTGCTAGAGCTATTTGAGCGAGTAATTCACGCAATAAAAAGGAAAGAAGGACGAGAGAAGCCCACACTAGGAAGGGTGGAATGCAGGCTTGGTAGTACGCAATGTAGGCTTGACACGTAAGGTGCACAAGCTCGACAATGACAACAGATACCCTACAACGACAACATAAGCTTGGTAAAGGACAACATAACATCAACAAAGATAACCACAAGCTCAACAAAGAAAAGGGGCATAGTGGAGGCTAGGTTGCATGTGGAATTCACACAAAAGGCTAAAGTGATTGTGAAGGTTAGACGTTGAAGGGGGTTGGGTGTGTTTGGCTAGGCGAACGAGCCAAAAGTGGTGGTGGTGGTGGTGGCTACAAAGAACGACGATGATCTGAAGGAAAGTGGTGGTGGAATTGATAAGAAGTTAGGGAGAGAATTCCACAGCAAAAAGGAAGAAGAGAAGGTTAGTGGCCTGTAATAAATGATTGAGAATGAGCAAAAATAGTAATCTATGGCCAACTTGTGTGAAAAGGATGGCATGAGGGAGTTGGGAAGTGAGGTCAGGTGGTAGGGCTAAGACGTAGAAAAAAGGGGGAGAAAAAATAGGGATGGGGTTGTGGCGTGTAACGTGAAAGCGGAAGGATGATGATGATTGAGTGAAGGTTGGAGTATAGTTGGGGAGAGTTTGGTTTGCTTAACCAAATCGAATCAAATTCAATTAGGGGTAAGGAGAAGAGTTTTGAGGGGAGAACCAAGTAAAAGGAGAAAAGGGAATGAAAAGAGAAAAGGGGGAAAGAGGAAAAATGAGAGTTTAGCATTAGAGTTAGAATTAAAGAATTAGAAAAAAAGTTAAAATATTAATTATCCAAAATTACAATTAGATTAAGATTTAGAGTATTATTAAAAAAGGGACATAATATCAATGGAAACAATATTACTATTTTTAACACCCCAGTTAATATCCGCGTATGTAGCATACTCCCTACCGCCGGTATCCACGTATACAAATTGTACCAACTTGGACTCCTTTCATAACTTTCTCTCGTTTCTCTTTCTATGCTATATTCTTCTTCTTCTTCTTCTTCTTCTTCTTCTTCTTCTTCTTCTTCTTCTTCTTCGTGCAGGCGCTCAACTCCGCATTTAAAAACATAAATATCTAATTGTCATTAACATCTTACCATAAAGATACTATAATAATATACAATCGTACCAACATGACAAAATATACTATGAATTACTAAAACTGCAAAAAAAAAATCTATACTATTTTTCAAACTAATATACTAACACTACATAAGATGTTATTAGCAGGTTAATATACATATTGGCATTGCAAAAGATATTATAAGGCTAATTTGCTAACGTTGCAAAAGATACTATATTAGTAAACTAGGGCCGCAAAAGATACTATTAGTAGAATATCATATCATAAACTACTAATATCAAAATAAAATATTTTTTAAAACTAATAAAAATACTAAAAATGCTTCTATAGCCTTAATTAATGTGAGTGTTAAAGGGCTTGAGAGTACTCTTGCGATATCAGAAGCAATTGCGATTTGTATGATTCCTCCTCCACCACATAGTTTCCAATTGTCTGCATGAGGAAACGAAACAATATGCATCCGGAATTATACAATCTTTCATAAATATGCCACACTGCATACTCTGCTACAACTTTGGAAGATACTTTCAAACATGCAGGCTTTGAATTTTAATATTAAAAACCTGTCAAAGTACTAAAGATCTGGAAGATACGATCAATTATTTAATGTTGATGTATCAGAACTCTGTGGAGGTATATTTTGTAGAGAAAATTGATACCGATAAAATTGGATACTAGTAAATAGAGAGATTTATATAATACTCATGATTCAGACGGTGAACAAAAGAATTGATAGCATCTTTTTTTATGTAAATATTCTATTTTAATTTATAAATTTTTCGATATCTTAGTGTAAACCGACGTCGTATCTATGAGTCAATCTTAGAGTCTGTAATTTCCCTTAAAATTAGAAAGTTAATATGCTTTTAATGTAAGATGGGATTGTTTCTTATTGATTTAAACTGGCTTCTCTTTAACTATTGCTTTTGTTACGTGAAAATCTCACATATGTCATCCTTCGTAAATCTTTGCTTTTTAATGCCCCAGCTTATAGTAAATTAACCTAGTTTAGTTTAAAAATATGAGTGATCTACATAGAATAAATGAATATATAAATATAAAACCGAATATATAATGGAGTCGAGAAAGAGACAGAGAGACGCCGCACGCATAACCTTTTATTTTCTTATCATACCAATGTCCCAAAGCTAAAATTGATCGGGGAACACGCAAGTCCTCCTTTTCATAAGACTAAAATCTTGTCTTCAAAAGATTCCTTGTCAGCGTAACTTGTACTTCATCGACTAATTTCCTCTCCTTATAGGCCACATCTTTGTCACTAGGGATTCATATGATCCTATAGTTATTTATTTATTTGATATAAAATTTGAAAATAATTAATCTGATTAATAATATAAAAAAATAAAATAAATAAACATTACCCTTTGTGACTATATAAAATAATAGAATAATTATATAATTACTTAAATAACTATATAGATGCTCCATTTAATTCATGTAAAGTTTTAAAGAAAAGAAAGAAAATGATGAGGAAAATAATTTTTTGCGTTTAGTTTACATGAGATAATAAAATAGAAAAAGAATATGGTATAAAATTACTAAATATTAACTATATAATTTTCTTTGAGTAAAATTTGAAGAAAAGTATTTTGATTTTAATTTTCTTTCCCTTAAATTTTCTTAGAATCAAATAGTAATGACTTTTATAATATAAAATTTAATTTAGTGATTAGTTTTAATTTTTTTTAAAAAAGTATTCATGGTTTGAAAATATATTTTTATACTATTTTGGATAACATACAACGTCTATACATACAAAAATATAAATATTATATAATTTGATCCTTATCTGTACATATTTTATGATAAAGACTTTTCAAATTGATTAATTTAAATTCTAGTATTCGATTTCTATATGTAGTTATCTAAATTATCACATAATTGATTAAATTGACTTGGTTGGATATCTGATCCGATGAATACGATTATCT
Source organism: Tamarix austromongolica (assembly GCA_039764185.1). Lineage (NCBI taxonomy): Eukaryota > Viridiplantae > Streptophyta > Magnoliopsida > Caryophyllales > Tamaricaceae > Tamarix > Tamarix austromongolica. The sequence continues at coordinate 26,926,280 of CM077817.1, forward strand.
GTTCTTAAACACCCCTACCTGCGACTTTTAATGACATTTTTTTTTGTGTGTGAGTTTGATTTTATTTAAATAAGCTTTGTTTGATAGATACTTTTTTATTAATTTATAAATTAATTTTTTGTAAGCTAATTTAAGTAGTTTATATATATTTTTGATATGAGCAAAAATAACTTATACATTAACTCTTAACTAATTAAATTAGCTAATTTTTTACTGACTTATAAGCTAAATTAAAAAAAATTACTACAAATTTCCTATAACTTATAGTTTTTCGCTACCAAACAATAAACTTTTAAGTAATTTTTAATTAATTTTACCAAACATATTCTTTAATATTTTATTTGTCGTAACGTAGATTTATTTAGCGTAGCATAATATAGGATCTCCCTTTTCATTTTCTTGCACGACACCCCAATATCCAAAATGATCACATCTCCTTTTCTTCACTCCCGCACGCCGCTGGGCACTAACGGCTAAAGAAATCCACCTTTAGAGCCTTTGGTCATCATTAATATGTTTACATTTACTCTAATCCACCGCAAAATAACGTGACCTTTTTTTTTTAACACATAGATCAGATCAGATCAAATTAGTATTAATAATTTTAAATTAAATTAAATCAGATCATAACATCATTAATAAGATTAGTATAATAATTAGTATTAATATTTATAAGTATTTAATAAAAAAGTATACACTTAATAATAATAATAATAATTTATTTATTTACACTAATGGTTAATAATAATATTAATGTTGATATTATTATTAATTATTTTATAATATAAATGATGACAATGATATTAGTAGTAGTAGTAGTACTACTACTAATAATAATCACTCATAATAAGTAAAAGTAGTAACGATAATAATATTAAAAACTAATAATAACAATATAATGCTAATAATAAATGATAATTATTATTATTAATTAAAAATAATATTAACATTATTTTAATAACAATAAATAAATAATTTAATAATATAAAAATCATAAAAAGTAATGATAATAATAATAATTAATAATAATATTATTGAGTTCATAATATCAAAATAGCAATTATAAAATAGCTAATGGTGTGAGAAAAACAAAAGCAATCCGATGTGTTTATGGGGTATAAGGCTTTAGAGAAAGAAAGTAGAGAGAAGCCAAAGCAAAAGTGGTATATATTGTTAGAGAAGACCCCTATTTTTAGAGTTGAAGTACAAAGGATAAGGGAAAATAGGGTATGATCTTGTGCAAAAGGCCTTAGGAGTCCATGTTGAGGTCGTTTGATGAAGATATGGGGTATCATCAAGACAACCGCAGTGTGGGAATTGATATTTACCAGTGACTAAAGTCATTGTTTGAGGGGTTAACTTCTTATGAGTACTTACGGTCACAAACACGTGTTTCCTTCATTCTTAAGTCACATACCACAATTTATCTCCGTCATGTTGGCTTAGGGAAGGGTTGTTGACAACGTATAAGGCAAGCGTATTACTTTTGAGAGAAGTTGATTTTCCTATAAAATATGAGCTATTAACTTTGTCTATCGCTCCTCTATCTTCTTTGTCCCATCATCCCAACCTTTTTGTAGGCCATGAAGATCGTTTTTGTTCCTTAGAGAGCACACTCAAAACGAATAATTGTTAAGCTTGCAATTATGTATGGATCAAGAGTAGATAGTTGACATTAAGTATTATGAATGCCCAAGGTAGTTCTAATTTGTCAAAGTCTTATGAATCTTTAAATTCCAGAGAAGGTATCCCATCTACCCCTAGGTAATGGTTTATTTGGATTTGGGTAAATTAGGGTGAAGTTAAGTATCATAAATTAACTTAGGTGAATTGAATGAACGTGAATTAGGGTGAATGTTTTAAAATATTGTTTGGAGTAAATTAACCTAACTTAGGTGAATTAAGATGAATATTGTTTTAATTTTGTTTGGATTGAGGTGAATGAAGGTTGAAAATAAAATAAATGACAATTATACCCTAATTTTCTCCTACAAAACATGTATTAGAGGAAAGGTATTTTAGTCTAATTAGGTTAAAGTTCATTTTTTTTCATTCACCCCCATTACCTTTCCCCCTAATTTGGAGGTTAGTAAAAATTAGGGCAAGTGGGGTGAATGAAGGGAAAATTTTTAATCCTCATTAACCTAGATTAACTTTTTTATTTTTTATCCAAATAGAGTAAATGAAGATGAATTAGTTAATTCACCCAAACCAAACATACTATAAGTCTATATAAATCCCTTTTCCTTCTTGTATTTGTCTTTATCTTCTTCTTTTTTCTATTTCATTGGCTAAAAAAATGTTATCCCCTCCGCTTCTACTTTAAAATAAAGCCTCCACCTCTTGTAATTTTCACAAATTGCTCTAATTCTATAATATTTTTGGTGGTTTTTCCTTAAATTGTACTTTGAAAACACTTTTGACATTGATGTTTGTAGAAGCTCCCTTTGAAACTCCTTTAAGCATTGAATTCAACAGTGTTGTGAGGTGGCTTCTTCTTAAAAATGGTAGCCTTAGTTACAAGTTTTGTGTTGTTGTCATTAGCTTGGATACTAGTGCCCTGCCTAGGCACAGTAAATCCCTAACCTAGTTGAATGGTCTCTACTTCAAGCACTTGGCTCGATTTTCCTAACACTTCTCCCTTAAACTCTTCATCCTCGAGCACCTCATGTAATACCTCGAGTCGATATGATAATGTTGGGGCTACTTAATGGCCACCCCACAAGGGTTGCAGATATATCCTAGATCACTTTCAAATTGATTGGTTGCCCCTATAGTTCAACACGAGTCATTTCGGCACGCTTTATCTTTACTCACATGTTTTAAAATAAATTTTAGAATTTTTTTTAAAACTTTTAGGTCACCCATTCTAAAAATTTCTCCACGGCAAGCACGCTTAACTGTGGAATTCTTAGGATGGAATCACTAAAAGATGGTATACCATTTTGATATAAGTAATCATATCAATTCTTATATCACTCTACTCAATTTGAGGGTATTACACCTCAGCCTTAACTCCTCAATGAGTATTTTAAGAAAAATTTCCATTCTAACTTCCTTCCCAATGGCTACACCTAATTAATCCAAAATTTCACCTCAGGCTAACTCATCTAAGTCCAAGGATTTGGATACATTTCCTCTTATAACATCATATATGGGAAGATAATTTTTTTTACTACTTATACAACTTCCTTAATATTGTGAGGCTAATTTAACCCTTCGTATTAGATCAATCTAACAGTCTACCATAAAGGTGTGTGATCTTTTATATTAAGTGACTTTAAACTAGGGTTTGTTCCCTCACTATTCATTTATAAAGGAGCCTCGTAATTCTTGTTAGGTGAACATCACCTAGCTCGTGCTAAATGCACGGAGAATGATCTCGAGCTTTCTCTATACTTGCAAGTTGGTCAAAGTCCAATCAACACTCACATGTTTTAAGTATTTTTTAAAATTCCTAAGATGCCCTTTCATTGTGGGTTATTATTCTATCTAAACCCATAACCCTCAGAACTTTATAAAAGATCCTTGGTTATCTATTAAGGGTTGGAAGCCCTAGTACTTCTTTGTTCAAGGGGACTCACCCTAGAACTTGCTAAAAAAGGGTAAGATAAGTAATAATATGTGGAATGATATGAGGTTCTTTATGGAAGAATGATCCAATGATGACCTTTTCATAATGTTATTAGAGGAATTTCATAACATAAACAAAAATACAATCACCGATGGGTTGACCTCTTTAAGAAATGTCCATTCAATTTTTCAGACAACCCTTCCTTATTGAACTTGTTCAACACTTATACTTATTTGAATGAATTGTTTGTTCAATGTAGAATGTGCAACTTGAATCAGTTTTCTCAATGAATTCCCTAATAATCTAGTAGTCATGGGATTCTATAGGCCTCAAGTTAGACCACTAAATGTAAGGAATTATCCCAATCTCCCTTAGCATAGTTCATGTGATTATTCTATTTGGTAACTTGTCGATCATAGGTGTAAGAGATTGTTCCTTATGAGTCCTTTGGTTATAGAATGCCAAATTCAATGTTTGTGGTATAATGAGGATGCTAATGATGGTAGGCCTAAGAAAAAGTTTAAGACCAAGGCCACGATAGAGCCTAGGGTTAGTGGCACTGACTTTATGATTTCCCCCAAACCCTGCCAGATCATTAACTAACATTCTTTCCAAACTACTTTTTTGTGAGGGATTTCACATATATAATGATGAATACACTATCTTTGACAACCTTCCCCCTTGTCCCATAGGATATTCTATCTCTTCCCTTAGTGATATTCTTGACTCACCTTTTACTCATATTGTTCCTAGTTATATCCCCATTAATATTCCCAACTTACCTCCATTATATGTTATTTATGATTATTCTTTTGGGCCTATTTCCTCTTCCTACAGTTCATCAAAAAGCAAGGTTGTTCCTTAGGATCATCCTAAGTTGTCGGTTGAAGGGGATGCCTCTAAAATAGTGGTTATGACCAACACAACTACTAAATTCGATGGTGTTAACACTCAAATGGTGGACCCTCTTTTTGTCAATCCTTCTAAGGCAGAGGAGGTGCTAGTTCAAGATTCTAAAGGTGGTAGAATTGTTAGGATAGTTGGAGTTGAACAATCATCCAAGGTAGTTGGTACTAACGATGTTAATCCATATGTTTCCTATCTTTCCCCCTTTACTATCTTAGCAATGTTCTTTTAGATAAAGTGAAGGTGTTGGTTGCTCCTCACTTCTAATCTCACAAACATAAACAAATATTAAACAAGTGGCCCAAGGGTAGTGTGTAGATGCATTTTCACTTGAGGTAGCGTCTAAGCCAACTTGTAAGGGTGTCACTCCATCAACTAAGGTGGCTTGACAAAGCAAAAAAAAAAAAAGATATTACAGCCTCATTTTTCTAACCTTAATTCCTTTCAATAATTAGATTCATAAATAATTTTTAAATATTCATATCTTAAATTCATTCCATTTGTTTCAAATTCGAACTTTCTGTTATTTGTTCTGTTCATTCGTAGAAACACACATTTACACAATTTATCTATTCTACTACTTTTTTGTTGTTTTTATTTGTTCAAGCTCTGAATCTTTTTTGATACCAAATACTTTTGTACATTTTGATGTCTAGAGTTATTTGACACAGTCCCAAAATTTTGGGATTTAATTTTTGTCCCCCCCAAATACCCATTATTAGGCTTTATTTATAATTTAATTACTTAAAATTAATTGTAGCCAACCTCCTAACTATATCATTAGAAACTAACAAGCCCCTAACCATGCCCCATTTAGATTTTAATTCTCATTACTTTCATTTAACAACAAACTTAGATAAAAGTATTATTACCATGTTTTTTTTATCATAACTCTTACAAAACTCAACCTCTCTTCCTACCTCATGATTATGCTCCTTCATTCAAGTGCTTAAAATATTAATCCTCCCCTTTTTCTCAGCTGATTTTACACTCCATACCCCCTCCATATTCCCATACACTTCACTTAATATCATTCTTGCACAATATACAAAATTCCCACTCTATTTCCTCTATTTCCTAGATATTCCTTTTGGCATATTTTGAGGCAAGTATACCCCCTTCCTCTTCACTTTATATTGATATTTTTCCTTATATTTGTTTCTTTCATTTTTATATCAAGTTATAATCCATTATCCATGAAGTTCCTTGGTGTTAAGGCACTAAACTTTTGGCTTCTCAGCATTTGATGTCATCGATTAGTTGCTCTTTCATGTCTTTTTTGCTATTGTTTCATGACTCATTTCTCCTAATTTATTCCTATTTTACTTAACTTCTACCTTCCACCCCAACATCCTTCCATCCCTTGTTGTTTTGATTGGTTTTCCTGGTTGTTCCGCTTCTTATAGTTGCACCACTGTTATATATTCACTACTGCCACCACAAGTTCTTCCTCATTTCTCCCTCATTTTTTGGATTCTTTTTTCCTCTTAATTCCTTTATCTTAACTCCAAATAATTTTTCATAAGTGTAGGGATCCAAAATTTAGAGAAAGTAGATAGGATATTACTCATTCTTGATAAGTTTTCACCCTCCAAGTTCAATGGGTACTCCCCTTAAATTTCTCCCAACTTTGTCTTATGTTGTTTTTGCATCTATTATTTCCTTCTTATAATAATATTATTGAAGGTGATCAAACACTATAGGTGAAGGAAGTGGTATTCCTTTTGGACTAATTTTTTTTTACTAGAGATGGTAAGCTAGATAATGTGATTACTTCTTTAAACATATGTTTTATGTGCTATGTGTTGCCTTTTATTTTATCCTCAATAACAATATACATACTATTTGTTTCCATGAAAGCATGACCTTTGGTTTTAATTGTTATAATCATGTCTTAAGTGTTATAAATGAAATGAATAAAAATAACATGTGATATACCATGAAACATGCTAATTTTGAACCCTAAAATCTCCCCTCTATTTTACTATAGAGTTGTACACATTATTTGAGTGTTATGATACATGTATGGTGCAAAAAAATTTAGGATGTCTACTTTACCACACATTTTTTAGATCTTGAATATTCATTATATGTAAAATGTTATGGCAAAAATTATATAAGATCCAATTCTGTCAAAATGAGAAAAAAAAAATGAAGAAAGAAAGATGATTGGATATTTTCTTTCTTAGTTTTTTAGTGTGTTTTTGTTGTTTAAAACTTTTTAAGTTCATCACTATATATTTAATAGTATGTAGATGCTTGTGTGTGAATTTGGAGTTATTAAAACAAGATGAATTTTATCCTTTTTATTACACATCTTAGCTTTAGGGTAAAATTGTCTTTATAGGTAATTTTTATAAAATAAATAGTGGTAATTATGTTAATTAGGTCTCTTAATTAAAGTTTGGTACATAATAATTGAGGGTTTGAAAATCTCTATGTCTTATTATGATATTTGCAAGTTTAGATGTATTTTAAGATTATTAGGGGTATTTTGGTCAATGAAATTAAATTTGGAAAATTTTGATTTCATGAGTATTATTTGAGGTAAAAATATGTTAAGTATAATAACTAAATTAATATGTATAATTATGATTAATATAAGTTAAGGTTTTATGATAATATGGCATAAAGCACAAAACATCTTAAGGGTAATTTTATTTATATTATATATTTAATTTTGATTTTACCTTTTATTTTTAGCTCAATCACGTTTAATATAATTTTTTTAGGTGTTTTCTTGAGCTTGGTAAATTAATAGACTTAATCGATGATATTATGACATAAATGGAAATTAGGGTTATCTAGGGATTTTTTGGTCTCTTTACCTTAATTATATTTTTATTAATTATTCTTTGGATTTAAGATAATTATTAGGGCTTCCTAAATGTAACTATGAATTGTATAGATGTAGTTCAATAAATTTGAGGTTTCATAAGGCCTTTCATTATTATTTTTTATCTATTTCTTTATGTGTGGCATGTTTTGATTAATTTCCCTTAGTGTAATTCTAATCATACATTTTTTATGCAAGCATTGATATGGTTCATGCATTTTAAGTGATTGATATTTTGAAGTGTTCTAATTTATTATATAAGTGGTTATAATTATCTTAAAATATAACAAATGTTAAAGTGGATCTGTAACATTAAAATGGGCCTTAATGATAAGTATACCTTGATGACAAGTGATTAGTGACATTTTAAGTGAAGTGGCTAAGTATGTAATACTATGTTAAGTGATAAGTGTGATTATTTTGCATAAATAAAACATTAATAATAAAAGTGGAATAATACTTAACGTAAAGCCTATAAAGTTTATTAGTGATTAGTGACTAGGTTCTAATAAGACCAAAGTGATTGTAAGTCTACCCTATGGAAGTTCGAACCACTGGCTAGTAGGATGTATGCATACATAAGGATTAAGTGCATATTTGTAGGTTTATGAGCAATTATTTTTGAGCAATGTGTTGGGTTATCCCTTGGGATTGTAGTGGATCATTCCACTAGATATAATGAAGGGGGTTTCTATTCTCAAAGTTACTATGTAATCAAAATTCTATGTTAACTAAAGTAAAGATCTTAGTACGACCTTTCCTTTAAGTTTTGTCTCTATGTCGTAAATAGTGATTGTTTGTTATCTTATATCATATGTTGCTTGTATTATATAGATGTTTGTATGTGATTGATATATGGGATTTATAGATTATTTTCATGCATAAAAATGTCATTTATCCCTCATTAATTTTATAAGATTTAATCTTTTCGTCGAATTTTCCTCCTTTGAATAGATTCTGCAGGAAAGAAAAAAAATTGAGGAAATTCAAGGCTAAATCAATGAAAAGAAGAAATCAAGTAAAGAACACATCAAGAAACACTGAATCAAGGGGAGCAAAGTTGGAAATGAAGCAAATACACCAAGAGAAGTTATGCTGAAAATGTAAAAGGAAAATAGTGGAAGACCCGAAAACATGGTACCCCTATGTTTCTTAAACACGGGCCATGTTAAATATCTTGAGCATTGATTTAAAATCTATCGGTCGGTAGAGCAGTTGAAAGAAAACACGGAGGTCCTGTGTTTCCAAAACACGGACCATGTTTCCATTAAAAAAATTGTAACTGTCCGCGCGACCTGTTTCTGATATATCCTCTATCAAAATAGGGTTTGGGGAGTTTTTATCAGATATTGAAACATTTTTGAATGTATTATATTCCTTTATTCCCTTAGAATATACATGTAATGCACAATTCCAAATTCTTTTATCTTCTTGAATTCTAGTGATCAATTAACAATCTGCACTTCAATTGATAAGTCTTCTCTATTCCTTTATAAATTGCAGTCTCTCCATTTTGGTTTAATATAAGTAAATTATCTGCAATTATACTTTTGTTTGTTTTATTGTTATCTTATTGTATTACTATTGGATGATTGTGAATGTGTTGTTGGCATTAATTTTCAATCTTTATATGTAATAGTGTGGTTTTTAAATATGCATATGTTAGAGTAAATCAAACAGGGTAGGATGATTTGAGGATGGAATTATGTCTCAAATACAATAGCATATTTTGAATGTTTGATTCTAGACGAGATTTAATTGAATTAATAGATCGAATTGAATGATTTCGTATCATAGATTACGAATTTAAACTAATTAGATTGATCACCTATTTAGTTTAGAACTTGATTTTTGCTAAGACAATGCAATTAACCCGTAATTGTTAATTAATTTATCTACAGTAGCAAGAAGATTAATCGTTAATCTTATCCATTAATTCGTACAATTGCATAATCCGAGCTTATGTAGTTATGATTATAGTTGGTTGCTTTCCATTTATAATGCTGCCATTAATTGAATCTAGTGTTCGTAACCTAGGTTATTAAATGGTTAGGAAATAAATTAAGAGCATATTCAATTTATTAAGTTTGAGAGAAAGCGAAGGAATGTGTTATTATGAATTTCCAAAGGTCAACATTAAATAGTATAGAATCATTCTTCTTCTTCGAGTATTTGATATTCTGATTCCATCATCAATTCATTCCTCCCCTATTTATCAAATAGTGATTAAACTTAGTATATTTAGATTTAGTATTAGAATCAATGAAATTATATAAATGGGATTATAACATCAATTTCAAAATTAGTGATTAAAATGTCATTCCTTGTGGGTTTGACTCTTTCTTGCCATATACCATATATTTGGAAATTAGGATTTATTTATGAAATTTGTTGTACATATGACAGTGCACCAGTGATATACCATGCCCTATGCAATTTATTTTAAGCATACTATATCTTTTGAGTGATTATATTTTTCTATACATTTTATATCGGTCACCTTATTATGGCCACTATTTTTTCAAACAAGTAGATGACACTTATTGTTTTGTAGGTGTTTGTCAATATTGATGATTTTGATATAATGTATGTGATACGTGTTATTATTGTGTTTGGGTGTAATGTTATGGTTATTGGGATCTCTTGTAACACCCTAGCCCCACACACATTGTATATAGTTACCTAAAAAACTTTTGGGATTGATGATTGACTATACAAATCAACATAAGCCCTTTCTAGTGTACTTTGTCCTCACTCACACACTTTTTAAGAAATTTTCTAAGAGGTCACCCATCCTTATACTTGATGTAGGTGTATCCACAGATGATCCTCGAGGTATTGCTTCGGCATACTTATTTTTGGAGTCAATTACATTGTTTGTCTTTGATGATAATTCTTTGACTAACTTTAATGATATTGCCTTAAGTTATTCTTACAGGTATGCAATATATTTGCAGGATGATCAAATTGTATAAGAAGTCAAGATACGTAAGATTTCTACATGTTACAAGCTATTGCAAAGGAATTTTATATTGTGCATGAAAATCAAAGTCAAGAAGATCTAGTGAACCTTTTAAAATCAACATCATTGTTTTGATTAGGGTTCCTATAAATTATTTCAATGTAATCTTAGCTTAATTTGTTTGTTATAGTATTGTTGGGCCATGTATTATATAGGAAATAAATACATTGTAATAATAGTTATGTGCTAGTTAGTCATTTGTGTGTTATGTGACTAAACTAGTGTGCTAGTTAGCAATGTCCTAAACCCCTATATAAAGCATGGATGTCGACACACTTGTAACATGATTTTGGATAGTTTTTTTTATTAAAATATAACACAAGTGAATAATTGATTAATTCTCTCTTTGTGATCAAATATCCACTCTAGGACTATTTGGAATAATCTTAGATTGATGGTATTCAAATTGGTTTCTTTGAATCTTTTTGATTGATTTCTTAATGAATTCTTACTTGAATATTTGAATTCTCCTTTTAAGTCCAAGCCAAAACAATCCTAAAATTCATCTCATATCACACCAATCTTCATCCTCTTTGAAGATTTGTGTCAAGACTAATTAAAGTCAAGTGCACTTAACTATATAGTTCTCCAGTGATGGATTTCAAAAAAATGTGCACCATGTTGATAAAGGCAGTAATATTAATCCTTTTAAGTCTCCACCATCTACCACCAATATGGGGTATTACATATACCCCAAGTCAAGAAATGTAACATCCTCATTGCACCTTGACTATTAACTATCTTAATACAATCCATCCTAAGAATAGTCTCACCGAACGACTGATTAGTTCATCTAAGTTTAGGTTATAGTTTCACTCTAATACTATTTGTAAAACTTTAACCCTACACTAGTCATGAGTAGTTACCTAGAGCACTTTTTGGATTGATGATTATCCCCACGAATTAACATTAACCCTTTTCCAGTGTACTTTATCCTCAATCACACAATTTAAAAATATATATATTTTGAGGCCACCCACCCTTAAACTACTCTAAGATAAGCACACTTAACAATGGAGTTCTCTAGTGATGGATTTCCAAGAAGGAAGGTTCATGATGTTGATATAGGCTTTCATATCAATATTTTTAAGCCTCCACCATCCACCTCTAATATATTAAGGCTAACCTATCCATTGCCGACTTCAGCAGTGTTTAATTTATGGGGCAAAGAGGTCATATCCTAGGCCAAGATGAGCCCTCTATCCCACACATGTATCCAAAAGCAAGTATAAGTTATCTTATCCCTAATGTAAGATCATCTCCATCTTATTCTTCTCATGTTGAAGGTCAAGAGCTAGCATATTTGTAGATGATACCAATTGTTCTTGAAAATCTTGAACACCTTCAAAATGACCCAAATAATATTTCATTAAATGATTCTTGCATGTATTATAAATGTTTGCAACAAGCAGACTTCACTAATGATATCCAATGCGCAAGACAATGACAATGCAAGGGTTATAAAGTTGAATGGAAGATAAAGCTACAATACATGGAGCTTGATTACTTGATTATTCAATATATTATCATGACTAGGCTTTATGTAGCTTTAATATTTTATGTAAACTTTATAATGGCTTGTCATTGTAATTGTAAGTCATCATATATAGCATATGGACGTGTGTTAGTTTAAATTTTTATTAATTAGGCCAGTTGATTTGGTCTTAATTAATGGAGTTTAATCTCGACCTCATATGTGTGTGTGTGTCTATATATATCTATATATATATATATATATATATATATATACTTGTACATTCGGAAGAGGTGAAGATAAAAATTTCAATTGTGTTGGGGTGAATACGTTCACAACTTCCAAATTCTTTCCATCTTGATCGACATTCTTCTTTAATAATCCAAGAAAAAATATCCTGCATTATGAAAGATAATTCATCCATTATCTTACATATGAATCCCATTCGGAAGAATCTCATAATTATATATGAATGTTTATGTCTCTAGCATGATTACTTGATTCAATGTGGAGGGAAGAGGGGGGAAATGGCTTCCCAAGCCTAGTAGAGGAGGAGTTATGGGGTGTAAAAAATAAAGGAGTTATAGACGGTCAAGTGAAATCCAATCTATAAAATATTGATCTATGGTGCAAGTAATCAACATCTTCATAGACATGTCTATTTCACCAAGTCTCTCTCTGAAAAAAAAAAGAATTTTTTTGTACTCTTTCAAATACAAATTGAAAAGGAAGAGCCTTTTGGTATGAAAAAAAAGTTTTGGTATTATATATCTCCTCTAGACTTTTAAACCCTCTATTTTCCCTTCATTATGTCTCTTTTACTATGTTTTGTAACTTTGTATTATCTGGAATCAACATTTTTAAACCCTTCAATATCTGGTACTAGTTACTTTGTAACCTTACATTGTAAATAGATTGGGTGTAGAGATTGCATTTTCTTTGTTGGATGCGATGGTACAACCTTATGGTTTTTTTTAGCTATTATAGAACCTTTTTAAAATTAATTTTTTAGTTATGTCAGAGCTTTTGGTTGTTGAAAACTCATCTTTTGTTTAGAGACTCGTTATTATCAATCATAAATATTTCAAAAATCTTTAATCTATTTCAAAATTCTAATATGGGCAGAATTGAGTATGGATAGGATAGGTGGCCTTATATGTTTTGTGTTATGTGATTTGTATCTTGTTCTTAGAATCATCCTAGGTTGCCTTGTGTTGCAATAATGCTAGGTTGTTCATATGTGCTTGTATGATAGCATGACAGACCCTTGTTTGCTCTTAAGGGGTTAGTATCCTAACTAGTTTTCCTTAACCCTTGTTCATGTTATATCCTTCTTTAAACTTAGGGATCATCTATTTGCTATTAGTGTTCTAACCCTAGTTTTTGTAAATGTCTCTTCTTCAACCTTTCACCCTTTTGACTTCAGGAATAAATTCTCTTTTAAGGGTATAGTAATGTAATACCTCTATGTTTTTAAACTTAATTTCCTTATGATATTAGCTTTTTTCAACATTAACTACATAACTCTTCCATCTACCTCACCTTTACTCTCATTCTGACATTTATCTTCATTAATCACTTCTCTGATCCTTGAAATCTTATAACTTCTCGTCCACAAATTCATATCTTCATTTACACCCTTCATTTGATCCTTTGCTTCAATAACTTCTCCTTATCTAAACCTTCATTCTTACTGACTTCCTTTGACCCGGTGTTCCACTAACTTGTCTTCTTGATCCCATATTCCATGGAATCATTTTTCTTCAATCTTGTTATATGGATTTTTTACTTCTAAGATCTTGTTTTCATCGGCTTTTCTTTTATCCAATATTTTCTTTTATTCTTCATAACCTTTCATTTCATCAACTTCTTTTTTATCTTAGTATCTGTTGACTTCATTTTCAAATTATATTAGTGTTTTTTTATCTTCTTTGTGATCTTTTCAATCTTTGTATCTTTGGACTTCTATTGACTTATTTTCTTCATAAACCTTACCTCTGTTGCATCTTCTTTATGTTTTAACATTTGTTCCCCTTTGTCTTCTAAAATGAGTTCTTTTTAATGAGGTAGTGACATAATATAATTTTAAATCAAATCTGAAGGTTAAACGTGACTAAAAGTCTCACAAGACACAAAACTATAAGAAAAATTGAGAATCCCAAGAAAAAATTTGAAAAATATAATATGGATTTTGAATTCTTCGAAAGATGTAATGAAATATAAAACTAAGGTAACCTAATCACTAATATATATCCTTAATAAATGAAATTATAAAACAGATGAAGTGTTAAATCACTATTTCCTTAAAAGAGACTTCATCTCTAGAGTCAGCCAAAAGAAAACAAACTAACCAAATAGAAGTTAGGATTAACATACACATAAAACCACACATTACATCACATGCAAATGCAATCAAGTAACACATATTTATAAACGGAAACACAACAACATAACCACTCCTATCATTCCCACTATCCTATTTAACAATTGTTTGACTATAGTTATCTCATGCATCTCAAAGTAAATTTCAAATGGTCCAGCCACTACATGTATCACAGCACCGAAGCAATCCTTACTCATCATCACATTTCTCAAACCTAATCTACAAGCCTTGCATCAACTAAATCTCTACCTAACATCAACACTCCTCAAAATATTAATTTATACCCCAATCACAATGTGATTTTATAAGCAACCTTAATAAACTAATCATCTTAAAAAATCACTCGTTCATTAATAAAATATCACAACCACATCAATCAATTCACTAAGCATTTGAACCATTCAAATAATCGATTTTGCAACACAACAAACCCAAAGCCAAGACAATGTCAACTAGGGATACTACCCCCATAAAAGTTATACTAGTGTTTTCCCAAAGGGAAAACAATAACATAAAATTGACCCAAATCTCAAATAAAAACACTAATTTTAGTATTAGACTCAAACAATCAATTACTTATCACACCAACTATACGACTAAGACACCAAATGCAAGACCAAGGATAAGAACATATAATTTGCCAAATCACATTCCTCACAAGGATAATTTTGGTGTTCAAATCAAATGGAAGGCTTTTACAAGATTTAGGACCATGAAAATTGAATATCAATGATAAAATGTGATTTTCAAAACCAAAAGGCATGATACTAGATTGTAACACCCCCATTTTTCTCAACTATAAAAGTTTATTTTAAATAGAGAATGTTGAAACAAAATAAAAGGGATAAACTGTCGCATCCAACTCATAGGAAGTGTTTACATCATCTAGCTTATTTTGGATATGAGAATAGTCATAAAAACAAACCAACAATAAGAGAAATAGTAGAGAATGGCAATACATGGTAAATCTCTTTTGATTACAAATCTCAAAACAAGGCTACAAAAGTAAAAGTAAAGCTGACAAGAAATAGCCAATTATAGTTTCCTAACATAAAATGACTACTCTAGATAGACTTACTCTATAACTCAAACCCAAAATTTTCACCATGGCTATCAAAATGTGATATGTAACAAGGAAACAACCACTAACCCAACATGTGAAGAATCTGATGGAAAACATATAAGAGAGACATTCACAACCATGCCTTCACAACATCCATAAGCATAAGATAAAGGAAAATATCATAAGATGATTATATCGCCCACAATGAAACAAACTCACAATAGTTCCATAATGCAACTTATACCTAAAGGGTAGTGCGCCAAGGGTAAATACAAATAGTCATACATAGTGGTAACTACAAAAATACTCAAATACTCACTATAACTACATAAGAGGTAAGAATTATAGGTAACTGCCACAATAACACATAAATCAAACTCAACCCTATTATAGGTGTTAAAGAAAATCAAGATGATCAACTTCTAACTTTAGCTCAACTTTATAAATAGAATTCCATTAGGTAGTACACAATGCTAACTACCAAAATTCAATTTTGAGAGGGGATATAATATCACTGTAGCAAAGATCACTAAGGCAACAATACTTAAAAACGTAACACACCTACTTCCAAGACTATCTAGTTAAGGAATACTGCATAACAAAATAGTCATAAACACAAAAATCTAGTGGTACAAATCTTTAAGTATGCATGCCCCCATAAGGTTTATGACTTAATCTATGAGATTATAAGTGTGCCCTTTAAACTCAAGGATCAATGCATTTGAGGGCTAAATTTAAGGCATGATATTCCTTCTCAACTCAAATAGTCTTTCACTTTAGGAAAGTAGTGTTTTATCTCAAAACTTATTGATATATAATAAAGGGTCCTCAAAATTGCACATAGCATGCAACTCAATTTCTCAACTACCTTAACCATTTAAGGTCATAAATGACTCTTAGTCATGAAAGGCTAAAGGGTAGACTACTATTCATAACCTCACTTAACCACTTAAGGTCTCAAATAACTCTTTGCTATGAAAGACTAAAAGTTTGTCAATGAGTTATAACCTCTCTTGACCACATAGGGTCATGAACAACTCTTAGCCATGAAAGGCTAAATGTTAGGTAAATAGCCATGGCCTTACCATATAATAACATTTCCTTACAACTTCATCATTTAGATTCAATTATTAAATGTCTATGTGAAGTCTACCACAAGACATCTAAGCCTAACCTAGGCTCAACTTACTCACCACTTGGACATATTTGTCCATTCAAGACTAAAATGCCTTTAGATCTACTAAAATCATACCAAACACTTTTTTCAACAACAAATTTTAGATATACTAAATTATATTACCATAAATTAAGGTCACACACCTCTTTTTTTCTTTCAAAAATCACTATTTGTAAAAACGCAATTCATGAAAGATGGGAAGCATTGAATTATGCTAAGAAGCTTATATTCAAAAACTAAAAAACTAGTTATCATTGAAAATTAATATTCAACATTAATTCAATACTCATAATAAGGTTTGTTTTTAAGATAAGGTCAAAGCAATAAAAAAAAACTCAATCCTCCTAAAATACCTCACAAATATCTAATATTTTCTGAAGTATCAGTTTTATCCTTTTTATTATAAAATCTTTATGAAATACTAAACAAATTCTACAAATCCTAAAAACTTAACCTATGCTCAATTTAATCACTTATAACATAATAAAACTAATAAATAAGCCAAAACATAGATTACATGTAAAATGAATAAAGTACCCTTTCTTACTCATAAACATAAAAAATATAAATAAAATAGCAAACCCTTATAGAACTTCATAAAAATTTAACAAAATAATAAATATGAAAATATAACATTTTTTAGTCAGGTCTTCATCTATGAAAAATTAGAACATAAGTGCATGCACTGTGCTTAGTTCAACAGTATTTAGCAGGGTAAGCATAATAATGGAGCACATTAGAGTCATGCAAGTATACACGATTGATCTAAGTAATAAAGTGATGAGAGGATGTCGATCCTATAAGGACGAAGATGAATGAAATATGTTCACCAAAGTCAAGTATCCTATGAATCTACTTATGTAACTACCTGTTGGTAGGGTGATGATGAAAATGTAAGGATATAATAGAATGCTCAAGAAGTTAATATTATCAATGCAAGATACATGGGAAGGAATCAGAAGATAGAGTCGTGAGAGGAGAGTTGTTAACACCAAGTGTGTGTAACCTATGACAATTCATAGCATGTAGGGCTCAATGGATATTAATCCTCTTATAATCACTAGGTTTAACTCAGTGGTGAAACATACACTCAGGCTGTATCCATCACAGTGCATAAGCCTTAACAATGTCACGTAGTGATGTTTGGAGGATTAATGACAATGTCTCTTCACCCTTATGTGCCAACCCTATCACCATTTTTCATCGTAAGTTCTATATACTATCCCAGTTGATACAAAATTCAGACAAGTACCTAATGTGCTCAGCATTCAACACTTCGACAAATGTAGCTCAACAAAATAAAATATCATTTTACTCAACATGACTAGAATGTCAACAATTATAGCAACAAAAGTTTCCAAAATTTCCTTTCACTAAGAAGTTTAGCCAATGCTAAACTTCTTCCAGCTAACATAAAGTAAATAAGAGAAAGAAGGGAAAGACTTGGTAGATTATGGTAATCCAACCTCATCACTCCTTTTTCCTCTCTTGATTAAGCTCTACTGGGACTCTTCTTATTTTTTTCCCTTCCTCTACTACTCTTCCATTCACATTGTTATTTCTCTCTATTCGCGGATTCCTCAATCTCCCTTCTCGATGCTTGATTCTTGATTCTCTTGCTTGATACCTTTATGGGGTATTTATGATGTGCAACGGTGCAGATAGGACAAATGTTCCCTGATGCTGCAATGATTGGTTGTACCCTATTTTCTGGTGATAATGCCCTGTATTGGTCCCTTGGTGAATGCTGCTAACTTCAGAAAAATCATGCATTCTTCTTTTGTTGGCATGCAGACCTGTGATGGCAACTTGGTTGGTAGCTCCTAGAGTCTTAGTAGTGTGCAGATATGCTATGAGACACCGGGATATCACCGTTCCTATACATGTCTTGAAAGTAATTGAGTAAAATCATTAACCCTATGAGGTGTCATGAGAGTGGAAAGTGTCGTCAGTTCATAGGATAAAGGAGCTTTTTTTACGTTAAACTCAAGCGTGTCATGCGAGATCTCAGAAGGTGGAAAATTTGTTAAGAAGCACACCCTATGGATATCTCATGTGAAAAAAAAATCATAGACATAATGATACTCGTAGGATCTTTTAATCAAGTCAAATCCACTCATATCATGAATGGACCATTTCCCACTTAAAACCCCAAAAAATTAAAAATTTCATAACTTTCTACATGATTGGAATTAATTTTGAAATTTAAACACTTATCATATTTAGCACAATAAATGAAATGGAACTCATAAAAAATCCAAAAATGGCATCACATATGTAACATTAAAAAACTACCCATAAACTAACTTAATCTTACAAAAATCACGACTAACTCTAAACATAAGCAAAACCTAACATATTTTCTATCATATTTTACCTAAATATATCAATGAGTCCAATTATATCACCAAAATAATTTGAAAACAATAAGAACTAGTAAAAATGGTTCGAGTCT
This sequence comes from Tamarix austromongolica, assembly GCA_039764185.1. Lineage (NCBI taxonomy): Eukaryota > Viridiplantae > Streptophyta > Magnoliopsida > Caryophyllales > Tamaricaceae > Tamarix > Tamarix austromongolica. The sequence goes on from CM077817.1 coordinate 26,945,170, forward strand.
AAATATCACCCAAAATAGAGCAAAATGCACAAATCATCATCAAAACATACAAACTCATGCTAACATATAATTTCTACTATATAAAAGGTTATATAAAATCCCACAGTAAAGAAAAATAGAAATACAATCCCTTACCAAGTCTATAATCATGATCCTTTTAAAAATCCTTCAACACATAATAAAAGAATATACATAAGAACAACAAGAACCAAGCTTAATAAAAGTTAAGATGAGAAGCCTAAACCCTTCAAAAGAGGAGAAATAGCAAGAGATTATAGGTGTTAATATCAAAATTTGACCAAAGATCTAACCTCCTTTAATTAACTAAAATTTAAAAAAAAACTTTATCAAAGGATTCTAAAAGTTTATTGATGAAGAATCAAGGTTGAAAAAGAGAATGGCCAAAATGGAAAGGAAGAAAACAGAGAGTGTAATACCCCATATTTTTCTAACCCTAATTACTATGTAATTAAACTCGTAATCCACTTTTAAAAAAATCTATCTATAAATTTCAAGCCATTTATTTTAAATTTGAGCTTTCCAATATTTCTTTGATTTATTTGTGGGATACCACACTTTTACGCAAAATCTTCGATCATATAGTTTTTATATTTTTCAATTCATTATAAAATTTTAATTTATTTATAAAAATATTTTCAATCATATTATTTTATTTTGATAATTTTTTCAAAATTTCCTAGCCTTTAACTAATTATTTATTTACTTGTAAACATATTTTAATCGTTTGTGAACAAATATAATTTTTATAAAAAAATTCTAAGTCGTATCTCAATCATTTTAACTCTCCAAATTTTTTTTGCATATTAAAATATTATAGGTTTCAAAAATATTTCCAAAAAATTTTAAGTTCATTTGTTCCTTCTGAATTATAAAGTCGTAGAAATTTTCATTTTCCACAAGAGACTATTTTCCCCGGTTTCTTTATTTTAATCTATTTGAACTTTATGGAATTATTATGCATGTTTTAAACCCTTTGGACCTTTCATTATTCATTTCGTGCATTTGTAAAAAAGAAAAAAAATGTTTCTACAAATTATCCATTTTTTTTATTTTTACTTGTTTTCATCCATCGAGCTTTAATACAAAATATTTTTATTTCACACATTTTAATATTTTTTTTGGTAATTTTAAGTCTTTTTTATATTTTATTTCCATTGGCATCTAATTTTGAGCATAATTTGCACTTTAAACCGCTAAACTAAATCTAACAAGTTTTCTAACCATCTAGTTGGGTTCTAACTAAACCATAACTACTATAAAATATTATTCCATCATAATTAACTTAGGTTAACAAAATCCTCACCTAAAGTAAATGATCATTATTATCTTTGTACTTAATGTTAAACCTACACTAAAACCCTTCATTCAATTACCAAGGAAATAATATTAGGCAAGCTATTTACCTATCATATCAGGCCTAATTGGTCTCATTTCTCAAACCCCTATTCATGCCTCTTTACCCTTGCATAAAATTGTGCATAAAATTATAAGACTTAGGCAAGCTATTTACCTATCACATCAGGTCTAATTTTATGCATAAAATTGTTGGATTTTTTCCTTATTTATCTTTACATGCGACCGGTTGGTTGCTTGGGTGGGCGAATCAATGAGCCCACTTTTGATTCTTCCATCCACTTCATTTCTTGATAATTTCTCTTGATTTTTATTGGTTTTGAATCCTTTATTTGCATATTACGTTTACCAACTCTTTTCCCCTTTGTTTTGTGGCTTCTTCTCCCATATTTTGGCCATTTCCCTAATTTGTGTTATTGCTACAATATGAACTATTATGGTAAAATCTTTCATGGCTTGCCACTACTCTTGTGCCCTGTTCTATGCCACCTCCCTCCACTCTTCCTATAGGGTTTTCTTGTCTTCCAAACTTCCTTAACAACCCCCATTCATTCCCTCTATTTTCTCCTAGGTTGTGAGTTGTTTTAGGTGGTGGTGGTGGTGATTAATAGTGTTGTTTTGCTTTTGCTAATCTATATTATCCTTTCTTCTCCTTCTTGAGTATTACTCATTTACCCTTTCTCATTTAATTTACACTCCCTTTCTAAATTCTATTTATTTCTAATTCTTCTTATTATGTGTTTGAAGGTGCTTAAGTGGGTAAAGAGGAAGTGGTTAGGAGTTTTCACTTTCTTAAAGATTATCTTAGAATTATTATTTTCTTACTCTCTTAATATATAATTTATCTTAATATATCTCTTAAATTTTTGGTGTAAATGAGCACATTGTAATATGTGGTATGTATGCATGTTAAGCATGTTACTCTATAAATTAGCATGATTCAATGATGTAAGCTTATATTCATATATTATGTCTTGTTATTATTTTATGTGAAAATGGATTAAGTAGAGAGCATGTTAAAATGTTAACTACATATTCATGCATGGTATTACATAGTTAAAAGCATATATGTGTGTAATACATACGTACATATATATATATATATATGTTAGTATTTAATAGTGTTGACATGCATTTTGGTTAAAATGGATTAAGGGAATGTTTGGTGATTTCAAATTTTTACATTTCTAGGGGTAAAATTATCATAATAGTGAGGTTTTTCTAAATTAGAAGCCATAGTGTGTTCATTAGGTCATTCACATATAATTCCATATATTAAAAGTCTTAATTTTGAGTTATATAACTAAAGTTTTGATTAAAATAATTTAAATGCACTAAGTGAATAAATTTAGATAATTATGATTAGTATCAGTTAAGGCTTTATAATAAAATGAGCATAGAAAATCTAAAGGGTAAAACTATTAATTTATGTCTTTAATTTTGAGTTAAACTTCATGAGGTGTATAGGCGTTGTATTGAATTTAGTAAATTGATGAGTTTAAATTGGTGGTTAAATGGCTTAAATAAAGTTTTAGGATTAGTATAGACACTTTAGTCTTTTTTATGTTTAATATAATCTTCTTAGGTTGTGTTTGGCTTTAGGAAAACCTTATGGACTTTACTAGGTGAAACTCTTGACTTAAGTGGGTTATTTCATTTATTTATGTTTTCTTGAAGAGTTAGCTTAGTGATTATATAAATTCCTTATTTGTTATTTCATTTGGAGTTTGTCTTTATCAACCTTAGTGTACTTATAATTTCATGATAAGAACACAATTGTTAGAATGAATTTGCATAAATGATGGATGGAAAGTAATGGTGATAGTATTGAGCATCTTGTGAGCCATCATAGTTAAGTGTTCAAATGATATCTATCTGATGAAATATTAAAACAAAAGATCACATGATTCATGATTGAACTTAACCTCCATACCACTAGATAAAATAATGGCTAGGAGTTATATGCCCTAGAAGGTGCATTATGATGTTGTTATTTCTACCCTAGTTCTGTGAAACCCTGGTATCCCTAATATATTCTGTACATGACCATTCTATCAATCTATAGGAGGTATGCATACTTTAGGATTAGATGTTAGGTAGTGGCTCAGATGCATTTTTCCCTAAGAAGGTACATTTATGCCAATCTCTGTTCCATTAGATACAATAGTGTCTCAGGTGTATTATACTCTAGGAAGGTAATTTATGTTGTTGTTTTCATGTACTTAATGTGATTAATTTTGGAATGTTATGATCACTAAATAAAGATAATAACTGGGCTATTATATTTATACTTATTCTCATGCCTATGAACATGATCTTTATGTGTTATTACATGTCTTAATTTATGTATATCATGATCAACATACAACTTGATATGTCTTATGAGTAACCTAGCTTACTAGTATGCTTTTGTATTGATACTGTTTTATGGTCACTACTTATTCCATGAGCATGGGATAGTGTTGTTTAAAGATGTTGTTGATTTTTTGTGTTTGTTGTATTAATTGTAGTGAGTGGCTATTGGGTACAATAATAGATTGTCATCTTATTTGATATTGTTCTTTTGTTTTGGAGTTTTCTCCCTAAATATATTTTTAATGCACTCCATTTAATATCCTTACTTCCTCTTTTTGTAATCCTGTATCATTAAGTCAAGTACTTCCTACGCTTGATTTTGGTATTTACTTTTAGCCTTGCATTTGACATAGATTGTGTATAAATAGTACATTCTCTATGTTGAATGCATCATAACACTCCTGAGTTTTGTATTTTGGCTTCCAAAAATATTTAAGAAAAAATATTATCAAAATTTGGGAGTGTTACAAAGAGATTTTTCCTAAATGGGGAGGAAAAGAGAAAAGAAATAACAAAGGTGAATACTGGCTAAATGACTTAAGTGTTAAGAAAAGTCAGAAACTTAAGCGGTAAGTCTTTGAGGGATATTTTTCAAAATAATCTAACAAAAGATGTAGTGGGAATGGGCCCAGTCATATGGGGATAAATGAGTGGCTCAAAATATACATTATCACAAATTAAAGGTTGTGATGAATTCTCATAAAATATACATAAGAATGGAAGCATAAAGGTTAGCCTCAATGATTTATTATGTAAAAAATATCTAATCAAATAAAAATATGATAAAAATAATGATATCAAATTTTAAATCATTTAGAGCTATAGAAAATTAAAATATAGTGATTCTTTAAATTTCACAATTTTTTAAGGACCAAAAAGGTCTTTTAGGGCTTAAAAAGCATGATTAAGGTATATTAGTATGATAAACAGTATCTTTATGCCAACAACTTATTTTTTTTCATTTTGGAAAAAGTCTGTAAAACTCAAAAAAAATATTAAAAACTAAAATATCGATATAAAAATACTCTCAAGAGAGCTTAGATGACAAAAGTGGCTTAGAAGTCTCATGAGACGCAAAATTGTCGAGAAAGACTAAGAGGCCTTGAATGAATAATCTAAAATTGTAACTAAGTTAAGAAAATTTTTAAAGGATGCAATATAACATCAAAATAAGTACATTTGTTACTAAATAATACAAATCCTGAATAAATCACGTTTTCAAAAGACATGGTATTATAAGTACTTAGAGTTATGTATATGTAGGGGTACAAGAGCAATTCTAGAGTTGTAATTAGGGTATTTCCACTATATAGTTAATTCATGGGACTTTAATATAGAATTATTGATGGAGGAACATCTAATAAACCTCAGTAGGTTGAATAAATAGCAACCTTGATGATGGAACCGATCATTCTTGAAGCTTTTGAAAAGCTCCCCCCCCCCCTCAAACTCTAATGTTTCTAATGACTTCTTGAGTAATTCTTGTAGGATTATGACATGTTTCCAAGAATGGTGAAAATTTTGAATCAACATTAAAATACAAGTGCTACAAGAAAAATTAAGATAACATAAGTTGTTTCACACATGGATAACAAAGCAAACAAGCTTCAACTCAAGATCTAGTTGTCATTTTATGTAATTAGGGTCTTTGTTAGCTTTGTTATTTTATGTGTAACAATTGGTTGTATTGTATTAATTTGAATCATGATCACATTTTTAATGACCTATGTATACACAATTAAGGGTTTTTTAGGCAATTTGATGTTGTTAGCAACTAAACTAAGTTAGTTAGATTTGGTTGTTAGTAAAATGGATATGTTGTTCCAACTAACATCTATTTTAGTTATTAGATAGTCTAAGCTAGTTAGTAATATACTTCATTAGTTATAATTAGTTTTAACTACCTTCTACTTGTTGCCTATATAAGGCCTAAACATGTATATACATGTAATAATTTAGAAATTTCAAAATCAAAGCAAGTAAGAAATTAAGTGTATTCCCTCTTTTTGAATGAGGGTTCAATAATCTTTATGAGATTGAATTTACATTAATAGGATTACTTTATGTGTTTCTATTAGTACCCTTTGAAAGTGTTCTTTGTGAGACATTCATATTTATAATTTTTATTCACATCCTTATCTAATTCGAATCATCATCCTTCAACACGTTCAATCAATTAGTTTGAATCTTCAAACAAAAGCTTCGCCTTCTTTTCTCATCATTATCCATATCAATTATACTGATGTTGAACCACTTGATAATCAAAGTTGTTTGATAATGAAGTTAAACCAGACATAAACATAGACCAAATTAGTTGAACCACTTAAATACTTACATTTTTACTTAATTATAAAGCTAAAGCATACTACTACCCTTTGCTACACTACAAATCATGTTTAAGTATTTAAGGTTGAAAAAAAACCTTACAAATTGTTTATCCTAAAAATTTTCAATAGTTTGATCATTTTAAACTCTCTCTCTTAAGTGTGACGTATGAACCATGACAAAATAATTTGAAATGATAAACCATGGTTTGATGTCGTATTATTTCACATAGTAGTAATACATAGAGATGAGAATTTTTATTTCTCAAAAGAAGTATGTTGTTGATCTCTTAATGAAATTTGGTATGCTTGGCTTCAATCCCATGAGAAATCTTATGGAAGTTAGAATAAAATTATCAAACAATGATAATGTGTCTTAGTTGACTCAACTTGTTTTAAGCAACTGGTTGGCAACTTTACATATCTAACATGCACTAGACTCGATATCTCTTATGGAGTTGGGATGAATAATAGGTTTTTGGAATCTCCTTGACAATCTCATGTTGCCAAAATAATTTTTTAGTGCCTAAAGGTAAGTCATGACCATGGTTTATTCTCTACTTTAACTAAGTAATATGCCCTTGTAAGATACTATAACAGTGACTAGGGGAGACTTACATGATTGTAAAAGCACCTTAGTATACTATTTTAAGTTTGAGAATATAAATTTCTCATGGGTAGATAAAAATATATCAATTGTTGCACTTTCAACTTGAGAAGTGAAGTATGTTGCAATTACATCAAGTGCTTGTTAAGCTATCTCATTAGGTCTTTGAATGAACTAGATGTATGTTCTATAGAGAATTCTTATGAATATTTTTATTAATAATGTCTCTATAGTTACGTTATTCAAGAATGTTGGTGTACTTGGACGGATGAAAAGTTTAAAGATTAAGTACTTAACATTCTTACCAAGCCACTAAAGTCTAAAGCCTCCATAAAACTAAAGCAAAAGATGGGAATGACTACAATGATGAATCAAGATTAATTGGAAGGGGGATGTTAATGTGTAGTCCTAATTCTTAGATACTTATTTAATGACACGTCTTTCATTTTAATTAGTTATCTATTGGTTTTTTAAATTTTAGTTCAATTAGTTAAATGGAAGTCCTACTATTGTGCTATGTAATTAGTAGTGACCATTTCTCTAGTTAAAACAAAACTTTCACTACTAATATATTAATTTTTCACAAAAAAAAGTTATAAAAAATATATTAATATGGATATCTATGTATAAAGTAAAATTTTCGAAACATTATGGTATTATTTTTTAATTTTAAATAAATCTAAAGTAAAAATAACTAACTAGAATAAAAATTAAAAAAAATAGTATTGTAGCACCTATTGCATGGTGCTAGGCCATATAATAGGTTTCATTATATAAATTGACACTTTGGAACTAATGATCCAAGTTTAAAGCTTCTCCAAGCATTGGGTATCATTTGTAATGTTCATAGACACAACTTTATTATGTATAACTTATACATATCAGATTCATTCACTACTACCATAGATAGGAGCTTGCTCTAGTTAACCCTTTTATTAATAACCTTTGATACACCTTTTTTTGTTACTAGATAATTATTACTTATAAACAAACACTTATGACTAGTGGTGTGATTGATATCTTCACTAAAGACTGCCATTTATATTATGCTCTTTATGTTCAAACTTCATGGTTTTCAATTACGTTGAAGTTTGAACCTTCATGAAGACCTTGTCTGATTCCCTCAATTTTCATTATTGTAGTTGATTAATTATTTACTTTGAATCTCAATCGCCTTCGATAAGTCTAATAAATAGAATGTTATCCTATATTCAGTTTGTTGGATTCTCTTCATACCTAAACACATACGAAGTTTTGATGGATATATGACCTAGAACCAATCATACTTGATGATTTATATGTTCATATTTATTGATTGTGCTTATTAATAAAAAAAAATATCATTTGATGTTATTTATTCAAATGTTGTTATCCCTTTGAGTAATTATTTTTTATGTAGATAATCGAGCATGTGAATGGATTGTGGAACTCTAATAAATGATAGAAAGATTATTATTCAGGAATTGTCTCTAGTCTAGTATCATCAAATTAAGGGATATTAGTGATCATAAGACTAGTATGTTGATTAGTTAATGATCATAATCCACTAATCATTGATATGAGATATCAAATTAAGGGATATTAGTGATCATAAGACTACATAGAATATTGTGTAAAAATGTCATTAGTATTCTCTAAATAGTATATAGTCCTTTGACCTGAGATCATCATATATGCCGGTATAGTTATCATCATGTTTTGACTTTTCCAAATTTTACCCTTATTATAGGTGATCATAAAAGTAAAGATCATACATGGTGTAAATCATATAGAGGCATATAGTTGATCAATATGAGATTTGTCCCTATCGTGATATGAGAGAGATATCTTTGGGCCTCTCAACCAATATGACTGATGTTAGCATGGCCATATGCAAATGAGGTGTCATTTATTCAAGGTTAGTCTTACTTGGTAATCGAGAAAGTGTGTGATTGAACACAACAAGGATGATACAATCAATGCCTTGTGTTCAATCTAAATAGTATGTGACAAAAGGATAAATATCCGAGTTATAAATTGGTTGTGTCGAGCATATGATATTTGCGTAACTTGGGTAGTCATAACATTTTTCTAGAGACCTCTTATGATTTGTGGGCCTGAAAGGAGTTTCGTTGCACTTCCAACATTACGTGAACCTATAAGGTTGCACACCAAACGAATTGGATTAGAAACGGACTATAAATTGGGTAAGATAAGATATTAATATGATTAATATCTCTTTAAGCCTAAGTGGGATGAGATTTTAATATTATAAATATCTCTTTTAAGCCCAAGTGGTTTTAATGTGGTTAAAACCCATGTCCAAAGCAACTCTAGTGGCCTAGGGTTTTGATATAAATACCCAAACTAGGGTTTTATTATATATAACTCTCTTGGTCTCTCTCTCCATTAGATGGGTGAACTATCTAGATACCATAGCATAATTCTTTACAAAACTAAGAGTGATCTCATTGGCACTAGCACGCATCTCTAGTGATCTAGATTTGTAGTGTGTGGATACCGATGGAAGTGTGACCCAATTCACACTTGCTTAATCAAACAAGTTTGAAACCTAGCAACGGGAGTAATCACAAATTGGATCAAGAAGTGGATTGATTTATCCTCATCTTTAAACTAATATTGATTCAATCAACAACCTAGTCCAAGCGACTAGCAAGTTCGTTATTAATCTAGCATGTGTCCTTTAGTTTATTTTAGCCTTTAATTTTATTCTGCTGCATTTTTTTGTTTAAAATTGTTGAGTGGTATCAGAGCTTGCTTTTTGTGATTATTGTTGTCCTTTTGAATATGTTTTAGTATCAATCTAGTTAGATTCCATCTCTCCATATCGATCTAATCTTTCTATTCATTAATTGAATTGATTAGTTCGATCTAATTCAATAGGCCTAACTGATTTGTTCTAATTGATTCAGCTTTTTGATTAAAATTAATTTATTGATTATTTGGATTAATTGAATTGATTAAAATTGATTCAATCTAACTAAATAGATCCAATTGATTTAATATGTTATATGTACCCTTATTAATTTCATTTATTTTAGTTTATAAAGTCAAATTGTTTGAATGTTTAATTTCATGGATTTGTAATTGGCGATTAAGCAATTTTGAGATGGTTAAGCGTTTCATTAAGTAGATTCAAATGGTTTGATCTCTTAATTCCATGAATGTGTAAAGACTATTGCTAATAACATTTAATGGGGCTAGACTAATGTTATTACTCTTATATTGCCTATTTAATGATGTTAGGCTAATTTAATTATTTTAGTAACCCCTATTCAAAAAGGTTAAATTAATGTGATTAATTTAATATAGGATAACTAAATGGCATTTAATTGGTGTGGTTGAGTCTAATGGAGATTAGATGGTTTTATGATTGATTTGATCAATCCATTATGGTTTTCCTATGGAAATTAATCAATGTGGTTAATTAATGTGATCACTTTGTTACATTTAGTCCAATAAATTAATTTAACTACCGCTGCTAGGGTACTACCCCTTGACCCCACGTTATATATTTTGCATGTGCTTGTATGATACTTTATGTGATAAGTGTATGAGTATATGTACAGAGTAGTTATTCATAGTGATATAGCATGACCTGTGTAATATGACTTGCGTGTCGCTATGTATTTTTGTGATGGTTTTAAGGCCTGCGAGTTATTAAGTATTTTTGTAAATATTTCCTTTCATTAATATATCACTTGTACTTTAGGGCCCCGTTTGTCTTTATCCTTAGATCTATCAGCTAGATCATTAGGAAAAAGTGTACATCCTAAATGATAAGAGTCCAGCAATTGGAGCAAAGGAGTTTCCTTGAAGAGTTCAAGATCGGTTGTGTTCAAAGATCATAAGTGGCAATTGGTTGCTAGTTTATTTTATTTAGGGGTCATGCTATATCACACTTATTCTTCTATTTTTATTTATTTGTAATTTCTGTGTAGATATCATTTGTGAATATTTTTAATATGTAGTCGTTCCCTTTAATATAATTCTTAAATGCTCTCACAATACCTCATGTTATTATCACCAGTACCATCATTTAATGGTTCTGTCAAGCAAGGCACTCATGATTATCTCGGTTAGATAGTTTGTGATGATTGTCATTGATTAAAGGTATTAGTTAAACTTCACAAGGCCATCAAAATAGTTTTGGCCATTGAGGCATAAGATTGTGAATGTCAAGACATTAGATGTCCCCTAACAACTAGGATTTACATAGGATATATTTAGCAAGGCGTTGCTTACCTAAATTACTAATACCTTAGGCGATAAGCCAAAGATTACTTAAGCATTAGTGATTATGGGTCCTAGCCTGCTATATTTCAAAGGGACAATAAAATTTTGTGGGAGATTATTTTACTTTTACGAGTATATAGAACCCAATTATTTGATAAGCACATTTTCAATATGTGTATATCTTTTGGTAACACCAACACCATTTCACTATGATCGGTCCTTGAGAAGAAAATATTAAATGGAAATAATATCCTCGACTAGCATAGAAATTTGAGAATAGTTCTCACTCTATAAAGGAAATAATATATCCTTGAAAAGGCAGTCCCTAAGGAACCGACAGCTAATGCCCCTCGTGTTGATAAAGCCGCTTATTGTAAGTACAAAGATGAGTCTTTGGATGTGGCTTATCTAATACTATCTTGCATGAACTCATAATTTCATAAACAATTTTAGTGTATGGTTGATTCCCATGCTCTCATCATTGAACTCAAGAACTTGTTTGAGAAATAAGCTCGAGTTGAAAGGTTCCAGAATACAAACGCGGTGTTCTCATGCAAGCAAGCAGAAGGGAACCTAATTAGTCCACATGTTCTCAAGATGATTGGCTATGTTTATTATCTTGAGAGATTGGATGTTCTAATTAGCCAATAGTTGGCTACATATTTGATCCTACAATCATTTCTTGAGTCATATGATCAGTTCATCATGAACTATATCATGCATGATCTCAATAAATCCATGACTGAGTTACGTGGGATGCTTAAGACTATTGAATATAACATTAAGAAGCAAAATAATGTTCTAATGGTTTAAAAGGGAAAACATTTCAATATATTTTGTAAAGGAAAGGGAAAGGATGATCCCAAAGGCAAAGGTAAAGCTCCATTTAAGAAATAGAACAAATACAACAAGATCAACCCCAAGCCTGGATCAACTGCTGACTAATAGTTCTTCTATTGCAAAAAGTCTTGGCACTTGAAGAGAAACTGCAAGAAATACTTGGAAGATAAGGATAATGGTCATTTGAAACTGAAGCTTTAGGTATTTTTGTTACAGAAGTAAGTGTTATTACTTCTACTTCTTTATTGATATTAGATACCGAATGTGGATCTCACATTTGTATAATTGTGCAAGGTCTAAAGGAGAGTAGAAAAATGGCAAAAGGATAATTGAACCTATGTGTTGGGAATTTAGTCAAGCTGTAGGAATGTTCAATTTAACTTTGCCATCAAGATTGATTCTAGAACTCAATAATTATTACTATGTACCCACTATAAATAGTAGCATCATTTATATTTCTTGTTTGGACAAGGAAGGTTTTCACTTCATTATTAACAACAACAGTTGTTCCTTTTATTTGAATGAGGTGTTTTATGGTTGTGCCCAAATGAATATTGGACTTTATGTTCTAGATCTTGATATGCCTATTTATAACATAAATACTATATGATTCAAATCTAATGATTCAAAACCCACATACCTATGGCATTGTTGTTTAGGAAATATAAATTAGAACCTCATTATAAAGCACCATAAAGATGGACTTCTACACTCATTTGATTTTAAATTATTTGACACGTGTGAGTCTTGTTTATTAGGAAAAATGACAAAGTCCCCATATTCTGGACACACTCAAAGGGCTAATGAATTATTGGACCTTATACATACTGATGTTTATGGACTAATATATTCAAATACTAGAGGAGGATTTCAATACTTCATCATGTTTACTGATGACTTTAGTAGATATTGTTATGTTTGTCTAATGAAAAATAAACATGAATCCTTTTAATAGTTCAAAGAAGTTCATAATGAAGTATAGAACCAACTTGGTAAAACTATTAAGTCTCTTCGATCAGATCAAGGAGGTGACGATTTAAGACAAGTTTTTGATGACCATCTCAAAAGAAGTGAAATAGTTTCACAACTCACTCCACCAAGTACTCTATAGTGGAATGGTGTATCTAAAATGAGTAATTGAACTTTATTAGAAAATTCTTAAGTACTAAAGAATGTTCTTGACTATAGTCTAGTGACTCTCACTAGGGTCAAACTGGAATCTGCTCAACATGCTAATGGCATATGAGACATCTGGGCGAGGGCAGAACATGGCATACTTGATAGAACTAATGGCTAAAGTGTATGGAATTCTACTCATGTTGTCTCTCTCATCCTGTGTATGAGGACACTGAGTCTTGCTAAGAGTCAAACCATGTTACATAGGTAAAAAAACCTCTCTTAGAGTCTTGCATATTGTACCCATAGAGGATCATATCAATATAAGTACTCTGACTTAATCTATTCAACTTTCTTGATCCATCCCTATAGATCTTAATCCCTATAATATAGGTTGACTCACCAATATCCTTCATTGAAAATGATTTTGCTACCAATTGCTGATGGAGTACGTGGTGTAGTGAGTTGTGAAACTATTCCACATCATTTGAGATGGTTATCAAAAGCTTGGCTTGTCGATTGAAGAGCCTTAATAGTTTTACCAAGCTGGTTCTGTACTTCATTCTAAAATGAATTATACTTTTTAAAGGATTTATGTTAATTTTTTCATAATATAAACGTAACTATATCTAATAGAGTCATCAGTAAACATGATGAAGTACTAAAACCCTCCTCTAGCAATTGAACTTATTGGTCCACAAGCATCGCTATGTATGAGGTTAAATAATTCATTAGCCCTTTGAGTGTGTCTAGAAAATGGGGACTTGGCCATTTTCCCTAATAAACAAGACTCACAAGTTTTAAATGATTAAAAATCAAATCAATGTAGAAGTCCATCTTTATAGAGCTTCATAATGCAACTCTTATTTATATATCTTAAACAATAATGCTAGAGGTAAGTAGGACTTGAATCATTAGATTTGAATCTCTTAGTATTTATTTTATATAGCGGCATATTAAGATTTAAAACATAAAGATCATTATTGATTCGGGCACAACCATAAAATGCTTTATTCAAATAAAAAGGAGAAACTATTGTTCCTAATAATGAAGTGAAAAGCTTCCTTTTTCAAACAATAAATAGAAATGATGTTCCTGCTTAGAGCAAGTAAATAATAACAATTATTGAGTTATTGAATCAATCCTAATGGAAAAACTAAATTGAACCTTCCTACAGCTTGAGAAGCAACTCTTGCTCCATTTCCAATGCATAGGTTCAATTCTCCTTTTTCCATTCTTCCACTCTCCTTTAGACCTTGCACATTTATACAAATGTGAGATAACTGTCTGGTATATAATAACCATGAAGAAGTAGCAGTAGCATTTACTTCTATAATAAAAATACCTAAATCTCCGGTTTCAATTAAACTATTCTTTATATCTTCCAAGTATTTCTTTTAGTTTCTCTTCCAGCTCCCAAAATTTTTGTAATAGAAGCACTGTTGGTCAGCACTTGGTCCAGGCTTAGGGTCGGTCTGGTTGTGTTTGTTCCAGTTCTTAACTGGAGCTCTATCCTTAACTTTGCGATCGGCCTTTCCTTTTCCTTTACCAACTCCCTTGAAACCTCTTTCCCTTTTGAACCATTAGAACATTATTTGTCTTCTTAATTTTCTTTTCATCAGTCTTAAGCATCCCATACAACTTATTCAGTGATTTATTGAGACCATGCATATTATAGTTCATAACAAACTAATCATATGACTCAGGCAATGATTGTAGGATCAAATCTGTAGCCAGCTTTGGTTAATTAGAACATCCATTCTCTCAAGATAATCAAAATAACTAATCATCTTGAGAACATGTGGACTGACTGGGTTCCCTTCTGCCAGCTTAGATAAGAACAATGTTATTGTAGTCTGAAACCTTTCAACTCAAGCTTATTTCTCAAATAAGTTCTTCAGGTCTATGATGAGAGCATGGGCATCAACCATATGCTTAAACTGTTTATGAAGGTTTGATTTCATGCAAGATAGCATTAGACAAGCTACATTTGTGCTTACTATAAGCAGCTTGCTCAACATGAGGGGCAAAAGATGCCAATTCCTAAAGGACTATTGTTTGAAGGACATAGAATTTCCTTTCTTGAGTGAGAACTATTCTCAAATTTCTATGCTAGTCAAGGAAGTTATGTGCTTACTATAAGCAGCTTGCTCAACATGAGGGGCATAAGATGCCAATTCCTAAGGGACTATTGTTTGATGGACATAGAATTTCCTTTCTTGAGTGAGAACTATTCTCAAATTTTTATGCCAGTCAAGGAAGTTATTTCCATTTAATTTTTTTCTTCTGAAGGACTGATTGCAATGAAAAGGTGTTGGTGTTATTATTTTCCATATTAATCTACAATAAAATACATTTTAATATTTAATATGTGCTTATCAAATAAGTAGATTCTATATACTCACAAAAGTAAAAGAATCTCCCACTAAATTTCATTTTCTCTTTGAAATCTAATAAGCCAAGACCTATAATTCACTAGTTCTTAAGTAAGATTTGGCTTATTGCTTAAGGTATTAGTAATTTAGGTAAGCAACTCTTCAAGGAAACTCCTTTTCTCCAAGTGTTGGACTCCTATCATTTAGGATGTACACTATTTCATAATGATCTAGCTAATAGCTCTAAGAATAAATACAAAGGGGGTCCTAAAGTACTAGAGATCTATTAATGAAAGGAAATTTAAAAAATTATTAACAACTCGTAGGCTGTAAAACTATTACAAAAACACATAACGATATATAGGTTGTGTTCTATGAAGCTATGCTATATCATTATGAACAACTACTTTGTACCTTTACTCATACATTTATCACATAAAGTATCATATAAACACGTGAAGAAAAAAAAAAGATAACATAGGGTCAAGGGGTAGTGTCCCAATGGTAGTAATTAATTTAATCACATTAATTTATTAGATTAAACGTAACAGATTGATCATATTAATCACTTTTAATGGGAAACACATAACAGAGTGATCAAATAAATCCTAAAAATGTCCAATCTCCATTGGACTCAACCGCCCCAATTAAATCCCATTTAATTGTCCCATATTAAATTAATCACATAAATTTAACCTTTTTGAATAGTAGTTACTAAAATAATTAAATTAGCCTAACCTTATTAAATAGTTAATACAAGATTAATAACATTAGTCTAGCCCCATTAAATGTTACTAACAACATTCTTTACACATTCATGGATTTAAGAGATCGAACCACTTGAATATACTTAATTAAACATTCAATCAATTCAAAATTGCTTAATCAATAATTATAAATCCATGAAATTAAACATTCAAACAATTTAACTTTCTCGACTAAAATTAATCAAACTAATAAAGGTGCATATAACATATCACATCAATTAGATATTTTCAATTAGATTGAATCAATTTAGATCAATTCAATTAATACAATTAATCACTGAATAAATTCTAATGAAAATTTTGAATCAATTAGATCAAATTGATGAGGTATATTGAATTAGATCAAACCAGTCGATCCAATTAATCATTAAAAGGATTAGATTGAAATGGGGAGATCGAATTAAACCAGAGACAAACTAAACCACATTCAACAGGTCGAAAGTAATCATAGAAAGCAAGCTCCAATACCACTAAAGGATTTCAGCCAACAAAAATAATGATGTAGAATAAAATCGAGGGCTAAAATAAACTCAATAATACATGCTAGATTAAGAACGAACCTGCTAGACACCTAGGCTATGTTACCAATTGAATCATTTTCAGTTAGAAGATGAGGATTATTTCATCCACTTCTTAATCTAATTTTTGATTACTTCAATTGCTAGGTTTCAAATTTATTTGATGGAGAGAGTGTGAATTGCATCACACCTCCACCGATATCCTCACACTACAAATCTGAATCACCGGGGATGCGTGCTAGCGCCAATTAGATCGCTCTCAATTTTGTGAAGAACTATGCCATAGTGGCTAGATAGTTCTCTCATCTAAAGGAGAGAGAACAAGAAGGTTATTTATAATAAAATTCTATCTTGGGTATTTATATCAAAACCCTAGCCCACCATAGTTGCTTTGAACTTGGACTCTAATCACATTAAAACCACTTGGGCTTTAAAGAGATATTTATCATATTAAATTCTCATCCCACTTGGACTTAAAGAGATATTAATCATATTAATATCTCTTCTTACCTAATTTATAGTCCGTTTTTTATCCAATTTGTTTGGTGTGCAACCTTATAGGTTCACGAAATGTTGGCAGTGGACCAAAACTCCTTTTGGGCCCAAAACAGTTCTTGAATAATAATCTTTATGTCATTTAGTAAAGTTCCACAATCCTATCACATACTTGATTATCTATAAAAAAATAATTACCTAATGGGATAAGAACATTTGAATAAATAACACCAAATGTTCTTTTTATTAATAAGCCCAATCACTAAATATACAAATATAAATCATCAAGTATGATTGGGTTTAGGGTATATCTCCATCATTAGGATTATGTATGATTAGTCCTAGTGCAAACGGGAGACTAATGGCAATATTTCCTAACACCAATCATACTTGATGATTTCTATTTTCATATTTAGTAATTGTGCTTATTAATAAAAAAGATCATTTATTGTTATTTATTAAAATGTTTTTATCCCTTTTAGTAATTATTCCTTATGTAGATAATCGAGTATATGAATTGATTGTGGAACTCTATTTAATGATAGAAATATTATTATTCAAGATTTTTCTCTTATCTAATATCATCTAATGAAGAAATATTAGTGATCATAATGCTATTATGTTGATTAGTTGATGATCATGTTCCATTGATCATTGATATGAGATATCAAACTAATAACATAGATATATGTTATGTAACATGGTATTGGAACAACCCAGGAGGAGGACACTGCATTAAATATTATGTAAAAGTGTCACTAGAGTTCTTCAAATAGTATATAGTCCTCTAACTTGAGATCTTCGTATATGCCGGTATGATTATCATCATGTTTGGAATTTGCCAAACATTTCCCTTATTAGGGGTGATCATAAAAGTAATGATCAAACATGGTGTGAATCATATAGAGGTGTATAGTTGATCAAAATGGGATTTGTCCCTCTCATGATATGAGAGAGATATCTTTTAGGGCCTTAATAAGTATTACCGATGTAAGCATGGCCATGTGTAAATGAGGTGTTGTTTGTTTCAGTTTAGTCTTACTTGGTGATCGAGAAAGTGTTTGATTGAACATGACAAGGATGATACAATCAATGCCTTGTGTTTAATCTAATTATCGTGTGACAAAAGGATAAATATACAGATTATAAATAGGTTGTGTCGAGCATATGACATTTACATAATTTGGGTAGTCATAACGTCTTGCTAGAGACCTCTTATGATTTGTGGGTCTGAAAGGATTTTTGGTCCACTACCAACATTATATGAACCTAAGTACACCAAATGAACTGGATCAAAAATGGACTATAAATTAGCTAAGATGAGATGTTAATATGATTAATATCTCTTTAAGCCCAAGTGGGATGAGATTTTAGTATGATCAATATCTATTTAAAGCCCAGGTGGTTTTAATGTGATTGAAACCTAAGTCCAAAAACTCAATGGTGGGCTAGGGATTTGATATAAATACCCAAGCTAGGGTTTTATTAGAAATAACCCCCTTTCTCTCTCTCCTTCAAATGAGTGAGCTATGTAGCCACCATAGCATAGTTTTTCATGAAATTGAGAGTGATCTTATTGGCACTAGCACACATCCCCCAACGATCTAGATTCGTAGTGTGTGGATACAGTGGAGGTGTAACGCAATTCACACTCACTTGATCGAACAATTTTAAAAACTTGTGATTGGAGTTATCACAAATTAGATCACGAAGTCGATCGAATCATCTTCATCTTCAAACTAAAATTGATTCAATTGGTAACCTAGTTGAAGTGACTAGCAAGTTTATTCTTAGTCTGGCATGTGTTCTTGGGTTTATATTAGCCCTCAATTTTATTTATCTGTATTATTTTTCATTGGGTAAAATCCTTTAAGTTGAGCCTATATCAAATTCATATAATAACAATATATCATCACTAGTTGTTGCTAGAGAAGTATCATTAGAAACTTAGTTTATGGAGTTGAATTGAGTAGTTTTATTAGAGTTTTGGAGTATTTTCATTAATTGAAATGAGTAGCTTTGCTGGAAACTTAGAGTATTTTCATTGACTAAAAATGATCAGATTTATGAGAAATTTAGAGTAGTTTCAAAAACTAAAATAAGAAGTTTCATTAGAAACTTTTAGTAGTTTCCTAAATTGAAATGAGTAGTTTCCTAAATTAAAATAAATAGTTTCATTAGAAACATTGAACGGTATCATTAAATGAAATATGAGTATATTTGTTCATTGAAATGAGCATATCTATTGAATGAAAAAAAAATATTTTCATTAGAAACTCAGAAAATATCTAAAATGAAAAGTTTCATTATAAACTTAGTAGTATCATAAACTAAAATGAGTAATTTTGTAAATTTAAATGAATAATTTCATTAAAAGCTTAGAGTAGTTTCTTTCACCAAATTGAGTAGTTTCATTAACCTAAATGAATATTTTAATCATATTATAATTTCTCTAAAGTTGTATAGGTTTATATATGAAGAAGAGTAGAGGGAGGAAGTGGTGTTCATAGTCAAAGCTCAAGAAAGACAAAACTAAAATCACCATTGTCGCTAGTGAAGAATATTGGAGAAAATGAAAGAAAGGGAAAAAAGGATCGATACTTTGAACACAATAGAAAATCAAAAGAATTAGAGCAACTAGAGGAAGAAATAGATATATAATGGTTTGATGCATAGTGCCTAATAATATAACATGTCTTCTAATAAATAACCTCACGAGAGTGAGTTTGTTTGATTTACAACATAGATTTGATATTGGTACCTTTTTTTAATAGCAAATATAAATAAAATCATTTATAAATATATGATGCACAAATAAAACTATGAAATTTACTCCCAATTAATTAAACTAATGTATGTAGGTTCAAGAAACCATTGAATGCTTAACAAGACCCTAATTTTTCTAAATATACATTTTTTCCTATTTCACTACCACCACAAGATTATAAATATAATCTAAAATCACTGTTGATCTAGTTGATGTTGATGTTAGGACATGAACTAATTTTATTATTGATTTTACTTTTAAGAGTCTACTTTGTGGTTGGCGAATACCAAGTTGATCTTCTAGAATATTTGTGTGATATGTAGAAGTGCGCTGAATGAAAGAAAGAATTCATATGATTGGCTTTATTTTTCTCCAAGAAGTTATGAGTAGAGTTCTAAAGGAGTCAAGTTAAGGTAAGCACTCCCAAACTTGGGCTAGGCTCATTTAATGAATGAGTCTAAAACTAAGGCTCGAGCTTGGTTTATTTAATTAAATGAATGAGTCAGGCCAAAAGTTTAATGTGTTGAGCAAACGAGTTTAGTACTATAAATGAGTTGAACCTAATTTTCCCATGTTTGGGCTCTATTTTTAATAAACGAGTTAAAAACTAAGACTCAAGTTTGACTCATTTGACTAAACAAATAGGCTAGGTCGAACTTTTAATTAACCGAGTTTGAGCTGACATGTGAGCATCTTAACTCATTTACAACCTTAGTTATGAGAGGTGGATGATGTTTAGTTTGTTGCTAATAAAACAACAAGCAATCACAAACAGAAACTTTACTACAAAGTAGAAACCATAAGAGAGTGCATGTGTTCTTTTCATGGTCTAGTATTATTATTATTTTTTCTTTTTGCACAACATAGTGGTTTTTAAGGAAGCTATTCTAAATTTTGAGTGAAACTACTTGTTTTACTTTATTTAACAATTCAAAGTTTCAAACCAAGCTATTCATTTTAAATTATGAAACTATCCTAAGTTTAATGAAATTGTCTATTTTAGTTAAATTATACAAAATAAAATTCTAAGAAGGTGGTCTCAAAAGTATATATTTGTAAAAGAGAGATAATTTCCATGGAACTTGGTGTAGATCCTTTATTTTAATATTAGGGAGCTGATGTTCCTAAAAGAGACCATATCCAAGCCTCTTCTTTAATTAGTAGATATATACTCTATTCAAAGGAACTCTAGATTAATATCCAGTCAGATCAACAATGCTACATCTTGGTGAAACCTTGACAACAAGATTTTGGTCTATACCTAAAGAATCAATACCAAAAAAATAATTATTCATATTAAATATATATGTACTCACAAAAGATATTTATTTAAGTTTGTGAAGATAATAATGACATTTATATATACATTTAAAGTTCTACTTATACCATCAAATTTTAGACTAGATATGTTCGTAACATCACTATGGTCATTGTATAGATGTCCCCTCTAATCATAAAATCATTATCCTTTTCACTTTAGAATTGGACCATACTCTTTATGTCATTAATTAGCTTAAATATGCATCAATCAACATGTCCTTCTCAAACAACCCTATAATTTGTTCAAATGGGGTCTATCTAAGTAATTTTTATGTTGTATGTAGGAACTTCAATTTATATTTTGTCATTATATAATGGAAACTTTTTAATCTAGATCTGACACATGGTGTCAGTTTTTATATTAAAAAATAAATAGTTATGATTTGGTGAAAGTTTGATTTTTGTAAAAAACTCTAATATTATTATAAGACTACTATAATAGCTTTATTAATCATAGTTTGAAACTATTGTAATAGTTTTATAAAACTACAACACGAGTTTTGTGAAACTACTTTGATTGTTTCATGAAGCAACTCTCCTTTTTTTTCATGAAATCTAATGGTTTTATGAAACTACCATAATTGTTCTATAAAACTATTTTTATAGTTTTATGAAACTACTATAGTTGTTTAATAAACTAGTGTAATAGTTTTATGAAACTAACAGAATTGTTTTATAAAACTGCTCTAATTGTTTAATAAAACTAATGGTTCTAGGTTCTTATTATAACTAGTAGTTCTTACTAGATGCACCTCTATACATACCAACTCCTTAAATAATTGTCACGTAATACTAATATGATACATAAAATCCCCTTTTTCTCTCACAAACATCAGCTCCTTAAATTAAGAAACTTTATTTTTTATTAAAAAAAATCATCTTTTCTATTTCCTAGTCTCTGTAGTCTCCTCTCCATCCGGATTTTACATTCCTAATTTTTCTCCTAACAAAATGAAAAGCCGCTAAGCTTTTCTTTCACAAAAATGAATATATATATATATATATATATATATATCGGTTTTAACTATGAATGAAGTTTTTTTTTTAATTATCAAAATTAATTTTATCTGTGATTGTCATGGGCAAATCAAGCAAGAAATAAAGACATCATTTTAATGGACTATAAAGTAGAAGCTTCCTAGCAGAGTATATCGCGCAGTACTGGTCAAACAAGTCCTTGTCTGGAAGGAAGTTGCTGACTTCTAGCTAGCTGGTTTGGTGGAAACGGGCTGAGAAGCATTTGAGCTCTTGGAATATGACGGTGCTGAATCAATCAACGTATGATTCCAAATCGAAATTTTAATTTTGAAAAGAAGAAAAACTGACAGGATATACATGATCAATGCATGTAAAATGTCTTAATATTATTGTAACGTCGTCATAGAGCAGAAAACGAAAGTGAAAGTGAAAGATGCATTCAATAAAGAACGACCGAGGGAGGGAGGGAGGGAGGGAGTAATTACCATTACCAGAGACGAGAATACGAGCAAGTAAGGTCTCTATGAGAAATATACACGTAGAGAGAGTACAGAGCATGGCATTCGGATTTGAATAATGATACAAAACCCAAACTAAAAATCAGAGTTCACTAAAAATATATATATTGTATTAATTTTATTTTTTATTAATAATTAAATAATATAAACTAATAATAATACAAAAGAAAATAAAATTAGGACATAAAAAAATGTAAATCTTTTTTTTATTATAATAATAATAATAATGATTATTATAATAAAAATAATACTAATAATAAATTTATTATACTTTTACGCCATAATTTTCATTTATAGTATATTATTATTAGTTTATATAATTTAATTATTAATAAAAATTAAAATTAATATATTAATATGTATATTTTTAGATAAATTTAGGTTTTTATTTGGGTTTAGAATTTTGGTATACAGCACTGCTCTTCGGATTTAGAGATGGGGAAAGGCTAGTGGCCTAGCAAAGAGTGATGAACGAGATTTAAAGGGAAAAAAAAAAGGATAGAAAGATTAAGGTGAAATGATGTTCGGTTTCTGTACTATTTTACCTTTTCCCCTCTCTAATTATACCTTGACTCTTGAAATATCTATCTTTTCATGCGCATACTCGTTTCATGCTTCAATTGTGACATGAGTTTAAAGTAATAGAATGGATCTCACACTAACGAGGTTGACGGTATAATAGAAAAATGAAGGATCTATTTGGAAAGCAATACATAAGCGACAATCAAGAACAGGTACTCTTAGTTAAAAAAATTATCTATAATAGATATTGAAAATTACTCTTAATAATTAAAAAACCTATCATAAGTACCTCAATAAACTATACTATTTAAATTTTAAAAGAAAAAAAAGAACAATATTTTTATAAATATTGTATATTTATATTTTAGGTTTGAGAACTACCTAAAGTAGGCAGTAGAAATATTTGTTAATAGATGGAAGAAACTATTATAAATCTTTAAAAAAAATTATAATATTTTAGTGTTAGAAATAAAAACGGTAGCATTTTTATAAATATTAGGTATTTGTGTTTCAATTTAAGAAACTAGTCATACTATATAGTGACAATACATCCGGTGGGTAGAGAAAACTAGTATAAATTAAGAAATTACTGTAAATCTCTTAGAAAGTTATAATATTTAATAGCTGTAAAACAAATACAGTTGTATTTTTATAAATAATAGATATTTATATTTTAAGTTAGGAAATTATCTATAGTAGGTGGGAAAAAATTACTTACGATAAGTAATGAAAACTACTATAAGTAGCTTAAGAAATTATAATGATTCTATGTTCCCACCATAAAAATAAATAAAAAAAATAAAAAAAAGTTCTCACTAAATATACCCTACTATTTGTGTGTGATATATATATATATTTAGTATCATATACAAACTATAAATAATATACAAACATAGGGCTAAATATTGACCATTGGATCTAAATTAGATCTTACGGTCACAATCTGTCCATATATGTACAGTGCCCGTAAGACCTGTATGGTTGTCGAACCTCCCGAACCACTCAAGACTCACTTGCATGTCTGCTACCAAACCATTTCCTCCATTTCGTCACATGCCCTCAGCCTCGTTCTCTCCATCACCGTCACTCGCTCTCCTTCGCCGATTTTAGCTCTGCATATCTCCATCACCATCAATCTATCACTCGAAGGTGCGTCTTAGCATCTCTGTTCCTCTGCCTCACTCTATCCATCGAAATCCCTCCCTGTCCATTGCCATTTGTCGCTATGCATAACTCCGTCATTGCTTCTCCATCTACATCTCTCTCTCACTTCCTGTCCATTGCTGTTTCTCCCTTTCGATCTCTTCATCGTCTTCGAAGTACCTCACTTTTCCTCTCTCCGTCATCGTTCATGTCTATACATCGATGTTCCTATCTCCATTGCCGTGCAAAGAAATTTGGCTTTGTGGATACACAATTCTGGTACACAACGATAATTATGGTATGTGAATTTCCTATTTTTGTGCCTCTCTTCATTTTTTATCTCATTTTTGGGTTATGATTGTTGTGTCAATATGCAGCAATAAAGGGATGGGATTGGCCTTCAGCTAGATTCAGCAAGGATCAACAACTTAAGGTTTTTGAATTTTGATTATGTTTTATTGGTTCATATATGTTTTTTCTAATCATTGTTTTTTTTATGGTAATGTCGATACATGTTAGCAATCATGTATTGTATTGTGAATACTCTAATTATCAATGCTGATACATGTCAGGAATGTTGTATTGTGTTGTGAATATTTTGATTAGTAATAATCAGAGTCATATTGTGTTGTTGGGTGGTTGTATGTTAGTCTGATTAATAATCAGATTAATGCTACTGTGATTAGTAATAATCCGAGTAATAGTAGTGTTAATAGGATGGCTATATGTTAGTTTTATTACTAATCAAAGTAATGTTAATCTGATTAGTGTTGATTATTGGTCACTACCTTTTATCATGGAATGATGTCTCTGATTAGTTTTATTAATCTCATTAGTTTTATTCTAATAATGATTTAGTGTTGATTAGTTGGCTTTGGTAATGCCTATGATTTGTTGCTGAATATTACTCTAATTATTAATGATAGTAATGCTACTGTAATTAGTATCAGCCCTACTACATATGCAAGTCTGAACTTTTTTTTTTATTCTATAATGAGTAATGTTAATAGGAATGAAGTCCATTGTAGTGATCTTTAAGTTGTTCCATGTATCTATTTCTGTTGCTCCATCATGGCTAATAAGACCTGATGACTAAGCTTGAACATCTTTGTAGAATGGAGAAGTCCGTACTCCCTTAGATGTGAAGCCGAGATTTGATGAATTAGAGAAATGCACAAGCTGGAAGCTCTGTGAGATTACTGAAGCATCACAACTTTGTTCCCTCCGACTTGTTGATAACTCCCTGCCTGTACAAGTATGTTGATGACAATTTCTCATACATGTGTTAGTGATAAATAATTTAGATTCCTTGATAGTTTGGCTTAGAACAATGTATGTTGAAATTTATCTCCTTTATCAGGTTTTACTTGTTGGCAATCAATTTGATAGTTCTAAACAGGCTGCTAAAAGTCTGATTTGGGAAGTCATAATTTTGTAATGCATTTTATATTGCAGAATTTTTGTAGGAAATAGTTTGAGGGGTGTCTATATAATTATTTTTTTTCTCCAAAATTTAAGCTAGCCAGAACTCACAACACAATGCTGGCACGTTAATTGAGATGGATTGTGTTTAGTCATGGGTACTTTTGTGAGTCTAATTAGCAATATGCACAATGCAGAACTTGTTATGTTCTTAGTTTTATCTACCTGTACTTATTTCCATCTTAATTTTCTTATTTTTGATAGTTTCATTTGTTTTATTATATAAGCATTATGAGTAAAAACAAGGTTCTTCTCCTCCTTCAAAGTTGGATGATGTTGCTAGTGGGTTGGTGACTCCCAAGTTGATGCCCCACACATCTCCTAGTGGAACAACAAAAGAATGGATACCTTTTTTTTCACCAGAAATAGCCCCTTTTGTAGGAATGAAATTTGAATCATTGGATGTTAGGATTAAGTTCTATAAGAATTATGCATATACTTGTGGTTTTAGTGTCTGTTTGTCTGGTGAAAAGAAAAATGTGAGTAATGTTGTGACACTAAAATATCTTGTTTGTACTAGGGACGAATTTAAACCGTCGAGGAATATATGTTGTCTCAAGGTAGTAGTGAAGGTGGAGCTAGAAGGAGAGTAGTTAATAGAGTGGGATGTAGAGCTATAATGTGTCTTAAGCGTAACATTGAAGGGTTTTATGTGATTTTAAATTTTTATAAAGGACATAATCACCTTCTAGCTACCCCTAGTGTTAGGAAATTTCTAAAAGAGGGGAGGAATTTGACTATCTTGCGTAAGAAGTTCATTACAGATAATGCTAGGATGAACATTGGGACATCTAAATCATTTTGGTTATTTAAAGAACATGTGGGATGGTATGAGAATGTAGGTGCTTCATTACATAATTTTAAGAACTATTCTAGGGATGTGAAGTGTTACATTGAAGATTCTGATTCTGATATGTTTGTGAAAATTTTTCTTAAGAAGATGGAGAATTAGAGTGGATATTATTTTGATTATATGGTTGATAATAATGGAGTTCTTGTTTGTGCTTTCTAGGCTGATCCTATATCTAGGAAGAATTACTCTCTCTTTGGTGATATGATTTCATTTTATTGTACTTATGGTACAAATAAGTACAATTTGTTTTTTGCACCATTTACTGGGGTTGATCATCACAAAAAGTGTGTCACCTTTGGAGTAGGGTTAATAGCTCATGAAAATATTAGTTCATTTCAGTGGTTATTTGAGACATTTTTGAAGGCTATAGGAAATATTGAACCTTATTGTATAATAACCGATCAGGATCCAGCAATGAAAATTTCCATAGAGAGGGTTTTCAAGAAGACTCACCATAGATTTTGTATGTGGCACATTATGAATAAATTGCCTAAAAGAATTGGTCCTTCCATTCGTGACTCTGATTTTATAAATAGGTTATCTACATGTATGTGGAGTGTACAACTTGAACCTGAGGAGTTCGAGTGTAAGTGGATGGGGATAATTGTTGAATTTGGTTTGGAGGAGCATGAATGGCTTACTCATATGTTTGATATAAGAAACTTGTGGATGCCTGCATATTTTAGAGACTTGTTTATGGGAGGGATTCTAAAAACAACTTCAAGATCAGAGAGTGAGAATAGCTTTTTTGAGACTTTCACAAATAATCATTGTACTTTGGTTCAGTTTTGTATGCAGTATAAGAGTGCATTGGATGGAAAAAGGTATAAACAGTTGGAGCTAAATAAGGTATCACAGTTGTCATATATCGAACTTAGGACTCCCTTCAAATTAGAAAAGCATGCATCTGAGGTTTATACCCATACTATATTTTTTGAGTTTCAAATTGAGATTTTGGCAGCTTTATTTTCATGTGCACTTGATGATTTTAAGAGGGAAGGTGATTTAGAGATTGCTATGGTTGGTGAACTTGGTATGTCAAATTGTAAGAGTACTTTTTGGGTGGTATATGATACAATAAACGGAGATATTAAGTGCTCTTTTAAGATGTTTCAAAGATGCGGGATTCTATGTCGGCATATACTTTGGGTTTTGAAAGGAAAATGAGTAGACCATATTCCTACTCAATTGATAGTGAATAAGTGGACTAAAGATGCCCTAAAAAAAGCCAATCTATGATATAGAAGGGAACCCATTGGAATAATGTTCCAAATTTGATTATATGAAGACTAATTTAAGGAGGCTATGGTCTGAAATGCTTGAATGCATTAGCCTAGTTGATGGGAATCAAGAAGGTATCCATCAATTTATAAGAGTTCTTAAATATTTTAAGAAGGAATGGAGTAAGAAGAATATTAGCAATAAACCTCCAAGCAAATCAGATATCACTAAATCATTAATTGGAATAAGTGCTTCGAGTGAATTTACTATTCAAGTCCCACGTCAATCCAAAAATAAAGGAAGTGGGAAGAGGATCAAAGGGGAGAAAGAAAAGGCCATTGAGTAACAAAAGAAGATGATAAGAAAGTGCAAGGCATGTGGAGAGTATGCAGGCCATGATAGTTGGAACTGTCCCATAAAATCAAAATTAAAATCAAAGGTAAAAGAAATTATGTTACTTCTCTATCTGAATTTGTAATATTTTTTTTAATTCCTTACTTCAAATTGTAACTAATGTCAGTTTTTTATATGTGAATGACATATTTTGGAATGAAATACGGGAGTTTGATGTAAATTTTTTTCCAACTTCATGAAGGTATTGGTCCTTATGCTTTTTGTTGTAGTTTAGATTATAGTGGAAAGTTTCTTTTTGAACTTCTATAAGGTGCAATTTAAGGAATTGTCAAATTTTGAATCATGGAGGATTTTTTTCCTTCTCATATTATATAATTAAATGAATGTATATTTGATTAGTATGTTTTTTTCTTTAATTGAAACATGTATGCCTTTGGATGGAAATTAGAGGGTTTAGGTTTTAGAGGGTTTGGGGTTTGGGTTTGTATGGTTTGGGGATTAAGGTTTGGGTTTGTATGGTTTAGGGTTTCCGGTTTATGGTTTAGAGGTTTAGAGGGTTTATAGTTTAGGATTTAGAGGGTTTAGGATTTATGGTTCTTTAGGGTTTAGGGTTTGGGGTTTTGGGTTTAAAGGGCTTAAGGTTTAGGGTTTACGGTTTATGGTTTGTGGTTTAGAGGGTTTAGGGTTTATGGTTTGTAGGGTTTGGGGTTTGGGGTTTGGGGTTTGGGGTTTGGGGTTTAGAGGGTGTAGGGTTTAGGGTTTTGTAATTGTAGGGTTTAGGGTTTGGGGTTTGTAGGGTTTGGGGTTTATGGTTTATGGTTTGGGGTTTAGAGGGTTTAGGGTTTAGGGTTTTTGGTTTATGATTTAGAGGGTTTAGTAATTGTAGGGTTTAGGGTTTAGTAAGTGTAGGGATTATGGTTTAGGGTTTGGGGTTTGTAGGTTTGGGGTTCGGGGTTTGGGGTTTGTAGGTTTGGGGTTCGGGGTTTAGAGTTTGTAGAGTTTATGGTTTTAGAGGTTTTGATATCTTGTTTGGATATAGGTTTAGGTTGGGTTTTTTATTAGGTATTAATAAAATCTTAAGCGTTAATTAAATTTTAATCTTATGGATGAAATTGTTTCCTATGTTTGTATTTTAATGAAAGTTTGTATGTGACCCTCCCCTTATATATATATGAATGATTTTGATTTTGCATGCTCCACGAGAGGAGATGCCACAGGCTTGCACATTCCTCATGGTAAGGAGCAACAACCTTGCACATCTAAAGTGAGAAAGTCAACTTAACCCATTCAGCTAAAGATAATTTATACATTGTAGTAGCTTATTTTCCATGTAACAACATCCTACAAATGTTAAGGTAGCATGTGAAAGAAGAAGGAATTATCTTCATTAAAATAAATGTATGTATATATAATCTTTCCGTTATTGTATTTATACAAAAATATTACTATTTTAATGAAAATTGTCGAGTTATATAAAAAAAATTCAAACATTATGGAGAAGGGTATGCCCGTTGAATCAAACGTATAATGTTGATGTACATAACTTTAGTTTTTGGTAGTAAAATTTAATTAACTACCAAAAATGTAGCAAAGTGTCAGTGTGAGCTTCCAACTCAAGTAGTATCATCCTTATTTTGTGTGGTGGTTTCATGCTAAAGGTTTAGGGTATAAACCTGTTGATATCTCTAGCTAACAACAAAGTTCCTTAGCATGTGTCTTAGTCACATGCCACCATTTTTATCTCTCTTTTTTGTAACATCATAAAATTTAGTAGTTAAAAATTTTATTTTGTGTAAGCGATAATTATAAAATAATGGGTGTTCAAAAGAAATCAAATCAAAACAAATAGTGGAAGAAAATAATAATACATAAATAAAGGTTTACAATAAAATTTAATTAACTACCAAAAATATAATTATTTATACTTTTGTTGTAAACTCAACATCATTTTTTATCTTATTTAAAACAATCTCAAAACATTTGTTCCTTATTTAACAATTATCTATCATAAATATTTAAAAGTTTGTTTAGAACATACTCTTCCATTTAAAAAAATTATTTTAACAATTTATACATTTTAAAGGAATTTATAAAGCTTACTTAATATCATGCTTATATCCTTTATTGGAAAACATTAGAGCAATTTATGCATACATAATGAAAGAGAACAAATAAAGATAAAAGTGGAAGACAACTATTGAATTTTTCTTTTTTAACAAAAAATCAATCTTAAAATGATTTTTCTTTTGAAACAGCTGGTGTGTAACTTTTTCTTTCTACAATATTTACAACTTTTAGAAATAATATAAAAGTAGTTATAGAAAATTATAGATTATGCTAGTCATTATTTTCACTTTACTATTAAGGTTTCAAGCTGACACGTCTTCTTTTTATTCATTTTAGGTCATTTATTAAACATGTGTTGCTAGTTTTATCCTTTCAATTATAACATAATGAATTTTACATTGATTAATTAACTAAAATACCTGCATATTAGTTGAAAGATCATAAATATTATACTAAAATAAAAACATTTTGGCCATAATTATTGTAACTTATATAATTAAGAAAGATTAGTGTTTTGAATAAAATAATTGATAGCTAATTCATACACTATTAGTATGTGAAATTATATTATGGATATCATATACCGATACTATATAGCTAAAAGTATATAATTATGATTAACAATATACTATCGATGATAAAAATGGAATTAGTGTACCATACCAAATGCACTAGCTTTTCATATTTACATTTCGATATTAAATCATCACACTAATAAGAAAATTTAATATGCTACTTATATAAATAATTATACTATTGTAATAAATCTAATATACTGATCATATTAGATAAGTATACTCTTGTATTTATTATCTACATCAGAATCTTAGGATATTTCATTATTTAACACTAACTGAATATAGTATCATATTTTTCTAGTAGTAATAAAATTTTAAATTCTTTCCAAAATTTTAATAGACTTCTTCCCTTATGTGAAAATGACATGATCATATCCATTATTCAAGAGAATTTTGTGTGTGTGTGCGCGCACCTTATTTAGCGTATAAAATATAATAACCTTATTCAATGGATGACAATTCGTGTAAATATAATGATTTTCAATGTCTACTATATAAGTAAAATGGCCTAATGTGTACAAAATCATATAACAATCATAGTTCATTATAGAGCTTAATAAAATGACCTAATCTAAAATATACCCAATTAGTTATAGCTAGTAGTGACAATTAGTATTAGGTCTTAGGAAATCACTAGACTAGGTCAAATATGTTTTAGATTTATATAATTTCGTATCATATTGGATCTCTAATAGGATTAATTTGGGGAAATTTTAAATTTATAATTTTTGAGCCATATCGTATTTTGGATAAGCATTGATCAAATTGGGTAGGTTTTCATTTTTTTTTATTTTGTAAATTAAGATTAAGTGGGTTTTCATTGGTTTTTGTGGATCAAACCAGATTTAGTTTGCCACTTCTAGTTAGAGACATGGGGAAATCATACCTAAGTTAAAACTTGGTAACCATAAACTCAAGGGTTTCACCATTGCTCACTTGAGAGCTCAAAAGTTTTAAACAATACCAAAGACTAGTGAAAATGACCATTACATAACAAGTCAGTGAGCGATGTTACCAATAAATTATAGCCTTGGATAACATAATTATAATAGCTAATGACATTATAAGGACTAGAAAATTTCAAAGCTAATTAATGGATTGAGGAGATGGCCATTTACCATGATCTTACTTTTTCGATGTATATATACACACCAAAAGCATTCCCTAGAAGTTTTCTCACCATTTCGTTATGGTATCCCACCATAAAACCCATCATAATGGTATAATTGTTGTCTTTTGGAATCTTAACAAGCTTCAACTAATAGTATTAGAGGAATTTGATTAAGTTTTTTCACTATGGGGAGTGTTTTCTTCTAGGAATTGATACGGTGAGAGTCACTTTTATCTATGGATTTAATTTAGGAGTGGCTATACAATCTTTATGGGCATACTTATGCAGACTAAGCCAATCCTCTTTCAAGATCTAATTAGTCATTAGAGATTTTAATGCTATTTTGAACACAGTTGAAAAACTAAGGGGGTGCTCTACACAAAGTTGAAATGAATGAGTTCAACCAACTCTTGATTGATTATGGCTTAGGGAATGTTACTAGTATTACTGCTACTTTGATATTTACGTGGAGTAACCATCAAGATTTACACAAGAGGATAAATATGATTTGGATAAAGGGGTAGAAAACAAATCTTGATTTGACTATTATAACTCTAGCAAAATTGATGAAATCCCCTATTACTTCTCAGGTCATTATTACATGGAGGTGCTTCCGGGAGGAGAAATTATAATATATCATAAGCCTTTTAAATTGTGTAATTTATATAGAAGGCATGTCAACTTTTGGGAGGCTGTCAGAACAAACTAGTCATTTATAATAGTTGGCTCATATCAATTCTAGACCTGGCAGAAACTTAAGGGGTTAAAGGGAATGTTCAAGGAGTTTAATTGGTGTTATTTTTGACATGTTCAAGGTAATGTGGTTCAAATCCAAAAAAAAGTGAAAAGAAAGATATAAATGGTGAGCTACAATTTAGATAGAGGATATTTTTTCAATATAAGGCACAACATTAACTATGTTAAATTGGGTGATGGTAATAATTCAATATTTTTTTACCTGATAAAGGAATGGCAAAGCTTGAACTCCATTACTAATTCTCATAACATCATTAGGCTACCAATTCAAAGTTAGGGGGATTGAGAGAAATATATGAGTGTTATCATGGATTTCCACCTATTCATCAGAATTTTTAATATGTTCCCACACTTTTATCACAATAGAAAATTATACTACCTACTACCAATTACAAGATAGGAAGTAAAGGAAGCAGCATTCATTATGGGTGATCTAAAGGTCTCTAAATCAACTAGCATTTTTTAAAGAAGTTTTGTATTATCATTGGTACTAATATAACCATGGCTATTTCGCAATTATGGTTCTCTAATTTTCTTCTAAAGGCTCTAAATAACATTATAATACATCTAGTGCCTAGGGTAGCAGATGCAACTAGTATTATTGATTCTAGACCCATTACTTGTTTGAATGTGGTCTATAAATTTTTTGTCAAATTATTGACATATTAAATAATTGGTGTATTGACATAAGTAATAGAATGTAATCAATCAACTTTTTTTTCTAGTATATGGATTAATGATAATATACTTATGGCTCAAACATTACTTTAAAAAATATAATAGAAAAGTAGTAAATCCTTTAATGATGCTGGAAGTGGATCTTAAAATGCATATGATTCATTGGAATGGAGTTTTACTAAGGCAGTTATGCTAGGAATGGGGTTTTCTCAAAATTTTGTGACTTCAACTATGTAATGCATTATAATTGTTAGCTTCTTCATATCCTGTCAAGACACTTTATGTAAGCATTTTAAAGGAAAGAGAGGGATCTAGCACAGTGACCCCTTTTCACCTTATTTTTTGTCATGGTTATGGACTATCTCAATAAGATGCTCAAAACCTTATGTAAGGACCCTAATTTCAAAGGTAATCTAGAAGAAAGTATGTTGAATTGTTTAGTATAAGTTTTAATGATGATTTACTTCTATCTTGTATAGGGTAGATGAAATGAGAAAAGCTTTTGAAAGAGAAATAAGAGGTGATTGCAACTTCATTTAAACTACATGTGAGCTCACAAAAAAGTAGTGAATATTTTAGGGGTGTGAATGATGAATTAAAGGTGAATATTCTATCTTAGTTGGCTTTAAAATTCCCATTTTAGATACTTTAGGTTTCTTTCCTATCAATTGCTTGTTATCAAAAATTAATACTCAATTGAAGTCGTGGACCCTTAAGCATCCCAAATCTAAGAGGATAAAGCCCACACTTAACACTTGGAACTAAAAAGATATGTCCATTAGTTGATTAGCCTTCAATAACTTTAACAGAAGCATCTCTAAGATCTAAAGCCACGTGAACTAGAGTCAAATTTATTTATCCCATATATGCTCAGATTTGGAGGGTCATGCATCATATGTTTAGTTGGTACGTTGGGATATGTGGGTTTAAGACTCAAGTATATGGCCAGTAATGGAAAAACTAAATTGAAGGGATTTCATTGTGTTAGTGATACTTTTTCTACGAATTTAATTGGGTTTATTTGAGGTTTATTAGGTGGAAAAATAAAAATTTATCGGAGAACCAAGGTAGTGAATCTAATTTTTGTAGTGAAATGGTTGATGGTAGGAGTAAAATTAATGGTTGTAGTGGAGATGGTTATATACTTTCTTCTTATGAGCTAGAAAAAGTTTATTTGGGTGTTAATGGATGAGGTGGAGGTGGTAATTCATGGGGTTTAGGAATTTTTTCGTTATTCTCCATATCAAAGATATTTAACATAATTTCTTATCATGACCCAATTTTGTTCGTATATGAAGCACTAAATGGCGTTGTTTCAACTAGAATGGATGAGTGGAAAACGAGAGGTGAGGGTCAACATTGGTGCGTAAAGTGAGCGAAGGTGGAGATGATGGAGGATAGAGTGGTGGATGTTTGACGTGATTTTCTAACATAAGTGGTGGCTGTGATATCTTGACTTTGGCATTTAAGAGAATCTTGTGGTGGATTAAAAGAAGCTCAGCAACATGCTTGTATCCATCTCTTGTAAAAGATCAATTAGTCGATCAAATTCATCAAATTTCATCCACTCATCAAGAATTACGAGCACCATTCTTCTTTTTTCTTTGCATCTATACCCAAATAGGTATTTTTCATCACAGTAAACAAAATTATCTTGTTCCTATTTAACATTCATTTTACTAAAGCTTGCAAGATGGTGGAATGGATGTTGTGGGTGATAGAACTTTAGGAAGTAAGGCTTAAGCCATAGAGCTCTCAACGAGAGCACCAATTGTTTTGGGTCAAAGATCGGATGGTGATAGAAATCCTTTGAATAAATATTAAGCTCTAAGAATATAATCAAGGTGAAGAAGGAAACCTAGAATTCAACAAAAAGAAGAGTTTTATGATAATTGTTTGCCTTAGCTATCTACCATTTACTAAATATATATAGAAATTTTTGAAAGGGAAGGATGGCCCATCTAAATAAACATCACAAATGGGCAAAAAATAAATGATAGTAAAGCATAATTAAGAGGTTCTCCAAGCATAATAGGTTCATATTCATCTTAATGGCATCTCATTACCCATTTTATAATACTTCCAAAGTTGTAAAATAATTTTTCTAGGCTTTAGGTAACACAGTTATTTTATATGCTAAAAAATATAGCTAAAGCTAGAAATTTGGGAGAGGATGCCATCATTTCATGCTATAGAAAGAAAGTTATTCAAAGTCAATAAAATGGACCATATAAGTCGACTACACTCTCCTCAAAGTTCATGGGATGCCAAGGGGGACTATTTGGAATCACCTAGGTATTACCAAAAAAAGATTAGTATGTGGATGGCATGCCAAGGGGGACTGTTGTAAAAGACTAAGCTGAAGGATTGGAAAATTCTTGATTAAATCCTTTGTGATGTTTTTCTATAAGATGAAGAAGATATGGACCATTTATTTACTCACTATTCTATTACAATAAAAGTATGGAAAGGACTATTTAATTAGATTCTACTATCACACTATTTTAAATCTCGGCAACATTATATGCATTTGATGTTGATATTACAAGAATAATAAAGAAAAAATGACTTGTATGAAGAGATGTGTTCTCAATCATCATATACATATTATGATGCAATAGTAATAAAGTCATTTCCAACAAATGAGACTAATTAAGAGACCACAACTAAGATCTTCATTATATTCAGTGCAACAAGAGACAACTAAATCGAACAATGTTGTCATATCATTGATAATTGGTTTGTTTGAGTGATGCTCATTGTAAGGAAAGGTTGTTGCTTTTTAGATACTATATGGGGTTGTGATTTTGAGGGAAATGATCCAATATAAGGTATCATAGGAAAATGAATTTCATAACTCTCTTTTTGGTAATAAAATTTAATTATTTACCCAAAAAAGCAAACACGATATACCTAAATAGTTATTAGTCTCCTTATAAAAAAATTTACATAAAGAGCTTAGCCAAAAATTGGTCCGGGTGGAGGGAATATGACATTAGATTGAGGTGTATTATGTTCTCATCCGTGGTGCATTTATAAACCACATAAAAAAAAAAGTATAAGTCTATTTGTCTCAATTAAGTCTCTCTATATGAGATATCGATGATAAATCATAGCCATACCTATTCACAATCATGTGATATATCTAATTTTAATCAATATTTTACATATATATCACCAGTAATCATTAAACTCATGTACATAAAGCTTATAAAAAGACAATGAAACACCCAAAAAAAGGGATAACAAAAGAGGAATATGGTGGATCAAGGTCACATAGCAGTTATTCAAATACCCAATAATAAAATTTTAGTAACAATCGTAATTATTGCCACAGTATTACAATAGTGTTGTGTTTTTATTGGTTATAGAATATTTTATAGTAAATATTGGTTCATAACATATGCATACAAGAAAGTGTTTTTGATTCTTTGTATCAACTATGTTGAGTATAGGCATCATTTTGTATTGGCAGACTTAAAAGTTGAAAAGTATCATTGATTGTTTAACTTTCACAATATTGTGTAGATGATAGTTGTGAATGAACATGAATTTGTAGTCGACAGTTGTGAACCTTAAATTTGTTTGGAGGTGTTTGCTTTCTTTATAAAAGCCATAAATATTGAACATGCATGAAAGTGAAGTTTTTCATTACCCATAACTATATTCCTTGTCATCTAAAATATACCCTTTCTCAACTTATGCTCTCACCCTTTCTTTGACTCACATTCCTTATCACACATTGTATTTATAATTTATAATTTTTGCTTTCTTAGAATTCAAGATTAAAGAGCTTTGATATCATGTGTAGTGGGTAAACCTGGATTGGAGAATGGAGAGCTAGTGTGGACAGGAAGGTAAGAGGGAAGGATCGAGATTGATGGGTCTTAGAATATATATTGATGTCTTGCTTGATAATCTTGAAAAAAAATGACTCATAACTCTCTAAAAGAAGTTAATAAAACATGGAAATTCATTTTTTAGAGAAATTGAATTACCTAATCTTATATTCACCATCATTTTGCTCTTTCTTAAATTTAGAAATTGGAATGTAAGTTTGGAAATTAGAAGAGCGACTCTAGAAACTTGAAAATCAACTTATAATTTCTAGACTACTCTCTGCCTCCCCCTCCTTTTATGATAACATTTTAACAAAGTTTAATGTCTTTTTATTCTTTCTTTCTTTCGTTTTTTTCCACCTCCTATTAAGGGTTTATTTAGTAAATTAACATATTATCTGAAGTGATGCATGATGCCATTTTTAGCATGTGCTTAAATATTAATTTATTTGTTTTACAAATCTATTTTTGGGTAATAAATTTTGGTCATTTAGTGAATTTCCCATGCATATGTCGATTATGGGTGGCTTAGTTGAAGTTAAATTAGGCTCCCATGGGCTAAGAATATAAGGCTAAGTGGAACACCCCTAGTTTTACTAAAAAATTATTGTGTTAGCAGTAGTACCTATATAAAATATTGAGTGTTACCACCACATTAAAGATGATGAGAAGTATGACTAATATTCAATCCATGTTGGTTGAAATGCCAAAATAAATTATACACAAATGTTAGGCGTGGTTAGCACCTAATCAAAGGTTGAAACAAAACCAATAAAATTGAGAGAGAGAGAGAGAGAGAGAGAGAGCATATGAAAATGTTACAATAGTTGATGTCCCAAAAGGTGACAACAAGAACAAGAAAACTATAAGAAGAACAAGTTGCACTGGATAACCCCAAACACTTTGATCCAACCTAAGGTGTCACTAAAAACTTACAACCAGAACTCGAAAGTGATAATATCAATACAACTTTCTTAAAATAAGTAAATCACAACACCTCCTAAGAGGTAGAAGGTAGAATGATCACGTTTGAATCGGTCATGCATAAACATACAATCGCATGTGCTAACCACATTTAAAGATAATCATAATTTCATAACTCAATATACAATAAAAGTCAACTATGCCATAACA
The DNA here is from genome assembly GCA_039764185.1 of Tamarix austromongolica. Classification (NCBI taxonomy): domain Eukaryota; kingdom Viridiplantae; phylum Streptophyta; class Magnoliopsida; order Caryophyllales; family Tamaricaceae; genus Tamarix; species Tamarix austromongolica. Next base: position 26,983,498 of record CM077817.1, read on the forward strand.
AAGGTCCAATCTCAAAAGACATCATTCCAATGCAATCTCAAACTCTTATCAATTCAAACCTAATCCAATTATTTGAGAGGTAAAAATGTGGCTTTCTAGTCTAATTCAAAAATCAAATTGGATTTAAAACTTGAGATAAATAGAATCTCATAATCTAAGTCACTGACACTAAAGATAAATCAACAAATTAAATAACTAACATCTAAGAAGACAAATAATGGAAGCCACATGGCATAAGTCGTGTGTACACAACTTCAACACTTAGGTCTTTAAGTAGTTATACCTCTTATAGGATTAATGAATCCCTAAGTGAAGAAATGAATCATTTAACCTAAGGGTCCACAACAGCAAGCTAGTACATCCAAAGACCATGAGGGTCATAGAAAATTCAAACATCTGATCAATCCCAAAACCATAAGGGTCACCACATTTCATCGGTAATGAGGCTTAAAGTCAATCATTAAGTCATCGCTCGAATACTTATCTAATTAAATCAATTTAGTCATTTTCTAATATTTTAGTTCCAATTATTTGAAGGCTAAACATAGAGTCAAACTACAAAGCCAAGTAAAAGGTCCGTGCTAATATAAATAAAATCCAACCAAATAGAAACTAGCATAAATGGATAAAAATAGAAGCCGAGGTCAAACCTTAGTTAACATATAGAGTCAAACACTAGAAAATCAATAAAATCATCTTAGGGGATTAGTTTAACAGTATCAAAATCTAATTAATTATTTTTAGAGCAAAAACAAAATGTAAAAAAAAATGGCTAAGCTAGTTGATTAGTTAGGGGCAATAAGTCGACTAGTGAAACAATTGATTGGTTTCTCCCTTAACTAGTTAACTGGTACAGGTTAAAACCAACACTAAGGATGGCAATGAGTTAGATATAGATTATGTACCCTCTCCCGTTATCCACACCTAATAAAAAACTCATACCCATATCCATATCCAAACTTGTTGGATATCTTTTTCTCTTCTCTATATCCAACGGGCATACCCCCATCAAATTTAGGGTAAAATTTAAGGGATTTAGGATAAAAATCATCCATTATTAGAATTAGATACTTATACTAATAGCGTCTAAATATATTTTTACTTTTAACCTTAGAAAATATCCTGATAGGTTATTTAAATAGTGGATAAAAAGTAATTTTATATCAGAAAAATGAATGTGGGTATGGGTATGAATATAGAGGTGGGTACAAAGTTGAAGATTTCTTATTCATATCCATACCAAAATTTGACATACATTTTTTTTCTTCTTACATATCCATTTACACATTCATTAGATAAAATTCATCAAGTTTCTGGTAAAACTTGTTTAATTACCATCCCTAACCAACATATACAAATTCTAGCTTAACCAATCAACTTGTTGGCCAAAATCAATTGACTAGTGGACTAATTGACCAATTTTACCCATAATAATTAACATGTTCCTCTAAGTAAAACAAATAATAAAGCAAGGAATTCAAACAAATATGAGTCTTATTTTATCCATACCATCCTAGCACACCCTTATATAGTTAAATTATATGTAAACTCATGTTGAGCACTTTAAACCATATGGATTCATGCTCATAATCCAAATACACAGCATTTCTCATGATTAACTCATTAATCATGATGCCAAGAATAAAATGGTTAAATCTAACATACTATTAATGTATGTAGGTATGTCTGTATATATATATATATATATATATATATATATATATATATATATATATATATATATATATATATATATATATATATAATGTTTATGAATAATTCTTATTTGCAATTTGCAGAAAAAATATAATAAAGCCATAATACAAATAATGTGCAAGTCATACTATATTTTTAAGTAACTTTCTAGATACTTCAAGTGTGTAAACGAAAAAAACAAAGTTAAACATGACAACTTTAAGAGACATAATGAAGAGAAAATCCCTTTACAAGAAAGGATTTATGATGAATACATATCATTTTAGCATAGCTATTAGCAAGAATAATGCCAAATTATACTCACTTAATGGTGATAAATATAAATACACACAACATACATATGTACATATATGGTTTGTGGTTTATAAACCATAATTTAATTTTTCAAATGGTAACTAAACTATTTTAAAAAATTATAAACCAACCTATGATTTTTTAAATTGTACACCAAACCAAACCATAAAATTATGATTATATTTGGTATGGTTTACATTTTGAACCATATTATGTCCACCCCTACTTTAATAAATGATATCAAAAAGAATTCAAAAACATTAGAACATTAGGAAATTATTGGGTAATGTTTAGAAAGGAGAACAAAATTGTAGAAATAGAACCCCAATCAACCAATCAACTAGTGGGTCAAAATTAGCCAATTAATTGACTAGTTAGCTTGTATGTCAGACCAACCAACTAGTATCACCATATATCTAAAAATAAAACAAACAATAATTGGTTAACTAGAACATAAGAACCAATCAACTAGTGACTCTACAAGACCTAAACCTACACAGGGACTAATATAATCTACCAATTAGTAATCAAACAGACAAAAATGGTAGGATTAATTCCTCATTATGAGAATATATTCAATAACTCACTTTTCAATAATATATTTAAAATTATAAAAATTAGATAATTGTGCTATTTAAAATTTATTAAATCATACAAATGAAATTGAAATCCTAGTTGTGTTTTAGAAACACTATGTTCCATTATTCATGTCCTTACTCATAACTTTGTTAAGTGAGACTTTCCAAGTCATTTTTTATCATTTAAGATCTCCTACATCATTCAAAATTAATAATATTCAAATTCCTTGTATTTTTTTTTAACTTCTAGACATTTTAAAAAATAGAAAAATGAAATTTTCAATGAAAAAGTCATTTTCATCTTAGATAGTTTGTATAACGTTTTACACCTCAAAATGATCTTTTTAATTATCTAATTGTGAAAACATGAGGATTAGAGAACATTAATGTTTTAAAATAAAAAAATGAATTAAAAATATTTTACCTTTATTTTTATTATTTTCAAATAATTTGTTACTTTTTCCATGCAAATTAAGTTACTTGATAAATTGGTAAAAATACTAATATTAGGATTTTCTCTTTATATATGCATGTTTCCATGGATTCTCCGTGCATATTGTTAGATTTTACATTATATTCATGGATATTGAGTCCTTTGCCATTTTATTTAGTAGGTGCACTCGATGGATGCAAATAAGGCTAATATAAAGGCTTTGAGCAGATAATGTAAAGCTCCTAGCATGTATCTGGCCTTATTAATTTTTGAGATAATTATATTTGATGGAAAAGTGAAGAATTTTTCCTTTGATTCAATCTCAAATTGGAAAAGTGCAAAGAACAAAAGTTGTAGATTTTAACAGCTTTTCAACACATCTAAGATTACCTTTTTCGACTTTAGAAGAAGAAGTTATGAGCCAACACGGCTTGCCAGTGTTGATCAACATGGTTGTGTACGCTTTCAACATGAATACTCAATCTCTGTCCCCAACACAAACTACTCATGTTGGAAATTAGTGTAACACTCCAAAATATACTATTGAAAACTTAATTTTATAGTGGAATCATATAACTAAAATACTAGGTGTTACCGCCACACTTGACGTAAGTCTATCCTTACATTAATTATAAGGAAAAAAACCATTAAAAGTAAAGTAGAGTAAATATAAAAGAGGGTAGCTTTACAAACATAAATATGAGTTTGGAGATTAAATTTGAGTAAAATATCAAAATATAGATAAAAGAGATGTTACGAAGCTAAGAGTCCACAAAGGTATCTCAGTAAAAACTATCATCTGGATAACATGACTCTACGCCCAAAGCCCTGATACATAACATAACTCTACCCCATACAGAGCAGCGTAAGAAAAAAAATCTTCCAATGGGTCCTCATCAACCTACATAAAGACAGCAGGGCTATCTACTCATGGGAATGAGCAGCACCCATGAAAAAGATGGGCAATAGCTACGTACTAAGTAAGGTGGAAATAATATCATACATGAGAGATACATAAAGTAATATGATATAATTACTAATCCATTCCTCATAATTAGATATAACCAATTTCAATCTTTTAGTTACGTTGAGTTCAGGAACCCCACTATTCTTAAACCGGTGAAATGGTTTGAATCACCTCTCAAGGAAACACACCTGAACCACTATTATCATCCAGTAGAATAGACCCAACACCTCTCAAGGCAAAATGCACATGAGTCACTATTTTTAAACTACGGAATGTTCAGAAGCACCTTTCATAGACAACACACTTGAGTCATTATTATCATCTAATGAAACCGACCCAACACCTCGGTCTTGACACACATAACCTTCCATATTAAATAATTAATGTATTATCCATTATTTACTTATCTCAAATCATATTCTTATTAATTTTGATTTTAGTGTCCACCTATTATTAATCCGGTAGAATGTACTGATGTACCTCTCAGGGAAAAACATACTTGAGCTACTATTATCGTTTATTGGAATGGGCCTATAAACAACTCGACCCAAATCATGTTATCTTTCACTTTAAATAATTAATATCTTATTCATGATTGATTTTATTGTTAAAAAAACATTTAAAGAGGGTGTAGCACATCGCAATGATTGTAAGGCTGTTCTCTAGGGCTAATACCCTTATATTCCCTAAAAACCCTAATTTCATATTATAGACATATCTCCTTTTTTTGTTACTCTTTATTCCACCAAACTTAGTACCTAATCCTAAAATATCATTATTGTTAACATATCCAAATTTCAAGTTCTAACTATCATGTCTTATATAATTGATAATAGCCCTATCTCAAAAGCTATTATTCAGTATGCTTGCAAAAACCCTAATTCCATAGTTAAATCATAAATTTTCTCATAAGACTCATATAATCACCAACTTCAATATAAATCTATAAAATACCAATATTGACAGCATATACAAATATTGTGGTCTAACTCTAACGTTTTGCACATATGATAATAATATCCCTATTTTAGAGTTATTATTCCTAAATTTAGAATTGTTCTCATTTTGTGGAAATTATATATGCCATTCAAGAGAACTCATGATATTTCATATGATTCTCCTTAGAATATATTAAATCATCTAACACATTAAAATACTATAAATTACATATTATACCCATAATAACTAAAATACTCTTAATTCACAAAAACCTTATATGTCCAGCATCATTATTTCTAAATCCTCCATTTATTACCATATGTATTACTTACAATTATTTCCCCTAATTATCATACTTTAATAATCCCATATTACGAACACATATATCTCAATAATACTCTTAGAGTTTTCCATATAAAATATTATCGTAATTAATGGTATCGCATAATTCTCTACTCACTCATTTATCAATATGTAATTTCATGTTATTATATCATAGCATACAACATAAATTTAAATGAAATACTAAAAATAACATGATAAAACATGTATTCATACAAAGCATTTAGCATAAAACCCTAAACAACAACTAGTATCCTTATAAAAAAAGGCATCGGTCTCTAAGCACACTTATCCTATCCCACCTCCTCTTAAACTTTAGGTAAATCACCTAAGAAGCATTTATCAAAACCAAATTATCATATAATAATATTTTTAAGGAAAATATAAGGTAAATGAGAGTAAAATAAAAGGGAAAAAATTAAACTAATGCTTAAAGAAAGTCTTGGCCAAAACTCATGCAACTAGAATGATGGTCGGTTGGGATTTACAAAGGAGGGAGGGCTAGAAATAACACAACTTGTCATTGTTAGAGGTAGTGTAAAGGTAAGGGAGACCGAAGCAAGAGAGGTGGAACGAGTGGTAATAGATGAAAGGGGAAGGTGAGTTGTGGTGGCTAGTGCCAAATGGAGGGGGTGTGTTGTGGTAGGTTTTATCGAATGGAGGAAGAAGGAAACAACTAGGTTTGTTGCAGCTATGGGGTTGATTTCACTGGGGAGGGAAGAGAGACATTGGAGGCCTATGGTTGATATTACCAAAGCTGATGGGTGGTGTTCAGTTGTTGTTGCTACAGGTAAGGGAAAAGAAGATGGTGAGTTGTTGTGATTTCTTGCCGAAAGGAGTGGGTGTGTTTCAACTAGTTTGACTAGTTCTTAGAGTATGTTGTGGTGAGCTTTGCCAGTGGATGGGGGTATGAACATTTTGTTTTTCCAATTATAGAGGTGAAGGAATGACCAAGGCTGCCGAAGGTGGTGGAGTTATTTTTTTTTGGGCTCACCTGTGGTGGGTTTTTATGGTTGTTTTGGTGATGAAAAAGAGGAGGGGAAGGATAGGAAGGAAAGATGCATTGGTGGTCATGTTTCAACAGAAAAATGGAGAGAGATGGAAGGTATATGATGGCATTAAATTTCAATTGTGGTGGTATATATACATGCATATACATGTTGTTGCTTGCACATAAAGAAGGAGAAGGATTGGTGAGGTGATCAAGAAGGATTTTTACGCAGCTTATCATGAAAAAAAAAGGAGTCCATGGGTGATGGTTAGGGTGGTGTGCAGGTCATGGATTGGAAGTATGGTAGGGGGATTTGGTAGGGATAGCGAAGGTATCACACGCAAGAGGAAAAGGAAGCATGAGAAGGAAAATGAAACCGTGCGAGGAAAGAAAAGAAAACGGGGAAGAAAAAGAATAAGGAAAATATGGAAGAGAAGAAATATAAGTTTAGGTTTAGATTTAGGATTAAGTTAAAATATTTTGAGGGTAGGGTATTGGAATAATTTATGTGGAAGATTATCACCAAACAATATTCTAAAACCAAGAACTTTTGCTTAGGAATTACAAGTCACAAAAACACCTCAAAACTTCTACTATTTCAACTTGATTTGTATGATAATCAATATGCTTTTGTAGGGTGGCGTAGTTATACTCGAAGATATAATGATTTATATTGATAAATAAAAGAACACTCTTGATACTCTCCAATACACTCAATTGAAGAATAAGAACACACTTCTCTTGTGTAAATTATCTCTTTCGGTTATTTCATTGCAAAATGGCTACTGAGATAAATGTACAAAGAGGTATATATATACATGTACTCATGCAGGCCTTTCATTAATAAGCCCATATATCTTGGCCTTAGTAATAAAAGTGAACCATAAGCATGGCACAATCATATAAACACTAATTACGATGACATTTTACAAGCATTACAAAGTATACAACAAAATAACAAAGATACACAAACTATAAATATGTAATAAATAGATTTAACATATGTAATCCAACTTTGCGTCTTGTAGCCTTTTATTTCCATGCACTTTTTAACTCTTGAAATGTCATTGTCTTGTACATCAATGATGTTCATTAGCATGAACTTCTTGCAAACATGTACAACACCTGCAAGAATTACTTCACAAAATATTAAAAGCATAAGAATTTTCAAGTACAATGGGTTCTACCTCCAAGTATGCTAATTCTTTTTGTTATTCATCATCTGAAGAAATAAGATTGAGAGTGATCTAGATATTCTCTTGCATCATTTATTTATTTAACAACTTTCTAATGTTAGGATTAGGTTAAAGTATTAAAAATCTAGAATAGAGATTAGGATAAGGTAAAATATAAGTTTTTTCATGTTAGAATTGGGTTATGATATTAATTACTCAAGATTATAGTTAACTAAATTTTGGGGTATTACAGTCAATTTTTGATTTATTAACACAATTTATGTGATTTACGGCTACATTTAGCAGTAGATTTCTCTAAACCTAGTTTAGCATGACCTAAAGCATAATTGGAAACTCTCATTCCCCTTATTTACCTTTTTTTTTGTATTCAACTCTTTTTTATAAAAAGCATATTAGATTAATCATTTGCTTTCAATTTGTGAACATCAATTCTAGAAAATTGAAGCACCACATTGAACTCCGTCTCTATTATTTTATCTATTGAACTCTTCTTTTTCTCTTAGACTACTATGTATTTTATTTCATTATTTTGCTATAGAATTTAAATTATACATGAGTAATTATTTTTTCTAGGATGGAATTAGGTTCAATTTCATTTTTGATTTGATGAATTGGTTGAATTGTTGTCAGAATTGTTTGAATTATATTATTTTTATGCTATCATTTTGTTAATTAGGGTTAGAGAAATTGATCAATGTTTTAATCTAATTAGGTTGTTCACTAGAATTGAAATATCATTATTAACACTAGAACTTGGCAATTGAATAGAAATTAATGGCTCATTAAAGAAGATTAGTGATTCTCAAAAATTAACTAAATTAGCTTGTTCTTAATGAGTTTAATTAGATCTATAGCTGTAAAAATAGGTTGTTAGATTTAATTAAATATGAATTTTAGTTGTTTAAAGAGATTAATGGTTAATTTTGGTTAATTATTCCTAACTTATTGAAAAAATCCGATACAAGATACATCAATTTATTAAATTACATCAAAATTGTAACTAAATTTGATCTTATGCTTGTTTTTAATTGATTGAATTCATAATTAGAAGTTTCTAATTTTTTTAATTATTTTATTTTCTTACAGTGATTTCCCATCAATTTATAACTAATATTTTTAGATAGTTAAAAGTAAGGAAAATGAGTAATTAACTCTGAAATCCCTAAGGATACGACCGTATTTTACTACTATGACATCCGTATGCTTGCAGATTTAAGTGAACATTACTAAAACTCAATTTCTATACTTGAATTTTATCCTTATCCTTTGAGATCAAATCTCAACCCTTTATATCTCTCAAGCTCTAATCCTAACCCTATAGACTAAGCAAGAGAGTTCATCTCTCCTCTCCCACTAATGTGACCTAGCATGTGCAACATCATGGTTATTATTCTATAATTGTTAGGCTCATTCCATCTAATCCTTCATTCATCACTCTTTCCTTCATTTCCCACATAATCCTCATTTCACACACTCCCATGTATGTCACCTTGCATATTGATTCGCCTTAGTTGTAATGTAACCAAAGGCATAAATATTCCCCAAATCGTTAATTGATTATAATCATCACATGCATTGAAAAGCACCCTAAAAGGGCGTGAATAAGGTTTTATAGAATGGAAATCAAAAAATAAAAATTAACACACGATATAGAGTGGTTTAAGAATGAATTACTCTTTACATTCACTACTAAAGGGTTCTCCCTTTTAGATTTTGAAATAGTGACGTATTTTTATTGATGATCATTATTCTCTCGGTTTATGAGCCTTAACATCTCAATGACCCTCCAAGAGATTATTTACAATGTTAACTATTTATCTTCTTTAGACTCTACATAAGAATATCTCAAGAATGATAGGCAAACACTCACTAACCCCTTTAAATAAATTTTGTGAGGAGGTTATGATTACAGATAATTTTCACCAAGAATACAAAATATAAAAGCATAGAAATTTGGATGAAATATAATCAAGATAGATGTAATAAGAGATATTATAATTGGAGAACATTTCTAGCCAAGAGAAGTAAGCAAAGAGCACTTTTTAGTAAAATCTAAGAATTATGAAAGTTTGGAAATTTTAACCGGGCAATTAAATGATTTGAGAGCAAGAGATTAATTGCACAATCAATATTCTAAAAATTGGTCATAATAAATATAGAGGGACCTTATTTATAAGGGTTAACCTCATTGTATAACCACTAGATACATATTCAAAAAAAATTGTTTCACCCAACAGACAGAAAATTAGCATTTAATGCTCACCAATTGATTGATATGGTTGAACTAGTCAATCAATTGTACAGCCAGTCGATTGGTAGTTCAAACCAATCAAATTTTTATGTTTATACTAAAAGTGAAAGTTAATTACAAACTAGTCGATGAGTTCATTTTCACCAATGGATTAGTTTGTCCAAATTGGTCAACCAATTATGAACTAATCGATTAGTTTGGAAAAATCGGTTGATGTGTTTAGGTTTCTATAAGAATAAAACCTATGGACCGGTTAGTCAAACCAGTCGATTAGTTTTCCTAAACCAGTCGATCGGTTTGGTAAAATTAGTTAATGTATTTAAATAAAGATGACTATGTTTTTGTAAGAACAAAACCCATGGAATAGTTCTTTAAACCAGTTGATGGGTTTCAATAAGTCAGTCAATGTGTTTAAATAGAGACAAATGGGTTTCTATAAAAGTGAAACCCATGGGTTGGTTAGTTGAACAAGTCAATTGATTTTATCAAACCAATCTATCAGTTTGGAAAAACCACTTGATGTGTTTAAATAAAGACGATTGGGTTTCTGCAAGAGTAAAACCCATGGACTGGTTGGTTAAACCAATTGATCGGTTTAATCAAACCATTCAATTGCTTTAGTAAAATTATTTGATGCATTTATGTAACTCCCTGAGTCAATACGACAACACAGGGGCTACCTTGGAGTGCTTTTGGATTGATCGGTTGGCCTCACAAATCAACACAAGTCCTTTTAGCATGCTTTGCTAGATCAATCCTTATAACACTCCACTTAATTTGGGGTATTACATTTACCCCCACTCAAAGAACGCAACTTCCTCCTTGTGCCTCAACCACTAACTATCTTAATACAATTTATCCCAAGAATTTTTTCCACTAGGTGGCTAACTAGCTCATCCAAGTTTAGCTAACGGTTGTGATTTTGTTTTGATACCATTTTGTAACACCCCAAGTCAATATGACCATGTGGGGCTACCTCGGAGCTCTTTTAGATTGATTGATTGGCCTCACAAATCAACTTGAGTTCTTTCAATGCGCTTTGTCCTCACTCTAACACTTTCCGAGAAATTTTCAAAACATTTCCAAAACTTCCTAGGAGGGTCACCCATCATAAAAATTACTCCACCGCTAGCACACTTAATTGTGGATTTATTAGGACAGAATCACCAAAATAATAGTATAACATGTTGATATAAGTAGCCAAATCAATGCTTATAACACTCCGCTTAATTTGGGGTATTAAGTTTAAACAAAAATGAATGGGTTTATGTGGGAATGAAACCCATAGACTGGTTAATCAAATCAATTGATCAATTTGAGATAACCAGTCGATTAGTTTTATCCACCGGTCAATCTGTATGAGTTTAACTCAATTTATTGCTCTAAGGAATATTCGATTAGTTCCGATTGGAACCAATCATTTTGTTATAAAAATACCTTTAAAGAGTTTTTGAAATGAATTCAAGTCAAGTATTTTTCAATAAAGTATTTTAAAGAGTTTTAATTAAAATATGAAATTTTCTCAACTTAACTCTTTACAAGATGCATAAGACTTAAGAAATAGTATCCTTAACCTTCAAGTCTTGGTTATTTTCCATGTATTATTTTCTTGTACTTTGAAACTTGATTGCTCTTCTACATTTTCACATTAGGAGAATGCTTTAAGTGGATAAGTTAATTGTTATGCATGCACACTTAAGCAAATGCATTAGTTATCATGATCCATTTGTTATCATCAAAATAAGTATAATAACATTGTTTGACCTTTGAGATAAACAACATGTTACCTAAGCACACCACATTCACTTCATGTACACTACATTCACTTCATCCTTTCTTCCTTCACCTAGATATGTGCTTCATCTTTTTCTACTCCACAATTTATTTGATCACTTCTCCTTCTTTCCTTTTCCATTATATGGCCTTCCATGGCTACTTCCACCATTGAAGCATACATTGAAGCTCTAAAAACATCTAACAACATTAAAGATTAGTTCATCATTCTCCTTTCCTTTGTTTTCCTTTCCCTTTTGCTATGATTTTATGGGTTTTATTTTCCTAATATTTTCCTTTAATTTCTTTGGTTAAATAAGTTTATTACTGAAGTTATGAATGGTTCTTAACATAATATTATTGTTGGTAAACTTCCTTAACCTATTGGAAATGGATTATCATACTGATTCAGAATTTTAGATTTTCACCTCTATTTCATGGAAAATCTAGATGTTTGCGGTTCAATTTTGTGTAAGTTTAATATGTCAAATTAAATCATAAGCTTTCTAGTTTACTAATCATTTAAATTTTAGGATGTCAATAAGTATGTAAAAAATTGTGGCCACAATGTTATAACTATATAAATCTATCAGTTTCTAGCATTTTGGTTTAAGCTAGAGTTATGGGCCTTTTGTTATTAATGATTGTGTTTTGATAATTTGATGATTCCATGGTTTTTATTATCATTTTTAGGTAAATTTTGATACATAATGTGTTATCATTAGATTGATATAACCTAATTTATGATTGATGAACGTTAAGTTAAATTCAGAAATCTTAGTTTGAGTGTTCATCATGAATATTCAAAGTGCTCTTCACTAATTGCCTAAAAGTCATCATAAATAGGATTTATTTGATAATTAATCATGTTTATGAATATTAATTAAAGATTAACCAATTAATTAAGGTTAATGGTGGATTAGTCATGGTTAGACAAAAAATGGCCAAATTAGCCTTAAAATAGTAAAATATTAACTATATGAATAGTAAAAGTCAAACATTGACCATTAACCATGACCTGGACTTTCACTTTGACTTAGAGTTTGACTTTTTGTCTTTTTTATTAATAAATTGTAATTTTTTAAAAATGACATATGACCTTTTTTTTGTGATTCCTAACTCAAATATACTTGATATTTAGGCTCATTTGGCTTGTATATGGTTTTTGAAATTAAACGTGGTTGGTTTGATAAATCTTCACCAAAGTTTGATTTTAACTTCTCTTGATGAATATCTTTTTTCTATAAAAAAAACTCCTAATTGATTTGTTTTGATGTTTTAAATGGTTTTTCGTGTTTGTTTAGGTATTTTATGGCCTCAAATCAAAATCATTAGTCTTTTAAGGCATTTTAATATAATTTAAAGTAATTCTTTTTGGTCAAGTGTGATTAATCTTGTGTTTTCCTTTATTGCCTTAGCATTGGTTTGTTTGGCTAATATGCTATGGGATTGTTGCATGATCTTGAATGGTTAATTTACCTAAGTGTTGAATAAAATAGAGTTTGTTGTCTTGTGGTTAACTTTAGGTTTGACCATTGATCACTTTGTTGGGAGTTCACTCTATGTTGAATATTTAATAATTGGAATTATAAGATAAAGTTGGAAATAAATTGGCTATGTGTTACAAGACTATAGTTATTGCCTAACATTAGCTTTACATGGCTAGTTGATGGTTGTGACCTTGAGTGGTCAAAGTCTAGTTGACTTAATTTGGATGTTATGTTGGATTTTTGGATCCGTAGTTAAATTAAAATACTAATTACTTAATGTGAAAGATTATTTGAGTTGGGCAGGCATCTTGTGTCTCAAGTAAGGCCCCTAAGTGCAAAAGACCAGTAGGTTAAATGTCGCATTTCTACTTCATAGGTTAAATCACAAACCCAATGGGGGTACTCATGCTTAAAGATATAGAGCTCTAGTTTTTGTGTTTATAAAAAGTATTCGTGTACATCCTTGACTATCTATCTTAAAAGTGAGTGAGCTACTTTGGTTAGTAACCATGGTGGTTTCCATGGTTAAGATGATAATCCCTGTCAAAATAAAATTGAATGATTTGATTTGGTCACCTAAATGTTATTACTTGAATCATTATTTGGTTGAGTATCTTAGTATTCCAAGTTGTGTGTTAGATGTTATCACTTGAAACACCAATGATTTGGAAATATAAGTATCCCAAGTTGTTAAAACATCAACGGATTAGATATCATAGTATCCCGAGTTGTGTGTTAGATAATATCTTTTAAAGCATCAATGGTGCACAAGTTTGTGTATTGGTTTAGGACTTCGTTTGTTGAGATGATTTGATAGAATTAGTTATATGTTATGAGATGTTGATAGCTAATATCATGTGTTATCTTTGTTAGTGTTTTAAGAGTGGATTGCTAGTCGGTTAGCTGAGATGGTTGGTAATCCGTATTGAATGTTATAGCATATCTTTTTATTGAGTTATATATGATGTGAAGTTTCCACATGTGATAGTGTGCCTTTTTGCATGATCATATATTTGGAATGATATGGATAGGTGAGCATGTCATTTATTTTGAGTTAGGTGTGTTTAGTCGGTACTTTTATACTAAATGTATTACTTTTTAAGTGGTTGTGCTGCATGTGTTTGGGTTACTTAGATAGCTTTGAGATGAGTCAGAGAGTAGAGATTTTGGAGTTTGTCTCATGTTGGAATTTTTCTAGTTTTTGTTATGGTCTGTTTGATTCCTCTTGTAACCCTATATCGAGATTTTGGTCATACATAAAGCGTTTTACCTTACAATACTATTTCTCTATTTTTGTTATTATTTTTTATGTCCAACCTTGCATCTGTCATGAGTTAGGTGAACAAAAACACCTCTTCTCATGATAGATGTGGCAGTAGCATCACCATTTTTTTTATAGCTTATGCATTGTTCTTTCAAAATGAAATTTTTAAGTTTAAAAAATTAGGGGCATTATAATATAATTTGGCAAATTATGGTTCTAAAATATGAGGTATCACACTAAATCTGAAGAAGAAACAATGAAGGTTAAGTAGGACTACAAGATGCTAATGATTTCAAGTACAAAGACAAAGTTACTTAACTAATTAAAAGTGAATGAGAAGGATAAAAGATACAATATTCTTCACTTTTTTTTAGCACAGAGAGATACAAAGCAAACTTTTGAAGTAGTAAAGGGAGAGAAAAAAAAGATTTTGCATGAGGGTTCAAAACTTGTTTGATAAAGAAAAAATTCTTACTTAAACCAAACACATGGAAGAGCCCTCTCATATAAATTATGCAAGTCTTACCATGAACCCTAAATTTATATGAGTACGATTCATCATAAATCGAGTCCATGAAAAAATTGCTCATGATAAAAGGTAGGGTTAAGATTCATAAGGTATTTTAGCTTCTAAAAATATTTTTAAGGTTATTGGACAAATATTAGAGATTAGTTGATTAAAATTGTGCACTTAAACTTATCTTATGAAGTTTTAAAACACAAATTTATGTGATAAAAATGTGATAACTATAGGTTATTTAGTACAAATATCTAGATTAAAGGAGAGATAAATAAAAGATAAGAGAGAATGATGAGAGATAGGTCAAGATAAGCGAAGGAGATTTCATATGTCATGAGTTTAGATCAATCTATAATAAACACCACGTATGACTATATTCATGAAATAGGGATCATGAATTTTATGTTCTAAAACTTTAGTTTTCCACTTTTTTCTCGTAGTTTTTGAGAGACATCAATCAAAGGAGTAAATCATAGCCAAATTTACCATGAATCCTTTTATACAAACATGCGGCCATGAGTCCCATTGTGGTCTCCATATTCAATGTGAGTGAAGCTCACCATGAGATGTACCCATGTAACAATTTAACATGGAGTTATGAATTTTATTTTCTAAGTTTGTTTGTAGTTTGATTTTATTGGATGGAATGAAACTAGTTTTAACTAGTTAGATCAAACTGGTGATAGAATAATATCATTAGATTAGAAAATTTAGGACAGAAGTATATTTAAAGGCATAAACATTTCACGTTTGTTCTAGTAAAGACGCAAATGGTTTTTAATTTCTCGTGAAGACACAAACATTTAGATTTTGTTCCTGTTAAGGTACAAATATTTAGACTTTGTTTCCGTTTATGCATAAACATTTAGATTTTGTTCCTATTAAAGCATAAATTAAAATAACTAGAATTACCTAAAATGTAAAGTTTTCAAAATATTAGTCTAAATGTTTATACTTTTGTGGAAAATTCAAGAATATCTATACCTTCAAATACACCTTTGTCTAAAAAATTACGATGAATAAGATTGAAGTGAATTTTTTATGCTGCCTTGGGTACTTAAGTTTTAATGAGTTGGAAAAGAAAGCATGGACTCGTTGGTAGATCAGCAAGATGATCACCGTTTGTCCTATAATCATAGAGAAGGTTGTTAGAATGAACGTATACAGTTCTTGGCTGAACATTCCAACTGATATTCAACCCTGCGCATTGTAAATTAGGGCCACAAGATATAAAGAAATTAGTTATGGCATAGATCCTACCTAAAATGCAGTTTTGAAAAGGTGAAGTTGCATTTTCATGGCCACTCAATCTATAGCGAGATGAAATCGCCACACGATCCAATTGCAGTCCAACATCGTCAACAAGTAAGCAAAAGAAGGATTCCAGATAAACAGTAGTAATACAAATATTGGGCGTCTAAGAATATCTCCCACTCTTTCTCTCCCTCTCTCCCGCTCCATCCATCCATTCATATATGTGTGTGTGTGTGTGTGTGTAACAGAATTATGCAACAAATTTGTTGTCTTTTGCACATACATACACGCCCACCTTCTCACTTAATATGTTAATAAGGTGCATCTATTAGTTTTCGATAGAAGTTTGGCTAGCATTAGTTTTCGATTTATATAAAGTTCAAGTCATTTTACACTTGATATAATTAAATGGTGGAAGAATTTCAAATGATATAGGTGTTATACTCTTAGGTGTTTTTTTCCTAAGAGTAGTAAATGCATACAACTAACTAAATGAGTTACATTATTTAATGGTTTATGTTTATATTTGTAACTTTTTATCTATTCATATTTATAATAGCAATTTTATTATGAAATAAGGTATTATTGATATTATTATGATATTAATTTTCTTGAGCCTCCAAATAAAGGATATGATGAATAGAAATATCCTCTTTAAATTCCATTCTCATCAACTAGATAATAGAAAGATACGATATTTTTTCTCAGAAAATCCTCAACAAAAAATACACTCTACTTTCTTTTCTATTGAATAGATTATAACCACTACCTACATTCTGTTACATATATATATATGAGTAGTAAATGCATACATATATATTTACTTTATTTTCATACTATATAATTAAAAAAATAGATTAGATTTATATTTATAACTATTATCATTTTCTATTTATAATAACAATTTTACTATAAAATATGGTATTTTAAAATTATTATGGTATTCATTTTGTTAAATAGTGAATTATGCTGGATCTCATGCATACTAGTGAGTATAAAGCTGCAATACAGAATGTGATTAAATAATTCATACAGTATTGTCAATTATGTTCTTTTCTTTAGAGGGCGTCAGGCCCAGAACATTAATCACAGGAAATACTAGACAAAAATATTCACCATAAACCCAAGCAACCTGTAACCTATTTTGCTTTAGGTAGCAGCACCCACTAATCGTGGTCTGTCAGACTAATGCTTCTTGCAAGTCAACAAATGCGCGTTGGGCCCAAGGAGACGGACGGAGACAAACATGGACCTCATGTTCTTCAGGAACCGCATGTTGTTTAGGAACCATAATCTCAAGCACCGTTCCCGTTTCATTACAATATGCTTCAAGCTGGGCATCATCTGGTATTCGAGTAGGGAGGTGAATCTGCCTGACGAATTCACCAGGAGGACAATGTTCTGGAGAAGGATCTGAGATCTTGAATGTCCTGCCATGCCTCTTAATAAGTGGCATACGCGCTGTGCTGACACAAGATACCTTCACAATCCCATGCGAGCATGTATTCCTCCAAGTGACCTTCACATTTTGCAGATCAGCAAAAGGAAGGCTGATGATGATTAAAAAACCCTTATCATCCTCATAGATGCTTTTTGCAGCAGTGACAGGCCCATGAACGTCCTTCATCACCCCAGTAAACTCATTCAACCATGGTAGCTCGACCGTGTGGCTTTCCGCATCTGTAGTTGCATCAGACTGCGAACATATCTGGAGAAAACCATTATGACTGTCAGGTTTCTGCTTCTTACAAAGAGGGGAAAGATCCATCCCACTGCTTCCTCCATTCTTCAGAGGCTGAGATGACAAATTCAATCCAGTGCCATTAACAAGTTTCTTGTGGTGATGATTAACCACTCCATTGTTCTTTGCAGGAACCGAAGCGCGCTCCACCTCAAATTCCATTGGTACAAGGTTTCTCCAGGATCCAAAATCACTTGCTTCATCAGGCACCCTGAAGCACAAATCACGACCTGTTAGCTCCTTCCACCTCTTCTTCTCACACTCTTCCAACCGAGAAAAATCAGGAGAGCAAACCAGTTCAATGCCGTGAACACACTGAGGATTAGATAGACCTCTATAGTGCTTTCTCTGCATCTTATGAGACCTAACGAATCCCTTGTCTGCACTAAATGGGAAGGGTTGCTCTCCTTGCTTAGAATGTCCATTCATGTAACTCCTCAGCTGCATCTTCCCCAAAGCATTTTCAGGCCTTTCCTTGAACACCCACATGTAAATATTCTCCATATCATGTTGAACCAAAAAGGCATCGAGTCTCAGATCGGACTTGTCATACCCGGTCAATCCATTTTTATCCCTCGAAACCTTTGCTTTGGCGCGATCTTTCAGAACAGGGCTGAAGTAAAAATTGAAGAAAAACCACGCACCCCACATGGTATCAGCACGCTTGGCGCATTTCTTCCCATGTTTTGGGAGAGTCACAACTGCCTCGCCTTCGTAGACCTGCGGTGCAAGGCTTCCATCTAATATGTCACAACTATCATTCCAGAGTTGAGGAACGCCAAGCTCCACCGATAATGGGAGATTGATATCGGGTGGTCCAGGTTGCAACACCGCCCGATTCGCATCCCTATCGGATTCATCAAGAGACGATGAGTTCGAATCCATAGACAAGATAGTTGAGGGATGAAAATTTTCGATCGAAAGGGTTGTCAGGAGAGTTTCACCCATTTTGTTTTCTCAGTTCGGTTCCCTCTTCAGTCCAAAAGTAAAGGTTAGGAATTCGAACTCAATCAAAGTTCCGGATTTCAACAAAAGTAACGAATAACATACATCGTTCCGAGCCTTTTCCTCCCAATCGAAGTTCAACCGAGGAGAAAAATACAGATTCAGTTCACAACCCAGTAAAGAAAAGTACACGAGGCGACAACAAGCAACATTTTCGGCTAAAACGAAGCAGAAACCCTAATTTTAAAGACTTAAAGCGAGACTCGGGAATTGTGGATTGATACGTGGTGGCGGTAACTATTCTAAAAGAAAAAACCCAGATTAATCAAATGAAGACATGAACAAACCAGACGATGTCATGCAGATTCGGAGGGGAATACCGAATCAAAGCAATCGCATCCATTACTACTAAAACCAAACGAAGAAAGAAAGACAAAAAGGGTATAAGAGAATATAAAGGAGAAAGATTATGACCCGCGTGAGAAGATTCAAAAGATTTACCGAATATGATGACACTGTGAAGTCTGTGATTCTAAAATAGAAGGATAATTCGAACAGCAACCCCCATTTTAAATCAAGGCATAAGATGGCAAGGTCAACATATACATACGTAGAAGGAGGCAGAGAGAGAGAGAGAGAGAGTGAGAGTGCGGAGAAAAGTATTGAGCAAAGATGCTTGGGAAGGACCGGAAGGTTGCAAATATAGAGATTATGGAGAGGGGAGAAGAAACCTGCACTAGTTGAGTGCTATTCTATACCCGCATCCGCCAGGAAAATAAAGTGAAGCGACGGACGGTAACGTTTGTGCGTCTTATTATGTGACGGCGCGAAAATGTCGGTCCCCCAAGCGGTGATAAGTGATATACGTATACCCGCATCATCAGGCACCAAGAGATGAGCCGGCCCCTAATCCGGACAAGTTATTATTATTTGGATTATTTTTTTAATTAAAAATAAATCTAATATATAAAGTTTAAAATTAGCTTACCATTTTAAATAATAAGGTTATTATTTTAACAAATATTCATGGTCACTTATCAGAAAAATCATATTTTATTTACAAGCAGTAACTACTTAAAATGATTATGTGTTTAACGAAAATTGAACATGTAAAATGTGGCTTGTAGTTATATATCTCAAAATATCATACTTGATCAAATAATTACACATCACTGATATAATTATAAAAGATAAATATAATTATCATTAATAATAACAACTAATAATATTAATATAAATTTAAATTTAAAAAATAATGAGAAAATGAATAATTTTATAATATAATTTATTTATTTATTATTATGACAAATAGTAATTATATAAAGAATAATATCAATTATTAATATTATGGATTATTTAAAATTATTAATCTAAAATATAATAATTAATAATTAATGATAATGATGAGAATTAATACTAAAATTAGATTCAAAATAATAATAATAATAAATTTATAATAATTAATAAGAATGCTAATAATAATTTAAAATAATCATTAATAATTATAATAACAATACTAAAAATTAGCGATTATTGATAAGCACAATATAAATAATTAATATATATAACAATAATTAGTAATTTACTAGTAATAATTAATAATAATAATAATAATAATAATAATAATAATAATAATTTAATAATGTAAATTCTAATCTTGATAATACTTAATACTAATAATAACACAACATAATAATCATAAGTTTAATTAATGTAATTATATAAATAAAAATGCAAACATTAATTTAATAATAATGATTCTTAATAACTAATAATAGAATTAAAATTTGATAATATTATCAATATTTAATGAGGATGATGATGATAATGATTTAATAGTATACATATAAATAATAATATATATAAATATTTATTGATGATTCCCTCTCCAATTTGTTCAGCTTATTATGCAATGTGTTTTTATAGTCACTTATTCTATTCTTTTCACGAGCATTCCTAGGCCTCCATTTGATGCAAAAAAGGGATTAAGATAGGGTGATCTGTTATCACCCTACCTATTTGTTGTTGTTATGGAGTACTTTTATAGAATGCTATAAGGTTTATGGCCGGATAAAGATTTTCATAGGCATCCAAAATGCCTCTGAACCAATACTATTGATTTATCGTTTGCCAATGATTTACTGCTTTTCTCACATGGACATGGGAGTGTGGGCTCAGTTCTGAATCCGCTTTATGCCTTTCAATGTTTTTCTTCTCTATCTGGTATGGACCTTAACTTGAACAAAAGTATATGTTTTTGCGGTAGGATGCCTCAAACCAACAAGAACTAGATTATTTCAACATTACATGTGAAGGAAGGTTATTTCCCAATGTGCTATATTGGAGTTCTCGTTTCCAATAGTAAACTAAATGTTTCCCAATATTCTTAGCTAGTAGATAAAATTACTGTAATACCCACCCCAAATTGAACGGAGTATTATAATGATTGATTTGGCTACTTATATCAACATGGTATACTATCTTTTTGGTGATTTCGTCCTAAGAACTCTACCGTTAAACGTGTTAGCTAGAGCAAATTTTAGGATGGGTGACCCTCATGGAAAGTTTTAAAAATTTTCTGAAAATTTTTCAAAAAGCGTGTGAGTGGGAAGTGTGAAAAAGGACTCGTGTTGATCTGTGGGGTCGGCCGATCAATCAGAAAGAGCTTCAGGTTTAGCCCCCACATGGTCGTATCGACTTAGGGTGTTATAATCACCAAGAGACTTAGATTTTGGGTAATAAAATTAATCTCTTACTCTAGAAGGCTCAAAATCATTAAATATATCTTTTATAGCATTGAGAATTACTAGAGTCAACATTTTATCTTACCTAAAAAGGTTCTTCACAACATAGAAGTACATTGTATATCCTTTTTATAGATAGGGTCTCATTCTCTTTCCAAAAGAGCCTTAATGGCCTGTAAAATTATATGTTCTCCAAAGAACGAAGGGGTTGGATCTTTATGTCATGGAACTATGGAATCAAGCAGCAATAGGAAAAATCATTTGGCAGTTATCCATGAAATAAGATACTTTATGGGTGAAATAGTGTCATGAGTATTATTTCAATCACACAGATCTTTGGTATATGAAAACTACTTCAAGAGTATCTTAGGTAATGTGAAATATTTTGGGTTTAAGATCCAAGTTGGCACCAGTTATGCAATCACATCATAGATCCTAAAGGACAATATAGCATTTCAAAATGTTATAAGATGATTAGACCTAGAGGTCCCCATGTGCACTGGAGCAAAGTTGTTTGGCATACAACTGCCATCTCGGGGCATCGGTATATCCTTTGGCTTGCAACTCATGAGCATTTGGTCACTAAAACATTCCTTAGACAGATAGGTTCATGGTCGACACAACTTGCAGCTTATTTGTGAACTAGAGGACAAGACTTTTGATCGTCTTTTCTTCACTTGCAGTTATGTAAAGATAATTTGGCAGACTATCTTTAATAATTTTGGACCTAGACATATAACTCAATCTTGGAAAGGTGAAATAAACTGGATTTCCTAACAAAAAAGAAGATCAAAGGGGAAATTAGCTACACTAAGGCTACTTTTTACAACTGTTGTATGCCATGTCTGGAAAGAAAGAAATAAAAGAGTCTTTCAGCAAAAGAACATGCTAGACAAACTTCTGTTGAGGGTGATTCTTCATGACATAGCCAGTCGTAAAGCTAGTGTAGTGAATTGTAATTTTTTACTCAACTAGCCAACATTATAGATAATATTCGAGTTAAGATACTTGGATATATACTTTGGTGATACCTTGTAATAAAGGCCTCATTTTTGTTAGTATTAAAATTCATTACTTACCAAAAAAATATAAATAAATAAAATAATAATAATCATTATTACTATTATTGATATTATTATGTTAATAATCATAATAACAAATCATATTGTCATTAATTTAATAGTATTAAAAAATTAAAAAAACTAATATTAATAATATTTATTTATTTAAAATAATAATCATTATTATTATTATTATTATTATGTTAATAATCATAATAATTAATCATATTATCATTGATTTAATAATATTTAAAAATTTTAATAATAATAATAATAATAATAATTATTATTATTATTATTATATCAAATGAATATTAGCGAAAATAAGTTGAAAAAATAGAACTTTAGTGTATAAATTTATACAATGCACAAACCTATAACTATCGGGGATATACATAACCGAATATTTGTATCTACTATGATATAAGGATATCCATACATAATTTGTCATATCAAATCTCCGAAAATCTAGATTGGATATCTATTATATCCAAAAGTGTTAGAGTATACTATTTAGAATAAGAAGTTTAAAATTAGGGAAATCACAATATAATTTGTTATGTTACATAATATAGTATGATATAGCCAAAAGAAAATATAATATGCTCTAATATATTTTAAAAGTAGTATAGCACACAATAATATATTACATATACGGTATTATGTGTGAAAACTACAATCTAATATACTCCAAATATAATATAATATACCAAAAAAGTATTTATTTTGCCAATTTGAATAATTTAGTCATAATTAAGCTAAATATCCGCTCAAATCACAACTAAAAATTTTATCATTTTTTCCTAATGCTAGATCATGAAACAAACACAACTAGCTAGAGTTGTAATCAACTAGCTAAATGGGGAGCTAGATTAGTAATCACTTACACCAAAAGCTAAAGTAATATTTGATTTCATCGTCATAAATCGTAATCGATAGTTTGTAAGGAAAACAAACTTAGCGTCTAAATTTATATATTAAAAATTCAAAATGTGCATCTCGGTGCCCCATCTACAAGATATTTATGTTGTAATGCTCAAAATTTTATATAACTATAATCCAAGTAATTAATATATTAATATAATCCTAATCTTAATTCTTTGGTCCTAAATTTTATCCTAATTCTAATTCTAATTTGTTTCATTGATATTTTAATCTAATATCAAACCCAAATGATTGATAGATTAATTTTATCCTGATTTTCTAATCTCAAATTTAAGCTTAATTTTAATCCTAACCCCTAAAAAAATTTCCTTTTCCCTTTTTTGTCTCTTTATTTTCTTTTACTTTTTTCTATTTTTTCTTTCCTTCTCCTTATCTTAATTGGCCTACTCCCCTTTCCTCTTTAAGCCATGCATTACCTCCCTCACAAGGTTATTTCTTTCCATTCTCAGCCCTGTATTGCCCCCCTAATCTACCTCACCTACCCTGTAACCACAAAAGGCACACCTTTTCCCTTTTCCCCTAGCTCACATAAAAATGTCACCAACTCCCCAAACCTCTACACCTCATCCGTTCCTCCACACTTTGTATGCTTCAACCCTTCATCACTTATAAATACCCCACCTCTCCCCTTTTAATTCATTTTTACAAATCCACAAACTCTCCCCAGACTCCCTCTCCTTTCTCTTGGCTTGCTTGTGTATCATTCGACCAAATATCAACATTTTTACCCAGCAAAACTCTATAAATTTTCCTCTTATCACTCTACGAAGTAACCACATCGTGAGCTTCTCATGTCTCTAAGCCTTAGTTGTGTCCATAGTTCACACAACAAACCCAAAATATACACCACAACCTCATGATGAAACTGCCCCAAACACCCCACAAACTCACGCCATACACATCCCATCAACGTGAATCATTCATGCCACCAACTTAAGGCCTTCATGTTGCACCACCCCTACCAATGTAAGGCACTCATGTTGCCCCCTTCCACAAACCCCCTTAGTTTCCTTTAATTTTTCTCTTTTCAATAATGTAATGATGTAGTAACCTTGATTCTTAGGTGATTTTTTGTTGGTATTAGAATATGCATCTTAAGGTAATACATGCGTGGATATCGGAGATGTTTTAGGTAATGATACATGTCATAGTTAGGATTTTTGTTTGCAATATGTAAATGTGTATGAAAACTCACGGTTGATATTCTTATGATGATAATGTCATGTTGATAATCTTGATGTATGATGATGTGGTATCAAATATATGGAAAGTGATAATATGTGAAGAACATGACCTTATATGTTATTGTTGAAATAAATCTCGTTTTGATACCCTAAGTGTGATAGTATGACCTATGGTATTTTAATGTGGTTTAACTAGGTATGGAAAATGGTTAATGAATGTGGTTAATTAGTTTCATGATTGTATATATTAGAAGTTGGAAACCATTCATATTGAGACTTATAGGTTATTGTGAAAATTAGGACTGTGCAAAAAATCCGGGATCCAAAAATCCAATCCGATATTTTGGACATCCGAACCAAATTTAGTCCAAAAGGATATCCGACATTCGGATATTTGTTTTTTTTTTTTGGATTATCCGATCTGAAAAAACATATGATCTTTTGTTGATTATTTCAACAATACATCATATTATTATATTTTTATAATTTCAAGTTTTAAAATTTTATTTAGTTTTATATTTTAAATATTTATAACAATATTTTAATACTTCTTTTAGATAAAATAAGACATTTATATGAATATAGATATGAATATTAATTTATATACGATCTGTATTTTTAAAAATATTCTAGCAAAAGTTATTAAAATTGATAAAATAGTTTTTTCATACGGATATTGGATATATCCGAATTTGGTCCATATCCATTCAGTATTTTTTGGATATCCGGTCTAAAAAAATGCGGAGCAGATATCCAAAAAAAATATCCAAATGGATATGAATATCTGATTTTGCACACCTCTAGTGAAAATGGGTGTTTTGGCTATCTTATGAACAATTTAGTCAATATGAGTTAAGCATGAAATCCTCGAGTTTTAATGTGCTAATTGTTTCAAAATATGATAAATGTTATTTGGAATATTTTGAGTGATTATGAATGGCCTAAGTCCAATAAAATGATAAAATTACTTAAATTAGAAACAGTAATCCTAAAGGTAGGGTTGTTATCGCATATCTAAAATGTTAGAATTATACCTTGATTTTTTTGATATGTTATCAATTATGAAATTTTAGGAATGGGTATTAACTTTTATGTTTAAAAGATTAATATGGGATGAGTTATGCTCACCTTGTAGAACTAGGGTTTTCTTAAGAGAAATATGGCATTTTTCTTTAAGGGATGAGTCGATCTCCATGTGATTGTGTTTTATGTATTTTAAATAAGTAAGTTAAGGTTGGATTATGTGTCTTGCATAATTATAAGTGTGATCCGCATGATGAACTTGATATAAACAAAATGGAATAAGAAATTATTCATTTTAAGTGAAATATTACATGATTTAGAACCAAGGCGTTGCGTGTCCACTCTACCAGATGATAATAATAGCTTAAGAACATTCTGTCCTGAAAATTGCATCAGTTCTTTCCACTAGATTAAGAATAATGAGGTCTCTGAGCTTGGTGTAAATAAGAATATGATCTTGAGATAAATAACAATGGATAAGACATCAATTCTTTAAAGTGAAAGATTATGTGAGCTAGGACTAAGGTATTGTATATGCTCCATTGGATAATAATAGTGGCTCAAGATTATTTTTCCCTAAGAGGTACTTCAAACCATTTTATTGATTTAAGAATATTGGTCAGGAGCATGTTTCCTTAGTATATGTTTAGTTCATTTCACCGAACGATAATAGTGGCTTAGGAGCATTTTTCCCTAATAGATACTTTAATTAGTTCTACCGGATCAAAAATAGTGGGATCCTTAAACTTAATGTAAATAAGAATATGGGTTTTGATTATATCTAATAATGAGACCTAGAATTAATTTTTATCTGACATCATTTTATGTTAATCTGTATGCATGTTTATTCCTTCATGTGATATTATACATAATATTATAATTTAGGTCAGACCAATCACTCAATGAATTGGTGGCCATAATAGTTGGATTAATGAATAGGGCTAGTTAAGAAAAAGAACTAGTAAAAATCCAGTCCAACCAATCGGCTTTATAAAAACTCAAGAACTGACTGGTTAATTGAAGAAATCAATGGATTAAATTTTTACCTCTTTATTTTAGTATTTTATTGTATTGGCTAACGCTGAGGTTTTTGTTTGTCTTAATTTTTTGTTTCGATTCAACTTTCCATTATCAATCTTCCTCTTAGTTGATATTTCCCTCTTATAGCTTTGTCTTCATTTTCCTTCACTGGAGTTAGAGCCTTGACCATCACCATCTATAGAGGTTGGAGGTTTGCCTACAGTCGCATTTGCTTGTTGTCCTTCACACATAGGTTCATTCATTTCATCCTTCTATCTTCAACTTTGTCCATGATTTTTTATTCCAACCTATCACTATTATAGGAGCTGGAGCTATAGCTAGAGCTTGGATACCATTATCGCTGGATCTGAAGCTTGGAGCAATCAATTTTGCTTGTCCTCACATGTAGCTTGGAGGTCGATGGGGACAGGTGAATCCTTCCCATCTCATGATATAGGCAACAAATTGATGTTGTACTTGTCTTACTACTGGTAAATACACATATGGTGGTGCCCTTGTTGTAGTGTGTTGTGAAGTCGTGCTTGTCATGGCTAGTGGATGATTCTTGGTAGAACCGTAGAAGTTCTTGTAGCATTTATTTAGGAAAGAAGTTGGTGGTTTGTGTTGTTTTTACTAGAATGTAAGTTTTCTATGAAGATTAGCTTCATTTTTTTTGGCAATTGTTAGCTTGAATGTTTTGTTGTGATATCTTATTAAGTGATATCTCGAATCTATGATTTTCAATTATATTATTGTTTTCCTTTGTTGTGCTTCTATGAGTATGTAGCATATTTTTAATTTTGTAAAAGGTAGAAGTTGGATACAAAAAATGTAATACCCTATTTTTAGAAACCTTAATTATAAATTAATAATTATGTATAATTAGTTATAATAGTTATTTTAGGATGTTTTATACTAAATTTGTTATTAGTATGTGTATTATTATAACATATTAGATATAAAGTTAATTAGGTTAACTTTTGATAAAGATAGGATTATTAAATTTAATCCTAGTTTAGACTCTAACCAATATCTAGTAACCTTAATTCTGGTAACCAAATATTTTTGTTCTAGTTCAAATTTTTCTAGATATCACCCTTACCTTACTAGATTTTGGCCTTACCTTACACTTCTTTCCCCCACATAAATTCTTCTCCACCCCATCTCTCCTACACATGATTTTCTCCATGCCCCTGCTATGCTCCATCAATTACACCCTACCCCATAAACTCCCACATTCTTCACGTATGAGTTGGCTTACCGATCATGCTTCACCTCATCTCTCCCTATATATGTGTGTGTGCGTGTGTGTATTACACATTATATGTATTAACAACTCCCTTAATCCCTCCATTTTTTTTTTGTTGAAACTTACTGCCACCAAATGCAACCTTTCTCCCTCCCTCTTCCTTCTTCTCATCATTGTCAAGCACACCAAAAAACACCACCAACCATTAGAAACGTACTCCACCACCGCAACCCCTCTCCTAGCTACAGTTTTACCCTCCATTACACCCCCTTTTGCTCCAGAAAAAACCACCAAAACACACCTTCCACCACTAGCCATTTTCACTATAGCCCTCCACTTTTTGTCTCCCTTTGTGCACTAGCTAAACCAACCGAAGCCACCGCCACAACTTTAGCCACTTCCACTAAAACCTTTACCCTAGGTATGCACAAAATCACCAAACCTTCCCTCTTATTCCTTTGGTCATTTTTATCAAACCCCCTCCTTTTTTTCACCTTAATCCACTAAACCTCTCCTCCCTTGGCTTCATCTAAAGTTGCCAAAGTTCCACCCTAGCAAAGAAACATAGTGTGTTGCTCTTATTCTCCTTGTAGTGTGGCTTTGTTACCTCATGTGGTTTCCTTTACCTGGTTATTTTCTAACCCTATTCTCCATTTCAAGTTTTCTTAATTTTAGTGAATGTTACATTGTATTAAGTGCTAATACATGCATTTATTGTGTTGATGTAAGGAGTTTGATGAGGTTGAGTGGATATGGGGTAAATTTTGCTTTAATTCTTTGCTTGGATAAGAGGTAACCGTACCTTTCTACTAAGATATAAAATCATGAGGTGAAACATAAAAGCTAATATGTTGTTTAAGGTATGATTTATACATGGTTCTTAGAAAGGATATTAACATGATAGTAAATAGTTGGTAAATGTAATACCCCCAAATTGTGCAGAGTATTATAAGGATTGATCTAGCTATTTAGATCAATATGGTATACCAACCTTTTGATAATTTTACCCTAAGAACTTTATAGTTAAGCATGTTGGTCATATAGTAATTTTTAGGATGTGTGATCCTCTTAAGAATCTTTAAAAAATTTTAAAAATTTTCTTAGGAATTGCATGAGTAAGGAAAAA
Source organism: Tamarix austromongolica (assembly GCA_039764185.1). Classification (NCBI taxonomy): domain Eukaryota; kingdom Viridiplantae; phylum Streptophyta; class Magnoliopsida; order Caryophyllales; family Tamaricaceae; genus Tamarix; species Tamarix austromongolica. The sequence goes on from CM077817.1 coordinate 27,012,544, forward strand.
GCATGATGAAAGATACTGTCATGAGACAGTCAATGGTTGAAGTGCAATGAGAAAATTGAGTTCTTTGAGTGTGGGTGAATGCAATACCCCTAAATTGAGCAAAATGTTATAAGGATTGATATGATTATTTGTATTAATATGGTATACCATCTATTTGGCAATTCCGTCCTAAGAACTCTATAGTTAAATGTGTTGGTTCTGAAGTAATTTTAAGAATGAGTGGCTATTGAAGGAAGTTTTAGAAAATTTTTAAAAGTTTCTCAAAAAGTGCATGAATGAGAATAAAGTATGTTGAAAGGACTCATATTGATTTATGGGGCCAACTGATCAATCTAAAAGTTATCCAAGGTAATCCCACAACCCTTGTAGGCCCAAGTAGCTACCAAGTGGCCCCTTCATAGTTGCATCAACTTGGGATGTTATAAAAAACGTCTAGGGAGGTCAGTAATACTATTTATTTATCTATACAAAACTCTTCTCCAAAAATTGCTTCTAGAGGAAAGGAAGATCTTGTTTAGCGTCATTGTAGGGAGGTTATGGATGGCAATAATAGAAAAAAGTTATAATTTTTTTATTATTCTAAATGTCTTTAAGGATGTGGTATTCAAAATTTTAACCAACATTTAGCTAGAATCAAAGTTCAAGTAGAGAGATGCAAAAATGTTCGTCCTAAAGTTGGTTATGAGATCAATAACATTATGAATATTTTGTTAATAAAAAAAAGGAAGACACAAGAGATGTTAGCTGAAGAAAATCCATATGGCACCATCTCCCATGCTTCCTCATAGGGTTACTAGTGGTTCTAGTTTAAGAGCTAAGTAAAAGGATATAGATAAAGGGAAATGAAATTAAACCACACTAGGGATTCACTTTATGCCAAGAACCACACCTGGTGCACAACCAACAGTTAAAAGTGTTTTACAAAGCAAGGAAGTTGTTAAAAGGGTATATATTATCATATCTAAATGGATGATTGATATTTATATTCCATTTAATGCTACAAATTCTTTTCATTATTGGCATGTGATTTATGGTATTTTCTACTTAGGCCCTGGATATAAGGATCCAAATGTTCATGCTCTTTGAGGTTAACTATTGATGAAAAATATTGAACAGGTGAAGAATTATGTTGAATGTTTTCGTCCAATGTGAGAACAAATAAGTTATACCATTATGGTATATTGGTGGAATAATTAACATAATCAAACTTTGATTAATTTTTTATTTTATTGTAAAAAAAGGGATTGTGTTTATAAAGTTTATTTATGCCTCTGAAACTTCTAAAACCACTGATTTGTTACATAAGTTATTGAGAGAGATTGTTTTGTATGTTTGGGTTGAAAATGTTGTGCATATGGTGACTAATAATGCCACTAATTATGTTATTGTTGGTAGATTGTTAGAGCGTAAATTTAAGATACTTTATTTGTCTCCTTATGATGTACATTGCATAAGTTTTATGCTTAATTATATGGATAAGCTAGATGAGGTTGAAGATATTATAAATCATGCTTCTAAAATCACCAAGTACATTTATAATCATTGTTATGCTTTAAATTTGATGAGGAAGCATACACAAGGGATGGGGAAATCATTCATCTAACTCCAACTAGATTTGTAACTAATTTCATTGCTTTGCAAAGTATATTGTCACAAACGAATGCTCTTAGGGAATGGTTGCTTCTAAAGAATGGACCTTTTGTGCTTATGCTAAAGAAAGGGAAGGAAAGAAATGAGTTCATTTCTGTCTTTTGGAAGGAGTGTGTTGTTATTGTACAGCTTACATAAACTCTTGTGCATGTTTATGGAAGAGAAATTGTCTATGGGTTATTTGTATCAAGCCTTTCATAAGGCTAGAGATGATATGGTTGCTAGATTTTAGAGGAAAAGAAAAAGGTGGATTCTTACCTTCAGATCATTGCTTCTCGTTAGGACACTCAACTTTCAAAGAATTTACATGTATATGTTTTTTTGTTTAATCCTCACTTTCAATATTAATCTAATATTACAAACCATCAAAACATTGTTTCTGTTTTTATTAATGTCATTGAGAGTTATGCTAATGGAAATTACTAATTAAGATCAAAATTCATAATTCAAATGAGTTATTTTAGAAAAGTAGATGGTGATTTTGGAAGATGGTATATTGTGTAAGATCGCTTTAGTCTTGCTCCTAGTATGACTTTTGAATAATATTATATCTTCAATACTTTATTCCTATTGCAACTTTTGTTTGATTGTTTGGGATATTAATATATCCATCTTGACATCTTGTAGATGAGTGGTGGATATAGTATGGATGTGGTGCTCTATATCTACACAAACTTATCATTCGTGTTTTGAGCCAAACTACTGGTGCTTCGTGTTGTGAACGAAATTGGAGCATATTTGACCATATTTATTTGAGCATATTTATTCGAAGAAAAAAATAGAAAAGAGCTTCAAAGGCTCAATGATCTAATCTTTTTTCATTCTAACTTCAGTTTGAAATAAATGCATGTTGTCAATACATCTTTCAAAATTTATTTATCATCTTCGTGTCTAATCTTTAAACTTATTGTTTCACATGGCCATCTTCTGTGTAGAAGTCGATTTAAAACAAGCTATGACTAATTAATTTTGAAAAGTTTGATGCAAATGACACTTGGATTCTTATGGATGAGCTTTATAGCTTAAATAATGAGGAGATAGAATTGTTGAGAAAGGGATTGGCTTCTTGTACTATTCAAGATAATCAAAGCAATGTAAATGAGGGTATGAACTATGAAGCACATAACCTTTTATTGTTTGTATAATATCATATAATTTTTTTTATCATTTTAACTAACATTATAATATTGGTGTTTGTGTAGATGTATTGAAAGCTTTTGATGATAAAGAAGATAAAAGAGAATATCAAGAGGATGAAGATAAGTGTGCTCATAAAAATTTCACACCCATATTTTTTTAGTGTGGATGAAAATATGCGTATTCTTTGTCTTTTAGATGAGTAGTTATATAAGAAAATGAAGTACTTTCAATTTTGATTGTGTATTAATACAAGTGGTTTACTATATTCTAGAAGCAATAGTTTATATCAAATTAGTTTATTTGATAAGTTATAGTATATAGTAAATTTGACATATATGTAATATATATCATCTTGATCATAAATGTATATTAGTGTTATGTATGATATATTATATTTTCACGTGATGACATGGATAATTATGGAGATAGATAAGTTAAAATTAAATCAGTTACAATAAGAATAATATAATTAAATTTTTTATTAGGGATATTCAAATACGGATAACTATGTTTATCAAATTGGATATTTGATCATATCAATTAAATTAGACATCCAAAAATTTGGATATTTACAAATAGGGATCATATATCTATCTGATTGGGTAAATATTTAGTTTTCTTATGATTGTTCTAATTAACCAAACTTAAATGGTTTTATAATAAAATATTTTAAAATAAGGATCAAATTTTGGTTAATATTCAGGCCCATTTTCATATTATTATCTTCCGTTATCCTAAACAATATTTTAACTATATTTTTTATATTTAAACCCAAAAACAAACAAAAAAAATGAGAAATTAACAACTAAATTAAATTTATACTGTAATGGTAATCAAATACTATATAGTTACTAGAGTAAATATATAACTATTTTAAATAAATAAATAAATATATTATTTTACATGGTCATAAAGGATTAATATTCATAATCTCACTTTAAATATATATAAATCAAATATTATGTGTATTTGTGGGATCGAATATTCAATTTGTTTGAACTTTTGTTGACTAAATTAATTATTTGTTTTTTTTTCCAATAAGATCAAGTTAGATACCATATCATATCAACAAATATATAAACACATAGACAATCATAAATTGTTATGCTAAAAATGATCCAAATTAGAGTTGGGTGTGGAGATTTTGTGTCTAAAGAATTGCCAAATGGGTCGGATCTAAGTTGGCATACATTCAACTCCCGCAAGGCATTGGGGCCTGGCCTTTTGTACACGAGCTAGTTTTTAATGATCATTATTTTATTGAAGCCTTCAAGTAGAGCATTATATCTCGGTTAGTTAATGGATTGTGTGTTCAATTTTGGCACATTATGTGGATAGGACACCAACTATTGAAAGAGGCTTTCATGAGGTTGTTCACTCTGATCTAACACAAGTATGCAAAGATTATTGAAATGAACTATTAGAGTGAAATACCCCAAAACCCTAATTTAGGAAGTCATGGCCAAATAGGGAATTATTAGGAAATTAATTAAATGAACTAATTTTATTAAAATAAGAGGGAATTAATTAAGGTAAATCTAGGAGAAATTTATAAATAATTTTAAATAGGAAAATTCGAGTATTTTTCTAATTAAAATGGAATTTAAGAAATTTCTTTAAAAAAATCCCTAAATTAACCTAAAAAGAGAATTTAATTATTATTTTAATATTTATATATTATTAAGCACCCCAAATTACCCAAATTATACTAATTAAGCCAACCACCCTTTTTTCCTTTTTTTTTCCTCTCTTTTTCCTTTTCTTTCCTTTCCTTCTCTTCCTTTTTTATCCTTCTTCCCCCGACCTGGGCCGGCCGCTAGCCCAATTCCTCCCTTCCCCTGCGCGGCCCAGCGCCCCGCGCCCCTCCTTTCCTCTCCTGGCCGGTTCGGCCTATTTTTTTTTCTTTCTTCCTTCTTTCTCCCTAGACCGTCGGTCCAGCCTTCTTCTTCCCCTGCGTCGTCTTCTTCCCCCCGACAAGCTTGCAACTTCCAAATCAACGCCGGATTTTGTGCCTCCGATCGCGCCGTTTGACCCGTTGTTCTCCTCCTCTCTTTCCCATCGTCTTCCCTGTCATTTCGTCTCGGCTGGCCATTCCCTCCCCTACTCGCGCCATTCCCCTTTCTCAACAAGCATGGCCTACCCCCGTAGACCTGCGCCGGCCCATCCTCGCCGGTCGGAGCATCATACCCCTTGCCCCCCTACTCTTCCACCTTCCTTTTTCATTTTACCCCTCGATCGGCCTATAAATAGCCTTGAAGGCTGCCATAATTGTAATCCCCCAAAAAATTTTAAAAGCCTATAATTTATTAAATTACTTTTATTAGGGATAATTTAAATCTTAAACTTATTTAATTTAATTACGTTAAGGATTTTGCCTTTTAAATGTATTTAACTTAATTATTTTGTGGGCTTTAATTATACCAAATTATATGTGAGTGTTTAATAAATTAAAATAAATTGATTGCTATTTTATCATACTCATTTTTATTTAAATAAGGTTCAAACCAATATTTTTCTAAAAGCTTCCTCTTTAAACTAATATAATAAGATAAATTACTAAAATTTTAATTATCTACTAAAAATACTAGGACTCACCCCATAATTCATTTTAATTATTTTCTCCCCTAATTAATTTCCTTAATATTTTTCTCCCTTATTTCCTTTTTCTCTTTTTTTTTCCTCCCCCTCTCCTTTCTCCCTTCTCTCCCCCATTTCCCCCGACTGGGCCAGCCCACCGGCCCAGGTCAGCTTCCCCTTTCCCCCGTCTCGCGCGCAGGCTTGGCCTGCTTCCCTTCGCCCGAACCGCCGGCCGGTTCTGTTTCTTTTCCACCCCGGACCGACCGGTCCAGCCCTTCCCCTTTCTTCTTCCCCGCGCCCCGCTGCAAATCGCCGCCTCCCTCTTCTGCGCCGACAGCTCTTCTGCGCCGCCTGTACACCTTCTCCCCCTCTTCTGCACCGCCCGTCTGTCCCTCCTCGACCGACCGACCACCCCCATGCCTCACACAGGTCTGCTACCGCCCCCCTTCCTTTTCCCGACCGAACCACAGGTCTGCCATGGCAGACCCATGTCCGCCTGCCATCGGCGGCCGGCATGCTAAAATTCAGCCTGCTCGCACCTCCCTCTGCCCCCTCTCTCGATCCTCCCCCATTTTCAAGCTTATAAATACCCCCACGAGCCAGCGTCGGGTTCTTTCGAAACCCCAACCCAGAAATCACCTTTTTTCGCCATCCCCGCTTCAGACAACCACTCCGTCGCCGCCGCCCATCGCCGCCACCCGATCCACCCACGAAATCCTCCCTTGCATCACCCTCCACCAACCTAGGCCTCCCATACCCCTCGGTTTGCTCTGCACGAGCCACCCCGGCCGTGCAAAGAACTCTTCCCGATCAGCCCTGCTTCGAGCCCGCCGCCCTTCTCACCACCGCCCACCGCCGGTGCCGCCACTTCCAGCACCTCCTCTGCCTCCTAAAATCACCAGGGGAGCTTCCTCTAACTCCCCATATCTTCCTTTCCCCCTGCCACCCTCTCCTCTTCCTTTTCTCCTCCCTCCACCACTTCTCCACCTCTCTTCTCCCCCATCACCACCGTCGCCGCCGCCGCCGTGCACTGTGCGCCGCCGCCTGTGCCACCAGCACCCCTAGGTGGTCCTCTAAACTCCCCAACCCCTAAACCCTTGTTATGCAAATGCTAACTATTTTTAGTAGCATTATTAATATTATTCTTAATTTTATAATTATTATTATTAATATTATTATTTAATCTAACCTTGAAATATTTATAACTGTTTTTATTACTATTATTAATGACCTATACCTCTAGTATTGTTATTTTAACATCATTATTGTTATTATTACTAGTACTACTATTATCATTATTATTATTACTATTATTTTAGTTCATTGTCACCCTTAGTAATATCATTATTTTAACCCTAATGGTAAGTTGTAATAAGGGTAAGGTAGGAAGGCTAGCCATTTTGGTTAGAGGAAAGTTAATTCGTAGTCTTTCCCTCTTATAGGCGAATCAAGTCAAAACCCGGAGGAGGCGTAGGAACGTGCCCCAAGACCGGTGTCGTGTTAGGTAAGGATGTGGCTAAGGTCCTTACGTGTTATGTGACTTGTATGCCTTGAGCGCCTTGTATATATATATCATGTCTTGTTGTGTATCACATGATTATCCCTAATGTGTTTTATGCGTAGCGCAGCTTGGAGTTGAGGTACGTGGTATGTGTTTTCTCATGACATGAATGTGATATCCATACGTGGTGATTATGATGTGCTGTGACATGAATTAACCCTCTAGGACATGCATGTTAGGGTAATTATTATTATGACATGGAGATGAAATGATAAAAGAAATAAATGGGAAGTGAACTGCTAAAGGGGGGTATGAGGTTGACCAAAGGGAATAAGAGATGAGAACCATGCATGGGAATTTTAGGGTTTGCATGGGAACTTCGAGAGTTTGCATGGGTTGGATAAAGCTTGCATGGGGATGATCGTTACGTGAGAAAAGTTGTATTAAGGTGTAAATAAGCTAAAGGGAGAGTTGTGGAGTGTTTGGAGACTTGGGATGAAAAATAATACGTAGGTTGCTGTAAGGGTGTATAAGGGACTCGATTAGGGTTTTGGGAGAAAGTAGTAATCTAGGAAATGTGGAAGTAAAAATGATTAAGGGAGAGTGGAGTATGGGTTAAGAGTGGGAATTGTTGTATAAGGGGTGATTGTGGGTGTCATGGGAGAGAAGAGATATTGGGTGAAAAAGAGAGGAGTTACTTGTGGGAGAAGAAAGGTGCTAGGGTTGAAGTGACCAACTAGGGTTTTTCGGTCACGTGTGGAATCGAGGGGTAAAGCGATATGATTTGGGATTTGGATCTAAATGAGATGGGGAGTGAGACGATAAATGGAGTAATGGTAGTGTAAGTGAGAGAAAGTTGGGCCACATAGGTCCAATTAGGGTTTCCAAGGGAAAACCCTAGAGGGAGATAGCATGTGGAGTGGATGTTATGAGGTGTTGGGCCTTAACCCACGCCATTAAGAGTTGGTCTTTATTATGTGTAAGAGAGAAAACAAAAGGAGTGGATAATGAGGTGTGATAAGGGGCGCAAGTGTCCCAAGATATGGGACGGGCCCTCCTGGGAGGATAAGTGTGGATAAAGTTAGCCATGCATGTCAAGGGTAAAATACTTTTAAATAAGATATGTTAAGACACTAATTACTTAAAGAGGAAGATGTTGAGCCGGACCCAGACCGGTCCACCGGCGAATAATAGTGGTTAGGGCCGGGGTGCCCTACATGACCGGTCCACCGGCTATAATAGTGGCCAGGCGCGTTTTGCCCTGCATGATTTCCGGTCCACCGGCTATAATAGTGGGGGATTCCGTGCTCAACAAACCAAACGTAATAACGATAAGACATGGGAAAGACACGAAGTAATTACAGTGAAACGTCATGTGAGTCGGGGCCATACCGGTCCACCGGCGAATAATAGTGGTCAGGAGCGTTTTGCCCTGCATGACCGGTCCACCGGCTATAATAGTGGCCAGGCGCGTTTTGCCCTGCATGACCGGTCCACCGGCTATAATAGTGGGGTTTCCGCACTCACATGAATTGATAAAGACTATGATGTGAATCGACTATATTTACCAGAGATCTAAAGAATGAGACTATCCGGACTATAGCTGGCCTATATTATCTATTTTTCTACATGTTGCTCACGTGATCATACTAGGTGTACTATGTTGTGTGTTTTGTATGCTGGCCTTAGCACATCTGTTACCTTACTCAGTACGTAGCGTACTGACCATCCGTTTCATGGGTGCTGCTCATTCCCACGAGCAGAGGAACCCCCTGAGTTTGTGCAGGTAGGAGACGATATATTCAATGCCTACGACTCTTACGAGGCATTGGGCGGGGCTGAGAGAGGAGCCTAGACTTAGCCTGGGGACCGAGAGCGACAAGACCGGACTCTCCCTTTCGTTTGTTTTACCCTGCATCGTTTTATTTAGTTATGTTGTCGTACGATGCTTTTGTTCCTTGAGAACCTTGTCTATGTACCCTTTTTGGCATGTAAACCTTTTCATGCGTACTCTGAATTTTATATTGTGAACTATTTGACTTCCTTATGAATCCTCGTTTTAAGTATTAGCTTTTGTCTGAGGGTGTTCTGTTTTAGCCTTAGCACTCGGTACTGGAACGGTAGGATTGAACCGGTCTGGTACTGAGTGTGGCGGTAACATTCCCCATAATTCACGGTTTTCTCATCTCGCTTATGTTAATTCTTTCCTTTAAAACGAAATTTTTCAGTAGTGAATTTTGGGGGTGTTACAATAATCGAGTTTGGATTTTGGCAGCCCAGAAAAATAATCTAGCGACCACCGCCTGGTCAGCTGCTTGTTCCGCCGCCGTCGGCCGCCTTTGCCGTCCGAACCAGCCACCAAAATTCTCCCTGCACCGCCCTCTACACAACCCAACCACCAGCCTCCCCTGCCTTGCCCTGCACGAGCCGCCCCGGCAGTGCGAAACTGCCTCCCCGAACAGCCCATTCGACCCCCCCGGCGCCACCTTCGCGCTGCCAGCGCCGCCCATACCGCTACCTGCAACACCCCCTCTACCCTCCAAAACAACCAGGGAATCCTTCCCTACCACCCCACACCTCCATTTCTCCCTACTTTCCTCTCCCCTAGCCTCCACATCCACCTCTCCCATTTCTTCCTCCCTCCACCACCGCCGCCGCCGCGTCGCCGCCGGCACCACCACCTTGCCAGGTTACCTCCCACCTCCTTGAACCCTAAACCCTGAATAATAAAAGTTTAATGATTTTAATATTATTAACTATTATTATTAGTATTATTATGATTATTATTATCCTTATTATGATTATTTCTATTGTTATTATTATTATTATTACTATTATTATTATTATCATCATCATCATCATTATCATTATTACTACTACTACTACTACTACTACCACTACTACTATTATTATTATTATTATTATTATTATTATTATTATTATTATTATTATTATTATTATTATCACTATTATTATTAATATCATTACCATTATTATTATTAATTATTAGTATTATCATTACTATGTTTACTACTCTAACTATTATTATCATTGTTATTATCTCTATTAATATTATTTTTTTTTAGTATTCTAATAATTATTAGTATTATCACCATTATTATTATTATTATTAGTATCATTATTTTTATTAATATTCTTATTAATATTATCAGTATTATTAATAATAATATTATTAGTAAAACTGAAACCCTTACTTAATACTATGAGTATTACTAAAACTTACTTGATTAGTAGTGATTCGATTAATTATCTTGAGAATAATAACAACCATACCTTTTGATTATAAACTACTATTATTAATATTAGCCTTAGTATTAGGCCATGATAGGGGTAAGGTAGGAATTTTGATAATTCCGATAGAGGGAGATTAACCTATAGTATTTCCTTCTTAGGGCTTGTTTGGTATGGGAATAATAGGGGTGGAAAAATTTTCCCTCTAGTTTATATCTTTTATATTAAGTATTTAATAATAATAAATATATTTTTAATAAAATACCCATTTTAGATCAAATTTTGATCTAAAATGGGTATTTATTAGAATAAAAATATTTAATTTTAAATAGATTATATAAGATATATAAAATATGGGGGTAATTTTTCCACCTCTATTACCCCCATACCAAACAAGCACTTATAGGTAAATCGAGTCAAAACCCCCAGGAGGCGTAGGAGTGTGTTCCAAGCCCGGCGACGATTTAGGTAAGGGTATAGCTAAGGGTGCTTGCGTGATATGTGATCTACTTGCCTCGGTTGCCTTGCATGATTATACGTTATGTTTTACATGATATCATCTTACCTGTTTTATGTGTAGCGCAGCTTGGAATCCGAGGTACATCCATGTGATCGCTTTTGTTATGTATTAATGTGGATGTGCTACGAGTTGTGTTATGATGTGGCCTTAGGACATGCATGCTAGGGTATTGATGTGGTGATGTGGTTTGGTAGCATGAAAAAGAAATTTGGGAAAGAAAGATAACCAAGGGGAAGTAAGTTGGCTAGTGGGGGAAATAGGAAGGACTAGGGTTTGCATGGGGTGGGTAAGGTCCGCATGGGGGCAAACCTTACAAACGGAAAGATGCCTCGGGGCGTGTGGAAGGTGAGAGAAGTATCATTTGGGTGTTTGGGGGCTTTGGGCGAAAAATAGTACAAAGACCAGAACAAGGGTGCGTAGGAAACTAGGCTAGTGTTTAGAGGGAACCCTAATTTGAGTAGGGGAAAGAAGAAAAGGAGAATAATAAAATATGTAAGAATGAGTGGGACATGAAGTGAGGGTTGAACCGAAGGGTCGTAATGTGTAGGGGTGCTAGAATAAGTCTGGATGGTACGAGGTAGAAGAGGAATGGGCCACATAGGCCTAAGTTAGGGTTTCTGGAGAAAACCCTAAGGGAAGGCGGTGAGTAGACTTTGGGGAATAAGGTGGTGGGCCTAGACCCACACACTTAGGAGACAGGTTCCTGGCGTGAGCAAGCAGATTAAGGGAAGGATGTCGGGCGAGTTAGGAGGCGCCGAGGTCTCAAGATATGAGACGGGTCCTCTTAGGAGGATAAGTATAGTTGGAGCTAGCCATGCATGTCTAGGGCAGAATCTGTTGAATAAGATACGATAAAATACTAATCATGTAAAGTGGAAGAGTATTGAGTCGGGTCCAGCCGATCCACCGGTTAGTAATAGTAGTTAGGGTTTTTACCCTATAAGTGACCGATCCACCGGCGAATAATAGTGGTGTAGACTTCATCCCGCAAGTGATCGGCCCACCGGCTATAATAGTGGGGGATCCCGAGCTCAATAAACCAAACCCTAATGTGATAATTCGCATAAAAGATACTAAGTACTTACAGTGGAACACCATGAGAGTTGGGGCCAGACCGATCCACCGGCATAATAGTGGCCAGGAGCGTTTTGCCCTGGAGATCGATCCACCGGCGTATAATAGTGGTCAGATGCGTTTTGTCCTGTAAGTGACCGATCTACCGGCTATAATAGTGGGGTTCCCGTACTCGCATGGATTGATAAGAATTATGGTTTGAAACAAGTATTATCCAGAGAATAAATAAACAATGTGGGCCTTTATTTACTTGAGTAATTGTGTGTTATCATGTGATTGTGATTATGTTATATGTCCCTATGTGTTGGCCTTAGTTATACGATTACCTTGCTCAGTACGTAGCGTACTGACCACCCGTTTTATGGGTGCTGCTCATTCCCACAAGTAGAAGGCCTCTCTGATTTAGTGCAGGTTGGTGATTCTATCTTCGATGCCTTCGACGCTTACGAGGCATCGGACGGGACCGAGTGTTGAGCCCAGACTTAGCTTGGGGTCGAGAGTGACGTGGTCGGAGTCTATTGCCCGCCTTATCTTTCCTATGTCTTTATATCTAAATTTATTTCTGGTGTACGATGTTTCGGACATTTGGAACTTTAAAACTGTACTTTTGGTTTGTAACTTTTAACTTACACATTTTGATTATGTCTGTCTTGTATTTCACTAATGACTGGTATTTTTATTAACGTCTCGTATTTGAGGATTAACCTTGTCTAGCCTTAGCACTTAGTACCGGGACGGTAAGAGTGAACCGATCTGATACTAAGTGTGGCGGTAATGCCCCCGAGTTTACCGTTTTGTCTATTCATTTTCATTAAACTCTTTTAAATTAAGCGAAATTTTTCAGTAGTAAATTTGGAGGTATTACATAGAGTACTAAAGGCTACACTACTACATATATGTGATTTAATAATGGCACTTAGACAATGTTTAATTAAAAAATGTACGGAAAGTTAAAATTTTGTAGCACAATTACGAAAAGGGGTATTAATAATAATTTTACAGATGAATTGTCATCAAAATTCAAATTAAGCCAAATTTAATAATGGCTTTACGTATAACCATTACCAAAACTCAACTATTTTTTTTTTTTTACAATTCGTTAAAAATCCTTGTTTCTTTACTCCAACCCTCACTACTACTATTCTTCCTCTCTAAAATCAAACGACACTTGTGATTCATTCTCCATCTTCAAGTGTGATTCCCTAGCTTCCATGTCTTATGATTGCTACTATTTCTCTTCTTTAGTTCATCCTCCTAATCTCCATTACTACATCGTCACCTATTTTTCTATCATCCTCCTTCTCATCTCCCTCCAACTTACACATTTGTTTCATTTAAGTAATCAAGCAATTTCTACATTTAAATCATTGATTTTGTGATGTAAACTTTGTTTAGCTTGTTGTCGTACGTTATAGTAGCCAGTAGAGATCTCAACAATCATCTACTCTACTAGGCATATTATATAGTTTGAAAAGTGTCTTTCAAGTTCTCCATAATTCATGTTCTTCAAGTTCAATTTAGTTGGTAATTGGAGGATAAAGTTTTGAATAACTTGTTTTCATAATGTTTGGTTGTTGATTTGTTCATTGGTGCTTGATTTTGATTTTTATGGCTAAAAATTTTTACGATTTGGTTGTAATTTTTTAGATCTATTCATTTATGCTTATATATGTTTTATTTTGCTAATTTTTTATCTTAGTTGTTTTTTTTTGTTCAATTTGCTTAATTTTGCTTTGTTTGTTATTGTTGTTGAGTTAGATCTATGATTCACTCTTACACATCCATAATATATGTGTTTAATATGAATTTTTTTGCTAAAAACTTCAACAATTTGGTTGTAGTCTTATAGATCTATTCATCTTTGTTCATAGATGTTCAATTTGCTCAATTTTACCCTTATGTGTTTGTTTTTTGTTAGATTTGCTCTTTTTTTTCTTTATTCCTTGTTGTTGTTGGGTTAATTCTATGATACATTCTTGTAGATCCCTCAAATTAGGGCTTGTTGATTTCAATTCTAGGTTCTAAAAATTCAATTTATTTGAGTGTCCCATTTCTTTTTTCTATCATGGAGTGTATGGTATATAGTTTAATTATGAACTATGAGGGTTCAAATCTCTCACTCTTTTGTTCTCATTACTTTTGTGGTCTCTTCTATCTACCTTTTTCAATTTCATAGATTTTGAACTTTAATAATGGTTGTGTGTAAAAAGGGTTTCAAAACTCAGATTTAATAATGGTTTTAGCTGGGTACCATTAAGTCTTTTGTTAGTGTGTTGTTGGAGGTGTTTGATGACATTTTTGAAATTGATATTAAAGCTTTAATAATGGGTTATTCGATAATTCTCATAAATTATCATTAAAACCCTAAAATAACAATTATTAAAACCCTTTACGATGGTAGTATTAGGAGTGATCCTTTATTTGGAGAATACTTCTTTTTACATGGGAGGAAGAAATGTTTGTTCATTTTAAGGAAGCATAAGACTTTGCTTACCTCCATCGTAATATAAAATGATGAGATTGTCTAGTGTTTTAATATTTTAGGTATGTTATTTGTTCAATCCTATTATATGTTGCTATCAAAGATTTATGATGTTGCATTTTTAAAGTTATTTTTTACTAGGTTTGGGATTATTCCACTATGGGTTGAGTTATTATGTTGGTTGTCTTTGGAGGGTAAAATCTACACCAAGACAGAGCTTATCATACTAGGAATTATCAATCAAAATGATAGATGTTGTCTTTTTTATTCATGAGGAGGAGGAAGAAGTAGAACATTTATTTGTCTATTGTTGGGTAGTTGTGAGCATTTGGTATTGGTGGATGAAATAGTGGAATCTGTGTAGTGTATTTTTTTTTTTGTGTGTGACAATGGGGTATCTATGGAAGGTGATGAATGGGTGTTTAAAGGCAAGAGCAACATCGTTAGGGTGATATAGAATATGGTGTCGCTTCACCTCAAATGGGGGTGCGTGACTATGATAGTTTTTCCCTATTATGCCACAACGTAATATGTACATGAAAAGAATTTGGGTGTGAAGTCAATAGATCAGCTATGAGCACACGATTAAATATTGATCTTGAAATGCAATATTGATGGATATTTATTAGATTTTAGACCAATTGATATGCGAAATTGGTTATATGCTCCAGTTATAGAATCTCACATATTTATGGGTGATATATCATATATCGATTGATATTTGATGATATTTAACAATATTTAATGTAAAAAATCACGTCATTAAAACCTTAATATAAAAAAATATCATTTGCAACATTGCAAATACAACCACAACCGCGATCGTGATCACAATTTTATTGCTTGGCTATGATGCTTATGACCCAAGCATTTATAGGTGGTTACAGCTGCAGGTGGGTTGGGTGAAATGGAACATTCATGCTACTTTTTCTATTGGGTCGTACAAGTGTAGGATAGGAGGTATTCTCGACGATTGGAGAGGCTGTTTTTGGTGCATCTTCTTATTACTTGTGGCCATTCTTGGAATTAATTATATTGAAAATTTTGAATTTTTTTCTTCTTTTTGATTATTATGAAACAAGGGGTGGTGTTCGCTTGTAAACAATATAGTTGAAATTAATTCTAAGACATTGTTGAGTGGTGTAATAAGAAAGTAGGGGGTCCTTAGGAAGTGTCACCCTTTCTTAATTTCATTAGGGAAGTATAATGCTTTAAGCATAATATAGAAGGAGGGAGTCTAATAACATGCTTGACATCTTGGCTAAACAAGGTGTTGGGAGGGTAGAGGCTTTTACTGCATGGTTGTGAATCTTACAGACATCCATGTTATTACTTTGGTGGAGTTGTGACAAATAATAAATCAGTTACTCTTCTACTCTTCCTATAAGGTGGGAGGTGATTCTGATAATAATGTTAGGATGTTTAGGTTTCTATGATTTATAAATTTTTATTATTAAAAAATGATTTAAGAAATATATTGATTTTAAAAATTGATCTAATCTATATGAAAAAAAATACGTATTCAACCTAAATGTGGGGAAAAAAATCGATGTAACCGAGTCATTTAGCCATAGATACATCTCTTGTTCTAGTAGAAAAATTTGTAAGTTTGATAATATTAACTTAAAGTTATAGGTCAAAGTTAATTTTCAATATTATTAGTGATTTTTTTTTACTATTTCTGTATTAAAAAGAAAGCTATTCCATCGATTTATATATTTTTTTAAAAAGAAATAAACATAGTTTTAAAATTATACATATACCTTTTATTAAAAATTAATAAAATATTTAATATATATATATATATTATTAAAAAAACTAAGTATAGAAATAGAAATAAAAATAAAAATAATCTTTTTAGTATAAAAATTCAACGAAAGAAATAATATTTTTTACGGAAAAATTATTAAAGAAAGAAAGAAAAAGAAATAGAGTATCCAGAGCAAAACATCAAAACAATCTTTGATGTTTCAAGGTCTATTATGTATGATCTATACGTATATCATTAAATAAATAAACTGCAATAATTTTCGGTGACCTGTGTGGATCGGTCGAGTCTTTCCGCTTGTTGATTTCCCACGTCTTTTCGCTTGTTGACTCTAAAAAGATAGAATCTTCAAGTACCAACGCATATGAGCTACCGTTCCAAGTAGCTTACACAAGTAAACAAAGTAGAAAGCGTCATAATTGATTAATCAACTAAAGTCCACTAACACAACAACCTATAGGCTAGGCTGTTTATAGTATCAATTAGTCCTCTTATGAATCTACCTGTCCAGATAGTTACTGTCCAGAAACCTTGAAAGGAACGGTTGTATTGCGTTGTCTTGGGAAGTCATAGGACTATGGACCAGCCTCTGCCTCCCCGAAAGGAAAGAGAAGATAAAGAGAGAGTGGACTAATGTTAACTAGACTAGGTGATAAGTTACACTAAGAAGTATTAATAATAAAATACTTTTATTTGTTTCAAAAGAATTTTTTTTATTTTTTACTATTTATACATTATTTAAAGAGGTAATAAAAATAGTCTTAATATGACAAGTATGTCCTTTATTAAGAAATAATATAACAATTAATGTATAGAAAAAGAAAGAGAAAAAATATAAATAAAAAATATGGATTAAATTTTCTAAAATAATTTTAATTTTGAAACAAAAAAAAATTGAAATAAAAAAGAATTCCTTTCAAACTAAAAATAAAAAAGTAGTATTGTTAAGATTCAAGATTAATTAGACCAACTCCGCTGTTACCTATGGTTGTTGCTTTTCATTAGTTTACATATGTGTTTGGTGAGATCAAATATAGTTGATAAGCTATTTTTTAATAGTAAATATTTTTATTAATTCATAAAGGAAAAAGGAAGGAGTTTTTTGCATAGACGTCATTATAAATATTACTCTCACCTTCTAAGAATGGTTGGGTAGCATTCACCATTCACTTGCCCATGACAAATCTACAAAGAAGAACAAATCAAACACTCCACGGATATATGCCGACTCTCACCCAAACCTAAGTCATAGCATATTACTAATCATACAAGCACATGACACCAAATCAAAATGTGTGCTTTCATAGCCATGCTAATAAGACACATTATTATTATTATTATTTAAGATGAGACTTTGCTAAATAGTCTTCTAGTATATTAGCTCCACATGCTTGATGTGAACATATGGAAATTTGACAATGTTCTTCCTATATTGCTAATGAAATTTAGTTGGAACCCTAACTTTAGTTGCCTTGCCATTGGATCCTTAGACCATTAGACAACATTTAGGGAGTTGGACTCCACCAAAATATCTAGATGTCGCAACCAATCTTTTTAACAAGTGATCAAATGGCCATATGTATTGCTTGAACCTCTACTTTTGTTGAATTCCATGGCCTCTATTGGCATAGTAAATTCCCATGATAGTCGTGCAACACTCCTCTAATTAGGGCTTTTAACAAACTGAGCTGAGCCGATTTGGGGCAGGATTGGGCTTGGTTCGTTTAATAAACGAGTCTAAAAATGAAGCTTGTGATTGACTTATTTATAAATGAACCGAGCTTTTAATGGGTCAACTCGAGAGCTTTTATGGTAAACGAGCGAAGCTCACGAGCTTTTTTAATATAAATGAGCTCGAACCCAAAATTATTATGCTCAATCTTCACTCATTTAATAATCGAGCTAAGCTCGAGCCTAATTGTTAAGCTTGTTTAGCTAAATAAGTGAGACGAGGCGAGCCCAAAAAGCTTATGAATAAGCTTGGTTCATTAATAGCCTTACCTCTAATTGTTCTCTTTTGTAATTCAATGCTTACAAAAGCATTTGTATTCCATTTTACTTGATCATGCCTCGCAAAATTCCATGTTATTGCAACAACGATTGTGGTTGTAGAAATAATGTTAAACCGAAAATCTAAGTGACAAGAAGGAGTATATACCACCTCATTTGTTGTATAAGAGAAAGAGAGCACTACATCCCTAATCCACCATGTCAATCTCTATAGTATCGTATCATGTATAGCTGAAATACTTGCGACTTGATTTTCAAACGCTATCGCATTTCATTCATTCCATAAGGACCACACTATCATGAGAAAATCAACCTTCCAAAATTTCCAACAAATATCATCACAGCTAGGTGGATTCCGTCGTTTGTATTCCTCTAGTAATGAGCTTGGACATCACCATCTAACCTGACTCATTTCCAGCCACCAAGTCCATACTTGCCATGATAAATGGGCAATGTAGAAAAAGGTGTCACACCCTCTCTTCTGTCTCAGTATAAAAACATGTTAAATTATTGTCCTACAAGATGGCTTTATGATCCAAGACAACTTTTGTTGGTGCATTCTTAAATATTGTAAGCCAAAAGAACAATTCAATCTTATAGGGAATGATTCCTTGCCATAATTGTCGAGGTATTGAATGTATTTTTGGAAATGTCCGTTGCCCCAACACTGAAGCAGCATATGTAAATGAGAAGATGAGGCCCTTTTTGATGTAACTCCAACACAACATTCACATATCTGGGCACCCCAAACCACACCCGAAAGTTGACGTGCCTCGTCCATCTCCAAAGAGTATAGTGGTCTCCTCTATAATATTTGACATTTCCAAACCTCCTCACCCCATCCGTCCATATATTTCACGGTGGAGTCTTTTTGGCAATCAGCAAGTACAACCATGTGAGTAAAACCTTTTTCGGTAATCTATCCCTAAAGACGTGCCTCACCTCTTATATATCTTTTTTTTTCTTTTCCAATAATAGTTATCACTTTTAATGGTATGTTAATAGAGATAGTTTATTCATTTGGATTATTTTATTGATTATTATGATTAAAGGTGTTATTAAAATACAGAAAAATTATTGTCATAAAGAATAATGAGCTCCCCCTTTTTTTTTGTCATTTCCTCACCTGAAACGACGAGCTCGGGTCGTTCTTTTGTCTCCACCCCGCGTTTGGGTGGAATTTTGGCTAAAAACGGAACGGGCACCGTGCAACCCGGCGCCGCCTGCGCTCCATGTTTTCCTTAAGACAATTGTTTCGCCGGCGACGCAATTTTCTTCGTCGCCTAAATTTTGTTGTCCCAGCTGCCGATGCGGAGATTTTGTCGTCTCAACGAACGCAGTAAAATAATTAACAGTCAGCTGCCGTTGAAGGTGGATAAAGGATAACATTAACGCCTGTTGTTGTTGGCATTCTAAACGAGCTCAAGTAATAACAATACTACAACGGGAATGCATTAGCAACGGCAGATTTAAATGAAGTGTCAGCCTCCCAGCCAGCTGTAATTTCGCCTTCCAACCAGAGAGCCCGAGCCCTTTTGCTTATCTTTTTCAAGGTAACAGACTAACAGGTGCTCAGTCGATGCCCTTTTTCCAAGCTGAATGCCCGAATAAGTAACTGCATCTGCCACTTGATTGGCAGATCTACGACGCTGCGTATCATCTCCTCAGCACAGCCGCGTATCATTGTTGACCTTTTTGTATTCGATGTTCAGGCCTTGTTCCACGGACCCATGCTCAGACCTCGGCGGTATTTTAAAAATTGCTTTAATTATTCTTATTATTATAAATATTATTATTATTATAGTAAGTGTTATATTAAAATATCAGTCCAAATAAAAATAAATATCCGTTTAAATAAATGTTAAGCAAAGTTTAAACATATATCAAATTAATATATATATTAATGAAGGATTAAAAAAATATTAACTCAAAAATAAATATCAACCAAATCATGCATAAACAGAACGTTCGAAATTATTTTTGGCACTAAGATATTACTAATAATTCGTGCTTCGGATGTATAACAGAATTTGGACGTACACATAGGATTCGACTATAAATAAAAAAAATATGTCTATCAAACCGTACAGTAACTGTGCACGTATTTTAAATAAATAAATGCGGCGAGCGAAAGATGCGAGCCCCCTAGTCCGGCTACCAATCACCTCACCTTTAGGCGGTGGCTGTCAAAAGTTTGGCGAGCGCGCGTTGGGATGGGACCAGTCCGGAGCGTCTTCTGGAGTTACTTAGGGCCATTGATATTATTTGATATATCTGATATCCAAACTAATTCAATCTATAAAAATAAATAAATAATTTAAATTTTTTAAATTAAATATTTAATTCGGTCAATAAAAAATTAAATAAATTAAATATTTAATCTGATAAATATAAATATAAATAATATCCGATTCAAAAAAAATATTTATATATTTTTTATTTTATATATAATTATATATAAATAAATTTAGATGTGTGTGTATAATTTTTACTTATTTTATTTATTATTTAAGGTAAAATTTAATTTACTTAAAATTATATTTTTAATATAATCTCTTTTTAAATATTTATAAAAAAAATAAAAACACTTTGTGAGTAGACTCCACTCACTCCTTCCTTATTTTAATTTTAACAATGAATATTTATCGAGTAAGTCGTATATTTATTCAGCAAATCAGATAATATCAAGTATATTTGTGATTAGGTAATTTTTTACATTTGAAATTTTATTCAAGTAATATCAATTATATTTAATATCTTATCCTAAAATTCGAATATTCGATCTTTTAGATTTTTAAAGTTTTAATTCAAATATTAGATATTATTTTTACATATTTAAAATTTTAGATATCTAATTTTTAAATATCTAAAATATCATATATTTAAATCGTAAATGACTCTAGTGCTAGGTACGTAGCAGGATGAAATAAATATTCCTAGCTGTCAATGAAAGCGAGAGCAGAGATCCTGGGGGGAAAGTGGATGGGAGTACGTACTCACTGTATTTTACTCCTTAGTATACTATTCGGCCCGACATGTTGGACTCATTCGATCATATTCGTGCACCGGATACATGTATCATGCGTCGCCGTCCTTTTCATAATTTTCGTACGTCCAAATTGCCTTATCAAATTGGCTCGTTCAAACATGCATCTTATTATTTTTATTTTTTTATTAATTTCTGCCGACATCATTTTGCCGACGGCGGTTTAACGTGCTAATAAGTAAGTAACCCAACCCACGGTATGGTTCGTTTTCTTGATATGCAAACCATCCTTATGGTCAATTGGTACTCATGATATCACCGAGGAGCATTCGTTATGAATAAGAAGAGCCGCATAAGTCAAAAACGGCCTTAGGTTGATTCGAACGGACGGCTCCGAGTTAAATCATAGTACTTACGAAATAGCACTAAGATCGTCCACTTTGGGGTCCTAATGCTGTCCACCGAGTATGCAGGTTTCGGCCTATCCCGTACCACCCGTCTTCCGCCCTCTCTGGCCCCCTTGGGGGCACATCATCGCAAACCGCCACTTCTATTCCATGCGCGGAGTTGTACGCACGCATGGTGCTTTTTTTGTAAAAAAAAAAAAAAAAAAGTTGCAGGGGGAAAGAGGGGAGGGAGAGGGGTGAGTGCCTTTGTGAGGCCAGGATGGAATTTGGATCCATTCCCCCATCTCACCATTTCTAACTCTATTGTATTTACTTTTGTATTTTTTGAGCATCAGGCATAAATATAAGTGTATACAGACAATGATAACTATAGGATTTTATTTTCGGAGCGTCGCTTTTATAGTATTAAATAGTAAAAATATATGACGTCTTTCTATAATATATGATATAAGAATACAATCTCATATCAAGTGTTGTAATTGTAAAAAATACATTATAACTATCATTGATAGACTTATATGTTCATTAACATTTTTTAGACAATTAATAACGTACTTGATAAATGAAAGTGTGGAACATCATATAAAATAATCGAGAGTCACTATCCTAAAAAGAGTTTTTAATAATAATTTTTTTAATAAATTTAATAATGGCTTTCAACCGTTATCGAATCGTGCGTTATTAAATCTTTAATTATAACACCGTTGTAAAAAAAATTATAATTTACACCAAATTTGGAAAACTGCGCATGTTTTAATAATGGTTAGAAGATAAAACCGTTATTAAAAAACCATTGTTTTGTTAATGATTATCAAATCATCATAAAAAAATTGTGCTAAAATTTAGCGAACTAGGCATGTTTCAATAACAATTTTAAGATATAACCGTTATTAAATCGTAGTATTTTAGTAATGGCTATACGCTGTAACCATTATTAAAACGTATGGTTTTGTCAATGGTTATTTGATATAACTGTTATTTTTAAGAAGGTTTTGGCAATAGTTATTCATTATAATCGTCGTTGAATCTTGTTTTAATAAAGGTTTTCACTAAAATTGTTATTAAAACTATACTTATGTGTGTGTGTGTGTGTGTGTCATGCAGTCTGTTCTAACCTACATACACAGATGTATGCTCTAACATATACAAAATCTACAATCTATAAAACACTACCAATAACTTTGGAATTTCATAGGCTTACCATAAAGTTTGGTAGCTCAATACAATCAAAAATTCAAAGTTCATGGATCTACATTCCCAAACTCTATAATATATAAAGTATTGCATATGTATATACTGGTGCAACTCAGTCTTTGCATATATTTGCATAGAAAATATAAGATACAATAGATACAAACCTAAAATGTATGCATAGATATCTAATACTAAGTATACGAGTGCACAAAATTAACACATTCCTCTCTAACTTCATCATCGTATTTTCGGCCTCGTGTGTACTCATCCTTGAAAAACTATAAATCGATACGATTCAACGATTTCGTTATATATTTTTATAATAAATAATTCATAAATTAACAATATAATAAAAAAAATATGGAAAAATAAACATACATGGATTGAATCTTTATTCACAGATTTTTTTATGTGATCCATTGATCTACAAACATAGTATCCACAATCATTACTATTTTGTTATTGTGGATACTGTAAAATGAATTTAGTTAGCTTATTATTGTATTAAATATTAATTAGAATTGAAATAAAACACAAAATGTTGAACTTCCTTCTTATCATTACAGACTCATACTCAAGATTCTTTGGGTTTAGAACACCATTTTCGCCCCTCCTCATATTCATTGTCTGTAGTGCCCTATATAATAAATAAAGGTCATACACAATATTGCAATTTTATATACCTAAAAATTATATAAGAGGATATATGCATTAATAAATTAATATGAGTAAGAAGTATACTAACATGTCAATTAAATATTCCCCTTTAGAATGAATGAAAACAAAAGGAATGGGATAATTTCGAACGGAATAAAAAAGATATACTTTATTTTGATTGAGACAGATATCATACAAAACCCAATGCTCATTAGTGAGGTGAGGGATGAGGTAAAGCTTGTTGTTATACCCCTCGCTTAAAATGTGATCCGCTATACAGTTTATGTGCCTACCCTCGCTAATTGTAGTACAATCAGATATGTAGTATAAACACACAAACACAGTAGATGACAACATCCCCTCTGCCACAACTTGGCTAGCCTCCAACCTAAGGATGCCAATAATGCATATTTATTAATAAGCAATAACTCATAAAATTATACAAATAAATGAAAAGTGTTAAAATATATGATATAAAATAATACTTACTTAATAT
Source organism: Tamarix austromongolica (assembly GCA_039764185.1). Classification (NCBI taxonomy): domain Eukaryota; kingdom Viridiplantae; phylum Streptophyta; class Magnoliopsida; order Caryophyllales; family Tamaricaceae; genus Tamarix; species Tamarix austromongolica. Next base: position 27,036,258 of record CM077817.1, read on the forward strand.
ACACGACCACACTAGTTGTCGACATCCATTCAGACTTAAAAATTTAGCTTATAACCTCTGCCAATACCATGTACATGGCATTATCCCACCCAACATACTCACCAGGTCAATCCATTATAATTAGATCTCTACTGAGGTAATTTTGGGAATAGAAGTACAACATTGTCAATATAGGTGGTGGTCAATGAAGTTCTTGTATTACTTGGTTGTCCTCTAAAGATGGGATCTTCTATAGGGTTATCGATTTCTCGGATATGGCTCACTTTCTTTTCTTAGTGCCCTCTTTTGTTTTGCTCCTTACACTAGTATTTCACTTCCCCTTTGACTTAGGAGCCTTCTTATTTTCTAATCCCATAATTCATAGTAATAAACACAATGCAATTTTCATATATATATAAATAAGGTTTAAACAATGTGTAATGCGCTTGTGTTAACATGGATGGAGGATGTTATTACCTCTTCAGTTGTAAGACGAATCCTGTCTATGGGCCAAGGCACGAAGCTCCCATGAGCTTCCAACACTATTGCTATCTCATTGCCTTTTTTTGTAACAAGGTAATGGTGCATCTCCAATTATTGGAATGTTAATACATACGGGCTTGCAATTTACGGCCAATATAAACCATGGACCATCAAAATTTCGATACTATGGGAGATGCGTACCCTTCCTTTCACCAAAAGAATTGAGGGGTCATTATCTACCAAATCACATTTATGTAAACTCTACAAGATAAGTATAATAATGTTTTTAATTATTGAGTTGACACTTGATGCATTGTATATATATCAATTCATAGTAAAATATACTTACCTCAAGAAGTGAATAAAAATGTGTATCAACTTCACAATTGTCTCTAACACTATTTACATTGGGTATGTGAAGCAAATTATGTGCATTTGAATCGAATGGCTTAAACCCTTGAGATTTGATGGATGCCAACTCTTTCTCCATTGTATCCATCCATTCAAATGCTTGATTTAACTTTTGTGTCAAGAGAACCACGTGGTCATGGGTGTTTTAGGGTCCATGGGGTCGACCCCAAACACATGTTCTCATAACCACTAGCCTGTCTTTTTGGGTGTTCTTCAATTCGGTCATTTGAGACATGATGCAATGTTGATCTAAACTAAAACATTTGATCTCTCAAGTTCATTCTATAAAATATAAGTAAATATAATGTCATGATCTGTTTGCTCTAAGAAAAATAACTACGGTTGGAGATAGCTTCAAACGTATAATTCTTTTGGTAGTGTTATGTACATCTTCACTAATATATCATTCTTTTGCTGCTCTATCCTTCTTCCATAACATAGCAATGTTGATGGACGAGGTACATGGATCCTTGTCCTTGAATAAGAGATGTAATTCTAGAAGAATACATAATTATATTAGCATAGCCGATTATAACACTCTAAACATTATAATGTGAACACATTAATCAAAAGGTCATACCAACTCTTCTTCTAGGCTTGCATAGCATTTTCAAACTATATTATGGTGGTATATATTACCCTTTACAATTTATTTATTCTTGGCACTTTTCTTTTATATTATAAGGCAAATATGTATGATAAGTTATTTAAATATCAATTTGTGTATGCTTAATCAAAAAGCGTAATTGTTAGTTAATAAATACCTTAAACTCCTTTGAACGACGATATGCAATGAACTGGTCCCAACTTTCTTGATCAATAAACCCATAACACTTAAGGGATTTGAGCATAAATTACCATCCCTCTTTTTGTATATTTTTTATTTACCAAATATGCCCTAAATGTTCTTAGACATTCACCACAATGTCTAAGAAGCCACTTCTTCCTCTCCTCTAGGACGATAAAGACTCTTTGCAAAATAATACATAAATATGTATGTCAATGTCATTGTATTGAAATTAATAACATGTAATAGATTAAAATATGACAGACAAAGCATATCATTTACCATCACTTCTTGCCAAATATGTTCTTTGTGACCTTTGGAATCTACTTCCAATTGGTGTAGGAGATTGGAACATGATTATGAGTGATGAGTGAAATGTATGTCAGGAACATGTCACCATACTTGCCAATGGGAATCTTATATGTGTTCCAACTCAATAGCACTTGTTTTCCTCTATTCCTCATGTATGTGATGATTCTTATCACAATAGGTCCTCTCTTCCCTTCTTCATTGCTAGAGTCCCTATCAATAGTGTATTTTTCCATATCTCTGTGGACTTTAAATACATAAATTAGTATAATTTATGTTGTGAATAAAGATATACAAAAACAAATATCACGTAAACATTTCATATGTAGTAATGATATGAAAAAATCAGTAATCATACATAGTAATGATATGGAAAATACAATAATTAGATGTAGTAATAATATAAAAAACACATGTTACAATATTATTACCCTCATTACCTTCTTTTTTTCTTCCCTCCTTTTTGATTGGTTTTATGATCTAATACTTTATTACTTCACAATGATCATCCCTTACAAAGATTTCCTCCTTAGCATTGTCATTGTTATCATCTATCAATGATTAAGTTGATTGCACTACTTTGACACACTGTTTATCCTAATCGGCATCATTTTTATTGCCACATTCATTAATTCTTTTTTCATGCATAAAACCATAGAACATCTTATATTGGCAGGATCAGTGATAAAGAAAACTTGTGTGGTTTGAGATGCCAAGATGAATGAGTCTTGTTTATGGCCTACCTTATTGAAATCTACTAATGTGAACCCATATTCATATCTAATCCCTTGACCATTATCAACCCATATGCATAAGGAAACATGTATTTTGAACACAGTGTAATTTAGCTCCCAAATTCATTTGATGGCACCATAATAATTCATATTTGCATATGTTGGATTCTTGTCATTTGTACTAGCAATATGCATTGCCTTAACGACTAAAGTCATTACACTAGTCTACATTATACTCCTCTCATCTTGTTTTTTTGTATAAAAAGTATATCCGTTGGTAGAATAGTTATCATACGAGAAAACTTCATATCGAGGCATTTGAGACAACCAATGTAAGGTTGCAGAAATACATGTTAGAAAATTTTTGATGAGTAGAATAATGCGAACTCTTAGCCAATGTATGAAGGAAAGATTATGTTCATCAATTACCCACTTCTTAGTCTCTGATTTTTTTCAATACTCAAAGAACGCATATGTTCTTAAACATATAGTTGAACATCATCATTGTTATGTTACGGAACATGTCAGGGTTTACTTTCCAAAATCGCTTGCCTCAAATACCCTATCTTTCAACTTTTTATGCATGCTGAGACTTAGGAATACCGATAATTTTAGCATTAGATAAGTAATTTGTGCAAACTTCAATTGTCTCTTTTACTATATAACTCTTAACAACGCATCATTCTAGCTAATATCAATTTTTCACATAACCTTTTACCAACTTCATAAACCATTCAAAGGGGTACATCTAGTGTCCATAAATAGGTCCTAACATTTTTACCTCACAAACCAAGTGAATGGTTAGATGCACCATAATGTCAAAGAAGGAGAGAGGAAAATATATTTCAAGTTGGCATAGAGTGATCACAATTCCTCTTTGCAAGACATCTAACCTATCAGGGTGTATAACTTTGGAGCATAGTCCATTGAAGAACCAGCAAGCTCTAGTGATAGAATTTCGAATACGCTTCGATAAAATCCCGCCTATGGCTATTAGCATCAAATGTGGTGTAAAATATGAAAATTATGTGACTTCATGTTGATTAGTTTCAACTATTTCATTGACACTAGCATTATGATATTTGAAGAATACCTTTCTACAACTTTGACACTATTAAAGAATTCACAAAATGTAATTTTTTCCTTTCCAGAGAGATTAATGCAATATGGTGGTAAATAAGTTATTCTTCCATTGTCTTGTGGTGCTAATTCATGCCATATTTAGTCTTTCGTGGAAGATTAAGTAATGTTCAATGAAGTTGAGTACACCAACCATCAACGATCTTGCTTTTCTCCATTTGGAAGTATATGATAATAATGTGAAGAGATAAAATGTCTATATAAATCATTTATAGGATAGATAATATCATCATCTCATTTAGGGCCTCTTTCAGTTAAGAACTCCCTAAAATTTTTCCTCATTTTGTCCCAATCAGGGATGTAAATGGGGCAGGTTTTACCCGAAACCCAACGGATTTTATCCTACGGATATTTAAACGGATATGGATATGGAAGATGAAAAAAAAATACCCTTCGGATTTGGGTATGGATACGGATATGAGATATCTATACCCGTACCCGTAACCATACCCATATCAATATCCATATCCGTTTACTTGATATATAATTACGCTTTTACCCTTAATTTTAAAATAAATATATTATAAATTAAGGTTAAAATTATCATTTGGATTAACTCTAAATGGGTTTATCCGTTGGGTAATGAATTAATCCGCTGGATAATATCCATTGACGAGTAAACGGATAATCCGTCGAGTAATGGATATCCGATGGATACGGATATGGATTCGGGTACGGGTATGGGTATACCCACCCCGAATTCGCCTCGTTTACATCCCTAGTCTCAATTTGCTGGATCATCAACATCAAAGGGATACACAAAGTCTTCAGCTTTTACTTCATGTTGATTATGATCAATTTTCTCATCACTTTCTTTTTCCTTATTCAAAGGTTGATTTTCTTCTTCTATTGGTAGAATTTTTCCTTCAACATTATCATCATTCATGGTTTCATTACCTTAAATTATTTCTTCATTATCATTCATTGATTGATCATGTTCTACATTGGAATTCATTTGCCTACCAATATCTTTCTCATTTTCATGTTCTTCATTTACCACAACATTTTGTGAAGTATCACATTGTTTAATAAAGAACTTATTTGAGAGAACCTGCTTGAAGCTTCAATAAAGCTTCTCTTCTCTCCTTATCTTTTTTTTTTTTGCTCTAGATGGGTACTTTCTAATATGAGTCATACTTAGGCCCTGCATAATTGATAAAATTCTGATTAATATTTAGCTTTCTTTCTAAAAATGTTCAAACACAATAAAGGAGATTAAAAAACTAGAAAAATGTATAATAACTAATTATTCATCATTAGAAGATGCTGCAAATCTATACATAACTCCTTATGCCAGCATATGGAATCAGAAATTAGAGTCTAAATGTAAATTTCTATTATGCAATTGAATCAATTTTTAACGTATTATAAAAATCAAAAACATAAAATAACTTGCACAATGCAATTTGAATCACTTACTAGAAAAATTATATGGAATCGTTAATAAATTGAACCCAAAAAATTGAGATGGTAGCTAGCTAAAAATTTTAAACAAGAAATGCCAAAATGGATGGAGACTGTAGGTTGGAGTTTGGAGAAAGCTGAAAGAAATTCAAATAATATAGAGAATTTTTTTTAAATGAAAAATAAATAGATGGAATTTGAATCACTTACCAGAAAAATAACATGGAATTAGCAACAAATTGAACCCCCAAAATTGAGAAGTTAGCTAGTTGAAAATTTTGAACAGGAAATGTTGAAATGGATGAAGACCAGAGGCTAGAGTTTGGAGAGAGCCGAAAGAAATTCAAATAATATAGAAAAATGTTTTTTAAATTAAAAATAAATAGAAAAATAGGAGAAGAAGAATGGTTTGTTGGATGATTTTATTGTTGCCATGATTTTCTGTTGTCGTTTATTTTGTTTTCCAAACGGATGTTGAAGAAGAAGGGTCACGAGACCATTGAAGACGAAGAGTCAGTGACTCAGCGTGCAATAGCGTGCGATAGTGAATAGTGAACAATGAACAATGTAGTAGGCCAGCAGCGTGCAACAGGGCTACAGTGTGTGATAGTGAATAGTGCAGTAGACTAGTAGTTTGCCTATTATGGACTACCTGGATCTGGTACCAATAAATTATAAAAGTTAATAAAAAAGTAAAAAGAATTTGTTTGGGAAGGGGATTGAATCCCTGACCAGTTATATTAACCTTCCATAATTTTATTATATGAGAATATATGCTCGGCTAGCTTTTTGTTCTTATATATATATATATATATTCGGGGCCCATATTAATTGGGGGTCCTAGGCACGAGCCTAGTACTGCTATATTTAGGGCCGGACCTGAAGGGAGCTCTTAGGTATGGCTAATTTCAAGCAAGTTACAATTTTGGAGAAGAAACTAGGGATGAATATCTATGTAGAGAGAAAGACAAAAGGTATCGATGCTTCTATTATTGATCAAGTTCAAAAGAAATAGTTTAGTTTGAGACCTGAGTTTTTTTTTCCTTGGCGGGTTGAGCTACTCTTGTTCTGTCCATTACTAGTGCCTTTCACTCATACATCACGCAGATGAATATGCTGCCTAAAGGTGTGTTAGATGATTTGAATAAGCTCAATAGAGGCTTCCTATGGGGAAGTAGGAGAAGTAGAAGAAGACTCTATCATGCTAGCTGGAATCTTATTTGTCATAGTAAGGATGACAGGAAATTGGGTTTGAGTCATATGAATAACTCTAACTAGGCTACTATGTTAAAGTAGGTGTAGGAAGTAGTTAACAATAGGAAGGTGCTATAGGTTCAAATCCCACATGAGAAGTATTTATCAAATGATAGTATCCTCTCTTACATGGCCACTGCTAGTGCTTCTTAGGTATGGCTCAACATTGTGAAGAGTCTACCTTTTCTTAGGCAAGGTATTTGGAGAATTGTGAAGTCAGATCTCCTAATGAACTTTTGGGATGATTGGTAGATAGGAATAAGGCCTCTTGTTGATTCAAATCACTTGTCTCTTTCCTTTCAATAAAGAAGCAAGTTGGTTCATGACTATGTTAATATGGATGGCACATGGAAGTGGGATGAGTTCTAGTAGTTCTTATCCATGCATAGACTTACAAAGATTATAGCTTATTTTATTTTGCCCATGTAAACTAAGAAGCATATCATCACTTAAGGGATTTTACTCGATGGTAACTTCTCCATGAGTTTGGCTTACAAATTATTTCAACAAGATGATCTTCTTACTGAGCTAAAGTGGAAGCATCTTTAAAAGCTTAAAGTGAGACATTGGATTAAATTATTTGATTGGATAGTCAAAAGAGGCATGGCAGTAGATACAACTTATGATGCTTGTCATCATTCTATTGAGTCAATTCTACATATTCTCAGAGATTACCACTTAGCCAAAGCAATTTGGGAAATGTTAGTACCACAAGAGAAGTGGAGTTTTTTCTTTGGTATTGATATTAATGACCAGTTCTGGCATAATGCTCGTAGCACTCAAGCTTCTAATAATTATGATCCCCCATGGGTGGTTTATTTTGTTATCAATTGTTGGAACTTGTGGTATTAGTGTAATAAGAGAATTTTTTGTGGTACCGAGTTGACTAACTAGCAAGTCAAAAGAGCAATCTAATGATTACAGGGTTTTGTAAATGGTGAATTCATAGCTTGGAACAAGTTCAATCGTTTGCAACATATCATAAGAAGTTTGTTAAATAGATTGTAATATATATATATATATATATATATATATATATATATATATATAAGAGGGTTTCATTTGAATTAATTTGAAAAGTCATGATTGTTGAATTGGTGCCTTTTCATTTGAATTAATTTGAAAAGTCATGTTTGTTGACTTGGTGCCTTTTCATTTGAATTAATTTGAAAAGTCATGATTGTTGACTTGATGTCTTTTCTTTTGAATTAATTTGAAGAGTCATGATTGTTGATTTGGTGTCTTTTCAAAGGGACTTCATTAACTCTATAAATAGCCCCCACCATCAACCGGAAAGATCATTTTTTGGAAAAACAGATTTTTTAGAAATTCCAATAGTTCTCTCTCTCTCTACTTTTTCGATTCATATATTCCTAGTTGAGTACAAGCATAACGTTGCGTTCGTTGGAATCCTATTAGATTAAAGTGCTACATCTGATAGGAACGAAAATCGGTTCTATCTTGGAAGACGATTGTTCACAACCTTGAGCACCGTATGAGGGAGCAAAATCGTCTTAAGGACACATCGTGAATTCGGTGGGCTCGGATAAATTATTTATGGTATTTTTATTATATTTCTATACTATACACCCAACAATCTTAAGAAGATCTTATTTATTTATTTTATATTTCCTTTATTTGTTATAGTATAGAAAGTGGTATTTATTTGATAAATAATTATACTAGTTTTCTTCTACTCCTTTGTTATTTGTCAAACTTCTGTTTTTGTAACAGAAATGGCTTCATCTGCAAACATTGTTGCAAGTTCCACAAATCCTGTGGGTGTTGGTGAAAAACCACCAAAGTTCAATGGGTCGGATTTTAAGCGTTGGCAACAAAAGATGCTTTTCTATCTGACTACATTAAATTTGGCAAAGTATCTCAATGAGAGTCCTCCAATGGTTGATGAAAAAGAGACTAATGTAGTCAAAGTGGCTGCAATAGATGCATGGAATCATTCCAACTTTCTTTTCAAGAATTATATTCTAAATGGTTTGGATGACACATTATATAATGTGTATTCTGGTACTAAAACGGCAAAGGAACTGTGGGATTCTTTAGATACCAAGTATAAGACAGAGGACGCCGGAATAAAGAAATTTAATGTTGGTCGTTTTCTTGATTATAAAATGGTGGATAACAAGTCGGTAATATCCCAAGTGGAAGAGATTCAGGTTATTATTCATGACATTCATGCCGAGGGTATGTCCTTGAGTGAGTCCTTTCAGGTAGCAGTGGTAATTGAAAAATTACCACCATATTGTAAAGATTTTAAGAACTACCTCAAGCATAAGCATAAGGAAATGAAACTTGAGGATCTCATAGTCCGTCTAAGAATTGAGGAAGACAACCGCAAGTCCGGAGGCTCAAATCTAATGGCATCAAGAGCCAATGTGGTGGAAAACGGATCAAAGAAGAGCAATAAAAGGAAGCACAATGGAGATAGTTATAATATAAGATCTAATGTCTCCAAGAAATTCAAGGGAAAGTGCTATGAATGTGGCAAGCAAGGACACTGTGCAAAGGATTGTCGCAATCCGAAAAAGTCTAAGAAAAGAAATGCTCAAGCGAATGTCACAGAGATTGACAACTTATCTGAAGATCTTAATGTTATCAATCTATCTGCAGTAGTGTCACAATGCAACCTTATAGGCAATGCTAAGGAATGGTGGGTAGACACCGGAGCCACTCGTCACATATGTGGTAACAAGTGGATGTTTTCTGAGTATCAACCTATAGAAGATGATGAAGAACAACTCTTCATGGGAAATGCTTCATCTTCTAAGGTCATCGGTCGTGGAAAGGTGATACTAAAGTTGACAAGCGGAAAAAACAATACTTTGAATGATGTGCTCCATGTACCGGATATCCGGAAGAATTTAATTTCAGGATCCCTACTAAGTAGGAATGGTTTTAAGTTGATCTTTGTATCCGATCAATTTATACTTATTAAGAATGAGATGTTTGTAGGAAAGGGCTATCTCAGTGATGGGCTCTTTAAGATGAATGTAATGACTATTGTACCCAAAGTTAATAATAATAAGAGTGTTTCTTCTTCTTACATGCCTGAGTCATTTAATATTTGGCACGAACGATTAGGACATGTTAATTATAATACCATTCGAAGGTTAATTAATTTAGAGTGTTTGCCTAAATGTGAGTTTAATCCTAATCATAAATGTGAAATATGTGTTGAGGCCAAGATGGCAAGGAAACCATTTCATTCTATTGAAAGGAACACCGAACCTCTAGATTTAATTCACACTGATGTGTGTGATTTAAAATTTGTGCAAACTAGAGGTGGTAAAAAGTATTTTATTACTTTTATAGATGATAGCACCCGTTATTGCTATGTGTATTTGCTACGAAGCAAAGATGAAGTAATTGATATGTTTAAACACTTCAAAGCAGAAGTTGAGAATCAACTTGGTAGAAATATTAAGGCTATAAGAAGCGATAGAGGAGGTGAATACGAATACCCTTTTGAACAAGTTTGTTTAGAAAATGGTATTATTCACCAAACTACTACTCCTTATACGCCTCAATCTAATGGAATTGCAGAACGCAAGAATAGAACTTTGAAGGACATGATGAATGCCATGTTGATTAGTTCTGGTTTACCGCAAAACTTGTGGGGGGAAGCCTTATTAACTGCAAATTATATTCTGAATAAGATGCCTCATAAGAAAACCCACAATATTCCATATGAGTTATGGAAAGGTCACAAGCCTAACTATAAATACTTAAAGGTGTGGGGGTGCTTAGCAAAAGTAGAAATTCCCAAACCTAAGAGGGCTAAGTTAGAACCGAAAACCATTGATTGTGTATTTATTGGTTATGCACATAACAGTAGTGCGTATCGTTTCCTTGTCCACAAATCAAAGGTTCCTGATATTGATGCCAACACTATTATAGAATCAAGGGATGCTATATTTTTTGAAAATATTTTTCCCTACAAAATGAATAATGAATCAGTTTCACTAAAGAGGCTAAGAGAGTCTATTGGTGATGGGAATAAAGAAGTTAATTCAGATGAACCTAGACGAAGTAAGAGAGCTAGGATATCTAAATCATTTGGACCTGATTATCTAACATATTTGTTAGAAAATGAGCCTCAAACATTTAAAGAAGCTATATCCTCTCCTGAATATTCTTATTGGAAAGAAGCAATAAATAGTGAAATTGAATCCATCATGCAAAATCACACATGGGAAGTAGTGGACTTGCCTCCTGGGAATAAACCCCTAGGATGTAAGTGGATCTTTAAGAAGAAATTAAAGGCCGATGGTTCAATTGAAAAATACAAGGCAAGGCTTGTAGTTAAAGGATACAAGCAAAAGGAAGAGGTTGATTTTTTCGACACATATTCACCAGTTACAAGAATTACGTCTATACGTATGCTATTAGCAATAACAGCTGTAAAGGGTCTTGAAGTACATCAAATGGATGTAAAAACAACATTCTTGAATGGTGAATTAGAGGAAGAGATCTATATGGAACAACCCGAGGGGTTCATTGCTCCCGGTCAAGATAAAAAGGTTTGTCGGCTTATTAAATCTCTCTATGGATTAAAACAGGCACCTAAGCAATGGCATGAGAAATTTGACAGTGTAATGTTGTCAAATGGATTCAGGATAAATGAGTCTGACAAATGTGTTTATGTCAAAGACACTCATAAAGGCTACGTTATAGTATGTCTATACGTAGATGATATGCTCATAATGGGTAATAATAATGATCTTATTAACTCTACCAAATGGATGCTCACCCGAAGTTTTGATATGAAAGACATGGGTCTTGCAGATGTTATATTAGGAATTAAGATTTCTAGAACATCTGATGGATTAATATTATCTCAATCTCATTATGTTGAAAAAATACTTGATCGATTCAAGTAGTACAATATTAACCCAACTAAGACACCATTGGAGGTGAATATTCATTTGATGAAAAATACGGGTGCTAGTTTTTCACAATTAGAATATTCACGTATAATAGGCAGTATTATGTATCTCATGAACTGCACGAGACCGGATATTGCTAATGCAGTTAACAGGCTTAGTCGCTATACCAGTAACCCTAATAGGGAACATTGGAAAGCGATCATTCGAGTTCTAGGATATCTAAAGCACACCAAGAACTTTGGATTACACTACAAGAGATATCCAGCAGTGGTAGAAGGCTACACTGATGCGAATTGGATATCGGATTCTAGGAACTCTAAGTCTACTAGTGGATATGTGTTCACTCTTGGAAGTGGTGCAATATCTTGGAAATCATCTAAACAAACATGTATCGCAAGGTCAACAATGGATTCTGAATTTATTGCTTTAGATAAAGCTGGGGAAGAAGCTGAATGGCTTAGAGACTTCCTAGAAGATATCCCATGTTGGGAAAAACCTGTGCCACCCATACGTATCCATTATGATAGCCAGTCTGCAATTGGTAGGGCACGGAGTAAGATGTATAATGGTAAGTCTAGACATATTCGTTGTAGACATAATACCATTAGAAGGTTGCTTTCTAGTGGAATTATCTCAATTGATTATATGAGGTCAAAGGATAATATTGCGGATCCGCTTACTAAGGCATTAACTAGAAAGCAAGTAGAAAGTTCATCAAGGGGAATGGGCCTAAAGCCTATGGATATATAGAGTCGTCATGGTGGCAACCCAACCTAGTTGACTGGAGATCCCAAGATCTAGGTTCAATGGGAAAACTGAACTATGGATGACTCGGTGTTGCACTGAGGAATCTAATTTTTATCTACCCATTCCTATGATGAAACAGTGTAAAGAAAGGATAAGGTTAAGCTATTTTTTTAATGATCCCTATAACTTAACATGTTTAAGTAAAATATCTAAAGGATATAATAATTAGGAGATCACCTATGTGAGTGGGAAGGGGCCGCTTCTGTGAGAATTTTGAAGGCTGAATTCTCTAACACACTCACAGAACCAGGAGGTGTTCATGGCCGAAACGAACACAAACGTGAGAACCAACTATGCTTGAAGGAAGCTGTGTGTTTTCTATTGTCTCGGTTTACACTAGACGGCTGACTGTTCAAGGCAGATCTGTCCACTGATTGACCAGTAAATCCGATAGAAATTCACTATGGAAAGTTCAAAGTATTAAACTACTTATCCAGATGCAATTTTCTTCACTTGTGCTCAGTTAGAGTAATTATGGAATGAAAGTTAATTTTATCTTTCATACAGGGAATGGACGCATTCCACGAAAAGATATTATTACTTTGTGGTAGGGTAATGTGAGAGATACTAATTTAAGCATAATTTGTTCATGCTTGTGATATATTACAATCTAGTGGGGGATTGTTAAATAGATTTTAATATATATATATATAAGAGGGTTTCATTTGAATTAATTTGAAAAGTCATGATTGTTGAATTGGTGCCTTTTCATTTGAATTAATTTGAAAAGTCATGTTTGTTGACTTGGTGCCTTTTCATTTGAATTAATTTGAAAAGTCATGATTGTTGACTTGGTATCTTTTCATTTGAATTAATTTGAAGAGTCATGATTGTTGATTTGGTGTCTTTTCAAAGGGACTTCATTAACTCTATAAATAGCCCCCACCATCAACCGGAAAGATCATTTTTTGGAAAAATAAATTTTTTAGAAATTCCAATAGTTCTCTCTCTCTCTACTTTTTCGATTCATATATTCCTAGTTGAGTACAAGCATAACGTTGCGTTCATTGGAATCCTATTAGATTAAAGTGCTACATCTGATAGGAACGAAAATCTGTTTTATCTTGGAAGACGATTGTTCACAACCTTGAGCACCGTGTGAGGGAGCAAAATCGTCTTAAGGACACATCGTGAATTCGGTGGGCTCGGATAAATTATTTATGGTATTTTTATTATATTTCTATACTATACACCCAACAAAGTTCACAACAACATGATTTATGTTGGGAACCTCCACCCCAAGCCATTGTTAAGATCAATGTAGATGAGAGTATTATCACAAACCTGAGAGCCATAACAATAGGGAGGGTGTCACGTGATGGTTTTTGGATTCTCTGCCAACTTGGGAGTTAACTCAATCTTGTTGGCAGAGTCGTGGGGGATTTATTATAGGCTAAATGAAATAATGAAGAGACACCTCCATCGGATAGAAGTGTGTTGTGACTCAGCTATAGCACTGAATCTTGTTCAGTTAAGAAGCACGAATTACCATTGACTAACTCTCCAGTGGATGCTTGCAGACACTTGATGTTCCAATTCAGTTACTGCAGAATCATTCATACTTATAGGGAGATGAATTACACGGTAAACGGTATGACTCATATTGGGCATAACTTCCCTATGATTTGTATACTTTTGACTAGCCTCCCCTAGAGATTAAGGATCACATTCTTTTTGACTTGGTTGGTGGGGTTAGTTATCGTGTGCTTGGTAATTGATGTTTGCATTGTATTCCTTGATTGACATAATTCTCTAGCAAGTATAAAAAAAACATCCATCCCAAGTGCAACTTCATACTTGCTGCAGAACATGATTGTGGCATGCATAGACACCTAAACATAATGTTTCAACACACATTTTATAAAATATTTCTAAAAATATAAATAAAATTACATATCAATAAATGAATACATTACTTTAGTTAGATTATTTCTCTAATTAGATTAATGTTCATTTTAGTTATAGATACAATCTTCCTTTTAACAATTTGATTTTAGTTATAAAAAAAATTTAGTTTTAAATTAATGATGTATGTTTTTATTTATTTTACCTTAATCTTAATTATTTAATAATATTTTATATATCTATTGATATCTTTTTCCAACAATGATTAACATTTATAATGATACTTTAATAAAGATAATTAACTAAGTTGAAATTTTATTAATCTCTCCATTTCACAGAGAGAGAGAGAGAGAGAGGAGAAGAAGAAGAAGAAGAAGAAGTTATTTTATGACTAAATTTTTGTCCTAAAAAGAAATAATTGAGAAAAAGGAAATACTTAACTTTCACTTTTATCCTTACTTTTTGTTTTCTATTATTTTTCAATAAGAAATACAAGTGTAATGTTAAAATTCATTTTATTAATTTAAAAAAAATATTAATTACAAAAATGGCTTCCTTTCGAAAAGAATATAGTGATAAATGAAGCTTTATTAATAAACCATAGATTTTCTCCACCGAGTACTATATTCTCAATCTTTCATAAGTATTGAGTATAGAGTGTAGACACTAATCATGTGTAGGTAAGAATAATAAGTAAAGCATAAATAATTTTAGTTTTCATTTTATTTTATTTAAGACATAAGATTATATTTTTTCTTACTTGAGGCATAATGATATATAAATTGTTCAATCTAGGAATAATAACCAAAATTTACCATTTATGATGACATACAAAGTCACTTTTAACCTAATTATTTTGTAATTAATTTGTTATTTAAATAATAACATATAAATTGTACTAATTTTATTTCAACTTCTTTGATTATTAATAAGATAAATTACATTGAATAATATAAGTTTTTTGAACATGATAAATTCTCATTTTATTAATTCCAATATTTTTGTAAGAAAAGGTATAGAATTTTTATAAATATGGAATGTTTAAAAATTCATGCATTGATCTTATATTTACGCTTTGTTTGATCTTCTAAATAAAAATTTATATATATTTTTAATTAAACTTTATTATTTTTAATAAGGTAATGTATTAGTGTGAATAGAGGAATAAGAATTAATAAGGTGTAAATAAAATTTATTTAGTATTTTAAGTAATTTTTATGTCATTATATAAATAAAATAATTAATTTTGAAAAAGTTCCTATACAAATTATTTATGTATGCTACCAAATTAGAAAAATATAATTACTATGCCTTAATTAAATAATTTACTTATATTATAGTTTTATAGTATAGTGATTCAACTAGAAAAAATTATAAAAGTTTATGCGATACAAACTGTCAGGTAGACATCAGCTGAACATCCACCAAAATTTCCCCTCTTTCTTACAAGAAATAAACATTTTATAATAATAAGGTTACAATCCTCATACGCTAATTGGGTCAAGTGACATCGTTGTTACAAGCTATTCAGGCCCAATTTTTGGTAGCTGATTAACCTAGTAATAAACAGATATCACTGGGCCCCTAAAAATTCAGGCCCATGATTTATTTTGATTGATTTCTGCAAAGACTTTGTTTGGTTGCTTAAATTTTAAAGGAAGGAAAATCGGCAGAAAAAGAAATCATTTTTTTTTGTTTCCTAATTGGAAGTTGCATAAAATGAGGAGTCTTCACCAAATTCGGTCTGACGCACTTAAACCCAGCACAAAACCTCCCTTGCCATCGGCCCAAATCCACTCTGGTTTCTATTAGTAATTTCGTCGAGCACCTGTAGTGCAGAGCGTTATTGGAGGGTAAGCGAATTGATGAAGGTCCAGAAAGCCAGAGTTCTTACCTTGGCGGAGAAATGCAAGGTCTCTATCTCTCTTGTCAACTTTTCTTTCATTTCAAGAATTTCTAGCTCCCATTTAGCTACTTACTATTTCACTTTGGAAATGATATTTCCCGTTTGCAGAATATATTGGCATCTAATTGGGAAGGTAATCTCAATACCATCAAAGCCGATGCTCAAGGAAGGTACGCAAATTCGCGAAGTGCTTACAAATTAATTCAACTATCTTCCTTACTATTGAACTTTTCATTATATTGTTCACTTGGTAGAATTATGACTTAACTTGAACGGTAGCGTATAATATGTACATTTTTTTTTTCGTTCCTGCATTTTAGCAAACAGGATATACATACTTCAAAGGTTAAGTACCTGGTCAAGAAGGGACGGCCTTACATTTGGGTTCCCGAGAAAGATTTGCATAATGTGGTATGGGGCAATGTTTCAGTCGTTATCAACTGCTTGATGTTTCGACAAGTGTATTCATGGCTTGCTTTGATTCTGATCTTTCAATGAAGTCAAATTTCGAAGTTTTGATGTTTTGGTTAGGGATCATATTATCTATTCAACACTTACTATGTATGTGATTGCAACATGGTGTATGATTACTTGGCCGCCAAGTCTTTCATCGGTTGGATATAACTGAAAATGATACGGTTTGTGAAAGATACTCTTCCTGCACCACCCTGAATCCAACAAAGAAACAGGCTTGTGAGCTTGTGAATTTCCTTTTTGACGGTATCTGGTGAGGTCATGATGTACGCATCCCATATTTATTTGCTTGTGAGAGGATAGAGGGGCTATTTTCAAAGGTGCTTCGGAGAATTCCACATGAAATGGAAACGAACTTGAGACCTTTAAATCCCTAGTATTAACCATTAGTCTAACACCTCTTTGGTATACTTCACAAACCCCTTAGATACATGAGAGGAACTTTTGGCTGGTGAGCTTATAATGATTTTAATTTCCAAAATATTTGTTTATGACTGCAGAACACAATCATTGATGAACGTGCATCGTTTGCTGTGACCAGCCCCTTTCCTGGGCCACTTGCAAATTTGCTTAGATCACTGAAAAAGGTTTGACTGGACCAATTGTTTCCTGCTGTAAAGCTAATATTTCATATTAATAAGTTGATCTGTATAATATGTACGGATCTCAAACATATACTTGTTGCAGACATCATCTCGTGTTGCTTTATCCGGAGAAGTTGAACCTCTTGATGAAACTAAGGTGAGCTCTATTCTCTTTTTCATCTAATACAGAAAAATGCTAACAGCTTAACAAAAGAGTCTGGCAGGCATACGATTTCTGGATATTGAATTGAGTAATTCGTTGACGTTAACCAATGAATATTTGATTATTCTGTTGTATGCTTGGATGGAAGTTGGGCCTTTGTTCTGTTCACAAGCACACATCACCCTCTACATTCTCCAAGGGGGGAAAGACCTCATAGGGAAATAAATATTTCATTAGAATGCTACTGAGCTGCAGTTCAAATCTATTGAATGTATGACAGGCTGACATTGAAAAATGAACAGTGGGCAGATGGAGTACATGAGAATGTACAGGCTGAAGCCTTAAAGCATTTTATGATCTTTCCTAGATTAGAGTATGAACTCCCACAAGTTTTGTGTGCTTAAGATCTTGGAATTATGTTAGACTCTCTTGACCATGATGGGTAGCTCACTTTTTGAGATATTGTACCATATACCTTGTTAGGAGAAATGAATCTAATGTCACGTGATTGAATGCCCTTCCATCCAAGTTATTGGCTATTTGTTGACACGGAATTCAATTTAGAAAGTTAATATTTTAAAATAAAATGAATACAATGCCCTTCATCTTTAATTTAAATTATGTATATATATATATATATATATATATATTTATTTATTTTTATATATATTTATATATTAAAAAAAAAAACTCTCTTCCTTAACTCCCACCTCATTCTCTTTCAATCCATGACCCTTAGAACCTAACTCCTTCAACCATCGACACTTTGGGCTCTGCCTTTAACTCCCTTAACCTTTTACTATATGCCTTCAATTCCTTCAACTCTCTCTCTTTATTCCTACCTCAATTTCCATCAAGAAAGTGAAGAAAGTGACAACCAACTAATTATGATGGCAATCAAATGACAAAAGTCAAGTTAGTAGCGTGAGTGAAGTTAGACAGTGATGAAGGTGGTTGGTAATGTGGACTTCTTCGAAGATGGTGATAGTGCGAGTGGCATTGATGGCATACAATGAAATATCTGAACTACAATTTTGTATTGGCTGCAATTTCATTGTTTTTGGATCAGCCATAACGAGAAATTTCTGAAAAAATTACATATTTGTTGCGATATCAGTTAATATTTTGCCAATATTTGTCGATATTTACTGATATTGGATGTGATAAAAAAAAATCACGTCACTACTATCGCAGCATATAATGTATCATTTGCAACACCCTAGATCTCAATACCTCGATTGCAATTGTGGTTTTATTGCTTGATTGATGGATATTAACTATTGATGAGAAATTGAGCCTTATTCTTGACTGGTTTTGTTGTTTGTTTTTGACAACCTACATTGTGGTGGCTATGGAGTTCAGTGGCATGATAATTGGAGATTTCACGCTTTAATTTTCCCATGCTTTGCTTCAATCCAAATATTCGTTCTTTATGTTTTGATTTCTTTGTTTTTCTTTCAATTCGCTTACCAAAGGATATATGAACAAATTGATTTCTTTGCCTTTTGCTTCAATTCAATTATTGATTCAATTTGGGTGTAGACGATGATCCATTTATATTTTGTATTTTTCTCCAATTGCCATAGATTGAGTTTGGTACTCTTTTTTTTTTTTGCTAGTAGCTGGTAGCTAAATTTTAAATGTGTCTGAAGGGCTCTGGTGGTATTGGGATGGGTTTAGGTTTGTAAATAAGCCAAGTCAAGCTAAAATTTTCCGGATTAGGACTTGACTCGTTTAATAATCGATTTTAAAATAAGTTTTCGGCTCAATTCATTTAATTAAACAAACAGGTTGAATCGAGATAAGCTTTTCTGGGCTTGGAAATTAAACAAGTCTAAAATTAAAGCTCGAACTTGGTTTATTTAATTAAATAAATGAGTCAAATCGAGCCAAGTCGGTTCGTTTATAATCCTAGATGGGTCTAAGATGCGTCTCTCATTGGTTTCTAAGGGTTTCGCTAGATAGTTTATATGTCGGACCAATCTTTCAGTATAGCTTTTGAGTGGATTAAAAACTTTTTTGAGCGACTACACCTTTGGATTTCATATTAGTTGGTCCCAGATGAGTGCACCTTGGGGCCCTAGGCTAGGGGAAACCCATTTAGTGTGATGATTCTCAAACAAACAATAAAACTGTGGTTGTGGTTGTGATCGTAGTTGGGTCGTGGTGTCACGGCATGATTTTTAATTTTTTTTACAACAAACATCGGCAAATATAGGTAAAATATCAGTCGATATCAGATATTGGGACGATAAATATGTGATTTTCTGCAACGATTGTATTTTGGGAATTTTGCATTGCGGTTGATTCAAAAACTACGAAATTACGACCGATTCGCAATTGTAGTACCTATATTTCATTTTATGGTCTCAAATCGTTAGATGGGATCTATATCATCTAGTTTTAATTCCTTGCTTTAGTAGGTCATGTGGGTGCATGAATAGATCCCTCGTGGGACTTGAGAAGTCTAGAGGGTGAGTACACCTTTGCTACAGGATGAGCTGTCTAAAAGTGGCGAGAATGATGTATTCCACATTAGTTCATGGGGGAGGGGGTAACTAGGTAGTTTATATGAGGTCTCAATCCTCCGCTCTTGAGTTAGGTTTTGGATGGTATTAGGGCCCTTCATGGATGAATACACCTAAGCCCCTAGGGCAAGTATACCTTTGGGGTCCGTATCCATTGGTAGTGGGGGAGTACATCTTGGGGTTCTAGGTTGGGGGACAATGATTAACATTATTGCAAATCCATTTGATGCAACGAGTTTTGAATTGCTAGACGGGTCTGTATCAATCTGCAACTTGTGGGAGTGTTTTGGTGGTGGTGTTGGTTGCAATGAGGGGTTACCTGTGGTGGTGGGTGGATGCTTTGGTGGTGGTGGTGGTGGAGGATGTTTCTGGGGGCACTGGTCCACAAAGGTATTTTGGTGGTGAGTGTAGCAACGGAGGTGTTCAGGTGGTGGTGGTGGAATTGAGGTGGGCCGACTACTAAGGGGGAATTCTGAGAGAGATGGTTTGGGATAGTCCAATTACCAATACCAAATGTTTTTGACTGAAAAATGGGGTTTTCATATATATTTTTTTAAACATGGTTAGCTCACATGGCGTGTCCGAATGTGTGAACTCAAGATATATGTCACAATACAAAATAGGCTTGGATATGCTGTATGGCCATGGCAAAAGGTATCTGGAGCATTTTTTTTCCCTGGATGGTAAGGGCGCTCGATTTTTTTTTTTTTTTTTTTTGGGGGGGGGGTTGTGTGGGTGGGGTGTTTGATGGTCAGCTACAGTCATCTAAAAAATGCTTTACTACTTAGCATTGTGTCTGTATAATGCAGTGTATTCTTGACAATCTTTCCTGATTTTTATACAGGCTCATTCAGCTATGGAAAGACTTAGAGAAACTATAATATCCGAACAGAAATCATTTGTCAATTCCAGCTTTGCAGTTTCTGGTATATTAAGTTCAACTTTCAGTGATACATCTCGGAGTGACAATCTTGTGGAGTTGCTTGACAGCGATGAAAATTATTCCATCTATAAGTTCACAGTCAGGTAAACCTGTCTCTTTAATTATTATTCCATCAAAAGTTTTCGTGGGTTTTTTTTTTCCAATCAGTTGAGTAATGTGACTTCAAATATTGTAATGCTCTTTAACTAAAGCTGCTGAAGCTTCATGTAGTGAACCACTGTGTGGCTGTATTTGGTTATTGTCATTATGCATCTGCCTTAAGATATTGAAGGGCATTCTTATCTTTGGTTGCTGTTTGGCACTGTGTAAATATGCTTAGGCATTCTGGTTCTTCCCTGCTGAGTGTTGTTTATTAGCAAATTCCTGATGGTTATTGCCTTATTGATGTAGGACAGTGAGAACAAAGTAGGGAGAAGGGTAGAGTAACAGCAACTGTGAAGGGAATAGATTAGCAGGGAGAATAGAAACTAACTTCATCTGAATTAATCATCCAAGTATGACATTATACATTATTGTCAACAAACTAATGCTTGAATAGTATTTCACACCCAGGACCGTAATTCTAAGATGCGAAATATATCTAAGTCAATGACCAACCTTATATGATTATAAATCTAAGATATAACAACTGATAAATAACCAAATAATAATAGAGATAATAATTACAACTCCCATATCCTAAAAATTTCTTTCTAAAATATTTTTGGTGATAGATATTTTCATGTCCACGTCACTTTGTCTCTCATATTGTTATTATATATATATATATATATATATATAGAGAGAGAGAGAGAGAGAGAGAGAGGTAGTTGACTTTCATGGACAGATAAGTTTACTCTTCCCTCCGCAAGTCATAATTATCCAGCTAAAAACTATTGGAAAGCAAAAATAGAGGGGTAAAAACAATATCATTTGCATCGCGCTCTTGCTTCTTGTTTGTGGTTTCTGTTCCAATGCCCAAGCAGTATCTTAATTTGTTATATATCTATGAGAAATAGAGAATTCATCACATGTCATTACTTGCCTTTCTTGCAAAAAACAATACTGCTTGCATCACGCTCTTGCTTTGTTAATCATTCTATTTGATTGTCCAGCTCGTGCATGTTTCTTGATGGCAAAGGAGGCACTCACGAAGTAAATATGGAAGATTTGGAAACCTCAAAGGCTGATAAATTATGTATGTCATAAGATCTCTTTGATGGAATTTCACCCCTTGGCTTTATAATATCTTCATGAAAGCCCAATTCCTTTTTTTATGTGTCTTTTCTAGCACCCTTTGCTGCAAAGATAATCGATGGTATCAATCAAAGTGAAATAAGGCGTAGAGCCCTGATGATCTTCTGTTTCACATACTTCAAAACGAATGCAAGGGTGAGTCTAATTCCTATGTGCTTCTCATAATTTTGAGAAATTTCTTTTGAATAACTGTATCATTTGTGCTTTTGCAATAGCTTAAAAAATATTGGATCCCTTGTTGCGACTTTCTTTTTCTGTTCGAGTGTTTGATGGTGAAAATGAGTCGTAATATCTGGCACCATGATATGTTCCTTCACTTTGAACACCAAGCAAACTGGTAGAAAATCTTGGTGCAGTTCCTGTATTATCTATTCTTCCTGTTCCTGACTAAGAATTTTAGCATCTCCACGTTCAACTATTAGAGGCCAATTTACTTTTTGATCATCTTCTAGTTCAAAGTCAGAAATTTGTTTTGTTTATGATTGTCCAAGTTCGGAGGCCATCTGCCTGTGTCCCCCGTTGTCCACACTAGGATAGAAAGGCAAAAGAAGAGTCTGCATGCGTCTATCATGCATATAGAATGATTGTGAAGTGGACGGCTAAGCTAGTCGTGCAGCCAACTTGCGCATTGTGGTTAACTTAGTAGCATCTTTGTAACTCATGGTTGGAATGAACAATAAATGGTGTTGCTAAACAAGCTGTTCTAGACAATTTATCGTCTTGGATATGGGCAGTAATGTAACGGAGAGTTGCACAGAAATGAGACAGCCGACCGGAAAAGGTCTATTATTATTATTATTATTATTATTATTATTATTATTATTATTATTATTATTTTATTGATTGGGGTGGACAGGTTTGAGTTCCACCGTCTAAATGACCTATTCTGTGCACGTGCCTATGCATTTGGTGTCACAATGGCCTTACAGTGATTATACAAGAGAAACAATCAATGTACAGCACCGGTAGCATAAATTTGGCACTTCAGTGATGAGCAGCGACATTTGATTTTTCTGTTGTCTACTTTTAATGCCATTTACATACCACTGACATGCCTTTTCTTGTGTCCGAGAAGCCATTGTTTGTGTCAATTGTTTAATGATCTGGTTCTGATCTGGGACAACTTCGGTTTCACTATGAAGGATGCATATATGGTGTCCATTGACCGTAAAGGATTTGATGTATTGGGAAAAGTTCCCGGCATTAATGGGGAATACCTCTGGAAAGAGTTCAGATTCACATTTGAGGAAGATGCGCCTGATATCGAGTCGTTTTGCTGTAAGCTGGTTGAAATGGAAAAGACAGCCCTCGAGCATCTAAAGAGCTTGGGCGGGCTAGCATGAATATGTCTCCCGCTGATTTATGAGATATATTGTCACCTAATGCGCTGACATTTATTTCCTTTCTCCACGTCCTGTTGTATACTACAGATTCATAATTAGTGTGATTTTAGATTCATTTACACAAATTAAAAATTAAACTCAAATAATTAATTTATCCTAATAATTTTTCTATATTTAATGAAAAATTCTGGGAAATATAAAACCCAAAAAGAAATATTTATTAATAATATAGGGTAAGTTAGGAAAAGTAATTAATATTTTGCATTGAAATATGAAAATAATGTTTTTTTGGATAAAAGTAAAATTGTTAAAATGATGAGCCAAATACTAAAATGGCCGATTTATTTATCAAATACTAATAGTCATTCCAACTAAAAATTAATAAAAATAGCCTTTCCATTAGTCATAAAGTAATCATGGTAGTTGTCAAGAGTGTTGACTTCATAGGTCAATCAATCTTTATTTTTATGACAATAAACTTAATTATGAATTTGACTTATGTTGTCAAGTGTGCATGTGTATCATAGGAAAAATTAAAGCATTCAACACTTAACTAAGTGAAGGAGTGATAAGGAGATTAATTTTATAAATCATATCCCAAGTACAAACTAAAGATTAACAAGGGGATTAAAATAAGACTCTAGTTTCAAGTGCTGCCATTTTATATGTGTAATGCACAAATCATGAAGGAATAATTAAGTGTGTTCAAGATTTTAAGACTCAAGCCTCAAAGAGCATATTACAATTTTAGGTTTTATACACATGATTTACATATTGAACACTTAGATATTTCAATGATTTGATATTTTTAATCCTATTTAAAAATAATTTTGAAAGATATTTAAGTGATTTTATGTATCAAAAATATTTCTAATTATTTGTGCAAAAGGTTGTCTTAAATTGATTTTATTTTAAGTAGCTTTACATATGATCTGAATTGAAAAATTCACCATAAATTCTATAGACATTATTTTTGGATTAATAATACTTCCTTGGAAAGCTGAAGATGTCTACTTTATAGCAAAAAAAGACAGAATACAATTTTGAGCTTTGTAATTCAAGTTATGATATTTTTTTGTAAAGGTATGTAGTGTTGAAAACTGTTCTAACGATCGACGGGTTTGTCAAAACTGGTCGACTGGTCTGGGCATTTATGAGATTTTCTATCTAGTGTTGATGGCTAGCGTTGATTTTTTTTTTCATCTTTTAATGCTATAAATAAGAGTTGTTAGACTTTAATAAATATCACTCTTCTAAGATCATCATTTTTACATCTTATAAAGAATCAAAGAGAGTTTTGTTTTTATACTTTCAATATCAAACTTCTCCAGTGTCTAATTTGTTCTTCATATTTAGCTAGAGTGTTTATACACTTGTAATTAGTATTTCTCTAGCTAGATAAATATATTCACTAGTGATTATTTACTTTTATATGCTATCTAGTAAATAGTCTTATTATATCCATTCAAACTCATCATCTCAAACACAAGTGAAGAGTAGCATTTCTAAGAGAGGTCATTGAAATTGTAATCTCATAAACCTAGAAAGGATAACTAGGTAAAGGGTAAATAATCTTCTAGAGGGTCATTGAGATTGTAGGATCATAAATTAAGAGAAGAGTGATCATTATCAAACACACACTATAAATAAATAAAGATTCAAATTCAGAAGGCAAAACCTTTTGATAGTGGATGTAGAAAAACTTTATAGAATTTCTTGAACCACTATAAATCACGTATTTATTGTTTGTCATCCTTCTACTTATTTCTTACAAAATTTTATTTTGACATTATTGTTACAAAATACTCTATTCACTTCCTTTAGAATATCTATATGGTCTTTCAGAGAGTAAACACTCTTAATCATTAGGCATATTTTAATAAAACCAAATACTCTTAATGGATAGGTATGTTCCAATACAAATATGTTAAATGACTAGGTGTATTTTTATAAGATTTTCAATACACTATACCCCATCATTTGAGTACCATACCCTATTATTTGTACATTATACTCTATCATTTTTACACCATACCCCATCATTTATGAACCATATCCTATCCTTTATACATCATGTCCAATAATTTCTACACCATACCCCATCATTTATACATCATGTCCTATCCTTTGTACACCATGATCCATCATTTCTATTCCATGCATCATCCTTTCTACATCATACCTCATCATTTCTACATCTTGTCCCATCATTTTTACACCATGCCCCATATTTGTTACATCATACCACATCATTTGTACACCATTTTCCATCATTTGTATACTACACCCCATCATTTCTACACCATGCTCCATAATTTCTATACCATGGTGTAGAAATAATGTGGTATGGTGTAAAATAATGGGGTATAGTTTAGAAATGATGATGTATGGTGTACAAATGATGGGGTATGATGTATAAATGATGGGACATAGTGTAGAAATGATGGATCATGATGTATAAATGATGGAGTATGGTGTATAAATGATGGGGTATGATATAGAAATAATAAGGTATGGCATTAAAATGATGGGGGTATGGTGTTCAAATAATGGAGTATGATATAGAAATGATGGAGCATGGTGTAGAAATGATGGGCATGGTGTTCAAATTATGGGGCATGGTGTAGAAATGATGGGGCATAGTGTACAAAGGATGGGACATGGTGTAAAAATAATAGGGCATGATGTTCAAATGATGGGGTATAGTGTAGAAATGATGGAGCATGGTGTAGAAATAATGGGGCATGGTGTAGAAATGATGGGGCTTGGTATAGAAATGATGGGGTATGGTGTACAAAGGATGTGACATGGTGTAAAAATGATGGGTTATGGTATTAAAATGTGGTATACAAATAATGAGGTATGGTCTAAAAAGTAAGAAATGAAAATCTTACAAAAACAAGCTTAGTCATTTGGTGTGTTTCTCACATGAAAATATTGGAACATGGCAATCTATCAGGCATTTTTTATGTATGTTTTATTAAAATATGTCTAATGATTAAGAGTGTTTACTCTAAAAAAATGCCATTATTTTACGACCAATTAAAGGACTATTTTGGTTAGTTTTAGGTTGAAGAACTATTTTAGTATTTAATAAACATAAATGGATCATTTTGGTATTTGGTTCTTCAAATAATACTTGATATGACTCAAAGGTGGTAAGCATCTTAAGTTTTATATGATAGGAAAAGGTTATTAGTTATCATAAGGAAACAATCTATCTACTATACTAAGACACTCTCTGGTAATTAGCAAATAGATTTTAGTAGTTAACAGATTATCTATAGATAATATTAATAGTTTGTTAGTAACATAATGTACTAACCAATTAGACTAACGAATAATCTTAGTTGTTTATATGTATCTGTTTTGTAACATTTATTAATGATAGTTGCTATTAGCGGATTTAAAGTATAAAATAACTTAAATAATTAATTCTAAATAAGTTAATTCAAAATATTTATATTTTAAGTTTTTGGTACCATCACAACCTACTAATATAAAATGATCTTTACCAAATGCTTAAATAAGATAATATAATTAAATCCCTCATCATATACTGGTGATGTTTCATGTAGAGCCACACCAGTATATTTTATATAACAAAATTTACTGGCCATATACTATATGTGTTTTGATTGTGTGGATTCATACTATCTACAGAAAGTGCAAGACTAAATTTTCTTGGTTCTTTGCCAAATTCTGGTAACAAGTCATCAATCTTTATCTATTGTGGAAATTTAGATGGACGTCTTAGACGTCCATCATCTATCTTATCATCAGCATGTTATCTCAAGTTCTTTGTATCTTGACATCATTAAACATCAGCTAGAATCTTGTATTATAAAAAAATATCATAACACCTTATATGACACCTTATTCTTCTTATATAATGGTGCTTTACATTTATGATTAGGACAATTATCTAAAGATGCATATTTACTGTCAAATAATATACAATCATTAGGGCATACATTGTGAAAACCATTAGTAGCTTTACCTAGGCCAAATAGAACTCCTCACTCTCAGAGCTCACTCATCTCGGTATGTCTTCTACTCTTTCACATCATCAATGGAGAGTCCGATGATGGATACTCTAGGAGTAACTAGGATGGATACTCAGTGGTAAGCTATGACAAAACCTCTATTCGTCATCTATCACCATCGGATCTCTAGCTATACAATCATAATCCCAAGAAAATACCTCACCCTCAACAAATGTTGGGTTTGGTGCATTGGTCTGGTGGACAAACAAATGAAAATAACTAGCTACAACCCTTGGCCATGGCTCAATCTAAGGCAGGGTTAATAACAAGTGATGTGATATGAAATGGAACATATCAAACTATGACCCATTCACGAACAAGCGACCTAACTCCCTATATAACTATATCACATGACCCCAAAAATTTACATTAGGTTCTATGCACAAATATGTTGGAGGTATGTAACTAACAGGTAAGTGCGACATTTCACTACCTATAAAAGACAACACCATTAAATTGTGCTATTAAGTTTGTTATTTAACTCTTCTAAATAATAAAATTTGTAAATTCTATATAATAATTAATTATAAATATATAATATCATATATTAACAAATTGTGTTAAGTGAACAACATACCCACAAGCATAAATAAGATATCAACTAAGAAATTAACTTATATCAGCAACAGTTTATCGTAAGCACATCCACACCATACAAGCAACAACATTTTATTAGCAAGAAATTAAATAAATTGTGTAATATTTTTCAGCAACATATTGTACCAACATGCATGCATATATTTATAGTATTTTTTTAATAACAAAGGCATTAACCTATAACCATGCATGCCTATATTTATAGAAGGAAATACCTAACCTAAAACCAAAAAGTATAACAACATAGTACCAGAGGTAAAAATATATCATACAAACAAGAATACATATAATGCCAACTAAATGCCATGCATGCATACATTCATAATGAAGAATAAAGAAAAAAATTACTACCTATCTAAATCTAAAAATTGAGTAAGGTGGAAAAAATAAGAACAACCATTGGCACCAAACAAGAACTAACTCCATGCACAGGGCACTACTAGTAGCAGTAGAGTAACAAACGACGATGGGCATACAGGTAGGAGAAAGGAAGACAAACTAACAGTGGTGCACAACCTTGGATGAGAGCAAAAGATAGAAAATGATGATGATCTAGAGGTAGAGAAAGGCAGTCATCAATAGAAAAGAGTGGGATAGGCACGATGGTCATCACCGAGCTTAAGGAGGACAACCATTGACAGGTAAAAGGATGAAGAGGAGTGATAGCAAGTGAGAGCAAGAGAGAATAAAAATCCTGAAACAGACGTAATGAGAGAAGAAGGAAAGGATGGAGAATTTAATATCCATATTTTAATAATGGTTATAATTATAACTATTAAAATGCATTTTAATAACAATTATACATATAATTGTTATTAATATATTGAGTATTTTTTCCCATTTTGATAGCGGTTATATATATAACTGTTATCAAAACAAGTACAACATTTTATCTATTTATTTTGTTAACAGTTTCTGTATATAACCATTATTAAAGGACGTTTTGCATTTCCGTGCCTAAATTTTTAAGTTTTCATCAACGATTTCCAACAAACCGTCATTTATGCACCACTATTAATTGACAATTCTGTAGTAGTATATGTATAAATAAGATATGTTAGATATGCTTAGCAAAGTTAGAAATCTAGTCTAAAAAACATATCATTCTAATAACAGGGAACATGGGGGCTTCTTGGTGTACTTTCAACTTACTAGCTAATAATGTTTCTTTAGCGGGTTATCTCTTCATATGCACATGATTTTTTTTAAAAAAAATTTATCTCAAGGTTTGTTAGTACTTTTTATTATTATTTGTGCTTTCAATTGTTTGTTTATTCTTATTATTTTCACTTTTCATTCCTATTATTTGTGCACCTACAAATGCCTTCATTGAAAAAAAAAAATTGGTTTCACTCTGTGTAGTTCCTCAAGGATATTCCCATTTAGAGATGGTATCATCTCATCCTTGCAATGTCTCATATGGTTATACCTTCATCGATCAGTGTCTGCTCCACAACATTGCACAAAGAAGAAAAGCAAGGGTAAGAGATATTGAAGAAATTAATAGCCTTTGGTCACATTCTTACCTCACATATTTTGAACTTATCTTCAATTTTTACTAAAGTTGCGAGAATTCATGACTGCCTACTAAGACCCCTTAGAAAAAGTAGATAAAAATTGCTTGTATTTGTTGGTTTTTTTTGAGAGATTATGGGTTAATAATCACAATTACATAATTCATCGACAATATAGAGTGATTATTATATTTAATAATCACAATTGTTTCTTTATTTTTCCTACTTCAATTAGGTGAAACCAAGATAGGGACAACAACATATTTAACAATCACAGTTACATAATTCAAGACAGCTTACGACCATATTCAATTAATAATCCATTAATTGCCATATGGGCACACAATACATAATATGCTTTTGTCCCTATCTTGATTTTAACTTATTGAATATGGCTCTTCATCTAGAATCCAAACCGTGGTACCAAAGAAAATATTCTCAACAGAATCAGTCTATGTAGCCACGCATATCATAAAATAAGACCTTGTTTTGTTCGACTGATTTTTATAATATAATATGATCTTATCTAATTAACAGAGATAAAATCTTATTAGAATTAAATCATGGTATTATAATTATTTATTATTAATAAAATAATCTTGTTATTATTATATACAATATCTTCAGCCTTCTAGTCTCTAAAGCGCAACTCTTCCAAAGTTCAAAGATAAGATTATCAATAGCCAAACCTCAGTGTCCTTTTCTCCTTTTCCTATGGTAAATCTCTGCTTCAAAACTCAAAAGCTCTCATCGATGGACTCTCTATCTAGTCCGATAGTCCCAAACCAAAACATCCAAATGGACAAAAAGCAACATATCAACGTGCCAAAATCATATATCAAGCCATAAAATTAGTGGCCAAAGGCTACATGTGTGCGTGTATTTTTTTTTTTTTTTTTCAGTTTTGGTTGAGACATGTGGGTTAAAGTTTGGTGAATGTCAGCTCCCACTAAAGTTGATAATAGATCATAAGCCTTTTTTGTGGGCCATGAACTCGTCTTTTCCAACAGAAAAGTTTGGTCCTCACAAGCATTTCGTTAAGCCAACTCAAACAGCCATTTCAAGAGACCGTGTGGACCCATCTACTGTATCTGCTCTACCTCATAAAATTAGTTGTGGTGACAGTATAAAGCTACTGACTCTTTAATTGAGCTTGCACGTTGAAGAGGTTCCAGCCTAAATCACATGAGTTCAATTCATGGTGTGATTTGTCTACTAAAAACAATCAAGAGACAGAACTGAGTTGATAGAAGGAATCATAATCCTACACCACCGATTGCAATGCTCATGTTATATACGTGTTTCTTGGTACCTCTTTCGTCTTATCTAGTCTGCAAAGAAGAGTTTGGTTGTTTGTCGGCTGCGTCACCTTTATTTGTTGCCATTGTAAGTGTTTTTTTTTCCTGGTTAATGAAATTATTCCATCTACTTATTAAAAAAAGTTCGCAACTTAATTTTGATAGTCGAAAACAAATATTTAAATGGAGTATTTAAACTTTGTAACTTGTAATACACTAAGTGATATAATCATCATGACAATTCATTTCCAAGATGTAACAAATTACTTATAGAAGTTCCTTCAAGTAATTGTGTTTTATAGACACATATTATAGAGTTTATTTTTTCTTTTTTGGTAAGTAATATAAATATTATTACTACCAAATAGGCAAAAGAAACATAACCTTGAAGTTTACATATACAAGATGAGCTAAACTCACAAATTGACATAAGAAACTAACTTTTCATAAGATGTACAAGTTGACATCATCTCAACATTTGATGCTACATCTCTTACAATCACCCTTATAATTATCCTTTCAACACATTTGTTATTCCAAAAACTCCATGAGCTTCTTTCATGCCAATTGTGATACACACATGCAGCATGAGAAGCTCCTAAGACATCTTTACGTAGCCTTGGGCCTTGCCCTATCTTGCATAACCAATGCACGTGTCATTGCATTGTTGAAGGGCTATGTCGAACTCCAAAGCTTGTCATCATCTATGTCCTTATATGTCTCGTAAATGCATAAGAAAGGAAAAGGTGATGATGATGTTCATCCTCTTAGTTGCATAGAGCACATTTTAGATTTAGATCATAACCAAAACGGCGCAATCTATCTTTGGTTGCAAGTTTGTAAGAAAGGCATAGAGTGATGTGTGAAAATGTAACAACTTTGTCATCAACCAAGATGTCAAGGATAAGATTAGTTCTACTGATAAACTTATCCCTCGTATACAATAGGCATGCAACCAATGCACCTAAAGGATATCCTTTTAAGTGGCGATCCACCAAAGTAACCTATCCTGTGCATTAATGTTTCATGGATAAATTTAGATCAAGCCTAACCCACATTCTATTTTAGGTAACATAGATGGTATCCTATGCCACTAGGGCCTTTCTAGATTTCTTATTTCCTTCCCATAAGAATGGCATGAATAGAGCTATAATATCATGAATATTCATTGTGGTAACAACATCATCAAGCTTCAGTAAGCTTGGATACCATAGAGAATCGATCAAACAAGTTGTAGTTGTCTCGCCTGGCTTAGGAGCTATCTTATCTTTATTGTAAACTTCTTAATCAGCGGCATGTAATTGTTTGTAGCGATCCTTTAAAGGGACAATGGGATTCTGAGGTACTATACTCATGATTCACCTATAGAAAATCGATATTTCTTGTTAATCTCCTCACACACACAAGCTAGATTATAGAGAATTAATTCTTCATGTGAGCTAATAATAGAAAAGGAAGAAACTATAAAAATATATAATTCCAAAAATTTCTCCATATAAAATTTAAACAACCATAATGAAAACATCGTAGTAATTTTTTGTATCATAATTCTTGAATTTGATTATATTAACTCTTTGTCCAATTGTTTGTAAAATCGAAGTTGTATTACTTCAAACATTGATGTCAAACGATATTATTATAAAAACTATGTTTGGCTATTGTCCAGCATTAGGCTTACATGTGAATGATACAAATTGTGAGTTATTGTATGAGTGTAACATCTAAAAGTTCAAAGAAAATTAAAATATAGGTGTTACTACTTCTCTTAATACGAGTTTGGCATTCTTCCTTTTCTCATGCTAAGGGCAAGGAAAAATAATTCACAAACAAGTCACGAACAAGAGATAAATGGAAGTAAAAATAATAATATAATAAGATAAGTTGTGGATATCAACTCTCTAAAAAAATACAACTAAAAAGAAAAATGAGACATGAGAGTTTTAAATATATGGAATACAAAATATCACAAAGGCACCACTGGATATCTCATACTCTAATTCTTAACCCAAATAATGTCACTTGCCAAGTCACATTGTCATACTAATCAATATCATCTTTATTGGATACCTACAAGTGCAGTATTAATACACTAATGTAGTGAGTAAATAAGGCCTCTCCTATAGATGCAACATGAATCACATAGGACATTGCATACAAGTGGTAAAGCATGTGTACATATAACATACTATCACAAATACTCAAACACCCCAACGTTTCATGATCAACTCATATCAAATGCTATAACCATATTCCATGCTCAAATTAGTGGATTTTTTGTGATGAGCTAATCTAATATAGATAATTATCATAACTCAAAAAATTAACACGGGTAGACTAAAACCATAAATTATCCCAGTATAGATTGCTAGCATGCGTCAAAAAATAAGGTGGACTAAAACTACAAGCTAACCCAATATATATAGCCATCACATCTTACATAATAAGGTGGACTAAAACCACCAGTTGATCCAATATAGATAACTACCACGTCTCACATAATAAGGTGAACTAAAATTGTTATGTGACCTAATATAAATAACCAACACAACTCACATAATACCACTAACTGACCTTATTGTGAAAACTCATCGTTGATATTGGAAAGTATCAGATCTAATCTTTGATCAAGATCACAAGAACTAATTAAGAAATTGAACAATCAGCGCAATTGAGGAAAATTAAAGATCTTTATTATGTGAAACAATGTGATTGCAAGACTCCAAACAAATCATGTATATTGGTAATTCTATCAAAATCAAAGAGGATACAAGAGGAGAAGATAACAATGCATTTGATGGTGATTAGGGTTTCAGCACAACCCTTTTACATCCTCATGAAACCCAATAGGTAAAGCGGCACATTTAGTAGAAGAACCTAAAAACATGGATTATTTTTTTAGCAAACATGGGTCCCCTATGTTAAATTCTTTACTCTTGATTTTTTGGACTAAAAACTGCTCAGAAATTTAGGTGAAAAAACACATATAGTGTTGCACGACACAAAGACCCCATGTCTTCCATAGAATTACCTCCCTATTTATAATATACTCTAGCAACCTTCATGAACCAAAAACAAGCCATGTTGTGCACAAATATGTATTTATATCTCATAATTTCTACCTTGACACAATGTTTGTGACGTATAGCATGAAAACCCTCCATAAAACCTATTGTCTCTATAAAGAGCATTCTGGTCTATGAACACCGATCAAATTCAAGCAATTATTTAACTTACTCATGGTCAATGACTTCGTTAGCATATTGGTTGGATTCTATAATGTAACAGCTCTCCAATACAACTTTGACAGTGGCAATAATACCTTAGATGAAATGTTAAGTAATATCAATGTGTTTCATTTGATGATGGAAAGAATTTTGACTCTTTTCTATATAGATAACACTATAGCTATCACTTCAAATGATAAGAACACTGCTATTAAACTTAAGCTCATGAATTAACCCTCGAAACTATATGTTTCTTTAAAAGTATCAGTCATAGATGTGTACTCAACCTTAGTAGTTGACAAGGCCACCACCTCTCATAAGAAAGACCTCTAGATAATTGCTAAACCATCAAGACAAAAAACATAACCACTGGTGGACCTTTTATAATCAAGGTCTCAGTCATAATATGAGTTTGGAAACCTAGTTAATGCATCAGTTAGCCTCCTATACTCTAAAAAAGTTGATGTTGTACCCTTCAAGTACCTTTGAATCCAGCTCATTGCTTACCCCTAATGACTTGAGTGATATCAAGCTTGGTACAAGTCATGGCATACACAATACAAACCATAATATTAGAGTAGGGAACTATGGCCATAAACTCCTCATTATATTTGGATTTGGTGCAATCTAAAATAAATAACTTAAAATGAGTAACCAACGGAGTGCTAACTGACTTGGCATATGTTATATGTAACCACTCTAGCACCTTATTCACATATTCCTCCTATGAAGATGCTTCCACTCATGATCTTGTATGATCTCCCTACGATGGATCCTCTTAGCATCTCTAAAATCTTGCATGTCAAACTCACTCTTTAACATTACCTTCAACTTGTTAAAACCATATACATCTTTTGTTACTACAAGTATATGGTTGACATACAACAAAATATACAATATCCATCTCCTTAAAGTATACACACCCATTATAATCACTCTAGGAGAACCCATGCTCAATCATTAACTAATCAAACCACTTATACCACTATCGAGGCAATTATTTCATACCATATAGTGATCTTTTGAACTAGCACATATGATCTTGTTCACCTTTAATAATGAACCCATTTGGTTAATGTATGTAGATCTCCTCATTAAGCTCACCATGTAATAATGTTGTTTTAATGTCTAACTATTCCAAATTCAAATCCTTCATAGCAACAAGCACAAGTGAAGTACAAATGGAAGTATGCTTAGTAATAGGAGAAAATACCTCATTGTAGTCAACACTAAGTATTTGATTGAGAACACATGTAACTAAGCCTTGTATCTTAGTCTCTTGACTAATGGATATCCCTACTTGAACTTGTACACCCACTTACAATCAATTATCTTATTTTTATTTAATTTTTATTTAATGTCTTCACGAGTTCTCATGTATGATTCTTCAAAAGAGACTGCATCTCTTTCTCCATATAAACACACCAATAAGTATAATCAATACTAATAATGGACTTTGATTAAGGCAATACCTTATGCACATCAACAATAGTATCAACACTAGATGAAGCAAAGCCTGCCAAATCCTTAGAACCATACCTACTAAGAGGCTTAATTACCCTACATCCTCTACATGGAGAAACACCCCTTTGTTCCATTTGCTTCTTGGATCCATCCACCTCAGAGATAATGGGTCCACTAGAAAGGTCACTATCACCCTAACTAGTCTTTACCTCCACATAGCCTAAAGTACTATCATCTTCAACCTATTTAGACAAACAATCAATTGAATTTGTCTTTTGGAGGAATAAATACTTATTAAAGATGTCATCCCTGCTAATCAAAAACTTGGATGCAACTAAATTGAATAACCCGAGCCCTTTCACACCAAATGTGTATCTAAGAACAATAAGCGTCTTAGCTTTAGGCTTAAGCTTCCTATCAATCACATATGCATAGACATGACACCTAAGATATGTAAATTAGAATAATCGTCTATTTTATCTGACCATAAATCCTCAAGTATCTTCAACTCTATAGGACAATTTGGCAATCAGTTCACCAACTATGTATCCATTTGATAACCTTTAACCCCAAAATCCCTACCTAACCTAGCTTCTGACAACATATATAGATCATTCTCTAATAAGGCATCATTCATTCTCTTAGTAACTCCATTCTGCTGTGGCCTCTCAACACACATATAATGCCTTATAAGCCCATGATCTTAGAAAAAAATTGTGAAATTGTACTCCAC
This sequence comes from Tamarix austromongolica, assembly GCA_039764185.1. NCBI lineage: Eukaryota > Viridiplantae > Streptophyta > Magnoliopsida > Caryophyllales > Tamaricaceae > Tamarix > Tamarix austromongolica. The sequence goes on from CM077817.1 coordinate 27,072,368, forward strand.
AAACTCAAGACCATTATCATTCCAAAGAAAATTAACTTGTCTCATAGCTCGCTTCTCTAGTAAGATCTTTTAATGTTTGAATATACTAAACACATCACTCATATTTTTGAGAAAAAAATGCATACCTTTCTAGATAAGTCATTAATGAAAGTTAGAAAGTATTGTGAAACACTCTTAGAGACCATCCTTATGGGACCTCACAAATATGAATGGATGAATTAAGAAATGCCTTTATACTATGTTTACCTATAGAAAAACTAACTCGCTTCTACGTGCAAACACATCGTGCTCACTAAAGTCCATAGTACCTAATGTGTAATGGTATAGGAGGTTTTAGAAATACCCAATTTTATATGATTTTATGATGATAAATGAATGATGATTTATAAAATAAGGATATAGATGAAGGATCACATTACGTAGTTCTACAAACTAATTTTGATAGCCTCACATAGATAACTTTCAAAGGATCTCTAATAAATAAACACACAGTAAAATTAGCTAGATATTTCTATAAAATCCCATATAGAAAAATTTTAGGGGGTTTCTAAATTTTCACTCACACAGAATTGATAAAGTAGAGATGAAATCACATAGAGAAAACCTTTTATTAAAACTAAAATTTCACGATCATCATAAGAAATAATGTGAGCATATATACAATATTTATTTCCAACCATTTATATTCTCATGTAACTTCCTCACGGACTAAATCTAAATAAGATAAAAAAATTTAAGAAAAAAATCACTATTCACAATACTATTCATGTGAATAGTACCATTAAATCCTAAGATAATAATAATTAAATCCTAACAAACTCATAATAAAATAAATCACATCATAAGATAAAAGATAAATTCTATCTAACTTTGTAATGATTAAGGAAGCTCATTAATTAACTAATATCTTAGTAAAAATTATCAAACAAGTAAATAAAAACCTAATTAATAAATATGAAAAATAATGGCATCCATAATACTAATGAGAACACATTTTATCCATCAACTTGTAAAAATTTAGCTTGACACTCATATTGTAAAATAATCATAACTTTGCATATAAAACTTAAATTTAAGATCTGAAAAATGCATTGGACTCCTAATTCGATAATATTTTTAATTATATATATATATATATATATATATATATATATATCTTATGGTAAATAATTATCTTAATAGTTTAAACCTTACTCCTTTCTAATGTAATTCATTAGCCAATCTTCAAAGTCTTGGAATGCTCTTACATCAGTACTAGTACTCTACCCATCCATTGACCTTATAATTGGGACCTCAATCAAAACTTTGACACTTAATTATACCAATATCATATACCAAAGTATCTTAACATCCAAGTTAATCATACGTGTTGATGTTTTGGTAGGTGCACCCTCTAAAGCGGAATCAATCAGCTCATATAGTGTCCCAACCCTTTTACCCACTTCACCAACGCTCATTGTGCCATCCAAAATCATATAACAATATTTTTTACAATAAAAAAAACACAAATAAATAATGATCTTGTAATCTCTAGGACATGTTGAATATTGGGCAGTGCTATAACCACACTATTATGCATCCTAACCTTCACAACCCTAATCCCAACAATTTCTCGTACAACATTATTTTCCATCAATACAAATCCACCTCAAGTCATCTTTTAAGTCTCAAACTAAACCCAATTGGGAAAAATATGGTAGGATCACCCATAATTCAATATCCACCTATCAATGGTCTTTGTGTGCCTATCAATGGTCATCAACATATCACCGACACTATCATCTTAAGTAACAAAAAATATCCTTTGTACCAGAAGAATGCCAATATTGTTATTGGGTCTCTTATCAGAATAAAATTTTCTAATATGATCCTTCTTATGGAACCCATGACACATAAAATTTTTATACCTATTCTTTGACTTTGGTTTGGACTTTTTATGGTTACTAGACACCATATCATGAGTTATCCTCTGAATTTAAGCCCATATCAATGTGAATCCCCTAGAGTACCTCCAAACAACTAATACTCAATTAGCTCCCATTATCGTAGGGTGATATTGAAATTATTAAGAACCAACTCATATTTCCCATGCAACACCGTCTCACAAAACTATTTGTAATCAACAAGTAATAAGAACAACAACATAATATCCAATTCACGGTCATTAAATTTAACACCTATATTCTATAAATGCATAACAATATAATGAGACTCATCCAAATTAGATTTTAAGTACTGACCCTCACTTAATTTCAAGTTGTGAATCCATCTCTTCAAAAATAGATGATTTGTGACTAATTTCATCATATATAACAACTCCAGATTCAACCACAAAATGCATCAATTGTTTAGCCATTTCTCATAGGAATTTGTTTAACAAGTGTAGTCATATGGTTGAGAGAGACTTTATATTGATCTAATCGAATCTCTCCTCCATCATCACTTTTAGCTTGTTCGATACCTTAGACAAAGCATTCTCTAAACCATTTTGAATCAAGATTGCTTGCATCTTCAATTTCTACAATTTGAAATTAAAGAAAAAAATTAAAATTTTCAATGTCAAATCTTACAGACACCATTTCAACTCTAATAGATCACGTCAACAATGCTCTGATACTAAATTATTGTGAAAAAATAATAAATTTAGATCAGACAAGTTCAAATCTAATTCATGATTAGAAATATAATAACTAATTGAGAAATTAAATAGTTGAAAAATTGAGGAAAATAATAGATCTTTATTACGTGCAATTCTGTGATTATAAGAAATATAAATAAGAAAATTCTCAATAGATAACACATATTACTAATACTATAAAAATAAAATAGGATAATATAATAATGCATTCAATGGAATTTACGGTTTCATTGCATCCCTTTTATATTAGTGAGAAACCCTATAGGTAAAGTGGTGTATTCAATAGAATAACCAAAAAAACACGGCCCATGTTTAGCAAACATAAGTAGCGTGTGTTAAGTAAAAACGTTTCTCCCGTGTTTTATTCTTTACTCTTGACTTCTTGCCCAAAAACAACCCAGGAATTCTAGTAGCCTGTGTTGCACAACACAACCCTCCCGATGTTTTCATATACTATACACTCCAATACACATCCTCTTTAGTAATCTACACAAATCAAAACCAATCCATGTTGTGCACTAAATACCTACTTAGAGCTCACACGTTGTTCTCCTTTCTATCCCTCCTTGGTGCACCACCCATAGTTAGGTATGAATCTATTTCTTAGTTAGTTTTTTTTTTAAATTATTATTGATGTCTTATTTTTTTATATGTTATATTCTAATTTTTTGTTGGGTTTTGCACTTTGAATGAGAAGAATGTTGGCTAGAGTTTGGGAGGCTCTTTATTATTTTAGTATGGAAAGGAGGTAATCCATATGCTCCTACTAATTGTGTGAAATCAAGTGGTGGTGTGTAGGGTTGCTATATTTATGCTTAAATTATGATTTTATGTTTGTTACTCTTTTAAAGTATATGCATGTGCAATGATTTGTCATAATTTGTCGTTAATTTTTCTAGCATGGAATAATATGTGAGATCATTCTTAAGTTATGGATTTTAATATATGTATGGTAGTATGCTATAATATGGTTGACTAGTATAAGATTAATTATGTAGGTGTGGTGTGTTTGTTTCAACGAAGGGATTGATTTTCTTGTTGATCCATCCTCTTGTATTTATAAGTTTTCCAGTAGATCCCTCATATTTTTTTCTTGAATTTTGAATATAAGCATAACATAATATCTTCCAAAATAATATATGACATATTTGTGTTGCTATCATATGTGCATAACCATAAAAACTAGATGAGAGAATGATTTGTATGATTTTAACATGTTTTCATGTTTATTAAAAACTAGATGAATATGATGTTGACACTTGATGAATATTATGTATTTCACATATGAATATTCTATAGATTTGTGATGAATATGCTTTGACTTGAGTGAATTAGTTCCTGGACTTGTTATTTTATGTAGTTAATTTCTAAGAATAATTGAATATAGATAACCTAATTTGTATGAGTTTTTATTTTTAAGATCATGTTAAAAATGCAATATAATTGAGTTATTCACATAATTTAAGTTACATTTTGCATAGTGGCACCGAATGACTAGTATCGATCATCTAGTTGATTGGTTATATCAGATTTTATCTCCCTCTCTATTGTTATTTTGTTTTTATCTATCATTTTATGTTTTCTACCTATGACCCTAGTCAAATGATGGACCTAAATAATTCTTGTTGCCTCTATTTTGGGTCACAAACTAGTCAATTGGTTTGTGTGACCAATCAACAAGCCCCTAGGGATAATCTTCTGATATTTTTAGAATTAAACTTATGTGTTCATCATGAATTTGATCTCGGCATGTATGTCTCACCTATATATTCACCTTTATTTATGTTTGGCCTTGAATAATAGTAATTAATTGAAAATGATTAAGTATGTAACTATCTTCATGTGTCTTTGTTATGTGATATTTATGATCACCCAATAATACACTAATATTTAAAGTGAAAGTTCTCGAAGTGGTGACTCTTTAGGGGTGGCTTACCTAAATATTAGGTTTAGCCCTCAATTTGGTTTTGATTTTTTTGGGTGTCTTTGTACCCCAATTAGGGCCTATGTCTTCTCTAATTTGTTTTTTTTAGATTTCTTAGGGGGTACACATACTTATGGATTAGGTTTTTGTTGGGTAATTTACTTTCTTTGAGTGACAATATAACCAGGGTACCCTAGTGTCATTGGGTTAATAATTGGTAGGTTGATGTGATACCTTTTTGTTCTATATAACTTAGGTACATTAGTATGTATAAGTTGCTACTTTCTTTCCTTAAGTAATTAAAATTGATGTAACTTTGTATAGTGGTCTTTAGAATGGTTTATATTTATATTGTTGGTTCGATAGTTGCTTGCATTTACTAACTTTGGTATTTAGACATGGTTTTTGGTGGTTGGTTATTAGTAATCATATCACTCTATACTTATGGTTATGAGATGATTTAGTTTTTATTGAAAATTGTTAATTATGGTTGGTGCTTTCCCATCTTGAATTAATTTTAATATGGATAAGTGTGATAGCCTGATGAGCATGTGATCTATGACTATGTATGTGTTATAGGATGATTATGGTTATTATTTACCACTTGTACTTATTGTTGTGATTGTGACATTTATATCATGTGTATATTTTCTATGTATTTTATGTGACATTTGCATGTTTAGTATTTTATAGTAGTTTACTTAGTACCATTGTATTAGCGGGTTCCATTTTAAGGCCACATGAATATTCAATGGGAAATAATGACATTGAAAAAATATTTTGAGGGCCCTAATTGAGGTAGTTAGGATATGGGGTTGATAGTTAAGAATATTTGGTATCCGCTTTAGGACCTTTTGATCCATATATCCTTTTGACTCTTATGTCCTTCTATGCATTTCTTTATTCTTGTTGTTGTGCTCTTTTTTTCAATCCTTTTCTTATATCGGAATAGTGAGAATGAATAATTTAATCTCGTATTTGCTTCTTAGAATTTTTCTTATTAAAGTTAAGTGGAGAAATAATTTTACCTTACCACTTTATATAAGAGTAGTTGAAGATAGCTCATTTATGCTAAGTGTAACGGTAATATACTATATTTTAAATGTTTTAGCTTCTGCAGATAGCTCATTAAAATAAAATTTTAAAGTGCTAAAAAGAATGGTATTACAGTCATTCTAGTAGGCTAAATCTAAAACTGTTGTTGGAATGACACTAAAATAGATACAAAAACACATGGTAGTTAAATGAAATTATTTTAAACATATGACGCTTAAGTAAAGTTAAGCCAAACATTACGTTCCCACAAGCAAATTTATATGTACTTTATCCTATTTAAAGGTATATAATACTTTCAAGTTAATTAATAAATAAAAGTGCTAACCATATACTGAATCTAAAATACTAAAATGGGAATCTCTATTATGCTTAAAAACATTAACTAATGTTTGTATTTTTCATATACTAGGTTTCATATTAATACTACTTAAGGAAATACATGAAATGCTTGGGCTATGGTTAGCAAAACCATAAAAATTAATTCGCTAAATATGTTTAACAAAATTATTGATAACAATCATAATTTACTAGGTAATTGTATGTGTTAGATTAATTCCTTGATAATATATTAGTATGATTTATAAGTCAGTTAATATTAAATATTTTTGTAACAATTTCATTTTTCACTACTGAAAAAATTCTTTTTAAAAATCTTGCAGAAGTGAAAAGCTAAAAAATATTTACAAAAACTAAGGTATAATGATCACACTTAACATAGGATAGGCACCAACCTTCCGTCCCATACTAGATATAAGGTTGAGAAACCAAATTGACTAAACCCAATGTACAGTGCGCTAAAACGTGTTATATAAATATTGAAAGGAAAGCTTCCAAATACAAGGCCTCAATTATCAACAATATTCCAATACCCAAAGATATTTGTAGGGAGGAGAATGAAAGAAATGGACGTCAAATAAGTGAGATGAAAAGAATTTGCAGAGGATAAGAATTAAAAAAAATATGTCCAACGATCAGACGTTTTAGTAGAACCTAACGTCATTCATAACAGATTTAAAATATTTAGTTTTAATAAAACACTTTAAATAAAACTTAAGGTCGTTTCTAGCATATTTTTAATTTAGTTATTCTTTATTTAAATGATTATTTTAATATTTAATGAATAAAAATAAGTTATCATGCTTCGGGCTGACACTCAATGTGAGTGCCTTCTAAATATTCAGTAAAGAGTTTAAATCTTGCTATTGACATTGTTTCCGATCATTAGGTTTGGATTATACGAAGGCCTTATCCAGCTGGCTCGTCTATGACCTCAGAATATATAAAGCTGCATCTCATTGTGTGACATTTTAATAAATAAATCGACCATTTCTCTTGTTCTTAATTTGATACTGATATTCTGATCGGATATCAGGGCATAGACCATAGCAAGTAAACGCAAGCTACTGGTCTTTTCAATTCACCTATTTGCGTCACATATGATTCCCCTGTTATTCTTTCTACTGATTTTATTTTGTGGGCGTCACTCTAATTCACATCAGAATCAATATTTGCTGCATTATTATTACACGTCTGCACCGTTAGTGTACACAGCTTATATGCCTCTTCTCTGTGGGTTTTAGTTTCGTTTGTTAACTACTGCAATGCACAAAGATTTACGAGATAACTGACAACATGATACAAGATATTACACCCCCACCAACAAATAATTTAAGTTACCATGATATAGCCGGTGGGTAATATAGGTGAGCAAATGCCCCATCACAACATTGAAATTCAATTATATAATGATTCATTTAGCCTAGTCTTTAGAGAACCGAATCGAGCTGCTTATGGATATTATTTTTGTATGAACAAATACGTAGGAATTCATGATTGGGATTTAAAGAGCATGCAAACATTATCTTTTTGAAAGAAAATTTTCAACAAAGATATAATAAAAATAATTATAGTTGAAAAAAATTATATGTAAAATATTATTCTCTTAAAGTAAAAATTTCCATAGAATTTCACTAAAAATTTAATATTAAGAGTATTCTTGTAAATGTATAAATAAACTTTTACATATGTTACATAAATTTTCAGCACTGTTTAAACGAGTTTTTAACACTGTTATAATTAACATTCAACACCCTTTGACATCATTTTTTTATAAAAATTTTCAATATTATTCTAAAGAATTTTTATTATATAAGTCTTCAATGTTGTTAATAATAACTTTTTAATACTATATAAATTTTAAACATTGTTCTAAGGATATTTTCAACACTCTTTAAACAATATTTTTCTCCATTTGTGATCTCAAAAGTTAAGAATAATAAGAATACTTGTATTTGTATTTTTCATCAATTCAGTAACTATTTCTTACTATACTCTTTATATAAGTTTTCAACAATACTTTTCAAATGATATTTTAATACTATTTATATACATTTTCAACATTTTTCAAATAAATTTTGAACACTCTTTTATGTAAGTTTCCAATATTGTTCTAATTAACTTTCAACATCCTTGACATATATAGCAATTGTAATATCATTATATAATTATTGGAAAATCATCACATAGCTATTGAAATCTTATAACATATATATTGAAAAATCACTATTAAAGTAGTAAAAATTTAGATAGTAGTTGTTAAAAAAGTAATCACAAAATTGTTTAAAAATAAGAAAAAAAATTATTGCAGAAGATGTTAAAAAATCACATGTTGAAAAATTCTTTTTATTAAATGTGAATTTTGGTTATAATAATCATTGAAAAATTATTACATATTTTTTGAAAAAATACTTATGTAAAAGTACAGTAAGATAAATATTTATTTATTAGAGAGAAATTGAGTGGAATTTTGATATTTTTCCCAAAATAAAAATAATTTATTTCAATAATTAAAAAGAAAATTGTTGGAGAATCAATATAATAACGGTGAAAATGACTAAAAAATAATCATTAAAATTTTTTTGAAAAATTATATAGAGGAATTTGTAGAGAGAAAATTAATCATCACAAAATTGTTGAAAAAGCAATAAATAAAACAGCGGAATTTTTTTTGTTTGGAAGTTGATAAAAAGTATCACATAGTTATTAAAATATCTTTACATTAAATGTAATTTTTGATAATATTTATTAAAAAAATATCACATATTTGTTACGAATATTTTTTTATTAGACCAAAATATAAAAAAATTACTTAAAAAAATTGTAAAAGAAAAAAATATGCATAGCTATAATTTTTATTTAGTTTGTTGATCATTATCGAAATTTGATTTGTCATTCAATTAAGTTTTGAGATCAGTGAGGTTTTCTTAATGGATGGAAAAAAGTTATTTTTAAAAAAATAAAATTAAGTAGTTTGGCATGGTTGTTGAGGATATTCACACAGGGCCGATCTTGACATTCAGGGGGTCCTAGGCCGAAAAAAATATCATATCCCCATATTTTATATGTATATAATTTTTTTACTTGGATAGGGAATCAAACACCTAACATGTTTAAGTAAAACATTCTTATTCTTATTATCTAATCATCTATGCTATTATTTAGGGGCCTTAGACACAGATTTAGTATTGTTATACTTAGGTTCGGCCCTGTATTCACATCTAGCCTCAAGTGAAGCGTATGACTAGTTATGCATTCCAGATGCCTATATAAAATTATTTTATATCATTGGTTTATACAACCAACGGTACAATATACTTTACCTAAAAAAAAAAGAGGAACTAATAATTATTTGAGTTGATTGAATTTTAGATTCGTTTGATAATTCATTTAGATTAAGCATCTTATTTGTATAATTTAGGTTGATTTTTAAAACTAACTTACCTAACACATATACTAAATTATTACTAAATTCTTTTACCCAGTTAGGTTAAACATATCTTTTACCGATTGTAGCCTTTTATTGTAACAAAATAATTATTACTAAATTTTACCTTATCTATCTTCTTAATTTTTTGCAATAATAATTACTCTCACATATACCAATTAGTTAAATATATACATAATACTAGTATTAATTTATGTATAGATAAGTTTGTGAAAGATGTATATACTATATACTATAATTGTCGAAGATACTATATACTATACTACACATTTGCCAATGATACTAAATGCTTGTCAATGATGTATACCGTATACTACACATTTATTAAATATATTATATGCTATGTCTTATATATCATATTTTATACTGCATACTAGACAAAGATAGTATATATATACTAGATGTACATGTTTCATAAAAAATATTATATATCACACATTTATTAAATATATTATATGATATATCTTGTATATTACTACACACTAAATAAGGATATTATATGCTAGATATAACTATTTGATAAACTATAATACTATATAATATATACTATTGTTTATCAAAATAATATATACCGCATATTATCTATTCATAAAATTCACTATATAAATTAGACATTTATTAAAGATATGGTGTTCAACATTTAATAAAAATATTTTATACCATGTCTTACATATTTTTCAAATATACTATATACGATATCCTATACATTTCTCAAATATACTATTTACCATATACTAATATCACATGCTTGTTGAAGATATTATACCCAAGTTCAATGGTTATATCATATAATATCTACCCGTTTATGTTTCAAGATACTGTTATAATTTTGTATTATTTTTACAAGTTTTTAAGATTTTTAAATTTAAAATCATAGTTTATGAAAATTGGTATAGTAGTAAAGAGAAAAACATTAATTTATAGAGTATTATTGAAAGAAAAAGTAAATTTTAATTTATTATGGTAAAAATAATAGAAGCTAAAGGTTAAATTTAAAAACGAACCTAATTAATAAATACAATTACATAATTTTATACCATGTCTTATACATTTGTTAAATATACTATATACAATATCCTATACATTTATCAAGTATACTATATACTAATATCACATGCTTGTCGAAGATATTATACGTAAGTCCAATGGTTATATCTATAATACCTAGACGTTTATATTTCAAGATACAGCTATAATTTTATATTATTTTTACAAGTTTTTAAGATTTTTAAATTTAAAACCATAGTTTATGAAAATAGGTAATTTAAAGAGTATTATTGAAAGAAAAAGTAAATTTTAATTTATTATTTAAAAAAATAATACAAGCTAAATTTTAGATTTAAAAACGAACCTAAGTAATAAATACAATTACTTAATTTTATCAAAAATATATTAGTCAAAATAAACCCAATTTATAATAATTTTTTCTCTTCTCTAATAAAAATATAGATCAACATTACCGCCATCAATGAGATGATGGCCGGAAAGAAAGATCTTTTCTTCGGGAAGCAATCAAAATCCAATAAATCGGATCAACACACAGGCTATCTAGCTTAGAGCAAGCAACAGAATCGGGGTAGGATTTAAAGTGAACCGACCCCTATCTAGCTAATTTTGCAGGCTAAGTAGGCCCTTGATGTTTGGACCACAATCAATCTTGTTCCCCTTTCCAGTCCATCAAAATGAGTGGCGTGGTGTTATTGAGAGTATCAGAATTCGCAGCTCTATATAGGAGTCTCAAGTATTACTTTTTTTTTTAGTAAATTAATTATTTTCTAATAATATTAACTATATATATTTTTATAATAATTGATATTAGTTTTTAAATTTAATTTTTATCATGTATCCTTTGAACTGTAATAAATTACATGTTACCTTTTCCCCATAAGCAGTAATTCATAAATCAATTTTTTTTTCTTTCTAAAATTATAATAATTTTTATAAACTATTATTTTGAGTTTTAAAATCTAAAAGATATGTGAAAGTAATAGAAAATTATTGATAAGCAACGTATGGTATATAGCTAGTGGCTCTATGAATGATATTTTCGACAAATAATGTAAGACATATAATATATGATATTTTGACCACATTGTAGTATTATTATATAGTATAATATACATATATATAGTTTTTTTTTTTCAAAGAGGTAAGAAATAATATATAGTATCTTTGACAGACATATGACGTATAGTAAATAATATCATTATTAAATATTTAACATAATATCTTTAATAAACGTGTAATACATCTTATAATATCTTTGACGAATGTATAATATACAATATATATCATCTTTCATAAACGTTGTAGTATATAGTATCTTTATCCGGTGTATAGATATTACATTTTTAATCCTCATTCAACTAAATTCAAAGATGGCTATCACTTAATATACTAAGTTTACCTAATAAACACTAATTTAGAGCATTCATCTACCTTCACTAGTTAACCTAAAAAAATTGCCTAACTTAACCTAATATTTTTTTCACCTCTATATATATAAAGCGAGCTATAAAACTACGCCTTTTCCTAATATTTCACTCGAATCTAAATAGCTGACTTCTTCTTACTTTATTTAACCATTTTTTTTCCTCTATCAAAATGGACAATCAACTCGTTTTTCTGGGTATTAGGCACAGTTTGATAAATTAGTATATAATTTTGATCTGATTCAAAGTGATGTATATTAAATAGTTTAGGTTTGTATATTAGCATTAAGTAATGTACTTAAAGTTAATTTATGATAATAATAAAAATAATAATAAACGTTGAAAAGTTATAAAATAAAATAAAATAAGATGTGAAATTATCAAAAATTAATAAACAAGATAGTTATCCAAATACATGTTTAGTCATTAGTCTTCGTGAGTCGTTTCAAATAAAGCGACACAGTTTGAAGAGTATCGACGTAACTAGTATTCCATTAGTCACTCATTTGTCTTTCTGAGCGTCCAACATTGTATGCTTCAAGGCTACGAGGGCGATCAAGTTAATCAATAAGGGTTTGATTATCTTCAAGAAATCAACGGGGATTGATTCAGTCACCAGCTGTATATGAAAATGCCCGTTGTAATTTGAAAGGTAAAAGACCATGTAAAGTGGACTGATTATCCCATACGTATGACACACCTAAGTCCTTTCTAATATATAAGCATCATTTTGTGCACTATAACCATCGACATATTGATCATTTCCTTGCAAAATGTTATCTTTGTATGACTGAGGGTTAGATATCGCATGAAGGTCCTGATGCCTGGAGTTATACAAAGGAAGCCGGAAGTTAGCAGCAAATATCTACATCTCGTCCTTTTGATGATATATCCACGCCGTCCATGCAACAATGCCGCACAGGGACGTTCTTCCGCGCCTTCTGACATCGTCCTGGAAGAAGATTGGAAGCGACCAGATCCGAACCTTTCAAGATCAATCTCGCTTCCGAGATTGGTTCAAGAACAAAATACTGATCTAGAGCGTCGATCCCTTGGAACATTGTTTTTGTCGGAAGCTTAATTATCCGTGATTTGGCCTCCAAACGTAATATATATACTGCTGTGCTCCAGCATTCTGTACGTATTACAAATTTGGAGCGAGGCCAACGGTACTTCCTCCTCAGAGCGAGTAGTCTCAGACGAATGACGGATTCGGCAAGCTTAGTTCCGATGGCTCGTACCGAAGGAGTAAAATCGATCGGCTGCAGGTTCTGTGCTCGCTAGGACATCACCAAAGAGCTTGGATAGCTGGGTCGGCGAGATCCCTGGGAAACACGAATAGCCTGACGGCAGAAGGATGGGGGCCTTACGGGATGGACTTAATACGGAGAAAAACATTTGGAATCAAAAAGATTATTATTGAATGCCGTGCATCTGCTATTGTTAGTTCGCTGTATGATTATTATTATTTTTTTTTCTGACTCACAGCCTGTCCCGTCTTTCATGTGATTGTGGAGAGTTTCTGAGACACTTCACTTAAAGCGACAGTCGGACATGTTTACAGAGAAGCCAATGCAGCAGCAGATAGGTCGGCGTGTTTTGGATCAGAACTGATCCGTTGATTTGGTCTTTTTGGGTATTTGCCAAATTTTTGTGCATTCGGTTGTAAAATCTGATATTTATTAGTACCACAGGCCATATGATGCGCATATATCTTCTTATACATAAATATCATTTGTCTTTTATATATATATATATATATATCCATAAATGGACACCTAACTTTAGAACGTAAAAGAATATTTTGTATAATTTATTTAATATTATTATCGTATTTTGTATAGTTTATTTAAAATAAAATGTTATTTTTTAGATAAATATTTAATTTAAATTTTAATTTAATCTAAAAGAATATTTCATTATTTTTTTATTTTAAATAATTAATACCAAACAAGTTCTCGGTAACAATAGAGGAGGATGATGCCGTTGGATCAGACGCTCCCGTGCTGAATTTCAGCACTCAAACCCCATCTATGTATATGTGTCTCAGGATCTTGCACCTCTCCCCCCCCCCCCCCCTTTTTTTTTGAAAAAAAAAACACGACATATAGAAAACGACATTTTTTTTGGAAGAGCGAAAAGGACAAAATATGAAAACGAAGGAAAGGAGGCCAGCAAAAGAAAAAGGCATCGATCATTTTTCTCATGCTCTTTTATTTTTGTCGAAAGAGGCAACAGAAATATAAAGACGACACCGTCAAAGTAATAGAAATTGCAAAAATCATGGTGCTATTAATTTGAAATCATCCATAAAAATACATATAATTACAAAATAAAATAAAATAAAATCATACATGAATATGGCTCATAATATAAAAGAATTACTTACTATAATTTGTAACTAATCGTTAATCTGCATGAAAATAATTGTTATATATACATACCCACGTACCGCTTGAATCATCACCCATTCTTTAAAATCCATTAAGGTGTCATGCATTGATAATCATAATCATTAGTTGAAATGATGAAGATCGTGACACGCAGTGCTCCGAATGCCCGTCGCTACTAATATTTGATTCCACGGCGAAATACGCAAAATATCTACTTTTGTAGGATTCAAGAACAGAGAGCCATAATTAGTTATTAAAAACAAAAAAGAAGAAGAAGAAAAAAAAATCTATCACTAACACGGGCAGGAGTTATCATCGTCCATACTCAAAAATCGAAGGATTTGATTAGGGACAATAATTATAATCGGTAATGAAAATGATAGAATAAGAATCATCACAGGCATTCCTTGGAATCATTACCGTTGACGTCTACGATCATCGTGGAAAGACACAAATAAGTAATATTAAGAGAATCGAGATCAGCTGTTGGAATGAAGAGATCATTGCCGGCACTAGCGAGAATATTTCCATTTCTTGTTTGGTAGGGATAATGGGAGTGGAAATTTTTTTTTTTATTTTATGTTTTTTATATTAAGTATTTATTAATAATAAATGTATTTTTAATAAAATATTAATTTTAAATTAAATTAAGATCTAAAATGGATATTTATTAGAATATAAATATTTATTTTTAAATAAATTATATAAGATATATAAAATATGGGGGTAATTTTTCACCCTTATTACTCCTATACCAAACGAGCATTTAATGTTGTAAATTATCATCAAAGTACGAAAAGAACTACATTATATTTGAATGAATTAATAAAAATATTGTTAAAATTATACTTAATGTTCATTAAAAAAATATTTAATACATAAATAATAAAAAAATATGATAATAAAAATAAAAAAATAAAATTTCAATTAATTTTTTATATAAAAATATACTGATATAATAATTTTTTCTTTTTAGTACAGAAGGATTGCATATTCATCCTTATCTCTTAAGAGAATCAGCACAGCGATCGTTTGAATTTTCATCATGAGAAAGTAGAAACGCAGGTTCGAGTATGGAGAATCATTACACAATTTGACCGCGTCAAATCCGACGAAATTTCCAACAGAAACGAAGAACAATTTGAATTAAATGAAAGAATTCCATCATCTATCTCCAATCAAATAATCGAACGGAACATTAAAATCAGACAGCGCGCGTCGTCCAAAGCGTGGGCAAATTAAACACGAATCTTTCATTTATTGAACTGGCAACGACGCACGGACATTGCGCACAGACATATGATCCGACGCACACGGCTGCTTCTAATAATGGCCGGGCACATGAGCCGCCCCTCTAGGTTTGAAATAAAAAATAAAATAAAAATCATTGCTTAATTCTTTACCATATTTAAAAATTGGAAGTTATATCTTGAACTTCGATATTAATTCAATGAAGCCATCAAAATAATGACTATGTTAGTGAAATTGGTGCACTTATAATTACTCCTTAATTATATTTTAGTCATCATTCTACCACCTCCGACGTTTTTTTTAATTAATTTATTTTTTAATATAATAAAATAAGTCGCAACTACCATCAATTACTACGACCGACCCCAATTGTACGTAAATAATACTACTATTTAAGATCATGCACCGACGGACCCTCCTCGCCATGGAAGTGCTGATGTCATGTCAATTGCACGAAGTGGTCCTCCGTGTCCTCCTTGTCCTTGGAACACTTCAATTCAAAGCGGACTTAGGTAGGGCGGCCCACGTACGCCTTCAGCAAACTCAGACCGAGTCCGCGTCTCTTTTCCCTCACTCCAGTCTCCGCCTCTGTGCAGGACGTAAGGTAAGGGGGTACATGCCCGCAGAATGGTCATCGACGACTCGACTGACGAATAAAGGCGTACAGCACTGATAATCATTTGGAGGAAGCATATGGACACGGCTTTATCGTTCGGTAACAATTTACGTTATTCCACGCATATGAACACGCGCACACGACGTAGGTCCATCGGTTGATTAATTTATGAGCGGTTGACTTAAGACCGCAGCGTGCGACTTGATTTTGTTCCTTAATTGACGTATCAGTCCACGAAATAATGTAATGTTCCGGAAACTGGCCCCTCGAACGTTGCTTTAAACGCTGCTAGGTACTAGCTAGCTAGTTAATATCCATATTAGCCAGCATGCGTGCGTATCCGCGGGATATTTCAACGGATTTAATTGTTAGGATTTGGTTCGATATATGGGCACTATTTGCTCCGGTGGCTGATATCCGTTTATCTGATTTATAATTATATTTTTATCTTTAATTTTAAAATAAATATAGTATAAATTAAGATTAAAATTATCCTTTAACTTAACTCTAAATGGGTTTATCTATCGGGTAATGGATTTATCTGCCGGATAATATCCATTAACGGATAAATGAATAATCCATCGGGTAACCGATATCCAACGGATACGATTGTGGATATATTAGCGGATATAGATTCGGGTACGAGTATGGATTCGAATATGAATACGGGTATGGATATACCCGCCTCGTTTACATACCTACTATCATAACAACTAACGACCAACGATAACAACTTCTCCTACCATGCTGAAATATATTTGTTCCTCTTTTCATCCCCTCTTTGTTACATGACTTAAGAGAATACAAAATAATTGAAGTTCTAGCTAATAAATCTTTCGGTTGAAACAGAATGAAATAGTATTTTATTTCATTTGGAAACAGTCAGTAATATTAATTTTGGGATCTATAAAAAGTAATTAATTAAATATGTTAAAATAATGTAAAATTTTTCGGATGCTCTAATTGTCAAAAGAGTCTTAGATTGTTTTTGCTATTTAATGTCTTGATAACTTGATTATTTTATGTTGTAATATCTCATTTTCCGTAAATTCCAATTAAACACATAAGTGAAACTTGATATATTATGTTAATTAGATCGTAGAACTCATAGGTAAACAATCTAACTCATGGAGGACATATGATACACATAAGGTCATGTCAATCTTTGACATGCAATACTATATGATGCACACCCCATTCCACTCATACAACAACTCATACGATTTCATGAAGTATATAACATATCATTAATTGTTTTTCCAATAAATATTAAGAAAATTTATACATGAAATGATAAAAGTAAGGCATACATGTTGATGTGTGTGAGAATGTAGAATTATCAATTATGTAAAACCAATGCTCAATTATGTTGTAATTAGGAAGAGGATGATTCGAAAGTGGTGAATTAAGTATGAGGATGTTCGAATACGGTAGAATAATGATGATGATGACTCAAATATGGTGATGGTGATTCGATGATGATGAATTAATAATAAAGATGATTCGAATTAGATGAAATGATGATGATGTTGATTTAACAATGGTGAGATGATGATGATTTGGTAATTAGGGTTTAATGATAAAAGGTATCGTGAGTTAAGGTTAGGGTTAGGGTTTAGTTTTGAAAATTAGGGTTAGGGTTAGGGTTTGGTTTGAAAATTAGGATTAGGGTTTTGAATGGAAAAGTTAGGGTTTTGATTTTTTGATGTGTTTGGATGATGAATATGGCTAGAAGGGCGTTGGTTATAGAGTTTAAAAAAAAATAGTACTTAATCTCTAATTCACACAGACGAAAAGATTAAGGGTTTCAAGATTAATCGTTCACACAGATTTGATTAAACTTGAGATGAACTCACACAAAATTCAATACTTCCAATTTACATTCAACTTCAATTTTAATCTTGATATATCTCCAATCGTAGGCTCTATGGCTATATATAGCCAAGCTACCAATTATAAGATACAAGCTAAAAACCATAATTCTTCAAAAGATACCTAGCTAAAAGATACTAGAATATAGAATATGCTAAAAGATACTAGAATATAGAATATTCTTCAAAAGGTAGATTTATGATATTTTATTCTCTAGCTAATTTCTAACTCTACTAATTAATTAATTAATTAATTAACTAAATCAACTAATATGTACATCCAAGCTGCATATTACTTCCCCCATGCACGTAGACGCCTAGTAACTTGTATAGTATGTTTCACCTATAACTACAAACGTAACCATCCGTTTATCTTCAATTTTGTGGGATATCCTTTCTAAATGAAGAACAATTGGTTCTATAATGATGAATGCAAATTCTTAAGTGTTTTCTCCTACATTATTCTCCCCTTGTTGATTTGAATTCGCCCGCAAATTTGTATTTCCATAGTAAGGGCTAATGTCTCAAACATTGAATGTCCTTAATACCCCACCATATGAATTTGGCAAATCTAACTCATAAGAAAATTTTCTAAACTTTCAAAGTAATTTGAAAGAACCATCCGCCCATGGCATAAGCTTGTTCTTCCTTAGATTAGGAAATCTCTCCTTCCTCAAGTGCAACTATACCAAATCTCTCGGTTGAAAAATATGTTGACTCCTATGCTTGTTTTCTCTTGTCTTATACACTTCATTCACCTTCTCAATATTGTGCTTGATTTGTTTATAAATTTTTTGAAAGAACTCCACTCTCTCTTGTGCATCATAAATTTTTACTTCACCTTTCTTCAATGGTACCATATCAATCGGTATATATGGATTAATACCATATACTATATCAAATCCCAAAAGCTTTGCACCCGTCATGGTAAGTACCATGGTCCTCCTAGATAATGCGTCTGCCACAACATTCTATTTTCCATCCACATGTCTTATACTGAACACAGATGTTTACAATAAGCTTATCCACTTAGCATGTCTTGGACTCATCTTCTTTTAACCATGTAGATATTTCAAACTCTCATGATCCGAGTGAAGTATAAAAGGTTTGGGTCTCAAGTAATGGCTCCATGTCTCCAAACAACACACAATAGCATATAACTCTCTATCATAGGTTGAATAGTTGAGTCTTGCACCATTGAACTTTTCACTAAAGAAGGCAATCGATTTCCTTTCTTGTGAGAGCACACCCTCAATGCCTATACCACTAGCATCATATGTTACTTCAAATAATTTATCAAAACAAGGTAAAGATAATACCGGTGCATTTGAGAGCTTTGTCTTCAAGAGCCTTCGTCGCTTGATTATTCCAATGGAACTCTCCTTTCTTCATCAATTTTGTGATAGGTGCTGCAATGGTAGAGAAGTCTTTGATGAACCGCCTATAGAATGAGTTCAACCCATGGAAACTTCAAACTTTGTGGACATTATTAGGAATAGGCCACGTTTAGATAGCTTCCACATTTGATAGATCAACTCTAATACCATCTCCACTCAGAATGTAACAAAGGAAAACCATCCTCTCCATCATAAAATCACATTTCTCCAACTCACCATAGAGCTTCACCTCTTTAAGATTGTAAAATATCCTCTTTAAGTGTTGTATATGCTCGAACTCACTCTTGCTATATACCAAGATATCATCAAGGTAAACAACAACAAAGACTCCAAGAAAGGGTCTAAGTATCTTGGTCATCAATCTCATGAAGGAACTTCGTGCATTACATAACCCAAATAGCATCACCAACCACTCATACAACACATACTTAGTCTTAAAGGCTGTCTTCCACTTGTCCTCTTCCCTTATTATCATTTGATGATAGCCGCTCCTAAGATCAATGTTCGAGAATACCTTTGCAACATGCAACTCATCTAACATGTCATCCAATGTTGGCATCGAAAATCTGTACTTGATTATGATGTTGTTGATTACTCTTGAATCGATACACATCCTCTACGTACTATCCTTTTTAGGCACCAACAAAGCTGGAACTCCGCATGGACTCATACTCTCCAGAATATAGCTCGGTCTAATAACTCTTGCACTTGTCTTTATAGCTCCTTATCCTCCTCTGGATTGCACCTATAAGCTGGGTTGTTTGGTAATGGGACTCCTGGCATACGATCAATAGTGTGCTCAATACCTCTCAAAGGAGGTATCTTAATTAGCAACTCATCTGAAAAAATATCGGCATACTCTTTCAATACTTATTGCAAATTTAGATCCATATTAGCATTCTCCCCTCATTGGGTTTCCTTTACCACCAATGCATAGCATATATTCTCATCTTTGATAGCATCAATCATCTCACATTCCTTAAGGATCAACATCTCCATGCAACTCTTCTTTCTTCCTCTCCTACACTCAACATCTTCCTTTTTTTGCTGTATGCTCTCGGCTTCTTCCTCCTTTTCATTCTTCAAAACTTAATCCTCCCCATCTATATTAGGCTTTAGCCTAAACTTCTTTTTTCCTTTACACACCACATACTCATTAAGGACTCCATCATACACAACCTTCCTATCAAATTGCCACGACCCCCCCAATAAAAAGTGATAAGCATTCATAGGTAGAATATTTCATAAAACATCATTAAAATAATGTCTAATCTTAAAAGAGATAAGAGTTTGTTTGGTTACTCTTACAACTTTGTCTTTGTTGAGCCATTGGAGTGAATATGGTCTTGAATGACCCATGGTCTCCAAACAGAGCTTGCTCACCTTCTTCTCACTAGCATTATTAGTGAATGAGCCACTATCAATGATGACTTCACACAGTTTATCACCAACTCTAAACTTGGCCTTGAAAATATTCTCCCTTTGAGTAAGTAGAGGTGGTTGTTGTACTTGGAGTACCTTTTAAAACACATAGCAATCCACTTGGCCCTCATCCAAAGCATCCTTTAGGCTATCAATTTCTTCTTCAAGGTCTCCAACAAGATCTTCATTCTTGTCACAAGCCTCCATACTTGCTATCTCCTTTAAAGTTAATGCCCTTTGGTTTGGATAATCCTAAGCAAAATGGCCATAACCTTTACACTTGAAGCATGCTTGTTCACCATATCAACCACTTGATCCTTGCCCTTTTCTTCACTAGTGAACTTTCTAACATTGTCTTGATTTGTGGCTTGAGAAATTTGTGGCTTTGACATCCCGTTGAAAGTCTAACCATATAGAGCATTGGTTGACTTTTTCGGTAGCTTTTTTCTCTTCAATTGTTTCTCAAACTTGATTGCTAACTTGGCTAGGTCTTCAAACATTTCATAAGGAGACACCTCCACCTTCTCCCTAAGGTTCATATTTAGCCCTCCAATGAATCATGCACACCTTTGCTCTTCTCTTTCTTGGACATTATACATTAGAGCTAATCTTTCAAACTCTTTAATGTATTCCTCAACTCCAAGAAACCCTTGCCTCAAAGTAGTCATCTTTATAAAATTCTCTTGCTCGTATTCTTCAGGCACACATTTCTTCTTCAAGTGTTTTTTTTTCAATTTTTCCTATGACCTAATTCTTGGTTTTCCTTCTCTCTCCCTTCTCATTTTCAATTTATCATACCACACACTAGCAAATTTTTTAAACTTTAATATTACTATTTGGCACCTCTTCTCTTCATCAATCTCTTTATACTAAAAACTAGATTCAACAATTTGCAACCATTCAAGAAAAGATTATAGGTTGAGATTACCTTTGAAGTCAAGTAGATAAAATTGAATTCCTTCCTCCACATCGTTGCAGGTTCTTCTTGAGGCTTCATGTGGTCTTACATAATTTCCCACACTCTCTTCTCCTTCCTCCATTCGATTTTGTGCCCTTCTCACGTGGTCTTCCTCTACTTGTTCCCTTTGGTTTTGTAGTTGCGTGTGTGACCCTTGAGCTTTTGAAGTCTCTATTCTCCCCTCACGTAGCTTTACCTCCTTGACTTCATCCATAAAGACCTTGAGAATATCTCTCAAGTCCCCCTCTTGGTTTACCATCTTCTCCCTTCACCAACCGAGTGGTGCTTCTCCAAACACACCTCCAAGTTGTGGATTTTAGTGTCTTCTTGATGAATTATTAGAGAATATTGAATAAGAGACACGTTTTTTGAAGAATCTTGAAGGAAAGAAACATTATTGCAAGAATCTTGAGTAAAGATTAGATCTTGATCCCAAAGATCTAAACTTAAGGCTTTGATACCAAAATTGATGTGTGTGGGAATATGGAATTATCAATTATGCAAAACCAATTCTTGATTATGTTTTAAATAGGAAAAGGATGATTTGAAAGTGGTGAATTAAGTATGAGGATGTTCAAATATGGTAAACTAATGATGATGATGATTCACATATGGTGATGATGATTAAGTGATAATGAATTAATGATAAAGATGACTTGAATTAGATGAGATGATGATGATGTTGATTCGACAATGATGAGATGATGACGATGATTTGGTAATTAGGGTTTAATGATAGAAGGTGTCATGAGTTAGGGGTTAGGGTTTAGTTTTGAAAATTAAGGTTAGGGTTAGCGTTTGGTTTGAAAATTAGGATTAGGATTTCAAATGGAGAAGTTAGGGTTTTGATTTTGGGATGTATTTGGATGATGAATATGGATAGAAGGGTGTGGGTTATGGAGTTTAGAAAGGATAGTACTTAATCTCTAATTCACACAGATAAAGAGATTAAGGGTTTCAAGATTAATCGTTTACACATATTCGATTAAACTTGAGATGAACTCATATAGAATTCAATACTTCCAATTTGCATTCAACTTGAATTTTAATCTTGATGTATCTTCAATCATAGGTTCAATGGCTTTATATAACCAAGCTACCAATTACAAGATACTAGCTAAAAAGAATAGTTTTTCAAAAGATACCTGGCTAAAAGATACTAAAATATAGAATATGCTAAAAGATACTAGAATATTATTCAGAAAGGTAGATTTATGTTACTTTATTTTCTAGCTAATTTCTAACTCTACTAATTAATTAATTAATGAATTAAATTAACTAATAGTCATGTCCAAGCTGCGTATTACTTCCCCTATGCATGTAGCCATGCACTCCATGCAGGCCATGCACATGCACATATACGCCTAGTAACTTGTATGGTACGTTTCATCCATAACTTGCAACGTAACTATCCGTTTGTCTTCAATTTTGTGGGAGATCCTTTCTAAATGAAGAATAATTGGTTCCATAATGATAAATGCTAATTCTTGAGTGTTTTCTCCTGCATCACATGTGATAACTAGAATAAGGTATGCCCATATGGAATATCATAGTTATAAATATCAATAATATACATGGTTAAATGTGACAAGATAGAAGGTTACGTGAGGCATGTAATAAATTATGATAAAACATGCCAGAACGGATTCATTCTTATAAATACACGGTTGGATATGGAAACAGACGATAGGGGTATGAGTATATAACAAAATAAAAAATCATACTTAGTAACACAACTATTCCAAAAGGTAACATTCTATACATAAGGGCCACATGTAATTAAAATAGTAGGTTATGTGATAATGAGATAAATGCTAACACAATTATAAGGAGTCTGCCAAGTGATATGCATAGGATGATAAAATATAAAGTCCATGAATGAATGAGAATAATCAATTATCATATTCCATTATTCTGATCATACCTATTTTGAATATTTTAACTTAAGGGTGGAGACTCAAAGGAACCATGCCAACTAATCTAGTACTCAAATGATACTAGCCCTAGTTGGCTGATCTAGAAACATAACCCAAACACAAAATAATGGGACATATAATTACTTAAATATGTATACTCCTATAAGGTCAAAATATATCAAGATGTCTATACAATACAATGATTCCTCCTAGATCTTGTAAGGCAACCAAGATCACAAAAGAGAAAACATTAGAATGGTATTAAGTGAATACCAAACCTAACTCGGATAGCTACCTCAAGGGGTACAATTTTGAACTCAAGATTTGTCACTTTAAATGTTTAATATTGTATTTAAGGATTTAACCAAGCATAAATCAATCCCACATAATAGCATTTAAATCACTTACATCAACACAATATAATTCTTTTATTAAATTAATTCTGAGTGGCATTAAAGCTGAACGATTCTGTAAGTGTCATTAAAACTAGATGATTCCAAGCGGCATTCAAGCTAAATTCCAAGCAACATTAAATCCAATCAATTTAAAGCAGCATTAAAGCCTAAACATTCTGTGGCATAAAAGCCCAACATAAGACATCAAATAATTTCAATCCATACCTAACCAATTATACAAATTTTCAAAATCAATTATAATTAAATATATTAGAACAAACTAACATATATTTGTATTGAAAATTATAATATCATAGATACAAAAAGTATCATACAAGACATGATATGAGCATGGCATACGTAAACCCTATTTATCAACTTCACAAGAGGTATATATTTCATGATTCCACCATAAAAAAGGTAAATAGAGACTTACCTATGTCCAAAGTTACCTAAGTGAAATAAGAGAGATAGACAGAGAGAGAGAGAGAGAGAGAGAGAGAGAAAGAGAGAGAGATAATAGAAATCATAGGACTAGGTTAGGAAACTAATTTATCGACCAATAATTTAAGTATTCTAATTTAATCAATAAGAAAAAAACATGAAGAGACTTTCTTCGAAAATATGTCCAAAACCTAAGACTCGAGAGTGTAGCTCCATTAAGATTCAAAATAAAGTATTAAACAAATTGAGTTCAACAAATATGACTTAGGGAATTTTAAATCAATTTGAATAAATGAAGGAAGGACTATAGAGGATAAGTTAATTTTATCAAAATGACTTGTTAATTAGTATTTGCAACTAAAAAGAAAAACCAACCAATTTTAGATAACTAACCCACACTAATAAGAAAAAAAACATAATTCAAATGATTTTAAATCAAATTTGGTAATCGATTAGGTAAAATAAGTACAAACAAATCAATTTTATAAAACTATCTATGAAAATTAGGGTTTCTAGACCCTAACTACAATTTAGTTGAGTTATATTAGTTTATTTAATTTGAATATTTACAAATGCAATTAGGCTATTTTATAATATGTTGTATAATCAATAGATTAAAAAATTAAATAAAAGATCTAATTTAACACAATTAGAGTTTTTGATTCCGATATACAAATTTGGTTGAAACTTACTAAACTATGTAAATTGACAGTTCACAAATGAAATTAAACATATTCTAACACAAATTATATAATAAATTGAATAAAATAACTCAAATAAACAATCCAATTTAAATCTGTAAGAGTTTTGCCCTAAAATCCACTTTTTTATGGATTTCACATAATTTTCCCAAATTGATATTTTCAACATGAAATTAAATACATTTCAAAGTATAATGTAAAGTTAGTTAAATAAAACAGCTCACTTTCAATATGCAAGGGACTTGAGCTAGAAATCAAGGCATCAATTAATTTCACATAAATTTCTCAAATTGATAGTTCTAACATGAAATTAGATACAATTCAAAGTATATTATAAAATGAAATGATACAAAATAGCTTAACCAGATGAATCTAAGAAATGTGGACATAATGAGGTAAAAAATCTAATTTTCACAAATCAACCACAAGTACTACAATTAACCACTTGAAACCACAAATCTACACCAAATTCAGCCATCAATTTAGTTTACTATAAGCTAATTTATTCAAAATTAATCAGAACAAAAGTTAGAGTTTAGGGTAATTTATACCAATTGAAATCAACCAAAACAGAGTAGGTAAAAGGTGGTGGAGCTTCGCTGGAGGTTGGAGACCACTCACTAATGGTGGGGTGTATTGGAGGTGGCTGGAAGGTGGCACACCGGGCTACGTTGCAACTAGTCATCGGCATTGCTGTGTGTCGACATCATCTTGTGCTAGCTGCCGATGCTCATCCTTGTCTTACTCTGGTGGTCAAGTATTACACTACCATTATTTGGTGGTGGAGGCATGGTGTGGTGAGGTGGTGTTGTCATGGCAATGGTGATATGTTGTAAAGCAATGAATAGAAGAGAAAGAGCAAGAGTTGGAGGTCTTGTTTGCATGTAGGGGAATATAGACAACGAAAGAAAGAGATAGAAGAGAGAAAGAAAATGTGTGCAAGGGGGTTCAACCGGTTATAAGTTTTTTTTACTAATACACATACACATAAGTGGATACCAATATCTAAAAAATATTAATTGATGATTTTATTTGGAATTCATTTAACAAAAATTATTTTGTAAATACAGGAAATCATAAAATCAATCTAAAGGCTATTTAAAGGATTTCAAAAAAAAAAAGCTTTTGGAAGAAAATATCAACAAGAACTAGGATTCATATTATTCATGAAAATACATTAAACGACCTAAAAAAATATCTAAGAAACTGAGATTCATTTAAATAATTTTTGAAAAAGTTTATCCATAAATAAAAAATGGTAAAATGGAAGAAAATTAATTTCAAAAAGAAATTCATAAGTAAGTTACATAAATCTTTAATTTTAAAATTTTCAAAGATCTTATCAACTTTATAAAAATAAATAAATTCAAAGATGGGAATATTTTCTTCGGATAAAAATTATTAAAATAATTTTACTATTTTAAAGGGAATATTATAATTTAAACAATTTATTGCATTAATGAAATATAATTCTAAAATAAAGTCATAACCACATGATGAAGTTATAATAAAAAACAAATTTAAAATATTAAAATGAAACACAATGGAATATAATGGAGGTATCTATTTTTTAACAAAAATCAAAATCATATGACTATAATAAAATCATAGTCATAGACCAAATCATCTAGAATGATTCACAATAATATGAATTCTAAATAGTCAATAAAACCTTATAATGAATTAAATTAAAATAATTAAATATTTTCATAAAACCTTTCTAATAAAATTATTAAGCTTGAGAAATTGAATGAAAAAAAATATAGGGTATTACATCTGGCATTGACTAGAATTAATTTTTGTATGCTTTTTTAGGTCTATTTAGGTTTTGTGGCACCTTAATTTTTGTTGACCATCCCTCAAGCTACCATCATCTTGTAAACATATCTTGCTTGTACCCTTCATTACCTTTTTCCAATATCTTAGCCATAATCACCTCACTTCACCTCTCGTGCACTCTCTTACACATTGTACCAGGTCCTATCAGCTTTTTCAATTGAGCGTTAGAGAAGCAACCCTCTTGATTAGCTTTTCCTCTCTCTTCCCTAATGAGAATCGAAATATATCCCTCTTTATGCCTCCTTATGACTTATTTTCTTTGTTATTCAACCTTATTGCATTTTTCTCTCTATTCTCTCCTCACTTTTTGGTTAAAGATTACCTAACTATTGAAGATTTTCAACCCTTTTTCTTAAGCAACAAGAAAAACCCACACCTTTCTTGTCTCCATTTTTTTTGGTTTTTCTTATCTTGATCTAATATTTAACCTTGTTATGTTTTCTTAAATTTAAGCGTGTTTGATTTAGGAGAACATTTGAAGAGTTTACTTTTCCTTTTTCATCTTATGGTGTGCCAGCCTTTTGTTTTGATATTTTCTTTGTTGTTGTTGTTATCTTGCTATTTTTGTAATTGGTGAAAATGTGATTGGTGTACACACACACACCCCCAATGCACGCACGCACGCACGCACACACCCACCCATCCACCCCCACACAATATTATGATTGGTGGAAATATCTAACACCCAAAATTGACAACCAAAATTTTTATTCTTACAATTATGGAAGTATTAATAATAAAATATTGGATTTTAAGTTATATCCAACATAGAAGAGGTAATCCCTATACCCCATCTATGTCAATTACAAGAATAAAAAGTAACTCGTACCTAGAAATCAAGTGTGGGAAGTACTTGATCACATAATGATACAATTTTACAAAATAGAAGAGAATAAACATGATAGAAATCAAATACCTAACTCAAACATATGTAAATTGGTAATTATAATAATGGAGAAGGGTAAATTGGTAATTATAATAATAGAAGGGCAATTTGGTAATTTAAACAACTAAAGGATAATTTGGTGATAATGAAGAAGGGTAATGGAGAATGGCAATTTAGTAATTTAACCAACTAAAGGGTAGTTTGGTAATTATAATAAAGGAGAAGGGAAATTTAGTAATCTAACCAACCAAATAGGAAATACGACAAGTGTAACAATTATGAAGGGTGATTGGTGACCTAATAAGTGTGGAAGATAACTTGGCAACCTAAACCGAGCAAGGGGTAATTTGATAATTATGCAACATGGAGGGTAATATGGTAAATTGGCAAGTAAAGAAAGGACGGATTTATAATTATACAAGTAAGGGATAAATCAATAATTCGTATCTAAAATGTCGATGGGATAACATAATTTCATAATAAGACTCAAGTAACACTGAATAGCGAGATAAGGGTATTTGACAATTAGTTAGTATCATGAGAATGAATCCTAAATTGGAATTGGATGACATAATGTTGGCCTTAATGATTCCTCTATGTTATCTTGGATAACCGTATGAATAAGGAATACCTAATGATATCAGAACGATTGAAAGTGAATAAGTATATGTTTTTCGTACTTTTCATGATCACCTTAATTAAGACATTAATAATTAAAGTAGAAGACCTCGATATTGGGAATGGTGGTTCTTTAGGGGTCGCTACCCTAAAGACGTTGTTTAATCCATGGTGATTCTGGTATTTGCTGGTGTGCCTTTGTGCCCCAGCCTGGCCCTATATCTTACTCTATTTAGCTCTATTAACCTACTTAGGGGGTATGCATACTTATAGATTAGGTGTCCTTGTCGATAGGGTACTGAGTAGCTATATGCACTAGTGCGACCAGGGTACCTTTGCATCCCTAGGTTGATAGTAGAAGGGTACTAAGTAGCTTGTATACACCGGTGCGACCAGTGTACCTTTGTGTCCCGGGATCTTGATCTCCCCTCCAAGGAAAATAAATGGAATTATTGTGATGATTAAAAGGGAAAACACTAATCGTGAAAGCGAAAGACTAATTAGTCGGGCCCAGTTGAATTATGATTATGAGTACTGATCCACTGGATATAATAGTAGTTCAGGAGCGTGTTGTCCTAGAAGATGTTTATGAGTACCGATCCACCGGATATAATAGTGGCCTAGGAGCGTGTTGCTCTGGATGATGTTTATATGTATTCTGGTCCATCGACTATAATAGCGGAGGATATTGAGCTCAATAAATCCAATTTTGGTTGTGAATAAATCATGAAAAATACTAATCATTTATAGTGGAACAACATGTGAGCCGGAGCTAGACCGATCTACCAACGAATAATAGTGGCCAAGAGCGTTCTGCCCTAGAGACCAGTCCACCGGTAATGATAGTGGTCAGGAGCATTTTTCCCTGTATGTATTCTGGTCCATCGGCTATAATAGTGGGGTTCCCACACACACTCACATGGATATATAATCCGAGAGATGATTGAATAATGATGGACTAATGGTTTAAGGCCCAAAAGTATTGATTTCACTATATAACCTATGAATATGTGATGGACTTGTTGGGCATGTGGGCATTGTGTGTGCATCTCATTATATATGTATATGGTTTGTATCATGTGTTGCATTGCGAACCTTTTTTTCAATGTGTTTTAAAAGGTTACTCAGTACCATAGTACTGAAGGGTTCCATTCATAGGGCCCCTGCCTATTCAATGGGTAGTGTCCCTTGCAGGTGCTATTCAAGTGGGTTACTGGAAAGAGTGTAAGGATTTTCCGAACTTTTAAGGTTTCACCTCTCTCTCTTTTAACCCTTGGTTTAAATGTAATCTTTGTCCTTGTAACCACCATTGGTGGATTCTATTCTTGTAAATTGTTTATTACGCTACCATGATTTTTAATATGGTTTTAAATTCTAGCAAATTGTATCTCATTCTTTTAGCCTTAGCACTTGGTACTAGAATGGTATGAGTGAATCAGTCTGGTACTAAGTGTGGTGGTAATATCCCTAAAATTCATAGTTTTGTTATTTTACTTCAGCTAATTCTTTTAATAAAATGAAAATTTTCGGCAGTAAATTTTGGGGGTGCTATAATATGTGGGGTCATATGTGACATTAGTTAAGTTTCATGGATATTATGATTAGAGAGATTTCGTTATATTTAGTTATAAGGAATTATGACGAATTTTATTATGGGTTTTGGTGTACGATAACCATGTCATTATATTCATTGAGGTTTTTGCATAAAATTTGATATATAATATAATAGAGTTTGATTGAATATGGATCAAGTTATGTTAATAAAAAAATTTGTGGTGTTTATGAGGAATAAGGGAAAAAGTTATTTTATATTAATCTGGGAAAATTGATTTTGTGTTAGTGTTCTTTTGGTTTAAAATGTGATATGTGATTATCTTAGGGTTAATATGGTAAGCACAAGTGTTAATATTGTGGAAAAATAACTTAAAATAAGCTTAGAAACCCTAGAGGCATGATCAATATTTTATGTGAAAAACATTAAATTTTAGTCTCAATTTTTAGAGATGTTGTGTGTCATGATATATTAGGGATTCGTGTTGGTTTTGAAATTTTGGTGAGTTTTATTAATGAAGGTAGGAGTTGAGGGTGAATTAGGGTTTGTAAGAGCATTTTGATCTTTTCATTTGCGTATTGTTTCATATTGTACTTGTTTCCCTTCCTTTATGCCATATCTTTACTTCATGTGGTTAAAACATGTTTATTTTGGTTAACCTTGGTTCATGTATAAGTATTTTAATAGTAATGTTTGTTGGTATGAATTCATAAATAATCAATATTACATGTAATTAATGAAAAGTTGTATCGTATGTAATAAGGTGACAGTAATAAGTAAAAGTGCTATAATGATAAGTTAACCAAATTATGCATTATAATATGCTAATTGCTGGTTAATGATCCAATAAGACATTATACTTAAAGTGGAAGACCACATGAGGTGGGATCAAAATGATTTTGAGTGTTAAAATTATTTGCTTATATATAGCTCGGTCTTAATGAAACTAGAAGACCCTATTTTACTTTATTCAATTAATCCACCACCTTATAAGGGGTATGCATACTTAAGTACTTGAGGTTTACTAGTGGCTTTTGATGTGTGTGTATTTTCAAGGTTGACTATCTTTCTTCTATCTATGGGGCAAAAAGGAGAGTAAGTATCATATATTAGTGAGGTTGACTATCTTTTTCCCATATACGGGAAAAAGTGGAGTGGAGTGGTCTTATTATATATGGTTACCTAATATCAAGGTAACCATATTAATACAATCTTTTGATCACCTAATGTTGAACCTTCATCTGGTTTTCTTTTTAAGTCATGATCATTTACGAATGATTATTATCCATTTTGTTATATGAATCTTATATACTATGTATTAGCCTATTATTTTGTATTGTTTCCTTACTCAATATGCAATTATTAACCACATTTTTTATGGGTGTTTCTTATTCCCATGAATATATATTGACTTGTTTGTAGGTATATATTGATTCAATGTTTGTATTATGATTACATGTGGTGAGTACTTATTTGGATTATTTTTAGAGTATAGTTATTTGGATATCCTTCTCTCTTTGGACTTTTAGTCCTATATTTTCTAGTCTCTTCTCTTTGTTTTGTAATCTTGTATCATTTTGGGGTTAAGTGCTTCCCACACATGATCTCTAAGTATGAGTTATTTTAGTTTTGCACCATATATAGATTGGGTATAGAAAGTATCCTTTCTATTTTAATGCGGCACATCACCTTATATTTTATTGGTATTTCTTCTACAAAAATGAAATTTTTTAGTAAAAAAATTTTGAGGTATTAGAGCTGATGAACTCATTATGCATTATAGAATTCAAGGAACTATTAATGGACAAGGGTTTCACTTGTTAAGACTTTCCCTTATTGATCATGTGACTTGTGAATTATATTTTATTGTTATCCACCTTTAACTTATGCATGGAAGAGCTTGGTGTTCTTACCACCCAAA
Source organism: Tamarix austromongolica (assembly GCA_039764185.1). Classification (NCBI taxonomy): domain Eukaryota; kingdom Viridiplantae; phylum Streptophyta; class Magnoliopsida; order Caryophyllales; family Tamaricaceae; genus Tamarix; species Tamarix austromongolica. The sequence goes on from CM077817.1 coordinate 27,104,382, forward strand.
ATTTTGCACTCAATTCAGGACTTCTATCTATCAAAACTCTCCTCACAGTTTGAGTAGTATTGGAGCTTTTGAAGAGCTTCTTTTTTTAGCCCAAATGAACTAAGAATTCAAGGATTCTATATTAAGATATGGTGGTGCATTTACACTACTATTATATGATTAATCACATTATCTTCTGTGTAGCTAAATTTTCTCGTATTAAGTTGTTTGTACTATGCTTTCAATTCTTTAACTTTGCATTGAAAATCAATAGGACTTCTACCATATTGCATCTAGATAGTTCTAACTATGATTTTAAATTATGGATATAGAGTCCATATATTGGAGAATCTAAAACATCTCTGCACCATTCTTTTATCTTCTAGAAACTTTAATCTCAATGGTGAGAGATATGACACTAATGGAGTATCAAAGGAAGAACGAGAGTTAGAGAAATGTTGTAGTCATTCCACATTCTCCAAAACTTTACCTAGTTTAAAATATATTCTCCTACCATCTTCTTATTTATTAGACTAAGTGTAGTAGTATCTATTGTAGCAAATATCGAGTAAGTGTAACTATTGTAATCATCCCATAAAGCTTGATATATAAAAAATATCAGGGTTTCACCTTGTTACTTCTCATTTAGTATAGTGACCACATTAAAATACTGTAGTAAAGTGTAGTGTGATCCTTTTGGTTGTGTTTGGATAAGCAATTACCATAAAAAAACTTTCTATCAACATCAACCATAAGGACTAGAAAAGTGGAATTATCTTTTAGTCTATTAAATCTATTCGTAATGGCTTGAGAATAACCTTCTAATATTTATAATAATCATTGTTGGGGGTCCTAACTAAACTATATTATGCCATTTGTATGATGGTTGTATTTGAAAGTGCATGTTCAATGATTGTTCAATCTCTTGCTGATAAAATTTGCCATATTTTCTTTCACCCTAATCTCATCAATTCCCATAATCAAGACCTTATTATGATTCATCCTTTTTTCATTTTGTTTATTTATGTGGTTTATTTAGACCTCTAATATTCTAGGAACTAATAACCATCAATCTAATAAAAGATAAGTGCCAAGTATAAAGTTTCCTCCTATGTTGTAAAGCATTTGCACGATATCCTTTTCCCAACCAAGTTTATTAGTTTATTCCTCTAGAAAATCAATTAGAGACACATGAGGATAAGTCGCCTAGGGTATGTTAGTATTGGAACTAGTCTATGGCTCATATTTTTGCTGTAATTGTTATGTGTTCATTGTCAAATTGGGGTTAGAAGATTTTTCGGTAGTGTGTTGTGATCGGGGAGGAGCATATTTGTGTTAGATTGGGGAATGTCTTTCATCCTTCACTACAACCCACTCTTCTTTGGTTGCCTTTTGTCCTGGCTTCTCAGCAAGGCTTTGCTTAACAAAATGTGTCATGATGTGGCCAAATTTTTTTTAGTGTAAGTATTGTTTGTGGCTTTCACTCATATTCAAAAACTTGATGTAGCATTAATCCATTAGTGTAATGAATGGGGTTGGTCTGGGGAGCTCTTTGTGAGAATCAACTTCAACTAACAATCAAGGAAAGGATACATGAGCTTTTGTCGTTATAAAAGTATCCACCTAAACAAGTGTCCCAACATAGTTGGTAATTTAGCTCATGGATTCTTGATACCACATAGCTAGAAGCTCTCAGTTTAAACTCAAAATTATTTTATCTCTTTTTCTGGTATTAAAGGATAGGTTAAGATGGATGGCTGGTAATTTCACATTATTTTAGTTATATTGGATATCGTTCACCTTTTTTTGTGAAAGTGAGGGAAATACCAAATACTTACTCGATAAGAGAAAATCAATAATGGTTTGCTTCTTCTTACTATTCTTCATTTAGTAATTTTACCATAGGACCATTTACCATACTAGGATGCACATAAGTAAGAAGTAGAACATGGTGTGGTTTCATATTGTTCAAAAATTCCTCTTTCTAGGACATTTAAGGTTTAAACTTCTATATAAAAAATGTTGCTTTTATGGATAGGAGGTAAAGACGACTCTAGAAGCATAGTTAATAGAGATATCTTCTTCGCATTTGGCGGGCAGGAGATAGACTAAGGATTTGAGCACTATAGTGTTACCAAGGCCATTTTCTTCACCAATTCTTGTGCAAATCCCTTTAACTCTATGGAATAATCATTCGATTGCTAAGTAGTAGTCATAGTATCACCTTTATTTGGGTAGTAGAAAGCCAATTGGTCCTTCCCATATGTATATGAGTTTGAGGTTGATTCTATATAATGTGTCTCTTATTTGGTTTGTGAGAGCTTGATATTCCTCAATCTGTATGTACATTCGTATTTCTAGCCTTTAAATTGCCAAAAAAATCCACCAAAATGGCTAACTTGAGTGGTTTTTCTTAGTTGACAACCTATCACTAGTTAGTTAATTAGTTAGCATGGTGTGCTTAAGAGCATGTACACTACTTGATTGTTGTGATCCTCTGTCTTTTATATCTTAACAAGCACTTGATTTTTTTTTGTGACATCTTAACCTAGGCACCAACCATGTCTAATTAATCCAGAGCACTTTGGGGATTGTCGATTCACCCCACAAATCAACACTAATTCTTTTAAGTGTGTTATGCCATCACTCACATGTTTTCTAAGAATATACCTTAATTTTGGAGTTCTTAATTCATAATTTTTGAAAAGGCATTTTCACCTAGTTTATATAGGTATTTGTATCAATCCTTTAGAGCCTCATTTTACCTATCACTTAATTTGAGGTATAACAACTTTCTTTGTAAATATGAATGATTAATCAAAAAATTGATATATACGCTTTACGTACAACTTCCCTAGGTTTAGATTTCCTTAGAATATGTTCCTTTATATGGTTTATCTGATATACAACATAGCTTAATTGGGGTATCCAACCATAATCTTTATGATTTGATGTAGCTAATGAAAATGTGCTTCTTTATTTCAATACCCTGCTCACATGGCATGTATACAGGCTCTAGAATGATAGATAAAAAAGGGGAAAGATTATTCTTTGATCTTAACATGACCTTGGAGTATTGGGGTATACATTCATATCAAAAGAGGATGAAGGAAAGAAACACATAAGAAAAAATAGTGTAGAATACAATCTAGTTACGTGAATAGCAATATCGTGTTAGTGCACACTACTATGTAGATTCTATTTTTTCATGGTACTTTTGATTTATTCTATCTTATGTTCAACAAATTATAATTTATATTTTCTCAAACATATTATTAGCCTATTTAAAGGATAATTTTGTAAGCTATTTAGCACCATGGTTAAAGAGTGTTAACTCATGCAATTTAACTATGATAGTATAGTTTGGGCTCTAGTTTAGGTGGAGTGTTCTAGAGGTGAGAAATCTTGATTGAAAGAGCTGAGAAGTTCTTAATTAAGTGGAAAATCAAGAAGAGGATTCTCAATTTTCTTAGATGGAGGAAAACAAAATGAAACATATTTAATTCTTTTATTGATTTGTGGATAGTAATAAAGTGTTCAAGTTTATAAAATCACGGGTTTCATGAATTCCATACTTTACATAGTTCTACCTTTTTTTTTGTTTACATGGTGTAGAAGGTTGACCTACCTTATATGTATTTTGATCCTATAGGATAGATGCATGACCTAATATATTTTCTAGGGAAAAATTCAAGATAAAGGACAAGAAGCTCATAGATCTATCCTTTCTAGCTTTATCCAAGTTGCTAAAATATTGTTACAATAAGTTTTTCTTCGACGTCTACTATCTCTATAGGTTCTTCCCTAAGGCTTCAACGTTGCCATACTAAGCCCTTAACCCTCGTGCTTTATGAAATATTTTCCCCTAAACTACCATAGGCATATATATTCATCATAACTACTACTTCACAAATTATTTCTATGTGCTCTTGCTAGGTTACATATGACTTTCAATAGTAGCATAAAGAGCTAAATGCCATGGGTTTTTTATGCTAAAGATAACAGAGACCATACATTGCATCCTATCCATAAAATATCAAAAGTTTGTTATAAAAAATTTCCACTAATGCTTAGTTTTGAGAAACTTTAAGCGTAACTACTTCAAGTGGAGTTATTAGGTTATTTAGGTGAAGTTGAGCTTCCATAATTTTTATATATCTTCAGATAAAAACTTGCTACTCTTAAAACTCTAGTGAAGATGATATAACTTTCCTTTGCGGTGACACATAAACTCCAAATTAAGGAAAATATTTGTTTAGTGTGTCTTTAACAAGTTATGTTGACCTAAATTCTGTTACTAAAAATCTGTAAGCCATAAAAAAAAATTAAACTAATAGTCTTAAGGGGCTTACATCTTTTATTTCTCTTAAGTCTTTTGCATTCTATAGACATCTTGTTGTGATACTTCATACCTATGATAAAAAACATCACACACACAAACCTCATTCATTCTTAGAAAAACATATTGTTTTTATTTCCACTTAAGCCCTTCTATTTTAATCATTTAAGCCAGTCATATAAAATCTTCTACATATGTAGAAATTCTATATAATGATATACTACCTCAGAAAGAAAAACAACTAAGCCAAAACAAAATGTACTCTAATCAAAAGATTTCGTTTATGTCAAATCAAATTAATTTGACATAATATAAGAAGGAATTTCTATTACCACCCTTAAAATTTAAATATTTTTTTTTCTATATTTAATTGATTTACTTTTGAATAAAATAAAACAAAAACAATAAAGACTATAAAATAAATAGTAATATCTTTCCTAAAATATACATTAGAATGCATACATCTCACATTCACCGGTATAGAAAAAGTGTTAGACAAATGTTAGAAATATGTATACACAATGATTATGGAATGTGGTAGATGCTTTGTTGTATGATTGATGGTGGTTCAAATCATAGTTTTATATAACAAAATAATTGGAAGAAAGGTGCTTAAAAATCATGGGAAGAAATCGATAGTTGTTGTAACTTACAACTATTGTATAAACTTTGGGATAAATGGTTATTGTATGATTCCCATACTTTTTCCTCCTTTTATTCCTAGTAACCTAAAGATGGTGGTTTTATCCCTCAACCAATTTCTATTCCTTTGCTCAATTTTGGTAAAATTGCTACTAGGTAATTTATATGTGGTTATTTTATCCCTAAATCACCATCTATTACTTTCTCTTTTTGTTCATATAAAACTTACACTAGTATCTTGCACTATACCACAATTTTATACATTCTAAACCTACCAATGTTCCTATAGACTTACACACAATCATCACTATTGTTCACTTATTTTAGGGTATGATAATTACAATAACTACTTGAAATATTATATTAATATAGACCAACTTCAAATATTATATTTATGTGAATGTGTGTATAATCATATATACACAAACATATTTCCTATAATGTTAAAAATAACTAATAATATTACATGAGACAAATGCCCTATAGCCCTCTTATGTTCTTAAAGGTAAAATCTAGCAACTGTTATAAAAAAATCATTAACTTGCTTATCCAAATAGGTTTACTCATAATTTGATACACTATTATTAATCGTCCTAATTGAATACCTTAAGTGTTAGCTTATTATTCCATATATAACTAACTATAGAAATTGTAATTCCATATGTAATTGAATACATTAAGTGTATTATTATGTGCAATAATATTAGGTAATAAGATAATGGAGTATTTGAAGCCTAAATAAATAGAAAAATGGGGTTTGTGGATGATGGTCAACCAGAAGTGATGGCATGATGACTATAGGATTAGTGGTAGCGAGGGCATTGTGGCTAGTAAGTCAGTGGCCCAACTAGTGTTCCTTTAATATTTTGTGGTATTTTAATTTGTTTACTTTATTTTCCAAATTTTATTTATTTATTTGAGTTTCTAAATTCAATCAACATTTTTCTCTAATTTTTTAATTTATAGTTTTTGGAATTTATTTGATATTTTCCCAACTAATTCTTATTCATTAGACTTTCCACATATATAAATTATTGAAAAATCTTTATTGACCATCCTTGGCCTTGTTTAACCTGAATTCCAAGCCTCACAAATCTATTTATCAAGTTTTTGTGCACATTTTCCGTTTTTTATTCATTCAAACATTTATCCTTCCATAATGTACTTTTATATGCCATATATACTTCTCTTTTATTTCTTACACATTTCACTACCTTACCATTAATCAAAAGAGTTGCAAGGTAACCATTTCTATCTCATTTGGATAGATTTTTGAACTATCCCATCTCTCCTTTATGTGTCTCGTGTTTCATTTATTCTACCACAAACATAGCTTCGTATGTTTTTCTATCTCTTCTTTGCTCTTATTTCAACATTATCTCTATGTATTATTCTTTGTTCTTGAAACCACTGAGCACCTTCATCCTCTTGGTTATCTTGTTCTCCACTTCCACTCTTCTATAATTCCTTTTATTTGGCCTCTATTTATTTTTCATACTAGGGTTTTGTGTGTGGTTGTGAGGAGTTTTTAGTTCTAAGTGTTACGATCAAAAGTTATATTTTATTATCACTTTTTTTGAAGTATGCTAGAGTTTAGTTTATGCCAAATCATACCTTTGTGCAAGTATGTTGATAAGTATGAAGATCATGTATATTTTATGTTATTATTTTTTTTCATATGTAAATATGAAGGTATGATAAGGATATATTTTATCATGTATAAATTTAGTAATATTTAAATACATGAATATCAGCATGTATGATGTGCAAGCATGAAAACAAAATGTGAAATTTTATTGCATATAAGCATGATATGGCTATTTTTTAAAAGAGCATGTTATTTTTGTTAAGTGTAGAATGTGGGTCTAGGCTTTGTTTTACTAGGACCTATTGATTGATTGGTTAAACCCATCGAATGGTTTCTATTAATGATTGATTAGTTGGCTAGACCAATTAGTTGGTTCTCATGAACATTTAATTGGTTTGATAAACCCATTGATTGGTTATTTTAACTCAAGGTTGGTTTTGGTGTCGGCCCAAACCCATCAACTCATTTGACAAAATACATCCATAGGTTTGTGTGAACAATTAATTAGTTTGATAGGCCCATCAACTGGTTATTTTTGCATCCAAAGTGGTTTAGTCTCAACCTAAGCACAACTACTAGTTCTGCTAAACACATTGATTGGATCTTATAGGTAGTTGATTGGTTAGAACAATCACTTGAAGGATTTTGTTGTCTTATTTATTTCTCTTTGGGTTTGGTACACCTAGACTAGTTGACTGGCTTTGAAGATCAATTAACTAGTTTTAACTAATTTATCCATGCTTATTTATTAATTGTTGATCTTTCGTTGGGGCCTCCATCCTAACTTTTTAATTAGTTTGTGACATTAAATCATGATTTTGACAATGCATAATTGGAACTAAGAAAATAAATAAAATGATGAATATTGTGGTGTAGTTTGGATGCTATGTTTGATTATTTTGATTTTATCTCTTAAATACCTAATTTGGTGGCTTGGATGCCTTTGGTTGTGTTTAGTTTTATCCTTTAGACATACTAGTTGGTTAATAACATAATTGAGTTGTGATTTATGACATAACATAATAATTATTAATAATGAAAGTTAAGATTTTATTCGAACATTTTCTCCCTTGGGGTAGCTAATTAGTTGTTAGTGGGTAGGTTTCCCTTTTGGGTATTATCTTTTCTCTTAGTACATATGTTTATTCTCTAGCAAGTTACAATTGCTAGGGGTATACACATATTCATAAGGTATAGGAAAAATATTATGCTATGTCAACATGGTATGAGTGTCTAGGTTAGGTCGGTGTGGTATCCCTATATAAGCCTCTTAGCACTTCATATACCAATACCTTAAGCAATTTTGGTATCCCAACTAGTGTTAGTCCTCATAACATATGCATTTAAGGTGTGGTGGATATGGTATTCCTTGAGAAACCCCTTCTATGTATTCTGACCATCTATGGTGGATGTGGTATATGAATGTATGCTATCCCTCGTGTCAAGTGCACTCAAGGTGTGGTAAGTAAGGTATCCTATAAGGAAGCCCCCTTGATGTATTTTTACCATGTGTGGTGGGTATGATATCCCTTTCTATGTGTTATGCTTCCATGAATTTTTTCATGGTGGAGAATTGGTGAGGTTTATTAAACATCTTAATAATTGGGAAAGTACACGACCAGTTAAGGGAGGACAAATAATATGGTTTATTGTATGTAAGCTAAATGAATGATCTGTATTGTTAACTATCCCAGAATTATTATGCAAGCATGCTTTATAATATGATAATAATGATCTTAGAATTTATACTTCTTAATCATGTCTTATAACATGGCATTGTGTGACCCTAATAGGCAACATGAGCCCGTACCATGTTTTTGGTACTTTATTTTACTTGTATTTCACCGTATTCAAACTATATTTGTGTGGTCACTATGATGGCCTGGTTTTTGTTCTAGTGATTAGAAGATGATATTTGGGTTATGATTCTTATCTAGAGTATATTGAGGATGATAACTTGGGCCAGTAGCTAGTCATTGCTTAGATTATTTTGCACATTGTGTTGGGGTTATTTTTCTTCTTTTCAGTTATTTAAACTTTTGAATTTGACTCATGTATTTGGATTTTTTCATTTCTCTCTCTCCTTTCTATATTATTCTCATCTTTATTATCATTACTATCTTGCTAGTGCATGCATTCTTTTTTTTTTCTCATCTTATTTTGCGTTGCATTAAACATGTACTAGATGATGACCACACGAGCCCCATGTTTGATGACGAGGTAACACCCATTAATTTTTATGTTATGCTTCCACATTATCTTCTAAACTAGAATTTTCAATTTTGAATTTATTGCTAGTTACACGTTGGTATTAGAGCATATGATTTAAAATCCTAATATTTGTTTACAAAATGAATTTCTTTGCTCTTGACCAATCTTATAGAATCCAATGTAGTCTATGAGTGAGCGGTTGTTTGGTTTAGGTATTTGCTTTAATTTTCTTATTCGAAGTAATTTCTAGCTGATAGATGAGATTTATCGATTATTTTCATGCTTAAAAATATCATTTATCTCTCATTAATTCTATTAGATTTAATCTTTTCGTCGAGTTTTCCTCCTTTGAATAGATTTTACAGGAAAGGAAAAAATTGAAGAAATTCAAGGAGAAGTCAATGAAAAGAAGAAATCAAGTAGAGAACACATCAAGAAATGTTGAATCAAGGAGAGCGAAGTTGGAAAGGGAACAAATACATCCTGAGAAGCTAGGCTGAAACTTTCAAAGGAATTGAGTGGAAGGATCAAAAACACGGCACCCCCGTGTTTCATAAACACAGGCCGTGTTATTTATCTCGAGCATCGATCTTTAAATCCTTGTCAGCAGAACAGTTGGAAGAAAACACGGGGGTCCCGTGTTTCCGAAACACGGACCGTGTTTCCATTTAAAAATGTGTAACTGTCCGCGCAACTTGTTTATGATATATTTCTATCTAAGAACAGGGTTTGGGGGAGAGAGGAAAGAGATCGAAAACAATTGGAATGTATTTTTCTTCCTTTATTCCTCTAGAATATACATGTAATGCACAATTCCAACTTTTTGATCTTCTTGAATTCTATTGATGATTTGACAATCTGCACTTCAATTGATAAGTCTTCTCTATTCCTTTATGAATTTCAGTATCTTCATTTTTGTTAAATCTAAGTAGATTATCTGTAATTTTACTTGTGTTCACTATATTATCATCTAATTGTTTCAATAATAGAATTCGTGAATGTGTTGTTGTTATTAATTTTCAAGATTTGTATGTAATTGTGTGAATTGTAAATATGCAGATATTTGAGTAATTTGAACAGGGTAGGATGATTTGAGGATGGAATTTTATCCTAATTCCCCTTTCATATTTTAAATATTTGATTCTAGATGAAGTTTAATTGAATTAATGGATCGAATTGAATGATTCTGTATCATAGATTAAGATTTTTGAACTAATTAGATTGATCACCTATTTAGTTTAGAACTTAATCTTTGCTAAGACAATGAAATTAACCCGTATTTGTTAATTAATTTGTCTATAGTAGCAAGAAGATTAATTATTAATCTTATCCATTAATTCGTGCAATTGCATAATCTGAGCTTTTGTGATTATGATTGTAGTTGGCTGCTTTCCGTTCATAATGCTACCATTAATTGAATCTAGTGTTCGTAACCTAGGTTATTAAATGGTTAGAAAATAAATTGAGAGCATATTCAATTTGTTAAGGTTGAGAGGAAGTATAGGAATTTGTTATTCTGAATTTCCTAAGTCAACATTAAATTGTTTAGAATCATTTGTCTTATTTGAATGTTTGGTATTTTAATTCCATCATCAATTCATTCCTCCCCTATTTGTCAATTAGTGATTAAGATTTAGTACAATTATATTTAGTATTAGAGTCAATGAAATTTTATAAATGGGGTTGTAACATCAATAACAAAATTAATGATTAAAACGTCATTCCTTGTGGGTTCGACTCCTTCTTGCCATATACTACGTATTTGGGATTTAGGATTTATTTAAATTTGTTGTATTCATGACAGTGCATCACTAGCCTTATGTGTAATATGGTACCTTTATGTGTACTAATTTTGTATTATATGGTTAAAGTTTTATAATGCATTCTTAGCATTCTAAGAGTTTGATGGCTTCATATTGGTGACTTGAGTGCTTCATAGAGATGGTTGGGGCCTACATGGAGTGGCAGATTTAGTGTGAGGGGGCTCTGTAGCTGCCATTGCCACCTCCTTTTCGCATGTCACCACCAAGGTTTTGGATTTACAAGGTTTTTTGTCACCACCCACTAACCTTCGAGGGTTAGAAGCAGCATACATTTAGAGTGCTGGCTGAGGGACTTGAAGGAGGTCTTTGTAGCTGGTGGTTGTTTAGAGTGTAGAAGCTGGGCATTGGAGTGCTCTACTTATAAGTGGTAGAAGGGTTAGTAGTTGAGGGGAGCCACTATATATTAGTGTTAGATTTTTGTGGAGAATATTAGATCTTGTTGCTACCCTATTCATATAATGATGGTGAAGTATAACAAGTTCATCACTCTATGCTAGGGTATGTCTATAGTGTCGGAGTACATTCACTACCTTATCCTTACAAGTTTTTCTCTAGGGTTCAATGATTATGAGAGGATAAAGGTCCACTAACTTTAATTGGGTCTTCGTCTTAGGCTTTAGGAGTTGGTTGTGGGAACCCCTACACAAGACTTGTAGGCCATATACCACTATACCTTGAAGGCATCATTAATAGTTCAAACCTGCAATCGCTAATCAAGGGCTAAGAAGAGGTTTGAGGGTGGTCATCACAAAGGTGGAGAGAAGTGATTTTGGTCTATAGGTAGTCATCGGTTAGGGTCTGTACCTCGCTATGGAGGGAAATTGAGTCAATCGTTAGTCAGATGCTTCATGTGCCAGTGGACCGGCAGGAATAATTTGAGGGTTGGTTATGTTGGGTAATTGGTTCACTGTTATGGATGTGGCATGATGGGACATCATCAATTCGAGTGTTGTGCCTTCGAGGGTAGTGTCCTTTAGGAGCAGATGCATTCATAAGGTACAATGACCCAAACACTACTAGCTTAGAGGGCCAGTTGACATAGAGTGGGGCTTAAATGATTGCTTTATAGTAGAGGGTTCAAAGGCGTCATGGTTTCCAGCTAGGTCAAGGTTCAATTAATATTACAGGACCACCTCAAGGTAGTCACCTAAATGTGATGAGTTAGTTAAAGGCTGACAAATAGGTAGATGAGACCATGGGTATGTTTACTATTTTTCTCCTCCTACATGAGTACTTTGTGACTCAAGTGCTTTGCATTCCTTTTTTTTTTACCACTTTCATAGCTATGGAAAATATGATTCTTTTTGATAGGAAAGAAACTTTCCTTGTGCTCTCATTTAGGGATAAATTTCCATGTACTAAGCTATATATGGATGTGGCCTTAGTCATTAGTGTAGTTAGCTTCTAAGAAACATCATAAAAATTGAGCTTTATGGGCTTGATGTGATTTTAGGGATGGAAATTGTCGTGAAGTACTAGGATGCGATCGATTATGTACAAGAGTGCATGGTTCTTAAAGGACTAAAGGGTGCTAAGGTCTCCTACTAAAGATACAATGTTTTTGCAACAATGCTTAGCACTTTTTTATGGAAGGGATACTCTACTTGGATTATGTGTAGGACTTGGGTATTAAAGAGCCATCAATTGAGGATATTACAGTGGTACGAGAGTTCCTAGATGTGTTTACCGATGACATCTTAGGCATTCTACTAGCGCATAAGGTAGAATTATGATAGGCTTTCTATTAGGGATAGAACTTGTGTTGAAGGCACCATATCGCATAGGATTGAATGAGATGGAGGAGCTGTATGCTCAATTGGAGAAGTTATTTGGGAAGGTATATAGTCAACTGAGTGTATCTCCTTAGGGAGCAGTAATCCTTTTTTTTACAAAGAAGGATAGTGAGTTAAGGCTCTACATCAATCACCAAGGATTAAATTAGATTACAGTGAATAACCGTTATCCCCTAAAAATGGTCTTCGACTCCCCAGATAAGAAACCAGATCATCACAAGGACCACACAAGTGCAGTATTAGTATGGTGAAGTACTAGTAAAACATACTATATAAAACATAGTAAGGATCATGGAGTACATATGAGTCACATAGTAGCATAGGAATAAGCATCCCAATAAAAATTAACACTTAAGCTCATGGTAGTAATACAACAAGGCATGCTCGTATAGAAATGATGGAAGAATAGTTAATACGGGAAATGGAACACAATCCACACAATGTTAACCATATTATAATTTTTACTTTAGTGACCACATAATTTCTGGTTATTAAAATAGTTCATTTGACCACACCCAATTCTCCAACATGAATAAAATTCATGGTAGCAAATCAACACAATTAGATACCATACCCACTATTTTGGTTCAGGATACATCAAAAGGGACTTTTCTCTAGGGATTCCACACTTACCACACATTGAGTACACTTGCTACTAAGGCTAACACAAATTGGGATACCACACCTACTACACCTTGAATGCCTTTGCTATGGGGGATAAAAATTTTGGATGCCACACCCACCTAAGCAATGGACAATGTGAAGTGCTAGGGGCTTGTAAATGGGATACATCACCTACCTATACTGGACACCAATGCCATGCCTACTAGCCATAGTATCATCCTATACCTCAAAGATATGTGTATACTCTAATACCAACTACAACCCGATAGAGAAGGAAATACGTGTTGAGTGAGAAATATAAACCACAGGACAATCCACCCACTAACTCCCAGTCAGCTACCCCGAGAGTCAAAGAAAAAAGGCTCAAATGACATCTTATTCCATTATTATACACTTTCAAGTGATATCACAAATCACAGATTAAATCCACAAATAACTAATCGCATTTTTTAAGTGATAACACCAAACATAATTAAATTCCATTATTAACCAAATTGGGTATTTTCAAGTGATAACATAAAACACAATTAAATTACATTATTAACCAAATTGAGTGTTACTAAGTGATAAACCCAAACACTTCACAAGGTATAAAAGCTACAAACTAGATGTTTAGAGATAACACCAAGCTTAACCAATTCAATCCCAATTATAATCATTATGAATCTTATTAATTCCTAGACAATCATAGTTGAAATCATAATTTAAATGTTGTAATCACATGGAGATATTAACAAAAGAGGCCCAAAAGAGTATCAAATATCAACCTTTCTCAAACCTTAGTCCCTCCTTTCTTAAGAAAACAAGGGATAACTAAAGCTAAGATTAGAATAAGAAAAGGGAGATAATGCTCGACCATAGAAGGAAGGAAGTCAGAGCAAGCTTAGTTTTACTTTTATGGAGAGGAGGAAGGGAAAGAATGAAGGAATGCTCAATGCTTAGAAAATTTTCCACTAAAAAAAGGGAGAATAGAGTAAAAATAATAGATGAGAAATGGAAATGGATCAAGAATGGAGGGTATAAAGGTGAGCACTAGTTGACATTTACAAGGGAGAGAGGGATAAAACTGATAGGTGTAAGGAAAAACTTAATGAAGTGATGGACGATGAGTGTAGTCAGGAAGGGACATAGTAGTAGGTCGGTGAGTCAAAAAATGGGTGCATGAATTCAACTACATAACCCAGCTACTAAAAGAGAGAGATAGGTAAGGGAGAAGAGAAAAAGGTAAGATATGTCTCAAAAGTGATTTTTAGAAAAATTTAATTAAATAAAATCATAGAATCATCTAAATAATGTGAAAATAGTCCTAAGGCACCAAAATATTCTTATTAGCACAAATAAACTCTAATTAGAAGTTTTCATGAACATTAGAAAGGGTTTCAAATCAAAATTAAATATGAATATGAAGTCATAGAATAACTAGTTGATTAGTTAGAGCAAACTAGTCGATCGGTTTATCGAGAATAAAATTATCAATCTTAACCGTACCAGTTGATCAGTTAGGTAAATTAGTCGATCAATACACCTAAAATTCAAATTTTTATTAATATTTCAAGACCATTCCAATGAAAAAAATAATTTATTTTATATCAACATAATTTTAAACATATTTGGAAAGTGTTTTTTAATGGGGTATTACAAGATTAACTTCAGCTCAAGTACTTACCTTATCACTAGTCATAGAGGGATTTGAGGTGCCTACCCATGCATAAAAGCATTGGCTCAGATGTATCTTGATACAACATGGGAAGGTAGTGAAATATGCTTCTCATAAGCTAAAAGAGCATGAATAGAACTATTAGACTAGAGAACTTGAGCTAGTCAAAGTAGTATTCACCATGAAGATCTAAAGACATCTATATGTAGTGCAATATAAGTTCTTTATGCAGCATAAGAGCCTCAAATACATCTTCACTTAGTAGGAGTTGAACGTGATATAATAAATATGGATAGAGTTAGTTAAGGACTACATTTTAGAGGTAATCTACCACGAGGGTAAGACCAACTTTGTAGTAGATGCTCTTACTAGGAAGACTTTACACTCTTTAGGTTCATTAGTTATTTCATATTATATATGACGCAATCTTTAGGACTTGGGCATATATATTATAGGGTTTGGGGTTCTTAAGGAGAGAAGGAACACTCTCACAATCACACTAACCATCGTTAATGAGATATGAGCTAGTTAGCTAGGTGACATTAAGCTTGAAAGGATCAAATAAGCAATAACTAAGGTTAGAGTTGTGGGATTTTAGGTATTTGAGGATGGTATCATTAGATTCCAAGGTAGATGGTGCATTCCTCAAATTTATGAGGAGATTATGAAGAATATTCTTACGGAGGGTCATAGTGCACTTTATTCCATTCATCCTAGAAGGGATAAGCTGCCAAGGGCCTAAAGTGGATCTATTGGTGGTTTTGAATGAAGTGGGAGGTCATATATTTTGTGGCTAAATTCTTGACTTGTGAGATGGATAAGATTCAACACAATCACCTAACGAGGTTGGTTCAACCATTGAAGGTTACTGAGTGGATCTGAGATAACATCTCTATGGACGTTTATAGTTGGGTTGCTAAGAACTCAAAGTGATTTTGATTCAATTTGGGTTATAGTTGACAATATACAAAGTTAGAAATGTTTATACTAATTAAATTGAATTATAGTACATTGTAGGGTACCATAGGCAATGCAAGGATATTTTATCAGATTGAGACTCAAAATTCTTATCACACTTCTAGTAGAAGTTGCAAGAAGTTTTATACCATAGAGAATAAGCTTTAGGGGGTAGTGCTTTAATATCCCATTATAAAATCCTTCAAAACATATTAAAAATATTTTTTTAGAAGGGCTATAAATTTGGGTATAAATTTAAATTTAAGGCATGTCGATTAACTGGTTTCGTAGATAGACCAACTAATATGAATAAGGAGATGAGTTTTCATTTTTAGGATAACTAGATAAAAGATTTCCCAAATTGATTGACTGGCTATGCTGCAATTATAGATCCATTTCTATTTTGGGTTCAATTCTTTTTTCAATATTTATGAAAACTTATAATTTTAGTTTCTTTTATTTTACTGATAAGCATATTTTGGTGTTTTGGGAGTATTTTTACATTATTGTGATCATTCTATGATTTTATTTTACTAAAAATCCCCTAAAACACTTTTAAGATACTTTTTTACCTACTCTCCATCTCATTCACTTTCCTCCCTCCACTGGTAACTATGGTTTTGCGCTACCCCGTACACCTTCTGTGGCCTACCTTACCTCTGCCGCAACTTGACTTCACTCCTACCTTATTTTCATCATTATCCTTCTTACACTTTAGTTCCCTACACTCAACCAAAGTTAATCCATTCCCTATTTTTTCCCTCTAATTGTTACCATAGAGGGCTGGGGACCCTTCTTCCTATTTCATTTCAAATTTCTCCAACACGTTTCCTTTTTCTCTCTTTTCCTTGAGCTAATTTTTCTAAGTGTTACACCTTATTCTTCTTCTTTATTTCTTTATTTTCTCTCTATATAATAGAAGGTTAAACTTCACCATTCCCCACTCTTCTCTCTATTGGAGTATTTCTTTTTCCCTTATCCTAAACTTCATTATAATTCTCTTTTGTTTTCTCTAAGAAAAGGAGGGTTAAAGTTGAGAAAATGATCAATGATTTATTCCTTTTTTCTCTTCTTGGAAAGATAACTCTTAGGATGAGGTTGGATTGAGTGCACTTCTTTTGTTTTTAGTTTTAGTTAGGTTTTAAAGGATTTTTGAACTATTTTGAATCTTTATTATCTTGTGAAATCAAGATTATTGGTAGATTCCACAAAGTTAAGAGTATATTCTTGTATTAGAAGAAATTTTCTGGGAAGTAAGACACCCTTAACTTTAATATGACAAATGATTTATGTTTCTAATTATGGCCTCATGTCTTTGGTGTATTTAATTATGCAAATGTGTTATTTGTAATCCTTGATTTTGAGCAAGAGGAAATTACAATTTTGGTATGGAGCATGTTTTTTAGTATTTTTATATCAAGCATGAGTTTGGTGAATTTAGCATTAATATAATGTGTGTTGATTTTTCTGCTATGAATCCATGTGATTTGAAATGTGGATTATATACTTTTATGTTTTCTAATGCATAGGAACATGGTAAGGTTATTTTCAAGAAAATCATGTGATTTTGTTAAGTGTAAAATGTGGCTTTAGGGGTCATTTCACTCAGTTCAATCAATTAGTTATTTAAGCACATCGACTAATTCTTGGGAAAAATCAGTCGGCTAGACCCATTGGTTGGTTTGAGTGAATAGTCAATTAGTTTGATAGACCCATCTTGATTGTTTTATCTTAAGAAAGGTTTTTTTCTTAGCCTATATCCATTGGGTGGTTTTTATAAATAGTAAATTTGTCTGATAAACCCATGGACTTGTTATTTTATTTCCAATGTGGTTTTGGTCTCAAACTAAACACATCAAATGGCATGGCCAAACACATCGAATAGTTATTATAAACAATTGATGGGTTGGACAAACTAGTCAACATATTTCATTGTGTTGTTTATTTCTCTTTGGGTTTAGTACTTTTAGTCCAGTTGACAAGCACCGAGGACTAATCGAATGGTTCCACTTGATTTAGCCATGCTTATTTATTAATTGTTGATCTTTTAATGGGTCTTCTATCCTAACATTTCCGTTGGTTTGTGACATTAAATCATGATCTTAACCATGCATAATTGGAAATAAGGAAAAAGTAAAATGATTTTTATAGTGATGTGGCTTGGATTCCTTGTTTGATGGTTTTGGTGTTATCTTTTTTAACATCCATTTTGTTGGCTTAGATGCCTTAGCTTAAGTTTGGTGGTATCCTTTAAATGCTCAATTTAGTGGTTTGATGCCATGGGGGCTTTTTTATTTTTTGGTGTGATCAGTTGGAAACGCCTAGTTGGTTATCAATGGAATTAATTTATTATTTGTGACATCACCTAATAGTTATTAATAATGAAAGTTAAGATTTTGTTTAAGCCTTTTTTTCCTAACTCTCAGGGTAGCTAAATGGGATTTATGGGCGAGTTTCCCTTAGGGTTATTAATTTTTCACTCAATACCTATTTTTCTTGTCCACTGTATTGTGGTTGTTAAGGGTATACACATATTCATGAGGAATAAGATTAATATTGCAATAGGCTAACATAGCATCACTAACTAGCTTTGGTGGATGTGTATCCCAGTACAAGCCTCCTCATGGTAGGTGCATTCATGGTATCATGGGTGTGATATCCCCTAATAAATCCCTATTGATGTATCATTACACCATGTGGTTTTTGAGGTATCTGAATTTGTGTTATCCATTGTTGTAGTTGAACTCAAGTTATGGTGGGTATGGTATCTCCTGAGAAAGCCCCTTGATGTATTCTGACCATGTGCGTGGGGTGTGCTATCTCATTGTGTATTATGCTAGCATAACTTTTATTCATGGTGGAGAATTAGGTGTGATGGATCAAATATCTTAATAAATTGAAAAATACATGGTCATTTAACAAAGGATTAATGATATGGTTTATTCTATGTGCGCCAAATGAATGATCTGTATTGTTATCTCTCCCATGATTATTATGCGGGCATGATTTATAATATGATAATTGTGATCTTAGAAGTTATATGTACTAAGTATGTCTTATATCATGGTATTATATGACATCAATGTGTAGCATGAGCCCTTCCTATATTATAGGTAGTTTATTTTTACCAATACTTTACTGTATTGGTACTACATTTATGTGGTCACTATGATGATACATCGTATGATCTTTTAAGAAAAGGATGTTTCGGAGGGTTATGATTGTTAGCGGGAATATGTTATGGATGATAATGTGGGCCAATAGATTCTCATTGATTGGGAATCAATATTTACGTTTTTTTGTTTTAATTAAGAGTTCAGCAAGCCAACTTATATTATTTTACCCACTATGTAGTGATACTTTTACTTCTTTTTGTTTTATTTAAAATCATGGTTTTGGTAAGTGTATTTGGATATTGTAAACTACTATCTCCCTTCTATATTATTCTCATATTTAATATGATTATTATCTTGTAAGTGCATGCATTCTTTTGTTTGTTTAATCCGTTTTACCTTGCATGGAACAAACATTAGGTGATTATAATATTCCATTTCTTAAAAATCATGGCCTATTCAGGATCTTTTATATTTAAATATGAAATTATGTTATTTTAAATATTTTATTACATCCTTTATCAAATTCAATACCCTATTTTTGTTTTAGAAAAAGTTCCTTTACATTTCGTAACCCTTTCTCACAAGTTCGTGATTGTGAGATTTTATGAGGCACTATTAGCTATTAATCTTATTCTAGATCCTTCTAATTCAATCATTTTATAATCCTTGTCTTTTTCTATTTCTCCAGAAATGGAACATGAGCTAGGTTAATTTTGAAATTCTATTTATGCTTTGGTCAGCCTTACTTTAATAATTTAACCTCGAAATGACTCTTTTAGATCAAAGATTTAGGAAACTTTAGGTTCACTATATTTTAGTGTATTTGAGCTTCAAACTATTTAAAAAAAATTCTATAATTATTTTTATAATTTTTGGACGTCGTTAAATATTTTCAATCATGTATACATTATCATATTCAATTTTGCCTCTCCATCCTTCCTCTAATCTTAATGAGATCGAATCTTAGCCATACATGTATGAAAACATTACATGTAGATGACCTAGATCATCCATGTATCAAAAACCCACCTTCTCTACATATGAGTCCTTCCTTTGTTCATTTATCATTTTGCCTTCCATGTATTTTAATATGATGCCTCCAAAATATCGACCACTTGATCATATGATCTTAACCATTGGCTTCATAATCTTCTACCTTTATCCTTCTCCTCTTGACCCACAAAATCACTGCCATCATTGGCGCCACCATTTTTCTTCTTTTTCTTCTCATTTTCCTTAGGAATTAATCAATTGGTATTTTTAGCTACGGAAAAGTAAACTAATTATTGGAAATTTGAAGAATCCTCCATTTTTTTAAGCTTTGATTTCTCCCTTCCTTGGAAGATTTGCATAAGGTAAATACTTCCTTGAAAAAATAGATAGAATTTTGGTGTTTAACATGTTTTATTATGTTTGATTTTGGTTAGGCTAGGTTTGATGGATATTTGGGATTCCAACCCTAATACCTTGATATTTATTCTTTATGATTTTGTTAAAATTTTGATACCATGTTAGTCTTGGTAATTAGCAAATTAATTTTAATGCATTATTTATTTTTTATTGAATTTTTGTATGATTTAGGATTTTAATATTCTTTGAGTGTTTTATGAAAGTGATTATACCATGCGATAGATTGCAATTTGTGGATGATTTTCCTATATAGCATAATTCATGTCATGAAGGTTATGATGCTCTAATATTTTTGTTTACAATATTAAAATTTTAGGTAGATGACTTTGCCCAATGATGCTCTAGTTACCCTAAATAGGGTTTAATTTGAGATTCAAAATTTTTAGAACAAGTATTTTCACTAATGTGAAAAATTAACCCAAAATATCCTCTTTATTATAATTAGGGGTCAAAGGTCAATACTTGACCATTGACTATTGACTTTGAGCACATAAATAGTAAATTAGTTTGAATAATAAAACTTCGTGAATAGTTATTTTTGATAATAATTTGTTTAGATTTTATTTTTAAGATTCTCAGTATAAAATTATATATCTATCATATGATAAATAGTAACTTATATGAAAACTTTTTTTTAAATGATGTGGGACCTTGTTTTTACCTAGTTAAGCTAATTTTATCTACGATTTTTGTTGATTTTTATCTTAATGGAAAAAGGTACTTCTTAGTGTTTTTTCCCCTTGTTTGAGACTATCTAAAAATAAGTATTGTGTTTCAAGTCGTTAAAGTGTGTTTTAGCATGGATGACTAAATATATGGATGATATGATAGGTTAGATTTTAGGACCTAGTTGACCTAAGTTTAAATTTTAGTTCATTTTCTAGGATGCTTATTTGGTAAGAGGTTCTTCCTTTTTACTTTTAGATAACTATTTTTCATGGTCTCTTAACTTTTATTTTGGGTGTTTACGTAAATATATTTAGGGATCATATGATCCTTTATGATCCTTTGGATGACAGGTTTTCATTATTTTCAATGATCAATGAACGTTATTTGAGGGTTTTTTTAAGCACAAACACTTATGTGTATTAATAATTAGCTCAATGATATGAAGAGATTCCTACCTGTGATGGCCATATAATAAGATTCCTAGTCATGATGGTCATATAATGAGATTCCTAGCCTTAATGGACATTTGCCGATTACTACGCCCAACGGTTTTTGTCCATATGGGGGTAGAGTGGAATGCTCTTTTTGATGTCCTATGTAACACCCCAAAATTTACTATTAATTTTTTTTTATTTTTAACAAAAGTGTATAACAATATTGATGGGTGTTACTGCCATACTCGACATAAATCTCCTTTACCATACCATCATTACATGGAATATAAAGCAAAACAATTGAAAACTCAAAACACGTTAAAATAGAAAATGAGATAGATGTTGTAAATATAAACAAGTGTTTGGAAGATACACTAAGTATAATATTCATATACATAAAAGGTGTACACGAGAACTAAGAATCCCAATAGGTATCTAGGTCAAAGCTAAAATGTAGATTCACTCCTTACCAAGGAAGGCACCTTGAGTGGAAAAGTCATCCAGTGGGTCCTCAAGGACCTGCACAAACTCAATTAGACCCTCTACTTGTAGGAATGAACAGTGTCCATGAAAAGGATAATTAATACGCTACGTATTGAGTAAAGTGACAATATAATTATAACTAGGCTACATAAAATACATAAGGTCATATAGAAAATAGTCAAGCGCAATAATATAATGTAATATAATACTGATTCTGGAATCCTTTGATTAGATAAAATGTTTACCCATATTCTTCTTTATGTTGAGTTTAGGGACCCCAATATTTTTAATCTAGGGGAATGCAGTAAAGCATCTCTCGGGACAAAATGCTCCTAAAATACTATTACTGTATGGTGGGATGAACCCAACATATACAAGGGTAACATGCTCCTGAGTACCATTCTTAAATCGGGGGAATGGTTTAGAAGTACCTCTCAGGGAAAAATACTCCTAAGCCACTATTATTGTCTGGTGAAACAGACACAACAACTCAATTCTAACTTATGTAATCTTTCACTTTAAGTGATTAATATCTTATTAATTACTGATTATTTCAATATCTTATTCTTTTTTATATTGAGGTTATCAACCCTATTATTCTTCATCCAGTCGAATAGTCAAAATCCCATCTCAGGAAAAAAAAAAGTTCCTAAGTAACTATTATTGTCTAAAGGAATTAATATACAACACCTCAGCCTTGGCTCTACATTATTTCATATTAAGTGCTTAGTGTCTTATTCATTGTGATATATCTCAATTTTATCATGTTAACATACATAAAGGTATGCAATTCACATAATCCATCTTAATAAAATTATTTGAAGCACATCAAACACAACCACATGAATATCAAGACATCCACTAAGGAAGAAACCCCTATTTCCTCTAAGAAACCCTAAATTTACATGATGAGCATAACTTATCCTATAATACTCATGTGATCACAAAAGTTAATACAAATTCCTAAAATATTATTATTGACAACATATTGAAAAATAAAGACCCAACACTAATGTCTTACACATACAGTAATATCCTACCTCTAGTGTTATTATTCATCAAACCCTACAAAACTGTGATTTCACAATGTAGACATAACTTTTTCCATAAGATTAATTGTACCAAAAATTTAATAACCATTCCTAAAATTCCAATATCAACAACATATATGAAAAACAAGTACAAACTCCAACATGTTACACATGCAATAATGATCTTACCTCAATAGTTACTATTCCCATATTAAGTTATTTTCTTATTTTATTGGACTTAGGTCATTATTAATCACTCCAAATATGACACATAAAATATATTTAACATATTTTGAACTAATTTAAACATTAAAATACCAAATATTTCATATGTAATGTGTATTCACATAATTGCCCTTAACATAGCCAAAATACCCATACTTTCACACAAACCATTCAAGTCCCAAGATGAATGGTTTTCAACCTCCATCATGTATGATAATGAAATTACATAAAAATAATTATATTTATATCATTTCCTAATTTAGATATCGATTCATGACAACATTCGTGACTTGTAAAAACAGGCTTAACCAATAATAAACACAATTGCATGCTTTCACATCTTTCCCACTTTTTCATCATACATCACAATATGTCACATAAAGACATTATCATAATAACATAATCCATATATAAATATAAAACATGATATTTATAAAAAAATATACACATTACAGAAAAAGACATAGCTATGACATGGATATTTACTAAAAATATCTCTAGTCTCTAAGCACTTATGACCTAAGACTCCTCTAATATCATCAGAAATCACATAAAACTAAAATACATAATAATAATAATAATAATAATAATAATAATAATAATAATAATAATAATAATAATAATAATATAACTAAAGAAAAATAGTAAAAGAAAACAAACTCAAAGGAGGGTGGAAATGGAGATAACCGAAACAAGTGGGAGAGCTTGTGCTATGTGGAAGTGTGGTAGAACACATAGTGTAAGGAGTGATGCATAGGACATGCCTAGGTGGAGGGCATGAAGGTGCCAAGAAGGTGATCAATGGTGGCATAATAAAGCATAGGTTAGGGAGATATCAATTACCGACCAGGGGAGTAAAGTTGTATATGTTGTATGAGAGAGGGCATGACCATAAGAGTAGGTGCTTGGGCTATGCACCTTAAAAAAAATGAAATAGGGCTTCTTGAGGAAGGAAAAGGCATGGTTTAGGGTTGTGTTGGTTAGGCGGTGGTGAGGGAGGGTGATAGGGATAAGGTTGTTTGTTAATGAGGGAAACATAGTTGTGATTAGTGGTCGGTGGTGACAAGTTAGTGTTAGAGCCAACAAAAGAGAGTAGGGAAAGGAAGAAAAAAGGAAAGATAAATGGTATACTAGGCTTCTTGATGAAAAATAATGGAAGGGGAAAGTGGGTGAGAGAAGAGAAAAGGGGAGGTATTTATTGGATGAAGTGAGGTGTAGGTTGAGGAAGGAAGTGTCAAACGGTAAAGGGCTTGACGGAGTTTGGTGCGGAGTGGTGTATGCAAGTGTGTGCATGGTGCTGCTAGGGTGGTGCATAGGGCATGCCAAGGTAGAGGGGAAACTAGTGCCAAGAAAATGACCAAAGGCGGAACGGTCATGCACTTAGAGGTGCAGATAGGTTAAGGGAAGAGCATGCACGGGCTAGAGGAATGGATTCGTGCTTATGTTGTGTTAGAGAGGGCATGATAGTGTGAGAATGTGAACAAGATGTTCATGTTAACAAAAAATGAAGTAGGGATTCTCAAAGAAGGAAAAGTGTATGGTTTAGGGTGGTGCTAGTTGGATGGCAATGAGGGAGGGTGATGGGGATGAGGTCATTAGTTAATGGGGAAATATGGTGGTTCCTAGTGTCGATGGTGGTGAGTGGAGTGGGTGTTAGCATCAACAAAATAGAGTAGGGGAAGGTAGAAGAAGGGAAAGCTAAATGGTTTGTTGGGCTTCTCAATGAAAAATAATAGAAGGGGAAAGTGGAATAAAGAAGAGAAGAGGGGACGTATATATGGGATTAAGTGAGGTGTGGGTTGAGGATGGAAGTACCAAATGGTAAAAGGCTCGAGGGAGTTAGGTATGGAGTGGTGTAGGAAAGTATGTGAATGTGGTGTAGGGATTAGTGGTAGTGCATATTGTGTGTGCAGGCTATGGGCGCAGGGAGTTGGTGATAGTGTAAGGCTAGAAAGAGAAGGAAAAGGAGAGGGTTGAATGTGGGGGAAAGGGTGTACATGGCTCGAAGGGGAAAGGGGGAAGTTTTCTTTGTCGAGGAGGAAAATGGAAAGAAATAAAAAGAAAAAAAGGAAAGGGTGAAGAAAAAGGAAAAAGAAAAAAATATTTTTTTGGGATTAGGATTAGGTTTGGTTTAAGTTTAAAAATTAAGAACATTTGGTTAAAAATTAATCTATCAATCATTCTAGATCAAGATTTGGTTAAAAATTGTATAAATGACAAAAAATTAGGTTCAAGATTAGGTCAAAATATTAATTAATCAAGCTAAAAATTAGATAAAATTTTAGGGTATTACACCCTATAGGTTTTGTTCATATGTGGTAGGATGTGATTTCCATATGTGAATATTAATATATGTTTATGGAAGTGAGGTAAATATATATCAAAAAATGATTACTGTACAACTACACAGGGCATACCCTGGTTAACATGCCCTAAGCTTACAAAAATATGCTACCAACCTCCATATGCAGGGAGAAAAGGGGAGACCCTAGATTACACAAAAATATGCAGGGAATATTAATATATGTTTATTATTATGCCTAGTGGACTTTTTCAATTTGATTTTTATGTCCTTATTATTTTTACACTTAAATTTGTTCATTATGCTAAGACAGTGGTCCTTATATGCCTTGGTGATTATACCTTGTTGTTATTGTTTATTCCCCATTTGTTATATCCATTAGTGGTAGGACTAGATGTCTAGACTTGTGCCTTAGATCTCAGATCCATACATGTATGTTCTATGTGATTTCGTTGATTGTACATTTGTCCTATATTTCCTCTTGTGACAATTGTTGAAAGAAATTTTAGAGATGCCATAAGATTTGCCTGATTTTTCTATGCTTATTGATTATTTCATGATTATATGTTTTACCTACTATACCCTCATGGTAAAATAGTTTGTACATAGTTTTCATCCTAGGTTACTTGCTTGAATTTACCCTATACTATTAAATGTAAGCATATATCATGTATGTTTTAGGGATTGATATCAATTCAGAAAAATAAGATCTAATTGGAATCAATTAGAATACATAAGAATTGGAAACAAATGATCTTATTGATATGAAGTAATTGTGATTACAAAGAGAATCAAAGAAATCCTCACCTAAATCAATCAATTCACCAAAAATTACAAGAGAACTCAAGAGGAGAGAAGATGACGGTGCTATATTAATTAGGGTTCTAATCGCATGTATTTATACTAAACACGGCCCCACGTGTTTCTTTCTAGCTTTGATTGTCTTCAGTATGTCAGCCACAACTTCTTCGTTTAACCTCCAATCAAGATGATTCTTAATGCATTGGAAAGATAATAGAAGGATATAAGACTTTCATGCAAAATACTTTTCCAAATTACGTTTGAATCACGGTTAAATATTCACATATTTCCAGTATAGCTCATAGATCTACTCCAAATTCCTCCGAAACACTTCACACACCAATCTAAGCTATTATACACACCAAATACAAGCCACAAGCTCACTATTCTCCACCTTGACAGCGTATTTGAAGTAGCTATCACTAGAAACACAAAAGAACATCTGTAAAAACCCTTGGCCTCCAAAAGCCCTCATGGTACACAAACACCAACCAAGTTCGAGTAATGATCGAACTTGCTCACCGTCAATGGCTTCGTTAGCATATCTACTTGATTCTAAGTGATAGACACCTTCTCCAACACAACCTTGACTACAACAATAGTATCTCGGATGAAGTGGTACCTAATATCAATGTGCTTCGTTTGATGATGGAAAGAACTCTGATTCTTTGTCAAACAGATAGCACTTTGACTATCACTACGAATAACGGGAGCACCATAACCAAAACCAAGCTCATGAACAAAGCCACTAAGCTAGGAAACTTCCTGAAAAGCCTTATTCATAGCTACACACTTAGCCTCAATAGTGGACAATGTAGTCACATCTTGCAAAGATAACCTCCAGCTAATTGCCAAACCACCAAGATAAAATACATAACCTCCAGTGGATGTCCTATTACCAAGATTTCCACCATAATCAAAGTCAATGAACCCATTCAATGCATCAGTCGACCTTGCATACTCCAAACAAGATAATGCAGTAACCTTCAAGTACCTTAAAATCCACTTCACCACTTACCAATGAGCCTTTTATGGATTCGTTATATATCTGCTCACAACACTCACAGCTTGAGCAATATCCGGCTTGGTACAAACCATAGCATACATCATGCATCCCACAACATTAGAGTTGGGAACTATGGCCATAAATTCTTCCTTATCTTTAGATTTGGATCAATCTAAAGTAGAAAATTTGAGGTGAGTCTCCAAGGGATTACTAATCGAGTTGGCATCAATCATATGAAACCTCTCTGACACCTTGTTCACACACTACTCTTATGACAAGTAAAGACACTTCTCTCTACGGTCTTGAATGATCTCCATGCCAAGAATCTTTTTGCAGCTCCCAGATCCTTCATCTCAAACTAAGTCTTCAACATTGTTTTTACCTTGTTAACTTCAAATAAATATTTTCCTACAACAAGCATGTCATCAATATACAACAAAAGATACACCAGAGAGCCGTCACCAACCTACTTCAAGTATACACATCCATTGTAATCACTCCTAGAAAACCCATGCTCAATCATAAATTGATCAAACCTCTTGTACCATTGTCTAGGATACTGCTTAAGACTATATATTGACTTCTTCAATAAGCACACATGATCCTTCTCGCCTTAAATAACAAAACCATCTGGTTGGTGCATATAAATCTCCTTCTCGAGCTTACCATGGAGAAAAGCTGTTTTAACATCCAATTGCTCTAACTCCATATCCTACATAGCCACAAGCGCAAGTAAAGTACGAATAGAAGTATGCCTTACAACAGGAAAAAATGCCTCGTTATAGTCTACACTAGGTATCTGACTGAACCTACATGCAACTAAACGAGCCTTCATAAGTTCCCATGTCGGATTCTTCCATAGAGATTGCATCTCCTCTTCCATAGTAGCACACCACTTAGCATAATCAACACTAACAATGGCATCCATGTATGACAATGGCTCTTGTACATCAACCACTGTCTCAGCACTAGCCAAAGTATAACCTGCTAAATCCTCAAAGAAATATCTCACTTGAGGCTTTACAACCCTCTATGGTCTACTTGGTGCAATTCCCCTTTGCTCCACCTACTGTCTATAGCCACCAACTTTAGGAATAGTGGGTATCATACTAAAAGAATCTGACTAATCCAAATAAACCTCTACCTCCACCTTATCTGTAACTCCACGCAGGTTCTCTTGCTCCACCTCTTCAAACAATCTATCAGAAGAAGACTCAGTCTTTAAGAGGAATACAGACTCATTGAAGGTAATATCCCTTCTATTCACAAACAAGGATGCAACTAGGTCCCATAACCTGTACCCCCTCACACCGGATGTATAACCATAAAAATTATACTTCTTGACTCTAGGCTCAAGCTTCCCATCATTCACATACACATAGGTGAGACATCTAAAAACATTCAAATTAGAATAATTAGTTGGTTTGCTAGACCATACCTCCTCAGGTGTCTTCAAATCAATGGAACGATTGGGTAACCTATTCACTAGGAACGCCATCATGTGAAGTGCCTCAACCTAAAACTCCTTGCCAATAGTTTTGGGTGTCTTCAAATTTGGGTAGGTCAAATCATATTCCTTCAACCACATCATCATAGGTTCTTCTTGAGGTGTCATGTGGTCTTACATAATTTCCCACACTCTCTTCTCCTTCCTTCGTTTAAATTTATACCCTTCTCAAGTGGTCTTCTTCTACTTGTTCCCCTTAGTTTTGTATTTGCACGTGTGACCCTTGAGTTTGTGAATTTTCTATTCTCCCCACACGTATCTTTACCTCCTTGATTTTATCCAATAAGACCTTGAGAACATCTCTCAAGTCCTCCTCTTAGTTCGCCATCTCCTCCCTTCACCAACTGAGAGGTGCTTCTCCAAACAAGCCTCCAAGTGTTGGATTTTAGTGTCTTCTTGATGAATTATTGGGAGAATCTTGAAGAAGAGACACCTTCATTGAAGAATCTTGAATTAAGGACATGTTCTTGCAAGAATCTTGAAGAAATATTGGATCTTGATCACAATAGATCAAACCTAAGGCTTTGATACTAAAATTGATGTGTGAGGGAATATGGAATTATTAATTATGTAAAACCAATGCTCGATTATGTTGGAATTAGGAAGAGGATTATTCGCAAGTAGTGAATTAATGATGTAGGTATTCGAATATGCAGAATAATGGTGATGATGATTCGATGATGGTGATGATGATTCAAATTTGATAGATGATTGATGAATATGATTCAATAATTATGAAATGATGATGACTATGATTCAATGATTAGGGTTTGATGATGGATGGTTTCATGGGTTAGGGTTATGGTTAGGGTTTAGTTTTGAAAAGTAGGGTTAGGGTTAGGGTTTGGTTTGAAACTTAGGGTTAGGGTTTTAAATTAGGGTTTTGATTTTAGGATGTGTTTGGACGATGAATATGGATAATAATAGCATGGATTATGGAGAAAGATAGTACTTAATCCCTAATTCACACAGATGAAGATATTAAGGGTTTCAAGATTAATCATTCACAGAAATTCGATTAAACTTGAAATGAGCTCACATAGAATTCAATACTTACAATTTTCATTCAACTTCAATTCAATCTTGATGTATCTCTAATCATGGGTTCTATGGCTTTATATACCTAAGGATACCAATTACAAGATACTAGCTAAAATATATAATTCTTCAAAATATACCTAGCTAAAAGATAATTGAATATAGAAAATGCTAAAAGATACTAGAATATAGAATATTCTTTAAAAAGGTAGATTTATGCTACTTTATTCTCTTGCTAATCTCTAAATTTAATATTTAATTAATTAACTAACTAAATCAACTAATATGCACATCCAAGTTACATATTATTTCCCCCATGCATGTAGCCATGTCCCCCATGCATGCCATGCACATGCATATATATGCCTAGTAGCTTGTATAGTACGTTCCATCTATAACTAACAACGTAACCATCCATTTATCTTCAGTTTTGTGGGAAATCCTTTCTAAATAAAGAAAAATTGGGTCCATAATAATGAATACCAATTCTTAAGTGTTTTCTCATGCATTATTATCCCCTTTTTGGTTTGAATTTACCCTCAAATTTGCATCGCCATAATAAGGGCTAATGTCTCCATTATTGAATGTCCTCGATACCCCACCATATGAACCTGGAAAATCTAGCTCATAAGCACTTTCCCCAAACTTTTGAAGTACTCTGAAAGGACCATCCACCCTTGGCATAAGATTTTTCTTCCTTAGATTATGAAATCTCTCCTTCCTTAAGTGCAACCATACCAAATCTCCCAGTTGAAAAATATATTGACTTCTATGCTTATTTGCTCTTGTCTTGTACATTTCATTCACCTTCTCAATATTGTACTTGATGTGTTGATGAAGTTTTTGAAAGAACTCCACTCTCTCTTATGCATGATAACACTTCACTTCACCTTTCTTCAATGGTACCATATCAATCGGCATATATGGATTAAAACCATATACTATCTCGAATCCTGAAAGCTTGCAGCTATTATGGTAAGTACCACGATCCTCCTAGATAATGTATTCGCCATAACATTCTCTTTACCATCCACATGTCTTGTAGGGGACACAAATGTTTGCAATAAGCTTATCCACTTAGCATGCCTTAGATTCACCTTCTTTTGACCATGTAGATACTTCAAACTCTCATGATTTGGATGAAGTACAAAAGGCTTGGGTCTCAATTAATGACTCCATGTCTCTAAAAAATACACAATAGCATAGAACCCTTTATCATAGGTCAAATAGTTGAGTTTTGCGCCATTCAACCTCTCACTAAAGAAAGAAATCAGCTTCCTTTGTTGTGAAATTACACCCCCAATGCCTACACCACTCACATCACATATTACTTCAAATAGATTATCAAAACAAGGTAAAGATAATACCAATGCATTTGAGAGATTTGTCTTCAAGTCTTCAAAAGCCTTTGTCATTTGATCATTCTAATGGAACTCTCCTTTCTTCATCAACTATATGACAGGTGCTACAATGGTAAAGAAGTCTTTGATGAACCTCCTATAGAATGAGGTCAACCTATGGAAACTTCAAACTTTGTAGACATTAGTAGGAATGGGCCACGTTAGTATGGCTTCCACCTTTGATGGAACGACTTGAATACCATCTCCACCCACAATATAACCAAGAAAAATCACACTCTCCATAATGAAATCACACTTCTCCATCTTACCATAGAGCTTCTCCTCTCTAAGATTGTCAAATATCCTCTTTAAGGGTTGTATGTGCTCGAACTCACTCTTGCTATATACCAAGATATTATCAAGGTAGATAACAACAGAGACTCCAAGGAAGGGTCTAAGTACCTCAGTCATCAATCTCATGAAGGATCTTATTGCATTTCATAGCCTAAATGGCATCACCAACAACTCATAAAACCTATACTTAGTCTTGAAGGCTGTCTTCTACTCATCCCCTTCCCTTATTCTCATTTGAGGGTAGCCGCTCCTAAGATCAATCTTTGAGAACACCTTTGCACCATGAAACTCATCTAACAAGTCATCCAATCTTGGCATCAGAAATATGCACTTGATTGTGATGTTGTTGATTGCTCTCAAATTAATACACATCCTCCACATACCATCCTTCTTAGGCACCAAAAAAGCTAGAACTCTACAAGGACTCATACTCTCCCGAATATAGCCTCGGTCCAACAACTCTTGCACTTATCTCTGAAGCTTCTTTGCCTCCTCTGAATTACACCTCTAAGCTAGCTTGTTTGGTACTAAGACATTTGGCAACTCGTCCGAAAAAACATCGGCATACTCTCTCAATACTTGTCGCAATTTCGGATCCATATTAGCATTCTCCCCTCATTAGGCTTCCTTTACCACCAATGCATAACATATCTTTTCATCTTTGATAGCTTCAATCATCTCACACTCCTTAAGGATCAACAACTCTATGCTACCCTTCTTTCTTCCATCCCTACACTCAACATCTACCTTCTTTTTTTCTTCCTTTTTTTTTACTGTATGCTCTTAGCTCCTTCCCCCTTTTCATTCCTCAAAACTAAATCCTCCCCATATAGATTAGGTTTTAGCCTAAATTTATTTTGGCCCTTGCACACCACATAAACGTTAAGGACTCCATCATGCACAACCTTCCTATAAAATTGCCACAGCCTCCCCAATAAAATGTGATAAGCATCCATAGGTAGAATATTGCATAAAACATCATCAAAATAATTTCAAATCTTAAAAGAGATAAGAGTTTGTTTCACTACCCTTAAACCTTTGTCTTTGTTGAGCCATTGGAGTGAATATGGACTTTGATGACCCATGATTTCCAAACTGATATTTCTCACCATCTTCTCACTAGAAAAATTAGTGCATGAGCCACTATCAATGATGAATTTACACATTTATCACCCACTCTACACTTGGCCTTGAAAATATTCTCCCTTTGAGTAAGTAGAGGTTGTTGTTGTACTTGCAACACCCTTTGCAACACATAGCAATCCACTTGGCCCTCTTCTAATTTATCCTCTGGGCTATCACTTTCTTCTTCAAGGTCTCCATCAAGATCTTCATTCTCATGACAAGCCTCCATACTTGTTATCTGCATTAAAGTTGATGCCCTTTAGTTTGGACAATCCCGAGCAAAGTAACCATAACCTCTACACTTGAAGCATTGCTTGTTCACCTTATCAACCACTTGATCCTTGACCTTTTCTTTATAAGTGAACTTTCTAACATTATTTTGATTTGTGTATTGAGAAATTGGTGGGTTCAACACCCCCTTGAAAGTCTAACCATATGGAGCATTGATTGACTTGTTCGGTGGCTTTGTTCTCTTAAAATGTTTCACAAACTTGATTGCTAAATTGGCTAGGTATTCAAATACTTTATAAGGATACACCTCCACCTTCTCTCTAAGGTTCATATTTATCCCTCCAACGAATCGTGCACACCTGTGTTCTTCTCATTCTTGGACATCACAAATGAGAGCTAACCTTTCAAACTCTCTAATGTATTCCTCAACTCCAAGCAATCCATGCCTCAAAGTAGTGATCTTTATAAAATTATCTTGCTCATATTCTTGAGGCACAACGTTATTCTTCAAGTGTCTTTTTGATTTTTCCCATGACCTAATTCTTGGTTTTCCTTCTATCTCCCTTCTCCTTTTAAAATTATTGCACCACACTCTAGGAAATTTATTAAACATTAATATTACTATTCAACACCTCTTCTCATCATCAATCTCTTTATACTTAAAAATAGATTCAACAAATTGCTACCATTCGAGAAAAAATTTTGGATCAAGGATACCGATGAAGTCGGGTAGATCAAATCAGATTCCTTCCTCCACATCATCATAGGTTCTTCTTAAGGTGTCATGTGGTCTTACATAATTTCCCACACTCTCTTCTCCCTCCTCCATTTGATTTTGTGCCCTTCTCACGTGGTCTTCTTCTACTTGTTCCCTTCGGTTTTGTAGTTGCACGTGTGACCCTTGAGCTTGTGAAGTCTCTATTCTCCCCTCACGTAGCTTTACCTCCTTGACTTCATCCATCAAGACCGTGAGAATATCTCTTAAGTCCCCCTCTTGGTTTACCATCTTCTCCCTTCATCAATTAATTGGTGCTTCTCTAAACATGCCTCCAAGTGCTAGAGTTTAGTGTCTTATTGATTAATTCTTGGGAGAATCTTGAAGAAGAGACACCTTCTTTGAAGAATCTTGAAGTAAGGACATGTTCTTGTAAGAATCTTGAAGAAAGATTGGATCTTGATCACAATAGATCAAACTTTAGGATTTGATATCAAAATTGATGTGTGAGGGATTGTGGAATTATCAATTATGTAAAAACAATGCTCGATTATGTTGGAATTAGGAAGAGGATAATTTGAAAGTAGTGAATTAATGATGTAGGTATTCGAATAGGGTAGAATAATGGTTATGATGATTTGATGGTGTTGATGATTCGATGATGATGATTTGAATTTGATGGATGGTTGATGAATATAATTCAATAATGATGAGATAATGATGAGTATGATTCAATGATTAGGGTTTGATGATGGATGGTTTCATAGGTTAGGGTTATGGTCAGGGTTTACTTTTGAAAAGCAGGGTTAGGGTTAAGGTTTGGTTCTAAACTTAGGTTTAGGGTTTCAAATATAGGGTTTTGATTTTGGGATATATTTTGGCGATGGATACGGCTAATAATGGCATGCGTTATGGAGTTTAAAATGATAGCACTTAATCCCTAATTCACATAGACGAAGAGATTAAGGGTTTCAACATTAATCGTTCACACATATTCAATTAAACTTGAGATGACCTCACATGGAATTCATTACGTGCAATTTGCATTCAACTTCAATACAATCTTGATGTATCTCCAATCATGGATTCTATGGCTTTATATAGCCCAGGCTACCGATTACAAGATACTAGCTAAAAGGTATAGTTCTTCAAAAGATGCCTAGCTAAAAGATGCTAGAATATAGAATATGCTAAAAGATACTAGATTATAGAATATTCTTCAAAAAGGTAGATTTATGCTACTTTATTCTCTTACTAATCTATAACTCTACTAATCAATTAATTAATTAACTAAATCAACAAACATGCACATCTAAGTTGCATATTATTTCCCCCATGCACGTAGCCATGTCCCCTATACATGCACATATACACTTAGTAGCTTGTTTGGTACATTTTATCTATAACTACCAATGTAAGCATCCGTTTATCTAATTTTATAAGAGATCCTTTTTAAATGAAGAACAATTGGCTCCATAATTATGCATGCTAATTTTTGAGTGTTTGCTCCTGCGTCAATTATACATTTTTATTTTATACATATGGATGGAGGGAAATTATATATCACCCAAATAACTAGCAATAACCTATAGTAGGTGTTCTCACTGAAAGGGTTCATTCAATTAGAATAAATTAAAATACAGTAATTTCTACCTTCACCATCAAAAGTAGGGAATTTAACATTAATCATCTTCCATTAAAGAAAATCAATCAGATGTATAAGCTCTTCATACAATATCCTATCATTCACATGCCACATAAGGTTATTATAATTTTTAATGTTAGTAAACATACATTGGAATCTTAGTATAAATGAGAATTACCACAACACCTTATTAGAAAACTTAACCTCTTTAAATTGTGACATTTGACATTTAGGATATCTATATTTTGACACTAAATATAATCATAGGAACTATCATGAATTATTTCATAATGTAAACCGATAGAGCAAAAAATATTTTTTGATTTATATCTCCTAGGAGAAAGTATATTGTTATCTAGAAGTATCTTTTTCGATAGTTTAAGAAGAAAAATTATGATTTTACCGCTCAATATATTATGCACCTTAAGGTTATGTAGTCTTAACATGGATGATAATATTATAACTTTGGTGAAACATTTGTACATAGTCATCTCCCAATCACTAACCAACTTCTCAAACTCTTTTGGACAATTTCCAAAAATTTCTTCTACATTATTTTTCATCACTTCCGTTTAAGAAAAGTTAAAACTTTTGAAATCATTGTGGTTGGCACTACTTTTCTGGACACCTATTGACTCTCTATAACATATTTATTTAATCAATGTAATAAGATGTTCTCCCGCTACTATAAAAATGAAAATAAATAACAATTTATATATTGTAGTTATAATAAGAACAACAATATATAACTAATATGGTACAAAAATGGGGTGGGTTTAAAAATGAATGGTTGAATGGGAAGACTATAGATGGAGGTTTTGGATGCATAACAACCATATAAATTGTTCCCTATCTATACAAGACTATAGATGGCAGTTTTAATCTAAAACCATTGTCTATAACTAAGCAATATTTATAATTTTTTAACTTTTGATCTTATAGATGGTGGTTTTAGGCAAAACCATCATCTATACCTCAATCCACTTTTTTCTCACTCTAGATTGATGTTTACTTTCACCCATTTACTCTAACATAGGAGAGAATTTATAATGTTGCAAAGAACCTTAACTATTTTTTCCACCTCAAATCTTCTTCTCTAGTAACCATCATCTTTTCCTCTTTCTTTTATCATCGTCTTAATTCAGGTTACTTTATGTATGCATTTTTCTACATTATTTTTACCTAATGCTACACATAAATTCATTTTATACAATCTTAATTAGGGTGGTTTCCTTTCAATATACTTTCTCAATTTCACTCAATAATATGGTATATATTGTTTAAGAGTTGTTTGGAGTATTCCTTACTATCATTTGGTTGTAGAACTTCATAGTGGTTTTATTTTTTATGTTATATTGTATGCAAGCTTTGTATGCCCTGTTATTTGTTTGGTTGCTATTGTTTTATCACCAAGGTAGACAAAATTGATAAATAATTGAGGTTTGGTTGGAATTTTATAGTGGTTTTGGTAATGCGTGATTGGTGTTTGTTGAAATTTTAAAATGTTGGTATATGAGCTAGGTTTTGAAACTTTGCTTACTTACTAGTGTGAAAAATGAAAAAACTGATCAACCCATTAATAAAAACAACTTTTTTTTCTTTGATAGTTTCATGTATGTATCACATCTCAAGAGTAATGGGGGAAATATGTTAAAATAAAGATAGGAGTGCATATGAAGAATATAGCTAAGTTAAGGCACAAAGGAGTTATATTGGTGATGAATGAGTTTATAAAATAAGGCATGGCAATCGAAGAGAATTGAATGTTTTATATTAGCTATGAAAATGTGAGAGCTTGTGTAATGGTTCTCATAATAATTCCTAACATGATAAAGGTATGAAATGATATAAAGGAAAAGTTATAGTTTGAGATAGAGGAATGATGAACATTTATATACAATTGATATATGATATATTGTCCATTTAAATCATATATACACTAATAATATGTATTGCTCTCATTTAGAGTGGTTTTGATAAACTTAAACTCGCAAAAAAATTATACGTCAAAAGCATGATAAATCTTAGAATGAATTTAAGTCTAATTTATCACATATTTACATGATAGCCAAAGATCCAACTTACCTATTACAACCAATCATACCTTAATTTACATAAACCCTAAATAAGAACAAAGTTATAGATGAATTGGGTCATATAAATCATAGGTAGAAAATGTGTGTTTTAATTTGTTAATTATGTGTGTTTGGATTAGGTGGAAATGGATTAGATAAACTAGGTTTAAATGGTAGACATTAGTTTTTTATTTTGGGTGGTTCACTAGGGCCTTAGGGTCGAACAACCACACATGTTGATAGAATATAGCAGCATCATAGGTTTGGTTGTCGTGCAAAGTTGATTTTTATAGATTTTTTGTTATTTATTTTGGTTGTTGGTGGTCTTCCCCATTAACCATATGAGCTTTTAACCAAGAATCTAGCCATAGTCATCTCACCTTACCTCTCACGTACTGTCTTACACACCATACCTTCTTCCATCACCTTTTTCATTCAAGTGTGGCATAAGAAACCCTAAAGTAACCTCCTTTCTCTCAACCTTTTTTACTGATAATTAGGCCCCTCCCCCCTTGTGCCATATTTTATTTTTTCTTCAACCTTTGTGCATTTTCTCCCTCTCACACCTCTCCCCACTTTTGGTTAAAGATTGGCTAAGTGTTATTGAACTTTCAATCTTTTTTAGCTAGATGCTAAACTTGATCCTCTCTCTTCTTTTATTTCTCTATTTTCTTGTTTTTTTTTCTTTTAATCTCTTATCTACCCTTATTATATTTTCTCACATATAATAGTGTTTAATTTGGGATAAAGCTTAGGAGTTGTCTTCTCATTTACTTTACATTTGTGTACCAACCACTTGTTGAGCATGGCCTTTCATTTTGATTTTTGTTTAGTGTTGGTATTATCTTGATTATTTTACCTGTTAGATGATAATTTTGTCAAATTTTTTTATGTGTTTCTAAGGAGAAGAAAGAACACTTGGGAGGTAGGGTTTCTGGTGGCTCTTTCTGTTTTATTTTTGTTATTTTATTTTGGAAAAGGGGCATCAAATATGTTTCGATTAATTTATTAATATCATATGTTAGCATAGTAAGGTTTATTTGTTGTGCTTAGTTATTATTATATGTTTGGTACACTAATTTTTCCATTAATAGGATAGAATGTTGTAGGATAATTATGCATGAGATGCATAAGGGATTCAGCTAAGGGCATGGTGGTTATTGTCAAATCATTTTCTTGCAATTTTGAGCTTTCCATTAGTTTTCTTACATGATTTGCTTACAACTTTAAATATGAAGTGTTGATATTTGAGCATATTTAGTAATAGTTGTAAGTTATTAAAGTTTTAGATGCTCTAGAGGTAATTTAGTTTTTTTTACATGAAATTTGTAATTTTGTAACATGTATGCCTACCATGTGTTACTTTATTTTATGTATGAAAATTATGTGATTCATGGTGTGTTAGTATGCATTTTCAATGTTTTATGTGTTTTTTATGTTGAACGCATGTATAGGGAAAAATGTTAATTTTCCCATTTTTAGATCTTCTAACATATTATATTTCATGCTAATGTGCTATTTCTAAATTTTTGTATCCTTTTCATGAGAATTGTAGAGTTGTAATCAAGTGTAGTATTAAAATGGTTAATGTTGAGATAACTAGAGTTTTAAGAGCATTTTGGTCATTTTTGACAAAAAAAAATGTGCCAAAGTGTTAATAATTAGATATGGGATTGCCTTACTAGATTCTTAAGTTGACCTTAGTGTTGACTTTTGACTTTGGTTTGGACTATTGAGTTTAGGGTTTAATTGAATTATTGAAAATAAAGGGAAATGGTAAAGTGTGAATTAGTTATTATTTGTGTATTTTATATGGTTGGTGATCACTTTAATAAAATATTAATATTTAAATTAAAAGACCATGATATCTAGAATGATATACTCTTTAGATTTAGTTACCCTAGGGATGAGGTAGGATTCATTTGTTTTATTTGGTGGTTTTGTCAGATGTCTCAACATTCTAACTAAGGCCTTAATATACTCTACTTAGGTCTTTAGACATATTACAAGGTATGAATTCTTAAAGATTATTGTCCTAAGATGGAAGAATATTATATTACCTTGTTTCACCAATGTGACTAATGTACTTTACACATCTTCATATTTTAATTTGGGAGAATATTGTGTTGCCTTAGTGCAATGGTATAATAAGTGTACTTTATATGTCTCTAGGTTATTTTTATATCATGTCGATTAATTAAAATGGATGTAAATTGTGTATGGTAATTTAATTAGGTTGTTTTAATATATTGGTTTGGTCTTTGCTTCCATGCACTACTTGGTTTTAGTTACTGGTTTGGTAGTTCCCTCCATGTACTACTTGGTTTTAGTTGTTGGTATGGTAGCTACCTCAATGCAATACTTGAATTGGTATGTTTGTTTGGTAGTTTCCTCCACTTTACATTTATGAGTGGTATAGAGGTGATCATCAAAAAAACAAAATGCTTAATTATGGTTTGGTGTTTTTTCCTTTGTGGGTCACCTTTGATATAAATGAGACTAATGAGTGGTTGTAATAGGGTTAAGCTTGACTTGATGAGCATGTAGCCTATGGTATGGTAAAAATTATGTCATTATTATGGCATTTAGCTATAGCATGTACTCCTTTATGTGTTTAAGCTAAGATCATTTATGTTACCTTCTATGTGTTATATATGGCTTCTATATGTTATTATCGTGTAGTGAATTGTTCAATATTGTTGTACTGATTGGTTTTGTTTTTTGGTCTCTTACTTATTCAACTAGGAGTCTTAACCTTAAATATTTTGTTGCCAATGGTAGCAGCTTTGGTTTGGATAGAGTGTTGTAGGCCAAGGTAGTGTCTCTCGCTCTAACTGTATTTGTTTTATTCTTGTGTCCCCTTTTTGTTGGGATATCAAGTGTTGTAAACTCTTTATGTGTTGTATGAAAATTCTCACTTCTGCTAATTCTTGTTTTATTTTTTATGGTTTTTACCACAATTTTGGATTATGTTTTAACCATATTTAAGCTTAGATTAAGAGTTGTTTTAGCCTTACAACCGGCATGAGTTAGTCATTGGTCATACCTCTATCTGTGTTAGTTGTAGTGTAACATCTATTATTTTGGATAATGGATTCTACTAAAATAAAAGTTTTAAGTAGTAAATTTGGGAATGTTATAAAACCTCTAGAAGATTATGGTCCAACAATGGGTTGATTTTTGTTGAATTTAAGATATCAAAAGAAACTAAGGTATATATTGACTTGCAATATATATTACACCTTATATAATACTTATAATTATATTTACATTGATTTTATGTATATAACTTTTATGTTGTCGCTAATAGAAGAAGAGCTAAAAGGAAAAGGAAGAATGCTTATCTTTAAAAGAACTTGCATGCCAGCAATGAGATTTTTTTTTCTTGCTTGATGATGCTAAAGGAGAAGAAAATAAAAGAATTGGTAGAAGAGGAAGGTGCTCCATATGTACCTCCTACACAAGTGGATGATTGCATTGAGGGATAAGATGGAAAAAGGCTACCAATGAACCAACTCAACAAATATTTATTAAAATTGTAAAGTTTTAGCATAATATTATTTGGATGTCATTTCTTATACCTATTTAACTATAATCATTTTTCTAATAGGAAGAGGTTTGGACTACAGGAGCAACACTGACACGTGACTGAAATGATGTCCTCAATTAAGCATTGGGGACTAACGAACACAGTGTTGAAGTCAGAGGGCTCCCACATGGTGCTACATTGTTAAGCATTTTCCAGCAACTCCCTAGTTTAGATATCATTTCTTAAAGTTATCTTTTTAAAAATTTAATTATTATGATCTCTTATGTTTAGAAAGGGAGTCACTTGAATGGTCATGTCATTTAGTTATTCTTAATGAGGTACTAATATTAGTATATATCGAGAGTTAAATTAATTAATTATCTAATTATTATCTATTATACTCTTTTCCTTTCTTTAACCAGAATGGTAATATTATTTGGGGGAAGATAATTCATAGGGAGAAACAAGAGAAGGAATTAGAGGAGGTAATAATAGCATTGTGTGTAAAGCATAACACACTTCCTATCAACTATAAAGTGTTTCCCTATAGGGTGAGGATGGAATTTGTTGGAGTATTGTGCAATCCACATTTGAGCATACAAATTGAAATACTGCCATATTTTTTTCTTGAATTTATAGTTAAATGTATTTATAGGAGACAAGAATGTAGTCTACATGTTAGGTAGAGGTTGGCTACAAGTTCAACATATAAAGTCACACATAAAGTTTAATTTCATTTAATATTATCAAATTATAATATATATCTACATTACATAATTACTTCCGCATAATTTGTAATACCCCCATTTTTTTGTACACCTAAAAAAATTTGTTTTAAAGAGAAATATGGAAGCCAAGATAGAAAACTAGGAATGTTACCACCCCAACTAAGATAAGACAAATGACCGTTATTTAATCTCATGCTAGATGTAAGGTTAAAACCTTTCCAACTAAAACTTAAACATAATTTATATTGAGAGAATAAACTCCCACAAGGAGATATCCAATGGTAAATAGAAAATGAATAGTTTTGTTTACCCAAATCATTGCTGATAAAAATCAGCGAAGAACCTATGAAATAACCCTAGATTTTAACAACTTAGAAAATTAAAGGGAATTGAAACTCATGTACAAGACTATTAAAATTTCAATACTGCCCTTGAAGATTTCCAAACTAGGTATAAATAGATAGATGGATAGAAATTCCTAAGGAATAAGAACTACGGGTATCTTAACTTTCTCAAACTCCAAGTCTTCAACCAAACAATATAGCTATCGATCTCAAATCCTCATGAGAGGCCTACTTCCCACCATCAATGGATCGTTCTAGGACCTATTCAAGATAGTAAATCAAAATTGAACTTTTGCGAGTAAATCAGTACGAGTTTAATCCTGAGTAAATCAAAACTACCTAACTTATGTAGGGCACATAATGCACATAAATTTATGGCAATCGTTAACTTATGATACTGATGCTCAAGTGTACATGTGAGACACACCATTACACTCATCCAAAAACTCATACAATATCACGAATAAATGACATAACATTCATCATTCACCCATAAGGTATCAAGGAATGGTATACATGCAATAATAAGAGAAGGAAACACATGCGATAACATGATTAAGGCATGCTCATATAGAATATCATAGTTATAAATATCAATGGCACACATGGGTAAATGTGATAATATAGGAGTTCATGTGAGGCATACGATAACATATGATAAAATATGTAATCGAGGGCTCATGCTTATAAACACATAACTTAACATGGAAACACATAGGGGTATAAGTATATAACAAAATTGAACTTATACTAATTAAGTAACACAAGTATCTTAAAAAGATAACATTCCGCACATAAAGCCTACATGTAATTAAAATTGTAGATCATGTGATAGCAAAATATGAATATACATTATATGGTAGAACAATTGTAAGTAAGACAACCAAGCGACATGTGTAGGACAATAAAATATAAAGTCCATTAATGAATGATAACCATCAATTATTATATTCCATTATCATGATTACAACCAATTTACTATATTAACTTGATAATGGAAAATCAGAGGAGCTATAGCAACTATTCTAGTATGTGAATGATAATAGCCTTGGCTAGGTCGCCCAAAAATGTAACTAAACCACCAATAAATAAGAAACTTAATTAGTAAAGTATGTAAACCTCGTATAAGGTTGGCCTATATCAAGAACCTATAGAGTAGAAGAGGGCCTCTATGAGCTTTGTAAGGCCCTTAGGATCACAGAAGAGAAAACTACCAGAATGATACCAAGTAAATAAAAACCTAACTTGGAATGCTAGTCTTCATAATATGAGTTCCCACTCAAGATCTTTCACTGTAAATTATTACTTTGTATCTATGTATTTAAAAAAACATGAATCATATAATAACACTTAAATCACTCCCATCAACACTACACAATTCCATTATTAAATTTCAATGATATCCATGCACTTAATTTACAAGGGATCAAGGCCCAAACCATGTGGCATTAAAGCTAAATATTCCAAATGTCATCAAAGCTCATAAGTTACAAGTGACATTAAGTATAAACAATCCCAAGAGTTATTGAAGCTAGTTAATTCCAAGTGGCATTCAAATTAGTTAATTTCAAGTGGCATTAAAGTTGAAAAATTCCAAGTGACATTAATGGCAAACAAATTCATGGCATAAAATCTAAGATAAGGCATCACACCATTTCAATCCATACTTAATTAATTGTTCAATTTTCTAAAATGAATAATAATTAAAACACATCATAACATGTTCTAGAATCACTAAACATTTAATAATTTAATTACACATGTTAACCACGTAATGATGCTCAACCCTTCATAAAAATAATCGAGAGTCATGATAACATATATTGGTATTGAAAATTATAAACCCATAGATACATAGAAGTATCATAAAAGACATGGTATACACTAGAAATACATAAACCAAATAAAACATACTATCACTTTCAACTTTAAGAATACATACATTTCATGATTCTACCATATGCAAAGGTAAGTAGAGACTTACCAAAGTCCAATGCTAGCTAAGCAAATAAGAAATAGTGAGAGATCACTACGTTAGAAAAATACTTTATTAGCCAATAATTTAACTACTACAATTTAATCAATAAAGAAAAGAAAAATAGACTTTCCTGAAAAACATATCCAAAACCTAAAATTCAAGAGCATAACTCCAATAAGATTAAAAATTGAATCTTA
Source organism: Tamarix austromongolica (assembly GCA_039764185.1). Classification (NCBI taxonomy): domain Eukaryota; kingdom Viridiplantae; phylum Streptophyta; class Magnoliopsida; order Caryophyllales; family Tamaricaceae; genus Tamarix; species Tamarix austromongolica. The sequence continues at coordinate 27,148,278 of CM077817.1, forward strand.
ATCAAATTGAGTTCTATATAGATCACTTAGGGCATTTCAAATCGATTTAAATTACTCAAGGAAGGACTATGGCGGAAAAGTTAATTTTATGGAAAAAGACTTACTAATTAGGTTTTAAAACCAAAAAGACAAACCAAAAATTTTTAGAGAGCTAATCCAAAACATTAAGATAAAAACACAATCTGAATAATTTTAAATCAAACATAGTAATTGACTTGGTAAATTTTTTTTAAAGGGTTTTAGAAAAGCTTTTGGATGAAAATACTAACGATAGCAAAAAGTTATATTATTTATGAAAATTTATAATACGTCCTCAAAAATAATTTTCAAAAATATTTAGAAAAAAATATTTAATTCACAGTTTTAAGAAATTGTGATTAATTTAAATATTTTATGAAAAAGAATCTTTGTAAACAAAATAAAAAAATGGAAGATAATTAATTTTGGAAATATAGTAATAAATAAGTTATTAAGATCTTTAATTTAAAAAATTTTAAATATCTTATCAACTTAGGAAAAATAAATAAATTCAATGATGGAAATGTTTGCTATAGATAAAGTTATTTAAAAAAAATTATACTACTTTAAAGGGGATTTCATAATTTCAACAAATTATTTCATTAATGAAATATAATTCTAAAATAAAGTTTCAATCACATCACGAAGTTATAATAAAAATATATTAAAAAGAACATAAATATATATTTAAATCAAAATCAAAACAATATGAATATAATAAAAATCATAGTCATAAATAAATTTATCTAGAACAATTCACATTGATAATGATTAACTAAATTTTAATATGAATTCGGATTCGATAATAAAACCATAAAAAACATCATTTTTAAAATAATTAAATGCTTTTTGTCAACATTTTCTAATAAATTCTTTAAGATTAAGGGTATTAAACTTCAAAAATATGAGTTATTACTTAGTAACCTAATTAATTTTCATAGGATTTTAAAAGATAGATTTATTTCAAAAGACGTTAAGGATAAGTTTGGATCCTTATGTCCTCAAATGATGTTATATGGGGAGGATTTGAAAGAAAGATGAAGTATGTGATCAAAGTGATAAGGGAGGCTCTAAATCTATATATTTTCCCCATTTCCCTTTTATGTAGATTGAGCATTGGTCATCTTACATCCATCAAGAAAAATTGCATGTTGGTTTGATCCCCTATGTCTAAAATGGTGTGACCATCCACATAAAGGTATTAATGTTCTTTCCAGCTTTAACAAATTTATTTGAATGACATATTATATGATATTTTCTAATTAATATATCTCTATACATTAGTTAGGTCATTTAAGGTATTTCTAAGGAAGTACAAAGATAAATACAAACTTAAATATTAGTGAGCTCATATGAAGGACTGTACCTAATTATTTTATATATTTTTTTCTTTACTATAATGTTTAGTATAGTTTTAACAAATTAATATGTGCATTTTTATTATGAAATTTATGAGAGATTCTATTTCAAGACGATGGAGGAAATATGAGGAAGCATGTATTGATTATTACATATATAATTATTAATATTGTTATTTCAATTAAATACTAACCATTAAAAAAAATGTGATCCATTTTATTTTCTTAGTTATACCAATATTTTATCTTTGAACACTATCTAATAACTTCAGAGGTAGGAATTTCTTGTAACACCCCTAATTTACTTCTTAAAAACTTTCTTTTGTGGAAGTGTTAATTACAAACATAATGGGTGTTATTGCCACACTTAACATAAGCCTGATTCTTTAACCTTTTTATGGCAAGTGCTAGGGCTCAACATAAAACATACCCAAAATAAGTTGTGAAAAAAAGAGAAATTAATATGAATAAAATTTATAGATAAATATTCTCCCTACAACAATGGAAATCAAAATACAATAAGGGGCCTAAGAGTCCAAAAGAAAACCAATCACAACAGAAACCAATATCTGAAGGTACAACACCAATTTTTCCTAACTTTTAGATCCATTAGCCTATTCTAAAAATGAAACATCTTCCCAAGGACTCCACTTACCCTTGCCGATCTTATACTCTTCATGCCACTCCATGACCTTCACAAAATTATCTGCAAAATATAGTATCAATACAAATTCTTCGTATAGAGTAAATTACAATACCTCAGAAGAGGTAATGTGCTCACATTGCACATAATCACACAATTATCCAAAAATATGCTCAAATAAAAAAGCATATACCATAACAACATACAATAAGCATGAGATAATATATACAACACCAAAATCTCATGCTCAACAACATATCATATTTAACCACTTCATATAATCCCAAGGTACACAATAACCATATCAAAATCCATGACAATAACTAAATAATCAAATCAATTTCAAATACCAAGATAGGGCACTCAGGTAACTACCAAATCAAAGAATCCAAATCAATTCCAAATATAAAAAGGTAGGGTGCTGAGGTAACTACCAAATCAACAGATCAAAATCAATTCCAAAATTAAAGGTAGGATACTGATGCAACAATTGAATCAATAAATCCAAATTAGTTCTAATATCAAAGGTAGGGAACTAAGGCAACTACCAAACCAATCCATCAAACCAAGTAGCACACAAAGACAACTACCAAACCACAGCCATATCAATCCTTTTTAAATTCTTACATGTTTATCACTTCTATTTTTAATTACTCAAGAGGGTTACAATAATAAATCAGAGACATAAAAGTATATGGGTCATACAAGTACACAAGGCATCACGATACCTTCTTAACCATGAAACTTTGGTCATACTAGTGCACAAGGCGACACAATACTCTCCAAACCTAGGACACCTAATCTTTAAGTATCAGTACCCTCTATAAGACCCATAGGTCACCTATAGAGTAGATTAGGGCCTTACTAGGGCACAATGACACACTTACAAACCAAAAAAAAATTGAGGGCTCCAACCTCATCTATAGGGTAGCTAACTCTATAGAGAAACCATTCCCAAACTTGAGGTATTCAACTTTAAGTATTAATAATTTATGGCGTGATCATAAATATCACATATTGCACAATAACTTTCGTTTCTACACTTAAATAATTTTTCCTTTATTTTTAATTATTTGGTTCAATGGTCTAATTTAAGGTCAAACTAAAAAATAAGGTCATCTTATGTCTAATTATTCACATTATGTACATTAGGTTGAAAATGACCAAATTACCCTCAAAACACTAATTACACCATTATTATCCAATTTTGTACCAAACATTATTATTATAAGAGTTTTCATGAAAAATAATAAAAGATAATAATCTATAATATTTTAGCACGTAGGTAAATCTTAAGATTTAGTGATTTACTATATTATCCATTATGTAGGCATTTAGCAACTCACATATATAAATTCTAATCATGCATTTCTAATGTGCAATATATTCTATGCAACACATACATACATATTTTTACCATGATATAGCTCTTAAGATATCAATTATCATCATGGTGCATGTAAAGGAGCATTTTTACCGTAGAACATGTAAATAGTAATTATCGTGTTTGAACCTTAATCATATATACATATTTTCATGCTACCCATATCAACTCTAGCTACACATAAAATGATAATCATAGAACACTTATCATACCATAAGCATAATATCTTAGCAAGGTCAAACACTAGCAATGCCCTAGATATACATGTGTTACCATTTAAGAAATTAGACATGCATATCGCTCATAATTAACTATAGTTCAAACATATGTACTAAGCATTTACTATTAGATTATCATCATATCATGCATTCCATAACATTTATTTAATATAAAACCCTATCTTGATTCTAGATCTAAACAACCTTTCAAGATTAAACATAAATTTTTCAATCTCATGAGTGATTGGATTTACCTAAATCCAAGCTATGCAAAAACACAAAATATCATCTTCTTCATGATATCTTAAGGGTTACCTAAGCAATCAACACCCAAAACACATGTAATAGCATCTATTACAATGTAATAATAAACAAAATTAACCAAACTAACTCGGGAAAATGTGAGAGAATAACCGGGGCAAAGGAGCTACGCACGACAACAATGGAGTAATATTAGCATAAGGTCACATGATAAGGGTGAGGAATGACACTTGTTGCCAATGCAAAAGGGGGAGCAACAGCACTTGTTGTCATTGCTAAGAAGGGAGGATTGGTGGTTCTTGTGGCAACAAGGAGTGATGTAGTGGTTCTAGTTCATACATGAGCAAGTTTGGTAAAGAATGCTTGGGATAAGCATAATCATGGAAGGAAAAGACCGAAGGGCACAATCTTGTATGTAATGCATGCATGGGTAGAGGAGGTGAAGCATGCACAAGCTATGCATGGGGCACACAAGCATGCAAGGAGAAAGTGAAAAGAGAAGTGCACAGGTTAAACCTAAGATGACAACAAGAAAATGCACATAGTGGTTGTGTGTGAAGTAGTGTGTGAGTCTTGAGAGAAAGGTACAGCTAGGGCGTGCAAAGGGTGTAGGATATACACCTTAAAGAAATTAAAATAGAGCCCAATAAAGGAAATACAATAAATGGCTTGAAGTGTAGATGGTTGGACAACAATGAGGGGGGCTGATGGGGTAGTGATTGTGGTTTGTAAGGGAAAATGGTGGTTATTAATGGCAAGGTATTGGGATGATTATTAATGATGGTGGGTGGTGCTGGTTCAAAAGAGAACTAGAGATGGGGTGAAGGGAGAAGAGGAAGAGGAAAGAAAATGGTCGGTTTGGATGAATTAAAACATGAAAACAAGAGGAAGGATAGGCTTAAATAGATGATGTCATAAATGGAGCAAGTAACAAGATGAGGAAAGAAGATGGTTGGTTTTGCATGAATCAAAACATGAAAACAAGAAGAGGGGGAGCCTTAAATGGATAATGTTGAGCAAGAAATAGCAAGGGGAACACGAGTATTGTTGATGTGAAGGGAATAATGGAGTAATGGAGATAGTTACGCCTGAGGAGGAGGAGGTAGGGTATGTAGATAGAAACTAAGATCATAATCTGGTAGGATGCTAGATAGACAAGCCGAATAAAGGGAAAACATCTGGTTGGCATAATTAAGGTTCCTAGGTAAAATAGATATAGGTTGAGGTCCCATTTACAACTAAAACTAATAACCTAAATTCTATCCAAATTTTATCCTAATGATATTTATATATATAATACACCATAATAATATACATAATAATAATACATTTAACACACCATCCTAAAATAATTATTATAACTAACTACACATGGTTTCTAGTTTATAATTATGATTTCTACATATGGGGTATTACACTTCTAATTAAAGTAGATATATGTCTGTATACTTGATTATGCATTGGATTGTAGGTATTTCATTGATGTAGCTAGGTGTTGATCAATAGAATATGCAAACCATGTATGCTTATGTATTAGTTATATATATATATATAATCATCTTTACTTGACTATTTTTTTTATTAATGTAAGAGCTTTTACATGTATGATCATGAATATATTTGATTATTTTTTATTAAAGCAAATGCTTTAACTTGTATATATACATATATATGAATTGGATACTTAATACTGATGCTTGTGTATTAATTATAGTAGTTTGGAATATGTGTGTGTGTGTGTGTGTGGTGCTCGATACAGTTTATGTTTTAATTTACAAAAAGATAATAATTAAGGATATCTTTGGTACCTTTGCAAAAAGTTTTTTTTTATTAAATAATAACAATAACAACAGCAACAATAATAATAAGGTTTGAAAGTAAAATCACTTATTCTTCCACACAATTTTTTCAGCACCCTTTTTATTTTTATTTTATTATAGATGATTGCCACCTACACAATTGTTGGATATCGCCATCTTTTGCTATTTTCAACCGATGTCTATGGTGGCTTTTGTAGCGGTGTCATATATATATATATATACAAGTTGTGTATGGTGTGGTGGATGCAATTTATATTTTAATTAAAAAATAATAATAATTAAGGATGTCTTCTATACCTTAGTAGAAAGTTTATTTATTAAATAATAATAATAAAGGAATACACACGGTTTGATAGTAGAATAGCCTATTCTTTTGCATAATTTTTTTAAGCACCCTTTTTATTTTTATTTTAATGTAGATGGTTGTCGCATACAAAATTATTGGATATCACCATCTTTGGCTATTTTCAACCGACGTCTATGGTCGTTTTTGTAGCGGTAGCTTATGTACATATAAATATATATTAGTTGTGTATATGGTGGTGGATTGAGTTTATGTTTTAATTTACAAAAAAAAATTATTAATGATGTATTTTATAACTTAGAAGAAAGTTTGTTTATTACATAACAATAACAACAACAACAAAGGAATAGACATGGTTTGAAAGTAGAATCGCCTATTCGTTTACACAAATTTTTTAAGCACCCTTTTTATTTTTATTTTATTGTAGATGGTTGTTGCTTACACAATTGTTGGATATTGCCATCTTTTATGATTTTCAACCAACGTATATGGTTGTTTCAGTAGCGGCGTTGTATTTCACTAACTTATTTCCTTTTCATGTTGCCACAATCTATACATGGATACAAATATTCACAAATGATCTTCAACATGGTCAGTGATAAGCTTATGGAGTTTGTCAACACCATTTAAAACACTTTGAGTCAATACAACCACGGAAGTAGAGAGCTTTCGGATTGATCGAATGACTCCATAGATCAACACGAGTGTTTTGAGCATGCTTTTTTCTCACCACGCACTTTTCAAAAACTTTTAAAAAATTTTCCAAAACTTCCTAGGAGGGTCTCCCATCCTAAAAATTACTTCATGGCAATAACACTTAACTGTAGAGTTCTTAGGTTGGAATTACCAAAAGAATGGTATATCATGTTAATATAAGTACTCATATCAATATTTATAACACCCCTTCAATTTGGGGGTAGTACACCATCAATAAACTCTCTAAATAATCTACTAGATTACACCCACGTGTGATTTATGATACCCTAAAATGAAAACAAATTGATCAAATTATTCAAGAAAAAAAAAGAAATAATGACAACAATAGGAGGTCTTTTTTATCATTTTGAAGTCTATATAAAATGTCTATAAAACATAGGTTGGTATATAGTTAGTAATGGTATATTACACATATTACACTAACAACTACAACAATCATACAAAAAAAATTATGATAATAACTTCTAATGATATATAAGACACATTACAAAGTAAAATTATGGAAGCACATTCACGATCAAGTAATAAAAGCATGACAAAAATTGACAATATGAGAGAAAAATTTAGAGAAAAAGACAAAGAAAACATTCAATGATTAAGGGTCAATTGTGACGATCTAAATCGTCCCAAGTTCGTCGGTAATACTTATTATCGACAATCTTCCCTCGGTATTTATTCGTCGAAGTTATACTTAATATTGACGATTAAGAATAACAGAGAAAATAATAATTTAAATGGCCTTTAATACCAATGATATAAATTTTAATCTTGAAAAAAAATTTAATTTAAAAAACCTTATTACCGATGATTACTGCTGATTACGAAAGATTTTTATTCTTTGGTACCAACGATAATAAATTTTTTATTCAAATAATATTTTGTAATAAAAACCCAATTATCAAAAATTTATCATAATTACTTTGCCATTTAAAATATTAAATAAAATGAAAAATAAGGTTTTGAAAATATTTACAAAATAACATTTTAAAGATAAATGTTGTTATATAAACATAATTTACAAAACAAACATATTGTTATTACATTTGACTTGTTAATACAAGCATAAAACCCAAAAATCATCTTCATCTTCATCTTGATTAGATGACGAAAGTGGATGACCTTAAGCCCATGTAGCCATCAAACCCCTCATCTGTCTTAATTCTTCCTTTTGATGCTCAAATGTGGCTTGTTGTTGGGCTATAATCTCACTCATTTGTTTTGGTTTTGCTCTATTTTAGATTTCCATTATTGTTCTTGTAGTATATTAGCATGCATCCAACTCGTACAAGAAGTAGCATGACTTGAGCCCTCCCCCACAAGCCTTCATCCCACACATTTTCTATGCTCTAGACGACTACATAAGACGTCCTCGAGTATTGGTTCTTCATCAATTTCATGAGGTGTAGGATCATCAGCTCTACAAGAAGCCTTTTGGGACAAAGTCTCTTCTCGTTTTTGTGACATTTTGTTCTATACAAATAAGTAAAATTTAGACACATTATAAGAAATGTTAATAATATATATTATAATAAATTATATATAACTAACTTACAAAATTCTCCTCAACTTGGGAAGTGATCCATTTGTTATTCTTGAAATGCATTTCTCTATAGGTATTGACAATGGGTAAAATTTTGCTTATCAAAGGATTAGCTTATATATAAGAGAAAAGTTAATATATTACAATACATTACATGATAATAAAAAATAAGAATCAAAAACCCAAAAATACCTTCTTGTAGCGGTATTGTGACAATGAATGTGTACCATGACAAGAAGGAGTAGTTTATTTTGCCTTGTTAGCAGCATTTTTTTTCTAATAAAGCCTTCATGAGCAAAATAATAATTTGTTCATGTTCTTTATATGCAATTTTATTCAATGTATATACCATAATTTGATATTAACTTTACTTCCTCTTAATTCCATAGATCGATATATCTTTGCCACACGTCTGGCTCGAAAAAGAAGGCCTATAGTTATTGTCATTCTGTTAATCCTTTTTATGATCACATTTACGATCTTTGTATTGATCAACCATCATTTGATCAAAGACCTAATTCAATCCTAGATCATGAAGGTTTTTCCCTCTATTGAGCTAAATCAAAATAAATCTACATATATACACAACTATAAGTTAGAAAGTATATAACTTTCATTTCATTATCTGATTAAAGAACAAAAAATAAACTTTATCTCAACTTCAAAGAGGATCTTCACCTTATCCTATGAAGGGACATGTGACCACCTCTTATAACACGGTGGTATCTTTGTCCCAATATTATTCCCAACACATTTGATAAACCATTTACTATATGGACTTATAAAATTTAAAGTGTTTGCTTGAAAATCAAAGTCCACCTCAAAATTTTGCCGACCTCTTCTCTCAAACTCCTCCAACATCATCTGGTCTCTATTTCTTTCTCTATCCCTCCTTCTAAGACCTGAAACATACAAATATAAATTTTATCATTCAAATAATAAATTTATTAAAGTAATAGTGATGAAATCAAATGTAATATACTGAATTTTATACATTATAAGTTCCGACACTTGGAGCGTAGTCTATAAGGATGTGATGGAATAAACCATAACAAAGAAATATTTTAAGGTGTCAATTTTTATTACTAAAAATAATGACCTTTTAATAGAATCAAGATGAAAATTCTTTCCTTTATACATTTTTCAAATTGTCACCACCCCTACGTCGTTGAATATCATCTATGTATTCACTATAAAAATAATGCATTTTTACTACTTATATATAATACTATAATAAATATAGAGAATATTATAATACACTTACTCCAAATATTTATATATTTTTGGATAATTGTTCAAAACATACCATTGAGCGTCTTTCTTAACTTTATATGCTATACTCACATGCATCTTCTTACCAATAGAGCAAGCCTGACATTGTAAAACCAATAGTTGGTGCTTCTCCACAACTGTATCTACATTTCTATCTAGCTTGTTGAACTTACAAGTACATAGAACAAAAACTCAATACTTCAAAGACTACAAAACCTTTAGTAATAGAACCTTCAAGTTGAGCATGATTTTGTATATACTCCTTTAAATCCTTTAAATTCCTCTCACTGGGATACATCCATCTCCCATGAACTAGTCCACCAAGTCTTGCTTCTTCAGGTAAGTGGATTAGTAAATGAACTATGCCACTAAAAAAGGATGGAGGAAATATATTTTCCATCTTACATAAGATAAGAACAATATGCTCTTCTGCTTTCCCCAAATCTTCCATGTGAAGATTCCTTGCTCATATTTGAGTGAAGAAGTGACTCAACTTAATAATGGTGTCATTTATTGTATTGTTTAAAATAGAATGCACACCCACCACCCTATAAAGAGGTTTTAATAACAGTTATTTTATAATTTTAATAATAGCTTTAAACCATTATTGAATCGTACGTTATTAAAGCTTTAATAACGACTGAAAACCATCATAAAAAATGTACAAAAAACCATGAATATTGGAGTAAACTTGGGTTTTAATAATGGTTCGTTCATAACAACCATTGTTAAAAATAACATTTTAATAACGGTTTATCCCAAAACCATTGTTAAAACGTCAATGAGTTAGTATTTTAATCACTTATTATATATTTATTAAACAATAATTAGGATTAAATGAGCAATAAAAGTAACTTTTAACACAAGTTTTCATTAAAATCTGGCTTTAAAACATCATCGATTTGGGGTTTTGATCAATGATAACATATTTATTAAACCTTAATATGAATTAAATAATCATTGAATGGAACTTTTAAAAATGGTTTTTTATTAAAACCATTGTTAAAATACACTCAATTTAGGGTCTTAATCATTGATTATGCATTTATTAAACCCTAATACAAATTAAATAAGCACTAAATGGATCTTTTAATAATAGTTTTTTTTATTAAAACCATTGTCAAAACACACCCGATTTAGGATTTTAAACATTGATTACTCATTTATTAAACCCTAATTTGGATTAAATGAGCATTAAACACATCTTTTAATAACAATTTTAGAGAAAATTGTTATTAAAAATGTCATATAAAATAATAGTTTAAGGTTTTAATAATGGTTCTTACTTAAAACCGTTATTAAAACTTCTTATAATAACGGTTTTAAGTAAGAACCATTACTAAAACTTGTCTATTCTTTTTATATTTCTTTAGTTTTGTTCCAGCCCATATACATAGTTGTATGGTCAAATATTTACCAAATATGCAATGTAAAATAGTATCAATTAATATATACATGCATGTCTTCCTCCCAAATGATACTACATATTTTCAATCAATCTGTAATTAGTACGTCTAAGTACATTGGACATATCCATGAATCAAAATTAGTAAGCATGCAACAACTTGGTAGCTCTACACTCGAAAGTCAAAAGTCCATAGATCATAACCTAGATGACCAAAAGACATATATGAAATACAAATAAGAACATGCATGTAGAATGTAGATCCCTAATACTAAATGTATGAGTGGATGTGCTTGGCCTATTGGCCTATAAGTTCATCAAGTTTATCATCATTATATTTTTGACCTCGTGCATATCTACCACTAAAAAATACAAATTCACAAGTTTTGATTATTCAGTTAGTACTTAGGTCAAGTACCAAATATATATATCATAATTCATTAACGAAAAAATATGAAAAAAAAACATACATGGCTTGGATTAACGTTCACTAATCTCTTTTGAAGTATCAGATCCATTGCTCTATAAATATAGTATCCACAATCATCATTGTTCTACTATTGTGGACACTATCAAATGAATTTAGTTACCTATCTAAATATTAGATATTAATTCAATTTAAAACAAAATACAAAATATTTGCCTTCCTACTTACCATTACAGGCTCGTATTAAAGACTCTTTGGGTCTGGGATATCATTTCCACCTCTCCTTTGATACGCCATCTATAGTTCCCTAATAAATAAAGTTGAATACACAATATTGTAACTATATATACCTAAAATAATTAAAGTAGAATATATGCATAAATAAGCTAATAAAGTAAGAAGTAAAAAGTATACTAACCATGACAAGCTTCTATAAAAGGCATGCCATATGTTCGAAGGGAATCAAACACATAGACTTTATTTTGATTAGTTCGAACAATGTATAAGACCTAATTTTCACTTACCAGGTAAGGAATGAGATAAAGCTTGTTTTATCCCTCGCTAAAAATGTGATTTACTAGATAGTTTATGTGCATACCCTCTCTTATTGTAATACTGTCAGCTATGTAGTATGGACTCACAAATATAATAAAGGATAACATTCCCTCTATCACAGCACGACTAGCTACAAACCAATGGATGATAGTAACAATACATATTTATTAATAATTGATAACTCATATAAGAGATCATACAAATTCTAATGCAACAACAAGTACTAAAATCTAAAATCTAAAATAATACTTACGTAACATATACTGCAACACTAATGGTTGACATCCATTCCTAATTATAAATGTCACTTATATCAACTGTCGATACCATATAAGTATCATCGTCCCTCCCAACATACTCAAGAAGACTATCAATTGAAATATAATAATAACCGAGGTAATTTTGGGCATAGAAATACAATAAAGCCAAAGTTGGTGGTGGTTGGTTCTTCTCTGAACATGAAGTCTTTTGTGGGGCAACTGATTTTTCTAATTTAGCTCTCTTTCCTTTATCAGCGCTCTCATTTTTGTTACTTATTCTACTAGTACCTCTCTTTGCTTTACTCTTAGGAGCATTCTTTTTTTTTTCATTCCTTAATTCATAATAATAAATGAAATATAATGAGTATATATATATATTAATAAGGTATAAATAATGTAAATAAAAAAATAAGGTATAATAATGATGGAGAATGCTATTACCTCTTTAGTAGTGAGACATATCTAATCCATGGGCCAAGGCACGAAGCTTCCATGATCTTCCAGCACTGTGGCTGCCTCATCACCTTCTTTATAATAAGGCAAAGGCGAACTGTGAATGATTGACATGTCAAAACTTAATGGCCTTGTATTTAGGGCCAAGTTATACCCATAGACTGTTTGTGTTTGGATACTATAATTGATGAGTACCCTTACTTTTGCCAAAAAAGTTGAAAGGTCATTCACAATCCCTAAAATAAAATAGTACACATTATTAATTATTTATGACACCGAATATATTTAATAACAATTCATAGTTTGTAATGCTTACCTCAGGAAGAGAAGAAAGACGTGCATTAGCTTCGCAACTATCTCTAATGCTATTTACATTGGGTATGTGAAGTTGATCATGTTCAATTGAATCAGTTAGCTTATACCCTTGAGATTTGATAAATGACAACTCTTGCTCCACTGTTGCCATCTATTTAAATGCCATGTTTAATTTCTAGGTGAGGATAGCCACTTGCTCATTGGTGCTATGAGAACCACAAGATCAACCACACATGCTCATTCTCATAACCCTTAATCCAAGACCCCTGTGTCTTTCAAGGTGTTCTACAATCCCTGTAGCCTATGACACAATGTTATATTGATCCACACCCTCCACAGAATCTGACATTTCTAGTTTGTCTTGTAATGTATACAATATATTTGAATTTAGCATACAGGAATAAACATAATATAATAGTTTGCTCAAAGAAAACTAAGTAGGGTTAGGGATATCTACAAACTTACAATTTTTTTGGCAGCACCTTCTACATATTTATTAAGATATCCATCTTTTGTTGCTCAAACCTTCTTCCATAATGTACCAATATTGATAGACAAAGTACATAGATTCAAGTCCTAGGCTATGAGCTATAAATCAAAAACTAATTTTAATATAAGACTATTATTGTAAAATTTGATCTGAACACTTTAATAGATAAATCAAAGTCTCATACCAACTCTTTTTCAAGGCCTGCATAACCTTTGTGAGCCATTTTATGGCAGTACTTATTCTACTTAGCAATCTCTTTATTTTTGGCACCTTTTTCCTATGATACAAGACAAAATATTAACTCATGGTTATTTAAATATCAATGAAATATTCTTAATCGAAAGTTTAATTATTATTTATCAAATACCTTAAAATCCTTTGAAAGATGGCAATAAATTAGTTCCAACTATCTTGATCAATAAAACCATAATGTTTGGGTGGGTTATGGCGTAGAGAGCTATCCCTCTTTCTATACACTTTTCTACTTGCCAAGTATGCCCTAAATGTTCTTAGAATTTCACCGTAATGTCTAAGAAGTCATTTATTCCTTATCTTCGAGACTTTGAAGAATATATGCAAAATAAGACATATATATGTATATCGATGTTAATATATTAAAATTAATAATATTTAACATTAAAAAAAATGATTCTCATAGGAAATAGGAACACAATTACGCATGATGAGTGAAATGTACATCTGAAATATGTTTATATATGGGCCAATAAGAAGATTATAAGTATTCCATCCCAACTCGAATTGTTCTCCTGTATTCTGCATGTCGGTGATGATTCTCATAATAGTAGGTCCTCTCTTCCCTTCTTCATCACTACTATCCCTATCAACTTTTTTATTGGGCATATCTCTATGAAATATCAATAAATAAATTATTTTATAATGTTATGTAATTACCCTCCTGAACTAAATTATTTTTCAACACAATACATATTTAATGAGGAAGGTCGAAATATGCATTTAAAAAAAAACGCACACATATCATATGTTACAATATTATTACCCTCATTGTCTTCTTTTCCTTCTTTTTTTTTCCTTGTTTTTGGATTGGTTTTAGAATAAAATACATATATTACTTGATGACGATCATCCCTTACATATATTTCCTCCTCATTAATGTTATTGTTTTCATCATTCAAAGATTGAGTTGCTTACACAACTGAGACATACTCTTTATCCCAATTGTCATCTTTTCATCATCACATTCATTGGCATTTCTTTTCTTTGTAGATAGTACTACAGACCATCTATTATCAGCAAGATTAGTGACAAATAATACTTGTGTTGCTTGTTATGCTAAGATGAATGGGTCTTGTTTATGCCCTACCCTATTGAGATCTACTAATGTGAATCCATGTTCATATCTAACCCCATAGCTAGTATTAATCCATCTGCAGTCAAATATAGGGACCTTAAATACAGCGTAATCTAACTCCCATATCTGTTCAATCACACCATAATAATTCAAATATGTATAGGTTGGATTCTTGTCTTTCACACTAGTAACATGCATTGCCTCAACCACTAAAGTCAATCTATTGTTGTGCATTATACTCTTCTCATCTTGTTGTTTCGTATAAAAAGTATAACTGTTGGTGGTATAACTGCTATATGAGAAAACTTCATAACAGGTTGAGACAACCAATGTAGGATTTCAGAAATTTAAGTTGGGGAATGTCCGATGAGTGGAATGATACGATCTCTTAGCCAATCGATAAAGGAAAGATTATGTTTATTGATTATCCATTTCTCAGTCGTTGATGGATTTTTGATCCTTAAAAAAACCATATGTTCTTCAATATACGATTGAACATCATCACTGTTGTGTAATATATATAGATGTGGTTTACAGAATATGTCAATGTCTACACGCCCAAATTGTTTGCCCCTAATACCCTATCCTTTGATTTTCCCTACATGTCAAGAGTTAGGAATATCAAGATCTTCAACATTTGACAAGTACTTTGTGCAAAAGTCAATTGCCTCTTCTATAAGGTAAATCTTAACAATGCATCCTTCTAGCCAATATCAATTCTTCACATACCATTTTATCAACTTCATAAACTGCTCAAAGGGGTACACTAGTGCCTATGAACAAGTCCTAGCATTTTTATCTTATAAACTAAATGAATAGTTAGATGTACCATAATGTCAAAGAATGAGGGTAGAAAGTATATTTCAAGCTGGCACAAAGTAATCACAATCCCTCTTTGCAAGGCATCCAAATTATCAAGATAGACGACTTTGGAGCAGACTGCATTAGAGAATAACCAAAGCCTCATGATAGAAATTCCAACACACTTCAGCAAAATTCCATATATAGCTATTGGAAACAAGTGCTTCATTAAAATATGACAATCATGAGACTTCATGTTAATTAGTTTCAACTCTTTCATTGATATGAGCCTTCTGACATTTGAAGAATACCCTTTCAGAAATGTGACCCTATTAAAGAATTTTTACAGTGTAATTTTCTATTTTCTGGAGAGTGTATGACATGCCGATGGTAAATATGTTTTTCTTCTATTATCTCACAGTGACAGTTCCTATCTAATACATATTTCTTCCATATATATTCGAGCATTGATGCTATCTTTAAAATTTTGTGGAACATTAAGTAATGTACCAAAAAAACTGTCACATATATTTTTCTTATTATGTATCACCTCAAGGGCATGTCTCACATACAAATACTCCCAATAAGGAAGGTCGAAGAATATAGACATCTTCTTCCACCCAATTGATAGAGGCTTATCTTTATTATTCTTCCCAAACTTGACACTCAAATGTTTCATCTTCAAATACACTTGTTGACCTAATTACAAAATTGGTACCTACCATTCTTTCGGGAAGCCATTGAAAGCTTTCCTTTACCTACGATAATGATGATTCTTTAGTTAAAATCTACGATGCCCAAGTAAAATAGTCTTCTGGCCATATGTTAGTTGAACAAATGAAGTATTTTCCTTACATATCGTACATGCATAATAGCCTTTCACACTATAATCTAACAAGTTACCATACACCGAAAAATCATTTATAGTACATAATAACATTACTCTCAAAGTGAAAATTTCTTTACTTCATGCATCAAATACTTCAACACGCATGTCCCACAAGAACTTGAAATCATTAATCAAAGGTGCCAAATAAACATCAATATCATTCCCTGGTTGGTTTGGCCCCAAAATGAGTAAAGACAACATCATATACTTGTGTTTCATATAGAGCCATATAGGTAGATTGTATACAACCAAAATCACCGGCTATATACTATAGGTGCCTTGATTATGTGAATTCATTCCATCCTCCAAAAGTGCAAGACACATGATTCTTGCTTCTTTACCAAATTCTGAAAACAAGCCATCAATTATCATCCATTGTGGATAGTCATATGGATGTCTAAGAAGCCCATCATCTATCTTCTCATCAGCATGCCATCTCAATTTCTTAGCATCTTGGACATCATTAAACATCTGCCTGAATCTTGGTATTATAGAAAAATACTATAACACCTTAGCTAGCACCTTATTCTTCTTGTATCATGGTGCTTTACATTCAGGATTTAGATAGCTATCTAAAGATGCATTCTTATTGCAAAATAATATACAATCATTAGGGCATGAATGTATCTTCTCATAACTCATGCCCATAGATGAAAGGATCTTTTTTGCTTCATAGGTATGATCGAGTATAGCATTATCATTAGGAAGAATATCCTTTATAAGTGTCAATAATTCCGTGAAGCTCTCACCCCTCCATCTTTTACATGCTTTTAAGTTATACAACCTTAAAGTAGCGGATAATCAAGTAAATGTCCTACAATCAGCGTACAAAGATTTCTCCAAGTCACTCAATAACTTCTTGAATATGTTTGGACAATCCCGAACACTTTCCTCACCCTTTTGAGTCATCTCCTATAACAAATCTTCCTCATAGTTTTCAAACGATGATCCACTACTTTCCCTCCTAACTTCCTCATTATCATATTTAGACTCTGTCTCACCATGTCATATCCAACGAGTGTAACTTGTATCAATTCCACACACAAACAAATGATCTCTCAAATCATCAACATTGACACGTTGAACATAAGCACAATTCAAAAAAGGATAGACTATTCTACTAGACCCCTGAGCATGTGCAACTACAAACTTGATGAAAACTTCACTCTTTCGTTGTCATTCCAACATGTTTCTAAAAATATATCAATACACAAGCCGCTCATACTTAGAAAGAGTTCATATATATATACAAACATACATACATAGTAAAACTTTAAACAATCGTTCAAATTACAAAAGATATACATACTATAAGGCTAAAGCAATAGCAACACTATATACATCAAAAGGTTGCTAAAGCCCAAACACCTAACTAAGAATAACTCATAACCATCATACTAAATCCACTGGTAGCCTTATCAAGCTCAACTAATAACCATCACTCTCAGAGTCCATTCATCTTGATATGTCATTTGCTCCCTCACATCATTAACATAGAGTCAAGTCACGGATACTCGAGGGTAACCAAGTTGGATATTCGGAGTTAAGCTATGACGAAACCTCCACCCTTCATCAATCACCATCAACTCTCTAGATATCCAATCATAATCCCTGGAAAACACCTTACCCTCAACAAATCTCGAGTGTAGTATATCATTATGATAGACAAATCAACACAAAAAACTAGATGTAGCCAATGACCATGGCTCCATTTGAGGCAAGGTTAATAGTAAGTGATATGATCTGAAGTGGAATAGGTCATACGACGAGCCACTGACAAACAAGTGACCTAGCTCATTGTATAACCATATGACATGAGTCCGTAGATCCATATCAAGCTCCTTGCACAAATATAGTGGAGGGTATATAATAGCAATGTGCGACATCTCACTATCTAAAAATGAGAGAAACCACTAAATCTTATCATTAAGGTTGTTATCAAAAGGATCTAAATTAGAAAATATGTAAACTCTTCAACTATCTAGACAAATCATAAATATATTCTACCATATCTTAACCAACTATTTTAAGCTGACAGCATACCCACATAAGATACTCATCATAAAACTTATAATTTTAAATTGATTTTTATTTATTTCTCTATTGATATAAATGTGTATTTCAATATCAAGAAACGATAAATTACCAAAATATTCCACATTATTATGTTATTATGTGTTTAAGATGTTTAAAATTTTATAATGTCATCCTTTCATTTACTCCTACTAGATTTGTGAATAAGTTTTGTTGAATTAAACTTCCTCCTATTATACTCAACATGATTAAAATAAGGACATAATCTTGACTTATTAATTTAACAAACAAGATTGGTCAAACAATCATCTAATCATTCAAGCTCAACATAGTAAAATTAAGTAGATATTAATAAAATAATATATATAGGTTAAGTATAATAATATGATATTATTAAAATTTTAGTTGAGAATAATGTATATAAGAGTTTGTTATAAGATAAGATATTAATTATCATAATTAGTATAATAGACGCTAAACCCTAACCCTAACACTAACACTAACACTAACCCTAATAAATCATAATAAAAACTAATGCTAAACCTAATAAACCCTAATCCTAAACCTAGCTAACTATAATTAAACCCTATTAAATCCTATATATTATTACTATTATTATTATTGTTGTTGTTGTTGTTGTTGTTGCTGTTGTTGTTGTTGTTGTTGTTTTTGTTATTATTATTATTATTATTATTATTATTATTATACATAGTTATTTTGGCTAATTTAATTATTCACGTATTTCATTGTTATTTTCTATGTCTATTTAATCCTCATCAAATAAAAACTATTAACATGAAACTCTAATTGAAATTTTCATTTATTGATGTGCATATGTAAAATATATTGTCATTTAATTATATGGCATTTTCTAACATCCTAGTATCCTATACTTATTAATGAAAATATATATATATATATAGTTTTTACAAGTGACATTACTAATATTTTTAAATATTTTATTTCCCTTGGTAATTAAGGACTACAGTGGTATATATATACATAAGGTCGGCCAATACATTCATGTTAATAACACTGACATATTCAACAACTAACAACAATATTTTTACCAATACATTTACCAACAAACATTACAATCTGATTCAACATGCATGCATTTATATATAATAAAAGAATAAGCTAGGGAAGGACAAAACCATACGTAGGAGAAGGAGAAATGGTGAGCAAGAGGAGTAGCGGCGACCACTTACAAACACGGCAGAGCAAGAAGGACCAAATGCTTGTATGGTCAAGAGCAGAACATGAAAGGATGCCTTAGCAACAGTATTATTCATATCACATGGTGTGTCATTACCTGGAGTTGAGAGGTGCACAAGAGAATGAGTGGTGGCTGCCTGGAATTGAGAGGAGGAAGAGTGGTGGTGCATGGTGTAGTGGTGTTAGGGTTCGCAAGAGAATGAGTAAGAGAGGAAAAGAGCTGAATGAACAAGAGTGTGAAATTTTTGGCATGAAAACAAGACCTGAATAAAATAAGAGGCAGAAGATTGGTGTTTAAATAACGGTTCATGTAATAACCATTATTAAAAGTTCTTTTAATAACAGCTCTTATAAGAACCGCTATTAAAACAACCATGTGAAATTTTTTTTTGGAGTTTTATGAATGGTTTTAACCTATAACCTTTATCAAAACTTCATCAATGATCCCCACATTCATTTTCACGCTTTTAGCAATGTTTTCAAAAACACTGTTATTAATGTGCTATTATTATTATTTCCCGTTTCTATAGTAGTAACCCACCGATAAGAGATGTTGCATTATGACATGATGATCATGTGACTTCAACCCACTCAATCTATTATCAAGAACATTCTTCCTCAAATTAGTAGCAAAACCATCAAGAAACTTCACATCTCTCAAAAAGTTAAGGAATGTTGCTTTATCATGTGATGAAAGTGCATATTCAGCAATAGGTTTCATTAGCTTATTCCCATCATTATAAAGATGTAGCTCGTGTCTAATTTTTATATCTGATAATTCACATCTCCCATAATCAGTGTCCTTTGAATCAGTAGTACCAAATAAAGTCTCAATCAAAATAGAAGAAACATTTTTCTCATATGTATCACATCTGAATTTTGGTTTAGCATAAGAATAGACTAATATGATAGTGTATAGAAGATGATTTTCTTCTTTCAATTCAATTCATCAACATTTCTCTTTCTCTTTCTAGAATATTTCCCATATAGGTGATCTCATAAGTAACTCAACTACATCAAGACATCAACAAGTGATAACTTTTGAGGAGGACTTCTTTTCTCAACCTTACCATTAGTTAATTTTCTTTTTCACATTGGATAATTGTTTGGAAGAAATCATCTATGCCTAATATATCCTATCTTACTTCTTAATCTAACAGATGGAGTGTCTTTATTACAACTAGGGTAGGCAAGATATCCTTACCTAATCCATCCTAAGATATATGATCAAGTAGGAAAATCATTGATAGTCTATAGCAATGTCACACACATTTTAAACACATGATTCTCAAAAACATCTCACGTATCTACTCCTACCACCCAAAAATCTTTCAATTCATCAACCAATGGTCTAAGAAACACATCAATATCCATCAAAGATCCATGACGACTGAGGATTAACAAGGTCAACATAAAAAATGGGTCTTTCATGCATAAGATGGTATAATTGCTACCCATGTTGTAGGTAGTCATAATTATCAGTCACATGTTATAATTTCACATGTTAACTTAAAATAAGGATCTAAGGTTTAATCCATTTAGCATGGGTAGCAATTAACATATGTCAAATGCATGTTGTAGGTAGTCATAATTATCAGTCACATGTTATAATTGCTACCCATGCTAAATGGATTAAACTCATCAGATGCTAACCCCAAACATACACTCCAAATATTAGTGGCAAAATTCAAATACTTCAAATTAAAATCTTTCCAAGCTTGTCCATTGGTGGGGTGTCATAGCACTCCTGGCCCCCCTAGAATGCCCAGTCAAATACCATCTTATGTCTTTAGCAGTGTGTTTGCAAGCATAAAACCTCTTCAATCTCTGTGTTAGAGGAAAGTACTACAACACTTTATGCCATATTATTTTCCCTTCATACGTTCATCAACCCATCGAGATGTCCCACATACTGAGCAACTATTTCTTTAGCATTTTCCTTCCAAAAAAGTACACAATCAAACCT
This sequence comes from Tamarix austromongolica, assembly GCA_039764185.1. Classification (NCBI taxonomy): domain Eukaryota; kingdom Viridiplantae; phylum Streptophyta; class Magnoliopsida; order Caryophyllales; family Tamaricaceae; genus Tamarix; species Tamarix austromongolica. Next base: position 27,169,956 of record CM077817.1, read on the forward strand.
AGACACGTAAATCAATTCATACCCTAAACTTAACTTACTCATCATCTTCTTAGCCTCATAATGCGATCTGAGCAACTTCTTTCCCTCTAAAAGAGCTACTTTCAACAACTTTAATAGTCCATCGAATGACTTATTACTCCATTTGTTCAACACCTTATGATGCATCAACTGTACTAAAAAGTTTAGAAAAGATAAATTCTTGCAACCAAGATATAATTCTATCTCCATCTCAAATAATTCTTCAAAATATTGATCCCCATCATTCCCCATACACCACCTAAAGTTTTTTTATCCCCTCTTTTAATAAATTTATCACCACCTAGGGGTTCATTATTAGCAATATCATCTGCGTGAGGCTCATGAGTACCACTTAACATATCACCCAAAATATGTGCCATCTCATCTCCTCTCTCCTCCTCAACTAATATTGACTCTATTTCACCACGGTATACCCATTTTTCATAAGTTAGCATAAACCCAAAGTGTAGTACGTGACTTTCAATTACACCAGGATGGTGACAAATATAATTGTTACAATTCTTACAAGGACAACAAAAATGCCCATCAGAATTTAATTAGACAATTTTTTTCCATTTCAATAAAAGCTTGAAGCCCATTCCAAAAGTCATCAAACTTACAATTCCATAACCTCATCCAACTCTTATCGATGGTCACCTTATCTGTTAAATTTCTTTCAAGTAAATAACTTTTACTTACTTTATCAATAATTATATTTAGCACCTACATAATTGGCAAAAAATCACAATAAACCTTAGATCCTTATTTTAAGTTAACATTAACTTTATTTCATTTCTTTTAATTTCACAAGGGTTCAACTATGTAAAATTAAAAAGTATCAAGGATTTGATTTTTTTTATATATCATTTCATTAATTATAAGGTTAAAGATTAATATGTTACCTTAAATTTCTTAATAACTAGGTTCAAGCATACCTATTAATTATTTTCTATGGTGAAGACATAAAAAATCAAAACAATTTCATTTAAACTTATTAATCACTCTCTATTGTCATAAACCTTTTTTAATTTTCATATTTGTTTGATGTATTATCATGACCATTAATTATTATTATTATTATATAATAGCAAATGAAAATGAAAATTTCTAATTATTTATCTCTTATCTTATTTTTATTATTTATCATTTTTTAGTAACAAATATTAATTAAATCTAACAGGCTCATCAAAAAAATAAAAATTACATATCACTAATTTTAAAGTCTACTAACATGCTACTTCTAAAAACATATACACATACTAAGATACTACTATATATATATGAATTACCAGCCATAAATTAATACATACTAATATATTTTCTAATCTAACATGCATAGTAACAACTATCTACATTATATAATCTAATTATACACATAATCTAACTATAATAATCGAATACATAATCTAACTATAATAATCGAATACCTCAATTATACAAAACCTAGTGAATCAATTATACAAAACCAAACTACAATAATCTAATAAACCAATCAAACCCAAACTACAATAATATAATTAAAAAATTATTTTAATTTAAATAATATACAAATATTACCATAAAACAAATAAATACTTAATAATTATACCAAATTAATGCTGTAGGGTTGCTTGGCAATGCTTGGTGGCAGCGCAACTCAACTCGATGGTGGTGTGATGGTTGTTCTCCAATTACAACTAAAAAGTCATAATTAGATAATCTTAAACCAAATAATACGTAAGAAACAAACATTAAAAGCATACAAACCTTGAAAAAAATGGAGAAGAAGGATGAAAAATGATAGGAAATAATGGCGAGAATTTTGCTGATAAAAGAGAGTGCAAATCAAAGATGAAAGAGGAAGACTCCAAATAAAGAACTAGGGCTCACAATCAGGCATATAATAGGCCCTTAATACCGACAATTTTAATTGTTGATATTAAGCCTTTTAGCATTAGTATTAATACCAACCAATTTAGATGACGTCATGTCCCCCGCCAAAAGAAAAATAAAACTCTTAATATCGGTAACAAATCATCGATATTAAGCATTTATCGTCAGTAATAAGTAATTTTTTATTACTCCGTTCCTTGGCGGCATATTTGTAATACCCTGTATCTTTAAAATTTAATTTTATTAAGTTTAAATATTTAATTAGCATAATTTGATGTAAACATTTAATTATTTTAATTTTGATTTTTTTTATCTATTTATCGATGATTTTGACTTCATATTTAAATTTAATTAATCATTGTCGTTGTGGATAATTCCAGACAAATTTGTTCACGACCATAATTTTATTATATTCATATGATTTCTATTTTTAGTTAAAAATATGTATTTCCATTCTTTCTTGTATTTTGATTTTGAATAATTTATATTTTTTTTTATTATAACTTTGTTGTGTGATTACGAATTTGTTTTGGAGTTATATTTTGTTAACAAAATATATTATTTAAATTATAAAATTTTGTTTAAAATAGTCAAATTTATTTTAATGATTTTATCCATATAAAATATTTTTAACTTTGAATTTATTCGTTTCCAAGCTTGTTAAGATGTATGGAAAATTTTAAATTAAAAATATTTTCGGAGCTTATTTATTAATTTATTTCTGAAACTAATTTTCTTCCATTATACCCTTTTTGGTTTGCAAAATACCAGTTCAGAATTCATTTAAATTAGTCTCGGTCTATTAGAATTTGATTTAAATATTTTCTTATAAGGTTTTAAATATTTTTTTAGGTCCTATAATATATATTCATAAATAATATAGATGTTTGCTTTCGTTGGTAATTTCTTCCGAAAACTTTTCCAAAATTCTTTATATAGCTCTTATATCGATTTTATATGTTCGGATCCTTACAAAATAATTTTTTGTTAAATGAATTTTAGCTAAATCATCTATTAATATTTTTAGATTTGATTGTGTATTTGTATTTGCAAAAAAAAAAAAAACCCCACTGCCCTCCCCCATTCCTTTTTTCTTTTCTCTCTTCTCTCCCTCTTTTCTTTTCTTCTTTCCCCAACGTGTTTTCTCTACACCAAACCCTAGCCCTCAAATCCTTTCTCCCTAAACAGCGCCCCACCTCCTCCATCGACCGGCCACCACAACACCACTCCATTTGCCCAACACCGGCACCCTCCGCTAGCAAGTCCATCATACAGCAGCCACAACGAATGCAACAATAGTGGTGAGAAGCATCGACTGGCAGCTATAGGTCGCGCTACCATGTCTGGCCACGGCGAACTCAGCTGGCTGCTGGCGAGCAAGGGTCGACCTCCGACGAAGCTTCCCCAATATTCACTCTTCTCAATTTGCAACTCTTTGTTTGGTATAAATTTTTGAAAACCCTAACCTTTGTTTTGATTAATTTGGTATGAATTAGCTTATGATAAACTAAAATGGTTGTTTAATTATGTATATATATGTTGTATGATTGATTTAGAGTAGTTAATTATAGCGTATATGGTTGATTTGTCAAAATTAAAATTTTGACCTAATTATGTCAACATTTTATGGATTCGTTCGATTAAGCTATTTTTTATAAATTGATTATACAATATGCTATAAAATACATCTAATTTCATATTGGAATCCTCAATTTGAGAAATTTATACAAAATTAATCGGAATTGAATTTCAAGGTCAAAATCCATGTGTGACGAAATTGGATTGCATAATTGAGTTGTTTCGCTCAATTGATTTTACAAAATCCTTTGAAATGTATTTAATTTAATATTGAAAGAGTTAATTTGGGAAAATTATATGAAATTGATTGAAATTGGATTTTTAGGTTAAAACTCTTGCGGATCTAAATTGGATTGTGAAATCAAGTTATTTTATTCAATTAATTATAAAATTTACATTAGAATACATTTAATTACAATTTCAAACCATTAATTTATATATTTTAGTAAGAATTGACCGAATTTGCATTTTGAGCTCAAAAACCATAATTGTACTAAATTGGGTATTTCTTTTATTAGTTTTGATCAATTGATTATATAATATGTCATAAAATATGTCTAATTGTATTTCTAAACATTCCATTTAAATAAATTAATACAATTTAATTGAATTACATTTTTTAGCCTAAAACCCTAGATTTCAAATGAATTTATGACATTAGTCATTTGTATAGTTGTTTTTCTAAAATTGAATTTATAGAAATAGTTGTAATGAACTTAATTGCATTTTAACACCTTCAATTGGAATTAATTGATTTGAATTATCTAAGTTTGTGTCTTGGACTTTAAAAGCCTAATTTTGGAAACCGATTGTCTTGAAATGACTACTTGGAAGATTATTTCCTTGAAATTGATAATCTAGATTGATTTAAAATTAGTTTAGTTATAGTCCTAAGCTATCAACTTTAGGAAATCAAATTTTATTAGTTGGGTTGCAGTTTGGACTTAAAAACCCTAATTTTCAGAGATGGCTTTACAAAAATGATTTGCTTAGGCTTTTTACACCAAGTAGATTTCTAGTTTTTATTTAAAATCATTTGAATTGTATTTTTATGTTATCAGGTTGGATTGATTATCTAAAAATGGTTGATTTGTCTCTTTGGTCATAAAACCTAATGAGTATGCTATTTCCGACAAAATTAACTTAAAATCTAGTATCCCTTCATTGGCTTTTCAAATCAATTTAAAAATCCCCAAGTGATATGTGTTAAACCCAATTTGATTAATATTTAATCTTAAATCTTAATAGAGCTACACTTTTGAGTCTTAGATTTTAGACATGTTTACCAAGGAAGATCATTTATGTGTCCTTGTGTTGATTTAATTATAATATTTGAATTATTGATCGATAAGGTAGTTTCAAACTTAGTTTTTTTATATTTCTATTGGCAATCTAAGAAAACTTTCTTATGAATTATTGAGCTCTCAATAGCTCTCTCTCTTTCTCAAATTACTTAGCTAGCTTTGGATTTAGGTAAGTCATTACTTACCTTTATGGCAGAATCTGTATGTATGTCTACTTGAAGTAGAAGGTGATGAGTATGCTTAATGATTATTTAATTATGTGAAACGTATATTGTGTTCTTGTGTGGTAATTGTATGTATGTATGAGTTTATAGCCTCAATGCAAACGCGTGTTAGTATGACTCTTAAATATTGTATGCATGGGAGTATGTGAAAGGTTCAGTATGTAATACCCCATTTTAATAAATCCTTAATTTAAATATCCAAAAGTTAAAATTTGATTAGTATGTGTGATTAATCATGTCTCGTTATTGTGAGTAAGCCTATAATTATTAAATTGTGATAATAATTTGGGCTAGTGTATTTATAATTAGAGGAAGATAATAATATATAACAGTAATAACAACGATAATAAGAATAGTATCGATAATGATCAAAATGATAAGGATGGTAATAACAATAGTCTTATAATAATAACACTCTTGAAATAGTAGTAGTAGTAGTAGTAGTAGTAGTAGTAGTAGTAGTAGTAGTAATGATAATGATCATAATAGTAATTGTGAGAATAATGGCATTAACAAATCATTGGATGGGTAGGATTCTTCCTTGGTATTTAATAAACACTTAAAATACTAATGCTATTTGTTATTCTTGTTAACTAATTACTAACCCAATCCCATCATTATTTCACCTCTAAGCATAGCCTAATCAATCCTAAACCCCCCTCTCAGCATGTCCTTCTCCCCCCATGGAGCCTATTTTTCTTTTCTTTTCTTCATGCATGTGCACACCTCACCTTACTATTCCCTATACCCCCTGCCTATCTTAGCAACCAACCAGCCATGTAGTCCCTTCCTATTCCCCAAACACACCCCATCATTCTCCTGCTATCCCCCTTCCCCATGCCACCACAATCCCTAGCAGCCCTAACCAACCGACCACACCTGCAACACCAGCCATGCAAACAGCCCAACCCCCAACCAATCGGGTAGCTTTTCCTCTCCCCCATGCCTGTACACACGCACGACTCTCCCATCTTAGCCATCCAGCCATCCTTCCTTCCCCACGCAATAACCTGCACTCTAGCTCGGCGTGTAGCTCCCCTTCTCCCCATGCACACGACTCCCCCTACATCATTCTCCCCTACATCGTCTAGCCCAGCCAGACCCTACAACCGCCCCTCTTCCTCATGCACGCCCCATCATTCTCCCTACTATCCCCCTTCCCTTCTTCGGCTCGACCTATAGCCTCTTGATAGATGAGATTTATCGATTATTTTCATGTTTAAAAACATCATTTATCTCTCATTAATTCTATTAGATTTAATCTTTTCGTCGAGTTTTCCTCCTTTGAATAGATTTTACAGGAAAGGAAAAAATTGAAGAAATTCAAGGAGAAGTCATTGAAAAGAAGAAATCAAGTAGAGAACACATCAAGAAATGTTGAATCAAGGAGAGCAAAGTTAGAAAGGGAACAAATACATCCAAAGAAGCTAAGCTGAAACTTTCAAAGGAATTGAGTGGAAAGATAAAAAACATGGCACCCCCGTGTTTCATAAACAGGGGCCGTGTTATTTATCTCGAGCATCGATCTTTAAATCCTTGTCAGTAGAGCAGTTGGAAGAAAACACAGGGGTCCCGTGTTTCTATTTAAAAATGTGTAACTGTCCGCGCGACTTGTTTCTGATAAATTTCTATCTAAGAACAGGGTTCGGGACAGAGAGGGAGAGATCGAAAACAATTGGAATGTATTTTTCTTCCTTTATTCCTCTATAATATACATGTAATGCACAATTCCAACTTTTTGATCTTCTTGAATTCTGGTGATGATTTGACATTCTACACTTCAATTGATAAGTCTTCTCTATTCCTTTATAAATTTCAGTATCTTCATTTTTGTTAAATCTAAGTAGATTTTCTATAATTTTATTTGTGTTCACTATATTATCATCTAATTGTTTCAATAATAGAATTCGTGAATGTGTTGTTGTTATTAATTTTCAAGATTTGTATGTAATTGTGTGAATTGTAAATATGCAGATATTTGGGTAATTTGAACAGGGTAGAATGATTTGAGGATGGAATTTTATCCTAATTACCCTTTCATATTTTAAATGTTTGATTCTAGATGAAGTTTAATTGAATTAATGGATTGAATTGAATGATTCTGTATCATAGATTAAGATTTTGAACTAATTAGATTGATCACCTATTTAGTTTAGAACTTAATCTTTGCTAAGACAATGAAATTAACCCATATTTGTTAATTAATTTGTCTATAGTAGCAAGAAGATTAATTATTAATCTTATCCATTAATTCGTGCAATTGGATAATCCGAGCTTTTGTGATTATGATTGTAGTTGGCTGCTTCCCGTTCATAATGCTACCATTAATTGAATCTAGTGTTCGTAACCTAGGTTATTAAATAGTTAGAAAATAAATTGAGAGCATATTCAATTTATTAAGGTTGAGAGGAAGTATAGGAATTTGTTATTCTAAATTTCCTAAGTCAACATTAAATTATTTAGAATCATACATCTTATTTGAATGTTTGGTATTTTAATTCCATCATCAATTCATTCCTTCCCTATTTGTCAATTAGTGATTAAGATTTAGTACAATTAGATTTAGTATTAGAATAAATGAAATTTTATAAATGGGGTTGTAACATCAATAACAAAATTAATGATTAAAACGTCATTCCTTGTGGGTTCGACTCCTTATTGCCATATACTACGTATTTGGGATTTAGGATTTATTTAAATTTGTTGTATTCACGACAGTGCATCACCTCTCCTCCTTGAAATACCCCAAAAAATATTTATTTTAAGAAATATAATTAAATAAGGATTTATTAGCGAATTGATTTAATTAATTATTTTATTTGGAATAGGAAGGATTTATTTCGGGCAAATTAATAAGAATTTATAAATATTTTTATAAAGGAAAATTTGGGCTTTTTGCTAATTAAAAAGGAATTTAGGAAAAGTCTTTTAAAAACCCTAAATTAACCTAAAAAGGAAATTTAATATTATTTTATTGAAATATTTTTATCTAAATACCCAAAATATTCTTTTTCTTCCCTCTTTTTTCTTTCTTTTCTTTCTTTTTCTTTCTTTTTTTCTTTTTCTCTTTCTTCTCTCACCGATTGGGCCTGCCATGCGGCCTAATCCCTTTTTCCTTTCTTCTTTCCTCCCCCGGCCTAGCGCCGTTTCTTTCCTTCTTCCCTGCGGCAACCAAACACTACATTTTGTGCCTTCTTCCTCTGAAACACCGTGTCTCATTTATGAATGTTATAATGAGCGCCGACTGGCCCAGTTCTTCTCTTTTTCTTTTCTTTCTCCCAGCCGCCGGTTCACCTCCGTCTTCCTCCTTCCTCCTCCATCATCGAGCTACGCCTTAGAAGGTCTGAAAATGGCGCCACCAGCAACGCGTGTTTTGACCGACCATTTCTCCCCTCTTTATCTTCCCCTTGACTCGCAGATGAGCTTGGTATAATTTTTTTCCTCATCTCTCGCTCAATTCCTCCCTATTCTCTCGTGAAGGGTTGACCCCAACCAAAATTTTGCCGGCCGATTAATGCCATCGGCTACCCCAAACCCAGCATACAAAACCCTCTTACCGACCTCTAAAACCCTACCATTCCCTCTAAACTCTATAAATACCCTTGGTTTGTGTGATTTCGAGATTTCTTTTCCCTGAAATCCTAAGAGTTAACCTGTGCACCACCATGACTTCAGACGAGCCGTCCGCCGCCATTAGCCAACTTCACCGCCACCTCTACCTACCAAAATCTTCCTTGCGTCACCCTCTAGCTAACTGAGCCACCCATCTCCCTCGATTCTTCTCGCATGAGCCACCACAGCCGTGCGAAGTCCCCTGCCCAGCAAACTAAAATTTTAACCCCCGCAACCCTCGAGCCACAGTCCGCCACCACATCTGCCACTCCTACGGCCTTCTACACCACCCAAAAGCTTCTACTACTTCTCCTCCACCTAGCCATAACCTTCTTTTCCCTTTTCTCCTTCTCTTCCCCTCTTTTTCTTCAACCTTTACCTTCGGCCGCCACCTCTGCCGTCGTGCACCACTACCCTTTGCCGCGCCACCACCCTCACTTTACTCCTCTCAGCCTAGGCTACCACCAGCACCTCAACCTCCACCTTTATTCTCAAACCTTAATTTTTCCCCTTTTTACCCTCTTTTCCGGCCACCACCGCTACCGTTGTGCACCACCGCTAGTGCAACCCATCTCCGCCGACTCAAGGTGAAACCCTAGACCCTCTCAGCCTTTCTTTCCTATTTATTGTAATTTATTATGTTTTTATTCCAATTTTTAAGATTTATTTGATTATTATCATTATTATTATTATTGTTATTAGATGTATTATTATTGATAAATTTTATTGGCAGGGTTGAGATTATTCTTGAGTTAATTAGGTGGTTAGTTTTGAATTATAATTATTTATTTGTATTATTATACGTTTATTATCATTATAAATATTATTATTAATATTAGTATTATTAGTATAATTATTTTATTATTATTGTAATTATTTAAGGAGGGCAGAGACCTTAATTTTTAATTAAGATTCGCACCCTTGTATTTTCATTACTATTTTTACTATCATCATCATCATCATCATCATCATCATCATCATTATTATTATTATTATTATTATTATTATTATTATTATTATTATTATTATTATTATCTTTATTATTTTTAATTTTATAAGTAATATATGTTATTAATATTATTATTACTATGATTGAATAGTACATTCATTATTTGGAGGTAGGGTCGAAAACCCCACCTTGTAATTTTAGGCTTATATTATTATTATTATTATTATTATTATTATTATTATTATTATTATTTCTATTATTATTATTATTACCAATATTTTATTGTTATTATTATTATTACTACTACTACTACTACTAATATTATTATTATTATCTTTACTAATATTATTTTGGTGAAGGGTAGAACCCTTATATCACCATTCGTTTTAAGTTACATTAGTATTATTATTAGTATTTTTAGCAGTATTTTGTATAGTAATTTTAGTATAGTATTATTTTAATTAAAAACCAAGTCTTAGCTAGGATAAGTTAGTAAATAATAGTATTTTTAGGAGGGGACCTAATTCTAGTATTTTGCCCATAATAGGTGAGCCCAGTCAAAGCCCTCAAGAGGTATAGGAGCGTGCTCCAAGACCGGTGACATTTTAGGTAAGGAAGTACTAAGGTCGTTTGTGTAATTATGTGTTTTATATGTCATGCATGACATATGATGTGAATTATAATGTCGTTTATGTGTATTTGTATATCTAACATATGTGTAGCATGATATGGAGTTAAGGTGAGATTGTACATTAATTTGTGGCATGTGTATTATATGTTGGAGTTGTGATATTATTATATGGTGTGGCCCATAAGACATGCATGATAGGGTTTGTACAAATATGATGGGAATTTCATAATGTTTGCATGGAATTGGGGGTTGGCGTGGAGTTAATGTTTGCATAGAGTTAATGTTTGCATGCATGGTGGTATTAGGGTTTGCATGGTGGTATTAGGGCATTCATGGTGGTATTAGGGTTGCATGGCGGTATTAGGGTTTGTATGGTGGTATTAGGGTTTGCATGGTGGCATTATGGTTGCATGGTGGTATTAGGGTTTTGTACGGTGGTATTAATGGTTGCATGGTGATACTAATGGCTATATGGTGGTATTAGGGTTGCATGGGAATAGGGTTTGCGTGGAGCTAGGGTTTGTATGGGAGTTAATGGTTGCATGGGAGTTAAGGTTTACAAGGAAATTAGGGTTGGTGATGGTTTCCATGGTATGGTTTGGTCAACTAGGGTTTGGAGGATGAGAATAGTAGGAGTTGGTCATGCATGTCTGGGCGAAATTTTTGAATAAAATATTTAAGACATTAACTATTTAAAGTGAAAGATTATTGAGCTAGGTCCAGACCGATCCACCGGTTAGGAATAGTGGTGTGGACTATTGTCCCGCAATTGACTGACCCAACGGCAATAATAGTGGGGTGACCTTGAGCTCAATTAACACAAACCGGAGTTTGCTAAAGTACTTAAAAGACACTAATTACTTACCGTGGAATACCATGTGAGCAGGAACCAGACCGATCCACCGGTCAGGAATAGTGGTGTGGACTATTTTCCCTCAAGTGACCGATCCACCGACGAAAAAATAGTGATGTGGACTATTATTCCACAAGTGATTGGCCCACCGGCTAAAATAGTGGGGCATTCTTGTACTTACATGGATTTGATAAAAGGCATGGTGTGTTTCGACTTCCAATAAAAGATTAATTAAATAAATTAATCTGGACTAATTGGGCCTTTATGTGTGGGCTTGATCATTTCTTTTAAGTTATATAAATCTCTTCATGACCTTATGTACTATATATGTGAGTTTGAAAGTGTAAGTTGAATATTGTCTTGCATGATTTTATATACTTATGTGTTGGCCTTAGTATTCGGTTACTCAGTACGTAGCGTATTGATCACCCTTTTCATGGGTGCTGCTCATTCCCACGAGCAGAAGGCCCGTCTGACTTATTGTAGGTAGGAGATGCTTATTTCGATGCTATTGATGTCTATGGGATATCAAGTGGGGCCGAGTGATGATTGGGCTGGATTCAATATCCTAGGAGTGGCGTGGCCAGTCTTTCTTTTGAGATTATTACTCGTGTTATCTTTTAATTATGTTTGGGCCTACATAAATAATTTTATTATCATTGTTATTTTTATTCCATAGAAAACAATAGCTAGTATTTTGAATTATGTAAAGACTTATGCGTACTCTGATTTCTGTTTTCATGAAGTTGGATTATTTAATAATGTTATGTGTAATTTTTCTTAGCCTTAGCATCCCCAGAATTTACGGTTTTAAATTATAAGTCTTGTTTTAAAAAGAAAATGTGTAAATTTTGGGGGTGTTACACTCCTCCCCTCTCCCTTTCGATTCTCTCCCTTCTTCCTCCTACAATTCCCTTCCTTCCTTCTCCCATTCCAGTGCCGAGTGTCCCCTTGCCTGCAGCCTCCAACTTGCTTGCATCACTGAGCCAACTACTAAGAACGGCCCAATCTACAGCCCTACCAAGCCTCCCTCTCCCCTCATGCATTACCTTACCGAGCAGCAGCTCCCTCCGACGTAAGTATCCTCCCCTCCAACGTGTGTGGTACATGGTAGTGCCATGTACCCGCAGCCTTGAATAATCCCCTAAGCTTATTTTGGCATTAGTTCTCATAGGCTATTATCTAATTATTTTATCTAGTATAGATACTAATGCATTCATAGTTATGGGGATGGTGTTATTAATTTTTAGGTGATCCCAACCTTGTGTAAGGTGTCCTTGGAAGAGGCTTTCTATGGTATTATTTTTATAGCTTGGAGGTAAATCCAACTAATCCTTAGATGGTAGGATTTTGTGTGAAAATGATAGGTTAATTGTCTAGGATAAAAATTATGCTAGGTTGAGGTTATCAAATAATTTGTATTTTTGCTAAAAAATGAAAGCATGCAGTTGCTCATCTTGGTGTAAATTTTATGATGCATAGAATAATATATGTTGCCATGTTAACATCTAATGACTCATACATGCCTAGGTAGTACTCTAAAAGTTAGAGTGTATGCCTATGACAACATATACGGATTTTTGCTAAAGAGAAATGTGCATGTTTAGGGTTAGGGTTCAACCGAAAATTGTTGTGTTATATGCTAGGCCTACTAATGAGTTAAATGTGTTCCTTGGGTAATTTAGATAAATTTGGACGTATAGCATGTTAGCTTTAGAGTATAAATGTGTTTCAATGATGATTATTATGTGTCGCATGTTCTGGGGATAGAAATATAAATTTTGCATACCATGATTCATATCTGCAAATTATTTGTGGAATTTGCATGAATAGTGTGATATGCTAGAATTGCATGCTAGGGTTGTATATGTGTACTATGTTATGTCTATGCTTAAGGGTAATATGGTCTTTTGCAGTACCAAAGAAATTTATTGTATGATAAACTAATATTAGCTATTCTACTTTAGCATTTCATGACAAATATCCTATAGGGACAAATCTAGTAATAAAATGAAGGAAAATGCGGTAATTATAGGTTGAGGGCATTTTGGTCATTAGGGCAAAAATGTGATTCAAAACGAATAATTGGACTAGTTGACTTAAGTGTTGGCCTTACAATAATTTTGGAAATAATTGAACAAATGGATTGAATAGCTGGATTGGATAATTATTCAGGCTAGGGCATGATGCCTAACCCTAAGTCGTGTTGGCTTAGAATTGTTGCGACTCTCGTGGTCCTTTAGATTTGAAATTGGATGGTTGATTATTGTGGAGACCCTCGTGGTCCCTTGGTTGATTGATTGATGGCTAAATTGTACTGTTATGGACCTTGGTGTTCTTGAATTAATAACCTAGAATTTCATAAGACACTAACCACTTAAAGATGAAGACTTGAGTTTGGAAAGGAATCTCGTGCCTCGAATTTGGCCCCCGAGTGCATAGTTGAGCCTTCGGGTCAAGGGGCCCACTTCTGCTCTATAGGTATTCCATATACCCTATAGAGGGTACGCGTACTTAAGGAATTGGGTTTTGAGGTTTTACTATGGGCGATTGTTATGTTGTGTGACTTCCTTGGTGAGCTTTACCCTGGAATTGAGTGAATTGATTTGGCAATACCTCTTTGATGATCATTGTCTTGGATATGGGATTGTATTCCACTAGAAGATTGATATATGAATGATATAACTGGATTAAACACCCACCATAAGACATCTGTAATAATTGGACTAGGTGTGGCTTGAACTTGGTTGGATTACTTGGAATATCAATAACTTTCCCCGTTATGTTTAAAGTATGATTGTTAACATCTTGAAATGGTTGTGAAATTCGAAGCATGTCTTTCAGTACCCTTGCTAGGAATTTTTCATCTAACTAGTATTGTCAACTGTAATGTAGATTCGTGTTATGAAACTTGGTTTTGCATGTGATTGTCTGTGTTTTGTTAGAATCCCTTATTTGTATGTTAATTGCAATGTGGGTATGCTACCTCTCCGGAGGCGTTGTGATTTACTTAGTACGAGGAAGTCATACTGATACTATCACTTTTTAGAGGAATGCGTTCGTGGCATGCAGTGGCTAAAAGATTTTGAGGAGCATCATCCAGATGACTAGTTAGACTAAGGGAGTGAGTGGACCCTATCCCTATTCCCCTTTTTCTTGTAATATTTTGGTGGACTAGATGATTGTAAGGGCAAACCACTGTCGGACCTTCGTGTGCCCTTATTGACTGTTTTTCTCAAGCTCCTATGTCACTTATTTATTAGATGATCTTATTGTATGGATAATCTCGTATTTGAAAAACCTTTGTTTATGTATCGTATTTCTCTCGCTTTTGTTTGATCTGACTTGTTTTGAGCCTTAGCACTTGACATAAGGAAGGTGAGGAGACCAGACTTATGTTGAGTGTGGCGGTAACACCCACTATTTTGTAATTATCGCTTCCGCAAAACAAAATTTCCAAGTCATGATTTGGGGGTGTTACAGAGTATGATTATGTGGTTAACATGTCCACCTAATTATGAAATATTGGGTGATTTTGGAGTATTTTCTAATGTGCCTAAATTGTAATCGGTTTAGAAAACTATATCTATGGTTAAGTATGGATTGAAATTATATGATACCTTATGATGTATTTTATGCCATGGAATTATTCAAACGCCACCTAAAATTATTAGGCTCTAACGCCACGTAAAATTATTCGACCTTAGTACCACATGAATTGGTTTGGCTTTAACGCCCTTGGAATCAATCAGTTTTAACACCACTTGGATTGGTTCGGTTGTAACGTCCCTTGGACTGGATCAGCTTTGATGCCACTTGAAATTAATTGGCTTTAATGCCACTTAAAATTGAGATACTAATGGAAATATATTGTGTTGATGGAAGTGAGTTAAGTGTTATTATATGGGCCTGATCTATGATTGGTTGAATCTTTAAATAAAACATCAATCACTTAAAATGAAAGATCTTGAGTCGGAAGTTATACCACTCAGAGTAGCTATCCGAGTTAGGTTTCGTATTCACTTGGTGCTATTTCGATATTTTTTTCTCTTTTGTGATCACGGGTGCCTTACGAGGTCCAGAAAGGCCCTCTTCTACTCTATAGATGTCTCGATATATTTCAGCCCTAGAGGGGGCATGCATACTTAAGTGATTAGGTGTCATATTTATTGGTGGTATGGTTACGTTTCTAGGTGGGACAGCTAGGGCTAGTACCGTTCGAGTATGAGATTAGTTGTTACGATCTATTTGAGTCTCCGTCCTCAAGATAATATAATTAAATGGTTTTTATCATGATAATAAAATATAATAATGAACTATTCTTGCTAACTCATGGACTTTATATTTCATTTTCCTATGCATGTCTCTTAGTTTTCTCCCTTACAAAAGTGGTACCAGATGACGTATGTTTGTACCCAATTGTCACATGATCTATTATTTGAACTGCATATGGGCCTTGTGTGCAGAATAATACCTTCTAGGGTAGTGTGTGTTACTTAGCATGTGATCGTGATTTCTTGTACACTTGTACCCAATGTATTGTCATGTCTAGTCATGTATTCATAAGCATGAATCCATGACCCCATGTTTTATTGTATGTATCACATGTATAATCGAGCATGAGTTATTATATGAGTAGAATATGTATCGCATGTATAATCGAGCATGAGTTATTATATGAGTAGAATGGTGTATGTATCACATGTATAATTGAGCATTAGTATTGTAAGTTAAAGATCACTAAGTCTTGTGTGTATCATGTTTCCTTCCATGAGTTAGGTAGTCATAATTTACTCAGTATTGGACTCGTATTGATACTACCTTGGTTGGTAATGGGTTCTACGATGATCCACTGATGGTGGGAAGCAGACCTCTTTTGCAGGCTTGAGATCGGATGTTATTGTTGAGTTCAAGGCTTGGCTTGAGAGAGTTGGCAATTCAGAGTTTGATCCATCAAGATTTGTCTTTATTTATCTATATTTACTTTTGAAAATTTTCAAGTGTCGTATTAAAATTTCAAGGGTGTTGTAATTGAATTTTAACTTTTCATTACTTTGATAAGCTTTTAAAATCTAAGGTTATTTCATAGGTTTCTGCTGATTTATTCAGCGATGATTTTTTTTTCAGTGAAATTGTTCACTTGTCATCTACCTATGGATATCTCATTGTGGGAGTTTATCCTCACGGCATAGACGTTGTTTGAATTTTTATTGGATAGGCTTTAGCCTTCCATCTAGCATGGGGTAGATGGTGGACATTGATCTTGTGTTAGGTGTGGCGGTAATATTCCCCAAATTCTATTTTAGCTTCCGCATTATTCTTTTAAACGAATTTTTTTAGAAGTAAATTTTGGGGGTGTTACAATATTTTCCTCCTATTTCTTCTGACTAAATATTTCTTGCTTATTACCGACGATAAATCATCATTATTAAGGACAATGTCATCGGAAATAAGATTTTTATTTATGTTCGGTGGTAATTTTCCCTCTATAGGCTTTCAATGAAATATATTGCTTATTACCGACGATAAGGATCATCGATATTAAGAAATAAATCGGTGGTATTTATTTCCCTGACATTTTAATAAAAAAAATTAGGGAAAAATTTTGGCACCACTTAACACGAACGATAAGTATCATCGGTATCAAGATTTTTTCTACCTTTTTTTGGGAAAAAAATAAATATGTCATCTAATCTAACACCGATGATTGGTTATTGTCGGTATTAAGATCGTTGATGTTAGGCCTTTTTCTTGTAGTGAATGCACATATGTTAAGGAAATAATGACAACAAAATAAAGAGAAGAAGAAGAATGACGGTAAATGGCAACAATAAAGGCGATTGGTGGAAAATGAGGACACAAGAGGCAACAATTGTGGAAAGGGTTGAGAAGCAGTTCGACTTGTTGTTGGTATATCTTAGTATTAGTGTGAAAGTAAAAGTTTGAATCAAGTTATGGTTGAAGAATGAAGACAAGTAAAAAAAATTGAAAATAGGTATAGTTCAATGATTCTTGGGTAAAACAATTACATATACCCTTAAGAAAATCACTTGAGGTATAAATGACAATTTATTTTTGTCATCGCCGTCTATAATCTTTCCCAATTAATGATTATTAAAACAAAAAATAGACGGAAATTTTGCATGAAATTGTTGTTTATACACTTAGGATTTTTTATTTATTTTTTAATGTGTAGGTGAACGTCTTCTAATAGAATCATTGTCAATACATTTCGCCAATGAATGACTTTTAAAATAAAAAATAGGCGGTGGTTATAATGTTCCAACCGGTGTCTATACCCTTAATTAGTATTCATCTTTTTTAGATTCTTGTTTTTTTAAGGGGAGATGTTATATATTGTCATCTTTATCAAAACAACCTTATATAAACTGTTATATGTTTTTATTCCTGTAGCAATGATTCTAAAAATGACAATGGATAAATCGTCAACAGATATATCCGTCCACGAAATTATGCTTTTAGCGGCTTATATATGTTCTTTTTAAATTTCCTGCTGCTAGTTAAGTGCAACAAATTTTGTCGGCATTATGTGGGTACCATTTTCACCAACATTGGTAGAGCACTTTCGATAAGGGTTGCAAGATCTAAGCGAAATGTCGACAAATAAAAAAATGACAAAAGAACGAATGAACTGGAGAGCAAATAGCTAATTCTGAAAAAAAAAAAAAAAAAAAAAAAAAACAGAAACAAAGAAATGAACATTTTCTACTAAAACGGTAAACTAATTTACACATATTTCATGCAAAAACCAGAAAGCACTTGACCGGAGATAAAAGGGGGCCTGATTATGACACATCCACCATGATGTAGCTCAGACAGACCCCCACCATGGAGCTTTAAATTACTTTACTTAATTTTTTATTTTTTTAATATCTCCTTCTGATTCACCGGCTTTTTTAGTTTAGGGTTTCCTCCCCACATCCCCATAATCAACGATTTGCATGACCAAGACTTTGTATTATAGCTCTATTAATGCACTATAGCTAGGCAAATAAAGAGCTTCATTGTTAAGAAAAGAGACATATATAATGCCCTTAATTTTTTTTAATAAAAACAAAAAGAGATAGTGAGTGGAGAGGAAAAAGAAAAACAAACAGAAAAGAAGCAAACTTATATTGCCTTCTTTAGCATGCTTTATCTTTCCTTCTCGTATGCTTTCTCCTTCTCCATCTCTAGCTAGTTCTCATATCGATTTCTCTCTCTTTCCTTTCTTTTCTCTTTTGTTCTGTAATCTCTCTTACTTGTTTTGATGTGATTCTCCACCATATATCCAAACAAATATCCCTTCCCATCAAAACTTTACAAAAAGAGGAGAGATAAATCAAATTAAAGTTAGCCATGGTTTTTGAATCAGTTCCAGTCTACTTGGATCCTCTTAATTGGCAACAGGTAAAATCTTTAACTCCTTTTTATTTTTCTTCTCCCAATTTCTTACTTTGCTAGGCTCCTTAACCTAAAAAGGACAAATTCATCAAAAGCCAAAAAAAAAAGAAAATTTCTCACCCCTTTTGAGATATGCTGCTACTACTACTTTGTTGAATTGTGTTGCTTTAGTCCTATTGATTATTGTTATTATTTTATATTTATTCTTTACCTTATTTCTATGTTCTGGGAATTGGATTTGTGCAGCAACTGAATCAGCAACAGCAAAACATCACAGCTGATAATTCAATCCATCAATTACCATCATGTCCAACACCAGCATCGCAGCAGCAGCATCAGTTCAATGCCAGTGGTGGCAGCCTTGGTGGCCATATGGGCAACGGTAGCGGCGGCAATATGCTGGGGTCGATTAGGCCAGGTTCTATGGTGGATAGAGCCCGGCTAGCAAAGCTGCCTCTACCGGAAGCGGGTTTAAAATGTCCGCGATGTGAATCCACCAATACCAAATTCTGCTACTTCAACAACTACAGCCTATCGCAGCCACGTCACTTCTGTAAGGCTTGTAGACGTTATTGGACTAGAGGAGGGGCTCTCAGGAGCGTTCCGGTTGGCGGTGGGTGTAGGAGGAACAACAAGAGAAGTGGTAAATCAAGTCGCAGGTCGGGGTCTCCGGTTAGTACGATGGAACGGCGGGGAGGAGGAGGAGGTGGCGGTATTGGCAGTAGATCAGGTGGATTGAGCAGCAGCACAACTCATGATCATCATCATCGCCTTAACACTGCTACTAGCGGTACTAGTCATTTGGCTTTTCATCCACCACAATTAACATACTTACCCTCTTTTCAAAACCTTGGGGGTCAAGACTATCTCCCTAGGGATATTGGGTCGTTGAATCTAGGAGTGATTCCACCTCCGCCTTCGATGGCCGACATGGGAGGCGGCGGTGGAGATGGCGGGATGAACTTCAACGAGACTAGTTCCTTAACACAAGCTCACCGATTCCCGTTTTTATCGGACTTGGAGACTCATCCAACAAATGGGCTGTACTCGTCATTTGATCAGAGCACAGAATGTAACCTAGAACCATCAGTAGTGGCTGATGGGTCATGTGGTGGTGGATTGATCCGGAGTATTTATCAGGCGAATAATAAAGGATTTGGTTCGGGCTGTATCATAAGCAGTCAGATAACGCCACCATCATCATCATCGGTAAAGATGGAGGACGTTGTCAAGCATCAAGGGCTTATTAACTCGTCAAAAAGTAACATACTGCTGGGTTTGGATAATCAAGGTATGAATAATAATAGTAGTAATCATGAAGATGATCAACAACAGTATAATTGGAATGGAAGCTGTACCGCTGGTACGTGGACTGATTTATCTAGTTTCACTCAATCTTCTTCTACAAGTCATCATCTTTTATGATATATATGATATTATCAGTTCATATGCACGTACGTAGCACCCCGGTCTTGTCGGAGGGGGGGACTCTGCGTTCAGAGATTATATATGGATTTTTCCATAGATATGGAGCAAGAAGGACAAGTGAAAACATTGATCAAGTACTTCTGCGGTCTGAGTGCCAAAATGGCTAATATTTATGGATGGAGGGGTCACATATTTTCATGATCAATTAGTGATGTGCCGTTGGAAGAAGGAGATCTTCCATGAAAAAACCTAGGACTCTCCTGGAACTGTTATTTCTGCTGCTGGCTGTCCGGTAGGCTTCTATTAATGTTCTTCAAATTATTAGTTTACTTGTTTTAACTTATATATATCTATATATATATATATATAGATATATAGATATATATATCTTACTTGTAATATATTCTCCCTCTCTAGCTCTCTTCTTATATACATATATATATATATAATATATGGTGGGGTGTATTATTTATGCATGTTAACTGCAGGATATAAAATTAATTAGGCTTACAAAGCTGAATTCTCTACGTACGTATGTATTGCCGAGGATTTATATCCATAATGTAACATTCTATAAATTTTACTGTAATATTGCTATATATTTAATTACTCTTCTCGAGGTTAATGAGTTCTATATACTCTTTTTTTTTTTTTTTTATAATCCATAATAAGGATACACTAAGGACTTTAATTGTACGACATCTTTATGATGGTAATGATCAATTTTTAACTTTATATATATATTGCCTGAAATCATCGACTGAGGACTTGTTGAATACTATGATGAAGGAGATTTAAGTATTCAGTGAGTAGCTTGGTTGAATTGCATATGCATCATTTTTCATGAGTCTGACATGACAATTTCAATATAAGTTATGCTGCGCTTAATTTTTTTTTTATGCTCTCCTTTTTTATCCGAAACTTTTTAAATAATTCGATAATAAATTTAAGTATTATTTCCTAATAAATACAACTAAATCATCACAATTAACATAGATTATATCATGTGCCTAGATCCACCATACAAGGTGTACTAAGTTGGCGTAATGTTTATCCTTCTCCGACTACTGTTCTTTCTTTGCTTAGGTGTCTATCTTTTTTTGGTTTGCCATCTATCTTTCCTTGTCTCACTGTCAATCTTTTTTGCCTTGACATCTATCTTACTTATGTATTTACCTTCTCCTATTGATGTGTACCCTCCCCCCCCCAACTTTTAGTTCCACGTCAATATTTGAGGTATCTATCCCTCTTGAAGTGTCTATTCTTTGCATTGGCCTCTAACCTTCCTTATGATCTCTTTTAACTAAGGATGTAAATAGGGCGGGTTCGGGACGGGTATACTATACCCGTATCCGTACTAGATAAAAAAATCCGTACCCGTACCCGAACAGGTATCCGCTAACACATCCATATCCATATTCGTTGGATATCCATTACCCGACGGATTATCCGTTTATCCGTTAATGGATATTATCCAACGGATAAATCTATTACCTGATAGATAAACCCATTTATAGTTAAGCCAAATGACAATTTTAACCTTAATTTATACTATATTTATCTTAAAATTAAGGGCAAAAAAGTAATTATATATCGAGTAAACGGATACGGATATGGATACGGGTATAGTTACGGGTACGGGTATGGATATCACATACCCATATCCGTACCCGAACTCGATGGGTATTTTAATCCATCCTCCATATCCGTATCTGTATCCGTTTATCCATATCCGTTTAAGTATCCGTCGGGTAACGGGTAAAACCCACCCCGTTTACATCCTTACTTTTAACACTTTTGTAACTTACACTGTGCACCCGAGTGTATAATATGCATATTGCATAATTAAGCAATATTTAGGATTTCCAAGCATATAGACTATGGTAATTGATCAACAAACCACCTTTGAAGAGTACTCTCTTTTCTTAAGATCATAAAGGGGGATTCAACCCAAGGAAAAAAACATCGTATAAGGGGTCACTACATCCATAGGGTATTCTACCCTCACTCTTGTCAAAAAAGCATAAGAGGAGAAACACTATGGGGAGGGGACTCATGGAAACAATAACAAAAGAGGTAGGGATTGACAGGCATTATCCAAATGGTTAACAAAAATATTTGCTTCCAGGCATACATGAGACACCAAATGAAATTCAAAGGACCCCATAAGGCCTTACAATCATTTAGGATATTAAAGAGAGGGTGATGACTATTCAAAGCTCCATAAATTGAACAACTACACAACCATGAGCGAGTCACTCTATACCTTGATATGGGTGCAATACCCCCAAATTGAATAAATCTCTAAATATGGCTACATATATCAACATGACATACCATCCATTTAATGATTCCTCATAAACTCCACAGTTAAGCGTACTTGTAGTAGAGTAATTTTTAAGATGGATGACCCTCTTACGAAAGAAAGTTTTGGAATTTTTTATAAGAAATACGTGAGTGAGGAAAAAACATATTGTAATGATTAGTGTTGATTTGTGGCGCTAGCCAATCAATTCAAAATTACGTCAAGATAGCCACCGCAACCCTTGTGG
Organism: Tamarix austromongolica; assembly: GCA_039764185.1. Taxonomy (NCBI): domain Eukaryota; kingdom Viridiplantae; phylum Streptophyta; class Magnoliopsida; order Caryophyllales; family Tamaricaceae; genus Tamarix; species Tamarix austromongolica. The sequence goes on from CM077817.1 coordinate 27,192,381, forward strand.
GCTTGGGGTGTTATTTGGTGGATACCAAGTGGCCCCCGCATAGTCGTATTGACTCGGGGTATTACAATAGTTAAATCCCCTATCACTAGTATCATGAAGATCATAATATGTCATCCAAAGTTTAATAAGTGGAATGCGACCGAAACAGATGTTAATAGCAAAGCCAAAAATCCAATGGTCCATATGGTTTTGAGCAACGCCATTGGTAGCTAAGTTACTCGAAGTGCCCCAAGCTCTTTCATCAACATTGATTTTAATAATTATGTCATGTGGGTTTAATTAGCCCTCATCTCTCTGACTATAGCTTCTTCATGGGTTATTGATATCATTGGAGTGTACTCTTTAATGGCGGGTTTACCTTGAACAATTGTTGAAGTATACTTACATGGTTGATTTTTTTTTTTTTGTGGAATATCTAGCTAAATTTACAAAGACAAGTCTCTAACCAACATGATAGGTAACTATAGCCATGGTATCAATAATGTTTTTGTCTTCTAAAATTATCAAACAAAAAAAAAATTCCAACGTCATATGTTAACTTCAATCACCTTTAAAGGGTTCTGTAATTTAGTGTCAAAAACTACTTTAAGGCATCTTACCCAAAAAAACAGATAAAATAATGCAAAATATTCCAAATCCAAGTTCCAACCTTTGATGACCTGATAAAATGATAGAATGATCCAAGGCGATAACAATATGAAGTATATCCTTGGCCTTGTCTCATTGTCTACATATATTGAGTTCTACATATTTTTTTGAGAGAATCAAGTTGTGGACATCTCAGCAAAACTTGTGTTTAGGTTTTACGTGATGGTATTCCTAGCTACCCACACTAAACTAAAGGGATATTCAAGGAAATAAATTTACTAGGATTTAGTGAATGTAATCTTTCTCTTATTTAATTTATTCTTTTCTTATTTCATAAGTAAGTGATTTTATTATTATTACTCAATACGGAAAGAATTACAGTTGTATTCAAACGACCATCAACCATCTCATATAGCTTACATAACTACGAGGAATATATGTGGAGAAGTCTAGTGCTGTGGGAACACCCCCACTAAGCAAAATTCGTACTAATACTTTTAGGATAACTTATGAAGCCATACCAAAGACCGAAAAGATCCTTTTATTCCTCCAATTCCAATCATTTCTTATATATATATATATATATGTATGAAGCAAATTGGGGCACGCAGCATAGTCATCTTTTTCCTTCCGATGTCTCCCTCGAGTCGTTAATACGACTTGATCTCACCGGGTCACGTGCTAATAGCATCTCTGCGATTCATGTTTGAAATATTATTGAGCCGGCCGATTAAACATGTCGAGAGAAGAGGGGCATTATAACAAAAGATGATGTCTCAAACCAGTCTCATGTGTAGATAAACGATCTTGCATAGTCAACCAAAGAATAAACTGGCATCTCGGGATGCTAAGTGGACACCAGAGAGGCTTCACCACCCCACTTTGGGATTATTGGGTCATTTTACTCTTTACTGGTGCAGGGGTTGATGCCTTTGACTTGTTGCATCGACCTATTCTCCTTATTTTTATATATACGGACAAATATAATTAATAAGGCATAATTTTTTATAGTTTTTTTCCCTCCTAATATATATTTTTCATTTAAGGTATACTCAATCAAGTCGAATTAAAATTTGTACATTATTTAAGTATATTTTTTATATTACTATTTAAAAAAAATTAATTACAAGAATTGGACAAAAAGTGACAATGTATGTGTAACCTAAGTCGATACGATAATGAAGGGGGCACTTCGATAGCACCTTCAATCTCACAAGAGTTGTAGGACTACATTGGAGTACTTTTGAATGGATTGGCTAGCACCACATATTAATATGATTCCTAATTTCTAAAACCTTTTAGGAGGGTAAACTATTTTAAAAACTATTCTACGACAAGCATACTTAACTATTAAATTCATAAGAAAAAATCACCAAAAGAATAGTATACCTTGTTAATATAAGTAACCATATCAATTCTTATAATACTATGCTCAATTTTAGTGATTTTATAGTTTATCTCAAGAATCGTCCAATATGATGGCTGACTACCTCATCCAAATTCAGTGCACGGTCACAACTTTGTTCTGATACTATTTATAATACTCCAATCAGTATGACCATGAGGGGCTACTTGGTAGCCACTTGATAGCACCCCCAGTCTCACAAGGGTTACAAGACTACCCTAGAGCACTTTTGGATTAATCAGTTGACTTCATGGATCAACACGAATCTTTTCAACGCACGTTATCCACACTCCCACGCTTTGGAGAATTTTTTTAGAAAAATTTTAAAACTTTCAAGGCTAATCATCCATATTAATAATTACTCCACCCAAGTAAGTTTAACTTTAAAGTTTTTAGAACGAAATCACCAATAAGATGGTTTTGTATGTTAATATAAGTAGATATATCAATCCATATAACATTCCACTCGATTTTTGGAGTATTATAGTATGTCATCAAAATTAGTAAAATATGATCACTATACTTTAATTGAACAATTTATATATGTTTATGTCTCAATTAAAAAACTTAATAACTTTATGCCTCAGGGGAGAAAACTGCAAGTGTATATGCTTACTTATTAGTTTTGCTAATATATATGAATTGGGTTTGTAGGCGATTGCCCAAGACATGAATGCCAACCTCTTCCGAATTACTCATGACATGAATTTAGTTGACCTCAAAAAAACTAAAAATGAAAACACATTGGATCCAAAATGACATTTATTTGGACAAAGCATACCGGAGATGAAAAAACTCATAACGTTGTTTTGATGGCTAGCTAGCTTTGTTGATCTAAACAACTCTTTTTTTTTCTTTTTTTTTATAAGGTTGATTATGAATCTTTAAAGAATAACTCAATTGAGCTCGCATCTTCCAATCTTGGGCAATATCTTAAACTTCCAACTTTTAATCTTCGGCTAACTTTGTAACTCTTTATATACATATATATATTTTGCTTTAATTAAGTTAACTTTGGACCGGCTGCTCTTGGCTTCCCGCTCCAATATATTAAGTTTGTTGATTTTGTTGATAGTAATGCAAGACGAAGGTACCAACCACTGTTATAGATACTCTCACAACGATGGTGCGACAAGAGAGCAAATTTCTTGCCCTACTCTATGGGTTTTGATTAATATTGCATTACATTTAAGACGCTGATGAATAGAAAGAGTCCATTTTTTTAAGTTAGTATATATATATATATATATATATATATATATATATATATATATATATATATATAGTGTGTGCGCGCGATAATATATCAATCACTTTTTATTTAATAATTAAATTATTTAAAAAAATAAGTATTTTCTTTGCGTTAATTAGAACAAAATGAGTCCATTGTCGGGTATTTCCTGTTGCATGCATTTTCATGGCCTCCTATGCATTATTCTCTATTGGGAATGGAATGGAATGGATGAAACAAATTATGAAAGCCAGTCCCCGCAGTTAATTGTCAATAATTACTGCTCGCTGCCTGTCTGTCACTTGCTCTTTCGTACCATTATTCACCGACTGAAGTAGAATGTCCGAATTTCCGGATCCATCGCCGCAAGTTTAGTGACGAAATTCCTTCTTTTATTTGTTTTTTCCCCTTTTTAAAATTTATTTCACCCCTTTTCTCAAACCCTTTCCGCAAAGAGATGGACAACCGTTTTGTCAGTCCATCCAAATCTGTGCTCCTAGCTTCTTTAGAGAGCACCACCCCCTATAGAGATAGACAAAGACATTTATAGAGTGAGAGAAAGGGATAAATAAGACAGGAAACGTAGGTACTTGTTTGATTTGTTTGCTGTATTTGTTTCTCTGAAAGACTTACAAACGCTTAGAAAGAGAGGGGAGGAGAGGGAGAGGGGTAGAGACTAGAGAGAGAGAGAGAGAGAGAGAGGTGGTAGGGGTCTGCATTTGTGAAACTGGGAAGTCCAAGGTCGCCCTCAAAACCATGCAAACGTCTAAATGCTATTATATAGTGACAGGGATATTTTTGATGGATACAAGAAAGGATGTATTTATATATATATATATTGTTCTGCAGTCTGCCGTATCATTGGCTTGGATGTATGTACGCACTTTGTTCGTCCTAACAAGCAACCTGTCTATCTGTGTATAAATGTCTGTTTCTCTCTTTTGTTGGTTCTTCATGTGATACCTAGAGATCATGTGTTGGTGTCAAGAAAATTTATTACGTATGCTTGCATTTCGTCACACGTTTCATCACAAAGACAGCACACATTTTTGTGATGTTCAGGGATATATATATATATATATATACCTACCATATATATGAACATGTTCGTTCTTAAGGCTCTATGCCAAAAGTAAAATATGACTCTAATTAAAAACGTGAGGATTAAATCTTCCGCCTACAGTTAACTTAATGTTTGTTTCCTGTGTCCTAACTAAATAAGTAGAGTAGGCTTCCGGTGTCGTTGTGGCGTGAAATTTTTGCTTCTATTTTATCAATCTCAACTCGATCTATATCCGATAGAAAGTTATTTTTTTTATAATTATTTGATGATTAACCCACGTACTAACCAGCCGATGGATAAATGGATTGATTTCCACCTTCATAACATCCGAGTTTTTCTTCCCTTTGGATGTACGGATATATACCATACTAAGCAAACTAAATAAGTAGATCATTACTAAGTAAAATCACCAAACAATAAATAATTAGTATACAGTAAACATACATTAAATAGAAAATTAATACACTCGTCAATAACTATCAAAATCCTGACTCGACGTCTTCTAAAACGAACCTATGGGTAAGAACAAATAATGTAGTGGTTCAAAAGTAATCACGTAGTGATATGAACGTATAATATAATTCACCCCGAGACATGGCACTGTCGATAAAGTGCAGGCTCGTTAAATGCACCGAGTATCCGGTCTTGTTGGGTGGACATCGCAAGTTCGATTCCTGACCGACGCCTCCTTCAGCGATTTGTGTCTCCGACAACATCGTAAGATAAGGATGGTGGGCCACACGGAATGGAATGGACTGTCAAAAAACTAATAGCCATGAATCAAACTTTTGTAGAATTTGTGGACAAAATTCTTGTTTTCAAATTTAACCTATCCGGTTACATGTTTGATTCTTAACATATATATATATTTTTGTAAACATCTAAGTACCCGGCTATGCATAACACAGTCTGGAGCCACACAAAAGTGGAGTCTCGGTGGAGTTGCCTTATCCACACCACCCAATAGCTAGCCATCTTTCATATGAATTATTATTTGTTTCTATATTTTGAAAATCAATGTTTCCCTTGATTATTTATAAGTTTTGGATTTACATTTTTCTTTTTTTTCTTGGCTTTCAATTAGTGTTTCTTTGCTTATGAATGTGATCCAACGATGTGTGTATCTCTCTCTCTCTCTCTCTCTCTCTCTCTCTCTCTCTATATATATATATATATATATATATATATATATATATATAATTTTTATAAAAATACAATTATTAAATTTTAAAATGATTTCCTTTTACAATTATTATGTTATGTTTCATCATTATGAGTCTTATATTTTAGCACAATTGTTCTTATATTTTATCAATGTTATGTTTATATTTTATCATTTTTATACTAATGTTTCATTATTTTATTTTATTTTTTCATGTTTACTATGCTTGTGTTTCATCATTATTGTGTATTATTTTATCATTACTATATTTATATTTCACTATTATTATATCCTTATATTTTACATATCTCATGTTTTACCGTATTGTTATTAGGTTTCACCATGATTTTCCTTCTTCTTTTTTTCCTTTTACCAACACTAGCCATATCTCTCACCACAAAACTAAGATGTTGAACAAATCTTGCTCACTATTGTTGGACATATCTTGTCCCATAATTAAATTTTTATGTTGGATGTCTATTTTATAGGGGGAAATTCTCAGAAACATTATGATATTAATTTTTTTTTTATATTTTTATACCTTAAAATAAGTAAGTAAAAAGTTGGTATTATTTACCATATCACCACCCATCACATCGCAATTTACATCATACTATAAGCACTATGTTACTCATGGCAACAATTATTTACAAATTTTATAAATTAATAAAATATACCACACAGAGATGTGCATATATTTTTCAACAGAATATAAATATTGCAATATATAAAAACACTTATTTCATTATATATATGCTAACACCCGAACTTTACTACTATTTTTTTTATAACCGAAGCATTAACATAAGTTAGTGGGTATTACCAATACACATAGCGCAAGCTCAATCCATACATTTCTTATACTAAATGTAATGCTAAAACATTTGCGATAATTAAATCAAAATTTTTGGAAATAGATAGAAATAGCAGATGATTTTAATAAATCAAACATAAGAACATGGTATGAAATACATGCTCCAGATAATACAATACATAAAATAGTGATGAGCGAAAATAAAAGTCTAATACCCCAAAAATATTTATTTAATACTAATCTTGATTTATTAATGTTATAACATAATCCTTAAATATTGATTTAACTAATTTTTTAACATTAGATCTAAAAAACAAGATAAATTTCTTAAATAAATTTATCCTAATTAATTTATCTTATCTTTTTTTTTTCATTTTATTTTGATCCACCTTAAAACTATATACATTAACCTACTTTACATTTCTTAATTGGGTACTCTAAACATAGATAAATAAATTTTATCCTAATTCTAAATTTAATCTAACTCTAATTCTAACCCTAAAATTTATTTCCTATTTTTTTTCTTCTTTTTTTCTCGTTTCCTTTCTCCCCCTTCACTTTTTTTCTTCTTCCCACACCCCGGCCCAACTTCTCCCTTTTCTTTTTCCTTGACTTGCTCAGTCCCACCTAATCCCTCTTCCTTTCCTTTTCTTTCTCACCCCCAACAACCGAGACCACCTCCTTTCTCCTTCTCTTCCTTCATTTTTCTTTCCCTGTACCCTAACAACCCCACCCATCTCTTTCTCTTCTTCTCATTCCCTGTCTGCACCCCCACACACCAAACATGCTTTCCTTTTCTTCTCCCCCTCCCTTTCTACTTTCCTTTTCCAGCTCGAATAGGGTATTACAACGCCGTCTACACACATCCTCCCTTCGCTTCTCGACCATGCATTCCTTCACCATGTAACCTGCCCCAACTGTCCCTTCATGCTCCCTATCCCCTTCAATCCAGACAACCTTGCCTCCCTTCTCGCGTGCTCTCATTTCCCCATCTAGCCTCCCTACACCTCTACTTGTACCTTCTCTTTCCCTTGCAACTTCCATATACCTTATTTGCACACCTAAGCCCCATCCCCCACCTCTTATTCTTATTCTTATTCTTCTTCTCTTCTTCCTTCTCCCTTATGCCCCTACCTCTATTTTTCTCCCTTGTAGACCAAGCACCCCTGTCTCCCTACATCACCATCCCTTGTAGTCCTTCACCTCTGCCATTGCAACCTCCCCCATCCCATCTCCAATCACTCGCAACATCACCAACCCTAACCACCTCAACCCATTATCTTCTCCTTCTTCCTTTCCTCCTCTCCTTTTCTACCCTTCTCTGCCTAGACACCATCCCCTCCACCTGTTGAGCTACCCATCACCATCGCCATTATTGCTCACCCTCTCTACAACCCTTGTCCTAACTCTAAACACAACCTGTACAACCACCAAAACGCATACGCACCTCCACCACCTGCCTTCTTCTCCCTACCCTCCATTTTGTTACCTCAACCTTGACTCATTTGGCCTCACCACCTATAATACCCCAAAAATTTTCCTAACAATAAATAATCAAATAATAAATAAAATAAAATATATGTACATATAATAATAATAATAATAATAATAATAATATGAGATATAAAATTTATTACTTTGCCTTATTCCAATGCATTATTTTAATTATTTATCCTAAAATAAATTATAGGTAAATTATAAAAAAAAAGTTAATTATTTTTAAAATTTCTAATAAATTCCCTAAAAACCCAACCTAAAAATCCCACAACCCTTTTCATTTATTATGAAATTCGTGGTTAGTCGGCATGGTGTACCTGCAGATATTGTCTCCGACAGGGACTCAAGGTTTTTCTCCCACTTTTGGGAGAAATTGTAGGAGATTTTGGGAGAAAAAAAAAGATGAAGATGAGTATTGTCTTCCATCCAGCCACAGATGGGTATACCTAAAGGACCATTCAGACACTCTAGGGTTGTTGGAAGGATCTTCTACATCTAATAGAGTTTTCATACAACAATAACTACCATGCCAATAAAGGGATGGCACCCTTTGAGGTGTTATATAGAAAAAAAAATGTCAGACACCCTTATGCCAGAATGATATCGGTGAGACTATGGTGCTGGGGCCCGAGTTGATTAGGGAGATGACTCGATAAGATGAAAGCTGCTCAAAGTTAGCAAAAGAGTTACACCAATCGGAGACATCATAGTAGAGACTTTGATCCTGGATACAAGGTACTTCCGAGAATCTAGACAGAATTGGTGAGGTTGCTTACTGGTTAGCACTCCCACCAAAGTTATCACATGTCTACAACGTCTTCCACATCTCACGGTTGCAGAAGTACGTTATAGATCCTTCCCACATAATCCGACCCGACAAAGTTGAGCTTGATGACTCTCTGACCTACAAGGAAAGGCCTATGTAGATCCTCAATGCCAAGCTCCGATAGACCCGGACAAGTAGAGTTCCGTTTGTAAACATACTCTAGAGCCGCCACGAGATTAAGGAATCCACTTGAGAAGCAGAGAAGGACATATGCGAGGTGTATCCTTCTCAATTTGCTTGAGTTAAGATAATTTCAAGAAAACCCTTTTTTTCTTTAAAAGGATCGTAGCTAGTAGTATGTGTTCTCATACCCAAGGTTGGCCATGGGGACCACCATACTCCCCATTCCTTTATTCCTATTACCAGACCTTGTCTTATCACTTCAGAGACGAAGTCTTCCTTTAAAGAGTAGTGATGTAATACCCCAAGATTTTTCTTAAGAATAAATAATAAAATAATAAATTAAATAAAATTTAAAATTTATTATTTAGCCTTATTTTGAGTCATTATTTTAATTAGCTTAAAATAAATTATAGGTAAATTATAATAAATTTAAATTATTTTTATAATTTCTAATAAATTTTCCAAAAACCCAACCTAAAAATCCCACAAGCCTTTTCTTTTCCTTATCCCTTTTTCTTTCTCCTTTTTTGTTATTTTCTCCTTTCTTCTCTTTTCTTCCTTCTTCTTCTTCTTTTTTTCTTCATCCTTTCCCACCGAGGTGACGCTACAATGGCCCAAGTGCCCCCTTCTCCTCTTCTTCTTCTTTCTCCCTCAACTTGCCCAACTCCCTTCCCCTCTCCCCATTTTAATTTCCCCCGGGCGACGACCTAAAATCCCTCCCCTTTTTTCTTTTTTTCTTTTTTTCTCTCTCCCTTCTTTCCTCTTTTTCCCTTTCTCTCCCCAGCCCCTACCTCTCGTCTTGCAGACCCTACACAACCTCTTCTATTTTTGCACTCCCTACATTACATAGCCTTGAACCAACCCTACTTCATCCTTCCCTTCCACTGCCATGCCACCCAGCGACTGGCCACCTTCTCCTCTTCCTCCCCCACAACCTATAAATACCTCCCAACATTGCCTCTCCTCTCATCTCCCTCATTGACTTGCGCCCTGCAATCGCCCCTACTCTAGCATTCCACCATCACCACAATCTCAACTAGGCCATGTCGTTGCCTAAACTCCTCCCATCTTCCATCCCTATACCTCCCTACACATACTAAGCCCCTCATCCCCCTCTTTCTCCCCTTCCTTTCCCCTCCTCGAGCCTAGAAAGTGGGTAGGTTTCACCACCTTTCGCCACCCTACATCACCTTGCACCACCACCACCCCCCATTCTCTCCTCTCTACACTGCCGCCATACCTCAACACCCTACATAGGTACCCAACCTATGTAGCCAACCCTCTCCTCCATTCCCCCTTTTCTCCTCCCTTCCTCTCATTTACGCCACCACCAGCCATGGTGGCCCACCTCCCTCCCACTAACCTACCTAGTGCCAACACCACCCTTAACCCCTCCAAAGGCTAACCCCCACTCTTTTCCTAACCGAAAACCACCCCCACCCTATGCTGTCGTACTACAACCGCGCGTGACCTCTATTGCGTCGCCCTCCACTTCTCTTACCTATTATAGTCACCGCCACTTCCCTTTTCTCCATTTTAATTTCCATTTAATTAAATTTATTATCATTAGTATTTTCTTAAAGAAAGAAAAAAAAAAGGAAAAAGTAAGAAAAAGGATATGATAGCCTAAGTTCGAGTATTCCCATTTTTAAGTACTATTTTGGTGACAACAAGAGAGCAGGCATAGGTTTTTCTTGCTTTAAGACTGGAGTTGTTTTGGTAAGGATACAATCATAGCTAGGGCCTTGTGTTAAGTGACTCAAAATGGAGCCGTTTTGGAGCCATTTTGATAAGGATACAGTTATAGATAACAAAGATATAGGAGAAAATAGGATTACCTTATCTTAGCCCTCTTCTACTCAGAAAAGGCTTGGTAAGAACACCATTAACATTTATAGAAATATTGATAGTAGAAATGCATTGAATAATCATGTCAATAAAAGTCCAAGGAAAATGCGTAAGTGAGATTTATTGAGTATTATAATTATTTATCATGATCATAACAAATAGATTATATTAACTTAAGTATAGGGCTTCAAACAAACTGTTAGTCTATAACACTCCACCTAAGATCTATTGTTCTAACCTTATTTTCAAATCAGATTATATAATTAAGCATGAATCAAATAAGACTAGATCAAATCACATATTGGCATTTATTATTGTTGTTGTTGTTGCTAATGTTGTTGTTGTTGTTGTTATATCAATATTTATTATTTAATTATTATATTCAATAAAATAATTGATTATAGTAGTAGAAGTAGTACTAGTAGTAACTACCATGAATTTTATTATTATTGTTAGAGCTTATTATTATCACTATAACTAATAATTACTGTAATTAGTATAATTATTATAGTTATAATTATTTATAACTATTATATTTACTATAATCATAATTATTTATTAATTTTATCATCATAATAATCAATATTAATTATAAGTATTGTAATTATTATAATTACTATATGTGTGATATCTTTGATAACTAGTATTTATTATAATAATAAAGGTATTTAAAATAATTATTATTATCATAATTAAAATTATTGTAATAATTTTAATTGTAATTTTATTTTTTTATAATTGTTAACATTTTAAATAAAATAATAATAAATATAGTTATAATTATAATAATTGTTCTTATTATAATTATTATATGTACTATAATTATGATAAAGAATATTTATTATAATATTCAAATTAATTAATATGATAATAATAATTATTTTTTTTTTGCAATAATATTAGTAGTTATAACAATTATATCTAATAATATTATTAATAAAAATTTATATTAGTATGATATTTTTATTTATAATATTATTGTTTTCATTATTATTTATAATAACTATATATAATAATATTTGAATTAATAACATAAATAATATTATATTATTATTGGTATTGATTTGTGTGGGAGGATGGGATTCTCAATTATGTGGAATTAAGGCTCAAATTGGGTTAAGATATTAGGATAAAGGCTTGTTGATGGTGAATTAAGAAATTGAAGATTCAAATATGATGGAATAAGGATGTGGATGGTTCGAATATGATAGAAAAAATGATGGTGATGATTCGGTGATGGTGGTTTGTTAATGATGATGGTTCGAATGGTGTGTATGAATTAGCTTATGAATTTGACAATGGTTTGGTGACAATGTTAAGCTTCAAAGTTTAGGATTTAAATGAATGTTAAAGTTGTGGTTTAGGGTTAGGGTTAGGTTTTGATTCGAATAGGATGATTAAGGTGATGTATGGTTTGTATGAAAAGGTTAGGGTTTCAAATGGAGGGTTTAAGGTTTCAGTTGTGTATACCTAAATAGGGTTTTGATTAACTATTTGACCTACGATAAAGATTTCTATGCTATAGTGCATTTTTTTGGGGACGTGGAGTCATTAATTAAGACCCAAGAATTTTTTTCGGATCATGAGAGTTTGAAGTATTTGTATGGTTCAAAGAAGGTGAGTCCAATACATGCTAAGTGGATAAGCTTTTTCTAGATATTTATTTTCTCTACAAGACATGTGGATGGCAAATAAAATATCGTGGCGGATGCATTATTCAGAAGGACCATGGTACTTACCATGATGGATGCAAAGCTTTTGGGGTATATTGAAGAGTCAATATGCCATAGATGATGATTTTGCTATGATCTTTGAAGAGTGTAAGAAACAAGGGAGTTCTGGAGCTTATGTTATTTAAGATGGATTCTTATTCAAGCACAAAAAATTATGTGTGCTAAAGACTTTAGTTCAAGACTTTCTCATCAAAGAGGTGCATGAAGGAGGAATTGTATGACACTTTGGAGTTCACAAGACTTTGCAGTTTCTACAAGAACATTTCTATTGGAAGGTGTGCTACAAGTCAATGGAGCAAGATTTTATTTCACAATGGTTTATATGTACCTTTACCTTTTTCCTTCTCAACCATGGGAAGGTATTAGTATGGATTTTATTTTGGGATTGCCCAGGACACAACAAGGCAAGGATTCTATTATGGTTGTAGTGGATCAATTTTTTAAGATGGCTCATTTTATTCCATGTCACAAAACCGATGATGCTACCCATGTTGCGAATTTATACTCCAAGGATATTTTGCAGTTGCATGGAATTATGAGAAGTATTGTTTCAGATAGAGATGTGATTTTCCTAAGCTATTTTTGGAAGATTGTATGGCACATGCAAGGAATGAAGCTTCTATTTAGCACGTCACATCATCCTCAAATGGATGGACAAACCAAAGTTACTAATAGAATTTTGGGTACTTTGCTAAGGGGATTGGTGAGTAAGAGTGCTAAGGATTAAAATGTCACGTTAGCACATGCGGATTTTGCTTACAATCGAAGTCCTTCTACTACAACAAGCTCTAGTCTGTTAGAGATAGTATATGATACTAATCCATATGTGACAATTGATATGGCGCCATTGAAGAAGGGTGAGGTGAAAGGTTATGATTCACAAGAGAGAGTGGAGTTCTTTCAAAAACTTCATCAAAAAATCAAGCATGATATTGATAAGGAAAATTAAGTGTACAAGATAAGAGCAAACAAGCATAGGAACCAATAGGTTTTTCAACTAGGAGACTTGGTATGGTTACACTTGATAAAGGAGAGATTTCCTAGTCTAAGAAAACACAAGCTTATGCCAAGGGTGGATGGGCTTTTCAAAGTAATTTGGAAGTTTGAAGAAATTTTTTATGAGCTCGATTTGCCAGATTCATATGGTGGGGTGCCAAGGACATTCAACGTTGGAGATATTAGCCCTTATTATGACAATGCAAATTTGAGGGCAAATTCAAATTAACAAGGGGAGAATGATGTAGGAGCAAACACTCAAGAATTGTCTTTCATAATTATGGAGCCAATTATTATTCATTTGGAAAGGTTTTTCCACAAATTTGAAGACCAACGGATGGTTACATTGCTCGAAACATAACAAACAAGCAACTAAGTGTCTATGTGCACGTGCATGGCATACAAGGAGGGAGTTATCACGTGCATGGGGAGTTTATTGGAAGGATTTTTTTAGCATAATTAGTAATTTAGCTAATTTATTTATTAAGTAATAAATTTGGATAATAAAGTTCACATAAAGTTAGCATAGAAGTAGCATAATATCGTTTAGTTAAGAATCTTTTGAATTATGCTTTAGGTAGTGGTTGAAAGGTTATATTCTACATGAATGTTGAGCATAATGACAATTGAGAATTGAATTTGAGTATAAGATCAACATTAAATGAATTTTGTGTGAGTTCAACCTCAAGCAAATCGAATATGTGTGAATGATTTAGCTTGAAAGTTTTAATCTCTTCGTTTGTGTAAATTAGATATTAATCCATATCTTTTCTACTCTCTTTAATGAATATTTTCTTGCCATAATTACCATCAAAATACTATTCTAATTTGTGTTTAACCAAAGCCCTAATTAGGTGTACACAACCAAAACCCTAAACCATTTATTCGAAACCTTGACGCTTCCATACCAACCAAACACCATCTTATTCATTCATTTCGAACCAAACCCTAACCATAACCCTAAACCACGACTCTAACCTTCATCCAAACCCTAAATTCAAAACCAAACATCATCATCAATCCATTATCGAATGCATATGCTAATTAGAATATTCCATTCGAACCATCATCATTGTTAATCCACCATCACCAAATCATCATCATCACTCTTCTACCATATTTGAAACCACCCTCATCCTTATTTCATCACCTTTGAAGCTTTACTTTCCTAATTTACCATCAACGAGCCTTTATCATAATATCTAAACTCAATTCAAACCTTAATCCAGCATAATTGAGAATCACACCCTCCCACACATATCATAACTCATCAACAAACCACTAAGGACATATAATTATATTCAAACATCCAACTCAACAAGGCAAACACCAAATCCAAACATGAGTCAACTAGAGGTACTACTCCCTTAGGGATATCATAAGTTTTCCCAAAAGAGGACAAGCACCTTAGAGCTAGTAAACCCAAGCACCAACATGAATCAAGGTATACTAACAATACCCAAAAACCAAAAACACAGCAACAAACCATAAGCCCAAAATGTAACACCCTCAACAATTGAAAAATTCTTTTTAAAAAGTTATTTATAGAAAATAAAACATTTAAAATATAGAGTGTTACAACCACACGTAGCATAATCCTAGTCTCTACTACTAATATTATAGTAAATGTTAATGCTAAGACATTTCTCTATTTAATTCAATCTTAAAAATCATAAGAAACAAATAGAGCACCCATTACATATTATATTATTTTGATGTGACAAAAGATTGGACAACGGTTACAAAAGTTAAAAGTAAAGAAATACAAATGTGAAATAAGAGTCCAAGGGATATCTAGATCAAAAGATATCTAAGTAGATAGCAGATAATCATATCACTCTAACCTAACTTAATCTAGTATTGTTGATAATATAACCTGCAAGGTTAAAACTACTCATTAAATAGATAAGAGACCATAAAATGGAACCCATTATTATAACGATACTAGGTAAACTACTACACGATACTAAGCATGCTAAGGTCACATGAATCACATAGAAGGCAACATATGATAATGAAGTATTATACATGCGTTGTAACATAAACATCACTGAGGCCACATGCTCATCATGCCACCACATTTAACCATTTTACAACTATTTTATTAATCTAATTATACCAAGAGTATCCCATAAAGAGGAAACACCAACCATAATTAAGTCTTTTTCAGTAGTCACCTTTATACCATTCATAAATATAAGAAATAAAAAAATAAGATAATCACCAACTAATATAAAGTCCAAATAATGCATAAAAGCTAGTACCAAACAAACATACTAAACAATAAATGTAAATCACCATATAAGAGTTACTTCCTTTTTAATTACTTGATGGGATACAAGAGCAACCCAAGGACACTCGGTCATACTAATGCATAAGGTAACACAATACCCTTAACCTTTGTAACCTTAGTATGTGCCAAATATCTTAATCATACTAGTGTAATAAGGAAACACAATATCCTTCCATCCTAAGGCACCTAATCCTTAAATATCAATACCCTCCTTTAGGTCCTGTAAGCCAACTATAGAGTATACTAGGACTTTAGTCATATCACTAAGGTAACCGTTGAATCTATCAAACTAAATTGAGGGTTTCGACCTCGTCTCTAGGGTCGCTAACCTTAAAGAGCAACCATTCTCTAATGTTGAGGTGTTACACTTTAAATATTAATATTTTTTTGACAATCAAAAATATCACATAATACACATGTTATACAATCCATAAGTAACCAATTTTTAATATTTATGATTATTTAATTCAACCCCAAGGTCAAAGGTCTAATACAAATTCAAGGCCCACATAAGAATCCACTAATGCCATCCTAATCTAATTATTTACACTTTTAGACATAATAAGTAATAAATGACCAAAATGCCTTTATAAGTTATTTACTCAATAAATTCTGAATATAATCCCAAAAGTTATCATAATTAAATAAATTTTATAGCATAGATAAATAACATAAAATTAAAAAAAATTGACATGAAATTATAATTTTGAAAAAAAAAATTCAATAGTGAGAAAATTACTATTTTACCCCTAAAACACAACTAAATCTATTTAATACGTAAAACCTAATCATACATATGTCGCATATCTTATTTCACATACTTCTCATATGCAACAAAATGTAACATATACTAACCACACATGATGGAAATTACATATTTTAAGTAAAAAAGATAAAAATAGTCCTAGAGAATGCAAAACTTTAATCACTTATAACTATACCTAAACATACTTAAATGTCAGCACATTATATGTTAAACTTGAAGTAAAACATGTGAGGAGAGTAATGATTAACTCAAAAGTACTAGAGAATGCCTCAACAAGGATAATAGTATCCTTAGTCAAGCCACCCTCACAAAATATTCATAAATATATTACCACTAACAACTATATTCTAGCATGGAATCATACATATTAATGTATATAAACCTACCATGCTCATGCATAAATATCACATAGTCATGTACTTAGAGAAAATAATAACAATACATGATATATGCATATTTTTCATGGAATTATAAGAAAATATAAATTACACTCAAGCATAGCATAGGAAACCATAAACATGATATCATATAATTTATATATATTAAGTATGAGCATATGGATTTTCTCATTTCTAAACAAAAATAGCAAAATAAAAAAAAGGAAAAGTGACTAAAAGCTCTAGCTATTTATCTTCTTTCTCCTTAAAACACAAAACCCCAAAATTAGAGCTACAACAAAAAAATAGAAAGATAACAACAAAAAAACAAAAATCAAAACAAAAGGAGACCATATGCAACTAAAGGTTGGCACACCAAGGAGGGAAAAGGTAGGATGAAGCACTCTTCAACTTTTACTAAATCTAATACCTTTACTTTTAAACAAAAATAATATGGCTAGATAAAAGATTAGAGAAGATAAACCAAGCAAGAAAAATGGAGAAAGAAGATAGAAAGGGGTCACCTTATCTCAACTTGAGAAAAAAAGAGGAGGTCTTCAACTTTAAAGGCAATGTTCAACCAAAAGGGAGGAGAGAGAAGAGAGAGAAAATACAATAGAGGCTGAAGACCAGAGCATAAATGAGCACATAGAGACATGAGGGTTTTAGTTATCATCATAGAATAGAGAGGGAGAGTTTACCAAGAGGGTTACTTCACCAACACTTGAATGAAAGAGGTGATGGGAGAAGGTATGGCATGTAAGAGAGTGGGTGAGAATTGAAGTGAGGTGATTATGGATAAGATATTATAAAAAGGCAAGGATATAATTAAGGATATTATTCCAAGGTGAGGGAAGGTTGGAGGAAAGCCAACAAGGATGAAGGTAAGGACCACAAAGCTAAAAACAAATTACAAAAATTAACTTTGGTAAAATGCTAGTCAATTGCTTGTTCTTTGGACAACCCACTAGTGTTATTCATGCCTCAATTCCTAATTGTCCTACCCACTAGCTCTAGTCAACCTCCCAACATCAAAAACCTAATTTCTACCATTTTAACTTAGTTTACCTATTCTAATTTCCACCCAACCTAGACACACATAATTAAAAAATCTAATACATAGTATCCGCTTATAATTTCTATTATTAAATTCACATAACATATCAAGTTACAACTAAGTACTCAATTAGGGTTTACAAAAAATAAGGCATTACATAACACCTCAAATAAAAACAACTAAACCAAATTTAAGATAAAATCCCAATTTACAATTCTCATAAAGCTAATCTAGGTTTCCAAAATAGAAAGACCTAAAACATTAATAATCAAGAAAATCAAATTTAAAAAACATAAGACCTGATTATCAACAATGAATCATTATAAAAATAATTGTAACACCCTAAAATTATTACTTAAAAAATTAAGAGGAAACAATTATACAAAATGTCAAGTATTATGCCATAAACATCATGAAAAGATGTATGATAAATATCTAACCCATGCTTATTGTAAGGATAAAACAAATCAAACACGAAGAATAGGTCACCTAATCCAAGCTCAAGATAAAGCTAATGGAAACTAGTAAGAGCAGAAAAGAGAGACTTAAATTCAATACACAAGAGTTGACAACACTTGATTTAACCAAAAAGGGAACAACAAGAACAAACAAGGTACAACTAAAATAAGAGACACTGAATAATACTAAACAAATGCTCTGACCCAACCTAAATTGCTACTAGTGTCAATAGAATCTACGAGGTTAAGGCTACTCATTGCATAGGCAAGGAAAAATAAAATGGAACTCATTTGTACAATGTTATTGAGTAAATACTATACAACATTAAATATGTAAAGGTTACATGGAGCATATAGAATATAATCAAAAGATAATCATGGCATTAATACATCAAGAATATATACGATAATGAGATATAATAACACATTATAAGGTATACATCCCCATCAAAATATGTTCATCATATCATCACACTTAACTAACTTACATCCATTTTAAAATCCAAAATAACCACATCCGAGACAACCACAACATAACTTACAACCATAAGATGGTGGACTAATGTAATTATCCACCAATCACACCAAACCAAAACAACCAAAGGTAGTGCACAAAGAAAACTATTGGACCAATAATCCAAGTCCAATTCCAATAACCAAGGGCAATTCACAAAGATAACTGCCAAAATAACATAACAAGACCATTATAATTGAATCATCATACATGTGTTACTTCCATGTTAATTTACTTGAGGGCGTACAAAAAAAAACTCAGAGATGTATAAAATACATCGGTCATAGTAATGCACCAAGGCAACACATTACCCTTCAACTTTTACAACTCGGTAACATATAAAGTACACTCATCATATAGGTGCACTAAGGCACTATAATATTCTCTTGCCTAGGACACATAATTCTTAAGCATGTATACCCTCTAAGAAGTCCTGAGACTTAACTAGAGTAAACTAGGGCCTTAGTCGAAATATCAAGGATTCCAACAAAACCACCAATCAAATTGTGGACTTCTAACTTATATCTAAAGTAGTTAACCCTAAAATGTAAATCCTTCCTAATGTTGAGATATTTTACTTTAAATATTAATATCTTATTGAAGTGATCACCAACCACACATAGGGCACATAAAATTGATATTTCAATACTTAACCATTTCCTTTTTGTTTGTCAATTATTCAATTTATCCCTAAGGTTAATGATCACACATAATTTAAGGTCAAAATTAAGGTCTAATAGAATCCGCTAAGACCATCCTAGTCTAATTATTCATACTCGGGCACATTTTAGTCATAATTGACTAAAATGTCCTTAAATAGTAATTATATCTATTTTAACCCTTTTAATAGTAAACATAAGATAATTTAATGATTTGCATGAAAAGATCAAAAGACATAAACGATAACATATGAGCATAAACTATAACCTCTTAATATTTTTATAATGAAAAAAGATAAATTATTTTTCCCTATTTATAAATGAAGCATATTAAGCACATAACCTAAGTATACATTTATAATGCATCATAAATCACATGATTTTTATATTAACATCATTTAATATATATTAGGCATAAATTTTGGAATAAATAACACCATAACAAAAATAAAATTACAATTCTTCCCTAAACTATATGCATATTAGTTCATGTAAAACTTGAACTATTTTAGCATGTTATTATACACATATTGTAACACCCCAAAATTTACACATTTTTTTATAAGACCTTTAAATTTAAAACCCGTTAATTTTGGGGATGCTACCACAATACTTAGTACCAGACTGGTTCACTTCTATTGTTCCAGTACCAAGTGCTAAGGTTGAGAAAAATATTTCCATCATCACACATTAATACATAAATTAAAGTTCGCAAATCAATAATCAGAGTACGCATAAATTTTACATAATTCGAAATACTAGAGATAGTTTTTCAGAGAAGAAAAATAGCTACAATAATAAAATTATTTCTGAAGTTTCAAACAAAATTAAAACAGAACAGGAATAGTAATCTCATAAATGGAAAATGGCCACGCCACTTCAGGACCCGATCCAGCCCAAAATTATCACTTGGCCCCACCTGATGTCCCATAGACATCAATAGCATCAAAGAAGGCATCACCTACCTGCAACACATCATATGGGCCTTTTGCTTGTGGGAATGAGCAACACCAATAAAAGGGGTGATCAGTACGCTACGTATTGAGTAAGGTAACCGAGCACTAAGGCCAACACATAAGCACATAAAATCATGCAGGATAATATTACACTTACACTTTCAAACCCACACATATAATGCATAAAATCATGCAGAGTATTATATAGCTTATAATGATCAAGCCCACACATAATGACCCAAATATTCCAGATTAATTATTTAATTAATCTTTTATCGAAATTCGATTCACACCATGTCTTTTATCAAATCCATGTAACTACAGGAACACCCCATTATTTTAGCTGGTGAGATGGCCACTTGTAGGACAATAGTCCACACCACTATTTTTCACCGGTGGATCGGTCACTTGTGGGACAATAGTCCATACCACTATTTCTAACCAATGGATCGGTTGGTTCTTACTCACATAGTGTTCCAATGTAAGTAATTATTATCTTTTAAGTGTCTTAGCAAACTCTTGTTTGTGTTTATTGCACTCGAGGTCCCCCACTATTGTTTCCGGTGGGCCAGTCACTTGCGGGACAATAATCCACACCACTATTTTTTCCCATAGATCGGTCACTTGTGGGACACCAGGTCCACACCACTATTTCTAATCGATGGATTGGTTTGGACCCAGCTCAATAGTCTTTTACTTTAAATGATTAGTATCTTAAGTATTTTATTCAAAAGCTTTCGCCTAGACATGCATGACTGACTCCTACTATTCTTATCATCCAAACCCTAGTTGACCACCACAACCATAGCATACCCTAACACCCATGCAAACCCTACTTCCATGCCAACCCTACTTCAATGCAAACCCTAGCTCTATGCAAACCCTACTTCCATGCAAACCCTAGCTCCATGCAACCCCCAACTCCCTATAAAAAATTAACTCCATGCAAACCCTAACACCATGCAAACCCTAATTCCATGCAAACATTAACTCCATGCAAACCCCAACTCCATGCAAACCCTAACACCATAAAAACCCTAACTCCATGAAAACATTATGACACTCCCCATCATTGTTTTACAAACCCTATCATGCATGTCTTATGGACCATACCACCCCACAATAATAAGATCACCCATACACATAATACACATGCCACAATTGAATGCACAATCTTACCTTAACTCCATATCATACTGCACATATGATAGTTATACAAATACACATAAAATACATTATAGTTCACATCACATGGCATGTATGGAACATAAAACACATAACACACAAATGGCCTTAGTACTCCCTTACCTAAAAGGTCACCAGTCTCGGAGCACGCTCCTATATTATGAGAAAAAAACTAGAATTAGGTTCCCTCCTAAAAATACTATTATCTACTAAATTATCCTAAGACTTGGTTTAAAAAAAATACTATACTAATAATAACTATACGAAATACTAATAAAGATACTAATAATAATATTAATGTAATTTAAAACGGATGGTGGTATAAGGGCTTTTACCCTCCACCAAAATAATGCTAATAATGATAATAATAAAAATAATAATAATAATAACAATAACAATAATAATAATAATAATGATGATGATGATGATAATAATAATGATATCAAAATAATAATAACAAAAATAAAATAATTTAAACCTAAATAGTATAAGGTAGGGTTTTTGACTCTTCCTCAAAATAGTGAAGGTACCATTTAATAACACATATTATTTATAATAATAATAATAGTAATAATAATAATGGTAGAAATAGTAATATTAATAATAAAATAGGAGCATGCGAATCAAATTCATAAAATAGGGCTTCAGCCCCCTTTAGGTAGATAATAGTAATAATAAAATAATAATACTAATAATATTATTAATAATAATGATAATAAAACTTATAATAATACTATTAATACCCATAATTCGAAACTAACAACTTAAATCATTTATAACTACTCTCGACCCTGCCAACAAAATATAACATTAATATCACATCCAATAATAATAATGATGATAATAATAATTTTAATAATTAAATAAATGACAAAAATTGAAATAAAATAGAATAAACTTAAATAAATAGGAGAAAAGGGCTGAGAGGGTCTAGGGTTTCACCTTGAGTCGACGAAGATGGGTGGCATTGACGGTGGTGCATGGCAGTGGCAGCAATGGCCAGAAAAGATGTTAGAAAAGGAAAAGGTTGAGGTTTGAGAAGAAAAGGTGGGGAATGAGGGTGGAGATTGAGGTGTTGGTGGTAGCCTAGGCTAAGAGGAGTAAAGTGAGGTCAGCGGCGCAACAAGTGGTGGCGGAGCATGGCTGTAGAGGTGGCGACTAAAAGGAAAAGAAGAAGAAAGAGAGGGGAGGAGAAGGAGAAAGGAGAAAAGAAGGGTATGCCTAGGTGGAGGAAGATTAATAGTAACTTTTGGGTGGTGTAGGAGGCAGTGATAGCGGTTGATGTGGTGGTGGATGGTGGCGTGAGTAGTTGCGGGTGGATGGGCAGGGAACTTCGCACGGCTGTGGTGGCTCATGCAAGAAGAATCAAGGGAGATGAGTGGCTCAATTAGTTAGAGGGCGGTGTAGGGAAGACTCAAGTAGGTTGAGGTGGTAGCATAGTTGGCTGACAACAGAGGAAAGGTCATTTGAAGTCGTAGTGGTGCACAGGGTAGGCTCTTAGGGTTTTGGGGAAAAAGTTTTGAAATAAAAAAAAAGGAGTATTTATAGAGTTTAGAGGGGAAGGTAGGGTTCTGAGGGTTGGTAGGGTTTGGGGTAGCCAACAGCGTTAATCGACCGACACAATTTTAGGTTGTGTTCGACCTTTCGTGAAGGAAAAGGACTTCGTGTGGGAGAAAAGAAAAATGGGTTAGATCATGCTGAACAGCGGGTCAAGGGGAAGAGAAAGAGAGGGGAAACGGCCGATCAAGTCAAGCGTGGCCGGCGACACCATTTTTAGAGCTTCAAAGGTGCAGGTCGACGATAGATAAGGAACGAGGAAGAAGGGGGTGAACCGAGCGGATAGGGAAAAAAAGAAGAAAAGAAAAATAGGAAGAATCGGCCGGTCGGCAACGATTATAAAGGTTTTAAATGGAACGCCATGGTCTAGGGGGAAAAGGCACAAAACACAGTGTTTCAGCTGCTGAAGGAAGGAAAGAAAAGAAGCGGCGAGAGGGCCGCGGAAGAGAGAAAGGAAAAAGAGAGATTGGGCCACAACAGACCCAATCGGAAAGAAAAAGAAAACCAAAGAAAAGAAAAAGAAAAAGAAAGAAAAGAAAGAAAAGAAAGAAAAAGGAAGAAGGAAAAAGAAAAAGGGAAAAGAAAATTTTAAGTAAGTTGAGGTCGACTAAATTAATTGGAAAATTTTGGGTATTTAAAATAAAAATATTTAAATAAAATAATATTAAAATTTTCTTTTTGGGATAATTTAGGGTTTTTAAAAGATTTTTCCTAAATTCCTTTTTAATTAGCAAAAAGGCCAAATTTTCCCTTATAAAAATATTTGTAAATTCCTTATTAATTTACCCTAAAACAATCCCTCCCATTTAAAATAAATAATTAATTAAATTAATTCCCTAATAAATCCTTATTTAATTATATTTCTTAAAATAACTATTGTTGGGGCATTTCACATATTAGTATATATAAATTTAACATTCTCGTTCATATTATTTTATGCCTGCATGCTTAAGGTAAAATTACAACATAACAAGGCATATGTACATATTTCAAAAATCACAACCAACATAAAAACATATTTAAGCACACAACTGAAACCCTATATATGATATCATATGGCTTCCATACATTTAATAAGATTATATGGGTTACCTCTTTTTCAAGAATAGATATCAAATAAAAGAGCAAATAATGACCAATCCCAACCTCCAACAAAAATTCCTTCTTCTCCTTAAAGAAAATCAAGATATAATATCAAAAAATAACATAATACAACATCAAAAGAAAATAACCATGACCAAATAAGATTTTATGGGCAATAACCAAATCAAAGGATGCTACATGAGGTTGCAATGGATGCAAGGAAATGCTTATGTGGAGGTTCATGCTCTCAAGCCTCCTCAACGTGAGGACTTCATGCTATATGAGGTTAATAATGTGATGAGTTCATGTAATGGAGGCTACACCACACAAAGAGCTCAACTTCATGAGAGTGGAGTAATGTCGAAATCTCTCATGACTAGGGTGGGAAAAATTCAATGGCTTTTGCTTGTGAGGCTTTGTTGCATTAGTGGTGCATGTTAAAGGCTAGGGGATGTGTAAGCTACTACCAAAGGTTAAGGTGTTATTATGGTGGTTCAAGGTGAAAAGTGTTGCAAAATTTTGAAGAATGAAGGGAACTAAAAGAAGGAGAAAGGAGGAGAAACGGTGTTAGTTTATGTTTGGATCCAATACATAGAAAGAGAGGCATTAGAAGGTTATATAGGCATTGGTCGTGTGAAATCAAAATGTAGGTGGGTTAGTGAGGTACCCTTAGGGTGCACATGCTCAAATCTGCAAGACAAAAGATAAAATAGGGAATGGGGTATGTCGAGAAATTTTGAAATATAGGTTAGCGTGAAGTGTTGGGTAAAACATAGCTGTAGCTAGTTTGGGATTATGGTTACAATAAATAAATTAGGAAAAGAAGAATATTGATTGGAGGCAAATGGGAAGGGTTGTGGTAAAACCAAACAATGGTTAAGGTAAAAAGGTTATAAGACTAAATATATAATAATTCTACCAAATTTTAATCTAATTGATTTATAATTTATTTCCCCATATTACTACACATAATAATAATAAATCCATCATAAAATATCCTACTACAATTACTATAATTAATTGCACATAAAGTATCAAAATTTTAATTAGGGTTCATCAATAGTGGGGGTATTACAAATGATCTTTGTAGTGATAATGAGAAGGAAAGGAGGGGCAAGCTATGATGGGCAGTAGCAATAATAGGCTCAAGTTTAAAGAAGAAAAAAATAGAGGCTTAACATATGGTAACTTGTTGCATTTATGGGGTGATTATGTGAGGTCATGAGGGAGGTTATTGTATTTTTAAATTGGTGAAGAAAAGTAGAGGAGAATGAGATTTAGGGCCTTGATTATAGCAGCAACAACACACAGTAAGGGAAAAAGAAATGGAGGCTTAAAGCATGGAGATTTGTTTACATAGAAATGAGAGGATGAAAGTGTGGGTATTGTAAGATATTAAAGAAACAAAAGGGGAAGGACATATAGAAAGAAAATTATTAAAGGGGGTTGTAGGGGCATGATCAAATGGGTAAAAAAGTGGGAGCAAAAAAATAGTTAAGACTTAACACAACTTTTAGGTAAATTAAAGACATGAATGAAAGAGGAACGTGTAAGGATTTGTATGGTAAAGTTAAATTAAACAAGGAAAAATCTTTCCTTTCCATTTCTTGAGTGAAATAAAAAAGGGAAGGATGGGATAACTTAGTTTACTCCTAGGATGAAAGGAAATGGTGATTTGTGTAAGAGGTTAGTAAGGTTTTGTGTATAATCTTAGTTATAGTTTTGATTTAACTAGGAGAATAAAGCAAACCTAAAAATATGGTCACTCATGGCAAGGATAGAACACGACAAGTATGTATGGGTAGATTAGTAATTTCACACAATTTCAAGCTAATAAAATAGGTAGAAAGGCCAGAAAAGTAACAAATGAATCTCAAAACTTAAAAACATTTATAGAGATGCATGGAATAATTTTAGGAACTCAAATATATAAAAAAGATTAAGCAACCGAGTTGATTTAAAACTCAAACAAATTTAAACGGGTGGAAACAACTAAAATCATCGTTTTGCATAAATGGATTTTTACATGATTTAATGATTCGAAAGAAATGATTAAATTTTGAGTCAACGGATTAAATGAATTGGTTTAGAATGTTAATTAGTGATTAATGAGCCCTAATTATGTGGGTTTATTAATAGATGTGCATGGAATAATTTTAGAAATCTAAATATATAAATATATTGGGTAACAGAGTTGATTTGAAACTCAAATGAATTTAAATGGGTGAAAACGACAAAAATTGTCAAATTGCATAAATGGATTTTTGTGTAATTTAATGATTCAAAAGAAATGATTGAATTTTGAGTGAATGGATTAAATGAATGGGTTTAGAAAGTTAAGAAGTGATTAATGATCCCTAATTATGTAGGTCTATTAAGGTTAGAAAATTGGAGTATTGCATATATAAACATCTTCCATAACAAAAATATACATCCTCGAGGAATATAATTGTGATATTTTAATAAATTTATTGAAAATTATTTTAAACTATGGTGGATAATACATATATTATCCAACAAAATACTTATCTTTTAGAATATAAATACATATCTTTAAAAATATGATTGTGCATGATCAATGATACAATACACATTTCAAAACTTAGAATACCATGATTTTCCATTACAACAATAAATATTTTATAATGTGACAATACATATTCTCCTTTAGTGTAATACATACCTTTTATATCTTTTAGAAAAAAAAATACACAGTATGTAGATGTGCATTTTTCTGGCATAAGAATACACATCAATTTTTTATACAACATATGTTTGATAATAAATGCACATTTTTCCACAAATAAAAATGTGTATAGTGGTTATAAAGAATGGGTATTTCGGTGAGAGTGAAAGAAAAATTGTAATATATGATAACCGATGATGGAATCTCCTAACCTTTACACACACTCTGTACTTTACCACCTATAGTACATAAAATTATGTTTATATCTATTCTTTTATCATTCTTGAACAACTTCAATGACCATAATTATAAACTATTTTGCTACTGCTAATAGGATGCATTGATTGTGGGTCACACCTTATGCATGGTGTGACCGATCACATCATTGATGGATTGCAACACTATGAATATAATGACAAAAAAATACTTAAATATATACTTTCTTAGGTTATTTTCTAAGTTAGAGGCCGATACTTTTTTCTTATCACACCTTGTGTATGGTGTACTAATCACTGCACAGATAAGTTGCAATACTATAAATATAATGATAAAAAAAAATACTTAAAGATATATACTTTTAGATTATTTTCTGAGACCGATACTTTTTTTCCTATCCGTTGAAAATCAATTTTCTCTCTTGATTAAGACATTTTTTTTTTCATTTTTATATATTTTTCTACGATTTACTGATCTATAAAGTTGGGTTATCGCTTCAAACACGGACAATTTTCTTGAATATTAAATACACTATAATTTCCCCGGTAAAACATATGTTAGCCGTATGCAGAAAGTTTCAAGTTCAAAAAACTGCATCAAAATATTTGCCGTTTCGAACGTCTTTATTACAGTTGTAATTAAATATTTTAAATCTTTTTGTAAAATCTCGAAGGCCACATGCATGGAGCCACATGAAAGGATGTTCTCTCTGCGCCCATGGCAGCTTTCCCTTTTTTGTTTTCTTTCGGTGACGTATATAAAGTTCCCTAATTAGTTGTATGAGCTGCTAACTTTGCTCGTCTTTAAATCTCTTTACATGCATAGGGGTCAACATGGCTGAACAAAGTGAAACACTCAAAGATTCCGATTCAAAGTTATCTCACGCCCTTCCATATGTGCTCTATTATATATGTATAGTATAGTATAAGTAGTAACACAATATGTATTCTCTTATTTTAATTTACAAAAGATTTTGTCTTTTAAATATTTCATTTCCTTCTTTTTATTTATATAGGAGCTGAGTATATAGGGATTGAGTTTTGGGCATGACATGGCATGGGCAGGTCCGGCCACCCATATCATAACCCCGATTCAATACAACCATATGAAAGCTATCCTAAAATTTTTTGAATTGATCGGTTGGCTTCACAGATCAACACAAGTCATTTCCGCGCTTTATCCTTGCTCACTCCATAAAAAATTTTAGAAAATTTTCTAAGCTTTTAAGAATGATCATCTATCCTAAAAATTACTCTACAACCAGCACGCGTAATTGTGGAGTTCTTAGAATAAAATCACCAAAAGAATAGTATATGATGTTGATATAAGTAGCAATATCAATCTTTATAATTAATACTCTACACAAATTGAGCGTATTACAATAAAACAAGTAGTTGGTAGGGTTTGAGAAACGTATGACGTCAAATTTATTCTACTATGCATGTTATGAGGATGAAAAAATTTGTTGTCAAGATGAATATGATAACTTAAACAATAAGGTGAGAAAAGTGATGCTTTAATAGTATTTATTGTTGTTTTATATGAAAGAATTCAAAGTTCATTATGTTTGAGTGAAACTATTATTGTTAATAAACAAGTTCAATTTCATAAAATTATAATATTCTTATTTTAGAAAGAAAATTCTTTTAAGAAACCAATTTTGGTTCAATTTTTTAAAATAAAAAATACTTTCTATTTTTTCCCATATTTTTTTCTTTTTCTTCTATACATAAATTATTATGTTCTTTTACGATTAATGATGTAATCATAATATTATATATAACTTAATAACATCATACAATAATGTACAAATTGCTAAAAAAATATTTTAGAAACGAATGGGCACACATACACTTAAGATACTCAAACCTCAATCTTGTCTTATCAGCTAAACTGATACTATATTAGCAATTTTTTTAATTATTTACATAACTCTAGCATCATTTGGATTCAATTAATTTGATCCATGAATTCTGGGTTTCCTCTTCATTACTCTCTTTAGTCTCTTTTCCTTGTACTTGATCTAAATTTAATTTCAGTAGTTTAAGACAAATTAATTAACAAAATACTCCTTCCATATTAAAAAAAATCATTCTATTAATTTGTACGCTTTTAAAAAAATGATAAAAGTAGTTTTAAATTTATACTTACGCACGTCCTTTATTAAAAAATAATAAAATTTACTCTATATATATAATTAAAAAATAAAATTAAAAATAACAAGCAAACTTTAATTTTTTTTTTAAATAATTTTTTTATACAAAAATGTTACAAATTCTGTTTTGATACGGAAGGAATAATTATCATTATCACAACCGAAACGGCCGACCTACCAAAGAAGTACCGGATAACATTCAACAGTGATATAACATTAATTAATTAATTAAAGGGGCATAAATATAATTCTAAAGTGGGTAGTGGGATTGCCAAAGTTTCTGGGCTAAGGAAACGATGGTTGTCGCTAAGATTAATGTAGTAATCGTAATTAAGATCCATCTTTAATTTTCAAACTTTGACCAAGCCTATCGATGATCGACCAAGCTTTTGTTACAATAATATACTTGCATCTTTTCGCAATGAGGATAAGACTTCAATATCAGTTATTACTGGTTTTGGTTCTTTGGACCTAGCTTATATTACCTTTAGTTTTATATAAATGTTATTCTAACTTTTTACACAAAAATTAATAAAATAATTCAAATGACTAAATTATTCCTAAATTATCATTAAAAATATTATCTATTTTTAGAAAAGGTGTAGATAGATGCAAAAAAGATAATTAATAATTAATATTAAAGGATAAAGTACACAAATTTATTCAAAATGTATCTCTTAAATGTAAAACCATACATATTTATAACTAAACTTAAATTGCTAAAACGATAATTATTCAAAGGGGGAGGGAGTATTTATTATAAACCTGTCCTCGCATAATATCCTAGCATACTTTGTGTAGTCAACTTAATATTACACAATACTCACAAAAATTATCAATATATATACTGTGCATGATTAACGTTACAAATACAATGCATCGGGTAAAGAAAACATTATCAAGAGAAATAAATGTAGCAATGGAAATAATTAATATTACTAACCATGTAAATTAATTATTGTCTCATAGTGAAACTATACAAGACATGTATTTGATAAGAAAGGAACATATGCATATCAAGTTTTTGAATTTTGTATATGTATGTATAAAATTAATAGATCAATACTATTAATCTTATTATATTATATACACCAGCAATTGTGTAATCCAAATAACTACCCCATCTATTTTTAAAAGAAAGTTTTTTAGTTCAAAATTTTTATTTCAATACAATGTTTTTTAGAAATTTTAATGCTTAATTTTTGTTTTAACCCCTACCTTTTTTTTCTTTCATCTATATGTATTAATTGTCATATTACTTTTCAGTGAAGGGTATATTGCTATATTAAAGGCATATTTATTACCTCATAAAATAATATGTAAATTATTAAAAATACTTTCTTTTAGAAATGGAAGGAGTAATTTTTAGCATTAAAATATTTAGTAAGATCTTCCATAATAACATTACTAAAATGAACATGCATTGCCACCTCCATTCAAAGTATGATAAACACTAAGTAAAATTGACACTATAAGCTTTGGTGAAACTATACAATATATTTGTATACAATAAGTTATGACTATAGTACTCCGACTTCTAAAACATTCTTATGATTAAACACTAAGTAAAATTAACACTATAAGCTTTGGTGAAACTATACATCATATTTTTATACAATAAGCAATGGAAAGATATCAGCTCAAGGCTTAGTACAAACTGTTCTTATCATATATACAAACGTAGGAACTACACTTGACCATTAGATTGCTCAAGTAAACATCCTTTATTGATATGAGTATAGTAGACTTATTTAGGCCAATGCAGTGGCATATACATAAATTACTAAACATAAAAAGTGTGACTCAAGAACTCATTGAATAGTGCTTCTTCTCTACCTTCTACTACAATGAGTCGTCGATGTCAGCAATCACTGCCATTCTTTGCTGTGAACATTCATTGGCATTCCTCACCATCATTACTATCATTAATTTCCTTGACCTTCAAACTATATTTTCATTTGAATCCTTAGGAATCCTTCATGGTATTATTATTATTATTATTATTATTATTATTATTATTATTATTATTATTATTATTATTATTATTATTTAGTTTCCTTCTCTATTAAGCTAATTTCTATTTCCAATTCTTTGTTTCTGAACCAATTTGCTTCTAAAACATAGATGGGGGATTTAAATTTCAACTCGCTCCTCATTTCATAGGATTTTATATTCTCAAATTTGTTTGAGATTTAGTATTGCAATCAAAATTTAGATAGAGCTCGTGTTTATAATTAAATTCCATCATTTTAAGGCTTTTTTAATGACTATAGTACTCCGACTTCTACAACATTTTTATGATTAAACACTATGCAAAATTGACACTATAAGATTTGGTGAAACTATACATTATATTTTTATACAATGAGTCGTATAAAGATATCAACTCAAGGCCTAGTACAAACTATTCTTACGATATATACAAATGTAGGAACTACACTTGACCATTGAATTGCTCAAGTAAACATCCTTGATTGAAATGGGAATAGTAGACTTATTTAGGCCAATGTGGTGGCATATACATAAATTACTGAACATAAAAGTGTGACTCAAGAACTCGTCGATTAGTGCTTCCTACCTCGCATCACACTCCCCTGTCTTGTTCCTCTACATTCTACTACAATAAGTCACCGATGTTAGCAACTACCACCATTCCTTGCTGTGAAAGTTCATGGGCATTCCTTGCCATCATTACTATCATTAGTTTCCTCGAACCTCAAATCATATCTTCATTTAAAGCCTTAGGAATCCTTCATGGTATTGTTATTATTATTATTATTGTTGTTGTTGTTGTTGTTGTTGGTGTTGCTGTTGTTGTTGTTGTTGTTGTTATTTTCCTTCTCTATTAAGCTAATTTTTATTTCAATTCTTTATTTCTGAATTGATTTGCTTCTAAAACATTGATGGAGGATTCAAATTTCAACTTTCTCATCATTTTATGGGATTTTATATTCTCAAATTTGTGTGAGATTTAGTTTTGCAATCAAAATTTAGCTAGAGCTTGTGTTTGTAATTAAATTTCATCAATTTAAGGCTTTTTAATGACTATAGTACTCCTAATTATAAAACGTAGATTAACGACTAGAGGAGAAAGATTGCAAGATGAAGAAGATGAAAGGAGAAGGAGTGAGAGATAAGGAGTGATCATGATCATAGGAGAAGGTGAAAAACTCAAACACAATGCATCTGAGGTAATGAATGTAGGTTAGTGAGGTCAGTACTCCTTATTTTTAGAGTTAATTGTGGCCTTTTTGTTTATTTTGATTCAATGGTTATACTCTATTACTACTAATGTATTATACATATATTTTATATCAAATAATTGTTAGGGTTTTAAATTGGATGAGATATGATATGCTTACTCATTATAAATAGTATTTGTTGCTCATGTTTAAATTTGAATTAGTCAAATATTACAACATTTGAAGGATAATATAGAACTACTCTTAATTTTGTATGTAATTATATATAGAGAATTCACTTTTGATTTTATGATTAGATGTAAATATTATAAATTTATTAATTATATCATGTGCTAAATTTTAAAACATTATATTTAAGTATTGTAGATTGTATAGTTGTATAAGCATGTTATTATTCCATTTTACAATTGAACTGAATAATATTTTTATAGCCTTATAAGACTATGCATAACACTTGGGGTGAAAGAAACTTCAAGGTTGATAGAGGGTGACAAGGATATTCACTTTAGATACAGAGGGTATAAATTTTTGTATTTCCCTCATCTTGCAATATTCCCTTATAGTAAAGGTATTTCTCTTTGAGGAAGTAAGCCATTTGGTATAACCTCATTAAATATTATTGGTTAATTAGTTCATTTATTTTCTCTTAATCATCAAACTAATTAATTTTTTGATGAAAGAAAAAGTTCATTTCCCAATAATGATATTGAAGTAAGGTTCATCAATTGTAACGTGTTTGTCATGGCAACTTTGAACATTTCCTAATTTCATATGGAGTAATCTTATGGAAGTGGAAATTGTACAATTTTGAAGAGAATTATGAATGGAATCCTTGTTTAATAGGACATAGCAAATTCATTAAAGGAAAATGAGGCTAAGCTACCACAAATGTCAAAAGACAATTGGGATGACTTAGATTCCAAGTATGTAAATACTATTAGGCATTATATTGATGACAACATTATCAACAATATATGTGATGTATATTATACACTAGAAAGAAAATTAAGAACCTACATCTTGGAAACCACTTGTAGTTAAAACTAAATTAAAAGCAAGATATTTACAAGCTTAAGTTGGATATGTTGAGAATCTCATAGAACACATGAGCTTGTTCAAGTTATAAAAAGAAGAAGAAGATTATAAAATGCTAATTTGTACCTCACTTCATGATTCATATGATAATATTATTACCACATCTTTTATATAATTATTGACACATTGAAGACGGATGAGGTAGGATCAACTCTCTTATCACATGAGAAGAAAAGAAAAAAATTAAGATTCTCAAGTCTTTGTTTTCATTTCCCATGATATGTATTATTGGGGAAAGATCATATACCAAAGGATATAGTGAATGTAACATATCTAAATTAAGGTTAGGTAAAGAAAACTAGTCGAACAAGTGCAAGGAGAGGAGATACATAAATCTTTATTATCCTTAGATGAATAAGAAGGTTTATAAGGGCTCAAATTACTCTTTGACTTGTATAACAGAGATGAATACAAATTTTAGAGACCTTCTCACACTCCTTAAAGATAATAGCAATATTTCTCAAAATGGTTGTATATTATATAGCGGTTGTTCTCATCACCTTTGCTCTAGTAAAGAATATTTTGATACATTCAAAAATGTTTGAGGGTTCATATCTTGAGGTGATGGAACTAAACATTATTTCATAGGAACTTGGAGAGTGAAGATCAAGATGTTTGATGGAGTGGTTCACACTTTTGGTGATGTATTATATTTCCCAAGGTTTCGTAAAAACCTAATATCTTTGAGCCACTAAGGCTTAAAAGTATAAAAGGTATCATCAATAGAGGGGGTCATGAATGTTTCACATGGTTGTTTGGTCTTGATGAAGGGAGAAAGGTGTGGCAGCTTATTTCAAATAATTTAGACTTTAAATGATTTTATGAAAATATGTGCACAAGAAAATAGGTACATGAGGTAGGTCTCATTTGCGTGCATAATAAAGATGCCATTCACATGTTACTATATTTTAGATGATGGTGATATGGAAAACCTTATGAATGAACATGTTGTATCAAGGCCCATCTTCCTATCTAATTGTTACACTAAAATAAGTCATAGCTTTAATGATGAATAATCTTCATCCTTAATAACCAAAATTTGGTTGCTAATAACAATAACAATAAAAAATATTAGTTATCATAAGTTATTATTATTATTCCTTCACTAAAGAATTTTATGAAGGATCGGAATTTTTGTGTTTCTAATTCAATAGTGACCCATTGTATACAATATTCACTAAAGAAATAGCAAAGAAATATAATGTTGGTCACTAAGAAATAACAAAGAATAAAATACGTCATCATAAATAATATTAGTGACCCATTTTTCCTATTATAATTAAATAAAAAATTCATCACATGTACAATTATGATTAACTTTTACATTTATATATCAAATATGGATACATAATTCATACGCTATTAATTTAATACTCATTTCCTGAAATCCCTAATTGAGAATCTATGTGCAACTTGTCATTTTGTATGAACTTGATTACAGAAATTATAGGTGGATAATGCAGGTTTAATATATTATTATATGTTTGTTTAATATGGGGGTGGAAGTATAGAATATTAACTAGGTTAAAATGATAGGAAGTAGGTTTTGGGGATTAAGTGGCCAAAGCCTTTGAGCTGGATAACTAGGCATTGAGGCAAAGGATGGGTAATAGGTGTAACAACCCAAGTCGATATGACCATATGGGGGCTGTCACGAAGTGCTTTCAGATTGATCGGCTGACCTCATTGATCAATATAAGTTCTTTCACGACACTTTATCCTTACTCGCATGCTCTTCAAGAAACTTATTAGAAAATTTCTTAAACTTTCCAAGAGGGTTACCCATCCTAAAAATTATTCCATATCCAACACACTCAACTATGGAGTTAATAGGATGGAATCACAAAAATATTGGTATACCATGTTGATATACGTAGTCATATCAATTATTTTACACTCCACTCGATATGGAGTATTACATTCAACCCCACTCAAAGAATGCAATGTCCACGTTGCGCCTCAACCACTAACTGTCTCAATATAGACTTTCCCAAGAATTGAAGGAAGTTTTAGGTTAGATTTTCTCTCTTTCTCCTTGTTGATTACTGATCTTCTTGCTCCATATGCTCCTTTTCACTTGTCATTCTCATTATTTAACCTTTGGTACAAATTTTTCTCTCCTCTCTTTTCTTTGAATTATTTCTTAGCGTAGGAGGCTTCCCCTTATGTTTCTTATTGTGAGTAAACTAAACCCTTATACCCTCTCCTCTCCTCTCCTCTCCTCTATTTTTTTTCTTGTTATCTACCTCTAATCCTTTATCTAGCCTTATTATACTTTATAAGTATAAGCTTGTTAGATTTAGAGGAAAATATAAAGATCTCCCTTCCATTTTTTTCTTCTTGTTGTTCCACCCTATTGTTAGGTATGGCTTCCTTTTCTTCTTTGATCTTTTTTCTTTCTTATGGTTCTCTTGTTATTTAAGTTTTTAGTTACTAATTTTGGATTATTATTTTTTAAGCAGAGAAGAAGGTTGTATAGTAGGCTAGGTATTGGATAGTTATATTCTATTATTTTTACTTATTAGTACTTTGGAATAGGGTAAACATATACTCCTACGAAACATGTGAATATCATATGGTAGCACGTTAGGCTTTTTTAATGAGTGTGTTTTAAGTGTGATATTATGTTTTCTTATGATTTAATGACATAAATGCACGTATCATGCTATATTTTATTTTTCTCTAAGTATTATAGCCATGAAATAATGTGTGAGAATGCTAATTTTATGTAATTTGTAATATATGTATAATAGCATAATAGAATAAGGTTGATTATGGTGAAATAATTATGTGTGTCTTGAAAGGGTGGTTTGGTCAAGGGCATTATTGTTCTTACTGAGACCTTTTGATATGTTACCTTTTCTTACGATTAGGTTTTAGACATTCTTTAATTAAATTTTGATAGATTATGTGTTTATGTGTGAGTTTTTTAGGCATAGAAATATTAGAATCAAGTTTAGTGTGCTCTGGAGGTATTTTTATCAATTTCCATGAATTATGTAAATTTTTTTCATGTATGCCTTATATGTGTTATATTATATTGAGTATGGAATGCCTATGAAATATGGTATATTAGAGATACACTTTTAGGGTTTTATATGCTAAATGGGCTTAAATGTGAGTTTGGGACAAAATAGTAATTTTTTTAACTTTCGTAATTTTTTAGAATTGTAATAGCATATCAAAAATGTTTATTTTAATGATATTTAACTATATAATGAGGTTCATTCATTTCTAATAATATAAATGAGTAATATGGCTAATAATGGAGTAATTTAATCTATAAAGGTATCTTAGTCATATATGACTTACTATGCCTAATTATGGAATGATTGGATATAAGATAGTCTTAGTGGATTTTGGATTAACCTTGATGTTCACCCTTGACCTTACTATTAACTTTGAATATTTATAATTACAAAATGGGTGAGTATGGAATTGTTATTTCATGTGCCCTATGTGTGGTTGTTCATCACCTCAATAAGATATTAATATTCAAAGTGAAAGAACTTAAGATTAAGAATAGTTTACTCTTTAGGGTTAGCTACCTAAGAAAAAGGATAGGAGCATTTAGTTTGTTTCAATGGTTTTTTCGGATGCCTTGGCATTCTAACTAAGGCTCTATTCTATTCTAACTTTTTCTTGAGACTTCTTATAGGGTATGTATATTTAAGGATTAGGTTTTCTAGGATTGGAGGGTATCATGTTATGTTGCTACGCTGGTATGACCGGTGGTGTACTTTATATGTTTTTGGGTTATAAAGGTGAAGTGTGTTGTGTTACCAAAGTGCCCTGGAATGACAGGTATACTTTATATATCTTTGAGTCTTCTTTTTAATCCCCTCAAGTAATTAAAAAGGAAACAACTCTTGTATAGCCGTTTTGGTATGGTTTGGTAGTTACCTTTATGTTTTACCCTTTAGTTTGTTGGAAAGGGATTTGGTATGTGGTTTTGTAGTTTCCTCCATACACTACCCCTTTTTCTTTTCAAAATTAGTTTTGGGGTTTGTGATTGGTAGTTGCCTTAGTGTACTATCATTATGGCTATGAGATATGCTATAGTGGCTTTGGATATGGTAATGTTAGGTTTTTGTGTTTTCCTTATGGGATACCCTTTGTATGTTGTGGATTGATGAGATGATTGTAATATGAATAAGAGTGATGGCATTATGGTTATGTGTCTTTTTGTGATGCATGAGTTGCAACATGGTTATCGTATTTAGTTATCACATTTATTCTTTGATGTGTTTATGGAATGATTACCATGCATATTGCCTTCTATGTTTTCCATGTGGTCTTTACATTTTTGGCATTCTATAGTTGTTTACTTAATAATGTTGTATTAGAAAGTTCTATTTCATGGCTTCTTGCCTATTCCATGGGTAGTCATTACCTTATAAGAGCTTTTGAGGACCATAATTGAGGTAACTACGGTTGGGTTAGAAATATTAAGACTATTTGGGGTTGCTGGTGGTTCCGCTTTGGGATTTTTATTTCATTCCTCTTCGATTGTAATATTATTCCTTTTTTATTTTGTTTATTTTTCTCAATTTAAATTAAATGCTAGCTACACTTAATTCTTCAGTTTGTGTTATTTTACCTTACATCGAGCTTAAGTTAGGTAATGGTCATACATCTCTCTGTATCAGATATGGTGATAACACCCATTTTTGAATAATTGATTTTACTAAAATAAAAATTCAAAATAATAAATTTGGGAGCAATACAATTAGCAACCATATTTTTTATCACATAACCTATTTGCGACGAAATTCATTCACCTATTGCAGTCATTCACCATTGAATTTGTTGGTCACAAAAGCCACACTTATAATGCCAAAAATTATAGTTGCTAATTAAACCTTCTCAAACCCTATATCTACATGCATATACATATATGTATTTTTCCACGTTGCTATCATTTTTTCAATCATTGTCTACAAACATTTAACTAAATACTCACACAAATAGTCTATATAAAATCCTTTCAAATACATGTTTTTGCAAAATATATTTAGACTAAGTAAATGTTGGGGCCTTACAAAATATGTGACCAAATATAAGTACGCTGCAAAAAAAAATCAAAAGACCACAATATTACATATTTTCATGTTAGGCAAATTCACCATAAGCTAATTCTTCTATTCATTAGACATTATATACTTGATTATTTTTTTTAAAAAATTAAGTAATATGATGTGAAATAATAAAAACATATAAACAAATATTTAGAATAAGCACCCAAGAAATATGGACATATCTTATCAAACAAACGAAAAACATATCATGCCAAACAAAAGAAGCAAAAACATAAATCTCAACAAAGCTTCAAAAATGAATTATCCATACTGATTTTATTTGATTCATAATGCATGGTTAATAATCACCATGGTCAAACAAGGACCATACACAATCAAACATGAGATTTTTTTGATAATGGATGAACCCATTTGCAATTAGTGAATAAGGTAATGATAAAAATTAATTTAGGACACCATAAATTTCCTATAACATTTCATACATGAGGCTCCCACTTTCACAATCCCAATTCCCAAAGCTTGATGTCATTTTTCTCTATTAGGGAATGATATAAAAGATATGTAAATGCTACAAATGCAATTAGAAAATATAAGAGCCAGTGTGAAGCTTAAAACTCATACTTGCAAAGTGTCTAGTATAGATACCAAATAAACCTATCATAGTTTGATCACACTTAATAGGGAACTAGGTATTACATGTAAGGCAGTAATCAAGGCAGGCTTTATTCACATGGAATTTTGCAACTTAATTTATTATAAGTTGAGCTACAATTTATTTAATTCACTTAATTAGAGTTAGTTATATTTCTTATTCAATGGCACATTTAACTTCTAATATGAAATACCAAATATTATGATGAAAAAAAGTTTTTCCAATCCATTATGAGCATTCGAAAAATTGTTAGGCGGTAGATGTGTGATTGGGAGGTAAATGACTTAAAAGACATAAGTAGATATTTGTAATCCCACAAGATAGGGATTCTTATGCATTTTCTTTCCCTACCCAAGATCATCTAATTATAATGTGGCTAGCCACTAATCCATGCACTTAAACTATATCATGATGTAAGGTGTTGGCATAAGTTGCAACCACTTTGAGTCATAAAATAAGAGTAACCTACCATTTTCCAAGCTTTTCCATAAGTACTACAAAATTGCATGTTAGTGATAAAGAACTATTCGATAAATCTTAAGTTATAAAACACGATAAAAATATGAACGCTCCATGGAAAGCCATGAACCCCAAAGCTAACCACTAATTTAATTAACACAAACTTTACCAAAATATTTACTAACTTTAATATGGATTCAAACCAATCATGATTGAATAGAGCGTATAAAATAAACTACATCATCCATTTCAAATAAACTTATATATAATTAAAGAACTAATGTACTTAGTGAATCTCACCAGCCATCAAATGTTTTAATAACATGAACTTATATTTTGAAACAATGGCACCGACCATCAAACATAATACAACCATATTATTTGGGCACTAACACTCGAATACCTATTACCAAATTTAATTAGGAAAATTCAACTTGAGGGAAAAGGCACTAATCTAAGACATAATACTGACAATATTAATCATTATTAAACCTAAAGATAACAAGTGTTAACACTTTCAATCAAAATTCAAACAAATCCTAGGTATTTTCCATAATATGATAATTAATGTGATTCAAGTCTACACTCTATACTTCAGTTTCTCTCAAACCATATAAAATTATTATTCAACTCTAAATATAATAGCGTGCATAGGTCCTTATTTATAGACTAATCAACTAATGGATAAAGCTAGGTAAATAGTAAAATATAATAATTACTAAATACTTAATGACTAAAACTAATAATATACTTAATGATAAATAAAGATAAGTAATATCTAAATAGCACTCTTAAACCTACAAGACCTATGGAAGGAGGTATATCCATGGTACATAGGCTTACTTTCTTATAAACTACTAGGCTAAAGCTACAAGTGTGATAATGGGGCAGAGTATATATTACACTATTCTTCCCCAATTGAGAAAGTTTGACATCAAACATCAAAGTAATAAGGCATAATAATGACTTATGTTGATTTCATTGTCCTCATTATCACATAAATACTTACAGGGATCAACAATTCCATCCTTAATTTTCTCATTGTTGTATGATGTTCCATCCTTTAGGGGTCCAAATTGAACCATTCTAATATTATTAGTAGATTCCTGGCGAGACAGTTAATGCCAATGAATATGGTCAGTCCCATTGTAAATAAGACATCTCATTGACTTAACACCATTAGGCTTGGGTGAGGGCTTAAGCAGGCAAGCAGGCTAGCCATAATACTTATGAATCCTACCAATAGTTAGCTATCTTCTCTACATCTTAACCAAAGGAAGTGACATGGTCACTGGAGCAAAAGCTTCTACCCTTTAACTCGAACTACATATCATCCTGTAGACCTCTAATATATCTAATATCCTATTGAGATAAATTCTATTCAAAAGCACGTATAGTAGAAAGCTTATAAAACTCCCTAATGTAGGTCTCTACATCTTAACTCTCTATAGAGAACTTGCAAAATCTGGACTATAATCCTTGCTTGTAGTTGATAAATATAAAATTTTCAACCATTAACTGTTGTAGATGAATCCAATCAAGAAATTTATTAAGCATATGAAACTTGTGATTATAATTTAGGTCACTCAACCATATACAGGTATGCCAATAAAATAAGTAGTAGTTATAGGAACCTTTTCCTTTTCCTTAGCTCTTTAATATAAAAAAAAAAATCTTAACCATGTTGAACCATTTGATAAGTTTCTTTAGATTTTTTCACTTTATAACAACTTCAGAACAACTATTTTCTCTATGTAATTCAAAGGGAGCAATGGCTAGTAACTAGAAGCATAAGTGGTTGTAGTAGGAATTAGAGTTGGGATACTTTGAATCAAAATAGTAGCATGCATGGTAGAAGTAGAACGACCAATTAGACCTATTTCTTCATGACCTTTTTCTTAGCTAGCTGATGAATAAGCTCAGTAATCTTAGGAAATGTAGTCTCTACTTTGTCAAGATGAACATTAGTATCCACCTAGGCTTCAACTAACTAATTAACAATGAGCTCTAAAGTCTAAAATTTGTTATTCTTTACCATTTTAACCATAGAAATAATAATATTATTATTAATATTGATATGTTTAAAATGTAATTATTATTATTATTATTATTATTATTATGTTTTATTTTTATTATCATTTTCATACTTGATGCTTTTTCCCTTTTAAAATAAACCAAAGTCTAATACAAGGTAAAACACTACTAACTACCGAGAACGAAGGAACTTTCTCTTAAATATTAGCATGGAATGAGAATTAGAATCGGTAGCAAGATCCAACATCCTATAATAATATGGAGGAGAGGATTACTAGCATTTGGCAAGGCTCACTTGAAGGTGATATGGTAGGGATCGACATCAATTGTGGTTGTTGTAGCTCGTTGTGGTGGTTTGATAATAGTTATTCCCTTGATTGTGTGTGTTATGTTTTTTTGGTTGTTAGGTGATGATGACAATGAAATAGGGAGCATTTAGTGAGGAAAGGATTGTATGCATAGACGCCAATTGGATTTAGGCTTAGGGTTCTAGATTTTACAGCAATTTGAGACTTGTAGATATGGAGTGTGCTAGAACTTCATAGATCAGGCGGTAGTTACTGACTAAGGCTGATTGTGATAGTAGGGGAGTACCCTAGTGAAGGTTAACTTGTGATGGGGTAGCATCAGTTATTGGTAATGATAGTATGAAGATGGTGGATAGGGTAAGGGTTTTAATTAGGGAGTTAGGGTTTTCAAATTTGGGATTATTTTGAATCATGTAAATGATATGAAATGTCAAATTGATGGCTAGGATTGAGTTTGGACTTTAATACCAAACTAATGTAGGGATATACTTTAGCTTTCAATTTCTCTCAAATCACGTAAATCTATTATTCGACTTTGAAAATAA
Organism: Tamarix austromongolica; assembly: GCA_039764185.1. NCBI lineage: Eukaryota > Viridiplantae > Streptophyta > Magnoliopsida > Caryophyllales > Tamaricaceae > Tamarix > Tamarix austromongolica. The sequence continues at coordinate 27,234,964 of CM077817.1, forward strand.
TAACGTACTTAAGTACCTATTTATATAATAAAGAACTAACTAATAATCCTAGGTAAATAGTAAAATATAATAATTAATAAATACTTAACAAAGAATAAATAAAAGTAATATCTAAATAACAGTTTTAAACCTACTAGACCTACGGAATAAGATATATATATATATATATATATATATATATATAGGTGTGTGGGTTTACATTCCAATAAGCTACTCAACTCAAGCTATAAGCCTGAAATTGGGGTGGAGTATTTATTAAATCATCATGTCACACAACTATAGTTGATATGGTGTAGAAAATTCAAATTTAACAAAGCCTCTAGAATTTAACTAAGATCCAACCATTGTCACCCATAAAATTGCAAATTGAATTTCTTTTAGGAGATAAAAATTATGGCCAATTTTGATCAAAATTCAAACAAATCAAATGCACTTTCCATAATTTGATAATTTTTATCACATAACTATACTTTATATAGTATAAAAATTACAAATTGAATTGTTGTTAAGATGGAAGAAATCCCAAATTTCTTGAACTTAATTAGTTATAGTTATCAATTTATTGAAATCCCAATTGAATAGCATTAGAAAGAAAAGTGTAGGACTGGCTTAATAAATTGATCTATCATATTAATATAAATCGACAAAAAATATGACTAAATATGTAGCTATAACTACTAGTTACACAAGCTCTCTTTGTGAAATGAAAAGAACACTAGATATCCAAGTCTCAAATTTCATAGTCAGCTATCACTTTCTTAATAGCAATTCACTACATAGATACCTACAACAATCAAGTTGGTCTCCTATTTACCTAAAGACCATTTATTGAAATCTAAATTAGGACTTAAAGGATAAGTAATACATGATATTCACTAGCTTATTTTTTGGACATGAATGTGGTAATAGATTATTAACTAGTATCAAACTTAAGCTTCAAAAATAAATGTTCTCAAGATGCAAGAGGATATTAGGTTGAGGAAATATATAATCTTATTATAATTTTATCCAAATTGAGCCCTCCTTCTGACTTTCCCATACTATATGTAGAATTATCAGTCATCAAAATTATAGGCAAGTTGAGACATCAATGATTTTAATGAACACCTTAGTCAAGAACTATGAGTTTGACTTGCAAATAAGGGAAAACACTCCATTTTGTATTGAAAACTACCACCAAATGACAAGTTTTCTTGATAGTTATTTTCCTAGGGGTATTCCATGAATGTTCTCAAGCATCAAATTTTTCAATAGAGCTACATTAATTTAAACATATTCTTATCATTTACCACCAAGCCTCATATCATTCAATTGCCAATCAATATACTCCCAAACATATTCACTTAGAGTTGAGAGGAGCATATTTGAACAAAAAAAAATCCAAACCCTCATTTATTTTTACTCTAATTGCTTAGAATTTGATTTTAATTCATGACCTAATACTTAGTGCTAGAATATGGAATAGGAAAAAAATTTTAAAAAAATTAAACAAGAAAAGATAAATTAAAATTTTAACAATGTAACTACCAAGATGTGGAAAATAAATCTAAAATTTCCAATTCACATAGCAATCTAGAGGAATTAGGTCATTTAAGATTTCAAGAACACTCCCCAAATTAGTAAGTAATAGACTAATCCATTATTTATTAGCTACTACCAAGATAATTACAAGGGTTTAATTTATCAAACAAGTAGTTCTAGGTATAATGGAGATAATAGTAAATTGAAATTAAATAAAACTTAGATTAAGTTCTAGAACAATTCCATCAAATCATGAACAAGAAAATAAAAGCAAATAATAACAAACAATGAGTTTACTAAATAATAATAATGAGTTAATATAGAGAAAATATTTTAAATTAACTAGTATCAAATCATTTGCAAAAAGGAAGAGATTATATCCATTCAATTACCTACTTTGACAACTTTCATATTCATTGGTTTTAGATCATATCAAAAATATTCAAAATCTTCATGATTCATCCTAATTATACAACAATTGTTACATTTAATATCATACCATGGAACTTAGTTTCCAAAAGAAATATACTCAAAATAAAAATCATTATTCTTAAAGTTTATCTACAACTTCAAATATAGTTCTCCAAAATAATCTTAGAGTGAAAGCATAAACAATCAAATGTCACTAACTATAGGAATCATGGCCATATATATGATATTTCATAGACCAAAACACTAAGATTTAAAATGTACAGATTTATGATAAAACTTTGGTTAAATTGATTCAATCAAATCAATATTAGTCTAGCTACAAATAAGTTGTTTAACTATAACCATTTTCTAAATATTTTAGAACATTTTGAAATCAAAGAAAAAAAAAGAAAAATGAAAAAAATTCTCACTTTGCAGGATTTAGAAAATTTCACACTGGATTACTTATTGTGTGCTACTCAGATGAAGATATTGAATTCTTGGTTGATGTGACTTAAATAAAGAGAGTGGGACTCTACCTCTATGGTTGAAGGCATTAAAGTCATTGCTATGACTAGCCAAAGCTAATTTTAGTAGGAAATATTGAAATTTAGAAGACATTAACAATAAACCTTTCAGCTAACAATAAATGTAATTAAAGATTCAATTTTTATAATATATTAAGAGAAAACATGAAATTGAAGGACTCACCTCTCTTGAAAGCATGGGGTTTGAGTCTCAAGTAGGCCTCTAGCTAAAGAAGAAACTCTATAGAATAAAAGATTACAAGATACTAGAACAAATCTTGAAATACTAGAGGTATGACATAGTTCTATAGTTATCATCATCCTTTAAACACTACCATAGGCAAAGGGCTTTAATAATAGTTATTTTGAAGCTTTGTAGATGATTTTAAAGTATTATTAAATTAGATGTTATTAAAGCTTTAATAAAGGCTTTATATTTTTCATCAAATATCCCAAAAAAACACAAAAATGGGGTAAGGAAGGAGTTTTAATAATAGTTTCCAATAGAAAAACTTTATCAAAGCCAATTTTTAATGATGGTTCTTAAAGAGAACTATTGTCAAAATATAATTTGTATAATTATTTTTATAGATATTGTTGTAAAAAAGGCTCATATATTTTGACCAAACATTTTTCACATTTTTTTCATGTATATGGTCAAAAATAAGCATGAGAGAGTTAAACTCTCATAGCTCTCAAGGAAACTATAACCATAAACTTCATGATAGTTTAAATCCAAGCCACAACTCCATGGAACTTGATTTCTCATTTAACATATAAAATTTCAAATATGAACCAATATAAAGCCAACAAAAAAATTTAGATCTAAACAACAACATATAAATTTTTAGATCTAAACATCAACACATGAATCAAAGTTAAATGACAATATAAAAAAAAAACACGTGAATTTTTTAGTTAGTGCTATGCTACGCCCCCCAAAAATCAACCAAAATTTTACCTAAATTAAGAATTTTTAATTCTAACCTTTCAAATATAAGAGAGAAAATAACTAGGAAGTCAAATCTCCTAAACTAGTGATAATAGAATAAGAAAAGATAATAGATAGTAGAGACAAGTGAGAGATAGAGAATAGAAGAAGTGTATACCTAAGAGAATTACAAACCAGAAATATAAATACCTCTTCAAGTAAATAGGATGAAGAATGTTATAGAATTCTAATAATAGAACCATTCCATCCAATTAAATCAAATCTAAGTGCCAATGTTGTATAAAATGAAATGAAGCTCAAATATAGAACTAAAAAAAATTGTAACTAGAAACTAAGGATTTTGAACCCTAGACCATTTACATCTTACCATCCCTTTCATATCTAAGCTCATATTCAAATAAACGGGTAACTCCAACTCATCTCTAAAAAAAAGTTAATATAATAGAAAAATAGTAAGACCAAGAAGTATAAGTTATCATTTTTTAATGGGAATGAAGATGGTTTCTATGAGAATTTTTGCTACGTATAGTGAAACAAGAGTGGGATGTAGATATAATGAAAGTAAAAGAGCCCTGCAAAGTTTTAAGAAGAATAACAAATAATAAAAGGATAAAATGAAGAGTTTTGACATCATTTCGTAATGGAATAATTATAAAAGTATATTGAAAAAGGTTTTTACTATAAAAATATTATTAAAACTAAAGTTTTTAACAACACTTTTATGCAATAACCATTGTCTAAAACTCAATGTAATAAATTTTGAACTACTATATCTATGTTCGCTCTTTTAATAACATTTTGCTATAACTTTTATCTATAAGGTGGTGCATATTTGATGCACACAAAAAAAATATAAGTAATTTACACAAGACACACAAGAATTGAATCAAAAGAAGAAAAAGAATTGGAAGAGTTAGAAGTTAGGGTTTTAGTTGGGGTGTTAGGGTTGCATGATTTTTATGAGAGTTTGGAGGTTAGATTGGAAAATGGTTTGATGGTGGATTTATGGATAATTATGGGGTATTAGTGGGAGGTTATGGTCATGATTGATGGTGTATTAGTTGTGGGGGAAAATAATGGTAAAGTATAGTGTATTAGGGCTAGCATTTTGATTGAAATAATGGATTTTTAGGGATAATTGTGTGGATGATTATGAGAAATTATAGGTGGTTAGAGGGTTATTAATGGATATTTATAATTTGTATTATGGAAGGGAAATCTTAGTTTAATCATGGTAATTAAGATATCAAGAAACATGCTTATTGAGGGGTTAGGATTATGGTTTTAAGATGTTGAACATGAATATGGGTAAGTTTGTGAAAGAATTTGGTGCTTGGTTTTTTGGTAAATGGATGTGTTAAATTGAAAACAAACTAAATCACTAAATTAACACACAAATATAGCATAAAATTGAATTTTTAATCATATAGAAATCACAAATCAAGAACAAACTCAAGTAAATAACTAATTGAAGAATCCAACTTGTATCTTGAAATTATCTTCACTTAAATGTGTCACATTACCTTATTTTAATGAGTGAATTTAACATTCTAAAATATTATTCTCCATGAAAAGATAATATAAAACTAAAAGATGAAAATCACACAAAATCTAGCACCAAATTGGCATGTACACACTCATATAAAAAGATGAAACTTTAAACTAACAAGATAAAGATTCTTTTAACCACTCATAAAGACCATAATTAGTCTTTAAATTCATATTCGACTCATCCTATTTTATAATTCTTTTCTCATGGTAACTGCTCCTCAAATTAACTTTAGATAAGATCCTTTCTCCATAGAACTCATCTAACATATCATATAATCTTGGAACAAAAAATATATATTTTATTGTGATGTTGTTGATCACCCTTGAATCAATGCAGAAAATCCACATCCCATACTTCTTAGTACCCAAAAATATTGGTGCATGACATGAACCCATGTTTTCTCTCACATATCCCTTATCCAACAACTCTTTGTTTTGTCTCTAAAGCTTCTTTGCCACCTCAAGATTTTATCAATGCACACCTTGTTTGGAACAGAAGCTCCTGTAATGAGAGCAAAAAAATTTTCTATTCCTCTCAATGCTGGTAATCAAGGTGGTAACTCTTCCGAAAATGCATCAAAAAATTCTTCCAAAAGATTGGTGATATTCAATTATAGTTTAGCAAACTTTCCTTGTTGGCTTTCTTCTTTCAACATCAAAGTATAGCAAATTCCTTCTTGATTGATGGTCTTCTCCATGTATTTCTCTTATAAAAGCAATGTTTTAAATTTGAAATTCTCTTATGGATTCTTAGATTTCATTTCTTGCTAAAAAAAATGCCTCTATGATATTTACATGGCCTTCAAAGAAAGATACATCATGAATTTATTGGTAATATGTCTTTATTTAGAGACTCTTACCCTTTTTTCTTTGTTGAGCCACTGTAAAGAGTAAGGCCTTATGGTGCTTTATGGTATTCAATAAAATCTTATTTTCTATCTCTTCACTTGAAACACTAGTACATGAGCCACTATCAAAAATGACTTTACACACTTTCACTTCCTCCTTGTAATTGGTCTTAAAATTTTATCTTTTTGATTTGAAGATGACCATGGATGAACTTTTAGAGCTCTTTACACAATGCAACATTCTTGGCCTTCTAAACCATATGTGTTATTGACACCATCACTCTCTTCATACTCAAGCCTAATCTCATCATCACTACATGGCTCCATGCTAGCAATTTCTCTCAACATCAATGTAATTTTGGTTAGAACAATCTCTTACAAAGTCTATGTAACCTCTACATTTGAAGCATTATCTTTTGTACTTTATTTTCCTTTTTCAATTTGGTTTACTCCTATATTGTAACATCCCAATTTGATACGACCACATAGGGATACCTTGGAGCACTTTTAGATTGATCAGTTGGCCCCACAAATCAACACGAGTCCTTTCAGCACACTTTGTCCTCACTCATGAGCTTCCTAGAAAATTTCTTAAACTTTCCAGGTGGGTCATCCATCCTAAAATTTCTCCATGGCCAGCATGCTTAACTATGGAGTTCTTAGGATGAAATCTCTAAAAGGATGGTACACCATGTTGATATAAGTAGTCAAATCAATTCTTATATCATTCCACTCAATTTGGGATATTACATACACCCCCACTAAAAGAATGCAATGTCCTTATTGAGCCTCAACCACTAATTATCTTAATACAATTTATCCCACGAATTATCCTACTAGGTGGCTGATTTACTCATCCAAGTTCAGCTTACGGTTGCGATTTTTCTCTAATACCATTTGTAACACTCTGATTTGATATGACCGCATGGGGGCTACCTTGGAGCACTATCGGATTGATCGAGTAGCCCCATAGACCAACACGAGTCCTTTCAGCGCACTTTGCCCTCACTCACTTGCTTCCCAAGAAATTTTCAGAAATTTTCTAAAACTTTCTTGGAGGGTCACCTATCTTAAAATTGCTCCATGGCCAACATGCTTAATGGTGGATTTCTTAGAATGGAATCACCAAAATCATGGTATACCATATTGATATAAGTAGCCAAATCAATTTGGGATATTACATATATTTCTTTAAAAATGTGATGCTCCACTATGGTTGAGCTTGGAAATTATATAATATGATGCCTTGGAAGTCATCTTGGCCCTCTTCAATTACTTCTCAAATTTCAAAGTCAATTTAACTAGTTCTTACAACATATCATATATACATACTTTAACCTTCTTTGTTATGTTGTAGTTCAGACCATCAAGGAATATCACACAATTTTTTCCTTTTATCTCTTATATGTCACAATCCAATGCCAACGTATCTAATTCCTAAACATATTTTTCCACACTCATAAAGTCTTTTTTAAGTGTAGTCAATTTGATATAGGTGTCTCACTTGTAATACCATAGCAGAAATTTCTCTGAAGATGCTTCTTCAACTTTTCCCATGATTTGATCTTAGATTTGACATCTCTCTCCCTTAACTTATTCACAATCTTGAACCATAATCTAGAAAAATTCTTGAGTTTCAAAACTACCAATTTGTGTCTCCTCTCATTATCTAGCTCATTGAACTCAAAAATTACCCCCATCATTTTGTTGGCAATTTAAATAGACATTGGGATCTATATTCCCTTAAAAATATAGAATATCAAATCAAATCCCTTTATCTACATCATCATGGGGTCATGTTGTACTTGAATAACCCCTCTAATTGTTTCTAATACTCTCATCCTCATCACCATCAAATTGATTTGCTAAATATAGTGGTGTTTGGTGTAGCTTTTTTTCCTAGAAATTTTCCAACTTTAACTCCTCATTGTTTATATTTATGTGCACTATTATACTTTCTTATTCAATTCTACATATTTTTTTCTTTATGCCCCTCATCTTTTCTAGCAATTACTTGAGTGAGTTGTTGAATTTGAACCATTAATGAATAAATGTTATCCTCCTTATCCATATTTTGGTGTGTTTTTGATATGGATATATTAGACACTCAAAATTGTGCCTTTATCTTGAACACTTAAAAAAAATAATACAACTTAGATGGTTCTTGATCAGCTCTTGATGAAGTCTTGGTTGAATCTTGGAAGAATATTGATTATATATGTGAAGTTTTGAAGAAAAATGTGTGTTTTAATATGTGTTAGCTTTAGTGTGTGATATGGATAGAGAAGGAAAGGCTTTGATACCAATTTTGATGCGTATTGGAAGCAAACCAAATAATAATAATAATAATAAGTAATTTACACAAACCACACAAGAATTGAATCAAAATAAGAACATGGAATAGAAGATTAGGGTTTTGATTGGGGTGTTAGGGTTTAATGATTTTAGTGAAGGTCTGGAATTTTGATTGGTTAGGGATTTTAATGGTGTATTATTTTCTAATTAAGGATTATTAATGGCATGTTAGGGTGATGATTCATGGTGTATTCATTGTGGAGAAAGAAAATGTTGGTGAAGAAAAGGGTATTAGGATTAGGGTTTTGATTAAAAGAGTGGATTTTTTTGGGTTAAATGTGTGGATCACGACTATGGTGGGGGTTATAGGTTGATTAATGGAAATTTATAGGTTTTATTATGTGAGTGAAATCTTAGGTTAATAATGGCAATTAAACTATCAAGAATTGTGGCTATGGAGGGGTTAAGGTTAATGTTTCAAGAGGTTGAAGATGAATATGGATGTGTATATGAACGTTTTAGTGCTTGATTGCATGGGATATGAATGTATTAAATTGAATTCAAATTAATTCACTAAAAACATAATGAAATTGAGTAGAGAAATTTGAATTGTAAATTACATAAAAATCACAAATCAAGAACAAACTCACATAAAGAACCGATTGAAGAATCAAACTTGGATCTTGAGATTGCATATTTTCTTCAATGTGTTACAAGGTTTAATTTTAATATATGAATTGAAACTCGTAAAATATTATTCTTCTTGAAAAGATAAGCTACAACTAAAATATTCAAATAACACAAAAGTGTAGCACCATATCAACACACATGCATAGACAAATAAAAGATGAAAGTTGAAACTAAAAAGATAAGATTTTAAGATTCTAATAATATAAAATATCTACTATTATGTCTGGTTCTATTCCTCATAGAACTATTACCACATTTGACATTCATTTAGCTCATTAAAAATTCACTTAATGACCATTAAGTCCCTATTTGATCCATAATTAAACAAGTACCTTATTAGGCCCAATATTGTTAGTTTGTCCCAATTTCTCAACCAAGGATAAGCTAATGGATATAGCATGAATAAATTCAATGCATGGCTTGTAAAGTTTTAAGACATGCATTTGCATCATGGGGGCTACTAAACCTCCTCCTCTAGTAGTGAAAATTAAATTAATGATGAAGATCTAAGGTTGATGCCATTGTTAAATGTGGAGGATACAATGGTGGAGGATGGTGACTAGAGCTAAGTAAAAAAATATTAGGAGAGGAGACCCTAAGAAGAGTATTTGAGGAAAAGAGATAATATATAATGAATTAGAGATGAGGCAAATGTGTTTGACATGGATCTCTCTAGTTCACTTTGATATTTTTTTATTTATGATAATGTTTTTGAGATTTTAAGACATAAATAGGTATGAATTTGAGTCCTATTATTATAGAGTTTATATGGAAAATATAATAGCTACTAGGGATGAAAATTTTCCCTACGGGTTTAGGGCCCATTGGGAATTTCCCGTACGAGTTTGGGTTCGGGGAATTATTTCAGGGATCAGGTTCGGGTTTGGGAATTTTTATCGGGGATTTATTCGGGGATGGATAAGGTATAGGTTTGGGGTCCCTATCCCCAAACTCACCTTAAATTGTTAATTAAATACATCGGCCCAACCCAGTGGCCCAACCACCTAGGCCCAGCTCAACTCTAGTCTAGCGGAGTCCTCGAACCAGTCTGGCGGTCCCAAATATTTTCACGCCAGACTCTCCCTCCATGGCTCCATCCCTCGAATCCCTCAGTTCCTCCTGTAACTCCTATTTGGTTCTTCATCCAATCTTCAATCTTCTTCGGTCTTCACTTTGCCTCACCGGCCCCTTCCCTTAAACCCTTCCTTTCCTTCAATCCTTATGCCATGGCCATGCCTGTAATACCCCAAATTGAGTGCGGTATTATAAGGATTGATTTGGCTACTTATATCAACATGGTATACCATCCTTTTTATGATTCCATCCTATGAACTCCACAGTTAAGCGTGCTAGTCGTGGAGCAATTTTAGGATGGGTGACCCTCCTGGAAAGTTTCGGAAATTTTCTGAAAATTTCTCAGGAAATGCGTGAGTGAGGACAAACTGTGCTAAAAGGACTCGTGTTGATTTGTGGAGCCAGCCGATCAATCTGAAAGAGCTCTAAGGTAGCCCCTGCGTGGTCGTGTCGACTTAGGGTGTTACAAATGGTATAAGAGCGAGACCATGATCGTGTGCTAAACTTGGATGAGCCAATTAGCTATCTAGCGGGACGATTCTTGGGATAAACTATATTGAGACAGTTAGTAGTTGAGGTGCAATGAGGACGTTGCATTCTTTGAGTGGGAGTGAATGTAATACCCCAAATTGAGCAGAGTGTTATAAGGATTGATTTGGCTACTTATATCAACATGGTATACGATCCTTTTGATGATTCCATCCTAAAAACTCTACAATTAAGTGTGCTAGCCTTGGAGCAATTTTAAGATGGGTGACCTTCTTGGGAAGTTTCGAAAATGTTTTGAAAATTTCTCAGGAAGTGCGTAAATGAGGACAAAGCGTGCTGAAAGGAATCGTGTTGATCTGTGGGGCCAGCCCATCAATCCGAAAGAGCTCCAAGGTAGCCCCCGCATGGTCGTGTCGACTCGGGGTGTTACAATGCCCCTCTACAACTACAACAAGCAAACCTCTACCTGACCCTACTTTTTTATGCTTTCTGAACCCTTCAGAGTTCAGTACTTCTCGCTTCTTCTACATATTTAATGCTCAACACGGAAATTCAATATAAAGATGTGTTTTATCGTTTGAAGCAGCATGAGCCTTTATATAAGAAAGTTCCCACTGAATAAGATTGGAAAAATGTGAGATATATTGCTTCTAAATTAGAGATTTTTGATGATGCAACAGAGTTGTTTTCAAGGACTAAGTATGTCACTATAAATTTATTCTTCCCCACTATGTGTGAGATTAAGTTGGAAATTGATGAATGGGTCAATTCAAATGAGATTATGGTAAGAATTATGGTAAGTAATATGAAAGAGAAATTTAACAAGTATTGGGATAAGATAAATTTCTTATTTGGTATTGGAAGTATTTTTTTATCCTAGGTATAAGTTAAAGACCATTCGATTATATTACCCTCTTATCTGTGGTGATGCATCTTTGGGAAAGATTAATGATGTAAAGAAAGTGGTGGGTGACCTGAGTGAAGAATATAAAAATAAATCTCTACAATATCATGTTGTCCATCAAGGGCCACGATCTTGCTGTTCCTCGAAGCCTCCAATCCCTAAGGGTGGTAGAATAGAAAGATTTATGGATTCTAATTCTAGCATTGAAATTATTAAGTCAAAGTTAGATAGGTACTTGGAGGGTCCTCTTGCACCAAGGACTGTTGCTAATTTTGATATCTTATATTGGTGGAAGATGAATGGTTACAAGTATCCCAATTTGAAAAATATTGCTAAGGATGTCTTGGCCATTCTTATGATGATTGTTGCTTCTTAATCAACATTTAGCACTAGTGGGAGGGTTATAAGTACTTATTGAAGTAAGCTTCATCCTAACACCATAGAGGCTTTGATGTGTACTCGAGATTGGTGATGGAGTGAAATCGAAGGTATTATCCTACATTTTTAGTAATTTTTGTAAGGTTTTTTTATTATAAATATTATTATTTGCTTTTTTTATATTTATTTTTTCTATCAAACTCTACAGCTACTTCAGAGTGTCAAAATTTTGATAATGTTGTTGATGCTAATATAGAGGTAATTGAGTTATTTCTTGGCCTTGTTGTGTATAAAAATATATGGGTTGTGTCATGTAAATCATAATATATATATATATATATATATATATATATATATATATATATATATATATATATATATATATATATATATAATACACGCACATGATGCCAACCTCCACTACAAATTGTAGGTAATAGATAGGGATGACAATTTTTTCCGCGGGTTCGGGGGCCCGTCGGGGATTTCCCGTTTGGGTTCTGGTTCGGGGAGAGAATTTGGAGATCGGGTTTGGGTTCGGGGATTCTTAACGGGGATTTTTTCGGGGACGGGTTTGGGGTCCCCATCCCCGAACCCGCCCCGAAATTTTTTATATATATATTTTTATATAATTATAATATATATATATATATATATATATATAATTTTTTTATAGAATATAAATTAAAAATATAATATAAAAAAATAGTTTGAGGATCGGGGATCGGGTATAAAGTCGGGTTTCAGGGATCGAGTCGGGTTTTAAAAACGGGTAATAAATCGGGGATGAAAAATAAATCGAGGATCGAGTTGGGTATGGGGATTTGATCCCCGCGGGGATCGGGTCGGGGAATCCCCGATAAAAAAATAACGGGGATCAGGTCGGATTCGGGGATTATTTTCCTTATCGGGTTCAGGGAAGGGGATGGGGTCCCCGTCCCCGACCTGCCCCGTTGCTATCCCTAGTAATAGAGGTATGTACTGATAAAAGCAACATTGCGGGGAGGGATCTGATGTGATTTGTAGATTCTTAAATGAGTATGTAAGTCTACTAAATTGTGAGCTAATTATATTGTGATCAAACTATACATCACTAGATATTTTTTTATGCCTTTAATGATTGTAAACATAGCCTACACAGGATGTAATGATTATTAAAGGCTATAACATGCAGATGCAGTGCGGATTACTTGTAATGGAAGAATGAAGATGTTTGTTGTCACAACTTAATTTGTTTTTGGCATTACTCAAAGTGTTGTCATATAGACCTTGTATTTTTTTTTTATATATCTTTGTAGTTTGTGAGTTATCCATTATAATTTCTACAGATACATTATGGTTTACTGTTTTAGTCTAAAATATTCCATGGATTGTATAAGCCAAAGTTATTATATTATTTCTTTTTTATCTATTAATCAGGTTGATTAATTTATGTTTCAAGTTATGAAAGCATATCATTAGAGCACCCTTTAGGTTCAAGGATCATTGGATCAGGATTGTTTTCCTCATCATAAGAATTAGAAAATGACCATTGTGGGGATTTTTTTTTCAAGTTATTAGATCATAATTACCTTTATAAATGTAAAAGTAAGATAATGGGGTGCAGGGATCTAGGTAATGGGGATCAGGGATCAGGGATGGGGACGGGGATCGAGGGATCGAGGCTTGGTGATTGAGGCGAGTATGGTGATTCCATCCCCTTGGAGATTAGGTCGGGGATTCCCCGTTAAGAAAAAATCAGGGATCAGGTCAGGTTTGGGGATAATTATACTTATCGGGTTTGGGGATAGGGATGGGGTTGCCATCTCCATCCCTGACCCACCCCGCCCAGCCTCACCCTGTTGCCATCCTTAATAGGAACAAAAAATCTAGTTACTAATTATGAAAATATTAATTGGTGATAATGGTTTTATCAATGATGATTGCTATTGATGGCCGATGCTAATAATGTACTAATGGGAACAAAACAATTTAATGGTCACTAAGGTGGTCATTAATGGATTAATTCCTTACAGTGGTTATTATTGACTAAGAAAAGTTACACATTGCAAAGACTATTTTGATTTAGAGAGAGTTAGGACTACGAACCATTGGTTTAGGTGTGTACGTGTAACTAGTGAATATTTAAATCTAATAAAAAGCTTGTGGGTATACCAAGTTGTGTCTAGGTTTGAGATGGACTTCAAGGAGAAGTTACTTAGTGTTGTTGTAGATAGTTTGGAGGGGGAGAGTGTTCTGAATCCAAATCATTGTAGATTCTTGCATTATAGACATTCACAACTCTTGGTTAGTCTAATAATTTTCATTCATGTTTTATTCCTAGTTTTGATAAATTGGATTTTCATGTATTCTATGAATGTGGTAGGTGGAGTGATTCTATGAATATGGCGGGTCCATGAAAGATTATTAATAAGGGTACATGAATCAATATAAATGTAGAAGATTTGTAGATGGCATCTATTAAAATTTCATGAATAGATTTATGGAGGCTTGGATGCTATTAAAGGAGTTATTCTCCATCTGATGGGGATAACTCATTGAAGAAAATATTGTCACATTACAACAAGGTTGAGTGAGGAAATGACTCTAATGGTCATTGGGTATTGAAGTAAAGCGAGTCTAAAGTGTTATAAAAGTTTGCATTACTCTTTGGATGAGGGTAACTTCATGGCTAAGAGATAGTGTACAAAGGTGTCCATTTTGAATAAAAGGGGCTCGGGTTAATTACAAACTTGAATGGTCATCTTGTAATATTATATAGTGAAAGCATATCTCTCTAAGGATGTAAAAAAAATTCTCCAAATATAATTCAATCTTACAATCATTACATGACATATGGTCCCTAAAATATTTTTAAAAAAAGGAAGATAAAAAGTTTTTGCCCACCAACTAGTAGTATGAGATGATTCTTGCTAAGTGCATCTTCCTCATGCTACTAGTAGACACTCCACCACCACTCAAATCTACCATATCCCCCATTATTGTTCACTATTGGGAATTTTATGGATTTGATTGTAGTTTTAGGGTCTTAGGGTTTAAAGAGGAAAAATAAAAGTGTAATTGCAAGGAGTGTGATGAGTAATAGGAAGAAAGTTATGAGTAGGCAAGATGCAAAGTTGGAGGATTTGGCTCTATAGGTGTGATGGTAGTACTATTGAGGAGGAGAGTGTGATTTTTGTGGTGGATTTATCGACAACAACAAGGCAGTGGTTTAGAGAGAGAAAGATGGGGAAGGTATTTTAGAGAGAGAAAAAGAGAGCAATGTGTACTGTGAAGAGTGAAATTAATAATGGGAATTTGAAATTGGTTTTTGTTTATCTGATTTGTAATTTATCCATATAAGATATGTATTAACCACTATAAGTTGTGTATGTATGAATATCATATATGCATTCACCTTTGTAAAATAAGTATTAATATTCATCTTAAGATTTACATTTGTCAATATTTATCTCAACAGGTGTATTCACTATATGTGCATATTTATTGAACAAAATATGTGCATTTTCCTTATAAAAGATATGTTAAGATGTGCATTAATTTATACAAGATGAGTATCTATACATAAAATATGTACGTATATTCATAAAAAAATAATGTGCATTTATTGAACAAAAGATGTGTACGGGATATGAGATGTGTATTTTTGCATAAAAGATGTCTCTTTATAACTATAAAATGTATATTTGTAAATATATGTATTATTTCCAATATGATAGGTATTTATATCCAAAATGTGTATATTAAAAATATGTCATAATGTTTCTAAAATTTTGTTTTATAAATAGATATTCATATTAATATATTTTTTATAAAAATAATTGTTTAAAATTGAGTATATTAGTGGTGAAAATTAGTTTTGAGTAGAACAATGGTGACAAATCATCTCGTTGGTAAAATATTAGTATGTTAGTGGTGAAATATTAGTTTTAAGTAGGAAAATAGAAAAGTATAAACTCGTTGGTAAAAAATTAGTATACTAGTGATGTAATATTAGTACATTACTTGCAAAAGATCAGTATATTAGTAGTGAAATATTGATTTTAAGTAGAAGAATAGAAAAATATCAACTTGTTGGTGAAAAATTAATATATTTGTTGTGAAAGATCAATATATGAGTGGTAAAAATCAATACATTAGTAGTGAAAAATTGATACATTAATGATGAAAAATTAATACATTAGTGGTGAAAGATTAGTATATTTGTGTTGAAAGATCATTTTTAAGTAGAATAATTGTGAAAGATCAACTCGCTAATGAAAATTAGTTCAGTGATGATGAAAGATTAGTTAATAGTGATAAAATATACTTAAATTAATTATATGTGTGTGTGCGCGCGCATGTGTATGTGTATGTAGTTGTGGTGAAAGTTCAGTATATTAGTGGTGAAAGATTGGTACTTTAATGATGAAAGATCAATTTGCTGACAAAAAACAGCACATTAGTGATGAAAAGTTAGTATATTAGTGGTGAAAGATAATTTTTAAAAAGAATAATGATGAAAGATCAACTCGTTGATGAAAACTCAGTTAAGTGGTGAAAGATTAGTTTAATAGTGGTGAAAGATACTTAAATAAATGATGAAATATTTATTCACTGATGAAAAAAATAGTGCATTAGTAATGAAAGGTTAGTATATTAGTGGTGAAAGAAAATTTTTAAGTAGAGTAATGGTGAAAGATCAACTCGTTGGTGAAAAATTAGTTGAGTGATGATAAAATATTAGTTTAATAGTGGTGAAAGATACTTAAATATATGATGAAATATATATAGATATATAGTAGTAAAAGTTTAACACAATAATGAAGAAAAAATCAATTCGATGGTAAAACAAATTAGTACATTAATTGTGTAAAATCACTACATTAGTGAAGAAAGGTTAGTATATTCATGGTAAAAAGATTATTTTATAGTATAATAATGGTGAAAAATCAATTCAATAGTCAAAAATTAGTTTACTAGTTGTGAAAGATTAAAATATTAGAGGTGAAACATCAATTTTTAAGTAGAATAGTAACAGTGATGAACAATCAATTTAATGGTGGAAAATTAGTACATTAGTGGTAAAAAAAATCAACACATTAGTGGTAAAATGTTAGTATATTAGTGGTGAAATATTATTTTTAAATAGAATAATAGTGAAAGATTAACTCGTTAGTTAAAAATTAGTTTACTAGTGGTGAAAGATTAATTATTTAAGTAGAATAGAAATAGTGATGAACAATTAATTTGTTGGTAGATAAATGAGTACATTAGTGGTAAAAAGTCAACATATTAGTGGTAAAAAGTTAGTATATTTGTAGTTAAATATTATTCTGTAAGTAGAATAATGGTAAAAGAGTAACCCACTAGTAAAAAATTAATTCAGCGATAGTGAAATATTAGCTTAATAGTAGTAAAAAATACTTAAATATAAGATGATATATATATAAATTTTTAAATTAAAGTACATCAATATAAGTATCAATTTATAGAAAAAATTTCACAAATATTATGTTACATACATACATACATATATATATATATATATATATTTCTAATAATTATAGTGAAAGATATTTTAATTTTTTTTAAATGCTCACATCATCCTAATATTAGCATGTTGTACCAGTATTCTACGTACAATCGGTTGTATAGTATATATACTGAAGTCCTGCAACTATTGTAAGATGCAATGTGCGCCAATCTTGTTATCAACTTGGTTGATTAATTTTTCTGTTCTTCGTCAAACTTATTTACCTGCGTGACGTGATGCAAAGTTCATTCCACAACAGTTTTTGCATTCTCTTTTCTATTTAAATATAATAGTTTTTATATATACCTAAATAACAATTTTCTCATATTATAAGTTAAAACAATTACAAGCCAGGCATCCCATTTGCTCTATTATAGTACATGCCATATATTGTTTGCTAATATCAAGTTTACACGACTTAACTCGTGTATAGAATAACGTGAAAACTAATAGACAGAGCATGGGCATTTTAGTTAGCTCATTATGGAGCGGGATTGCGTAGAGATTCCATACCATCATGTAAATGAGCGCCACTTGTGTATCTCTCTTTATGCGTGTGAGAGGATTTTAAAATATAAATATGTTTATGGAATTGCTTTTTGATGGAAACAGACACCGAAAGCTTACAGAATCAAATTTAGAAAAGTTATGATTGCAATACATTACTCCATTGGTAAGTTAAAAATATAATCTTTTTAGCAATTTATATATTATTTTAGAATGTAATAAATATATTTTTAATATTATAATTACATCATTTATTAAAAACTAATATATTAATTAATGCATGTAAACATAAAATAAAATTAAAGATAAAAAAATTAAGCATCAAATTTTCTATAAGAATTTTTTTAAATAAAACTTTGTATCTAAATGAATTTTCTTTTAGATACGGATGAAGTATTATTATTTTTATTAGATGTATTTACTCATTGAAAAAAGTTCATTAAAACATAAACAATTTATGTTTATCTGAGTGTTTTAAGCTCAAACAATTATTTTTCAACTGCTGATTTTAAAGTTTATATTATTTTTAGTAAATTTACTTTTTAAATAAGATAAAACTTCAAACAACTACATCAAAAGCTAACATCTACCAATCTTCTAAACATATACATAATAATTTTAGAAGTAAACCTTAAAAGTTTTATTTCATATAGGAAAAATAATTTTAAGGTTAGTTAACTCAAACTAATTGGTAGTAAGATAAGTATACAATTAGGTTAATGCTAGCATTCAGATGAGACTGGTCACTCTTGGGTCGATTCAATTTGGTTTGTGTTGATTTAGGTTGGCTTCTGCCATTTATCATTTTGGGTCAGGTTTAAATCAATATCGCAAATCGCCTTAGAACATTCAATGAACTTGGACTAGATAGAGTTGAGATAAGATAATTACATATTTAGATAAGATGGGGGTAATTTTCCTTTGAAATCAGGTTTGGTTTGGATTCGGATCATTTTGTGTCAAGGTAAACTCTAGTTATTTCATCATTTAGAAGAAATTTGAATAAGTGTAGTTTGTTAAATCATTTATCATCAGTTCAATTTGGGTTTGAATCAAGATAGTATATTTTACCATTTTAGAAGATGATAAAGTAAGCTTATTTGAATTAGTTATTTTAAATTAATTTATCTTTTTTTTAGATTTGAGTTTGTTTAAATTTCGATGTATTTGAGTTATTTTTTTTCTCATTATTTTATTTTTCCTAGTTAAGGGCATGGTAGATAATTATATTACTTTAAATTTGCTAGGAGTATATTTACTTTTATAAAAATATATTTTATTTTTCATCTTTAATTTTTAATGAAAAATAAGGTTATGTGTGTAAAACTAAAATAATGTACTTATTTAGTTATATAATGAAACAAATATTTAATTAGAAAAAATAAAAAGAATGTTTATCTAATTTTAGATTGGAAGTAGTGATGATGATGCCAGTAACAACATACAATAATAATAAAAATTAACATGGACATTAACAACAACAATAATTATTATAATAGAGATAATACTAATATATTATTAATATTAGTATATTATTAGTAATAAACTAATAATTTAAAAACAATAGTAATAATAATTATAATAATACTTGTAATAATGATAATAATTATAATGAAAAAAATAATGATTCAAGTGATAATAGTAGTAAAAACAATAATGATAATAAAACTAAGATTGTAGTTTAATCTTAAAATCCTAGAGAACTCAAAACTCAGAGAAAACATAGCTCTTCCCTCGTGTTGTCATGGCCAAGAAACAATGCAAAACATTGTTAGCAAAGACCCAATTGACGATTAAAAAAGGTCCAAGGGATCAACAAAGAGGAGAATAATCAAGATCCCATTGAAGGAGATTTTACCATAACCTAGTAAACCACAATCATACACACCAATCTATGTAAACTCCAGCTATGATCATCAAGAGACTACTCATGAGGAACTCCCTCCATCGGAAGAATATGATCCTCAAAAACCAATATTATAGAGGTATCATTTCATTATAAACATTCACCCTTAGTTCACTTGATTTATTTTAAGCCTCAAATTCAATATACTAACCCTATTAGAGTAACTCAAGAAATAGAGATGACTCATGAATGTAATAAATGGGAAAACTTCATGGTAGGATTTGAGTGCGGGGAAAATAAACTTTATATTTAGGTATACTTACTTGCATGCAATTAATCTGGTCTTATTTTTCCATGTCAACCATTCATATGCATGATGAAAGGTTTGTGATTTTTCATTTTGTATTAAGGATGGTTGTTTAAAGATCTTAGAGATGCCCTATTGGACGTGAATAAGTCACCCTTTGACTCTCAAACTTTGGCATCCAAATTTTGAATTCTATTGAGAGGAGTTATAATTCATTCATATTTGGTTCACCCTCCTAGGACTTCCTCTTGATAATTATTCTAATTAATCAATAGGTCATATTTCTAGTTGCATAAGTAATCCCATAGACATGGATGGTGTTACAACCGGCAATGAAAAAATCTCATATGCAAGAGTTTTAGTGGAGGTTGATGCTCATTGAGATTTACCAGAATATTCCACATTCAAAGATACTTTGGCTTAATAATTAATCAACTAGTATACTATAAATGGAGGGTATAATGCTTCACTCATTGTTACAAATTTGGCCATTCTTTTACCCATTATTTACCTTTAAAATCTAATGAACTTAATAAACACTAGCCTATGGAGCAATGGGTTAGGAAAACAATAATTACCCCTCTTACCGTGCCCCTCCTCAAGATGGTAATGAAATGCATATTGAACCTAATATTGTGACCTCACATTCCTACCCCATCAAGAAGGTTACAACTATGTCAAAACATAATCCTTAGAATACCCATGCTTAGCATGACATGAATACAACTACTATTTAGAATTAAAGATATAAGAACCCTAGTATTCTATGATTTGAGAAAAAAAAGGGTAAATGGGGATGTTTTTAACCTTGAATTCATAGTGCATATTGCATGAATATTTCTTGTTGGAATGTGATGGGGATTAAATGACTCTCTCAAACAATGCAAATTAGTTAGTTGGATTTACAATAATAACATTAATCTAGCGAGTTTGATTAGGACTAGAGTAAAAGAAATAAATGCTACCAAAGTGAGAAAAGGCTTTTCAAATTGGAAATAGCTTGATAAATATATGCAGCATCCCAATGGATGAGTGTGGGTTTTATAGAACCCTTATGTTTAGAAATTTGATAAACTAGCACACTACAACTAAGGTATTTATTACTCCATATCACATCCTTTCAGCTCTTTATTTTTCCATACCATCTTTATGTATACCGTAAATGATGGCTTAATTGGAAAATTTGTATGGCAATGGCTTAATCTAGTTTTCCACCTATAATTTTTTTTACCTTATTAGGATATTTTAAAATGGTTAGTTACTTCAAATAGAATATTCCTATAGAATAACTCAATGTTGAGGATGTCACATAGTTTTTAAAAATTTTATAGGACATCGACATTCAAGATATTAAGTATTCAGGCTCCCATTACATCTGGTGCAATAAAAAAAGATGATTCAAATCTTATTTTGTACAATTTAGATAGAATAATGGGAAATAAAGCATGGTTTTACTACTTTGGAGGTTCAAAGGCTTATTTTGTCCCTTTCTCATATGATATCCTGCTTCCATGATCCTTGCTTTAAGCAATTTTATTCACATATGGGTAAAGCCTTTCAAGTTCTATAACATGTATACTTCCCATTCTAACTTTATACCACTATTGCAATAGGTGTGGAACATAATCACCCAAACCTCACTACTAAATGTACTCATATGAAAACTCAAGGCCCTAAATTAGCCCTTGAATTACCTAAAAAACCATCACTTTAGAGTCATTTCTTCATGGGTCTAAAGTTTAAGGAAGCTCTAGCTATTATCCAACAAAACCCAGCAGCAAAACCTTTAAATCCTAACCTAGCTCCATAGGAATAAGACGTAATAGCCAAACTAAGTATAATATCCTAAATGTTAGCTAATCCTAATCTCAATTAATTAATATCTTAACCTAATTCTAATCTTAAAAGATTAATATTTTTACCTTATCCTAATTTATTAATCATAAATATAAACCTAATCCTAATTTTTATTCTAGGTCATTTACATTTTAACCCAATCCTAACCTTAGATGATTGATAAATTCATTTTACCTGAATGCCCTATTCTAATTTTTAACCTAATTCTAATCCTAACCCTTAAGTTATATTCTTTTATTTTTCCTTTCCCTTTTTCTCCTTCTTCTTCTTCTTCTCCTTATCCCTACATAATTCTCTCTTCTCACAATAAAGTTCCTTATGCCATGCTTATAGCTTAAACCTACCTATCCTACTTTCATCACCACCACCATCATCTTCCACATCTCAAATTGTGTGTTTGTTGGACTTTTAACCATAGATCCCCCTGATCGTCCTCAACCCCTACTTCACCTCCTCTTTACTGTTCCTCACCATTCACACAACCATGTGTGTGTGTGTGTACCCTAATATCTATCATTAACTGATTTATTACTTCACCTAACTACTTCTCTGACTCCCTTTCTCTTTCCCTTCATCTATGTGCCTCATTCCAACTTCATTTTTCATTTTTATCCCACCGATTTTTGTATAACTTATCCAATCTCACACAATTCCGCCTTTGGTAACACCAACATCTCAAGCAACTCACCCTTAGCAATGTCAAAATCTCATGAAAACCTCTCATCATCTGCATCACATCCTCATACAATAAAATACCTCTAACCCAAATTAGCCTAGATGCGTCAACTTTTTATGACACCACCCTCCAAGTTGTGTCATTCCCTCATGCCACCACCCTCCTAGCTACACCACTTCCCCATGCCAACACTACCCTAGAAACCTCACATTTTAACATTACACTTCCCCAAGCAACGATGCCACCTCACGCCACTCCAACACCCCCCAGCTTCACCAACTCACGCCACTCCACCTACACCAACATGACCACCTCAAAAAATCAACCCTAAATGCACAAGTCATCTATGTTTCCCCCACCATTGTTGCATAAAGTTATGCCACAACCAATTCAATCTTTGCACAACTTGGTTTGCTTTATTTTTACTCCATTTTCACCCTCATTTGTATTAGCCTTTCTTTTTTCTTTCTTATTAGGTTATAATTTTGTATTATTCTTACTTCTTAGATTTTTTTTGGAGGTATCAAAGGAGGCAAGTTAGGCTTATTTATGCTTAGAGATCGATATCTTTTGGTAATGACATATGTTATAGTTAGGAATTTTTGAAAGTTGTGTGTAAATTTTGTGAATTATTATGTTGATATTCTCATGTTTTTGATGATTTTATTATGATAGGAGTGTGGTATGATGTAAAAGTGAATAATATGTGCAAGCATGCGAATATGTATATCGATTAACTAAGCTTGTTTTGTATGTTGGATAAGTTGTCTTAGACCACTATCTAAAAGTTGATATGATAGAGTATTTTTACATTTTTTTCTTAGATTTATTGATGAGGTTAATATCTTTTGGATTGTGAAAACCAATCATGTTGCGAGTTGTAGGAATTGTATGAAAAGACGAATATTTTGGCATTCTTAAGGGTATTTTGGTTAAAATAGCTTAAATATGAAATATTTGGTATGTTAATGTGTTAAATCAGTTAAAATATTATAATTATATCATGTATAATGTTTAAAGAAATTAAAAATGGCCTAAGTCCAATACAATGATAAAATGACTGAAATAGGAAGTAGTAACCCTAGAGGTAGTTTATTATCACATGTGTAAGACATTGGAGTTAGGCATTGATTTTTAGATATATTGTTAATAATTTAATTTTAGGAATAGGTATTAAATGTGTTTATAATATGATTCTTATGGAAAAATGTATGCCTAACTTATGAAATTAGGGTTTTGTAAGGTTGTAAATAGTGACTCTAGAGATAGGAATATTATTGTATGTGTAAGATCTTAGAGTTAGAACTTGCTTTTTTAATATGTTTAATAATAATAATATTTGAGTAATATGTACTAAAATTAGTGGATTAATTAGTATTTTGGAATAAGCTATGCTTATAATGTGAAATTAGTGTTTCTTAGGGGAAAATGTGGCCTTTATACTTGGGGAATCTTCTAACCTTCATGAGGTTGTATTATATATGTCTGAGTATTTATGAAAAGTGTGGACTATCTATATTGCACATGTTTGCATGTGTGTATGATAATCTTGAGATATGCCACAACGAGTAAGAAATTAAATATTTAAAGTAAAAGATTACTTGAGTTAGGGTCAAGGTGTTGTGTGTTCATTCCACTGATATAATAATAGTTGTTAGGTGTGTTTTATCATGGGAGGTGCTTTTGACTATTCCATTATTTTAAGAATAATGGTGTTCCTAGGCTCAACGTAAACTAGAATATAATCTTGAGATTAGTAATAATGAATAAGATATTAATCACTTAAAGTGAAAGATCATGTAAATTAGAATTGAGGTGTTGAATCCATTCTACCAACTTAATATTAATGGTCAAACACGCGTTGCCTTGGGAGGTGATTTAGACTATTCCATTTGCTTAGCCAAGAGTGTGTTGCTTTAAGAGGTTTTGATTCTGCTCCACTAATTAAATAATAGTGGCTAGACACGTGTTACCTTAGGAGGTACTTCAATCTGTTCCACCAGATTAAGAATAGTGGGTTTCTAAGCTTAATATAAATAAGAAAATAGATAGTGATATTATCTAATGATGGAAATTTAGACGCAGTCATTCCCTTTCATCATTTCATGTTTAAATTTTTTTCCTGTTGAGGCCTTTATGTGTTATTATGTATTTGTACCATTTCTCAATTGTATTATCAAATTAATCATTACGCAGCATACTAATCATTCTTCTCATGAATACTTCTCATTCCTATGAGAAGATACCACCTTATTTTATAAGTGGTTGTTGATTATTACTTTGATGTGATTGCCTTCAATGAGGCCATCTCTATGGACTCTTAGTCTTTTCCATTCATTATACTTATTTCGTTATCTCTATATTCTAATATATATTGTGGTCGATTAAAGTTTTTTCCACACCTAATTCCTAGTTACAATGTTATGTTTTCCTTGCAATCAATATAGACTAGGTATAAGGAGTGTCTCTTATATGTTGGATGCAGTATGACACCCTTTATATTTTGTATTTTACCTTTCTCAAACTCTTTTAAAAAAAGTTTTAATCCCAAAAAATGGGGGGTGTTACACTAAGGAAATATAATGTCTAGGAGGGAAGCCTTTACAAATAAAAGACATGCATTTATTAGATAAAACTTGGTGATCATAGAATCAAATTAATTCAATCGTGGATTCTAATGGTTATCCACATTCTTCATAAGATGAAATATCTTATATAGGAGAATGAATGGATAAAGCTCACAATTGCTAGACTCCATTTAATAAAGATGTCACTAAAAGAGGACGGTATTGATGGATAGTCATCACCACGCTCTTTTAGCACCTTTGAGAAAGTTAGATGTCAAAAAAGCCTTATTATCTATAAATAGCGACAAGGCTCTTGACCCAAATGGTTATAATGCCATGTTTTCCAAATATTGTAGACCAACCATAGGAGATGATGTTTGGAGAGCAATATAGGAGGTGCTTGCTACCAACTTGATTCCTAAATTTTTAAATGTTGCATCTCTTAATTCTCAAAATACCAAATAATCAGATATTGGATAATTATAGGTTTATAGCTTGTTGTAAATTCTTGTACAAAGTTTTTGCAAAAGTACTTACAAATAGATTACAACAACTTATGTTGGTGGATGATGCACATGTTTCTTATGTTAAAGGGAGAACAATTGAAGACAATAATTTACTAGCAATAGATTTAGTTAAGGGTTATATCTAGAAGAACCTTTCTCCTAGATTCATGATCATGCTAAAAATAATAAAGGCTTATGAAACTATAATTTTGAGGTTCTTACAATCTATCCTACAAGGTTTGAGCTTCCCCATTCACATCATCAAATTGATTATGAGTTGTGTAAACACTTTGGGATTTTTTTTAATTCTTAATGGCATACTAATTTTGTAAATACCTCATTTGTAGACCCTTTATAAGTGTTAATGTTGGTGTTTGATCATGATCTCAATGCGTTTAATTATGATTTTGGAGTTGTGTTTTGATTTGATTTTAATTGGTTGGCCTACACCACTTAACTGGTTTAATCATGGGGTTTTTGGTCTAGAAGATCCAATCAACTAGTTCTAGTAGATCAGTAAACTAGTAAAAACTAGTCAACTCATTTTGTCATACTAGTCAACTAATTCATTCAACTTGGAAGTTTTGTGCTCGGTTTTAATTCTAATATTTTCCAAATTTTCTTATATCTTGTTAATTATGCATTATGGAGTTTGAAAATCATTTGCAATACTTATATCATCCTTTATTCTAGTGTTAAACCAACTAAAATTGAGTTGGAACTAATTATGCACAAAAGTGCCTTGATGACTTCATGTCTTTGTCTTCTTCTTCCTCACTTAAAATATTCAAGTATCCTATAATATTTTCTTGGAGCAGTGCCCATAAATTATGTCCCATTTTCCCCCGAGGAATAATTTGTGTCCACCATTTTAGACTAGTTCTACCTCTAGCTAAAATGTTTTCTCCAGGTCATGTCTCCACTAATCAGTCTGAGGTTGTAAGGCAGGCACTTTGTGGTTATTAATCCATTAATCCACTCATTCTCTCAACCCTAACCTCATTTTCTCTCTTTTCCTTCTTTTATTCTTTATATGTTGAAACATCTTACCTCATCTCTACACCACCTAAACCATCATCCCGTTACCCTCATTTTTCCACTCCTCCCTCCTTCTCCAATCTTTACCCTATCTCTCTCATGTTTTTACCTTAAATAAGAGAGGGTTAGATTTAGGGAAAGATAAGGATTTGAGTTTTGATCTTAGCTTTTTTAATTTTTTAAAGTTTGAGTAACGTTCTTCTCTAGTTTTGAACCTATATCAAATGTTTTTTTTCAAGAGAGTCTAAGTTTTGATTTGTCTTCTTAAAGTACTCAAGTGGCTGCGAGTTTTAGACCTTATTCTTAAAGGTAGGTATGATTTTCTTTCTTTTATGATTTTTATAGAATTGAGGTAAATTATTCTTGCTCCTTATGTAGTGAATGGAATCAAAAGGGTGTGTTCTAGTAGGGGTTTTCTGTTCTAGAATGTATATAGCTGAAGCAATGTGACAGATAGCATCTTATTATCGGTAGTGTGTAATCATCAGTATTTGAGCATGAAATAAGGACCTTGTATGTGCATTTAGAAATATCTATCTCTGGAGTTTCATCATCTAATTTGTATTTGCGCGTCGTTAATTACAGTAAGTTTCTAGCTTGAATTGTACAAAGTGTGAAGTATGATGTATTACTCTTAGCCTTGAGTTGATTTAATGTGATGAAGCATGATTATTGATTGCTTGCATGAATTTAAGCATGTGTTAAGTGAATTACAAGTTAGTCCTAAAATTTATAATAATAGATCATTGTATACATGAGATGGGTGCTTAAAATAGAGTAGAATGTCATGATTTGATCTCAAACTGGAAATGTGAGCCCTATTCCAAAGGAACCGGCCAATTAGTTGGTGAGAATCAATTCACTAGTTTACCAATCAGTTAGTTTTAAACATTAGTTAGTTGGTACAAAGACATTATGTATTATAGTTGTTGTAGGTAACCAATCAAGATGTATTATCCCATATTTTTTAAATTTAATTGTCTTAAGCTTAATGATTTTATTAGTGTAATTTAATAAAAAAACATATAATTATTTTATGATTTTATCGATGGTTTCGAATTCATATTAGAATTTAGTTAATTATTGTCATTATAGATCATTCTAAATAAATTTGTTCACGACTATAACTTTATTATATTTATAGGATTTTGATTTCCATTTTAAAATATATGTTCATTCTTTCTCACGCTTTTATTTTTAATATTTTAATATTATTTTCAATTCTAACTTCATCATGTGATTAAAAACTTATTTTAGAGTTATGTTTTGCTAACAAAATAAATTGTTTAAATCATAAAATTCCCTTTAAAATAATAAAATTATTTTGATGATTTTTATCTATAGCTAAGATTTATGTCTTTGAAATTACCTATTTTTCCAAGGTCATTAAGTTCTTAAAAAAAATTAATTTAAATGATTTTTATAACTTGTTTATGATTTTCTTTCCGAAATATATTTTCTTCCATTTTTTCCCTTTTGGTTTATGAAAGACCTATTTCAAAAATTATTTAAAGTAATCTTAGTCTCTTAGAATTTGATTTAAATATGTTCTAAATAGTTTTTAATATTTTTTGAGATCGTGTCATGTAATTTCTTCCGAAATACTTTAAATAAATTTTCTATTGATTTTATAATTTTAATTCTTTACAAAATGATTTTGTTAAATGAGTTTAGGATAAAACCACCTATTAATATTTTTAGATACTTTATAGCTTCTTTTGTATGTGTATCTTAGTAATTAAAAAAAAATCTAGTTGAACCCCCTCCCCCAATTTTCCTTTTCTTCTCTATCCCTCTTTTCTTTTCCTTTCTCTCTCTTTCTTTCCCATTCTCTCATGCATACAAAACCCAACCTTGACCCTGCCTCATCTCTTGTTCGTTGTCCTCCAACACTGGCACCACCACCATACCACTGCCACCTCTTCTCTCCCCCCCTCATCTTTGTCGTCCCCTCCTCCACCCCTAGTAGTGACAAGTAGTAGCAGCATCAAGGGTGAGTATCAGCAATAGCGACGAGCAGTGGCAGTAGGTCATGTTACCACTATCTAGACACCACCAGTGCACCTAGTCACCGGTGAGTGTTCTTTAACCTCCAACGAAGCCTCCTCATTCTTCACAAGCTTCAATTCACAATTATTTGTTTGGTATAACTTTTTGAAAATCCTAAATTTAATTATGATTAATTTTTTATTAATTATGTTTTATTAGACTAAATTAGTCGTTTAAGTATATCTTTGTGTGTGTGTGTGTGTGTGTGTGTGTCATATGATTGATTTGGAGTGGTTAACTATAGCGTATGTGGTTGATTTTAAAAAAAAAAAGATTCTTCACCCACTTATGTCTGGATTTCTCATATTTATCTGATTATGCTATTTTAAATAAATTAATTTTACAATATGCTTTAAAATGTACCTAATTTCATGTTGGAACTGTCGATTTGATAAATCTATGTGGAATTAATCGGAATTGGATTTTTGGGTCAAATTATTTTATATCGAAATTAAATTGAATAATTGGGTTGTTTCATTCAATTAAATTTACAATATACTTTGAAATGTATTTAATTTCACATCGGAAGTATCAATTTAAGATTGTGTAAAATCCATTTAAATTGGATTTTTAGGTCAAATTCTTACGGATCTGAATTTGATTTTTTTAATTGAGTTATTTTATTTAATTTATTATATAATTTGCATTATAATATGTTTAATGTCATTTCAATCCATCAATTTAAATATTTTAACGAGAATTGACCATATTTGCATTTCATACTCAAAAACCCAAATATTGTTAAATTAGGCTTTTCTTTTATTATTTTTGATCAATTGATTATACAATATTTTGTAAAAGAGATTTAATTACATTTTTAAATATTCAATTTATTTAAATTAACAAATTCATCTACATTGTATTTTTAGGCCTTAAACCCTACATTTCTAATAAAACTATGAACTTAGTAATAAAACTATGAACTTGGTCACATGTATAGTTGTTTCTTTTAAAACTGAATTTATAGAAATATTTGAAATGACTTTAATTACATTATAACACCTTTAATTTGGATTAATTGATTTAAATGGTCCAAATTTGTATATTGGGTTTTAAAACCCTATTTGTTTAAAATAATTATCTTAAATTGGTTATTTATAAGATTGTGTTTTGTTAAAATTGATTGTCTACATTTATCTAAAATTAGTTTAATTGTATTTTTAAACTATATATTTGATGTAATCAAAATGAATTGGTTGATTCACATTTCAAACATAAAAATCCTAATATTCGGAGATAGTTTTACGAAAACGATTTGCTTTTGCTTCTTTTATCTAGAAGATTACTAGCTTTAATTTAAAATCATTTAAATTGTATTCTTATCTTATCGGTGTGGATTAGTTCTTTGAAATTGGTTAGTTTTTCTTTTTAGTTGTAAATCCAAATTAGTAAATATTTTCAATAAAATTAACTTATCCTCTATTGTCCTTTCCTTAGTTTTCCAAATTATTTTAAAATGCCCTAAGTGATATATGTTTAACTCTATTTAGTTAATACTTATTTTTGAATCTTAATGAAGCTACATTCTCCAATTTTAGGATTTTGACATGTTTTTTAAGAAAGACCATCTATACCTTCCTTTGTTGGTGAAATTGTATTACTTGAATCATTGATCGATAAGGTAGTTTCTAACCTAATCCTATGATTTCTATCAGCGATCTAGGAAAGTATTCTAGTGGACCCTAAAGCTATTGATCTCCCCCTCTTTCTTATTTTGCTTAGCTAGCTTTGGACTTAGGTAAGTCATTATTTAACTTTGGTTATGGTGGAATCATAGTATGCATAACTTCTTGAAGTGGAAGGTAATGAGTATGCTTTATGTTATTTAAGTATGGCAAGCATATATAATGTTTTGTGTAACAATTATGTGTATTTATGAGCTTATAAATTCAATACGAACACATGTTAGCATGCCTCCTAGTTATTATATGTGTTTAAGTAAGTGAAGGGTTAAGCATGATTATATGGTTAACATGTTTAGATAATTATGAAATATATGGTTAATTTAGAGCATGTTCTAATATGTCTCAATTATAACTGGTTTGGAAAATCGTGTTGTCAATTAAGTATGGATTGAAATTGTATGATACCTTATGTAGGTCTTTTATGCCATGTAATTGATTGGTTTTAATACCACTTGAATTATTTGATTCTAATACTAATTGGAATCGATCTGTTTTAATGCCACTCAAAATCAATCAGCTTTAATACTACTTAGAATTGATTGGCTTTAATGCCACTTGAAATCGGTTGGCTTTAGTGCCACTAAAAATAGATTTAATAATGGAATTGCATTGTGCTGATGAAATTGATTTAAGTGTTGTTATGTGGGCTTGGCTTATGCTTGGTGATATATTTAAATAAAACTTTAATTACTTAAAGTGAAAGATTTTGAGTTGGAACTTGTACCACTCAAGAAAGCTATCTGAGTTAGGTTTGGTTTTCACTTGGTACCATTATGATGTTTTTCTATTCTTTGATTGTGGGTACCTTACGAGGTTTGGATAGTCCCTCTTCTACTCTATAAGTGTCTTGATATATTTTGGCCCTATAGGGAGTATGAATACTTAAGTGATTAGGTATCATATTTATTAATGGTCTAGTTACGTTTCTATATGGGCTAGCTAATGCTAGTACTATTCAAGTACTAGATTAGTTGTTGTTATTCCTTTGAGTCTCCATCCTAAAGTTAGTATAATCAAATGGTTTTGATCATGATAATGGAATAAGATAATTAATTATTCTCATTCATTCATGGACTTTATATTTCATTGTCCTACATATGTCGCTCAACTTTCTTCTTTATAATTTTTCTACATTATGACACCTATCCTTAACTTGTTATCGTGTGATGTATTATTTTAATTGCATATGGACCTTATGTGCATAATGCTATTTTGTAGGATAGCTATGGTATTCAACATGAGTTCATGCTTCGTTGTACATTCGTGTTCATGTATTATGTCAAATCATGTGTTTATAATCATTATTCTATGATCTCATGTTCTATAGTGTTTTTTTTTCATGCACTCATGTATACCTTTAATAATTATAAAGATGATATTCCATGTTAACATGCCCTACCCTATTTATCACATGTGTATCTTGCTATACTCATTTTATATATAAATTTCCTTTATACCTATTGGGGGAACAATTAATGTTATGTTATATACTTCATGAAATTGTATGAGTGGAATGGTGTGTGTATCATATGTGTACTTGAGCATGAGTATTGTAAGTCAAATATTACCATGTATTTAGGTGCATAATGTGCCCTCCACGAGTTAGGTAGTTTTAATTTACTTGGTACTAGACTCGTACTGATACTACTTTAGTTAAATGAGTTCTGCGACGATTCACTAATGGTGGGAGTAGACCTCTTGTGCAAGCTTGAGATCAATTGATATGATTGGTTTAAAGAATTAGGCTTTGAGAGAGTAGGAAACCTAGAATTTATCCATCGAGGATTTGTCTTGATTTAGCTATATCTATTTTTGAAAATTTTCAAGTGTTGTATTAAAATTTTAATGGTGTTAAAATCAAATTTTAATTTTCCTTTATCTTGTTAAACTTGTAAAATATGGGGTTATTCCATAGGGTTTCTATTGGTTTTATAGCAAAGATTTTGTTTATTGAAATTGTTTGCTTCCCATCTACCATTAGATATCTCCTTTGGGAGCTTATTCTCACTGTAAAGTTAATGTTTAAATTTTAGTTGAATAGGTTTTAGCCTTGCATATAGTATGAGATAGACGAAGGATTTTATCTTATTTTAGGTATGGCAAAAACATTCCCCATTTTCTACTTTGGCTTCCACATATTTTTGTTTTAAACAAAAGTTTTCATAAGTTAAATTTAGAGGTGTTACACAAGTGGTTGGTGAGAATTAGTTAGTTATTTTACCAATTAGTTAGATTAAGCAAATAGTTAACTATGTAAAAAATTCTTTGTAATTCATTCTGTATATAATCAAGACACTAATTTAGGATGGGAACAATTAGCTGGTTAGTCCAAAAATATGTCAACTAGTTTCCTTCCTAAATTATTTTATTCTACTATTGTGGTCCTAACCTAGTCCACTAGTTCTACTAGATAACTAGTTTGTAGGAACTCTATATGGCACTCTTGTGATTTACCCTTGGTTGTTTGACCAAGGTTTGACCTTAATATTAGGCTTTGATCTAGACTTCTAACGGTGCATAAATAGGTTAAGTAATGGTTTGCTTAATTGGATAAATAGTTGAGATATCACCTTGGATACTATAAATAGGTTAAAAAAATTGAAATGTGAGATCCTCACATGTTGGGGAAACTATGGACATGTGGTTTGTTGACCTATGATGTGAATATATATCTCTTAAACAAAATATTAATTACTTAAAGGAAAAGAGAGTTCATTTAAGCCTTTGTTTTTCCGTCTCTCAGAGTAGATAACCCAAGGGTAGAAAGCAGATGCACCTTTGGGTATGCACATAGGGGTAAGGGAACCCTAGTTGATTCTAGTTCCTCTTCTATTCTACTTACATTATTGGTGTATTTAAGGAGTGTCAACACTTAAGGGTGAAGGTACCTAGCAATGTGATGGCTGAGACTTTGAGTCCTATTATTATTATTATTATTATTGGTTAAGACTTTGAGTTTTGTTATTACTATTGGTTGGGTATTTGTGTCCTATGATGCTACCATGAATAGTTTCAGGATGGAGAGCTTAGCATGCTCGCTCAATATTCTTATATAAATATGGATTATATGATCACCTTAATTTAGATAATAATTCAAAGTCCTAATGATCCCTTAAATGGTTTTGTTGTCTTTACATGATACCTACCATATTTTGTATTGCTAATTGGATCCACGTTAGCTCCTTATTTGTGTAGCATGTATGCTATTGGTAAGGTACAAGGTGTTATCCCATTCGTGAATCTTATCCATATTACCTACGTGCATATCTAATTAAAGCATGTACAAGATCAAACATTTGTTGCATAACATGTCTATAATATGCCTTAGTGTAAGCATACAAACCCTTTTTAATGTGTAATGTGTTCACTTGTCCTATAGTGTTGCATATCCTTGAATGCCATAAATTACGTGCTAGGAAAACTTGCTCTACTTAGTACATAGGGTACTAATGTGCTCATTTATTTGGTCATTTTTCCAATAAGATGAACAAAGATCCCTTTGTATGTAAAAGTAGCACATCAGTAGATGTCACTTATTGTGGAAGCTTTGGGCGATCAGAAAAAGTTAGGCTCTCCAACATTGGATTGGTCTTGTATGATATTTTGGTTTTCTTTTTAGATATTCAAACTCTCTCCACCTTTTACACTTTTTTAACTTGTATTTCTCATTCATGTTGTTGGATTTGTAATCTAAACTGTATCTCTCTTATGTTATTTACGTAACTCCTCTTTACTTGTATTTAGTCTTATTTGGTTTTATAATCTATTATCTAGCATAATATGGACAATAAATCATCTATCTTATGCTAGGTATGTCAATAATAACCCAAATTTTCTTGGTTGCTTGTATTTTGGATCCATAAGATTTTAATTAAAATAAAAATTTCTAGTAGTGAAAAAGAGGGGTATCATAAAGACCTACATTTTCTATTAAAAGATGTTTAAGGTACGGAGATCCCTTGTCACCTTATTTTTTCATTATGGTGATGGGGTATTTAAATAGAACTATCCATGATGTTTGATCTTCTCATCATTTAAAACCAAATCAAAAATTCAAAAAGATTCAATTAGTTAACTTTATGTTTGTTGATGACTTACTCTTTTTTAATCGTGGAAATATTTCATTTATCGCAACCATTTACAAAACTTTTCAACATGTTTTGATATATCTGGTCTCACACTAAATGTGGCTAAAGGCACTATTTATTATAGTAAGTATGTCCTTTTAGAGGTGAGATAATACATATGGGAGGTCTATCATTTCCTTGAGGGAGAGATTCTAGTTAAATATCTTGGCATCCCCCTTGCAAGCAATAGGCTCACTAAAGCAAATTATACTTCTCTATTGGAAAATGTCATAGTTAAAATCTAGAGCTTGGAAATTCTAGCTGCTTAGCTTTACAAGAAGACTACAAGTAGTTTCATATGCTCTTTTTGGTATCCAATCTTATGAGACTTTGTTAGTGCTCCTACCTAAAAAAATATTCAACGAAACAATTGCAATATGAAAATCCTCTCTTTGGCCAAGCCTAGAAAAATCACAAAAATCTCTAGTGACATGGAATGTTTGATTCAGTTGTTGACATGGAATGTTGGTATAGATGCCTCTTGATGTGATGGCCAATAACAAAGAAATACATCCTTTGGGTGTGATAGGTCCATTTGTATTACATCAAACAAAGATAATTTTGAGGGATGCCCATTTCTTCCGGTTGATCTTACATATTAAGGATTCTTCCATTTCTTCCCCCTTCTTTACAAGTTCGGATGTATAAACTTTGTGCACCATGCATGGTAAATACAACATAGCAAAAATGTACAAGAAACTAAGATATAATGCCTTAAAGTCTCGTGGTATGGAATCATTTAAGCTTTCTACATTATCAGTTGTTTCTCTAGCTTGTTGTCCAAGGTATATTAGCTACCAAAGACAGACTTGAAGTGTTTGGTTATGATAAAGCATGCAACTTATGTGGGTAAGATAACGAAGTCCCCACTCATCTCTTCTTTTTCCGCCCCTTCTCCAACCAAGTTTGGAACTAGTAAACCATGCACTCTAGCACCCTCCAATGACGATGTGAATGGATTTAGATTTTGATTTGGATGATCAAGGGTTAGTGGCCCTAAAATATGTAAGGTAACCTTACAAGAATTTTTTGTAGCTTATGTGTATCTGTTATGGATGAAGATGAACTATCACACTTTCCAACCTCCGAGCTAGAGACGAGTCGATGAGTAAAGGATACGATCAATGAGCTGGCTACTAGAATGCATTCTCACCCTATGAATTCTCTTATTTCTTTGGAAGTAATATATCTTTTAGGTATATACCAAAAAAATTGATAATAATAGTAATAATAATAATACTATTGGTAATAATAAAATTATTTAATTATATTTTTTTTACCATATTTATTCTGACATTAAAAATTGTTAGCATTAATTATTTTGGAAAAATTATATTTACAGTGTAAGCTAATTAAAAGTAATATAGAAAACAAATAAAATAAATATAGAAACAAAACTATATATCAAGATACACTAAAATAGAAACTTAATCTATTATCATGGGACCGTGGAGTAATTACTTAATTAAAAGAGAAGGAAACATCTCTCGACCAAATAAAAAGGCAACATTCGATTACCATATCTTCCTCGAACAAGGAAAAGCATCATTGATGCGCTCTTGTACTAAATATTATCCGAGTGATTATTCTTTGAGAAAAAATAAAGTAATGAAGTCTTCGTGGCTCTAGCCAACAGCGGGCAGCCTCTACACGATTTACGACAAAATTTGGCTCCTCCCTATTGACAACCACTTTTTTCATGATGCCTCGCCATATTTATTATTTTACTTGTCCGTATGCTTAAGACTGGTCAAAAATTAACCGCAATAATAATCACAAGTGACAAAAATATCGCGAGACTGGGCTGGTGCTTCATTATGCAAGCTTCCATTAACACATTCATTCGTGTGTCGAAAATCTGTGACGTAATTGTTTGTTCGATTGGACTGCGTAAACAGACATAACTACCTTCCTAGTTTGGAGAAGTCAAAAAAGGAGAGGGTGAAAGTTTGTCGGACACCTCCAATAGCTTTAACCAATTTGCTTTAATGCCCCAACGCGAGGCACGTACATGTGATGTGGTCCGTACATTGAATTCCTTGGTTACTATTCCTCTTATGTGGAGTACCTTTTTATACTTTTCTTTTTACACTCAAAAAGCATACACTCATATTTTTAATGATAAAGATAATATTCCAACTTTTTGTAAAGATTTTTTTAATAAAAGTTTACATATTATATTAGAAGATAATATATATAATATTTTTATTTTTATTATAAAATAATATGATAATTAATATATAGAAAAAATTAGTGGTAAAAAATAAATATTAATATTTTTAAAAGAATTTTTATTTTAAAATAAATTTTAAGATAAAAACTTTTTTTGTTTTAGAAACAGAGAGAGTATATAGCATTCTCTCTCTCTCACACACATGTGCACATAAAATATCAAACTAATAATAATGCAATTATTTATCTTTTTTTAATATTATGTAATATATTGGGAATAGACATAGTAAAGTTAACTCAAAATCAATTTCTCAACAAATAATACAAAGTCATATCCCATTTTAGTCCAAATATATATATATAAAAATTCAATCTTGAATGAAAATCATAAATAGTTTCTCTCGTTCCAAAATTATTTTAAAGTTGGTCAAATTATATAATACCCAAGGTCAATAATCATCTGAACCCATAAGAATTGTAGGGTTATCCTGGAGTACTTTTCGGATATATCGGTTGACTCCACATAATAACACTTAGTGCTCTTTATCCCCAATCACATCACGTGCTTTTAGAAAAAATTTTACAAATTATTTTAAACTTTCTAACAGGATTATCCATTTTAAAAATTATTTCATAAAATGTATATTTAATTATAGAGTTCTTAAAACCGAATCACCATATTAATATAAGTAGACATATCAATCCTTATAACACCTCGCTCAATTTGAGGTATTATAAATTGAATAAAACTCATATCTAAAACGACCAAAATAAAAAATATCACAAACTAAATTTAACTTGCATGAAACTTTGTTCATACCCAAACATTAACCTGAAACCTATCAGAGAGCTAGATAAAAAGCCATTATATTCCTATTAGCAATCCATACATTACTAAAAATAATATGTTGGGCAAAAAGAAGCTAGATTGTACTCCAGCATCAATAGACTATATATATATATATATATAAGCATATGATACTCAACTCATATATGTAAGAATGAATAAACTAATGAACATAGAGCTCCATGCATGTCTGATTTATTTTAATCATGTTTTAGCTTCGATACATCATTATTACAAGGATATAAGAAATTCAAAAAAAATTAAAAATATCCAGCACTGAATAAAATTATTTCTATTTAATTAATTAAATAAATAAATACTGTTTTCACAATAAAAATTACTTATTGAACAAATAATGTTATTGATATAGTTATCAATTGAATAAGACATTTTGGGTTCTATTCTAAATAAGGAATAAATATTTTTGAACTTCAAATTAAGGCCAAACTTTTAAAGTTTGTTTCGGATAGAACAAATTCTGGCATATCAATCGTGGAAGATTGCCGAAATTTCATAATTGGTTATAATATTTTATATCATATAATTTAATATGTATGTTGCAGACTATCTATTATGCTTATTTATGCATTTCATACCATATAATATGTTATTAATGAAAATTTTAATATATCTAATCAATTAATTCTTTTCTCCAGCAACCACACAAATAATTAAAACAAACAAAATCAAACGTAACTAAAAGAAACAAAACTTTTAACAAAGTAAAATCAAAAGAATCGAACACGTAAGAACAAACTAAAAGATGGGCTCGTCGTCGACTTCTTCCTTTTTCTCACTCACCACTGATTAAGCTCCTTTACCGTAAGGCATATAGATAGATTCGTTTTCTCATCAAGCACTGAGACGGAACACAGAGGGCCACAGCGGCTATCGAATGCTGACTCAAGCAGCCGGCAAACATTCACCTAATTTAGGGTTTTCACCATGCTTTTCTTCCAATCGTTCGTCAATTAGAGAAGAGCCTGTTTCTTCGAAACTACATCGTCTTGAGTGGACATTTCAACGAGGGTACTATAGATTTGTGACCTCCAGCTTCTAAGAAGTAACCCTCAATAAGTTATCTGAATGGTGCCTATGCTTGCAACATCTCATGTGCTGCTAGATGGAGCCTTGGTTTGATAAAGCATTTATCTTAGCCGATTCCTGATTTGCCGGGGTGCCTTTACGTATTCATTTTGATGACGACTGGTTTTTCTTTTTTCATTTTGCCTTCATGCAATCTTATGGATTTGCGACCGCTAGCTGAGAAGTAATCCACAATGGATCATGCCCATTATTTTTACTTTTTGACTAAATTATAATAGTTTAGTAATAACTCCACCTTTTTTTTTTGATAAATATCACAATGCATTTCGATCCGTAATATAATTTTGTTATTAATATATTTTAATATATATAGATGAATATTATTAAAAAAAGATACTATTAAAGTATTTCTTAATAAAAATGTAGTAATTATATTTTTATATTATGATATATTATAATTTAAAAAATAATAATGATTAATATTTTCCATTGAAATACATGATAATATCTATTAAAAAATATAGGGAGAAGTTGATTCTCTTGTTAATTTTTAGTCATTTTACCTCCACGTCAGTTATTCCTAATGGAATATTAAACTATACAATTCAATCAATCTATACCTCACCATTATGATCTATCTTAATACTTTTTTTTATTTTTTTTATTCTTTGATTTGCAATTTTTGTTTTAAACAATTTAAAATATTTTGAAAATTAACAATAATAATAATATTATTAAAAACTATTAAGAACATTAATCTTGAAAATCAGTAATAATAATATTTTTAAATTATTAATAACAATATTCATATAAAAAATAATAAGATTGTAATTAATAACAATATTCATATGAAAGGAAAATAAGAAGCATAGATGCAACTATCATATCTAACATCAAGAGAGGGGTGTACATCACCTAACTTACATTAGATACATG
Source organism: Tamarix austromongolica (assembly GCA_039764185.1). Taxonomy (NCBI): domain Eukaryota; kingdom Viridiplantae; phylum Streptophyta; class Magnoliopsida; order Caryophyllales; family Tamaricaceae; genus Tamarix; species Tamarix austromongolica. The sequence goes on from CM077817.1 coordinate 27,274,286, forward strand.
GCTAAAATGATTGAACAAACTTAAAAGTATAATCTTTAAAAAACTACGCAGCTCTAAAAAAGTTACAATAACACGAAAAAAAATGACTTAAGACTCCAAAAGATATCTAAAACAAAATACCAAAAGAAGAGCACTGGATAACCCTTAAACTCTTCCCACTTTTTAAAATATTATAGTTTATGCAAATCACAAATTTGGGGAACCTTAATCCTCTGATCCTTTTGACTTTCAAAGTTCTTCAACCATTGCATGCACCATACATATTCATCAAGAAAGCGTAGTATCAATATAACTTCTTCTTACTCTGTAAATCACAACTTCTCTAAAGAGGTAACATGCTCACATAACATATACTATATAAAAGCATAATAAATGCATATGATCATGTGGTTTTACCAAATCACACATAACTCATGTTAAAACCACAGGCCCTCACAATCTACAACATTTATGCATATTAGAGTTGGGGTGAGGCACTATTGATTCTCCTACAAAAAAAATAAATAAGAACTTTTTGAGATTAAGAGATACACTGATGTGGTTTCAATCTAAGGATATTCAAATGTTCAAGTTAGTGACATAGAATGTAAATAATGCAAAAGAAAAGAGAAAAAGGGGTTAGAGTGACTTAATCATTACGGTTGTGGAGGATAAGCCACTGATGGTGAAGGCCTGAAGGGGCTAGGGTCTCGGGCCAATAGAATCTATAAGGGCATCGTTCAATATATATTAGATGGGAACAACTAAGAAATTAAGAATTTAGTAGAATATAGCTTAGCGTGAATCATAAGTTGTGATTGCTTGGTAACCTGTTTTAATTGGCTGGTTGATTCCTTACTTTAGACGGGCTTGTAACTCCTCTATTCATGAAGGTTTTGGCTTTCAACATGACTTTGTATAAGGTAGGATGAATCCACCATTATAGGTTTTTAGTGCCGTGAAATTGGGGGAATTTGGGCCACGTTCAAATTAAGTAGGCAATAATCAATTTTTTATTCGATCGTGTTAGGTGTTGGGGCTCTTCAATTGGTGGTATGAGATAACCATTGTGAAACTATAAAGGGAGTTTGGTTTAATCCAAATATTGGGCTACTCCTTCTAGTGATCCTAGGATAACAATCCTAGTAAATGCTCCTCTAATGTAGGATGTTATACAAAGCATGAATGGTGTCGTATTAGCTATAGACCTATCTTGCAAAGTTGTGTATGTCACCATGGTGATTATCTCTAGACTTATAAAGGGTGAAAATAGGGTCAAATGTTTGGCCACATTAGAGAAGGTAGTGGAGACCCAAAGAACGAGAATCCTAGAGGAACATGGCCCATCTACCTAACACTACTGGTGGATATGGATTTTCTTTTATTGATGTAGAATGTTTACAACTTCCCTTTTTCCTTTGGGTAAGACCTCCCTATCTAGAAGAGAGATTTAACTAGTCCTCCACGGGTTGGGCTTGCTTCTACAAGTACCACTTTTGATATGAGTTGATGTTTTTGTTGTTAGAGTTTGTGGGGGGATTTTTAACAAAATTTGTGCTATTGCCTTTTAATTAGTCCCCAATACGTGTAGAGTCCTGTTAGGTTTTTTTTCATCTAGGCAAATTGATAGGTGTGGTAGTGGATTTAGAATTTATCTCATATTATTATTATCCCAAAGTTTATAGCAAGGAATATGGGAGGGTGATGTTAACTAGTAGGCCAAACCATGAACAACTAATATAGAGGCTACCAACTAATTATAAGGATTAGAAAGGCCTATATGTTTTTCATAGATCAGAAAGTGATCCTCTAGTCAGGCTCATTTTGGAACATTCCCAACAAATGAAGGACCTTCGATAAGTATTGTTTCATTTTTCTTGTTTTGATGACGTCAAATGAGTTTAAATTATGTTTCTTATTTACAATGACCCAAGGTAGCCATAAGAGAAAAGAATCCTCTGGCTATTATTGAAGCGGATCAAGAATCTATTAAGAGTAGCTAAAAAATTGGGGCGTTAGGACATGATACTCAAAAAAAGTGACTTGATTGACAGTGCAATTTTTAGAAAATTCATTAATACTTAAGGTATTCCTTTGTGCTACCTTCTCTAGTTGTTCTTCTTTATCACCAAAGAGTAGCCTTTTGCGGGAGTGACATTTTGTAGGCATCATCATAAGCTTCTCTAGTGGTTCTTCTATTCCAACCTCTTGGTTATGGTGTACCTAGAGGTGAGCATGAGGCATATTTCTGCTCATAGGGGACCTTTCCATACTCTAAGTGATGTGACACCAACTTCCACACCCGAGAAAAAAGGGATCTTCTTGTGTCACCAAAGATAGGAGGTATGATGTTGGAAACATTGAGGTATATCAAGAGAACTTGGTTGTGTAGGATCCTCTATTTATTCACATTAATGAGGAGGGTTATTCAAGGAGAGTGCACTATCATCCCAAATAAGAAGATTAGATAACAAGATGAAGAGCCCTAATGAAGTGAGGTGGCTCTAAAAGATAGTTGGGGTTCTTGGAAGGAGCATTTACCTCTAAAGGTAACCCCACTTTTGTGGAAGAATAACCTTGATTGATGTAATTCTTCAGTGGGCATTATTTAGAGGAAGCAATGCTCAAAAACTATTATGTAACATTTATGAAATTTATCTTTTGATGTTTTAAACATCATTCAGATGTTCATGCTGATGAATTTCATAGGTTATGGATCAAATCTCATTTTCTCTAACGGATGTGACCCTGTTTGAGATCACCATTATCAAGTTGGGATCAGAAGTAGGGATGCAAAAGCATATCAATCTCACTCTTCTACTATTGGAGGTTTAAGAGTTATCATACTTGAAGATGGTACCAATTGTTCTTGTAAATCTTTAATACCTTCATGATAACTCTAATGCTACTAATATTACTAAGTGATGCTTGCAGGTATTATATATGTTTGCAAGAAGAAGAATACACTAAATACATCTAGTGTACAAGATAATTACAAGAAAAGAGTTACAAAGTTGCATAAAAGATAAATCTACAAAACAAGAAGCTTGATTACATGGCTATTACATGTATTACATTATTATGGTTTTGTTTAGCTTTGATATTTTATGCAAACTTTGTAATATCTTGTAACTTGTAATTGTAGATCATTTTATGTATAATATAGGTGTGTATTACATTAGTTTAATTATTTATATAACTAGGCTAACATAACTAGTCAAAGGTCACTTGGGTTGGTCTTGGTTAGTAAAGAAAAACTAAGCCCATCATGTATATATATGTACATATATGCCAACTTGTACATTAATATAGAGATCAAGTTGAATAAAATCTAAGAATTTTTTAAATTCTTCCTTCCTCTTCAAGTGAGTATTCTTGAGAGTTTAGGTATTTTTATCTAGAAAAAACTTTGTGATTTCTCTTTAGAATTAAGTTTTTCTTAGTGAATATCAAATCAAATCAAATCTTGAGCTTTATTGAGACCAACTCTTTAATTGAGCACTACATCATCTTCAAGCACCATTTCCACTCCAATGCTCAAACCCATAAGATCCTACATTGTGAAAGAATAATTTCTCTATGATCTTCCACATCAATTTTGGTATCAAAGCAAGTTTTTGATTGACAACCATTGGAGGAGAGCCCTTTGCAGCATTGAAACAAGAAAAATGAACCACCACCAACCTTTATCGAGATTCTTGATCATTCTTGTTGTTATTCTTTAAATCTTGGTAATTGTTCTTGGAATCTTGTATGCACATTTATAGCCTTTAGTGAACATAGGTAGAGATATGTAATGTCGCATGTTAATCTTGAATAAATCTTGAATGTTTGAATACCAAGAGAATGGACAAAGATAGGTGAATGCTTATTAGACTCTCGAATAATTTTGTAAGGAAATTGTGCACGTGCAGTTATTGTGTGTTGATTTTCTCGATGAGATTTTTTGCATGATATCTCACCTGATTAGACTAATTCTTCATCTTAAATACTCACCTTTGGAAATTGATATAAGACCATGAGAATTGATTACACATAGACCATAATCATAATTGTTCTTAAGGTTTAGTGAAGATTAAGTGTGTTCTATTTTTTCTTAAACCCTAAGTAGTGTGTAGGTCATAATTTTGATAGGTTATTTTGGGATTTTTCTCATGGATGGTGTGTTGAGATTAATGTTTCAATTTTTTTTATACATAGCGCACAATAGAATTTTGAAAACATGCATGAGTGTTTGAAGTGCATCAAATGACTTAGCAATTGTTTTGTTGAATTCTATATCAAGAAACGTACAAGGTGTGATAAATGATTAGTGTTTGTGATATATATGATTGTTAGAATTATGTTTGATTCATTTGAGTCAAATTTTTCTACAAGAACCAACTAAAGTCCAAGTAGGGATATTGTTTGATTCAGGTTTCCTAACCAAAACCCTAAATATTTCTACCAATTTGTTGAAGCGTGTTTGTGAGTTAACTATTGTGGAGGGCTAACCAAATTTCCAAGAAAATTTTGAGGCTATCCAAAAGCTGTCAACCAATCTATATGCAACCAATACTCAACTCAAGCAACTTCTTGTGATGCAAACTCAATTGCAAAGGATGGAGTCTTGATTTACCAAACAAGATTCAATTCAAAATGTGCAATAACAAAAATAATTCTTTAGAGATTGAATGGGAAGTGTAGTAAAGAAAACTACTTTAGCAAAACGAAGATATATAAATTCATGAGTGGACTATGAAGAGGAGTCAAAAGGAATTGGAAGTAACCAAAATTTCTATAACCATCAATCGTGACATCACTATAGAAAAGATAAAGGTATAAAACTTTATCTTCCCAATTTTGATGGTAAACTTGATGTTGATTATTTCTTGAGTGGCTACATGAGGTAGAGGCTATATTTGAATTCAATGATTATCATAATGAGAAAAACTGTAAACTAGCTACTACTAAGTTTAAAAAGTTTGCTGGGATATGGTATGATAACTTGAAAATGACTAGAGAAAGAGAAGGTAAATCTAAAATCGATTCTTGGGATAAGCTTAAAAAAAATTTGAGGAATAAGTTTGCAACTAACGAATATGAGAAATATAATCATATTAAATTGACTACTCTTAGACAATGACTTTTAAGTGTTGAAAACTATGTTAGAAAATTTGAGAGATTAGCACTTTTATCTGACATTCATGAGAAAAAAGAACAAACATGTGCTAGATTTCTATATGGCCTTAACATGATGATGTGAAATAAATTTGAGACTTGTTTATATGATTCTCTTTATGATATGATTAAGCTATATTTGAGATTTGAAAAGCAAATCAAGTTTACTAAGCCTCATGCAAAACAAAGTAATTCTTCAACAAAGTATTACTCGAATGCACAAGCTACTAAGTATAGGTTAGGTACCTAAATTACTACAAATGTTGATAAGAAGTAAGGTACTAACCGAGAGGAGAGAGGAAAGGCCAAGGTCAATGAGGTATCTACAAAGCAATGCTTTTAAATTTCAAGGATATGGACACTTTGCTAGAGAATTTTCCAACCAAAGAGTGTTGTTAATACAAGAGACTGAACTTATGAAGGCTTGTGATGAAGACCTTAAATGTGAGCCCAGTGAAGTGCTTTCAAGTGAATATAAGGATGAGGAAAATTCTTGTTATGTGCTGTAAATAGTTCTTCAAGATCAAGATAATAAGCAACCTAATAAACGATAGAAGTTATTCAATACTAAAAGAAATGTGGAAGACACGATTTGTCGAGTTATTATTGATAGTGGATCGTGTACGAATATAGCTAATGAGAGGACAGTGAAGGAGTTAGGATTAGATACAATACCACATCTTAAGCCTTATTCTCTTCAATGGCTCAAAAAAATGAGTTAGGATAACCAAACAAACCTTAATCTCATTTCAAATTGGTAATATTATAGTGGTGTTATTCATAATGATATTACTAATGAATTTTTCGTTGAGAAAGATAAGAATAAGCACAAACTTAAACCTTTTGAATGCGATAATGATAACATAGTTAAGAATAAAAAGAGCTTATTTTTACCTAAAATGGTTATGATAGAATGTATAAAAGAAAGAAGATAGTTGTTATATTTTTATTATCAAAGAGTCCTTATGAGGGAGAAAAATGAAAGCAATCCTCGATTAAATGAGCTTATTCAAGAGTATTGTGATGTATATCTTGATGACTTACCACCTAGATTACCATTTAAGAGAGGAATAGAACATGTTATAGACTTAATACCTGGTGTGCCTTTACCTAATATACTTGCATATATATGTAATTTGGAAGACACTAAGGAATTACAAAAAACAAGGATAAGAGGTCTTATGATTAGGAAATGGATATGTGCGAGAAAGAATGCGTCCGTGTTTTGTACTTGCATTACTTGTTTTAATAAAAAAAAATAACAACAATAACCCTTTACGTAAAATAATATGATCATATTTATGATAATAACAAGAATTTAAATAACATCTATAAAAAAATTATATAATACATATTATAGAATTTGTACTAATACTAGTAGTAACAATAATACTTTACATAAAATAACAATTATAAAATTTATGACATTAACAAAACTTAAATAACATCAATAGCAACAATAATAACAAAATAAGACATTTTTTAGAAGTAGTAATAATTATTATTAATAGATGAAAAGTATTGACTAGAAAAAAAATCTAATTGTTAAATAAGAGAGATATAGAGTGACAAAAAGTAGTGAGTGAGAGAAAGAGAGAGAGTAGAAAAAATCATAGGTATATGCAAATCATATGAAGTTTGATCTCTATATACAGATCTTGAGGTGTAATTTAAATAAATAAATAAAAAGTAAACAGAGAATTTTTTTCTTAGGATCAAAATGAATTATTTCATATTTTATCCAAAAAAAAAAGAGACCACCAACCAATCGTTGGTTGTCATGTATGAAGTGGACATCCAACAACTAGCATGCCCGTAACAAAAGGGAGGGAGCGGAAGAAAGGAAAAACGACGTCATTTTGGCCCATTGAAGGTGAACCAAAAAAAAAAAAAACGCGTCGTCGTGCACATTCTTCTCCAACGTGTCATTCCTTGTCTTATCTTTTCTTCTTCTCATGCGGCCCAGCCCGCTTGTTCTCCTCAGTGTCGACGCAACCAAGAGCACTAACTCTCCTTTTTTTTTTTTTTTTTTTTTTTTTCTTTGATTCTCATACGTCAAAGAAAGTGAAGTTAAAATTGCTGCATATAGTCTAAGTCTTCTCTTTGCTAATTGATGCAGGAAGGGGAGACCCTTCATTCCTTCAATTGATTAGCTTTTGAATTGGATTTCTCTATTTTTCTTGTGTCTTCCCCCTCCCCCTCCCCCCCTTTTTTTCATTTTGTTCGCTTAAAGTATAACTAATGAAAATTATTCACTTTAATTATAAGCTATGATTAAGGTTCAAAAATCCCCTTTGTATATTAGAGTTCTCCCTAAAATGTGAAGCTTGAGATTCTTTTGAATTTGGTTTGGTACGAATCTTCATTGTTTCTTATATATTAGATTTTAATTTGTTCAAAGTTTGTTTTTATTTAATTATATGTTTGGTAGCCAGAAAATATTAACAGATTAAGCATTTTAAATTTTGAATTAGTGACATATTGGATAGTAGAAAATATGTAAATAATTATATATTAAATTGTATTTTTTTAAAAATGTAAAAATAATATTCTTTTAATATATTTAAACTCTCTTCGGTGAATAATACGTCATCATTTCCTTATCCGAAATGAACTTCAAACGTTTATTTCTAAATTGAAAATTTTAAAAAATTTCTTCCTTATTTGAAATTAATCCTACCCTTGTTTTCCCTTAATCGACAATTATATAAACTATTATTGACTAACATTTGATTAACTATAAAATAAACAAGATTATAACACTTAATTTAACGATAATATGAAATATATTCTTTAATTTCATATTTTACGTTGAAATCTTTTAAATTAACATACGGCAGTGGTATTGGTCATTGTACAACAATACCCATATGGTTTCGAATCTCACTTCTTCATCGTTGATCATAATTGTCCCCCTTTTTTTTTATGTTGTATCCCACATATATTTGTATGTCTTTTCCAATAATTATGCGTCATATCCAATGAACTTGATAGATTGGGATTTATTATTTCTGGTCTCAGATTATTCATGTCGGGTCAGATTTAATGTATCAAGTTCTAGAAAAGGGAAGGGAATATGCGTGTAGCACGCGCAAGTGCTTTTGTTGCAATATATCTATCGACAGAAAAAAGAATGGCTTCGGTTCGCTTGTGATTTTTCATAACACTATATTTTACACAACCGACTTAAAGATACAAGAAAATAAATAAATAAATGAAATATATATTTTTTGTCTTCTTCTTTTTGGTTGGGTTTTTCGAATGAAAGATAAATCCTTAACAAACAGTGTTGGATTTGGTATGTAAACATCCCAACGGTGCCACAATTCGATAGATTGCCTTTCGACCTTTTCAGGCAGCTCCAGCCGACTTCAGACTGATAAAGAAAGATCACCAAGGCAATATCTTTCGTTTTTGGATCCATGACAATAGTAGCCCATAGTCGTGAATCGAAAACGACAACTGAAGCGAAAGAGTAGGCCGTAAGAATCGGGTCCAATTTGTTGGTTGATTTGGGTCTGTCTTGGCTCTGCTTTGGCCCACTTTTCCCTTCTCGATTCCCGACCTCCACGGACCGCCCGGCCCCAACCCGCCATTTTTCCCTTGCTTAAAATCTGGCACAAAGATTTACAGTTCGTTTGACTAATTGGATTTTGATCAGCCTAATGTACGTAATACGCAAGGAACCTAGCTAGCTATTCACGTACAGATTTAAATGAGCCGACGTGAGGCGGATCATCCGTATTTAAATTTAGCTTAAATATTATTTTTTTAAGTCCGAATTATCTAATGAACAAGTTATATTGGGCCGGACCACGAGTCATTAAGTAGGTCAAGTTGAACTGAGTTGTCACTGGTAATTTAAATATATTAAGTCATTTTATCATAAACTCCGTTATTAACTCCACTTATATATACAAAAAAGGTTGTTATTTTTAATTGAATATAAGATTAATAATAAGAAGCCTTACATTCTTAATTCGATTATAGACGGCAAGTTTATATATAACATAGTAAGTAATTAAAATAGTTAATATCATATGAATGCATAGTTACTACTTGTATATACAATGTGTTGTATTTATATATTAGCTTTCCAACAAGCCTCACGCTAGAACAAAAGTGGCGAGTCGAACTAGCTTATTTAATTAACGAACATAAAAATAAATAAGATTTAAATTCGATTTATTTAAATAAATATGATCCAAGTCGATTCATTTTCAGACCCATTTCATTAGAAGGTTGGTTTCTATTTGCTTTCTTTTTGCTTGTATATCTGCCTACACTAGTAAGTGGCATGGAAATTCTTCATCTAAGGCTCTAAGCAGCCATATAATTCGAATGAAACTACAACCATAATCATCTAAGTTTCATAAGCCCAGAATGTCAAATATTCCTGATGGATGGAAATAATACCGAAAATTCAGGGTCAATAGAACAAGGAAATCCAGCCACATGCGCAGATTGCCGTATCCAGAGCACTACGACGGTTTGGTCACTGGCTGTATGGTTAAGTATGGCTACAGTATGTAACATGAACAGCGAGATATTCGATTAAAATAATAATCAGGAAATGAATAAATAATTGATGCAATGCGGTAATCGCATTTGAAAAGAATTTGCCTTCCGTTTACCGCTGACCGTGCTCTGTAATCTGTATGCAGTTTTTAAAGAATTTATACACGCAAGACCGTAGACTTTTTAGTCATTTAATCAAATTAAATTAGAAGTAATGGGCGAGACGGTCAGCTTAGTTAGAATCAACGATCGAGGTTAGCTAGCTATAAGACGGAGCTGAGTGTATTGTATGGAGTTGAGATCGAGAAAATATTTGAGTGGTTAGAAAATGGAAGCGGCAGGCGGCGGCGGCGGGCGTTCAGTGGTTGATGAGGATGTTAAGAAGATGGAAATGGGTGTCCCTGCTGCTCGTGATCAGGCGCCGCCCTTTGATCCTCCTCCTCCAAATTCGACGGGTACAAATACAGCAGTGACGCCGATTGTTATCAATCTCGTACTGAGGGCTGCGACGGCGGTTTTCCTGCTAATCGCACTAATTGTTATTGCCGCCACAAAATGGAGTGACAGAGTGAGCGCCTACAGGTTTGTGTATACCCTAATTAATCGATACTAATTTCTTCCTCTTAGTTTTGATGCATGCATGACCTTGTCGCCTCCCTCGCTAGCTTGTGCTTGTAGTATGTATTATGATATGGATGGTGTTTGTTTATTTCTTTCAGATATGTAATTGCTGTTAGTGTAATTGGATTCGCATACACCCTTCTGCAAATCGCCTTCACGGTCTATCGACTCCTCATGAAGAAACGCCTGGCCGATGATAATACCATGATCCACGTTGACTTTTATGCCGACAAGGTGAGATTTTTAAAGATGATAATTAATTTAATTACTATTATTATTAATGTTAACAATAATCTTATTATTATTGATAATAATAGTATAATTATTAATATCATTTTTCATCATCATTATTATTATTAACATTACTCTTATTAGTAATATCAAAACAATATAAAAATTATTTTTGTTATAAATGAAAATAGTAATTATATTATTATTAGTGTCATTATCATTATTATCACTAACAATAATAATATTCCTAATAACAATTATAATATTTTTATGAATAATAATATAAACAACCATAACAATGTTGTCGTTAATATTACTTTTATTTTTATTAATAATCATAGTAATGATAATAATTGTATTGTTGTTGTTGTTGTTATTTTAATTGAAAAACATAGAGAAAGCAAGAAATTATATTTATAATATAAACTCAAAAACATAGTCGTGTTTATTATTTATTTTTCTTCACCAAGTTGAAGCACATGTATTTTAATTTTCTGACTTAAAAAATATATATATAAAACAATAGTTATGAACATATTTTCTATATTTTAAAAAAAAATTAAAAATATCTTTCAAACAAACGATCTTAGTTTTTCAAAACTATAATATTATTTTTAAGTTGGTTACTATAGTTTTATTTTTCTTGAAGTTGGTTATTGAAGTATGAATTTGTTCTTTTTTGGTACTTCAACTCTTTGGAGTTGTCTTATTTTAATCAATTAAAGTTACAATGATCAAAACAGAAAATTTTAAAGGATATGATGATCAAAGTAGAAATATATAATTTATCATTTTAAATTGAAAAATTATATGAAGATTGATCCGAAATATTTTATCAATTAAGGCGATTAAAATCACATTTGTCTCAAACTTTGTATGTTTATGTTCACGTGGTACGCATATCATTTAGCCTAGGGAGTTATGTTCTATTTGTGTAACTTAATACATGATTTTAGTATAATTTAAATTAATAATATGATGAATTATTTGGTAAAAAATTTATTTATGTATAAACGTAGCTAAAGTAATTATAATATTCATCAATTTATATAAAATAAAATAAATTATTATGTAAAAGTATATTTTTATATTTACAAACATTAATTAATAATATTATTAATTATTCATATTATGAAGTATTAATAATGTTTATTATTCAAAATTATTTATATTAATCATTATTATTGTTAATTATGAATACTTAATATTATTATGGACAAATATTAATTCTTATAAATATTAATCACTAATAATTAATATTTATTACAAATTTTTTATTAATAAATATTTATGAATATTATTAATATCTTTTAATATTTATCATCATCATCATCATCATCATCATCATCATTATTATTATTAATTATGAATATTAATTGATTAATAATCAATATTCATGAATAATAATTAATAATTATTAATATTCATTATTAATGAATATTTTCAATTATTAATAATTCATATTTTTAATCTTCCTAATTAATTATTATCATATATTAATATTAAGCTTAGCATTTACCATTAATGACTAATATTATTTATTATTATTATTACTAATTATTAATTATTTATATTATTATTAATATTTAAAATATTTATTATATATTAATATGAATTATTATTAGTTAAGTATTAGTAATTATTCATTATTAATAATTATCAATTATTAATAAGAGTGGTAATAACTAAGTTCATTTAATACTTTATATTTTCAATTAGGTTGATCATTATTTTTGTATCAATTAGATAAATTTTAAATTTTCACTATTTTTTATTCTCTATTTACCATAAATAACTTAACTGACAATACAATTTTCAAAATAGTTATTAGATCTAAATTTAAGTAAAATCATATAAAGATTGGGAATAATTCAAAAGTTAAATTTAAAAAATGACCTAATTGAATATATATATATATAATCAAACAAATTGGGGAAAAAAGTGCAATTGAACCTAATCTATAATTTTCTATTATTAATATTTATGATCAATTAATACAAATTATTTATATGATCAATATTCATTATTATTAATTATTAATATTAATTATTAGTCATTATTAATTATGAGTATTAATTAAAATTATTTTTAATTATTAATTATTAATATGAATAATATTCATTATTATGATTTATTAATAATTATTATCATGGTTAATTATTATTGCGCATTATTAATATTAAATAATAATTATAATAATTAATATTGATAACCATTAATATAAATTATTATAAAATTATTCATATTAATTAATATTAATAATTCATTTTTTATGATTAATAATTATTTTTATTAATTATTAATAATGAATAGTTATTAATATTAATTATTCATTTTTAATAGTTAATAATAATTATTATGAATTATTAATATTCATTAGTTAATATTAACTAATATTTATGACGAATATGATTATTATTAATTATTATTTATTAATGTGAATTCATAATTATTATTATTAATTAATATAAGTTCATAATAATTATTAATAATGAGCAATAATAATTAATTAATTTTAATTATTAATATTACTTATTCATAATTATTAATTATGAATATTATTAATATTAATTATTAATAATTATTATGAGTTTATATTAATTATTAATCATTCATATTATCAATCTTAATTGTTACTTATGAATTTTTATTATTATGCTCTATGATGATGATGACAATTATTATTATTATTATTATTATTATTATTATTATTATTATTATTATTATTATATCATATTAAAAAATAAATATATAAATAAATACAAAATATTATAAGAATATATCTTATTAAAATAAAGAATGTCTAAAATATTCAATACACATCAATTTTTGTTAGATCAAACAAGTTACCAAACACCATTACTATTTTAGCAACTTTTATAAATAATATATATATACACACACACACACACACTAAATATTATTATTAATTCAAAAATTTTAGTTTTTTAGATAATATTAAATAAAAAAATAAGGTTACCAAGCTAACGCTTAATAATCATTTATAATGGTTCTTTTTTCTTTTTTGTAAGGTTCTGTCCTATTTCTTAGCAACTGGAGCTGCCGCTGGACTAGGTCTATCTGTTGATGCCAAGGATATCATTGTTGATTCAATACTAAACGGTGGCATTGCATCATCCAGCCTTGTCTTCATTGCTTTCCTTTTTAGTGCAGCATCTTCAATCCTCTCATCCTTTTCTCTACCAAACAAATCAACCTAATTCATTTCATTACTTTTAATGTAGTTATGTTATCTCATCATGAACTTCAAGATTAGTTATGGTTTTACTATTTTTTTACCCCTTTTATCTTGTAATTTCGTATTGTTATGATCATATCTACCTTCTTCAATTATATATTATTATATGTCTCAATTGTCCAACTTATATGCTAAATTATGTAACATGCATCAGGGAATCAAATTGGGTGAATTATCCCAATGTAAGAGTATAAATGTGTAATACCCTCAAGTTAAGGGGAGTATTATAATGATCAATTTGGCTACTTATATCAACATAGTATACCATCCATTTGGTGATTCCATCCAAAGAACTCCATAGTTAAGTGTGGTAGTTGTGAAGTAATTTTTAGGATGGGTAACTCTCTTGGAAAGTTTCAAAAAGTTTCTCAAAATTTATTGGGAAGTGATTTGTGGGGCCAAACAATTAATCCAAAAGTGCTCCAAGGTAGCCCCTGTATAGTTATATCAACTTAGGGTGTTATAAATAGTCTCAGAGCAAAATTTTGACTGTGATTTGAACTTGAATGAGTCAGTCGGTCACTTAGTGGAACGATTCTTAGGATAAATTGTATTAAGATAGTTAGTGATCAAGGTGCAATGAGGAAATTGCATTCTTTATGTGGGGATGAATATAATACCCTCAACTTAAGGTGAATTTTATAAGGATTGATTTGATTATTTTTATTTAAAATAGTATACCATCATTTTAGTGATTTCATCTTAAGAATTCTATAGTTAAGTGTGTTGGGTGTGGAGTAATTTTTAGGATGGGTGACCCTCTGGGGAGGTTTTAAAATATTTAAAAAAAAATTATTGGAAAGTGCATGACTGATCATAAAGTGTATTGAAAGGACTCGTGTTGATCTATGGGGTTGATTAATCAATCCAAAAGAGCTCCAAGGTAGCCCCCCGCATGATCGTATTGACTTGAGGGTATTACAAATGGTAATAGAGTGAAACTACAACCATGATCTGAATTTGGATGAGCCAATCGGTCACCAAGTGGGACAATTATTAGGATAAATTGTATTAAGATAATTAGCGGTCACTACCACGGAAAGGGGTTTTAATAACGGTTATTTTATAGTTTTAATAACGGTTTTCAACCGTTATTGAATCGCCCGTTATTAAATCTTTCATAATAGTTCATAACCGTCATGAAAAATACACAAAAACCCACAAATATGTGCGTAAACTTCATATTTAATAATGGTTTTTACTTAAAAATCGTTGTTAAAAAGGAGCTTTTAATAACGGTTCTTAAACAAAACCGTTATTAAAACCTAAGTTTTTAATAATGGTTCTATGAGAAACCATTATTAAAACCTTAGTTTTTAATAACGGTTATATGATAAACCGTTATTAAAACTATATGTTTTTTTAGCATTTTTCTGTTTTGTTCCTGCCCACATACACAGTTGTATGTTCAAACAATTACCAAATCTGCAATGTAAAACAACATCAATTCATACCAAATCTGCAATCACACCATAATTTCAATCAATCTATAATTGGTATGCATGTCTCAATACACCAACTATACTTAGGAATAAAAATTAGTGGGCATACCACAACTTGGTAGCTCTACACCCCAAAGTAAAGAGTTCACATATCTAGGCTAGAAGACCGAAAGATGTAGACGAAATATAAACCTAAAAATGCATGTAGAATATATAGATCGCTACCTAATACCGAATGAATGAGTGCACGTGCTTGGCCCATTGGTCTCTAACTTCATCAATTTCATCAACATTATATTGCTGGCCTCGTGCATAGTCATCGGTGAAAAACTACAACACCCATGTTTCAATTAATATACAGTTAGCCATTAGGTCAAAAATATATATGTCATGATTCATTAATAGAAAAATATGGAAAAGAAAACATACATGGCTTGGATCTATGTTGACCAATCTATTCTAGACTATAAGATCCATTGATCTACATACATAGTATCCACAATCATCGCCGTTTTTCTGTTGTGGACACTGTCAAATGAATTCAGTTAGCTCTCTAACTATTATATATTAATTTTAATTAAAAAAAATACAAAATAGTTGTCTTCCTACTTACCATAATAGGCTCATATTGAAGATTCTTTGGGTCTGGGACACCATTCCCACCTCTCCTTTGATATGCCGTCCGTAGTTCCCTAATAAATAAAGTTGGATACATAATATTGTAAGTATATATACCTCAAATAATGAAAGTAAAATATATATATGTATAAATAAGCTAATGAAGTAAGAAGTGAAAAGTATACTAACATGTCGATAAATTCCTTCCCACCACGACGAGCGACCTCAAAAGGCACGTCATAGGTTCGAAGGGAATCAAACATATAAAATTTATTAAGATTAGGTCGGACAGCGTACAAAACCTAATGTTCAGTTGCGAGGTGAGGAATGAGATAGAGCTTGTTGTGTCCCTCAATCAAAATGCGATCCGCTAAATAGTTTATGTGCCTACCCTCTGTTATTGTACTACTGCCAGCTATATAGTATGTGCACACAAACATAATAGAGGACATCATTCCCTCCAACGTAGCACGACTAGCTACCAACCTATATATGGACGACAATAACAATGGATATTTGTTAATAACTAATAACTCATATAAGAGGTCATAAAAATTCTATTTCTCCAAGAGTACTAAAATCTGAAATATGAAATAATGCTTACGTGACATAAACGGCGACACTCGTGGTTGACATTCATTCCTGATTATAAATGTCGCTTATGTCAACCGTCGATACCATGTAAGTAGCATCGTTCCTTCCAACATACTCAGGACAACAATCAATGGAAATATAATTATTCCCGAGGTAGTTTTGGGCATAGAAATACAATAAAGCTAATGTTGGTGGAGGTTGGCATATTTCCGAAGAAGGAATCTTTTGTGGGGCAACTGATTTTTCAGATTTAGCTCTCTTTCCTTTGGCAGCGCCCTCTTTTGTGTTGCTCGTTCTACTAGTACCTCTCTTGGTTTTACTAGCAGGAGCAGTCTTCTTCTTTGATTCCTTAAATAATAATAATAAATAAAATATGTATTGAGCATATATATATGAAAAATGTATAAACAATGTAACTACTAAACTAAGTCTAATGAAGATATTGAATGTCAATACCTCTTCAGTAGTGAGACGTATCTGATCTACAGGCCAAGGCACGAAGCTTCCATGAGCTTCTAGCACTGTGGCTGCCTCATCGCCCTCTTTATAACAAGGCAAGGGCGCACTACCAATGATTGGAGTGTTAATACTCACCGGCCTTGTAAGTAGGGCTAAGTTGTACCCGTGGACAGTTTGCGTTTGGGTACTGTGACTGATGCGGACCATTCCTTTTGCTAAAAGAGTTGAAAGATCATTCGCTAACAAGTCACATTTATGCAAACCCTAAACGAAAATATTACACATTATTAATTATTTATGACACCGAATACATTTAATAACAATTCATAGTTATGTAATGCTTACCTCGGAAAGAGAAGAAAGACGTGCATCAGCTTCACAACTGTCTCTGACACTATTTACATTAGGCATGTGAAGCTGATCATGGTCGACTGAATCGGATGGCTTATACCCTTGAGATTTAATAAATGACAACTCTTGCTCCATTGTTACCAGCCGTTCAAATGCCACGTTCAATTTCTGTGTGAGGATGGCTACTTGCTCATCAGTGTTACGAGAACCACGAGATCGACCACGTATGCTCGTTTTCGTAACACCTAATCCAAGACCCATGTGTCTTCCAAGGTGTTCTACAATTCCTATAGCCTGTGATACAATGTCATATTGGTCTACCCCCTCCTCACCATCTGACGCTTGAAGTTCATCCTGTAATGTATATAATATATGTAAAATTAGCTTACATGAATAAGCATAATATAATAGTTTTCTAAAAGAAAATTAAGTAGGGTTTCAAATATCTACAAACTTACAATTTTTGTCGCTGCAACATTTACATCTTCATTAATATATCCATCTTTTGTTGCTCTAGCCTTCTTCCATAATGTACCAATATTAACGGACGAGGTACATGGGTCTAAGTCTTGGGCTATGAGCTATAAATCAAAAAATATTCTTATAACGTACCAATATTATAAAATTTGTCAGTACGCTTTAAATAGATAAATCACAAAATATATACCAACTCCTCTTCAAGGCCTGCATACCCTCTGCGAGCCATATTATGCCGGTATTTATTCTGCTTCGCAATCTCTTTATTTTTGGCACTTTTTTCCTATGTGACAAGCCAAAACATAGTGACATAGTTATTTTAATATTATGCACAACACTAGGATCGATAAAAAAAAAATTAATTGTTATCTAACAAATACCTTAAAATCACCCGTAAGACAATATGCAATAAATTGGTTCCAACTTTCTTGATCGATGAAACCGTATCGTTTGGGTGGATTCTGCCGTAGAGAACCATCCCTCTTTCTGTACATTTTCCTATGAGCTAAATACGACCTAAATGTTCTTAGACGCTCCCCACAATGTCTAAGAAGCAAACAACTCACCCTCAATAAATCTCGGGTGTGGTGCATCAGTGTGGTAGACAAACCACTGCAAAAAAGTAGACGTAGCTGATGCCCATGGCTCTATCTGAGGCAGGGTCAACAGAAGGTGATAAGATCTGAAATGGAAGGGGTGATAGGATGAGCTACTTGCGTACAAATGACATAGCTTGTCATATAACCATATCACATGAGTCCGTACATCTGTATGTGGCGCCATATGAAAATACAGTGGAGGGTATGTCACCTCACTACCTACAAATGAGAACCATTAAATCTTATCATCAAGGTTGTTCTCGAAAGGATCTAAATTACAGAATATGTAAACTGATCTTCAACTAGCTAGACAAATTATAAATATATTCTACCATATCATAACCAACTATGTAAACCTAACAACATCAAACTATTTAAAATAAGGACATAATCTTTAGTTATATATTTAACAAACTGGCTAAACATTAAACTATCATCAAATCATTCAAGCTACGCATAGTAAAATCAAGTAGATATTAATAAGATAATATATATATATAGTACAACCTAATAAATCCTATATGATTATTATTATTATTATTATTATTATTATTATTATTATTATTATTATTATTATTATTATTATTATTATACACAATTATTCATCTCTATTTAATTTTTATCACAACACCGATGCCCAACCAACCTCCTCAACTTTTCCCCATGCACAATACCCTTATCCTTAGGATTTTTCCCTATAGCCCTAGTTTATATTTAGTATAATAAACGATAAACCCTAACCCTCCCCCTAACCCTAACCCTGACAATAATTAACCCTAATAAATTATAATAAAAAATAACACTAAACCTCATAAGATAATGATCCTAAACCTATAGCTAACCCTAGCCCTAACCCTAACCCTAACCCTAACCCTAACACTAACCCTCCCCCTAACCCCAACCCTAACCTTAACCACAATTATTTTAGATTATATATACACATCTTATATATAAATATATTATAAATATATATACATATAATATAACACATATAAACACACATTTTACGGAATATAAATACACGTCTTACAACATATATATTAAAAAAAGCATATAAATACACACGATCTGCATAATAATGTGAGTGTTAAAAAAATATATACATCTTAATTTTATACTTAGAACGTACATATATTATGATAATAATATATATTTTAGGCTTGTGGATTATTTTAAAATAATAATACATATTTTTATAAAATAGATTATAAACACATTTATATATATATACATACATGTATATATATATATATAAATTAAGGTCTTGGCCGGCCACAATCAAAAAAGGCCACGTCAAAATTTTTCACCAACACATCAAATAATAGATTTTCGAACAACACATCAAACACAACCTCTTCGGTGCACCATGCATGCATTTATGTATATATATACATATCATTAGAGACAAATTAAGCAATGAAGGAAGAAAAACACATACGTAAAGGGAGCGATGGTGTATAAGTTGAGAACGGCAATGACGAAGGTACAAATGCTGGTTACGTTCACAAGAATGGTAGAGGGGTGGTGGAGAGATGGGGGTGCGACGGTTTCCCTTAATTTAGAGGAACCGGAGCGGTGGTGCAAGGGTTCACAAGAGAAAGAGAGTACGAGAGGGAAGCGGCAGAGTTTGAAATTTTTGGCACGAAACAGAAGAGAACGAAATAAAAGGAACTTTTAATAACGGTTCCTGTAAGAACCATTATTAAAACCTTGCCAATTTTGACAACGATTCTTGTTTGAACCGTTATTAAATCATATTTTAATAACGGTTTTACGTCAACCGTTATTAAAATTCCCGTGCAAAATTTCACCTTGCACTTTTAATAACGGTTATTACCTAAAACCGTTATTAAAACTTCCCGCCCATTAATTTTCACGCATTTGACGATGGTTTTTGAACCACCGTTATTAATGTCATGTTGTTATTTCCTATTTCCGTAGTAGTGGGTCGATGAGGTTTTGGAATTTTATGAAATTTTCTTATATAGGAAGTGCGTGAGTGGAGATAAAACACACTGAAATAACTCATATTGATCTGTGAAGCTAACTAATCAATCCCAAAGTGCTCTAAGGTATCCCTTGCATGGTCTTATCAACTCGGAGTGTTATAAAATGTGGTATTAATCTAGTGAAAAATACATGAATTAAGGTTGTGATATGATATTTAGGCCACAAGTTTCAATTATGTTGATGACATATGTGATTACATCAACTACAATCAATTATGAAATTTATGAGTCAAAAATTCAAGCCTTATATATAACACCTTCTCTTTCTAAGTAAGTGATATTTCATTCCATTAAAATCAACATTATATCCAATCTCACAAGTAAAAAAATTTCCTAAGAATACAAACCACCTCTTATACTTATCTCTGTATTAGGGATGCCTAATACACATAGCCACATGAATTGCAATTGAATACATAATTGATCTCTAATCACAGTGGTTATTCTAAAAGATCCACAAATTTTGGTTATGCCATATGAAGGCTACATACATAGAAAATAATACACACAACACCTAATTCTTAGTTCTTTGGTTGACGTGATTTAGCAACCAAGGACCACAATTTTGATATCCATCCAACCAACACATTTCTTCTACCCATTGAGTGTCGTATATGCTTCCAAATATTTATGGAAAAAGGCCATCCCATAAATTGGTGTTGTACAAATTCCATAGGGTAATAGCACAACACACAATCCACCAGGACACTAATCCAATAGGTGATCATTCTATCTCTAATTGGGATCCTCTTCTAAATTGCTAGTGAAAGAAGAGCACACTGCCTTGGAATGGTGAGTGGCCACCACACTAATTTCAACCATCACTACCTTGGCTACTTCAAACACAACTCCTCATATGCTACTTGTACACTTTTGTAACATCTTAGTTTTTGAAAACTTGATTCACACAGGGATTCATTTTAATTAAAAACAATTATCATATTTTGTACATTTATTATATCCTTTAATGAAAATAAACCCTTAGTTTCATTTTTGAAACATTTTTCTTTTTCTTAATTCTTTATCACAAGTTCATTTTTTGAGATCTTTTATGACATTTTTGGCTATTTGTCTTATTTCACATCATTCTAACTCTTTAATTTTTAGAATTTTTTTTTCTGAGTTTCCTAGGTTGTTCTAGAGTTTTACTCAAAAATATCTAGGAATAAATATTATTCAAGCCTTGATTAATCTTATTTTAATGTTTTAAGCTCTAAAATGACCTTTTTAGCTATCCAAAATTTATAAGACTTTAAGGATCATTATATATTAACATTATTGAGCTCAACATAATTTGAAAATACTCTATAATTAATTTCATAATATTTGGGCTTAGTTAGATATTTTTTTTTTTACATATATGCGTTATTAAATTCAATATTTCTTCTTCAATCTTATTGTAAAAAATTATGATATTGAATCCTAGTCTTACATGGGTAAAAACCAAGAAAATGGATGACCATTATCATCCATGGCTGGTGCACCCCACTTCCACCACATACAAATATCTAAACTTGTAAAATTACCTAAATACCTTACATTCATTTTACTAATTTACCCTAAAATATCTTCTAAATTTTATCCTACACCACATGATTTTATCATGCACTAATATTATCATCTTCAACCTCCAACATCTTCCTTCTTCCTGCCTAAACACATGAAACCACCACCACTATCCACATCACCTTGCACCGCCACCAAAACCAACACATAACCCTCCATTTTTCTCATTTTTCTTATCCTTTATACAAGAGATTAATCTGTTGGTATTTTTAACTAATTAAAAGTATATTAATCTTTTAAAATTTAGAGAAAATATATTATTCTTGAAGCTTTCATTTTCTTCATTTTTCTTGAAGATGTGCTAAGGTAACACTTTTTTACTATAAGTAGATAGAAGTTTAATGCTTAATATGTTTGATTTTGATTATACCATATTTGGTTAAAATTTTAGGATTTTTAAAATTGGGGCATTTTGATTATCTTTTTTTTTTAATTATTGATATCATATTAGTCTTGGCAATTAGTAGATTAATTTTGATGTAACACATATTATCATTTGATGATCCTAAGTATGTTTTATTGTTGATTGAAAAATTATATGATCTAGGGGGTTTAATCCTTTGACTATTTTATAAAATTTATTATAATGTTATAGGTTGCAATTTTAAGTTGATTTTTCATACATAACATGCTTCAATTTAAGTTTCTTACTCTAATTTTTGGTTGAAAATCACAAAAGCTTAGAAAATTCTTCCTGTGTCTTTTGTGATGTTCAAACTTCTCTTAGTTAATAATGCCTTAATTATCCTAATTAGGATTAATATTTTAATAGCTATAATTTTGATATGATTAATCAAAATATGAATAAAATACCCCTAAAAGGCTTTAATGGACTTTTTATAGTCAAAAGTTAACCACAACCTTTAAATTTTGACTATTTTTTCCCCCAAAAAATAGCTTAAATAGTAAATTTTGATGGATAATAATTCGTAGTAATAAAATATTTTTTTTAAGCTTCTCGATGTAAGACTGCATTTTTTTCAAGTGGTAAACAGTAATTATTATGAATAGTAATTTATTTCTAATTTAATGTGGGTCCTTATTTTAATATATTTAAGCTCATTTTATCTTCCCTTTTTTGCTTAATCTGGTCATAATGATAAAAGGAAATTAATAGCATTTTTACCTTCATTTGGGGTTATTTGAACTTATGAATCATATTTTAAATCCTTAAAATGCGTTTTAGCCATTTAATGCCTAAATAGATGAATAATATCATAGGTAAGACTTCAGCGCCTTGTTGACCTATGTTTGACTTTTATTGTTTTTTTTTTCTTCAGAATCTTACTTGGTAAGAGAGGCGTACTACTATCACATTAAGAAAAGCATTTCTCATGAATTCTAGGCTCTGACTTTGGATTTTGTCCTTTGGCCTTTGTTGTTGTTTTTTTTTTTTCCAAAAGTTTTGAGAGATCTTTAAATTTGATGTGATATTTTGGCTCATTGGTTTTCATTATTTAGCTAACCTTTAATCATATCTAGGGTTTGGTGTTACACTTAAACACTTATGTGTAGTATGTGATATGTATGCTCTCCGAGATTTTCCTTTGTAGAATATGCTTTTGTGATGGAATTATAAAAACACAATACTCTCATAAAATGTTAGGGGTTGCTAGTCGTATAGTAGCTTGGTGTCATTTCTACCTTATATGATCCTTTGAATTCTATAATGGGTATACATATGTAACTATAAGTACATTGTAATATCTCCAAAATTCACAACTAAAAAAATTCATTTTTAAAATTTAATTAGAATTAAAAAATGGTAAATTTTGGTAATGCTACCATTACACTTAGTACCAGACTGGTTTCCCTCCAACATTCCATTATCGAGTGCTAAGGCTGAAAATATACTTTACACGAATCCAAGATACAATCAGAAATGTAGGGTGATAGTTAAATTACAAGAAATAAAATCCACTATTAATGTTTGCAGAATAAAATCATTGAAACATGAAGTAATAGAGTTTTAAGGAAAACACTAAAATCTTCCCGGATAGTCCTATGCTCTCAACCCGAGAGTAATCCTCAATGGTGCTTGTGAGCTAACCTACTATGGCCAATGTCAATTAAATAAGCAAGGGCCCACAAAAGAAATCCTTCAGTACTATAGTATTGAGTAACCCTTTATACATGACTAATATATAAGACCCGCATGCAACACATCAATTACCACACATCAAACACATCAACAGAAAATTACACATACATAGATTGAAATATAATAATTATTAGAATAACTACATGCATCAAGATTATATGTCACAAAGGCATATTCACTTAGAAATAATAGAATTTACCAAGGAAAAATCCAAGTGATGCTCTTTGTAGTATGTTTAAATAGCCAACAATATACTCAACCATGCACACCACCACTCAACTCAAAGGCAAGCCTATGGGCTCATCAATACATTACCAACTCAAGCCACCCTGGCAGGCACCAAGGTTGCTATCATATCATATCAATAGGTTATAATAGTTCTTTCATTATTATCTAGACTTAAGCCATTAATTAGATATCTATCATCTCTCGAATTATATCCACGCAGGTTCAGGGACCCAATTATCAAAATTGGTGGACCGGTATACATGATGTAATACAAGACAGAATGCTTCTAACCACTATTATAACCATTAGACCGATACATATGATATAATCTATGAAAAAATGCTCCTAACTACTATTATAACTGATGGACTGGTACATATACTACACAAAGGTACACCGATCATACTGGCGCATAGGAGCAGCATAGTATCCTACCACTGATGTAAAAGTACCTTAGTCACACTAGTGTACGAAGACACATAATATCCTACCGACAAGGACACCTAATCCATAAGTATGCATACCTTCTAAGTAGGTCTGTGATGAGTTCATATTTTGACACATTTTATACCCTTATAATCTTAGTTTTTGGTAGTTTATTTGACTAATATAGGGGAATAATTATTGTTTTATGCTTAAGTGGTAAAAATTGCATAAATATTATTATTTGAGCTAAAATGATATAAATTAAGTAAATTTTGAATAAAATATTATTTATTAATATTTATTTAATTTTATTTTGCAAGTACTATTTTTAAATAAAAAAATATAAAAAATAAAAAAGATTTGGACCTTTGGACCAACAGCCCAAAACCCGAAGGCCCAAAGGCCCGAAACAAGAACGGAAGAAAAAAATGCAACGGCGAGAGACAAAAAATAAAGACGGACGAGATGTGGGCCAAGAGACAAGTCAGCGAGGGCTAACATGTAAAGGCAGACAAGCGCATAAAAAAGGAAGAAGAAGAGAATGGCAGAGAGACGCACGAAACGACGAAGAAAAGTCAGCATAGGGCTGACGTGGAGTGGCCACGAAAAAGAAATGGAAGACGGCGCACGGATGAAAATAAATAAAGAGAGGAGGCTTGGTAGGAACGACACTGACGTCGCAAAGAAAGAGAGGAGAACCATCAGGGGGCCGCAGGCCAAATAGGAGGAGAGCCTTCATAGGCTCGGCCGAAGGCTAGGTAGAGAAAGTCGAGGCGTACGACAGAGCGGTAGAGAAAGAGAGGAGGCTCGGGAGGAACGACACTGCAGTCGCAGAGGAACAACGAAGCGACAACGAGGGCGGCACGAACTTCGAGGCAGGGCTTGACGCACGGAAACAAAGAACCAGGCAGGGCCTCCGTCAGCGTCAGCCGAGAATAAAAAAAAGGAAAAGCAATTATTGCACAGAAATCAAAGCGCCGAGAAGGAAGAAAATTAGAGGAAAATTAATACCCGTAGAATTTATTTCAGATAAAATTAATTTTTATCTTAATAAATTCTTGATCTTTTATCCAAAATTAATTCCGGTTATTTCTTTCTCTTATTTTTAATTTATATTTTAGATATATATTTCTGTGTAATTAATTTAATAATTATGGCTGGCTGATTATTTATTGTTAGGGAATAATTTGAAACTCTGGATTAGGGTTTGAATTATAATTTTATTTTCTTTGTTTCGTGAGATTGTTTCTTGACTCTATATTAATTGCTATCATTTATATATATAATTCTGTCAAGTATGGTTTATTTGGTGCATGCCTTGTTCTGGTTTCCTTATACGTGACAGTATGTAGGATTATTTGCCTACTAGGTGGCCATCTAAATATACTAGAATTTATATGTATAAATTGCAGCTAGGTTAGATAACAATTCACCTAATCGTTTTGTGATTCTAACCGAAGTGGTAAAACGTTTCGATACGTGTGGGTCAAGAAAAGGAAATACAGCTAGACATGCATTTTGTACTAGTTTGGGTACTTAGATTGACAGCCTTCCACTTACACTTAATGCATTAAATCTAGTTAAATATAGGAGCTGCTTGTTGCTGCTATACTGCTAGAATTTAATATGGTTAATATAGGCACGTGGTCGTATTAATTAATTAAGGGAAGTAATATAAGGTGTATGGACCTGCGTTTGGTGTGCAACTTGGTCGATCTCTTTCTCACGATTAAAAGATGACTTAGAAATAAATATTGTATTACGACCTAATCTAGTGGTGGATTTTTATTTCCCTAACATATTTCTCATATCTGCGAGTTTTCCATATTTCTTATATCTACGGTTTTCCATATTTTCATTATTTTTATTATTATTAGTTTATTTTATTTATTATTTTATTATTCTATTATTTTTATAACCCCCATTAGTATTTTTCTTATTTATTTATTCTGTGTTATTTAGGATTTTTTTAGTTTTATTTTCAAGCTGGTTAAATAGAGGTGAGCCCTCTCAATCTCCGGTTAGAACGATACCCTTATTTACCAGTACTACAATTGACAACAAGAGAGTTTAAATTGCGTGCCGGCTACGGTCACACCAGTTTGAAGAGCTAAATAGTGTAGGATATAGAGATTGGTTGGGACACTAAGGCACACTAGAAAAAATCAAAATAATCTTGGGCTAAACCACGTCTTTAAGGTAGCAACCCCTAAAGAGCCACCATTCCCGATCTCGAGGTCTTTTACTTTAAGTATTAGTATCTTAATTAAGGTGACTGCAAGAAACACATTAATTACATAATTAACCATTTTTATTTGTTTCCATTTTTATGAAGTGACCTGAATGAGGATTATTGTCAAAGTTAACTTAAGTAGTCTTTTAAGGCCATCCTAGGTTCCAACACTTATATTTAGGCACTTCAGGTCAAAATGACCAAAATGCGCCTAAGGCTAAGGTTACCTCTTTAGCATTCACTTCCATCACATGATTCATTTTTATTTATCAACATGCCATAAAAGACTATCATATCATAATTATACTATTGATTACAAAGTTAAGTTATCCAACACACCAAACAATCATTTTACACATAAAACCCTAACATGTACCTCTGGGATAACCAACGCACATTATCATGCTTAATTAATAATTAATGCACTTCCCACATGTTTATGAAAATAATATCATAACATACCCCAATATACCCTTAGACCATGTATACTCATTATGATACACTCTAAATTACCAAAATACCCTAGGCTTTATAATGTTCATAATTATGCTTGAATAGGTGATACTAATGCAATAAACCTCTAATATCATACTTAATATAAATTTATTCCTTTCATGTATGTTTATTTAACCAACTACCATTTTTATGCAAAAATTACCAAAATACCCCTAGACCATATTTTATTGAATATCATGTCCAAATAAGTGATACTAAGATAATAGACCCTCATTATCATATTTAGCATAAATTTTACTTACCATGCATGTTTATTATACTAATCTCCATCTTACCTGCAAAATTACTAGAATATCACTTTCTTATTTGTAAAATTATTAAAATGCTCATTCTTACTTGTAAAACCGTAAACCCCTATTATCACACTTAGAACCAATTATCATTTATTATGCATGCTTATTATGTTAACTCCCATTACACGTGTCAAATTACTAAAATGCCCCTAGACCATTTATTATTAATAATCATACTCAACATGCATTATTAACTCTAGAAAACCCTTATTATCATTCTTAGCGCTAGCTATCACCTATTATGCATGTTTATTTAACCAACCTCCATTTTGCATGCAAAATTACTAAAATACCCCTAGGTCATAAAATATTAATATTCATGCCCAACATGCATTATTTAACACCACATAACCCTTATTAGCATACTTACCACCATTTGTTACTTATTATGCCTATTTATTAAATTAACCTCCATTTCACATGTTACTAAAATGCCCCTAACACATAAAATATTAATATTTATGTCCAACATGCACTTCTAATACCACAAAACCCTTTTTAGCACACTTAGCACCACTTGTTACTTATCATGTATATTTATTTAGGCACCAAAATTACTAAAATGCCCCAGGCACATAAAATATTGATATTTATGTCCAACATGCATTATTAACACCACAAAACCCTTATTATTATTCTTAGCACCAATTATCACCTACAATGCATATTTATTTAGGTCACTCCCATTAAACATGTAAAATTACTAAAATGCCCCTAGAACATAAAATATCATTTTTCATGATGGAAAGTGTATTTTTAATGCCACAAACCCCTATAATCATTTTCAACACCACATAACACTTAGCATGCATTTTTATTAAGATAATCAACACTATATATTAAAATTACCAATTTACCCCTATGCCATAAGATATTGGTATTTCTATTAGCACTTATATTCATACTCCACCAAACTATCATATCCATTCTTAGCATCATATATAACACATTAGGCATCTCATTTAGGTCTAAATATCATGATGTGTCCAAATAACTAAATTGTCCCTAGGAGTGATATTAGTATTATTTTCACTACAAATGTCCATACTTACTTATCATAGCATGTATAACACATACCACTCATCATGAATATCAACCCTTTTTTCTTAGTCACCCTTTCACATATATTACACCATATACAAGATAATATAATAATCATGAGATTGATAATAACACATCATATTTATATAAATCACATACCAAAAACCCTAATGTGTTAATATACAATAATCCATATATTTTACTGGGGTATAACGGTTACCTTATTTTCACCAAAAATCAAACTTTACCTATATACTGGTTTAAAATGCTTAAGCTCCATGAGTACAATTTTGTACCTAAAATAATGTCACAAGTAACATATCATTATTAGATAAGTAAAAGAATGATTTTTATTAAAAATACTTATTAAATACATATTATCACCAAAATACATTTTACCTCAACATTAGATAAAAATATACTTAAAGTCCATGCAACATGACTCATGTTGTCCATGCAGCGTGAGCATGCATCAACGTAAGGGTGAAGGGGAAGGGAGAAAATGGTGAAAGAGGGAAAGTTTTAGGTAAGAGGGTTGAGGGACATGATGGAGTGGAGTTGGGTTAGCTCTTGGCTGCAGGGGGAGGTAGGACGTAGGTGGTGGCTGGAGGTTGAGGTGTGGTTGCTCAACAGCGGCAGAGACAACAATGATGGCTGTAGGAAGGAGGGTGTAGAGAAGGGAGGAAGAAGAGGAATAAAGGAAAAGAAGGAGAAGAGAAAGGGGAGATGTAGGGGAGTTTGGGTAAGGTAAGGCATGGTGTGTTAGGGTGGTGCCAAGTGGCTAAAGGAAGGCTTCGGTGGCAACGGAAGAGGGGAGAAATGATGGTGAAGGGTGGCAGTGCAGAGGAAGGTCGAGAGGAGAAGGAAAGGCAAAAGGAGGGGAGTAGGCTGTAGGGTTGTATGCGATGGTTGCTTTGGGTGGTGCAGGGAGGAGGTAGGGTGCAGGAGTGGCTGGTTATGTAGTGGAGATGACGGAGAGGATTGTGGCAAAAAATAGGGGAGAAAGAGGGAGAGAAAGGAAAGGGAGAATCAGTTAGGAGAGAAGGGAGCTTGAGGGAGAGAAGTGAGGAACATGAGATGAAGAGAAGGAGAAGAAAAAGAATAAAAGAAGAGAGAAGGCATGCGGTGTAGGGTTAGGTGGGTGTAGGGGGGAGAAGGCAGGTGACATAGTAGGCAAGGACTGGGATGAAAAAGAAGAGGGAAGGGCATGCAGGGAGGAGGGAACTAGGGTTGTAGGGGACAAAAATGTAAAGAAAGGGCGATAGGGGAGGAGTTGGCAGGGTAGGTAGGTATAGTGGCTGGTCGTCTTGGGGCAGTGTAGGTAGGGATGCAGTGTGTAGGGGGTGTGTTTGGCTAGCTGGTGATTAGGGGAAGAAGAACAAAGAGGGGAAGGAGAAGGCAGAGCAGGTGAGGAGAAAAGTAAAGAAAATGGGCAGGCCATCCTATGTGGGAGGAGAAGAGAGAGAAAAAAGGGAGGGAAAGGTGGGCTGACCCAAAGGAGAAGGAGGGGAAGGAAGAAAGAAAAGAAGGTAGGTGGTTGGGCCGACCTGACGAAGAAAGAGGAAAGAAAAGAGGAAGAGGGTCGGGCTAGCCCAAAGGAAAAGGGAGAAAATAAAGAAGAAAAATAAAAAGAAGGAAAAGGAAGAAAAAAAATGAAAAGGAAAATGGAGAAAAAGAAAAAGAAAATTAATTTTATAGTTAGGATTAGAAATTAAGCTAAATTTGGCTAATAGAAAAAATATTGAATTAATTTATCCAAATTTCAAAGT
Source organism: Tamarix austromongolica (assembly GCA_039764185.1). Lineage (NCBI taxonomy): Eukaryota > Viridiplantae > Streptophyta > Magnoliopsida > Caryophyllales > Tamaricaceae > Tamarix > Tamarix austromongolica. Next base: position 27,304,776 of record CM077817.1, read on the forward strand.
ATTAATTTAAAAGAATAATTTTGGTAAACTTATGGGTTTGAGAATTTATTTAAATAAAAGGAGTAAGATAACATGATAAAAATATTTATATTAATTTATTAATAATTCTATCTATTTTTGTCAATCAAAGGTCTAAAAAATAATTAAATTAATAATTTAAGATTAAATTATTCCAAATAAAGGTTAAATATTAAATTTTAGATTCTAAAAATTTTGGAGTTTTACATATACCCTTGGTGAGATTACCTTAGACGGAGTCTATTATTAGTGGAAGGCATGTTCAACATATAGTGGCATTTATAGTTTTGGGATGAGAGGATGTTGGAGTCATCACACAAACCCTCCAACATTAGTATGTTCATTTGAAGTGGAGTGGTATGCTCTATGCTTAGCTTTTATGCCATATTATTTGTAATCTTGACTTTGTTCATTGTGGTAAGACAAATGTCTTTATATTCCTTAGTTTATATACCTTGTTGTTATTGATTTTATCCCATGGATTATTTCCATTGGTGGTAGAAGTGAATGTCCAAACGTGTGCTTGAGAGTTCGGATTTATAATCCTATGACTTATGTGATTTCCTTGATTATGCATTTAGCCTATATTTTCTTATGTGACACTTGTTGAAATGCATGCTAGAGATGTTATAGATTATACTTTATTCCTCACCATGCTTATTAAATCCTATATGATTACATGCTTTACCTTGTATACTCTTGTGGTAAAACATATTATGTATTATTCTTCTACCCTAGGTTTCTAGATTAAAGCTGCTCTATGTGGTTAAGTGTAAGCATGTATCATGTATGATTTATTGTTATCAAGATTATGAGTATTTATCTATCTCCTCATGTCTCAAGTATTTTTTTTCATGTACAATAATTAGTTCTTAGTCTCAACATGTATTATGTGTATCATGTGGATATGCTATCACTTGAAGTAGGATGTGTTTACTCAGTATGCTCGTTGTATTGATACCACTCCATTTCAAATCATATGTAGGTATCTCATGCTTTGCTTGTGTGGGGTTGACAATGTCGAGTTCTGAGTCGGCTCGATAAGTAATTTGGTTTGTATCCTTGGAGTCCCATATTCTAGTTTATTTTAGCTCATATTGAGCTATGTTAGATCTTTTGATCTTTTATTTATTTTCTCTATTATTATATAAGTCTTGTATTAGACTTAGGTCAGGTGATAACCATAATTTCCTGTTGGGATACAAGTTTATTTTTTAGTCTTGCACCCGGTATATGTTCGGTCATAGTTGTACCTTTCCTATGTTGAATGAGGCAGTATCACCTTACATATCTTATTTAGCTTGCATAAAAATGACTTGTAAAATAAATAAAAAATCTAATTATAAAAATGAAGGTGATATAACTATACTCACCCCTGTTAAAAGTATGCCATCTATGGTTAAGTGCTTGAACTTTTCCCTTAATTGCTAGCACTCTCTAAAATATTCATGAACAATTAGTTGAAGGCATATAACCCCAAACATCATGGTACTTGAGATACACCACATGAATCTATTTTACTCATAGAAAGTCCTTCTTGGTATATATGCTCCACAATAGTTTACCAAGTTCACAACAATTTTAAAGATCCAACTGCAAAAAGCCAAGTTTTCCATCTTCCATTGGGCAATAAAGCTAATATCAAGAAACTAAGGCATGCCTCCTCTTTGTCAACTTCTTAGACCATAAAAAATACTAGTACAAACAAATAAATTTATAAAAATTTTCTTTGAATGTAAAATCACTTGCCTAAATTAAACCTGCATACTGAACATAACATAATTAATGTGTGACATTCGTACTGCATATAATAGATAAAGAGTGCTCTAGTGTCTCTAATTAGTTGTAGATGTGTAGAAGAGATTCTAGCAGAAGATAAAGGCATGTCCTGATAAGTAATAGGGAAGGGCCCCTCATGGAACCCTAGAAATAACATAATAACCACTTTAACCTCACCATCCACTCTACCAAATTATACCACACATTTAGCTGGGTTAATACCCAGGCCTGATATATTCAAAAAGTGTCTAAATATATCCATCAAGGTCTATATTCTTTAGGTCACCATGATTGAATAATAGAAGGTCAACTGTAAAATTTAATTAACAATCTTCAAGGCCTTACATCTGGGGTGCTCCTTAAAGTCCCAATTTTCCTAAATCAATTTTAAACATCTACTCAAGTAATCCATCACCAACATAAATAAATAAGGCGACATAATATCACCCCTGGCAAATACCTCTTTGATCCTTGAAAGAGGTTGTCAATACTCCATTAAATACCAACGAATACAAAATAGTAGTAATGCATACCCTAATAAGCTATATAAATTGAACAAAAAATCATAACTTACTAGCATATCCTGCAAAAAATGTCAACCAACCATGTCATAAGCCTTTTTTAAGTCGAGCTTAATCATACATCTAGGTGAGACAACCTAGGCAGCATATTGTCTAACCAATTCATATGCAAGCAAATTTTTTCTCCAATACTTCTACCTTTTATAAAAGTAGATTGCAAAATGTCCCTAGTAGAATGCATTATCGGTTAGAGTTTGCAAGTGAGCACTTTTGAAAATGATATTATACAACATATTGTGAGAGGCTACATGACTATAGTCCATAACTTTCTACACATTCTGCCCCTTGGGAATTAAGGTCAGGGACGTAATATTTAACTTCTTAGGCATAAACACCACGACAAAGAATTCCCTTACCACCGCTAAAATTTCCACTACAGAAAACTAGGACTTTAACGACCAACAAATTTCGTCGTTAATGGCTAAAATTTGGTCGCTAATGTCAATAACGACCAAACAAATTGTTGGTCGTTATTGCTCCCTCGCTAAAGGCTTTAACGACCAACCGAAATTTTTTGGTCGTTAAAGCAATAACGACGACATATAATGTTGGTCGCTAAAGCAATAGCGACGGCTTAAAATGTTGGTCGCTATAAGCAATAATGACAGCTTATAATGTTGGTTGCTATAAGCAATAGCGACACCGTATAATGTTGGTCGTTATAAACAATAGCGACAAAAAAAATATATCATCGTAAATAATATCGACGATCAACTATTTTTTTGTAATTAAAAAAAAATCATCACATCAATATCGACTAATTTTTCCTTCACTACTAAAATCCATTTATTATTAGCGACATAATTTATTAGTCGCAAATGCCATAATTATATATTCAAGAATATAATTGGCATTTCAACATTTTTCTCAAACCCTGCACCTGTATATATATCCATTACAATATTCTCAAACCCTATACCTGTATCCATATATATCCCTTTTAACACATGGATATAATTTTCTAAATACCTGCCTGCAAACATTCAACTAAATATTCATACAAATAATTTGTATTAAATGTCTGGTACAACAAAAATATTTGATCAAATTTAAATATATTACAAAAGAACTATAAGATATCATTGTATTACACAAATATCATGATAAGCAGCTGCCAAAAAATTAATCGTTCTATTCACCGAACCTAATAAACTTAGTTAGCTTGTCAAAATGAGTTGGATCTGCAACAATAGAAATATAAAATAATAATTAACATAAGTATCAAATAAACAATGACATATCATATTAAAAGAAAAAAAATATCACACCTCTATGCATATCATATTAAAATAAACAATGACATATCATATTAAAACTAACAAGAAAAAAAAAAGATAGTATCTCCTCTATGCACTGTGTAGGCGTTATCCTCAATTACTTAACCATAGAAAGACAAAATGGAGGAAGGGGTGAGGTTTAGTAGGGATAAGGACGAGGGGGTCCAAAAGGGTCAAAGTAAAAGTTATACTTCAAAATCCTCTACTTGATGTGTCTTTATAGAATGCTTTAAGTTGATGCCCATTGATTTTTTATGTTTGACATGCCTTAACACTTTTGAGATAATAATGTAATGATGTAGTACTGTTTCATATTCTTTTACAAGTCTAACAAGCTTATCTTCCTATAAAGATCTAAGTTCACTTACAATGATAATAAGAAGAGTTTGATTATCCCCTTAGAAGGCATATTTTAGATTATTGGGTAAGGGTTTCAACTCCACCTCTAGAGGCTTTTCTATAGAGGGTAGGGTTTGTCTTTCATGATAGGCAACTCTATATACTCCTCTATGTTAGTAAAATAAACTCTTAAAGTATAAACAGAATCCTTTATTTTCTTATCAAATTCACAAATTTCTTGAATCAAACCTTCTGAATCAAACCCTTGAAACATCCGTAAGAAGACATATGACAGAATTGCGTAGCTGTTATCCTCTTTCTTGGCATATTCAACATCAGGATACATAGAATCAGAAGCTAAATCCAAATCCCACTGATTTCTATTCATCAAATCAATCAACAGCTTAGTGAACCTATGTACCAACAAACAAGCATCAAGCAACAAAATGTCAAAAACTTTCGGAGTCAACAAAACATCACATTTGTGATTGGAAGAACAAGAAGACAAACTATCCGATAACTTAAAATTCAAATTCTGAATATCCTCTAATTTCCTCCAGAATTTCGATACTTTTTCATCTTTAACGTCGATTTCTGACTGTAGCTGGTTAAATACAGACTTGAGAGCCCTAAGCTTACTCTGATTTTCATTAACTTGAAACTCCAAACAAGACGCGGTTGTGAATTCAACACATAAATTAGGGTTGGAGTAATAATTCTTATGCAACTGTTTGAACTCGGACAACGTTTGAAGGTGAGAAACCAAAGCTTTATCAGCAATCTTAATGGACTCTTCGTCAAAAGGGACATGAGAGGTTTGAAATTAAAGATAAGAAGCATCTTATAGAGTCATCTTTAATGATAACTTTTCAATTTATAGAGGCTCCTAAGCCTAGAATAAATTCTTCATATCTCATGTTTTCAATTTTATAAGGATTGATATAAATACTAGGATCGTTACACTTAGGCAAGAGTTTTCATTGTAAAATTACAAACACATTTTCCCTCATGCTAACTTTTTTATTCCCTCTCAATTTTGCCTTGTTGGTTCATAAATCTTTTAAATACTTTTCATACCTAGACAAGTAGGGGGCTGTTTACCTCAGCTTTCTAAAAAATTTCTAGTGTATCATATTCACTATCTTGATTCCTACTCTTATCTAACAGGCAAGGAAAACGAGTAATGGGTTTATAAGGGTAAGGATAAATTTTTTTAGTTACCTTAGGAGGTTTTTCTTTGATCTCTTTTTCAATATTCATTGATTCTTTCTCTTCTTGATTTGTTCCTTGGTTATCCTTAAATTGCCTTTGATCATTTAATTGTTTTCCACTCCAGGTGGTGATAGTACTCATGTTTTCTCTTTGATTCCTTCCTGTTTGGCTAGGTAATTTTGAGGAACTCTCTGTTTGTAATTTAGCAACAAAATTTGCCAATTGACTCATGATGAGTTCATATTTTGACACATTTTATACCCTTATAATCTTAGTTTTTGGTAGTTTATTTAACTAACATAGGGGAATAATTATTGTTTTATGCTTAAGTGATAAAAATTGCATAAATTTTATTATTTGAGCTAAAATGATATAAATTAACTAAATTTAGAGTATAATATTATTTATTAATATTTAGTTAATTTTATTTTGTAGGTTTTATTTTAAAAAGAAATTAAAAAAAAAAGAAACTTGATCTTTGGACCAACGGCCGAAAAGCCGAAGGCCCAAAGGCCCGGAACAAAGAAACGACGATCGACAAAAGCCAAACAGGCCTTGAATGCACGAAATGAGAAGAAAAGTCAGTCGTCAGGGCTGACGTGGAAAATGAAGGAAACGTCGCATGAAACTAAGAGAAAAGGAGAGTTAGCCGCAACAGGGCTGGCGTGGCACGGAACAGACCAAACGAGCCGCACAGGCTCTGAGGCGAAAAGGAAAAAAAAGCACAAAAATTATAAATTGAGCGAGAGGAGTCGTGAGTCTAGGGAGAGAGACGCAGGGTGTGTCTGGAGGTAGAGCCTTCAAAGGCTAGGCACGACAGACAAGAAAGGACGTGTAAAGGATGAGAAAAAGAGGAAGGACGACGCGGAGGGAGAAAAAAGGCGGCAGAGTCGCGAGTGGGCGGCAGAGTCGCGAGTGGGCGACAGAGCCATCAAAGGCTCGGTTAAGCGCTGCAAACCAGAGCATTAATTAGAGACAGGGCGCGTCACGAGTGCGGTCGAGAGCAGCAGACAGGGAGCGACACAGAGTTCGAGGTAGCGACGCAGCAGCCTCTGACAACCGTCAACCGAAGGAAAAGAAAAAGAGAAAGAAATTTTTACACAGAAATTGAGGTGCCGAGAGGAAGAAAAATTAGAGGAAGCATTTATACCGATAGAATTTATTTCAGATAAAATTAATTTTTATCTGAATAAATTCTTGATCTTTTATCAAAAAATAATTCCGGTTATTTCTTTCTCTTATTTTTAATTTATATTTTAGATATATATTTCTGTGTAATTAATTCTTTAATTATGAGTGGCTGATTATTTATTGTTAGGGAATGAATTGAAACCCTGGATTATGATTTAAATTATAATTTTATTTTCTTTGTTTCGTGAGATTGTTTCTTGACTCTATGTTAATTGCTATCGTTTATATGTATAATTCTGTCAAGTATATTTTATTTGGTGCATGCCTTGTTCTGGTTCCTCATAAGTGACAGTATGTAGGATTATTTGCCTGCTAGGTAGCCATCTAAATATACTAGAATTTATATGTATAAATTGCAGCTAGGTTAGATAGCAATTCACCTAATCGTTTTGTGATTCTAACTGAAGTGGTAAAACGTTTCGATACGTGTGGGTCAAGGAAAGGAAATACAACTAGACATGCTTTTTGTACTAGTATGGGTACTTAGATTGATAGCCTTCCACTTACATTTAATGCATTAAATCTAGTTAAATATAGGAGCCGCTTGTTGCTGCTATACTGCTAGTATTTAATAGGGTTAATATTGGCGCTTTGTCATATTAATTAATTAAGGGAAGTAATATAATGTGTATGGACCTGCTTTTGGTGTGCAACTTGGTCGATCTCTTTCTCATGATTAAAAGATGACTCGAAAATAAATATTATATTTTCGACCAAATCTAGTGGTGGATTTTTATTTCCCTAACATATTTCTCATATCCGCAGGTTTCCCATTATTTTCATTATTAGTTTATTTTATTTTATTTATTCATTTTATTATTTTATTATTTTGATAAACCCCCATTAGTATTTTTCTTATTTATTTATTTTGTGTTATTTAGGATTTTTATTTTTAGTTTTAGTTTAAGCTAGTTAGATAGAGGTGAGCCCTCTCAATCCCCGGCTAGAACGATACCCTATTTACCAGTGCTACAATTGACAACAAGAGGGTAAAAATTGCGTGTCGGCTACGGTCGCACCAACTCACCTAACGTTCTAAGTTCTCCAGCCCTTTTCTTGTTTCTTATTGAAATTGAAGAGTGCTGGTGGCTAAAAATTTAACTATATCCCCTAATGACATTATAACATCCAAAATTACAACTAATTTTTTTTTAATATTTTAAATAGAAGCATAATACCAAAAGAGATAGGTGTTAGTACTATAATTGATATAAGTCTACCATACCATACCATTTTTAGCCCTGAATTAGCCTTGTGTTTCCTCATATTTTTTCTCTCTCTTTTTCCCAACCACTCTTCCTATATTCACCTTACCTCACGTAACACCCATACCCCTCACTTGTTGAACCACCCCTCTCCTCATCCCTATCACCCTACCATTCTTTGTTGACCTATGCTCCATCACCCTACCTCTATTTACTTATACATATAAACACACAAGCACTCTTACCCAACTCCCCTGATCAAGCAAACCCTCCCTTTCCTTCTTTATTTCCCTCAACACTACCCTTCCCTTACTACCCCCTCTCAACTTTTATTGGTTTCACCTCTAGCCCTCCTCTCAAAATCCTCTCACGCACACCTAAATCCAGGCTCTGTGCCACTAACCACCAAAATCTCTACCATTGCAACCTCTACCACTGGACTCTCTTCCATTATCCCTACAAGCCCCATCACTACCATTGCTATCCTTCACCACCATTCCCCTACTTTTTTGCGTCACCAACACAACCACTAGCCTCCCCCTATCACATTTCCTCACTCCCACCATCACCAACATTCGTGCTTCACACTTACACCATTATTGTTGTGGACCACCAGCCATGTCCCTGCTTGGCTCTAATAGGTCTTTCATCACCACATTACATAAAAACCTCCATCATCTAGCCAGCCAACCCCACATTCTTCCTCTTCCTCTTCTTCTTCTTCTTTTTTCTCCACTATTGCCCTATTTTTCCTGTTCTCCTTCCCTGTAGCAACTTTTTCTTATCCTTTTCCCATTTACTAGGCCCCTACTTCAACAGAGACCACCTAGGTAAATATAACTTTTTTCATTATGCCTCCACTCTTTCAACACATCTCACTATAGCCAATCACTCACCTTCAATCCTCTTGACCGCTGGAGCCCTTACTTTTTACTACATTCACCACAATGCCCTGACACCACCACTACCCACTTCCACCGTTGAATGCCAACAACACCAATCATCACCACCATTTTCACCACCCCTTCCTCACTTTCAGTCCTCAACCATTGTAAAACAACCCCCAACCTACACTCTCCTTTGTGTGTATAGTTCATGCTGTCCATTGTAAATACCTACCTTTTTCCAAATTCCATACCCAATATATATATATGTTGAGAAATGCCATTACCACATAATTAACACATCCAAATTTCCAAATTCCGAACATTCCAAATAATCCTCACATTATCGGGTCAAAATTCCCAAATTTCAAAAATCAAGCATATACCACATAATTAACCCATCTAAATCAATCATACAACACACACATTCAATTTAGCAGATAATTTAGCATAATCAAAGCTAACTCATAGAAATTTAATCAAAACAAAAGTTAGGGTTTAGGATAATTTATACCAAATAATATCAGCCAAAATAGGGCGGATAAAGGGCACGGGAGCTTCGTCAAAGGTCGAGGAACTTCTGTCGATGGTGGATGTCGCTAGAGGTGGCTGGCGGTGGCGTCATGGTGGTGTCGTGGAAATGGCGCTAGAGTAGGGTCGAGCGACCCATTCTGCTTCCCTGCTCGCGCTGCTCGTTTGACCACAGCTGCTGTTGCCTCCCTCCCGTGCTGCCTTCGTCTAGTGGTTGTGTTGTAGTGGTCAGGTAGTGGCCGAAGAATACACGCAGAGGCAGGAAAGGGAAAGGAGAAGGGAAGCAGGGAGTCGGGCCTCAACGTAGGAGAAAGCAATGGGAAAGGAAGAGAGAGTAGGAAAGAAAAGGGGGGCGAGGCCGGTCGCTGATTGTTTGTTTGTTTTTTTATTAAGTATCTAAAATATGATAATGGATAATTTTATCTGAATTTTACTTAATAAAAACCATTAGGTAAAGATCCAAGAAATAAATTTTATTTTTATACAAATTTAAGTGAATAATAATAATTTAACATATTTATTTATAAAATATCATTCGTAAATGAAAATGGAAAAAACATAAAAAAGATATTATAAAGATGTTGCAAAAATTTTAAATATAAAATTTTTCGAAAATCTTATCTATCTCATAAAAATAAATAAATTCATAGATGTAAATATTTTCTACAGATAAAAATTATTAAATTTTTGCTACTATAAAAAAAATATAAATATATATTAGACTTAAATGCCTTTAGCGACCAAAAAAATTAACGATTAACGACTAAAAATTACATTGGTTGCTATAGATACACCAATAATAATGACTTTTAATGGTGGTCGTTAATAATATATCAATAGCGATTAGAAAAAAATTTTGGTAGCTAAATTGGTCGTTAATGCACAAGTTTCTTGTAATTATGGCATGAATCATATAATTAACATATTATTATATGAATTCATGCACAATCATATTAAATTCATGCAAAACTCTAAATGCATGATATAATGAAACTTTATGCGGAATTAAGATCATAAAATACTATATATAAAAATTATATATATAGCATACCTCGTTCCTCCAGTCATTGACAGAATTAGTTACCATTACCGGAATTTGCATAAACGATGAATAGAATGGAATTTGCTAGTTCTGCTCTCTCTTTCTCAAATCCGATGGTGCATGATTCCTTTACGAAAAGTGGAAATAGGAACCTTTCTTTATTATTTCTTCTTCTCTTTGATTTGCAACAGAAAATGCAATTGAATTCTTTAAGAAGAAGTCACCCTAATTCTCTCCTTATCATGAACGCATGTATTCAAGAGGAAAATAATTTTTGTAAAAAGAGAGAGAGAGAGAGAGAGAGAGAGAGTAAAAATCTGCGACACCTAACCTTAATCCCACACATGCCATGTAAGAAAATGGGGTGGAGTTGGTTATGACAACCAACAACTATTTTTCCTCCCTTTAATTTAAATTTAAATTAGAAAATTAAGATAATTAAATTATCTAACTTAATTTTTCCATCACACAATATATATATCTGTATCTATAATTACTTAATTTTAATTTTACCATCAATAATTAGATAGAGAGATTTAATATTAGACTTAATTACTAATATGTTATTATACAACATAAATTTTATGGCCAATAACTTTATATCTAATTTAATATAAACTACATTAAAAATTAATATATATATAAAATATAAAACACTTTATTTATAAAATAACAACAATGCTTTTATAAAACCAAAATGTACTAACTTCTCGAACTTTTCTTTTAAAAGAAAAGCCGCATTCTACCCATCGACTCCCACAGTGTTCATATCACCAATATCAAACAGTGCATCCTTAACCTCATCAAAGGTGATCGACGCCATAAGTTGCTACCGCTGTAGCATCATGAGCTTGCCGCCTTGGTACACACCATCCCCTTTAGTCACCTCCGAGCAATTTGCCTCAGTACCCAGTAAGCCTTTATGATAGGATATGAAAGCTTGCTGAAGTTCCTTTTGTCCTCGAGTCGTAGCTCCATTTTCATCTATGATCGAAGATACAAACTTCCTACGCTACCTTTCTTTCACTCTAGCATAAACGTACTTATGATTGCTATCCCCACGTACAATTTAACCAATGGGCACAAGACTATCGTTTACAGAACACCACTTCACACCATAATAGCCTATTAAATTTTCGTTGTAACTCCTTCTCACGCTAACGCAGGTGCAAATTGCCAGGAGAGCATATACCGCTCGCTGGACATCCAATAGCTGGGCACAGACCTCCTTAACCTGCTGATTTATCGGAGTCATACTTCCCTCGGTTAAGGCTTTTTATGTCGGCCTTGAGGGGCCTCAAACTATCGCAAATACCCAATAGCATATCCGCCCCCAACATTCCCTGTACCATTAAGGCAACTGTTTTTTCTTTTTCTTTTTTTAATAAAAAAATCTGAAAATAACACGTTTTTAAATAGATATGGAAGAGCATAAATCTGTATATAGCGTTCAAATTAGTAACCAAATCATTTATTCAGCACCAATAATTTTCTTTTATTTCATTTCAGCGGATTGTGTTACCTAATTCGGATCTATTGAGTGACTAATGAAATAGAGGTCGAGAAGTATTGCGATCATTTATTTGGTACGAGACTAGTCCCATAAGGAGATATTTTATTAGCTTTCAGATGGCATTCAAGACTTTTTTCCATTTGTATCATGGTTAAAACTCATATTTTATTTTTACTTTTGCTGATCGGCTTAAACTACTTGGCATGGATATTAATCATCTAGGAACCCATATGATTCTAATGAAATCAAAACCCAAATTCTTCTCCTTTCTTTTTTTTTTTCCCCGCTTCTATTTTTGCAAATCTAGAATGTCAATATTCATGAAAAAAAATTACGGAAAATTCAAGGTCAACCCATATTGTTTGTTTATGATTATGGATTAGGAATGTGATTATGTGGCTCACCGCTCACATTTTTTATATATATTTTTTGATCCATAAAGAATTTGTGAAGGTAGGAACAAAACATTATATAGGTTACAACAACATAAAAACGTTACAATATTAGAAAAATGATAAATGAAAATTTAAATATGTGACATTTAATACCCAACAACGGACTATTATCTCAGATCTTGTGCGGTTATGATAGAAACGCCACCATCGGCCCAACTCATTGACCAAAAGGAATCGGACCAAGCCTCTGTACCAACCAGACTACACTACTTATCATGGACGTATGCGATCAGTAGGATAGTATTTGTTAGTAGTATTTTTAATACAGGTTATTGATTTCTTCTAACATTTGTCAGTATTATAAATCTAATTCTAGGGACCGAGTGGCTAGCAACGCTAGGCCCAATAGCCACAACCCATAAAAGAGCTGACGATGGAGTTTTTCCATCAAGGAAGGCCGATCAGCTTGGTAGGCCATGACTCCACCGTACAGCCCAGCCTTATCTCCTTGAACCAATTAAAACGAATCAACAAAACTTCTACCCAGGCCTCCCATTATCATATTCACCTAATAGACCCCAACGAAACCAGCTCAAGCCACCCAAAAGCCCACTAACTCACCAGCCTCCTACCCCATCGCTTGTTTAAGTCCGAACACTCCTCTGCAAATTTGGGTTTGTCTTTGAAAAGCCCACTAGCCTCCCACCCCATCACCCTCAAGATCAACACATAACCCTTCAACCTAGCTCCTAATCCATTAATAACCACACACTATTACCTACATTACCAAAAGGAAGAAATTAAGAAAAAAATTCAAGAAAATTCTCTTCCTTAGTTTTGTTAGCACAGAAAAACAGAAAAAAAAAAGACGGAACTTGGAGATTTTGCATGGATTATAATACCTTAAATGTAACTTATTATTATAGTGTAAATTGTTATTTTATATGGTTAATCAAATAACCATTATAAACCATTTTCCAATCTCAACCATTGATGAACTCCAAAGAGAGTTCCGTGGGTTCATGGCCTTCTCGAAACTTGACTTACAAAGTGTACTTCCAAATTTGCATCCATTCCTTGAATGTTCCAAAAACTGTATTTTGGACTCATGAAGGGCATTAAGAATTTTTAGTAATGTTGTTTGGCCCTTCCATCACACCCTCTACCTTCCAAGCTACCATGAATGAATTATTCTACCCTCACCTTTGTAAATTTGACCTCGTTTTCTTTGATGACATGATAATCTATAGCCTAAACCAACACATCCATATCACTTACTTATGAATTATCCTCCAGCTTTTGGTCTCACACTAACTTTTTACCAAATTCTCCAAAAGTTCTATTACTGTTGTAAAGGGATTTTTGGGTTTAACTGGTTGTTAATGGTGTTTTGTTGAGGCGTACACTAGACTAGCTATTCTACTTACTAACCTTCTTCAGCTTAGCCCAAAGTACCTTCATTTGGAAACCACAAATCCCAATCACATTTGACCACCTCAAACATGCCTTCACAACTAGGGGTGTGTAAAACCAAGTATTCGTATTTGTTTAGGCATCCACTCTGCATCTTTTAGACTAGATATTCAAATATTAGATATTTAAGAAATATGCACAATATATGGATTGGATTCAATTTTTTTGCACAACCCTATTCAAAATTACCCCCATTATCTCTCTCCCTAACCTTACCCTACCCTTCCTAGTTGAAACAGATGCTTCTTAAATCATTGTTAGCGTCGTCCTCTCCCAGCAACGCCACCCAACTATCTTCTATAGTTAACACCTTTCTTATTATCTCCAATCTATCTTAACCTATACTTGAGAGATGCATTTCATCACCTCCATCATTCAAAAATAGTGGAAATATCCTTTGGGATCCCCTTTCACCATTACCACAAACCACTAAAGCCTTAAACAACTACTTGACCAAACCATCCAAAACCTCGAATAGTAAAACTGGCTCACAAAGCTACTAGGGTTTGAGTTCGACATCATACAAAAAATAGGTTCCTCAAATTGGGCTATGGATGCATTATCTTATTAGCTAATGGATTCTTAGGAAGTGACACTGAGAATTTTCACATCTCCAATAATAGGTTTTCTTCACCATATTAAGACCCATACTCTAAATTGTAGGATAACAACACGTTAGTATTTTATAGCAAACACCAAGGCATACTCATGTATTATGATCATATTATGGTACATAACAACAAAGACTATGATGCTAGATTATTGAGGTCTATCATGCCTCATTGCTTAGAAGTCATTTTAGAATTTCTAAGACACCAAAGAGGGTCCCATATATTTTTTCTAACCCATGTTTGCATAAGATGTTAAGGAGTATATTTTAGGGTGCAAGACTGGCTTACAATATAATGTAGAAACACATGCTTCGAAGGGACTATTGCAACCTCTGCCTTGATAAAATTTGGGAAGATATAGCCATGGAATTTATCACCCGTTTACCTCTAATAGCATGTAAAGAGATTGTTTTAGTTTTTAGATATTAGTTTTCTAAATATGCACATTACCTGCTAGTATAACCTTTCAAAAATTAGTTTATTATTTCATTTACAAGTTGTTCCACTTACATGGTTACCCCCAATCTAGTATCTCTTATCATGACACCTTGTTTACTAGTTATTTTTGGATAGAGTTCTATTCATCTCAAGGTATTACATTGTGGATAAGCATGACCAACCATCCTCAAGGGGATGACCAAACTAAAGTTATTAATTGATGCCTTGAGACTTACCTCAGAGTTATAATTGGAGGTACACCTATGAAATGGGTTTCTTCCCTTCCATGGGCTGAGCTTTGGTACAATACATACACCCCAACAGTATTGGTATGTCCCTATTCTGAGTAGTCTATGGATGACTGCCTCTGGTCCTTACTTCCTATATTGATGGGATAACTTCCTTAACATCTTTAGATGCTAAGTTAAATAATCAAAAGGAATTACTATCTCGCTTGAAGCATAATTTAGTGTTTTCCCTAACCAAGATGAAGAATTAAGATGATATGTATAGGTGAGATAAGGAATTCAGTGTTAGATAGTGGGTTTTTGTTAAGTTTCTACCATACAACCAAGGAATGGTGTCTTGATAGTTATCAAATAGAGAATATTCTATTTACAACAATGTATATATATATATATTGTCCTTGAATCCTTCTTATCTCACTTTTGATTATGCTTTGCAAGATATTCTCTTTATTATTATGTTTTTTTTGTTCTTTATTGAGATTTTGTTAGTAGTTAGTTTTGGTTTATATATGATATATATGCAGGAATGCATAGGATTGTAATTATCATTATTTAATCACACACATTAATAGTACTTGAAAGAATAATTTCTCAACTATCTTTCTTCTTTTATCCTAATTTCTTATTCTTTCCTTTTCATCTTGTATAGTTTTAGGAATACCTCTAAAACATGTATTGGCATGAGAGCTTCATTAGATTCAATCTTGTGGGTGAATTAGATGTGGAAACCAATGATATACCTTACTCTAAATCTATTGGTGGTGATTGAACTCTCATGAAGCAAATAGAGGTGCCAACCTTGACTATTAGAGAATAAATCACAAATATGGTAGCAAGACCCCTTAATTAGTTAACCACATGCAAGCTGAAAGATGGCAATTACATGTAGTGGAAATTCCAAGTCGAGTATGCCATATTAGGTTATGACTTGGAAAGGTAAATTCTTGGCATGCAAGAAGTGTTTATATAGTACTTAATTGGAGATGATAGTAAGTCTATTTTTAACCTTGCATGTGTTGCTTTTTCTCAGCAATATAAGTTGTTTGTATCATAGTTGTTATCTTCTATGTTCTCTTCTTATATACCCCAAATTATTGGGTATAAGAATTCATATGGAATTTAAACAACTATAGCGTGTCAGTTTGTATCACAACCTACTGCAAAAGTCATGTATTATAAAAGGTAATTAGAAGAGTTAAAGAAAGAAGGAATGCCCATAAAGAGCTGTTTCACTAATATCAAATTATTAGAAGTTATTGTTGGAGAATCATGCCATAAAATTACTAAAACAAATCATATAATAAACATTCTAAATTATTTAAATGAAGAGTATGAAAATATTATTATTATGATTGCATCAAGAGAATCTTCCCAATCACTAAAAATTTTAGGAAACTTTCTATTGGTGCATGAGGGGATAATTAATTAAAGGGTTGTGCCTCAAATGACAATAAATCTTACTTAGTCAAAGAGTTTCGATAGTTATAATAACTCTAATAATCAAGCTAATTGGAGTTTTACTATGAGAGGTAGTTTCTGTTAGAACTCATAGAATTTCAGAGGTAGATTTCAAGGTTACTAAGGAAAAGGTAGAGGAAGAAATAATAATGCAAGACACCAATGTCAACTCTATAAGAATAGAGAATATACTATCTAGAAGTGTTCCTAAAGGTTTGATATGACTTTTAGGTGTTAACAGTGGTGGTGGTAGCACTTCATCAATTGTTGGCTCACAATCTCAGTCTTAAGCAAATCTTGCTATTTAATAATTTATTCTTGCCTTTGATTCAACTAAACAAGTGTTAGTTTCTAATGTTGATCCTTTGGTCACTAGCTAGTTCCAAAATTTAATAGCTCATCATCTTACAAGTGGCCTCAACAACCTAAGCTTTGGCTCATAATTTTCTAGTAAAAGTAAAACTTCTCAAGGGTAATGGTGTTGGTGTAGATGTGAACCACAAGTTACCTTTTGTTATTTCTCAAACTCAATATTATGAATCTTGGAATGAATTAATTTTGATATTTGGGGTCCTTCCCCTTCTCCTTCTATCTATGGTTTTAGATATTATTTGAGTTTTGTGAATGCTTACTCTAGATATATTTTGTTGTACTTTCTTAAAAACAAGTTAGAAGTATATGAATGCTTTGTGCATTTCAAGTTCCAAGTAGAACTGTAGCTTGAGAATAAAATTATGGTGTTACAAACTAACTGGGGAGGTGAATTTAGAAGTCTTGATGCTTTACTTAAGAGGAATGGGATTGTGCCTAGACTCACTTGTCCTCATACCTCAAAATAAAATGGAATTATTGAAAGGAAGCATAAAAATGTTGTTGGAATTAGATTAGCATTGCTTGCTCAAGAAAATTTACCTCAAGAATATTGGTTACATGCATTTTCAAGGGATGTCTTCATTATCAATAGGTTGCCAACTAATGTTTTTCAAGCACAAACCCCTCATGAGTACTCGTTAAGGTTAAAAATAATTAATATTTTTTTAAAGGATTTTGGTTATCTTTGTTTCCCTTATCTTAGGCCCTTTAACTCACATAAAATGGACTACATATTTTCTATGTGAAATTTCCTAGGATATAGTTATCAACATAATGGATATAAATGTCTTGATAAATAAGGGAAAAATTATATTTCTAGAAATGTGGTGTTTAATGAATCCAAATTCCTCTTCCACTCTTTTGGTTCACATAAATGAAATACTACCTCCAAAAATCTAATTTTATCCCTCACATAGCTCTTGTGTATAAATCCTCAACCTCCTTATATTTCTTCTATACATGTCCTTGAAGTCCTTAATTTTCTTCTCCTTTTTCTAGTAGTTTAAAGGATTTTTCTAATTCCTATGATCTTATTCCCTTTATACCTCTTTCTCCTATTTCATAGAGACACATTTCTGCTGGTAATATTGAGTCTTCATCTTCTTAGACTGAGATCCTGTCCTCTAACTCTAATGCATAAGATCTATTTTGCCCTATTGCTTTGGAAATTACATATCAACGTTCGATGGTTACTGGAGGTAAACATAGTATTTTTATGTCTAAAGTGTATACAAGAGATTTGGATGTGCAAGGAACTACTTCTTTTACTACGGGTTTGGTTTATCCAGAGTGGAAAAAAGTTATGTAAACAAAAAAAAAATGATTTCCTTATCAAGAATCATAACTAGTTGCTAGTGCATTTACCTCCTAATAAAAAACATTTTAGGATGTAAATGGCTATTCAAACTAAAGAAAAATCTTGATGGCTCTATTTCTATATATATAGCTAGACTAGTGGCTAAGCAATACACTAATAGTTATGAGTTTGATTTTACTGAGACATTTAGCCTAGTTATGATGCTTGCATTTATAAGGGTTGTATTCACTGTTACTTTAGCTCAAGGATGGTTTATAAGGCAACTAGATTTCAACAATGCCTTTTTAAATGGAGAATTTCTTTTAAAAAAATATATACATGGATCAACCTCCTAAGTTATAAAGGCATAACTTGATAATAGTTGTTGTGAAAGCTTAATGAATCCTTATATGGGCTTAAACAAGCTCTTAGGGCTTAGTTTGATAAGCTTAAGTCCTGTTTATATTGTCTTAGGTTTAAGTCCTCACATGTAGATCGGTCATTGTTTTACAAAATAAGTAATTCCTCAACCATCTATGCTTTAGTATATGTAGGTGATATCATAGCTACATGTAATGATGGGAATGAATTACAAAGATTGATTGATGTGTTGCACACGTCATTATGCTTGAAAGATATAGGAAAACAACACTATTTCTTAGGTATTGAAGTAAAGGAATTAGAGGGTGTTCTTCATATTTCATAGTACAGATATACACTTGATCTTTTAAAGAGGACTAAGATGGATAAAGCCAAACCCTACCTTGATAATATTTACAAGCATCCATCGGTAGTTGGAGCACTATAATATGTTAGTATACGTAGGCCTAAAATATCTTCAGTTTCAATAAGGCTTATCAATTTATGGATAATACTTTTGATACTTATTGGAAGGGAGTAAAAAGAATTCTAAGATTTTTTAAGGGTACATTCGAAGAAAGGTTGAGTTTGTAAGGTTCCTTGTGTTGTCTCCCATTAGTTGAGGTAATGATGTGGATGATACAAGATTTACTAGTGGATTATGTATTATCTAGTAGTTTGGTGATCTAAGATGCAAGGTAATGTATCAAGATCTAGTATAGAGGCTAGATTGTGTAGCTTAGCAAATGTGGGTGCTGAAGTGCTATGCCTTAAAGCTCTAGTAATGTGTCAGGAGCTTCATATACAAACTCAGGGAGTTCCTATTCTTTGGTGTGATAATCTCAATACTGTAGTCTTATAAAAAAACCCCTATGTTTCATGCAATGACTAAGCACTGTATTTGGATTTATATTTCTCATTTGAGAAGATGGAAGCCAAACAACTTTTGGTGAATCATTTTCCTTTAATGTGTCAAGCATTGGATGTCTTTACCAAGTTAGTCTCTACATAATATTTTGAGAGGATGAAGATAAATTCAAAGGTAGTTAGACTAGAATCAAGAGTAGTTAGAATTTTTAGGGGAGAAATTGAGAATATTCTCTTCATAATAACATATATAGATTTACTATCCTTGACTCTTTATTATCTCTCTTTCAATTATGCTTTGCTATATCTTCTCTAGTCACCTATATCTTTTTGTTTATCTTATGTTTTTAGGTATTTTTTTGAGATTTTATTGGTAGTTAGCTATGGTTCATAAGCTATATATATGTAATCATGCATAAGATTGTAATTATCATTGTTCGATCAAACACATTAATAATATTTGAGATAATAATTTCTCACCTCTCTTTCATCTATTCTCTTGTTTTTTTCTTCTTTTCTTTTCATCTTTTGTAGTTTTATAAATAATACCAAAATTTATCTTTATATAACAAAATAACTAATAAATATTACAAGCCCTTCAATATATTGGCTTGCATTGGCTCTATAAATTACCACCTAGAACCTCCTTTGCACACCAAGGTTCATCTAATATTTTATATCTCCTTATTAAAATGGTGTCTGAACCCCGCAATTGTTACTCCAGCTCTACTACCTAAATTAATGGATGATTTGGAAGCCCTCTTCTAGCCCCTCACACAATTGGTCACCTATTGAATCAAGATTAATAAAACATGGGCCACTTAGGTTCTCATATAATGGGAGCATACTACACAGTCTAATGCCACATTGGAAGACCTTGAGCATTTTAAATATAACTTTTCTCACTTTGATCTTAGTGATAAGGTCTATCTCTGTAACACCCCCAAATTTACTACTGAAAAATTTCGTTTAATTTCAAAAAGTTTATCGAAAATAAGAGGTAACACTTGTAAATTCGGGGGCGTTACCGCCACACTTAATACCAGAACGGTTCACTCCTACCGTCCCGGTACTAAGTGCTAAGGCTAAAACAGATTAACCAACAAATACGAGCTGTTAGCAAAACACATTCATGGGTAAAACCTAAGTAATACAGAATCAGAGTGCGGGAGTTTAAAGTACAATTCAAGATACGGTTTAAGGTTTTTGCAAGTTGAAACGTCATACACTTGAAACAAATAAACTTAAATAAAAACATAAGAAAGGCGAAGTGATAACAGACTCCGGCCACGCCACTCTTGATCCCCAAGCTAGGTCCGAACTCAACTCTCGGTCCCGCCCAACGCCTCATGAGCGTCGTAGGCATCAAATATAGAGTCACCTACCTGCACTAGATCAGTGGGGCCTTCTGCTCGTGGGAATGAGTAGCACCCATAAAACGGGTGGTCAGTACACTTCGTACTGAGCAAGGTAACCGAATAACTAAGGCCGAACATACAAGATACATAAGACAAGCATGATCATATAGGCACATAAGACAATACCAATAGTGAGGCCGATTATGCTCCAATTAGACTTATCCTTTCAGTCTCTTATTACCATACTCAATTCCACATACTCTTTATTAATCCATGTAAGTGCGGGTGCCCCACTATTATAGCCGATGGACCGGAGATATGTACAGGGCAGAATGCTCCTGACCACTATTATTTGCCGGTGGTTCGGTCTCCAGGGCAAAACGCTCCTGGCCACTATTATTTGCCGGTGGACCGGTCTGGCCCCGACTCACATGGTGTTCCACTGTAAGTGTTTAGTATCTTTCCCATGTCTTATCGATTTTATATTTGGTTTGCTGTGCACGGTAACCCCCACTATTATAGCCGGTGGACCGGAAATATATACAGGGCAAAACGCTCCTGGCCACTATTATTCGCCGGTGGTTCGGTCTCCAAGGCACCCCGGCTCCTGGCCACTATTGTTCGCCGGTGGACCGGTCTAGGCCCGGCTCAGCATCTTTCTCTTTAAGTGATTAGTATTTTATGGTATCTTTTTAAACAAGTTACTGCCCTAGACATGCATGGCTAACTTCAGCTATACTCGTCCTCCCAAGAGGGCCTGTCTCATATCTTGAGACCTTTGCGCCTCCTAACTCGTCCGACATCCTCCCCTTAGTTAGCTTGCTCACTTCGAAAACCCGTCTCCTAAGTGTGTGGGTCTGGGGCCACCACCTTTTACCCCAAAGTCCGCTCACTACCTTCCCTTAGGGTTTTCTCCAGAAACCCTAACTTGGGCCTATGTGGCCCACCCTTTCCTGCCTCGTGCGTCCAGAACCCTCCTAGCCTCCTTACACCTTACGACCCCTTTGGTTCAACCCTCACTTATTATTTTAATACTCCACTTTTCTTCTCTCCCCTGGCAACTAGAGTTCTCTCTAAACCCTAAACCCGTCTCCTATGCACCCTTATTTTGGTCCACGTACTATTTTTCACTCGGAGCCCCCAAACACCCAAACAACACCTCTCTTACCTTCCACACACCCCGAGACACCTTTCTATACGTAAGGTTTGCCCCCATGCAGACCGTGACCACCCCATGCGACCCTAGTTTCTCATCCCTTCTCCAACCGACTTATTCCCCCCTTTTGTTATTTTCTTTTCATTCTCCTCTGTCATGTCCCCAATCTACGCCACCACATCAAATACCCTAGCATGTATGTCCTAAGGCCACAACACATCATAATTTGAAGCACATTCACATTAAACATAACACAGGTAACCACACCGACGTACCTAGATCCATGCTGCGCTACACGTAAGGCATATAAGATAGTGACATTTAAAGCATAACACATAAGTACATCACATGAGCATATAAAACATCCACAACCAGTAGTTCACGTATCACACAAGTGGCCTTAGTTAGACCCTTACCTAGATCGGCGCCGGGCTTGGAGCACGCTCCTACGCCTCCCGAAAGTTCTCACTCGGTTCACCTATAAGAGGGAAATACTATGAGTTAATCTCCCTATATCGGAAATACCAAAACCCCTATCTTACTCTTATCATGGCCTAAAACTAAGGCTAAGATCAATAACTAGTAGTTTATAAATAAAAAGGTAGGGTTATTATTATCCCTAAGATAATTAGTTAAATTTTTCCACTACTCGGAGTAGGCCTTATCATTTTTGCTATATTATGGTAAGGGTTCCACTAATGTTATTAAAAGTATTAGTAATAATAAGAAAGCTAATAATACTGGTAGGAATAGTAATAGTAATCGTAATGATAACATTAGTGACAAAACA
Organism: Tamarix austromongolica; assembly: GCA_039764185.1. Lineage (NCBI taxonomy): Eukaryota > Viridiplantae > Streptophyta > Magnoliopsida > Caryophyllales > Tamaricaceae > Tamarix > Tamarix austromongolica. Next base: position 27,327,171 of record CM077817.1, read on the forward strand.
AATCATGATAAGGATACTAAAACGATAATATTAAGGACAATAATAATAATAATAATAATCATAATAGTAATAACAACACAGTAGTGATAATAATAATAATAATGATAATAATAATAATAATAATAATAATAATAATAACAATAAGGATAATACGATGGTAAATACGGTTAGGGTTTTGGATATGGCGAACATAAGGATAACAATAATAATAATAATAATAATAATAATAATAATAATAATAATAATAATAATAATAATAATAATAATAATAATAATAATAATAATAATAATAATAACAATGATGATGATGTTAATAACGGTAATAATAATAGTAATAATAGTTATGATAATAACACAATGATAGTAATAATAGTAGTAGGAATACTATAATAATCATAATAATGACGACATTAGTCATAGTTAGAGTAATGACATGGTAATAATAACAATAATAGCAATAATGATAATAATAATAATAATAATAATAATAATAATAACTTTAATAACAATAAGAATAATAAGAGTAATAATAATAATAACAGGAATAATAATAATAGTAATACTAATAGTGATAATATTAATAAGGATAATAATAGTAATACTAGCAATATTAACAATAATAATAACTTAATAGGGTCTTGTATTGCTTAATACCATTAATTAGGAGTTCTTAGGGGAAAAGTTAGGGCCTGCTAATAATAATAATAATAATAATAATAATGGTAGTAATAATAGAAATTATAGTGATAGTATTAATAATAATTAGGTTAATGATAATTATAATAACATTAACAATGATAGTTAATAATAATATTAAAATTTATTAACCACTTCTATTATTCCAGGTCTAGGGTTTTGGGGAGTTGGACCACCTGGCTGGGGGGAGCGGAACCGGCGGCGGTGGAAAAGGAGGAAGAATTGGGAAAGGTGGCTATGGAGGCTAAAGGAGGTGAGACTAGGGGAGAGTGGAAGTGTAGGGTGGTAGAGCAGGAAGTCCTGGTGGTTTTGGGGGGTGGTGAAGGTGCTGCAAGTGGCGGTACAGCCGGCGGCGGCGGCACGAAGGTGGCGCAGGGCTGGAAGGGTCATTTTTGGGGAGGAATTTTTGCACGGCCAGGGCGGCACGTGCGGCGTAAGGTAGGGAGTCTAAGGTGGTTGGTTGTGTAGAGGGAGGTGCAGGGAGGATCGTGGTGGCAAGGGTACGCGGTAGGGGTGGCTGTCGGCGGAGCAAAGGCCGTCTGAAGGCAGGGCGGCGCGCGGCTTTGCTCTGTCTGGGTTCCCAGTTGTCGAACCCGATTAAGGCGGTGAGGAGGGATATTTATAGGCCAAATTGAATGGAAAACGACAAGCTTCGAGGTGGATGTTAGGGGGTAGGGTTAGGGTAGGTTGTCCGACGTAGTTGGTCGGCGTACGGTCTGAAAATTTTCAGACCATGATTGCCTGGGAAAAGGGGGATTTTCGTGCGGGAGAAGGGATGTGCCGATTGGTCACATCCATGGGTTTAGGGTTCAACGGGGAGAAGAGGGCGACACGACCGGAGCTGGGGCTGTCGTTGCAGGCTTTTCTTGCTCCGGCGGAGTTCCGTGTTGCAGGCGGTGATAGGTGACGGTGCGAGGAAGAAGAAGACGAAGAAGAAGGGGCTGGACCGGCGGTCTAGGGGAAAAAGGAAAGGAAGGGGAAACCGGCCGGGCGACGGTGGTTATTTCCCCCCATTAATGAAACGCGGCGTTTTGGGTGAGATTTGGGCAAAACGCGGCGTCTGCGTCGGTCTGGCAACGGTTATTTTTTTTCCTTTATCGCGACGCGGCGTTTCAGCAACTTTAGCGTCGAAACGTGGCGTTTTGTCTCACGGGCGGTTGGGCTCGCTGGGCCGCGGGTGAGAGGAAGGAAGGAGGGTGGCGTTGGGCCGGTCGAGGCCCAACTTCGGCGGGGAGAGTAGGAAAAAGGAAGAAGAAGGAAAATAAAAAAAGAAAAAGGAAAAGGAAGGCTTTATTTTGGGTTTTGGATTTTGCATAAATTATTTAGAATATTTTTGGGCTATTTAGAATATTAATATTTATAAAATATTAAATAAATTCCTTTTTTTTGCTTAGTTTATGCTATTTTAGATAAATTTCCTTAACCTCCATACTAATTAGGAAAAATACCCAAATTTTCTTCCAATTAAATTATTTATAAAGTTTATATTAATTGAAGCTATTTTATCCTTCTTATTTTAAATAAAATAATTTACTTAATTAATTTCTAAAATAAAACCCTTAATTATCTTAAAATACCAAAAGCCCTCCTACTTAGAACACTTATAAATTCCTTCTTGATTTATCCTAATTAATTCCCCTTTTCTTTCCAATAAAAGTAGTTTATCTTAAATAAATTTTCTAATAATTTCCTATTCGGCCATGATTTCCTAATTTAGGGTTTTGGGGTATTTCAGTCTCCTAGGGGATGGCATTGATACAATCTTCGCCATCATCTTAGCTCATCTTATGAAGCCAAGGCCTAAAAGGAATCAAACAAACCATTATACCTAGTAGAACACACAACTTAATATAGGTGTATGCAATAAGTAGGATTTCATATGCTACTAGTATTTTATTATATATTATTTGTATCTTATAATATCTTTTTATATTATCAATCAAGTCCTCAACCTTACCGTCTTTGTTAAATTTTGGGGGTGAGTCGTCAAGTTGTTATGATCAACCTTCTAGAGCTTAGTCACTCTATGGTTTGTTATTAATTGCCTCTTATACTTTTGGTTATAAAATTCATGAATTGAAATGGAAGAAAGTAAGAAGCCTCTTGAGAATTAGAGAGCAATCTTTTATAGTAGTTGTGTTTGCTAAAAATCCTTGTAGATAACACAAAGGGATGAGAGACATGAATGAGAACAAAAATGAATAAGTGATGTAGCACCTCATTTAATAGATATTGTACCGTTGGCCTTTGAATTGTAAGTAGTTGCGTAGATACGTTAGATTTCTAGTACTTACTAGATTATCCCTCCATGACATGGTGGGATTGATAATTTATTTATACTTAACTCCTAATATTTTCATTATTTAATGAAAATTGATATTATATAATAATTAATAAAGAGATAATAAATATTAAAAATATAAAATGTAATATAAATAGATTAGAAGTAAAATTACATGATTAAATCTTCTTAGTTACTTCCTTAAATACAACATATGTTATTGCATTACTTTCCTTAATGGCATCATCATATATCAATATTTTTAAACTTCTACAATTTATGATTCTAAAGACTATGACATGTAATTGATCATAACTAATACCAATTTTTTTCTTTTGTAAAAATACCAATATGACTAAGAAATTGACCTTGAATTTTATTAACTATGATTATATATTATACAACTAACAAAAATTATCTTCAAGTAAACTTGAAAGACAATCCCGGATCATATTGATACTAAGAACAATTGAATTATAAATGTCTTAGTTAATATTTTGCATTGTACACAGAAAACAAGCCATTGGTAATAAATAAAGAAATATATAAGAATTCATGTTATGAAAAAGGATATTACAAATAAGATATTAGAAAAATAGATTACTTAGAAGGTTTTAGAAACAAAATATATGTATCAGTTTTTTAATTCAATATCACTAGTTATGCATTACATCTAATACATATTATAGTTGTGATATATCAAAATTTTAATAAATAAAAGTTTGATGAATTGATAAGAATTTTGTTTTGTAGTTATAAAAGACATGGGCTAAGGATTTAATGGTTATTGAATAATTTATCATTACTTTTTAAGGAATGACTTTTTATATAGTAAAATAAGAAAGATGCAGTAATACAACCTAATAAATATTTAAAACATTTTGTATTAAATATTTTTTAATTATTTTCTATAGAATAAAACTTTTCTTATTTTTTATTAAATAAATATACTAATTTTTTTTAATTTATATAATTATATTACAAGCATAATCTATGATAATAAAAAAAATGTATCTACCATCTTATTGTATTTTATAATTTAATTACAAAGTGTAAAATATTTAGTAAAGAAAAAATAAATAAAGAGAATGTAATTAGGTATCTCATGATGGCTCAATGATATTTGCATGCCGATGATAATCACCAACAAATCTAGAGTATAGCTAATTGAAGAAATTAGGAGACTTGATAATCTCTCTTAGATCAGAAGTCTCCATAATATGTTAGAGGAGGAAGCTATAAATGTGGGAATGACTTTTCAAAGCTCTCCAAAAAAAAATTTCTAGTATAGGTAATTCATAGAACACAACCCAAAGTTCCCTCAATATTTTAATTAGCTCATTTGCATCATATGCATGGGTGCAACATGAATAATGCACAATTATAAATGGAACATAAGAAATTATTTAGCTTTCTATATTATGAATAATGATACATAAACGTTGCTTAATTAGTGATGAAAGTGAAACAAAGTGCCTACACAATTCAAACATTCCTTTTTTAGGGCAATAATAATCATCATAATATGGGAACCATCAAGGGAGTGGATAAAATTTAGAGGAAAGTAGTTATTTTTCATTTTACCATGATCCACAATGATATACATCATGCCACACACAAAAAATTAGACATAAATGTCTAGCATGAACAAATGAACAAATCATTATGGAAGCCATTTATAATGTGAACCACTACCCTCCACTTGAAATGTAAAAAGGTAAACAAATATTAACAAAATTCCTTTCTATTTCTTTGATCCTTAAAATTAATTCCCTTTACAAGGGTTTCATTTGTAGGTACTAGTAGAATTTCTAATCAATCTCATAGATAATTCTTCAATTGAGATGCTAACTATAGAGAAATGGAAACAAATCCATGTTACATAATCACCTTGTTAGTTTCATGTTGGAAGTGTCAACACCTACAACAAAGTCTTGATCTACATCTAGTTCCATAACAACTTGAGTTAATATAGCATACTATTACACTGCCATACATCTTCCTAGTTTCTTATACAGTTATACAAATGGTATCCTAAGAGGGGAATTCCATCTCACTAGCTGGTTTTCTGAAGTTATGATATGTTTATCATCAATTTAAAAAATCAACAAATATAAGACAATATAGTAATATTAAGCATTCACACCACACAAAATTCAATATTAACTACATGATATCAATAAATCAATCAACCATACATGTGGACTCTATTCTAAGCTTTGAAAAGAAAATGTATAGAGATTTGGGCACAATAATAAAAGAAAGCAATTAACAACTTGTGCGTTCTTCAATAGTAACTATTTGGTTTGCTTTGTATAGAGATTTGGGTATATTTATAAATATAAATCAAGCATTAAATCATATATTCTTTACTTGGATCCCCATTATGGAGTAAAAAATTAATCAAATAGACTATTTTAGCTATGGTTGATTGTAATGATGGAACAACAAAAATTTTGACTGATGCGTATATTGATCGAGAATATAAACAAACAAACATAAGAAATGGTGCAACATATAAACCAATTTTCATACTGAGAGAGCACAATTATGTGCTCACAAAACTAAAAACTCAATTAACAACGATTTTGATCATTATATTAGTTTGATGCAAACCAACTACTCCACTAAAAAAGGTGTCATCAATATGAATAAAATGTGTTGATCATCAATAAGGGGTGTCTATCTTTAGGGTTCTTAAGATTTTAAAGCTTGGTTATTTTTCTTGGAAGCTTTATGCATCATAAGAATTTAAAACTAATCATGCATCTAGTTTATAGTTAGGTACCTTCCTGATGTTGAATTTCAAGCTTCAATCATTTCCTAAACTTCACCAAAGTAAACTGATCAAACTAACATTAAATAATAAAGCATTAATAATATCAACAAATTTTGGAAATATATACCTAAATGTTTGGATTTATCTATCTAATTCTCTCACAAACTCATCTTTTGTTCTTGCTTCCTCCATCATCATATCTCAATATGCCAATATAATCACAAACATAGTAAATAGGAGCCAGACACCCTATGTAAATATAAAGATAAAGAGTCTAAACGATTTTAAAGAAAAAACCATCCATTTTGACACTTAATAAATACTAATTGCCTCTATCAAGGCTTCTATGCCTCTTTGACAAATATTCTCCATATCTTTAATTAAATATGTTGTTAGCTTAATTTGTGTCCAAATTTTTGAAACACAACACATATATATAGTGGCATAACTTCTTAAGAAAATTAATAATTTTATAATATCTAAAAATAAAAATAAAGTCTAATTAAGCCCTATAAATTAATTTATCCAAATTTATAGTAGGAGATGAGTGAAGTTGATTTTGAAATCACTGGGGAGTAAGAAATTTCAAAACTGAATTCAATCTCTAACCCTATATTAGAGATTGTATATCAAAAGGACCCAAATTATACATATGAAATTAAAATCTGACAACCCTATGTTTGAATTTAAAGCTAGAAAACTGAATCAAAGAATAGAAGAAGAATGATTACTGACATCAAATAATGATATGAGATTTTATGACCGAAATATATGTGTTGTCATTAGCTCCGAGTTTTTCTTAACAAACACATGCATGCACGACTATTTTGAGTGGAAAATATGTTACATGCATTCATCTTTTGTATGTAGTAAGATTTAATTTTTGAGACTAGAAATCAAATATCTGAATGTTCAAATTTTATTTCTCCTCATTCCATCACCACTAGACTTGGTTTTAATTTGACTTTAAAAACCACCTCTATTGCATCAATTTAATTATAATTATTTATAAAGCTTAAATATAATAATGATTTTAATACATACATGTAACAAAACATTCATTGCTTTATAATCTTGTAATGCTTCAACCAAAATTTGAGAGTTGAGTTGGAGAAAAAAATTATTGAGAGATAATGGAAGTGGAAGGAGGAAGTGATGGTGGGCATTCAATAGATGATCAAGATGTTAAGATGATGGTAATGGGAGGTCCTATATCAATAACTCATAATCAGGTGCCGCTCATTAATCCTCCTCTTTCTCTAAAGTTAACAAGCACAATTGTGTCAATAATTGCTATTAATCTCATATTGAGAGTTACTACTATATGGTTTTCCTTCTAATTGGACTCATTGTTATTGTTGTCGCAAATGACAATATCTATGCAAATGGATTCAGGTTTATATACATTTTAAATACTTTCTCCTAATTAATTGACATTTATTTGTCTTAATATTGATGCGCTCCACTCTTGATTATGTTTCTATATATAATTATATGGATGTTGTTGTTCACTTCTTCAATTATGTGATTCTTTTACTATGATTGGATCAATATAAACCTTCTACAAATTACCTTGATGATCTATCTCTCACCTACTCATGAAGAAATGCCTTGTAAATGAGAAGGCCATGATTCTCCTTGAATCTAATGCTCATAAGGTGAGATTTTCATTTAATATACCATCTAAAGTAATGTATTATTCTATTTTGATATTTCAATTTAAATATTAATTAATTTAATTTAAATTATTTTATAGTAATTTGTGGTTAAAAAATAGATACCATTTTAAAAAATTAAAAAAAGTTGTCACATCATTTATAATTAACAAATAATACTATTATCCAAAAACACACATTAGCTAGTGATAATGTTTTTTTTTTTATTATGTTACCTACAAAACTTTGGTTTAATTTTATTTTATTTTGGTCACTATATTTCTTAGAACTTTTCTTATTCTTTCAAAATTATGGTGACCAAAATAAGATAAATTCAAAAATTATGATGATGAAAATTTGGAATGGTAATTAATTTAAGTATAGAAAAAATATAGCCAATCACTTAAAATATTTTTTAAACTAAGGTGACCAAAAATAAGCTGCTAAAGAATTTTACATGCATATTTATATCAAAATTTATATCCACATAGTTAGAATTTTTACATTTTTCTTCTCTAAGCGAATGGACTTGATGGTATGTATTAACCATGGTTGAAGAAGGGGACTTAATTGAGTTTGGGTTCCTATCATAATGATATAGACTCCATAAAGGAAGGGTTTTGGCCATGGGTGAGGTTGGGAGTACTTGTTCAATGAGTTCAACTAATTTTTAATCTTTTAGAACAAAATAAATATATATTTTTACCTTTATACACATAAAATAAAAACTAAACTGGAAATAACTTATATATCTCTAATAAATTTTAAATCATTAGTGATGAAATTTTAAGAAATACAAAAATATTTGCAAATGATAGAGTGGAAACTAGAAAATTTTAAATGATGCTTATTTTAATAAAAATAAAGTTATTAAACTAATATTCATTATGAATCATAGGTAGTGATAATTAGTTTTTTATAAGATACCTATTCGACCATGCTGGGGCCTCATGTGTATACAGAGTCTAGAACTAAGCTTGATTAATCTAAACTAATTAATTCATATTAATAAATTTTGTTTTATGTTATGTTCTATTTTTTGGTGATGGGAGTAGCTGCTGAATTTGGCGTGTCAAATGATTCCCAGGATTAGTTTACTATCTTTGACTTGCGCGGTGAGTCCATATTCAATAGTAGGAATGCAACATCTAACTTCATCATCATTGTGTTCTTTTTTAGTGTAACATCATCGATCTTCTTGTCACATGATCTATCAAACAAATCTATATGATTCATTATATTGCTTTTATGTATCTTCTTTATCTTATCACAAACATCTAGCTTTATATATATATATATATATATATATATATATATATATATATATATATATATATATATATATATATATATATATATTATTTGTTTTCGTTTTCCATCTTGCAAATCCTTTTAATGAGTAGTATACGTATACCAATTTGCCTTCTTAGTCTGTAGCCTTATTTTATTTATGCAAAATCATTCTTCAAGTATAATTTTACTGCATCAAATGTCAATCTTGTGTGTTAAATTATTTCTAAATTTTGAGGATGTAATGATATATCGAATACTAATTAAAATATTGTTGAATTATTTATCCAACTCATTGTGTATATCATTATATATGATTAGTAGAATAGGAATATTTCTACTTTGTTAGGGTAGTTCATAAGTTGATTTTGAGAGATTATTTAGCTCAAAACATTATATAATTACCAAATATTCTGTAACAAAATTTCCTACATATAGCTAGCATATGCAACCATCAAAATTAGAAATATAATGAAAATCTTCTTCATCTCCTTACGTTTATTTTTATCACTTTGAATTCTCTAAAATCTTGATATGGTATCAGGGATTCCACAACAAATTTAATTCCCTCACACCCTTAATCACCCCTTCAATCCATTAGATATCTATTATTGATCTAACATACCAAATGATGAACTAACTCTTTTTGTGATAGTCACAAAGACCCAAAATGATGATAGTTTCAATGTCTATAGTTCAAATCATCTTGGATTATCATTAATGCATAAAGTGTTCAATGGGAGCAATTTTTAGAGTTATATTAAAGCCAATCACATGGCATTATCAACAAAAATAAAGTTCAAATTCATTATAAAGGAGTGAAAATGAATAATTGATGATTCACCTACACTTGACAAATGGGTTAGGTATGATAACATTTTCAGTTGCTAGATTTGGAATAGTATATCCCAAGATTTAGCAGAGGCGTTTTTCTATGAAATTTCAACTAAGGATCTTTGGGAGGAGACAATTGAGATGTTTATAGAGATATGGAACCTTCCTTTTCCACATGCAAAAAGTAATCAATATTATTGCTCAAGGTAATAACCTTTTTGCAATCTACTACACAAAACATAATAAAATTATGGGGATGTACTTGGTGATTTGAGCAATGAACCTCTTTGCACATGTGGTGAAATGGGCAAGTTTCATGAGAGTGAACAAAGGTATAAGATTATATAGCTTCTTATGGGCCTAAAATAGGGATATAAAAACATTAGAGGGTAGATTTTATCGATAGACCCACTTTCTAGTATTAGTCATGCATGCTCATTTATTACACAAACTAAAAAATAAAAACAAAATTCAAAGGGTATGAACACTACTCTTGAGGTATCAACTTTTATTGTTCACGAGAGTATAACTAAGGCTAACACCAAAGGAGAAATAAAGAAGAATAGAGATAACAGACAATGCTCTCACTATGACATGGATGGCCACACTGTGAGGTAATGATTTAAGATTGTGGAGTACCCTAAATAGTACAAAGAAAATAAAAGGAAAAATACTTTAAACTTAGCTAGAAATGTTGATGTGACAAACACCATAGATCCTAACAAGAATTTTTTTGATCAACATAATGCAGCACCAAAAAACAACGTAGTTGAGAAAATTGATTTTGTGTATAGTGTTATGAAGTGTTGAAATTAATTAAGTTACAAGGATCTCAACCTCATCCATTAGGCACTACCTTCCAAAACTGTACCAATACCTCTTCTAATTCCTCTATTAGTCTTGTGAACCTTATTAATGTCGGTTATTGGATAATAGGCACGGGTGCTTCTCATCACATTTACTAAAATATATCATTGTTATCATATTCTATTTAACTCAAACATCCCATGGAAATTTCTATTTTTGAAGGAAATGTTAACATAATTCATAAAATTAGAGATGTAAAACTTTCTTATAATTTATGTTTAAAATTTGTCATTTATAATCACAACTTACTCTTAGTCTCAAAGATTGATTCCACTCACATATAAAATTCCATTTTCTATTCTAATGTATGTATTTTTGAGGTCTATACCACTAAAGTTGTTGTAGTAATAGGAATGATGGTTATTGGCATATACTAGTTAGACCTTTGTAGCTTGTAGCAGGAGATATCCACTAGCCGAAACACATTAATTTTAATACACAAACCTTACATGTAAGACTTGAACATGCCTTACTATCAAAATTATAACACATTTCTTGTTTAAACTTGTATTCATTCGTGCTTTATGATGTGATATATATATATATATATATATATATATATATATATATGTTGGCTCAAAACTACCATTTTTCTTTTAGTAGAAGTTGTATTCATATAAAATAAGCATGTGGATATACACTTATGGTCTTCCTTAAGATCTCATCATTGGTGATCCATCTAGAGAAGTGACCACTCGATCGTCCATATGTAACATCTATAATCACTTAGCATTCCTATATTAAAATGAAAGCCAAGTCTTATGTGGAAGCCATAAATGCTAAAAATTATATCATGATAATACAAGATGAGCTTAACTAATTTAAGAAAAATCAAGTATGAGAACTAGTCATTGTGTCTCAAAATAGACCCGTCATTAAGAGGTGGGTCTTTAGGAATAAGCTAGATGAAGGTGGTGTAATGGTTAGAAACAAAACCTAATTGGCTACTAATGGGTATAACCAAGAGGAAGGCATTGATAATGAATATACCTTTATCTCTATAACTATACTCGAGGCTATACATATGTTAATTTAATTTTCATCCTTCATGTGTTTCACCTTATATAAAATTGGTGAAAAAAATACTTTTCTAAATTTATTTATTAAAGAAGTGTACATGAAACAACCAAATTGTTTTGATGATATTTCAAAATCTAACCATGTTTATAAACTCAAAAAATCTCTTTATCATTTAAAACAATTCCTTAAGATTGGTATGAGAGATTGAGTAAATTCATTTTAGATAAGGGATTTGAAAAAGTAAAAATTGATTAGATTCTCTTATTGAAGAAATCCAAAGAATATTTTCTTCTTGTACAAATCTATGCAAATGATACTATTTTTGGTGCTACTAATAAGTCCATGTGTAAGGAATTTTCTGAGTTAATGTACAGTAACTTTGCAATGAGCACGATGGGGGAATTTACCTATTTCCTTGGTCTTCAAATCAACAAGTTGAATGAGGGGTCTTTGTAAATGAAGAAAACTATACCAAGAAATAACTCAAGAAGTTTGAAATGAATGAGAACAAGCCTTGAAGTACTCCCATGGCAACCACTACAAAACTATACATGGATAAAAGAGGTAAGTAATGTGACCAAAAATGTTATTGAAGTATAATAGGATCACTCTTTTGGTTTATGGAATATAATATATTCATGTTTGGTGTTTTATTATGTGCTAATTTTTAATGTTATACCAATGAATATTGTGTAATATTTATTAAAATAATCCTTAGATCTATTGGGCACTTACAACCTAGGTTTGTTTTACCCGATAGACACCCCTCCTCACCTTGTGAGATATTTAGATGCTAACTTTTTTGCATACAAGGGAGATAGGAAGAGGTCTTTAGGTACATATAATCTCTTTGGAAAATCCTTACTAAGTTAGCATAATAAAAAATAATCAAATGTTGCATTTTCAATGGAGGAAGGAAAATCTATAGTCGTTGGAGCATGTTGTGCTCAACTTATTTGAATAAAATTCTAATTGAGTGATTATGGGTTTAAACTAAGATTATCATTTGGTATGATAACACTATTGCATTTTTCCTCACTAAGTATCTTGTCTGCCACTTTAAGTTTAAAATATTGAAATAAGACATTATTTCATTAGATATCAAGTTAGTAGGTTTTGGTTTTTAGTTTTCAAAATTTGGAAAGACTAGAATTTTTTTTTTCAAACTGATCGATGGGTTTAGAGAATAATGGTGTATAAAACTGATCAATAGGTTGGTATAGGATATAAATAAACCTTTTCTCACTTGGAACAAACTTGTTCCATCTTTACAAAACCCTTTGACCATTCCATACCTTACCTCTACTCTCACACACTCAAAATTTTCATTTCAACACCAAATCAAATGATTAAGGGCTCATTCTGCTTATAAGAACAAACCAAACCAACTGCAAACAACATTTGAGGTAGCATTCTATTGATTGGAATAAAATCAAAGGGTAATAACTTACAAAATCATAACTTTTATTAGACTTAATTTGTGCATTTTAAGGGTTTTGTTGGTTATTTAACAATCTATTCTAGTTATTTTAGTTCTCATAGATATAAGGGAACATATAGATCTTTATTTTATCAACAAATTAGTATTTTCCTTGATTCAACCCTCTTTTGGGGGGGTGTATATATATATATATATATATATATATATAGATATAAGATCATGTGCGCACCTTTTTTTTGTACAAATGTAGGAACAATTTCTGACCATTGGATCTAAATTAGATTTTACGGTCAGAAATAAAAATCGGAGAAAATAGGTTGCGCATAACCTCTCAGCCCCGCCCCCTTCTATTTCGATTTTCGACGGTGCTCTACCTTCGCACCCGACACCCAGACCCGTGCGCACCTGTCTCTCCCTGTCCATTGCACCTCTCTTCCTCTCCATCGCACCTCTCTCCCTCGCCATCACACCCGTTTCTCCATCTCTCCATAGCCATTTCTGCTTTTGTATCTCTCCATCGAGCTGCTCCTCCCATCTGTTGACAGATCGAGCGAAGTACCCGACGTCCCTCAATTTCCTCTCCTCCTCCACTCCGACGAGCTTCGTAAACTAGCAGACGAGCTCAGCCAGCCACTGTTATCTTCAACCAGACCTCAGCTCCTCCATTCTTCAACCGCCACTACACTGCCACACAGGAGACAAGAAGAAGCGGCGACATCGCGACCTGAGTAGGAGCACAGAGGTATTCAATCTTTTGTTCGTTGTTTATGGCCAGAGGGTGAATTAAAATGGTGCAGTGAAGCCTGAAATAGGAAACTGTCTCATAATCTGATCTTAAATAGAGTTATGTGTTTTGGGAGTAAGTATAGTCGAATCCAACGTGTTTGAATGTCAACAAGAACAAGCTTAATCAATTGTAGATGTGCTGAGTAACTTGTCGTATTCTGTAAGGTAGTAGTGAATTAATAGGAAATTCTATTAATAGAAATTGTTGAACCCCTCGCTGGTTGAAAAATTCTAGAACCAAATCTCTAAAAAAAATTGCTTCCGTGCCTAGTGCTAATCTAGATGGCGGGATGTCCTTGAGGTGGTGTCGATTGTAAACTACTAGTATACGATGCGCCTTAAGAATACGATAAGTATTATGCTGTCATTTAATTGTTTATTGTTTCTACTTGGTTGAATAAAATTAGAATGATGCACCTCTCAATTCATTCAGGTACGCTCGAAATTTGTCTAGTTCGGTCACTCAGGGGATCGAGATGATTTTGTCCGACTTAATTTTGTCTGTTAATCGGCGTGTATGGCCCGTCGCCGACCGTCGTTGCAGCAGCTTCTTGTTTGGTGTTTTTGACTCTCTTCTCTTTAATTCTCCCATTTTTATATTCCTTTGACGTAGGCTGGTCTTTCACAGTTTATTAATTAATTAGACTGTGAGACTTAAATTAAAGACTAATCTTCCCCCCTCCATCCTACTCCGTTCACCGAGCCAAACGCACGAGTAATGTGAAGACTTTTCGGTGTTTGCATTCTAAAATCAAATTTTAGATGTATTTTTTTTGTTTGTTTTATAAATTGTCTAAATTAAACATTCGTTCCGCACGTAAATGTGTCTGATATTTTAGACAAGATTGAACTTACTTTTTGACGTGACAATTGACTTATTCGGTTTTAAAATTTATATATTATTATTATTATTATTATTATATAGAGAATAGATTAACATTTTAGGTTCCAAAGTTTCAATCTTTCCATGCGGGTTTATAGGGTTTAGGGTTTAGAGGGTTTAGGGTTTAGGGTTTAGAGGGTTTAGGGTTAGGGTTTATGGTTTAGAGGGTTTAGGGTTTAGGGTTTAGAGGGTTTAGGGTTAGGGTTTAGGGTTTAGAGGGTTTAGGGTTTAAGGTTTAGAGGGTTTACGGTTTACGGTTTAGGGTTTAAGGTTTAGGGTTTAGAGGGTTTAGGGTTTAGGGTTTAGAGGGTTTAGAGGGTTTAGGGTTTAGGGGTTTAGGGGTTTAGGGTTTAAAGGGTTTAGGGTTTATGGTCTAGGTTTTAGAGGGTTTAGGGTTTAGGGTTTAGGGTTTAGAGGGTTTAGGGTTTAGGGTTTAGGGTTTAGAGGGTTTAGGTTTTAGGGTTAGGGTTTAGGGTTTAGGGTTTAGAGGGTTTAGGGTTTAGAGTTTAGGGTTTAGGGTTTAGGGTTTAGAGGGTTTAGGGTTTAGGGTTTAGAGGGTTTAGGGTTTAAAGGGTTTAGGGTTTAGAGGGTTTAGAGGGTTTAGGGTTAGGGTTTAGAGGGTTTAGGGTTTAGAGGGTTTAGAGGGTTTATGGTTTAGAGGGTTTAGGGTTTAGGGTTTAGAGGGTTTAGAGGGTTTAGAGGGTTTAGGGTTTAGGGTTTAGAGGGTTCAGGGTTTAGAGGGTTCAGGGTTTAGGTTTAGGGTTTAGAGGGTTTAGATGGTGTAGATGGTTTAGGGTTTAGGGTTTAGGGTTTAGATGGTTTAGGGTGTAGGGTTTAGGGTTTAGAGGTTTGGATATAGGTTTGGGTTAGTTTTTTGGTTTGGTATTAATAAAATCTTGAATGTTGATTTAATTTTGATCTAATGGTTGAGATTGGTTCTTATGTTTGTATATTAATAAAAGTTTGTATATGAACCTCACCCTATATATATATATATATATATATTCTTACCTTCACTTTATCCTCCTTGCTAAATATTATTTTTATATTATTATTTCTTTCCTCATATTTAATATGCCTAAACAAAAATCCACTACCATTAATACCTTAAAATCAAAGGGAATTGATTAGGATCCCTCCAAATAGGCTCGTATATAAGATAGTCACCCTACTAGGATGTCTATTAGGATTAAGGAGCTTACCGATACATCCACTACCAGGGAGTCTACTCCACTTACTACAGAGAGTAGACGACCACCACATGATCCTAGACCTACTAGTCCTACCTTATCTAGTGATGCTCCCACCATTAGACCCTCTTTTTTATTGTCACGTAACATTGCGACTTTTCCTCCTTCTCTATTCTATTTTCAAACCATGGATGACTATCAATGCCAAGACAAAATTTTCCATGGGAAGAATCTTCTTATAAGGCGGTGTATTGATACCAACACTTGCACTAACCACTTTATATTTCCATTCATGTGGACTCTATTTGACCTTCATCTCCTTTCATTCTTTATGCTTTGTAATCATGTCCATACAGACTTGGTTCTCCTATTTTTTTCCAGTTTATTTGTCCATGTCCTCAAGTCTCCTCTCATCATACACATGCTAAGTGTTCCCATTATACATGATAATTCTAGATTATATAGGGTAAGAGGGATTTTGGGAGACATCAACATTGGGATGATATTCAATGAGTGGATTAAAACAAAGATACATGATATGATTATCACTAAGATAGATTATGTGCATGTAGGCACTGCCTATAACATCTCAATTTTATAAAAAATATTTACTATCATAATTAAGAATATTTATTTTTA
The DNA here is from genome assembly GCA_039764185.1 of Tamarix austromongolica. Classification (NCBI taxonomy): domain Eukaryota; kingdom Viridiplantae; phylum Streptophyta; class Magnoliopsida; order Caryophyllales; family Tamaricaceae; genus Tamarix; species Tamarix austromongolica. The sequence continues at coordinate 27,343,532 of CM077817.1, forward strand.
ATAAAATATTTTTACATCCCTTTAATTTGATTACTCTTTTAAAATTTTTTGTATTGATCATTTAAACCTTCTTTTGATTTCGAGTCTTGTATGCCTTTTTTTACCACTTTTGGCCATTTAACTTATTCCAAAGATTTATACCTTTATCATATTTGAAACTCTTGTATTTTTTTGAGTCTCCTATTCCTTTTCAAAATTTTAAATGGAGATTTCTGAAAAAAAAAAAAATACTATCCACTACCTTTCTTAACATTTACTTGTGTTTTAGCCATTAAATGAGCATTTTAGCTTACAAAAATTTACAAAAATTCATAAATACTTAGATTTTATAATATTTATGATAAATATGGATTATAATAGATTCTAACTTTTTCAATATTTTTTAGAGAATTTGTTTTCCATTTTAAGCATAATTAGCTCTTAAAACTAAACTTTCTCTAAACAAAACCTATCACAATTATCTTAATTGTATTCATATCTTCCTAAAATATCTAAATTAAAGTGGAAACTTCTTCCTGACCATTAAGGGAACTATTAAACCTAAAATAATTTTTTTAGATATTTTTAACATTGTTCTAATAATTCAAATGCTTACCCAAAAATTTATCTCATTCTTTTCCCATATGAATTTTCACCCACTTAATATCCCAAACATACCATTCTTTAATATGAATCCATTCTTTCATTCTTCCTTATTCGTTTTGATTTTTTACTTCTTTGTTCTTGATTTTTAGCTCTTTAATATCATTTTCAAAAAATTAAATGTTAAAAATAAAATAAATTGAATAGAAATCACTATAAGAACTTCCTTAATTTTGAGAAATTATTCCAAGGATGGGTAATCCATTCTATCCTTATCCCTAGCTTTTATTTGTTTTGTTTTGTATTTTTGAAAAGTTTTGATGGGGAAGGTTTTCAAGTGATGGGGAAGGGTTTATATTGGGACGATTTTTGCTTAATATTTGATGTAATGACTTTTTAAACTAAATTGTAACAAGAGTAGATATGTTTTGATGTGTTAGAATGCTTAAATGTGTTCTTATTAATGGCATTTGTTTTTCATATTTTGGGTCATTCAGCCTCTTGGCATAATTCTTTGTTTTGGTTTTTGTTATTAATTTTGATGATTCCAATGGATAATTTATTTTTTAGATTTAATTTCACACATTTAAATTCTTGATTTGGTTTAGTATAATTAAAGTGGTGATTAAATTAAATGTTAAGCAAGAATAAGGGGTATTTTTGTCATTTCACATCTATTTTGTGTGTTTGGTTGTTCTTTATAGTGTAATATGTTAATAATGTGTTTAATTAATAGTTTGAAAAGTTTGAGGAGTTAGATCATCATATGCTAAAAGTTATGTTATTTTTGGGATTTAAGGGTATTTTTGTCTTCTTACTTTAAACTCATTTTTATTTAATTTTTAACTTATATAATTATAATTATTTATTAAATTTGCTTAGTATTTAATTTCATAATTTTAGGAGTTAGTTTGCTATTTTATTCATGATTAATTATACTAAGCATATTAAAGGAATTTTAGTTATTTTACACCTAAATCACTTAATTAGGTATTTTAGAGTCAATAGTTGACCTTGATCATTGATGTGACTCTAAGAATAGTAAATTGATGGAAATAGTTATTTGATGGGAATAGTAAATCTCAATAATAGTGAAATTTCTTAATATTTAAATTTAGGCTTCTTAGCATATTTCTACGGAATCTTTGCTGCATAAATAGTATTTGATAAATAGTAATTTTTAATAAATTTGGTGTGTGGGATTAATTTGGGGTGTTAATTCTTAATACATCTAAAATTTTCTAACATTTTAAGTGTAAGACTAAGTTTGGGATTTAGGTGAGTAACCTTAGGATAACCTCTAAGGTAGGGTTTGTAGCAGGTGCACTACCAGTTATTATATGGTTGTACTATCAACGTATGTGTTACCGAAGACTCTTTCTACTCTATAGGTAACATATAGGTCCTATAGGGAGTATAGATATTTAATGTTAGAGTATTTCTTAGTGGATTTGGACAGTTTCCTTAGCTACAATGCTTTGTTGTAGCCATAGAGCTTCAACTTTGGCATGTTTCCCTTTCACATAAAATATAACTTGGTAGATTGTGTGATAACCTAATATGGATTAGAATAATTATTTGATCTCACATGTTTGTAGATTCAATCATTTTGGTGTTCATATTCATGTTTTAAGTGTTTATGTGATTTTAAAGTTTTAGGTGAATAGTAATAAATAGTGGATATTCATTAAGTATTCTATATTTTATGTAATAGTATGTTTTCTTATATTAATTTGCATTAACATGTTCTATATGTCTTATATTAATGCATGTTATTCGCTTTCAGTAGATTTAGTTTACTTAGTATGCTTATTGTACTGATTATATTCTTGTCGTTATATTTCATATGTTTTAGTAGAGGCTAACATCAATGAGGATGTCGCTGATTTTACAACGTTTGCAATGAGGGTTAGGGTTAGACTAACAGTTTTTGGTATACCTTATTGGTGTTATTTTTGGTATGTGGATACATATATTCTTCTTCCTCATTTTTGTTCCCTCTATTTTTGTATCTCTTTTATCTAGTGTTCTCATCCTTTTTGGATTTCTATTATATATATTGGTATGTTATTTCTCCTATTTGTATCTATATATATTTCTAGTGACTTATGGTAAATATTTTAGCCTTGTAGTTCATATAAGGAATGCAAGAAAGTTAGACTTATATGGAATGTGGTGCTAACACCTGTATTTTTTCATTTGCTTCCACGTTTTAAAATGAAAATTTTTAGTTCATAAAATTGAGGTATTACATTGTCAGCTCTTATTACTTGCTACAACTAAAGAGGATGCTCCATTACTTTATCTACTCCATCATCTTTCCTCAAGTTGGTTTAGAGGCAAACATAACTACTAAGGATTGGCATGGCATCAACCATTTCCTATTTGGTTCTCCTATGATATTTGACATTGATATCTCTAGACACATAACACATACAGTGGGCTATAGTCAAGCGACTTTGGAATATGAATCTTTCATTATGTGGACCCTAGATGATTTTGGTTTGTCATTCAGTGACTTTCTAACTACTCCACTACATCTCCAAAATAATTTAGATATCTTTAATGAGGTTACACTTAGACATATTCAATATGAGATGAGAGATGATGGGATAATGATGGTCCTCATAGGCAGGCTAGAGATACACTACTTCACACTAATAGGATATAAGCTACTCAGAGACTACATCATTAGCCAAGAGTTGAAGATGACATCCCTTTGCCATATGATGACCCGATTGCATCTTTTAACGTCCCTTTATCAGGTGGTGTAGAATCATCTATATATGTACTTTCCTCATTTTTCAAACCTTCAATGACTATTACTTTGGGAAGAGTGACAATATCTAACACCTAAGACTTTCTTGTACTGATATATTCTATCTTAGGCACTAGACTATTTGCTCTAGAGTTTGATGTGTGTGCTCTTTGTTCTTAGTTTCATCCACAATTTGTGCCACATCATTAAGGTCTACCATAGCCATACATGGATACAGATAGAGGCATTTGGGTTGCTAATGCTAAGATTAGTGAGGACATTGTTGCTATAGATACCAAGACTAATCCTCCACTTATTAATGATCCCATCCTATCAGATTCCATTATAGATAAGTCATTAATATAGGCTACTCAGGCTGATTTTGAGAATATTAAGAATGAGGACTTGGACAACCTATCACCACTACACTTTGTCACATCCCTACCATTTAACCTACCTTCCACATCTATCATAATTACCTCTTATATTGATCCAAACTCAATATAGTTTGAATGAACTCTAAATATAAGATATTATTTTGATGATAAAATGTACATAGATGTCTATTATTTTCATTATCACAATGTACTATCTCATCTCATGTACTTTTTTATATTATGAGGTGATTTGAATCGCTTAAACTCTATTTATCCAACATTATACTCATTTAATCTAATTTGTAATAACACTTCTATATGAGTCAATCAATGTATATTATCTCACTTGTACTAAGATGCACATTCTCAGAGGGAGATAACTCCAAATTCTAAAAAAAAATTGTGCTATTTCTCACATGTGTCATATTATTCACTTGTTTAAGGGGAGATTTCCATTGTATTTGGTATTGTTATCTCCTTTGTGTGCAAGCTGCTCGATTATCACCTTTTGTTGATGAAAAAAGGGTGAGAGAAATCTAATACTCATTTTTAAAGTTGTAAATGATAGGGAATAAAGTTCTAATCTTTTCACTTTCAATTCTATCATTATTCTACTTATATTTACACTTTTTTTTGTCATCATAAGAAAAAGGGGGAGATTATTGACTTCCTAGGTCAATCAATGTCTTAATCTTTGTTTAAATAATAACATATGTGTTCAAGGTGTTATCCTATTTTCCAAAGTGTGTATGAATTACATTGAATAATAAGGATGTTAAACCACACTTATAAAAAACCAATCATTAATCTACTCATATTTACACTTTTTTGTTTGTCATCATAAGAAAAGGGGGAGATTGTTAATTTCCTAAGTCAATCAATGCCTTACTATTTGTTTGAATAATAAAAAATGTGTTCAAGGGGTTAGCCTATTTGCCAAAGTGTGTATGAATTACATTGAACAATAAGGATGTTAAACCACACTTATAAAAATCCAATCCGTAAGTGTAAAAGGCTCAAAAGAACAATCAAGTCTTAGAGTGCACTTAATCAAATTTCTCTCTAGTGAAACATTTAAAATAGAATTCAAATTTCAAAGTATAAGAGAAAAGTGGATTAAGATACCGAGACTCAAGATCTAAAGGTATATACTTTAAGTCTTAGGTTATCTTATAAGATTGTGTGAACATCAACACTTTTGAATTTAATCTCTTGAGCTTCTAAAACCTTCTATAGAATTTATTTGATATGAATTATTTGTTTTTTTAAATCCCAAATATTTTTCAAAGTTTTTACAATATCTTGGTTCCATTTGGAACCATTTAACAAGTTTTGCAACCAATTGATTGGAATATGTTATCAAAACTAGGACATTAAACCTTAAAAAAAATCTCAAAACTGATTGATTGTGATCTTAAATTCTAATAAAAATGGTTTTGGCTTTTTTCAAAACTTCAAAGTTTACTCAAACCTATCGTCTAGTTCTTGAAACAAACTGACTAGTTTGACTAACCACGTTATGGCTTCAACTCCTATAGAAACACATTTTGCCTCTATTTGGACACTTTAATAGGTTTCATTAAACTGATTGACTAGTTTAGGTAATTAGGATATGGATTATGATAAAATTCAAAAAAAATTTTTTTTACCCTAGGACTAAAGTGATCTAATGATTTGAGCAAGCACATCAACTAGTTAACATGACACATCACCAAGTTTGCCAAATTGCTAGACTATTCTTATATGTTTATAGAACCAAAAATTTATAGCATGAAACCGATTGGTTGATTCCAATAACTAATCAACGAGTTTATGCAAGGGTAACATTTTCCAATTAGGTCTAAACATAATCCTTTAATTGGTTATACCAACCAATAGACTTGTTAAGGTAACCAATTGAATAATTCTTTGAATTGATTGACTGGTTAGTATTAAATATTGAAAATTCTACCCATTACTCACTCAATAGATATACATTTTTACTCTAATGTCAAAAATTTTGGTTAATAGTATAATTCATTTATGGGGCATAATACAAAAAAAAAAAACTTTTCAACTCTCATTAATTATATAATTACCTCTTTTCTCTCTCTTGCAGTTAGTTCTCAACATTACAATTGTATATTCTAATTTTTGCTAAGATATTTTCAAAAGTGCTCTTACTCACTCTATTTAGATAACATTAGAATGTTTATTGTAACATCTATTCTTTCTTACTAGATTACATTCACAAATTTCTCTTACACTTTCATACTTGCATCATTTGTGAGATAATTTGTAATCAACCACAATACTCTTCAAAACTTATTATTATTATAGGTTGTGTTACCTAGCATTTTTAGAAGAATTATTGAATTTTTAGATCCATAAACCTAGAGAGGATAATTATTTTATGTTTTAAACCATATTCAACGGGTTATTAAGATTATAGGCTCACAAAGTAAGAGAGTAGCGATCATTAATAAACACATGGGAGGTTCAAAATTTAAAAGGAAAAACCTTTTCGTAGTATATATAGAGTAAGTTAATTCTCGAACCACTATAAATTTTGTGTCAAATTTTAAATTTTCCATTATTGTTTATAATAACTATATTCATCTCTTATAGGCTTCTTTCCTAATTTTTATACAACCAACCACTCATATATGACAACTTGAGAGTAATCGGTTACCTTTGTTATGCTAAAAACTTGAAGCCCCACCTTGACAAACTTGAGCTTTGAGGGCTTAAATATGTTCTCCTTAGCTATCCTTTTGGTTTAAAAAAAAGCTACAAGCACTATGATCTTAATACAAGCTCAATCTTTACTATAAATATGTGATATTCTATGAAGACACATTTCCCTTCCATGTTTCTAGGCTACCAATGTTCCAATGCCATTATTTTGTGATTGTCCACAAATATACCCTAATCCACTAGATTGTAATGATTTTAACGATCTACCACTTCCATCATCCATAGTTGACCATGTAGATTCATCGTTTCCACATTTTGGTCATCCTTTTGTGTCATTATCAAAACATCAACGGCCACAACCATTATTAAATCCTTCTTCCAGTCACATACCATCACTTTCTATGAAGAAATATAGTAAAATAATACATCCACATTCTTAGTTACATGATTACATATGTAATGATATCATCCTTTGAATTCATCTCATATTCATATTATTCTTCTTGATATTTTTAACTCTTATTTCCTCATTTTATCCTTAAATGATTGTATTTTTCTCGTAATAATATTACATATGTAGCACATGTGCATATTATTTTCAAACCTAATCATTTTGATAAATTCCATGTAAAGGGAGTTTAATTCTATTGAATAAAACCACACTTGTGAGGTTAAAAATTTTCCTAAGGATAAATAATTTGATGGTGGAAAATGGGTTTATAATGTGAAATTTAACCTAGATGGTAGCGTGGATAGATACAAGGATAGATTGGGTTTTGGGAGGGATTATTATGAGGTATTCTCCCCTTTTGTCAAGCTACTTATATTTTTTGTACTCACTACCCTTGGCTTGGTCATTGTTCTAATTTGACATAAATAATGCCTCTCTGCACAACTAATTACAAGATGATGTATGTATGGAGGCACTAGAAGGGTATTATGTTTCACCTATCATGGTTTGTAAGCTTAAAAGGTCACTTTATGATCTTAAGTAAGCCTCAAGATAGTGGAACTATAAGTTACCCTTATTTCTTCAAAGGCACAACGTTATTCAATCAATACATGATTACTCTTTGTTTATTAGGTTGAAAAACCAAAATATACCTATGGCCTTAGTGTATGTGGATGCCAATCTTATTACTGGGGGTGATGAGCTGGGCATCAAATCGTTGAAATGTGAATTTTATCATGCCTTTTTTTTAATATTAAATATTTAATTAAAAGAAAAAATTATGTACATATGAGAGTGGAAAAATCATCAATAATATGAAAATGGCTATAGAACGTTTCGTCCCTAGACTTATAGATACATCTAAAACTTGTAGCCATTGCTATGGAATTATCAAGAGCATTCCTATGGACTATTTTTTCTGAAATAACACATACTTTCTTTCTTTCAAAATTTCATAAACTACTATAACAAGAAGACCATAAATAATTTTAACATGTAGTTTACTTCTCCCATGCACTAAGCTTGCAGTTATTAAGATCCCTTGTTAATTAGATAACACCAACCTTTATTATGTATTCACTATGAAGTAACTTATTGTTGCTAAATATCTCCTTGGTATGGAGATTGGTAGAAATGAGATAAACATTCATCTCACATAATGAAAATATATCATGGTCATTCTCTAAGATGTAACCGATACTATTTACAAGTAAACCAAATTTCCTCTTCTTTGTGGCCTTAAAATCAATAATAAAGATGGATCTATCTTATATCTTCTTGATATTTATCATTTATTAGTTGGTAATTTGCTCTATTTAACTCTAACTAGACCAAAAATATCCTATGGTGTACACCATCTTGGCTATCTCCTTTAGTAGCCATGAATCCATCATATGTTATCACTCATACATGCCTTCAAGTATATATCTTATACTCTCAGCTTGGGTTTATTTTATGCTATTGATTTTTAGCTAGACCTTATAGCCTATTATGATGTTGATTGGGGTAGTTGTACCACTATAATATGCTATCTTTCAACCTATTGTGTTTTTTAAGCCCTTCCTTAATCTCTTAAGAGACTAAAAAGAAAGAAACCATGGTAAGATCTTTAGCTAAAGGGGATAATAGATCAATGGCAATTGTTATAGCTAAATTGTTGTGTCTTAGTTATCTTCTCTAAAACTTAAATGTTTCTTTAATGCTTTATATCCCCTTTATAGTGACCATAAGGTATCTCTCACATAATAGCCAATCCCATTTTTCATGAGAAAATGAAACATTTGGATTATGACTGACATTTAAATAACAACAAAGTTCAAAATGTTTTCTCTAGATTGTTCATATTTGCACTCAACACCATTCGAATAACCTTCTCACTAAGACCCTTAGTGAAGATATATTTAATAATTTTGTTCAAGGATTATATTGTATTTTCCTTCTCTAATTCCACCTTGAAGTAGAGGTGTGAATATATATCCAATCCTAATTAAAATATTGCTAACTCATTTATCTAGCTCACTATGTATATCATTATATATGATTAGTAAATAGGGAATATTCCCAATTTGGTAGTCTAGTTTGTTATATACTCATGAGATATTTTTAAGCTCACAACCTTATATTATTAGCAACTCATATGAAATAAAATTACCTAAATATAGTTGGTATATTTGATCATAATATTAAAGTTTGGAGAAATATAATGATTATTTTCTTCTACTCCTTCTATTTCTTTCTGCCACTAAAAATTCTTTGATATCTTGATAAATGATCATAACTGGTGTAGATTTAGTACATCATGAGTGAATAATTATAATTTCTTACTCCACCGATCATATCAAAAAATAATTTATCCTTCATTTCTATAAGAAGATCATCATAGAAGTGTAATCCATTTCTAATTTCATGGAATATGTGCACTGTCTCATCTAGAATCCCTCTATAAGAATGTAATACAAGTGACAATGTAAATGTGCACTTGAGATTTTTGCAATCCTCCATTATAGGGGGTAAATCTTATAGATTCACATTACAATCCTGCTGGATTTGTATAGTAACTATATAATCACAACAAAACACTATCTATTCATATTCTCTTCTACTTGTTCTATGGAGGCTATACAATTATCCTCACAATTTTGTTACAAGTATTGTATCAATTCCTAGGTTAGTAATAAAGCCAAATAACAACTACCCTAAATGATCTTTTTCTACTCCAAGAATGATAATGTATTTAGGGTTTGATAATGAACTTCGATCCACATTTATTTGATTGATATCCCTTAAAGAATGTTTCTAGTTGAGAGCACATGGGTTCCTTCTACAATGTGGCCTACACATGCTTTTAACAAAATGCCTAGTCCCATAATCCTAATGGAAAAAAAAATCACAAATCTACATAGCCACTCACTCTTTGGGTATATTAGCATCAATGAGTCTTTTATTCCTCCTAACTAGATATTAAACATATAGTTGGGAACCATAAGTACCACATAGGGCTCATCAACTTTTTTTTTTATCTTCCCTTTATTGCTTTCAAACTAGTGAGATAGATTAGAGTGGAAGAAAGTGCACTTTTTAACTAGATCATGACAAGCCTCGCATGTTGATTCCATGGTAAGCCCTATGTGCATTCTATTCATATTAGTTAACAACTTATCATGGATCAACAACCAACTAGAGAACATTATCCTTCTCCTTAGCTTTTAATTTCCATAGATGTTTCCAACTCAAAGAGTATGGTGTAGGATCATTATGAACTTAAGTGTATGTAATTTTAGTGGAAATGATCCAACTGTTGTAAGTCCCCATGTTGAAACATTATCCAATGTGTACATTAGATTAATGTACACCACCATTATCTTATCGAGCTTGTATAGTGGCAAGAAGCATTGAAACTCTACATAATTCCTCCCATCTTCTTTCACATAGTCCCTTACTATCCCCAATAATTATTCTAATGGGATATTGACACCAATTGAGTTAATTAAATTCTTAGGTATTATCCACCATTCACTTTGAAACTTAGTTCGAAGGCCCGATCTTGACATTCACTTCACACGTCTTCTAATATAATTAAAAATAGATCACAAAAAATAAGAAGAAACTCACATAATACAAATATCCAAGATGTAGTTATTGGTTAAGTAATTTTTATGAAAAAATTTAAAAAAAATACCCAAAGCACGCCTTTTTATGTAAATCTACCCTATAATATAATTCCATACATCACAATCCCAAACCTCGGTGGTCCTTACTATGGTATAACATATTCTAGGTAGCTATATACATCATAATTCCAAACCAATTATGCAACGTATAATTAGTAGAAGTGGGGTTAATGCGAAAGGGTATAGAAGGTGGTTGAGGAAATAAAATTGCTATATATAGTGCATCACATTAGGAGTAGTGTATAGCTAAAAATTTTATTTTAGAACTGTCATCTACACCTTTCTAGGATTTTTTTTCCTTTTTTTCCAATTTTGTAGGGTATAGGCATTAGATTTGGGTTAAAACTATGATCCATACATATCTCTATCCTTTTTTTTTTCTTTCATCCTTCACTTTTAACATCATAGAATTTTTACTTTAGAGATTTACTCAAGACACAAAAGACCGAGAGAGTTTTAGTGGCATGAAGAGCTTCCTTTAATGGTGCCACTACAAAATATCTTCTTCGATCACTAACACCCTTTTGTTTTTCACTTTTACCATTTCCATCCATCTTTCTACTTGAAGTATGCCTTTTCTATTTCATTCTTGCTTAACTTTTACATAAAGTACTTAATTTCTAAATTCTTAAGTAACTTAGTTTAATAAAAATGTGCCGACTCAAATTTGCTTTTTAATATATTTTATACCATTAGAAGTTGATTGGAGATACTTGATTATTGTAATTGCTTGTAGAATGTTTTAGTCATTATGTTTTACATGTTCTATGGTGCATGTGGGTTTGCATGATCGGGATTATATGTGTTTTCTAGTTTTTTACTTATCTAGAGGACACAATTAATTACAAAGAAATTGATAACTTTATGTATAAAATAATTTCAAAATGTGGTTAAGAGAATCTAAGTGTTGACATTTTACTTGCTTGCTATTGTTTAGAGAAGTTATCGTTGTAAGAATGCTTGTAGGCCTATATGTTTATTTGATGGTTTCATGTAGGTATGAATTCTAATGGTCATGAAGATAATGGAGAAGGGTAACAGAAAGAGATAAAATGTTATAATGTGAAAATTTACAAGGTCAAGAGTTTAAAAAAATATCCGGGTAAAACTATCATCTAGATAACATGAATCTACGCCTAAAACCGTGGTACAAAGAAATTACTCCTCCGTATATATAGCATCAAAGGTTGCAAATTCATCCACCTGGTCCTCATCAACCTACACATGTACATCTAGGTCGTCTACTCATTAGATTGTGTAGTATCCATAAAATGGATGATTAGTACACTATATACTAAGTAAGGTAACGGTACAATCAAGTAGGGTTACAAGAATTATCATAATAAAATCATATATGCATAAATCAAAGAATGCTAGATAATTACTAATTCTAGGTCTTTTATTAGATAAACCATATTCTAATCTTGTATTTACGTTGAGTTAAGGGACCCTACTATTCTTAAACCTGTGGAATAGTATGAAATAACTCACAGGGATAATACACTTGAGCTACTATTATTATCTGGTGGAATGAAGCCAACACCTCTCAGAGAAAAATACTATTAAGCCACTATTATTAAATCGGTGGAATGGTCTGAATCACTTTTTAGGGACAACACACTTGAGCTACTATTATTATCATGTGGAATGGACTCAACACCTCAGTCTTGACTCACGCAGTCTTCCATTTTAAATGATTAGTATCTTTCCATTTATACTTTATCTCTTAATTGTATTTTCATTCACATTGAGTACTCGGGCCCCACTATTCTTAATTTGATGGAACGGACTGAAGCACCTCTGAGGAACCACACACCTGAGCCATTATCATTATCCGGTGGAACGAACACATACAAACACCTTGGCCCGACTCATGTCAACTTTCACTTTAAATGATTAGTACCTTATTTAGAGTTGATTGTATATTATCATGCTGAACTCTTATAAATATGCAAGACATAGAATTGAACAACATAAGTACTACCACGTAATTATCCTCAAATGATCATAATACCCTCAAGGGTGGTCAAGACAACCGTATTCTCCTAAAGCCTTATGAAACCCAAAACATATACATTTCCAATCATTATCCGAAGTACATATCTTTAGTTTTCTATAGATATTCTGTATCCAAAATTATATCCAAATGCAAACTTACTTAATTTCATTACTCTTAAGAATATCATTTCACAACATTTTCATAAATAAATTATTCAATACAACATACTCAACACAAAGGCACATAAAAAATACATATGTCACATAAATCTCTTACTACAACATATATCCTTACCAAAAAATACACTAGGCTCTATGCACGTAAATCCTAGACCTCATCTGAGATCACTAGAATATCACCTATGAAAAATAAGATAAAATATGACTAGGATTGAAGATTAAAATTGAGGGAAAATTTAAGGTAGAGGAGGGTAAAAATGGAAATAAGTGGAGTTAAATGGAAGCTTGAATTATATGAAAGTGTATAACAATGTGTTATGGAGCTATGGTTAAATTTTGGTGGTATTTAGACAAGGTTTGGGGTGAAAATAGGGGTGCACGGCTAAAAATAAAAAGTTGCACAGATGTGTAGTAGGCACTGCAGCTTTTGGTCGAGAGAAAATATGATGCATGGACAGGCAATGCAAGAGTTGCATGGCTGTGTAGCACCATATTGAGAGGAGAAAAGACGTACAATCAGGTAATGGGAAAGTTGCATGGCTGTGTTGCAGCGATGCACAACAGGCTGAGAGAAAAAAAGATGCACGGCCAAGTAGTGTAAAGGTTACATGGCTGTATAACAGGATATTTTAAGTGTTGTATGGTTGTGTAGTAGGCGGTGCATAGGACATACACTCTACAAAACTGTGACAAATGAGGGAAAGAAGAAGGGAAAAAGGCGGGGGTTAGCAGTGATGGCCAGCAACAGTGAGGGGGAAGGTTGGGGTGACCTTGGTGATTGGTCCATAGGCTAAAGGGTGGCAAGTGGTAGCCGAGATGGTGCACGATGGTGGATTGGGTGGTGTGAAGGCTAAAAATAGAAAAATAAGGAGGAAGAAGAAGAAGAAAAGAGAAGGAAGAAAGGAGTGGGATGAGGGAGCTCGGGCAATGGATTTTTGACATAGAAAGGATAAATTAAATGCCAAACAAAGAGAAAAGAAGGAGAGTATGGTATATATATATCATGATGCATGTGTGTGTGTATGGTGTGAATTAGGCTAATGAAAATAGAGGGGAAGGAGACATGCAACGGGTGTGTGGGGCCATGGTGCAGATTAATAGGGTAATAGGGGAAGTGATGGCTGAGTGCTGTGATGAAAAATGTAGGTGATGGTAATAGTTATAAGTGTGGGTTATGTAAGGATGAGGAAGAAGAAGAAGAGATGGTAGGGGAGGTGATGGTGGTGTCGGTCGGTAGAGATGGAATGAGAAGAAGGAAGAAGATAGGCAAGAGGGATGATGATGATGGTCAATGAGGGTGGCAGGGTGATGATAAGAGGATGTATGTGGGAGGCAGGGTGATGGTGTCATGGTGCAAAGCCAAAGAACTCCTTCACATTATAAGGAAAAATGGTGCAGGAGAAGAAGAAAAAACAAATAAAAGAAAAAGGAAGAAGAGCTTAGGGGTTAGGATTAGCGAAAATTTTAGCTGGTTATGATTTTGGTCTATGAATTACATTTTATCAAAGTCAAGGTTTCGAATTCGGTTAAAGTTTTAGGACTAAGAAATTAAGTTAAAGATAAAAATATTATTTCTTGAGATTAGAATCAAATTAGGACATTAATGACACGGGATTAGACTAAGTAAAATTTTGAGGTATTACAGTAATAATGTAGTTCATTACTTACTAATAATATATATTGAATTTCTTTGTAGTTGAGTGTGGATGTGCCAAAACAATGTAAGAAGGTTCTACTTTAGAAGTTTGCCAAGTCTTGGAAACATGTTAAGTGTGAATTGGTTGAAAAATACACAATTACACTAGATGGCACCTTTCAATCAAAACCTCCATCAAATTATATGTATGTGATCAATTTAGATATTTAGGTTGAGTCTGTACAGTATCAAGATTTAAAATAATATAAGGTATGTAAATAATCATAATATATATATTGATAAGAACTTAATGACTTTGAATTTGAACCGGTAGATCAAAAGTTAATTATTGATATCAAAATCCTACTACATGTGAGAAAACTACCTATCTTAGAAAGTGGAAAATACCCTCACCAAGTGGAGAATATTTTTATAAGAGACTCATAAAACTATTTCAATTCTAGAAAAAGAGTTGGTGAAATTGTTATAAATATGGTGTGTTTATATTTTAGGTTAGGGTACTATCCTCATTAAGTGGTGGGAACTATTATTAGTAGGTGGAGGAAACTACTGTAAGTAGTTCAAGGAACTATATTATTTGAGTGTTTGAATAACATACGGTGGTATTTCTATAGATATCATGAATTTATATTTTAGATTAGAAAACTACTATTAGTAGGTGCTAGAAACTACCCTTGATGACTTGAGAAAATTTCTACAAGTAGCTCAAGAAACTAAAGGATTATCAGTTTTCTGCATAAGTGATGGTTTTATAAAAAAAAATGCTTATTATCATACCTTGATTTTCTATATAATTTTTTTTATTGTGATGGAAGAGGAGACCATATGGGAAAAAATGTATGGAAGAATTTATACCCTTATAAAAACTCATGCATTGGTAATAAGACTTTCAAAAGGGAGTTGCTAAGAAATAAAAAATATTATAAATTTTTGTTCAAGTTAGTATTGTATTAATTAAATTGATCTTTGAATTAATGTTATTGGAGGACACACATTAAATAAAGTGCATAAAAGGATCATTGATATGAATCCTAAAAATTTATACTTGATAAATTTTGATAATTGCAGTGAATTATTTACTTACAATTGTTTGTCTTATTTGTGTGGTTAAATAGGAGATCAATGCAGCACATGGGCTCTATGGATTTTTGGCTGCAATTGATGGAGTATGTAGATTATGTAATTTTTTGTTAATTATGTGTAATCCCATATGATGCATTCGCCGGTCGAATTGGCTAATGGAAATTAGGTCGGTTGTATAATCCGCCACCCGGTCCATAATTATGGATTAGTTGGATTGTGGATTAATTAATCCTTAATAGCCATGATTAGCTAGAGTTAATTTAGCTGATGGGAATTAATGTCTAAACATTATCTTGTAATTGGGGGAGTTTCTTTTGTTGCGTTTCTTGGGCTGGTCGAATATATATCTTCGGCCCAATTTTTGTCAACCATTCCCATTTGTATCACTGGGCTGTGATGGCATCTGGGCTGTATGTGTGTGTATTTTTATACGGTTTGTATGCTTATATAAATAGGACATATACGTTGTAATATGCAGATAATTTTTGGACGAAATACGATTCTTGATTTATCTCCATCTTTCTCTCTCACGACTTGTCTCTCTCGGCGAACCTCTCACTCGCTCTTCTCCTCTGTGCCTACTCTCTATCTTTGATTGATCTTGATCATTATTTCTTTCGATTTCAGTTGCCGTTGTAAAACTGTGCCTCTGAATCTTTGGATCTTCCTTTGGGAGTTTTCCTTAGGCTGAATCCGGCGAATTGAACCTTGCGCTCGATTAATTTCTCAATCCTTTTGTGAGACACTAACAGGTTTCCATCATTTGGTATCAGAGCCTTGATTATTCGAGTGCTCGTAGTTTAATTGTTACTGCTAAGTTCTTTTTCAATTTTTGGTTCGATATCTGTTGTTTTCGCTAATTCTACTTTGAGGTGTGAAATGTTAGGGTTTGCAAACAACGAAGGCCGTATCAATTTCCGACGTTCTTAAACTGGCGATTGAAGTATTTTTGTCCGCTGTTTCGAAGTTCCCAAAAGAAACCCTAAGCGACCTAGGGTTTGGTCGAGAATTTGAATCTTGATTGACTTTGTGAGAAATTGTTGTTGGTAACCTCGATTCGTAATTTTCTTGTTAGATACTACTGTCTGCTATAATTAATTTCCAATTTCTTCGCAATATTACTTGTTCGTTGATAAGTATTCAGGTGAAATAACCGGCAAACCTTTTGGTTTCGAGAAAAGGGTAAGGCCTCCAAGAAGAGGGGTCCCCTAAATAAGTGGATTATTTGCTTAAGCAGTCGCGGTAATATCGTTCCCTTTCACTTATTCACCTTTGTCAAATTATTATTGGCTAGGACAAGTCTGAATAAGCTGTACTATTGCTATATCTGTTAATCATTGATACTACGACACTTCTTGTAATTAGTCTGTGTGTTCTGTTTGTCTGAAGTTATTAAATAAATTGATTCTGTTAATTAATTGCTGCTGTGTTAGTTGTTTAAGTCAAAAGAAGTTCATTATGTCTAACAATGGACAGTCTGTTAACCAATCTATTTCCAGTAATGATCTATTAGAAACTCTTAGGACTTTTCAATAACAAATGACTTCTCAATTTGCTATATTATCTGCTAATTTAGAACAAAGACTAGGAGAATAGGAAATAAGAATTAATGAATTACAACATAACAGAGTTGAAACTAACCAAGCAGGAGTATTAGGAAGGGCTCCTATGGACCCTAGGATTAGAATTCCACCCATAGCTAATTTAGAAGAGCTGGAAGATCAAGTCTCTAATAATAGCGATAGGATGCCTAGGCAAAACAATAGTCAAGATAGGGAATTAGAGTTCATTGATAGGAATTTAAATAATCTTAAGCTTAGTATACCTGGGTTCAATGGCAGGAATGACCCTGATTATTATTTTGAGTGGGAAAGGAAAATAGAACTAGTGTTTGAGTGTCATAATTATTCTGAGGAAAAGAAAATTAAGGTAGTTGTATTAGAATTTACTGAGTATGCTTCCTCTTGGTATCATAATTTGGTGTTAACTAGACGTAGGTGTGGGGAACCACCTATACAGACTTGGACATAATTTAAAACTTTAATGAGGAAAAGGTTTGTGCCAAGTTACTATTATAGGGAATTACATAAGAGATTACAAACAATTAGTCAAGGAGTGAGGACAGTGGATGATTACTATAAGGAATTAGAGGTTTTGATTATTAAGACAGGAGTTATTGAGGATGACGATGCTACCATGGCTAGGTTCATGAGTGGATTAAATTCGGAGATAGCTGATAAAGTAGAATTATATCCTTATGGGACTTTAAATGAGATGGTAAATATAGCTACTAAGATAGAGATTCAATTAAGGAAGTCTAGACAATATAAACCCCCTGGGATTGGGTTTAAGAATACAGTAAGGAGAAACTTTGGGGGAACTACTTCTGAAAACTGGAATAATACTAGTAAGGTTGAATCTAAAGGTAGGAATAATGAAGTTAAGGTAGGAAATAAGTTTGAAAAGGGTAAGAATGTGATGACAAACCCTGTGAATGGACCAAACAGAACTAGGGATATTAAATGTTTTAGATGTGGAGGATTGGGACATATAGCTTCTGAGTGTCCAAACAAGAGAAACATTTTAATTAGAGAATCTGGAGACATAGAATATGAATCTGAAGAAGAAGATGAAGAGGTTAGTGTAGTCAAAGAAGATGATAGTGATCTAGAAGAAGAAATAGAATTGCCAGTGAGTAGGGATCTTTTTGTAGTACGTAGGGCTTTAAACAGTAATAAATTACCCGATTCTAATGCTATACAGAGAGAAAATATATTTCATACTAGGTGTTTAATTGATGATAAATGCTTTAACATGGCTATAGACAGTGGTAGTTGTATTAATGCTGCTAGTACTCTGTTAGTGTCTAAATTAGGTTTAACAACTACTAAACATCCAAAACCATATAGATTGCAATGGCTTAATGAGTTGGGAGATGTCAAAGTTAGTCAACAAGTTTTAGTAAATTAAAAATTAGGAAAATATGAAGATTCTGTTTTATGTGATATAGTTCCTATGCATGCTACTCACTTGTTGTTAGGTAGGCCTTGGCAATATGATAGAAGAGTAATGCATGATGGTTATAAGAATAGATATACAGTACAGAAGGATGATAGGAAGATTATCTTAGCACCTATGACTCCAAAAGAGATATTTGAGGATCAAATTAAAATTAAGTCTGATTATAAGGAGTTATCTAAACCTAGTTTGGAGAATGATATTAGTTCAAAGGACATAAAAGGAACATCTGGGTTTTATGCTAAAAGTAAGGATGTAGGGAAAGCAATGAAAATAAATGCCAATGTGTATTTAATGGTTTATAAGGAATGTTATGAGTGTCAGTTAGGAATAAGTGGAGAAATACCTAGTACAGTAAAACAATTATTGGGAGAATATAGTGAATTGTTTCCTGAGGACATTCCTAGTGGATTACCTCCATTGAGGGGAATAGAACATCAAATAGATTTTATTCCAGGAGCTGTTATACCAAACAGTCATGCTTATAGGGCTAATCCTGAGGAAGTTAAGGAATTAAAAAGACAGGTCTTTGAATTGTTAAGTAAGGGATACATTAAGGAATCTATGAGCCCTTGTGTAGTACCAGTGTTATTAGTGCCTAAAAAGGATGGTAGTTGGAGGATGTGTGTGGATAGCAGGGCAGTAAATAAGATAACTATAAAGTATAGATATCCTATACCTAGGCTTGATGAAATGTTGGATCAACTGCATGGTGCTGTTATATTTTCAAAAATAGATTAAAAAAGTGGATATCATCAAATTAGGATGAAACTAGGAGATGTGTGGAAGATAGCTTTTAAAACTAATTTTGGATTATATGAATGGTTAGTGATGCCTTTTGGGTTATCAAATGCTCCTAGTACTTTTATGAGACTTATGAACTATGTTTTGAGGGAGTTTATTGGAAAATTTGTGGTTGTTTATTTTGATGACATACTTATATATAGTAAGTCTTTAGAGGAACACTTGAAACACTTAAGGATTATTTTGAATGTGTTTAAGACAGAACATCTTTATGCTAATTTAACTAAGTCTAGATTTTGTCTGGAAAATGTGGTTTTCTTAGGATTTGTGGTAGGAAAATATGGTATATTTGTGGATGAAGATAAGATTAAAGCTATTCAAGAATGGCCTGTGCCAAAGAGTGTGACTGAAGTAAGAAGTTTTCATGGGTTTTGTTCTTTCTACAGGAGGTTTGTTAGGAATTTTAGTACTATATTTGCTCCCTTGACTGCCATAACAAAGAAGGATAATGGGTTTAGGTGGGGTTTAGAACAGCAAAAATCTTTTGAAACACTTAAGACTAAATTAACCCAAGCACCTGTGCTGAGCCTTCCTGACTTTGAAAAGATGTTTAAATTAGATTGTGATGATTTAGGGTTAGGAATAGGGGCTGTACTTTCTCAAGAGGGCAAACCAATCGCTTATTTTAGTGAAAAGTTGAATGGTAGTACTTTGAATTATTCAACTTATGAAAAGGAATTGTATGCTTTAGTAAGGGCTTTAGAAATTTGGCAACATTACTTGTGGCATAGAGAATTTGTAATTAATACTGATCAGGAAGCTATTAAGTATTTAAAAAGTCAATCAAAGTTAAATAGAAGACAAGGTAGATGGATAGAGTTTATTGAAAGTTTTCCTTACATGATTAAGTATAAGAAAGGAAGTGATAATGTAGTTGCAGATGCCCTATCTAGGAGGTATGCCTTATTAAATGCTGTTGATACTACTTTGTTAGGTTTTTCCAGTATTAAATTGTTATACTTAGAAGATCTTGATTTTAAAGAAATTTATAAAAAGTGTGAAGTTTCTACATAAGGAAATTATTTTATTAATGAAGGTTATTTGTTTAGGGAAAATAGGTTATGTATTCCTGCATGTTCTTACAAAGGTTTATTAATTCAAGAAGCTCATAGTGGTGGGTTAATGGCACATCTAGGATCTCAGAAAACTTTAGATGTTTTAACTGATCATTTTTATTGGCCTCACATGAAAAAAGATGTTTTAAAATATTGTGTCAATTGTATTGCTTGTAGGCAGGCTAAAACTACTTCAAAACCATTTGGTTTATATACTCCCTTACCTGTATCTAACCACCCTTGGGTTGATGTTTCTTTGGATTTTATTTTAGGATTACCTAGGACTAATAGAGCTAAGGATTCAATAATGGTTGTAGTAGATAGGTTTAGTAAAATGGCTCATTTTATACCTTGTAATAAAACAAATGATGCTGTGGCTGTGGCTGAATTATTTTTTTCTAATGTAGTTAAATTGCATGGCATTCCTAAGACTATAGTTTCAAATAGAGATGTTAAATTTTTGAGTCATTTCTGGAAAGTTTTGTGGGGAAAATTAGGAACTAAGTTATTGTTTTCTACAACTTGTCACCCTCAAACTGATGGACAAACTAAGGTAGTAAATAGAACATTAGGTAATATGTTAAGGGCTGTCCTTGGAAAGAATTTTAAACAATGGGAATATGTCTTACCTCAGGTAGAGTTTGCTTATAATAGGAATTTGCATTCTACAACTAATAAAACTCCATTTGAAATTGTGTATGGTTTTAATCCTTTAACTCCTTTAGACTTAAGTCCTTTACCTCATGATGAATTGCAAAATTTTGATGCTGAATCTAGAGCTAATAATATGAAAAACTTACATGAGTCTGTAAGTCAACAAATCAATAAAAGAGTACAGCAAATGGCTGAACATGCTAATAAAAGAAGGAGAAGAATGATTTTTAAACCAGGGGACTTAGTTTGGGTACACCTTAGGAAGGAGAGATTTCCAAATTTTAGGAAGTCAAAATTAGATTCTAGAGGAGATGGAACATTTACTGTGTTAGAGAAAATTAATGATAATGCTTATAAGATTGATTTACCTGCTAAATTTGGTAATGTTAGCAATTCTTTTAATGCGACTGATCTTAGTCCATTTCTGGGACTTATTCAGGTTTCAGAGGCGAAACCTTTTCAAGAAGAGGGGAATGATATGAATCCTAAAAATTTATACTTGATAAATTTTGATAATTACTGTGAATTATTTACTTACAATTGTTTGTCTTATTTGTGTGGATAAATAGGAGATCGATGCAACACATGGGCTCTGTGGATTTTTGGCTGCAATTACTGGAGTATGCAGATTATGTAATTTTTTGTTAATTATGTGTAATCCCATGTGATGCATTTGCCAGTCGAATTGGCTAATGGAAATTAGGTCGGTTGTATAATCCGCCACCCGATCCATAATTATGGATTAGTTGGATTGTGGATTAATCAATCCTTAATAGCCATGATTAGCTAGAGTTAATTTAGCTTATGGGAATTAATGTCTAAACATTATCTTGTAATTGGGGGAGTTTCTTTTGTTGCGTTTCTTGGGCTGGTCGAATATATATCTTCGGCCTAATTTTTGTCGACCATTCCCGTTTGTATCGCTGGGCTGTGATGGCGTCTGGGCTGTATGTGTGTGTATTTTTATACGGTCTGTATGCTTATATAAATAGGCCATATACGTTGTAATACGCAGATAATTTTTGGAAGAAATACGATTCTTGATTTATCTCCATCTTTCTCTCTCGCGACTTGTCTCTCTCGGCGAACCTCTCACTCGCTCTTCTCCTCTATGTCTGCTCTCTGTCTTTGATCGATCTTGATCATTCTTTCTTTCGATTTCAGTTGCCGTTGTAAAACTGTGCCTCTGAATCTTTGGATCTTCCTTTGGGAGTTTTCCTTAGGCTGAATCTGGCGAATCGAACCTTGCGCTCGATTAATTTCTCGATCCTTTTGTGAGACCCTAACAGGTTTCCATCAATCATACTCCATGTGTACCTCCTAAAATAATGGATTTTTGGATTAGGGCTAGGGTTAATAAGAAAATGGGAAAGTCCACCAATGACCCAACATAAATTTATATTTAATTTTCAATATTTTGATATCATTTTAGTATCATATAACTATAATCATTTCTATGTTATGATGAGGTCTGAAAGATAAGTAAAGTTGTTGAAAGTGGGGAACATGATGTCCTAAATATTTCATTGGATACCAAAGAGCACTATGGTCGAGTGAGAGGGTTATCCCATCGTGTCACATTGGCAATAATTTTTAGACAAGCTCTTAGTTCCCACACTCTAACGAAGGAGGTTAGGAATTTGAGGGAATAATTATCAACAATATATATGAGCTAAGTAGAGCTAATTACCTTATCTCCCAACATTAGATGAATGAGAAAGTATCTAAGCTTATGAGTGAAGGGCCAAATATCATGTTTACTTCTAATGGACCTATTAGGTTTATTCCTAAGTGCCATTGGTAATACCAATATTTTACTTGTTTTCTTATTAAAGATATGCATTTGAGAGATATGAACTCAAAATCTTGAATATTATAGGGCAATTATCCATGTGATCTATTGCTAAAATTAGAGGGGGTGGTGTCGCCCATAGTATTATCTAAGTTGAGGAGAAATTGATGTCACACTATGTCCCATTGAGTCTCAGCTTGCTTTATGTGAATATTAGTAGTGTTAATGATGGATTTTCCTTTGCAAAGTTATGCTTCAAGGAAGGCATTGATTGTGATATTATGTTGCTTATAGGGAAATTTCTTGGATTGCCATGTGATCTAGTTATTCTCAAGGACTATGTAATATTTATAATGGTTAAATTAAAACAACAATATTATTTATAGCAAGACTTGATATTAATTATATTAACTGAAAAACCTTCTTTTCCCCCTTTTTAAATATGATCCTAATATTGTATGGAAAAAGCTTATTGTAAGGGAATTCAAAGAAAATGAAGAGGCAATAACAGATACATGCTAAAAAAATGTCAATCCTATCAATCATGCCACCTTGCCTCCTTGGGTGAGATTATATTTGGATCAAGTCATGACCATTGCTAAGGAAAATTTAAGCATCAAAGTAACTATGCTGACTCAAATTGTTTTTTTTTTCCAAAGGAGAAGCTATGGACCTAAAGGTGAGAGGTAAGGACATATTGCTTTAACTGGTTAGGGAATAGTTATAAGCATAACATATAAAAACATATATAAGGTAATTTCATTCAGTTGTAAAAATTTTAATATATGATTATATTGAGAAATATTATTATTTTGAAATTATTACTGACACATAACCTAATTATTTTCATATATATAGGCTCCTAAATGGCACCTA
Source organism: Tamarix austromongolica (assembly GCA_039764185.1). Taxonomy (NCBI): domain Eukaryota; kingdom Viridiplantae; phylum Streptophyta; class Magnoliopsida; order Caryophyllales; family Tamaricaceae; genus Tamarix; species Tamarix austromongolica. The sequence continues at coordinate 27,367,164 of CM077817.1, forward strand.
TCACATTAGAGAGGGTGAGGAATTGTCCACTCAGAATAGTTTTTTATGTCCTTAGTTGATATTCTTTGTGGGTGAGTATAAAGATAAAAGTCTTCTAGAACTATTTAAATACATAATAAGTGTGATGACGATGACTATGAATAATTTAATTTTCACCTTGTTTTCTTGATATGGTCATTAGGCTTTGGCTATATTATATCCATCCTCTTAATGTGCATTTTGGTTTGATTACGAAGAGAAATTTGTGCTATGTTCCCAAGATTTTGATTGACAAGTAAGAAATTATTTATTTATTAAATTTATTTGAACTGCTTATTGTATGGATTGCTAATGACCAATCTTACTTTATATACCGGTTAGGGCATATAAGAAGTCTCTTGAAACATCAAAACAAAAGCCACTACCTTAAGAAAAGTTGCTTGGGTTAAAGGTTGATAGTTGATTTTCCTTGTTTAATATTTAGTATGGAACTAACAATTTACTACGTATATTTTCCATATTGTAGTGTGCCCAACAAAATGATAACGATAGTTGTAGCTATTTTGTCATAAGATTTATGAGGGATATCATTCATCATCATTGGATGAGAATTAATGAAGTAAGCATTACTTGTATATTTATTTTTACAATGTAACTTCAATTAAAGACAAACCAAGTTGTAATTACATTTTTTTTTGTAGATATTTCATGATTACAAGGGGACATTTGGATCAACAAATAAACAAATTCCAGCAAGGATAGTTAGAATATATTCTTAATCTCCAAACATGAGACTTGTTGCCTATTTTGTTCTTTTTTTCACATACTGATACATTTAAGATTAGAGTTTTGTTTATTCATGTGTATATAAATTGTACATTGTTCTAAAATATAACATTATAAGTAAATTTAGTTGATGTCATAATAGTTGATGTTCGGATACACAATATTGATGCTTGTGTTTATATCGAACATATACTATTTTATTATAGGATTAATTTGAATGGTATGGTGGAACTCAATATTTCTCAATTTTTTTATCAAAAAAAGAAAATTATACAATATGTAGTAGCTATAAATTAAAATTGTTGTCGATAACTTACCGAATCATTTTAGAGGTAAATTTAGGTAAGAATTAGATGGTGGTTGCAAATTAAAATTACTGCCTATTGTTAACTTTGAATGACTATTCTAGAACACAATTGTTGTCTAATCCTACTTGCAAATTTTTTTTTTCTTGAGGCATCCTCTATATATTAATTTGCTTAGCTACTATAGTGTTTTAAATAGTCATCTATATCATAAAAGATAGTGGCATACACGTAGGTCCACATCTGTCATCTAAGTATATTTTAAATTTGTGTCTAATCCATTTTTTGTACCAATATATGAACTTTAACATATATTCTAGGGCCAACTCAATATACCTTGATCTAGGATATGGCATATTGTGAATGAAAGTAACAACACGTAACGCAAGATGAAGAACTCAAACATCAAAACTAGCAATGGTATTAAGATTTCAATCTCAACTATAGACCGATGCATTGTTGACCTTATTAGAGAAACCTATTGGGGTGCTATTATGTGCTAAAATACCCAAAAACATTCCGTCAAAAAAGTGGCAGCATACATAGACAAAGGTAACCAACAATATATCAGTGATATATTGATTTAGTGATTATGATTGGGATATAAATACCTTGATCTTAAAGTTGAAGGGCTCTACATACATGTAGTTGTATTCACTAATGTCAAGATTTCAATTATTATTATTATTATTAATCTTAAAGATCTCATGAATAAAATAAAATAAATCAATTATACATAACGATATATGTTCAAATTAGGATAAAGTTGATAAGTAAAAATAAAGGTATTAATAGATTAGGCGACCTTGAACCAATCCCCACTAGTTGTGAAAAAAAAATAAAACAAGACAACGGAAAAAAGGGAGGTAGGGTGGAGTATGATGCCTATATATGGCTTTAGGTTTTCAAAGATTCCAAGTGGTGTACGTTTCTTCTCATCGATTGAAATAAAACTTGTAGCGATGTGCTGCCCAACATTGTCATTATAATTGATCCGTAAGTAGCATCCTTTGTTAATAAGGACTTTTATGGATAAAATATTTAGTAAATCATTTTGAAAATCTAGAATTTTGTTTTTTGAATATCAAAAAATTTAGATTGAATTCCAAATATTCCATTCAATATCTAAAAATATTTATTCGAATAAAAAAATATAAAATATTAGATAAAAAATCATATGATTAGTAAATAATAAATCTACCTTATATGAACTAACGTGATACTAATTTAATCCAAGTCTTAAATTGTATAACATCCACCAAGTAATTTCAAACCTCTAATAATATTTATATCTATAATAATAACGTTATTGTCCTAAAACAACCAAACACAGCCATCACCATTCACTATTGAGCAGGGTGACATTTCCAGTCCTCTTTCGGTGGGGGTAAAGCATCTAAAATCTGCATGATCAGTTACTTTTGTTGTCCACTATTGTTCTCGTTTTGGGTTATATTCTACTTTCTATCCTCTGACATTTTCCTCCTCCAATGCGTGGGGCTCTTCTTTTGCTTAGAGAGACAACGGGCACTCGATGCGACATCCCCTTGCATAATTTAATATTGTCGCACCTAATAATTCTATGCATCCAAATTTAAAACTTAAATATATAACCCAAATTCATCTATATATATATATATATATACATAATTTTTTTATTGATAAATAAGTAATAAAAACTAAAAGCAACACAAAATAAAAAATTTATAGCAAAAAGAGAAGTCATAGATATATTATTATTATCATCATTATAATAAATTTATTATACTTTGGTGTGCCATAATTTTTATTTATTTTAATTTTTTTGTTACTTAATTATGAATAATAAGAAATTAGTGCATTAGTATTCACACACACACACACACAATCATTTAGATTGTCGTTTAGGTTTTAAATTAGCTTGTATAACATTTTCTTTTGACATATTAAAGTGCGCATAAATTTATACGAAAGTTATAGTAATCTCTGCAGTGTGTCAAAACCAAATCACCAATCCCTCCAATACGATATTATTCGAAAAGTAAATTGGATAGGAAAAAAGTCATTGTGATTTGGCCAAACTTAATCTATAAAAATGATAATGTTATATAAGAACTAGTTTTTATTCAATAAGTGAGCATTTATTACTTTGGTAACTTCAATTACATCCAAACCATAACCGGTAAATTCTATCTAAAATACCCAGCCACCACTCATATTGTGCCTCATAATGGGGTGGGCAATCCTTATTGTAATAGTAATAACTATGGCATGCAGAATATCACTCTCTTCTCGGATACAACTTCAAAAAATTCTCATATTTCTCTCATGGTAGATAGTCGTTACATATGCAATGAACACTACATGCAAGACTTTCTTCTTGAGAAACATTTTTCAAACCTCAATTATTCAATCCACCACATCATGTCTCCTCCTCATTATCGTAGGGGTACACTTCCATATGCCAAGTGGGAAGAAACACTGCATGAACACATGTGCCACAATCTCAATATCATTAACATAAAACACACATCTAGCATCCAAAATCAGCCCTTGTGCTACCAATCTATCCCTAGTTGAGATTCTATTCAAGATTTCCAACCACACGGGGGTAAAATGCCTAGGAAGGGTGAGAGGTTTCCAAACAAGTCACACCCACCACTTCTTAGATTGTCTCAGCCTCAACTCCTCATGTGCTCTCCTGATGACAAACTCGTGAAGCCTCGGCTCCTTGCCATTTAAGGATGAGGTCTTTCAAATTATCTTGGATAGCTAGGATCTATTGTAGTATCCATGATGCATAAAGTGTTAGGGTGTACATCTAAACATCTTTTCACCGCAAGTACATGGCATGCACCCATTTAATACACAATAAGTCATTCTTAAGGGAAATATTCCAAAGCAATTTTCCTAATGCACAATAGTTCCATAGGGCAAGGTATAAGAGACCCAATCTACCCTCATCTTTTGTTAAATTTGTTAACTTACTTGATTAAAGGAAAGTTCTATATAGGCTAACAAATTTAGAAAAAAATTTCTCTAATAATAAAATGACTTTGCTAAAGTACACTTGGATATTGAACTTAACCGACTTGATAAGTTGAACCCTTCCTGCATATGATAGATAAATGTCACTCTAATACCTAAGGCAAGTTGTTATCTTTTCCAACAATTGCTAAAAGTGATCGGATAGATCCAAGCAAAGGAAAATGACATTCCATTGCACCTACTTGAAAAGTAAGAAAATAAACAATAGTTGTTATAACCTCTGGTACCACATAACCAAAGTACATTGTTCATTTTGTTAAGTTAACTCCCAACCTTGATAATCTAGAAAAATTCATTAAAGAAAACATCACATATTGCAAACTCTTCTAGTCCCTATGACCAAAAGGCAAAATGTCATCCACAAAGCATAATTTAACTATTTTTCAATAGCTTATATCTTAGTTTCCCCTTTAAGTCAAGGTTCTCTTATAGTAACATCATACATCGAATTAGATAATCCATCACAAGATAAACAAATAAGGTGAAATGAAACCGCTGCCATATACCTCTTTACCCCTTAAACAACAATGTTAAATAGTCTTTACAAACAAGATAGTAAGAGATCATGGTTACACATGACATTATTAGCTTAAAAAAATGAATTAAAATCCATGACTAAGCAAAATATCATGCAACAACTACCAACTCACTATATCATAAGCTTTCTTCAAATCCATCTTGATCATACATTAGGAAGAAACACCTTTAGTGGAATACTTCCAAACCAACTCATGCACAAAGAGGATAATTTTGCCAATACTCCACCTCTTAATGAAAGATAACTATGAAATATCTACTATGAAAGATAACTATGAAACATCTACTATGGCATTTATCACATGTTTTAACTTATATGCCAACACTTTAGAGATGACCTCATAAATAAGGTTGCAACAAGAAATAAGTCAGTAATCCATAACCATATGTGCATTTAATCTCTTAGGAAAAATATCAATGGTTGTAGTATTGAACTTGGAAGGCAAAAACCTCAAGGAAAAGAAATTCCTTTCCCTTAACAAGTTTTTTTTCTCTAATAATACTCTGGCTTTTTATTTATAAAAGCCAACATTATATCCATCAACATCAAGGCCCTTAGTATCCCCTATATCAAATAAGGCCAACTTTACCTCCTCTACTAAATTATTCCCAAGAGACCCATTCTCCTTTATTTATGGTTTCCATATTAATGTTTCCTATACATGGTGTAGTCATGCTAAGGAGGCCCCTATAATATGAGATGAAAGCCTATTGAACAAACCACCTAGCCTCTAATTGTATTCCCCATCTCATCACTAATTGAACTCATATCCATCCTATGTTGTTGTTCCTAGACCCGTGCAAAAAATAATTAATGGTTGTTTTATATGTAATGTAACCATTGGATACACGCCTTTTTTTTGCATAAACATCTCCTCACACCACAATAGATGGGAAAATATCCATTGCAAGGTTCTCTAACATCTTAGGATCAACATGTGTTGAGAAGGTGGTACGTTGTAATACAACTAGCTCTATTCTCAAAAAATTCACTCTCTACGAAATGGAACTATAATTATCTTGGTTCAAAACTGTCAAATCACTCTTAAGTTTATTTAGCTTGGTATAAACACGTAACTAAAAGTTCCCATTCCATATAAGGATCTAATGCTTCTTAACAAGAGGTAGAAACCTCTCATCTTCTACTAAGAAGTGGAAACATTAAAAGGTGTCATACCATTTCAAGAATAGAGATTGAGATAAATAATGGAGGAATGATTTGAGAATAAAGAGCCTTGAAAATTAACAATAGATTTAGGAAAATTATCCATTAATGAAAGCCCTCAATTAATTGACGATAATATCCTCTACACCATCCCTCCTACTAAAACATATATAAAAATACCCTTGTGACCTAAACTCACAAACACGAAGTTACTAGCAAGACTTGACATGGTGTAGCATATCAGTTTAATATAGCACCTTCCCTAGAATCTTCATCACTATTCAAGACTACATTACTATCACCAAGGATGATCTATGGATCCACCAAACAATAATGTTGTAGAAATCAATGACATAACCTTCTCATTCTATTCCTAATATTTAAATCATAAAAAAGTAACATTAAGATAGACATCCAATAGTGTATGATGATCCTTACATAATATTACTTGATTGCAAGCAACCAAAAGCTTGATACACCATATTTGAGGATCCTATGTAACTCACACACGATAACTATGATTGTGGAAATAATTTTTTATACATTCTAGTTATGAAAAATTATTCTAAAACCTCATATTCTTTATTTTACTTAACTCTAGTCTCAAGCAAACTAATTAACGCTACTCCATTACACCAATAAATCTATTTGACCTCTTTTTGCTTTGAGATCTTATTCAGTCCTCTAACATTCCATGCACTAATCATCTCTACTCAAGTCATTGGCTAGGCTAACACCATTGACTTAATAATTCTCCACCCTTGTCTGATTAATCTTGTGAAATAACACACCACTAGAAGCTACACTACTCTTAGTCATAATTTTGGTCATCCCTCCCTATTGCATTATCGTCTTTATAACACTCAATCTATCATTATCCTATGAAACTTGAAGGAAAGAGATAAATGATACACCTTCAATTGATAAACCTGCTATATGTTCAGTCCATGAGAGATAAACATGTCTCTCTACTATGCTAGGAGCCTTACATTATCCTATGCTTCATGACTCAAGAAAGAAAAATGATTAACTAATAGAAGCCTAGAATCCACTTTAGCCATAACATTTACCTTTCTATTTTTCTAAACAGCAATTAATGCAGTTAGACTCAACATGCCTGAATAGATCATAATGATGGCAATACAAGGGAATCCCCTTATCATCAATATATTGTACCACTTCATAGCTTTATGGGTCTATAATATCGATGGTATGAACTATTGTTTACTTAACATTAACCTCAATTAGAACCCTTAGAAAAGACACCCTCTCTATAGCCATAGTGATTGCATCCATAAATAGTAGTTACCCTACCACACTTATAATCCTACTTAGTGAACTCATAGACTAATACTATAACGGTAGGTGTTGGACCTTGATCCAAAAGACATGACTTGGAGCTTTGAATTATTCACACTCATTTTATGATGCCACCTATTTAGCACAATTGGCTTGTTGTAGTATGACCAATAATGCTCCAATATGGTATGGGTATGATCCTCTAACTCAAATATGAAGAAGAAAACACCATCTAAGTAAAGCATAATCTAAGGCATGAACCTTCACCCTAATGCCCCATAACATAGCCATAAATCTAATTATAAGATGGAAAGTCCCCCCAAAAAAACATGCTTAGTGTAATCTCCCAAAATTTTGCCTCTAGATTAACCACATCTTTCTCTTGCTTCATAGATATAACATCATTAGAATCCATAAGAGGAGTATGAGATAATTTTGCATCTAGTTTAGGGTTTCAATTCCCTACGATCTTATCCCTCCATGACACATCAAGTAGAGTCCTAGTACTCATTAAACCTAGCCTATGCCAAATAGAGGGATTGTTAGTTTGAGTGGCATTGGTTACCTCACCCAGCAATCCAACTTTCTCACAATCTAGTCCTATTACTCACTCATCTACTAGTATATGGTGTTGCATGGAATTGATTGGAATAAGTTCCTAACCTTGCTAATGTATAACATTGCCTTCATCAACAAAAAAATCAACCAAACTCTCTTCCAAGGATCTCAAAGTCAACCCTACCCTAGACGTTTGGTTTGACAAAGTCTCCGCAATCCACAATGATATAAGAACATTTTCCACCAAGGAACATAGGTATTGGATGGATATAGACTATTGTTCGATCTTTTTCCTTTTGGACATTGCTATCTTGAATCAACCTGACCTAGGGAGAGGGGAAATACATGCCAAATTCTTTAGAATTAGTTACTATCTCACACACTACATGGAAAATCTTATTGGATAACCTTTTATTATAATTCACTAATTTGGCTACATGTGTAATGTATGGATCTTTATTAATAAATAAATAATTATGAATATAATAATATTTATAATGTATGCATTTTTTTTTGAAATACATGATAATGATATATACTATATGCTAATATTTATATATTCCCTTTGATTCAATATATATGTTACAACACATTTCAAAAACAAACTTTAATCATTAATATGTTTTAATATATTCTAATAAAAAGTATAAAAAATAATATTATGAAATTATTTTTTAATATGAATATAATATTTATAATTTTATATAATAATGTATTATATTTAAAAGTATTAATGGTTAAAGTTTTTCTTGAATTACATGGTGACATGTCTTCTAAACAAGAAGTGTTATATTTTATTAAATTCAAAAACTAAAAAAATCTTTTTATTTAAGAAAACAAAGTATGATATGAAGAGGGAATATATCAAGATTCAATATAATAGTCATTAATATTGATTGAGGTGAGCATAAATGAAATTAAATATCTTAAGTTTTGAGACGTAATTTATGCATGTATGAAAGTAGTGAATGAATATTGTCTTAAAGCAATTAAACAACTTAATTACTTCTATGAGTTTTGAGTCCATCAACTTCATCATCTTATTTATTTCATTATGTATATCCTATACCTTTCTCTAATATATAAAAATTTAGTACTCATATTTGATAATTATATAGAAATATTGGTAATTTAGTATAATGTTGGCTAACAAAGTAAGCTACTAATGTTTTAAGGTTCTTATTCCCCACTCTTATATTGTAAGATTTTATTTGAAGTGGAAAGTCTTTTTTAGTATGTACTATGTTCTTATATATAGTAGGATATGATCCTATGTGGTGATCCTTACTTTTTTCCAATTGATAGCTGGAATCTCAATTATTTTGTCTAGAAGAAGAAAATGTAAAAAGTTTTCTACTACTAGTAACAATAAAAAAAATTTAATTTAATATAAATTGTCTAATTTTTGCTATTGTAATTTTTGAGTTAATAAAAATACTACATATCACTTCCATAAGACAATCTCATACATAAGGCAGGAGGTAGGGGTGTGCATTGTCACATATCTGTATCCAAACGGATATTTTTTTCGGATATCCGATCCAACCAGATATTCCATATCCTATATCCGAATACACCGGATATCCGAAACATCGGATATCTCAAATAACGGATTGGATATCGGATATATCCGATTATTGAAAAAAAATATCCGATTATTAAATTTACATATATAATCTATAACTAAAAAAAATTTTCTGCAGAAACACTTGTTTAATTGTTCAACCTGCATACAAAAAGATATAATACATGATAAATCATATCCACAAAAATTAGCGATCAAGATTTGTGAACAATGACGCTCTAGAACCGTAGAACGACCTAAGTTAAGAGGCTCAACAAATTTAGGAGTTTTTTTTTTCTGGTCTGGATGCTTGCGTGTGTGTGGGTCGTAACCTATTTGACTGTTTGTAGAGTGTGGATGTTTATTTCAGACTTTAGTTTAATAAATTATTTTTGGACTTATGTACTATAATAAAAAGAAATGATCCAAACTTGAAGATTGAACGAAAAAAATTAAATTATGCCTAAATATAACTGGCTTATTCTTAAAACCAGAAATTTTTGGCTGATCGGATTATCCAATAAAAATTAGATCTGAAATCCGCTCCGATTTTTAAAAACTGGATCAGATATCTAAAATTTTGGATCAGTTTTTTCGGATACCGGATCGGTTTTTTGGATCCCGGTTTTTCTACACAGCCCTAGCAGGAGGTGACATATTTAAATTGGAAAGAATTTTATTTTGTGCTCATTTTATATACAATATAATGATTTTCATATATCCATTTAGCAAAATACTAGGATATATAACACTTAAAGCTAATTAGTTTGGTTTATGATTTATTAATCAATGCGATTCATTAACAAAGTCACATTTTTAATTTTATTTTAAAATGTTAGTAGCAAATAGTAATTAATTAAGTTTACACATTGAGAATAATACCAGCTATGTACAGTAACTACTAATTAGGATATCATTTAATTATGGTAATGTTTCTTTGGGGATGTAGGAAATAAGAATTCACTTACTAATAAAGAACAAGGAATATCATGAGAACCAAGATAAATAGTTTTAAGGAAAAATTAAATTTTAGAAAAATTGTTATTTTCTTTTGTTATTTTATATTTATGATTTGAGAATTACAAGTATATTTTCTCATGCTCTCTCAACAAATGTATATATGATATACAAGTTCTCATTCTTGTTGTCTCACTGTATTGTTTCAAAATAAACCTCTTTTCATAACATAAAAATGATAACTACATTTACACAACATAATAAAGTGAGTTACTAATAGTTTACTAAACTTTAGGTTTGGGTTTAATCATAGAGAAACTATGTATAAGGCGTAAGGATTCGACCCATTATATTAACCATCAACCAAATATCTTAAATAAATAAACCTAATCACAAAATGAGACATCTAGTACTTTACAACTAACATTTAATTAATAGGTCAAACCTCACTAGCCTTTATTTTAGTTCTTGTTACTACAATTGATGATTTTAGGAGCTTTAATGAATATGATCAAAGTTATTATATGTATACGAAATTGAGTAACACATGGAACACAAGATACGTTCCATGGACCAATTCATATGTTACTCCTAATCTTTTGAATACCTACTCCAATGATGATCATAATAGAGGAAGATTAAGGGGGTGTAGAATCAACAAAATTATAGATCTTTTATGATTCTTTAGATAGAAAAAAAACTAAATTTTACACAGTTCTAATAAAATTTATTGTTATATGATCTAAACAAATTGTATTGACATAAAAATAGTTAACTAAATTGAATACATAACCATTTGTCAAGGAAAACACGAGAGGAAGAAGAGGAATAGAGAAGACAAATAAAAAGAGGCACAAGCTAGTCAAGCTTGGGTAAATAAATAGAGAGGGATGAAAATTCTCCTTTTGGGTTATACGCCCACTAGGGATTCCTTGTTCGGGTTAGGCTTGGTGGAGATTTTAAGGATTGGGTTCAAGTTTGTAGATTCTTATAGGGATTTTATTGGGGATAGGTTTGGGGTCCCCATCGTTGAACTCACCCCAAATTATATTGTATGTAATATTATATATATAATATATGTAATTTTTATACAAAATATAAATTAAAAGTATCTTACAAAAAAATGGGGTTGGATATCAGGGACGGGATCAAGTATTGGGAATGGGTTCAACTTTTATATATTAGGTTAGCTTCTAAGGTTGGAGAATGAATTAGGGATAAGAAATGGATTAGGGATCTGGTTAGTTATGGGGATTTTGTGTACTTGTTTTGCTATCCTAACAAACTAATTAACCGATCAGCCAAACCAATCAACTCATTATGCTTGAAACAAGATATTTGTCCAATTTTTACAACTAGATCTCTTTCTTCACCTTCCCTTGGGAATATTTTATAATTTTCTTATAAATTATTTTTATAAAATTTTAAGCTTCGATTGCAAACTAATTTTTATATTTAATTTACTAGTCATTATTCCCACACCCTTAGAGCACATTTTCACCTTTTCCAATTTCCCTTGGTTGCACTATAGATCACTCTCAAAAAACCCAAATCTCACTTTCGATCCCCTTTTTAAGTAATTCCAATACCTCCATACCCCTTAGTTAATATCCTACACCCTAACCTCTTATTTTGAACTTTTCTTGCAGCTACTCAAGTGTAGTTTGATCCTCATGTTCCTCACTTCTTTTTGCTTGATCCAGACCTCTCTTATCTTCATTTATACTTAGTTGAAAATTAGCCAACCTCTAGAATAATTCTTCTTATCCATTCCAAGAGAAACCTCCAAGTTACCCTTCATTCTTATTTTCCTTAACCTATTCTCTCGTCCTCTCAGTTTGTTCTAATTTTAATCTTAAGTGTATTATGCTAAATTATTTTCTTTGAGTTTTGAAAGGTGAACAAGAATACTAGGTTTTCATGTGCATATTGGAGTGGTCTTCCTTGCTTGAAGATCTTGCTTGATAGGTAAATTTAGATAGACCTTATAGATGTATAATGATATGTTATATTTTATGGGTTATGGTTATTTCAATCATAAATATCATGTTAATTTTTGTAAGAGCATTTTTAAGTGTTTGAAGAGTGAATTTGTTTATAGGAACATGATAAATTTCAGTTAATTTACATGAAAAAATTATGAATTTGAATTTTATATGATTTCTTTATGGATTAGTTAGTTGAGGTTGGAATTATGAAGCATGTATGTTATGATAAGATTTTAGAAGGTTTCATGGAATATGATTATGTTTTGGTTGTTTTTGGAAAGCATGAAAAGTCATTTGCGTGTTGTATAGTGGAACCATTCAACTACACTACTATAGAATCAAGATTTAACAATATATATTTTAGGGGTATAATAATGGTTCTAAACCATTATTAAATTGCATTTTGTCAGAGCTTTAATAACATTTACAAAACCACTATCAAAAACCTTAAAGTTTCTTGAGGAGTAAGCTGTTGGAGGGTGATATGATGATGTTGGTCTATAAGGTGAGGCAGCTTCTCGAGGGTATGTGCTAGAGAAATAAGAATATCCGAGACCATCTTATGAATAAATGATCGGAGTTTAGCACTAGTAGCATGGAGTTGAGAGATAGTAACTTGATGTTCTTCCCTAGAATGGCCACTAGTACTAGGATCAAATCGATCGGAAGGTTGAATGGGTGACATAGCTTTTTGAAAGCATTTTCATATAATATACCTATTACTTTAAGTGTTTATGAACCGAGGGGTTCTAAGAAATTTTGATTAGTGGCTAAAAGCTAGAGAATACAGTAAAGAAAATTTAGAGGAGAGAGAAAAGGTGAGAGAATTGTATTATGATTTTTTACATATCAAAATGGATATAATAGCCCATATATGGGGGTAGAATGAGGGAGGAGAAAGAGGAAAAATAACATGCACTTGAGGACAACAAATTTCCTATATCCTACACAGGGGACTAGTCTAGCAAGGAAATAGTATGGGTTACTATACCATAATTGGTTTGAGACTAAGATGAGTGAAACTAGAAGTTTTAGGCCAAATCTCATCCTTTAGGTAGGTACTCTAATGTCCAATAGTAATAGGTTTGAAAGGACCTATATAAAAAGAGGTATAGATAGATAGATAGATAGATAGATAGATAGATAGATAGATAGATAGATAGATAGATAGATAGATAGATAGATAGATAGATAGATAGATAGATAGATAGATAGATGGATGGATGGATGGATGGATGGATGGATGGATGGATGGATGGATGGATGGATGGATGGATGGATGGATGGATGGATGGATGGATAGATGGATGGATGGATGGATGGATGGATGGATAGATGGATGGATGGATGGATGGATAGATAGGTAGATAGATAGATAGATAGATAGATAGATAGATAGATAGATAGATAGACAGATAGATAAAGAGAGGAGGGGGGAGGGACGGAGGGGGAGATAGAGAGTGAGTGAGTGAGTGAGATGCGATGGATGACATGGTAGATTTAAAAACCAAATATAGGAACAAAGCCTAAAGTTTAAGTATCCAAAAGGGAACAACAAATCTCAACACTGTAGGAAGATGGATGGATGGATAGATAGATAGATAGATAGATAGATAGATAGATAAATAGGTAGGTAGGTAGGTAGGTAGGTAGGTAGATAGATAGATAGATAGATAGATAGATAGATAGATAGATAGATAGATAGATAGATAGATAAAGAGAGGAGGGGGAGATAGAGAGTGAGTGAGTGAGTGAGATGCGATGGATGACATGGTAGATTTAAAAACCAAATATAGGAACAAAGCCTAAAGTTTAAGTATCCAAAAGGGAACAACAAATCTCAACACTGTAGGAAAAGCTTAACTAAACTAGTAGCCTAACTCTAAAATACATTAAATCTTCTTTAATCAATGACCATATGATAAGTATATATTATGTTGGTAAATTAGAGGTTTAATAAAAATATTTATGTGATTATGTGAAATATTTTTGCATACATTAGTTTATATGTACTTTTTTAATGATCTTGATCATATTTAATAGGTATTAAGAGAGAATAAGAAAAAAAGGTGCTAAAACACAATATCTAAAAAAGGAAAAAACAGAAGCAAAAATGAGGTTTCAAAGTGTGTAAGGGTGGGAAAACGTGTAAAGTCAACCATGATGCAATCTAAATTTGGGAAAGGGAAAAACATGAAATTTGTAGTGTTAAATTTACAAAACATCAAAACTTAGCTCAATTGGAGGTCTAATGAAGATATTATGGTTGAAATACCAAAAGGTGCCAAAAAAATAAGTAGCTGAAAGAGACAAAACAAGCCGTGTTCACAAGCATGGTTGTGTAGGCCTACATTGATGAAAAAAATACAAGCATTTGGCTTTTAAAAATGATATTCTAGGGAATATAAAATAGAAAAATTTTTAGAGGCAAAATTGGTATATATGGGAATTTTCATTCCCCCATCCCTCTTTACCATTCTCATCAAATTTTGATTCACATTTCTATTGCAATTGTAATACAAAGAGAAGATGATTAGTTATAGCTTGATCTAATTACAATTCCAAAGGTATTGCCTATGATATACCATTTATATATCTATATTTTGAATATAGTGTGTATTCTTGATTTTGTTATTTGGTAGCTCAATCAATTCAAGAATTGTGAATTGCACTTATGCTAAGATGAAGGAAGAATTCATTGATCCTGATGCATTGAATTTTCTTGTGTATGTCTTGATTTAAATTTGTTATCACGTGGATTGTGTTATTTTTTCAATGTCATAGTTAATATTCTGATCAACTTCTAATAGAGAGAAATTCCATTGAGATGAAGAGATAATATGGTAGTAGATATACATAATGCTATGAGATGTTAGGAATTAACATATCAAAAGACATTAATCTAATTTATTTAACAATAGGGTTGAATACTTGAATTTACTACTTATAAAATTATATAAATCCATACTAGAGATAGTTGGATTTGTAATTAGCAAAAAATCATTACGGCTTGAAAATTATAGCAATAACTATCCTTAATGGCACTCTAAGCACAGAATTTGCATTAGGACCTACACGAATATCTACCATTTCCATAAATCATGAAATTCATTTTAACCTTAGTCATTGTCATTTATAGTTTAATTCTGAGTTTTTATTTATTTTTTAACCAAAATTTTTATTTTTTTAGAATAATTCCACTAATAATCTTTTTGGTAGTCTAAACATATAAAATTTATATCCTCAGCACAATGCTTATCCCCAAGTCTATATGGGATGATGCTTTAAGTGCTACATCAAAAGTGTGTATTTGCGGTGAGGATACATCATATTTTTGGCGTTATTGCTAGGGATCAAATCTAGTTCAACTGCATAACAGACATGAATGCTCATCATCATAACCTTATAAATACATAAAACACTTGGCGAGAATACTCATCATCATACCCCAACAAAGACATCAAAAACTTGATGCACCCTCACCTTAAGTACACAGTTTCTATTTAACGCTCAAAGCATCATCCCAAGGGGACTAAGAGATGTGCACTAGAATGAGGATATAATTTTTCTATTTTTAGACCACCAAAAATCCAACCAATGGAATTATTCTAAAAATATGAAATTTTCAATAGAAAAGGGAAAAAAATAAATAACACATAAATTTAGAAGATCTTAATTAAAATATAAAATAAAAGAACTAAGGTTTTGATTAAATTCCTTAAATTATGACATAATACATAATCCTATCAATCTAAACTCAAAATTTGTGCACATTCTATCAATAGGGATAATTATTGCTATACTTTCTCAAGCATTAGTTTCAACAATAAATTACTTGGATTTTTATAATTGTCAAAGTAATATATTTAATTATTCTTCCTTATTGTTGTAAAAATTAGATTAACATATCTCAACCTATTAATTATTAATCTCTAATTATATTATGTATATCACCTACCAAATCATCTCTCGTTCATAATATACTTTTTCTCTATCAAAAGTTGATCAGACTTTTGACTATGACATTCAAATAATAATGCAATCTACATGATTATAAATTCAAATTAGGACATAGACGAGAAAATTCATCGTATCAAGATTGGGAAATTCTCCTTCATTTTAGGAAAAGAGCAATTAGCAATTCATGAATCGATTGAGGCACAAGATAAAAAAAATCAAGTATATATACCATATTCAAAATATAAATATAAAAATAGTATATGATAAACGATACTTTTGAAATTGTCTTTTATACTAAAATGTATTCGTTAGATCTCCTATTGAGCTCATTTTAGATGCATTTAAAAATAATAAAAAAAAGATACAAAACTTTTATGCTTTAGCACCTTTCCAAATTCAGATCATGTCATGGTTGAATTTTCATATTTGTTCCCCCTTGCACACTTGAGCACTCATTTTTTTCTTCCATTTTATTACAGATGTTGTCTTTTAACTCATTTTGATACTATTTTCTCTAAATACCTATAAAATATAATGATGAGTATTAATCAAGAATAATTGGAATAAGTACGCAAAAATTTATAACATAATCCTATTAAATATATTCATTATAGCTCCAATTGACCAACATAATTCATAGTTATCACTATACTTTACCACAAAAATTAAAATAGATAGTAGCACATATACAACTATTATACATAATACATCCATAAATAAATACTATACATGCACAAATGATCATGATACATTATTAATCAAAATAAAATAGGATTAAAGTTCCACATGAGGGAATCATACATTTCCAATCACATGGTCATTTGAGTTTAGGGACCCCCACTATTTATAACTAATGGAACAATATACAACATAACGCACCCTCCAAGGTATAATGCACATGGGAACAACAAAACTAAGCTCCTGATCTTTAAATAGGAATATCCCCTATAATCTAGTGGAATGAATAATATAGAATAGATCCAAGACCACTCTTTTTATGATAATAAATAGACAGTACACGAGTACTGCAACAACCCAATAAAAGATATAGAAGAACACCCTAGTTAGTACAAATGATATTCCACTTCAAGTGTTAATATCTTATTAGTTTATTAGTTAAAAAATTCACATAAAAATGTGTAAATTGATTTACTTATTGTTAACGACAAAATTTCTGCAAAAAGAAAATTGAAGAACAAAATATACTTTTATTGATTATTAATTACTAGATCAAATATAGGTACAATCTCTATATAAATCCAATATAAGATTTAATATCCTCTAATTCAATCTCCCAGACAATTGATGGCGTTGTGATTCGCGATGTTGAATTTTGGGCTCAACTTGTTCGAGGCTCGTCTTGAGTTTAATGAACTTGATCCAAACCTGTTGATGAAAATTTAATTTACCTGGTAAAGAGGGCACGATTTAGTGGTGCTTGATCCCTTCAAACAAGTTCAATGATGTTGAAGTTGCAACGCTTCAACGTTTTCGACTTTGACGATCTGGAAAGCTTCGTTCTTTGATCTTCGTTCTTCGATCTTTGGATCTTACTTCTTCAATCTTTAGATCTTCATTCTTCGGGTCCTCGATCTTTAGCTTTAGAGTGCTTGGGAGCGTTCTCTCTATAAGCTCTTGATTTTGGGACTTTAGTGTGTCTTCCATGAGGAGAAGAGTCCTCTATTTATAGAGAAAATTGCCTCCTTGGGTTTCGGGCTTGCGCCCGTCTGTTGTTGTTGACTTAAAATTCATGCTTCATTTAACTTAATTTTACGGACTCATAGCCTTTTGTGAAATAAATTAGGCCCATATTTAATTAAACTAAGCCCAATTAAAAAAAATACGAGCGAGATGTAAACAATTAAAATATTTTATTTTAACATATAAATCCCAAATAATTTTAGGAATATTTAATTATCCCTAATTTAGGTTGATCGACCATATAACAATCAAATATTATTTTTCTTGTTGTTATATATTTTTTTCGGTGTCAACAAATGCCCCCACTACAAGTCACTGGCTTGGTACATTTAACTGACCATTCGACTGTGACTTGTAGTACTTGGTTGTAATTTATCCCAAATATCAACTTAGATAATTTTTTTGGATGATTTATTTTAACTAAAATACTAAAATTTTACTAGAGTTGTTAAAAAGATATTGTCCACGGCTAATATCTTGATGGTAAGACATATCTAGAGATTTCTACAAAAGATATTTTCCCAACTGAATTACTATCTTTTAGGAATTTTGTGCCTTGAATCTTATCTCAAAAGCTTATCTTTTAACCAACGACTCTATCCTTAAAGATTTACACTTGAGTAATCTGATATACTTGACTAATCTGAGTATAAATACACGAGGTGTTAGTCGCCTAGGTAAACACAATAACTTGGCAACTGAAATTAATCTCGCTCCATCAAGAAAACCGAATACTTTTCAATTTATATTTAGAGGTCTCTTACTTTACTTCTATACGACTAATTCGTCATCAACATACCTTTGGTAATTCTTTTCTGCATAACTCCTCACTAATTTTTTTCCTCACTTATAAAGCTTCTCTCTTTTTTTTCAGTATATATGTACATATATATATATATATATATATTATTAAGAAGTTAAGAACACAACAAGGTAAGTTTTATAGGTCCCACTCCTTTTTACACATAGTTGAAATAGTTTCTTTACACAGTTTCAGACTCTTAACATTCAAAGATAGAAGCATTGGCGAACAAGCATTGAGGGAAATCCATTTTTCTTACTTCTTTCCTTGCAACTTTGTTCCAAGGGCTCTCAAGTTTGCCTATGATCTGTTGATTTGGTATAGCCTTCCCAAATTCATACTCCTGTATTATCTAAGGCTTCTCATTAATCATCTGAGCAAGTTGCAATTGAGTGAGTTTCTTATTTAGCCGAGCTTGTTGGATGGCCTTCTTCAGCTCAGTAGGCACACGATTATGAGCAAGATTTTCAGTCTCCTCTTCAATCTTTCTAGTGTTCATGGAGGTGTTGCTAGATGCAACCCTATTTGTTCCAGCAACAGCTTTTTGAACCATTTCGATCTCGGCACCAGCGCGACGGGCGGCGTTGACGGCTTTCTCGTCTTTCTTGGTAGTGGCGGTTGGTGCCTTTTTCCTGACGACCACCAGCTCCCAATCTTGAGTCATTGGTCCTGCCATCCCTTCTTTTTCTTGCGTCAGAAGCTTGATAACTGAAGAGGTTAGGATGTGCGTATTGGAGGCAGGACGGAATATAGTTCTGCTTATATTTCTTATCTTGAACATCCCCAGCAGCAAAAACCCCAGGAACACTAGTGAGGGTGGTGCCTACGGTCGTCACTACAAGCGAGGAAAACAGGAAGGATGGACTAGATAAGCAAGATTCATATATGTATATACATGTGTGTGTGTGTGTGTGTATATATATATTCAACTATTCAGTATTTTTCAAATTAATAGTAATTGATCTTTGTGGATGCTTGGACTTGTCTTCTTCCTCTTGTAGCATATACTTGATCACAAGTAGTTTTGTTTTTTTTTTCCGGTCATTATGCAATTTTAAATCGGTCATAAAGAGTTTTCTCAAAGTGTCAAACTTCTTTTCTTTCGTCGAAATTAGAGTTTTGGCTGCACTTGAGAGGTGTGTGTGTGTGTGTGTATTTTTAGCTGTTGCTTCTATTATAGTGTCGATAGTCCGTGATGATGGCCCTAAATGATAGCATCCAATATCGACAATATTTATCTGATGCTTCGCCAAGGATCAGCGGCTTTCAAACTTGATTTGATTGCCTTCAGCCTACGAACCGGGTTTGAATGCTAATAGTCATCTTTCGTCATCAGCAGTCAACAACTTTCAAACTGGGTTTGACTTTAGACTATTCTTTAGCTGTCGAACCCCGTTCAACCGCCTTTTTTCGTCAACGACCAGCATCTTTTGAACCAGGTTCTGCTTTATGGCTATTTTTACAACTGTCGAACCTCGTTTGACCACTTATCTTCGTCAGCGGCAAGCATCTTTTGAACCAAATTCGGCTTCTGGCTGTTTTTACAACTATCGAACCCCGTTCAACCGCTTTTCTTCGTCAACGGTCAGCATCTTTTGAACTGGATTCGGCTTCCAGCTGTTTTTACAGCTGTCGAACCCCGTTCAATCGCTTTTGTTTGTCAATGAACAACATCTTTTGAACCGGATTCGGCTTCCAATTGTTTTTACAGCTGTCGAACCCCATTCAACTGCTTTTCTTTGTCAATGGCCAACATCTTTTGAACCGGATTCGACTTCCAGCCATTTCTTTTACAGTTGTCAAACCCCGTTCAACCTTCATTTTTCATCAACGGTCGACATTCTTTGGTGGTTCCCCCGGCTGATTTTTTTTAGGAGGATGACTATTTTTGACAGCAAAGAGACTTGTCGCGACACTTTTCTTGTTATGTAGGGAGATATAAATGATGATCCAAAATTCAACTTGGAGCTGAAGGTGTTAGCTCCACTTACGGGGAAGCTAACTATGTGTCCGCCACTCTATGGAATTGAAGTGGATGGTGTTACTAAATGGTGGAGAGAGATACCTACGAATTCTAGCCACCCGCTATATACTTTGTGTTCTTCTCAGTGCGAAGCTTCTTTAAGGACGGTTGCCTACCATACTCGTCGTAGGGACATTCTTGCCAGTCATGTGAGTAAATGTTCTCGCCTCACTGTGGGGATTGATTTCTCATTCATCCCGGGATATTGGGAATGGGTAGATGATGATATCCTGCATTGTCAAGGCATGCTCCAAGAAGTGGGGATTCATGACGCTATGTATGCTTCACGTTTCTTGTACAAACACATTACCACATACCCACGTGCTTTCAGCGAATTATGGCGTTCAGACACAAATATATTGCATACCTCTATTGGAGAACTCTCTATTTCACTTCGAGATTTAGGGAAGCCGAGCGGGTTACCACTTCTTGGGAGTTTTTATGAGGAGGTGATTCCCTCCCGACTTGAGCTGGTAAGATCAAACACATCACAACCTATCCTTCCTCTCTACTGTCAGCATCTATTCTCTGCCTACTTTTCTATTCGTTTGATTATGAAGCAGAAGTCTTGCATCAAGATTACTGACTGGGTACATTTCTGGTGCAAGAAGGTCCATCGGTATGTTGTACCGCTAAAGAAGTCAGGATATGATCGCCATCTTCCTCAACATATCAAGTCTTATCCTTTGAAGCGTATAGTTCCTTGGTCAGATGAAGACAACGCACCATTTGATGATCTTGAGGTAAATTCAGAGAATCGGGATAAAATTTACCTTGCTGCATTCTTATCTTGTTGGTTGTGTGCTTTCGTGTTCCCGACCAAGGATGGCTGCATCATACCTCATACTTTTAAGGTGGCAGCATTGATGGCTACTGGACAGCAGTTTTCGCTTGCTATTCCCACTCTCGTGAGCATTTATAGGGGTCTTAATGACCTATCCTCCTCTCGTGCTCAGGTGACACCCTTTAGGGCACACTATCTATATGCTTGGATGGAGTCTTATTTTCACACACACCGTACGTCTCTTGAGAGGCTGATTGGTCCCTATATGGTCTTATTTGAAGGGGACGTGTTTCACTCCCATAGTGATACATTCTGTCAGGAAGTAGTTGAGGGTCAAAAACACATCAACTGGGCAACCTTTCCCTCGACTAGGGATGAAAATCAAATTTTGAAGGACGAATCTCGCTTAGCTCCTAGAGGTCAGGAATGGCTTATTTGCCTTCGTTCATGCTTCTTAACTCTTCGTCAAGATGATCGAGTAATTATAGAGCCATATAA
This sequence comes from Tamarix austromongolica, assembly GCA_039764185.1. NCBI lineage: Eukaryota > Viridiplantae > Streptophyta > Magnoliopsida > Caryophyllales > Tamaricaceae > Tamarix > Tamarix austromongolica. The sequence goes on from CM077817.1 coordinate 27,389,097, forward strand.
TCCTCATCGGTTTGCTAGACAATTTGTCTTCTATCAAGTTGTGCCTCAGGACCCATCTCCAGATTACTGAAGTGGAAACGAGGAGCTGGTCATTAAATTATTTCACACAAGCATTCACCTTGGGATGCAGGATCGGTTTTTGATAACCAGCCAAGCTTCTGATTTCGCTACTCGTGTTTGCCACAGCTATGTGGAGTGGTGGTCATCTACGTTTGAGCTGCAAAAATTTTCTAACCCCAAGCCTGTAGTGATCAGGGATAATCCCCGTGTAATTAAGCCTTGCAAAAGGCGCAGGAATGACACTTCTTGGGATAAATCTCCAAGGAAATCAAGATCAAACGTTCATCTTTAGTAGTTCCTCCAAATGTTTCAACGCCACACTCCTCTTCTTTGGATAATGTCCCACACCCAACATTGCTTGATGCTACAGATTTGTTATTATTTGGACACTCGCTTCTTCATTCTTGTACTTTAATTCCCAGTTTCTTATGCATGTAATCCCTTCATGTTACAGTTAAAGAGGGATTGGCTTCCGATTCTAGACCATAAGGTGAGACGCAAGGTACATCTGTCTTGGGTGAAACCGCACAAGGTGGTACGCTACTACCTGACCCGACAAAATACGCTAATTTACTTGCAGCCATATTTAAAGAATTTGTTAGTTCTTCTGAGCCTATCCAGGGAGATGTGGTATATTTTTTTTATTATTTTTTTCTTGTACTTGTTATGTATGCATTAAGTCATATGCCTTAAAATTCTCTTTACCATTTCAGGGTAAGTATGGTGTTGGTGTTGATGACGAGGCTTCTTCACGTTCCATTGGTAAGACTTTCCTCGTAGGAGGTAATGGGTATCCTCGGTCAGCATTCGACGACTTGGACACCAATGTCTGGCCTAAATTAGATGATATTTCGATTCAAGTGATAGCTGAGATGCGTGGGATAAGTGACATGGTTGCGAATTCACCTCTTTTGGATGATGGTCTAGTTGTTCCACCTGTTCCTCCTTCGCCACAAGTGTCGGTTTTTCAGGCTGAGCGGATATTTAATAAAGTTCAACAAATGGTTGTGGAGTATTGTGGTAAATCCGTCATTAACAAAGCGATTCAAGCTAATGCATCGATGGTTCCTCAGTTAAGGGTGAAGTTTGAGAAACTTTATTTAGAGATTTCTAGTCTCGGGGTTAATGCTTCACCTCTAAAAAAAACGAGTTGAAGATTATCTTCAACAGGTCATAACCTTGATAGTGTGAAGCATAGTTATGCAAAGTGAATGTCCATCACCGACTATGAATGTTAGCACGCTACTCTTAGTTTGAAGCTTTCTGAAGCTCGTGATATTCTACACACCGAAGATGAGCAACTTAATCATCAAAGAACAAGGGATGCACAACGTTGGGCAAGGATTGAGGCATTAGAGGTAGAATTGAAAGAGCTGAAGGCTGAAGATAAAGCATCAGTTGCATCCTTGTCTTCCCGTGAGCTCCAACAAGCTAAGAATCAAAAAATTGTGCAGGAGTTATCATCCCAACTAGCTATGCTAGAAGAGATTAAGCCCTTAAGTTCCCAAGAGGCCCATGCTTTAGCCACCATGGAAGAGTTGGTGGTATCTGCCAAAGAAGAACTACACGGTTTGAAATGGTTCTAGGCATTTTTGCTTTGCTTTTTCTATTCTTATTTTGTAAACAATATATGCATTTTTTTTCTTAGGGTAATAAAATAAGTAGACCTTTTTAGATCCTTGGATTCCTCTACTCCTTTTATTTTATTTTATGTTTTATTTTTTTTATTTAATTTACCGTCCACAGTTTATACTCTTGCGGGCCAAGAGTATTACAGTGGAGATCTTTATTTTATGATTTTTCCGTTCACAGTTTATACTCTTACGGGCCAAGAGTATTACAATGAAGATCTTTATTTTATGATTTTGCCATTCACAGTTTATACTCTTGCAAGATAGGAGTATTACAGTACAGTGGAAGTTCTACGGGTTGTAACGCTTGAGGAACTTGCCGTTGATAGGGCCAACTCTTAATCCATCGCTAGCTACTATCTTATAAGCACCGTTGGTGTAGACTTCTTGGACAACATATGGACCATCCCATTTTGCAACGAACTTTCCACCTGTACGGTGACTAAGAATGATGGGTCTCCGGATTGCAAGCACCATACCACCCACTTGAAATGATCTCGGGTGCACTTTCTTGTTGAAAGCTCTAGTCATCCGAGCTTAATAGCATTCAAGGTTTTGTTGCGCTTGTAATCGTTGTTCGTCAAGTGCTTCCAATTCAGCAAGATGAAGTTGGGCATTCTGATCCTCCACCAGTCCTTCATGAATAGCAATCCGGAGTGATGGAATCTGAATCTATATCGGGAGCACTGCTTCAACTCCATAGACTAAGAAATATGGAGTGGCTTCAGTGGAGTTTTGTCGAGTTGTCTGATATGCCCATAATGCCTCTCCCATTCTCTCATGCCAATCTCGCTTGTTCTTCGACACTACTTTCTTGAGGAGGGTACACGATGTTTTGTTGAAAGCTTCCACTTGACCATTTGCTTGAGCATAATACATGGAATATGTCCTCTGTGTGAATTCAAATTTAGGGCATAACTTGGTCACCAACTAATTGACAAAGGGCTTCCCATTATCTGTCAAGATGTACCTAGGAACTCCAAACCGATAGATGATGTGAGTTTGGATGAATTCAACCACATTCTCCTTCTTCACCTCTTTTAAAACCACAACTTTAGCCCACTTGGAAAAGTAATATGTCGCAGTTAAGATGTATGCTTTTCCACTTGAAGATTTTGGTGTGCACGGACCAACGAAGTCAAGACCCCATGCTTCGAATGGCCATGATGCTACTGTAGGATGCAATGGCTCTGGTGGTTGATGAATGAAATTTGCGTGAAACTGGCATGGCTTGCACCTCTTTGTATAATCCATACAGTCTTGTACCATTGTCAACCAATAATAGCCGAGACACTTAATTCTATCATGTAGCTTATGCCCAAATTGATGAACTCGACAAACCCCTACATGAGCTTCTTCCATGACTTCCTTTGCTTCTCTTTCTCCCAAGCATTGAAGTAGGAGTCCATTCGCATTACAATGGTAAAGTATGTTATTGTGAAAGAAGAAACGCACCGCTCTTTGTCGAATCTCCATTCGATGTCGAAGATCATCTGGTAATCTGCCATATTCCAAATAGTCTATAAGTGGTTGTCGCCAGTCTTCAAGATCCACCTCATAGACAGAGACTAAGTTTGATACCTCCTCCTCCTCGTTATGGATAGATGGTACAACCCACTGACTGCATAATGGCACTGTTGTTGTTTCTTCAACCCCTAATGCTATTGTTGCTACCAAGTTTGCAAGTGCACCATCAATCTTATTTGACCCTCTTCCTATGTGTTCCAGCTTCACTTCATGAAATTTTCCAAGTAGATGTGTAGCCTACTTGTGGTAGGGAATTAAATCCTCTTTCTTCACATCATACTCCTCTAAGAGATGCCTTATTACTAGATTCAAGTCTCCATAGATATTTAGATCCTTGATTTCCATCTCTAGTACCATCTCGAGCCCTATTATCAGTGCTTGATATTCTTCCATGTTATTAGAGCATAAGTCTGTGAGCACAAATGAATATGCAAGCACATGCCTTTGAGGGGACACAAACACCACCCCAGCTCCAGCGTCGTCTCTTCGTGCAGCACCATCAAAGTACATTTCTCATGGAGGGAGGACCTCAATGACCAATGACTCCTCATCTGGTAGCTCGTCTGATAACTCACATTCAGCTAGAATTGGGTGATCGGCTAAGAAGTCTGCCAGTGCTTGTCCCTTGATCACCTTTTGAGGAATCAAGACAATGTCGTATTGATTGATCACTATAGCCCATTTTGCTAGTCGTCCTGTCAACACCGACCTAGACATAACATATTTGATGGGATCTGCACGTGATATCAAATGTACCATATGCGCTTGCATGTATTTGTATGGCGAAAACCAAGGCTAGACATGTCTTCTCGATTGGGGTGTAGTTGATTTCTGCTCCAATGAGAGTACGACTTAAATAATAGAGTGCTTGTTCCTTCCTATTTTCATTTTCTTGTGCACACAATACCTCCAGTGAACATTTTTGCGTTACCACATAAAGCAAGAGCGGTCTGCCCAGTAGAGGTGCTACTAGGACGGGTGGATTGAGGAGGTACCTCTTAATACCTGCAAAAGCATTATTACAAGCTTTATCCCATTCAAAAGGCTCTCCCTTTCTCATGAGATGGCTAAATGGTTGACAGCACCCTACTAAGTTTGAGATGAACCTTTGTATATGAGCCAGTCAGCCCTATAGGCTTCGGAGTTCGTTGAGGTTTTTTGGTCTTGGCATCTTCTGGATTGCATCAATCTTTGACTGATCAATTTTGATGTTGCTATGTCAGACAATAAAACCTAAGAATTTTCCGGATGTAACACCGAATGCACATTTTAATGGATTCATCTTGAGTTGATACTTTTTCAGTCGATAAAATAATGTCTTGAGCTCTTAGATGTGGTTGTCTCTTCGTCTTGACTTGACTACCAAATCATTAACATAACATTCTACAACCTTACGCAACATGTCATCAAAGATCTTCTGCATAGCCCTTTGGTAGGTGGCCCCTACATTCTTCAATCTGAAAGGCATGACTCGATAGCAGAATATTCCTTTTGGAGTGCGAAAGCTTGTGTATTCTTCATCATTAGAAGCCATGCAAATTTGATGATAACCAATATAACCGTCCATGAATGACAATGCTTCATGTCCTGATGTGGTATCCATCATCAATTCTGTGATAGGGAGAGGGAAATCATCTTTCTGGCATGCATGGTTCAAATCTCTGAAGTCTACGCAAAGGCGAAGCTTCCCATTTTTCTTTCTAATAGGGACTATATTTGCAATCCATGAAGGGTATTTAACTTATCGAATGAGCCCTGACTCAATTTGGCTATTCACTTCCTTCTCTGTCTCTAGAATGAGCTCTGGGCGAAAACGACGTAATGGTTGTTTCACCGGTCTATGTTTCCACTCAAGCTTGATGTTAAGTTCATGCACTGCTACCTTTGGGTCAAGTCCAGGTATCTCTTTGTATGTCCAAGCAAAGACATATTTATATTCCTCAAGCAACTCAATATATTTTGTTTCCTCATCAGGTTTCAGTAGAGCATTGACGAAGGTTACCCTGGGCTCCTCTATAGTACCCAAATTAACTTCCTTCAATTTTTCTACTGTAGCTTGCCCCCCATCTTCAAGCTCCAGGGGTGCTTCCTGTTCTACCATCTCTTCACTTGAGTCATCTTTGATGGTTATGTGGTTGGTGGAAGCTATTAATTGATGTGGAACTCTTCTTCTCTTGCTGCTTTTGTCCAGTGACGATAACAGCATACTTCTTGATTCTAAGGGCTCCCTTTATGCTAATTTCTAACTTGGTATAGCTCCTCATTTGTGATGGTGTGAGACTCTTCATTTCATTCCCTTGTTCATCCGGAATCAATGAAGCTTCCAATTTCCTCTTCCAAATCTTATTATCATGATTGGTGACTCCAAGGCGCGAGAACATAGATGATTTCTTCTAAGTTGGGCTTTCCTCCTGTAAGGCTTTTCCCCCTATTCGAGAGAACACAGAAGGCCTTATCTTGGTTGAGTGATCCAATCTATCAAACACCAAGATCCTTTTTCGACATTCCAATGTTCACCCCTCCAAATCTTCATTTTCTTCAACAGTGATATATTGTATGGATACCCCTTTATTCTTTCCTCTAGCTGAAATTATTATAGGCTTCAGATTTGAGTATCCTAAGCCCTTCCTTGATAGGTCCACCATTTTGCCTTGATCTAATAATATCTTTTGGGTGTTGGTCATGCCATATGGTGTTCTCTCCACGTGCCTTTTATTATCATCATTTGTTGTCTTGAAGGTAGAGATATCAAACCCGCAATGTGCCATCAACTTATATGCATTTGGATCAAAACCCTCCTCTATTCTCTACATCGGGATGGTGATCTCTTCTGCTAACATTTTGGATGACCTCTCAAATCCTAGCAATAGAGGCTTAGTTACCTTCGCCTGGCTCGTTCTTATAATAGGGACCATGAGGTTTTTCTTCAAGATCTTTACATCCTTAATTGTGGTAGTAGTAGCATCACAAAGGTTATGGCCGCAACTTGTGAATGGAGATTGCCCTTCTTTCCTTTTGGATTTTGGGACATACCTTAAGACCGTAGAACTTATTATCTTGTGACTTAAGTTATGTTTAGGTTCATGGTTCAGTTGTACTCCTTTGTGACCGGCTGACGGTCTCTCTATATCTACTACTTTATTGATTTGCTTCATCGCTGTAGTCTTTCTTACTGGTGGCACCAGCAGCTTTATCTTACTTGGCGTTTGTTCCACCTCATTGTAAAACCTAGCATCTGCAAAGTGCGACTCAGCCGTTGTGAAGGGTATTTCATCAACAAACACTATCTATACTCCATTTTTGAAGAATTTAAGGCATTGATGGAGAGTTGAAGGGACTACTCCATTCTCATGGATCCAAGGACGACCCAACAACATGTTATAGGATGTCTTGACATCAATTACATGGAATAACGTTGATGAAGTCATACTCCCAATAGTGAGGTCAAGATATATTTTCCCTACAGGCTTTTCTCCTCCCAAATTGAAGCCTTGGATGAAAAGTTGACTATTTGATAGCTTGTCCATCAGTATTCTGATCCGCTTCATGGTGAATAGTGGTATGATATTTACAATTGACCCTCCGCCAACCAACACATGACTGATTCTTTGGTCATGGGCATATCCCGAGATAAAGATTGGCCTATTATGTGTTTTGGCTCCGAGCAACATATCATCCTTCGTGAAGGGGAGAGAGGCACAAAAAACTACATCACCTACGTGATTTCATATTTCTAGCCTTTGAAGAGCTTTAATCATAACTTCTCGAACCTCTTTCGGCAACTGGCTCAATTGTTGTAAACTTTCATCTTGTGAAATTGTTTCAGTCATCTCGTTGCTATTTAAGCCAAGTATAGCGAGAGCATTATCATCTTGCACAGCATCCTCTCCAGCATCCTCTTCTTCAACAACACAGCAGGACGTCATGTTAACTTCATAAATTTCCAAGAATTTTGGATGAAAAAATTATGCTAGTGTGATTGGCTTAAGAGGTTCTTGTTTTAGCAATTCAATTGGCAAGACTCTTGCCTTTCTTGGCTTTGGCTTCATCCCTTTCTTCGGCTTGGCTTGAACTTTTTTTCTTCTGGACTGATTCCCTTGGCATCGGCGTAGTTGAGGCTTTGAAGCTTGTTTTCTCTTCGGCTGTCTTCTTGTCACCAACGTCCAACCCTCATGCTCCTAATCGATTTGCATAGGGTCATGCTTCACTTCAAGGTATTCGACAACTGTGTGAGTTTGTGAACCATCACTTTTTGAGACATATATCAGAATTGGTTCCAAGCTTCCAAATTGAATCAACTGGTTAACCCTTGTAGGCACTGTCTTGGACAAGTCACCCATCATGGTGATATAATTTAGGCCTGCTGCTTGGACTTCCAGATTGAGCAAAATTACTCCCTCTTTTGTTAATTTCATGATCCTCTCCTTCAAAGTGATGCATTTTTGAGTTGGATGGCTGATGCATCGATGGTACATGCAGTATCTAGGATCTTCATTCCGTCCTACCTCTTGCGGACGCTTTGGCTCCAGCAATGCTACCACCTTATTTTCCAATAGATCTTCCAGCATCCCTGGGACATCCAAATCAGGAAATGGGTACTATTTTGCCTTCAATTCCTTTAAAGTTGTCCGCTTCCTTGTAAACTCTTGTTGTGAGTAGTTTTGACTCCCATCAGATCTTTGTGGCTTAGCTGAAATCTTAATTGAAGATGCACCAATAGCCATTGCCTCCTTCGTCACACTCTTGGAAGATTTATCATTCTTCTTGAATTCCTTCTTCTCCTTAGGTTGTTCAAACTCAGGCATTTTATGTCCATGTTTAGCAATGTTCACCTCTATGTTGTGAGTAGTCATAGATAACTCAGAGAAAATTTTGGGTTTCATACTTTACAAGATGTACACAATGCCCCAATGCATGCCTTCAATGCACATCCTAATAGCCGATACTTTGCTGAGGCGATCCTGATAATCTAGGCTCAATGAACACCAACACTCGATGTACTCTTCAACAGGCTCATTCTCCCACTGCTTAGTGTTTGCAAGCTCCCCTATACTTACAATATGGCGAGTGCTGTAAAAGCAGTTGCTGAACTCTCTCTCCATCTCTTCCCAACTATCAATGAACTCACTAGGGAGGTTAGTGTACCAGTCAAAAGCATTTCCCTTCAATGATCGCACGAACTGTTTCACCAGCAAATCTCCTCCTATACCTACATTATTACAAGTTTCGATGAAATGGGTAATATGTTGGCGGGGATTGCCCTTGCCTTCAAAATGTTAAAATTTGGGAGGCTGATAACCAACAGGCATTGGTAAGCAGTCGATCCTCTTTGTTTAGGGCTTCATGCAAGAGAAGCTATTTTAGGAAGCGATGCTGAATTGAGCTTTTACTACACCAGCAATCATCTCTTGTAGGCCTTTGGGAGTCAAACCTCCTAATGGAGTCAGGTTGGAGTAGTCTTTCTCCTCCTGAAGCTGCAATCTATCAACAGATTCATCCTGGTCTTTTGCTTCAATGACCACCTCTTTCTCTTTGCTAGATGAAGTGTCACCTTTTTCTTCGAGTTTTTGCATCAACATAGTGATTTGCTCATCCTTTTCTTTCATAGCTTTGGAGAGGATGTCAACAGCCTGTTTCAATTATGCGAGCTGTTCATCAATGATTCCAGTGGTCATCACTGGAGCGATTGAGAATGCAGAGTTGTCTAAATCTTCATCTTGGTTTAATAGAGCATGTTCTGAGGTAGCTCCTACAATGGGCGACATTGATCGTTCAGCAACGGGGGCTTCAAGAAACATATATTTGTTGCTTGAGGGAATGATTTTTTCCTTGCTTTGTGTCAATGGCCCGGTGTGATTACTATCACCACTGAGTGTTGCGGAGTTGTTGAGGATGCTCTTGTTAGTGTTTGAAGCCATCAAGATGCGTAGTTGGAGACTGAGATGAGAGGCAGAGATGGTCCCACCGGGTGCAGCAAATTTGTTAACAACAAAATTTATGCAAAAAGAAAATTGAAGAAAAAAATATACTTTTATTGATTATTAATTATCGGATCGAATGTAGGTACAATCTCTGTATAAATCCGGTATAAGATTTAATATCCTCTGATTCAATCTCCTAGACAATTGATGGCGTTGTGATTCGCAATGTTGAATTTTGGGCTTAACTTGTTCGGGGCTCGTCTTGAGTTTAATGAGCTTGATCCAAACCTGTTGATGAAAATTTAATTTACCTGGTAAAGAGGGCACGATTTGGTGGTGCTTGATCCCTTCGAACTAGTTCAATGATATTGAAGTTACAATGCTTCAACGTTTTTGACTTTGATGATCTGGAAAGCTTCGTTCTTCGATCTTCGTTCTTCGATCCTCGGATCTTACTTCTTCAATCTTCGAATATTCGTTCTTCGAGTCCTCGATCTTTAGCTTCAGAGTGCTTGGAAGTGTTCTCTCTCTAAGCTCTTGATCTCGGGACTTCAGTGTGTCTTCCATGAGGAGGGGAGTCCTCTATTTATAGAGAAAATTGCCTCTTTAGCTTTCGAGCTCAGGCCCATCTCGCATTGTAGACTTAAAAGTCATGCTTCATTTAACCTAATTTTACGGACTCATAGCCTTTTGTGAAATAAATTAGGCCCATATTTAATTAAACTAAGCCCAATTAAAAAAAATACGAGCGGGATATAAACAATTAAAATATTTTATTTTAACATATAAATCCCAAATAATTTTAGGAATATTTAATTATCCCTAATTTAGGTTGATCGACCATATAACAATCAAATATTATTTTTCTTATTGTTATATATTTTTTTCGGTGTCAACACTTATCATTATACAACTTTCATTATATTACAATTACCTTATAACATAGGATAGTGCATATCATTATTACATGCATTACTAATTATCAATATATTCATACCAACTATTATTATTAATCAAAGCACTTGGAAATTCATCATGGTTAATCAAATCAAATATCTTATAATCATATAAAAGGATGAAAATGCATAAAGACAGACACCAAGCACAATAGGAGATATTACTCAAGTGATAAGATCATAATGCCTTCGTGAAACCCTAAGTCTGAAACCACACATAAATTCACCCATAAAGCTCCCCAAATTACCAAATGTAACACAAAATCCCTATATATTGTAGTAACTATCATATCTAAAAATTAGGATTAAGTCTAATGTTTTACATGTAAAATATCAGTTCTACCCTTTTAGGTTAATTTGTTTAATTTAAGCTATTTTCTCATAAAATCTAACTTATGTTATATATGATTGGCCCAAGCACTTCACATATCACATCTATCATATTATAACTTAAATACCATTTTTAAAACTCTAAATTTCTAGAATTACGCAAAATGACCATAATACCCTTATTTCACCTCAATGCCTCAAAGTCTTATTAAGAAACATTAACCCATACTCAACCTAACCTTAACATATAATATATTAATCTATAAGTAAAAATCCCAAGTACTATGCGATATAATTAGATTCCTCAAAAACTCATTATAAATACAAAAAAAAAAAACTTATGATCAGTTATGACTCAACTCCCCAAATTTCAAACACTTAACCAAATTTCACCATCTTTACATATAATCTCCCACAAAATACTAACCACCTAACTATGTAATAATTTTTTTTAATAAAAATCCCAAAAAGGCCTAAAAAATCTTTAATGCTAAAACACATATAGCCTACAAATCATCATAATCAATCCTCTATAATAATTTTTCCAACTATACAAACTCAATATAATTAACACCTAATCAACATGCTCGTTAATATTAATAAAATATGTCATCATAAATGATATTTGAGGTAATGCATGACTACAAGTTTAAATGATAAACATGATTTCTAGAACAAAACAAGCTAACATGATACTTACATAAAAGAAAAACATGGCATTCAACTATTAGACATTTATCCTTACCAAAGGATAACTCTAGTATCTAAGCAAACAATAATAACCTCCTAAGTACCCTCCTCCAAAACTATAGGGTCACCTGAGAACCATTAAAAAGAGAGAGAGATTAGAATGCATAAAAATTTAGGTTATGAAAAGTAAAGTAAACGAGTTTAAAAGGAAAAACCAAGGAAAAGAAAGAGGATAGTGGTGAAGAGAATTCACATACTATAGCAGGACTTGAGGGCTATGAAAAGGCTAAGAATGGGAAGATGGAAGAGGTTGTGAGAACATGAAAAGAGGAAGATATGTGAGTGTGGAGTAATATAGTGTGAAGGGTTAAAACCTGTGGTTACTAGTTGCAAAAAGAACAAATGCTAGGTTATGATGTTTTGCACGAGGGATGGATGATGGAGGGTAGTAAACTACATGATATTATGATGCACAACAAAGGATGCAACGTGAGAATTGAATGCTATAGAGGCTTGTTGTGCTGATAGTTGACACAAGGTGGTGTCAGCTTGCATGAGTAGTTGACACAAGGTGTGGGTAGTGGTTTTTTGTGTGAATAAATCTTGAAAATACAATTGCAATACAAAGAGAAAAAATATGGCAAACCAGGTGGTTAAAGAAGAATAGAAATTTAGGATGGCTTAGCAAGGGAAGGTTTAAAAGACAAAAGAGGGTGATGATATACTTGAGTTAGAATGGTCAACAAAATAATGAGAGGAAAAGGAGGTAAATATGTAACTGGTGGTAGCATGAAAAAATGAAAATGTGAGGGGTCTTGGGGTAAGGAATAATAAAGTGATTTGGAGCAGTAGGTCTAGTGTGAAAAAATAGAAAGCACATGTTAGGATGGAGTGTAGAACACTTAAATGAGAAGTATGATCATGGAAGGAATTATGTTGTGATTAAGTGTGATTATAGGTAAGGTTAAAGTTTATTTTAGTTAAATAAACTAGGAAAGGGAAAAAAATAAAAAACTAGTTAGTATAGGGGGAAAAAAGGGTCACGTGAAAATCTAAGGCATAAAGGTTTAAGTGTAAAAATGGAAGAAATGGTTTAATGGTTTAGGTAAGGTGTTTAAGAATTGTTTAAGGATTAAGGAAGGTATTAAGAAACTTAACACTCAAAATCACGATTTGGAAGATTTGGGTTATTATATCACTACCCCCTTAAAATAGACTTTATCCCCAAAGCTAACAAGTGAAGGTTAGGGATGGAAAGAAGAAGGATGTAAGGAGAGGTTATCACTATGGTTAACACTATGAAAGTTAGTACAACACTATGAGGGTACTACCTTATTAAAATATATAGAACCAAAATTGATCACACCTATGCTAAAGAGTGAGAGATGCATTATAAGCATGTTCTTCTACATATTCTAGGTTGCCTCCTCTACTCCTTAGTGAATCTAAAAGATTTTCATGAGTGGAACTAAACTTGTATGGTTTTGTCGCATGTTGGTATTATGGATCCAAAATAGTACCGCATTATAGAACAACAAATTATCAAACTCAAACTCATTGGGTCTGATCACTTAAGATAGATTTGCAATGTGCTTCCTCAATTATGAGATGTGGATAATGAGCTATGGCACTTATGTCTATATAATGCCTCAAATGGTGGCATACCTATGTTAGTGTGATATTTGTAATTATATGAAAACTCGTCCAAATGTAGTTCATCCTCCATTTATCTTGAAAATCCAATGCACATGACCTCAAAATGTCCTCTAAGGTATGTATCATCCTCTCACTCTACCCATATATAGCTATATGGAAGGTAGTACTTACTTTCAACCACATGCCCATAGCCTCCTCCAAATCTTCCTAAAAGTTTCAAAATGAACCTAGAATCCCGATAAAATACTATGTTGGTATATGTACCATGCTAACTCACTACTAACTTCATGTATGCATTAGAGAATTATCATGTAATTGAAGTCAACTTCATTAGGATGAAAATTGCCGATTTATTTAATTGACCAATTATGATCTAAATCATACTATTCTCTTTGAGAGTCCTTAATAAGAAACTCACAATGAATTCACAATTCCATCCCAAAATATCTAATGACTAAACTCACCCTGCAGGTCTACAGTATTCTATATTCACCTTTAGATAGGCTAAACATATTTATACTAACTCAGCTACCCCTAAGTTCATATAAGGCCACTAGTAGATCCTCCTAAGGTCTTTTTACTAATTATTCCCTATAAAATGGATGGAATATAGAGTATAATAACCCTCTTCCAAAATTTGGTGCTTCCAATCAATGCAAATTTGAGGCACACACCATCAATGCCAATATCAAATGCTACCGTCCTCATTAAATCAAAAGCCCTCAACTCTACCATCCTATATCTTCTACTAAATTTGCTCAAGCTTGAAAAACCAATGTTATCTCACTTGAATATCATTGAATACAATCAGTGTAATAGTTAGTGCACTCATCTAAACCACCAACTCAACATGTTATGTTGGAACTATCCAGGTCTCACTAAGATCTACCAACAAAAAAAAACTACCATCAAGCACAAGGAATGAGATATATTCCTACTCAAGACATTTGTAATGACATTGGTCTTACCTTCATGGTAGGTAAACTTCATATCATAATCCAACACCAGATTTAGCTACCTTCTTTGTCTCACATTCAAGACTTTGGATTTAATACACACTTGAGACTCTTTTATTCGGTGAATAATCGACATTGTATCTCGTACATATAGTGCCTCCAAATCTTCAACGTGAAGACAATTATCACCAAATATAAGTTATGTGTAGAGTATTTCTATCTATTCTGCTTCAATGAATGAGAAGCATAAGCTACCACCTTTCTATGGTACACCAACACATAACTCATTATATGTTTTGACACATGACTATAAACCTCAAACCTATTTAATCTTGATGGCATAATCAAAGTTGATGTTATCGCTAAACATTACTTCAACTCTTGAAACTTTCCCAAGTAGGTATTTCCTACTAAAATCATGTTTTTTTCTTCAAAACGTTTATTAAGGGATGAGTTACCATGGAAAAATCCTAAATAAATTTTTTGTAGTATCCCATAAATCCAAGGAAACTATGAGCACCTCAAGGGTGTTAGTTGGTGCGCTCCACCCTATAACTACCACAATCTTTATCAAGTCCACAATGAATCCTCTAGATAACACAACGTGACCCAAAAACACAACCTCTTGAATTCAAAACTTACACATAGAGAGTTTAGCATATGTCTTTTTCTCTCTAAGGAAGGATAATATAGTACAAGATGTTGTTCATTCTTCTCTCTTATTTGAGAGAAAACTAAAACATCATATATGAATACCACTATGAACTATTTAAGTTATGGTGGAAAATTCCTTTTCATTAAATCAATAAACAAGGTAGGCACATTGTTGAACCCTAATTGCATCACCATGAACTTCTAGTTCCCACATAATGTTGAAGGTTATGTGTATGATATATGTCTCTATAATTCATAGCTATTGATACCTCGACCTCAAGTTAAACTTCAAGAATACCTTGACTCCCTATAGCTAATAAAAAAGGTGTTGATCCACCATGGTGAATATCAATTATTTACCATCAACTAGTTTTGACCCCAATAATATATGCACAAATGTAGACTCCCATCCTTCTTCTTCAAGAAATCAACCAGTTCTCCCCCATGGTACATGCTTGAAAAAATATAACCATGAACTATTAGCTCCTCTAGAAGTGACTCCAACTCTTGACACTCTAATATAGCTCAGTAGTGAAGTGTACCTTGCACACTAGCAAAATTTTTGATATCTCCTTCGAAAAAATATTAAGCAAATCTCAAGTGATTGGAATACCCTATAAAGGTATTATGTGAACCACCATTACATGTTATTTTTTTGATAAAAGGTATTACATGCACTACCATTCTATGTTAATTTTTTGGTGAGAGGCATCATGTATGCCATTATGTGTTTTTATGTTGGTAGGAGTCATTTTATATACTACCATTATATATTATTTTTTTGGTATCATGAATTATGTGTGCTACCATTGTGTGTTATTATTTTTTTAGGAATAATTATGCACACCAACTCTCCTTATTATTGATTGATTCGGTTGTTGGTTAGTAGTTGCACCATATGTACTATCTTTTGATATTATTTTATTGTTTGAGATAATTGGTAGTATTATATGTTGGTACATGTGTAATCTTGAATTTATGCACGAGCTTGTTATATTATGTTATGTGAGAATTTTATAAGCATGTTAAGATGTCTTTGACAACATGAGTATCATGATAGAATGTCTCGAAGGTTATTACCTATTGTTGTGGTTTTGTACCCTTGAGTATGTCATGTAAGATTTTATGATGTTGTCAGCACATGTGAGTATGATTTGGTAAGCAAGCTATTTACTCTGAGTTGGGTATGTTTACTTAGTACTTATATACTTAAAAGATTATTGTTTAGTGATTTTGGTGTTTGGGTTGCTTTTATAACTTTGGAATAAGTTAGAGAGTAGAGCTCCTAAAGTTTTATCACATGTTAGCATTTCTTATTTGATCTCTATCAATTTGTTCTAGATTATGTAATTTTGTAACTTTAGAGTGTTTTAATTTTAACTGTAAAGTATAAATTATATTATAATTAGTTGATTATATACCCAGCCTTACGTCTACAATGGAATAGGTGAACACACACACCTCTCCTTATATTATATGTGGTGGTAGGAATTTTTTTTTTGTTTGTTTCTGCATTATGTTTCAAAGAAAAATGTTGGTTGGTAAAAATAGGAGTGTTACAAAAGGTAAAAAAGAAATAAGGGAGAATTTAAGAGCAAAACCTAAAAGAGGAATATGGTAACAAGAATAGACTAGTTGTGGCAAGGGTTAAGGGTTGCAAACAATGCTAGGAAAATGAAGGTGGAAGTAGTTAAGAAAATAGGGAAGATGAAGGTAGGAGTCAGTGGAGTAATGCAGTGTGAAGGGTTAATGCTGGTAGTTGCTGGATGCGTTAGAAACTAATGCTAGGTTGTGGTGTTTTACTTGGGGGATGTATGCTAAGGGGTGGTGGTCTACATGATATGATGGTGCACATGAAAGGTAGGGAGGAATGGATTCTAGAGGAGGCTTGTTGTATTGGTATTGGCATAAGGTGGTGGTTTCTACTTGTGTGGGTGGTTAATGTAAGGTGTGGGCAATGTATTGCTATAAGAATAAAGGTGGAAAACACCAATACAACACAAAGAGAAAACATTGGTATACTATAAGGATAAAGAAGAAGAGAGAGTTGAGGTGGCTTGGGAAGGTAACGTTTAGAGAATAGAAGCAAGGGAACATATATTTGAGTTAGAATGGTTGATAAAAAAAAAAGGAGAGTAAAAGGAGGGAAATGTGTGATTTATGGTTGTATGAAACAATGAAAACATGAGGGGGGTTGGGTTAAGGCAAGCTAAAGAGATCTACAACTGCAAGTTTGGTTTAATCAAAACAAATGGCATGGCTTAGGATGGAGTATAGAATACTTGAATGAGGAATATGATTGACTGAGGGATTAGGTGGTGATGGAGTGTATTTATGGGCAAGATTAGAGTTTAGTTCAATTAACTAAACTTGGAAAGAGATAAAAAAGGAGAACCGGTTATCAAGGGGAAAAAAGGGGTCACATGGGAAATTGAGGGGTAAAGGTTTGAAGGGTTAATGGGAAATAAAGGGCTTTAGGTTATTAGTAGGGTGTTTAAGAAATGGTTAAGTGTTAATGAAGGGATTAAGATAATAAAAACTCTGACTTTAAGATTAGTAAAACTTGGGATATTAAAGTTCATGCATCACAACTCAATATTGAAATCCCAATATGTGTGGCATCCACTCATTCTTGGAAAATTGTTAAACATCAATATTCAAAATCAAATTCTAACCTCATGCTTTCTACTTCATGCTTAAATATATTTCTCCAACACATTTTAACATGCACACCATCATCAATATACATATTTAATAAGCTCATAATCCTAATGCCTCCACAACATCACATGCTCATTCACTTCACATATTAAGGTAAGAATGACTTACCTTAGCAAGAGCAAGCAAAAAAAAGTAAGAAAATATGAGAAAATATTCATTTAGATAGGAATCAATCACCTCTTGAACACCTTCAACAATACACACATAAATACTAAAAAAGGAACTTATGTTCCTAAAAACTAGTCAACAAGATATTAGAAGATTAAAAAGGAAAATAGAAAGATTTGACCTTTTTCCCAAAATTGTAAACTTTCAAGAGAAAAGAGCCCCAAAACCTCAAATTTCTCCTAATCCTACCTTTATTTTACATAATAAAAAACAAAAAAAAAGATTAGATAAGGGATAAAAAGAGGAAAAATCTATGATAAACTTAAAGGAATAAGGATTTCATTACATCTTAAAGGAGGAAGATGAGTAGATGAGGAACAAAGAGATGTGAAGTTTTGAGAGAAAATATGCCAACTTTGTCTAAAATAGTGGAGGGTAAATCACTTATATGGTGGTTGTAGCGGCTGGGGGTTTGAATATGTAGAGTCGTTAAATCCCCCAACCCTCTCTCCCACTCCAAATATAATTGACATATATAAGAAAAGGGGGGGAAATATGGTGGTTAGCTCCTACAAAAAATGGAGGGTGCAATGAATAGGCTTGGATCCCAAGGCCATCTATAGAAGGCATAACCTTTTCCAAAATAAAATCATGCCCATATAATTTAGAATCATAAGAGAGATATAAAATAAGAAGAAAACAAGTTTACTTATGTTAAAACTCGCTATTTGACAGTCAACATGTTTAAATGGTTTGATAAACATGTAAAAATAATTATAAACTAGTAAAACCATTATAATTAATTTCCACAATCATTTGTAAAGGAGATTAAATTAAACCATAAACAATGTTAGGTTTAGTTGGACATTAGGCAATCGATAGGTTATTTTGGTTGAACAATTATGCATTGACTGAAACATGTTGAAAATAAAGTGCCCATCAACTGATAGGGTTATCCTATCGACCAATGGGGTTACCCCATTGACTAATGAGACCAAAACTCATTTTTGCCCTTTTCTCCAAATTTTCCAACTCTTTTGTAAATCAAATCCAAAAGACACTTTCAAAACAAGATCAAACACACTCAAATCATGATCAAACACATGAATTAACACTCATTAAGGACTAAATTTATGAGATATTACACAAAACCATAAAAATGCATAAATAGAATACCATATTTTACATGATTTACATAGACAGAATGATATGGTGTACACAATTTCCATAAAATTACAAGGAGGCATAAAAACATACTATGTACAAAAATAGAATCCCTACTGTAATACCACAATGAATTTTCATATACTTAATAGGAGGATTATCTCATTTCTAAGTAAATCAAGCAAAATAAACTAAGAACATACCACGTGAGCCCTAGCTTCCAACTCAACCTTTATCTTCTTTTTAAAATCGTACAAACTAGAATCAACAAAGATTAACCACAAAAATAACAAAGGGAACAACACAAAGATAGCAATATTAATCAAAAGAGATAATCCATACCCTACTATAACAAGGATGGACCACAAGAGGGGAACAAAAGAGGAGGTTTCTTCAACACCTTCCTAAGACTAGCACCCTTATACTTAGAGAAAATATAAAAAAAGGGGTCAGACAAAGAGTTAAGAGAAGATAAAAAAACAGCAAATGAATATTGAATAATGGATAAGGAGAGGTTCATTTTCAACATAAGAATAATAAGGAGATGAGTCTTCAAACACTTTGAATAATCTCAATAATAAGATATGATAGAGCATAAAGGGGTAGAGGATTCAATTTTTTGCTAAGGAGAGTAGATGGAAAAAGTTGATTTTAGGTTGATTGAGTCACACATGAAAAAAGGAGGTTGATTGAGGGACCATGGTGTGTAATAGAGTTAGTGGAAGGTAAGGTGAAGTGATTTTAATCTAATATCTTGGTTAACGTGAGATTAACAAGCACAAAATTGATCAAGATAAGAATAGGGTCATGGATCAAACCCCCATGGTCAAAGAGTGAGCCATGAAATTACAAAGTTCAAAAGAAATGGGTGACAATGCTATTTTTGAGGTATTAATTAGGAAAAAAATATCAAATAAATCCAAAAATTAGAAAAGTGTGTAGAATAAATTTAAGGAGACAAATGTATAAAACTATTAAGTAAAGGAAAATAATTAAATATAAAAAATAAAAATAATCAC
Source organism: Tamarix austromongolica (assembly GCA_039764185.1). Taxonomy (NCBI): domain Eukaryota; kingdom Viridiplantae; phylum Streptophyta; class Magnoliopsida; order Caryophyllales; family Tamaricaceae; genus Tamarix; species Tamarix austromongolica. Next base: position 27,408,490 of record CM077817.1, read on the forward strand.
CTACCAACAGCTGACATACCGCTTCAACCCCCTAAAACACCTACTCCTGCCACTAAGCCCCATTGTCTAACCACCTACCCTAGTTAATCACTACCTAATATACTTTAATTTATACCATTTTAACCCTAATTAACCTAATACATCTTCACCCTATATGAAACACACATTAAGATAACACGTAAACATACATTATACTCTTATAATTTATATGATGAAAATTACATAAATAACAAGTTACACTAAGGTTTCTCAATTAGGGTTTATAGAAAATAAGGTATAGAAATATATGCAAAGAAGACTACATCCATCTATTGAAAGTAGCTAAAAAATCAAATTAAATATATTTTACATTATATGTATTTAAACAACTTTAAGGTAGTGCAAAAACAATAGAACATAGGCATTATCCATCAACACAGGTTGCTTATTATGGGATAATAAAGTTGTGTTTTTCAGCATAGGTCACATGCGTTCATCACAATAACAACACCAAATATAAATATAGCATTGAAACATGTTGCAGCCAAGTCGAGATGTTGTGCTAGGAAACACGATCATGTTCATGGACAAAGGCCATCCATTTTACTCATGTACTTTTTTGTTCTTCATGAAACTCCACACAATCATGTACCTCAACACTACCCTCTAATTTAGTATTTGAAACATCTCCAATTGACTCCAAAATTTTAAGCATGAGAATTCATAGCATGCACATCAAATGCTAGTTACAAGATAAAACTAGCTTATTTTAAATAAGTAACATTATATGTTCCAAAAATGTATCTTTCTTCATTTTTCTTGTATGTTTCAATTTTGATATTCAAGTTAAAATAAGAACTATTCAATATTAGTATCTTTGTTTATTTAATAATATGGTTATATATCACAATTGTAGAACTGGGTCTTGATGACCCCAAATAGATGACAAGTATCTAAAATTGTCACTAAAAGTTCCACAAAACTTTGGTGGAAGATAAATAAAAAATAAAAATATTAAGGTTTAGATAAAAAAATTCAATTTAAAACTAGTATCAAAACCCTAAATTAAGAAAGAACAGTAAGGAACTTCAGAAAACAGTTTTATTTAAAAGTGTAATTAATGCAACTTTAGATACCAATTTTTGTAAGAACTGACATCTAAAGACCCTCTAGTTATGGAAGAATTAATTATTAATATAACTTTTAATACTAGTTTTTGTAATAACCAACATATAGATCCCATCTAGTTATGAGATAATCAATTAATGGTGTAGCTTTAGATACTAATTTTTATAATAACCAACATTTAAAGCCCCTCTAATTGTTAGGCCAAACATTTAATATGGTAGCTGTAGGTACCAGTTAATGTAAAAATATTCTAGTTTTCAAGGTGAATAAATTAATTTAGTACCCTTAGAAACAAGTTTTTATAATAACTAGTATCTAAACCATACAAAAATTTCATTCTCACTTCATTGTTGAAGGTTTTTACATGTACTCCATTTAGATGAAGATTTCTTCTCCCCCTCCCCTCTTACTATGTTCATTAGTAGCATAGCTTACTTTTATTCTTCCATTTTCTCCACCATCTAGGTTCTAGTTTTGGCTCATCTTGTACTTGAATATATTCCTCCATCATTGATATTGTTAGCTTCTTTAACAACTCTGTCAAATTTTTTAGTCATGTTATTCTGTATTGATTTTCTCTTGTAGTGCCTAGTTAAAGCTCATTGTGTACTTGGTATCATTCCACCATTGTAGATTTTGTTGGTTTCTTCTATGACTCCATCATCTTTTTATGTTATGTTTGGTTTTTTGTTCATCATTGTCCTCTACTCAATTGTTGAAGCCTTTTTCTGATTGCTTATGTTTGGGTAAAGGATTAAAAAGGTCAGTTTGATTGTTTTGGGTATAGGCAACATTCATTAGCTTTGATGTATGTTTTTTATGAGCTAATTTTCTACTTTCTTTACAATGCATGTCAAATTTTATTTTATTATTGTTGATTTGGTGCATTTCTGACTAGATTAGCACCTTATTAACCATTCCCTCAAACATTATATGTTAATATAAACTTGTGGTTTAAATCATATTCAAGAATTGTTTAGTATGTAAATCCATGAGTATTGTTGATTATATTTAACTTAAATGCTTATGGTTTAGAACTATAGTATTTTATATGCTTCTTATTCTATTGCATGTTGGTTTGAAGTGGAGTTGTTAGTTACTAGAGAAATTCTAGCTATTATAATTTAGTTCTAGGAGTAGTGTTATTATGTAGCTCTTTTTTTGGTTCCCATACAAATAGTTATGAAATTTCTATATAAGCTCGTGGTTTAGATATTGAGAATTGTTTCTTAACTACTACTTGATAGTACATAATTTAGATTTCCTTGCTATTTGATTTTAGTTTAAATTTTGTTTGATTTTTTGTGTTAGGTTATTTTGGTTATGTTGACACTAAAATAATTTATCGTTGTTTACTTTGTTTTCTTTTGTACATGTTTGTGGTTTGGACTAATAAATTATGGTTCGCTGTTGTTGGTGTTTGGTTTTTTACTCGCATGGTTAAATTAAGTTAGGCTTGAATGATATGAATAACTTGGATAATAAGACCTAGTGGTTGTTCCCCCTTTTATAGGTAGTGAGATGAGACTATGATCACATGTGTACCCTCCACCACACTTGTGGATGTCACCTTATATGAATCTAAGTAGACATATAGTCTTGTTACTTGAGCAACAAAGGAGCAAGATGAAGAGTGGTTTATACATAGAGTTGTATATATTTAGGTCATAACATTTATTATTTACCTTGCCTTACTTGGAGTTATGGATAAGGTTACAATTAAGTATATGGATTTGTACCTCACTAATTTTTCACATCTAAGGTTTGTTGAGGGTGATTGTTTTACGAGACATTACCACTAGATAGCTAAGGAGTTTATCATGATAGATGATGAATGGAGAAATCAACACAAGTTATTGATGAGTCTATGGCCCGATTGGAGGTAGGTACCATCTTATAATGAATTGAGGGAGTAGATTATTCTTAGAGAAGAGTGGACTCAAAGAGTGATAGTTGATATTTGGGGGCTTTAAGATAATCGGGAGTACCCTAGTAGATTTTAGGTGTTATATGCTCTCGGTAAGGTGTAAAGGGTTGTATCTATCTTGTTTTGTACATATTAGTAATTTTTTTTAGGATTTCTTGTTATTTTGTTAGCCATATTTTAGCCCCTCTGTGTTTATAATAATTGTATTTGGCTTTCAAAATTTGTATGAAGCTTATATATATGTATATTATATATGTTAAGACACCATTTGCTCCTTTATGTTCATTCTTCTATCGAAGCTTCCAATTATGCGTTTTCATTAGTTACCTCATTTTGTTGTGCTGTAATTTTATTTTTTTCTAACCAAATATCTAATTTGGTAAAGAGGTTACTTATAGTATAAGCATTTATGATATAAAATTGTTTATTCCTAATTCAATTGTAATATTCCAATCTCTTAACCTAGGTAGTTATGCCATGATGTTACGATATCCCTAAACCCTGAACCTTAGACTATAGTCACTAAACCCTTAGTCCAAAACAACATTTTTATCATTCATTTATATCATATTGTTGACATAAATTATAATTTGAAGCAAGATTGAATTGTTGGGATATGCCACCATTGATTCTTTTTCATGACTGCAGTAATATTTCTGTGGGGCACTTATAGATTGGAAAAATATGGCAAGGAAATGGGTATCTACGAATCATTTGTTTAAAGAATATTAAGAAATGGTGGAATTTTTTTATTAAGTTTGTAATAGAACATGTAAAATACTTTAGTAGAATAATATATCTCTATTTGGATTGAACTTGTGTCAAAAGTATCAATGTTGATGAATTGAGAGATCATTTGTTTGTATATGGAATATATAGAATTTATGTATGTTGTATATGGCATGGTGAGACATAGTGATTACAAAATAATGAGGAATATAGAAGGGAACTTAGAAGAAGATTTGATAACTATAAGGAAATTCATTATAGGAGATGACTCATAAGAGGAACATGTTCGATATTTTCCTAAAATATTCCAAACATTGGTGAATGATTTGGAAAAACCTTTGTATTATGGCTGTAAGACAAGCATTAGGTTATCTACTATTTTAAGGTTTTGTAAAACTTGGAACAAGGTAGTAGATAGAGTGATAAGAGTTTTATGAAATTATTAGCACTCTTGAAAGATATATTTCCCAATGATAATGTTTTACTTGATCACACTTATGAAGCCTAAAAGATTATTTCATCAATGAGTATGTGTTATGAAAAGATACATACATGTCCTAATTATTGCATATTATTTTGAAGTGAGTATATAACCTTAAATAGTTATCCTAATCCCAAATACAATGCACCATGATATAAGAAGAGCAAGTTTCCAATCAAGGTGTTGTGGTATTTGTCTATAATACCAAGATTTAGGTAGATTTTTAATGATGAGAAATATACTAAGAACTTGACATAATATGTTGATAAGAAGAATGGTGATGAGCTTCTTAGAAATCCATTTGTCTCTCCACAATAAATGATGATTGATAAAATTTTCCTTGAATTTAGTGATTAATAAACAAATCCATGTCTTGTAATTTCTACGGATGGAGCGAATCCATAATCAAGGCACCCCTAGAATATGGCTAGTGATTTTTGGTTATATATAATCTAGCACTATGGATATACATGTAACACAGATATATAATATTGTCTTTACTCAATTTGGATCCAAACCAATAGAAAAATGATATTGGTGTTTATTTAAAATCTTTGATTGATGATTTATAAGTATTATGGAAAATTGATGATGAGGTATTTGATAGGTATTTGATATATATCTTCAAGAACACTTCACTTTGAGAGAAATGTTGTTCTATACCATCAATATTTTTCCCGCATATGGGAACTTGTCAAGTTATAGTCTCAAAAGCCATTACGCATGTTCAATATGTGAGTAGAATATCTCTTTTGTTAAGCTAAAGTATGGATGAAAGATTATTTTCCTCAGACACCATAATTGTTTACCAAACAATCATCATTATCGTAGGGAGATGAAAGATTTCAATAGCTTGTAAGAATAATGGGAAAAAAACAATTATATTGAAAGGTCAATGGGTATATTTGAAGATGCAATGGTTGAAAATAAATTTTGGAAAAAAGAATAAATATGTGGTTCCATAAGTTGGGTGGAGAAGATGTATGTGTTTTTTTATCATCCTTAGTGAGAATATTTATACGTGAGGCATGCCCTCAACGTAATGTATATTAAGAAAAATACATGTGATAGTCTTGTTGGTACATTACTTAATGTTGTATGGAAGAATAAAAATGACATCAATGCTATAATGAATATGAATGAAATGGCCATTTTACAAGATTTATCTCAACAAAGAAAACGAATAAGAACATATTTATAGTCAGCTTATCATACTCTCTTTATAAAAAGAGAATATTGAATTTTGTGAATTCTTTAGTGGTGTTAAGGCTCCAAAAGGGTATTCTTCAAATATCAAAAACCTTGTGTCAATGAATGAGTTAAAACTAATAGGTAGCTATAAGAAGTCCCATGATTGCCAAATTTTGATGTAGTATTTTTTGTCGGTAGCTATACACAGAATTTTACTGAAACCTATTTGAGTTGCTATCACTAGGCTTTGTTTGTTGTTTAATGCAATCTACTCTAGTCTAAAGCCATATACCTTAATAGTTTGACTCCAGTGATTACTTTGTTCCAACTTAAGATATATTTTCCATCTTCGTTCTCTGACATTTTGGTACATATAACCATTCACTTAACTTGTGAGGTTAAAATGTTAGGACTTATTCAAATGCATCATATGTACCTCTTTAAGAAATTTACAAAGTTGATAAAATGATATCTAAAAAATAAACATCAAGCGGAAGGGTGCAATGTTGAGAGTTACTTAGTAGAGGAGGCAATTGAATTTTAAACAAATTACTTGTAAAGTGTTGAAGCAATTAGTATTCCAAAGTCCCTACATATAAAGAAAATTGAAGGGCAGGGGATTAGGAGGAAATTATTTTGACATGTAGATGATGACATGATATGTAAAGCCAATCTATATATATTCCATAGCATCAACGATGTTCAACCATATGTTGAAGAACACTTGTAATTTTTTTGGACTAAAAATCCATCAAAGAATCATAAATGGATAATGGATAAACACAATCATGCCTTCAAAAATTAGCTAAAGATCATGTTATTCACCTCATCGGATGTTCACAAACTTTAATTTATAACATATTTTTGTGGTTATCTCAAAAGCCTCATCCAAAAGTATTCTCATGCAGTAGTTATGACATCAATGGTTACGCTCTTTATACTAAAGAATAAGATCAAAAGAGTACAATGTAAAATAGTGTGGTTACTTTAGTAGCTAAGATGATGCATATTGATAGTGCGATGGATAATAATTCGATTTATGCATATATGAATTATTATAACCTTATTGGAAATATGTGGGAGATATGTTGCATGGGATTTACTATAATAGTTTTAAGTATATGGGTTGATAATAATCATGGCATTAAATATGATAAATGGTTCTCATCAATAGATATCAATAAGGTAGGGCATAAATATGATCATTTCATATTGGCATCATAATCAACATAAGTTTTCTTCTTCACTAATCCTACTAATAAGATATGGTTTTTAGGATGATCTACTAAAAAAAAGAACACCAATAAATGTGGTAATGGAAATGATGTCAATGGGGAAAGAGTATGTATCACAATTATGCAAGCAACTCAACCATTCATATATAATAATAATAATAATAATAATAATAATAATAATAATAATAATAATAATAATAAAGGCATTGTTGAGGATGAATTATATATGTAAAGGATAACCATTGTGAAGTGATATATATGTCAAATCATGAAACCAATTCAAAAAGAAGGAAGAAAAAATGAATAGAAGGAAAACAAAAAGGGTAAGCGTATTTTATGCTCATTGATTTATTTATTAATAAATTTTACTAATTATTTATTATGTATACATATTTTTACTAATTATCTAAATATTTTGTTGAGAAATGAAGAAGAAAGTTAAAGAAATGGATAATGGTGATGAAAAAGAAAAGAGGAGACCGATTGTAATGAAGAAAGTGATAGATTTAAAAAATAAAGGAAAAGTGGTAAAGATACAATTTAATGCTAGAGGTCTTCCTATGAATGAACATCGAGGGTATTTCATGACCCATATGAGTGTTGTTACTTATTTGCATGTTCTCATCACTATTAATAATTGGAAGCAATTCAATCAAGGAACCAAAAATAATATTTAGATGGATATCAATGAGAGTATATTGGCTTGATAACACTTGTTTTAGTCTGTTGGTTGATGTTAAATTCAATAAATGGCTATTTTTATAGATGAACATCATGGTATCTGAATCAAATATAAAATAGTTTATAAGTGTGGTGAGCGACCAAAAATTTTTAGGTCACACTTGGCCGATAAAAAATTGTACAAATTTGATGGTGCAATATAGGAAAACCCACCAAAATGTTACAAATTTATTACTCAAAAGGATTGAACATGTTTTGGCACTTCAAAACATGAATGAGTTTAAGGTATGTGTCACTATGATATATTGATTATTTATAATAATATTACCTCAATTATTATTTACACTTATAATATAAGTGTTAAGTGCCCAAAACTCAGATACGGCCAAAAAGAACAGGTATGCCCACAATATGTCTCAAAAAGGATATGTGAACCTTAAGGAAACATTTGTATGAAATGCTCACTTTATATGCTTAAATGTCTAAGAAGAATGTTATAATAGGTCTAAAAAAGTATGTTTTATATTTAAATTTGTAGTTGATACAACAAAAATAGCATTCAAGACCTCAATTATTCCTCTATGTTCACTATGGAAGAATAGTAGAGTAAGTGCAAGTGGCAAGTATATAAATGAGAAGGTGCAACAAGCGACTACAAAAACCATAAGTTTAGATCATTTTCCTTAACCTTAGATAGTCATTTATCATTATGAAACTACAAATATTTATTTCTATTATATAAATTCTCAAATTAGCTAATTGTTTATATATATAAAAAAATACTCTAGAAGGCAAAGGGGTCTTAGATTAGGGGTTACAAGGATAAGTCTTTATGGTCAAACACATTGGTATCAAAAGACCAATAACCAGGCAATATACCTAACCAAATAATTAAACCAATTGAGAGCATTTTATATGACAGGATTTAGAGGGAAAGGAAAAAGCATATTCACTTCGGCAAATCCTTTAGAGACTACGCCTCCAAAACAAAAATATGACACTTTTTCCTAACTATAGGTTCCAAACATAATAATTTTTTCCTTGCTAAGCTTCTATGCCTGAAATTTCCTTGGAATTGATCAAATCTTTACTTACATGCTTGCTAATTTAGTTGGTCAAGCTGTACCACTATTGTTCCCATTAAGAAATATGAAATAAGTAAAGTGGTTAACTAGGAGTTGATAACATAGACTACATTTTTCGTATATATTAAGTACGTATTATTTAATATCATCTTAACACATTAATGTATTGGATTTTGTGGTGACACACTAATACAAGCCTTCAATGTGATTAATTCATAAGCACTATTATTTTAATGCTTAAGGAATTGGGGGTCATGGCTCAAACATATAGTTTTGTATTGATAATTGTTATGTATTTCTATGTATGTTTTTGGTTGAATGATACACATGATAAGTAGGAAGGGGGAATATCTAGTGCATTGAAGTGTGGATTTGCAGCCATAACTACTATTATTTAGATCACACCTCATCGATCTACATCAGATTTTGTATGTTATCCATCTTTGTAGAAGAAATATATTTGTGTTTGACTCCTTGGCCAATCATTCAATTTGTTTTGATCAAGCTTGGCCTGAAGGGAATCATTTGATCACCACATTAGTATATTTATTATATTTATTTTCTTATGTTTATGCATTTTTGTTAGTATATTTAGGTTATTAATCATTTCTATTAGGGCACTACGAGAGCCAATTATGATGAAGGGTGGAAGAGCTCCAAGAAGTGGCTTTTAATATGATATTGTCAAGGTTAAAATTTCTAATAATGTATTTTTTATCAATTTTAATTTCTATATCTAGTTAATGTTATATATTTTGAGCTTGTAATTTAAATAATTTCTTTATTTTAATAGGTTCTTAGGAAAATAATAATAATAATAATAATAATAATAACTTTTATTATGGACACTATATAGGTAGATTTATGTATGAGATCATGTGAAGAAAGCCTTTAGATGTAGATCCAAAAATTATTCCTCATATTTAATTAGTTTTAAATAATAAATAATGAGATTTGATAAATTGTTTACTAACTGAATAAATAAATGAATGTGATTTGAGGTTGTATCCTAATGGATCTTATTTGAGGGAATACACATCAAAAGAGATTAGATGGTCAATTTTGTACATACTTGCATAGGTCTATTTGTAATACCCCAAAATTGAGTAAAGTGTTATAAAGATTGATGTGGCTACTTATCAACATGTTATACCATCCTTTTAGTGAATCCATACTAATAACTCCACAGTTAAGCGTGCTTGCCGTGGAATAATTTTTAGGATGGGTGACCCTCTTGGAAAGTTTCAGAAATACTCTAAACATTTCTAGGGAAGTGCATGAGTGAGGATAAAGCATGGTGAAAGGACTTACATTGATATGTGGAGTCAACCAATTAATCTTAAAGCACTCCACGGTAGCCCATGTGTGGTTGTATCAACTCAAGGTGTTATAAATAGTATTAGATCAAAACTACAACCGCAATTTAAACTTGAATGAGTCATTCAACCACCTAGCTACATGGTTCTTGGGATTAACTGTATATAGACAATTAGTGGTAGAGGTAAAATAAGTACATTGAATTCTCTAAATTGGGGTGAATTTAAGACCCCCAAATTGAGTAGAATGTTATAAGAATTTAGATGACTACTTATATCAATATGGTATACCATCCTTTTGGTGATTCTATCATAAGAACTACACAGTTAAGTGTGCTTGCCATGGAGAAATTTTTAGGATGGATGACTCTTCTAGAATGTTTTGGAAAATTTATGAAAATTTCTTAAGAAGCGTATGAGTGAAGCCAAAGCATGCTGAAAGGACTCATGTTGATCTATGAGGCCAACCAATCAATCTAAAAGCACTCTACGATAGCTCAGTGTGGTCTTATCAACTCGGGGTGTTACAGTCTTAGCTTATAAGTAGGTTTTGATTAAGGTAAGTAATGCTCGCTTAAAATTTTTGGACTAATTTTATATAGTTTATGTTTTATAATGGATATGTAGGTGACGATTCTTGATAATGGATGTCATATATATTTTGTAAATAGTGAACAAATCTTGCAATGACACAAATGTAAGCATGTGATATTAAGGGTTTGAAATTTGATGTTATTAAAGTATGATGATATTTCTTACTCATTGGATAACTATATGCAAATTTTAAGTACTTTTATGTCGGAGAGAATTATGAATGTGTTTAGGTTTGATGGTGTTAGTTATGATGATGATGAGTAGTGTTTTGATTGTATTTATTGTAGAAGAATTTGAAGGTTTGTTTGATGTTACATATATGTGAAATTTTGATAGTGCATATGTGAGTTGATACATGAGACCATAGAGTTGTGTATGTAAGTTGGAATAAATTAAACAAAAAAAAAAGGAAGCATATGATAATAGGTCTCCAAAACCATTATCTAAAGTGTCTCAAAAAAAAAGTTTGATTCAACTCTTATTAACGATTATAAAACATAACCATCCTTTAAATTACCATATAAAATTTCAAGTGGTACACTTTAAATGTTGGTTATTGACATAACTAGCATCTAATATACCAACAAAAAAAATCAAATGGTAAACTTTTGATGTCGGCTCCTGATGTCACTATTATCAAATGTACCAGAAAAAAATTCAAACAATACACTTTAGATTTTAGTTTCTTATATGACCTCCATCAAAAGTACCAATTTTTTTTAAATGGTACACTTTTAATGCCGGTTATTTAAGGAACCAACATAAAGGTTTTGTGTTTTATCAAAAACTAACTTCTAAAGTCACAACATAAGTGTGTATATTATATTTTAGATGATGACGTTTTCACCATTATCAAATAGTAGAAAACCCTAAAGATAATAACAACTTAGTATCATTATCTAGTATAAAAATAACCAGTATTTTAGACACTAAATTATGGTGACAAAGAAATTTTAATATGTTCATATTGAGATCAAAGGTCTGAAAATCTGTAAAGCTTGAAAGTTCAAATCCTTAATGTTGGCTTATGTCCAAGATTTTGTGTTTGTACACTACTTTTAGATTGTATGATTATACACTAGAAGGCATACAATCTAATAGGGAAATATTAGGATATCAAATAGGGTAATTATAAATTTTTCCTCGTATATATAACATAATGGGGTATTAAAAATCCCCCTATTTAATATTAACATGTAGGGTAATAGAAATAGTCATCTCATTTGATCCTATCTACTGGGACAATAAAGAGAACATCCTTATTTGGTCTTATTTAATAAGGCAATAAAAAAAATCCCCCTATTTGATCTTATTTAATAGGACAATGAAAAAAAGTCTCCCTATTTTGTCTTCACTTATAAAGGACAAAATATAAATCCCCCTATTTGATTCTATCAAATAGGACAACAAATATAAAAAATTATAAATATAATTATTTAATACTTGATGGAAAAATAATTATTATCTAATGGGACAATGAAGAAAACTCCTTGTTTAGTCCCCTATTTATTTATGAGAAGTTAATAAAAACATAGCTTAAAAAATTAATTATTTAATACTTAGTATTGCCATATGGTTATAAATGTTCTATTTACATATTATGGATGTACATGTTATGAAGTTGTATTATATTAAATCATAGGTTTAATACTTCCATTAGTATCATTAATTATAATATTTGTTCTCATTATGATTACAACCTCTCAACTCTATATATCTCCCACATTCTTTTATATTATCTAACTCCTTCTCATAATGGATATAATAAGTATGTATATATATAGGATATTGCAAATTATAATTGTAAGAAGGAATTCACACGTATCAATGAGAATCAGAAGTCATATTTTCTTTTTCTCTCTATATTGTTATATTATTTCTATTTGAATTTATTAATATTGCAACATGTTATAAATACGATTATACTTTAGATGAATATATATATATATATATATATATATATGCTTATGTGTTTATTTTGTTTGGGATATTGGCAAATAATCATGGAGTTCATATCAAGTTTCGATCGGTGTTTGATAAAAGTGAGTGTTCTATATTCATTAGTCATCATTCTATATGAATATGATTATTATGTGTCATATAGGAATAATCCACCCTTTTTATTTTTTGTGTGAGATCTCAATTTTTGTAGACATCTGAAACATCACATATGTGACATATCTTGCAATCAAATAAATTTCATGAACATCGATCCCCACTTAATTTGAATTGATTAAGAGTTTTAAGGGGGATATAGTATGATCCTAAAATTTTCTAAGGATAAGAAAATTTATTTTTATCAACCCTTAGCTTTATTCTTATGCTAATTGATATTTTTTAATAGTTTTAATTGTATATATTAGCAATATGTAATTTAATTTGATTGTATGTGTGATGATCTCCCTTCCAATTATAAGATAGAGGGTAAAGATAGATGATGGTATAAGGCTAAAAGTCTCCCATTCAACAAACTCAAATTGGATCTAATACGATCAATTCAATGATCCAAAGTGATGGATTGGCAACCACATCTCCCATCAGTATATGTAGATCTCCATCGCTTGAAGATAATGAAAAACCATCTAAAGTGGCAACATTCAGAAAATTACTTAAATTTAAATGTGATGGATTGTCATTGACCATCACTACATACATATCTCAACACTTGAAGTTGATTGGAGAATATAGTGCAAACCTCCATTACCCTAAATTCATGGAGGGCCACCAAAAATGGATAAATTTTTCCCACATATCCAAAGTATGGATGGGTGATTGCACAAGTGTTGGTAGAAGCATGAAGATCCCAACCAATTATATTATTTACAAATATGTACCTGAGGTACAAAAGGAAATGATGCAATTGAGGTGAAAGCCAAAAGCTTCACCTAATGATTTAATGGTGTTGAAGACCTTATGCACAATTCGATCATAAAGATCAAATGATTAAAAGGTGATTAATATAATATGTTCAATGATCAAATAGTTGAAAGTCTTTTAAGATTTATGTAATACAGGTAAAGAAGATCATATGGTAAAGATCAAATTATTTGGTGATCTATGGACCCCACAATAATGTTATTTTTGCATTTTCTAGTTGTGCAATTTTAATTATTGCAATTTAGTTTATGTAATTTTAATTTTTTTCAATAATTAAAGTATTTATTTTAATATGAAGTAGTAATGATGGCTTTGTGAATAATTTGTTAGCCACATATTTATGAAAAGTGAGATCACATTTGTGCAGCAATGATAGGAAAGATCATTGAAACTTTCAGGAGCACCCACTTAGAATCCTAAAGATTATTTTTAATTAGTGATCTCATATGAACGATATATTATTCTTGGCAAATTTATAGTCATTATAATGTAAGAAAACATAAAATATTATATGTCCAAGATAAAATTCAAATTGACACATGTGGACCATTTATATTTACCATGGTATATAATGATGCATCAATATAAGGTCACATGTTATATCTTACAACTAATATTATTACATTAGTACAAAAGTGAACAACCATTCAATTGGGATAAAAATGCAATCGATGCTTCAAGTTGGAAGCAAAATGACTTGGTAGAGTCATTAATTATACATTTAATTCGAAGACCATTATTAGTAAAAATGCAATCAATGCTTCAAGTTGGAAGCAAAATGACCTGGTAGAGTCATTGATTATACATTTGATTCATAGACTATTATTATTGAGGTTTAGAAGTGATATGTCAATATACATGCAATGATTTTTGGTACATACCAATCTTAAATCACACTATCCCTTAACCTAAGTCAAATGGAATGAACCTAATGTTTATTTTACAAAAAAAAAAAAAAAAAAGATGATTCTTATGTGTACCTACACTTTCCCATGGATATGGAATTGAGCCATAAAGAAGGATAGAAATGTTTGTTTCCTCGGTCTTAGAGGAAGAGAAGAGGGGAATGATATTATAAACCAAGTAAGCACTTAGAAGACGTCTTCCATGAGATATGGACCCAAAGGAAAATCAAAGTGCACTTGATGATGCTTATGCTTGCATGATGTAGCTTAGCTACAACATGCATTTGTTATGGCTAAGAAATTATGAAAGTCATATGTGTTTTGACTAACGTTCCACCTCACATAGAAGTCTTTGTGATAACTTCAAATAATTTAATGGCAAGTATGGTACAAATACGCTATAAGCATATACTAAGGGTCTAACGAGCTAAATCCACAAAAGAGGATTTATAAGCACCATTAAATTGTGCTTGTACATATAAATAGAATCATATATATTATGACATATGAAGAAGACATACTAAGTTGAGAGGAGAAAACTATACTCTTTTCCTTAGCCATGGTTTTGTCTCATTGGGTTTTCCTAGTAATGTTTTTAATGATGAGGTATTTTAGAGTTGTATTCTTAAAGGGAAGTGTTGTAAATATCAATAGATGTATATCAAAGGGGGAGTGTTGTAAATATTTTATTTACATATAATGGATGTAAATGGTATGAAGTCGTATTATATTAAATTATAATTTAAATACTTCCATTAGTATCATCAATTATAATAGATTTTCCATTATGATTCTAACCCTTCAACTCTATGTATCCCCCACATTATTTTATATTCTCTAAATACTCACAATAATGGATGTAATAAGTATGTGTATTTTATATATGAGATATTGTGAATTGTAATTGTAAGAGAAAATTCACACGTATTAATGAGAATCAAAAGTCACATTTTTTCTTCCTCTCCATATTATTATATTATCTCTCTTTGAGTTTATCAATATTACAACATATACATTTTTTCACACTTGTTTGATATCAAATTTTACCCTCCTATGAAGATTATAAAAAAAAAAATTCCAAACCATGTGTTCGCTCCTTTGTTTCCTTTGACTCATTGCATATTTGGTCTTCAGTCTCCCTCAATCCCTTTCCCACATTGTGCTCTCCTTCATTTGGTATTCTCTGTCTCCTCTTTTTTTTCTCACCACATATTATTCTTTGTTCATCGTCGACAATGGCATCAGTTTTTGTAGTCAATCGGCATTGCTCCACTCTCTCCATCGCTCGATGCCCCTCCAATCAGTGTGATGCTATTTGCCATTGACAATTGCTTCTCATTTTGAACTCAAACATCTTCTCAACCCTAATTAATCGCATTTTAGTTTATTTGCGTCATGTGTCTCATCTCACATATGTTGTCTTCTTTGATGGTAGGCCTTTTGTTCCTATAAATAAGGGTGACCTCCATAGCATAGGGCTTCTTACGAGTATAATTTAACCTATAGGAGCGGTGGATTCATTCAAGGTTTGTTTTCATAACTCATTATGAAAGTTCTCCTTGTTTGGTTGTCCTTAACTTTTTCCTTCCATTTTTTTTGGAAGGTTAAAGATGAACAACAGACAGATATCGGGAGCAAATGCTTGCAGTCTTAAACAAGGTGGTGCACTGTGACTACTTTTTGTTATCAAGCCATAGTGTCTCTCTATCACAAACCTATATTAAAAATATTTTGAAAACCTGATCCTCTCGTGAATCGACTATATCCTATGCGGCAACACCACTAGCACTGGCCCTGGCCGCCCCTGCTTAGGATACCGTCAATAAGGTTGCTTGATAGTTTCGATTTGCATCTATCCCTTCGATAGAATACAACATTTGTTGGAGAGCTGATCTTGGGATCCTGAGCTTATTGCTGCAATGATTTTTTTCTTTTACTAGAATTTTAATAAATAGTAGATGAGAGTATTTTATTATGAATTGAAAAAAGAGTTGTGCCTTTCAATATTTATTTTTTCTTTCTATGAATTCGAAGAAGGTATGCAGCATAAATCGAATATTGGTAAATGAGAGTATTTTATTATGAATTGGAAAAATGATTGTGTCTTTCAACTTCTCCCTCTCTCTCTCTCTCTCTCTCTCTGACTTCGAATAAGGTATTTTGCATAAATCCAATGTTACTCTGATCTTCTGAGTTATAAGAGCCAATGATCTTTAACGAACCCTTCAATTACTATTTTCTCAGTGGTTGGTGATAATCGTTCCGATTCTTCTGTATCTATACTATAGGAATGAATTACGATTCTCAAGGCTTGTTTTCTAGCCCTTTTCTCTATCTGTTATGATGCTTATGGGGGTTTACCTTCCGATGTATATTCTCTCACTAAGTGCTCTTTGGTATTAGGAGTAATAGCTAATAGGGGTGGAAAAATTATCCTCATATTTTATATATCTTATATAATTTATTTAAAATTTAAATATTTTTATTCTAATAAATACTCATTTTAGATCTTAATTTAATATAAAATGGATATTTCATTAAAAATATATTTATTATTATTAAATACTTAATATAAAACATATAAACTAAAAGGAAAATTTTTCTATCCCTATTAACCCTGTACCAAACAAGCCCTAAGAATATGGTATCGGAATATCACCACTAATGATGCCTGCAAAGGGCTGAACATAGTCACAGAAACGGGCCCCTTACTTTTTAATAGACCATATCAGCATTGAAGTATTTAGACCGAAGGGAAATATTCCCTGTAATTAGAAAACAAAACCATATTACGCAACCCAAATTTAACTTATATTAATCAAGTTTTAGAAGTTCAGGCTTAAACCAATTAGGCCTAGCTGATGAACTTAAATGTTTACACCCACTCTGTGGAGACGTTATCCAAACAATCATTCTAAGTTTGTGCTTGAGTGATTAATTAACTACTATTTTAATATTATGTCATCATCCATTTGCAATTTGCTTTCATAGGTAAGGCAATAATATTTTAATATTATATCAAACAACTACTTCTATTGTCGGTTCTTTTGTAATAGGACAGCACTGAGATAAAAGGCAAGAATTATGTTGAAGTGATAGTTAAAACTCACGAGGTTGTTATAGGATTACGCATGCTTTCTGTGTTAAAAGTTTTCGTTTCTTAAAATTCTTAATTTCTATGATGCAGGATCTTTTTATTTGTGTGAATACTAATATACAAATTGTAATGAACTTGACATACCGTTGTCCATAATGTTGAGTTCCTATATTGAAGATGAGAATCCTCTTCTGGTTTTGCTCTTGATAAATTTCTTCTACTCTTCCCTTCTTCTGTTATGGTTTCTCTGATGGTGGAGAAACCGAAAATCTGTAATGAAAAAAAAAGTACCCCACTTTTCTGTAACTGTTATCTTTAAATAGGGAGAGTGGAGGGATTTTAAACCCAATGACCCAAATTACCATTATGCCCAACCGACCATCATATTAGACCTTTTATATTTGGTCATACTTTAAATAACAAGGGCCACTTATGTTAACTAATTTAACATTCTGATCGATGTGGATCATTTAAACACCATTCTCTTTTAAATATGTCAAACTAGTATAATAACCAACTAACTTGCCAAATAACTTCATTATGTTATAATTTTAAAATCAACATTCGTAGGTTGATCTTAATTAAGTAGATATTACTACATATAAACCTTTGATATATATGCACTATTGGTTGATGTATAAAAATTAGTTTTTAATATTCAATATCTAATCTTCTATTTTTATGTCCGATTGATTATGTGAAACTTTATTACTCTAGTTTATATGCATATAAAGTATGAGAATCAAATAGGAAAAATGATTAAGGAATCAAATAGGGGCAATATTTTTGCTCTAATAGGTGGGTCAAAGTAGGCAATGACATAAAACTGCCCTCATTGTTTTAATTCAAATATGAAAATATTTTCACCCTAATAAGTAGGATGAATAGGAAAATATGTTTGTCTTAATAGGCAGGTCAAATAGGACAACGGTATAAAAGTTACCCTATTAACTTCAACTTAAATATAGTAATAATATTACCCTCATTAATAGCAATTAAATAGGACAATTACAATTGTCCCATTAGAATATAAACAAATAACGCAATCCAAAATTATAATCCTAATATGGCACAAATTATAGGGCAATCCATCCTCCCCCCCAAAAAAAGGCTAAACTATTTTAAATAAAATTACCCTATTTGATTATGTATCTTGTAGTGATATTTCTCTAAAATGCATCATGTACTTATGTGTATTTCACTTAAAAAATTATTGGAAAAACTACATAGGTATTCAAATAATGCATAAAATTTGATGTCATGAAACTTTTTAAAATTTGAATATTTTGATCCTCAAAGCATAATTAAGTCAGACTCACGACAGTTATTAATTCATAAATATTACCCTATATAACTACCATTTTTCTGTAAAAAATTTTAACTGAAATTCGACACCATGTTCGTAATCAATTGCAACTAATACTCGCGCTATTTTTATTACAATATTTTAATAATGGGCTTGATAATTAAAAAATAATATTTTCTTGTTTAAATAATTTTTTGTTCCTTATTTATCATTTCAATGTCTTTCTTCTACTATATTTTACTTTGGTGTCTTTATACTTTGAAAACAAACATGTAATTATTATAAGTGGCTAGAAAACAAGTAATACTCCGTCTGTTTCATAATGTAATTATAATTAGGGTGAGTTAGTTTGGGAAAATAAATTTTGATTTTTCATCTCCAATTTTCTATAGAAGAAAATTGCTTTGCATGAAAAATTAGAAAATTTTATTCATTTGTTCATATTATAAATCTTTTTTTTAATTTAAAAGATTTACCAACATTATTTATAATAATTTTATTATTGATTTCAATAATAATAGTAATTTTAGTATTAATATTAATAGCAGTAATAATAACAACAATAACAATGATACTTATAATAATGATGATAAAAATAATATTAACAAAAAATTTATAATAATAATAACAGTAGTAGTAGTAGTAGTAATAGTAATAATATCACCTGGAATTGATGGTAAATATATATCAAAAATGATTACTGTACAAGTTCATAGGGCATACCCTGGATAGTAGGCCCCTACAAAACAAAAATCTAGTTACAAGGCACCTTAGGTAACAATAGCACCCTAAGGGTACAACCTGACCATGTCTTACATACCTTCCCTAAGGTCCCTGTCAAAAAATAGGGCACTATACACAAATTTCTGGACTTGTACAATAATACTCTTAGTGTCTAGAGGTTTACATTCAAACAAGGCATAGTTCCTACCCTTCCAGATTAAGTATACTGCTGCTGCTACTGCCAGGGCTCTAGCCCTCCATATGGAATGGTGCTTTTAGGAGTTTCTTTGCAGGATTCTCATGGCACTAAAGAGGTTAGTTGATCCTCTATTGATGGCGGTGGTGATGAAGATGATGATGATGATGATGATAATAATTAAGAAAATAATTATAATATTATAGTTATATGAATTATTAATAATATTATTATTTATGTAAGTAATAATAATACTAATATTTGTTAATATTATTACTATTTTTGCTACTCATATAAATAAAAATATTATTTTTTTTAATAATAATAATATTTTTATTTTTATTATTTTCTTCAAAATAACATAACGAAAACATTATTATTATTAGAAATATTAATTAATATAAAATATTAACATTAATAATAAATTTATTATTAATATTTATGAAATTAATAATAATGTTAATATATTTATCAGTAATATTAATACTATAATTCATGATGGTAATATTATTACCTTTATTAGTAACATTATTACTAATTACTGAATAATATTAATAATGATTTTAATATTAATAATTAGCATATAATTATTTTAAGAATATGAAAATAAATATAAATTAATGATAATATTAATATGAAAATTAACAACAATATTAATATTAAATTTAATAATAATGTTATCATGAATATTAATGTTAATTATAATAATAATAATAATAATAATAATAATAATAATAATAGGAACAATATTATTAATTATGTTAACAATAATAATAATATCATTAGTATTATTTTATTGATATTCGTATTGATAAATATTAATAAAATTAAACAAATGTTATTATTATTAAAAATATTAAGCGTATTATTATTATTAATGATAATAATATTATAATTGTTATTAAATTCATTATTATTATTATTATTATTATTATTAATTTTTCAATTTGAAAATATATAGGAAACAAGGACATACATTTATATGAGAAACTCAAGAAACATAGCATATATTGTTTTTCCATTTTCTTCAAAATAAACTAGACAATGTTTTATAGAAATATCATGATTTTATGAAACTAAATGCACTCTTGGCTTTTTTACACCTTAATAATTATTAAATTCTAAACAAAAATTCATCTAATTTCATTAATATGCAATCATGTTAAATTTAATATCTCTTACTCATTCAATTGGAAAGAGAATTACACAAGTTTAGAATTGAAGATAAATCAATTAATTGTTGGTGCTCTTCATCAAAAAACTTACATTATGAAACAAAATCAGAAACTGTATCCCTTATATTATTTAACCAAAGAGTATATAAATATCTAGAATGCAAGTAGTCATTAATAGTAATATCATAAAGTAAGAAATCATTAATATCAAATTTCAATTATTTGATATCATAAATAATGCATAGCATTAAATGTTTCCTTGATATTCCTAACAAGTATCTAAGGGTACTTAATAAGATGGCAATAAATAAAATAAAATAAACATCAATATATTACCAACCATAAGATATATGTAAAGGTTCTTTTTTTAGCGGATATGATATATGCACAATTAATTCCCTTATTACACCATTTGAGGGGGGGATTAAAGTCATGGTCTGTTTGAATTAGGGTAAATTGGGGTGAAAGTAAATATTAAAAATTAACCTAGGTGAAGAGAATGAAAATGAATCGAGGTGAATGTTTTAAAATGATATTTGGATGATATTTACTAAACTTAGGTGAATTGAGATAAATATTTTAAAAATCCCATTTAGATTGAGATGAATGTATAAAATTTACTTATATTTTCACACTCACCTCTATTACTCTCAAAGTCGAAGATTAAAAAAAGTAAGATTAACTAGGGTGAATAGAGGTGAAACTTTAACCCCGATTCACCTAGTTAAGGTTAACTCTAATACTTCATTTTTAGAAACCTTAATTATAAGCTGATAATTATGTATAATTGCTTGTGATAGTTATTTTAGGAGTTTTTGTACAAAATGTGCTATTGATATGTGCATTATTATAACATGTTAAATATATATTACATTAGGTTAAAATTCGACAGAAATTGGGTCATTTAAATTTAATCCTAGTTACATTCTAATCTAAATCTAATTCCAAACCTACAAAATTTATTTTCCCTTTTCTCCTTCCCCTTTCCTTTCCTTTTTCTTTCACTTGCAGACCCCCTCTTTTTCTTTCTTCTTCCTCTTCTCCTATGTGAGACATGCTCCGCCATGTTCCATCCCCTACTCCCTACCCCCAATCATTTCCCTCCTCCTCCTCCTACACATGAGGGTCTCCTTTGAATTTGTACCCGATCACCCCATTCCCTCCTCCCCTTCCTCTTTTCACACACACTCACACAACACATAAAATGGTCCTTCCTCCCTCCATTTTCTATCAAAACTCACCATAACCCAAACGCAGCACCTTCCCCCTTTTTTCCCAATTCCTCATTGTCACCAAACATCTCCCAAAACCCCCTTCGACAGCCCTCACCAAAGCACTACCCCCACCATCGGTGATCCACACCAAAACTCCCTCACAACCATTGACTGAACCAACCATAGTCACCCCTCCTCCTTCAGCAAAGATTGTTGATCCCCCATCCCTTACTGTAGAAAAATAAACTATAACCTACCTCCTAGCTGCAACAATTCCCTCCATTGCACCCTCTTTTTCTTAACCCAAAACAGTTGCACATCACCCTCCACCATTGCCAAAGTTGCCACACATTTCCCCTAGCTTCAGCATTTTCCACCGCACCTCAACTCCACTCTTCAGCCCTTTTTGCCAAAGCTTGCCCTTTTCCTTGGCTCCCTTCACTCTTTTATCTCCTTCTCTTTATGGCATAGCATTTGTTACCTCGTGTGGGTACCTTTGCCTAGTTATTTTCTAAACCCTCTTTTGTGATTTGGTTTTAATTAACTTTATTTAATATTGTAGTGTATGCTAACATATGTGTGTGTTGATGTAAGGGTTTTGAAGAGGGTGAGTGGAGAATAAGATTGGGTGAATCTTGGTTTAATTCTTTGCTTGGATAAGAGTAAATCGTACCCTTCTACTAATATGTGAGATCATATGGAGACACTAAAAGTCATTATGTGTTAGGATATGATATATACATTAGTTTTGAAAGGTTATATATATATATATATATATATATATATATATATATATATATATATATATATATATATATATATATATATTTCATGTGTCAAAGTTTTACATTATGTATGCAAGTGTAATGAATAGGCAGGAAACATGAAATTCTGATATTAAATAGTTAGCATGCATTCGACGTGTTATATATGTATATATTACTTGTTGAATGATTAACGTATGCATGTATATGGTTTTCATATGATTTGTAACCTTGTTAAGTTATGATGTAATTTCCATGATAAGTGTTCCATGAATGTCATTGCATGTAGCTAGGGTTGATATTATAAAAGCATACATGCATAATTAGGGTTAGAATATGATAATTGCTATTCGCATGATCTAGATTTAGAAATACCTCATCACATGCACCAGGATGTTGATGGCCCTATTAATTTCCATAATATGCTATAAATATGCACATACATACTACATGGAAGATATCATATATGAAGAACGTATAATTATAGTTTGTGGGTGCAACATAGTAAATGCATGAAAAGTAAAAAATATATATAATCAATAACTAAATTACAAAGATTACCTATATGCTAAAATAATGTGAACTATTGACTTTTAGTCTTTTCATGAAAAAATTCTAGTTATGATAATGTTTTGATGCAAAAAAGAATAAAATGATGAAATTAGGGTTTTAAGGGCATTTTCTAAATTTTGACCTAACGTATTGTTTGTGAATAATTAGATATTAGGATGGCCTTAGACTGTTTATAGGTCGACCTTAGTGATAAATTTGAGTTTGGCATAAATCGATGACCTTAGGATTTACCTTAATAATTGAAAATAAAGGAAAAATAGATAATTATGGAAATGGAAATAGTTGTGTAATATATGTTATATTTGATTACCTTATAAAATACTAATACTTAAAGTAGAAGACATCGAGTTCAGAACTTATTTCTCTCTAGAGGTAGCTACCCTAAAAATGAGGTAGGAGCCCTCGGTTTGTTTGTTTCACTAGTTGTCGTTGTACCCCAGTAATACCCTAGTCTACTCTGCTAATGACCTATGAGTCCTATAAGGGATATTGATACTTAAGGATTATGTTTTCTTGTTGTGAAAGGCATTGTGTTGCCTTCTGTACCACTATGACTAGATTATTTTTATGCCTCTAGGTTATATGGTTAAAGGGTACCGTGTTGCCTTGTGCACCAATATGACTAGTGTACTTTTATATCTTTGGGTTATTATTATATTCCCCTCAAGTAATTAAAATTGAAAATAATAATTGTTTGAAAATATTAATTGGTTGTTATGGATTATTATTTTGGTAGTTATCGTTATGAGCTATATGTTTTAGTATATAGTTTGGTAGTTGCCTTAGCGCCCTCATGTGGAATTGGAATTGATATGGATTATTGTTTCGGTAGTTACTTCAGTGCCCTCCCTCAATATTTGGGTTTCTTTTGATTATATCAGTTGTGGTCATTTTATGATTGTATGATTTTCCTAATGTATCTATGCTATGTTCTTATATTGTGCCCCATGTGGCCTTTCATGTTAGTATTATGTAATGGTTTACTCAGTACTATAGTACTGAAAAGTTTTGTTTATGGTCCCCTACCTATTCAATGGGCAGTGTGTATCTTACAAGAATATTTTAAAGGTTCGGCTTGATGGCTTCTAGTGGAAGGTTGAGAGTTAGAACTATCCAGTGCTCACCCCCAACATCTTTTGATATGGATATTCCTTAGACTTTTAAGTCCCCTGCTATTTCTCCTTTTGTCATGTTAAAATGGATTTGCCTGATTCTTTTGTATTTATTATAACAATGTAATTTACAATGAAATCATTATTTTGTTTACATTGTAAATGTTATTTATAAACAGTAATGTTTTGACCTTATCACTTAGTATAAAGATGGGAGGGGATGCCAGATTTATACTAAATGCGGCGGTAACACTCGTTATTTTCTATAATTAACAATTCCACACAAAAAATAAAATTTTTAAGTAGTAGATTCTAGGGTGTTATATTAACAAAACTCATCCCCAAATGAGGTAAATCAATTGATTTATCTCTATTAATCCCTCATTCACCTTAAAATAAATGGACCATTAATGTCTTCTTACCCAATCAATATCCACCAAATGTCTTCTTGCCCAAACAAACCTCTGCCAAGCCCATAAGATATGCTTATCTTTATCCTCAGTAGGAGAGCCTATCATTAATATTAGGGTTTTTGTGCCTTGAGAGCATTTATTAGAATTACTAAAGTTATGAATATTAATAGTACTTTATCCATTGGAAAGTATACCTACACGTACCTTACACTAGAAGATGGGGATAGGGTATGATTGATGCTGAGTGATAGAGTATGATTGATGCTGAGTGGCATCCTTCTTTTATATATTTCAATAAATAATAATATGTTGACTTATCAAAAAAAAATCAATGATATATTTTATTCCTTCCACCATTTTATCATCAAATTTTCATTGCTAATTAACCATGTCCTCTTTTCAGAGTGTCTTCTTATTCTAATTTGACACAATGCATATTAAATTAATTGTAACAGATTGCGCAAATGCTGAAGATTACGACAGAAGTTGAGTGCCTTAATCTGCATCGTCAAGAGGTAAGTGGAAATGCCACAAATGCATGTCGACATAATGACATGATAATTTCTGCAATGGAGAAAGTAAGGGCAAAGCCATGCATCACCATTGAGCTTTCTGCATATGTCATGTCATATATGCCCTTTTTTGGGTAGTTTGATTGCTCCCCGTTTACGATCTGATCTTCGAGGTGCCGATGGAATCCTCTAAATCGTAGTAGTGGTATGGTAGTTTACAAATTCAAAACGACCGGCGGAGATAATCTTTTTAATGCTGTCCGGGACACCATTAAAATTAATATAAAATAAGATAGAAAATAATGTTTAATAAAATTCTAGGACAGCATACTGGTACTAAAATAGTGTAACTTCATATAATTGAGAAGTCAGGGCATCAAAATTTGATGGAGCCTGCTAGTATATTTGGACAAGGAATAAAAAGGAGCCGAGACCAAAAAAAAAAAATGAGTACTACTAGCATCCTATATTTATTTTTTTCTATAATTGAGAAAAAGCATTGTGATCTGGTGTGTAGTATAGCAATAATATAATATACCAATGTTTTAGATTTCAAGTTATCTATATATATTAAGTCTTTTATTAATTGACTTATATTTTATTAACAAGTATTTTAGTTATTATTATTATTATATTTTTTACAGTTTTATAAAAATAAATAAAAACTATTAAAATATTTTAAATTATTAATATAATTTTACTTTACTATATAATTTTTTAAATAATCATATAAATAATAATACCATAAATCTAAGTTTCTGGCCGCCACTGCTGCGTACCCCGAAACTTAAGCCTAGCAGCGCTTCTGTGACCTTAGTCTTACTCTTACATACCACAGTCACAGGCAAGTAAGCCATCAGTATCGGCTTTTCTTAACCCTTCGATTAGTTTGTTATCATTGTATTTTGATTGCAGACTTTGTTTTTAACAATCTCAAATGAGAGCGCCTCCTTTACATCAAGAGCCGATGGATCGGCCTTCGACTCGTACGAAAAATCTAAAATATTTTTTTTTTAAATCATCTAGTTTCTAGTCTTATGCACGGGTTTTAATAATTTTAGATTATTAAATTAGCTTATGAAGTGTAGCAAAAATACACATTACTTAATTATTATTGTTATTTTGTTTTGAAATAAAAGAAATAACTTGAATAAATTCAAAATGTATTCATTTAGTTATTAGTTGATAACTACGAAGCTGCAACATAATAACTTATAAATAATTACTACTACTACTATTACTATTGCTATTAATACTATCATCGTTATCATAAATTTTGGAAGAGATCATAATTATAATTTTAAGAATAAAATGCTCAATAATAGTTTTATAAATAATATTTTTATTGAATAAATATTATTAATTAAAAGTAGAGTATATAAAAAATATTTGTATTGAATAAATAGTATTAAATAAAAGAAGATAGTTTGGTAAAATATAAATGGGATAAGATTTATATTAGTTGAGTTAAATTTTGGTATTCGGCGAATTATATCCACATGTATTATTATTCTGGCCATTGAAGTTGATGTTAAATCATAGGCTCAATGAAATATTTGGTTTTTGAAATATATTCATTTTAGTCTAGACTCACTTCATAGTTAAACAATGTTATAATCATTGTTCCATGTTCTTGTTTTTAATACTTGAATACTCAAATATTATGGCAGCATTTTGGTATTTTTTGCAAAACCTAATATACTAACACCACATCCTATTTATCTCTAAAACTAAGATACAAATATATGTATTGGAAATATATTTACCGTAGCCTATTAATGAAGGGACAAGTCCTACAAATCCTACAATTTATATATGTGATGGGTTCACTTACTTAATTATAGAGCAAATTATTGTAAAATCCCAAAATATTATCTAATATTAATCTCAATTAATTTATATTTTAACCTAACTCTTAAATTTTAGCTTAATTATTTTTATTAATTTTTTACCCACAAATCCAAATAAAGTCTTAAATAAAATTTATCTTAATTATTTTACATTTTCCTTTTCTATTTAAATCAGCCCAAAACTAATAATTTTACTCAATTTATTTTTCTTAATTGGATACCCTAAATACGAATAATTAATTTTACCCTACTCCTAAATCTAACCTAATTCCAATTCTAACCCTAAATTTTTTTCTTTTTTCTTTTTATTTCTTTTTTCTTTTTTTTTCTTTTTATTTTTTTTCCTTTTCTTTTCTTATCCTTCTCCTTCGACCTAGCTGTTCCTTCTTTAGCCGTATAAACACGCTCTATGCCTACTTCCCTCGCATGTCATTTCCCCTTTCCCTTTCTAACCAAACAATCCCCACATACTCCCTCACATGCCTTTCCCTTCCCCGTCCAACCCTCTATGCCTCTGCCTCCCTGCAATGATCCTCTACCACTGACTCCCTATACCTCTACATTGCTACATCACTCCTTTTTCCTCCTAAAACCCCTCATCACAAACCAACCAAGCCCCATCCTCAAGCTAACTGAACCATTTTCGCCCCCAACCATCTATATATACACACACCCCTACTCCCCTCCTTTCATCCAACCCCAAGCTCCCTACTCCTTCTTCTTCTTTCTTCTTCCTTTGCCCTCCTCCTTCTCCATTCCCCTAACTTTCATTTTTCCCCCACCATGAGCATTCACCACCAAACCACCCACGTTGCAATCCATTACTTAATTGTCACACTACCACAACCCACTCATCTTCCTACCTCGCCATCCTCCCTCACTACCAACCACCATCACCACTGCCCAAGCCCAACCACTTCCTCCCCTATAACGCCATCGGCCACCATAACCCTCCTCCCTATCTATGTCAATCCAAGTTGTTTCCCTCTCCTTGTTGTAGCTTTCCCTCGTTAGCACCAACCCCGATGTAACCTTCCCTCATCCCAACTCCAACCCACCAAGCACCTCCCCCGACCATCAACCTAGCACAACCTCCATACCTCTAGTTTCTTTTCCACCTTCCCTAATCCTGCCTCATGCTAACTACCCTCGCCACCACCTGCCTCCCTTCCTACTACTAGCATCACCCACTATGAATGCTCAACCATCACCTCCACCTAAACAGCTAATTCCCCACCAAGGCATCCATGCACTACCTAAGATTTCCATAAATTTCTACCCCTTTTTTAATATTAGGGGCATTTTGTTAATTTTTATTTAATAAATATTTTAATAAAATTTATTATTTTATTAGTTAAATATTAACATGATTAATGGAGTATTATTTTTAGGTACAAAATTTTTATTAGAAAAGCCTAATAAATTTTAGTATGTTAATTGTTATTTGTACTTTTATTGGAAATTGAGAAATTCTTATATTCTCTTAAAAGGTGAGATATCAAATGATAGCACATTAAGATTTTCAATCTATAAAATTTATCAAGCATGTTCATCAATTAAAAATTAATTACCTTATAATGCTAGTACAGAATTTGGTAAAATAGAGTATGTAAACTTGTGGAAATTAATATGCGTACAAAAGAATGTTAAAATGGGTTTAATGTTAGAAATAAATTATATATGGCACGTATGTCTAATATAATAGATTGAGAAAACTTAATTGCATTTCTAACACAATTAATACCATTGTATGCCCTAAGGACAATTTGGTTAATTAAGTGTATCATAATATTTATTTTGATAAGAATGTCTAACATGTCTTAATTATTGTTAAGTATGCAGGCATATAATTTGATGTTTTAGAATGCATATTTTAGCATGATTATTAGTATTATATTCCCTAGGGGTACTTTGGTCATTTTAAGTATATTATTATAATTATACTAATAAGCATGGAAAATATGTGTTATTTATTGTTGAGTATGAGAATATGTGATTTGATGTTTAGAAGCACTTGTTAGTATTTTACATATAAAATCATATATAAGGGTAAAATGGTCATTTGCCTTGTTTTATAATTCATGTTTATGTTATGAAATTTAATTATTGTGTTTTAGGATTTTCATGATAAATTAATAAATAAAATAAAATTAGTATTTAAAATGGATGGTAATGTAGTAATTATGTCCTCAAGGGCATCTTGGTCACTTTTTACCGAATGTGCCTAATATGAATAATTGTAGATAGGATGGCCTTAGTGTAATGATAGGTTGAAATTAGTATTGACTTTGAATTTGACTTGGACCATTGACCTTATATTTGACTTGAATAATTGAAAATGAAGAAAAAATAGTTAAGTATAGAATTGGAATCAATGTATAATATGTAATATTTTGTGATCGCCTTCTTAAGATATTTGCACTTAAGGTGAAAGACCTTGAGTTTGGGAATGGTTTCTCTCTAGGGTTAGCTACCGTAGAGATAAAGTAGGAGCCCTTGATTTGTTTTGAGTCACTGGTGTGTCGTTGTACCCTACTTTGTCAACAGAAGGGGGGACAATAACAACAACAACAACAACTTTCTTTACATTTTCTAAATGGGAAAGATAAAACCTTAATCAATATATTTGATAGCATAATTTCATTACTCTCAAGAATATCATCTCATAGCATTTCCATAAATACATTACTCAATACAACATACTTGACACAAAAGCACATACAAAAATACATGTATCACATAAAACCCAAGCTACAAGATATATATATCCTTACCAACAATGACACCGGGCTCTATGCACAAAAATTCTAGACCTCCTCCGAGATTACCGAAAGAACACCTACGAAAATAAAATAGCATACAAAAGAAAGAAGAAGGAAGAAGAAATAAAAAAGTGGTCGGGCAGGGGTGATGGACGAAGATAAAATGGAGGGGTATATATAATAGTATGATAGTGTGCTGAGGAGGAGAGAAATTGTAGGCGAGTGGTGGCGTGCAAGTAGGGAAAATTTGCAGAGAATGATGGAGATGATGGTGGTACACAAGGGTAATGAAGGCAATAAGGGAAAAAGTAGAGGATGATGGTGAGATGATGGTGGTGTGTGGGGTGATAGTGTCATGGTGCAATATAGGCATGAGGGTGGCAAGGTGATGGTGATCATGGAGAGTAACCCAAGTCCTTCACACCACAAATTGGTGTAGGAGAAGATTGAAAAAAGAAAGGAAAATAAAATAAAAAGGAAAAAGAGGCTAGAGGTTAGAATTAGATTAGGTTAAAAAAATTGATTAGCTAAAAAGGTAAGATTAACTATATAAATTAACTGAAATTAAAGTTAGGTTAAGGATTACAAATTTTCCAAGTCAAAGATTAGGTTTAGGTTAAAATTTTAGGATAAAAGATTTTGGGTAGTGCTAAATAAAATTCTTGATATTAGGGTTTGGATCAATATATTAATTATTCAAGATTAGGTTATTAAAAATTTGGGGTAGTACAGTTGGAAGGTTATTATGATGTTGTGTGCACTAGTATGGCCAATGTAATTTTATATCTTTAGGTTATTATTGTATCACCTTTGGTAAATAAAAATGAAAATGATTATTATTGGTTTGAAATGGTTATTGAAGTGGTCGGTAGTAGCTTTTGTACCTGCCTATGTTTGTTATTTTGTCTTTGAGCTATACCTGTGAAATTCTAGATTTTTATTGGTATTATTTCTTTGAGCCCTACCTGTGGTATAATGGATATTGTTGGTTTTTATATTACAATATGAGATATATTATGAAGTTTATAGGTATATTATGAGTTTTTATATTACCTCATAGAGCATCTCTTATATTCTTGGTTGGTAAGTTTCAATATATTTTAAATAAACAAGTATGAGTAGTATATGGTTTTGGAGATTATTATCTTATATGAGAATCGATTTTTTGATCATCGCATGAAAATTGGAATGTGTTATACCATGTATTATGGTGATGCCTTTATGTGCTCCATACAGAATTTTCATATTAATTTTGTATAATAGAATACTTAATATCATTGTACTAATAGGCTTTGTTTCATGGTCTCCTACATATTTAAGGGGATGTATTTACCTTATAAGAGTGCTTTGAAGGTTTGACATGATGACTTTTAATAGGGATTAAGAGTTAGGATTGTCTAGGGTTCACCTAACATCTTTTGATCTAGATTTTCCTAGGACTCTCATATCCCATTCTATGTTTCTTTTCCTCATTATAACTCTTTTCTTAATATTATGGGCTATTAGGATAATGTTACACTATATTTAAATCTATATTTTTATTTTTATGGCTATTATTAATTTAAGCCAACTAACATTTAACATTAGCACTTAGTATAATAATGATAGAGGATACCAGAATTATACTAGGTGTGACAGTAATCCCTACTATTTCTGTAATCAAAATTGCTGGAAAAAAAACATAATTTTTAAGGA
Organism: Tamarix austromongolica; assembly: GCA_039764185.1. Taxonomy (NCBI): domain Eukaryota; kingdom Viridiplantae; phylum Streptophyta; class Magnoliopsida; order Caryophyllales; family Tamaricaceae; genus Tamarix; species Tamarix austromongolica. The sequence goes on from CM077817.1 coordinate 27,440,010, forward strand.
GTAAATTTAGGTTTTAAAATTTTTGGTTTGTTTTCCCTTAACGCATTTACAAAACGGTTTAAATCTAAAATTTAAAGGAATCTAAAATGTCATACGACATAAGTCTCTCAATTTTAAGATATGACCTAAGTGCTTATTCCATAATAACACTGAATATTATTAAATTAATTTATGTTTAATATTGCGTGATTTATGTGAAAGGTTTCATAATATGAAGGGATGAAATCAAGAATATATAGGCTATCATATGCACATAATGAACCAGTACCAGTAATATTTGAATTCAATGAAAGACTAAATTTTTTTTTAATGAACAACGACAAATGAACTTGTCTAATAGAAAAATAAAAACCAAATTCCATTTAAAATATGGCACAATGAAATTGTCTTTCAAATCTAAATAATGACCAATTCCTAATAACAACCTAAAAGTTCAAGTTATTGTAACTACTACTACCTTGCCATCTCCTTTCGTAAATTTGTCTTTCACCATCATTTGGCTTTCGCAAATAAATGTTAGATAAATTATAATAAAAATTAATAAATAAAACATGAATATATATTATTTAACATTATTATACTAACATATTTTCCATCTACCCAAGGACATGATGCCGAAAAATGGACAATCATATGATCCCTAATTCCTTGTATATCATTCCATATCAGTGTGATTAAAAATAACACCAAGCTATAAACACACTTCACCAACTTAAGACATCATACATTGCTAAAACTAGACAATAGTGTTAGTTGGTTAGAAATGTGGCATTTATAAGCCTACAAATCTATTCTTTCTCCAACAAATAGAGCTTAATCATACAATATTACTTTAATCAAAATCTATAATGTAAATTAATCTAAATCATAATCATTGACAGAAGGGGGGACAATAATAATAACAATAACTTTCTTTATATTTTCTAAATGGGAAAGATAATAACTTTCTCATATTAACCTATAACCAAATAAGAAATAACATAAATATGAATAAAATCAACAAACCCTCTTAGGCTATAAATAAGGACAATACTTAATTTAGAACTATGTTTTTTGATAGCAATACTCGAGGAATAATTTTATTTTAACTAGACATTTAAATTTCATTATTTTTATTCATGTTATAATATTCATTTGTTTATAAGTTTATATTTAAATTTTATTTACATTATTTTATTATTTATTTTTAACTCATTACTTAAATCCTTATAATCAACTTACATAGATATCTCTAACTCTTAGCTACGCTTATTCTAAACTAATCCTCTATTCCTTTAATTTTTTTAATTGTATTCATATCATGATATTCATAACCATAAATTCATATATAATATTTTATTTAGATTATTTATTACTCATTTTTCACTATTTATTTAAATCTTTAAAACTAGCTTATATAAGTGTGTATAAATCTTATATAATTTTATTTTAACTAAATATTTGAATTTTATCCATCTCACAATATTTATTTTACCATAAGTGTATATTTAAAATTTATTTAGATTATTTTACTATTTATTTTAACTTAAGCCCTTAAGCCCTCTAAATCTTAACTACTATTATTCTAAACTTATCCTTTAAGTATTTTTTTCATTAGTAAATTGAATAGTATATTACTTTGAAAAGAAGATTATAAAAGTTCCAACCATTAGAAAATGAAGGAAAAACTTTAAAATAGTATATCTACTAGTCCAATAAGATCTCTATATGATTTACATTGATGAAAAAAAAATTAACCCTTGTTTCCGTTTCCCACACTGTGGTTTTTATAATTTAGATTGGAGACTTATTTTTTCTTTGTAAGATTCTTCTATTCCTGTCTTGCCAAATATGATATACTACTCCTGCTATTAAAACTCAAAAAAATTATTGACAAATTAATGGTCCCCTTACTCCTTTCACGAGCCAATGAGTAACTCTCCCCCAAGTAGCAAACTACTATGAGATTCTTATTTTTTCTATAATAGACATCCATATTGATATTGAGAATGTGCACTCAAATAAAATGTGAGCAAGTGTCTCATCATGTTGGTGGCATAATTCACATATTGAAGATGTATTAAAGTCCATATGAAGCGTTATATCACTTGTGAATAACCTACCTTGTATGGCTAGTTAGAGTAGAAGTTGGTGTCTTGGAAGTGAAAGTCTATTCCATACCAAGTTGGACCATGGAACTTTTGGTTTTCTTGGACATAATAGGTGTTAGAAATTTGATATGCTATATTCTCCTGTCTTCAAACAGATTTTGGAGACCTAGACTGGATCAAAATGAGTAAAAAAGTTGTTCTTATCTCTATGATTTTATTGAAAACCCAAGAATCACTAGCTAAAGGATTAATATTCCATAAATCTCAACCTTTGATGTAATAAGCATAGATCCATTTGATCCATAGTACTTCTTTCTCCTTAAAAATAGCCTAAATTTTTTTTTCCAATAGATGTAAGATTTCACCATTATATATTTAGCATGTCCAAACCTCCTCCTTGTTTAGGAGAACATACCACTTCCCATACAACAAGACTTTTTTGAGAGGATTCCAACCCTGTCCAAACAAATGATCTACAAAAAACATTAATATCATGTAGGATCATCTTTGGTAGCATGAAAAGGAGGCTCTGGTATGCTTGCATCCCCATAAGCATATAATTTATAAGCTAGAGTATTCCTGTATAGCTAAGAGTTTTGTGTTGCCATTAATTGAGCTTTCCAGTTAACTTTTACGTCAACGGGTTGTAATGTTGTTTTCTCATTGTTGATCCATGTAGTGGTATCCCTGGATACTACACTAGAAGATCTCCTATTTGTAAATGGATTTATGAATGTATAGTTGATTTTGTTTCTGTAAACATCTTCCCTCCATAGAAGATAGTACTTTTGAGTATATTGAGCTTTAAACCATAGGGATGAAAAGTGGCTGAAAGTATTCATTAAGGCTCTAATTGAATTTACATCCCCTCAACTAAATAGTAGTAGCTCATTCGCAAAAATGAGGTTAACTAGCTTCACTTTTTTGCATTTTGGGTGAGCTTTATATTATAATTTCCCCACAAACCAAGAAGAGCTCTATTTAGATATTCCATAACTATAACAAATGGATATGGGGAAAGAGGGTCACCTTGTCTCACTCCTCATTTGGTTTTAAAAGGGGGAAGCATTATGTCATTTAGCTTTAATGTGTAGCTCACAGTTGATACACAAGACATGATGAGCTTGATAATGTGGAGAGGGAAATGTAATGCAAGTAGAATTTTCTTGAAAAAGCTCTAGTTTATCGTATCATAGGCTTTCTTCATATCAAATTTAATCACGCATATAGGGGAGAGATTATGCTAGTTATATCATTTCACCAACTTAGTTGCAAGGAGAATATTTTTACCAATTCCTCTACCTTTGATAAAACCGAATTGAGTTTCTCTAATAATTGACACCATTATATATGTATTCTTGCAGTAAGGATTTTTGTAATGATTTTATAGAGAACATTAGCACATGCAATAGGCCTAAAGTCTATGGGTTTATCAACATTAGGAACTTTTGGGATGAGATTGAGAGTAGTAATGTTGAGTATATGTGGCAATTTAGCTAACAAGAAGAATTTAGAGACACTTTTTTAGATATCTTCTCTAATGATCTTCCATGAATATTTGAAAAAGTATGGATTATATCCGTACAGACTTGGAACTTTTCTGGAACACAATGAGAAAAGAGCTCAGTGGACTTCTTCTTTAGAGACACATCAAAGAAAATTATTTTGATGCTTCACTGTTAATTTTGGCCCTCTATTTATAATATCTAGTAGAATGTGATTAATGATATCTTCCTTTTATCCAAGTAGATTCTAGAAGAACTCTATGAGAATAGATTGAATCTTAGCAGGTTATGTATGGAGAACTCCTATCTCATCTCTAATAGCCTCAATATGGTTTGTTTGATTTCTACTTTTGAGTGTATTATAAAAGAATCAAGTATTATTATCCCATATATTTAACCATAAGATCCAAGCTTTCTATCTTAGGAAGTTTTTTTCACACTTTACTAGATGAGTATAGAGGGTCTGCTACTTCTTCTCAAGATCTATAAGCTTAATATCAAGAGGAGATGAGTTTAATCTTTGTTGTGTGATTGATAAATTAATATGAGATTGAATTACCTTTTCAAAAATATGATCATAATGTCTTTTATTCAATAGTTTTAGGGGGTCTTTCAATTAGCCATAGTAGCATAAATAGGATCTCCATGAAACTTTTTTGTCCAATACTCTTGTAGTAGAGGGATGTAGTCTGTATTAAGAGTCAATATGTTAAATAAATGAAAGGGTTTTGGCCTTGTATTGATGTTGTGTGGGACGTTTAACACCATGGATGCATGATTAAAAATAATAGGTGACTAGAAGTTTACATTAGAGTTGGAAAAATATCTAGCCATAAGAGATTTCCCATGACTCTCTCAAGTTTGCAGTAAATTCTGTCATGCCCTTCTTGATTATTGTACTAGGTATAGAAGGCACCACTATGATGGATATTAGAGAGCTGTGGGGAATTTACACATTGTCTAAGGTGTTCAACATCTTGAGAGTTCATTTGATTACCTTGCATCTTCTCATTGGGGGTTAGAAAGGTGTTGAAATTCCCCATCACCACCCAAGGAAGGTTATTTTGGTTTTTGTTACGCAACCAATCCCAGAGTTCTTTTCTTCCCAACCTAGTATTCTTCCCATAGATAATACTGATCTTGAAGTGAATGTCCTTGTGTGAATCTATAACCATTCCTGAAATACCTTGAGCACACTGATTGATATCCTCAATCTTCCAAATTAAAGAATTCCATCTAAGTCATAAGCTTCCAAAGTGATGGGTAGCATAATTGTGGTTCCAATACCAATCAAAACAGAACTTATTAGTCACTTCTGCTACTTTATTTTCTTTGATTTTTATTTCAACTAAAACAACTAAAGATATCTTCTTACTCCTTATCCAATGTTGAATTTTTTTTTTTTTTTGTTTTTGAGGGTCATTCATTCCTCTAACATTCCCGCATCCTAAATACATCATAGATATATGTCAAAGTCAGGAATATATGATTCCTCCATGACTTTCTTCCCTCTAACCATTGTAAACCATGAATATTCTAGTTCTCCCTACAGGTTCTCCATTTGATCTATACCTAATAAGGCATTATGGTTAGGTGTTATAGGATTGATTGTAGAGAAATTTGGTACATTATGAGATGCTTGTATTTGTTGAGGTAGTGGATGAACTAGAATATCTTGAGTAGATTTCTAGCTTGTTGCTAGTTCTAAAAACTGTTCTTGTCTTCTATTATTTACCACCCTCCAAATTTTTTCTTGGTTGATAATAAGGGACTTATAGTTGTTCTTTTTTTAGACTGATGGACAGTCTAGATTTTGATGGATAAATTGATGATAAGTTAAGCATAGAGTTGGTCTCCATTCATACTTTATTTCTCCAAGAAAATACTGAGCCATCTGGTGTTCTAATTGAGATAGAATCTAGGAGAGGTTTTTGAATGTCTGCCTCTACCATCAATCTAGTATATGAAATTATTTCCTTATCTACAATTACTCTGTCAATTCTCAAAGGGCTCCCCACGCAGCTACCTATTATGCCTAAAGAACCAGATGACCAGTAGCCCAAGGGAAGATTAGAAAGCTTGACCCAAGCGTGTATGAACTAAAAGTCTTCAAGTTGGAATCGAAATTAGGGTGCTAGGCTTTCAGTATCAAAGGTTTGTTCATATATGTCCACTATACATTATTATGTATGGTATTAGAATCAACCTTTGATTTGAATTGAAAGAGGTAATAATCTCATTCATGGAGCATAATTTTTGGCGTTTTAACATGATTCCAATGAGTTTATATATAATTGCATATTTGGGTGAAGGATGGTTTCATGCCACACGTGACATCTACCATACAATTCTCCTAATATTTGGATTCTTTCACAACTTCCTTTGGTTGAATCTCAGGCAACACTTCACCTTAGTGGATCGTAGGGGGTATATACTAAGGGAAGTATTTGATCGGGTCTTCTATTTTGTAGAACCTTATCCCTCTAGGTCATTCATTCCTTGATTAGGTTTTGCACAACTTAAGGAAGAATAGAATTTGACCGTGTTATTTGTTCAATAAGATTAGTATGATTATTCTTAGGATTTTGAATTTTTCTTTGTGTCAGAGTATGATCTTCCCTCATATTTGTCATACACTTTTCAATTAAATGATTAACTTCTAGTAGAAGCATTTCTTTAATTTCTTGATCTTCTACCTTTTCCTTGGGCAACAAAGTTTCTTTGTCGATTGGAGTAATTGGCAAAGGCAAGGATGACTCTAATGAATCTTGGTCAATCGTTGGTGAGATGGCCTTCTAGCGAGCCATGGTTGCGTGATACTTGGTACCACTGCGCTGCTTTAGCATTAAGAGAGAGAAGAAGGCTGCTATTCCACGGGACTAGTGGTAGCCTAAATCTTATTCTTTCCTTTAAGTATTTTCATTTTATTCATCATATATCATCATGCCCATAAATTCATATTTGATATTTTATTTAGATTATTTTCTATTTATTTTGAATTCTTCGCTTAAACCCTTAAATTAAATTAAATTGCATGCACATCAATTTCTTAATCTTAACTACTTTAATTTAAACTAACCATTAAATTTTCATCATTTTATCCATATTATAATATTTATTTCTCCATAAATTTATATTTACAATTTATGTGGATTCTTTCCTTATTCTTAAATTTTTACTTAAATCCCTAAAATTAACTCTTTACTATGATTCTAAACTATCCTTTAAATTTTGTCATTTATTCATCTTACAATATTTATAACTACTTTTATTTTAATCTAACAATTTAATTTTACCATTTCATTTATCTTATAATATTCAACTACTTCACTAGAAATATATATCATTAATGAAGTTACACATAGCTAGCTATAGTAATATCATTTCATTTAAACCCTATTTTCGCCAACCTATCCACTAAATTAAAAGCTTTGTTGATACTAACTCCAAAATATAAATAGTTAGCACAGACAATCAGATTTCAAAAGCCAAATAAAGCTTTATAGCATAGACAAATACACTTATTATTATCAATTACACTAAAATACATCACATATTAGTGTCAATTATAAAAAGAAATAGATTTCATATAACTATTATCAAAAGAAAACACAAATATATGATGATAAATGGAATAAATTGCTAGGAAAAATATACTAGCAAAACAACTACACAAAAAAAAAATCAACAAACATTACTTGGTGAGCATTATAATCAAGAAACAAGTGTTGGACTGGGTGAATAGTATTCTCAACAAAAAATAAATGCAAAAATTGATAGAGAAGCAACACAAAAGTTGGTGAAAGCATGGTGGCGTCATCACAACAAAAAAAACATCAAGCATGAATAATACCTATAAAGGAGCAGCAACAACATGATAGAGAGTGAAGAAGAGGCTAGTGTTGACCTTCAATCAATTCATATCCAAAAAAATAGTGAGTGTTCAAAGTATATTTATACACAAAGAAATTAAATGATTGAAAAGTATCATTACCTAATATTAGAGTGAAATTTTGTAAGGATAAAGGAGGAGGAAAGTCATTGAAGGTTACATAGAGCTCTTTAATGGTTGAATACAAATAACAGATGAGAAAATCAATAGATAGGACTTCACCTAATAAAGTTATAAAGACATGAGATTCTACTGCGACAAATGTTGCAATTGTAGTCTAAAATGTGACGATCGTAGTTCAACCAAAATGGCACCTGTTTGTTCAATAAAATTTTAGCATCAATTATCCCTCTCTACTTGAAAAAGTTTGTGATCATACCTAAACAACAACATGTCACGGTTGTAGCCCTTATTTATTTATTTATTTAGCTTGGCAAACAAATTTGGAGGGGAATTTTTCTATTCAATAGCAATATCTACAGCTATAACATATCATCACTATAGTTGTTTTAAAATATTTTCCCTCAATAATAAATTAAATTAATTAGGGGTAGGGGATTTCCCACCATATTTATAGCCATGAAAAAGACATTGCTAAAATACTACAATAGTGGCATTTTCCCACCCTAAATATGTTATCAAACTTTTCATTTTAGCTTTGATATATCATCATTATATCGGCATGACTTTATTCATTGCTATTGATATAGTGGTTATAAACTATATTTTTCATAGTGATCCAACATTACTATGAATGAATTAATCAATCAATCAATGTTATAATATGTTAGGGATGATCTTAGAGGAAAATTATAGCCCCTTTGGTTTTTCCACTTATATATAGATATAGATGTAAGTTTAAAGTTACACATACACACATACATATATAAAATTTATATTTTGAAGTGTTATTTAGTATAGTGAATTACTAAACACATTTTTTTCTTATTGTTTCAACCTCCATATCTATGTCAACCATTCATTAGAAGTAACAGTTTCCAACGATAAATGTATTGTTACTCAATTACAAATTGTAATTGAATAATTCCATCTATAAAATTACTACTAAGGGAATTTTGAAAATTGTTAGTATTAATTTAATGTAATGAAGATTTCATACATGTATTTAATGTATAAAATACATATTAGACATTAGTTGTGTCCATTATACGAAATAAATGTATTTAAATTCAATCTATTATACATCACTAATATCTTCACTAGGCCCACTAATTATTGAATTTTCTACATACAAGAAGTTAGGAATGGTTGTCTTTCTTATAACTAATAGCTCACATGCACTCAAAATTTAGATAGATTTGTTATTTACTATCAACTTTGATGTTTTTGATGTCCTATATTACTATGGATGAATTATCAATCATACAATGCTATAAGGGGCTAGGGATGCTCTTGGCGGGAAATAGTAGACCCTATTGATTTTTTTGTTCCCTTTTTATCTATATATGCCACACACACACACATATGCCCAATCAAATAATTTTTCATAAACTCCTTGTTAACTGTAGCTGTTATCTCCTCTCTCATCCTCCATGGCTCGAACAAGGAGTGTTGTTGCTTCAGCAAAGAAGAAGAATATGGCTTTGGGGAGTATTGTAGCGTCTGATGATATTGGTGATTTGAAGCCTAATAATCAGGGCAGGGGATTAGGGGTTGGCGATGTTTTAGATTCGGTCTCTAAAGAGGATGAAGGTGCATGCATGGAGCATGTAGGTATGGACGTCGATCATAGGCCGACTGATAGGGTTGATTATTTTCTGCTAAAGGCGGTTGGCGATGGTTTAGGTATGGTCGAAGGTGTGATCAACGTTCCTATTTCGGCTGGAAAACCTGAGTTTGAAGGCATGATTTATCTTGCTTCTCAAGATATTTTGAAGGTTCAAATTTCATGGAAGGATAAGTTGATAGGTAATCGGATTCCAGTAAAAGGATCTAAACTTTGCTATATGCCGCCGGTGATTGCAAGAGACAAAATTCAGGTTAAGTTGCAAAATGAGAAGGTAGATCTAAATTGTGAGGATTGGCGATGGGCGATTGTGGGTTATATCATTGGTTTTAGACCTTCATTGGGTCAAATGATAGGTTATGCCAAAAGGAACTGATCAAGCGTGAAAGAACCAAAAGTTTTGATGCATGATCAAGGTTTTGTAGTTTTCAAATTTGGTTCGAAGGAGGATAGGGATTGGGTCCTCTCTAAGCCTTATTGGTCTTTCCTTAATCAACCTTTCATTCTCAAAGAGTGGCATCACAAGTTTCAGTTCACAAAGGAGAAATTCCAATTCATGCCTTTATGGGTGAAGCTAGTGAAGCTACCTTTAGACTATTGGGACGTTGATTCTTTAAGTAGGATTGGAAGTACTATGGGTAGACCCTTATTCTTGGATGGTATCACCTCAGCGGGAGAAAGAATTTCCTTTGCGTGTATGCTGGTTAAGGTTGATGTATCAAAAAAAATTGGATTCAGTGGAAATTGTGGATCTATATGGTGAAGTTTTGTCCCAAAAGATAGTGTATGAATGGAGGCTTGCATCTGTGAGGTTTGTCATGAGTCGGGTCATTCTATAAAGAAGTGTAGGAAGGCTAGAGAACCTCAAGTTAAATCTTCTATGTTAGTTAAACAGACAGAGGGAAGCATTAAACCTGGGAAGGAGTCTCAGTAGTGGAGAAAAGTCCAAAAGGAGGCTGCTAATTCTCAGGACCAGGTAGAGTGGCCATTTGCAAAGGATTCAGTGAATGCAAATGCTAGAGAGAATATAGAGAATACTAATGGTGTTGGGTGCTCCAAGGATAATGTGGTATGGAATTGGATGTAGATAAGATCTCATAAAGGAAAAGAGAAGATGAATGAGGTGAGTTCTGGTAATAGGTTTGATTGTCTTTGAGAGGAAGGTGTTGAAGGTATCCTACAGGATCCTATCTATAAAGATTCAGGTGTTTTCGTGTTGGAGGAGTCTTCTTTACTTCATTCTATTCTGGATCAAGTCAATGATAGGGGCTTGGAATGTAAGGGGCTTGAATAATTCCTTCAAATAGAAGGAACTAAAGCACTGATCATCTATGCATAAAGTGTCATTTATGGGTCTGATTGAAACCAGGGTGAAGTGTAGTAAGGTAGATAGGATTTATGCAAGGCTTGGGCATAGGTAGGCGAGATATGATAATTATGATTTTCATTTAAATGGTAGGATTTGTTGTGTATGGGATAAAGATGTCTAGGAAGTGCAACATCTTGCCAGCTGTGAACAAGCAGTTCATGTTTTTGTTTCGGGTATTCATTCTAATATGTCTTTTTATGCAACTTTTGTTTATGCCTTTAATTCAGGGGAGAGTAGAAAGATTTTGTGGAATTGGATGGACGTTCATAAGGTAGAAGGAGAGCTATGGATATTTTTGGGAGACTTTAATGTGGTATTGCAACCTGTTGAGAAAATTCAAGGTAATGTAGTGAATATTAATGATGTTAATGATGCAAGAGATTGTTGTAATTCCTGTTAATTCATGATTTTGTTTACTCTAGGTTGAAATTCACTTGGTCTAATTAAATTTTGGGAGAAAAAAGGATTATAGCTAAGTTGGACAGGGTTATAATTAGCTTAGTATGGTCTGTAAAGTTTCCTTTTTCTTCTACTCAATTTTTGGAAACCCTTTTCTCTGATCATGGCCCTACTATAGTGACTATTGCTGAAAGGATGCCTCATTGCAAGAGGCAGTTTAAGTTCTTTGATATGTGGACTTTGGACCTTGATTTTCTTCCTTTGGTGGCTTTTGTGTGGAGGTAATCTCTTCCTGGGTCCGTTCAAAAGGGTTTTAAAAGCAAGTTGTGGGAGATTAGATCTCGGCTTATTACTTTTAACAAGGATAAGTTTGGAGGCATTTCTTCCAAGGTGTAGGAGGCCAGATCTAGGCTGAGAAGGAGTGAAGACCTGCTGGCTCAACAGCCCCAGAATCTGTCTCTACAAGAAGAGGATAAAAGAAGTCTCAAGTTGTATGAGCACTTTGCAAGTTGTGAAGAGAGTTTTCTAAAATAGAAAGTAGGAATTAAGTGGCTGAATTTGGGAGACTCCAACACTCACTTCTTTTTCTCTATAATGAAGGCTAGGCAGAGGTATAATGTTATAAGAAGAGTTAAGAACAGAGAAGGACAGTGGCGTTCTCATTTAGGTGGGATTAATAAGGCCTTTGTCTCTTTCTATACTGATTTGTTAGGCAAAGGGAACCTTTCTTCTAGGGATACCTCTGAGGAGGTTTTTCTACAGGGTCCAACCATGTCTATGGCTCATCAGCAGCTCATGCTCAGGCTTGTTTCTTTGCATGAAGTTAAAGAGGCTCTATGATCTATAGGACAATACAAAGCTCTTGGACCTGTTGGATTCATTGCTAGTTTTTTTCAGGCCTCTTGGACAGTGCTGGGAGAAGATTTATGGGATTTGTTGAAAAAGGCTTTTCAAACTACTTATGTTCCTTCTTTTTTGGGACAAACAAAGTTGGTGCTTATTCCTAAAATTGAGGAAGCACAAGGATTTGCAGATTTCAGACCAATTGCTTGTTGCAATATGGTTTATAAGGTTTTTGCTAAAATTTTAGCTGGTAGATTGTAAAATATTTTACCAGCTATTATACATGCTTCCTAGGCTGGTTTTGTTAAAGGTAGAAACATTGGAGATAATGTGTTATTAGCCCATGAGTTACTTCATATGTATAATAGGAAACATGCATCTCCAAGATGTATGATCAAGGTAGATATGAGGAAGGCCTCTGATTCAATTAATTGGAAATTTTTAGAGAATTTTTTGCTTGGACTGCACTTCCCTCCTCATATGGTAAAGCTGCTAATGGCATGTGTTTCATATGTTTATTATTCATTATGTATTAATAATGATATGCAGGCTCCTTTTAAGGGGAATAATGGTCTAAGACAAGGAGACCCCTTATCCCCTTATTTGTTTGTCAATTTTATGGAATACCTAAGTAGGATATTTCATACTTTATAGTTAAAGGAAGATTTCCAAGGGCTTCCTAAATGCAAAAGATTGAAGCTTATTAACCTAGGTTTTGCAGATGATCTATTAGTTTTCTATAAAGCTGATTTGGCATCAGTGCTTGCTATCAAAGGCATTTTGAAGGAGTTTGTTGTTGCTTCAGGGCTTCATATTAGTCTAGAGAAGAGTTCTGTCTATATTGGAGGTATTGCTCGGAAATTGAAGGGGTCTATTCTTTCACAGCTTCAGTTCCAAGAGGGGAGGCTTCCTTTCAGATATCTAGGGGTGCCTTTGGATGCTTCTAAATGAAAAGCTGCAGATATGCTCCCATTGATTTAGAAAATTACTAGAAGACTTCATCACTGGGCCAACAAGTTGTTATCTTATGCAGGTCGACTTCAATTGTTGAAATCGTTCATCTTTGGTGTTACTAATTACTAGAGTCAATTATTTCTGCTTCCAAAAAAGATATTGCACCGGGTGGTGGGTTTATATAGGGCTTTTCTATGGACAGGGAAGGTTTCACCAAATAAAAGAGCTTTATTGGCCTGGAGGGTGGTTTGTTTGCCTAAAAAGGAGGGTGGTATAGGTATTATGGACTTGTTTGCCTGGAATGTTGCAGCTATGGGGAAACACTTGTGGCATTTGTGTCAGGCGAAGGATGCATTATGGATAAAATGGGTTCATTCCTATTTCATTAGACGGCAGTCTGTAGAATCATGTCAGCTCCCTAGTACAACTTCTTGGTTGATGAAGAGTATTTTTGGCTTAAGGCCTCATTTGCTCCCAATTTTCCATAATTGGCAGCTTGATCACCACTATCAAATTTCTGATGTGTATGACACCATTAGATATACAACTCCTAAAGTGTTTTGGTGGAAATCTGTTTGGTGCAGCCCAGCAGCCCCAAAGCACAAGTTCATCTTCTGGCTAGCTGCTCATTCCAGACTGCCTACCAAGGATAATCTAGTCAAGTTTTTTTCCTTCCATTAACCTTTAGTGCAACTTCTGTTTGCAAGAGGAGAGTACTAACCACTTGTTCTGACATTGCCCAGTGCTGAAACAGCTGTGGGTTGCCATTAGCAAGGCTTGCAGGGAAAGGAGGAGACATAGATCATGGTAGGATTTGCTAAGATCTATATCCAAAGTAAGAGGTAGAGGTGTAACTAAGGCTCAATTTAAATGTGGTTTTTTTGCTGTAGTTTTTTATGAGATTTGGAAAGTTATGAATGCAAGCATTTTCTCAAATATTGTTTAGGATTCGAAAAAGGTAGTTTTACGTATCTGCTTGGTTATGTCTTCTATATGTAATCATTCTAGTAAGGGTGATAAGTTTAGTGGTTTGTTAGGTCAAGTAGATCAATTCTATAAGCTAATTTGTAATTATTTTTGATGATATAAAATTTTCATTTTTACAAAAAAAAAAAAATATTTTTACATAAAAGAGTCCATTTAATGATCAAATGAATTGAGATGGTTAGTTAGGTGAGCTTGGGCATTAATATTAGATTTGCTTAGTAAATGACATAGGTTAGATCAACTCCTTTATTAACTGAATCAAAACTTTAAACAATGGTTATATAGCTTGGCTCAACTCAACACATTTTTATAGCTAGCCCCACTTTTCATAAGCCAAAAATGACATTTGATTCTAATTTTATGACGCTATAGAGAATCAATATTATCACGGCGGTAGAAATGTACTTCAACTAAAAAATAGAACACGAGTTCGAATCTTGTTTGTAACAAAATTTTTGAACATGGGCCATGACATATACTCAAAGTAGCAAGCAATTTTGTAAACATGGTTACTTTTCTACACATATATTCTCTTATTTATAAATATAAATTAATTAAGGAAAGATATTTGCCTAGGCCTCATAGGTGTATGGTCAGCCAGTAACAAGAGGGTCACATTTACATTGATAAAATGAGCTAGAAGCAAAACTATAACAATATCAAGAACTTGATGGGCAATAGATAAATAAGCTAGCGTGGGAATTAATATGCAATAAAGAAAAATGACCCCACATTAATTAACGTGGTTCTAGTGTACAGCCAGCCACTGGTAGTGAGAAAATTAGCTCACTATCTTCAAACATGGAGTAAGCAACGGACAAGACTTTGAACAAGACTCCTTATGACTATCGCTCTAGAATAGAACTCCTCATCCACATCCAAGTATTAAAAGCATATCTGGTATAAAATTCATTAAAATTGGAATTAGAAATGAAAATTACTTTCTAATTTTAAACGATTTGTATCTCCAAAATTTTTTAAAGTTGAAGTTGAATTTTTTATATGATTTGATGTATCAAAAATGAAAATTTTAGAAAGGATAAAAGTAGAACACCATTTCCATAATTTACGAACATTACAAATAAGTGGTCAGGGATAGTAGCTTATCATGCACTTAGATAGAGCTATTGGATGTATTCGTTGATGTGATAGTGGGAGGCGCAAGTGGCTCTCCATCTCTTGGTTCAATACTTTTCATGAATCTAGAAAGATGTAGAGGTATGATAGCTTTTCCACATGTATGCATGCAACCCATTGAGCACCTGCGCTGCAAAGGTTTAACAAGCGTATCTCACGCATGCACCTTGGTAACAAGTTTGATATATGTAGGTAATATATCCTATAATAATCATCATTTGAGAACCGTCATAATTTTTTAAGCTATTTACCATAGTTTTTTTTTTTACCTTTTTTTATTTGTTAATGGTAGTTTTCACAATCTATTGTTGATAATTTTTTAACCTAAAATATAAATATCTAATACTTATAAAAATATTACCATTTTTTTTTACATTTAAATACTATAATTTTTTAAGAGACTTTTAGTAGTTTTTCCTTCACCCACTAAAGGTAGTTTTCACTACCTACTATGAGTAATTTTTTAATCTTAAATATAAATACCTAATATTTATAAGAAAAATGTTTCCATTTTTCTTTCTATAACTCAAATAGTTTTTTTTTATTAAAAAAAACAAAACTTATAGTAGTTTTCTTCATCTACCAAGATTATCCCCATCTACTATGGATAGTTTCCAAACTTAAAACATTAATACACGATATTTACAAAAATTTCATTGTCTTTTTTTTTTCTAACACTCAAAGACTATAGTTTCTTAAACTACTTATAATAGTTCCATCTACCTACTAAGAGTTGTTTTCATCATATAATATGGGTAATTCCTTCAACTAAGAGTTCTTATCTTCAGTTACTGAGAGACCTAGTTTTGATTCAATATTTCCTATATGTATATGTATATATGTATATATGTATGTATGTATGTATGTGTGTGTGTATGTATGTATGTATGTATGTATGCATGCATGTAGGATTATATATGAGTCAAGCAGACCCAAATACCCCCAAGCTTGGGCTCAACTTGTTTAATTAAACGAGCCTAAAATAAGGCTCTAGTTTGGCTCATTTAACTAAATAAATGAGCCGAGCTTTTAATAACCTAAGTCGAGTCAAGCTCACGAGTTAAAGCTATAAAAAAAACTGAGCCTTATATTTTTAAATTCGGACTCGATTTGTTTAATAAACGAGTCCAAAAATAAGGTTCGAGCTCAGTTCAATTAATTTAATTGAAAGAATGAGTTGAACTGAGGTGAGACGTATACCAAACTAACTCAACTTATTTAGAGCCTTATATACATGGATATATGTATGTATGTATAAGCTTTGTCACCACAACGTCAATAAGATTTTTTTAACATACATACATAAATATATATATATGTGTGTGTGTTTGTGTGTGTGTGTGTGAGGGGCTCAGGATCCACTAGCATGCATGCTTTGTTGAATGTCCACTATATATCAAACACCAAAGCTCCAACAAAAATATATAAAGTGAATGCGAGGATAACTTGCAAAACTTTAATCTCCTTGATGATATTTAAGTTTTAAATTTGAATAGCCCTGTTAGTGCTAGTCTAGTACCGTCCCATTTAGGCAGAAAACACCAAAATAATTCAATTACTTTTATTTTCTCTTTTTTTTTCCTTTTCTTTTGAGAGCAACGTGCCAATATCGCACATTATATATAGTACTGTTGCTTTTGCATTTTGATATCATCATCTTATATATAATGTTAATTAGTCAGCTAGCCGCATATCTCTCTTGATATTGAGGGCTAATTAACTACTTAGTATCATTACCTTCTCTCTCCCTCTAATGGCCGGAGGAGATGGGCTTGGCATACCATGCATTCTTCTCATGGGTACGTAAACATATTCTATCCAACGTTCCTCTCTCTCTCTCTCTCCCTCTTTCTCGTCTTCTTATGATCATATATGATATATCAATTTAACAAAAGAATTTATGCCGTACATGCTTTTGTAAATTTAAGTATTTATCCATCAGGCGGTAGAGAAATGTTATATAGTTCAGTACTATAGAACATAAACATGATAATCTTCATTAAAGTGATTTGTACATGTTAATGAGCCCTCTTTTATGGCAAATATGATCCATTTTGCCACGTCGCGATCTTGATTAACAATTGAGGTAGCGATAAAGAGAATCCTGTGTGTGTGTCCTGTAAAAATTCTTGTTTTGAGTCTGGATCACCGTGGAATTCAGGCAATTATCTGTCGCTATTCAGAAGAAACAGAGTTAATTCTGTCTCTGAGCCGATGTAGTTAGTATATGGTGATGGTTTCATGGATGGTGTGCTTTTTTATTTATGCGCAGTGATAGCTGGGTTGGAGAGGTTCGTATTCAAAGGGGTGTCATCCAACTTAGTAACATACCTCACAGATGTCATGAAGCTGAGCAATTCAGCAGCGGCCAAGATAGTGAACAGCTGGTGTGGGTTTTCTTTCGTAATGCCGATCTTTGTCTCTCCATTTACTGCCTGTTTCTGGGATCACTACTCTACCATACTGACATTCTCTCTTCTTTATGTTGTGGTGAGTTACTTCCTCTGGCTACCTACTAATTCGATCATTGTTTCTTTTCTTCTCTTTTCTTTTCTTTTCTTTTTTCTCAAGGGACTATAAATTGCTGCAATTACTTATTATTCCCTCACTATCAAATCAATATGCATATTTTTTTTAAGAAAGAAAAAAAAAATTGTAGTATTAAAATTATACTTTCTCTCTTCATTAAAAAAATAGCAAATAATATATATATATATATATATATATATATATATAATTAAAAAAATGAGGGTAAAAATAAAAAGCTGATTTTGACTTATCTAAACTAGCTTTCTTTATGTATAAAAATTAAATAATAAAACCACTTTTTTTTATACGGAGGAGTAATATTTTTTCCTGCATAATTTGAATGATTTTTTTGTGCAATCAATTTTTCTGCCAAAGTTTTTACCATTATCTTTAATGATAATATAATTTGTCTTTAAAAAAATTATTTACATCTGCTTCTATTATTATGCTTCAACGATCGGTTTATGGGCAGTAATGAACAGCTTGACATCGATGTTTTCTAGGAGTATAATTTGTCACACAAGTTCTAATTACTAACATGATAGAGTTGAGTTTCATCCTATTAATTTGCCCTAGTAGAGTCCATGCCAATATCCATTAATGTCGTTCTGAATATCGATATGGCCTTTATCATGTAATCTCTCCATTCCAAAAAGCTAGTCTCGATTCTCTTTTTCTGTTTTTCCCCCGCGGTTGAAGAAAAAAAAATGAATATAAATACGGTATTAAATTTTGGATTTAATATTCCTATCATATTCTCAATTGATGATAGGTGATTGGGATTTGGATTCTAACTCAATTTAAAATTTTAGATAATATCATATAAGTAGAAAATAACCTATATCCCTACCTTACAATAATACATAATAAAATTAATTACAATTTTGAGTGTGGGACCCATACTTTTAGCCAAATACGCAAGTGATTTCTTAAAGCAAAGCCTATCACTAACAGGAATGTCAAATTCTTTAAAAACATGCACACTACTTTACTGATTCATGCTTTTCAGTTCCATTACTTCAATCAACCAAACATCTAGCACTAGTCATGCATCTTTTTACTACTATATGATAAATTTCGGATAAAAAAGAAGACCAATTAAATTTGTCTCTCTTTTTTTTCCCTCCTTATTTCTCCTCAATGAAAAATAAAGGGCCTAGTGGCTCTTACGTCTACAGCAATAGACTGGCCATGGTCACCAAAAGCAAGCAAGGGTGCTACTACTGCTGCCTCTTTGCCCATCCTGTTGTCATCTCTCTTTATAATTTCATTTGCCCAAGGCGGATACAACCCGTCCCTCCAAGTCTTAGGAGCTGATCATCAATTTCAAGAACAAGAAGAAAAAGACTTCCCGTGTAAGGAAACCACAAGCAACGCACGAAAGAAGCGCTTGTTTTTCACATGGTGGTACTTCGGCATTTGTAGTGGCAGTCTTCTTGGTCTATCCATCCTGCCATATATTCAAGATACTATTAGCTGGGGTCTCGGATTCGGAATACCCGCTGTAGTGATGGCATGCTCTGTCGTATTGATCTCGACTGGAAGCCGGTTTTACAGCCATACACCGCCCTCTAGAGTTGTTGATCATCACAGGACTCTTGAGATCAGATGGAGCCGTTTCCTCAAGGCAACCCTGTGTAAGATGTTTAATCATCGAAGTGGTGGTGAAGATAGTAAAGCCCAAGACATTGAATTGGAGTATGAATGGTTCATTCCTTCCTTCTCATAATCATTGATCTCTCTAAAAACATAGTGATCATAATTAACTGTGCTTGATACTTTAAATTCTTCGTTTCTAGAAGGTTGCAGGAAAAGCCTTTGTGTGGCCTTGACTCAAAGCAGGAGATGGAAGAAACCTCAAGGAGGAGTAGCAAGCCAATCTTCCCTACCGAAAACGTGAGAAGCGTCCTAAGGCTTCTTCCAATATGGACCATGCTACTAGTTTTCGCAATCATCTTCCAACAACCATCAACATTCTTCACTAAACAAGGTACAACAATGAAACGAAACATAGCTGGATCCAACTTCATAATTCCACCAGCAACACTCCAAGGCGCTATCAACATCTCCGTGGTCATCATGCTACCCTTGTACGACAAGATCATCGTCCCCATAACCAGGATGATCACTAAAAATGAAAAGGGCATGACAGTGATGCAGAGAATGGGGAGCGGAATGTTCCTGTCGACCCTAGCAATGATTATTGCAGCCTTGGTCGAAGAACAAAGGCTCCGGATTAGTGCAAAGATACACTATGCTTCTCCTGATAGTAATACCACTCTGCCATTAAGCATATTTTGGTTGTTGCCTCAGTACATACTGTTGGGATTCTCGGATATATTTACGGTTGTAGGTATGAACGAATTTTTTTACGGTGAAGTTCCAATGACGATGAGGACGGTTGGAGTTGCATTAGGTACTAGTGTGTTTGGGGCTGGGAGTTTCTTGAGTGCTTTAATGATATCTGTTATTGAAAATGTGACGAGTTGTGGTGGTAAGAAGCCTAGTTGGTTCTCGGATGATATGGGACAAGCAAGATTGGATAAATTTTATTGGTTATTGGCAGGAGGAAGTGGCATTAGTCTTTTCATTTATGTAATCTTGTGTAAATTCTTCAAGAGTATAAATGATGATTTGAATAGTAGTCAGAAACAGTAAGTAATTCGATGAGAAGATTGTTTTTTCGTTTTTAGTCCCATCCCACCATACGCATAGCTTTTTGGTTTTCTGAAAAATTCTGTTATATTACAAGTTTTAATTTCTAGATGGCTCTAGCCTCAATTCCTATAATTCACGAAATTCCTCTTCACAGACCAATAAGGAATGATGCCAAAGATCTGTCGATATACTTACAAACTATCAGAAATCTTATTTAACTATCAGAAAACAAGACGCTTATTCCATATCAAAATAGATCTGTCGATATACTTACAAACTACAAATCTAAGTTTAGTGATATGATCTTCAACACTTCCTAGTAATAGACATCACACTACCCCAAAAAAAAAGAAAACACCCTTCAGTGAGCAGAGGCAGCGTTTACTCCCATCTCAACCTCACCATTTCCTCCATCCCTCGTTGCAATCCTCCCTTCTTCTTTAACCACATCGATCCCATCACTATCATCATTTTCATAAGAATCCAATGTAAATTTCAGCTGATCATCCCTTGCTTGCATCTCAGAGTCAGCACCAAGTGATCTATACCTTGAATAATCAATCACACCAAAATACCTCCTACCCACAAAAGAGTACACCCCAGAAATCACAGCCACAAGAAATGCAAGATGACAGTTAAACAAGAGCACAGCAATGGCTCTAGCTCGATGAAAATCCGTATGCCTTTTACACCAAATTGTGTAATTTCCTCTACTCTTTTCAATCAAGTGACAATTATGGGCCATCAAATCGGTATAAAACGACAAACCCATTTGAATAAACCATGTTCCCTTAAGAATCAGTCCAATCCCACGAGCCAATCTGGGTGTACTCCAACTTGGGGATTTCAATTCCATTATAGTTGAAAATATGCAGATTGTAATAGGTACAAGCATTAGATCAAAGTAATGATTCTCGATCCCGCTTGGGTCTTTCTTTTGGAGGTAAAATAGCAAGAACTCTTCGACGAAAGCGAAGAGGAGAATCAAATCGACAAGAATATAGGGAAATGTCGCTGCTTTCGATAAGTTGGTCGAAAGACCCATGACTGAAAGCATAAGGAAAAGGGATGAAACTGCGAGTACCTGTAATTGAAGGGTAATGCCGATTCTGTCATTGTGATGAAGGGCATCCTTGATGGACAGAAGAGAGTTGAAGAAGCAGAGGAGGGAAAGAACAGCCGTGGAAATTAGGGTTATGCTGGAAAAACGTGGTTTTTGATTATTGGTAGAGATTGGGGCTGACAGTCCCTTGGGAGGAATTGGAGCTGTGATTTTGTTGAGTAATGACGAAGGAGAAGGAGACCAGACTGGAGTTTGGGAGTAGGAGCTGAAAGATTCCCATGCACCGATCAACATATAACCGCCTCCGGCAAGGGCGAAAGTGAAGAGACCCATTAGAGTTGCTGGCTCAAAGTACTATTCCGTATATTGGTTCTCTCGTACCCGCTTCCAATTCGAGTGCAGGAAGATTCCGAGGGAGTGGAACGAAGGGGTTCGTAGGTCAGGATAGGAGAGCACGGACCAGATTATTCTCGTCAAGCTGGCACGTCGGAGACTGGGAGGTTGCTCGACGGTCACTGCTGCTGGGTAGGCATTGATATTTTCATTGCGTTCACACTTTCGCAATGCTTTGGACTGGGTGAATCTAGGATTGAGTAAATCTAGGGTAATGTTTTCTGTTCCCCAATAGGAGGAGGGCAGCAGGAGGAGGGATCCCCAATCAGCAGTGTGATAGATTTTATTATGGTTTTGTTTGGTAATTAGTGGATAATTTATAACTATTGAAAGAATATATTAAGGGTTAGTTGATAGTAGATTATATTAATTGACTTGATAATAAAATAATATTTATTATTTATATAAAAGTATTTAGTAATATTTAATGATTGTAGTAATTAACAGTGGATTAAATTATGAATAACTTTAAAAAACTTAATTTTAAATAATCTAATATAAAAATTTATATTTTAAGCATTTTCAAAATGAAAATTTTCAACCCAAACCAATAATTTAAAAAGTTATTTATCAAATACTAAAATTAGATGTTTGATATAGTCAAAATTTTAATTTATTTTGAAATTACTAAAAGCTATTCAACCCATACTTTACCAAACATGGCCTATTTCTAATTTGAGTTAAATATTATTTGGATTTATGTATTTGATAACTTTATATGTTTTGATTTTATAAGACTAATATAATTATTTTAATTCATATAGTTTGCGACTTTATATATTTTGACCCTAGTAAAAATAAAATATTAATCTATAGATTCATTTTATATTCAAATTAATTCCTAAAATCTACATTAACTTGCTATTACACATTGATCTTCGGACTCTCTCTCCTAATAAGAAAACTATATGTTATAATTATAAATTATAACTGATAAAGATATTATTAATCTTAATTATAATTAAATGCTCAATATGTATAATTAATTAATAATAATACTTTTAATTTTAATGGTAAATAAATACTTATTAAAACTAATGTTTAATCATGACTCTATGTGATCAATTAACAAAAATAATATTTACCGTAATTAAAAATAAAAGTTCATAAGAGTCATATTAATTATAATTATTACAAATAATAGTAATGATAATTATAAAAAGTAATTAATAGGAACAATTTTAATTATAATTATTGATAAAAATTGATAAAATTTGTATTAATCTTAATTATAATTAAATAAAATATATAAATAATATTTGAATATAATTTAAAATAATCATAGTAATTGTAACGATAAATTAATAAATGATGATATTAACCATAATTATAAATAATCAATCAATACAAAATTATTAATTATAACTATATATAGTAAATTAATAAGAATAGTATTATTTAAGAATATAAATTAATAATTAATAAAAAAAATATTATTAATTTTAATTATAAATAATTAATCAATGCAAATAATATCAATTTTAATGATAAATAAATAGTTTATAAGCATATTGTACATCATAATTATTAAAAATAATATTATTTATAATTATAAATAATAATTATTAATAATAGTTATAATTAGTAAGTATTAGTTATAAGTAATAACTAATCAAATCTTATTAATCATAATGATAATCAAATAATCAATATATAAATTAATTATTATAATTAAAAATACGTAATTAATAACACCAATATTAATTATAATGATAAATTAATGATTATTAAAAATAATATTCATCATAGTTATAAATAACTTTTTAATAAAAATAATGTATATTATAAATGAAAATAAAAAGTTTATAAGGTTAATGATTATTGTAACTACAAATTAATAATTAAATAAAATATTATTATTTATAATTTAAATAATTAATTGACATATATATTAATATATTTAATCATAAAATAATATGAATTATAGTTATAAAAAAACAATTATGAAAATTATATTTAATTATAATTGTAAGCAATAATTAATGAACAACACTAATATTAATCATAATTATATTAATACTAGTGAATAATTAATAAAAATAAAAATAATATATTAAAAAATAAAAAATATTATAATAATATATCTTATTAAAATATCGCATGTAAAAATTTGTATATATACATCAATTTATTTTAAATTAGATAAATTACTAAATAACATTATTATTTCAGTAATATTTATACATAAATAAGATATGTTTATCAGACTTCATTATCTTTAGTCATACTATTACTTTATATCAAGTAAGATTTCAGACAATATATAATTTCCCTAAATGGTCACTAAATCATGTGTAGGACCATTTATACAAAAAATCCTAGATGTTTCCCTTACGAGCCAATATAAAGAGAAGCATTTATGACCTATATAATAGATCATCTTGACTAACCAGTTTGAAGACTAAAATGTTGGCATGCTCGTGAAACTTATATTATTAGAATTTAAGTTTACGTGTGTAAGTTAAGGAGATGTGGTGGTACTGACAAACACGTTTGCGTCAAAAATGAGCAAAGACTGAAAAAAAAAAAATAGACCAAACATAGCTAAACATAGGTCGACTATGCTGACCAATACGGTTGTATCAATGGACGTGGGTGGATTTTTTTTGTTGGTTTTTTTACCCCATTTTGTCTACTTCCATCCCTTAGGTTGGTTATGTATCTTTACTTAGTTCCAATTCTTTTATCGTTAGTTAGTACGAGCCATGTTCAAAGGTGGATTTTTTTCGTTGTTTTTTTCTTTTACTTCATTGTCTATGTTTCCATCGCTTAGGTTGGTTACATATCTTTACTCAGTCCCAATGCTTTTTCTTAGCCTATATAACCATAAACAAGAGGGTAAGAAACAAAAATTAGAAGAAGAGTTCATGTATATTAGATCTAACAATATGATCTAGGGAAATATTAATGGAGAGCCAAGGAAGGGGAGTTTTAATTAAGTGGAATATCATGATAGTGCTCCTCATTACTCTTGCTGAGGAAAATGCTGGCTAAGTGGTCTTAAATTTTATAGTAGTTAAAAAAATTGTAGTAAAGGTTCA
Source organism: Tamarix austromongolica (assembly GCA_039764185.1). Lineage (NCBI taxonomy): Eukaryota > Viridiplantae > Streptophyta > Magnoliopsida > Caryophyllales > Tamaricaceae > Tamarix > Tamarix austromongolica. The sequence continues at coordinate 27,464,617 of CM077817.1, forward strand.
ATTTAACTTTACAATTTTTCTTTGGTTTCTTGATTGGTAAGTACCTTAGCATAGCAATTTCTATTTTCTTCGATTGGAAATACTTAGTATATAGACAGGTCATGCATGATGAAGATGTAGGATCTAGTTTTTTCTATAGGATAGGGTTCCTATAGGTCATAAGATAGGTCTAAAATTAAAATTCAATTGCCACACATCATAGAAGTTCTCGACAAGTGGTATCAAAGCTAATAATATAGGTAAGATCTTTAGAAGGAAGCTTATGATGGAATTGTTTGATAGTAAGAAAAATGTTATATTATGGAAAAATATAATCAATGATGTTCTTATATAACAAGAACTTCATGTAATCTTAAAGGATAAGAAACATGTGGATGTGAATGTTGCCTAGTGGGTAGATGTGAAGTTGTTTGCAATGAGTATGATCTAGGTGACTCTTACTCTTGCAACGAAGTAGATTATTCTTGAGGAGACAAAACCAAAAAGAATTGTAGGAAAATTTGGCAAAGACATGCACATCAAAGTCATTGGCTAATAAGTTGTTCTTGAAGAAGCATTTTTCCTACTTTAGATGACAAAGAATGTAGTTTACAAGATCATCTAAAGGTATTTAATGATTTGATCAAAAAGTTTAAATAAATCATTTAAAGATGAGTATCAGGGTCTCTTATTGATGACTTCTCTCCTAAAGAGGTATAGTTCTGTGCTAAAAATCATGCTAATTGAGAAAAATATGTTTTTCTTTTTGAAAAAAAAAGGTGTTGGTTTTCTTAAGGCAAACAATTTGGAAGAACACAAAGGATCTACTTCAATAGATAGATATAGTCTATATGTAGGTGGACGACCTAAGAAGGGTAACAAAGAGACTAAGTTGGATATTGGATGTTTTTGTTATAACAAGTTGGGGCATATCATGTGGAAGTATCCTGATTATCAGAAAGACTTGAAGGAGAAGTATTAAACTGGGGATACAATATATGAGGAGGAGTTTAGTGATGTTCTTTTGGTGTATGGGATGAATGCATAGAAAAATGATTAGATATTGGACTAGGGTTGCTTGCAACACATATGTTATCAAGAGGATTTATTCAAATACATAGAGCCATGTGATTGGAATCTGGTTTATTTTGCTAACAAGGATGGGATTAGAATTGAAGGACCAAAAGAGATTAAGATCAATACCCATAATGGGAGAAAAGAGGTTATGAAATGTGTACTACATGCCCAAACTTGGTTGTAATCTAATTTTCTTATAAAGCTCGGATGACTTTGGTTATGTTACTCATTTAGAGTTTGGTTAGATGAAGGTCATAGAAACAAAGTAACATGATTATGATCGGTAGGAAGACCAAATGGAATCTCTTTAAGCTTGTGGGGAATAATGGTGTGGGAACATTAACCCCAGGGAGGAATCATGTAATGCCCCAAATTTTTCCTAATCCTATTTCTTGAGTGGTTAGTCTCCTAATCCATTCTCTAACCATTGAGCCTTATGTGGATACTTTTTTCATACCTCTCAAACCCTCATTTTATCTTTTCTTGTCAATCAAAACTAGACGATTTTCATCATTTTATTTTTATTAAATTTATTTTTACCTAATATCAACTTTTATGCCTATTATTTTATATATTTGGGTTTCTAAATTAATTTCTCATTTCCCCCTAATTTTTCATGATTTTTGGAAATTATTTGATTCTTTTTCCCATTGTTAACCATTTATTAGACTTTCTATCTTATCTAAATCAGTTTTAATCATTTTTGGCTTTATAGGTCATGAGGGATTCAAAAATACAACTTCATCACACCTCATGATTAGATCCCACATGGTTCTTATTCATTTAACCAAAAATCTAACCATAATTACCTCAATCAACTCTATTACGCTCTCTTACCTATGATAATCACTCCCATCATTCTTCTTTCTTGGAAGTAACCCTCCCATCTAATTTCTCCCTCTCTCTCCCACCTTGGTTGATAACCATAAGGGGGTCCTTACCCTTTAGTGGATCATTTACACACTTAACCAATTTTGTACATTCAACTTTTCTTTCTCCTCTTTCATCTTTCATTGTTCTTGGCTGTGATTGTTCTTGTCCTTGTTCTTATTTTTCCCCTTGGTTTTAAGCCCCTCTCATCTTTTTATCTTCATTTTTCATTTGTCTTCATACTTCTAAAATATTAAGTTTAACTCTTTTGTGATTACATTTAAACAAAAGAAAGTTAAGGTTATAGATTAATGAAAGTCTTCCTAGCCTCCATTTTCAAATTCTAAGGGTCATTCTTAATTCTTTTAATCTTTTCTATTATCTTACAACGTGGGCCATTTCCTTGTCTAGTTTTCGTTTTTATTATTTTAGGTAATCAAATGGTGGAAGAATGGAGAAGATTAGTAATATTTTTATGCTTAGAGACCGAAGAACAATTTTTTAAGGACACACTTCTTTATATTAAGGCTCTTGGTGGCAATGTGTTAAATTATTGTAAATTATGAGATCATATTTTTATTTTTAGAAATCATGATTAAGGCTGCTATATCTGGTGTTCTTGCATACTATGTTCATATCATGCTTTTGGGTTTTGCTGTGTTTCCATGAAGATTCTAAATTTTTATGTCTTTCTAAGCTATGTTAGAAAATTATAAGCATGATGATATATTTTTTGTATTTTATAAGTGCATAGATTAGTCAAGAAAAAATTATGTTAAGTATAATCATGAGTGAATTAGGTTAAAATTGGGAGATTTGGTTATGTTTTTGGCATAGGGACTCTCGACCCTAGGCCCATTTATGGTGGTTTTGTTGTTTTTAAATAAGGATAATTTTATATTTAAGTTGTTATTAATATGTAGGGGCTTGTGTATAATTTTGGTAAATTATAGAGAATTGTCAATTTTGTGAGTATTTAGTGATTTTTAACCCTAGGCTTAAATTAGTCTTTTGTGATATTTTTTGGAAATTAAATATACCATTAAAATCCTCAAGGTTTTTAGATAAGGTTTGATAGATAACATGATAAGGTTTGGGGTGTATCTGAGTTAAGTTATAAGATAAGAAAGGTTTGGGATGTTTAGGTGAATTATGAGCATTTTAGTAATTATGGGGTAAATCTGAAAATTTTAGGTTGTCTGAAAATTGTTGGGTTATAATTATTATAAATATGTTATATGAAGAGTTTAGATCAATTGTGAGTGACATCAGTATAATAATAAAATAATGGCTTCATTTTGGGAATAGTAATTATAGGGTAGCATGGGTATTATATGTATAAAACATGGGAGTATAGCCTTGCTTTATGAATATGTTGATCTTGATTTCATATATAGAAAGTTGTGCTAACTTTGGTAGATTTTTGAGATATGAGGGTGAAATTATGACCCATTAATAATGTAACATCCTAATTTTTACTACTTAAAAATTTTATTTTACAACGAAAGCATAATACCAAAATAGATGGATGTTACCATCATAATTGACACAAGTATAGCTTACTAAATCATCTTTATGTCAATCACAAAGAAAAAAAAAATAGAATATAAAACATGATAAATAGAAAATAAGAGAAACTTCATAAATACAAATACAAGCTGGAAAATAGATACCATGAATTTAAGAGTCCAAAATGGTATCCTGATAAACTATGATTCAAATAACATGATTTTAAGCTCAAAAATCCTAACAGAGAAAGTCACTCCACCCTTCAAAAAATATCATAAGCTACAAAAACATCCATCGGGTCCTCATTGATCTGCATATAGACATCCGGGTTGTCTACTCTTAGGAATTAGCAAAACCCATAAAAAGAATGGTCAATACACTACATACTAAGCAAGGTGAACATATGATTAAGTAAGGGGAGGACTAGAGAGAAAAATCAAATACGTGTTAACATAAACAATATAAGGAAAATAATTACCCTAGGTCTCATTATCAATTATATCATATTTCATTTTTTTTATTTACATTTAATTAAGAGATCCCACTATTTTTAATTCAGCGGAATGGTATGAAACACCTCTCAAGAAAAAATACACTAGAGTCACTATTATCAAGTTATGGAATGAACCCAACACTAATAAGGAAAAAACACACTTAAATACTATTCTTAAATTGATAGAATGGTGTAAAACACTTCTGAAGGATAACACACCTGAGCCATTATTATAGTGTGATGGAACGAACCCAACACCTCGGTCTTAACTCATGTAATATTTCACTTTAAATAATAAATGTATTATTTATTTCTAAATCACATTCTCATTCACATTGAGTATAGGGCCCCACTATTTTTAAGTCTACTGAATGAACTAATGTACCTTTCAGGAAAACACACATCTAAACCACTATTATCGTTTGGTGGAATGAGCCCATATAGATATCTCATCCCAACTCACATGACCTTTCATTTTAAACTATTATTATCTTATTTAGTGTTGATTTTATGATGTCATCTTACAAGACTCATACAAATATGCATGTCATAAAATTGATAAACACATAAACACAACCATATAATTATTAAGCCAACCTTAAGTAATAGGTCCATAATTACTAGAACATTCTGAGTATATAGTTCTTAGCACACTTTTATTCTATTTCTCCTAAAAAATCACCAAATTTTCATTTGTAACCTTAATAGACCAAAATGCCCTTTGTTTATCAAAACATTAAAATGTCATATTAGGTAACTTGTATTTTATTCAGTCCATTATTTAATCCCATTACTTATGGAATATTAGATTGTCCTCACAATATTCACATTTACCAAATTCCTTACAAGTCCCAATATCAATACATATCAAACCCTAACATTCATATGAGATACATAGCTCTAAAAGTAAACAAATGGATACCACATATCAACACTATACCCAAATACATACTTTTACATTTTCCTTCATTTCAAGGTATCATATCACAACATGATCATAATCAATATTATCCATATAAATTATAAAAAGAAGGTATACATACAAACACATATCATACATATAAGCCTAACTGTGACATATATCCTTACCAACAAAAACACTAAGGTATAAGTACAAAATCCTAAACCAGCTCCTACGAGATCACCAAAAGATTACCTACAAAAATAAGGATATTTCATAATCAAAAATTAAGATTAAGAATCAAGGGAAAACTTAAGGTAAAGGAGGGTGGAAATGGAAATATCCAAAATAAGTGGAAATTTCAGGTTGTGTGGAAGTGTGATGGAATTTATGGTGATCATAAGGGGGCGTTTGAGTAGAGCATGGATGTGCTTAGAAGGGATCATAATTGTGCTAAATTAAGGGCACGATTGTGACATGAAATACATGCATGAGTTAAGATCTAGGACGACGTATGGTCATGAACCAAGTGTATGGGCAAGAATCAGGTGCGCAAGGTTGTGCGCAGAACTATACATAAGTGCTCACGACTGGGGGTGTATAAGGGTCTATGGCTGTGTGCCTAACTTCTAAGAGAGGGCACAACTAGGGCATATGAGAAGTGCATGACCATGTGCTTACATGAAAAAAGAAATAGAGCATGATAGAAGGAGGGAGGAAGAAGGGATTACAGTAGCTATAGTCAGTGAAGATGAGGGGGGAATGATGGGGTGGTATTGGTGGGTGGTTTTATAGTGAACTGGTGGTAATTAGTGGTTGGTGGTGGTGTGTGGGGTAGTGATGGTTTCTTTGACATTGAACAAAGTAGGAGGAAGGAGAAGAAAGAGGGAGGTGATAGGGATCTGGGTTTGCTTAACAAAAAAAGGAGAGTGTGGAGGGTTGAGCATTAAATGAGGTAGATAGAGGTTGAAAGAGTATATATATGCATGTGGTGTTGTGTAAAAGGTGAAAGCACATAAAAGAGGCATACATGAGGAAATGGCAAGGGAAGAGGGTGCGTGATTGGGACATGGGTTGTCAACAACACATCATACAAGTGGGAGTTGATGTGTTGATGGGGGTAGGTGTAGGTGGTGGCATGGCAAAGGGCATGTCTAGAGGGATATCTCAGGTAGAAGAAGGGGCGAATGAAGGAAAAGGAGATCAGGCAGGTGGGGAAGAAAAAGGAAAAGGATAAGTGTATTAATGGTTAAGTTTAGAGTAAAATGTTATGATTAGCTAAATTAGGTAAAATTAGAGCATTAATCATTCAAGATTTAGGATTAGGTTAAAAATATAATTTACTTAGATTAAAGATTAGAATGCGGTTAGTATTTTTTTATTCCAAATTTATAGTATGACAAGAATATTGATTTCTCAAGATTATAATTGGATTAAAGTCTTAATTACTTGGGATTATGTTTACCTAGATTTTGGGGTATTACAGATAAATTAAGGTTTTGTGGGGCATTATGGTGTTTTTACATTAGTTTTGTTTCTTGTTGTGCACATAATTTTTCTATATGAATTATCATGATATCTAGAGGTTATAACACATGGAATTAATTGACCATGGTATAATTTTAAATGTTATAACCTATGAAAATTGTTGGAATGAATTCATAAGTAAATGGTGTTAAGACAATTATAATAAATGATGGCTTATAAGGAGAAACCCTAATGTTGTATTGTTTTGTGTTGAGTATCAAATAAGGAAGTAATACGATATTAATAATCAAAGTGAAAGATCACATAAGTCAATATCGAGGTGTTTCATCTAAATTTTTTTCCTAGTTGTTTTGATAACTAGAGTGACCATAGGTCTACTCTATACTATTTGTTCCACTGGATTATAAAGGTATGCATACTTAATGATTATGAATCTAAAACTATAGTTTCCTAGGTGAGTTTTGCCATAAAAGGGTTTGTTATGTTTGTGTTATCGATCTATTGATTATGGAATAGTGGGGTCATTAAACTCAAGTGATTCAGTAACTAGAAATGTATGACCACCTAAGTATGAACTTTAATATGGTTGCATCCTTAGGTATCTCATATCATGAGTATATAGAATCATAATTGTTAAACTTCTAATTCACATCTTACTATTCTACGATCCAAAAGTAACTAAACAATCCACAATCCTTGGTAGAATCTTAATGAAGTAGAATCATAGTAGGATCTCATAGTCCTATGTGGGATTAGTAAAATCTTATGACCATTGGTAGAACATTATGATACTAGATAGAATATTACAATTCTATATGCTAACTATACTTTTTATTTATTTATTTACCTTAAAATATATTTTCTTTCTTATTCCTACTATATTGCTTCCCCAACTCTAAATCTTGACCCTATTATTTTGTGCATACTATATATTAGGCATCAACTAATGTGAAGGAAGCATGAGTGAGATATTAGTGAAGTTGATTGTTAGAAAGAAAAATACTTACCAAACGTTCAAACTCTATATGTAGAGTAAAACAAATATATTATATTTGTGATTTTTTGTGTGTACTAATTTCTATTTTTTTTATAATTATTCCTTTTATTTTATTTTGTGGCTTTTTTTGCTTTTTTTGTATGCATATTCCATATAATGATATTTTTTATGCATGTAATCAAGAATTTGTGTTGCTTATTACTTGGTAAACTTAATTAGTGACCAAATAAGAGCTTAAAAATAAGCTTTTTTTTTAGTATTCTAGCTTCAATTATGAAATTTTGTAGTAAACAAACACCTTAGGGTCATATTTGTAAGATCTTTTGATCACATAATCCCATTCTATGATTTGATTCTAATGACCCCTATCAGTTTTAGGTAGAATTCCAATTTGAACAACCTTAAGTAGAATACATGTTTAGTATATTTCTTCTTGTGCCTTATGTTATATGGATTCCCTTAATTAACTTATCCAATACACAAGTATTGACCATCCGTTTCATGGATGATATTCATTTCCATGAGAAACAACCTAGTAATTAATTGCCTTGAGAACTTTGCCGAGTTTGATGCTTTGCTTGTACAAGAGTGATTAATTGTTGGGTTGTGGTCATAAAGTCTAGGGGTTTTTTTTTTGTATACCTTATGGACTCTTAGTTCCATGGGTTCCCCTTTTGTTGTTTCTTGATTAGCATTATCTTTAGAGTTTATCTCTAAAAATTTATCATAATTATATGGGATTCCTCTTGTCCTCTCTTTATCTTATTTAAATTATTGTAATATTTTACCTTGTACTTAATGTAAGAATGGTATAGTAAACTAGACCCATATTAGGTATGGGAATAACACTCAATTATTTTTTTTTTAGCTTCCACAAACATAAAAAATTTTATGCAGTAAATTTTGAGGTGTTACTTATTATCAAATGGATCATGATGATATGATCATGTAGTTTGACCATGGTTGTGGGCACATGATTCTTTAAGGGGAGGTTTGTTGGGATTCAATTCAATGTGGGTAAACTAAGGATTGAAAACAATGAAAAGAATGAAGGTCATCAGAGGTGTACATGACCTAATGGTGTTGGGAAATCATAATATGTAAAATAAAATTGAAAAAAAAAAGAAAAGAAAAGCTAAGCATGAGCTAGATGCGTGCTAAGCTTTGTTGCCCGACATGGTTGTGCTAGTGGATATGGGTGACCTATATTATTTAGAACATGCATTGTTCTAAGGAAGGTTATCTTGGAAAATCTTAAATGAGTGTAGGAGTTTATAATTAAATAGATTACCAAGAAGATTTTCTTGATTAATCTTGAAGAGGGAAAAAAATGGATTGAGTATTCTTAAATTTTGTATTGCTTGAGAGGGTTGTAATACTTGCTATTGTTCTTTGGCCCCTTGGTTGGTAATTACTTTTGCGTATCAAGTTTTGTTTTGATTGTCATACTTTGTATATAGATAGGTTTAGCCTATTAATTATTATTTATTTTATCCCATTTACAAATTTTTCACTTCTTTTGTGAACATTCAATATGTTATGATCCTAAATAACATAGCAACAAAAAAACACATGGTAATTAACAAATGAATTAAGAAATAAAGAAGTAATCCATGGCCATTTTACTTCTCCAAATCATACTTCTAGTGCAATATAACCACCAAAGCTTATAACCAAATCAAAAAGTCAATGGACCTCCAGGACATAGTCTAGCTAAATACCAATCATCTTTCATTTGTATGCCGATTTCATTTATACTAGCATCAATGTCTAGCTCCCCTTCATCACCACCCTCATCATTGTTTGTAGCTACCAAACAACTTGCTGTGAATTCTTCCTCAAAGTTTGGAAGATTAAAAGATGGAAAGGTAGGAAGTTGTTGAATGGTTGAAGGTGAAAATAAGGGCGTGGATCTTCAAGCAAGACCCAAGGAAGATTTAAAGAATGATATGAATCTTCAAGCAAAATTCAAGGACGATTTTAAGAATGATATGAATATTCAAACAAGATTCAAGGAATAACTCAAGAAGTTCTGTGAATATTTCTCCAAGAAGACATTCAAAGTATCCTATCTAAGATTACTCCAAGTAATCTTAGTTAGATACATTAACTCACAAAAGAGAGAAATAACCAAGTGTATTACTTGTATTAGATTCAAACGATAGTCAACATATGTTACAAAGTGCCAACCATGCCTTATATAGATGGTCACACTTGCTAAGTAGCACGCTAAGGTAGCCAAAGTAATATAAATATGGCTAACTGGCACACTAACTAGTAAAGTAACATATTACTAATCTATATAATACATTGTGAAGTGCATTAGTCTTCTTCTTGCAAATATGCCACATACCTGCAAGAATTATTCAAAGTACACTTGTTAAGGTTAGTTATATTAATAATATCATTATCAAAGGCAAAGATTGTAATAAGTTTTTTTTAACCAAGTATGTTAATTTTTCATTGTCTTAAGAATCCATAAATACTCCTGCATCATAACCTATATGGGTTACGAGGATGGTCGACTAAAAATAGACCAACTCCTGCAGTAGTTCATCTTACAAAGATATAATACCAACATCTCCTATAAATGATTAACGACAAGCATAGTTTGTAAATAGGGGTAGTATGAAAGTCTCCTCACAAGTAGTGGCGGAGCTAGAAGTTTTGCTCCATGGTGTCCTCCAATATTAAGAAATTAGACAACTCAATCAATTCAAAAAAATGAATTGGAGAATTAGTGTTCCCAAAATTGAGAAGTTAAATCAATTAACAAATTAAATTTTAATCAATAAAAAATCAAATTCACCATATATTAAGAAATTAGACAACTCAATCAATTAAAAAAAAGTAAATCGGTAAATGAGAGTTTCCTAAAACTAAGAAAATAAATCAATTAACAAACAAACAAAGGTTTAATCAATTAACAAATAATTTACTTATGACTATACAATTAACTAAAAGGATATACCAAATATTACCTGAGAAATCAAATTAGAATTAGATAGATTGTAGTCTGCATGAGTGAAATGAGACAACGTCGGGTGAGGAATAGCTATACACATGAGGAGAAAGGGAAAAAAAAATAACCGGTGCTTGCACCCTAATCATTGAGCTATCTTTAATCTTTTGTGTAATATCTCTACCTACTATATATATATATATTACCTTAAAAATATAAAATATTTATACCCTTTAGGCTATGCTTGGGATGAGGGAAATGGATTAGGGGGGAATAATTAAGGGGGAAATGATTAAGGGGGTAATACTTAAGAGGGGAAATTTATCCACATTTCTTGTTTGGTATATAAGGATAAATTATTCTAGGGAATATTTTCCTTATGTTTGGTTTGAGAGGAATCACTTATATTAGAATAATAATTTCTTTTACTTCATTAGCATGAAAAATTAGTAATATTTTTATTAGATATAAAATATAAATAATTATTTATCACATATATCAAAATTTAATATATTACATTTTTTAATTTAATTTTTATAAATCAAAATAACATATTACAATAACTAAAAAAAATCTATGAATATATTATAACAATATTTAAAATAAGACATTTACAATTAATTTACATACTAAATATTTAATAGCTAAAAAGATAACAATTATCCATTAAAACATAATAAAAGTCTACAAACTTCATCTAATTAAAAAAAATTACTTCAATCCATCTAATACATAATAAAAGCATTTTCATAACCTAAAATTCATCCAATAACATCCTAAGATAATCATATTTCTCATCTTCATCCTTAAATCGACGAAAATTACACACGTCTTCTTGATTCATTTTTTTCATTAATTTCATTACTTCCATTCTAGATATGCCATGGACCGCTAATAATTCTTCATACAAGCCGTCTTTATAAGACCCTGGGCTTCTATCCAACATACTCATCAACTCCTTAAATTGCTCCTTGTTATCAGTAGATATTTGCTTCATAGTTTCTCTTATGATACTATATGCCGATTCCACTTCCTTATTAGCTTTAGATTTGTTTGAACTACCCGCATTTGCACTTGATCTCTTTCTCTTGCCCATAGTTTCAGATGCTTGAGCTGATACATTGTCACCATCTTCATCATTTTCATCATCTTCTTTTATCATATGAGCATTTTCTTGAATGGCTTCTAGGATAGAGTCGTGTGACATATCAAGCTCGACTCTATCAGCAGCAGTAGCAGCATTAGCACCAACAGCCCTATCTTTAGCAAAAATATATTCAAGATCATCGAACAAAGGAAATGACTTCATATATAACCCCGCTGCATCTTTATGACTCTACAACAGTTAAAATAAAAGCATAAGATATATCTACACAAATACAATGAGAAGTGAAATTAACATTTGTATGATCCATATACAACAATAGAAAAGCAAAGACAGATTGATATCCAATTATGAGAGAAAAAAATCAAGCAAAATTTGAATATAAAAGTTACAAAGGAAATAAGAAATTACCTTAGCCCATTCATCGAATAGTTTTCGATCACCCGTCACCATCTTTTGTTCCTCATTCCACCCAAAGCCACTCCCTTTCTCCTTAATTTCAAGTAATGCATTGAAGCGTTTTTTCAAATAGCCCAATCTCGAATCAATATTCGTGGATTTAAACTCAGAATCAGGCATTGCTTCAGCAAAAAGCTTCTCCAAATGAAGTAGATATCCAGCTTTAAATCCACCCTCGGCCTTCCACTTTCGATCTTGGCACATCTCTTTCAAAAACTGTATCAACTTCTCATCCTCATCATGTCTCCGAGTCCTCCTCTGACCTTTTTTAGTAGTTGTTGAGTTTGAACTCATAGTACTCACTGTTATATATTTTCCACGATATTAAAAACATACAAACAATAAACTATATAATACAACCATCATCTAAAACTTTCATAAATAATTAAAACATAGCAATACAATCATCTTGTTCTCATTAATTAAAAATATTGAAAAAGTCTCTAAAAGATCAACACAACTACAATAAGTCAAGATTCCTAAAATACTACATCAAAGAAAATGTCTAAATACTACAAAATATATATACACACACAAAATAATCATCATCTCATTCATGTCCTACTCAACACCCCTTCGAAGTCGCCAATTATCAAACATCTCACGTGCTATACCATCTCTCCAGACAGTCCACGCATTTGAGGTATCAACAATACTAATTAGATTATCTTCTTCATTTATATTTTCCATAAAAGTGCTCATTATTTCAAACTCTAACTCTTGTTCCATCGGATCCCAACTCATTTCTCTACGAATGAGATTATGAAGAAGAAAACATGCAGTTATAATGTCTGCATGTGTGCTAACATCATAAAAACTTGAATTTCGTAGAATTGCCCATCGCATTTTCAACAATCCAAAGCATCTCTCAATAATATTTCTAGCAGCTGAGTGTTTCATGTTAAAGAACTCCTGCGGGGAGTTTGGTTGGTGCCCATCCCTCCATTCATTTAGATGATAACGTTGACCCCTATAAGGAGCAAGGAAGCCATCACCATTGGTGTAACCCGCATCAACCAAATAATAATATCCTATATATAAGCGGGGAAAAAAATTAGTTAACTTTTCAAATGCTAAAAATTTTATACAACGCTAAGTTTAATTTCCTTACCACGAGGAACTCTTAATGGATGTCTTCTACTAATAGCATCTCTTAATATTTTACCATCTGCAGCAGAACCTTCCCACCCTGGTAAGACATAAGTAAATTGCATGTCGATGGAACATGCAGCTAGAACATTAGTTGCCAACTCTCCCTTCCTTGTTCGATATCTTGGCTTGTCCATATCCGGAACTCTAACCTTGATAAATGTTCCATCTAATGCTCCTAGACAGTTCTATTGATTCAAGATGGACCAAAATTATAACTAATTAGCAATATGAAAACCTAGTTACATATTCGAATATATATCAATAAAGTAAGGTTGAATTCTACCTTAAACCATTTCCATCTTTCATTTGTAGAATTTTCTGGCACTGGTTCTGGAGTCTTCATCAACACGATATGCAAACGTAAGACAGCTCTAAGCACTTTATGAAAATTTCTACTTATTGTTTCGGTGGATCTTTTCAATCTTCTCAGAATCATCCTATGCTTCTGATCATGTGCTAGTATGTTCAAAAAGATTGCAACCCTTTCCTCAACTGACATATTTTTGGACTCTTTTAAACCACCTTCATTTCGAAGCAACCCACACAACACATGGAATGTATGCCTATCCATTCTAAGTTGATCAATACAACTAACATCATAATTAAGAAATGCATCCACATTCTTAATTCCTTGCTCAAGAGTTCTTTGAGCTGAATGTACAACCATCTTGGGTTGTTTGATATATTCTAGTACATCAAGTAGATAACTTAATAATAATATTATGTATTGATTTTTCAATCTAATAAACCAAAATGCCACCACAATATTCCTTTCTGTCCTTGATAATGGTAAACGAGCCATGGCTGCATATAGTATTTTGTTTACAAAAAAAAAATCACCACAATGTATGGAATGATCCAAGTTACATAAATTATAAGTATCATTCATAAACCAACTAAACTTTCAAGAAAAAATGAATGCACTGGAAGCTTACTTGTGAACAAGAAGAAAAACACCACACAGAATAAATGTACCAGTGTCCAAAAGTCAAGCAAGGATCACCAACCTGCAATAAAGGATCATCATAAACTTCGTTATTTTGTAATGGTAAGGATAAAAGGAACAAATCATGAAATTAAATTGATAACAAGCTACTATATAATTTATTAAATGTTCCATTTTATTTTAATTTTTCTAAACCGAAACCAAATATTTGAAAACGGATCCTTTCTCACATGCTACATCCATATTTAATACTATAATCTTTCTAGCTTGGTCCCTCCTGGGCTCACCTCATTAAAGCATATATGTTGCCTTCATCGAATAAGTATGCTCATAGTAATTTCAAAGATAATTAACTTATTAGAGCCGTTAACAATTTAAGTTGACTCACAAGCCAATTTAATTTGATTTCATAAAGGCTAGACTTATTTTGTTTATTAATTTAATGAAGTCAAGTTCAAACTTATTTATATATTCATTTATTAAACAAGTTATTTTAAGTTCAGACAAGTTTGACTTGAGCTCATTTTTTTAAGTCGGATAGCTCTACCGATAAAGGTTTTACAGCTTATTCGAGGCTCATTATAAATACCGCATTATAAGTGGTGACTATATATTTTTAAAACTATAATATCAGGGATATAAACTAATTATGATATCTGTTTTGATTATTAGTTTAATTTTTAAAACTACAATATTAGGGATATATATGGGTGTATATATACGTAAATATAGTCATTTGCGAAAAATTTTAAGTATGACATATACATTTACCGAAATTATTGTAAACATTAGTTTATTAGAATTGTTCATGTGAAACACACACCAGAGAGAGAGAGAGAGAGAGAGAGAGAGAGAGAGAGAGAGAGAGAGAGAGAGAGAGAGAGAGAGAGAGAGAGAGAGAGAGAGAGAGAGAGAGAGAGAGTTGAAATTGCCTCGGTTGTGACCAATTTATTTGAACACTTACACTTGAATACGCAGGAAAGATGATTAGGGAGGTAATATTTGTATGCTATTACTGTTAAAAAAATTTTAATCTAGGAAATAAATTTACATAGAGACACGCACACACACATATATAATAAAAAAAAGTTGCATATAAAAAGTCCATAACTCTAACCCAAACCTACACAAAATGAATTTTGCAGACCCAACTACCGATTATGTCGATCAATAAGGGGTGTCCATCCAATTACTTAAGTTAATAAAGTAATATAATCATTCTAAATAAAGCCTAACGTAATCACATGCCCGACTGTTAGGATACATTGGTGTATGGATCTAATTTTTTAATATTATGACATATACATATATTTTTTAATATTATGATGATAAAATAGATGGCCGTGAAAGCTTCGGTTCAGGTTTTATTCCAAGGCTATTATGAATATTTATACATCCGTGTGTGTGTGATCCATAAACATTGAAATAATTTCAATAATTGTACCAGCAACTCTATCATTCACACACTCCCATCATTCACAATTTTAATAAAAAAGAAAAATGGAAACGATCCGACCAATTAGGTAACCTCTATTATTTTCCTTTGTTAATTAATCTTTTCATCCATTCTCCTTTCCCTTCTTGCTCGACCAACACCCCCCCTCATGCATACATACATACATAATACAACGAACTATAAAATTCCTCCAGCTTAATTTGCTTATCAACCATCAAATTAATCCAATCAAATAATAGATTGGAGGAGGCTGCTGTGGAGGAAACGGAGCCACAAAAAAAACAAGGGGAGAAGGTGATAGATGGTGGTGCAGGTGCTGTAAAAATGCAGCTGCAGTTCTGCAGAAGAGGGGCCAAAAACGCAGCAAGAACATCCACAAAAACACATCCAAACAGCCTCCTAACAAACCAAAGTTACACCAAGATGGAGATAGATGTTGGGGAGGTTCGGTGGCGGAGCCAGGATTAAAATTCCATGGTTTCCTTGTAAAAATTTTTATATAGTGCTACAACATTATTCGTCGAGTTTTTATATTAACTTGAAAAGTATCGTTCGATTTAATGAATTAAATAAAGAATTTACTAAAACTTAATTGATAATATAATTTTATAACAAACTAATTCAAATTTTAACTAAACAATTAAACAATTTAATCTATTAACAAACTAATTAATAAATTAGGGTTTCTACATTCTGATTTCTATAAATAAAAAAATTCTAATCAATTAATCAAATAGATAAATTAACTACTCACAATTTATCAGTAACAATTTAACTAATCAAAAATTAAACAAAATCTTACCTTCATTCCTACTGTGTTGTGGCTTGAAGCTTCGTTCATGCGCAAGCTACACCGGCGGCCGCCTAACACTGCTTTCCTCAACTCACTCCCCTCCGCTCCCCTCATTTGTTTTAATTCGACAAGCACAGCTGTAACAATTTAATTCTGATTTCTATAAACAAAAAAATTCTAATCAATTAATCAAATAGATAAATTAACTACTCACAATTTATCAGTAACAATTTAACTAATCAAAAATTAAACAAAATCTTACCTTCATTCCTACTATGCTGTGGCTTGAAGCTTCGCTCATGCGCAAGCTACACCGGCGCCCGCCTAACACTGCTTTCCTCAACTCAATCCCCTCCGCTCCCCTCATTTGTTTTAATTCGACAAGAACAGCTGACAGGCGACGACAACCGATAGGCCACAACAGTCGCACGATGGCAGGGCCGAAGGTGGGGAGCTAGGGAGGCGATGGACTGATGGTGAACACTGAACAGGCAGGAAGAATGACTGACTGAGAGTATGGCTGTGTGAGGGACGGAGTAGGGGAACTAGAGAAGGAAGAAGAAGAGGAAGTAATGTCATCGTCGATGGAGTTCGGCACAACCAGCGGCGGTCTCTGGATCTGGAGGAACTACTGTTGAGTGGTGGAAGAAGGGGCGAAATTGCTCGACGAACGAGCAGGGTAGCCTCGGTTGGAAAAGTTGAAGAAGTTGAGAAAGGGAGAAAATCAGCGAATAACAGGTAAGGGAGAAAGAAAAACGACGTCGTTTTGCTTACATAATTAATTCAAAAAATAGTCGTCCCAGAGATTTGATCTCGGGACCTTGTATTCAAATAGAAAGGGACCTCTGTAACCAAACCATTGATCCATTTGAAACAAATGTTATGGTGTCCCTTATATATAATATATATTTAATTCCTACAAAATGAACATAAAACCTACCTTCCAGTTAGGACTCCGTGGTGTCCCGGGACACCATGCGGAAGCCCTGGCTCCGCCACTGGGGAGGTTAAAAGGCCAAGGGAAAATAAGGAGAAAAGAGGCAGCAACAGCCATGAAATATATAGCAGCAATAGCAGCAGAAAAATAGTAGCCATTTTGTTGGTTTCTCATAATTTTCGAAGATACCATTGTTCCTTAATTACCCCAACATTAAACAATTTCCCAACAAAATTCATACTCTGTTTATATCAATTTTTTTATATTATTGAACCATCTCCATTTTCCCGATCTGTTTTCCCCAGCCCAACACCTTAACCACCTTCCTTCCTTCTCCTTCCACTTCCTCTCAGCCCATGCCTCTAGTTTTCGTTTGATCCAACACCATCATCACCACCCTAGGCATCATCTTTTTCTTCCAGAAAAAATAAAATAAAAAATAGACAGCTAATTTTCACACAATTATGTCTCTAACCAACCCTTCTGCTTAATTGATGTCAGCTCTGCCCTAAGCCTGCAACTATCGGCCGGTAGCAATGAAAAAAAAAGGAACAGAAACAAGAAACAAATCCAATCATACATAGTTTTACGACCTTAAAGTTGCAGAAAGACGAACAGCTAAGTTGCCAATGAGAATTACGGATTCCAGGCATGGAAGGAAGCTATGAAACATTAAGCTTCGAGAAGCCATATCAGACCACAAACATTAACCAAAATACAGGTATACAGTAGCACCGGATTCATAAATGAAACTTACAGATCTGTTGAAGGCAGCACAGATTCATAAATGAAACTTACAGATCTGTTGAAGGCAGCACCGGAGAGTAGCTTCGAGGGGCAGGCTTCGGCTAAGAGAGGCAGGCTTCGGCTTCGAGAGGAAAGCTTCGACAGGCAGACAACGAGCAAGGGTAGGCAACTGGTGTCGACTGTCGAGGACTCATCCGGCGCAGAGAAGACACGAGGAGGGAGAGGACAGAAGACGGAAGAATAAAATTACTTGACAGGTGAATCGGAAAAAATTTTTCCCCCCAAATAAAATTTTTCCCATACCAAACATGAAAGGAGAGGAAAATAATTTCCCTTGTAATTTTTACACAACCCCTTTACTCCAATACCAAACACACCCTTAGTCAAAATTTTATGGTATCCCATGACATTATAATGCCGCGTGGAAGTCCTGGCTTAGGCTGACAAGGAGTTTATTCTACATAGTCCGCAAATGAGGGTTGTACTGGAGTATCATGATGAAGAGCTTGCTCTGCATTATTTTTGTGATTACGTGGCTTTCTAAAACAAGCTCTTGAAACATCAAGTATACATCGTACGGAAGTTGTAGCTGCCCACCCCTTAATTCTATCTTGGATATTATCTCATTTGAATTTTAATAAAAAGAAAAATTAGAATTTAAATTGCAGTTCAAAGATAATACTTTAACGATAATATAATTAGGTTGTGCTACGAAATAATTCAAATTATCAATCGATGAGGTATCCCATTCTAATAGATGATGCATCATACGGTAAGCTGTCCGCACATTAAATTAAAAGAATAGAGCAAGCATAATTTCGTGGGCAAATCCAAAGTGTACTGACCCTATCTAGATAGTATGTTCACGTCAGGTTAAATTTTAAGAATGAGGAATCCATGCCGAGGGGCTGATTTTTTTGGATTTGACCTTTTGGGCTTTTGTTTCGCAACTTATTACCCCGATATTACTTCACGTTCAAAATTGTTTTGCTTGATATTTGGTTCGCTGGTTCATGACAATGCTTGGTAAGTTATAACGCTGGCTATTTGTTTTGAAGTATACAGGCCATTGGAGGGAGGCCCTTCTCTTTGGCTCACTACTTCAACCAACAGCCTTGACTGAAGTGATGAGGGATTTCTTTTTCATCTTAGGGCTTGTTTGGTACGAATATAATAGGAGTAGAAAAAATTACTTTATATTTTATATTTTTTATATTAAATATTTAATAATAATAAATATATTTTTAATAAAATACTTATTTTAAATCAAATTAAGATCTAAAATTAATATGTATTAGAATAAAAATATTTAATTTTAAATAGATTGTATAAGATATATAAAATATAAATATAATTTTTACTTCTATTATCTTCATACCAAACAAGCATTTAATAAGATGTAAGATTCTAATTTTAAAAATATAACATATTTAAAATAATTAGAATTTTTTTTACCGATTCAATAAGATTCTACTTGCTTCGCAAATATAATCCTCTTGGACCATTTTTAAAAAAAAATTGATTGTAAAGTAAAAGAAATGAGTAGAAAGATAAATCACATAATAGAGATGAATGATTTGTTGAGTGATTTGTTAAGTTTTAAGAGAAATTATGGACCGCTTTATTTATTAACTAATATGTTATTTAAAGTTATTTTAAAAAAATTGTTATATAATTTAATCATTTTTTAATTAAAAAAATATGCTAAAAGTTTTTTGAAAAAATATGCTAAAAGTTTGTGGTGAGTAAAATTCCGGTTCGTAAACAGCAGCTGTCCATGGTATATTAGATACTACTTGTTTTTACTCGAGTGTATGATTGGTAGGTGGGCGATAATTGTTGCCGGCTTGCTGCGGCGGATCTCAGTGTCCCCTTATTTTCATTCGTCATCCATTCTGCTCTCCGCACTCCAACTAAGCAGAAGACCGACGCCTTTCAAATTGCCACATCTAATTCTATGAAATTCCCGATTACTTCCTAAAGCAGCAAAATTAATTGTAATCGATATCTTTTGTGCATATAAGTAAGCTGGAATTTCTGGGGTCGATCCCTGATCATTTTCTTCTTCCTTCCGTCTGCTTATCCATACGTAGTCTATAGCGAAATTATGAATCTCAAATTGGTGACTTTGGTTTTGTACTTTACAATGGTGGTTTCAAAGTTGAGTAGTAGCAGAATTGATGCCCGTTTGCTCTCTTTGGTCGGACCAGACCCCAATAATGCCGCGGTCTATGCTCGTTGGTTAGCGTCCCAGAATTCTTGGGGTGTACTCAAGTAATCTCTCTCTCTCTCAAATTTTATTTGCGGTTCTATATTTTTAAGTGGTTGGGTTGTTTGCCTAAGTTGATGATAGTGTTTGCTTGTTTGCTTGTTTGCTTGTTTGGAAGCTTTGCGATTGTCTTCTTGTCGATCATCGCTATTGTGATTGCTGAGATTGGATGGCAACGATTCGGTCGATTTTTTTACATAAAGTCGACTTCTGGTTATTGGAATTGTGAGCGTGAATGTGTAGTATCAATAGAAGAGTGCAAGTACGGTTTTGTATGTTTGTTCGTTGTTCAGACTCCACAGTCAGGTTTATTTTTGATATGATTGTTTGTGTGTGTGTGGTAGCAGGTTTTGGGGGGGGGGGGCTTTACCTTTTGTGGGCTTCATAGTTGGCTATTACAGTTCGTTTCTTGCAATTTGATCTAATTTGAATGTACCAAATTTCGGGTGATTTGCAAACAACGAGGTAGAGAGAAGATGCAATAACTATTTTACTTCGGTTTGGATAACAAAGACTCTGATTGAATCTTAGGATGAAAAATTGTTGAGTTGATTCCTGTGAATCCTACGCATTCCCATCTACAGGCCTTGTTCATTTGCCTATTTATATAGTGATCAGCCATCAGCCCTTGTTTTGTTGTGGCCCAATTTCTTTTTGTAATTATTTTAAAGATTTTATATCACCAATAAAGTTTTCGTTGCATCTGCTTGCATCGATTCAGTAACAGAACAACACCCATCACTTAAACTAGACATAACCATCGGAATCATGTATAGCCTTTTCTTTGTGTTTAAGCTCTTATGACATGCCAAAGAAAAATCAATCTGTGCTTTGTGAGACACTCAGATTTCCAGATCAGATAAACTCAAGCTTTCTTCTCCCTTTATTTCTAATGAGATCACAAACCCTCCTAGCTTTGTGCTTTCCTGCCTTTTGGCATTTCTGTTGCTAAAAAATGAAAACAGACATCAGCAGGAGTGTCTCTAGGGCTAAAAATATGCCTGAACATCCCTGAGCTCGAAGACTTAGCTTGATAACGCCAGCAATCAGAACCTCTTAAATAAATCCCATAAACCCACTTAAGTCATAATGCATTAGCTTGTTTAGAAATATGCCACAAGTATCTCCTAAATAGTAACAGTATTCCACAGAACTCCTTAGAATATGTCTCGGGGTGTATTTTGACATCCAACATACAATTAAATATTGATCCTAATACGTAATATCGATCGATATTTATCTAATTTTAGGTCAGCCGAGTAAAATTGACGATATGCAATCGTTTCAGAATTTTACATATTTATTAGTGATAATCTATTATTGGCAGATATTTGCCGATATGTTTTGTGAAAAAAAAAAATCATGCTGCAACAACTGTGACATATCAAATATTGTTCGTAACATTCCGATACTAAAACTTTGCGGCCATGACCACAATCGCGACTACAATTTTATTGCCTGCTTCCAGCAGCTGTTTTTTAGTTATTGTTTTTGGAAATTTTAACAAATTTAATAGTTAATTTATTTTCTATATAAGCTAAAAAACTATATCCAACAACTACCGCTCACGCTAACATATAACTATATCCAGCTCATGCCTCCTTTGAGTTTAGGAGCACAGAGTTTATTCCATGCTACTAAGGCCCTATGGCTGTGATCAGCATCAAAATTTTGGGCAAGAACATTGTGAGGCATAAGAAAAATTGAGGCCTAGTAGTTGTGCGTTGTGCCACCCGATGATAACAGACCTCGTTAATTCTATTCCTTGCATGACTAAGAAATCTGTTGGTCATGTTTGTATCCTCCTTATGATCTACTCAATTAAGGGCTGATATTGTTTAACTGAAAGATAGGAGCTATCTATAGGGACTCACATGTGTATAGAGTTAAAGAGGAATGAATCTTTCTTGGAAACCTGATAGCAATAATCTGAACCTTAAGCATCACCTTTCCCCCAACAAAACAAACAAACAGGGCTCTTTTCAGGGTTGCTTTTGTGCCAGACTCACAACAAGCTTGTTAAGGACAGTAAAGATCAAGCTGGCATATGCCCTTTGCAGAGTATCAGAAAATTATTGGGCAAGCTTAGATTTATCAATCTAACCCTCTTGAATCCACACCATTGAGCCACGGTACTCAGCCAAACAATGGTGCGGGTAATTTTGGCCAAGGAGAAGGAGGGAGTGCTGGGTGTGGCGTGGCCATCCTCCCTTCATAGCTGTCCTCCAATTTTAAGAGGTTACTGTTGAAATTTTGTTACTTTGTCAATAACAGAACTTGATGATGCTTTCTCTTGCATGTTTTTTTTTTTTCTTCCTCTTTCCCTTCCCTTTCTCTTCTCATGCTTCTTAATTCTTGTTTGGTAATATCGCCTACTGTTTGAACTGCTTATCAACATTGAATGGTAACATTTTGTTTTTTTCATGTTTGCAGCACTTTAGCAGAAGATAAGGGAGGAGCACCTTTCGGGTATGTTTACTTCATTGCTTCTTCCCCACGCATACCTCTACGGAAGCCACAAATAGTCACTCACAGCTCTCATAAAATAGTTACGCATGATCATAAAAATCTGGTTAGAGAAACTGCATTTTTGCACTCTCCATCGACAGGATGTTGTTGATGCTCTGCATTCATTTGCCATTTCACAAATTTCATGGATCATGGTCTTGCTGTTGTTTTTGAACATTGCTCATTTTTAGCCTTACCCCACTGTGTGCAGGAATGTGGTTTCCTTCAGTGATGGACTGCCTGGTGATGGTACGGGTATACCCTATTTCTATTTGACAACTCTTGATCCAACTGCAACATATGCATTAAGGGACCCAAGAGCTTCACTTACAATAAGCGAGTACCCACTTGGAACTTGTGGGAAGACAGACCCTGAGAACCCTACTTGTGCAAAAATGACACTTACCGGAAAGGTTTGTTGGCTTCTAAACCTAGTAGGTCTTATTCTGGCTTGGCAATGCAAAGTTGCAGACCTGTCAGCATCATATGTCCTGATCATTTATGGTTATGTGGTTTAGTGCGCCTAACATAATTTAAAGATTAAACTTCTAAATTTGTTTGCTTTTACCTGTGGCATAAATGTTGCATGATAATGGAGAGTATACTTGTGTGCATAGGGTCGTATTTTGTGGAGATTTGATGGGCTTGTATGTGTATGGCTGTTTCTAGTGTCTTGATGAGAAATTTTTGAATATCTCAAGCTAGGACTTGTTATCAAAGATGGGATTAGTAGTGTAAAAAATAGAGAAGAAGAGGATTGTTATTAACTCTGTTGAATGTTGATTTCAAAGTAGGCCACAATTTGTGACTTATATACAACATAGCTAACAGATTTAGCTAATAACAGAATGTAATCTAACTCCCTAACTTCCTCATAATATTCAGTTTCAGTTGTTGAAATTTGAGCTATGTCCAATAGGACTGTCTTGTGTCATCCTCTGTGCTAGACTTTTGAGAATCCTTGAATTAGAGCTGATGGTGAAGTTAGATATCCTGTCCGGCTGTTTTAACAAAGGAAAATAGAACCCGTTCCATTTTATTTTTCTAGTCTGTTGGATGAAGAATATGATGTTTTTTTTATTCTGACCTATGTTACGTAGTCTGAAGAAAAGTTATTCTTGCTGCCGTTACACCTCCCCCCCCCCCGGGGGCCACAGTAAATGCAAATTTCTGCAGCCTTTTGGTTTTGTGATAGGAGATTTAGATTGTATGCTTGTTCATTTTCTGATATTTGCTTGGAATCTCTCTAATTTGTCGTGTAAAACTTTACGGCTTGTGTTGTGCCCACCTATTGATCTGTTGGTCGATGTAGGGTTGTTATGCTCAAACTCTTCATGGTGGGCACCCTGTTGTAAATAGTGCAACCTTAACAGCACTATACCTTCTGATTGTGCAACTCTATTTCACAGTAGACACACACACGGTGACACGGCACAAATTATGGGATGATTATATGCATGTTGCTTGAGCCATTAGTTATGAAGTGGTTTGCTGTGCCTCATCTCATGTAATTTAGTATATGTCATTGATTTTTGCATGTTCAAGGAACGAGAAGCTAGTTAACGACTAAAGTCATCATTTCTATATATCAGCTTATACAGGTGAAGGAGAACACAAAGGAAGCTGCATTTGCTCAAAGTGCTTTGTTCGCAAAGCATCCTGAGATGATGGGTGAGTGATCTTACTAGTACTACATATCCCAAGGACATACGTCTAGAGGTTACGCAAGAGAGCAAAAGTAAAACTCACCGTGTTTTTTTTTTCCTCTGCCTCTCTCAGGATGGCCGAAGAGTCACGACTTCCAAGTGTTCAAGCTAGCAATCAAAGACATATTTTTGATTAACTATTTTGGTGGACCAAAGCCTCTGACCGTGGATGAATATTTGCGTGGCAAAATGAGTCGTCCCTTGGCATTATCTTCTTCATAATGTGGTAGCTTAAGGGGCGTTGCAAAATATCTTCCTGATGATGAATAAAAATAAGGTCATACAAATCGAAGATCTTCTTTCCCCTTGTTTCTGGTGCATGTTATGGTGGGAGCAAGACAGCTTGGAAGTAATCATGTAGATAGGTGGACAAATACGTAAATATCAACAATTATTGTCTGTAAAGCTCTTGTTATTGTTATTATTTGTATTTAATAACATATGAAAATTGTATAAACTGCATTGTACTTTTGTACTGTATTTTATAATATATTGAAATCAATGATATGACAAACGGTCATCAATGTTCAACTCTCAAAGGAATAAATTGTCTATGTGCTAGATGAAGAAGACCCAACGAGCAGTCAAACTAGTGACCATAAAATAGATTGCTAGAAATGTACTCGTTTCCTTCTACCGAGAGGTAGTCCAAATTGTTAATGTTCTCAACAATTTATAGCATAAAACAACTAAGTCTTGATTTTATGTCATCAAAAAAAAAAAAAATGCCTACCTCCTATGCCCCAGATTACATATATATAGGCAGTAAACCAATCTTTTGGTGGATGATTTTCATAAAATAGGAAGGGAAATAAATAGCAACAATCATTGGCCTCAATTTTAGTGTGGATTGTTTTTACCCACGTTTTGACTTTTGAAAACAAAAGTGAGGTAGAGGAATCAATGAAGATAAAAGAGTCAGGAGCAATGACACAAAAGAACACAAGAGCTGCAAGAGAGAGAGAGAGAGAGAGAGAGAGAGATTGGGAGATTAAAAGAGGAGAGAATAGTAGGGCTGAAGAAACAAAAACACAAGGAGGTCTTTGGCCTTAGGGGGCTAGGCCATTGGTTTGGACCTAAGCTCAAATCATAGTTCAACAAAAAAAAATTAAAGGGAACTCAAAATTTTAAATAGAACGTCCAATATTCATTAAGATTTGAGGATGACAATTAAATCATATTTTCTCTAACTCAAAGGATGAAAGGATTAATTCAATACTGTCAACCCAAGGGCTTTAATACAATATCATCACATGCTATACACACACCCACAAGCTATTTAATAATATTCGATTACAATAGTTATCAATCTTACTACTTAAGATCTAATAAACCCTAAACTATACTATTAAGAAATTATGGAAAATAAATACTAGCCGATTCTTTATCCTTAACACTTGGCGCTTCTCCATTAATCTAGCTCTCCACCTTCCACAATTTTAATTGAGCCCAATCAAGAATATAGCATGCATGAAATCAAATAAATGTAAGTCATATTAGAATATTTATAGAAAAATTAAGAGATTTGAGGTTTGTATCATCCCCCCTTGTTTTGAGTTTTGTCCGCTAAAATAGATTACGCATATGACAAAAAACATCCCTAGGACGCAAGGGTAACAACATCATACCATTACAAAAAAATATAGAGTAGTAAAACATAACTTCTAGAAATTAGAGATATGTGCATATTATGAACAACAAACAACCTGTGAGGATAAGGAGTGTAGGCATGAGAAAGTAATTCAAGCATAGCACAAGAGACTACATACCAAGTTTGCAAGACCGCCATATTCAAAATTATTCAAGCAAACATCATCGTAGAGTAACTTGCAACATGGGTCAAATTCTTTAGATGAAAGCAAAAAGCATGTATTAGGCAGTTTCAAATCAAGATTGCTTTTAATCAATTTAAGACTTTTAATCCATTTGATGAATAGTGATAAACATTAACCCAAAATTTTCAATAAATTAGAAGGTATAAAGTCCTTACAAATTTTCTTGTCCAAGATTTGAAGTTAAGTCCCATTAAAAACTAGATCACTAATCACAGTGAGTATCGAAAACTATAGTTTCAAGTTGATGACCATGAGAATTGAAGCAAGTATTTTTTTTTTCTAGTGTAAGTTGTCTAGACTTATGGAGTATGGTATAAGCATTTATCTCTTTTTTCAAACTTCTCAAAATTAAGTTTGAAAGAACCATTTTTCAATATTGGAAATTTCTTATAAAATAATATAGATCGATTTTCAATATTATTGACAAGCATTGGAGGAAGAAATTCATCAATGGACGCACATTGAAATAAGGGAGTACACAAATCCTTACGACAAATAAATTATACCATGGGTTTGGGAACTTCCAAGGAGGGGTCACAATCATCAACCTTATTATTATATTCCTCAAAATCCAAGGCCAGACTAACACAATAAGGCTCAATAGTAAATGGAAGTCCCTATTGATCCTTAATAGGCCTGTTATCTAAGTTAGAATAGTCTACATTTCCAAACAGTGGTAACTAATGCTCCCAAATTCAATTATTTTTTAATTTTTATCATTAGCTAAAGTAGCATAATCATACAAGGAATTCACAATTTCAACGTATTGATTACTAGGGAAATATGAAGGAGGTTTGATCATAGAACCAATAGGCTTAACAACACTGTCAAAACCCATGGGTAAGGTCCATGTGCTTAAATTTTTTTTTTGGTAGACTCAAGTTCCAATTGCTTATTACCAAATATAAGCTAAGATTGAGTGCCTAAAGCTAGCTGATATTTACCTTTGGCTTGATCATCTAAGTCAACCTTTTCATAATTAACAAATTTATTATGCATGATAGTCTTAAATTCATCCCAAGAAATAATAACATTATCATTATTTTACTCACGTTCTCTAAGGAGCTCATCCAATCACTTCTTATTATGTTCATCAAACCTACTAGTGGCCATCTCAATTTCATTTCCTCAATTTCATATGATTCAAAATAGAGCTCAATTTTCTCTCCCAAGCTAAATAAGCATTTATATCCCATATTTTACTAGAAAAATATGGAATCCCAATGTTGTCCCCATCCAGTAATAGGTGTGAGTTATGAGTTTTCTTAGCTAGCTTGTTATTCAAGTTGTTGCCAAGAGATTGAGCTAAAATTCATTAAGCTTTCATACAAGCAACTTCAACTTTGATACCATTAACACTAGCAACCAAGGCTTGATTCACATCAATGGGTAATTTGTTAGCCATCTTTTCCTATTTACTAGATGACGACCAAAATAGAAAAATCTGATATTTTTTAATAAAAAAGACACAAGTAAATATAAAGACACACAATCAAGGTAAATCACAGGATGCGACACATCACAAGGAATAGAAAACACGCAAATAATGAATATTTCCAAATAAGAGAAATAGAACAACAAAATATAAGGGTGAAATAGCAAAAAATAATAACACAATAAGATAAGGGGAAATAGATTAAGGGTTACAAACCAACATAAAAGTTATATAATCAACAAGATATGCCAACAAAATTAAAGCACAAAAGCAATAGAATCCTTTTTGTGGTAAAACAAATATCAAGGTCAGATAAGGGGTAAAATGATAGAACACAATCAAGCTCATCACGTAACAAGTGCCACAATGCAACCTAATATTCCTCAAGCAAAACCAATGGCACAAACAGTTCACAAACAAAAACAAAGAAAGGAAGATATTACTGAGCAAGTTAAAAACACAGCCTAAGAACTAAGAATTAAAGAAGGAGGAACAAGTGGTGGAGGGGTTTGTACGCCACCTCAAGTCACCACACCAGTTGTCATTCATCAAACCTTTGGTGTCTGATCTAAGTGTGTACTGGTATTCCCTAACAACATATATAAAGACATAATGAACATTTGTTTCTTGAAAATCAAACAAATGTAAATTTAAACCAAGAATAGGAATGAACATTGCCTTTTCCATCCAATTGAGTAGCTAGAGATATGGTACCAAATGAAGACTTACTTGTCAAAATTGCATATTCAAACTTGTCACAATAAAATAAATTACTAAAAACACACTCATTTCTTCCAATCAAGACATATTCCTCTAAATTGTTGTCATACTTGACAATTTGTACCATAATATGGCTAAGCCTTGCAATTTTATATCATAAACAAACTAATACATCTAGTGCCCCAAATTATATATATATATATATATAGAAAAAAAAACAATCCATTAGGTGGGGATCCACATAAAATGGGAAGGGAAATAAATAGTAATGATAAGTGATCTTAGATTTTAGCATAGATTGTTTTTACCAAGTTTTATATTTTGAAAGTAGAAGTGAGCTAGAGGAATCGATGAAGATAAGAGATTCAAGAGTAATGACACAAAGGAGCAAAGAAAATCAAAGGAGAGAGAGAAAATAGAGATATAATTTGAGAGATTAAAAGGAGAGGGGATGGTAGGGCTTGAGAAACAAAAACATTGCGAGGTTTTTAACTCAAGGGGGTTAGGTCATTGGTCTGGGCCTAAGCTCAAACCATGATTCAATTCAAAAAGAGATGAAAGAGAAAATTTTAAAATAGACAACTCATTATCTATTGAGGCTTGGGATAATAATTAATTCATACTTCTTCTATCCTAACGGATGAGATGATTTATCCAATACCACCAACCCTAGTCTAATATCAATAGGGTTTAAAATGATATCTTCATCAAACACACACCCACACCCAACTTGTTTAATAATATCTTATTACATTAATGATAAATTTTGAATAGTTATCAATCTTATTACTTAAGGTTCAATAACCCATAAACTATACTAGCATATTCTTCATGCTTCGTGCTTGGTGCTTATCTTTTAATCCAACTTTCCAACTTCCATAATTTCATCCAAAATTTAGCTCAATCAAGAATATAACATCCATAAAATCAAATAAAATAAGCATTAATAAGTATAGGTTATATCCAAACAGTGATAGAAACATTGATGTAACACCACAAAATCTACAATAATTTTTTATTTTATTTTAGCAGAAGCATAATATCAAAATAGTTGGGTATTATTGTTGTAACCGACATAAGTTTGACTTACTATACCATCCTTGATTCAAATATAAGGCAAACTAGTTAAAACTTTAAATATAATCAAATAGAGAACGAGATAGATTTCATAAACTTAGAATACTTTTAGTAGAATTACTCCAAGTACAAAAGACAAAGTACATAAAGAGATATATTGGAAGCTAAGAGTCCCAAGAGGTATTAAGGCCAAAAATGTCAACCAAATAATCCAAATCTATGACCTAAGTCTCGAACATAAACATCAATACTCTTCCCTAAGTAACCCAATACCGACACAAACTTACACCCGTTTTTCGCACCACTTGATTATGCACAATTCTAACTCTCGACTAGGGTGTGCACTTCCTGTAACACAGTTATGCAATCATCCATTTCGGCCATGCATCCCTATTTTCATCCCCAAACCTAACCAAATACCACTAAATATTCACTATAGCTCCTCCACACATTCCACCACACATCTACACATCTCAAGCTTCCATTTAACTATGGTAATTTTTATTTTTACCCTCTTTACCTTAAGTTCTCCCTCGTTTATTCTCTTTAAGCCTAACTGTGTATTTTGGTTGTTTTTGTAGGTGGTGCTCTTGTGATATCAGAGGAGGATGTATAGAATTTATGTGCATAGAGCCTGGTGTCCTTGTTGGTAAGGATACTAATTGATGTTTTAGGGGTTTTATGTTATTTGCTTGTATAGTTATGTGAATTTCCATGACATTGTTGCTATATGATTTAATGTATTTTGTTGATGATATGTTGTGATTATATGTAATATATGTTTGAAAGAAAGTAAGAATGGGTAAGAGGTATGGATATGATTTTGTTATGTTAATGATATATTCGTGGAAAAAATATATATATATATATATTTTATGGTATAAAGTATAGGCTAAATAAGCTATGATAAGTGGACATAAGCATATTTATGAAGTATGATGATAAATGGTGGATTTGGAAAATAATGTATGTGGAAGGTATAAAATTTTATAAAATAAAGGCTATTGTTTTTCCCTAAAGGTGTTTTGATAATTATGGGCTAATAAGAAAATTATGGTATTTTATGTATTAGGTGGATTAAAATATGATAATGATATACTGAGAAGTGTTTAGAAGTATTATCTTAGGTTCTTCAAAATGAAATAATGGTCTGATTAGGGCATACTAACTTAAAATGATAATATTATTATTCCATGTATAAAACCTAAAGGTTATCCAAATTCTAGATATGTTGCTAATAATTGGACTTATGAGGATGTTTATTGGACTTGTTAATCATGTGATTCTTATAGAAAGAATTATTACTACTTATGAACTTAGGGTTTCAATAATTCTATGAATAGTACCTTGAATAAGATTATTAATGTATACAGACGATGTGGGAATTAGATCGTGAATTACGGGTACGGTAATAATGATGATATTCGAGGATGATATATAATAATTTGTGGTTGAATGATCAATATGGGAGAATTAATGCTAGGAGTGTGTAATTAGGGTTTAAGAAAATTAAGGACCTTGACCAATGTGATGTGTTTATCGACTTTAATGTGTCCAATGCCTGTGAATCAATCATGAATAAGGTACTAGTCATTTAAAGTGAACGAGCACATGAGTAAGGCCAAGGTGATATTCTTTTATATATTCCATTTTACCCAAGAGAATAGTAGCTCGGGAATGTTCTACCTCGAGAAGATGATGTTTTTAATATCCGTTACACTAGATAAAATAGTGGCTTGGGAGCATTTTGTCCCAAGAAGATGTTTTAGTTAATTTCACTGGATTAAGAATGGTGGGGCCCTTGCTCATTGTGAAATGAAAATATAATAGTATAACCTATGGAAAAGACACTAATGATTTAAAGTGAAAGTACATGATTCAGGCCCAAGGTATTGTTTTTATATCCTTTCCACTAGAGAGAATTGTGGCTCATAAGCGTTATACCCAGAGAAGGTATTATTTTCATATCTGTTCTCCATCAGATGATAATAGTGGCTTGGGTGTGTTTTCCTTGAGAAGGGGCTTAAAACCATTCCATCAGTTTAACAATAGCAGGGTTCTTAAAATCAATGTATATAAAAGAATGAAAATGGTTATATCTAATAAAGAGGCCTAGATCAATATTTATCTCATAAGTTTTTTCTTTTATTTGACTATATACTTATCACTTGTTGTGAATGCATGTGTTAATTGTATCCTTAGCTCATTAGTATTGTTTTCTTTCTCAGTATGTAGCATATTGATCACTCATTTTATGTGTATTGCTCATTCCCACAAGTAGAAGAACCTAATTCTTGTATGCAAGTCTCAAAAGATCTTCTAGATGATTATGCTGCCTGATGCACTATGTGGGGATGAGTGATCTTATCTGTTATGGGTGTTTAGGTGAAAAGTAATATTATCTAATAGATGTATTACCCAGATACTTTTTTAAACTCTTGACATATGGTATACCTCATTTTGTATTTTATTTATTATAATTCAAAGTTAATCTCCAAACTCATATTATATTATAAATGTTTCTCTATTTTCTAATTTCCTTGTGTTATTATAAATGTTTTTAGCTTCGTGATTGATGGAAGGATAGTTGAATAAACTATACTTATGTCAATTATAGCAGTAACCCCAATATTTTACTTATATTACTTCTGCTGTAAAATAAAAATTTTCAATAGTAAAAATTAGGGTGTTATAATATAGTTATAGTAAGGTTACACAAGTTATATGGTCACAACAAGAGATAAACATGCATATAGATTAACATATGATAGTACCGACTTATTTATGAATTTAGGTCTCATAATAATAATGGAAAAATAAAAATTCATAATCTTATTCACGTTGATTTTATAGACCCCGTTATTCTCAACCGATGGAACCGTATCAATAATATATAATCCCATAATATAAAGCTCTTGGTCACTATTCTTATCCAATGGAATGGATAAATATAATCTGTCCTAACTCAGGCAGTCTTTCAATTTAAGTGATTAATATCTTATCAATGCTTAAAATCATTCTAATATTTTACTTCCATTTGAGTTTAAAGACACCACTATTCTCAACCAGTAGAACAATATCAATAATATATAATCCTAGGGCAAAAGGCTTCAAGCCGCTATTCTCAACTGGTAGAACGGTATCAATAACATACAACCTTAGGGCATAAGGCTCTTAACCTCTATTCTCAATTGGTGGAATGATTTTAATAATATACAATCCTAGGACATAAAAGCTTTTGACCACTATTATCTTCTAGTGGAACAGATAGGCACAACCAATCCTAACTCATATGATCTTTCACTTTAAATAATTAATAACTTATTCATTGTGACTTATTTCAAGGTCATCATACAAACACATATATAGACATGCAAGGAATATGACCTAACATATTTTCCTAAGGACAATTCATATTTCCCTTAAGAAACCCTAATTTCATAAGTCAAGCATAACTTCCTCTCTTGTACTCATTTTATCACCAAAATTAGGACCCATCCTTAAAATATTATTATTAAAATGTACCAAAAAATTAATTTTTAACTCTAATGTTTTACACATGCGATAATAACCTACCTTTAGGGTTACTATTCACATTATCTCTTAACATTCAAATTTAAACAATTAATCATAACTTTTTTTTATAAAACTATATAACCACCAACTTTAATATACATTCCTAAAATATTATTATTCACATCATAGATAAAAATCAAGGTTTAATTCCCACATCCTACACATGTGATAAACCTCCTGGGGTTACTATTCCTACTTAAAGTCATTTTCTTAAATTTATTTGACTTAAACCATTCATATTTACTCAAAATATTCCACATAACATAATTAACATATTTTAATACCCAACATTATATTTTTAGCCAATATTTATCAAATTGTCCTTAAGATAGCTAAAATACCCATATTTCCATAAAAACCTTATAAATCCTAATATGAATAATTTTTAACCTCCAATACATACTATCATCATAAAAATGAATAAGAATAATTACTTTTAGATTTTACATAGCCTAATTCATGCCAACCTACAATATGTACAAAATATATGCTTTCACAACTTTTTAAAATTTTCTTCATATGATACAACATATACATCATTATTATAATCACATTATCCATATAATAATTTTGATCATGATATCACAAATAAATAAACATTGCACATCAAATCCTAGCTATATCATATATCCTTATCAAAGAGTCTCTAGTCTCAAAGCACATAAGAATTATGATTCTTCATCCATTGCCACCGAAATATCACCTAGAAATCAAAATACACAATATTAGACTTAGAAAAATTAACTAGGGAAAAATAAGGAAAAGAAGAGGGAGGAAAAATAGATATAATCAAAAAATTGGAAGGCTTGAGCAAGAGTGGTGCACGAAAGAGGGTATGGTGGTGGTGTGGTGGTAGACACAGCAATAGTTGGCAATGGATGGCTGTTAGGGTGGTGGTATTGTAGTGCTAAGATAGGCAGTTAAGGTGGTGGTGATGGTTGGTGGTTAAGGTAGTAGTGCTAGTGGAATTTAGGGTAGTCGTGTGGTGGAGATGGAGTAAGTGATGGTTGGTAGCAAATATGGTGGAAGTGTTGTGATGGGACTGATGACGATTGACAGTAAAGAGTAGCTGGTGGTGCTTGGTGGATGGTAGTAGAGAGGTGGAGTGGGCAGAGACTTGGGTTAGAAGAGAAGAGAAGATAAAAGAAACAAAAGGAAAAGGGGAGGTTTGTGGTTAAGGCCAATGATAGGGAAAAGGGAAGGAGGGGAAAGGAAGAAGGAGGATAAGGGGCTTGATAGTATTAATGATGACGGTGGTGATGAAACCAAACAAAGGAGTGACTGAGGGTTTATCAATGGGAGAAAGGGAAATAAAAAGGGAAACAAAAGAAGGTAAGAAGGGGTGATGGTGATGGAAGGGCAGGGAGGAAAAGGAAGATAGGTCAAGCAGTGATGATGGTGGCAATGAGAGGTGATAAAAAAAGAAGTAGGAAGCAGGAGGGAGGAGGGAGGAATTTTTTAGTGATGGGTGCTCAATAGGAGAGAAGGAAAGGAAAGAGGAGAAGGGGAAGAAGGCATGCATGTAAGTGTGTGTGTGTGTGTGTGTGTGTGTATTCATGGTTGGGAAAGGGAAATGAAAAATGACAGGTGGGAGGGAATGAAGGGAAAATTATAAGAAAGAAGGCGATAGGGAAAGGGCTGGGTTAGGTGTGCTAGCAGGAAAGTGAGTGAGTAGTAGAGGGTGTTAAGTAGGGGTTGTAGGGGATGTTGAGGGTGTAAGACAGTTGGTGTGGCAGGGCTATGAAAGATGGGCATTACATGGCCAGGAAGGGAAGGGAGAAGGACAATGAGGCAGGGGATGTAAGGGCTTTTTTGGATGAAAGGGGGAAGATAAAGGAAAGCTGAGTTAGGGCTTAGGTCGAGGGAAAATAAGATGAAAAAAGGGAAGAAAG
Organism: Tamarix austromongolica; assembly: GCA_039764185.1. Taxonomy (NCBI): domain Eukaryota; kingdom Viridiplantae; phylum Streptophyta; class Magnoliopsida; order Caryophyllales; family Tamaricaceae; genus Tamarix; species Tamarix austromongolica. Next base: position 27,499,506 of record CM077817.1, read on the forward strand.
AAAAAAGGAAAAGAAGAGGAGAAAAGAAAAAAAAGGAAAAAGGGAAGGAAAATTTTTGGAGTTAGAGTTCGAATTATGTTTAGGTTTAAAAATTAAGAAAATTAATCTAAAATTTTATCTATCCACTATTTGGGTTTAGGGTTAAGCCAAAAAGATATTAACCTAGAAATTATAATTTATATTATGTTAAATATTAATTAGTTAAAATTAAAATTAGATAAAATTTTGGGTATTACAATTGAGGGGTCTAAGGTCTGTATCATTGGCTATATGTAATGTTGCGAATAAGTATACCTAGGTTCTGTATTTCCTACCTTTACCACAGTATACTTTATTCGTATCTGGAAATTGATAATGAATTTTTCCTATAATGTAGTACATTATGCAATTCAAAGGAAAAAGGGAGTTGGAACTAGGAATTACTATTGTGATGAAACTTTCAAAATGTTATGTGTGATTCTCATCTTGTGAGAAGGGCATATATTGTGAATTGAGGAGGTAAATAAATGGATTCAAATAGCCAATGCATAGCTTAGTTGGTATCATACAAAGTAACCACTACAAAGATGAATGGGGTGTCCTGTTTAGTCTGTGATTTCGACCCACTCTTAATAGGATACAATTGGCCTCATGTGTACTGCTAAGGCATAAGCCATGATTTATCACCTCTATGGTGTCCTATTGAAGGAGCAATGGAAGTTCTAGGGATGGGGGTTTTTTTTTGTAACATTCCTATTTTTAGCACTGGAAAATTTTTTAAAAAGAGTTTTTTTGAGGAAGCTAAACCATATAAACTATAGGCTGTTACCGCCACACTTAGTATAAGTTTGGTTCCTTAACCTTTCTTAAGTGTTAAGGCTAAAAAATTTATTCGCTTAAATTAAGAACAACAATTGATAAGAAGTAGAGAAAGATTTCATTAAAATATTAAATTGTTCTAACAATAAAAGATTGGACAAAAGAGTTACAATTGACAAGGAAAGAAATACAGAATGAGACGTAAGAGTCTAAGGGATATTCATTTCAAAAGATGCAAAAATAGACACCGGATAGTCCTAACTCTCATCCCCTACCAAAAGCCATCAAAGTAATCCCACAAGGTAAAGATTGCCCGTTGAATAGGCAAGGAATCGTAAGATGGAATTTATCAGTACAACAGTACTAAGTAAACTAATACACAATACTAAACATAAAAATATCATATAGAGTACATAGAATGTAATACAAAGTGTCATGGCATAAAATGTTAAATAGTACACACCATAGCTAAGTGTCATATTCATACCATAAATCATACCATACCATATTCCACATATTCATCACCTCAAACTTTTAACCATATTATTACTATTTCATCAATCTAATTATACTAAGGGTTTCCCACGAGGGGAAACATCAAACCATAATTAAGGTCTTTTACAATAACCACCTCTATACCTCTTATAACATAATAAGAAAAACACTAAGATAATTAACAACAAATATACCAAATCTAAATAGTGCACAAATGCAACTATCAAACCAACATACTAAAATAAAGTAGTGCATACAGGTAACCACCAAATTAATAAACCACAACAATCCATATCTTTATACAACAATTATTTCTATTTGTAATCACTGGCAGGGATGTAATAACAACCTAGAGACATATAAAATACACCATTCATAACAACGTACTAAAGAAACATAGTATCCTCCCAACTTTTAACTCAGATACATACAAGTAATTCGGTCATACTAGTAAAAAAAAGGCAACATAATATCCTCTCATCATAGAACACCTAATCCTTAAGTATCGATACCCTCTATAGAACTCGTAGGTTACCTATAAAGTAAACTAGAGCCTTAGCTGAAATGCCAAGACATTTGACAAACCACTAAACTAAATCGATGGCTCCTACCTCGTCTCTAGGGAAGATAACCATAAAGAGCAACAATCCCCAAATCTCAAGGTCATTCAATTTAAATATTAGTGTATTAATGAGGTGATCATAAGGTATCAAATAATGTACAATGATTCTAATTCCAATTATTTACGTTGATCATAAGGTCAACAATCTAAACCAAAATCAAATTTAACACCAACTTAGGAATCTATTAAGGTCATCCTAGTCCTATTATTCATATTTGCAGGTATAATAAGTCATAAATAACCAAAATATCCTTATATGTTATTTACTTAATACTTTCCCATTTCAATACCAATTGTTTTTAGAATTAAGTAAAATTCATGATATGACTAAATAACATTAAAATAGGTACATTAATATAAAATTTCAATTATGGAAAATTTTAGAATTGACAAAATTACTATTCTGCCCCTAAAACACAAGTAACCTCATGTAGCACAAAAAAACATTAATCATGCATAACTATTTTACCACAAAAATCCTATTCTAGCATGTTATCATATATATATTAAAATAAATAAATTTAACATGCTCTTACATAAAAAAAACAAGTTACATGCTTAGAAAAATTAATACCAATATATGGTGCATGCATATTTTTTATGAGATTATGAGAAAGCATAAGTTACACTTAAGAATAACTTATGAAACCCCAAACATGCTATCATATAATTTTTACATATTTAATAGGAGCATATGGGTTACCTCTTTATAAGCACAAATAGCAAAATGAAACAAGGAACAACCAAAAGAATTTCAACACCTCTGAAAAATAGAGACACAAGAGGAGGAGACAAAAGTTGGAAACTTCACAATTTAACCTTGTTTACTCATTTAAAAATAAATAAGGGACAGATAGAAGGAAGTGTATAAGTGAAAACAAGAGAATAAGGAGAAAGAGAGGAGGATGGGTCTTAATTATAGCTTAACAAAGCTTAAGAACGCTTAGCAAAATAATCAAAATGAAGAGAGGGGGGAGCAATCAAGATGAGAAAACGAGAGAAAGGTTAAATAAAAACAAAACAAAAAAGTTGAGTATAAAAAGAGGATGGAGGAACCAAAAATCTACAACCATAATAGGAGGAGAGATAGCTTGTTCAACACTTCAATGAGATAGGACAAAGTGATTGAGTGAGTAAGGTGGTGAAGTGTATTTAGGTTGAATGAAGCTATAAAAACCAAGCAATCAATCAAGGGATGGGGGAGGTGATGGTGTGCAGATCAAATGTCATATTTAAGCATGGGGAATGCATGTGAAGGAGGTTGAGTAAAAGAAAAGCTAAAATAACACAACATACATAAGTAAAAAATGTAAGAAAGTAACTTTGGCTCAAAATTTAGTTGAAGGAATAAGAAAATTATCAAATTGATACAAAAACTTATCATGGAAGTGTAGGAAAGTAATGTTGTGCATGATAATTTTAAGATTTATGGATTAGTTTTAGTGTTGGAAAGATCAAGATAAAATTAATAAAAATAGAAAAAAAGCTCATAAAATTACAAACATTTATGAAAACCCTTACAAAAATATTTTAAACTCACATGTAAAATTTCATGAATTTAAAATAAGGTTTGATATATAAAATATTGATATAATTGTGAATTAACAAGCTTAAAAGATAATTACAAAAATAAATACCAAAACTAATCCTTCTATTTTTAAAACATAAATTTTATATTTTTAATTCCCAACCTAAATATAAATTTATTTTTAAAACAAAATTGATATGACTTTCCGCTAGCATGCCTTAATTATATATTTTGCGTATAAAATTCAAAAGGAACAACAAAGACAAATAAAATTAAACCAAAATTTCTAGATTTATATTTAAACCTATTTAGGTCTTAAATAAAATTTTATAAGAATATTTTTCAAGATTTACCTCAAAAGTTTACAAATATAAATAGTATTTTATAAATAAAATGCGTTTAGCAGTAAAATTACAATTGCTATTGAATTATAAAAAATAAAAATAAAAAATCTTAAAGCTATAACATATTTTACAATTATTTATGTGATTAATTACATATAATTAGAAGTAGTTAAAAACGGTGTATTTTGTATGTACTAAGATAAACAAATACTAGCTTGCACCGGAATCTGAAGCTAATAATTGTGATTTTGTTTGTTTGAATTAATTATTTGATTTAAGTGGCATAATGCTTCAAATGCATTAATATATCTGATTTCAAAACTAGACCTTCCTCCAGCACAGGTCTTTCTTTAGGCACCCTACTAAATACATGGGCGTAGCCACTCAGGGTAGAATTCAGTGGGGGGGGGGGGGTGGCACAAAAAATGGATCCAAAGCATATGGATCCGCTAGCCGTAGTCTCACGAAACATGTCCACATCAATATTCACAGCGACATGCACAACATCATCTGCTTGCTAGCTCAGCAAACAACAACCTAAACAATACATGTTCATGTCCATAGAAGTTCATCTCAACAACTTGGCAGAATTAGCGTGTCTTCGCTTGAGGTGGAGAAGAAATTTTTGAACCGGAAGTTGAAGGTAGTAGTTGCGTTGCTTATTTTAGTTAGAAAGGTGAGTACTTTGTTAGATAATATATAATATTAGATGTATATTATTATTATAAAAGATGTGCATTCTTATTTTAGAAGATGTTTGTTATATGACTATAATATATTTATTCATTTTCTGACGTTGTATTTATCCTTAGATATATATTTAAATACTTAAAAGTGTGTATTTATTTTCTTAAAGATTTATATCATTATTTTGAATGATGTGCATTCGTATCTTGAAAAATGTGTATTTTAGAATTAAAATATGTGTATTTATTTTCAGACTTATATATTTCTACATTTACTTATATGGGGAGAAAAGATTGTGTATTTTATATTATGGTAGCTAAAATATGTGCATTTATATCTATAAAAACATGTATTGGTATCTTGAAATTTGTGTATTTACGTCCTAAATAATGTGAATTTATATCTTAGAAATTGTGTACTCATATCCTAAAAGATGTATATTTATATCATTGAAGATGTGTATTATTATCCTGATAAAAATGTTTTATTATTTTAAAAGATGTACATTTATATCCTAAAATATGTGTATATATATAATAATATATGTATTTTATTGAAAAATATATGTATTCTTATGGAATGTGTACATGTCCCAATATACATGTGTAATTTATTTATTTTTTAAATTTAAAGCATGTCAATATAGGCCTTTATTTACAAGAAAAGTTTGTCTGTGATTTTAATATATTTTTTGTATTTTTTAGTGAACTAAAGTAAAGATAATTAGTTCTAAATTATTAGACATTCAACAATATACACCATCAACATGGAAATGATTCCATGGTGTAGATTGCCTATTTGGTAGGGCTTTCTTGGTTAATTTATTTTTATCCAAATGATTGCAAGATCAATTCGTATCGATCATTTCTTTAGTTTCATTCAAACTTTTGTCATATTAACTTCTTGATTTCTAATTTTATAGTACCAACCTCTACTAGCTCTAATTTTTAGTTTGTATTAGGATACATTTTTGATGGGTAATATAATATTTGTTTTTATTAGGTAATATTTTATGTTTTAATATAATTTGGATGTATTATGATAGTTTATTTTTATGAGATTCGTAAAGAGATAAGGTAGCACTTTTAAGAAATAATAAATTTGGGTTGTGCTTCTACTCAAGAAAAAGAAATAAATTGGGTTTTGTTTGGTCTAGAGTAAACTTATACATCTCCTTAAATATTAAACTAGTTATTTACTGAGGTTTTATTTGGGGAATTAATATCTTATATGAAATTATATCTTGACATTGTTGGGCATATAATTTTATATTAATTTATTTAAATAAATTTACTTCATAGTAATTCGATAGTAATTCGTGACATTATTGAGTACTAAGGATTGGTTATCATTCACTCATCATATAATTTTTTATTTAGTATTTTTTCTTTTTACAATTTTTTTGATTGAAAGTATCAGATATTCAATATATTATTTGTTATCTAATCTAAAGTATCGGATATATAAATTTTTATTTATTTATCAAATATCTGATCATCCAAATATTTAAAACTTTTACTGAATATTTGAAATATCAGATATCCAATCTATGAATAACCGTAATTATGATTACTAATATGATAGTTCTATAACTTAGAAACATTAAAGGATCAATTTAATTAAACTGAAGTTAGAATCTCAACACATAATTTAAATATGTAATTAGCCCTAAAATAATTAATTAGAAGAAGACCGAGTTGTGTTATGTATATATAATGAGAACTATCTTTTATGATGAAAACTAAAAATCACCCTAATCTCTTAAGCTACTTACAGTAATTTTCTCTACCTATAGATAATAGTTTATACCACCTATTGTAAGTAGTTTTCTTATATCAGTTTTATGCACTCATTGGAGTTAGTTTCAACTACCTATTATGGGTAGTTTTTTTTTTTTAAAAAAAAACTTGAAGCATGAATACCTAATATTTATAAAAATATGACTACTTTTGTTTCTAGCATTAAAATACTATAGTTTCCTAAGAGACTTATATTAGTTTCCTCCACAAACTAAGAGCAGTTTCATTCATATATTATAGTTAACTTTCAAACTTGAAACATAAATACATAATATTTATAAAAATGCCACTACCTTCAATTTTCTCTCATACACAAATACTATAATTTTATAAGCTACTCATAGTAGTTTTCTTCATCTACTAAGAGTAGTTTTAACCACCTACTATGTGTAGCTTCTTCAATTGAGAATGTTAGTTCTTAATTCTCACTAAGAGTAGTATTTTTCATTATATATATTTTGGCTTGACTAGTTATAAACGAAATGAAGAATAAAATTTTAAAGTATATCATCAAATTGCCAAATTTAAGATAATTACAAGTAAATAATTATTACATTCCTTTGAAAAAAGTTTCTACAAAACAAAACACAAGAAACTACTTTCTTCTAGATTATTTTCCATGAATTTATTCCAACAACCAAATGGAGGAAGGGATGTTTATTTTTCATTTTTCTCTTTCTTTCATTTTCCTTTTTTTTTTGTGAATTTCTTATAACCAAATGGAACCTTAGAGAATGGTTTGTTAGTATTTTGTTTATTTATGTCAGATTTTCACTATAAATTTATAGCTAATAAATCTATATTGGTAAGTAGAAAATTGATCCAAGCTCTCCTCTCTCTCCTATGTCTCTTGCCCTTTCCAAATTCTCTATTCTACATCTTTGATTCTTCTATCCTAGAGCTTTTCCATAGTTTGAACTGTGGAAACTATCAATCTTGAAACTCGGCCTGCATAAGCATATTTGACATTTCTTCATAGAACCATAGTAATGGAACTTAGAATGTATATAGGGATCCTTTTATATTTTTTCCCCATATAATGTGCTAACTATCTCTACCTCATCCCATTTATGCAATTAGTATTTGGTGTAACTGGTGATATTTTTGTAACTAAACCAACAACTTTTGAGAAGAACAATATAAAGGGGTTATGTAAATAAGATACTTTTTTTTATTTTTTTAAATTTTATAGATTATATTATCTTTAGTTGGAGTTATTATTAAAAAAAATATCATAATATTTATGAGATTTTTCTTTATAAATAGAGACTTATATTCATATATTTTCAACAAAAAATACTATATAAAGTATTGTCATGTCCATCCTTGTATCTTTTATTTCACCATTATTGTGTTCATGTTTCACTATTATTGTATATGCATTTCACAACAAATTTTGATTACATCTTTCACTATATCTTATGTTTTACCATTATTGTATATATACTTCACCACAAATTTTGATTACATCTTTCACTATATCTTATGTTTCACCATTCTTTTTTGTATATTTTTCCACATTAATCTCATATTCACCGTACATGTGTTTTACTATTGTTATACTTATATCTCACTACTATTGTTTATGTTTCACCATTATTATGCTTATAATTTATTATGGCTACTTTCACGTTTCACCATAACTGCCTTAATTTTTCACCATAGTTGTTAAATTTTACTAATCTTAGTTGTGATGATTCCTAATAAAGATAAATTTTGATGTTTCATTATAGTCACATTCATGTTTCACTATTGTTTCCTTCATATTTCATCATATTTTACCATAGATAGTTATAATTTCTAAAAAAAATTAGCATGTTTTACTATTGATGTATTTATATTTTTACCATTTTTTCCTTTATGATCTATTTAGCACCAAATACAGGTTGAGTATGGGTTAGGGCATTTCATAAACTCTTCAAAATTATTTTTAAAAATAAATGGTTGGTTCTAGTAGGAACCAATCGATAGGTCACAATACTAATCGAATGGTTCAGTTTAATGAAAGGAATGAAATGGGATAAACTTAGACGGATCGGCAAGTGTAGCAAATCAATCGACTAGTTATTCCAAACTGATCGATTGGTTTGGCAACCAATCGATTGGTTAGACCAACAAGTCCATAGAATTCATTTTTATAGAAACATGTTTGTCTCTATTTAAACTCATTGACTAGTTTTGAGAAACCGATTAATTGGTTTAACCAACCAATCCATAGGTTTTACTCCTACAGATATCGGTTCGTCTATGTTTAAACATATTGACTAGCTTGACCAAACCAATCAAGTGGTTTGAGGAGACTGATCGATTAGTTTGAACAACCAGTCCATGGGTTTTATTCCTGTAAACCTCTTGCATCTTTTTTTTTTAAACATGACTGGTTCACCCAACTGATCAACTGGTTTAACCAACCAGTTCATGGGTTTTATCATTATAGAAACCTATTAGTCTAAGTTTAGACACATTGACTAGTTTTCCCAAACTGATCTACTAGTTCATAACCGATTAACTGATTTGAACAAACCAATTAACTGGTAAAATGAACATATCAACTGGTCTTACCATACCATATTACTATTTATATATGTTTTTTAGACCAACTATGCAATATGCATTATCAATAGATTGATTTGAATAAATTAGTTAACTAGTTTGCATAGTGGTAAATTCCACTTTTGGTCTAAACATAAATAGTTGACTGGTTTATACCACTAACCAGTTGGTCATACAACCGATCGACTGGTTTATCCATACCAATTGACTTGTAAGCATTAAATGTTGAGCTTTTTCCTATTATACGATACAACTATACAATGAGGGAAATCCTTATAAATAAGGTTACAAATACTTTTTTAGAACATTGATTATGCTGTTAATCTCTTACTGTAAAATTGTACAAATGCTCACTCAAAATTTACAAACTTTCATATTTTAAGATTTAAATATATATATAAACTCATATTCGATTTAGATTTGTTGATTTTAAAAACTATAAATATAGACCCATTAAAAATAAAGTGGATGTGAATCAGCTCTAAAATCCATTAACATCACTAGTTGCATCATAAAATTAGTGTAACCGGTTGTGTGGACCTATTTGAGTTTACTCAAATAATCATTTTTTAATTCCCCATTTTCAAAAATCCTAGTTATAAATCAATAGTTATGTGCATTAGTTATAATAATTATTTTATGATATTTTGCATTAAATATATTGTTAATATGTGTATTATTATTATGAAATATTATATAAAAAATTTAATTAGATTAAAATTTGTTAGAGGGTGCGTTATTAAATTATTTTAATCCTAATATATACCTTAACCGGTATCCATTATGTTGAGTAAATCTAATTTTTGTAACCAAATATTTTATCCTAGTTCCTCACCTAAATAATTACCTTAACCTATGCTAGATTTTCTTGGTCTTTTCCCATCCCTTCTCCGACGTAGAGCCTCTTACACCATTCCCTACACCATACCTCCCTCTCTCTCTCTCTCCCATGTTTTCCTCTCCTCATTTTGCTCCACATTCTCCCTCACACCATTGTCCATGATAACCCTTCTCCCTATCATTATCCTTCCCCCTTGTGTCATACTTTCATCCCCCTAGCATCCTTCTTTATTCCTTCTTCTCCCTAGCTCCTACAAGAAAAAAAAAGCCTTGTCAATTTGCCATTATCTCCCCTCTTCATCACCATTTTTGCTAGCAATGCACTCCATCATTGCCTACTTAGATTTAGCTACCTAAGCCAATCTCTCACCACCTTCACTAGATATCCCTACTGAAACCACCTTAACACCAATGCAAAGCCTCACAAAAACATACCCAACTCCCTTGTCCAACCTCACCGAACACCAACCACCACCTTTAGCCAAACTCATCAAAACTATGTCCTTCCCTTTCGGCCAAAACTGTCGCATCCCCATACCTTTCTACACCCACTCCCACCACACCTCTACTCCCTATTGCATCCACCACCATTGAATCCCTATAGCTCACAAAACACCCAACGTCTAATGCATGACCTCACTTTCGGTTAATAACACCAAACATTTCCCCTTAGCTTCAATATTTATGTCGTGGCTTCTGCCTTTGCTACACCTTTCCCTATCGTTTCTCCTCTTCTTACACCATCCATTCTTGATGTTCCTGCTCCTAGCACTGACCAAGGTCGTCTTTCCTCCTACTCTCCTTCTTGCCATACTTCCCCAACTCACCCTCCTATTATTGCGTGAGTTTTGTTTATCTTCCTTGCTGCTTTGCTTTAGCTGTTTAGTAATCCTTGAGTTTTTTTAGTAATTTTGAGTTATTATTGTGTAATATAAAATGCTAATACATGTGTTATTAGATGTTAAATTCTTAGGCAATTCTTGAGAATCTTGAAGAAGACTTTTTGTTTAAGCTTAGATTAGGTAAATCTAGTCACTCATAAGATGGTAGAATTTATGTGTGAACATGTTAGGATTGTTAAATTTATAATGTATGATATAGTTTTACATTCTCCAAGTATTATGACATGCATGATAAAATGGTAACATGTTAAATGAATGATACATACAATTGTTATATGTTAAGATATATGCATGAGTAATATGTTGTATGATTTACGTTTGCATGTCTAGGGTTTTATTATGATTTTTGTTCTTGTCAATTAATTATTTAAATTTTATGGTTAAAACCTCATGATTGCTAATTCATGGTAGTTAGGGATACAATGATTCGCATGGAAGCAAATACAAATGATTAGGGTTAGCTTATGATGATTTCTATTCACATGATCTAGGGTTAAAGATGTCTCCCTACATGTACCGTGATAATAAATTCCTTATTTAAATGTTGTACAATGGATTAAACATGTATGTGAGGGTTACATGATCAGGGTTTGGAGGGCTCAACCCTCTAAATGCATGAAAAGTAAAAAATATAGTTAATCGCCAAAATATAAAGATCACCTAAATGATAAAATATTGGGGAATAATTTCTTTTAGCCTTTTCATGACAAAATTCTTGTAACAATAAGGTTTAGTAAAAAAATGAATAAGATGGCGATGCTAGGGTTTTGAGGGGCATTTTAGTAATTTTTTCTTAATGTATCTTTTATGAATAATTAGATGCTAGGATGGCCTTAAACTTTTGATAGTTTGACCTTTGTGTTAACTTGGCTTGGTATAGACTAATGATATTAGAGTTGACATTTATAATTGGAAATAAAAGGGAAGAATGGTTGAGTATAGAAATAGAAATTGTTATGCAATATGTGACATCTGTGATTACTTCATAAATATTATTACTTAAAGTGAAATACCTTGAGTTGAAAATGGTTTCTTTCTAGGATTAGATATCCTAGAGATGAGGTATTATCCCTAATTTGTGTTTGGTTTGATGGTGTGTTGTTGTACCCCAGTAAGGCCCTATTCTACTCTATAGGTGACCTACAAACCTTATAGGAGATATCAAACTTAAGCACTAGGTGACCGAAGTTAGAGGATACTGTGTTGTCTTTGTGCACCCATATGATCAGGCATAATGCTGTTCCCCTAGGTTTGAAAGTAAGGGTATTGTGTCTCCTTCGGGTGCCAATATGACCGGGTATACATCAATGTTCCTGGGTTGATTGTATTCCCCTCAAGAAATTTAAAATAGAAGTACCAATTATGTAAGAAAACAAAAATAATTAATTTATATTTTTGGTTTGGTAGTCACCTCAATGCCCTACCTTGGTATTTTTTTTTAGATTTGTTGGTTTGGTATTCGCCTTAGTACCCTATGTTGGTATTAGGAATTGATTGGATGTGTTGATTCGGTAGTCACCTTAGTGCCCTATTTTAGTTTGGAATTGTTTCGCTAGTTGTCTTAGTGCCCTACCTTGGTGTTGGATTCTATTAAACTAACCAGCTATGTTTACTTTACCTTGAGACGATGTGAAATAAACTAGTATGTTTTACTTTTGAGCTTGAGATTTGATATCATACATACACACACACACACAATTATTGCATGTGGTTATGGTACATGCTTTGTGCTCAAGTATACCTTTCAGATTTTATGTGGCTATGTGCAATGTGGGGATGCTACCCTCTATGAGGTATTGTGATTTACTCAGTACTAGAAAGGCGTACTGACACAACTTTTGCAAATGACTATGTGAATGATATAAAGAGACTCCAAGCATACTATAGTGATAAGTAGGAGAGTCCTTGAGAAGAGATCCCAGTTTTAGAGTGGATTTTGGGTCTACGAGATAAGATAAACAAGTATTGTACATGCAGGTACTTGTTTTGATGTAATTGATTTTTCTTTAGACTCTTATGCCCTTGGGTGTTTTTGATTTCCATCATTGTACGAAGTATATTACCTACAACTTTTGTTTATTTAATGTCTTGTATTTCCGCTAATTTACTTAGGTTATAATTTGTTTTAGCCTTAAGACTTGAGATAAGAAAGGTGAGGGAACCAAACTTATACTAAGTGTAGCGGTAACACCTAGTAATTTGGTAATTAATACTTATGCAAAATAAAATTTTTAAATAGTAAAAATGAGGGTGTTACACATTTCCTATCCACTAGAAAGTTAAATGCATGCCTAGTAAAGTGGTCGAGATGTGCTGCAAAATTAAATAATATAAGTATAGCCATAGCTTTCAAAGGTGAACAAGATCTATGTCACTATGATCATAAAGGTTTAATATTTAGAATTCATCTCCCCTTTCAAAATAAAAAGTTATTGTTGTTGTTGTTGTTGTTATTATTATTATTATTATTATTATTATTATTATTATTATTATTATTATTATTATTATTATTATTGTTGTTGTTGTTGTTGTTGTTGTTATTGTTGTTGTTGTTATTATTTCTAATTAATATTATCTTGGCAAAAAAATGTTCAAAATAAAAAAAAATATATATATATACTATATTAATCTACTTGTACTCCACTTTTGACTCTTCCACCCTTTTCTTGTCCCCCTTTGCGTCTCATGCTGAGCTACTCAATTTTTAGAGTGACTAAAATTTTTAGTTGTTTAAGCTATTGATGTGGGAAAATTTTAGGTTCAATGAGCTCACTTTTTATTTTATTGAGCCATCCTTATAGAGTCACAGAGAGCATTCACAACAACGTGTCACAATGTAGTGAGTGACTTGCCCCAAGTATCTTGCGAATGAACCATACGAAGATGGGTGATCCTTTGGTGTCTGATAGTTGCTAATGTCAATATTATGTTTCAAGTATGACTCGGTATACATCCTATATATCTTTTAATACTATTATTGTAGGATATTGCGTATATTTTGCGTGGTGCTCTATTGTATTAGATGTTGGATGCTTGCTTTACTAGGAGCACTGGGGCCGAAACTATGAGCACTTGACAAGTGGTATCAAAGAAACTTATTGCTTGCATTAGTCAGCAAATATTTTGTCGTGTTATTGGGTGTACCCTGAGGGACTGGGGGTTGCCCATTAGTTTAAGGCACATAGGAGGACTACCAACTTTAAAGGAGTGGAGCCAAGGGGTCATGAGTGTCGCAGGGGTCCATTGACAAGGATTGTTGATGGATGTGGTTTGGTGTTGGATCCAGGCCATTGAAATGAGCTGTTGGGAGCTGCGTGATTAGCTGATCTCTGGAGAGTAGGGATAAGTCGTTGCGAGGATATCAGATATGTCGCAACAAGTTATATTAGTTATGGGATGTTGGTTGGATTTCAAGGCTTGTAGGACAATGTATGGTGTTTGTGTGGTGCTTTCCTAATATAGGGTGAGCATTGAATGAATGCCAGGGGGCAATGACTGAGACATAGGAAAATAATGTTGGGCCCCTCAACGGTGCAAATGATGGCGTTTGTAGTTTTAGGTGGGGAGATTATCATGGTCCATAACTTGCCCCAAACATTTGGCAACTTAGTTATGCATAGGGTTATTAATGAGTCGAGCCGGCTCGCAAGTATTTTAGTCTTGGCTCACTTATTTACCTAAACGAGTCTAAAAGTAAGGCTCAACCTTGGTTCGTTTATTAAATGAGCTAAGCTTGAACTTAAAAAATTTAGATTTGAACTTATTTATAGTGTAAAATCTTGTGAGCTTTGCTAGTTTACCATAAAAACTCATCAGCTAGCTTAGTTTGACTCGTTAAAGTCTTGATTCGTTTATAAACGGATCGAACTTGAGCTTTATTTTTAGGTTTATTTATTAAACAAACCGAATCTAAACCTACCATCAGTTCAGCTCAACTAGTTAACAATTCTAGTTATGTAAATATGGGTGTTACCTTATAGTTTGATTGTTGTTAATTTTAATATTATGTCTTCCATATGACTCAATATTTTTTCTATACATCTCTTAATGTAATTATTGATGGTTATTGTGCATATCCCATACGGTGATTGTCGTATTGGATATTAAATGTTAGCCTCGTCAGAACCGCCGTGAAACCCTTTAAGCACATGTCAAATAGCTATAAAAACAAAATAAAAAGTACTTTTTCGAGACTTTTGATATCAAATTTACTACAAAAAATTAATAATATAATAACAAAATATATAGCTCATCACAACCATCTAATAGTAATATATGTGCGCGTGTATGTATATATACATATATAATATTTTCTTTTTCCGTCTCTCCTCTTTCTCTCTCTTCCTCCTCCCTTGTCTTTTTCCTTGGGCCGGAGAAATTTCTTGACGTGTGGTACTCCAGCTCAATTTTTTTGTCTTTCATGCTTTTGTCGTGGACTCCAATCATACGTTAATAAGTTCAAAAATCATTATTGGGATCTTAGAGCTATACTACCTCATAATAATTAGCTTGTGAGTTAGTCACGGAATATTTGAATAAATGTGTTAAATAAGAAACAAAAAATTTAATGAGGTCTTCTGAGTCCCTCCAGCTGATTATACTTAAAAAATAAATTACTAGTATATATTTTATTCTCGTGTACAAGAAGATTTTGTATAGCAGATGAAATTGCTTAATGAAGTACACGATGTATGTAGTTTTTTAAAGTATTATAATATCTTTGTTTAATTGATAATTTATTATAAACTATAATAAATGCATACATAAATAAAAAATCCTTCAAATCATCAATAAAAGTTAAGCGTGAATAAAAGTAACGTACTAGTAGTCGGCCGAGGTCTGTCTCTATATTAGCCATCAGAGGGCTCAATAGTTTGTGATCAACTTGAATATTGCTTCGTTGAGATTAGTGGTTGAAATTGGAACCATCTACTAGTAGTCGGCCAAGGTCCCAGCCTCCAGCTATATAATATATATATATATATAGAGAGAGAGAGAGAGAGAGAGAGAGAAAACACAGAACAAACACAGGAAGCGAAAACCTGAAGAATGGCGGAGGCAGAGGAGAAGCCGGTGATGTTGGTGGCATTGGATGACAGCGAACACAGCTTTTACGCTCTGCAATGGGCACTGGAGCATTTCTTTACTCCTTATGTACCGAACTACCCCTTCAACCTTAGGCTAATCCACGCTAAACCTTTCCCTACCGCCGTTGTCGGACTCGCCGGATCTGGTAATTATACTTCATCTATCCATATATCTGAATTTTGATTCAGCAGTTTTATATTCAGATCCAACACAAATTTGAGCCGAGATTTCATTTAATAAACACCGACTAATTATATTGTAGTTAAGTTTTGTTCTACTATTTGTTTATTTATCTCGGGATTTTTGATATTGTAGTTCATTTTTAATTTTTTTTGGTTTATTTTTCTATATAAGCGATCCATAGGCTCTTTTTAATTATAAACTAATCAGTTTTATTTTTAAAGTGTCAAGGGAATACAAGATCCTTTGGAATAATTATTTGAACAAAATATTATATATTAAATTATGTAAAAATAAAATATATTAATATTTAGGTAGATTGTTTATGTATTTAAAAGATATAATTTGCCCCTTTTAAAATACGAATAAAATTTATTTAAGAAACAATTTGACCCTATCTATTATATTTAAATTTTAAGAGCCGACAAATATTATAAACAGATATTAATGTGAATCGGACGGATTCCTACCCATATCTACTTTATTGTCATCCCTGTCCATTATATGTTGCCAACCCCGCGGAGTGATGTTGTCCGAAAGTATAAGATTCCTTAATTATCTTATAAGTTGTCCGCGGGGAAATGTATGATCAATTCACTTTAAACCATGAACAGAAATAATACAAAAAATAAAAAAACATATAATTTTACGTGGTTCACCCAATGTGGGCTACGTCCACCGACGACGACGAACAAGGATAATTTTATTATGTATTAAAAAATACAAAAGATCCTCAATTAAATGGATGATTATAGATATATATCACTCTCAATTATTCTAACTCTGAAAATAAATAGTGAATAAAATAAGTGCCGGACTATGACAGTTATTGTGAGTTATAGTATAAGAGAGAGCAAGAAACTATATATAAATAGCCTTCAAAAGAAAATCTAAATAAATGGCTAATTGATGAAAAGTAAAAAACTTTTACTCACCAATAATTACGGTCAATAATATCAATTAATTTCAATACTACTAATTAATTTAGTAGCAGAGTCTTCGATTACTTTAATTTTATATTTAAGTATTCTATAACTACAAGTTTTAAACTATATATTAATAGTAATAAATATTATTAATTAATTTAATAATAGAATTTTTGTTATTTTAATTTTATATTAAAAACTTCGATCACCATAAAATCAACACATATATCGTATCGCATGAGACGTCGGAGATGATAGTTGACCTAAAATATATCTCATATCTCATGAGACATGGCAGGTGATGGTCGCGGTGAAACAGATTTATCACCGGTTTGATGGATTAGGGATTGTTGAAGACCGATACATAACGTGACTGGTTTTATTAGTTTATAGGTGGAATGGAATGGAACCGATTGGTTCCGGTCTGTTTTTAAAACTATGACCAGAACAGAACGACACGGCCTTTTGATCATCGTAAAGAAATTTCATCACGTGTCTTTTCTGAGTCACAATCGCTTTAAATGATAAACTTGTGATGTGACGACGTTTTCGGATTTCAGGCTTCAGGTGACGTTGCGCGCGCACTCTCTCTCTCTCTATTCCTCCCCTCCCAAGTCCCACCTCACATCTGCTATATTTATTTTAAAATTAAGGGTAAAAGGATAATTATATATAAGATAAATGGGTATCGATATGTATACGGGTATGGGAACGGATATGGATCATATCCAATGGGTATTTTTATCCATTTATCCATATCCATTTAAGTATCTGAAGGATAAAAGCCATCGTATTTTGGATAAAGTTTGCACCGTTTACATCGATAGATCCAACCTGACCCAACAAACTAACCTAAAATAATTCGAACTTGACCCGACTCGAATCCAAACTATATCAACCCAAACCCGATCCTATCCAATAAATTAACTTGGATCCGTAGTGACCCGAACTAGAACCCGACCCGAATAATAAGGAGACCTAAAATGACCCGACCCGACCTACAAACGACCTCAAATGAGAGTGACCCGTAAAAAATCCAATCTGAGAATGATTTAACCCTCTATAACCTAACCCGAACCTGACCCGTCCGACCCGATTGCCACCAATATATGTATGCATGTGTGTGTATGGAACTACCACTATTTATCAAAAGATTGCACATCACTTGGTGCTCTTTTCTTACATGGAAAACGGTGGAGAGTTGCTTTTTTAACCAACTCTTTACCTCTTAATTTCTACCATCAAGAATTAGATAGAAAGATTAAAGTTAGGCTTAATTACTAATATATTACTATGTAATATAAATTTTATGACCAACGACTTTAAATCTAATTTAATATGGATCACACCAACAATTAATATATATATTTAATAATAATAATAATAATAACTTTATAAAACTAAAATATATTAACATTCTCCTACTTGGTCTATATAAATTAGATTCTCAATATGGTCTTCTTATGTTAGTAGAAACTGTATGATGAAAATGATACATGAATCATGGCAACGAGCTTTCGACATTTCAAAAGTTATCCTTCACGTATCACAATGTACTAATTCCACAAATAACTTTAACTTTATGAATAAACCCAATGTTTATTTAATGTCATTTGCCGAATGTGCTATTTCTCGATAAACTATATGTATATAAATCAACTGAGAAACAAACACATGTTTGTTTTAAAACATCATTATATATCCTAATAATACAATCACATACAGGGTTTGATACCTATATTACACATGCGATCCTTAAACTTGTTTGGTAGCATGCCCTTTGTTAAAGGATCAGCTGACATACAATTATTGCTTGTGTGTACTAAGGCCACTTATCCTTTTGAGACACATTCCTTTATCTACAAGTACTAGATGTCTATATGCTTGGTATGTCTACTACTTTTGTTGTTTATTGAGATAAAGACAATAGTTAAATTATTGTACTTAAGCATCAACGATCTAGAAATGGAATCCACTATTCTAAAACCCAATATAAAATTTCTTAACCACACACCATATTTTTTGGCTTCAAATGATGAGATAAATTATAATTTCAATGTATAAGTGGCTATGTAATCCTGCTTTTTTATTTCCTAGGATATTCCTCCACTAGATAGTAGAAAAATGAATCTAGAAGTAGATTTGCGTAAACCTACACAACCATCAAAGTCGACATTTGAATATCCTAGTACTTCCAAATCCTCGACATGATGATACATGAGCATGTAGTCTTTAGTTCCCTTTAGATACCTCATAACTTTCTTCGCAGCTTTTCAGTGGTCAACTCTTGGATTACTATGGCAGTGTTCCAATACTGTAACGACACATGCAATTTAAGGTTTTGTGCAAACATGGGCATACGTAAGGCTTCTAACTACAGAAGCATATGGGATGTTCTTTTTCCAATCTCTCCCTATAAGTCATTCTTAGGCCACTAACTTAACTGTAATATGTCACCCTTGACAATAGGAGCCACACTTGGTGTACAATCTACCATCATGTATCTTTTTAATACCTTATTGATATATGCTTTTTGAGATAATCCTAATATCCCTCGGGGATCTATCTTGATGATTATTAACGCAAATGATATAAGATGCATCACCCATATTCTTCATATCAAATGTTTTAGAAAAAAAATTATTTCACCTCATATAGCATCCCTATATCATTGCATGCAAGTAGAATGTTATCTACATATAAAACCAAGAAACAAACATTAATCCAACTAACCTTGATGTATATACACTAATCCATGTCATTCTCTGCAAATCCAAATGAAGAAATGAGACCTTAAAACTTTAGATACCATTGTTAAAAGGCTTGTTTCAATTCATATATGGCTTTCTTAAGCTTGCACACAAGATTATTGTCTTCATGAGAGGAGAGCCCTTCAGATTGTTTCATGTATACTTCTTCCTCAGGCTCACCATTTAAAAGTTTTGTTTTCATATCCATATGTTGTGCTCAAAATCAAAATGAGCTTCTAATGCCATAACTATACATAAGGAATCCTTAGTGGACACAAGAGAGAAAGTATCCTTGTAGTTTCTTCCTCTTTTTGAGTTAACCCCTTAGCAACAAGTTGGGCCTTGTACCTATCAATGTTTTCTGATGTGTCACTCTTGGTCTTAACGAATCACTTATAACCAAAAGGCTTAACTCCATCAAGTAATAGTACAAGGTTCCAAAATTCATTAGCCTTCATGGAATTCATCTCTTTCTATTGTGGAATTATGTAGATTAAATGGATTCAATCCAAAATTAGAATGAAGAAGATGATATAAAAAATTGATGATTCAATCAAAAAACATAATAATTAAGGGAAAAACATAGATCTTTGGTCGTTCTCTTGTATAATTACAGGATGCTTAAACAAATCAATCAATAAATTACACAAATCTACAATTCTCTTTTAATAGAAAATTATACAAAGAAGAAGAAAAAGTTCAGTAGCATAATTTGACGGCTAGAGTTTTCTTATATTTCTTTTATACTAGAAAAAAAATCATACGAGCCAAATCAACATGTTCGTAAATTCACTAAAAAAACATGGTCCGTGTTTAGGAAACACGACATCCCGTGTGAACGTCTGTACTTTTAAATTTTTGCCAAAAAACACATCAAACTATTCTATGACAAAACACACTCTATGTTAATAAACACATGACCCTCATATTTCTCATATAACCCACATATTTACCCCAAACTTCTCCACTGCCTGCATGAACCAACACAATCTTATGTTTTACATCAAATATCAAGTCAAAGCTTACAATTCTTCACCTTGACATAATATTTGTGACATATGACATGTCAATACCTCTATGAAAAACCCTTGGCCAAAAAAGGGCTTCATGGCCTACAAACACCAATTAAGTCCGAGAAACACTTGTAATTACCTATGGATTGTGGCTTCATTAGTATATCAACCAAATTATCCAAAGTACCCACTTTCTCCATCACAACTTGTAATAACAATACCTCGAATAAAGTGATGCCTAATTTCAATGTACTTTGTTTGATGATGGAAAGAATTCATATTCTTCACTAAACAGATAGCACTGTAGCTATCATCTCAAATGACCGGAACACCATGATCAAACCCCAACTCATGCACTGAACCTTTGTCATAGCCTTATACTTTGTGTTAGTAGTGGAAAAAATCATCACATCTAGCAAGGAGAATCTCCAACTTATAGATGATCCACTAAGACAAAAAAAATATATCCATTGGTGGATCTTCTTTTATCAAGGTATCCACTATAATTAGAGTCCACGACCCTAGCTAACGAATTAATTGATCTCCGTTACTCTATACATGTTGACACTGCACCCTTCAAGTACCTCAAAATACACTTCACTGCTTGCCAGTGAGCATTCTTTGGATTCGATATATATAGACTCACCACACTAACAACTTGAGCGATATTAGGCCGAGTACACACCATAACATAAATGATGTAACCAACAACATTCAAATATAGAACAATATTCATGAAATCCTCTTCCTCTTTAGATTTGAGACAATCTAGAGTTGATAATCTAAAGTAAGTAGCCAATGGAGTGTTGTTGGCATCCATCATATGAAACCTCTCCAACACCTTGTTCACATAGGACTCTTGTGACTAGAACAAAAGCTTCATCTCAAGTTCTCTTATGAACTCCATGCTAAGAATCATCTTTGTAGCTCTAATCTTTTTCATCTCAAGCTCACTCTTCATCATTGCCTGTACCTTATCAACATCAAACATATCTTTTGTTGCAACAAGCATGTCATCAACAGATAAAAAAAGATACACAAGAGAGCCTCCATCCATCTCCTTCAAGGACACACATCCATCATACTCACTCCTAAAGAAACCATGCTCAAGCATAAATTGATGAAACCATTTATACTATTGTCTAGGAGATTGATTCATACCATACAATGACCTCTTCAATAGGCACACATGATTATGCATCCCCACAAAAAAAAAATTCATCAACTTGTCATATGTAAATCTCCTCTTCAATATCACCATGAAAGATACAGTGTTAACATCCAACTACTCGAACTCTAGATCATGCATAGCCGCATGCGCAAGCAAATTACAAATAGAAGTATTTATAACCACATGAGAAAATACCTCATTATAGTTTATGCCTGAAATCTGACTGAATCCACGTGTAACTAAATGAGCCTTATATGCTGGTTATAATCAATCACTGTCACTGTCACTCTAGGTTATAGTAGCATCATCCTTCATACCAGATGTCTTAGCATTAGGCTTCCTATTAGGACAAAACTTCCTAACATGACCCTTCTTGTGACACCCATAGCATGTCACATTCTTCTACCAATTTTTTGACTTAGATCTAGACTTCTTACGATCACCAGACCCTCGTTCATGTGTCCATCCCCTAGCTATCAATCCCTCACTATGAAAGTCCCCAAAATTACTAGTGCTAGTCAATTAACTATCAATCAACTATCATTGCAGCAAGATGGAGTTCATATCCTCAAGGACTAACTCATTCTTACCATACAACGTAAACTCTAAAAAGTGTTTTAAAATTAGTAGGAAAATAACATAATAGCATAATGGCCAAATCTTCTTCATCTTATTTGACTTCTATGTTATGTAAATCCATCATAGCATAATCAAATTTATCAAGATGAGATTTCAAAGACTGGCCCTCACCTAATTTTAGGTCAAGAAGCCGATTTTTAATAGTAGCCGATTTACTAATGACTTTGTCATGTACAATGACTTAAGCTTCAACCACAATGAATTCGCTATTGATTCTTTTGTCACCTCCCACAATACCTCCTTTGATAATCACATTTTTATGGTATAGAGGGCCTTCAGATCTACTTCTTCAAATCTCATATTCATCATTGAATTAGGCTTGTTTGAATGACCGGATAATGCCTCTTCCAACCCGTTCTGAACTAGAATTGTATCATCTTTAATTTCTATAATCTAAAATTGACATATCGATTGAAATTTTCAATAACAAATCTTGTACCCATCCTGATTACCAAATATCTTCAACAACCATAGCTTTGATATCAAATTATTATGGAGTTTCGTGGATTAATGGGATTCAAACTAAAATTGGAATTAATAAGATAATGAACAATTGATGATTCAATCACAAAACATAACAATTAAGGAAAAAATAGAGATCTTTATTCATGTTCTTATATAATTATAAGATGATTAAACAAATCAATCAATTAATTATACAAATTTATAATTTTATTTTAATGGAGAAGAAGAAGAAATTGGGTCTCATGACTTGATTGCTAGGGTTTTTTTTAAATCTCTTTTATACTAGAAAAGCCTTATAGGGCAAAACAACATGTTCGTAAAGTCACTAAAAAACACAGTTCGTGTTTATGAAACATGAGGCCCCATGTGAATTTCCTTATTCTCGACTTTTTTTACCCAAAATACATCATAATATTTTGCGAGAAAATGCTATCCATGTTAATAAACCCGGGACCCCCATGTTTCTTACAAAACCCACATATTAACCCCAAATTTCTCCACCACTTGTATGAACCAACGTAATGTTATGTTGTGCATTAAATACCTAGTAAAAACTCACACTTTCTTTCTAGCATTAGACCGTAACTTAGATTTCAAACTACTCATGGCATATGAAAAGGTTTTGAGATTATCAATAGCAAAAATATCATAGTCAGACTCTTGTAAGTACACATAATAGTCACTAGGTATATTTGACCTTCTTTCTTTAGTAGATCTTCTTAAACCTGGGCCAACATCCTCTAGAGGAGCTTACTCAATAGTTGGTTGTCAATAACTTTAGAAAGTTCCTAAACAAGATGATTTATTAGATTTACGTCAGCATCATGTGGAGCCTCATTGACTTATTGTTCAACCAAGAGTGGAATTAAAAATGCATGACAAATAAAATTCACTCTATCACATAAAGTGGAAGCTTCTTATATTGAATGAGTAGGTTCACAAACTAGATTTATGATTTTATCACTCACACTAATTAAGTCATGTTCAAAAAATTTTGCATTTCTTAACTCCAAACATCTAGTGCTATGTGATGGATAATATAACCTATAACCCTTAGGCGTTTAAGCATATCCAAAAAATACCCACTAATTATCCTTGAATCAAACTTCCTTTCTTGTGGATTATAAATTCTAACTTCAAACGAACATCCCTAAACTTGCATATGCTTTAAACTTGGCTTCCAACCCTTAAAAATCTCAAATCGCATCTTAGCTGCCACTTTAGTTGGAACTTAGTTTAAAATATATACCCCATCTTAAGTGCTTCATTCTATAAAAATATAAGAAGATTAGAGTTTATAAGCATACTCTGCACCATATCTAACAAAGTTTGGTCTCTTCTTTCAGCTACGCCATTTTGGATATGTGAACCAAGCATAATATATTAGGAAACTATCCCATTATCTTGAAAAAACTTTGGAAATGGACTAGGTGCTTGTCCATCCTCAATGTTCCTCCCACATTGCTCTCCATCTCCATAAGACTTTATGATTTTAATTTTCTTATCACATTATTTCTCTACCTCAACTTTGAATACTTTAAAATCATCTAACGCCTCATACTTATTGTTAACCAAGTAGATATACATGTATCGTGAGTAGTTATCAATGAATGAAATAAAGTATTTCTGATTGTGTGAGTTCATATTAGGAATACATATGTTGACATGCATAATGTCAATTAGTTGATAACTTCTATTTCCACCTTTCTTAGACTTGTTTTTTTGTTTGTTTGCCCTTTATATAGTTTATACAAGTGCTAAAGTTTATTCAATCTAGAGTGGCAAGTAGTACATCATTTACCAATCTCCTTATTCTCTCAATGGAGATGTGACTTAATTTTTTGTGCCAAAACATTGACGAGTCGTCATTCATAATACATTTTTTTGAACCAATGTTTAAATTCATTACAACATTTGAATCATTATACATCAAATCAATAGAGTAAAGACCTTCAGATAGTGCACTATACCCAACACAATTTGTCTCATAAAACAAAGTAACTAAATTTTCTTTGAAAAGTATCTAAACGACACAAGTCTTAAAATAGAAATTAACTCTATACTAAAACTTGGAACATAAAAATTCCTTTATACCAATAATATATGACCACAAGAGAGAACTAGCTTACATGAGCCTATTCTATGAAGAACTAAATATATCTTGCTATCAGTAAAGGTACTTTGTTCATTACCCACTGATTCCCTCATCTTTGCCATAACCTATAAGGAATTTCAAACATGTATTCTAGAACTAGAATTAATCCATCAAGTTTTATGATTTTTACATATTAGATGAGATTAAAAACATGCCAAAGAGATTACATTAACTTTCTTCACAAGCTAAGATTTGTATTGAGCATAATCCTTTTTCACATGTCCCTTTATATATATAGATGAAACAGTTATATTATATCTTTATCTCACCCTAGAGTGGTACTTTACATTTATCTTTTTAGCTTGTTATATTATTTCTTTCTTTATCCTTGGTTGTCGTCATAATATTCTCTCCATGGTCCATCAAAAGTTGTTTATCCTCTTACACACACATGGTCATCAATTTATTGATTGACCATTTATCCCTTTATGTGTGGTAGGTGACTATGAATGGTGTGTATTCCTTTGCAAGCATATTCAAGAT
Organism: Tamarix austromongolica; assembly: GCA_039764185.1. Classification (NCBI taxonomy): domain Eukaryota; kingdom Viridiplantae; phylum Streptophyta; class Magnoliopsida; order Caryophyllales; family Tamaricaceae; genus Tamarix; species Tamarix austromongolica. The sequence continues at coordinate 27,524,944 of CM077817.1, forward strand.
GAAGTAAACCAGGAATGCATCATACATGTCAACATCTAGAAACTTGAGTTGCGTTATTAACTCCCTCATCTTCATAATATGTTAATGCACACCCTTGATAGTGGTGAGCTTCATGGGTGAAAAATTCATCTTCAATGTACTAACTAAGGCCTTGTATGAATGGATGAATTATTCATTGATGGCCCTTAGAAATTCATTGACATCTTGATGATGATCAACTCAGCCTCTAATGGAAGAATACATCTTAGTCTTTATGTACATGTAGCTTATGCAATTGGCTTTCACCCATCGCTCATGTGTGGCCTTTTCATTATTAGTGCTTTCTTTAGTTATCACATACTTTCGAGACTCAATAGCGTCATCCATGTCATAGTAGCTAAGCTTTAAGAGAATTGTCTACTTCCAAACTTTATAGTTGTCCCGTTTCAACTCAGAGACCTCAATGTTAAGATCAGACATTGAATATAAAATAGTTTGGTACAAAATTTAAACATACATATATAATCATGATCAATTTGAAGCTAAAACACTTATATACATGCTCTACCAGTGTATATCATGTCAAAACACAACTAGAATAGATCAAAATACATTGAAACTACCCATGGGCTAATTATTTAATTCAAATAGACTTATGCATCTCAATATTAAAACTATTAAGTAATCCCATAACCTTCAATCATTGTGGGTAAATTGAAAATAATGACTTGATATTCTAATCTAATGTACTTTACATATGCTAATGAATGGTTCTATAGGACTACACCTATTATATATGCTTGATACATCACAACTAGTATCATGTAATCTAGATGTGATCAAGGAAACAAATAAATACATGATTGTTTATGATTAGGATTGTTGTGACTAAGTCATAATCACTTTAATCATGATAATCATACATGATACATGCTGTATGTAATAAAAAATTCTCCAAACATGGCCTTAATATACATGAGAACTTAACCATAAGATAAAGTATAACATTCAAATGGAAAGCCCATCAACACGACCATGTTGAAAAAAATACGGGGCTCCCATGTTAATAAAACACACTCATATTTTTGTTAATTCCAAGGATTTCCTAGAGTTTGAGAAAAAACATAACCCCCCCGATGTTTTTTCATCGGATAACAACGTTGAGACTTCAAAATAAAACATGTCTCTCCCGTGTGAAGAAACACAAACTGTGTTTCCTCTTAGTGAATAATAGTTATGCTATTTTGTGAAACACGATCATACTAAATATAAAGATATTAAAAGTAAATATTACTTAAAACCAATTCAGTCAAAATAAAGGACAATAAGGCTCTGATACCAAATGTTAGATGGAATTTAATGGTATAAATTATAATCAATAATTTATACATATAATTTATGCACAATCCAATAACAAATGTGTAAAACCCTAACACACAATACAAGCATTCAATATGTGTAATTTAATTATATAACACTCATTAACGATCATTAGAGACATACCTCTAGCCATTGAGAAAATATATTTCACCAAAATCCCAATGGATAATTAATCGGAACACAATTTTTTGGTTTCACTCCGTCTTTCCTTTATCTCAATGGTACGTGTTTCTTACAAGGAACGGGAATATGGACCTAATTTTTTCTTTCTTCTTCTTCTTTGATTTCACACATAAATTTCATAAAAATAGAAGAAGGAAAACTAGCCTCTATTTATCCTCTTCTATGCACGTATGTATATATGTGTGTGTGGAACTCTACTATTCATTAGAAAATTGCACAACATGTGGTGCTCTTTTCTTATGTGCAAAAAGGTGGGGAGTTTGTTATTTTAACCAACTCTTTACTTTTTCTCTTAATTTAAAAATTAAAAAATTTAGATAGTTAATTAAATAATTAATTTAATTATCTCCTTTATTTCTTCATCACATGGCACACATGTTTGCATCCATACTTAATTCTAATTCAACCATCAATAATTAGATAGAGAGATTACGATTAGGTTTAATTACTAAAATATTACCATGTAATATAAATTTTATGGCCAAAGTCTTTTTTATCAATGTTAATATGGACCACATTATATATATATATATATATATATATATATATATATAAAGTAATAATAATAATAATAATAATAATAATAATAATAATGAGAATAAAACACTTTATTTAAAATAATAATAACAATAATTTTATAAAACTAAAATATATTAGCATAACATACTAGAAACCCCACTGGCACGCCTTTGTCAGACTATGAACAATTTTCTACGGTTGAGGCTCTACTATAGTAAAAAACATAACCAACATTAGTTGCAAAAATATTAATCACCATTTGCCTGCCTAATGCTGCGTGACACCGCCCACACAAATAAAATCTAGATTTAATGTTGCACAACTATTGTAGAGCCTAGTTCTAATATCAATGGAGTAATGATGAATGAATCAACTTTAATTGAATAAGAAGTTTGATCTACTATCTAATTCTTGCATTAACGTCGATTTATCTATAGCTTTTATTGCAGGGGATGTTTTGCCTGTTGTGGACACAGATCTAAAGAATATAGCTTCTTGTGTCATTGAAAATGCTCAACAATTGTGTGTTTCCAAAGGGATTAACAACGTTGTGGCAGAAGTTGTTGAAGGCGATGCTAGAAATGTGCTATGTGAAGTTGTTGAACATTGCCATGTTACCATGTTAGTTCTTGGAAGTCATGGTTATGGTGCCATAAAAAGGTAACTATGAAATTAGTTATTAGTAATACTAATAGTATGGTTCTAATAATTTTTTTTTTGTCATTTCATTAGGTTGTGATTGTTTCATTAACTTATTTGTGTATCCATTATTGTGTAGGGCTGTCCTGGGTAGTGTGAGTGACTATTGTGCACATCATGCTCATTGCTCTGTCATGATTGTCAAGAATCCCAAGACTAAAGAATGAAACCTTTATCCAATACTGTTCTCTTACTTTTGCTCTTGAATATGTAAGTCTATGCAATTAAGTAGCAAGATAAAGCAATGTAGCCACTAGAAGGCCGAATTATCATGCACGTAGTTAATATATTTAATCTCTTATTTTTATGTTTTGTCATGTAGTAGTATAGTATTCAATTTTAAAAGGCATTATTATTAATGTTACCCACCCTCCTATTTTAGGTATGTAAAATGTTGAGACAAATATGGTTATTTTTTTTAATAATTGTGATTGCATAGTATTAATGTTTTTGTTTTAAGTTTTTACTTTACTAGGGTCCATTATAAGTATTCAATGGATTGGATAAGCCATGTGTATATAACCAACTCACCCAGTCCTAACCTAACATTGCCTTGCCCTGACCCAATTTTGCCTAGGCCTATCCCAGTTTAGCCCCACTTCCTTTGGACCCTCCTTGACCTAACCTCGACTCTACCATAGCCCAAAATGTTTTTCTTGGGCACCATCTTAACCCAAGTCTAACAAAATCACCACACATCCCAACTTGACATCACTCAAGCCCGACTTGCCTCTATTCGATTCTTCCCTAGCCTATCTCAACCTAACCCTACTTGAGCCCACTATATTTTAACCCAATATCTTGGGCCCACCCAAGTATTGAATTTTCCAAGCCCACTTGACACAACCAAACTCCTCTAGGCTTACTCCACATCGATCCATCCCATCCCAATCTAACTCCTCTTGGACCATTCAAGGCTTGGTTGTCTTGGTTGGATGTTGTTCTAATGGTAATATTGATGTGAGGTAGTATGTGTATATTAAAAACTAGAAAAGATGGAGGTAATGGTGAATAAAAAAAAGGGATGAGAGTTGTGTTGGTGAGTCAAAGAAAGAGAAAAAGAAGAATGGTAGTTTTGGTTGGTTTGGCAGTATGTGTAGTTCGTGGATTATGATGGGTTAGGTTGAAAACAATTACTTATTTAATCTAACACGACGTGAATTAGACCATTAGTTGTATATGTTACATGTATTAAGGTATTAGGGGTTGTGTTAAACCATAGATACCTATTTTAACACCCCCTAACTATGGTATCTAACTTCTTTATGTGAAATGTGATAATAGTATATTTGATTCCTACTTTGTTTTGGCTTGTGTTCACCTATTGTGCACTTATGTTAAAACATTTTACATGGTGGTGATATTTAGTAAAGTAATATAAGGGGATTGAAATTTATATAACCATAGTCCCAATAAATCATTATCATCCTTGTCTTACCGCATTCGAAGTAGCATTGGGCTCATCATAAGAAGGTTTCCCTATTTCTATGTGGCATAATGTTCCTATTACCTTCATTTTCTCGGTGACCTATAGCCTTATACAATGGCTTTTATAGTTCTTGTGGCTGAAACAACCTTGTAGTAAAGTGGCATCCAATTCACGTCACTGAGCTCAATAGTATAGGTGTTGTTCTTTACTTTTTTCTCGTCTCATGGTCATATAAGCGGCATTCCCCGCTCTTATATCTTCTTAAAATTATCTTCAGTATCTTGGCCCTAAGATCCTCTAATATTTCTTCATTATATTTTCTGTGTGACTCATTTGTCTCATTCTCCATTGCTTCAAGCATGCTGCATTGTTATCTAGATCCAACTTGAGATGTTCCAGGTGACTCTAGTTGAGACATGGATCCTCACCAGACTTCTACGTCATTGGGGCATCCTATTTTCTATCAAATTGAAACTTGAAAGGGAGGGTTAGTGTGATGGGGATGTTTAAGAGGATGACTCGCCATAATTATTACTGATGTGAGTCAAAGATCCACCTATTATAAATAATATAATAACAAAACATATAGCTCATCACAACCATCTGATAGTAATATATGTGTGTGTCAATATATATATATATAATATATTTTTTCCCTCTCTCCTCTTTCTTTCTCTTCCTCCTCCCTTGTCTTTTTTCTCGGGCCGGAGCAATTTCTTGACGTGTGGTACTCCAGCTCAATTTTTTTTGTCTTTCAAACTTTTGTTGTAATAAGTTCAAAAATCATTATTGGGATCTTAGAGCTATACTACCTCATAATAATTAGCTTGTGAGTTAGTCACGGAATATTTGAATAAATGTGTTAAATAAGAAACATATTATTTAATGAGGACTTTTGAGTATCTCCAACTAAATTGATTATACTGAAAAAAAAAATACTAATATATATTTTATTCTCGTGTACAAGAAGATTTTGTATGGTAGATGAAATTGCTTAATGAAGTACACGATGTATGTAGATTTTTAAAGTATTATAATATCTTTATTTAATTGATAATTTTTTTATAAACTATAATAAATACATTAAAAAAAAATACTTCAAACCACCAATTAAACTGAAGCGCGAATAAAGTAACGTACGCCTTTATATTAGCCATTAAAGGGCTCAATAGTTTGTGATCAACTTGAGTATTGCTTCGTTGAGATTAGTGGTTGAAATTGGAACCATCTACTATTAGTCGGCCAAGGTACCAGCCTCCAGCTACAAATATATATATATATATATATATATATATATATAGATAGATAGAGAGAGAGAGAGAGAGAGAGAGAGAGAGAGAGAGGGAGGGAGAGAGAGAGAACACAGAACAAACAAAGGAAGCAAAAACCTGAAGAATGGCGGAGGCAGAGAAGAAGCCGGTGATGTTGGTGGCAGTGGATGATAGCGAACACAGCTTCTACGCTCTGCAATGGGCACTGGAGCGTTTCTTTACTCCTTATGTACCGAACTACCCCTTCAACCTTAGGCTAATCCACGCTAAACCTTTCCCTACCGCCGTTGTCGGACTCGCCGGATCTGGTAATTATACTTCATCTATCCATATATCTGAATTTTGATTCAGCACTTTTATATTCAGATCCAGCACAAATTTGTGCTGAGATTTCATTTAATAAACACCGACTAATTATATTATAGTTAAGTTTTGTTCTACTATTTCTTTATTTATCTCGGGATTTTTGATATTGTAGTTCACTTTTAATTTTTTTGGGTTTATTTTTCTATATAAGCGATCCATAGGCTCTTTTTAGTTATAAACTAATCAGTTTTATTTTTAAAGTGTCAAGGGAATACAAGATCCTTTGGAAGATTTATTTGAACAAAAGATTATATATTAAACTATGTAAAAATAAAATATATTAATATTTAGGTAAATTGTTTATGTATTTAAAAGATATAATTTGACCCTTTTAAAATACGAATAAGATTTATTTAAGAAATAATTTGACCCCATCCATTAGATTTAAATTTTAAGATCCGACAAATGTTATAAACAGATATTAATGTGAATTGGACGGATTCCTACCCATATCTACTTTATTGTCATCCCTGTCCACTATATGATGCCAACCCCGCGGAGTGATGTTGTCCGAAACTAGGACTATCATTCAATTGTTAGACGAAAATTAATGGGATTATTTATAATTAATAATTAGTGCATACAATTGATGCACAATTCAATAATAAACATGTCTAAATTCTAACACACTATGAGCATTTAATATGCAAAATTTAACAATATAATATTTATTAAGGATCGTTAGAGACCTACCTTCAATTGCTGATAAAATTAATTTTACCAAAATTATAATTGATAATTAACAAGAACGTAATTTATCGATATCACTCCCTATTTTCTTAAACTCTGTGGTGTATGTTTCTTACAATAAATAAGAATATGAACCTTCATTATCTTTCTTCTTATTGTTTGATTTCTCACAAAAGTCTTATAGAGATGGAAGAAGAAAAACTAGCCTCTCTTTATCCTATTCTATGTATGTATGTAGAGCTAATAAAAGTTGATCTGATCCACACGAAATTCGATAAATTCATCAACCCGATTTGACCCAACTCCAACCTGTAATAAGATATCAACCCAACCCGTTATCAACCTGACCTGCCACCAACCCAACCTGCTATCAACTCGACCTGACCTGACTCGATAAAACCGAATTTGATATCAATCAAGTATAAAAAAAATACACATATCTTATTATTCATTTAAAATTTTTAAAAAATATTATTATTTAAATTTTATTTATTTTTCTTACTTTTATTATGAATTTACATATTCACCAATGATATTCTAATTTTACCGATTTTTCATGTAAAAAACACAATATTATAAATCTATAATAATTATAAAAAAATAGTAATTAATAACATATTATTTGTCATATACTTACATGAAGTTAAACTTAATACTTACTTACGAGGTTAATAATTTAGATTAATTTTGGTGGTCAATGTCCAATTCGACCCAAATCTAAAGTAATTCGATCTAGGATTAGCAACCCGATTCGTCAAAACGTAAAAAGATATGATTAGTTAAATTAATTCAAACTTGACCCGTTAAATTAACTCGAACACGAAATCACCAAAATACAAGCTTTCTCAATCCAATCCTAATCCGAAAGGGATATAAACAGGGTGGGTACGCCATACTCATATCTATATCCGTATTCATACCCGTACCTAAATTCGTACCCATATCTGAACGGGTATCCACTTACATATCCATATCCATATCTGTCGGATATATGTTACCTGACGTATAATCCATTCACCCGTTAATAGATATTATCCAACGAATAAATCCATTTAGAGTTAAGCCAAATGACAATTTTAACCTTAATTTATGCTATATTTATTTTAAAATTAAGGGTAAAAGGATAATTATATATAAGATAAATGAGTATCGATATGTATACGGGTATGGGAACGGATATGGATCATATCCAATGGGTATTTTTATCCATTTATCCATATCCGTTTAAGTATCTGAAGGATAAAAGACATTGTGTTTTGGATAAAATCTGCAACGTTTACATCGATAGATCCAACCTGACCCAACAAGCTAACCCAAAATAATTCGAACTCGACCCGACTTGAATCCAAACTATATCAACCCAAACCCGACCCTATCCAATAAATTAACCAGGATCTGTAGTGACCCGAACTTGAACCCGACCCTAACAATAAAGAGACCTAAAGTGACCTAACCCGACCTACAAACGACCTCAAATGAGAGTGACCCGTAAACAACCCAATCTGAGAACGATCTAACCCTCTATAACCTAACCCGAACCTGACCCGTCCGACTCGATTACCACCTATATATGTATGCATGTGTGTGTATGGAACTGCCACTATTTATCAAAAGATTGCACATCACTTGGTGCTCTTTTCTTACATGGAAAAAGGTGGAGAGTTGGTTATTTTAACCAACTCTTTACCTCTTAATTTCTAAATATTTTTTATTTTTATTTTCTCATCACATACATATGCTTGCATATACTTTACTCTTATTATACCATCAAGAATTAGATAGAAAGATTAAAATTAGGCTTAATTACTAATATATTACTATGTAATATAAATTTTATGACCAACGGCTTTAAATCTAATTTAATATGGATCACACCAACAATTAATATATATATATATATAAATTTATTTAACAATAATTATAACAATAACTTTATAAAACTAAAATATATTAACATTCTCCTACTTGATCTATATAAATTAGATTCTCAATATGGTCTTCTTATGTTAGTAGAAACTGTATGATAAAAATGATACATGAATTATGGTGACGAGCTTTCGACATTTCAAAAGTTATCCTTCACGTATCACAATGTATTAATTCTATACATAACTTTAACTTTATGAATAAACCCAATGTTTATTTAATGTCATTTGCCGAATGTGCTATTTCCGATAAACCATATGTATATAAATCAACTGAGAAACAAACACATGTTTGTTTAAAAACATCATTATATATCCTAACAATACAATCGCATAGAGGGTCTGTCACCTATATTACACATGTGATCCTTATACTTGTTTGGTAGCATGCCCTTTGTTATAGGATCAGCTAACGTACAATTAGTGCTTGTGTGTACTAAGGCCACTTATCCTTTTGAGACACATTCCTTTATCTACAAATACTTGATGTCTATACGGTATGTCTACTACTTTTGTTGTTTATTGAGATAAATACAACAGTTAAATTATTGTACTTAAGCATCAATGGTCTAGAAATGGAATCCACTATTCTAAAACCCAATATAAAATTTCTTAACAACACACCATGTTTTGCGGCTTCAAAGGATAAGATAAATTATAATTTCAATGTAGAAGTGGCTATGTAATTTTGCTTTTTTATTTCCTAGGATATTCCTCCACTAGATAGTAGAAAAATGAATCTAGAAGTAGATTTGCGTAAACCTACACAACCATCAAAGTCGACATTTGACTATCCTAGTACTTCCAAATCCTCGACTTGATGATACATGTGCATGTAGTCCTTAGTTCCCTTTAGATACCTCATAACTTTTTTCGCAGCTTTTCAGTGGTCAACTCTTGGATTACTATGGTAGCATCCTAATACTGTAACGATACATGCAATTTAAGGTTTTATGCAAACATGGGCATACGTAAGGCTTCCAACTGCAGAAGCATATGATATGTTCTTCATCCAATCTCTCCCTCTAAATCATTCTTAGGCCACTAACTTAACTGTAATATATCACCCTTGACAATAGGAGCCACACTTGGTGTACAATCTATCACCATGTATCTTTTTAATACCATATTGATATATGTTTCTTGAGATAATCCTAATATTCCTCGGGGATCTATCTTGATGATTATTAATGCAAATGATATAAGATGCATCACCCATATTCTTCATATCAAATATTTTAGAAAAAAAAAATATTTCACCTCATATAGCATCCCTATATCATTGCATACAAGTAGACTGTTATCTACATATAAAACCAAGAAACAAACCTTAATCCAACTGACCCTGATGTATATACACTAATCCATGGTATTCTCTTCAAATATAAATGAAGAAATGAGACCTTAAAACTTTAGATACCATTGTCAAAAGGCTTGTTTTAATTCATATATGGCTTTCTTAAGCTTGCACACAAGATTATTGTCTTCATGAGAGGAGAGCCCTTCAAATTTTTTCATGTATACTTCTTCCTCAAGCTCACCATTTAAAAGTTTTGTTTTTATATCCATATATTGTGCTCAAAATCAAAATAAGCTTCTAATGCCATAACTATGCATAAGGAATCTTTAGTGGACATAAGATAAAAAGTATCCTTGTAGTTTCTTCCTCTTTTTGAGTGAACCCCTTAGCAACTAGTTGGGACTTGTACCTATCAATATTTTTTGATGTGTCATTCTTGGTCTTAAAGACTCACTTATAACAAATAAGCTTAGCCACATCAAGTAACAGTACAAGGTTCCAAAATTCATTAGCCTTCATGGAATTCATCTCTTTCTATTAGGGAATTATGTAGATTAAATGGATCTAATCCAAAATTAGAATGAAGAAGATGATAACAAAAATTAATGATTCAATCAAAAGGGAAAAACAGAGATCTTTAGTCGTTCTCTTGTATAATTACAGGATGCTCAAACAAATCAATCAATGAATTACACAAACCAACAATTCTCTTTTAATAGACAATTATACAGAGAAGAAGAAAAAGTTGAGTAGCACAATTTGATGGCTAGATTTTTCTCATATTTCTTTTATACTAGAAAAAATCATACGAGGCAAATCAACATGTTCGTAAATTCAATAAAAAAACATGATCCGTATTTAGGAAACATGACATCCCATGTGAACTTCTATACTATTGAATTTTTGCCAAAAAACACATCAAACTATTCTATGAAAAAACACACTCTTTGTTAATAAACACATGATCCTCATATTTCTCACATAACCCCCATATTTACCCCAAACTTTTCCATTTCCTACATGAACCAACACAATCTTATGTTGTACATCAAATATCTAGTCAAAGCTCACAATTCTCCACCTTGACATAATATTTGTGACACATGACATGTCAATACCTCTATGAAAAACCCTTGGCCAAGAAAAGGGCTTCATGGCCTACAAACACTAATTAAGTCCGAGAAACACTTGTAATTACCTATGGTTAGTGGCTTCATTAGTATAACGACCAAATTATCCAAATTACTTATTTTTTCCATCACAACTTTACTTGTAACAACAATACCTCGAATAAAGTGATGCCTAATTTCAATGTAATTTGTTTGATGATGGAAAGAATTTTTATTCTTCGCTAAACAGATAGCACTCTAGCTATCGTCTCGAATGACTGGAACACCATGATCAAACCCCAACTCATGCACTAAACCTTTATCATAGCCTTATACTTTGTGTTAGTAGTGGAAAAAATCATCACATCTAGCAAGGAGAATCACCAAATTATAGATGATCCACTAAGACAAAAAAATATATCCATTGGTGGATCTTCTTTTATCAAGGTATTCACTATAATCAAAGTCCCAACGAATTAATTGATCTCCGTTACTCTATATATGTTGAAACTGCACCCTTCAAGTACCTCAAAATACACTTCACTACTTGCCAGTGAGCATTCTTTGGATTCACTATATATAGACTCACCACACTAACAACTTGAGTGATATTAGGCTGAGTACACACCATAACATACATGATGCAACCAACAACATTCAAATATAGAACAATAGTCATGAAATCCTCTTCCTCTTTCAATTTGAGACAATCTAGAGTTGACAATCTAAAGTAAGTAGCCAATGGAGTGTTCTTGGCATCCATCATATGAAACCTCTCCAACACTTTATTTACATAGGACTCTTGTGACAAGTATAAAAGCTTCATCTCAAGGTCTCTTATGAACTCCATGCCAATAATCCTCTTTGTAGCTCTAATTTTTTCATCTCAAGCTCACTCTTCAGCATTGCCTTTACCTTATCAACATCAAACATATCTTTTGTTGCAATAAGCATGTCATCAACAGATATAAAAAGATATACAAGAGAGCCTCCATCCATCTCTTTCAAGGACACACATCCATCATACTCACTCCTAAAGAAACCATGCTCAAGCATAAATTGATGAAATCGTTTATACTATTGTCTAGGAGATTGCTTTATACCATACGATGACCTCTTCAATAGGCACACATGATCATGCATCCCCACAAAAACAAAAATAATTCATCAAGTTGTCGCATGTAAATCTCCTCTTCAATATCACCATGAAAGATACAGTGTTGACATCCAACTGCTCGAACTCTAGATCATGCATAGCCACAAGCGCAATCAAATTACAAATAGAAGTATTTATAACCACATGAGAAAATACCTCATTATAGTTTATGCCTGAAATCTGACTGAATCCACGTGTAACTAAATGAGCCTTATATGCTGGTTATAATCCATCACTGTCACTGTCACTCTAGGTTATAGCAGCTTCATCCTTCATACTAGATGATTTAGCATTAGGCTTCCTATTAGGACAAAACTTCCTAACATGACCCTTCTTGTGACACCCATAGCATGTCACATTCTTCTACCAACTCTTTGACTTAGATCTAGACTTCTTACGATCACCAGACCCTTGCTCATGTGTCCATCCCCTAGCTATCAATCCCTCACTATGTAAGTCCCCAAAATTACTAATGCTAGTCAATTAACTATCAATCAACTATCATTGTAGCAAGATGGATTTCACATCCTCAAGGACTAACTCATTCTTACCATACGACGCAAACTCTAAAAAGTGTTTTAAAATTAGTAGGAAAATAACATAATAGCATAATGGCCAAATCTTCTTCATCTTATTTGACTTCTATGTTATGTAAATCCATCATAGTATAATCAAATTTATCAAGATGAGATTTCAAAGATTGACCCTCACCTAATTTTAGGTTATGAAGCCAATTGTTAATAGTAGCTGATTTACTAATGACTTTGTCATATACAATGACTTAAGCTTCAACCACAATGAATTCGCTGTTGATTCTTTTGTCACTTCCCACAATACCTCCTTTGATAAGCACATTATTATGGTATAGAGGGCCTTCAAATCTACTTCTTCAAATCTCACATTCATCATTGAATCAGGCTTATTCGAATGACCGGATAATGCCTCTTCCAACCCGTTCTAAATTAGAATTGCATCATCTTTAATTTCTATAATCTGAAATTGACACATCGATTGAAATTTTCAATAACAAATCTTGTACCCATCCCGATTACCAAATATCTTCAATAACCATAGCTTTGATATCAAATTATTATGGAATTTTGTGGATTGAATATATTCAAACTAAAATTGGAATTAATAAGATAATAAACAATTGATGATTCAATTACAAAACATAACAATTAAGGAAAAAATAGAGATCTTTATTCATATTCTTGTGTAATTATAAGATGATTAAACAAATCAATCAATTAATTATATAAATTTATAATTTTATTTTAATGGAGAAGAAGAAGAAATTGGGTCTCATGACTTGATTGCTAGGGTTTTTTTTATATCTCTTTTATACTAGAAAAACCTTATGGGGCAAAACAACATGTTCGTAAAGTCACTAAGAAACATAGTTTGTGTTTATGAAACATGAATCCCCTCGTGAATTTCCTTACTCTTAGCTTTTTTACCCAAAACACATCAAAATATTTTGTGAGAAAATACTATCCATGTTAATAAACATAGGCCCCCATGTTTCTTACAAAACCCACATATTAACCCCAAACTTCTCCACCACCTATATGAACCAACACAATGTTATGCTGTGCATTAAATACCTAGTAAAAACTCACAATTTCTTTATAGCATTAGACCGTAACTTAGATTTCAAACTACTCATGGCGTATGAAAAGATTTTGAGATCATCAATAGCACAAATTTCATAATCAAACTCTTGCAAGTATACATAATAGTCACTAGGTATAATTGACCTTCTTTCTCTAGTAGATCTTCTTAAACCCGGGCCAACATCCTTCGGAGGAGCTTGCTCAATTATTGGTTGTCAATAACTTCAGAAAGTTCCTAAACAAGATGATCTACTAGATTTATGTTAGCATCATGTGGAGCCTCATTGACTTATTGGAATTGGAAATGCACGACAAACAAAATTCACTCTATCACATAAAGTGGAAGCTTCTTATATTGAATGAGTAGGTTCACGAACTAGATTTATGATTTTATCACTCCCACTAATTAATGTTCAATTAATTAAGCATTTCTTGACTCCAAAAATCTAGTGCTATGTGATGGATAATATAACCTATAACCCTTAGGCGTTTAAGCATATAAAAAAAATACCCACTAATTATCCGTGAATCAAACTTCCTTTCTTGTGGATTATAAATTCTAACTTCAAACAAACATCCCTAAACTCACATATGTTTTAAACTTGGCTTCCTACCCTTAAAAATCTCAAATGGCATCTTAGCTACCACTTTAGTTGGAACTCAGTTTAACCCCATCTTAAGTGCTTCATTCTATAAAAATCTAAGAAGATTAGAGTTTATAAGCATACTTTGCACCATATCTAACAAATTTTGGTCTCTTCTTTCAGCTACGCCATTTTAGATATGTGAACCAAGCATAATATATTAGGAAACTATCCCATATCTTGAAAAAACTTTGGAAATGGACTAGGTGCTTGTCCATCCTCAATGTTCCTCCCATATTGCTCTCCATCTCCATCAGACTTGATGATTTTAATTTTCTTATCACATTATTTCTCTACCTCAACTTTAAATACTTTAAAATCATCCAACGCCTCATACTTATTGTTAACCAAGTAGATATACATGTATCGTGAGTAGTCATCAATGAATGAAATAAAGTATTTATGACTGTGTGAGTTCATATCAGGAATACATATGTTGGCATGCATAATGTCAAGTAGTTGAGAACTTCTATTTCCACCTTTCTTAAACTTGTTTGTTTGTCCTTTATATAGTTTATACAAGTGCTAAAGTCCATTCAATCAGAGTGGAAATTAGTACATCATTTACAAATCTCCTTATTCTCTCAATGGAGATGTGACTTAATTTTTTGTGGCAAAACATTAATGAGTCATCATTCTTAATACATCTTTTTAAACCAATGTATAAATTCATTGAAACATTTGAATAATTATACATCATATCAATAGAGTAAAGACCTTCAGATAGTGCACTATGCCCATCACAATTTGTCTCATAAAACAAAGTAACTAAATTTTCTTTGAAAACAAATGAGTATCCAAACGACACAAGCCTTAAAATAGAAATTAACTCTCTACTAAAACTTGGAACATAAAAGGTCTTTTATACCCATAATATTTGACCACAAGAGAGAACTATCTTACATGAGACTATTATATGAACAACTAAACATATCTTGCTATCAGTAAAGATACTTTGTTCATTACCCACTAATTCCCTCATCTTTGCCATAACCTATAAGGAATTACAAATATGTATTCTAGAAGTAGAATCAATCCACCAAGTTTTATGATTTTTACATATTGGATGAGATTAAAAACATGCCAAACAGATTACATTAACTTTCTTCACAAGCTAAGATTTGTATTGAGCACAATCTTTTTTCACATGTCCCTTTATATATATAGATGAAATAATTATATTATATCTTTTTCTCACCCTAGAGTGGTACTTTGCCTTTATATTTTTGGCTTGTTATATTATTTCTTTATTTATCCTTGGTTGTCGTCATAATATTCTCTCCATGGTCCATCAAAAGTTGTTTATCCTCTTGCACACACATGATCATCAATTTATTGATTGGCCATTATCCTTTTGTGTGTGGTGGGCAACTATGATTGGTGTGTATTCCTTTGCAAGCATATTCATGATGAAGTAAACCAGGAATGCATCATACATGTCAACCTCTAGAAACTTGAGTTGTGTTATTAAGTCGCTCATCTTCATGATATGTTAATGCACACCCTTGATAGTGGTGATCTTCATGGGTGAAAACTTCATCTTCAATGTACTAACTAAGGCCTTATATGAATGGATGAATTATTCATTGATGGCCCTTAGAAATTCATTGGCATCTTGATGATGATCAACTGAGCCTCTGATGGAAGAAGACATCTTAGTCTTTATGTATATGTAGCTTATGCAATTGGCTTTCACTCATCGCTCATAT
Organism: Tamarix austromongolica; assembly: GCA_039764185.1. Taxonomy (NCBI): domain Eukaryota; kingdom Viridiplantae; phylum Streptophyta; class Magnoliopsida; order Caryophyllales; family Tamaricaceae; genus Tamarix; species Tamarix austromongolica. The sequence continues at coordinate 27,540,919 of CM077817.1, forward strand.
GCGGCCTTTTCATTATTAATGCTTTCTTTAGTTATCACATACTTTGGAGACTTAATAGCCTCATCCAAGTCATAGTAGCTAAGCTTTAAGAGAATTATCTCCTTCCAAACTTTATAGTTGTCTCGTTTCAACTCAGGGACCTCAATGTTAAGATCAGACATTGAATATAAACCATGACAATTTGGTACAAAATTTACACATACATATATAATCATGATCAATTTGAAGCTAAAACACTTATATACATGCTCTACCAGTGTATAGCATGTCAAAACACAACTAGAATAGATCAAAATACATTGAAACTACCCATAGGCTAATTATTTAATTCAAATAGACTCATACATCTCAATATTAAAACTATTAAGTAATCCCATAACCTTCAATCATTGTGGGTAAATTGAAAATAATGACTTGATATTCTTGTATAATGTACTTTACATATGCTAATGAATGATTCTATGCGACTACACCTATTATATATGCGTAATACATCACAACTAGTATCACGTGATCTAGATGTGATCAAGGAAACAAATAAATACATGATTGTCTATGATTAGAATTTTTGTGACTAAGTCATAATCACTTTAATCATGCTAATCTTACATGATACATGCTTTATGTAATAAAAAATTCTCTAAACATGGCCTTAATATACATGGGAACTTAACCATAATAAAAAGTATAACAATCAAATGGAAAGTCCATCAGCACGATCCCATGTAAATAAAACACACTCATATTTTTATTAATTCCAAGGATTGCCTAGAGTTTGAGAAAAAACATAATCCCTCGATGTTTCTTCATCGGATAGCAACGTTGAGACTTCAAAATAAAACATGTCTCTCCCGTGTTAAGAAACACAAACTGTGTTTCCTCTTAGCTACTAATAGTTATCCTATTTTGTGAAACACAATCATACTAAACATAAATATGTTAAAAACAATGATTACTTTAAATCAATTCAGTCAAAATAAAGGACAATAAGGCTCTGATACCAAATGTTAGATGGAATTTAATGGTATAAATTATAATCAACAATTAATACGTATAATTTATGCACAATCCAATAACAAATGTGCAAAACCCTAAGGCACAATACAAGCATTAAATATGTGTAATTTAATTATATAACACTCATTAAAGATCATTAGAGACATACCTCTAGCCATTAAGGAAATATATTTCACCAAAATCGCAATGGATAATTAATTAGAACACAATTTTTTTGGTTTCACTCCGTCTTTCCTTTATCTCAATGGTACATGTTCCTTACAAGGAACGGGGAATATGGACCTACTTTTGTCTTTCTTCTTCTTCTTTGATTTCACATAGAAATTTCATAAAAATAGAAGAAGAAAAACTAGCCTCTATTTATCCTCTTCTATGCACGTATATATATATGTGTGTATGGAACTACACTATTCATTAGAAAATTGCATAACATGTGGTGCTCTTTTCTTATGTGCAAAAAGGTGGGGAGTTTGTTATTTTAACCAACTCTTTACTTTTCTTCTGAATTTAAAAATTAAAAAATTGATATAGTTAATTAAATAATTAATTTAATTATCTCCTTCATTTCTTCATCATATGACACACATGTTTACATTCATACTTAATTCTAATTCAACCATCAATAATTAGAAAGAAAGATTACGACTAGGTTTAATTACTATAATATTACCATGTAATATAAATTTTATGGCCAAAGTCTTTTTTTTATCAAAGTTAATATAGACCACATTATATATATAATAAAACACTTTATTTAAAATAATAATAACAATAATTTTATAAAACTAAAATATATTAGCATAACTTACTAGAAACCCTATTGGCGTGCCTTTGTCAGACCATGAACAATTTTTCTACAGTTGAGGCTCCACTATAGTAAAAAACATAGCCAACATTAGCTACAAAAATATTAATCACTATTTTCCTGCCTAATGCTGCGTGACACCGCCCACACAAATAAAATCTAGATTTAATGTTGCACAACTATTGCGGAGCCTAGTTCTAATATCAAAGGAGTAATGATGAATGAATCAACTTCAATTGAATAAGAGGTTTGATCTACTATCTACTTTGCATTAACGTCGATTTATCTACAGCCTTTATAGCAGGGGATGTTTTGTCTGTCGTGGAAACAGACCTAAAGAATATAGCTTCTCGTGTCATTGAAAGTGCCAAACAATTGTGTGTTTCCAAAGGGATTAATAACGTTGTGGCAGAAGTTGTTCAAGGTGATGCTAGAAATGTGCTATGTGAAGTTGTTGAACATTGCCATGTTACCATGTTAGTTCTTGGAAGTCATGGTTATGGTGCCATAAAAAGGTAACTATGAAATTAGTTACCAGTAATACTAATAGTATGGTTCTAATAATTTTTTTGTCATTTCTTTAGGTTGTGATTGTTTCATTAACTTATTTGTGTATCCATTATTGTGTAGGGCTGTCCTGGGTAGTGTGAGTGACTATTGTGCACATCATGCTCATTGCTCTGTCATGATTGTCAAGAATCCCAAGACTAAAGAATGAAACCTTTATCCAATACTGTTCTCTTACTTTTGCTCTTGAATATGTAAGTCTATGCAATTAAGTAGCAAGATAAAGCAATGTAGCCATTAGAAGGCCAAATTATCATGCATGTAGTTAATATATTTAATCTCCTATTTTTATGTTTTTTCATGTAGTAGTATAGTATTCAATTTTAAAAGGCATTATTATTAATGTTACCTACCCTCCTATTTTAGGTATGTAAAATGTTGAGACAAATATGGTTATTTTTTTTTAATAATTGCGATTGTATAGTATTAATGTTTTTGTTTTAAGTTTTTCCATTACTAGGGTCCATTATAATTATTCAATGGATTGGATAAGCCAAGTTTATATAACCAAACTTATAAAAATAATCTTATGGATTAGGTGTGCCAGGTAAGTATTTTGTAGATGTTCACATAAGTTAACTTATGATGGATTCTAAACTAAGTTATATTATTATTAGTTAACCCATGGATTTTTATGGGTTATCATGGGTTGATAACCATTATCTCTTTTATACCAAAATTACCACCACCACTAATTTGTCCAAATTGTACCCTAGATGAACCCTCCCTAACTTACTTCTAATGATTCCATCTACGCTTGTCCAAACCTAACTTACTCCATCAAGTCCTGCTCTGACTCCACCAAGGCCTACCTCTCTCTAAGACTCTGACCAACTTCTCCTAAGCCCATCCTATCTTAACCTAACTTTTCCTAGACTAGTCCTCTCTCGAATCCTCTAAGCTCACACTACATAGTCTCAAATCCTTCCAACTCACCTAGTCCCAACCTAACATTGCCTTGTCCCAACCCAATTTTTCCTAGACCTGTCCCAGTTTAACCCACTTCCTTTGGACCCTCCTTGACCTGACCTCAACTCTACCATAACCCAAAATTTTTTGCTTGGGCATCATCTTAACCCAAGTCTAACAAACTCACCACACATCCTAACTTGACATCACTCGAGCCCGACTTGCCTCTATTCGATTCTTCCCTGGCCTATCTCAAACTAACCCCACTTGAGCCCACCATATTTTAACCCAATATATTGGGCCTACCCAAGTCTTGAATTTTCCAAGCCCACTTGACACAACCAAACTCCTCTAGGCTTACCCCACATCGATCCATACCATCCCAATCTAACTCCTTTTGGACCATTCAAGGCTTGGTTGTATTGGTTGGATGTTGTTCTAATGGTGATATTGATGTGAGATGGTATGTGTATATTAAAAATTAGAAAAGATGGAGGTAATGGTGAATAAAAAAAGGTGAGAGTTGTGTTGGTGATTCAAAGAAAGAGAAAAAGAAAGAAAAGAAAAGAAGAATAGTAGTTTTGGTTGGTTTGGTAGTCTGTGTAGTTCGTGGATTATCATGGGTTAGGTTGAAAACAATTACTTATTTACTCTAACATGTCGTGAATTAGACCATTAGTCGTATATGTTACATGTATTAAGGTATTATAGGTTGTGTTAAACCATAGATACCCATTTTAACACCCCTAACTATGGTATCTAACTTCTTTATGTGAAATGTGATAATAATATATTTGATTCCTACTTTGTTTTGGCTTGTGTTAACCTATTGTGCACTTACGTTACAAAATTTTACATGGTGGTGATATTTAGTAAAGTAATAAAAGGGGATTGAAATTTATATAACCATACTCGTAATAAATCATTATCATCCTTATCTTACCGCATTCAAAGTAGCATTGGTCTCATCATAAGAAGGTTTCCCTATTTCTGTGTGGCATAATGTTCCTATTACCTTCATTTTCTCGGTGACCTATAGCCTTATACAATGGCTTCTATAGTTCTTGTGGCTAAAACAACCTTGTAGAAAAGTGGCATCCAATTCACGTCACTAAGCTCAATAGTATAGGTGTTGCTCTTTACTTTTTTCTCGTCTCATGGTCATATGAGCGGCATTCCCCGCTCTTATATCTTCTTAAAATTATATTCATTATCTTGGCCCTAAGATCCTCTAATATTTCTTCATTATATTTTCTGTGTGACTCATTTGTCTCATTCTCCATTGCTTCAAGCATGTTGCATTGTTATATAGATCCAACTTGAGATGTTCTAGGTGACTCTAGTTGAGACATGGATCCTCACCAGACTTCTATGTCGTTGGGGCATCCTATTTTCTATCAAATTGAAACTTGAAAGGTAGGGTTAGTGTGATGGGGATGTTTAAGAGGATGACTCACCATAATTATTACTGATGTGAGTCCAAGATCCACCTATTAGTCATCTTGGTTTGTCTATTAGTAGTTGTCATGACATCACCCTCACTATCATCTTAGGCAACAATGATACCATCATTTGTATCAAAAAATTCACTAGACTTGCTACATGATCTCTTATTAGGATAAAACTTTCTATTATAACCTTTCTTATGACACCCATGGTAGATAAAATTCCTATATCTATTTTTTTTGGCTTTGATTTGGAATTTTTCCTATCACTAAACACTTGTTCTTGAGTTCTACCCCTAGCTACATGCCCTCCACTATATGAGTCCATTGATATTCTTCGGTCAATTGATCTTCCCGTTGTAGTAGAGACGCCTTGGCATGAGCAAGAACAAACTCATTATTCTCATACAATACAATATCACAAAAAAAATGTTTATAATCAATAAATTAAAAGCACAACATCATAATAGCAATATATTAATAATATAATTTCACATTAATATTATGTAAATCCCTAAATATAAATTCAAATTTATCAAGAAGATATTTCAAGGATTGACAATCATCTAATTTCATATCATGTAACCAACTATTTAATAATAAATTATTCATGACCTATTTTTTCATATTCTAAGACTCCATCTTCAACCACAAGGCTGTGATGGTTGTCTCTTTATCCACTTCTTGTAAGACCTCATTATATATACAAAATTGTATGGGTGAAAGGGCCATATAATCAATCTCCTTGAATTTTTCATCAAACATCATCTCAAGATTTTTTTTTTGAATAATGCATTCTACAATCCATTATAAATCAAGTTTGCCTTCATTTTCAAAGTCCATAGCCTAAAGTTATGGATCAATCAAAATTCTCAATATCAAATCATGACATCATTATCCCGATGCCAACCAATCACACCAACAATGATATAATACCAGTTTATTGGAAAATTAACCATCGTGATTCCATAGGATCAAGTTTGACAAAAATAATAATAATTAGGAAATCAATATTGGATTGAGAAACAAACAATCAAGAAATAAATTAGGTAAAACCTAATGATCTTATTATGCACAATGTTTGTGATTACAAAGAAAATAAAATAATTCTCTCATAATCACTCATAATGGTCAATTCTCTCATAAAGTTGCAAGTGAATAAGATGAGAAGAGAATAGAAGTGTTCGATGGCAGAATTAGGGTTCCAAAACAACTATTTATATCAATAAAGACCCACACAAGAGAAATTGATGCAACAAAAATTATATAGGAAAAAAATGGTTCGTGGTTGTAAATACAGGTCCCTTGTGTTTTTTTATGGACATTTAAGCCTTATTGAAATCTATAGAATCATAAAGTGCACCACAAACATGGGTTATGTTAATTAAAACCCCCTCAGTGGGTTCCCTCCTGAAGAACCAATTTCAACTCAAACTCTTATGGGCATCTGCATGTATTAATCCAATCTATGGTGAACGTAAGATACGAGTCACAAACTCACAATTAATATTTCCTATACTTACCTGCCACAATTACATAAATCTCAATGACTCATAAAGTGCACCACAAACATGGGTTATGTTAATTAACACCTTCTCAGTGGGTTCCCTCCTCAAGAACCAATTTCAACTCAAACTCTTATGGGCATCTACATGTATTAATCCAATCTATGGTGAATGTAAGATACGAGTCACAAACTCACAATTAATATTTCCTATACTTACCTACCACAATTACATAAATCTCAATGACTCATAGTAATGAAATGTTGGGCTCTTAAGACCATGCCAAATTACATAAGATATCTTATATATGTGAAAATTGATCCCATAAATTGTGGAAAAGAGAGTTACACTTGTGAACTTGGATGGCTCGTGGCTTCCAAAAATGGTGGAATAAAGACAAATGAGGGTTTTGCCTATTTATTGAGGATCCCTTCTCTAAGAAAAGAAAGATGGTAGAGCATCTTACATACTATGTATGAAATCTCTTAATTAATAACCTTTCTATCTCTACATAATAGATACACTAAAATAGTTTCATAGGATACTAATTACATATAGTGTTGGCAAAGTTAACATGATAAAAAAAAGTTTGACTCTGCATTTGGACACCTAATTTTATTTGAACAAACTCATTTAAGAATTTAAATTTAATAAAGCATAGCCTTGTATACTAATTGAGACATTACTTAACCACAATTGTTTCTTACTTATATCAAATATGACCCCATCTAATGCTTGCTTAAACTCATTTTAACTTGATTTAATATGATCTACAACTGAAATGACTTGAACAAAAGTCCAGCAAGCTTGAATTGAACCTATTTCAAGGCCTAAAGCAATGTAAAGGGATCTAACACGAGTCAAATCTTCAATGTTGGGTCAAAATGGCTCTAGAGTTAGAATACAAATATTCATTCTATCATAAAAAATGACCCAAAATGATCTAGGATGGGCTCTAACTTGTAGTGTTAAGAGAGAAAAAAGAATAGAAATTTCACACTTTGGGTGGTTATAAAAGTTTATTTATTTAACTTATATATATCATATAATATGAGATAATATAAGATTTTTCTAAGATTATTGATACAATTAAAATGAATCTTTTTAATTAGCTTGTGATTTAATTTTTATTTAAAATATTTTTATTTTTATTATTTTTGTCCCATATTGTTTACGAATAGAAGGAATGCATGTTTTTTCTTATATAAATAAGACTTTATTTTGTGTACCACATCATATACTAAGAGTTAAAGGGAGCTTCAAGAATCCATACAATTATTCTCATATCTTAGAATTAAATTGGAAATTAAGTACTCCCTTACTTATGATTAATTGATTTCGTAATTATTATTTCTATTGTGCTAGAAAGATTTTCTTCCTTATTTAATTATGGTGCTTTTTAGAGTGATTCTATCTTAGTCATTTTTTTCTACTTTATGTGGTATTAGAGCAAGGTCTTGATCTTGACTTGTATAGTATTTGGACCTTAGTACATGATTGAAACAAGCAGAGAAAACAATGCACCATTAGCAAACCAGAGGTCAAAATGGGAGATGATAACCAACACATTTAGGGGAAAACATGTCAACGAAAGACATGGTGACCATCCTACTAATGATGATCATGTGGTAAAGACCCTATGGGGTAATATTACATGATTAAGAAGAGCAACTCACCCAAACCAAGGTGATTATGTTTGAATGAGTAGGTTCTAAGGATGGTGTGAACAACCATACCAAGGATATCGATTATGGTGGACCCCCATGATTAACAAGGACTTAGAGCACTAAATCAACAACAAGATGATACTAATGATGATGATGAAGAAGAAGATGAAGAAGAAGGAGGAGACACATAAATTATGATGAAGGAAGATAATGGTATCCTCATTGTAGTCACCCTCAACGATATCAAGAATTTGATGAATATTTAGATTCATATGAATTTGACAACAAAATTGCCCCTTTAGAATAATGAACAATTGAAGATCAGAGGATTATCAAATGAAAGTTTATATTTCAATTTTTAGCTGTAATCTTATCATTGAGACCCTCTTAGATTGAGTCTATGAAGATGATTTTTTTTAACATGATGGAGATAGTAGAAGATAAATGTGTGAAATATGTTACCTACAAGTTAAATGAAGGTGCAACCACTTGGTGGGATACACTATAAGTTAATTGACATTGCCACCGAAAGTTACATGTGAGGAGTTGGAAAAAGATGAGGCAACATTTGAAAGGAATATTCCTTCCTACAGGCTATAAGTAACATATTTTCCTACTATAACAAGATTACGCTCCGGGCCAAAGATTAGTGGCAGAACATACAAAATAATTTATTCATTTGTCATTTTGATGTAACCTTGTTGAAAGAGAAGAATACAAAAAAGCTAGGTATATCAATGCCTTATATTTAAAATTCTAAGACAAGATTGTTTTATAACCCATATGGACCATTAATGAAGCACACAACATGGCGTTGAAAGAAGAAAGAAAAATAGCCCATCTGTCAAGAATAGATTCAGGATATTGTGGGTGTAACAAGATATGATAAACCTATAGTGTGGATAAAAAATTGGTTACAACTCTAACTCACATTCCCACAACATCAAATAAAGAGGATACTATAAGTAAAAGCAACACAAATAGGCATACTAATGGGTTAAAGGAAGAAACACAAAATCCTTATGTGAAGTTTAACATTCCAAAATTTACTACTAAAAACTTTCATTTTTAGGAAGTATTAATAAAAAAATAATGGTTGTAACTATAACACCCCAAGTAGATATGCCCATGCAGGGGCCACTTAATAGCCACCTGATAGCACCTTGGTCTCACAAAAGTTGTAGGGTTACCTTAGATCGCTTTTAAACTGATTAGATAACCCCACAGTTCATCACAATTCCTTTTAGAATACTTTGTTCTCACTCACATGCTTCCCTAAAAATTTTCAAAAATTTTCATAAGGTTCACCCATCCTTAAAATTATTTCGCAGCAAGAATGCTTAACTATGAAGTTCTCAGGATGAAATTATCAAAAAGATAGTATACCATGTTGATATTAGTAGACAAATAAATCCTTATAATACTTCGCTTAATTTAGGGGTATTATAGTTACACTACATCCAACATAAAAGAGGTACTCCCTATACCTAGTTTATGTTGGGTTCAAAGAAAAAAGTAAAAGTCATGCCTAGAGATTAGGAATGGGAAGTACTTAACAGTTTATCCCACTATGATACTAGGTTACAAAATAGAGAGGAGAGAACCAATGTAATAGACAATAGAGGACTAAAAGTCCATAGTGAGAGAAAGGTATTCAAATAACCATATACTTGAACCAACCAGTAAAATTCTCACTATAGGTAAGCACAAAAAAAATAGAAGAAGCATTAAACTGACAAATACTTGAAAAATAAGGTAGTATTTGCTCATAAAAATGAGTAGTGCCCATAAAAAGGATAGTTAGTATGTTACATATTGAGTAAGGTAACAATACATACCAATAGAAAAGGCATGCATGGCAAAAATAACCTAATGACAATATAGATATTATACATGTATATATGCTCAAGATATGTGACAATTTAAGAGAAAATTGTATTTAAAGTTTTATCATTATGTGATCACACCAATCCATTTACTTAGTTACGTTGAAACTGGGGAACCACTTGTAATACAACCTCTTTTTATCGTCTTTCCCCTACAAATGGAAGAAAGATAGTCAACATCATTTATATGTAATATTTACTCTCCCCTTTCCTTTACAAGTATAAGAAAGGTAGTCAACCTCTTTGATATACACTTATCTAAGGTAAAACACATTTGGGTCACTAGTAAACTTATAATCCTAAAGTATGCATATCATCCTATAAGCCAGTATATCAGTCAAATAGAGTAGGATAGGGGATTCAAGTACTGTGAGGACCGGTTAATATAATAAAAAATTTTAACATATAAAATCATCTTGGTCATGACTCATGTGATCTTTTACTTTACATAGTAATGTTTTATTGGATCATTGGCCAACACTAGAACATAATAACGCATCCCATGATTTATTGTCATCATAACATTTTTTCTTATTACCATTTCTTATTCCTTGGAATATTAATTATCATTGTTACACATAATATCAAGTATTACTCAATTCATTCCAACAAATATCTTTATTTAAAACACTTAGAAATGCACCAAGATTAATCTAATTAAACATGATATACCCATATACAAAAATATAATGCATAAAGGAAGCCAACAATTACAAAGTGATATTACATAAGGAAAAAGACCACAATGCCCCAACTAAAATCCTATTCCATCCTCATCTTATAACTTATCCCTTAACACACACCAACTCACCAAATTTAACACATCATCTAAATATATCATTAACAATACTATATTTAAAATTTTAAACCTAAATCCAACATTTCACACATAAAACACCAATAAGACCCATAGGGTTTCTAAGTTCAATTTAAGTTATTTTCACATAAACAACAAAATTAGATTTTAATAAGGCATTAATTAGTTTTTTTCTTTTTTTCACACAATAAAACAAGTGAAATTCTAAAAACCTAGCTTATATTTCCATATTTTAAAATTCTAACACACACCAAGCTAGCATTACAAAAATCACTATAAAATTCCACAAAGTTCTATTCATTAGTTTACCACTGAACACCTACTAAATAAAACACTATAAAATTCTACAACCACATAATAATATATGCTTCCCAAGCAACACTCAAATACATAGCAAAAATATAGCATAACACGTGAGCAACCAATAAATAGAAATCAATATTTTGTCCTCCTTATTGATAAAAAGTAATAACAAACTAAATAATAAAGCATGTAAAGCATGTATACCATATAATGAGAAAAATAAAAAGTTCTAAATCCACATGACAATAAAAAACACTCAAAACCACTAATAGAGGGTATATAACATATTAAAGAGTGAAACTAATAAGCAAATTTCAAGGAAAGAAAAATACTTAAGAATGGAGACTTGAGTTTTCGTGCAAAATAAACCGAGGATGAAGGAGAAAAATTCATACCTAAATTAAATGGATGACGATGATGAAAGTGAGAGGAAAATGATGATGGAAACCAAAGAAGAAATCTTGAAGTTGAAGAAATGGTAGAGGTTCTTCGTGCCATTGCAAATTCTCTCTTCTGTGTGTTTGAGAAAATGGATGACCATAAAATTAGTTCTAGGTTAAAGTGAAGGAAGAAAAGGAGAAAATATAAAAAAGAAACTAAGGTATAAATGAATATTATAGAATAAAACCATAACCAATACTCTACAAAAGAGTGTTAAGCTATGGATGATTGTTTTAAACTCAAATTACCGTGACTAGTTGTAGATAAAATAGGGAACTCTAAACAACTATAGACAATTGTTATAATTTTATAAGTGTCGGCTATAGTTCAGCCATATTTCCCCACCATTCCAAATTAAACTTGGTGGGTTATATATGACTATTCTATTTACAACAACCATATATAAATTGCCATCTATTTATATTCTTGTAGGAGTGATAAGCTCACTATTACATCAATCTTAGCCCTACCAAAATTTGAGAAGTTATTTGAAGTTGAATATGATGCTAGTTGCATAGGAATTGGATACATGCTTCCACAAGATGGTAGACCTATATAATTTTATAGTGAAAATTCAAGTGGTGCATGAAAGAAATGGTATACATATGAGTAAGAGCTTTGTGTCGTAGTGTCAGCATTGCATCATTGGGAGTGTTACTTAGCCCAAAAATATTTTATAATATATTTAGATCATAAATCACTAAGGTAATTTATAAATCAAAAGCATGTGAATAAAATTCATGCTTGATGGTCCTTTTTTCTTGAAAAAATTACATTTATCCTTAAGAACATATTAGGAGTTTCAAATTGTGTTTTTGATGTGTCAAGTAGAAATTTCACTATATTTGTTACGCTTAAAGGAAATATAATTGGGTTTGACAACTTGAAGGAGTTGTATGATGATGATGAAGACTTTAATAACATTTGGAAACAGTGCCCTACAAGGCAATCTACAAGTGATTTCCATGAGGGATATCTTTTTGAGGGTTACAGGTTGTGCATTTTCAAGATCTTATTATGGGAGAAGATTATCCAAGATCTACACAAAAGAGGACTTGTAGGGAATTCGAATCATCATAAAACCATAACAAGTGTTTAAGATAGATATTATTTGCTTCAATTGAAAAGGATGTGGGTAAAATTGTGTAGAGATGTCCTATATGTTAAGAAGATAAATACCAATCACAAAATATAGGACTTTACATGTCACCTCCTATTCCAAATGACATTTGGAAAGATTTGTCGATGAAATTTATTTCGGGATTACCCATAATAGAGAGAGATGTAGATTTCATATTTTTGGTTGTAAATAAATTTTCAAAAATGACTCATTTCATTTATTGTCAAAAAATAAGTGATGCAACACATATTGCTATATTATTCTTTCAAGAGATTGTGAGTCTTTATGGGGTTCCAAACCCCATCACTTCTGACCAAGACTCCAAGTTTCTTTCAGGCTTTTAGTTTATGATATGAAAGTAATTCAGTTGTAGTTTGAACTTTAGTAGTATTACTCACCCATAGACTAATTGTAACACCCCTATTTTTAAAACTAATCTATTAGAGAAATAAGGAATAATGTATGTAGAAGTTAAATATGATGAGGGTATTACCACCACAACTAGTGTAAGTAGACACCATTACTATTCTTACACTAGTTGCTAAGGATTGTTAAAATAAGGAATGCATCAAACTTTATTATTAATTCAAAATAAAAAGAAATATCTATGTTTAATAAACTTAACAAAACCAATTGAATGTAAAATGGAAATGAAATGATTAATATAACCATAATCTATGAAAGTAGTCATTAGTAATAAGTAGAACTCTAAAAATTACTACCACTTTTATTCTTCCCCATCATGTATGTCATTCACACTTAGAACATATTCATACTCAATCTGTACTTGGTTAATAGTTCACCATGGATCATCACAATCCTATTATATATATATATATATATATATCAAGTTAGCTAAGGAAACAACTTAATAACACGTAAGTACAATAGAGTATAACGTAGAAGTATGTACACACATACATACACATTCATATAAGGAAACAAATAGGATTAAATGAAATATCCAATTATTAATCTTTACTTTAGGTGACCATAACATCTAATTATTTAAGTGGGTATAAACACACAAGGGGTCATATGTCAAATCCATATTTGAAGACCTACCACCAACCATAGGAAGATTAAAAATCACACTTGGACTATCCCGGTGGATATAGTCCAAAGGGGATAATAAAAGTGTGAAGACCTACCACCTCGATTATCTTGTCTTTAAGTGTGCACACCTCTAATAAGGTCCAGACAAACCTATAGAGTAGACGATGAGCTATAACCAGACATAGATGAAAAATAAATATATATCCATAATAGAAAAGGAAATTTTATTCCTGATCCCCAACTTCTGGAGGCCCGAAGGACCTAAATCACACTTGATGTTCCTCTTTAAGTTATAGAATTTTAATTAAGTGTAGTCATACATGGTCATGCAATCCACCATATTTACTCCACTTTATTCACTTTTCATTATGGGTAACTTTCCCAAACAAATATAAACATACCCACTTGGGATCACCTATCTATTTTTACAATAGTATAATGACACAAATGATTCAAACCAACACTTATAATCAAAAGGGGTCAAACTTAGTTAAACCCATTCAAAATATCCTAAGCTTTAATTATGCGTTCACATAATTAACAAATCGTAATTTAATCATATACTCTATTAGCATTGTCATATATGGATAATAATGAAAACAAATTTACAAATCAAATCCTTATATACAAATCATATTAAAAATTACACCCTTATGGCACACCTATAAAAGAAAATTACAACATTTACATCAAATCACTTAGGAACTCACATTGATATTGAACTCATAATAAAAACATCATCTATAGGTCTTAAATATTTTACAATCATAGATATTCAAGTAAGTTTACCCAATCAAAACAAAATCATTTACATGAAATAGGCGGAGTAATCTCTTATATACATACAATGGTTGAAAGTAATGTTACCTAGAAAGTAATTCAATCGATAAATGCTCACTAGTGGGCTGGTCGATCATGTAGATTAATAACACATAATTATCAATATTAATAGGCACACTAATTAAATAAATTGATTTACTTTAATTATATCAAATAGTAGAACCCATTAATATCCCCTATCTCCGCTTATCTTTATGTTAGAAATACAACCTCCTCTTTATCTCAAGATACGTTTCTTGTTGTTAAATTAAGTAACTAAATTGATAAATTTAGCCATCCATATTATATTCCAAGACCTATATATAGTAAAACGTTTTAGAACCCAAAGGTACTCATATGGTTGATTAACTAAGTCAACGAGATCTAGTGTATTAGAATCTTATCTAACCATTATCATTTTTTTAGATTCATATGGAGTTTGTAAAGACATATACAAATTACCATATAAGTGGCAACACCATAAAAGTGTTACAATACTAAGATAGGGGGACTTCTGGTGCCTATAATTTGATTTTTACTATTTGATCAAACTTCATTTGGTCTAACCATTATCATCTTACTTTGGTCTAACCATTATCATTTTACTCTATATAATGGTGTACTCGAATATTAAATTAACTTATACTATTAATGGAGACTAAGGGCCTAAGTTCATATGTCCGTATAGATGCAGCAAACCAAGCTAGCCCCAAATATTGTGGAGTTGTTCTATTTCTACTATATTAAATTAAATTGTAAATATATCATTTTTGCACCCATTGAAGGTTTTTTTTTTTTTAGAATTTATAAAACTCAGCCTTCCTTAGCCTTTCGGGGCCTTCGTTGTAGAATTTCTTACTCTCTATATTGTCCACCACTATCTATGAGTACCATATGGGCACCCACTAAACCACTATCATTCAAAAGAATTATCAATACAAACCTGATACACGACATTAGGACAATCAAATTCTTCATGAGAGGAGCAAGTGTCTATGGCATGACAACAATCCAATCAATCTTACATTAATGAAGCACGTCGAAGATTGACTGACAACCAGTGGTGGCACTGACAAGTTATCCATCGTCGACTTCTGTGCAAGAGAGACAATTCAATTTGTTTTTGTAGCCGTCACTACGGCATGTTTAATTAGAAATTGGAGAGTAATAGGGCAGTTACATGTGTAAGGCCCACACATATGTTCATTAGCCTTACATATATTTTAGTAAGATATGTTTAGCGCATAAGCATTTATCATAGACAATTATCGAAAGTTAATGGAGATAAAAATATTAGTTCGTCAAAGACTATTTACCAAAAATCTTTATTTATTAGCCTGATCTTATGAACATGTTTATTATTGTCTTTTTCTAGTTTATTCGCATGAAAATAAATTTAGAAAATAATATATCAAGACCACCCAAATTTAAAAAAATGTATAAATATACATTATTAGCTAAATAATATTATATACCTTAGGAGGATAATATTGTACACAAAGATAATATTATAATGATCGTAGCACTATAAATATCGTAAAACTCAAAATATTTTCCACTATTATATGAGATTGTAATATTATCATATAAACCAAAATAATTTATAAAGCCCCATAATATCTTATGTAAATAATATATCATAAGTCTTCTAGTATTAAAATGTGTGAGGTACCGTCTTCTATAAACTCAATAGAAAAAATATTGATCACAAAATAAGGTTTAAAATTGTGGAATATTAAACTAATGGTCAAACTAAAGTAACCAATCGTAAACTTAAAAACCTTATCAGGAGTCTTTGCATTGATACACCAAGGTATAAGATTTTGTACTTGGTAAAGCAGGGTTTGCTTAAAATAGTGTAAAGCATAATTCCATTGGTGCATCACCATTTTGTGTGTTTATCAGTAGGTTCTAAAGCATGCACCGGATTTGGCTGAGTTGCTTAAATTCCAGGCCCGAGTATTGCAGATAAAATTATGGTGGAGCAAGCACAATTAGTGCAAGTAGAGGTCAAGAAATAGTTGGAGGCATCTAATGTCAAATACAAGATGGCGGCTGAGAAGCAATGAAATGCCCCAAAAATCCTAATTTTAAGAATTATAACTAAATATAATTTTATTAAAAAAAATTAAATAAATAAATTATTTTTATTAAAATAAAAGGGAATTAATTAGGGAAAATCAATAAAAAAATTTAATAAATATTTTAATTAGAAAAATTTTAGGTATTTTAGCTACATGGATTTTATTTTGAAAATTAATTAAATAAATTATTTTATTTAAATAAGAGGAAATAAATAGGGCCAAATTAATAGGAATGTTATAAATAATTTAATTGGAAAAAATTAGAGTGATTTGCTAATTAAAATGGAATTTATGAAAAACTTTTCAAAGACCCTTAATTAGCCTAAAAAGGGAATTAAATATTATTATATTTTATTATTTTTATTTTTAAATATCTCAAATATCCTAATTAATTTAATTAATCCAACCCACTATTTTTTTCTTTTTCCCTTTTTACTTTTTACTTTTCTTTCTTCTTCTTCTTTCTTCTTCTTCTTCTTCTTCTTCTTCTTCTTCTTCTTCTTCTTCTTCTTCTTTTCTTTTCTTCCTTACCCCCCAACCTGGGCTAGCCCAGCAGCCCATCTTCCTTCCCTCTTTTCTTCTTCGGCGCAGCCTAGCCCGCGTGGCCGAACCTTCTCCTTTCCCGCGGCCCATCTTCTTTTCTTACTTCCTTTCTAAAAAAAATAAAGAATTTTGGGGTGTTGTAAGTTGGTATCAGAGTAGGTTTCGACCGCTTTTCCGATTTTAAACTTTTTAAGCTGATACTACAAGTGGTATCATTTTCAAAATAAATTTGATTTATAATGTTTTTATGGGATTTTACAATGTTTTCCTACTTTGATGAGACTTTCTGTTTTAAAAGTTCTGAGTCTGGCCACGGTGAGAAACGAATGGTAGACTCCTTATTAAGTTTATTTTTAAGGGGGTAGTTATACCATAGTATAACTGTTAGTGATAGTTATGCCTTACCTGTTTGGAACCTCTTGGTCATAACCCTAGGAACTAGAAGAGACTTCGAGGACAAAGTCTGTTTTTAAGGGAGTTGTAATGAAATGCCCTAAAAATTCTAATTTTAAGAATTATAGCTAAATAAGGTTTTATTAGAAAATTAATTAAATAAGTTATTTTTATTAAAATAAAAGGGAATTAATTAGGGCAAATCAAGAAAAAATTAATAAATATTTCAATTAGGAAAATTTTGGGTATTTTTAGCTAATTAAGGATTTTATTTTAGAAATTAATTAAATAAATTATTTTATTTAAATAAGAGGAAATAAATAGGGCCAAATTAATAGGAATGTTATAGATAATTTAATTGGAGAATATTAGAGTGATTTGCTAATTAACATGGAATTTATGAAAAATCTTCAAAGACCCTAAATTAGCCTAAAAAGGGAATTAAATATTATTTTATTAAATATTATTATTTTTAAATATTCCAAATATCCTAATTAATTTAATTAACCCGACCCACTATTTTTTTCTTTTTCCTTTTCTTCCTTCCTTTTCTTTCCTTTTTCTTTCTTTTTTTCTTCTTCTTCTTCTTCTTCTTTTCTTCCTTACCCCCGACCTGGGCCAGCCCAACGGCCCGTCTTCCTTCCCTGTTTTCTTCTTCAACATAGCCCAACCTGCGCAGCCGAACCTTCTCCTTTCCCGCAGCCCGTCTTCTTTTGTTACTTCCTTTCTAAAAAAAATAGTGAATTTTGGGGTGTTATAAGCATAGAAGAGAGAAAGTGTTCAATGAAGGTGACATGATTATGTTTTTCTTGTGCAAAGAACAATTTCTTACAGCGACCTTTTATGAGATAAAGCTAAAGAAATATGATTTTTACAAGATATTGAAGAAGATCAATGAAAATGCTTATGTGATTTACTTGTTAAACGATTGAAGAGTCTTGAAGATTTTCAATGTTATATACTTACATCAATATCATGTAGATGATTGTCCTTTGTATATGGATGTTAACTCAATGATGATTGTCCTTTTTATATGGATGTTAACTCAATGGTGAGTTCCTCAGAAGTGGGAGGGATTGATGCAGATAAAGAATTTGCTAAGATTATTAATACGACTAAGATAATGTTAATTAGCTTGTGGTTTAATTGTATATTTAAGATTTTTTATTTGTATTATTGTCGTCACGCATTGTTTATGCATAGATGGTAGGAGTTTCACAAATAAGTCTTTATTTTGTGTACTACATCGGATACTAAGAATTAGAAGAAGTTTTAAAAATCTATGAAAAATACCTTCCTTCTCACCTCTTATCAATAAGTTGGAAATTAAGTATTCCATTAATAAAAATTGATTAATTTCTTTATTTTTATTTCTATTTTGCTAAAAATCTTATTTTCGTTGTTTAAATAAGGTGTTTGCTAGAGCAATTCTAGAATATTTATGATTTTTGATCTGCGTCATAATATTACGTAATAGATTTCCACATTGACAAAAATTAACTACGCTGACCTTGTATTTTTCATATGATTGTATTAGAGTAAACACCATCAAAACATCATTATACTTTTTTTTTTTGATAATTTCATCATTATACTTGTTTTCTTTGGTGATAAATTCCGACACTTTTTAAAGCTGGTAACATTCTTGTCTTAGAGTGAATCTAAGTTAGGATAAACATTAAAATATTATCTAGATCAAACAAATATAAATAGACTCAAGTAAATATTTTTAAAATATTATTTGAATACTGGAATGATAATGTTATTGGCGTACGATACAAAATCACTTAATATTTATCCGTTTATAAATTACCTCTAATCTTTGATAAACATGAAATGAATTGAGAGAAATCGAAGTAAATTTTTAATCCATTTAAATTTAATAAAATGAGTTACCAAATGGGAAGGAATGATTTGATCCAGTTCACTCAGATCCGCCCGGACCATAAGTTACAGAGTCCGCTGAATCCTACTCAGTTCGTCCAGTCCAGTAAAAAAAAGCCTGTACAGTCGAAACATCCACTATACATGCCCTGTCCACTATCCGGCATGATTCCCATGTACCAGATAAACACTACCCATCTACAAATTGAGAGGATCTATTCTCTGAAACGATATCGCCATCATTTCCGTTTAGAACAAAGCACCAGATTCGTTGAGAAGGACAGAACTTTCAGCTGAGACCAGATTCATTTCACTTATTCCCCTCCCTCTCCCTCCGCTCCAACTTGGACATTAATTGGCTGGAGACTTGCTTCTTTTTGATCGGCGGTTGAAATTGAAACCATCTACAAATACTCCCAGCAAAAGAGAGGGAGGGAGAGAAGAAACGAAGAGTAGCTAACGACTGTTACTAAAGCAGCAGAAACAGGAAAAATGGCGGAGGCGCAGGAGAAGCCGGTGATGTTGGTCGGAATTGACGACAGCGAGCAAAGCGCCTATAGTTTAGAATGGGCACTTGAAAAGTTCTTTACTCCTTACGCACCAAATTACCCTTTCAAGCTCTTACTGGTCCATGCTAAACCTTTCCCTACCTCTGTCATCGGACTCGCCGGACCAGGTACATGCTCTCATGCCACATATCCCTCTCTTTCCTTTCTCCGTTTTAATGTCCAATTACGTATCCTACGTTACTGCTAGTTTTAGATAAAAAATTATAAACAGAATTGGTGTTTACAAGGATGTATGAATGTTGTCCGCTGATTTTGGCTACTACTTTATAACCGTAGGCACAGCAGAAGCTTTACGATATGCAAATATCGAGGCAGATCTAAGGAAGATGGCGGCTCGTGTCCTTGAAAAAGCTAAGGGGCTGTGTGTTTCGAAAGGAGTAGATGATGTTGCGACCGAAGCTGTAGAAGGTGATGCAAGAAATGTTCTATGTGAGGCCGTTGACCACCATCATGCTTCCATCTTAGTTGTGGGCAGCCATGGTTACGGTGCCATCAAAAGGTGTGTTGCCCGGCTGACTTATTGATCGAGTACACTATTTATTGCACCATAATTAAGGAGTTGTTGGGTAATTAGATTTTTTTTCTCTGCAGATTATAAGGTAATGTGATTCATTAGTTTTTTTTTTCGACGATGTTAAAATAATTCCACCCTCCGTTTTAAAAGAAAGTTTTTAAAAAATAATATATAGATTATTTTAAGAGATAATAAAGATAAATTTAATATAACTGTGATGTTCTTTATTAAAAAAATAATATAATAATTAATGTATAGAATAAAAAGGAAAAAATAGGGTAAAAATAATTATGGTTAAAATCACTTTTTTTCATTAGATTCAAATAAGGGTAGTTTTTCAAATATATTAAAGGATAATTTAAATGCATATTATATGAATATCAATATATATCTTGTCCAATTTCAGAAAAGGAAAAAAAAAATCAATGAGATTGGGTATTTAGTCCTTTATTTTATTTGGGTGCATGGATACATATCTTAACAAGGACTTAAAAGAATATATAGTCCTCGCTTGTTAAGAAGTCAACCTATGGTAAAGTGCATAATAGATGTTCTTTTGGTGACCACAAAGGCAATAACATTAGTGGTTAAATCATTAGATGGTCCTATGGGCAGACAAAACGAGTCATATTGACTTCGTGGATAGGTATTCTGATGTTTATATTAATGTGTGTCAAAATTATAGTAAAATCTGTCAAAAATAATTGTCCATTTGTTTCTTTTAAAAAAAATTCGTTTAGCAATTTATAAAATATGTTAGGAGTAATAAATACGTTCCTAATATTATACTTATACTATTTATTAAAAAATAATATAACAAATTGTTATAAAAATATATAGAAAAATAAAAATAAAATGAAGGATAAAAATAGAAAATAAATATTAATTTTCTAATAAAACTTTTTAAAGATATATATATATATATATATATATATATATTATCTTAATAGACTTTCTTTAAGAAACGGAATATGTATGTAGCAAATTGTTATACAAATATGAATAATTTTAATTCCTTAAATAATGAGTCACATCGATTAATATAAATAGTTTAGACGGTTTACCTACTACCAATACGTTAGTGACATAACAACTTTATTATTGTTATATACGGTAGGGTAACTTGATATATATCAATTAAAAAGTGTCTACGTTAAACAAATCGCGTAAATGGGTTGTTAGAATGCACAATTTTACCAATCAATTCAATACTCCTTTACTTATATTTGTTTTTATCGGCCGAGGGTTATAGGGTTTTGGGAGTAAATCATATCGTTAATTAGTGTTGAGTGATTAACGCTTTGTCGTATACCATTGCAGGGCTGTTTTGGGTAGCGTGAGTGACTACTGCTCACACCATGCTCACTGCTCTGTCATGATCGTCAAGAAGCCCAAGAGCAAACACTGAACCTTCTTACGATAATCCGATCCTCTTAATGTTGTTTTTGAATTTATTTAAGCTGATAAGATTCAAGCAAAGCTAAAGCAAGTAGTGCGGGATTCCTAATTGTCACCGCGTATCGTGTCGCTGGTCATATGTCTCTTTGATATGATTAGTCGTGTTGAAGTTAAGCATTCTTGTCTAAAAGGCCGTTAATTAATGTACGCATGATGTTGACGCCTGTATTGTTATAGTTTGACTTTATAATTGCCCCCTTTCCTTTTACCATAGAGTGTGATATGAATATGTGCACTTCCAATTATTGTATGCATTTTGGCTTAAGAAGTAGCCGGTCGGTTTGAGTTGGAAATTGTTCCTCCAATTCCTTTCGGATTCAGCTCCAATTTTTATATAAGCCTGATTCATCATGATGAGCCTTGCTCGTTACTATGAGGCTCATGGCACGATCAACATAATTTGCATGAGATGGCTAACCATGAGAGATTTTCACCTTAGGATTCGTCCCGGTTTGAAAAATAGTTTGAAGTCCAAGGACAATTTTCTTCAAGCTAGTAGGTGCTCACATATTTTACTGTCTGAGTTCATGAAAATGGAATGATTTGGTTAAAAAGCACAAAAAAAAGGAAAAAAAAAAAAGAAGAAGAAGAAGAAGTACGAAGGCATATAGTCATAGAAACTTCTTTGGAAAATCGTCAAGTCATCCACTAATATATATAGTTTGAAAAGCATTTTACGGAGTTGGCAATAGTAATACAGATGTTGTGAAGGACCTCAATGACATGCAACCAAACATTTGGTGTAAAGAATTCATTTTTTTAGAGGCATTGACAAAATCAGTTAAGAACAATATGTCTAAGGTCCTCAATGCAAGCATTTTTGAATATATATAAAAGTTGATCACCGTGATACTTGATGATATAATTGGTATATTTATGGCTAGGATGTGTAAGAAAAAATGTCATTTACTTAAATTCTGTGAAATATTTGGCCCATTATAGAGAAGAAGGTAAAGTAGGACAAAGTAACAAAGTAAAAAAGGTCTGGGTTTATAAAAATGGAATAATTTGGTTAAAAAGCCAGAAAAAAAAAATTACAAAGGAATATAGTACTAGAAACTTCTTTGGAAAATTGTCAAGTCATCCACTAATATATATAGTTTTAAGAGCATTTTACAGAGCTGGCGATAGTAATACATATGTTGTGAAGGACCTCAATGACATGCAACCAAAGATTTGGTGTAGAGAATTCTTTTTTTTTTTTTTAGAGGCACTGACAAATTCAGTTAAGAACAATATGTCTAAGGTCCTCAATGCAAGCATTTTTGAATACATATAGAAGTCAATCACCGTGATACTTGATGATATAATTGGTATATTGATGGCTAGGGTGTATAAGAAAAAATGTCATTTACTTAAATTTTGTGAAATATTTGGCCCATTATAGAGAAGAAGGTAAAGTAGGACAAAGTAACAATAGATGGTGGAGTGCTTTAAGCAATATGGTTGTCTTTTTCCAATCGGGTCATAATACCGAGGGATTCATTGTGTTCTTCTTCTTGAAAATGTGACATAACTAGTATTCCTTGTATTCATGCAATGACAACCATTTGAGAGGCTGGTGAGGATATTGAGAAGTATGTACCTAAATTCTACAACAAAGAAACACATCATATATGCTACAAACATGATTGATCTAATTACTGGAAAAAACATGTAGAAGAAGATTGAAGATAAACTTATCTAGCTACCCTCAATTGATGAGCCTTAAAGAAAGGGAAAAAATAGCAAGACAATGAAATGAAGGTGAAGATGGCACTATTTACAAGTAATTGACATGCATATAGCAAGTATGGTATTGTAGTCTATATTATGAAGACTTGTTATACAATAAATTTATAGAATTTGGCCATATTTTTATTTAATTAATTTAAAGTTATGTTTTTGGGCTTAAATGATGCAAAATAAGAATAAAATGTAGTGTCCTATTTCCAACTTATCGTAAAGGACATCCATGATTGAGATATCAACACACAAAGCTGACATTGGGCCTTCAACAAAATAGAGAGATGGAAGAAGGAATTGAAAGCTTGTGTATATCATTGCATTTATGTTTGTAGCCTTGTTGTACTATTGATACCTTTATGTAGCTAAGGTTTGCTATGATGATGATGATATTGATATAGATTGTTATGGAAACTTTTTTATATTATTAACGGGTTTATTTTTTTTACTAAGAAAATAGCGTTCATGTATTGTATTCATATAACTATTTCATGAACTTAATTTTCAAAGTAATGAATTATAAAGTGTTAGAAGACTATTTTGTAAAGTAATGAACACAACTACTAATGTTGATGATGTCGATCTCAACTTATTATGTTTATTTTTTGTATTGTTAGTGGGTCATTTTTTTTTTGTGAAAATAGGGTTTAAGATATGACTTTTTTATATTTTTGTCAGGTATTTATAGTTTATCTATTATGAAAAATAACTATATGATTAAGCCCTTATTTTTAAGAAGTTCAAAATAAGTAATTATTTTGGATAACTACTTTTAAAAAGTAGATCCAAACAACCTCTAAGTGGTCATATTTCAAGGAGTGGAAGATGGATAGAAATTATTGTTCATGTCTCTCTTTTTGGTTCTTTTACGTCAATTCAATGTTTGGTGTATTGAAATATATTTATGGAAACTTCTGCATTTCATACCATTTATGCATCTATTTGTTCTCCTCTTTTTATCTTTTTCTTTTTTCTCTTTGTACGATCATATTATAAGGCCTTTATGATCATCTATCACTATTGTTCCTATAGAGTAGGAAATACAATACAATGTGGCAACAATATCATTACATGAAGCCATAATTATTCTCAAAAGATAAACAAATGACACAAGTACATTAAGCTGACATAGGAGCATAGTTATTTGCCTTACTCACAATACCTAACGCTAACACTGTAATATCCCAAAATCCTAATTTCCGAAATTATGGCCAAATAAGGAATTATTAGGAAAATTAATTGTTTAAATTAATTTACTTAAAATGTAGAGAGTTAATTAGGATAGATTAAGAGGAAAATAATAAAGAATTTAATTGGAAGAAAATTTGGGTATTTTTCTAATTAGCATGGAGGTTAAGGAAATTTATCCAAAATAGCATAACTAATTTAAAAATGGATTTAATTATTATAATTAAAGTAATTATTATTAGAATTAAATATCTAAATTAATTATATAAATAAATAAAGAACAAATATTTCCAACCATTTTATCATTTTCCATTTTCCTTTTTTTTTTCCTTTTCTCCTTTCTTTTCTTTTTCCTTCTTCCTCCTTTATTCTTTTTTTCTTTCTTCTTCTTCCCCCGGTTTGGGCCAGCCCGTCGGCCCAAATCTCCTTTCTCCCCCCCGTCTCGCCCGCCCGGCCTGCGCAGCCCAGACCCCCTCCCCGCCTCTCCTTCCTTCTTCTCGCCCGTGGCCCAGCGCCGTGCGACGCCAACCCCCGTGCGCCCGTGGGCTGCGTTTTGCACTCAGTACCGTCGAAACGCCGCATCACGCTAAACGACCTTATGACCGTTGCCAGCCTTCGACGCGACGCGACGTTTTCCTCCCACAATCCTCAAAACGCCGCGTTTTGTTTCAAAACTTTATAACGCCGCCGAACCGGCCGGTTCCCTTCCTTTTCTTTTCCTCCCCTGGACCGCTGGTCCTCCTCCTTTCCCCTTCCTTCTTCCTCCCCGACCTGCAACTCGACCCTGCAACCCCCGAATATTGCCGGCCACCTCTGCACGCCGACCGTCCTCCCCTGCCCTTCCCTGCCTCTCTCCCGTCGTTTTCTTTCTCTTTTCGACCCCAACTAAGTCCCTCTCTCCCTTTCCCGCGTGCCCTTCTCTTTCCCTTTCTTCTCCCCCTCCCTGACCCGACCTGCCATGGCAGGACCTGCGCCGCCTGCCACCGGCCGGCCACCTGCACACCTGCCTCGCACGCCTCCTCCTCCCTTCGTCGTTTTCCTCCCCCCTTGGCCTATAAATACCCCCTCCCGAACGGCCACAGCAAGTCCCTCCCTTTGGACCTTGCTGAAACTCTGTTCCGCCGCCGCCAGAACAGACGCCATTCCTGCCGCCTCCAGCCACCGCCGAAACCACCGCTTCCCACCGTTATCATCCTTGCACCTCCCTCGACAAAACCAAGCCACCACCACCCTCCTCCTTGCCCTGCACGTGCTGCCCTAGCCGTGCAAAGTCCACTGCCCGAAACCACCTCTTCCAGCCTTCTCCGCCCTTGCGCCGCCTCCCACCGCCAGCCCAGCCGCCACCAGAGCCTCTTCCACCCTCCAAAATGCCCAGCAGACCTCCCTCTACCTTTCCCTGCCTTCAACTTCCCCTGCCTCCCTCTCCTCCTTCCTCCCTCATCTTCCACCTCTCTCCACCACCCTCGGCCGCCGCCGTCGCCGCCCCGCGCCGCCGCCCCTTGCCACGCCACCACCCTCACTCCACTCCCCTTCACCTGCTCTTTCTTTCCCCACCTCAAACTCCTCCTTTTCCCCTCCCATCTAACCTCCACCTTGATCTTTTCCCTTCTCTTCCTCCTCCACCACCGTCGCCGTCGCCGCCAGACCACCACCAACCCTAGGTGGTTCTCCACCCATCCAAACCCTAACCCTCTTCTTTATATAGCTGCTACTATTTTCTACTAATATTAATACTAATATACTTATTATTATTATTATTATTATTATTATTATTATTATTATTATTATCATTATTATTATTACTTTTATTATTGTTATTACTATTATTATTATTATTATTATTATTATTATTATTATTATTATTATTATTATTATTATTATTATTATCATTATTACCATTATTATTGTCTTTATTATTAATGTTCTTATTTTCTTACTAATACTAACATCCCTTTTTAAACCCTAACCTATATTATACTTAACTTTGGTCTTATTTTTTTATAATTATTAGTATTAACATTTTTATTATTATTATTATTTCTATTATCCTTACTATGGTTATTATTATTATTGCTTAACCTTACTTGGTTGTACTATTGTTATTATTATTATTATTATTATTATTATTATTATTATTATTATTACTATTATTAGTATTATTATTATTACTATTATTATTATTGTTATTGTTATTATTATTATACTTAACACATTTGTCACCATTGTTAATAATAATACTACCTTGTCTTACCCATGTTACTTAACTCAAGCTAGTAAATATCATGTGGTTGTTAACTAAGAAGAGTACTTGAACCTTATTACCATACCATTTAACATTAACCCTAACCTTATTACTATGACACTATTATTAGCTATTACTATTATTACTACTATCACTACCTTATTGTTGTAATCAAAAGCATTTGAACCCTTTTATTATTCAAGAATATACAACTATTATCATTATCACCCTTAGGAATATTTACTTGTAATATTGTGACCTTATAATAATATTATTTCGAATATGACACCATTAATAGACTTAGCCTTAAAAATGCTAGGGTTTCTCTCATTATAAACATTAGTGTCACTAGTATTAGTTTTATTATTGTTATTATCACTATTTTTCTATAGTTAGCATGAACATTATTATTATAAGAATAGGGCTAACGGGTCTAATAATATAAGTGTAACAATAGGTATTAAAAATAAACATATTTTGACTACTAATATTTAGTATACTAATTCTAAGGTAAAAACCCTAGTTTTTGTATAAAACCCTTTTTAGTAATAAAAACCCTAACATTAAACTATAATGAGGGTTGATAGTAATTATAAGGGAAACTAATACTTAGCATTTTTCCCTTTTATAGGTAACCCTGACCAAAGCCCTAAGGAGTTAGAGGAGCATGCTCCAAGCCCGGCGTCGCCTTAGGTAAGGACGAAGCTAATGGCCTTGTGCTATGTGTGACATGGATGTGTTGAATGTTATGTATGTCATGCTATGCCATGTATTATATGATTTGTGTATAACTTGTCTTATGTGTAGCGCAGCTTGGAGATTGAGGTATGTTGTATGTGCTTCCGTGATATGAGCATGACATGTATATGTATGATGTTTATAATGTATTATGTTATGGCCCACTAGGACATGCATGTTAGGATAAATGGCAATATGAGTTGGGAACCATCATGGGAGTCTTGAAGTTTGTATGGTGGGATTAGGGTTTGTATGGTGGCATAATTGTTCGTATGGCGGTACTAATGATTTCGTAGTGGTATTAATGGCTTATGGTGGTATTGTGATTTTATGGAGGCATTAATGTGGTATGGTGGTATTTGTGTTTTTATGGAGGTATTAATGTTGTATGGTGGTATTTGTGATCTATGGAGGTATTAATGTTGTATGGTGGTATTAGGGTTTGTATGGTGGTATTAGGGTTTGCATGGCGGCATTAGGGTTTGTATGGTGGCATAATTGTTCGTATGGCGGTACTAATGATTTCGTAGTGGTATTAATGGCTTATGGTGGTATTGTGATTTTATGGAGGCATTAATGTGGTATGGTGGTATTTGTGTTTTTATGGAGGTATTAATGTTGTATGGTGGTATTTGTGATTTATGGAGGTATTAATGTTGTATGGTGGTATTAGGGTTTGTATGGTGGTATTAGGGTTTGCATGGCGGTATTAGGGTTTGTATGGTGGCATAAATGTTCGCATGGTGGTACTAATGATTCATAGTGGTATTAATGGCTTATAGCGGTATTCGAGTTCGTATGGTGGTATTGTGATTTTATGGAGGTATTAATGTTGCATGGTGGTATTTGTGATTTTATGGAGGTATTAATGTTGTATGATGTTATTTGTGATTTTATGGAGGTATTAATGTTGTATGGTGGTATTAGGGTTTGTATGGTAGTATTAGGGTTTGCATGGTGGTATTAGGGTTCGTATGGTGGTATTAATATTCGTATGGTGGTATTAACGATTGTATAGTGGTATTAATGACTTATGGTGGTATTAGGGTTTACATGGTGGTGTTATGGATTGTATGGTGGTATTAATGTTGGTATGGCGGTATTAGGGTTTTGCATGGGAGTTAATGATCGTATGGAATCAGGGTTTGGAGTGATTAACTCTGGGGCGTTGTGATTAAGTAGGGATGGAGTAACCAATTGTGACGGTTGAGGATAATTAAGGTTTGGGATGGCTGAGTACGGTGGTTATGGTAAAGTAGGGATGAGAGTGGTTAACCACGGGTTGGTGTGGACAATTAGGGTTGGTTATGACTGCTTAGAGTTGTTTGGCGTTATCATGTGTATTATCGCTTAAGGAGTGGTTATGAACGCGGAATTTTATTGGTTGTGATGTGTAAAGCATAAAGAGAATGATTTATGTGTATCCTTGGTGAAAACCTTTTGAATAAGATATGTTAAGACATTAACTACTTACAGAGAAAGATGTTGAGCCGGACCCAGACCGGTCCACCGGTAAATAATAGTGGCAGGGTATGTTACCCTCGTGACCGGTCCACTGGCTATAATAGTGGCAGGGCATGGCCCTCGTGACCGTTCCACCGGCTATAATAGTGGGGGATTCCGTGCTCAACAAACCAATCAGAATGATGATAAGACCTGGGAAAGATACGAATATTTACAGTGGAACACCTTGTGAGTCGGGGCCAGACCGGTCCACCGGCAAATAATAGTGGTAGGGTATGTTACCCTCGTGACCGGTCCACCGGCTATAATAGTGGCAGGGCATGGCCCTCGTGACCGTTCCACCGGCTATAATAGTGGGGTTCCCGCACTCACACGGACTATTAAAGAATATGTGTGGAATGAACGTATTACTATTAATGAGAAATAAGAATAAGTCACCGGAAAGTATTCGGGCCTTATCTTGCTGGTTATCGCATGTTGTCTATATGATTGTGCTACGTATGTTATGTTGTATGATTGTATGCTTGGCCTTAGCGCACCAGCGCCCTTACTCAGTATTGGACCCGTACTGATACTACCTTGATTGAATGGGTCCTGTGATGATCCACCAATGGTGGGGAGCAGACCTCCTATGCAGGTTTGATCGGTTACAAATTGTGGGGTGGAAGGCTTGGCTTGAGTGAGTAGGTGATCCGGATATTGGTCCCTTGGGATCTGTTTTATTTGGCTATATTTTGTACTACGCTTATTGTTTTGAAACCGTACTCGAAGTTGTATTCCTAAACGATATTTTAACTGTTGTTGACTCGTGGTTTTCGTGAATGGTCTATGTTAACTATGGACCTATGTTTTGATGACTCTTACTTAATGATTGTTTAGTTTAGCCTTAGCACTTAGTATCGGAACGGTAGGAGTGAACCGGTCTGGTACTAAGTGTGGCGGTAATACCCCCAAGTTTAAGGTTTTAATTCTTTCGCTTCCGCTAAAACTCTTATCTTAAACGAAATTTTTCAGTAGTAAATTTGGGGGTGTTACAAACACTATTGCAAGAAAATATAACATCTCCTACTAATAAAGAATTGCATTGCTGGTTCAACCTATGATTCATTTTTCCCTATGTTCCCCATTTTTATTTCTAATTTCACCACTTTAAAATGACACATGTTCTTCATATTCATTTCTACCTTTAAAGTTTCAATAATACTCATAAACTTGAGTATAACATTGACTATCTTAAATTATTCTCTTTAAACTAGGTTCCAACCATTGAAAGAAGTAACAACCATCTTTTAGCTTGAACCTATAATATTTTGCATATTGTATAATGGTATTATTCAGAGTTATAGGTGCCTGAACTACAATAGGCTTCTACTAATCATAAAGAAAATCAATTTTGATGCTTAGAGAATGATTAAATTTTTCCCACAAATCCATTCTCATCATATAAATCCAAATAATTTATTTAGAATAACTTTATCAAACTAATAATCAATATAACTTATGAAGCAGTTAAAAGTAACCACAACCAAGATAAAACTGGTGCATTTTATTACCAGTGAATAAATTATATACTAGTAATTATATTATGATACATAATGCCCATCAAACTTTGCATAAATCAAGAATACCAAGAATAAGGAGTTAGAATTCTATCTGATCCACATAATATCAATACATAAGAAACTAGGTGGCAGATGACGATGATGATGATAACGATGATGATGATGATGATGATGATGATGATGATGATGATGATAATAATAATAATAACTACTTAAAGTTTCATTATAATTTCATTCTTAACAACTTATCTTTACCTTCATAAATACTTAGTTTAAGTAATTCAAAACTATGTAACTCATTGTTCTTCTAGATTTGTAACTCACTTTAACTACCCACATAAGGGCCTTTTCCATGCAGTCCATGAAGTTTGTTCATATTAGAAAACAAAAATAAATGAAAAAACATAGTTTTACTAAAAATATATATATATATCAAGCATCCTGGCTATATTATGCATACTTATTATGACATAACAATAAAGAACTTATTGAAAATTGCTACAAACATCACTATATGAAACCAAATTGCAATGATGCCATCATAAACATATAGTGGTCAATAAACAGGTGAAGTGTGTTAAAGTGGAGAGACTAGAAAGTGCAACATCAATCCTTATAGCTCTATGGTGTTATTAGAATTATTCATTAATTTTAATCTTGAGTTTTAGAATAAATTAGGTAGATGAGCTAACATTTTTTGTAAATAATAAAAGCATCAAATAACAACATTTCTTCTTTTTCAACCAATAACCCTACATAGTCCTCAAACAGGAAGAGGCTCCCAACCTAATTGAGGCCACGGTAAGGAAAATAGTGCCATGAAATAGGGTACATGAGAAATAACAAAATATATATAGAGAGAATAAACAGAATCTATCACCCCTTATACACATACCCCCTATAGTATATCATATTAATAATAATTTGGATAAAATTAGAACATAAATTAATTAATGAACCCTAAAGTTGAAAATTGAACTTGTGGGAAAATGTAAATTCAAGTAACATAAAAGACAGACTCTAACTTACACATGCATATTGAAAACAACAATGGAAGACCTTAAATTCAAGCGTGCATCAACAATCATATGCCTCATGGATAAACCAAGTTAGAGGGAATTTGACAACAAAGAAGAACAAATGAAGAAAGAGTGGGAAAAATGAAGGAAAAAAAGGAAAAAGATGGAGAAAGATCAACGAAGGAGGACAAGCTAAGGAGACATGAATGACGAAGGAGAATGAACTTCATAGTAAAAAAACAATGTAGGGTGTAATCACATGCACCTTTTGTTATTAGTATAAGGTTATTTTAATTGCATTTGAATTTAGTACTAAATTAGATAATTAGATTAACAATTAAGCATCTGATATGGGTGTAAAATGCTGTCTAGGAGAGAGAATAACTTATTAACTTGTAATAGTTGGTTAATAAAGGGTTAAGTGACTATTTTTAATATAAAATAAATATAGAGGCATGAAAATGAATATTATGTTTATTCATGGACTACAATATAGAAAGTTTCATTTTGTAAGGTCCAAAATAATATTTATCTCATATAAGAGAGGATTGAGAGAAAAAAAGGTGAAAAGAACTATAAAAAATGACAATAGCAAATTTTCATGAGGATAAAAAAAAACCTTTTTATAAGGAGTCAACTCAAAAAATATGGGGTGTTTTAATAAAAAATTCTTTTCTAAAATATAAACTATATATGAAATTAAAAAAATAAAAAAATAAAAATATTTTTGGAGTCAACACGCTGAGTAAAATAAAGTTTTTATAAACCAATGTTGATCACTAATGTTATTGTTACTAGGAATTTTCATTTCTTTATTTATTTTTTGCCTTTATTTGCATTTTCTATGAGGTAACTTACGGTTGCCTATATGGTGTTCCCCTTCCTTTCTCACAGTTGGTATATAAATATTTACCAAATTTCTATTTAATTAACAAGTGGGTAAAAAGAGACTTACCTCCTTTCTTTCCATCTTTGCCCCATTCCCATTATTTTACATGGAATTAAAGCTTCTTGAAGGTTATCCATTCATTTAAACTAATTTTTGTTATTTTTATGAAGCTCTTCAACCCCTTATTGTGGCACTACTTGAAACTCATTACACCCATATTATAGAAAAATAATAGAGAGTGAAAACTTTAGCCTCAACATAAGTAGATTAAGAAGAACTACTTCAGGATCATATTATATATTAAAGGTATCAACAAGATATAATAAGGGTGATAAAAAAACATTACAATATATTTTAGAATCAAATTCATCAATATCATTGGGTGCTTTAGAAATAGGTATGCTCTCCAAGTCTTAACCGTAACCAAAATTTTCCACCTGACTTTCATAGCTGGTCATGCTATATTAGAGCTTTAAATTGAGCATACACCACTAAGACACCATATGGATACTATTGAGATTGAAGTTGTTCTTTATAATGTGTAAATTCCTCACTTTTTAAGTAATTACCTTTATGATATTGTATTCACTTGGCACCATCAATGACCCCTCTTGATATGCTTATCTATATCTTTTTTAGCAAACATAGATATTTTCTCTACTCTCGGACACTCGTTCCTTAAGACATGTCATTCCAATGTGATTCACCATCTTCTTCTCAACAACTTTTAAGCATAGTTGTTCAATCTCGACCATTTATTTTTGCTATGATTTTTTCATCTCAACATAATTGGTGTCATACCCGAGTATTTTATTACATATATCCTCATTTAACTTGTTAAGGACATTGAATTATTTATGCATAGATTTAGTAGCCTAAAAAAAATGCCAAATTTTTCTGACCTCAACAATTGGTTGTCTTCCATACTAGTAGCTTCAGCCTTCAATAGCTCTATCTCTTCCGTAATTGATTACTTCTCTATTTGAAGGAGATCTTCTAAGCTAGTAACTCACTCCTTCAGAAAGTCTGCATTAGTTGATGTAGATTTTAACATATTCTTCTTAGTTTCCAACTCATTCATTTTGACCTCAAAGGAGTCCTTTTCATCTTTCACGGTTGAGCAATCAACTTGAAGTTTTTTTTGTATTCATTTTCTACCCATCAAAAGTGGTTAACACTTCATTCAAATTTTTAAAAGATTTTCTTTTGCAAGGATAGTTTTTGCATATAACATTAAAGCATTTATTGAAGTAGACACTTCAAAGTTTATAATATATAAAGTTATCAATGATGATATACCTAGAAAGAGAGGTTAAATTCAGCCCTCAGTAGAGTTATTATGTTAAGAGCATTGACTATTTTCTTATCCCGACATAGCATTATGGCCTTAGCTAATTCAAGAGAAAAAATATCATTTGAGTGACATTTAAAGAAAGAGTAATTATCCATCATAGTTAAGATGTCTTCTTCATCTTCAATAAAGACTTTAGAGCCCTTTTTACAAGATACTTTCCTCGAGGGAGAGCTTCCACTTCAATTACCCCAACATCAAGTCCCTATATCCCAAAGGCTACTTGTGTGGGGCCATCGACACTTATGCTAGCATGTGCCTTTAGGGAGGAAATGTTGTTAGCCTCACATAACTAGTCTAAAAATATCAAGGACTCCACTATTAAAATGGAAGAAGATCGTTAAATTAGATAGAATATTGTTGAAAATCCATATTTTCGAAAATAAAATATGGTTTTCAAAACTAAATATCTGATACTAACTTGTAATACCCTAAAAATTGCTACTAATTTTTTTTCATTTTTAAGTGAAATCATTAACATAATATAGCAGGTATTATTGCCACACTAAGTATGAGTTTGGTCTATACCCTTCTCGTACTAAGTGCAAGGCTAAAACATTATAATAAATAAATCAAAACTTATAGAAATAGATATACATAATAAAAGACTTTAATAATTTAACGTAATAACAAAGTACAGAGTATATGCTCTATATAGTACAATACATAAAAAGAGATGCGGGGATAAAAGAGATAAATAGTCCAAAAGAGATATCAAGAATCTAGGGCACATAACTTGTGTAACCTTGGATAGATATAACTCAATGCCTTAACCTTGGGGTATAAACCCGTATCACTCCACTTGAGGAACTTTCTTGAAGTCAGCAGGGTCATCATCATATATCTACGACACAACATCTATAAATGTGTAGTATTAGTATGCATCTTATACTAAGTAACATAACTGTCCTAAAGAAATAGAATTATGTACAATGCCCATGTGAAGAAAGCAATAGAAAATATAATAACAAGATAATAACTTGCTTACATATAGATGTTAATTATGTAAGATAAAACTCAACCATCGAGTATAAAATAATGTATTGCAAATGCATGGATAGATGAGATTCATTAATTATTTATTATCTTGATCATAACTAATATATTATATCAACTTAAGAACAAAGACTCAAAGAAATAATAACAATTAATTTAGTACTCGAACGGTACTAGTTCTAGCTGGCATGTCCAGAAACATAACCAAACCACTAGCTAATAGGATAGTTAATCACTTATGTATGTATATTCCATTTAGGATCAAGATATATCAATACACCTATAGAGTAGAAGAGGGCCTCTCTAGATCTCATAATAAGAAAAAACCCATTTTTAGCAATGGTATTTTTTGTTGATAAAAAAAGATATATATTGCAATGATAGTTTTTTTGTTGTGGGATCATTGCGCCTCATAGCATTATAAAAAAAGCAACATGGTCGTTGAAAAAAAGTAATTAAATATAAAAAAATGTCATTGCCAAATAAATGTTGTTGCAATACATCACCTCACCTAATTGCATGTGTTTATATATTACAATGACTTTTGTCGTTATGAAATATTGATCCTAGTTCGGCAACAATTTATGTCTTTGCAAAAACCTATAATTGGCAATGAATTTTGTGATTGAAAAATTTAGTTGTACTTTGGAAAAAAATTACATTGTTACAAAAGTCTATAATTGGCAATGACTTATATAGTTGCAAAATATTAATCTACT
This sequence comes from Tamarix austromongolica, assembly GCA_039764185.1. Classification (NCBI taxonomy): domain Eukaryota; kingdom Viridiplantae; phylum Streptophyta; class Magnoliopsida; order Caryophyllales; family Tamaricaceae; genus Tamarix; species Tamarix austromongolica. The sequence goes on from CM077817.1 coordinate 27,576,614, forward strand.
TTATCAACCCATTTTTAGGAATAATTAGTTGTTATTAGCTTATGTTGTTGTAAAAAATTAAATATTCTTTAGGAACAATATTTATGTAACACCCCGAATCGATACAACCATATAGGGGGTCACTTGATAACACCCCAGACCCACATATTTCTTACACCATAAGTCAAAATGACCATGCGGGGCCACTTAATAGCCACCTAGACCCACAAGAGTAGCGATGGCTATCTTGGAGCACTTTTAGATTGATCGGTTGACCCTATAAATTAAAACAAGTCCTTTTAGCGTAACTTTTTCCCTCTCACATGCTTCTTAAGAAAAAAAATAAAACTTTTCAAAAGGGTCACCCATCCTAAAAATTGCTCCATAACAAGCACACTTAACTGTGGAGTTATTCAGACAGAGTTACCAAAAGGACGGCATACGATATTGATATAAGTTGTCATCAATCATTATGACACTCCGCTTAGTTTGGGGGTATTACACTTTATCATTTAAAAAAAATACATAATTGAAACAATAAAGGAATTGCCAAAGTTTGAACTTAAAACTTCAACAACCAACTTTGTTGTTACAAAAACATACAATTGCAACATTACAATAACATGTTTAAACGCAATTGTAATGAATGACATGAGAAACCTATAATCATGTCCATACATCATGTCATATACACATGTCATTCTTAAATTAATACAGTATATATATATATATATATATATATATATATATATATATAAATGATTCTTAACATATATATCAAGAAAAAATTATCAAATTGAATGAAAACTTACTAGAATTCCATTTGGCAATTAGAGCTTCTATTGTGTTGATGGACATTGAGACAAACTAGCTTATCTAATCGACGTAATTAGAGGAGGCTAAAAAAATGGAAGCAATATTAGGAGTTGGAAAGGTCAGTAGCAACAAGGACAAAGTTGTAATACCCCAATTTGAACGAAGTGTTATAAGGATTGATCTAGCTATTTATATCAATATGGTATACTATCCTTTTGGTGATTTCATCCTAAGATCTCTATAGTTAAGCGTGCTAGCTGTGGAGCAATTTTAGGATGGGTGACCCTCCTGGGATGTTTTAGAAAATTTCTAAAAATTTCTCGGGAAGCACGTGAGTGAGGACAAAGCGAGCTAAAAGAACTTGTGTTGATCTGTGGGGTCAGCTGATCAATTTAAAAGCGCTCTAAGGTAGCCTCCGTATGGCCGTATCAACTCGAGGTGTTACAAAAGCAGCCAAGGATGGAGAGCAAAGATGAAGATAATAGATAACAAATAGGATCACACACAAAATGACGCAGAAGATAGGATAAAACAAATGAAGAGAAATGAGGTTGGGAGAAGCCAGTCTAATTTTGTTCATAATTTTTTATTACTTTTTTCTTTGTAATTTTTCAAATGTTTTGCAACAAGAGGATGTTTTTGCATAAAATGATAGGTATAATACAAACAATATAGTTGTTACAATAACTTAATAAAATATCTAACAACAAAAAATATCATTGCTAATAGTTATATGTATAACTTACAACAACAATTATCACTGGGAAAATATTTTTCTTAATTTTCATCTCCTCGCACATATTAGATTTGATGAGACAAAATAAATTAATATTTATAACAATAATGTTTAGTAACAACACTTAATCATTGATGTCATAAGTCACTTTTCACAACAACAAAGTATAGACGTTACAATAAAATTGTTGATAAATTCTTTTTTTTTATATATAAAAAATCATTGTTGTGTTGTAATAATATAAATATTTGCAACAATTATAGTTTTTGCAATAAATTCAATCAACATTTTGTAATAAAAAAAGTTATTGCAATTTTTTTTGTATATTCCAACATATAAATGTCATTGCAAATAAACCATCACATATATTACAATGACAAATATCATTGCAAAACATTTACTAATAATCACCATATAAATTACTTATTTTTCGCAACAAATTTTTGCAACATCGTAAAATTGTTGTTTCCAAAAGAAAATTTTCATAACAACAAAATATTGTCATTGAAAAAGTATTGTTGCTATAAAATAGTTTTCTTGTAGTTTCGTAAGGCACTTGGGATTGCAGAATAAAAAAACACCATAATGTTATTAAGTGAATACCAAACCTAACTCGAATAGTTACTCCAAGTGGTACAAATCACAACTTAAGATATTTTACTTTAAGTGATTAATGTTTTATCAAAGATTCAGGTCAAACAAGAGCAAAGGCCATAGAATGTCACTTAATACCTTTCATGAACATAAACCAATTATTGTATTAAAATTTGATATTATCTACACACATGATCCACATAGGATTCAAGGTCCAACCACTTAGAGCACAAAGACTCATTAACATGCTAATAAATCCCAAATGATTATATGAGGTATTAAAGCCCAAGTAAGATTATTAAGGCATTAAAGTCTAAGATAGATTATTGAGGCATTAAAGCCCAAGTTCCATGCCATAAAAGGCCTAATAAAATTAGATATTAATGTATATTAACTTCAATTATTCGAGACAATGATCAATAGCCAATATTTAAGTCAACCAAAGGTTCACTTATAAGATCGAATTAAATAACTAGTCTAAAGGCACATAAAATGGCTAAAATATCTTTAAGGTCCACTAACTACCTTAATATAAAGAAAGGTGTATTTCATTATAAAATTATGATACTTAACTAATTGGCTTCTTAGGATGAAATATAAATGGGACACCAAGATAAAATACAAAGATTACTCAATGCATCCAAAATATCTCTTTCTTCTTTTTCTTTTTCTTGCTTAATTAACTATCTTAATTAAGATATCTAGGCCTACTCATCAAATTTCAATCAAGTGTTAACATATACATTTTAACTCATTTATTAATATAATATTCACTTAGGTCTCAAAATTTATAAAAAAATATATGTAATAGCTATAATTGTCCTTATTGACTTAAAATAAACCTGAACTTTTGAAATTCATAACTTACTCTAAATAATATCAAACCCTAACATATTATATGCCAAATTTCATGTAAGAGAACCAATTAATATAATGGTACACTTAAAACTTTTAAAAACAATCTATAATGCCCAATATACCCATGGTTGAATATGTCTAAACCCTAAATACATTCATTTCAACTCTAAATGATCCTAAATTCATGACCTAGCTTCTATAAACTATTATAAATATAGTGGAATAATTAGATAAATTTAAAATAACCAAAATTCACATAAAATAATAAGGATGAGAGCTAAACAACTCGAATCTAGGTATATTCATCAAAAATATATTGAATATTCATCACAATTCTACTAAAAATTGAGCACAACTCTACTAAATATTCATCACATTTCCAACAGATGTAAGAACATGTAAAAAATCACACAATTCATCTTCTCATTAACTTTTCATGATTAAGTAAATAAAATAGAAACATACACATATAATTAAATATTTTCCAAGATTATATATTATGCTTATAATTAAAATACATCTAATCATGCATAAAATAACATATAAAACACCTAACACAAAATCCTATTTTTAAATGTTAGTTTAGTTACCAAAATTCTTAAGCTCCTTATCAAAGCTAAAATAAGGAATCTAGCAGCTCCTTATCTAACTTAGTTGGTCAAATTCAAGAATATTAGATTAAAAAAAGTTAGATTAACTAGTATTAATAAATATGTACAAGGAAAGAAAGGAATTGGAATAGAAGAAGTGAAATAACAATATTACTCTTGAAGATGGAAGCTTGGAAACCACTACAAAAACCAACCAAAACCACCTAAGAATAATATATCAAGATTTTGGAGGGTTAATGGGAAGAAAAAAAAATGATTGAAGGCATGATTTTTTAGCTAAAACAATATGCAGTAGTAGCATCAAATTCATATAGGATGGTTGGTAAGGCATATAGGAGAGGGAAAAAAAGAGGATAAGGGGCACAAATTTCTAGGTAATAAAGGTTCCTAGCTGAATTATAACATTCATGGAACAATGGAAAACATGAATATAAAGTAAAGGAAACAAGGCTGATGCGTGGTAGCTTCTACAACTCTCAAAAAAATAGCAAGCTAGACGGAAAGTGAAAGTTTGGTTAAGAATAAGCTTAAAGAATATTGATTTCAAGGATGAAAATGGTATAGAGTTTTAGTATGCAATGTAATATTTTAAATGAAAAAAAAACAAATGAAAAACAACTAGAGAGAGAATGAGTTGTTACAAGTTGGAAAGAAATCAACTTTGAACTCTATTGAAATTTTATGATTTTATGTGTGTTTTGCAATGAAATGAATGATTTGGGAAAAACAGAGTGAGATATGATATAGAGGAGTATTGAGTGATATTTTTGGTTTGACCGTAGCCTCATTTGAGTGCTAGGATTAGGTGTGTAAGAGAGATGCTAGGAGAAATGTCATAAAATCATGATTATGGTACTTTGTTCACTTATTGGTTGAGAGAAAGGTAGCCAAGTTAAAAATATAATTTGGTTTGGTTTGGAGACTAGTTAGGATTGAAATATTAGTTAGAGAATTTATTAGAATTTATTTTGATTAATTAATTTATAAGAAAGTCTAATAATGGACACTGATTGGAAAAAATAACAATTGAATTCTAAAAGTCATAAAAATTTATGGAAAGATATGGAATAATCTTATAAACTCAAATATATAAAATAATTGGGTATAGGATTTGATTTGAAGCTTGAAATATGGAAAACAAGCGAACAAAAATATATAGGTAGTAAAAATACTTTCTTTTTCATAAATGCATAAAACAAATAAGTGGGTGTTTAAATTTTCATAGATTGATGCAGAATAATTGTATAAAATCAAATATATAAAAATATTTGGTCTCGGAACTCATTTGATGACTAATGGATTAAAAATAAAAAAAAGGATTATGTAAATGGATTTTTTCATGATTTAACAATTTAGGAGGAATAAATGAAACATGAATGGACATAATGTATGGAATTAAATAAAATGTATATAAATATTTATAAATTTTGGAGATGTAGTATGGGCCTAATAACACAAGGTAGTTAGGGTTTAAGAGAATTGGGTATTACAATACCAATATAAAGTCATCTTTAAAGCATGATTATTAATGATATGATTATGGAAGTAATATTTCAAATATATTAATGGAAAATGTACCTTTTTTTGTAGCACCAAAAGTAGATGTCCCGAAAAGGGGACAAATAATGGGCCTTTTAATACCCCCATGTAGGTTGGAGGGTATAAAATTTTATTGAGTCTTCCATTCATCACACTCTGCAAGTAAAAGAAGAAAACTTCATTAGTCAATGAACTTATTAGTTTAGTAAATGGGCAAGAATGATAGAAGAGGAATAAGTTATTTACTAGTGTTCAAAATTAGCCATATATTTTTTAGGATGCTAAGGTTATTCACAATGTCATTATTATTAATAATGTACCCATTTTGCACCAACTTGTTAAACTTATTTATGTTGGCTTTTAACTCCAATGAAAAAGGTGGACTTTCTTGGACATAAGCATTCGATTGGTTCTATTTGGGCATATCCGACTCAACATCCCCCTTGAACAAAAAAATATTAGGATTTTCACCTCTTTGTTGAAGACCAAGGCTCTTTGATGAATTTATGGTCACCTCTTTTTTGGATTGAATAGAAGCTTGGGTCTAAGAGATGGCTCATAAATTTTAAAAAGTATCTAAATAAATCTATTATTGGTTAGACATTGTCAGAATCAGGATTCTACCTAGAATCGATAAGAGTCATCATAATCAGATTGTAGGATCACAAAATCCTACAAATATCATAAAAATATGACCTAGATATACTTATACGCAATAAAATTATGTAACTAAAGTTGGAAAATACTAAAGATCTCATTCTTAAAATCTTATCTGATCACTAATTAAGTTGTAGCAGCACAAATTGTTAATTATATGCATACAAAAAATATTTTTATATGGACTAAGCATACAACAAAGCTAACAATACCACAAAAGAAAATAAAAGGATAATTATAAACTAAATAGAAATTAGTGAAAAAAAATCACAAATTTAATATATTTGGTTTACTCTAAATTTAGTGTTGGACTTTTCATAAGTATTTTTCTTTCCAAACCATTGATTTTGCTATTGTTTTGCTTGTGCATTCTTCGTATTAATTGGCACTCAATATATAGTATGTACAAAATAATAGCATTAAAGCTTAGAGTTAGGGAAGAAATATAGTGAGAATAATATAAAAAATAAATTTTAAGGTAAATAGATAAAATAAATTATAATCAACATGTAGAATCATAAGATTCTACCTAGGATTGTAAGATCCTACCTATCCTACATGGGATCATAATATTCTATCATGATTCTACTACTTTAAGATTCTACCTAAGATTATGGATTATTTAGTGACTTTTGGATCGTAGAATTGTAGAATCGGAAGATCCATATCGATGTATCCAACAAAAAAAAAACCATACAAAAAGCTTTTCATCATTCTCCAAACATTAGGGACAAAGTAAAGAGGGTTGAATGACAAGCTTGAAGAAATTCTTTGACAAATAGGTGTGAAGGTAAATGTATATCGGCATACAAGGTTATGCGATCTATCCAAGGGATTATTAGCTTTACCTGATGGGGATGGTTGAATTAGCTCAAGGGAAAAGGAAAAATGGTCTTTAACAAAAAATTGATTAAGTTAGGCCTTGGTAATGTTACTCTAAAGAAGAGTTTCTAAGTCTTGGGATAAAAATTCAAACATATTGATACGAAGTGGTAGGTTGCAAGAGGACGAAAGGATCAAATGATTTGTCACCGATTGGTTTGTGTGTGTTAATAAAGACTAGGGTAAATTTAAGGGTGTGATTGAGGTATTTGAAGAACAAGAAACGAACGAATCAAAAGAATGACTAAGATGTTTGAGATATAGTTATTTCACAAATGTAAAGGAGTTACCAAGTCTTTTGTGGGATTGACGATTGATGCGGTGGCAACACGAACTTCGCATGTTTGATTATTGCTAAGAAGCTCTTTCTATTGTATTCCTTCGCTTATGGCAATGGTGGGAGGAATTTCACAGATATCAATGAATGAAGATAACAAGGGTGTAGATGGTTCCCTGACAAAGACGAATAATTAATGGAAGACAAGCTTAGTAAAATAAAAAGAAAGAAGATTACAAGGATTTTTGGGTTTGAGCAGTATATACCCAAATTTGAAGAAAAGTGTTTTGATGGAAAAGAGAGTAAAGGGGTAGAGGAATGTGAAGAGTATTAAATTTAGAAATAAAGAAAGAGAATACTTTGAAGAGATATAAATATAGTCACAAAGGATAGTTGAAAATACCTTGATTTTGGTTCATAAGATAAAGAACTCTCAAGGATTCATGTACTCATTACTAAGAGTGAATTCTATAAATTGGGCAAAAACGAATTGGTTGGTAAGATCTCTCTTGGAGATGATCAAACTAGAGCTTTGATTGTTTCCCTTTCTATGCAATATAGTGGCAGAAAGAAATATAAGGTATTTAATCACTTAGGAAATTGTACCTTTAATAATCATGTGGCCTTTTTGACCTAGGGATAAGCCATTTATGGACACGTACATGGGAGCAAGGAGAAGAAGGCTTTCCCAACAAGCCACCTCTTTATACTATCTTATACTTAATGGAATTCAAAATTTTAATTTTATTGAAATTGGTAAAATTTTCATAGTATTGTTTTATTCTTAACAAGAGGGGCTGAATCTATATTACTTATATTTTGAAGTATATGGATGTCTGATGGATATTTATGTATAAATTTATCTGTCCCTTCTTATTATTGTGTATGGGCGTCAGACGAGCATTTATGTGTAAATTTATTCGTCCATGCTCATTATTGTGTATGGGTATCCCACGTACACATAAATGTATAAGTTTGTCCGTTGGCCTTTTTGACCGACTAACCTAATATATAGTTGCAATCATCTTCTGTGAAAAAAGATGTTTAGCTTATCTGCCCCATGACAGTAATTGGCATAGTGGATGAAATTTTAAAAGAAGTGTTCATATGAATTTTTTTCAACTGAAATAGACGGACCCTTAAACCTTGCCTTAAGAAATAAGAATCAACCCTAAGTGCTCGTTTGGTATGGGGGGAATAGGGGTGGAAAAATTACCCCCATATTTTATATATTTTATATAATTTATTTAAAATTAAATATTTTTATTCTAATAAATACCCATTTGAGATCTTAATTTAATCTAAAATGGGTATTTCATTAAAAATATATTTATTATTATTAAATACTTAATATAAGAGGTATAAAATAGAGGGAAAAATTTTCCACCCCTATTACCCCCATACCAAACATGCCCTAAGAGGTTTTCGGGTGTGTTTCTGTTGGCCTTAGTCTTGGACCAATGTAGAGCTAATGACCCAAACAGCTTGATAATTGGGTCGGCTCTCTATATAGGACAGGAGACCTCCTTTATTCTCGACCACAAAGTATCTTTCCCTTTCCCTTTCCCTTTTTTCTCAATTAACTTCCACAAATATATGGTTTTATATTTATTTTGGAAACAAGAAATCATCATATAACTTTCCTACTTTTGTTTTCTCATCTCTCCTTTCCAATTAACCTTCAGTATTCTCTGATTGCCGATCATTACGTGCTTCTAATAATCCATCGCTTTACAAAACACTTATAACAGATGAGAAGAGGAAGACGCCATTAGTGACGAGAATGGAAAAGGGAAAGAACAAAGTCGGAGAGATGGCGTGCGAATTCATGTTCCGTGTGGCCATGGGATATAACTATATATATATGTCATTAGTTGCTCATATACTTATAAAATTTACACACACACACACACACACATATATAGTGTTATTAGTTGCTCGTATAGTTAGAAAATTTATAATATATTCACATATATAACTATAAAAATTACTAATTATATTATAATAATCATATTAAATATTTTGATCATAAGAATATAAATAATATACATAAGCTAACCATTTAGAAAGAACGACATCACTAGACCAAAATAGAAAATTACTCTAACCATTTAAAAAGAAAGAAATCCCAAGACGAAAATAGAAAATCTGTGATGTGTGGCAGTCAGTCCGCCTAAAAATATGACACTGTATCCGATTCAGGTTTCCACTATACCAGTGTGCCTTTATTCTCATAACGACGTACAACTACAGGAGTCAAGTCCAGAAGCATCTTTTATACAAACAAGATCAGATAACCGAAAGCAAGCACCACCAAACTTCAATAATTTAATTGCCTTTATTCTCATAACGACATACCAATAAGCTTTGATACGATGAAGCGGGATTGTATAAGCTAGCAAGGCACATGATTCCTCCTGACCACGAGGGTCACAGATTCAAAAGTCGAGACCACACGCTTTTCTCTAACTCAGATATTATTTGGCACCCTAGCCTGCCTATAAATGGGACGTACGTTGGTCCATCTTCTTCATGCGTCTCGATCGTCAAATTAGGCTACTCATTGATTTCCTTGGATCAGCTGCCTAGCTATTAATATTTCTCTAACAATGGAAAGGCAAAGAGAAGCAAAAACCACGGCGGCCGTCGGTTGCCAAACATGTGGAACGGAAAAAATGGTAACGGAGGAGCAGCCGGAGAAGCCCGTAATGTTGGTCGGAATCAGTGATAGCGAGACCAGCCTCTATTGTTTGGAATGGTCGTTGAAACATTTCTTTACTCCTTATCAACCAAACAACTACCCATTCAAACTTATACTAATCCACGCTAAACCATCACCTACCTCAGCTATCGGACTCTCCGGACCTGGTATTATCTTGTTTAAAGCTACTTAAAAAATACAAGCTTTACTTAATAAAATGAAATAAAATTGTGGCAACAATTAACTTAATTATTTAAAAGAAATGATAATGATTAAAATTCTTTTTCTTCAAGTAGTCCCAATGCATGTATAATCTTTCTCTGTATTACCCTATCCCTACCATTTTTATTAATTGTGTATTAACCAATATTTTTTTCTATACACACACACACATCATAACTGTAGCTGCTGCTGTTTTGCCCTACGTGGACGCCGATGTGAAGAAGATAGCCGATCGGGTCATCGAGAAATCGACGGAATTGTGTGCTTCCAAAGGAATAAATGAAGTGGCGGTTGGAGTGATAGAAGGCGATGCCAGAAATGTTCTATGTGAAGCTGTCGAGAATCACAATGCTGCGATTTTAGTTGTTGGGAGTCACGGTCACGGTGCCATTAAAAGGTACGCAAGCAGCAACCATGAGATCCATACCTTATGCATTTAAACCTTTTCTACTAAGACTTCACGCCACGGTATATTCAATCAATGGCTAAGTGACACTCAGTCGTTTAACTGTTCTTTAAATCAACATATGGTTCTTAGGAATATGTATGTATGTATGTATGCATGCATGCATGTTCTTGGATCTGATATTCTGATGCTTGGTTATACCTACATCTGCAGAGCTGTTTTGGGTAGTACAAGCGACTATTGTGCACACCACGCTCGTTGCTCCGTAATGGTCGTGAAGAAGCCCAAGAATAAATAACTAAACACGTTTACGCATGGGGAAGCAATCCGCCCATGCAAGGCCTGAGTACCATGCATCTGAATTGCTGCTGCTTGCTGCTTGCCGGGGATTGTTCTTTGTTGTCTTATAGTATTGTATAGGTCATGCTTTCGCAATCGAGTCCTCAATTCGCCTGCCCCCTCGATGTAAATCAAATATGACAAAATACATCGTTGATTGTCATTGTTACCGTGTATGCATGGACGGCTGTGATCGCATGCTATTGTATATTGTCGCGCGCCTCTTGTGGTCGTGTAGACATTCTAGGTATTGTCATTTTCGCGATTGTACGAACGTATAGATATTTTGTGGTGTCGTTTGTGATTTGCATGAATAATCTTTATTGCATATTGTGATTGTACGAATTATATAAATTGAAGTTTGTGATTGTATAAATTTTGTTTGTTTGTTTAATTTATTTTTATTACTTTTCTTTACTTTAAGGTATTTATTGGGTATGGTGAAAATATAGAAAAAAAAAATATTCTAAAATTTTGTATCTTTTAGATAATCTATTAAAAAAACTTAAATTATTTTGAAGAAAAGTTTATTTTTGTCCGAATAATAATCTAAAATGAATATTCTTCTAAAAATACTTTTGTTCGATTTTATAATAGACTATAGAGCTAGCATATTATGAGAATATCTTTTTTGGTCCTAATTTTCCATACCTAACAAGTAAGAAATAAAGTTGATATACGACATATTTTGGGTCCAACACATTATTCTACTTATCTATGAATGGTGATAATATTCATAGTTTTAGATTTTTTTTCTTTTTAAATTTTCCAAGCAGTTTAGGTTTGATGTATGTATCTCATTAATTTGTTTATTTGTGCACCTATATTTTATACCTTTTTTTTAAAAGGAAACACACAAAGGGTGGGTTAAATTTTACCTTATAGATATAATCATTACCTTATAGATATAATCATTATCATAAAGATGTACAAATATCGAAAATAAATACAAAATTCAAATATGGGACAACTATTAATATTCAAAATTATATGTTTAACCATAAATTTTTGACTTTATTGATGTGAACTCTCTCTTTTTTTCTTTGTTTTTTTGTGAAAGAAAAAAAATCTTGAATGATTGATAATAAGCCATGTGAGAAGAGATTGTGGAATCTTCATATAATGTTGCACCCTTTGTAACGTATTTGAAAAATGGTAGACAAACTTCTCAATAATCAAATCAGATGTGGCATATGAGTGTGCTCAATCTCCTCAAATTCAATAATAGTCAAACAATATGTACCTTTGATATGATTAGCTAAAAACAATATATATATAAGATTGCATTATATAAGCAATTCTAATAATAAGTTTTATAAAAAAAATAAGCTCAAAATTCTTATCATTTAAAATCAACTATATATAACTATTTGTTGTAATATTGATAAAATCAGAGAGAAATAATATAGCAATATAGAGATGAAGAGAGGCTGTGACTTCTGATTCTCATTGATACGTGTAAGTTCACTCTTTCAATTACAATTCACAATATCTCATATATAAAAAACACATATGTATTACATCTAGTATACGAAGGAGATAGAGAATATAAAAAAATTATGGAGGATACATAGAGTTGGGGAATCATAATAGAAAAATTGTTACAACTTATGGTAATAATATAAATATTTAACATAGGTTTTAATACAATACACATTAATAAATTGTACATCCACACTGTGTATCACTCTCCCTTAGATGTACATCTTCTAATATTTATAATACTCTCCCTCAATAGTACATATATAAAATACCATCTCATTAAAACCTTATTAGAAAAATCCAGTAGGAAAAAACCATGGTTAAGGAAAAGAGTATAGTTTTATCCCCTCAACTTAGTATGTCTTTTTCATATGTCATATTGCATATAATTATATTTATATGTGTAAGCACACTTTAAAATTGCTTATATTTGAAAACTTCACTAATAGAAATCCTAGTAGAGATAAAAACCTGACTTTTATACAAAGATATGTATCACTAAATTTACTTTTAAATTATTTCTTTAAGAACACCTACTTATAGTCAATTGGTATGACACCTTCAAATGTTGGACTTCTTATTCATACAAATCATGCTCATTAATCAAATACATTTGCCTATTCCAATTCAACAATAATTTATCCAATGACATTACATAATGAATTGAGAATAATTATCACTTTTATCCATTATAAATTGTAGTTGTTTCGGCAAAGATATCACCAATGTCTACCTCATACTATTTTACACCAGTGTATAGATAATTAATGGATATTTTATTTGTCAGTAGAATTTATTTTTAAATTCAATCTATATGGACATATCAACTTATTGTGGCAAGTTTTCTATCCTTTTTAAAGATTATAAATCCTAGCTCTTTGGATCCATATCATATGCTTATAGCATATTTATATCATACTTGTCATTAACGTGTTTGAAGTTATCACAATGACTTATATGTAAGTTGGAATTTTAGTCAAAACACATATTGGATTCATAATATCTTGGCCATAACAAATGAAAATTGTAGGTAAGTTATATCTAGCTAGTATAAGTATTATTAAGTGCACTTTGATTTTTCTTTGGGTCCATATCTCATGGAATTTACCTCGCTCCTTCCCCATGTAGGCATACAGACTCTACGACACTACACACCGACCTGCTACCTCCCATCTCTTCCCCTTCGATTCATCTCCCTACTTGACCCAATCACCTCTTCTCTCTCTCCTCACATATGCCCCTCTCCCCATTCCTTTCTCCTTCCTTGAGCTGACAGGACCTGCAACTTTGCAGGCCTATACTGGTTGTGCGCCACCGGCCCACGACCTACTATGCATGTCATTCTCTTCCCCTCTTCCCCCTATGTTGTTTTCCTCCTTCAATGCCCTATAAATACCCTTTAACCACCACCCCCATTTGATATTTTTTCCCTACTCAGAAAATTTCCTCTTTATTGCACAGCCGGTTGTTTAGATGTCCACCCCGTTGCCATCGCCCAGCACTACCGCTCGAACCACTCCCTACACCATCCTCCATTGAACTACATCACTCACCACCCTCAATTCTTCCTACGTGAACCACCTTGGCCGTGCAAAGTTAGCTTCTCGATCAACCCCTTCTCACTCACCGCTGCCCTTCGTGCCACAACCACCACTCCCTTAACCCTCAAAACTACTAGCAGAACCTCCTCTACTTTCCCCTACCTTCATTTCCCCTACTTCCCTCTCCTTCTTCCTTCCTCCCTCTCCATAACCTTTGGCCACCACACCCGTTGTTGCCTGCATCGCCCTTTTAGCTTCACCACCACCACCACCATTCCAGCCCTCTCAACCTAGGGCATCCTCCTCCACCTTAATCACCCTCTCCCTCTTCTATCCTAAACAACCACCTTTCCACCCCCTCTTCTTCCTCTACCTCTACTGCCATCGCTGTGCACTGCCATAGGTGCCGCCTGGTCACCATCATCCCTAGGTAGTACCCTAACCCCACAACCCTTAGACCCTATTTATGCAAATTTATCTTATATATTTGTATCATCATCATCATCATCATCATCATCATCATTAGTAGTAGTAGTAGTAGTAGTACTACTACTAATACTACTACTACTACTACTAATAATAATAATAATAATAATAATAATAATAATTATTATTATTATTATTATTTGTAATGCTAACTTTGGCATATTATCACTTTTATTATTATTGTAAATATTTGAACCCTATTATTACCATTCGAGTATTGTTATTATTAGTATTATTTTTGACACTTTTATTATTATTATTATTATTATTATTATTATTATTATTATTATTATTATTATTATTATTATTATTATTATCACTATCACTATTATTATACTTGGCCATATTCTCACTAAGGGTACTATTATTATAATTATTAGGACCCTTATTTGTATTATTCTTAAGATTAGAATCATTATTATTATTATTATTATTATTATTATTATTATTATTATTATTATTATTATTATTATTATTATTATTATTATTATTATTATTATTATTAATTTGTCATTATTATTAATATTACCTATTGAGTTGTTATTAGTATTATCACTACAACTATTATTATTATTATTATTATTATTATTATTATTAGTAGTAGTAGTAGTAGTAGTAGTAATATTAAGCTATTATCTTTAATAATATACATATTGCTATAAATACTTTAACATAAACCTATGTACTTCCTAAGACCTATTTTGACTATTAATAAACTAGTTAGCTACCTTAAGAATAATAATCCTACTTTTACTTATAAAACTACTATTAATATTAGCAACCCTAATATTAGGCTATGATAAAGGTAAGGTAGGAAATGATGGTAATTTTGGTAAGAGGAAAGTTAACCCTTAGTTTTTTCCTCTTATAGGTGAATCAATTCAAAACCCTTAGGAGGCATAGGAGCGTGCTCCAAGACCAGTGTCGTATTAGGTAAGGATGTAGTTAAGACAACCTATGTGTGTGTTATGTGCCTTGTATGTCATGTGCTATATTATGTTGTGTACTTTATGATTATTATGATTGTTTACCTGTAGCGCAGCTTGGAGTTAAGGTATGCTTTTGTGACTTTCTTATGGCATGTGTATAATGATATGTATGTTGTGCTTAGGATGTTATATGATGTGACCCTCTAGAACATACATGCTAAGATGTTTAATAATATAATGTGGGGTGAAAGGATGAAAAGGAAAAAAGGGGAAGTAATTTGACAAGGGATGTGAGATTGACCTAATTATATCATGATCCATGAGGGGGTAAATAAAGGAGAATATTGACAAAATAAAAGAGTGGGGTGGAAGGAGTTGCATGGGAAATTATAGGGCTTGCATGGGATGGAAGGAGTTTACATGAGAATTTCTAGGGTTTGCATAAGATGGATGGAGCCTACATAGGGATGCTATTTATGTGAGAAAAGTTGTTTTGGGGTGTAAGTAAGGTAAGGGAATAATTGTTGGGGTGATTGGAGTCCTTGGGGGAAAATAATACGTGAATTGGTATAAGGGTGCATAGGAAACTTGGCTGGGGTTTGGAAGGAAAACCCTAATTGGGGGTAGTTTTGAAAGTAAAAATAATTGAGGTTGAGTGGAATATAGGGTAAGAGTGGAAGAATATAATGTATAGGGTGAGTATGGGTGTCATGAAAAAGAAAGGACGGCATGCGAGGAATGGAGAAGTAACATATAGGAAGGAAAGGTGCTAAGGTTTGGAGTGACCAACTAGGATTTCATGGTTACATGAGTATTTAGGAAGTAAAGTGAAATAATTGGGGTTGAATCTAAGTGAGATGATGTGTTAGGTGATAAAGAGACTTTGGTTGGGTGAGACAAAGGAAGGATGAGCCATATAGGTCCAATTAGGGTTTCGGGAAAAACTATAAGGGGAGATAGTGAGTGGACTTGGATGGTATAAGGTATTGGGCCTTATCCCACACACTTAGGAGTTGGGCTCCCAATGTGAGTAAGTGGAAGAAGGAAATGATGTCGGGGTGTGTTAGGAGGTGTAGAAGTCTCAAGGTATGGGGCGGGCCCTCTTTGGAGAATAAGAGTAGACGGATGATGACATGCATGTCTAGAGTGAAAGTTTATCGAATAATACATGAATAAGATACTAACCATTTAAAGAGAAAGATCGTTGAGCCAGGCCCAGACAGGTCCACCAACAAATAATAGTGACTAGGAGCATTCTGCCTTGCATGTTTTTCGGTCCATTGGCTATTATAGTAGGGGATTCCGTGCTCAAAAAACTAAACATAATTATAATAAGACATGGGAAACACACTAAGTATTTATAGGGAAAACCATGAGAATCAGGGCTAGACTGGTCCACCGATGAATAATAGTGGCTAGGAGCACTTTGCCCTGGAAACGATCCACCGGCAATAATAGTGGTCAGGAGCATTTTGTCCTATAAGTTTTTGATTCATCCGCTATAATAGTGGGGTTCTCGCACTCATATGGATTGATAATAAGCATGGTTTTGAAATGAGTATTGATCAAAGACTTAAAGAATCAGTATCCGGACTATAGCTTGGCCTTTATTATCAGTATTATTTGTATGTTGTCTATATGATTATGCTTGTGTTATATGGCTTTGTGTGCTTGGCCTTATATGCATGGTTACTTTACTCAATACTTAGTGTACTGACCACTCGTTTTATGGGTGCTACTCATTCTCACAAGTAGAGGGCCCTAATAAGTTTATATAGGTGGGAGATGCTATTTTCGTTGCCTTCGATGCTTAAGAGGCATCAAGTAGGGCTGAAAGTTGAGCTTACTTGGCTTGGGGACCGAGAGTAACTTGACCATATTTTCTTTTTCTATTCTTTTACCTTGTATCGATTTATTTCAATTATGTTTTATCATACTATACATTTTACCCCTTTGGGGATTTTAATTATACACTCTTAGATTGTAAACTCCTTTACCTGTACTCTGGTTTTTGTATTTCGAACAATTCAGTTCTTCTATGAGATCTTGTTTTAAGTTTGACTCATAATTTTTGATTATTTTTCTTTAGCCTTGTGGTTAGTGTGAGACCGGCCAATGATCGGGTTTGTAATGATCATGGCGGTAATATCCCTGAAATTTACTATTTATTTTATTTTCTTCTGCTGTATCTTTTAATAAAATGAAATTTTTCAGTAGTGAATTTTGGGAGTGTTACAGTATTAATCACATTTTAATCATTCAATCTTCAATATCGAATTATACATAAGATTTTTAGGATCATTTAATCATTAGGAAAAGCTTCTAGCTTTCACCTTAACTATATCACTTCCTTCTATATCGTAGGCACACATATGTAAATAATATAATTGGTTAGGAGCTTCATGCTTCTACCAATACTTGTATAATCACCCTTCTATACATTAGATATGTGAAAATTTTAGCCACTTTTGCTGGTCCTCCATTAACTTCAGGTAATGGAGTTTTGTACTATATTCTTCAATCAACTTTAGGTGATGAGATATATATGCAGTGATGTGTGATGAGAACGTCAATCTATCACTTTCACACACAAGGTGATGGGCAATAAGATCGTCAATCTATCATATTTAAATTTAAGTAATTTTATTAAAATTGCTACTTTAGATGGTTTTCCATCATCTTCTAGTGACTAAAATCTATATACGGTGATGGACAATGTGGCTACCAATCCATCACTTTTGATCTTTCAACTCATCATATTAGATCTAATTTGAATTTATTAAATGAGAGACTTTTAGCCTTCTATGGTCATTTATCTCTACCCTCAGTCTTATAATTGGAAGAGAGATCATCGTATATGGAATCAAATTAAATTAAACAGTATTAATATATCCAATTAAAGCTAATAACAATATCAATTAGCATAAGATTAAAGTAAAGGCAGAGATAAAAAAAATTAAAATTTCCATGTTCCAAGTCAATTATAGAATCATAATGCTCTATTATCCTTAAAATTCTTAATTAATTCAAATTAAGCCGCTTGATTGTAAGATATGTCATATAAGCTACCATTTATATGCCTGCAAATATTGAGATCTCTCACAATAAACAAAAAGTGTAGATTAGTTTTATGTGAGACATAACAACCATATTCATATAAAATGATAATTAATGAATGTTGAACACTCCCTTTTATAAAGCATCAATCAAACTTGACATCAACTCCATATTGATTTGCCAACATCCTGAACAAAATCAACACGTACACATATACTTTTTTCATCTATGGTATAATCATGTTGATAAATTGAAAATAAATCTAAACACAAAATATAATTATTCTTTAAAATATTATGTTAAGGAGATGGTGAGCAACATATAAGGAGAAGAGATAAATTAGAAGCTAATCGTATTAATAACATGTTGTAGTATTGATAAATTCAAAGAGAAATAATATAATAATATAGGGATGAAAAAAGAATGTGACTTCTGATTCTCATTGATACCTATAGATTATCTCTTTCAATTATAATTCACAATATTATATATATATAATATACATACTTATTATATTTATTATAAAAATGAGTTAAAGAATATGAAAAAATGCGGAAGATATGTAGATTTGGAAAATTATTATGGATAAAACTATTATAATTGATGATACTAATAGGAGTATTAAACTTATGATTTAATATAATATAATTTTATAAATTATGCATTTACGTGTAAAAATAATATTCACAACACTATTTCTATAAATAATTAAATAATTATTTTTAGATATATAATAAAAGGTTAATTGAAATCATCATCCAAACACAAAAGGTATCATTACTCGTCCATAAAATTTTAAAGACAATCATAAGTCATCGACTTGTAGCCATATACGCGTAGATGGATATAATAGGATGGGTTGTCATAGTCAGGGCCCACTCTGAACTTTAGAAAGCTCTAGTCGAAAAAAGGAAATGTGGGTTGGGGGTGGGGGCTCATAAAAGTAGAAAAATATATAATCATAAACCGCTGAAAAAGTTAGATTGATTGCAAAACCTTCAAAACTCAATCATTACACCTTGCTACTATTAACACAGTATTTATTACACACGGACAATACCACTTTTATAATTTTGTTAAAATTTATTTTAAACACAATAGGAAAATCTATTAAAAAGTACACATCTTCCAAATAGTAATACACATCTTCTACACATAATACACTTATTTTATGTTCAAATATATATTTCTCCTAAAAAATACAACAGATATAGTGACATTTTTCATAAATTTAATAAAGTTATTTTTAAAACAATACATATCTTTTAGATACACACACATTTCGTCATAAAAATACACATATTATCCAATATAATACATATTTAATTTATCCGACAAAAAACAAATTTTTTCGATAATAGATATAAGGAATTAATGAATGTTTATTTTTGTCGTGTAGAATGTGCATTTTTTATGTTAAAAGATGTACATTACTCAATATAAGATGTATACTTATCGATATAAGATGCTTATTCATCTTTATAACATATGCATTCACTTTCACAAATATTCATCTTAAGGTTTACATTTATCAATGTAATATTTGTATTCACCATAATAAGATGTATATTTGTTCTATAAAAATATATATTCTTTCAAACAACATGTGAATTTATAATACGTGTACTCATCTCTTGTTATTTTATAAACAAAGGATACGTATCTATATCCGAAAATGTGTATTTTGTTGCATAATATGTGTATTATTGCAATATCTTTGCAAGATGTACATTTATTATTATAACATGTGCACTTACGAATATATGATGTACACTTATAGCTATAAAATGTACATTTTTCCCATCAAGATATGTATTCTTCCAATTAAATATGTATTTATTACATATATATTTGTCTCTTATTATTTTATAAATAAATGATATCTATTTTGTTAGATAAGACATGTATTTTTTTAGATAAAATGTATATCATTGTTAGAGATGTATAAATATTTTGTTGGAAATGATGAGTATTTTTAAAAAAAAAAAACTCTATATATTTATAAAAATACTAACTTGTCTACCATATTCTTAAGAGATATGCATATTTTTGCACGAAAAAATGTATATTTATGCTTGAAATATGTGTATTTTTTTCTTTAGTATCTCCCTTCCATACTTGTTTAAAATAATCTTCAATTAAATTATAAAATTTTCATCAACCAAAACATTATACTTCCTATTATCAATAGCAAAATATAAATTGTATTCAAGCTTCAATCTAATGCCCGCAAATGAGCTATATCCATCAACACTTTAATTTCTTTATATGTGTGTGTGCGCGTGTGTCTGTATATATTTCTATACTTGTTTGAAACAATCTTCAATTAAGCTATAAAATTTTCATCACCCAAAACATTATACTTCCTATTACCGGTGGCAAAATATAAATTGTATTCAAGCCTCAATCTAATGACGGCAAATGAGCTATATCCATGAACACTTTAATTTCTTCATATGTATGTGTGTGTGTCATTGTGTATATATATATATGTATGTATGTGTGTGTGTATGTATGTATTATAATTAATTCATATGTCTAATAATTCATAAATTGACTCTCTAAGTTAATAACTAATCACTTGAAACTATTCAAACTTTGTTGAACTTTTTCTTAAATTCATGTAATTTTTTTCACTGCAACTTGTTTCCTACTTTATATAATAACTATTTTTTTTTATATTCACACTTTTTATCATCTTAAAATTTAATTACAATATAAAGAAAAATAAAACAATTGAAAACTACACGAGCTTAAGAAAAATCTAGATACTTATAATTAAAAATCCAAGTTATATATATATATATATATAATTGCATGTCTCAGTTGATGTTTTTCTTTTTTCTGGTAATGATTATTTAAGATTTGGTTGATATGTTTCTTTATTTATCATAATATTTATTTAAGTTTTGCTTAATCCTTTTCTTTCTTTGGATCAATTATTATTTTAGTTTGGGTCGATATTTTTATTATTAGACTTATTACAATAATATATATATATATATATATATATATATATATATATATATATATATATATATATAACAATAAATATAATAATATTAGAAATTTAAAATGTTATAATCAAGCATTATAATTATTATAATCTAAAACTAAAATAATTAAAATATTATTATACTAATTATATTTTTTTTACTATTTTGCACATCTTTAACATCTTACAAGATTCACTTGAATACATAATATCTCTCTTGATAATTTAATCATTTGAAATACCTTCTTAATGTTTGGGGAAAAGTTTAAAATCACACTTATTTTTATGAGCAATTAGAATACTATAGTATTATAGTTATTATTATATTTTTCATTATAATTATTATAAGAATTTGGGTCATTGATGGATCCTAAATGATGCCTACTTTATCTTTACCGGAGGTGGGGTTGAAAATGATTGCCATCATACCTACTTCTTTTTCTATGGCTTAGTGATATATGGAATGAAAAGAGTAGTGAATAGTTCAAAATAAAATTGATTAGGTAGTAAACTTTAGAGACATTACCAAGTCAAAATAATTGAGAAAAAAGAAGAAGATAAGTGTATCTATTACATGATTTAGAATGTAAAATTGATTTTAATTGTACTGTATATAATTTATTATATAATTTCTAGCTTATATACTATAGGATTATTGGATGTGAACACTAATTTAGGTTGATATTAGCTTTAGAGTTACAATGTAGCTCTAAATAGAAAATTATAATATTAGTATTAAAGTTGAGATGAAATTGTCATAAATTTTATCCTTTTACAAAACTACCCTTTGACTATTCATTTCCATGTATTAATGTATTCATCATTCAATTGGCATTTTCATAATTCCAATGGGAAGAAATAAGAATAATGTTGTCTTCTTTTCTTTCATATGTGTTGTGGTATTGCCTCATGAAAAACCTTAAAAAAAATCCCAATGGAAAAAAAACTAATTGAAGGGGGAAAAAAAGAGAGAGAGACAGTGTGTATGCAATGCATATGTTTCTTCTACTTAATTTTGCATATTTCTCAAAGTCTATATGTCCCAACTTTATGTGCCAGTTCTTCCAAATTTCTTGAGGGTAATGGCTTTGTAAATAAATCGAAAAAATTATCACATGATTGAATTTGTTAGACATTATCATTCTTTTGCTTCTTGAGATTGTGTGTGTAGAAGAATTTTAACACTATGTATTTTGTTCTTTCTCCTTTGATATATCTGTTATTTACTTGAGTGATACACGTAGTATTTGTATGTGTATTCATACCACATTCACTTGGTATATGTTGAATAGATGAGTATAATCATATGATATGAATATCGTGCACCAGTCCCACATGAAACTTAAAAACATAATAACTATTATAACCCTTATTTTTCATTACCGAAATTTTTTTGTTTAAAAACATTATAGAGCCAAACAATACCAAATACACTTAGAAAAAATGGGGTAGGATCACCATACCTTATATAGAATAGACATATATCATCCATCCTATGTTAGATAGAAGGTTAAGAAAACCAACTAAACCAAATACAAGAATATAGTGCGCAAAAGCTATAATATATGGATACAACAAAGAAAAAAGTTTACAATATAAGACCACAATGGGTAACCAAAATATTTGAATTCATATGAGAGGGTAAATTGAAAATACTAAAGATATAGTAGGGATAAAACAATAGTAGGAAAATTTCCAAAATCCTGGTCATCTAAGGACCTAAAAAAGATCTCTAGCTGTCCATGCTTTCAAGCCCCTATGCCCAACATAAGGTAGGCCAACTACTAGCTATCCTCAAAAACCTGCACATAGCTTTCTAGTTGTGGGATTGAGAAGGTGATCAAATAAATGGATATATCAGTACACTACGTATTGAGTAAGTCAATTTACCTCCTTAATAGGAGTCATAAGCATGCAAAACCATGGCATATTATAGAAAATATATTTACATGATACAATCATATTTACATGCTCTATCATGGTCATATAATATATTAAGATTTCATGCCATCTAACTTAGATAATTTCTAACTCATCATGATTAGCATCATAATATGGATGTCAAGGATAGTGACAGATAATTACGTAAGCCAGTTACTTAACAACTTACTAGGCTATTTTATATTCCTCTTACATAGGTAACCCATAGAGTCCATCATCTAAGTTTACATGATCCATTAGGTTTATTATTTATAAGCCATTATTCATTTTTGAATAATGATCTAGATTACCACCCCATGGTATCATAATACCTTGGAAGCTTATCCAAATTAAAGGATATAAAATCCGATCTAAGCCAAATAATGACTAGTGGAAATCAAGTCATGGATGATGCTAAAATAAACCACTTAGATGAGAAAACCATTTAATATTGATACCCCATAGTGCATCATTAGTTTTTAGAGTATGTAAGACACCAAGATCTACTAGAATTACACCCAAAGGGATCATAAATGTTTGAAGGTAGAGTAACCCCGAGTAGCTAATCAAGGGTTGGGTAACATACACTGCTAGATCATCTTTCACTTTAAGTAATTAGTGTTTTATTCCCCAACCTTATTTTATCACATAAGTCCCATCTAAACAATCAAGCAACACGTCCACGTAATCATTCCATCTTAAACATTGTTTCCCTCCAACCCATGTTGCGGGACTTTCATTAGTTCTTAGCCAACTTTATTCCATCCATTAAGATAATCCACTTATGCCAAGAATTTGGATCATATCATCTAGTAATAGCATCATAACATACATACTCCAATTTTCCCATTGAAGCCTCCCAAAGGAACTTATTAAGAATACCATTAATTATGAACTAAGTATTCCATCCAGCAGGTTGGGCAATTCATGCTAAGATGTGTGCTCTCATCATTAAAGAATCATGTTATAGCATAATATCAAGTTTTAAATCATACTAAGTTCAAGAGAAACAAAAACAACACTATCTAGCTGAACCTATTAATAGATTTGGGCTAGTTGATTGATTACTTTAGCTCAGTTAAACCCTAGAATTCCTCTTGAAAATAGTTGATTGCTCTAAGGCCAGTTGATTGGTGTTAACAAAATAGTCGATGAGCATGCTTGTGTTAATAATTTTATTTTGTATCAGAAAAAAAAAATGCATTATTCGATAGGTGTCCTTAGTGTAGAATGTTACGATACAAGAGGGTTAAGGTTCTTAATAATGTTTTGTGGTACCTTCCCATTATACCATGATTCCAATGCATGTTTTACTATGAAAAAAAATACATAGAACCTTATATGGAATGTAAAAGGAATTTATGACATGCTTAAACACCTGGTAGATTCTCCTCAAGGGAATATGATTAATTTTGTATGTCTTAATTTTGGCAGTAAAGCTAGAAACTTGTGTGTTGCACTCTATTAAGGTAGAACAATTTTTTTTTAATAAAATAGCAACTATAGTTTATGGCCCATTATTCTGGTGATTTATGATCTTCCCCCATCATTATACATGAAGAGGAAATGGATGATGTTATCCTTACTTATATCTAGTGAAAAACAATTTGGTAATGATGTAGATGTTTATTTGGCTCCTGCTATTGATGATTTAAAGTAAATGTGGGATCACAGAGTTGAAGTAGTTGATGCATGGATCCGAGAGTCTTTTAATTTGAAATCAATGTTATTTTATACCATAAATTATGTTTCTACTTATGGTAATGTGTCTATTTATAGTATACATAAACACTATGCATGACCTATATGTAAAGATAATACAAACTTGCTCTAGCTACCGAGAGTAAGATAACTTCTTATATTGGATAACGTACATTCTTGCCTACGAACCATCATTATCTTAAGTAAAAGAAAAACTTTTAAAGGAAAAGTTGAAGAAGTAAGAGCTCTAAATCCTCTTATGGGATTTTAAGTATCTGAAAATGTAAAAGATTTGAATGTGCCTTTCAAAAAAATTAATAAGAAAATAATCTCTTTAAATGGATGTAAGAAGAGGTCAATCTTCTTTGACCTTCCATATTGAAATAACTTACATGTACGAAATTGTCATGATATAGTGCATATTGAGACAAATGTATCTGATTGTCTAAATGGTGCACTTTTAGATGTGCCAAAAAAGATAAGTGAAGCTATTAATACTCGATTAAACTTGGTTAAAATGGATATAAGAACATTATTGCATTCCGAGAAGGTGAGAAATAATTTTTTGTACCTCTTACATGTTATAATCTTTCCAAAAAAAATATATATCTCTTTTTATGAGTGTATACATTGAGTGAATGTTCTTAAAGGATATTCATCAAATGTTAAGAAATTAGTTTCAATGAAGGACTTGAAGTTAGTGTGTATGAAATCTCATGATCATCATATTCTTATTCAAGACTTTCTAATTGTTATACGTTCTACCTTACTGAATCGAGATTAACGTGTTTCATCACCACATTTTGTTTCTTTTTAAAGTAATTATGTAGTAATGTCATTGATTCTACAAGGTTAGAAAAATTACAAAGTGAGAATGTGACCATATTAAGTTAGCTTGAGAAGTATTTTCCTTCATCATTCTTTGTAGTGATGATTCATTTAATGATTTTCTTATTGAAGGAGGTTACATTATGTGGGATCATTCATTTGTATTGGATGTATCCATTTGAAAGGTATATGTGAGGAATCTAAACAAGCCTGAAGGTTTTATTGCTGAGAGTTATCTAGTGGAGGAGGTGATAGAATTTTGTTGTGAGTTATTACCTAATATTAATGCGGTAAGCTTACCTAAACTACAACATTCAGGTATGGAGGAAAAAGAAGGGAAAGGATTCAAAGAATTTTGCATCGCCATCATTGATGATGATTAAATGTTTTTGCAAGCTTACCTCTATTTCCTTCACAATAAAGATGATGTTCATCCATATGTGGTTAACACATGGATAATTTGAGAGCTCCATTTAGGAGTGAGAAATGGATATTAGATAGACACAATGGCTCCTTTTTAGTGTGGTTATCATCTCGTTCATTTGAATATAATGTTAATTTGTATTGGTTGTCACACCCTCCTTAAAGGGAAATAATGTCCTACTACTCATATATGGTAATGATGAATAGATTATAACAACTTCACACTAATTATAGGATCTAGTCTTTTGTTTAGGAATGATATATTTTTCTTAATTATGATTTTTTAACATATATTACGATTATAGAAAGATTTTAGTCACAATTTTTATGAGAACGCATTCACACTAATAAAATTTCCCATGCTTAATTTCTATTTAATGGACACCAAATTTGTTACAAAATTATTAGAGTTTGCAAAAGATAAAGAATTATTAATAGACCTCAACTATACTAAAATTGATACTTCAATTATTTATTACCCTTCACCTCTCTCAGATCTCACAGTGGGGGAAATCTAATAATCAAGATGACTTGTTATTATTCTAGATCTAACTTTATTCCATTCTTTCACAATCAAGATGTTTATTCAACTTTATAAGATATACATTCACTTTTATAAATATTAATCTTAAGATGTGCATTTGTCAATATAATATGTGTGTTCACCATTATAAGATATGTATTTGTCATGTAAAGATGTGTATTCTTTCAAGCAGTATATGAATTTATAAAACGTATATTTGTCTCTTTTTTTTATAAACAATTTATATTTATTTTGGTGCATCATATGTGTATTATTAGAATATCTCTATAAGATGTACATTTACAATTATAAAATATATATTTATAACTATAAAATCTACATGTAACACCCCAAAATTTGTAACACCCCAAAATTCACTACTTTTTTTTAAAGCGGAAGTAATTAAAATAGAAATACTTAAAACCTGTGAATTCAGGGAATGTTATCGCCACACTTAGTACCGAACCAGTCGGTAGGGGTTAAGGCGCGTTAAATAAAACGACGAGTTCTAGGGAGAAGACGGGAGAAACGCAGCGTGTAAGTTGCCGAAGCAGGAAGAACTGAAAGAACGGGAGTGGGCCGCGGCACGAGAAGAAAGGAAAGAAGGAAATTGGGCCGCGCCAGGCCCAAATCGGGGGAGGGGAGGAAGGAAAGAAAAAAAGAAAGAAAAAGGAAGAAGAAAAGGAAAAAGAAGAAGGAAAAAAAAAGAAAAATAATAATATTCGGTATTTAAATTAATTAAAATATTTGATATATTTAAAAATAATAATATTTAAATAAAATAATATTTATATCACTTTTTAGGCTAAATTAGAATTTTTGTAAGATTTTCAATAAATTCCATTTTAAAAACCCAAAACACCCTAATTTTCTTCCATTGATTTATTTATAAAAATAATATTAATTTGGAACTATTTTCTCCTCCTTATTTTAAATAAAATAATTTATTTAATTAATTTTCAAAATAAAGTCCTTAATTAGCTAAAATACCAAAATTTCCAAATTAAAATACTTGTAAATTTCTTCTTAATTTGCCCTAACTAATTCCCTTTTATTTTAATAAAATAACTTATTTAATTAATTTTTATAATAAAATCTTATTTAATAATAAATAATAAAGTTAGAATTTTTTTGGAGCATTTCATCACTACCCCCTTAAAAACATACTTCGCCCCCAAAGTCTCTAGGAGCGCCTAGGGTTAGGGAGAAAACGCTCTAAGTGGTTAGAAAACCAAACTAATACTAATACCTATATAAACTACCCCCTTAGGAATAAACTTACTAAATAAAACTTAAATTAATGGAAATAGGGACACCATACGAAAAATAATACTTTTAAAAACTACCCCATTAAGAATAAACTTAATTAAAATTCTACCCTTCACTTCTCACTGTGGCCAGAATAAAAACGTTTTAAAATAAGTAATAGTTAAATAAATCCTTTTTGGTTCAAAATGATTTGAAATCAAGAAAAACTTTTTAATCCAAATTCATTTGAAAATGATATTACTTATAGTATCAGCTTAAAAGGGTTAAAAATGGAAGGACGATCGAAACATACTTCAAAATCTATTAAAAATTTCGTAAAACAAATTTAATTTCAAAAACAGGTGTGATCGAAAAGATCAACCACTTTGACACCAACTTGTGGTATCAACAAAAAAAATTAAAAACGAAAGAGCGTGGTCAAAACAAGCTTCGATATCAACTTGTGGTATCAACTTAAAATATTTTAAAACAAAAGAGCGTGACCAAAAGGATCAACCGCTTTGATACCATATTGTGGTATCAGCTTAAAACATTTTAAAAATGAAAAAGCGTGTCCGAAAGGATCAACTGCTCTGATACCAACTTGTAACACCCCAAAATTCACTACTTTTTTTTAAAGCGTAAGTAATTAAAATAGAAATACTTAAAACCTTTGAATTCTATGAATGTTACCGCCACACTGAGTACCGAACCGGTCGGCAGGGGTTAAGGCGCATTAAATAAAACGACGAGTTCTAGGAAGAAAACAGGAGAAACACAGCATGTAAGCTGCCGAAGCAGGAAGAACTGAAAGAACAGGAGTGGGCCGCGGCAGGAGAAGAAAGGAAAGAAGGAAATTGGGCCGCACCAGGCCCAAATCGGGGGAGGGGAGGAAGGAAACAAAAAAAAAGAAAGAAAAAGGAAGAAGAAAAGGAAAAAGAAGAAGGAAAAAAAGGAAAAATAATAATATTCGGTATTTAAATTAATTAAAATATTTGATATATTTAAAAATAATAATATTTATATCACTTTTTAGGCTAAATTAGAATTTTTGTAAGATTTTCAATAAATTCCATTTTAAAAACCCAAAACACCCTAATTTTCTTCCATTGATATATTTATAAAAATAATATTAATTTGGAACTATTTTCTCCTCCTTATTTTAAATAAAATAATTTATTTAATTAATTTTCAAAATAAAGTCCTTAATTAGCTAAAATACCAAAATTTCTCCAAATTAAAATACTTGTAAAATTCTTCTTAATTTTCCCTAACTAATTCCCTTTTATTTTAATAAAATAAATTATTTAATTAATTTTTATAATAAAATCTTGTTTAACAATAAATAATAAAATTAGAATTTTTTTGGGGCATTTCACTACATTTGTCCTATAAAGCATTGTATTCTTCAATTAGATGTTTATGTGTATTTAAAATACATGTAATCGTCCCCTATTATTTTATAAGTAAATTATACTTATTTATTTTTAGATAAGATGTGTATTTTCTCGAATAAGATGTATGTTTTTGCTAGAGCTGTGTCAATATTTTGTTCAAAATAATGTGGATTGTTTTAAAATAAAATTTAATATATTTATAAAAATACCACTATGTCTACCATATTCTTAAGAGATATACATATTTTAGTACAAAAATGTGTATACTTGTATGGAAAATGTGTATTTATGCTTGAAAGATGTGTATTTTTCATTATCTCCCTTCCTTACTATATTTAAAGCAATCTTCAATTAAAGTATAAAATTGTCATTGCCCAAAGCATTATACTTCCTCCTATTGGTAGCCAGATTTAAATTGTGTTCAGCCCTCAATATAATGCTTCCAAATAAGCTATGTCACCAAAAATTTAATTCCTTTACACACACACACACACACACATACTATTTTTTACTTTTATATTCAAACTTTTTTTTATCAATTTAAATGTATATTAAACTATAAATACAAATAAAACAATTAAAAATTACAAGTCGTTATGATAAATCTAGAAACTTATAATAGGAAAATCTAATTTATATATATGCACATACATACATATATACATACATACATACATACATACATACATACATACATACATACATACATACATATATACTCAAAATATTGAAAAACTGCAAACAAAAAAAAAACTAGAATAGTATCATGGGTTTCTTGAAACTTCTTTCAGGCCTAAAAAGAAAAAAATTAAGAAGTTTGAGGATTTTTCATAACTTCCTAATTTTACAAAGCTTATTATTGAAAATTTTTCGCATTAAAAATATGTTAGCTATTGTTCAATCAATTTATTTTTTTTATAAATCAATGGAAATTTATGGTTATAATAAATGTGAAATATTATAAGAGTTGAATTATTATAGAAAATTAGAAAAAAAAAGTTTGAAATTGTTATTTCTAATGTCATGTGAATCTATCTTAAAATATTAATTATGATACCTAAGTAAAATTATACAAAAAAAAAACAAAGAGGAAGAGGATATCCATCAAATATAATGATACTATATAAAAATTCTCATTATAGACTTTCTTTATATCAAAAACAACTTTATTTTAGCAATTTTCACACTCTTTTAGGAGTTAGTTAAGTTTATCTTAACATTTTAATTGCAAATTTCATTGTATAAAGGAAAAATTTTAATATATAAATGATGAAAGAGAAAAAGTTATGGTAAAAGTTAAAATTAAACTTTGAATTTTTCAAAGTAACTTTCATTTTATAATAAAAAAATATCTAAAATGGATTTATTTCTTACAAGAAGAGTAGAATAATTTCCAATGTAGGTAGATTGTATAAAGGAAAAAAAATAATAATATATAAATGATGAAAGATAAAAAATTTACGGTAAAAGTCAAAATTAAACTTTGAATTTTACAAAGTGACTTTCATTTTATAATACAAAAATATCTAAAATGGCTTTCTTTTTTACAAGAAGATTAGAATAATTTCCAATGTAGGTAGAGGTCTACCAATTAATGTATTGTCACTCAAAATTTAGAACTTGATCATTCACAAATAAATGTCATTTTATCAAATTAATTTTATTTATACATAAATATTATTTTACATTTAGGAGGTAAAGTTTAAATAACTTTTCCTACTTCACTCTTCATCTTTATTTATTATGTAACTCAGGCTAAGTATTTAAATCATTTCCAATTATGTATGATTTAAGTAGGGATAGTGTAAGGAAATTCTATTTTTCACCAGGATGTACCTTAGAAGATAATCGAGAGTGCGAATTAGTAAAATTGATGTTAAAAAAAATAACTCCAAGGGCATTGTTCGCACATGTCGTAGTTGATGTTTTATTTCTTTGGGTTAATGATCATTAAATCTTTGGTTGATATGTTTCTTTATTTCATTTCATGTTCATTTAAGTTTTATTTAATTCATTTATTTCTTTAGATTTCCTGTTATTTTAGTTTGGGTTGATGTTTTATTATTATACTTATAATACTAACAATATTTATAATAATAAAAATATTTATAATAATATTTGAAATTACAATTATTATAATCAAGCATTATTATTATATTTACAATTAATATTATAATTTAAAACTAAAATAATTGAAATACTATTACACTTGTTATGCTTGTTTAATATTTCGCACACTAGTAACACTTTACAAGGTGCACCCAAATACATATTATCCATATTGATAAATTACTCGTTTGAATTACCTTTGTAATGTTTGTGATAAAATCTATACTATATTATAGTTGTTATTACTATATTTATTATTATTATTATTATTATTATTATTATTATTATTATTATTATAAGACTTTGGGTAATTGATGGATCCTAAATGATACTAGTACACGAATTAGAATAAATGACAACCATTATAGGGTGGTTTAAAATTGAGTCACCTTATGTTCCATTTTCTAGTAAGAAAAAACATGGAGGGAACATTTTTAGTATTTTAAGCAAAACATATACATGAAGATTTGATATATAACCAACATATATATCCTTAACAAGAAAATTAATTTTTTGATAAAGGTATACACGACAATTATGTTGCAGAACCTCTGTGTATTAAAAAAAAATGAGAGTATAAATAGCGGTGCTGTTCTACAATCATCATGTATACCTTTGTCCAAAGAACTATTCTCAATAAGGGTATACATAGCAATTTTTTTCTACACCCCCTGTTTATATTCTCATTTTCTCTCTCTCTCTCTTTTCCGTTAATATTAAGAGTAAAATACATGGCGGTTCCACAACAAAACCACCGTGTATACCCTATCCTTCACTTTTTTTTATATCATTCACTTTAACTTAGATTCAACTGCTAACTTTTCATTTTACCTAGGTTCTACAACAAAACCATCGTGCATATTCCTAGCTATATTATCAAATTATTTCTAAAAATAGAAAGTATGTAAATAAAATATATAGTACTATAGAAATCATGGTATTGGTACTAGTGAAAACGTTGTTATAATGTATATGCATTCTAGGTATGTTGGTGGTTTTTTGCTTAACTTGGCTAATATTTTCAAATTCCATAATTTTCTTTTTAATTTAGGGGTCAAATTGTACTTACTTCTCATTATGGATCATAACTTTGTAAGTGGATACATGCAAGTAGGTTTCTAGAGAATTTATAAACATTGTTCATGACTTTATATATTAAAATAGTTGTTGGACATTCAAAATATTCTTTTGTTGGTATCTTTCCTAGGTGTGGATTGTGGAAATACAATAATAAGATGGGTAATTGAGATATAAGATCGTCTCATTATACATGGAATTGATATGAGTTATACTATGGAGATATAGCATGGAGAGACACTTTTTAATAAACCTAGTGTGGTTGGCTATGATAATGTTGAAGCTGTAGATGACATTGCTTCAACGGATGACCTGACCAATGATGTTGAAAAACATTTTAGTGACCATTCAATTTTTTTTTGAAAATTCGGTCAATGATTTGGAGATGCCTTTGTATGATGGTTGTACTCAATTTATAAAATTATCCGTTGTGTTATGATTGGACAACTTGAAGGTGGGCAATAGATTGAGTGATAAAAGCTTCACTTCTCTTCTTGAGCTCTTGAAAGATATGCTTCCGAAGGATAATATGCTTCCTTTATGTACTTATAAAGCTAAGAATATTATTTTATATATGGGTTTGAATAATGAAAAGATTCATGATTGTCCTTATGATTACATTTTGTATCATAATGAATATGCTTTGTTAGATAGTTGTCCTTATTGTTGAATGTTATGATATAAGAGGGCTAAGGTTCCTAATAAGGTGTTGTGGTACTTTTCAATTATACCATAATTCTCATGCATGTTTCATAATGAGGATTTTTGAAAACTTATATGGCATGTGAAATGAATAATTTCTTATAACAAGCTTCAACATCTGGCATATTCTCCTCAACAGAAGATGATTAATTATATATACCATAATTTTGCTAGTAAAGTTAGAAACATGCAGGTTGTACTCTATTTAGATGTAATAAACCCTTTTAATGTAACACCAACTATCATTTATTTAGAATTATTTTAATGATGTACAATCTTCTCCCATCATTATCCATGAAGAGAAAATGGATGATTCTCTATATAGAAAATTGTTATATTAGTTAGTTTATGTTGAATCAATAAGCATAATCATATGATATGAATCTCATGCATCACTCCCACTTAAAAAATCAAAAATACAATAATTATGGACGGATGAATGTGATGGGTGGATGGACGAATGGTAAGATATAATTTTATGTAAAAATGTAACTCTTGAATACCTCACAAAGATAATACTCAAAAGGATCTCGAAGAGAAACTCACAAAGAAAATATCCTTGATGCAAATTAATTGAAGGAAACACAAATAATCTTTAAATGAATACTCCTAACTCACAAAGATATTGAAAGATTTGAATTATTACAAAGAGAGACTTTATTCATCAATTAACATATAATACATCATATGGTTAAAATCATGCTCTCTCTCTATATAGGCATAAAATCCCACAAAATCAGCTAACAACAACCTCATAACAACCCTTAATTAGTTATAATAAAGTCCAAACTAACTAAAAGTTATTAACAACTCATATCCACACCTAATCTAGATAGTTTTACCACATTTTCTAGCCCTTCACATCCAATTATTTACATGATATCAATATGTGTGATAGTTAGTTGTTAGGGTTTACACATATTTGTTACAATAATATCATAACCAACAAAATAAAACCCTAATTAGTGCATAGTTGTAGTCAAAATTCAGGCCATCTATTCCCATGTTTCATGTCCAAACTTTCAACAAGCCTTGCATGTCACTTAAGGTTGTGTTTGGACCTTTATCTTACAAAACTAATTAATTTATAATATATTTAAGAAAAAAGGTGTTGTAGGATGATTAAACACCTCCAAAAATGCCAAGAAACATCTCAACCATATCCAAGAAGCATGTTTGGATGTAAAAACAAGGATGCTCTTGCATCATCTATAATACCTTCAAATTGAATCACGTGTTATAGGAATTGATATGGCTACTTATATCAACATAATATACCATCTTTATTTGAAACAAATTGTAGTAAACAAAAGAACATATATACATATATGTATGTATGTATGTATGTAAACTTCATTTATTTCCAAACAAATGGTAATTAATTTTTTGTGATCTCTTATTTAGATCTAAACGAATTCTCTAAAAAGATTTAAAAAGAAATAGAAAATTTTGTTTGGTGATGAATTTCTATAATCAAGATTTCAGATTCTTAAAATAGCTACATAGATCAATGTCGATCTTATTAATTGGTGATCCAAGATCTATGCTAGTAGGTTTTTTTTAGTTAGTTGAAAAGTGATAAATATAAAGACTTTGAAAATAAATTTTCAATAATAGTTTGTAAATTTTTGTTTCTGATCTAGAGGATCTAGTGATCCTTCCTTCCATTCTCCTCTTTCGTGCTATCCGCTGGCTTCTCCTTACTGATATTAACTTTTTAGCATAGGCTGTCTGATCTTATGAAAAAAGAACTAGTTTCTTTCCCATTTTCCAATTTTCCATGCCTCAATACCATCGACAACCTCATTAAACTCTAATATGGTATCTTCGTCTATTCCTTGACTTACTACCTGAGTTTGCGTATTCAACTCCGGTTGGGCTGCCATATATTGTGGTATTAATAAAAAATTTTGCATGGTAAAATCTAGGGCTGGGTCGGTCTCACTTTTAGCAGGAGATCTTAAGTTCTATAGCCCAGCACAGTCGGATCTCCTCATGAGTGAATTTTCCTGTACCAAAACCAATTCTTCCGCTAGGTCATGCACGGAATTCTCAGTAGAATTCTCTCTCCTAGATCTAGGTGATGCATGCAATCTACGTGGAAACCAACCGTTGTCCTTTCTGCATCCATCGACCTCGGAACTATCAAGGCAATAAAAACTCCTCGTCACCCCGTCCCGCTGAGTACTCTTTCATCCCTTTAACTTCCTCTCTCTCCCTGTAAATAGATTCACGATATCTGTCTCCAGCATGAAATTGCAAGGATTTTCTTCATCGTTCGCTAAAGCATCTGACTCAGCCATCGTTGGGTTCTAGCCCTGCTGGCATGGTCGTTCATCTTCCTCAACTTCCGATGGTGAGACCTCCCGGTTGGACTCCCGATCCACCTTTTCAATGTGTCAAGGAAGATAATTCCATCCAATTTCCCAAATTACTATATCGAATTTGGAGTTTCTAATTGAGAGAACCTATCGCTCCTTGATACCCTCAAGGCTTAGAGTATCCATGAGAATCCTTACCGCCTCCATGTATGTTCCATTCTCTATATCCGTCTCACAGCCCACCCACCTTCCCCATTGTTGTAAGATTTTCAGGGCCACCTCCTTACACCAAGCCATTGGAGGTAAGCCTCTAATCTCAACTCACGTGCACCTTATCCTGCAAGCACCGTCTAACTCCTCACCATCGAAAAGTGGTCGAAGAGGATATTGTCTTCCTTCGTTGCTTTCAAGCACTCCTTTTATTCAAACGTGACAAGAAATTTGTACCATCCCAAGACTCTTACCCTAAAAATGGTACTCCTAGTTCTGAGTAATTCCGGGATAACTATTCCCGGCTGATAGGCTTGACGGGATTCCACCAGCAAACACCTCTCTAGCCACTTCATGGTTTTGTCTTCGACTTCATAGGCTATCACTCTACTTTCCCCTTTTTGATGCTGGCCTCCAGTAGCAACATCATATGCCCTATTGTCACTATATGGTGGTCTCCAAGTCCTTACAGTAACATTTTTCGTGTTTCCTTTCCGTGGCAGAACCATCATATCAGTACTCTTAGTCTTTATTTTTCCATATCTAGCCTTCTTAACGAAGAGCTTGATCCCATGTAGTAACATACCATTTGTTTTTCTTACCGCTTCCACTACTTCGTCTTCACTGTCATATCTGACAAAAGCAATGCGTTTCCTTCCTACACACGTAGATAAAAATCATCCTACAAAATTCTTTGAACATTTCATTAACTTCTTCACTAGAGATACCTTTCACCGGATCGTGCAGGTATTATCATGATGTTGCCTATTTTGATCCTTTAGTACCCTTTCTCCCATCCATGAGTGAACAAGATCCTGAGGCTCATTCCTACCTCGTTGTCATGCGATGTCTCTCTTAATATGAAGTTAAGTGGTGGAAACTACCTCTAGTAAGTGGAGGAAACTATTATAAATTTCTCAATATGTTATAGTATTCAAGTATCAGAAAAAGAAGGCATTGACATTTTTGTTAATATTAGATATTTATATTTCAAGTCAAGAAACTACCCATAGTAAATGATGAAAACTATAAATAGTAGGCAGTGGAAACTACAGTAAGTAGTTAAAAAAACTAAAGTGGTTCTCATTTATCATTATAAAGGATGGTTCTCATTCGATATGCCCTCATATATATGTATGTATGTATGCATGCATGTGTGCATGTATGTATGTATGATATTTTTGTTTGGCTAGATTGTGATTAAATGTATATATGGTGAATTGTGCATGTATGTTGGCAGTTGTGATTAAAAGCGCACGCGACGCATACACACACACAATATTGCGATTGGTGAAAATGAGATGGGTACATATACGATAGCTATTTGCATCACACGTGATATGTCTTTTATAATAATTTTTTTAAAAAAATATAAGCAAATAATTTTTTTAGAAATTAAAATAAATGTATAAATATTTTACTCTATGGTTGTACAAAGATATTTAAAAATATATATATGTTATATTATTTGATAGTAGTATAATAATATGCTACATACCTATACCTTTTTTTAAATTTTTTTATCTGGTAAGTATACTAACAAATTTAAATAATAGCACTATGTTTATTCAACACCCAGTGATCACAATTGAAAAAAAAATGAACAAGTTTTCTATTAACTAATTTATGTAATAAGATAAAAGATAGGAAAAACATGAATTAACCATACTTATAACGAAAAGAATAAAATTTTTGTCCTTAAATAAGTGGAATAATAAATATTTTTTTTTTGCAGGATAAGATGATAAGAGTCCTTATACTAGTGTTATAAACCTACCGACGATTGATAAGATCAAGAGAGTGGATGAGGTTAGTGGTCACATTGGAGCTTCAAGAAGGATATAGGTTGCATATTACTAAGTGGATCTTCTTCATCTTATGTTTCCAGTCACCCTCCAACTTTAGAATCCATTACCCCTATTGTCCACTGTTGTTAGCCCTTTTCCTATAATGGAAGATACTTTTGAGATTGTTCTTTCACAACTTTGATTAATAAATGGAGGTAGATGGTGATACAAACATAAGAATCTACCCCTCATTTCCTAGCCTACATTCAACCTCCCTATGGCCAGCCCTAGCTAGGGTTGTAAATGGATCAACCCAAGATGAACAAAACCAGGTTCACTCTCAGCTTATGTAAGAATATGGTACCTTAAGCTTGGCTTGAGCTCAAATTGAGCCTTCCAACAGATGTTTGGATTTGGTTTACATATGGCTCATGAGCTACTTGCCTCGACTCTTTTATATGAAATAAGCTGAACTCAAACAAGCATGCTTGACTTGTTCGTTAAAGGCTTATTTACAACTCATTTGTCTCATGTTTGGCTTGTTTGGCATGTATGGCTCATCTACAGCTTGTTTGATGGTTAATACTTAATATCTCTCCCTATTTTTAATGTTAATGCCTATTATACTATGTCAGTTAACAAATAAAAGAGCAAATGACCAACACATCTATCTAGATGTACTTATGACTTGGAATCATTTAGCTATCAAACCTCTATATCATCATCATCATCCATTGACTTCTAAATAAAATAATCATGCCAATAATATTCCTTGCTACATGTAGTGTTTGTCTAATGAGTTCGCTAGTAATATAACTTAAACCATCATAAAAGTACTCTAAAATATTGCAACAAAATACACCAAAATAACTTAATAACTTATATAAAATTATTAAAAGTATAAACAGAATAGCATAAAGAGGCAACAAAAAAAAAGGAGTCAACAATATACTTTAAAAGTTACATCACAAAAAACTAGTCTTCAGATCCCTCAAAATGAGACGAAACTAAACCACATCTTGCCTAGTTGTATACACAAGATCCACCACGATCATAATATCATAA
This sequence comes from Tamarix austromongolica, assembly GCA_039764185.1. NCBI lineage: Eukaryota > Viridiplantae > Streptophyta > Magnoliopsida > Caryophyllales > Tamaricaceae > Tamarix > Tamarix austromongolica. The sequence continues at coordinate 27,615,032 of CM077817.1, forward strand.
GACTTTGGAGGAAAAGTGCTCTAAGATCCAAACACTCTAACATATATGAAAGGACCAAGTACAAAAAAATCAGGATAATAATAAAATATTTCTTCACAAGTTATAATCAATGACCCATACTTTTTTCCCTTCAATGTAGATGGAAATATCAACAGGGTGATTTGTAAGTTACCACCTTAATATAGCATTAGACTCCGATTAAAGTTATAGAATCACTCCATCATCTATCAAGTATAAATAGGTAAAGATAAGGAGAGGTAATGACAAGAATCTTCCTTAAACCACCTTTTATATGTGCATATATGCATATATTCAATTTTGCATATATGCTTTTAGGAAATAAATAAATTACATTTCACAAACCCTTTTATATAATCCAAAGTGCACGATATTACAACGTTAAGGAAGGAAGTAAAGCAATCAACAATTCTAGAAAAAATACCATAAAAAACATAATTTGATGCTAAACTCTACTAAAAATAAATGTAAAATCAACTCCTACAACCAAATATTGTATTGGACCAAATATATGCAAATAATCTTGGTTAGAGTATACAAAAACAAACAACAAGCATTGTGTAATAATATGTAGCAATTTTTTTTTTTGCAATGCCTATATAATGCATTAAGTTGGAGTTATTAGAAATTCGCGTACCTTATATTAGAACATCACAAACCAAACTATGGCAAATCATATTCTTCTATACCTTCATATTCTTTTTCCTCTAAAAAAACATAGCAATCCGATTAAAAAATATCAGTAATTGGATTAAAAAAGGATAAATTATTAGATAAATTAAACTCAAATATAGTATAAAAAAACAATTAGCTTTTTCTTAAGATTTTTACTAGAATAAACCCAATCACGAATTCATATTAACACTTCAACTATTTTAGGATCTGAAGATGCTTGGTATGGATCAACTACTCTCCCACCTACACTAAAATCAACCTCCAAAGGAACTAATACGATAGGAATCAATAAAATATCACGTGCTACTTGAGATAACATAGGAAAATTCAAGGTATTCTCCCTTCTAACAATCAAATGATGAAAAAGGAGATCCTAAACCATCCTTATACATGTATACACTCTCTTTTGTGTACATATCTAACTTTGATTTGTTGGATTTTAGGGTATTAACACTCTTAATAAGATTTTCAAACCTTGATTTCCTAGACATTATTCCTTTCTCAATGACTACTAGAATTAACCTCACCGTCATTATTCTTCCCCAATGGATTTGAACACTACTAACTTAATGCCAAGCATAATCATTAAAATATCTCTTATTTTTTTCTTTACATTATCAACATTTTTTCTAGCATCAACTTTGTAAATGATAGGAAATGTATAATCAAATAACATCATCTTGTAGTAAGGATATAATATGGAAGTAAAAGGCATTAACATATTTCATTCACTCTAAGACTTATCAAATGTCTCTTTCATTGTCATTAGGGGTGTACATCGTCGGATATCCGTATCTGAACGGATATTTTTTTCGGATATCCGATCCGACTGGATATTCGATATCGTATATCCGAATCCGCATCCGAACACAACGGATATCCGAAACCACCGGATATCCGAAACATCGGATATTCGAAATATCCATCGGATTTTAGATATATTCGATTATTGAAAAAAATATATCTGATTATTAAATTTACATATATAATCTATAACTAAATTTTTTTTCTGTAGAAATACTTGTTTAATTATTCAGCCTGCATACAAAAAGATATAATACATGATTAATCATATCCAAAAAAATTAGCGATCAATATTTGTGAACAATGACGCTCTAAAACCGTGGAACAACCTAAGTTAAGAGGCTCAACAAATTTAGGAGTTTTTTTTCCTGGTCTGGGTGCTTGCGTGTGTGTGGGTCGTGACCTATTTGACTGTTTGTAGAGTGTGGATGTTTATTTTAGACTTTAGTTTAGTAAATTATTTTTGGACTTATGTACTATAGTAAAAAAAGAATGATCCAAACTTGAAGATTGAAAGAAAATAAAATAAAATTATAAATTAAATTATGCTTAAATATAAATGGCTTATTCTTAAAGTGGATATTTTTGGCAGCTCAGATTATCCACTAAAAAATCGGATCAGATATCCACTCCGGTCAAACTTATATTGACCATATCGGATATCCGCTCTAATTTTTAAAAACCAGATCAGATATCCAAAATTTCATATTGGTTTTTTTGGATACCGGATCGGTTTTTTGGATCCCATTTTTTCTGCACAGCCCTAATTGGCATGGTCATTACTTGGATAAAAAGGTCATCACAAACTACCTTCTTCTCTAGTGCTTCATTTATCACCAAAATCTTAGATAAACATAACTTTTAATGTAGGATACTCATTTATTGAGATAATTTGTTTAATCTCATTCATAATTACAAGAAACTCACATACTCCATTATTATCTCAAATCCTATTCAACATTTATAGAAAATACATCTTTATACTCTAAATGAATGGACAACATAGTATAAGTTTAATTCCATCTTGTGATCACATCCAACACCGATATATTTTCATAGGCAACTCTACTTACTTAACAATCTTGCAAAATATCTTTAATTGTGCTTTAGAGTCCACCAAATATTTCATATTTTTTCACAAAGTTATAGAAATTTGTTTTAAACAACCAAGCCCATCTTGCATCCAAAAAATTATGATATGAGGATAACACATCATGAGAAATATTTTTCCAACCAAATATAGATTATTCCTAGAAGCAAGGCTATCACTTACTACCTTAACAAATCTATCATTAGTCGATGCATTATTAACAATAAAGCTACAGACCTTATTCTTAATTTTCCATTCCTCAAAGCATTAGTATAGAGTATTAAAAAATAGTCAAACTAGTATAAGGAGGAGGCAAGTGTAGTACCCTATATTTTTGAAAATTTATAGAATTAAAATTTATTGTGTTTTGATAAAATTTAATAATGTTTTATCTCAATTCGGAACTATAATTGGGTATGAGGTAAAAATTAATTTGAAGAAAGATTAGAAATTTGAATAAAATAAGTTTTCCTGTGGACCTATTTACAGGTTTTATGAACCAATCAACTGATTCGCCCTTTTAGCAAAGTGTTTGGTTTGACTAAGCTAATTGATTGGTTTAGGGAAACTGATCAACTAGCATGTAGAATAGTCAACTTGTTTGGCCAAACTAATTGATTGGTTTATCAGGCTAAGAACTTTTCAAAGCTCAATTGTATAGGAAATTACCTACATTAAAATGGAACTTTGATAATCCAACTACAAGCTATTCATGAGTGAGTCTTAACCTTTTTATTTTTATCATTTATTTAGCTTTAGTTGTTACCCATAATAGATTCAAGGGCTTGATTTTGATAGTTGAGGGAGAGGGTGACCCTACTCTTTTCTTCTTCATCGTCTCTCCTCTATATACCTCTAGAAGTATGCTTCATTTTCCATACTATCCTTGCATGGATGAGCGATTCCCTTCCTAAGCCAATCTTCCATTTTCCTTCCTGTGTTTGATATTTTCTAGATGGGATCGACCTTCATTCTCCAAAAAAATCCCTATATGAGCTCTACAATGGAATTTAATATGTTCTTGATGAATCCACTCATTCAGCTTAAAATTGAATGGTAAAGTTAGGTTTTTCAATATATTTCATAACCTCACTCATTCCTTAATATATTTGTTGGCTATAAATAACCCTAATCACCCCTTTTTCTCACCTTTAATAGTGAAACTGAAAAATGGGTTCGTTAGAGCAAGTGAAACAAAATTCAAAACATAATTGTGCAGTACGCAAGCATCTCCAATGTAATATGAAATCACAATCATATAATTGATCTTTTGAGCATATAACTTCCACAAATTAATAATAATACTAGTCTTTTGAAACTTACTCAACATATGCTTCATTTTCTTCTTGTAATGATTATAAATAACAATGCAATGAGTTAAAAATTTTATGTATTCATTAAACATTTCATGTTAAAAGATTATTCATGCATGAGAACAACTTTGGAACAAATGTCTCTTGATTTATAAGGATCAAATCTAAAGAAAATAGGAGAACACACCCCTTTATGATTTTGTTAAGGAAAACTCTTGGTTTATAATATGCATAAGTAGACAAGTGCCTTTTCAAATGGAAAGTAGTACCACTAGCAACAATTGCAAGTTTCTCATGTTAATTCTTACACTCCAGTTCTTTATTCCATCCCTCAATGTAGCCTCTTTAAAGTATTTATATACTACTAAAGTTTTCTTTTAAATAGTTTTGTTATGGCACACTCCTTATCATATTCATCATCATTACTTGTTGTAGTACTTGGCTCCCCCTATGGTACCCCTTTCCTAACTAGTCATAATTATGTGTAATAACATGGAAGTGTTTTATTTGATTTATAATTAATAATATAAATTATTTTAGGGTATTTTATAGCTTCAAGATTATTTTGGTCAATTTTATAGTAATTGTGTGAGTGTCACTTAGATTAAAAAATCATATCAAATGAGTTTTTAAAAAATTTTAAAAAATATATTTAGATTATAAATGAGTAAATAATAGGATCTAAAATTTTTTGTGGTTTTAGGAATATATTTGATATTTTTTTTGTAATTACCTCATAAGCTTGTTAGTTTATTGTCATGTCAATATTGTATATATCAAATATTGTTATAAATTAATGAAATTTTGCAAGTGATTTCAAATATTATTTTAAGGGTTTTCATAAATAGTTGTAATGTCTAGAGTCTTTTGCTATTTTCTTAATTTTATCTTTTTTTATTTATCTTTCCACCACTAAAAATAATCTTGAAATCTTAAAATTACTATTCACTGACAAAAATCCTTCTCTACATTTCCATGATAATATTTTATATCAATTTGACCATTTTCTTATTCATTCAACCAAATTTTGAGCCATAGTTACTTTCTATCAATGTTAATTGTGTCATTTTAGTTTTTCTTGCACCCAACCTTCTTTACTTGAATTTCCTATGCTTAAATGTGACCTTAGACCTTCACACCACCACCTCCCCACCCCTTAGTTTATTGCATTGTTTTCGTAACTTTATTCAACCTAAATACAATCTGTCATCTTACACACTCAACTACCTTATACTTTGTTATTCAAGTGTTGAGCAAGCTATATCTTCCCCTCTTTTAGCTGCAGTTTTTGGGTTCTTACATTCCCTATTTATATCCCATTTATCTTTCTTTTGTTTTCATTTAGCCTCTCTTATTTTCTCCTATTGGTTTTTCCTACCTCTCTCTTTATTTTGGTTATTTTTGATAAGTGTTTTTAAGCTTTGTTGAGCCTATAACCAAGACCCATCCTCCTCTCTTTCTCCGTATTCTATTATTTTTTGCTTCTATATTTCCTTATATCTAACCTTTATTTATTTTTAAATAAGAAAAGAAATTTAGATTTTTGGTTAAATTGTGAAGTTTTAATCTTTTGTCTCATCCTCATGTGCCTCCAGTTTCTAAAGGCATTGAAGTTCTTTATATTTATTTTGTTATTTGTGCTTGGAAGAAATAACCTGTATGGTCCTACCAAATATATAAAAAAACATGGGATAGCATGTTTGTGGTTTCTTATGTCATGCTTAAGTATAATTTATGTATGTTAATATATGTATGATAACATGTTAGAATAGGGTTAATGTGGAAAATTAATTATGCATGATTAACGTTTTATGCGCTAATTAATTATGTTTTAGGGATAAAATGGTAATTTTTCCCTTATAAAATTTTTTAGAAAAAATTTATATACTAATGTATCTATTTTAATGTTACTTAGTCTTGTCATGAATTTTGCTTAATTCTAATAACACTTAATATTAAAATAAAAAATTATTGAGTAAATAACATATAAGGGCATTTTGGTCATTAATAACTTATTATACCTAAAAGTATGAATAATAGGATTAGGATGACCTCAATGGATTCCTACGTCGACCTTAGTATTAACTATGATTTTTTTTTTTTTTATCATTGACCTTATGGTGAATGAGAATAATTGAAAGTAAAGGAGAAATGGTAAGTATGGAATTTGAATCATTATGTATGACATAATTTCTTATAATCACCTTACTAAGATATTAACCTTTAAAGTGGAATACGGGAATGGTTGGTCTTTAGGATAAGCTACCCTAAAGACAAGATAGAAGCCCTCAATTTGGTTTGGTGCTTTTGTCAAATACCTCAACATTTCAGCTAAGGCTTTAGTCTAATCTATTGATACTTAAGAATAAGGTATCTTAAGATGGGAGGATGTTGTGTTGCCTTGTTGCACTAGTATGACTGGATTACTTGTATGTCTTTAGGTTACAAGTTAGGAGGATATTATACTGACTTAGTGTGCTGGTATAACTGATGTACTATATCCATATTGGGTTTATTATTATATCCCCTGAATTAATTAAAAGTGAAAATAATTTTGTATATGGATTTAAATGGATTGTTATGGTTTGTTGGTTTGATAGTTATCTCCATGCACTACTTATTTTTGGTATGTTGGTTTGATAGTTGCATCCGTGTACTATTTGAAATTAGTATACTGGTTGGTTATTGTCTCACTACATTCCTTATCATGTTATAAGTGGTATAGAGATGGTTATTGTAAAAGACCTTAATTATGATTTGGTGTTTCCCTTTTTGAGGGACCCTTGGTATAATTGGATTAATAAAATAGTCATAATATGATTAAATTTGATATGATGAGCATGTGGTATATGGTATCATATGAGTTATAGTATGAATGTGACACTTAGTTATGGTATGTACTATTTAATATGTAATGCCATGATACTTCATGTTACCTTCTATATGCTCCATGTGATATTTATATACTTAGTATAGTGTATTGGTTTATATAGTATAGTTGTACTGATGGATTCCATTTTATGGTCCTCTTCCTATTCAATGGGAAACCTTTATCTTATATAATTACTTTGAGGGTAAAGTTAGATGGATTTTGGTAGGAGCTAAGAGTTAGAACTATTCAATGTCCATTCCGGCAGCTTTTGATATGAATATCACTTGAACTCATGTCTTATTCTATATTTCTTTCTCTTATTTGTTGGCATTCTTTTGTCTGATATTTTTTTATCCAAATAGTTTAATATTGTAATGAAATATTTATTCACTTATTCTCACTTATTATTCTTAATTTAAGTGGATAAATGATTTAACTTTAACACTTAGTGTAAGAAAGGTAGAGGATTAATATTAAGTATGCCAGTAACACCCTATATTTTTTATGGCTTAGCTTTCACACTCAACTCTTTTTTAAAAAAATTCACATGCTAAAAATGGGAGTGTTACACCCCTTCCTTCTCATTACATGGATCTTTAGATCTTTCTTTTAGAACTTCAACCATGTAATTATATTCTTTCATAATTGAAATTGTGAAGGAAGATCCTAAATATGTTGAGGTTAATCCTTGTTTAGAAGAAGAAAGTTTGGAATATATTAGTTTTGACATAGTCATATGTTATAAATGATTATTGAAAAAGGAAATAAAATAAACTTGGTAGCATAAGCAATGAAAACTCATACAAAACTAATAGTGTTATTAAAAAAATATTGTATGTTTTACAAGATATAGAAGCAAATAATACAGAAGTAAGATTAAAAACCATAACAATTTTATTCAACTTACATATATAATACATAAAAAATATTATTAGTAAGGAAATTAAGAAAATTAGATTATGGTGACATATTAAATCATATATTTTTATTAATTAATTTGAGATAAGATTTAAAATAAGAAAAACATATGAAGCATTAAAAAATAAAAATTCAAACTTCAAATTTTATTTTATCAAAAAGGCAAACACATTTTATAGAAGTACACACATAAATAAAAACATCTAAAAACTAATAAAGTCATAAAATAATTTAAAAAATTAGATGTTGCTAATATTAGTTACTTACCAAGATTTTTATTGACTTTAATTCTTTAACCACTAAAGCATGTAAACTTATTTAACCTAAAACCAAATAAACATAGAAGCAATAATTACTTATGAGACAAGTTTTCAAAAGTAGAGGATGCTAATCTAGTATGTCACATTGTCAATGTTATATATATATATAATCAAATCAAAAGCAGTTCACAAAGAGGTAATTGATATTAATTGTTCAGATTATTATAGCCATTATATATTTACTTTTAGTACTAATGTATTAATGTAAGCTATCTCGCTACAAAGATACACATAGAAATATATATAAATTAGGTATTTAGGCAGCAATAAGGCAAGAAATTCCTTTTATATATTTCTACTAGCTACTCGATCCATATTGATGGTGTGTCTTGTTTTAATCTTACATTAATACATGCTTACTAATCCATTAAGGTGCTTGTTTCTATTATTTTCTATCTATATAGTTGCTAGGTAGTATTCATCGTATTTTTATTTTAATACACTCATTAAATACTAGCTTGATAATTGATCAAAGACACAAAGGAAGTTGCAAAATCTAAGCCAACAAAAAATTACAAACATACCCCCTACATTGAACCCAACCACCTACAAATTCTCTAGAAACCACTTCCACATGTCAAGACCACTAGGTGAGAAAAAACAACTCACTCTACTTGACATTATAATCCCCACCCATTTACAAACCACGAACACAAAATGGAAAATGTCCCTAGAAAACATATAAGAAGCTAAAAATTATTGGTGTTTTTTTTAAAAGGAATTAGTTTGTTTTAGTTTTTAGTCTTAAATTGGGAATGGTCTAGGTATAATACACACTTATAGCCATGTTGGGTGTGGCAATAACACTTTTCATTTTTAGATTTAGCTTCTACAACGATCTTACTAAACAAAAATTTTCACTTGAGAAAAATGGAAATATAATAAATACTATATACGTAAGTTGAAAATGTATTTTATATTATCAATAGCCACTATATCACAAGAATTTATTTAAATTTTATGTTGTTTGATTTAATTTTCATGAGCTATTGAATGCTCTTAGTGATTTAATCATTTGATAGTTTGAACAAAAAAAAGTTTTGAACTTGAATAGATAAAAGTTTTTTTTCTAATTTATAATGTGTTAATTATTTTTCTCTTCGCACTTTTAGTTTAATTTATTTATAACTATAAACTTTAAGCTTATTATAGTTTTAATTAAAAATTTCTATATCTTAATACATTTATGCAGTAAGAAATGATTTAATTTGTTATTTAATTGATTTTATCAATATTAAATTAGAATAATAATATATTTTTACTTTGTATTTGTTACATATTCTCTATTTTTATTTTTTTCATAGTTTTTTTAAATATTTATATGAGGTAGTTTTGTATTATTATTGGGTTAATTTATTCTAAATGTTCAGGAATTATATTAATGAAGTAATTATTATTTTTAAATTATCATTACTAATATTGAGAAAAATATTTTTTTTCATTGTAAAACATACTAATGCATATTGTAGGAGTTAAAAAATTAATAATTATTTTTATGCCATATATTTTATGGTGTTAATCCACTTATTTTACATTAATTTTCCTTTTTAAAGGCAAATTTAACATCTATTAAATTATATGTACTTATTTGGGATCAATCATGAAGAAATGAAGCTAAAATAAGGTGTTTTGGAGAGTTTTATAATAAAAAAGATCAATCGAATCATTCACATGAAATCAAAGAAACAACCTTTGGTATTTCAAGCACAACATTTTTAGATGAAAGAAGTTGTATTGCCATATTGTCAATAAGTCATCCATTATATACCCCTAATTGGTTGCATTAATTTAGTCTCCATCATAGGATTTTTAATTTAGGGTTCCACCATATTCATACATTTATCCATCTCCATAAATCCTTTAATTGATGGGTTATTTCTTTTAATTGATCCATGAAACCATCAATTCCCTATCAATGAACCCCTAATTTTTTAATCTTATGCTAAAAATTGCAAAAAAGATCATTTAGCTTTAGAGATCGTTCAATCACAGGAGAAAATGAGCTTTGGTGAGAAAGGAGACAAAATCCCCTTACTCCACTTTGCTAGCTTTTGCTTTAGTTTTTAGTTCTTTTTATTTTCTTACACTGATATATGTTTTGTGTAATAAATTTATTTATGATGAGTGGCTAAATGCTAGTTGTTAAGGGTGAGATTGAAACCCTAGATTATAGTTCAAATTTTTAATAATGATCTATTTATTTTCCTATATGTCATGATGTTCTACTTTAATTAATATTGTTTATATATTTGATTCTATCATGTGTGATTTAAATGGTGCATTCCTTATGTTGACATCCCTATAATGATAGTATGTAAGATTATATACTTCCTAAGTGGCGATATAAACATGTTAGAACTCATATGCATAAACTATTACTGTGTTAGATAACAATTCACCTGATAACTTTGGCATTCTAACCACTATAATGGAATGTTTAGATACATGTAGGTCAAATGTAGAGAATATAACTAGACGTGTAAGTGGTATTAGTTTGGGTACTCATATTGACCTCATTTCACTTATTCTTAATTCATTGAGGCTAATTAAATATAGGATATATTTTTCATGATTATATTTCTAGAATTTACTAAGGTTTAATATTAGGTCTTTGTCGTATTAAATTAATTTAGAAAATTAACGTAATGTATATAAACCTCTTTCTATTTTTTAACTTGCTCAATCTCTTTCTCATGATTAATAGATGGCTTAAGAATTATTTGTTATTTGTTGGCCTAGTCTAATTGTGGATATTGACTCTCTTAACATCTTTATCTTTATTATCTTCACTCATATTTAATAATTAATTATACTTTCTTTTTATTATTTTATTTTTTAATACCCATTAAAGTGTTTTTTTAATATTAGTGATTGTGTGTGAGTCTAGAATCTTAGATAGTATTTTATTTCCTTTTTTTACACTAGTTAGATATTACATGAATACTCTCAATAATTGGCTTAAAATGATACCCTTCTCATTAATACTACAATTGTAAAAAAAAAAGGCTTAAATTATGTGTTGGTTAGGATTACACCAAGAATTAATAAACTATAACTTGAGAACAATTATAAACTTTATGTTAATTCAATTTTCTTTTGAAATATTTATCTTTTTACTATAATAAATGATTTTTTGGTCTTAATACTAATATAATTTTTAAAGACTATTATTATTAACATTTTTAATTCATACTATTCAGATTTATTGCTTAATTTTGTGGATTGTATAAGCTTGCATTTGGATAATAGTATTTATATTTTCCATATTTATTGGATATGTATTTTTTATAATAATCTTTTGAAAGCTTTATTTTCATTCATAATCTAATGTTATTATTGATTTATCTTATTAAACAAACATTTGGATCACATTTGACTTTTATAAAGATGATATAATATGGTCATAATGTGTCTGAATTTATTTGGTCTGATTGATATTAATATGATATGATATGCTTTAGTTACCATTGATTATTAATTTTAGGATAAATTATTTTTAGGTACTTTAACATTTGGCATAATATTTGTTGGGTACCCTATATTTATAACGATTCCAATTAGGTACCTTCATATATCAAATTAGTCTCACTTAGGTACCTAAATAGGAGAAAACATGTGGTTTATTTTCACCATTTAGGTAGCAAGTGAAACTAAATTGAAATGTGAAAAATATTTAAGTGAAAATATTATAAACATAGAGTACCTAAAAAATATTCACCCAAATATCAATGTATCTATATGGAATTTATCCTTAATTTTATACCATTATCATCAACATTAACATTATTATCATATTAAGAAAACAACGACAATAGTCATATAATAATTAACAAAAAGAAAATATTTACTTAGGTATCTTGACATTTGAGTTAATTTCACTTATGTATCATGTATTTTGACCAATTCTAGTTAATTTCCATGTGTTATGCATTTAGTTTCACTTTAGCATTATCCTATTAATTTCCATACTCTTAATTAACTATAATGATAATTCTTTTTGTTATTACATAGTTTTTAAAGTTGAATTGGAAAAATCTTAATCTTTTTAAATTTTTTTAGATTTTTTTTAAATATATAGATTTTTTTTAAAAAAAATAAAAACATACAAGTCTTAATAATAAAAAATTATGGAAAATCCAAAATATTAAAAAGATTCACATTTTTTTGTTATCATTTGAATAGTCTAAGACAAAAAAAATATTAATTAGACATTAATAAAGTGAAAAATAAATTACAGTTGATATATGAAATTATATAAAATATATGGTATTGAAGTTGAATTATATCAAAGATCATGGGACCAAAGTGAAATAATGATTTTTTTTTAACAAAAACAACAATATGTGCTCCATTTGGATTTATATATAGATAAGGTATAAGGCTCTTCTTTATTGAGTTTGGCTTATGCTTAGTTGTAATCCCTACACACATTTTTAAGGTAAACAACATATGTGCAAATAGAATTTCTAACAATAAATTAAAAATACCTATATACCCTATTTTTGCTTGTGACTCATATCATATGTATTTACATAGTGTGGATGATTATGTATGTGTTTAGAGGAGTTTGAAGAAGTATAAAGTGATCAAAGTTGAACAAGGCCATGTCGTGGTGATGGACACAAGAGTGTCGTCAAATACTATATATACATGGAGGAAAAAAATTCAAAGATGAGTGTCGACATGACCCCCTATGGTGGTCACCATGGTCGTGTTGATGGAGACATTAACCCATCGTTCCACAGTGATCAGCACACTCATGTGGATGATGATTTTACACTACCTCAAAGTTTCTTTTTCCATAGCTTTATGTTGTTATATACTATCGCTTTTGTCATATGTAGGTTAATTATTAGATTCATTATTTTCTCCCTATTTAGAGGGAGAGATGAAGATAAATCTAGAATTATGTCATTGAGAGAGATCTTGTTGAGAGGGTTATTAATTCCTTCTTGTAATCTCTTTTTATTTATACATGATAAAAGGTCATATGTTTCATAATTAAGTTTTTGATTGTGTTTTCTCTATTAAACTTAAAATCCTTAATTCTATTAGATTATGTCTTTAGTGTTCAATTTTTCTATCCCTAGTAATCTGGTATTATATCTTAAATTCATGTGTGGATAGGTATAAGTTGGCAATACTTGATATATATAAATTTAACCATTCCATGAAATTTGGCTTGTGGAAGCTGAAGGTAAAGGCAATCTTTCTTCAAAATAGATTGGAGAAGGCTTTGTTTGGAAAATCAATGAATTTTGTATCGATGAATAAGGAGAAATCTAAAAATACTGATATGAAAGCCCTATCTACAATAATTTGTGTTTGTCTAATATGGTTCTGTGAGAGATTGTAAAAAAGACAACACCATCTGTCTTGTGGCTGAATTTGGAATCATTCTATAATACCCCATTTTTTGAAAATCCAAGACTGATAAGAATCTTCTATATTTAAATATAAAATGATACTATTTTTTAATATTTTACTATATGCTTTATCAAATTGGAAGCCCTGGTTTCGTGTTTGAAATCTTTATTTTTGTTTATGAACCCTTTCTTACAAGTTCACTTCTATGAGATCTTTTGAGCCACTTTTGGCTATAAAAATTACTCCATATTATTCTAATGCCATAACTTTTGGAATCCTTAACCTTTTATGAGTTTCCTAGGCTATTTCAAAATTATAATAAGGGATCTTAAAGAAAAAGTAATATGCATATCCTATATAGCCTTGTTTTAGTGTTTTAAGTCTCAAAACAACTCTCTTGGTTATCCCAAAATTTATTAAACTTCATATATCACTATATTTTAGTGTAAATGAGCTTGAAATGCTATATAACTTTTTTATATATTTTTTAGATTTTTTAAAATAATTTTGCACATAATAAGTTATCAAATGCAACTTTACTTTCTCTAAACTTTATCTTCTATTGGGAGGATTAGTCCTAACCTTCAATTTTTATTATTATTATGGATAAGAACCAATCTTTATTGGCCCAAAAAATTTCGTGGATTCCCCTACATGAAGTACATTTGATTTCCTCAATAAAGTTAGCATTTTATCCTTAAGTAAACTTTCTTCCTCTGCCTTTCATTTCTCTGTGTGGTGGATGACTCTTGGCTACTTATCTTTCCTTCAATGTGACACCACCTACTCCACTCCTTTCCCTTGATATTTTCATGACATATCTTCATTTAAATCTTAATAAGTAAAATTTATACATAATTACTAATCTACCCATCCTAACTTAATCTTATCATAATTTTCTTTCTTCTCTTATTTCTCCTCTTCTCCACTATATTTTTCCTATTCTCTTTTCTCCTCCTTGTGTAGACCACCTTCCTTTGCTTTTCTGTGATATATTTTCACAAAATATTTACCTGTATATTTTACCAAACTATCCTTAACCACTATGTTAATAAAACTCTTTAAAATATCTTCTTATCCTTCTTCCTTTGATCTTTTATCTCCTACAATTTATCATCTTCAACTCCAAAATCTATCTTCTTCTCCACTTGGCCCGCACAAACCCACCACCATGGCCACTACCTTTTAGCCACCATTTAACATCACAAGCACCACCATTTTTCTTCATCTACTTTTCCTTCTTTCTCTTCTCTTTTTCTCTCATATTTTTTTTTATCATAACTCCATCTCTATCTCCTCAGCATTTTGTGCTTCCTCCCTTATTTTCTTTCATTTGTGAAGCTTATTTTTATTCCAAATTCAAGATAAGAGCTTCTCTTCTTTCCTTTTTAATTCTATCTATGTTGATTTAGTTTTTATATGATGCTTTTCCTAATCTTTTCCTTGATTTTTCTTAGTTTTGAGGAAGCTTTTGGAAGATTTTAGTTTGATCTTTAATTCTCTCTTTTGTTTCTAATTAAGAGATTCGATTTTAGGCAAGATATTTTTATTGAATACAAGTGTTATTTACTATGTTTATGGTTGATATATATTATGTTATGGTTGGTAGTTTTGGTCAAATTAGGGTTTTTAGATCCCTTAAGTGTTTTGTTAAATTCATGGTATTATGTTACTCTTTTGATGATCCCAAGCATTATTTATATTTTATTTAATTTTAGGTTGATTTAGGGGTCTTTGATTCCTTGATTGTTTTGATAAATTGATGGCACCATGTTATTCCTTATAATCTTAGGATGAACTTTGGTGCTTAGCATGTTTTGGTGGTTTAATTTAATCACAAAATGTTATCAAGTTTAGACATGTTATTAATGTTCTTGATGGATTATGATGATGTTGTGGATTTTGATTAATTGGTTGATACCATAACAATCCTTGTAGGTAGTAGGAAAACTTTGATATATAACATTTTACCTAAAAAAGTATGATTAGGGGTCTTTATTAAAAATTAAAGTTTGATTGTTCTAGGAATTTTCTTCATATTCTTGATTTTATTTAAATTTTTCTTGACCTAATTATCCTCCAATCACCCTAAGTAGGGTTTAATCTTGGTTAATCATGTTAATGATGAATATTTTTACTAAAGTGAATAATTAACCCTAAATGACCATTTTAACATTATTAGGGATCAATTTTCAACCTTTGACCATTCACCATTGACTTTGACATCATAAATAGTAATTGAGTGTGAATATTAATTATCAGTAATAAAATATTTGTAGGTTTTTGGATTTAAACTTCTTGGTGTAAAATGATATTTTCTATCGATCAATTAATAATATTTTATGAATAGCAATTTTATTTTTCAAATTTAACACGAGACATTATTTTAACTTGGTTAAGCTATTTATATTTGCATTTTTTTTTTCAATTTTACACCTAACGATAAAATGTAATTTTTGGTATTTTTATAGCGGTTGTATGGTATTCAAACTTGTGGATCGGGTTTTGGGTGTTTAATGTGTATTTTGGTCATTAAATGACTAATTGATGATTAATATGATATTTTGGACTTTGAGGACTTTTTTTTATCTAAGTTTGACACTCAACTAGTTTTTTAGAATTCTTACTTTGTAAGAGGTGTATTGTTTTTGCTTGCTAAAAAGATTTCTTATGGCATATAGCCTTTGATTTTAGGTTTTTCCTGAAGACTTCTAGAGATCCAATAATCCGTGGTGATCACTTGGATAAATGATTTTCATATTTTTGAATAATTTATGAACATTCTTTTAGGATGGTGTTAACCATAAACACTTGTGATGTGAAAGGTTATGATTATCCTTTAAAACTAGTAGATATGTGTGTTATGTGTTGTTTGGGCCATACTAGTGATTACGTTTGGTGTTATCATTTAAAACACAACTCTATGGACTTTCATTTCCTATTTTCATAAAATAAAAGTGATGCAGGAGAAAATACTCAAGAACTAGAATTCATCATTATAGAACCAATTGTTCTTCATTTAGAAATGATCTCCTACAAAATTAAATACAAATGAATGGTTACGCTGCTAGTTATAGATGAAACTTACCACACAAGTTATTAGGCATATACGTGCATGTGCATGACATGCATAGAGGGAATGGCTATGTGCATGGGAGGAATGGGATGTAGATTGGACGTGCATATTTGTTGATTTAGTTAGTTAGTTAATTAAGTAGTCGAGTTAAGGGTTAGCTAGAGAATAAAGTAGCATAAATCTATTTATTTGAATAATATTCTATCTTCTTATGTTTTAGCTAGGTATATTTTGAAGAATTATACCTTTTATCTAGTGGATGAAAATATCTTGTAATTGGTAGCCTTGGATATATTAGCCATAGAACCCACGATTGAAGAGGACATTGATTATTGAATAAATTGAAGTCGAATGAAAATTGCAAGTATTTGTTATTGAATTATATGTGATTTCATCTCAATTTTAATTGAATATGTGTGAATAATTAATCTTGAAATCCTCAATTTCTTTGTTTGTGTGAATTAGAGATTAAGTACTATCTTTCTAAAATCCATAACCCACGCCATTCCAGCCTTGATCATCGTCCAAATTCATCCAAAAACAAAGCTAAACCCTAACCCTAATTTTCAAACCATAACCCTAACCCACGAAACCTTCTACCATAAAATCATAATCATCAAATCATCTCATCATCGTCAATTTACATTCATCATTCATTCATCAAATTTAAATTATCATCATCGAATCATCATCACCATCTTCGAATAATCCTCATATTTATTTCTTCACAACCAAATATCTACATCATTAATTCATCACCTTTGAGACTTCTTCTTCTTAATTCCAACATAATCAAGCCTTAGGTTTGTATAATTAATATTTCCATATTTCCACACACACCAAAAAGGGGTTGCTAGTTGTATAAAAGTTTGGTGCCTTCTCTACTCTATAGGTCCCTTTGAACCTTATAAGGGGTGTACACTTAAGGATTAAGATATTGCTTACGAGGCCACCATGGTAGGAGATATTTGGTGGTGGGCATTGGATGTCCAAGCTATCATGGTATTTGGTGATAGATATGAGGTAGATGTGTTGTCCTTGGAAAATTTCCTTAACTTAGATGTTCATATGCAATATAGGCAAGCTCCTATTATCGATTCCTTTTTTGAGATGACTATTTTTTGATTGCTGATCTAGATGGCTATGTGTATGATTTCCTTTCCATGATGTCTGTGATTATGATTTTGACCTACATATCTATTTGTGATGGGACGTGATATATGTATATGAGTATTGAAATATGTTTAATTTAAACACTTGAGCAACCATGGGTCAAAAAATAAGAAATTAGATTTATATGATCATGATATATGGAAGAGTAATAATCGGAATTAAATTTCTAAATATGCCTTAGGGCTTTCCTTTCCTTATATACATGAGTTGTACACCTAGATGTTAGCATGAAATCCTAGATTATTATACTAGGTCCTTGGAAAGTTATGATATTATTATGACATGATAACATATATTGTGTGAAGCATGCTTATGTGTAAAAATCATCTCTTACTTAGTACACTCACCGTACTGATACCACACCATTTAAGTCTTATTTAGGCTTCTCTTTCTTAGCTTATGTGAGATTGAAAGTTTTGAGTCCCAAGTCAATTTGATAAGTGTTTCGTGCCAAATATTTCAGACTCTCTACCGCTTCCCTCTCGTACTCTCGTACTCTCTTTCTCTTGCGAACCCTTGCACCACCGCTCCGGCTCCTCTGAATTAAGGGAAATCATCGCACCGCCATCTCTCCACCACCCCTCTACCATTCTTGCGAACGTAGCCAGCATTTGTACCTTCGTCAGTGCCGTTCTCAACTTGTACGTCGTCGCTCCCTTTACGTATGTGTTTTTCTTCCTTCATTGCTTAATTTTCCTCTACTGATATGTATATATATATATATATATATATATATATATATATATATATATATATATATATATATATATATATATATATATAAATGCATGCCTGTTGCACCGAAGAGGTTGTGTTTGATGTGTTGTTCAAAAATCTGTTGTTTGATGTGTTGGTGAAAAATTTTGCTGTGGCCTTTTTTGATTGTGGCCGGCCGAGACCTTAATTTATATATATATATATATATATATATATATATAAATGTGTTTATAATCTATAAAAATATGTATTATTATTTTAAGAGAATCTACAAGCCTAAAATATATATTACTATCATAAGATATGTACGTTCTAAGTATAAAATTAAGGTGTATATATTTTTTTAGCTAGCACTCACATTATTATGTAGATCATGTGTATTTATATGCTTTTTTAATATATATTTTGTAAGACGTGTATTTATATTCCTTAAAATGTGTGTTTATATGTGTTCTATTATATTTATATATATTTATAATATTTTTATATATAAGATGTGTATATATAATCTAAAATAATTGTGGTTAGGGTTAGGGTTGGGGTTAGGGGGAGGGTTAGTGTTAGGGTTAGGGTTAGCTATAGGTTTAGGATCATTATTTTATGAGGTTTAGTGTTATTTTTTATTATAATTTATTAGGGTTAATTATTGTTAGGGTTACAACCGTATATTGTGACCGACCGAAGATTACTATTATATAAACGCCACATTTCATTCACCGTCGGTCTCGAAAAGGCGGAACTAATGGAAAGTTCGAGTCGGAATCCGCGGATTCGTATCTGAATACGAGGAAGTGCCCGATGGCGATGGAAATGTGTGCGACGAAATCTTCCCATCCGTTTTAAAACCAGACTCTGCCTTCTTCCTTAACTAGTTGTACTGGTCATTTTGCTCCGTTCGGGACGTTGAGGTATGCATGAGTGGGGAGACCCTTGCCATGGTTCTTCACGAATTTTTCTGGAAATGCCTGTGATCACAAATGCAAGGCAGAGATTCCACCGTTCAGTTTCCAAAAGTTTACTATAGGCTCCTTTCGGTATGTTTTTGGAAAGTTTCAAGTAAAAGGGAAAAAATAAATTGGGCTAAAAATGACATTATTTTTTTACTTTAAATTATGATTTCTTCCAAAATTTTCTAACAAAAATCAAAATAACATTTTTATTTCTTAAAATTTATTCCATACCATATTTTTAAGTAACCCATAATTTAAAATAAAAAAAGATGTCATTTATTTTTTTCCTTTTACTTGAAACTTTCCAAAAACATACCGAAAGGAGCCTATAGTAAACTTTTGGAAACTGAACGGTGGAATCTCTGCCTTGCATTTGTGATCACAGGCACTTCCAGAAAAATTCTTGAAGAACCATGGCAAGGGTCTCCCCACTCATGCATACCTCAACGTCCCAAACGGAGCAAAATGGCCAGTACAACTAGTTAAGGAAGAAGGCAGAGTCTGGTTTCAAAACGGATGGGAAGATTTCGTCGTACAAAATTCCATCGCCATCGGGCACTTCCTCGTATTCAGATACGAATCCGCGGATTCCGACTCAAACTCTCCATTAGTTCCTCCTTTTCGAGACCGACGGTGAATGAAATGTGACGTTTGTATAATATTGGTACATTATGGAAGAAGGCTAGAGCAACAAAAGATGGATATATTAATGAAGATGTAGATGTTGCAGCGACAAAAATTGTAAGTTTGTAGATATTTGAAACCCTGCTTACTTTTTTTTTAGAAAACTATTATATTATGCTTATTCATGTAAGCCAATTTTACATATATTATATACATTACAGGACGAACTTCAAGCGTCAGATGGTGAGGAGGGGGTAGACCAATATAACATTGTATCAAAGGCTATAGGAATTGTAGAACACCTTGGAAGATACAGGAGTCTTGGATTAGGTGTTACGAAAACGAGCGTACGTGGTCGATCTCGTAGTTCTCGTAACGGTTTTAATAACGGTATTAGGTAGCGATCTATTTATTCTACATGCATTTTCAGGTTTGTATTTCGTCTATATCTTTCAGTCTTCCAGCCTAGATCTGTGAACTCTTTACTTTGGGGTGTAGAGCTACCAAGTTGTGGTATGCCCACTAATTTTTATTCCTAAGTATAGTTGGTGTATTGAGACATTGGTAC
The DNA here is from genome assembly GCA_039764185.1 of Tamarix austromongolica. Classification (NCBI taxonomy): domain Eukaryota; kingdom Viridiplantae; phylum Streptophyta; class Magnoliopsida; order Caryophyllales; family Tamaricaceae; genus Tamarix; species Tamarix austromongolica. The sequence continues at coordinate 27,635,517 of CM077817.1, forward strand.
ACTTATAGATTGATTGAAATTATGGTGTGATTGCAGATTTGGTATGAATTGATGTTGTTTTACATTGCAGATTTGGTAATTGTTTGAACATACAACTGTGTATGTGGGCGGGAACAAAAGAGAAAAATAAAAAAAAAACATATAGTTTTAATAACGATTTTGTTTAAGAACCGTTATGAAAAGCTCCTTTCTAATAACGGTTTTTACTTAAAATTTACGCACATATTTGCTGGTATTTGTGTATTTTTCATGACAGTTATGAACCGTTATTAAAGATTTAATAACGGGCGATTCAATAACGGTTGAAAACCATTATTAAAACTATAAAATAACCGTTATTAAAACCCCTTTCCGTAGTAGTGGATGATTGAACTTATTTCTTGGTTTGTAGTTCAAAATAGACTCAACATAAGAGAAAGATTAGGCAGGCTTTAAAATTTTGATATAAGGGAGTCAGGATTCCCTTTTTGCAAATTTGAATAGGAATCGATGAACCATATTTTTCTACATTATACCATGATAGAGAAGGTTTGATATAAGGTCCGTTAGTGGCTTAGATACACATGGGTAATGCTAAGTTCTATTAAGGATAACGCTATTGCTTGGCTAGGATTTAGAAGAAAAGGACTTAGGGAAAAAATTTGGAACACAACTTTCTTTGCAATAATGGGAACTATATGGGAGTTCAGAAATAAGATAGTATTTGATAGTTAGTAAGTTTGTATAAGGTGGATCATTATGCTCATCAAATCAAGAATTGATTTTTGGATCAATAATAAAAGAAATGAGCTTTCTTACAGAATTAAGGAGATGGTCCATAATGTGTAGGTTTTCTTGTGATTGTATCGCTAGGGAGTGGTTCCTCAATTTCTTAGTTTTTTATATTGTGGTTGAACTTTGTTTTGTTGTTTTACCCTCTCTCAATTATAAAAAAAAAGTCTAAAAATACATGGAGGAGAATGTAGTCTTATATATATATAGTTTTAGTTGAGTTATAGAATTATCTCATGGCTTCTTAGAATAGATTCATTTTTCTTTAATTTATTCCGCCATCCTTTTTAATGAATCATGATGCTTCTTTTTTATTTGAATCTTATATGTTGAAAGTTTTCATCATTCATATTGCTTCTTGATAAATATGATCAGGTCTTAATTCTACAATGGAGCTTTTAATGTAATTTTTTCTTGAGCCAACCTCGTTAGTCTCTATTGGCTTGAATGTCTCAACTCCTAAGGCTGAGTTTGATAATTAGCAGATTCTAAAACATATAGCATATTTAAAATAAAATTAGAGTTTTGACTTATAAATTTACTAATTATAATGTTTAGTAAATAGCGATTGAGATTAACAAATTGAAAAAAAAAAACTAGAGGTTTAAGAGAAGTAAAAAATGATAATTGTACCAGTATTTTGATTAAAATTTACTAATATATGCTCCTTTTATAACAGGAACCAGCACCCACCTTTAGTAATCCTCCTCTTAATGCTAACAGTTATTTATGCTACTAGTCTTTAGTTCTAAATTTCCTGCTATTAATCCTTCCCGGTTTTGATTTGTATAAAAGCAGAGAAGTGAACTTACCCATTATTTTTCTACCTCTGTCAGTCGTATCTTCTCTAGGTAATTTACTTACCATTATTGTTTAATGATGCAAGTGATTGGGGTGTTCGGCTTGTTAAACTTGCATGAGTAAAAGATGTGTACTGTGTTTTGTCTTTATTTTGCTAATAGAAACTTAATATTACCACACCAACAGGGGATTAGATTTGTTGGATATGTGATTGTATTTATTTTTCTTCAACCCTTAATTAGCCATGTAAGACCTCCGTTATTTGTCTCAGTTTTTCATCCCCGTGTGAACCCAGCCTCGTCGTCCTCCTTCCTATCCGTAGCTCCACCAAAACACCATTGTCCCCCTTTATCCCTTCGGTTTTGATTTTCCTGCAACCAACCCCAGCCTGTTCGTTTGTTTCGAGCATTGAAGAGAGCACTACGTTGTTCATCTTTGGTTTTCCTCGATCCCAGCCTCCAGAACTCCCTCCTTACCCCTTCTATTCTCTTTAGTGCTTGGTTGGTTAAGGGTAATAGGGATGGAAAAATTACCCCCATATTTTATATATTTTATATAATCTAGTTAAAATTAAATAATTTTACTCTAATAAATATCTATTATAATTTTAACTTAATTTAAAATAAATATTTTATTAAAAATATATTTATTATTATTAAATAGTTAATATAAAAAACATAAAATAAGAGAAAATTTTTTCCCCAATTTCTACGCCTCTCATTCCTTTCCAGAACCTTGCATCCTTCGTTCCTTCGTTGTTTACCTTGCCTTCGAGCCCCTTGTTTTTCCCCTCTACCTCTACCTGCATTGTAGCCAGTTGGAAAAGTCTCTACATGCAATAAAAACTTCATGTATACTTTAAGAACAAACACAAATCAGTGCGCTACTCATGTCCCTCATATATAGCAAACATATAAGTCATCCCATTGTGTTTTTTTCTTGCTCTAAATGCACGTCACATATTTCTTGTATTTCGGACTTCAACATGCAAGTCAAGTATTATGTTTTGAAAGCTATATTTTCTTGGTAAGCCGCGTAGCTCCTATGATTGCTTTTTTAAATTTCTTTACTCTGTTTGTTTTGGTCTGCATGAAATTACCTCATCAATGTTATTTTGTTTCTTTTTTGTTTTTTCTATAATTTTTATGTGTTTTCTATTTTATTATGTTTAGATGGCACCAACCAAAAATCAAAATAATGAGGAAGGTGAAGCTAAGGATTTATTTTTAATTTTTTTGTCTCGAGCTAGTTGATCCAAAGAAACTGTATATATATTTTGTGATCTTTGTATTGAATGGATGAAAAGGAGTAAAGAAAAGTAGAATTCAACCACTTCACAACGACTGCCATGGAAAAAATTGGTAGCTGACTTTTTAAAAAAGACAAAATTAAGCAATAAGGAGTAACAGTTGAAAAGTAAGTGGTATTGGATGTGAGATAAATGACGCCTATGGAAGACGTTGAAAGGGAGAGAGACAGGATTGGATTGGAATCATGAGAAAGGAACATTAAGCGATGAGTGGTGGGAGAAAAAGATTCAGGTTAGTTTTCTCTAATTATTTATCACTTTATTATTAATAAAGAGTAAAAGAAATTAGTTAATTTATTTTATTTCATTATAGAGGAAAAGAATGACTTTATAGCTTTTCAAGATGAAGGTAGTGAATCCAAATTTAAAAATTTGGAGTTTTAACGGCCCCTTCATGAAGAATAAATTGGGTGAAGTCCCTTCATGAAGATCTCCCAACATCACTCGCAATGTATGTCATTTGGTTATTATGATTAATTGGGTGATACTATTACTTTTGAGTAACCATAATAATAAATAATTAAATTTTAAGAAGAATAAATTTATTTATGATTTTTTTTGTCCTTAATTTTTTAAAGAATTATTCTAAAGGTATAAAATTAATTTTCTAAGCAAAAACAAACGGCTAAGGACTTGTTTGGTATGTGGATAATAGGGGTAAAAAATTTGTCATCTATTTTGTACCTCTTATATTAAGTATTTAATAATAATAAATATATTTTTAATAAAATATTCATTTTAGATCAAATTAAGATCTAAAATGGATATCTATCAGAATAAAAATATTTAATTTTAAATAAATTATATAAGATATATAAAATATGAGAATAATTTTTCCACCCCGATTACCCCGTAGCACTAACAATTAACTATATAATACTAATAATCTGTAGTATTAACGGAGATAAGAAGGGTTGCACTTTAGATAGATTACTCCGGAAGAGTCGGGACAAATCCGGATGATCAGATTCAATGATTCATCTCAGTTTCCTCTCTAAAAGTTAAAAGGTAGGCCATCCGTAGCCGATTTCCTATTTTCGTGATTCAATTACAGTTTGTTTGTTTTGCTGAAAGTAAGAAGGAAAGAAAAGAAAATAACATGGAAAATGAATTTTGTTTGTTTGGTTGATGAGAAAAAATTGAGTAAAGAAAATAAGAAAGAAAAAAATGAGGAAAAATATACTACACTCGTTTCCTTACACTTCATCCACCAGGAGTTTTCACCGCTCCGCCGTGTTCGTGCTGTCAATGGGAAATAATAGGCCCACTATACTACATTGTATTTCTTCAATGATTTCTTGAATAGTGCTAGCATACGCACCTTTGAATGCAATGCGCATACAAATTTAGCGTTAGAATAAATTCAGCCTTTAATTTCTTAACTAAAGCCCAATAATTAATTAAAAAATAAAATAAAATGATCTAACTATAATATTTTAGAATAGTTTTATAAAAAAAATAGAATTAGTATTAATTTTATGAAATTTTTATAATTTTTTTAGAAATTTTATGTAATTTTTTCTGTATCAATATAATATTTTTATTTTAATTAAATATATAAAAATATTTAAATAATAACATTTAATTTTTCTTAGAATTTTCTTTCTATATACCAAACACTAAAAATATTTTCCAAAAATTCAATTTTCTACAAAATTTTCTCCAACAACCAAACAAAGGAAAAAAAATTAATTTCTTTCATTTTCTTTCCTTTAATTTTCTTTTCTCTATATTTTCCTTTCCACCAAATTTTCTTCAAACCAAACAAGGCGTTAGTATTTTAACGGTTCCCCACATTGGTAAGTGTGTATCTAGCTGAGAGTATATATTGAATCATTGATTCCTTCTCTTTGACCGGTGGTTGCCATTGATTATTTATAACGTCTGAATATTAGGTACGTTATAGAGGGACGGAGAGAGAGAGATACCACCGATCGCAGAAAACGAAAAAATGGCGGAGTCTCAAGAGAAGCCGGTGATGTTGGTCGGAATCGACGATAGCGAGCAAAGCTTTTACGCTCTGCAATATGCGTTGGAACATTTCTTCACTCCTTATACGCCAAACTACCCTTTCAAGCTCATCCTCATCTACGCTAAACCTCCCCCTAGCCCTGCTATCGGCCTTACCGGACCTGGTAATTAATTTCGTTTCCCCTTTCTTATTTCTTTATTTTTCATTTAGAAGCTTCCTCTGCTTTTAATATGTTTTTCTTCAGGCTAGGCTTTAAGCGGGATCGAACCCGTAGTAATTAAGGATTGATAATGATAATTGTTGAGGTTGATTAAATAATGCTATTACTTGAGTAATTAGTTTTACTGATGATGTATGTTTTTAGTGATGAGAAAATGAAACATTTACTATATTTATGAACGTTATGTGTCACCGAGCATTTGATCAGAACTTACATTATTATCGGAATATTACAATTTAGATTATTATCGGAATAGTACAATCAAATGTAAACTATATATGTAGGAAAATTGTGGTTTACTATTTCCTTTGGAAATCAAGTGTAATTATTTTTCATTTCTAGGGCATGGATACGTACAATTCTGATACAACGGTAGCTACTGAAACAATACCCCTATCAAACCATTTACAATCTTACATAATAGTTACTTTAATTTTTTTTTTACTTGAGGGGATACAATAATAACTCGGAGATATAGAAGTACACCGATTATACCGGCGCATAAGGCATTATAGTACCCTCTCAACCATCCAACCTAGAGGTATGACAACATTCTGGTCATACTAGTGCACAAGGCAACACAATAATTTTCAAATCTAGTAAATCTAATCCTTAAGTATCGGTACCTCCTAAAGGGTGAGCATGTTACCTATAGAGTAGATTAAGGCCTTAGCAGAGCACAATAGCACACCGGCTAACCAAACAAACTAAAGGTTTCTACCTCATTCCTAGGATAGGTAAACTTAGAAAGCAACCACTCCCAAGCTCGAGGTCTTCTACTTTATATATTAATATTTTATAAGGTGACCACATATATCATAGATTGTACAATTACTCCCATATCCATACTCCCATATTATAAGGATAGGTAAACAATTTTGTTTGAGAAAGGCTAGAATTTAATTATTTTTAAAAATATCAATTCACATTATTAGTGTAACCTAGTGATTAAACCTATAATGTACTAAAAGTTTCATGTTCATATTCCCTCTTTCTCTTGCCAAGTATCATTATTGTAGGAGAACAGCCACCCTTATTCCTCAACTAGCTGATGGGATGATACCCCCTTGGTTGGGATGACACTCCCTTTAGCTAGTCGAGTGAGGAAGATAGGATCAAATACTCCAATGATTTTGTGCTTAAATTAATAATACAATTATAAGAAAATGTAACCTAGTGATTAAATCTGTAATGTACTAAAAGTTTCATGTTCATATTCCCTCTTTCTCTTGCCAGGTATTATTATTGTAGGGGAATAGCCACCCTTATCCCTATTTCTCTATTGAGAAGAGCCATGCACCATGCTCAACCTAGTTTCGATGCAACATAGGTCGTGCTTACTTTTGAGCAATAACTTTGTAAGCATATTTGACACATTTTTATCAGCATGAGCTTTCTCTAGACAAAGCCATCTCTTCTCAAGCACATCTTTTATCTAGTGATACTTAACCTGAATATATTTGGATGTTGAGCAAAAGCTTTCATTCTTACTGACATGGATGGTGCTTTGTGAATCACTAAGTACCACAAACTTATCCTACCTCAATCCGATCTCCCTAAATAATCTCTCAATCCACAACATCTCCTTGCAACCCTTGGTAGTGGGTATGTACTCTACCTCAGTCATGGACTTCTAATGGCTGATGCATATGGGATTTAACTTATCTTTTTCCTAGTCTTCATCCTTCGGATACAACGTTTTTCTCAACTTAAACTAAGGAGTAAGAAGAAAATTAATTGACTTAGCTCAGTCCATATTAAATCTCTTGAGTGCCTTTTTTATATAACCCTTTGAGATAACCAAAGCTTGCTCTAACCGTAATCACATGTGATGTGTATGCCTAAGATCTTGTTGGCATAACTTAAGTCTTTCATTTGGAAATACCAAACCAAATCTTTCTTTAAATTTAAAATTTGTTGTTGATCCTAGCTCCTAATAAGCATATTGACCATGTATAGAAGTAGAATGATGAAATTACCGGCCTTGACCTTTGCACAAGCACACAAAGAAAGTGGTCCTCTGACATGTTCTTATACCCCTAATGAACCATAAATGACTCAAATTTCATGTGCCATTACCTCAGTGTGTGCTTTATTCTAAGTAAGCTCTTCACTAGTTTGCTTACCGTATCATATCTGCCCTTAACTTTAAACTCCTCCAAATGCGCCATGTATACATTTCCTTGAGGTCACCATGTGTAAAATTTGTCTTGACATCAAGTTGCTCCACTTCTAAATCTACATTAGCAATTATTTTTAAAATCATGCCATTTTCACCATTGTAGGAAAAATCTCATCATAATCAATACTCTATCTCTGGCTAAATCTCTTGACTACCAACCTTGTCTTGTGTCTCAACTCAGTTTTGCCTTCATCACGCTTTATCTTGAAGACCCATTTTTTCTTCAAGACCTTCCTCCTCAGCCTTTCCATAAGCTTGTAAGTGTTGTTATTATAAAGAGTGTTCATATTTCATTTGTTGCAACTTACCACTTTTTCTTATGAGCATCGGCAAAGGCCTCACCACAAGATAAAGGCTCATCACCATCCAAGAGTTACACATAGTACCTACCAAGGTCCTTGCTTGTTAGTCTCAACCCTCTAGTGCATATCTACACCTCCGGTAGAGTTTCAATTGTTTTAGACTGTTGGGGTTATACTAGCTCAAGCTCATGATCGTTATAACCCACTACTTCAGCAAGGTACCTCGTCATTTTTTCATTGAATTTGGATTGTGCCTAGGCTACCCTCTTAGTGTTGGCCTTTTCGTTAAGCTACTTGCATCATATTCATGAGTAGATTTTACTAGTCATTAATGTATGCCTTTAACCTCCTATCTTTTATAAATTTTTTTATTCCATGTTCCTCAAAGAACATAATATCCCTACCACGAATAACTTTCTTGGCTACTGAGTTGTATAACTTGTACGAGTGCTTCTCTTTTCCATATTTGATAATCATGCACTAACAAGCCTTCATGTCCAACTTTGTTCTCTCATCCCTTGGAATGAGAATAAGCACACGAAAACCAAACACTCTTAGATGTTTGTGATCCACATTCCCACCAAACCATACTTTGTCAGCCACAACTCCATTTAGACGACTTTATGGTGATAAGTTGAGAAGGTGATATGTCATCTATAAAGCTTATCCCCAAAATGACCTTGAAAGTTTGGTATGTGAGGGTGCACACCTTATCTACTCCATTATTGTTTGGTTTATCTTTTCTACCACACCATTGTACTCGAGGGTTATGGGAACTATTTGTTTAAGTTGAGTTCCATGAGCCTTACAGTATTTACCAAACCGCCAAGGTATTCACCTATGTACTTTAATCCATAATCTCACACTCAACCTTTGCATGAAAGATCTTAAAGTTGACCAAAACTTTATCCTTGGTCTTCATAGGATATACTCATAAATTCTTGGAAAGATCATTAATGAATGCCATAAAGTATGACAATTCACTTGATGACTTCCCCCTTTATCAAAAACATACATATGAGAAGACCCAATCTATATTTTCCTTACCTCGAACATTGGCTTTCTTGACAAAGGTGGCTCGACTCTACTTAGCCATTACGTAGTGGGTGCATCAGCCAAGCTAACCTCCTCAAACCTCAAGTAGGGTACCTCAACTATTGAGAAGCTTCGTCCCCTTGTCTCTCATATGGCCGAGTTTATGATACCATGCATCATAAAAATCTCCCACCAATCAACACTATCAATGACCCTTTTGTCAACTTCAACGAGCCTCTTCTGACATGAATCACGTAGCCTTAATCATCGAGCTTTCCCGGTGAGATTAGATTCATTCTCAATTTAGAACATATCTTACTTCCTTGAGTTGTAAAGTACATTAGTTGTATACTCCATATACCAACTATCTTTGAGATGCCATCATTATCCATTAGCACCTCACCTAAGTTTTTGGATATGTAGGAGAAGTACTCCTTTTGCTGGGTAACGTGGTAAGATACACCGGTGTCCACTACCTAGTTAGCATCTCTGCATATGAGGTGCTTGTGAAAGCGTTTAGACACTCTGAGATAACTACTAGATCATTGCCAATGATGATTGTTGTCTCCTCATCCATCTTACCTTTCCCATTAGCATTATTCAACTTCCAACAATCACTCTTCCAATTGTTGAGCTTTCCGTAATGAAAGTAAATCTTTTCCTATTTTGAGTTCCTCAGTCTATTCTTATATCTTCCTAGGCTTACTACCAGTGCCCCAGACTTTGATGAAGAGGCTACACTTCCTCCTTTTTTTATATATATTTTCTCTAATAAATGATGTTGTCACAAGGGTCCTTGTGATTTTTTCATGTAAAGTGGAATTGCTGAGAGACATATATAAGGTCTCCCACTTGTTCGGTAATGAGCCAAGTGCTAATAGAGCTTGAACTTTATCAACAAACTTGATTCCCATATTTTTCATTTGGATGAATATGTTCTAAAACTCATTGTGGTGTGTTGTAATAGGATCTCCATCTTTATACTTCAACTTGTACTAATTCATCATGAGTTGCACCAATAATACAATTATAAGAAATTTTAAAAGTAAGCACAAAAATAAATACTTGAATTGAGTATGAAGAATGAGAGAAAAGTAAGAGTTTACACCCCTCTTACAAATGGTTAGCATAAGTTGTTATTATTATTATTTTTTGACCTTCCCTCATCCGTTCGCTTAGTTTACATACAACAATATTTGACTAACAAATTTGTACGAAATCCTACCTAACATCAATCCAAGTCAGATGAAGTGTAGAAGTTACTACCTAATCATTACTAATTTGGCTTAACACTGTTAGTCAAAGGGCGACATGCCAGATGAGTATCAAGTCCTTTAAATGAAGAGATTTTCTAACCACTCATGTAATTCATATCTTCAATCTGTGTGTCCATGTGTTCTCCCTCAATCTTGGTCAACACGCCAAGCCAACCCAAACAAGAAGTTTCCATTGGTCTTCGCTTAGCTAATTCTTCTCAATTTCAGTTTAACAATTATTTCCATCAGCTGGCCTTTTTGTTGGCCGATGCTCCTGCCTGACTGACGTACTCGGTGCGACCAAATGATGAACTCCATCTTATACATTGGCGTTTCCTTAAGACACTTCTTGTGTTGAAAACCCAACAATTATAACTTTATTATTATATTAATATATATTTTTATTTACAACTCCCCTTAGATAACATGAAAAAGAAAAACAAAAGAAAAGTGTACCAACATACATTATCCCATTTTAGCAGGCAGCTAGCAAATGTTTATATTAACTTCAGTCTTACTAATTGTGATTATTTTTATAGTTTGGGCATATCCGATAATCTTGCCGATCGTAGCCTAAGCATGGTTGTATATATGTTCAGGGGCCGCAGAGGTGATACCGTATGTGCAGGCAGATCTAAAGAAGAGAGCCGCTCGTCTTGTTGAGAAAGCAAAGAAGTTCTGTGTTTCTGCAGGGGTTAATGATGTACCGGTTGAAGTTATAGAAGGTGATGCACGAAATGTTCTTTGCGAGGCTGTTGAGCATCATCACGCTTCCATGCTAGTTGTTGGCAGTCATGGTTACGGTGCTATCAAAAGGTACGTAGGCATTTTTATATCTAGTGATCAATTTCTTGCTGTACGTCCTGCATACTTTGCAATTTATACGATACACTTACATCAAGGACATGCACGTAAAAAACTCTTATGTTCTATGTATATATATAACTGTATCATCTAATTACCCGGCGGATTGAATATATGTACTGTAGGGCTGTTTTGGGTAGTGTGAGCGATCATTGTGCGCATCATGCTCACTGCTCTGTTTTGATTGTCAAGAGGCACAAGGACAAGCCCAATGAGCAAGCAAAGAAACACTGAAACGCTTTACAGTAATTCAACTCTTGAATAATTGTCAAATGAGAAGCAAGGAAAGCTCAATGGCAAGCAGTGGGAGGCCCAGTTAATTACCTGAGTTTTGTCCTGGGTGATCCCTTTCAAATTATTTTCTTGTCATGATATGATCGCAGAGTATTCAGCCTCGGGGGAGTGTGAAAATGTTGTCAAATATTGTGATTGTGACTATGACCAATGTAACTCTTGGTTTTGTTTGTATATTAGAACCTTTGGGGGGTTTTTTTTTGGTAATATTAAATTTTTTTTTTGGGAAGATTAGGTTATTATATATCTAGACTTTTACTCAGATATCCTATCGTGATGCCTCATTAAGGTGGCCCAACGTTATTTGGATCCTCCCCTATTACGCAACATGGTACGTACCTTGCTAATGCAATTTTTTTTATAACACAACATTTCTCCGATTGTTGAAACAGCATATGGGCCATATACATATGTCTCAATCCCAATATATGGAACGTAAGATTGTAAATGTGTGTTTGTATCCTCAAATGAGAAGTGTAATGAGCGAAGTACTGCCTTTTCTAAATTCCTTTGTACGTCTACTTTATATGTCCAAATTATTGAAGCAGGTTTCTCAAGTTGTTTTCATTTGTTAATCATTTTTGGCTAATTTTGTTAGTTAAGGCTAGAAGGCTCTTAATTGGTTGCATTTAGATGTGGCAATCAAGTTGAGTAAGTTAGGTTTGGGTAAGTTTTTAGTGGGTCCTGCTCATTTTTTTCACACTTTTTTTTGGAATTTTCTAGAATATTCTAGAGTTGTGTGGATTCTAATAGAATAGTGTGGAAGTATATGGAACCTTGTGTAAATATTTAAAGACCTCTTAGAATGGTGTAGAACTCTCTAGAATCTTAAAGGGCTAGAAGGATCATGAAGGGATCTAGAAAAATTTCCTAAAATATATTGTAATCTAGAAGTGTCTCTAGAATTATCTAAAAGGGTACGGAAGACCTAGAACATTCCACCAAAGGAGGAAAAGGGAGGGGGACCTCAACTATAAATAGAGAAATTCTTGGGTTGGATTATTTTTGGATTATTTTTCTTTACAGATGGATAGTAAGTTAAGTCGGATCATTTTATTATTGGATCAATCCTTATCATTGCACATTCAAGTTTTATATGATTGATTTGTAGAGTTGGGTCATTTTGGGTTTGAACCATTTTCGATTGACTTGATTGGTCAAGTCGGATTTGGGTCATGTTAGCTTGTATTCGAGTGATTTTTGATTTGGGTTCATTTGATAGGTCAGGATCATGTCAAGGTAGCTTGGATTTAGATCAAGTAATGTTAACTTGACAAATGATATCTTTTTAGATTTTAATAGGTTGGATTGAGTTTAAGCTAAGCTAATTTTATATTTGATCACTTTAAGTTGGGGTTAAAGCTTTAATACTTCAAATTTATCATAATCCTAAGACTATGAGAATAGAATCTTATCCTTTTCATAATCCTTAGACCCTAACTTCAACCTTCAACTCTCTTTAAGCCTTTTTCCCTGTTCTCTCTCTCTCTCTCTCTCTTCTTTTCTTTTCTTTCTTTCTCTCCTAGCCACACCCTTCCTGCATAATCCTTTCCCCTTTCCTCAACTGAGCCTTATTCTCTCGGTTTTGTTACTAAAATCAAGAAATCTAACTAAATCCAACCCTTCACTCAACCACCATCACCATCCATCATCCAAGTGTTTTCACGCTAAGATATTATCCATGTCCTTATGTTTTCCTTTATCATAGACCTGCAACCCGAAACTCCCTTATGCCACCCTATTCACATGCAACTCGGCCATATACCAATTCTCCTTTCTTCCTTCTATCATTTATTGCTTAAAGAACCAAGCCCTAATATTTCCTCTCCTTCACAACTCTCTCTTATGCGTTTTACCTATTAAACTCACCATTTTGTGCAACAAAACTCATTCCTTATTCACGCTATACCACCACCATTATCTTTAGTTCTTAATGAAGCAACACCTCCAACCACCTTTAATCCTCATGCTGCAACTCTCAACCAATGTGAGATACCCTTGCAAACAACCCCTTTCTTTAGCCATTCCCCAAGCTGCACCATTTGGGCTTCGTTAGCCATTCATGCAACTACCAAGCCTGAACATCCACACACCATGTTGCATCCCTCAAACAACTCGAAGGCCTCATGTTTTCTGCCCTCCACTAGTGTGAAAAGTTCACACAAGCATAGCCCAATCAAGGACCATCACTCATATAGCTAGCCAACTCATTTTCTTCCGACTTATTTTTCTTCTTTTTTCCTTCTTTTTTTGCCTTATCTTTCCTTGTTTGTTTTCTTATGCTTTCTAACTATCGTTCTCATTGACTCTTAGGTGATATTTCAGTGGTCTTAGAGGAGGGGGCTTAGGGTATTTTTCTTCCTTAGAGATTGGTGAATTTTAGGTAATGTCTTAAAATAGGGTTTTGATGCTATGTCGTAATTGTACGCAATATAATGTTGGTATATTATATTTCCTAAAAAGCATGCTATTTGTGTTATTTAATGTTTAATTATCTTATTGTATTACATTATAAAAATATGATCGTTATACAACATTATGAGCATATATGATATTACATATTTCAAGCCTTATTTTATAACCCTATGTATATTGGCATGATATATTGTTTTAATTAAGATTTTGAGAGTAGGTGTAAATAGGAATAAGTGTTATCATGATGAAATATGTTGAGGATCAGAAGTTGATAATGTTGGGACTTCTTGTAATTCTAACACCTCAGTTTTTATGAATTAAAAAAATTTATTTATAGAGTTAAGTGTGGAAGCTAAAACTAGAAAAATGAAGGATGTTGCCGCCACACTTGGTATAAGTCAGGTTATCCTTACCATTCTCATACCAAGTACTAAGACTAAAATTATTACTCTACTTAGATTTAAAATATGATTACAAGAAACAAAATAGAGGTGATAAAATATAAGTATGGCCTTACATAAAAGCAACATTAGAGAATTACAAAACTCAGAGGGAGAGAGTATAGATGGACACAAGTGTCCAAAGAGAACTGAAATCAATATAAAAAAGGACCAGACAACCCTAGGCTCTCTCAACTGAATTACCAGCTTTGACTGAAATCAAAAGTTAACTTGCAAATACCATTATCCAATGAATAGGTAGGGCCCAAAAACGAAACCCTTTAGTATACGGTAGCAACCCTTTATACTAAACCAAAATAATAAATCAGCATAGCTCACGTGCAAGGCATTACAATAATACATAGCATAAAACATTGAATTGTACATACATTAATTAACCATTCATATCATCATATACCACCGATACCACATATAACCACACTTGTTCATTTGAAATTAGATGTTCTTTTTAGTATAATTAAAAACAACATCAACCCAAGGCTAAAACGATAACATTATGCTATATAACGCATCATCAATCCCAATAAATCTCACAAGATAGGTAGGCTCACAAGTATATATCAATAACAACTCATCGTATCACATGTAGGCACGAAGACAACTACCAAAAAAATAAGTAGGCACAAAGGATACTACCAGATCATGCCTCTTTATTAAATATAACCATTTTCTTTCTTTTATTTATATTAAATTTAGGGACCTCAATATTCTTAAATCAGTGGAACGGTCTAAAGCACCTCTTAAGTAAAATATACCTAAGCTACTATTATCATCCGGTGGAACGGATCCAACACCTCTCAAGAAAAAATTCTCTTAAGCCACTATTTTTAAACTAGTGGAATAATTTGAAGCATCTCTTAAGGACAACACACCTGAGAAACTACTATCATTAGATAGAAAATATCTATAAAAACCTTGTTTCTAACTCATATACTCTTCCACTTTAAAAGATTAATGTCTTATCCATTAGGTTAATTATCTTAAATCGTATTCTTATTCACAATAAATATAGAGTTCCGCTATTCTTAAACTGGTGGAACGAAATAAAGCACCTCTTAGGAACAATACACCTAAGCTACTATTATTATTTAGTGGAACATATCCATAAAACACCCCTTAGGGAAAAATGCCCCTAAGCTACTATTTTTAAACCTTTAGCCTTGTGATTGATGTAAGGATGGTTGTATAAACTAGAATTATGTTGATCACAGTGGTAACGCCCACTATTTTTACTTAGTTATTTCCGCTGCAAATGAAATTTTTTAGTAGTAAAAATTTTGGTGTTATAAATTGGTATCAGAGTTTTTGGTTTTGATTACCGTGTTTTGGTTTTCAAATTTCAGCTTACAACGGTCCCTCATCTAAGTTCTAATGGTCTATTTCACATTTTAGAAACAACTAGTTTTCCTTTTTAAACCCAGATTAACTTGTGAGGAATTGAGGACCGGTGGCCTAAGTGGCCTTGAAATGTTAATTAACTTGCATTATGTATTAGTTAGCTAGGAAGGCTTAGACCTAACATATTTTCTATCTTACAACTAGTTAGTCGATGGCGCTCAACGGTCATATTGATCATTTGGAGGAGACTTTTGAGGCATTTATCGAGTTCATTTGATGTCCACCTCAACTGCCGGTGACTTCCACCACATCACCCATAAGAGGGTTTCGGAGAGGACTGGTTTAAAAGGGTTACAGGACATCACCCATTGATCTATGCTGGAGATGAGGAACCGGTCATCTTGGAGGGATGGATTCAAACTTGAATAAGATGTTTGAGGCAGTTGATTGCCTACCTACCTGAAGGGCAAGTATTACAACCTTCTTCTTGCTAGGAGTTGCCGACAACTCGTAGGTAGGTAATTGTGCATTGGATGGATAATAGATGTCCTGCGAGGGCTTCAAGGCAGCTATTCGTGCTAAGTTCTACCTTGAGATCTTAAGAAGGACAAGCTAAAGGAGCTTATGCAATTGACTTAGGGGAACATGACGGTGAGGCAGTACTATGCTTGGTTCACTGAGCTATTGAGGTTTGCGCCAGGGATCGCAGCTAGTGAGTCGACAATGATTTATCTGTTTGAGCAAGGAATCCATTTTAGCATCTAGAGGATGATGGGTGTGGTATCTTTCCAAGACTTGGCCACATTATATGAGAGAGCGTGCATAACAGCTATGTTAGTTCAAGAGCAAGCTTTCATTCTAGGAAAGAGGAAGCCGGAGTCGCAGGGTTCTGGGGGCAAGATCTAGTACTGAGGAAGAGGAACTCGCGGGTTCTAGTTGAAAGGTCAAAATCATCCTTAAGGAGGTTAATATCAAAATTATGGTTAATCAAGAGGTTAGAATAGTCTTGGGGTCAATCGAGGTGCTTCACGTGCCATTTTTGCGATTGGGATCACCCAAGGCGTACTTGCGGGAGTAGCCCAATTCGGTGTAGGGAGTGTGGTGAGCTGGGCCACCGACCTTTTGAGTGCCAGTGATAGTAGGGTCAGTATCAGCAATAGGCACCATGAATTATGTAGTAGCAAGCTTTCTAACAGCGAACCTACTAGTAACCTCAGCAGAGAACACCTGCCCCACCTAATGGACAAACTAGTGGGAGTCAAGCGAGACCACTAGGGCCTCGGTCTTTCCCTAAGAAAGGAGGAGGTCAGTCCTAGAGTTCCAAAGGATATCGTGAAAGATACTAGGGAGGGCAGTCAGGCGGGCACCTGAATGTCATCAACCAGGCAGAGGCTAACATGCAGTTAGATGTGGTCACTAGTATGTTCTCAATCCTATCATTACCAATTTATGTGTTGTTTAATTCAGGATCATCTATGTTGTTTGTGTCTTCTGCATTTGTTGCTAAAGCTGCATTGACTTTATCTTCTTCTATATTTATATCTGTGATGTTGCCTTTTGGGGATAAAATGGATTATACTAGGATCTACTTGAATGTGGGCTTAGAGATAGGCAGGTAGACTTCCTAGTAGACTTGGTTGAGATGGACCTTCAGGATTTAGACATTATCCTTAGGATGGATATGTTAGGGAGGTATAATACAGTAATAGATTGTTTGCAAGAGCGAGTCATGCTTCGAGGGCCTTGGAGTGCTAAGGTCTCTTATTGAAGATGCAAGCCTAAGCCTACAATGAAGGTCGTATCTGCCCATACATTGTATTCCTTAGTGCAGAGAGGTTTCCCTATGTTCTTATGTGGGGTTCAGGAGTTGAACAAGGATGTTGATATTGGAGGACATTCCTTTGGTTCGTGAGTTCCCAAACTTGTTTTCTGAAGAGATTCTGGGTATGCCGCCAATTTGAGAGATAGATTTCACCATTGAGTTGGTACCGGGGCCCAAACCTATTTCTAAGGTGTCATATCGGATGGCGCCGTTGGCGTTGAGAGAGTTGAAGACTCAGTTAGAAGACTTGTTGGCTCACAGATATATCCGACCGAGTGTGTCTCTATGGGGAGCACCTGTGTTGTTTGTGAAGAAGAAGGATAGGAGTATTTTCTCGTGTATAGATTACCAAGGGTTGAATTAGTTGAGGGTAAAGAAATGCTACCCACTTCCTAGGATCGATGACTTATTTGATCAACTTCGTGGAGCTTCAACCTTCTCAAAGGTTAACTTGAGGTCAGGTTATTGCTAGTTGTGCATCGCTAAGGGAGACATCATGAATACAGCCTTTAGGATATGGTACAAGCACTATGAGTTTACGGTGATACCTTTTGGGCTCACTAATGCACGTGCCATTTTTATGAACCGGATGGCGAGGATTTTTTGGCTGTTCCTTGATCAATTTGTTGTAGTTTTTATTGATGATATCTTGGTTTACTCTTAGAGTAAGGAGGAGCATGAGTAGCATCTACAAACAATTTTATCACTTTTGAGGGAGCATAAGTTGTATGTCAATCTCTCTACGTGTGAGTTTTGGCTACAAGAGGTTGCATTTTTGGGACACTTGGTGTCAGTAAGAGGAGTCGTCGTGGACCCAATAAAGATTTTAGTGGTGACTGAGTGGAAGGTACCCACTAGCGTCTCTGAGGTATGTAGTTTCCTGGGTTTGGCTGGGTACTATAGACTCTTTGTCAAGGATTTCTTAAAGATAACTCGTCCTTTGACTAACCTTCTAAAGAAAATGACTAAGTTTCAGTGGGATGACACTTGTGAGAGAGCATTTCAAGAGTTGAAGCAAGAGTTGACTACAGCACCGGTTTTGACCTTGCCTTTAGGTTAAGATGGATTCAAGGTCCACAGCGACGCATCGAAGCATGGACTTGGTTGTGTTGTGATGCAACATGATAAGGTTATGGCTTATGCTTCTCGCTAGTTGAAGCAACATGAGCAGCATTATCCAACGCATGATCTAGAATTGGCTGTAGTTGTCTCTGAGTTGAAAATTTGGAGGCATTATCTATACGGGACGAAGTGTAAATTCTACACCGACCATAAGATCCTCAAGTATATACTTACTCAGACTATGATATTGAGTTGACCTACCATGAGGATAAGGCTAATATTGTCACAGATGCCTTAAGTAGGAAAATGTCACATTCTTTAGGTTCTATTGTGGTTACTAGTCGATTACTGGAGGAGTTTGGTGAGATGGGGATAGAGATAATCCAGCTTGGTGAACTAGAGGTTTAGATGAGTGCATTGACAATTACGCCCACAATCTATGATGAGATTTGAGCAGGATAGTATGGGGATGTTAAGCTTGAGAAGATTCGGCAGAAGATTCAAGATGGTAGAGTTGAGGGCTTCCAGATTTATGAGGATGGTAGCATTTGCTATAGAGGTCGTTGGTGTGTACCGTAGAGTTGCGCTGATCAGAAGCACCGGATTCTGAAGGAAGGTTACTATACTCCATATTCTGTTCACCCATGAGGAGGTAAGTTGTATAAGGACCTCAAAAGGATTTACTGGTGGCCTCACATGAAGCGAAACGTAGCAAAGTTTGTATCAAGATGTTTGACTTGCCAGAAGGTCAAGATTGAGCATCGGAGACCTGCAAGGTTTTTTCAACCTTTAGATGTTCCGAGATGAAAGTAGGGCTCCATCTTGATGGATTTTGTGAGTGGGCTACCGAGGACTCATAGCGGTTGTGATACAATTTGGGTTATCGTCGATGGGCTGACTAAGTTCGCAGTGTTTGTGCTAATGAAATCGACTTGGAGTATAGATCAATTAGCAGATGCATATTTGGGGTTTGTGGCAAGTAGGCATGGTATCCCTACAGATATAGTCTCCGATTGGGATTTGAGATGTCTTTCCCACTTCTGGGGGAAGTTGCAAGAGGCTATGGGTACGAGATTGAGGATGAGTACCGCCTTCCATCCAGCTACGGATGGAAAAACTGAGAGGACGATTCAGACTCTAGAGGATATGCTTCATGCTTGCATTCTAGATTTCCAAGGTAGTTAGGATGATCGTATGCATTTGGTTGAGTTCTTGTACAACAATAGTTATCATAACAGCATAGGGATGACACCCTTTGAGGCATTGTATGGACCTATGCCCTTGTGTTGGAGTGACATCAGTGAGATCATTGTACTTGGACCAGAGATGATTGAGGAGACGGTTCAGCAGGTTCGACTGATCCAGGATAGGATGAGAGCAACTTAGAGTCACCAGAAGAGCTACGCAGATCAGAGACGTCGCAGTGATAGTTTTGAGCTAGGGGATAGAGTTTTGTTAAGGGTTTCACCTACTAAGGGAGTGCAGAGATTTGGTCGTAAGGGTGATATAAGCCCAAGGTATATTGATCCTTATGAGATTCTCGATAGGGTCGGTAAAGTTGCATACTACCTAACGCTCCTGCCAGAGTTAGTTCGAGTTCACAACGTCTTTCACATTTCTCAGCTTAGGAAGTACGTTGCAGACCTATCACACGTGATCAGAAAAGATGAGATTGATCTCGATGATTTGTTATCCTTTGAGAAGAGGCCTTTCAAGATTCTCGATACCAAGATTCGAAGCAACTGAACAAGCTCAGTTCTACTTGTAAAGATTCTTTGGAGCCATCATGGGGCAGAGGAAGCGATTTGGGAGACTGAGAAGGATATGTGCGAGATATACCCCAAACTCTTCAACTTAGGTGTGTTAGAATTTGGGTTTTCCTTTCCTTTAAGGGGGTAGTACTTGGTAGTATAGTAGTAACTCTGATGGATTTAACCACCAAAATTGTTCCCTTTCATTCCTTTCCTCTTCTTCCCCATCCTAGACTCGTTGACTTCATGGACGAAGTCTCTTTTAAGGAGGCAGTGATGTAATACCCTAAAAATTTGCTTAAGATAATCCCACATCATTAGCACCTAATTTGATTCTAATCCTAATAAATCCTATATTGGCCTTAACATATCCTTAATCCCGAAACATTAATTGATTTCAAAAACTTTAACTTTGATAAACCGAAATTTATAAACCGAAATCAAATCTACTAAAATTTTTACTAATCCTAATTACCCTTAACTAATCTAAATCACCCTAAACTAATCCCCTCAACCTTTTTTTTTCTTTTCTTTCCTTCTGCTCCTTCTCTCGCCAGGCCTTTGCTACATTTCTGCAAGTTGCACTTGCAACTTGCACCACCACTTGCACCATCTCCCATCTTGTCCCCTACAGACTTCCATCATCCATCAACCTCACCTCACCTCCCCTTTTCTTCTTTTTCTACTTTTCCATCTACACCCTTATCCCTGCATCTTTTCCCATCGCACACCCTTTCTCCCAACAACCTCCTTATCCTTTTCACCCTTACGTAACAATTCAATCAACCATCACCAGCCTCACCCTACAGCTACCACCCTACCCTAGCTATCCTCTGCAACCATCACCACCATCATCCACACGCATCTACACCATCACCAGTCCCCCCATCGCACGCCACCCTCCTCCCTGTTCTTTTTCTTCTTCCCGAAACATTCCACACATCACATGTGCATATATATATATACACCTCACACTCTCCCTATTTCTCTTTGGTTTTGCCTCACTCTACCAATATTTTGTGCCCAAGAGCCATTACTGAAGCTCCCTCACCCTTCTCACTTCCTTCTTCTCCCAGTTATTTTTCTTCTTCCTCTTCCTATCCCTGTTTTAGCTTTTGTACCACCATCTTCCTCCGCCGTGAACCACCTCAGCCGCCACTTTCCGCCTTTTGGCCAGTAGACCAACTACCAAGGTCGCCCCAACCTTCCCCTTCGCCGTCGCAGGCCATCGCCACTGACTGCCACCTCTTTTTGCTCCTTCTCCCTTACGTTTGTTATAGCGTCGCAGTATGCACAACCTGTGCATGGCCTACTGCACAACCGTGCAATACTGAAAACACTTGCTGCACACCTATGCAATCCCTACACGGTCTAACCATGCATAATTTTTTCTCTTGGCCTGATTCTGCACGGCCATACAACTTTTACACCGCCTAACCATGCGTTTTATTTTCTCTTGACCTAGTCCTGCACAATCGTGCAACTTTTGCACTGCCTACCAGTGTAACTTCTTTCTTAGCCGTGCACCCCTATTTTCGCCTCCAAACCTCAACTAAACACCACTACACTTCTACCATAGCTCCACCACACATTCTTCTACATATCCACACATCCGAAGCTCTTATTTGACTATGATTATACCTACTTCTATCCTCTTTACATTGATTTTCCCCTTCAATTTAACTCTTCAAGCCTAACTGTAATTTTACTATTTTTCTTAGGTGGTTTTCCTATAGCCTCGAAGGAAGAAGTCTAGGATTTTGCGTCCAGTGTCCTAGTTGGTAAGGATACTATTCGATGCTTAGGACTTTTGATAATATTTGCTTGTTCGAATAAATATGTTTTACACGATATTACTCCTATAATATGTGATGTATGTTGATATTGATAATTTGCGATGTTATTCATGTTATGTTGAAAGGATATAAAGTTTGTAAGAGATACATTATGTTATGATTGTGAGAATGCATCTTATAAAATAAAATATGGGTAGAGTAATGTCAATATCATACTTGTGGAAATATATCTATAGTTGAATGATGATAATATCACCCTTGTGGAAATATGTGCATGGTATGAAATCTGGGTTGAATGATGATAATATTATAATTGTGAAATTATATTTTGAAGTATGAAATATGGGTTGAAGGATGATAATGCTAAAATTGTGAAATTATACCTATAGTATGAAATATGGATTGAATGATGAGAATGTTAAAACTATGAAATTGTGTCTTATGATATAAAATATAGGTTGAATGAGTTGTGGTAAATGGGTTTAAGGTCTCTCATGAGGTATGATGATGAATGAGGACTTGGAAAAAATAATATATATAGACAGAATAATATTTTATGAAATAAAGGTGTTAATTGTGCTAAAAAGGTAACTTGGTCATTATGGGATATTCAAGAGGTTTTAGTAACTTATGTGTTAGGAGGCTTAAAATTATGATAATAATAACTTCAATAATTCATGGGGATATTATTGTTAATTTGGGGTTCATAAATGCTCAATAGTGAATTTGGCTAAGTCATCTTGAGATGTTAATATTATTAATCCATCTTCATGGATTAGAGAATAAGTATTGGGAATTAGAAATGATGAATATTTTATAGGAAGTACTATGACAATTTTATGGAATTTAGACTTGGATGCTTCTATGTTTAATATGTATATCGGGATGATATTACTAAATCAAACTCAAGGAAATTAAGTTGTATTTTTGGGCATGATAATAATGATGGGATGTGAGAGATGTTGTAATATAATGTGCATAGAACAACAAACATGGGATAATGAACACTAAAAGGAAGTATAATTAGGGTTTCATAAGACTCAAGGTTTTGGATCTATGCTATATGTATATATGTTTTGATTGTGTCGTATGCCTGAGAATCAATCTTAAATAAGATACTAATCACTTAAAGTGAAAGAGCACATGAGTAGGGTAATGGGATTATTTTTCTTAAATCTATATATATGTATTCTTGTTCCACCAAATAGAATAGTGGCTCAGTAGCATTCTACCCTGAGATGATATTTTTAATCTCCATTCCACCGGAAAGAATAGTGGCTCGATTGTGTTATCCCCGAGAAGTTTCAAACCGTTCCACCAGTTGAGAATAGTGGGGCGCCTACTCATCATTAAATAAAACATACCTTTACAACCTATGGGAAAATATACTAATGATTTAAAGTGGAATAATACTTGAGTTAAGAACATGGTGATTTATTCCCATTCCACCGATTAGAATATTATCTCGGGATCGTTCTGCCTCGAGGAGATAGATTTTTTCCCGTTCCACTAGTAGAATAGTGGCTCGGGAGCGTGCTTCCCCAAGGAGATGTTATCACCTCCTTTCCACTAGAAAAAAATAGTAGCTCAGGTGTGTTATTTCCTAGAAGTTTCAGACTGTTCCACCGGTTTAAGAATAGTGGGGTCCTACACTTATCACACATAAAAGAATAAAAGTGGACTATACTTAATAAAGGATCTGGATCATATTATGCCTTATAAGATTATCATTTACTTAGTTGTATTTCCTTTATCATTTGATGTGTAAGCATGTGCTACTTGTATTCCTAGTTTTGATAATATTTTTCCCTTACTCGGTACGTACTAACTACCCATTTTATGGGTGCTACTCATTCCCACGAGTAGAAGGCCCTGGATCTTTTGTGCAGGTTTTAGAGGATCAGGTAGGTGATTTTTTGGCCTATGATGCCTTATGTGGGGAAGAGTGACTTCATTTATGTCGAGGTTAGGTGAAGAGTATCTATTATCTGGTCTATGTATTAAACTGGATGCCCCTTTTTGGACTCTTAATCCACGATATCCCCTTTTTATATTTTGGTATTGTAAACTCGGAGTAATACTCCAAACTCAGTATTTGAATTATAAATGCACTTTTGATTTTAATTTTGTTGTATCACTTTAAAACTTTTAGCCTTGTGATTGATATAAGGATATTTGTATAAACCAGAATTATGTCGATCACAGTGGTAACCCCCACTATTTTTACTTAGTTATTTTTGCTGCAAACAAAATTTCTCA
Source organism: Tamarix austromongolica (assembly GCA_039764185.1). Lineage (NCBI taxonomy): Eukaryota > Viridiplantae > Streptophyta > Magnoliopsida > Caryophyllales > Tamaricaceae > Tamarix > Tamarix austromongolica. The sequence goes on from CM077817.1 coordinate 27,659,427, forward strand.
GTAGTAAAAATTGGGGTACTACATTATGATTGTGTTGTGGTGAATTGTTTAAAGTCCCGATTTTATAATTTGGCGTGAGAATTTTGTTTTAGATTCATGCATGTTGATTAACTTATGAATTTTGAGAAAAATGCATGATTTTAGGGAAATTATGTCAATTTGATTAATTATGAATCATGCCTCAGTTTATGAGCTCAAGAAGTGTTGGAATGACGACAAGATATGTTTTAGTTTAAAAGTGGTAGGAATTTCAAGGATGATTTGCATGAATAATGTCTATTATGTGATGTTTGAGGGAAAATCGATTAACTAATTAGGTTAAATCAATCGATTTGTCCTTAGAACAGTTGACTAGTCGACCCATCCCATCAACCTATAGGTTTGTGGTGACCTTGGTTTGCTCTCTAGTTAAAACCATCGATTGGTTTGGCAAAAGTGATCAATTGGTCCTATAACAGTCAACTGATTTTGTGAAATCGATTGACCAATTTTAGGGAACCTTAGGTTTGGCTAAACCAAACAAATTGATTAGTTGGCCCAAACCGATCAACTTGTTAGCACAACCAATTGTTGGGCCAAACTAATTGACTTGTTCAACTAGATTGTGTCATTTTAATCTTTTAACTTGGATATGCCTTGAGACCATACCTAATGATGCTATATGATTGTTTAATGAGTGAAATAGCTCTATTGACATGAATGGAAAACCTAATGGATAGATTAAAATGAGAATATGTTATGGCATACTCAATGGGTGTTGTAAAGGCCTTAATGGGTAAAACTAATTAAGTATTTGATGGCTTTAATAGGGTAATGTAATCTGGATTTTAGCCTGAAATGGGTTAATTTAAGGGATTTGGTTAATATTGAGTAAGCATTAATGGAAATCCCACAAAGAGATGGGGAATGGTAATGGATAAGATGGAATAAGTATGTGTATGGCTTACTTTCATATTTTGTGGGCCTTGTATGATCACGTAACATCGAGAATAATATACTAATAACTTAAAGCGAAAGATGATCAAGGTGTGTATATGTCTAGGTTACCCGATCCTCGATTTTCTATCGAGGGTTAGTCTTCCTTTTGTCTTTTATTAGTACCATTGGGCTTTGTCTTTCAATGGGATCCTAGTATTTTCTAGTGCCTTACCTACTATAGACATTGATAATATACTAGGGGGTATCAATACCAAAGGCCCAAGTTACCTCGGTGGTTTTGGATTCGGCTTGAACTTATGTCCATTAGTAGTTACTTGGCTTTGGTATGGACTTTATTTTCTTTGGTTTGGATAGACTTCTATGGTATGTGAGACCTTGTGGCGATGCACAGTCCATCACTTGATAATAACTGGGACATGTACTTGTATAATAATTTGAACGAGTAATTGGATAATAAGTTGGAATTGGAATGTGACTAAAGAGAAAGATAAAAGGAAAAGGAAAAAAAGGGTAAAAGATATAATGGCCTATAAATTACCTAATAGTTGAGGGACATAGAAATGGCCTATGGTGAAATCATATGTCTAGATGAATGAAGCCTTAGTATTAGCTGGACATCCACTTATAGCTTCTATATTGTTATGTATGATGTAGTGCAATATATCAAGCATGATTAGTCATGTATGGTATGAGCGTCCTATGTATGATACGACCATGATAGTACAAGTATCCTATTCATATAAAATATGTTAGTATGATTTTCGTATTACACTAAAATCTTGTGTGCCAGTGACTCCATTGAGGGGGTAACTTGACTTACTCAGTACCAAACGTAATAATATACCTATTTACTCAGTTATCTGTGCATTCCCACGAGCATAGGGTCATGTGTAGGTTTTCGGGGATGACTTGTAGTTGGTCAACCTCGTATGGGGCATGAGTTTTGAGAGCATAGACATCCGCAAACTTTTGAGCGGTCCTTGACAGACTAGAGTTTAAGGCTACATCCTACTTTTATTTCTGTAATTCGAGCATTACAAACTGTCGAAGTCCTGTATTTATATAATATGCATTCCTTCAGTATTCATATAATATGTTTTAGCACAGTCCACATTGGTTTTAGTTTGTTGGGTTCTTTACCTTGTATCTAATATGAGACAAATGGCTAGTGCCTATTCTATATTAGGTGCGGCGGAAACATTCCATTTTTTTAAATATTTATAAGTTTTTCTCTACTGCATAGTTTTCCATCGAAATAGTTTAGTAGAAAAAATGGGGGCATTGCACCTTCAATACAAATAGTATTAAAATATAGTTAGTCTAGCTAGAGTTATTAATAAACCGAGTCGAATATTCTAAGAGTCAAACTCGAGCTTGTTTAAAGATAAGTCTAATATGTAAGGACTACAACTAATGCGCTGGTTTAATATATTTAATTAAAAAAAATAAGTTGAGCTGATAGTCTAAGCTAACTCGCGAACAACTCGAATCATTTAAGGCCATAAGTCTAACTATCACACTAAGCGCAACATGCTTCCATGATGCCATGAAACACCATGGTGAAGCCCTTGCTCATGAGAAGAAATGTTAGTTCAAATAGGTGTCATCATACTTTGGTTTTAATTTCTTCTTGTAGTTTTTCTGTAGTTATTTCAGTAATTTCTTCCGACAAGCAATCAAATTAAATGGAATGAATAATTGTGGCGGGAGATATAGTTCTAAGTCGAGAGCTGAACATGCTGCTCTGCTCCAATTGGCGTGCAGGGAGGGAATGAAGGAATGTTACTTTAAACAGGTTTCATCATGCTCTGGTTTTCAATTACCTCTGGTAGTTTTTCAGAAGTTATTTCCCTATTTTCTTCTGAAAAGCAATCAGATTATATGGAATGAAGAATTATAGCGGGAGATTTAATTCTTAGACGAGAGCAGGATACGCTGCTCTGCTCCAAGCGCTGTGTAGGGAGGGAACATCAAAGAAAATGTCACTGTAAGCCGCTGCATGCACCTTAATTTCCAGTCTACTCATTGCAATTAAGCGTGAATATTAACTCACTCCGTCCCAATCAAGAACATGATCAAGATATTCAATGTATCCTATTGATCAATAATCTGCAGTCTAAAATTTTTCAGCTAATAATTTGGAACTATGTGAAAAGTGAAGCCCGACAGGGAATATTTTCCAGCCCGGAATATAGGGTGTTTGAAAAATGAGTGTATCTTCTGATTCTTCTCCATGGTAGCCCAAATCTAGCGCCTATGAGCTGTCACATGGAATATATTACTACTTCGTGAGTGCAGCATCTGTCTCCAAAGAAGGGGAAAGGTAAGGATTTTTTTAAGTTACGGTCTCAATCTGCGAAGGCATATATATTCGAGAGGCCAATAATCTATTGTGTCGTGTGTGTATATATTAAACTTGATAGTTTACCTAGTCATACATGTTGCTGTACTTTTACACTGACATTGGCACCGTTGTGCTAAACAATAGGGATATTGATCAGTCGATTCAAGCAACCATTTATTCAAGCCCCAGTTATGTACTAAACAAGCAAATTTACAAGCCGGCTTTGGTAATTATAATGAGTCTTCCCGATTCATTCAATCATAAGCTCGATAATGACTTATTTATGCAAGAAATTTTTGAATGGATCTCAATTTATAATAGGATTACATCTTATTAATTTGATTATTATATTCGACTCCTTTGTATATAGCATGATATTTAGTTCAAACTAATTATTGTAAATGTTATATTTCTTTACCTTTTGGGATGAGGAGTGCCAGCTTATTGATCCCCTAAAGAGTTAGGGGATAGTAGGATTAGAGACTTATGTTAGTTATTGTGTATGGATCGGTGGACATTTTCATATTTGGTTTTGTCCGGATAAATAATTAGTAGCCCTTCTAAACCCTTTCTATAAGTTAAGTGATTTGTACTTATACAAATGTATCAAGGCCTGTCCCAATTTTCTTGATAATATTCCATTTAATAATATATATAAAAATATGCATTAACACTATTAATATATAATATTGTATTTATAAACGAATCCTAAACAAACTTCTTAACAAATCCATAAACAAACACACTCACAACACAAGTGATCCAAGCCTTCCCGGCTTGAGATCAATTCATTTAACTAAATGAATAAATCGAGCTAAGTCGACTAGTGAAGAGCTTGTATTTTCTATTTGTAACTCTGCTCACATAGCCATATTGTGATCAATGAAGGTAGAACAAAACATTAAATATATTTACAAGTTTGGAGTGTAGCAATAAAGGATATAAGAGATCTTCTTATTGTATGGTGGAGCCTGAGAAATCAAAATTTATGGAGTATAAAGCATGTGGAGGAGCACTATGGATTATGTACATGAGTCGGGGGTGAACAGAGTGTCTTAGAGGCAAACATGACTAAAGCGTATTTGAAAACATGGTATTACTTGGGAACACAGGCACAGAGTGGGTGGAGCCTGGGTGTGTTTGTAAACACAATCATGATGTGCTTGTAAATATGAGTGTATTTTAAAGTCGAAGCAAATTTGTATAATTCACATCAAACATAACTATGGATATGGTGAGGTCATGTTCCTACCAGGGTCATGCTGAAGATATTTTTCTATTACCTGAATCTCATTTATTCCATACTTTATTTATATGCACTTTTTTCTAGGTTTTTCATATCTATAACAAAGAGAAACAAACCTCTTATTTTAGATATAACATGAAAAGGGGACTATAAATTTACATCAAACAGATCTTGAGATCTCTTACATCCATTAATAATTTTTTAAATCCAAACCATAGAGTAAGTGATTTGCTTAACAACATACAAAATTTGTCTCTTTCTATACCCAATCATTTCACTACCACAAAAATAAACATAGATGACAACATATATACCACTACTTCAATAAGTAAATTCATTTATAATTTTTCCCATAAGAAATAAATAGGTTGAAAAAAGATAGAAGATATAGATGGTGTTTGGAAGATTCTAGCCAAAGTTCATAGTGCAACCATGGGTGGTAAGGGTATAGAAAGTGGTTTTATCCCAAAACCATAATATATACCTTAGCAAGATTTTTTTTCCAAATTTTTTAAGGGTATAGACAGTAGTTTTGGGTTACAATCACATGTTTTATTTTTTTTTAGTTTTTTTTTTCTATTTATACCTTAGCAGAAATTTTTCCTTTTCTTAATCTTCACTTTTAACCTAGGGTACATTTTCTACTCCTCATATTCACACAAGCTCATATATACCTATTGGAGAACTACATCATCCCCAAAGCCTTTATCATTGTTGCTTCCTCCACATCCATTGATGTCGTTGCCATCCATACTTCATTTAATTCTTTTTTACTTCATCAGTTCCCTAATAGTTAAGAATTTTTCATCCTCTTTATTTGTAAATGATGTCTTGATATTATTGATGGCTCTCGTCACTTTTACACAAACACACAAAACTTGAATGCTCTTCCTTAATTTTGTTCTAGTATATGTATTATATATTGTTAACTTCCAAGGTTAATCAATATATTAATCATTGGTTTTTATGATAATAAAACATAATTAGGGTTTTCATGAGAGTTCTTATGTGTGCATGAAATTTAATATCCCAATTGATGACAAACCACTTAAGCAAACATTCTAAGTGTAAAGAAAGATAAAAGAGAAATCAAATTTCTCAAAAGACTCAAGAATATACCACATTCAAGCCTACCATGAAGTGCTAAAGACTTTCAACCTTTATATCAAGCTAATAATTCAATGGATGACGAGTTCAAGTTAGTCTAAAAACTTTAATATCAAGACAAAACAAAGATAAAACAAAGATTCAAGGCCTCAAGACTTTAGCTTCATGGTATAATCTTCTATGTATCGGGTTTTTTATCTTATAAAGTTGTGTAAGCACTAATAGTTGTGATTTTATCTCTTGAATACTTTAAAATCTTCCTTTAGATTTCTTTGATGAAAATTCTTTGTTTGTTTTAAATTTCAAACCTAAGTGGTTTACAAGTGTTAGATTCCAATAAGAATCGGTTGACTAGTTTGTGTTTTCAAAAGCATAACTTTAACCTTTCAAAACCCTAAAAACATATTGAATGCTTCCGATGGATCTTTGGTCCTAATAAAATTTACTTAGTCTCTAATTAAACAATAAAACTACTTTCTTCAAACCCATAGACTACTTCATAGAACCGATGAACTAGCTTGACTAACAAGACTATGTGTTGAACTTTTGTAGAAATCAATTGTGTTTCTATTTGAACACTTTAATTGGATTCCTTAAACCAATGAACCAATTCTTGGAACCAATGACTGGTTTGACTAACTACGATATGGGTTGAAATAAAGTACAAAATTATTTTTTCCTAGGGAATAAATCATTAGACTTATTTGAGCAAATCCATTGACAAGTCACCATGACAAATCGAATGCTTTGCTAAACCATTCAAATGTTCTTATACAATCTAAGGACCAAAAATGTAAAGCATTAAACTAGTTAAATGGTTCCAAAAACCAATCAAATAGTTTATGCAACAATAACATTTGAATTCAAAGTCTAAATATATTCCTTCAATTGGTTGTGCCAACCAATTAACTAGTAGGGGTAACTAATTGAAGGGTACCCTAAACTGATTGATTGATTAACATTAAATGTTAAATGGTATAAAATTAAACAATGTTATATACACTAGAGCTAATAATGTAGATCCTTCAATTGGTTGTACCAACTAATTAACTAGTAAGGGTAACCAATCAAAGGGTACCCTAAACCAATTTATTGATCAACATTAAATGTTATTTATACCCCTAAAATCTACATTATTAGCTCTAGTATATATAACATTTATTGAGAAAAATAATAGCAACTTTTGAGATCTCATTAATTGTACTTATGATTCTCACCTTGCTCACTTGCAATTATTTCTCAACCACATTGTTGAGACTTTCTCAAAGTTCTCCTACTTTCTCAATTTAGCTAAAATAAATTCTTCCATTTTAATTTTTTTCTAGCTAGATTACATTCATAAATTGTTCATACACTTTCAAATCTACATTATTTTCAAGATTCTTTGTAAACAACAATAGCACTTGTATAAAATTCATTACTTGAGGTTGTGTGTTGTCTAACATGCACTTGTATAAAATTCATTACTTGAGGTTGTGTGTTGTCTAACATTCTTGTAGAGATTCTTGTGTTAACAATATAGAGGAGATAACTAGGTTAGTATTGTAAATAGCCTAAAGAGATACCATTGAGTTTTAGGCTCATAAACCTAGAGAAAGATACCATCAATACAAACACATGAGACGCTCAAAATCCTAAAGATAAAAACTTTTGGTAGTGGATGTAGAGGAATGTAATCCTTGAACCATTATAAATCTAGTGTTTAATTTTTATTTTCCAATTTATATCCAAAACACCTATTCACCCCTCTAGGGTGATTCTCTTATATTGTTAGAAGTTCTTTAGTATCATTGTTTTAACATAAAATCAGGTTTTTATGTTTTAAAATGGGTCATGGTTCAAAAAGGTGGGGTTATTTGTGAAAACTATACTATCATATGGCTGTATAATTTTATGGTTGTTCATTTTTTTATTTTATATTACTTATATGATTTAAGTGTTTTAAATGATATGGTATTTTTGGGTAATTTGATGGAATTTAACAATAGTTTTAGTAATGCAAGCTGAGTGTTTCTTGGAATTTTAAATGTGGATTAAAATTAATATTACAATGAGGGCACCTCTTAATGCAATTTTCCATACACCTTTTCTTTAAAATGGTCAATCCAACATTAAGGTCCTTAGTTGTTATTAATATCTGGACTTCAAAGTAATCCACCATTTGGTCCAATTTTCAATTTTCAATTTTTTGGTCATTTAATTATAATGCCTTAGGAAAGTGGGAACTAGGGAGCTATTGTCAGTCCATTGAGAACATTCTTAAGGCACTAAAACTATTATTATTTTGTGGAAAATATGTCTACAAAGAAAAAGTAGTAACTCGAATAAACTTGTCTATGAGGAGGTATGTGTATGTGCATCATATTCATGCTCATTTCTAGATTGTTGTTTTTGTGGCTCACCATAGAGGTTATTACATAACACAATCCTAACGCATTTAGATTGTGTGATAAACTTTTGTTACAACATCATGTTCTATGTTCATGAAGAGCTGGCAAATGAATTTCTAGTTCTACAAGAATGGATAGAGGATGTTCTTTTTATCTTGAATATAGATTACAAACTATCATGATGCTATGGGAACTAGAAAATAATCTACTTCAAATGGAGAGGTATCATTTAATTTCCCTCTTAAGGAATTATGCTCCACACAATTTCCTTATAGGTTACAAATTATTAGCTAAATGTGTGGAGCAGAATGCCCTAAATGGGAAATCAAATAATACCCCCTAATTGGGGTAGATTATTTTTTTAGTTCCCATAGAATTGTGATGGTTTGTAATGTACATTTAAGATAAAAAGAGTGTCTTATCTCCATTCATGTAGAAATAGGAATTAATAAGTTGGCTCTACATGAATAGAGAACATGATGTTGTAACAAAAATCAATCACGGAATCTTAATGCTTCAAGATTGTGTGTTGTAAGAACCTCCATAGCGAGCCACAAAAGCAAAAGTTTAGAAATGGTAATGAACACGATGCATAAACACATACCTCCCAATAGACAATTTTAGCATGGTAATGCTTTTTTTCATTATAGTCTTATTTATTAAAGAAACATGGTATTTTTATTAGCTTAAGAACTTTCTCAATGGACCGATAACGAAGCTTTAAAACTAGATTAAATAGTAGATAATTTTGAATTCCCAATCTTAATATCAACTAAGTAACTTTATGTTGGATAAACCATTTTGAAGAAAATGTGTAAGGAACTTTGTATCAAGAGTTGGCCTCATTAGAAGATTATCTTTAATCCATGTTTATGTTCGGGATTATCACAAAGAAGGGTTTCATGTGCTTGATTAAAACTTTGTGCACAAGGAAGGTAGACGTCACAATGTAAAATAACATAGCTGAATGATGTAAGTAAATATAATATAAAGCATTTCAACTTTGTGAATTTTAAAAAGTACGATGCCTTGTTGAAATCCTATATTAAATTTGTGAATTATATTAATTTTTAATATATGCCTTGTTAAAATATATGCTTAATTATTATTTTGATGATTTAATGCATGTATGCCATTTGATAATCATGATGAAGATGTCAAGCCTATGAGTCCACTAGAAAAGACTTTGTTATTTCTCTTAGTATCTTCAATTCAGATGGTAGAGCTCTTGTTAAGCCCTTGAGAAGTGGAGATGCCAAGAAGATAACAAGACATTCATTTGTGATCAATTTATTTTAATAAAATATATGTCTATTTTAATCTTGTTTAAAAATAGACTTATTTTCTCTATTTTTGTTATTGATATAAGCAATTTATTTTAATAACTTTAAGGGATATTGCACGAAATACCTCTTTATTCTAACGAAATCCACAATATATCCCTACACTAATTTATAATTTGTCAAATATCCCTGTATTTTCATTTTAGCACACCAACTACCCTTCTATCACTTATTTAACTAATTGTGTTAAAATTGTAATAAAATCCCCCCCTTTACCCTTACCCTGCCAATTGCTTAACTAATTTCTCATTTCCCTTATTAATAAAAAATAAAAATATTCAAAATTTTCCTTTCCTATCATAATCTTCTTCTCTTATATATTCCGTCATAAATTTGTAAATGTGTAGCCAAATATAATTTAAAATCAAATACAAATTATTCTTATACTTTTGTTCGAATGTTACTTGGTTCCTTTACATCCTTTCCTTGACTAATTTTGTTTCTTCCCTTACGTTAAACTTAAATATATAAACTAAAATAACTCCTAATAAAAAATAAAGGGATCAAAACCCCAAAATAAAACTAGATTAAAAATTAAACACATACCCAATCATAATTTCAAATCTAGGACCATATGTTTGAATAAATCAAAACCTAACTTAAATATTTGACTCATTTTAGATTAGGGAGAGAGGAGAGGTAAAGAGATATCAAAGGAAACAATGATAAACTAATTTAATACCCCAAAATTTACTACTAAAAAATTTCATTTGGCAAAAGTTCAATATTAAGATAATTTAGTGTTATCGCTACACTTGACATGATTCTGGCTTACTGTATCATTCTCATATTGAACACTGGGAAAAACATTTACAAAATAAAATAAGACAAGTAGAGAATAAGAGAAATTTTCATAAATTTAGATAAGAATTTTGAGATCAAACTCCAAGCACAATATTAGCAAAATATAACACCCAATCGGAATAAGAGCCCAAAGGTATCCACACAAAAAAAAAACAAAAACAAAAACTAGCTACCATATAAAATTAACTCTACATCAAAATCCTAATAGATAAAATTACTCCTCCACATGAAGTGTGTCATAAGCAAAAAAAATGATCAAGGCAATCCTCAAAAACCTTAACATCAGAACTTTGGTTGTCTAATCATGGGAATGAGAAGCACTCATAAGAAAAATGGTTAATATTTGCGTATCAAGTAATGTAACAATACATTCATATGTAAGGGCATCCAATCACATAAGGTCACATTGATCATAATATATAATGAGTTAGGAGAGTAACCAAAATAGAGTTCCCAAGTTATTTTCTTACACATTTCCACTAATTTAGTCGCATATGACCAAAACAGAGTTGTGTGGATGTGTGGTGGAATGTATGGTGGAGCTATGGAAAAAAAATTTTGGTGTTTGGATAAGGTTTGGGGGTGCTGCACGAATGAAATGGGGAAGTTGCATGGCCATACAACGGGAGATGTATACCCAGGTCATGTGTTGAGATCATGCAGGACTAGGCTGTGTGAAGAGGCACGACCATACTCGATCATTAATAGAATAGAATTAATTTGAATAGGTGCACATGGTAATGCGATAGGTCATGTACAAGTTGTATGAGAGTGCACGGACAGGTTGTGCTGAGTTTCATGAGCATGCAATAAAAACTTTTAGTGTTGCACGGTTGTGCTTGAGACCGTGTGTAGGTTGTGCATCTTATAAAAATGTGACGGACGTGAGGGAAATAGAGGGAATAACGGCGGTGGTCAGCGATGATGGCTACCATTAGAAAAGGGGAAGGATGGGATGGCATTAGTGGTTGGTCCACTGACCTTTGGATGGTATGTGGTGATAGAGGTTAAAATGGTGGCTCGATTGTTCAAAATAGGGCACAACCACATGGGAAGAAGAAAAGAAGAAGAAAAGAAAGGAAGCTCGTGTAGGCTATTTTGGACATAATGTGGACAAGAAATGGCATAAAAAAAAAAAGAGGAAGGAAGGAGAGTAAAGTTGTGTGTGTGGATATGGGGCGTGCAAATGGGTGAAAGAAAATGGCACGAGGGATGGAAGTGGAGATTTTCAAAGAAGCTGGGTGGGAGGTGATGGTTATGTGTGTTGAGGTGAAATTGCAAAGATGCAACAAAATGATGATGGTGTGTGAGAGTATGTTGCGTGAGAAATAAAATGGAGGCAGGGGAGGTGTGGTGTGTAGATCAAGTATCTCAAGAAGAAGAAAAAGGGTTAGGGATGATGAATGATGGTGGCTATAGTGGGGTGATGGGAGATGGTGCAGTTGTAAGTTGCAAGGATGAGTAAGGGGTGGTCAAGTATTATAGCACAAGAAGAAGACCAGAGAAAGGAAAAGAAAAGGAAAAAGAGACAGAGGTTTTGGATTAGTTTTAGATGATTTTAGATTAGCAAAAATAGGTAGGACTAGTGACAAATTTTAGTGGAATAAGATTGGGTTACGACATATATTTTATCCGAATTAAATATTTGGATTCAGTTAAGGTTTCAGGATTAAGACATTTAGTTAAGGCTAAAATATAATTTTCTAGAGACTAGAACCAAATTAGAGTATTAATGATACAAGATTTGGCAAAGTAAAATTTTTGGGTATTGCATTATGATATTAAGCTCACACCACTATTTTGCATATTACTCTTGTCATAATGTTCTTTCATGCAGAAAGTACAACAATTGATTATATATGAGCTATAGAACATCACTTCCCTACAAGGAGGGTGTGACAACTAATATAAATCATTATTAGATTCAAAACCACTCCAAAAATGAGTTATTATGTCTATCTAATATCCATTTCTCACTCCTAGATAGATTTGAAGCCCTCAAATTATCCATATGGTTGAACATCATCTTTAATGTGAAAAACATAGAGGCGAGCTAGCAAAAAAACATTTAATCAACATCAATGATGGCTATATGAAATCCTTTGCAACCTTTCCCTTGTTATTCTATAACTAAATGACATGGTTTACAAAGGCTTATTATATTAGCATTGGGTAAAAACTCACAACAAAATCATGATTGTCAAGATTCCTCATGTATCCTTTTAATAATTCCATATATCTTTCAAGTGGATACATTCATTGCAAATTAAGTGGCCCATATAATCTAAACTCCCTAACCAAGTGAACCATTAAATGAATTATGATTACAAAGAATGATCGAGGAAAAATACATCTCAAGCTGATATCATATAATCATAATCTCACTCTATCATTTGTCCAACTTGGCAAGATCAATAACATTAATACATAATTCCTTGAAAAAGAAACAAAATATGGTGACGACACTTCAAACCTAATGTGGTAAGATAGAATGTATAGAAATTAGAAATCAACAATAAGTCTTGAATGAAAATATGATGATCATGAGATTTTATACCCAATAACTTTAAATCTTTCATCGAAACAAGTTTATTGATGTTTGATGAATACTCCTAGAAAGAGATGTTCTATTTTTTGGAAAGAGTACAATATGTAGGAGGTAAAAAAAAAGTTATATTTTTCACCTTCTGGATATGTAATTATATGCCCATGTTAACCAAGTCCAACTGAGCATTGATGCCATCCTCTGTCTATTTTGGAACATTCAGAAGCATACCAATTAGTTGATCAAATACATTCTTCTCAATATGCATTACATCAAGGCAATGTCTTATGTGCAAGTTCTTCCCGTATGGTAGGTAAAAGAAGATTGACCTCTTCTTCCACCCACTTGAAGGGACTATTTTATTTTCTTTTTTTTTTTCTAAAAAGCATATTCAAGTATTGTACTTTATCAAATACTTGAAATCCCTTGGGAGCTCTTTCCTCTTCATCTTTTGCATTAAGATATTTTCTTTGTCTATAATAATGATGGTTCATAGGTAAGAATATACGATGTCCAAAATGAGCAATCTTCCTACTCTTCTATAGTTGGAGGAAGTTTTTGTTATCTTCACAAATACAATATGTATAATGATCGTACACACAATAATCAAAAATATTGCCATAATCAAGAAATAATATATGCTATAAAATAACATTGCTATCAAGTTTAAATACTCTTGGCTTTCTGCATCAACTACTTCAACTTCATGAGCCCACATGCACTTTTAATCCTCAATAAAGGGAATCAAATAAACATCAGTATCATTACTCAGTTTATTTAGAATAGATATAAGTAAGGATATCATCATCCATTTCACTTCATGAATAATGATGGGGGGGAATATTATAGATTACTAAAATAATAGGTCATAAACTATAGTTGGTGTTCCCATTAAAATGGTTCATTCCATTTGAACAAAGTGCAACTCACATGTTTCCAGCTTCACTACCAAAATCAAGATATACATAATTAATCATCTTCCATTGAGGAGAATATGACGAATGTATAAAATTGTTACCATAAATCATTCATTTTACGTGCTATATAAGATACTCTACATTTTCCTCATTACAAAACATACGTCAAAATCGTCGTATAATTGGAAAGTACCGTAAATCCCTATTAGGAACCTTAGCCCTCTTGTATTGTGATATTAAACACTAATGACGACAATATAATGATGTATATTCATTATGATACAAAATGCAATCATTCGGAAAAGTAAGAATCTTTTCATAACTCAAAACCATAGAGTAAATAATCTTTTTAGCTTCATAACTATAGGGAGGTAACCCATTATCCTTCAGAAGCATCTCTTTCAAGAGCTCAAGAAGAGAAGTGAAACTTTTATTGCTCCATCCATTACTTGTCTTCAAGTTGTGCAATCATAACATGGAAAATAATTTTGTAAATTTAGTATAAACACTGTACAAAAGTGTCTCTAAATCATTGAACAATAATTCAAACATTTTTAGATGGTCTATAAAATGTTCTTCAACATTATTGGTCAACCCTTCATGTAAGTAAAGTCATTTGCAACTTCAACATCATTATGATTAAGTACACTAGGTTCATTAAGAAGTGTCTCTCCATACCATTTACACTAGGTACAAAATATGAGATGATTTTGTATTTAATTTACCCCTCTTCTTATTGTATTTCCATAATCTGCTCATAGGCAAGACATCTGCAAAGGATCTTCTAAAACTTTAATGGCTATCTTAAGAAAGTCTTGAACACCATCTATATATTCTCTAGATAACCTACTTTCATGCATTCACTTATGAACCATAAAGAGAAGTAAGTAAAATCCGGCCCCTAAATTCAAAAAAAAAGGAGAATCTCACAATACTAGCCAAATCAAGCAAAAATCACATTAAAAACACCCTAAATGTGGTGAATATGGTAGAATGAAAGATAAAGAAAAATTAAATATTTCACAATATGGTGAATAGGGTAGAATGAAAGATTAAAAAAAATTATAATTTTGAACAATAATTTATAGTGGTTCAAGGGCCAAATGCACCTCTATATCCACTACCAAAAGGTATTTCCTTTTAAAATTTAAAATATTTCTTAATTATGTATTGATGATTATTGCACTTCTAGGTTTATAAGCTTACAATCTCAACAACATCTCTAAGATATGATTTAAACATTTTCCTAGTCAACCTCTCTAGGTTTACAGATATAAAAATCCAATAATTTTTCAAGGATTTCTAGACACACACAGCATCTTGATAATGAGTTTTGAAGAATGTAATTGTGTTTACAATTGATTCCTCTTAAAATACAAGAATTAAAATGTATAATAAAATGTGAGGAAATTAAACAAGATATATGAATAAATATTACAAGTGTAAGAACAATCTAACTAAATATGAAAAATAAATTAAGCACTAGAGAAGTTTGGTTTAGATTTGAAAGTATAAAATTAAAACTCTCTTTGATTCTTTGTAAGATGTGAAAATAATGAATTTAGAAGAGTTTTGCTATCTTATTTGATGTTTTCTTTTAAGTCTCATAACTCTTATTTATAGTGCTAAAAGATGAGATAAATTAACACTAGTTTTTGGGTGTAAAAAGTACTCCAACAATCAAATTCCAATGAACACAAAATCTCAAAAAATCCCTGACCAGTCAATTAGCATTCAAACCAATCGATTGGATGGCATACAAGTCGATGTGTTTACGAAGAGGCTAAAAAAATATTTTTTTGGTAAACTAGTCAATCAATTTTACAACTAGTTAATTGGTTTTCAAACAAGTCGACAATTTAGAAACCAGTCAATGGGTTTTGAAACCAATCGAGCTGTGGAATTAGTTTTGAATACTGTACACCTTAACAAAAAAATACCATAACTTGAGCTATAGTATCAAAATTGTATGATTATTTTATATAAAGTAGATAGATTAATATTTCCAAAATTTCCAAAAAAAAATTATTCATCCAAAAATAATGTCTATAGAATTCATGGTGAATTTTTCAAGCCAGCTCATATGGAAAGGGGATTAACAAATGACTAATTTTGAATGATCTTTTGTGTAAATACTTGTAGACATTTTTATGCATGAAATCATTTTATAACTTTAAAAATGATTTTGGACTAGGATAAATATCAAATCATTAGAAAATATAAGTGCTCAATATGTAAATCATATTCACATAAACATAAGACTATAACATACTCCTTAAAGCTTGAGTCTTAGTTTTAAACACACTTAATTATTCCTTCATTATTTGTGTATTCTGCATATGGAAATTGAAGTTCTTGAATATAGAGTATTATTTTTGTTATCCTTGTTGATCCTTGGCTTGTGCTTGGGATATGATTTTTAAAATTACTATCATTTAACTTAGTTAAGAATTAAATACTTTAGTTTTTGCAATGATACACATCCACACTTAACAAGATAAATCAAATTTATAATTTAGTTTGTTATCGTAAAAAAATGGTTGATTGACCTATGAGATCAACAATATTCCCATTTTTCATGATGAAAAACAAAAAGATGTCAATATCATGAAAGATGAAGTATAGAAATTTGAAAGTGAAAACGAATACATTTTCTCTAATCATATAGAACGTATATTGGTCATTTTTCAATAAAATCACACAAGTATCATATTAATGACAACATGATGATCAAAAAAGTCAACAGTTAGCATCTTTTCACCCTTTCTCCCTCTTCTGTCATCAACAAAATGAAAGGGATTCAACAAACTATATTTCTAACCAAAAGAAAAATGCACAAGGAGTTAAATTCATAGAGAGTGAAGCTACCCCTCAAGATCTGAACATTCTCAATTAAAGTAAAATTAAACCTTTCATACCAATATTATCAAGAAATAACATCTATGAAACATATATAACATACCTCCTTCTTAGGCCATGCCTAGGGTTTAAGCACATATGATCAAGGAGTATGCTCCCCTTAAGGATATGCATAAAGTAACATCAAAAGAAAGATCATAGTGAGAATTAATAAAACACCACTATATCAAATCACATGGGCATCAAAATAAAAGCTATAAGTATCAAGATTCATGCAAATAATTCAAGTATGATAATATTAAAGCTCATGAGGTCTCATAATTGTGATATTTATAGTAATATGGCAAAAATTAGTTAATGATTCATAAAAATAATCAAGAAATGGAAATGATATATCAATAAATAGTAAAGTTGAACATGATTTTGATGAAGCAAAATTCAATCATCCAAAACAAATCTAAAATGGTGATGGGTGACAATCAAGCATCATTCAAAAACCTATTTCCAATACACCAAGAATTAAGGAGTGATCTTTTTGTTTCCATTTGTAATTAAATATAGTCTTCCCTTCTTATTATTCTCCCCTATACAAAATAGTCAACCAAATGTTCTAGTTACCCATATTTTCTTGGTCCTTGTTATATATTTGACACCCAAGTAACATATTCAATCCTTCTTCACCTTTAGTGAAGGTATAATATATATGGGAAAAAATTTCATACTTTAGGTCAACCATTTTTGGTTCAAGTTGATCTATCATCACATTGTGATATAGAGAGGTAGATTCTTTAAAGGACTCAAGTTCATCCACTTTATCCTTAATATTCAATTTGAATTGATCCATACAATATTCAAGAATAACAGACTATGTTCTTCATTAAGATGATAAATTAATTGTTTCATGTTATTTCTTTTTATAACTATTTTATCCTTTTCACTTAGGGAATCATATAAAACACATAGTAAATCATCACAAGAGAAAGGAGAAGAGGATTGTAATACCTCTTGTTCTTCTTCATCAATTTCATCATAGTTTTCCTCTTTTCATCTTGAATAAAAGATAGAAGATCTATCACCAATTCCCATAAAAGGAAAGGTTCACAAGCTCTTCATATTCATAGATGCCATTTCCTTTTTTTCTTGGATGATCTTCCCTTTTTGCTTCTTTCTTAGAGAATCGATTGAGTAATATCTTCCCAAAAAAAAAGTAGTCTCTAATCAAGTGTTATTTCTTTCAAAAATGTTAACACTTGAGAGAGTTTCTTTCATTTAAAGGGGAGAAATATATGTCTCTATAAATGCTTCTCCATTATTCTTTGGATTTGAGTAATTTCTACAAGTAATGTGATATAAGAGCAATTTTCTCATCATCCATCACATGAATCCAATCTTTTGTTTCATATTCACTTACCTCATCATCTTCTTGATTTTACTCGATAGCTCTAGATGACAAAGCCTTCAATGTAATGATATTCTTCTCTTCTTTTATTTCAATATTGAAATCATGCACCAAAAAATTTCCAAGAAGCTCATTAGGTGTCATCATGGTAAGATCATTTGCTTTTTCAATTGCGGTTACTTTTGGTCTCCATTCTTTTGAGAGCGGTTGAAGAATCATTATCACTTGCTCCTCATTTGATATTAATTTTCCAAGAGCTCCGAAGTGATTTAAAATGTTTTTAAAGCTATTACTTAATTCACCAATAGACTCACTTGGATTTATGGAAAATAATTTATACTCTATTACGTAGAGAATTATTCTTGAAGCTTTTACTTGTGGAGTTCCTTCATGGGTAATCACAAGTTTATCCCATATTTCTTTATCATTGGTGCACAATTAGATCTAGTGATATTCTCTTTCTCCAAGACTAAAATGAAGTATCATGATAGCTCTATTATTTAATATGAGCTTCCTCTTCTAAATCTCGTTCATCTCATCTTCATTTTTCTCAATTGTTTGACCATCTATAATATTGGTGATCTTGATGGTTCCATTTGTGATTATTGACCACATGTTAAAATTTTAAGCTATAAAGAATTACATCATCTTATTTTTCCAATAAATAAACTTATAACCATTGAACAATGGTGGCTTGGTGGTGGATACTCCTTCATACAACCCAGTCATATCCATTCTTTCTTTCTTGATCTTTGAGCTTAGACTTTAGATCCTTTGCAAGCTACCTTGCTTTGATACAAATTGAAAACACCCTAGATGTAGGTGAATAAGGTGCTATGAAATATAATGAGAAATTAAAATTTTTCATAATGATTTGTAGTGGTTCAAGGGCACAACGCACCTCTACATCCACTACCTAAACATCTTTCCTTTTGGATTTTAAAATCTTCCTTTATTTTGTGTTGATGATAGTCATTCTTGTAGGTTTATGAGCTTAAAATCTCAATGAACTCTCTAATATATTATTTACACATTTTCCTAGTCAACCTCTATAGGTTTATAGACATATAAATCCAATTACCTTTTTAGGAATTCTAGACACACACAACCTCTAGATAATGAGTGTTGATGAGTGTTATTGTGTTTACAATTGATTCCTTATGAAACAAAAAAAAAATGAAAGTGCATAATCAAATGTGAGGAAAGTAAAAAAAATAAAAAAAAAATAAAAAACTAGATGAATAAGTATTACAAGTGTAAGAACATTCTAACTAAATATGAAGAACAAAGTAAGCACTGGAGAAGTTTGGTTTAGATTTGAAAGTGTGAAATCAAAACTCTCTTTGATTCTTTGTAATATGTGAAAATTATGATTTTATAAGATTTTTTCTAACTTAATTGAATTTTTTTAAGTCTCAAAACTCATATTTATAGCATCAAAAGATCAAAAAAAATTAGCACAAGCTGTTAGGTGTAAAAAGTACTCTAACGATTGAATTCCAACGAACAGAATATCTCAAAAGTGCCCAGACATGTCAATCAATGTCCAAACCAATCGAGTGATTTAACTAAACAATCAATGAGTTTATGCAAAGGCTAAAGTACATTTTTCTAGAGAGTAAATAAATCGATGGGTTTTGAAACCAGTCGAATGGTGGAATTAGATTTCAACACTACACATTTTTACAAAAATGAAAAACATATATTGAGCAACAGAGCTTGAAATTGTTTACCATTTTTTTCATGTATAGTGGACATCTTAAATTTTCCAAATAAATATCATTCATTAAAAAATAACATCTATAGAATTTATAGTGAATTTTTCAAGTCAACTCATATGGAAAAGGGCTTAAGAAATAACTAATTTTGAATGTCCTTTTGTGTAAATACTTGTAGACATTTTTTATGCAAGAAATCATTTTAAGACTTTTAAATATGTTTTGGAATAGGATAAATATCAAATAATTAAAAAATCTATGTGCACAATATGTAAATCATATGTATATAAACCTAAGACAATAACATACTTCTTAAAGCTTGAGTCTTGTTTTTTAGCACGCTTACTTATCCCTTTATTGTTTATGTATTCAACATATGAAATTAAATATCTTGAGGCTAGTGTCTTATTTTGCTATCATTATTGATATTTGTCTTGTGCTTAATATATGATTTGTAAACTTGATCTTCTTATCACTCCTTAACTTAGTTAAGTGTTGAATACTTCAGTTTTTTCTATGATACACATGCACACTTAACAAGACAAGTTAAGTTCATAATTGAGTATGTTATCATTAAAACAAAATTTGATTGACCTATGCGGTTAACACACCAACATACCATGAATACATATACACCACCACAACATTTGCACTACAAATATACCACAACTTCTATAATACTATCTATTTCATTTATATACTCTACTTTCAGAAATAGTTTGATAATATAGCTACTAAAAAACTTTTCACCTCCATAGAGCATATCAAATCAAAAACTAACAACACACGGTGTGCATATATACACCAAAACATCACATATAGTATAAATAAACATAAAGGAGTGAGAATACGCAAAACACAAGCAAAATTTAAAAAATAGAGAAATTTATGCAAACAAGCTCAAACTGTGAAGAGAAGAAGAATAAATGAATAATGAACATATGGTGAAGTGAATAAGAGGAAAAATGAGCATGAAAGACGATGAAGAGAAGAGAGAAGGATGGCAGAAATGGTAGGGATTCGTTGCTTCAAACGATCGCTCTCTGATTTCCAACTGTTAGGTGAGGTAAAATGAAAAGTTCAGCAAGTGATTCTAAGATAAAGTGCAAGGAAGTTAAAAAACAAAGTTGAGAGGGAAAGGTATAGATGGCGATTCTTAGATATAATAATTGTGTACTCTATTTTTTGTATTAAAAAATAAAAATAAGATTATAGAGAGTGGTTTTGGTTTATAACTGTAATATATACCCTTATCTAAAAAGTATTATTATCAATAAGGGTATACATGCCAATTATATACCAAAATCGTAGTTTATACTTCCTAATTAAAATGTCAAAATTCTCTTCCATGTTTTTTCTTATTGGGCATAGGAATATAGGGCATCTTGGTTATAAACCGCCTTATACTTGTTGTTGTGTACTTCAACTTATGTACTAGTGTTTACTCAAGATAGAGGGTAGATAAAGGAAGATGAGAAATGGTTGATGAAGAGTTTTTGTTCTAATTTTTTGTTTAGAATAATTTCATATACTGTGTCATGTGTTTAAATTTTAGAATAAATTTGATTTATATTTTATGATTTTAATTTTACTTAATTATATTCCCTAATTAATGAATTTGATTTATTTTTTAGTTATTAGATTGTTAAAGCTGAAGGTTGGCTGATGGTATGGAATGAAGAGATGTTGAAGAAGAAGATGGAAGACAGAGTAAGGGCATTTGTGTTCATTTATAATAAAAATTCCTTAAATTTTAATAACTTAACCATGAGATAAGTAAATTTGTTGCAAAACATATCATAAAGACAATATGCTCATAAAAACGAAAATACATGGGTATTTGAGAATGTGTAAATTAGATAAAGTGTATCATATGGATTTTGTTGGAAAAAAAAACAAGGGTATTTGGTGCAATATCTCTATTATTAATATATAAACATATTGATGATAATGAAATGTATTTATAATACTCTTTTATTATAGTTAGTTAGAATGTAAAGGTATTAGACTAAATTTATAAGAGCCTTAAAGTGATATATATGAATTATGTGTGTCATGGTTGTAGAAATTATATATTATTTGTGATTAATTTTTTAGTAAAATGTATGTCTATTTATTTTTTTAATGATCTCATGCATGTATGAAATTTGATGATTCTTATGAAGATTTAAGGAGAAATTTAAAGAAAAGAGATGAAGAATATAAATAAATAATTTTGTGAGAATATAATTCATATACTAATAAAAATAGGAAATGAATTCCATAACAACCTTGTTTTAGTTGGAAGAAGTGATATAAAGAACAGTAGTGATATAGATTCTTTGGTGTTCATTGAAAGGGTAAAATGTCTATTTTTTTACTGAAGAGATTTATTTGTTATCTATATTTACATCTTCATTTCTTATGGGGCTTAGAAAAATCTCTACCATAAACACACTCAAGAGAAATTATGTTGCCAATATAGATAACAAAGGCAACTGTGAAACAAAATATACACATTGTAACCCTACAATGAGCATCAAATATTTGTTATCTCTATTTTCCTCTATATCACTTCCTTTATGTATAATAAAAGAAGTGCTAGAGCATTCATTTCCTAAGCTTTGTATTTTAGAACCTTTCACTGGCATATGAATTGCATTCTTACAAATCATTTCATTGATCTCTGTATCTTTTTTCTTTACTAATAGGCTATAGATTGCAATTTAAAATAAAAACTATCATCTAAACTTAGGAAAATTAGAGGAAGGATTAGGTGGTTGTTGTGGGATAAAACCACCTTTTATAGTGAAACATAGGCAAAGGTTTTAAACAAGCACTAAAATAAACGTATTGGTCTCAAATATCTCTCTCTCACCACTCTCTTATTATCTCTCTCCTAACGATTGAATAAGGCATGAGTAATTCTACTCCATTGAGATATTTTTCATCCTATTGTGTTGTTTGTGATATTTTTACTGTTCTTGTCCTATTCCTCTATAGTTTAATGGATTATGGGGTCAAAGAAAAAGATTACTCAACACCATTATCTAGTTGTTGAAATGCCGTATGATGTTTTACGAAGATCCCTTCCCTAGATCTGGATGAGAAGGGTATTTTTCCTCTGAATTAGTGGGTTTCTCACTCGAATTTGTGCCTACTACAAGACTATCAACCTTATAAGGTTTGAAGAAGGCTAATGGTGATAATATTATTGAATGTATTGCCCAATTGTCTATAAGCCCAATGTAGGTTTCAAAGGTGGAGAAACAGGGTCATAGGGTGAGTTCTTCCCAAACTACAGCTATATCTGTTAAAATGGAAATAGATCTAGCAAATTTGATGGGTATTGCACCTCATTTGAAAGTTGTGACCCGTGTTGACTCTCAAGTGGAATAATTTCAGTTTGGTAAAAAAAAGGCGCCTTCTTCATCCCAACCCTGCCTTTTTTTAAAAGGGAATTAGGGGTGGGCCTCAAGGTTGTTCTTTGAGGGTCTAAATGAAAACTACTATTGCTCATAGTCAAGGAAACTACCAGTAATTTGTAGATCTGGTTCAAAAATCAATACCAACAAAATGTGAGTTTGTTCCTAATAATGGTGCTTCATTTTTTATTTTAACGAGTAAGATTCACAAAATTAAAAATGCCTCGGGTTTTTTTCCTCTTATCTCAATTTGTGGGAATTACTGCATATGAGACTATTATAAATGAAGCCTATAGGGCTCTACGAGTGCCATTTAAATTCATTATACATCCCTTTGGGTGGATTATTCTACAATTTGACAGTGCTAAGGATAAGATTTTTTCACTTGGGGTAGGGTCATATACTGTGCGGAGCAAAGCCTTGGTATTAACAAAAATTCCTGAATTTTTTTCTTTTAAGGTATAGGAATGCACACGATTCCCTACTTAGGTTTACACGATGAATTTACCGATGGAACTCTAGTTTGTGAAGTCCATTAGTTGTATCGCCTCTTTTATTGTTAAACCCTCCTAAAACTTCATAGCAACTAAGCTAAAGGTGGGCTTTGCGAGAGTGATGGTGGAGGTGGATGTCACCAAATAACTACCTATAATGGTTGATGTCAAATTCCTAGGGAAAATGAGGTGCTAGGTAGTGGAGTATGAGGACTTCCCTGCCTTCTACCATATGTGTAAGTCGATTGGACATGCCAAAACTAATTGTCCATATAAGCTTAATGAAGGAAGAAACCTTAGGACAGTTAACCATATCTCAATATAGTAGAGTGGATGTGAAAAATTAGAGGTAAATCATTGACAGAGAGGTAAACCTGAGCATGGTCAGTTCATGCCCAATGGGTTGTACTTAACAACAAAGAAAGTTTATGTGATTGATAAGGATGTGGGGGTTAATAAACCTTCCTCAAAATAACATGGTAAGGGTTTATAGAAGCCCCCTACTCCTACTGTTTTGTGCCAAGTCCCCCACTCATAGATGACTTAAATCTCCTTTAGGAAGATTGTCTTTCCTTAAATCTAAAGGCTACCCTCCCTCCGGATAGACTAACTTCAATAAGGGGGCTCTACATCAGAACATTTTAGGTGGGGTTACCCAAGAATGGACCTCTAGTGAAGGTAATTATGTCTATAGATCTAGTGGATAATGCGGAATGGGTACCCATTATTTCAAAAACAAATGGAAGGAAGAATTTGGTTGGTAGCAAAAACATGGGTATAGCTAGTGCTTTAGCAAGACTCTTAACTATATGTACTTCCATAAAACACTTATGAATTTTTTTTATATGGAATATAAGGGGAGTGGGCTCACCCTAAAAACATAAATCTATATTAAAACTATTAAGGAACAACAGTGTTCGATTGTTGGGTTACTGGAATCAAAATTAGATGATGACAGAGTCGTGTATATAAGGAGCCAATTCTTCAAGGGGTGTTGACAATATCAGGAACCACCTAAATGGTTATATTATGCTTCTCTAGAACATTTTTTTTTTGTTCAACTACAACTGATGGAAGTGACTCTCCAAACTATTTCAGCTAAGGTATGTTGTAGCAGACCAGGAAAAGTTTTCTATGTGATTGTTGTGTATAGTTTCTATATTGTGGCATATACATAACCTCCATGGGATGCGATCACAAAATTTGGAAAATTTGTGCATAGACCGTGGATTGTATGTAAGGACTTCAATTTCCCACTCAATGTGGAGGATAGAGCGAGACTTTGGGTGGTGATAGATTATGAAACTGAAGGATTCGAGCAATGTTGTCTATTAGCACAACTACAGGACAACCTATTTAGTGGATGCTTCTACATGTTCCTCGATGCCAATGTGAAGAGTAAATTAGAGAGAGTGCTCATGAACATATAGGGGTATGGGGTAAATATGTGGGGCCAAGCTCATTTTCTTGCTCCAGGTTTGGTATTCGATCACTCCCCTTACATTGTTAGAATTGGTGAACTTGCTCAGGGTAAGAAACCATTTCAATTCTTCAATATGTGGTGTGATCATCCAAATTTTCTGAATATTGTGGGGGCTAGTTGGAATTTCTCATAATGTGGTTCAAACTGGTTTAATTTGTTCAAAAAATTAACCAAGATTAAACCACTGCTCAAGAAGCTTAATGCCCAAAATTATTCCCACATTATTGAACAAGCAGAGTGGGTAGAGTTGGAGCTTGAGGAGGTGCAAGAAAGGGTGCTACTAAACGCATAACCTAGAACTTCAAGCTTAAATCATAATTTGAAATGCAAGGCCAAATTTTTTTCTAAAGCTGCTGCAAGCTTTGTATCTTAGAAAAATAAGAACCGATTTTTATTCCATCTTGATACTAACAACCGATTATTTTATGATATGTTGAAAGCCCGCTAGAACAAAGCTTATGCTCCTTATATTCTAAAAGATGATAGGGAATGGGCATTGAATGAAATAGAAGTGCAAGATATTTTCATGGACTTTTTTAAGGGCTGGTTATGCAACACTAGTGCTTGTAGTTGGGTATCAGAGGATATTATTAAGGAGGGACTGGTTATGGGAATGCTTGCTCAGAAACAACTCTTGCATCCTATTACTAAAGAAGAAATTATGTCATTGGTATTCTCCTTGAGGGATCATAAATCACCGGAACCTGATGGATACTCTGCTCATTTTTTCAAATACTCTTAGGAAGAAGTTGGGGAGGATGTATGTGTTTCCAATTTGAAATTCTTTAAGAAAGGGAGGCTCCTTATACAAATGAACCATGCCACCTTCGCTCTTATCCTAAAACCCAATAATGCTACTTGATTTTATTATTTTTCAACTCTTAGAGTATTGTAACACTACTTACAAAATCATTTCTAAACTACTAACAGCCCTTATTGCCCCTATCTTGGAGCACGTTATTGGTCCTGATCAAGGGGAATTTGTGCACAACAAATTGATGAGTGAAAACATTATATTGGTTCAAGAATTAATGAAGGAATATTTAGGGAAGCTAACTTCCCCCAAGTGTATTATTAAAGTGGACATATAAAAAGCATATGACTTTCTTTCCTAGGTTTCTTGTAGGTGGTTTTGGAGGGCTTTCATTTCCCCCATGGGTTCACATCCTTGGTGATGGAGTGTGTAACCAATTTTACTTACTCTTTAAAACTCAATGGATCACTGTTTGGGTTTCTTAGAGGATCATAGGGCTTGAGACAAAGGGATCCTATGCCTCCTTATATGTTTGTACTATGTATGTAATACCTTAGCAGGCTTTTGAGAAAAGTGACACTTAATAGTCGATTCTCTTTCCATTCCAGGTGCAAGGAACTCAACATCATCCACTTGGCTTTCATTGATGATGTTGTCTTTTTGCATAGGGGGGACCAATATTCAATTCGATGTCTAATGGTCATTCTCCAACAAATCCACAATGTCTCAAGTCTTATAGCCAATCTCCTCAATTCTCTTATTTACCTTGTAGGCATTGATGGAAACTAGAGAGAGCAAATTTTGGCCCTCACTAGTATATTGGTAGGTGATTTTCCCTTTAAATATTTGGGGTTTCCTATGACACCCAATAAACTGAGGCCAAACGACTATGAAGTGATCATTATTGTGGTTTATGGTGAGCTCAAGGCATGAGATGCAAAAATTGTGTCTCTGGCAGGCAAACTAGAACTACTCAATACAGTCATATAAGGGATTGTGGGGTTTTGGGTGAGTATCTTCCACATCCTCAAGGTGGTTATTACAAGGCTTCCTAGTTTATGTAGAAGCTTTCTGTGGCAAGGCAAACAACAGTTAGTAGCATGGACCGCCTATTTGTACCCCACAAAGTGAGGGGGTTTGGGCATTGAAAATGTGGAGTCATGAAACATGGCATTTCTCAGTAAATACTTGTGGTTTCTGCAGAATGAGAAAGAAACCTTTTAGACTAAATGGATTCATTGTTACCATATTAAAAATTGGCCATTAAAAGAGTTTAAGACATCCCATGACACATCCCACTTTGTAATATCCCTTTAGAAGATCTGATAGGTTATCTTGCGTATTGTAGGTACCTATGAATTGGTACATCAAACTATGATTTCTTGGCTCAAAGATGTAAGATTTTCCACAAAAAGGTGTATGAATTCTTTCAGCAGAAAATGGGAGCTTGCCGGGAGAATAGAATCGTTTGGCATGGTTGTAAGACGTGCAGGTACTCCTGTTTCCTTTGGCTAGCTCTTAAACAAAGATTGAATACTAGGAGCCGATTAGCCTATCTAGGAGGACCCAAAGAATGTCCATTTTGTGACAATGCACTAGAAAGCCATGACCATGTTTTCTTTCAATGCCCAACCATCCTTGAGGTTTGGCTTGTTGTCTACTCCTAGCTTGGAATTAGACGTGGTTCTACTACATCGACTAGTGCAGTTAGAGCATTATGCAAGAATCACAGGGGTAACAAACTTTTGATAAGGGCTTGGAAAATAGCCCTAGTAGTTCTAACTTCCTTAATTTGGACAGCACGTAACATTGTGGCTTTTGACCTCAAAGCACCTAATTGTAGAGGCTTAATTTTGCAAGTGAAACAATATATCTATAACTCTCTATACTTTTGTAACCTTTTGTAAGCCTTCATTTAGGTAGTGATGCTTGGATGTTACTCCATGTTTTTTTAAGGATTGAGTTACCGGTCCGTGGTACATCTATCTTGTTTTGCCTAGATATGCCTAACTGATTTTGTATAGAAAGCTCAATGGTATAATATTTACCCCATTATCTGACATAGGCGACAGTTTTAAACCAAAATCATTGTCTTATCTATCCTTAAAAGTTGGAAGAAGATTAGATGGCAGTTGTGGGTTAAAATCATTGTGTATAGTTAACGATAGACGGCTATTTTTAATCCAACCATCATTTAATCTTTACCGCAACTTTTTCAATCACTTTTTTTTAAAAAAAAAAATCATTATAGACGACATAGGTGGCTGCAGCCTACAAGTCAGTTGTTAACTGTAAAAATTTTTTTCTCCTTTCTTCATTGTATAAGGCTATTTCTGTATTGTGCTTGATTGTTTATTTTTCTTCCCTGCTCGGTGATCCGGGTTGTATTACTGTCGTCCACAGTTTTTAGAATTTCATTGAGGATCGATAATTAAACATGAGTCAAATGGCAAAAGTTGCTGGCAAAAGCTGCTGGCTTTTAACTAAAGCAGCAAAGGACAATCGTGTGCAGCATAGATGTATTGCCATGGCCCATAGGATATATATGTATCAGTTCCCACCAAAAGGAGATAAGTAGATCTTCTGCCTTCTGGAATACCGAGTAATATGCTTGGTTTATTCCTTGTGCTAATAATCCTCTTACTGGGGCTCCTCACAAGCCTTTTAATTTATTAGCTATGATACACCTCATTATTATATTACACTTTGCTGAAATCAATTTTTTACATGCACTGTCCAAGCCCATGATGAAACTTTTATGGTGGTTTTGTAGCCGCTGGATCTCATTCTTATTTTTATTCGACTAGATATATTCAGTGACCACATTACCAGCTGAATGGTATCTGTCGACACTGCTCAATTATCTGTATTTTTATTCCTTTTACCTACAATTTTGTGGGAAAAGACATTGTTTTTTGTGTGATTATGATGATGTAGAATTGGACTATATGTTCCAAAAACATATCTTCTCCACTTTCCTGTGCAGACCTAAACCCAGGAGCCAATGAACTGCTAAAAGCATATAAAATGTCAAAGGTGTTACATTTTTGCACTTCCACAACAAGATAGATACGATAATAAATCAAATACTTTCTTATTAATAACATGCTCGGATCATTCGATCCGCATCTAATATATCCGCCTGTGCAAACTGTTGCAGATTGATGGGAGTCCCCAGCTCAGTTGGAGAACTTGGTCAATTTCGAAACCCACAGAGGAACTTTTAAGATGTGTTGTCTTTTTAATTGAAAGGCATCCAGTACTACTACTAGTACATATATTACCGTGTATAAATTAATGCAGAATGTGTTTATACCTTGCTATTGAATGATTCTCACTTTTCTGCCTAAAATTTCTCCACTTATGCCCTCAGCACCAATTGGATCGTCTCCATACTTGAAACCGATTGATTGACCTCATTTATTTAAAAGAGCTAAACCTATCTCGATGCTGCGTACGTTATGTCCGGACTTTTGCATTTCATTCAAGTTTATTTTACAGCTAGATAGGAGTATCGGACCATAGTATATTTCACTACGTGTGTGCATATATATATGAAGCAGCAGAACAAGAACAGGCAAGAGCATTTGCATTTATAATCTTCCAATGGCAGAAATAAAGGTGGTCAACCATGATACTGTGTCTGCTAACTCTGGACCAGAAATGAAAGGGAAGTCAATTAGGTTATTCGGATGCGACGTCCATTTATCAGAAATCCAAGGGTGCTTGAAGGAATCCTCCACGAACGAGAGGGATACAAATTCGTCTGATTCTAACGCTGCTGATCAACTCCTGTTATTAGAGGAAGATGAGAAGAGGGAGGGAAATAGCAAGTACTATAGGTGCAAGTTCTGTGACAGACTGTATACAAGCTCTCAAGCATTAGGAGGTCACCAGAATGCTCACAAACAGGAGAGGATGTTTAGGAAAAAGCTTCAGCATGAGGCTCGGAAGGCGAGTATTGATGGTTATCTAAGGTCCTTGCAGTCTTCTATGTTCATGAGCAACAAATGTGAAGCTGATGATGGTTTTGTTTCTAGTAGCTCTGTGGAAGAATCTGAACTTGGTTTCAACCCCATGTATTTCCAATCTTACAAATATGATTCCCTTGTGTGGGATTCTTGTGGTCTTCAAGTTCATGTTCCGTATTAATTAAAAGATGCATAGACGTTTGGGATTGTTAGAAAGTTATCGACGTATTAAGAAAGGGGAAGCTAGAATTTGTAGCTGGCTTCAGATCGTATGCATTGCTACTTGCCACTCCGCTTTTGTTTTCCTCATAAATATATTTTTCTATCATAATCCCAGTTTCCTTAGCTTAAGTTGAAACCTTGACATCTCGTAATCCCTCGAGTATTGGCATGAATATGATGAACTTGCATTCTTGATATTACGTCTCGGACTGAATAAACTAGGAGCTAAACTTATATGTTTTAGTGTATGTTTGGATAAGAGATAATTATTGGGCGTTGATTATTAACATTAGTTGTTTTACTATATTTAAAAAATAAATTTACTGAAAATAGTATAAATTTAAAAAAAATTACACTTGAAAAAAAAAACCTGTTAAAATATGAAACGATCAACCAAATATATTATTATTCCCACATTACTAATTGACAAAAGTGTATTTAAATGCACAAATATATTTTTTTTGTTCCCATAAAAGAAAAAAAATTATATAAAGACATAAATATTTAGACTTTATTTTTATTAGACATAATATCTTTAAAACTTCAATTTTTGGGTATAAAATCATATGTTTTAGTGTATGATGGGGGATCTAGAGGGGGAGGTGACGGTGATAGTAGTAATGGATGTTCATCAATTCAAAATTGCACTGAATGAAATTTTTTTCTAAAAATATAACAAAGACAAGCTCAAATATATTTGGTTTTGGATGTAACTGGACAAAATAATTTGGGATTCAGTCTTAATTGTATTAAAATTTCAAGTATATTCATTGTATTTTGTTTATTAATAAAAACATTCATGTTTGATTGAAAATTGAAGAAATATCAAGTTTGGATGAGATCAAAGTTTAGACTAATCAAGATACTAATTTGTATTGAAGTCCAAAATTTTTGGTAAATTTTTTTAGTCCAAACCAAATTATGAACACAAATAGTGATGGTGGAGAGGATGATTATGGAGATAGTGGTCATTGTTGTAGTAGTGGAGGTGGTGTGATGGTGATTGTGGGAGTGGTGGCAATAATGGTAGTGGGATTGTTGAGGATTTGGATGATGATGATGAATCTTACATAATTTGGATCCAACCTCACTTAGACCTAGACCAACCTCAACTAGTAGGTTAAGATTTCACCAATCAAATTACAAGGTTATATCTACATTATAGGTAGCAATTAGACAAGCGGGGTCATAATTAGGTCTGATGATTTTTCAAATTGGGTCTTTTTGGGTCATTCCATATTTTACATTTGAATTATATTTGTATTTGGTTTAATTTAATTTCAAATTTTCATGTTTTTAAGGTAGCTTTGAGATAGATTTTCACTTATTCAAGTTCTATTTAGGTTTAATTCTTGTCAGTTTTGAACTATGGTCAAATTACGTATAAATGCATTCATATTAAATTTGGGTTCAAGTGACTTTAAGTTCAGGTTCCTTTTAGGCATAAATTCAATTAGGTTCTACTATTTTTAATATCGGGTTTATGTCATGTCACAATTAATTGAATTGTGTTCATTTCTATTTTCAATCTCAACCATGTTAGATTTAATCATTTGATTATTCCGATAACATTGCATTTGTATAAGCTGCGTTTATTTTAATAGAGTATAATATGATTAACTATACATAATCATTCATGAAACGATAAATTCATTCATTTATAACTAACTACATGTGTAGAAGATAGAGATATCAATATGTCATTGAAATGAACTAAATTTGTTACATCTGCCATATTTATAACAATCTGAGTAAGTATTTTTGACTCGATGGGTATGAGTTATGTCTAATTCCACACACACACACACACACACTAGCTTGGGTCTAGATCCAACAACTTTAGATCAAGACCCAACCCTCACGTGGCCCATATACTCATTTATCTCTACATATATACATATACTATAATACCCTAGTTTTCAAACCTTAATTTATCAAATTGTAGTCCTAATATAAGGATTTGTTTTCTTTAAAATAATAAAAAAATGTTTTATATGAAATTATGTTGAACAATACTCAATAAATATTTTAAACTAGATAAACTGCTCATTGACCATGGCAACCTTGTTCACCAGTGCCCTATCATTTAAAATTTTCAAACTTGACAATACTAATCAATTAACATCTCATAACAAGTCTACTAATTTATCTTAAAAAAATATTAGGATTTTTCTACCTCAAAAAATTATCTAGTATTCAAGAAAACTTATAATTTTGATATTCTTATGGCAAACATTACTTTTAAGAGTTACTAGATTATTTTCATAACTTTTGGATCATTATTTCAATTAATTTAGAAACTTTTAACTATATTCACTTTATGTCAAGCACATCCACCTAACAACCTTCTTTGTAAACTCTCACCTTTTACCTCCACCCATTCCCTCTAATATCTTACCCTCCATCCCTTTTTGTCCATTCTTTTTCCTTACTTTCAATCTCTCTAACACACACCACAATCCATTATTTCTTCTAATTTTTCTTTCATATATAAATGAGTTGTGGAAGGCTCATAAATAAATATGGATGGATTGGAAAACCATATTAGAAAATTTTTAGGTGGATTACGAGCCGAGTTACATTGTAATTAGGATTTTTTTAAAAAAATTAGAGGTAATACCTAGTTTTAATAAATCCTTAATTTAAATATGCAAGACTTATAATTTGATTAGCATGCGTAATAAATCATAGGATTCTTTTTTTTAGAATGAATGTCTCGTTGTTACGAGTAAGTCTATAGTTATTAAATTATGATAATAACCCGGACTTTAGTGTATATATGAGTAGGGAAAGATAAAAGTTGATAACGGTAATAATAATAATAATAATAATAATAATAATAATAAGAGAGTAGATAGTAATTAAAATAGAAATGATGGTAATAACAATAGCCTTATGATAAGTAACACTTTTAAAAATAATGTCGATAAAAATAATTGTAAGAATAATAATGTTAGAAATAATTATGATAATAAGGAGTGGTAGTGATAACACTAATAATGATAATATTGATCATGATAATAATAGTGTGAATAATGGTGAAAATAAAACTTTGAATAAGTAGGATTTTTCCTTAGTATCCATACTCTTAAAAGCCTAATACTATGGGGTATTTTTTTGCTAACTAGATTCTAACCAATCCCTATCATTTTTTCCCACTCTAATTGCAGCCTAATTCCCCTCAACCTGTCGAGCACTCCCCTCTCCCATGCAGCTAGCTGCCACCTTTCTCCCATGCTTGAACACCTTTTTCCCATAACCTACACTCCTACCTATCTTATCCACTAACCTTACAGCCTTTCTCCTTCCCCTAGCAGCAACCCATCACCCTCCCTACTCTTCTCCTCCCTCACGCCATTCCAGCTTGCAAAATTGTAGCAAACCAGCCCAGCCAACCTCCCTCACGCCATCGAGCCACATGCAGCCAAAACCACACGTAACCCAACCCTTTCCCCCCAAGTATTAGCCATCATCCTCACCTCCTCTCAACCTGCACACCTACTCAACTTTTATAGCTATCTACCCATCCATTCCTTCCTTCTCTACGCAACCAACCTGCCCCTTTCCCTTCTCCCAAGCTTTCGACACCCTTCTCCCATAAATCAACCTACAGCATCCTCCCCAACCCACTCTTGCAGCAGCCCCATTTTCCCTCTATTTTTCCCTTCCCTTCTTAAGTCCCAACCTACAGCAAAGTCCCTCATTCCCTCTCCATTTTCGTCCTCTATTTTTCTCCCTGCAAATCCTCCCCTTCTCCCCCTTACTTCCGGCATTTGATACTCTTGTTTTCAGCCCCCAAACTTCTCCCTTTCACCATTGAACTCCTGCCCAAACATCACCTAACTTTCAGCCTTGCTAAACACCCATTTTCCCTTGTGTATCGCCTCTCCAAGCAGCAACTAACTTCGACATAAGTATTTTATCCTCCGGTGTGTGTGGTACGTAGTAATTCCATGCACCAGCTGCCTTAGTTAATTTCCTAATCGTATTTTGGGTATTAGTTCACATACGTTGTCATTTTATTAATTTATTTAGCATAGATACCAATTCATGCATAGTTGTGGATGGTGTTATTTATTTTTTAGGTAATCTCAACCCTGCTTAAGGTATCCTCGGAAGAAGCTCTTTGTGGTATTATTTTTTTTAGCTCAAAGGTAAATCCAACTAATCCGTAGATGGTAGAATTTTATATGAAAATTATAGGTTAGTTTTTCTAAGATAAAAATCATGCTAGGATACGTATATCAAATGACTTGTATTTTGAGGGAAATGGAGGCATGTTGTAGTTCGTTTCTATGTGAATATTATGATGTGTAAATTAATGTATGTTACCATGAAAATATTTATATGCCTAGGTAGTATTCTAAAAATTGAGAATGTATGCTTATAAAAACATATATGGATTTATGCACAAAAAAAATGTGCATATTTAGGGTTAGAGTCCAACCGAAAATTTGTCATGTTTCATGGTAAGACCTATAAATAGATTAAATGTGTCCCTTAGATATTTTAGATAATTTTATACGTATAGCATGTTAACTTAGAGTATAAATGTGTTTAAATTGTGATTATTAGGTGTTGTATGTTCTAGGGGCAAAAATGTAAATTCTATGTACCATGGTCCGTATTTGAAAGTTATTTGTGGAAATTGCATGAATTTTATGAGATACCTGAAATGCATGCTAAGAGTGTATACACGTACCATATATGGTGAATGCTTAGGGGAAACATGGTCTATTGTCGTACCAAAGAAATTATTGTATGTTAAATTATCATTAGCTATTTTATGTTAGCTTTTTCATGACAAATATCTTATAGAGCTAAACTTTCTCATAAAGTAAAGGAAAATGTGGTAGTTATAGGTTGAAGGGTATTTTGGTCATTAAGGAAAAAATGTGTTTCAAACTGAATAATTGGGCTAGTTGACTTAAGTGTTGGCCTCAGAATAATTTTAAAAATAATTAGACAAATAGATTGAATAACTTAATCGGATAATTATTCAGGCAATGGCATGATGCCTAACCCTAGGTCGTGTTGACTTGGAATTATTTGTGATCTTCGTGGTCTTTTGGATTTGACATTTGATGGTTGATTTTTGTGACCCTCGTGGTCCCTTGGTTGATTAATTGATGGCTAAGTTGTAATATTATGAACCTTGTTGTTCCGAAAGTAATAACCTGAAATTTCATAAGACACTAATCACTTAAAGAGGAAGACTTAAGTTTGGAAAGGAATCTCGTGCCTCGAACTTGGCCGCCGAGTGCATAGTTTGGGCCTTCAAGTCAAGGGTCTCACTTTTTCTCTATTGGTATTCCATACACCCTACAGGGAGTACGTGTACTTAAAGGCTTGAGTTCTGAGGTTTAGTATGGACGACTGATATGTCGTGTGGCTTGCTTAGCGAGCTTTCCCCTGGAATTGAGTGAATTATTTTGGTATCACCTTGTTGACGATCATTATCACGGATATAGGATTATATTCCACTCGTGAATTGTTATATAAATGATATAACCGGATTAGACACCCACCATAATACTTCTGTAATAATTGGATTAGGCATGACTCGACCTTGGTTAGATTGTTTGGAATGTCACTACTTCTTCCTATTATGCTATAAAGTATGTTCGTTGGTAAGTTAAAATGGTTGTGAGATTTATAAGCATGTCTTCAATGCCTTTGCTAGGGATTTTGATCTAATTAGTATCATTAATTGTGATGTGGAATTGTGTCATAAAATCATGGCTTTGCATGTAATTTATGTTTTATTTGAATTCCTTATTTGTATGATAATTGTTATGTGGGTGTGCTACCTCTCTAGAGGCATTGCGATTTACTCAGTACAAGGAAGTTGTACTGATGCTATCACTTTTCAGAGGAGTACGTCTGTGGCATGCAATGGTTGAAGAATTTTGAGGAACATCACCCAAGCGATTAGTTAGGCTAAGGGAGTGAGTGGACCCTGTCCCTATTTTCCTTACCTTGTAATATTTGATGGACCATATGAGTGGAATTCAAACCATTGTTTCACCTTCATGGTGCTCCGTTTTAATTACTTTTCGAAAATTATTAGTTACTTAATTATCTAAATAGTCTTTTTGTATGGATAATCTTTCTTTGCAAAACCCTTGATTATGTATTGTAATTCTCTACCATTTTATTGGTCTGACTTGTTTTAAGCCTTAGCACTTGATGTAAGGATGGTGAGGAGACCGGACTTATGTTAAGTGTGGCGGTAACACCCACTGTTTTACAATTTCCACTTCCGCAAAATAAAATTTTAAACAAAATTTTCAAGTCGTAATTTTGGGGTGTTACATACACCATGAGCCTCCCCCTTATTGGCAGCCCACTTTTGACCCTCACTATTGCCTTTTCTCCACTTGATTTTCTTCCTTACCTTCTCTTATCCTTTTAGCTACCCACCTTTTATTCTTAATTAAATAAAAGAGGTTATATTTCTAGGTATTTTTGAAGGTTTTTGCTTGGTTGATCTTCTTATTTGCTCATTATTTTTATGGGTTTTTTTGTTCTTCCCCTCTCTCGGATTTTTCTTTTTTTATTAATTTATGATAGTTGGTTGGTGGTGCTATTATTTTTACTATTTTTGTATTTTTTTTTTAAGGTCACCCCAATATTTCTTGAGGTGACCTTAGAGAAGGAATTTTTTGTGTGTTTTGCTAATCTTTAGATTTAGGTAAATCTAATTACTCTATAGATGTTAGAATTTTGGTTGAGCATAATAGGATTTGTCAAGGGATAGAATCCTGCAAGGTTTCATTTTAATGCAAGCTTGTGATTTAGTGTGAAAAATGAAGCTTGCATTAAAATGAAGAAGTGTGAGGTATTACGTTTTATGTGTATTTTATGATTTCTAAAATATAGTATACTAACATGTCGGCACTTAATTATCATGTATGCTTTTATTAATTGCATCTTAAAATATGAGATTATATATATGTGATAATAAGTAAAATGATGTTAGATTATGTTTCACTTTAGGGTTAGGGGTTTTTCTAGGTCATGTTCCCTTTCCAAAGCCACAATCTTGTCATGTTAAGTATTCTATGATATTTCTTGCATGTTTTACTTAAATTTTGGAAAATAACATGATAGTATTTGAGCATGATTAGGGTTAACTTTAGATGTTTATTTATTTATATGCTCTAGGTGTAGAAATGTTGTTTTATTTATACTGTGATTTTAAATGCTACCATGATGCCGATTTATGCTTCAAATTTAATATATATATGTTTAGCGTGAAATTAACAATATGTTAGATGTTTATGTTTAGGATTTAAAAATCATGTGTAGGCAATATAGTCTTTTGCCATGTCCTAGAATAATTACTCTTGTTAAGAGCTGTACTTTATTCTATGTTATCATTTTCATGAGAAATTAGTAATTACTATAAATATTGGGAATCTATGGTTAAAATTATGGTAACTTGGGTTCTAAGGATATTTTAGTCATTCATGACTAAAATAAGCTTAAGTGTGAATAATTGGGGAAAGTTAGCTTTAGTTTACCTCTAACTAACTTTAGAATACACCTTTGAATTTTTCATTGATAGTTGACCTTTGGATAACTTAGAATAAACGATTAGAAAGGATTGAATGATTTAAGTTGAGATGATCATTTGGGTTACGGTGTGATTGTAATATCTCATACTATTGTGTAATGGATGGATGGGAATCTTTGTCAATTTTTAGACCTTTTTATTTTAATTCAATGTTGTGATTTGATTTGGAATGAAAATTTATTTGAAATCATGTTGGAAATGAGGTTTAATGAGCTTTTCAAGCAAACCTATTGACTAATTCTATGAACCAATTGACTGGTTTGTTGTTTTAGCCAAATTGAGTTCCTCAACCAAACAAATAAACTGGTTTGGGGAAACTAATCAACTAGTAGATAAGCAGTTAACTGGTATACCCAAACCGATCGACTAATCCGTTGAGCTAGTCACTTTCTTCGAAGTTTCATTTTCTAAAAAACTTCTTACACTAAAATAGAACCTTAAAACCCCATACTGATTGTCCTTAAGAGAACCATTTTCATGATGTGTTTAATCCAAAATATTGCCTCAATTTGCTCTAGAGGTTAATTGAGACACATGAGGGAGAGAGATTACCTCAGCCTCTTATATTTTTCCTCCTCTCTCCTCTACTTGGTTTTGAGAAGGGTTGCTTCAATCGAGGTGTGCTTTTGACTAGCTGGAAGATTTCTTCCACGCTGATCTCCCATTTCTTCATTTATGTATGAAAATTCTGGCCTATTTGACTTGAGTTTCCCAGAGTCGCAAATTGAGCTCGAGGGGACTAGGTCAGTAAATCTAAGGCAAATCCATCTGCTCTAATCTAATTCAAACAATTATTTTGAGTTGCCTTCTAAACCCTCTATGTTATCCTTTGATTGGTTGGTTATAAATAGCCCCAATCCTCCATACTTTGCACTTTCTTTCAACCACCAAAAACTCTATGAGTTCTACATTCTTTTATTATCTTCCACACTTTGAGCATTTACCAAATTATTGTGCACACTCTCCTAATCCTACATGTAGCTCTATCTTGTTTTAAGTTTTTAAGTAAGGTAGAGTTAGATTTTGGGAAAAGATTGAGTGATCTAGTTGAGTTTTTCCCTATTCTTTCCCAGTGGTATGTTATTTCCCTTTATTTTTCTTATTCAAATTTTATGAAGTGTTGGTAATAAACCTGAGTTAAAATTTTTTAGTTTTTAAGGTTTTGAGAGCTGAAGTTTTCCCATATTTGAAAATCTTAGTTTTGAGGGGATTTAGCCTACATCAAATAAGTAGTTCTTCCACCTAAAATGTTAACATGTGTTACTAAATGAAAAGTGATGCCTTTTATTGGATTATATATGTTGGTATAAAGAAATGCAGTTGTATGCATGATTTATATGTTTAAATGACGTAAGTTGATAAAAGAGCATAAAAATAGAGGAAATGGGCTATGATGATGTTATGATAAGAAATGCATGATAATCTAGTTAGAAATATGTTAGTTGATGCTGATACATGATCTATGGCAAGTAGAAATGACTTTTATGCAAGAATCTACATGGAATTTGTGAATTAGTGTTGTGCTAGGGTAAACTAATTGACCGGTTATGTCAAACCAATTGATTAGTTCCTACAATATTCAATTGGGTAACTTGACCCATCAATTGGTTTACTTGCAAAAACCATGGTTTTATTCTCTACTTAAACCCATCGACTAGTTTAGCAAAACATAGTAATTGATCTCAGAACAATTGATTGGTATGCCCAAAACAATCGATCAGTTTGAAGGAAGCATGGTTTGGTTGAGTTGAACCGATCGACTAGTCGAACTAAAAATATCAACTGGCTGGTGCAATCGATCGACTAGTTAGGCCAGACCAATTGACTAGTTTATCTAGTTATGTTTTGGAGTTATATTTAGGACTATATCATGATTATTAATAGGATGAAATATAGATTTTTAACATGGATTACTGGCCTAATTAAAGGATTGAAATGGATCATAACTTATGGCATGCATTATGAGCAATGTAAAGGCTTGTGTAACTCACTTGTAATAGGTGATAAAATGGGAATAAGAGTAATGGAGATTAGTAAGGGCTTGGATTAAACCCTATAATGGATATGAAACTCTTGGCTAAGGGTAAATGGTACACCCATATGGTTGAAAAAAATGGAAATAAAAAGGATCAATATAGCTTAGTATGGGGATTTATTTTATTTTCTTATATAAGCCTTATATGATCACCCATCCTTATGAATAAAATAATAATCACTTAAAGTGAAAGAAAGTCAAGTTGAATATAGGTTTGGGTTACCTGATCTTAGATTAGCTATCGAGGGTTAGTCAACTTTTGGGTGTTTTTGTGCCTTCTGGCTTTACCTTTGGGCGCGATCCTGAGAGGTCCTGGTGCCTTAAATACTCTAGACATTGATGATGTGCTAGGAAGTATCAATACTAAAGGGTCTGGTTACCTAGGTTGTTGGCTTCATCCTAAACTTATGTCCATTGTGGTGATTGGCTTCGGCCTGGACTTATGTCTATTTTGGTGATTGGCTTTGGCCTAGACTTTATGTCCTTTTGGATAGGCTTCCATGGTATGTGAGAATGTCGAGTAGAGCACAATCCATTGCTCGATAATAATAAAATATGGTTATTAAACAAGCAATTGATCATATATAAAAGATGATTATGAGAATGGCCAATATTTGTTAAGAATGGAAGTAATGGTATAACTGATAAAAAATGAGTAGAGTTGGTTATTACACTTGGTTAATGGTTGACTTGAATACTTGGTTATGAAATGGAACATTAACAGGTTGACACACTTATCTCTCGCTTAAATGAACTAATGGTATAACTTAAGGATTTTGTTAATTGGAATTAGCCTCAGAGGTTGTTTGATTCCCCTTACCATTAAGTGTGTATATGTCTATGTGGAAAGGTGGTGAGTTTAAGTATGAAGTATTCTACTTGTTGGAATTATGGATGACAATATGACTTCATGTGCTTTTGACCTTATGCATATAAACAAGCTTATCATAATGCTTACTATAATCTATATAGTGTATGATAAATTAATATATGTGTGTACATTAAGGGAGCAACTTGGATTACTCAGTACGTAGCATATTGACGTGCCCGTTTGCTCCGTCACCTACTCATTCCTATGAACAAAAGACTTGTGCAAGTTTTTGGGGATTGCCAAGAAAAGACTTACCTTTATCAGGCTAGGGTTTTGAGCAACGACTTCCAAAAGGTCTTGATGGGGTTTGTGGAGTATCATTGTATCTGTTTTGGACCTCGTACCCCAACCCATGTTTCAAAATTTTATACTTTAATGTGTGCTTGTAAATATTTGAACAAAACCCATTAGGGTCATTATTGTAAACATTTTGGAAGTTGGTTTCAATTAAATTATCATTGCACACTCAATTATTTTAGTGTTTTTGCTGGTTTAGCCTTACATATGATATGAAGTAGGGGGCGAACATCTAACCTATGTCAGGTGCGATAGTAACACTCTATTTTTCAAAGTGCTTCCTGCTTTTGTAATATGTATTTAACAAAATTTTTTGGTAATAAAAAATAGGCGTGTTACAGTGATGTATAACCCTAGGTTGTGATCGTATTGATTGTGGTGACCCTTGCAGTCCTTAATTGATTGGCTTGTTCTGTTGGACCTTAGTGTCCTTTGGGGAGTAATAATATTGACTTTGAAATAAAATATTAATCACTTAAAGTGACTTGAGTTTAGAAAGGGATATCTTGGTTTAGTAAGCCATTGAGTGCATAGTTGGACCTCTAGGTTAAAAGGGCTCATTCATTCTCATTGGAATTCACATATCCTATAGGGGTAAGCATATTTATAGGCTTGAGTGCTAAGGTTTTATATACATGACTTAGTTCATATGACTTATTTGATATGATGTCAAGAAGTTAGTGGTTTGATAATGCATGACTTGATGTCATGTGACTTCTCTAACATGATGTTAGGAAGTTAGGGGTTTTCGTTTGTTGGATTATTTTTTTTCATCCATAGCAAATATTACTTGGATCATGGGATTGTATTCCTCTCAAGAAGTAATAATTTTTTGAATTAGAATTGGTTTAGATGGTTCACCAAGTATTTTCTCTAATAATTGGGTTAGGGTTTACCTTGTTAATAGTGGAGTTATGTTGGAATCTTGGTTGTTGGTAACCTTATTAGCGTTTTGGCATGTTATCTTCTTGTGTGGAATTATAAATGGATGTTTATCCTTTAATGTTGTGATTGCATGAGATAATGATGTATGCATATTTCTCATTATTGTATTCTTATGTGCATTGTGAAAATGATACATCTTCAAAGGTATCATGTTTTACTCAATATGAGGAAATCGTACCGATACTACATTTATAGATGAGTATGCACAACTTATGGAGTGGAATGAGGCTTATCATTGTGGCAAGGATCGGTGGGAGGAGATTTCTTTTCAGAAATTAGCATTTGGGTCATGGGGTTAGGATAAAGTGGTGACGTACCTTCGAGTGCTAGATTTTGTAGTAGATTTCTTTTTGCACTTTTAAATCTCGGGATGTATTTTGTTAAACTAGTGTATGGAGGTTGTACTATCTGTAAACCTTTATTTGTATTATTGTCTCTTCTATTCGTTGTTATTTGTATTTTATCCTTAACAGTTGGCATAAGTAATGTAAGGAGATTGAACTTGTGCTTAGTGCAGTGGTAGCACCTAATACTTTTGTGATTACGTTTTCAAAAAATAAAATTATTTAATAAAAATGGAAGTGTTACACAAAAGTTTATCACTTATTATTTAGGTTCAACAAATAATTATTCTAATAAATTTAGAATTTTATGTACGTCACTTTTGTATTAAAAAAAATGAACTTACAACTCTAGTATTTTGTACATTAAAGTGGCAAAAGAGGATAGTAGTTTTTGTCTCTCCCTATATAATGGTGATGAATATATATTAATAAGAATTTTATCAATTTTCTATCATTCAAAAGTTGTGTCTAGCATTAGTAATTAGGTGTTTCTTTCTAAAACACCTAGAGTAAGAGTCAAGTAGTTATTGGTCACGTCAGACAAATGCGCCACCAATTCAAATAGCTCGATACCTCATTTTTGTTACATATTCATAGCGAATAATTGTTTAGATTAGGTAAGGTATTCTTACAGGTTCAATAAATAATTGGTTTAATTTTAGTGATTAATTCTTACAGCTTTAACTCGTTATTATTTTAATATTAATAGACAAAGTGAATTTTACAACCACATATTTGGATCGGTAAGATTAGATCTAGTAAATACTTCATCTGTATCAAAAAGAAAGTCATTGTGTTATTAAATTTTCATATATAAAAAAAAGTCATTTTGTAAAATTAAAGTTTAATTTCTAATTTTAACCTCGCTTTTGTTACTTATATATACATTAAATATTTTGTTATTTTTTAATGAAGGGTATAAGTATAATTTTAATACTACTTTTATTGGTTTTTTTAAAAATTATGCAAATTGATAGAATGACCTTTTTTTTATACGGATGAAGTAATTGTGTTAGGTTCGACAAGTCATTCTTAAAGATAATTTGTATAGGTTTAGTAATTAATTATTAAATATTAAGCAAGTTATTATTTTAAGCTTACCAAACAAAGGTTTGTTAAATAATTGTTCCAATGAATTTAGAAGTTTGTATACATTATTTGTGTAAAAAATTAAACTTACAACTCTAGTACTTTGTACATTAAAGTGGCAAAAGATGAC
Organism: Tamarix austromongolica; assembly: GCA_039764185.1. Taxonomy (NCBI): domain Eukaryota; kingdom Viridiplantae; phylum Streptophyta; class Magnoliopsida; order Caryophyllales; family Tamaricaceae; genus Tamarix; species Tamarix austromongolica. The sequence goes on from CM077817.1 coordinate 27,702,656, forward strand.
TTCAACTCGTATCTCTTCTCTTATGATGTTGTTGAATATATGTTCATAAGAATTTCATCAATTTGCTATCATTCAGAAGTTGTGTCCTGCATTACTAACTAGGCGTTTCTCTCTAAAACTCCTATAGTAGGAGTCAGGTAATTTTTGGTCTCGTCAAGCGAATGCACAACCTATCCAAATAGCATATTACCATGCTCCCCTGCGTGTTCATGACAAATAATTGTTTTAAGTTTGACAAGTTATTTATAAAGGTTTAGTGATTAATTAGTATAAGTTTGGTAATTAATTCCAAAATCTTTGGTATGTTATTATTTTAGATTCAACAGACAAACTTCTTAATTAAATATTTGTTGAACCTATATACAAGTAATAAATTTATAAATGTATTTTATATAATAATTTATCCGTATCAAAAGTATACCAGAAATGGAAAATTTGCATTTATAGTAGAGGGGGGATTCATAGTGGACTATAAAGAATTTCATTCGTACGGAGGATTTGGCAAACATGTGATTGTTTTAGGTTCATCAATAAGGTGTTGTTGAACATGTTCAAAACAGAAAATATTTAGGTTTACTCTATAATTTGTTTATGTTTATTATTAGATTCATTTAAAATTAAGAGTTAAAATATTAATGTTTATCTCATAAAAGTATATAAGTTTATTCGACAAAATTTATAAGTTTAGCACCGATCATTTATATTCAGAAAATTTATAAATCTATAGATTATAAATCATGCATCTATATGGTATGTGTTATCAACGTATACACTCTATATTATGAATCTTATTATTAACAAGTGATAAATATTACCGCAGTATTATATATAATAATTTTTTATATTAAAAGTATATCAATATGGATATTTATTCATAAAAAAAAATATAAAAAATATAAAAAATATTTTTTATATATTTTTAATTAATCCAAATTAAAGATAAGTTAATCTTAATTCTTTAAAGAAAGGGGGTTCATTATATATTGGAGAGAAGGGGGAAAGATAAGCTTCCATATTTACATTTAACACCTATTGTTATGTTAGATATTATTATTATTATTGTTGTTGTTGTTGTTATTATTATTATTATTATTATTATTATTATTATTATTATTATTATTATTATTATTATTATTATATACGTGGTTTATGATATAAGAATTGATAATATTGGTCCTCGTGAGAGAGAGAGAGTCAGTCTCGGTTGAAACCAGCTTGCATGGAATTACCTACGGTCCCACTAAGCTTATCATTAATAGTAAACAAACAATCAAGCCACATCCAATTAATATAATATAAATCCATGATAACTAATAATTTATTCCAAAATCTATAACATGGCAGAGTAATACTATAGTATAGTAGTCTCTGGGTTTGATAGTCAGGTCAGGGTGTACCCAAAAAAATTCCGAATTCCTCCTAAATCTCTGAGCTAAAGACAAAGTCCAAGAATCCCGAGGCAACTAATGGACACAGTTTTTTTATGATTTTTTTTTAAAAATAATTCATTATATTAAAATTACATCCTTTGTTAGTTGCATAAAACATAGTAAAAGTAAAAATAAATAATATAGTTAAAATATTAGAAGTATATAAATTATCAAAATGACAAATAATTTTCTAAAAACATTTGGCCATTTGGGAGGATCCTATTGGTTTCACCGCCTTAAATTTTCAACGAGGGTTTGGTGAAGATTTTTTTATGCGAAGAAACTGGTCCAATTAAGTATGTTTTACAGGATTAATCTAAACACGACTAGCTTAAAGTTACTCTATTCAATTATGAAATGAATTTTTTTAGTAAACATTTTTTGTTTGAAAGTAAAAATTATTTTTAGAAAAAAAAAACTTATTTTTATTTTTTACCAATATATTTTATTTTTCGTATTCTATACATTAAGTGTTATATTACTTACTTTTGAACAAATAATGTAATTGTAATATTATAAGTATATTTATTATCTTCTAAAATAATATAAAAATTAGTAAATAAATTTTCTTTTATAAACGGAAGGAGTAAAAAGATAGCTAAAAATTAAAATACTCTTAGGACTTGTTTGGTATGAGAGTAATAGGGGTGCATAAAATTTTCTCTATTTTATATCTTTTATATTAAATATTTAATAATAATAAATATATTTTTGATAAAAAAAATCTATTTTAAATTAAATTAAGATCTAAATTCATTAGAATAAGATTATTTAATTTTAACCAGATTATATAAGATATATAAAATATAAAAGTAATTTTTCCACCCCTATTATCCCCTAACCAAACAACTACTAAGGAATTTCCGTCTGAAACTATTCTCAACAAACTTATCAAACAAGAGTTTTGAACTCAAAATTCCTTTGCCATCCAAGCGCTACTACGAGCTTCTTAACCCCTCCCCCCCCCCCAATATGCTTACCATTCGAGCATTATAAAATTTATGAAACATGCTCCTTTTTTTTCCTTTGTTACAAGCTAAAAGGTAGCTTAAATAGTCACCCAAAGATTCACTAAGCAGACACACAAAATACGAGTGTAATTAGGGATGGCAACAAATCGGATACCCCTATCTGTTATCCAAACCCGATAAGAAAACCTATACCTATATTTATATCTAAATCCGGCGGGTATTTTTTTCCTCATCCATATCCGTTTAAATATCCATCGGATAAAATCCATCGGGTTTCAGGTAAAACCCATTAAGTATAAAGTAAAAATCTTAGATTGTTAAAATTTAATCATATCTTCACTTTTAGCCTTAGAAAATATACTTAAGGTTACATAAATGAAGGTAAAAATGTAATTTTATATCGGATAAACGGATGCGGGTACGGGTACGGATTTGAAGATCCCTTACTGATATCCATACCCAAATCCGACGGATACTTCTCCCCTTTATCTATACCCGTATTCATATCCGTTTATCTATATCCGTTTACACATTTAAAACTCGTCGGATTTCGGATAAAACTCGTCCGATTGCCATCTCTAAGCGTAATGCATTACCTTGTTCGTAAAGAGATTTTCGAAATCATTGGTTCCGGTTCAATCCCTCGAGGCTAATGCCATCGGCTAACTCTTATCTCTTCCTACAAACATCGGATACTATCAGTGGATGAAGTCGGATAATAGAATATGGTTTCGGCAGCTAGCTACCCGGATCATGAGCAAACTATCAACCAATCGTCAAACGGTCCAAATAAGAGTTTTAGTTTAGTGAGCATAACTAAATCCGATCTAAGCATTTAGTATTACCCCCGCTGGTCAGGGTACAGTATCGTCACCTCCGATGTCACCCCACACTCAATTCTACTGCATTCCTGTTTCCTCGTCACGCCCTCCCATGAATTTTAAACTCAATAACTGCTTTACTATAATACATTTAAAATACCTAAATTTTATCACAGACTCCACAAACCCCAATACTCTCGTAATAATTGAAGAGCCTTGGATATCTCAGCTGGACGAGAAGGATGGCTTCGCTGCGCCTTGAGCCTTGGATAAAAAAAGAAAGGATATGGTTTTCGAAGGAAAATTTGCTAACCCACGAGTAATCCGAGGCTACATTGAACAAACCCTTAGTTCGCTGCCAGTATGAAGAACCAAATCTAAGGTGCAAAGGAAATCAGTTGGATCACCTCAATTGGGAACACGATGAATATCAATGCCGATGCTGGGAAAGAGGAGAATGACCGATGGGCAGTGGCGGTTGTTTGTCGAGACGATTCCTGGCCGAGTTCGCCGGGCGCATAGACGTGTATTGATTGGTGATTGCTGGCGGTGGAGCAAGCTCTTCTCTGGAATGAAAAAAAAATCTACAATTTTGTAATCGAATTCTACAGGTTTGATTGGCAGGATGATCGAGGCGCATACAATGATCCAATCAAGAATCGGTTCGACTATTGATCTTATCCGAGAATTAGCCAACGGATCGGAGTATACATATTGGGTTTTCATTCATAGATTTGGTAATAAGTTAGCTCATACACTAGCAAACCTTAAAACCTGTAATGACCATTATTGTTGGGTAGGTGATGCAATGCCTAGCCCCTTTGATGCAATCGCTGCTGATAGAGAAATGATTAAATAAAAGCAAGCCCGCGTGCCCGTCTTTGGGTGTCTTGACCTCAAACGATGGAAGTGCCGTTCCGCTGAGTAGATAACCTTGGAGTGTGTTTGACACGACCGAAAATAACCTTTAAACTAACTTACGACTTATCAAAGCCAGCTTTAAAACATAAGACTACTTGGTAAGTAGCCTTTTACGATCTTATAAATTACTAGTTTTGTATAATGTTACATGTAATAGCTTATAACTCATTAATTTACAGCTATATCGTAATCTTTGAAGTTTAAACTATACTTTTTAAGCTAATTTTATCGATCATACACCGACGCCCATGGCAGAACATCGAGTTTGCCAGATGACAAGACATCTACTCGTCGATACATGAGAAATTATGGTATAAATCCGGTGAAGATACGTTCATGAGATTATATGATAGATTAAACCTTAGCCTAATACTATATGATTTAATGAAACACGGGCACATCCAATAATCTCCATACCAGTATATTAGCAATTTTTCAAAGCCTAAGAAGACAGCCAAAATGGCGGTGCAATCATATATACGGACATATATAAATTAGTATAGAACAATATCCCTAACATGTAGTATGATTTTTGATAAATAGAAGTTACAAATGTGTATATATTTTTGCTCATGATCGAAAACACGGTAATTTTATAAATTATAACAAATCCATATCCCTCATTTCCTCTGGACATTAACCCAACTGCCCATTCGCCTCCATCATATCCATGACCACACTCATCAGTCATCACAGCAAATTGAGCAGCAAACCTAACATATGACGACCACACACACACAAAAAATAAAAAAGGATGATAGATTAATTGAAAGCGTCACACCTTCTCCTAATCTCCCCATACCTTCCGACTTTAATTCCCATCATGCCCAACTTCTGCATCGCACTCGCGAAATCTCGAAAGAACCTCTTCTCATCTTTCGCATACAAATCAACAAACTCCTTGGTCCTAGGATCCTTCATCAACCCGTGATCAGAACCCAAAACACCCCAACCTTTCTGCAAATTCTGGAAATAAGCATTATCGAAATTATTTGGAGTCATGATATCGTTAAACACCGATATTGTCGGATCCTTCTTGTAATTTGCACACGCATTCTGTAATGCCTGAGCAAATCTCGGGTTATATGCCGGATCAAATCCCATCTTACTACCCGTACCCGATTTCGAATAATTATAGATCCCGCTACTGAACTCCTTACAGTGAGAAAACCCGATTGTATGAGCCCCAGAGAGGGCGACAATTTCTGAGATGTTGAATCTGTGCTTGGTGAAGAGCTCGATCATCTGATTAATTGGCATCGTAGTTTTAGGGAGGCCTGAATCGACGTAAGTAGATTTCGAGATCTTACCGTCTTTTCTGCCTAGAGGAACGGGAAAATAAGGTCCGCCGACCATAGTGACGAGGTCACGGGCGGCGACGGCGAGGATATCGGCGCAAGAGACGACGCCGGGACAGGTGAGCTCGAGTGCGGTTTTGGCACGGACAATGACGTCGAATCCGTCGCCTGGGAGAGAGCGGTTGATGTCGGAGTCACGTTCGGCTTTGTTGAACGGAGTGGAGGAGATTAGAATGGAGGCGTCGCAGCCGGTGACGAAGCAATCGTGAAAGAAGAGACGGAGAGTGGCCGCAGCTGTCGTCGGGGAAGTGATTTGTTTGTCGGTGATTGTTCGTTGCATTATTTCGGGGAATCGAGGACACGATTTGGAGTAGTAGGAGTACGACAGACGCGATTCAGTGAGATTGACAAGGAGGAGTAAGAGGGTGAAGGTGGAGAAGAAGTGGAGGAGGCAGGGAAGTCGGGGGAGCTGCGGCATTCTTGATACTGCAGCTGAAGCTGAACCTCGAGATACGACAGATGAAGAATACACAGAGACAGAGTACCGGGAGAGTATAAGCAGTAAGGGGGGAAGAGCGACTGAGCGAGAGTGACGGAAGGGATGTGAGGGCGTAGGCGTGTAGCTGGATACAGTTAAGGAGGGAGGGACCGTATCTTCACTGGAAGTTTAAACCAAAACCATGGGGGTACACGGTTTGGTTAACGATGATTTAATTATATTATAATTTTATGATTTAATTTAATGTAATACAGGCTAATAGTTAATTAAAATATTGATAAAAAAATAAAAAAAAAATTCTTATAGGTGAATATATGTAAAAAATTTATAACCGATATATAAATCGATAAGAAAATATACAAATTAGATAAGAAATCGATGATCTATAATGGTACTTATTTATAGTTTTAATTTTTTTTTTTAAATATATTGAACATGCTTATAAATAAGAGCCATTTTATCATTCTCATGTAGCTTTGTATAATATTTAAAGTGATATTTAAAATAAGAGTTGTAAATACAAATGGAATGAGGTTTAATGTGCAACTTTGTGAGTTGTAAGGATGGAGGAAGAAGGAAGTTGGCATTCAAGGAAAAATTCAAGACTCATATATCTTCAGGTTCAAATGCAAGATAACATGTGAAGTAAACTCTGAGCAAAATATTGGAGTTATATATATATATATATATAATTAACAGTTAATTATATAAATTTGGGGAGTCTTAACCATTAATCAAATTATTTAATTTTTTTAATTATTAACCAAACTTAACTACAAAATTATAAGTTTATACCATTTTATTAATGATTTAATCATTATGTATACATACCTTAAAATTGAATTTAGAGAATGAGGATAACGGACCGGAGGTGAAGGAGTACACGCGCCACTGATTTAAGCAGCAATCACGGAATACTTGCCTACCTGGGGCCTGCAGTGCCACAGGGCCACAGCCACTGGCCCACACAAGCCACAGCCATTTCTCGACCCTTCATTTCATCGGAGCATCAATGTAAAACCAGTAGACCACCGGCAAACTTAACATAAAAAATCATGAAAATAAATTACATACAATTATGGATTTTGAAGACAATTTTTTGTTATTAGTACTCCTTAAAATATAATATATGTGGTGGTTTACGGTTATTAATATTCAAAATCATTTACCGCTGGCCTACAATAACTCAAATATTTTATTTTTATTCCTTAGCCACAAAAATCACACATACAATAACTCAAAAATCCTACCACATATAGACAATAACTAAGGATACTAATAATTATAAGAGCATCTCTCTCTATTGCAAATGGGTATCTACACTTAGTTATTTTATAAAGATTACGTAGCTCGAAATTATAAATGCCACCACAAGTGATACTTCTCACCCTCTACTAATAGACTTCAACCAAGTTAATCTCACCAAAGGTATCTTGATTCTTAAGTATGAATATCAAATATAGAGTTCAAAGGTCATAGAGTAGAAAAGGCACAAAATTACTATATAACTAGTATCTCCTAGAATTTTATAAGAATGTGAAACAAGCATCTGGAGGACCATGTTGTTCAAAAGTTAACACAAAACATATTCCATAATAGGGAAGCTTATAGAACATATGGTTCACATATTATATAAGTGATGGTTAACACAAAACTCTAAAGATGATCAAAGACCTTTCAAATAATAAAAACTGATAATCTGTAAGATTACCATGAATTAGAAGATCCTTAAAAAACTTTAGGAAAAACCTAAAATCAAAGGCTAAAGTCCCAAAGAAAACTTTTCGACACGCAAAAGTTAATACACATCTTACTTACCAAGAGTTTCAAAAAACACACCAAGAGTAAAACTTAGATTAACAAGTTTCTAAAGTTCAACTTATCACATTATTTATCTATTTAATCATTTAATGACCAAAATTCACTATAAATACATGACCCCTTTATAAAGGTTTAGATACCTCAAAATCATATTAAAAATACCAAAAAAAACACTTTTTACTGCTATGGCTAAAATCAATGAAATACGTAGATACAAATAACTTAACCACTTCAAAATAAGGTCCTATGCCAAATTTTAAATTCACAAATATACTATATATCGAACAATGAAAAATGCCGCTTTACACTAAAAGTATTAAAAGAAAAAAATAAAAAAATATTTTATTACCAAAAATTACTATTTATCAAGATTCATTATTTATGCTTAGTTACTATTTATTAGGGACAAGGCTTAATAGTTAAAATTCATGGCCAACCTTTGATCCTAACTCATCCTAAAAGCCTTTTGGGGAACATATGTCATATTTATAATTAATTATCCTAAATATATAATCAATCAAAGATTAAGCCCTACTTATGATAATTAGTGCATAATTAGCCAAGAACATGATGAGCATGCTCAAGAGCACATAGAACTTCAATCACTATTAAAACATCTTAAATAAAATTATTATCTAACATGTTACATATTAAAGATTATCTATAATCAACAAAGAATAACTTGGTATACTTCATTTAGGCAAAACCAAAAATTCATCAAGGACACTTAAGATCATTAAGACATGAATGACATGGTGAATAACACCTAAAGTATGCTAAAATTCTTACTAACATAAAAGCATGCTTAACACCACCAAAATCCATAAAGTTATGTATGAAAATAATGGTAGAAGTTACAAGGATTAATATGGCATAATCTAATCTAAATTAAGAGCCAAAAATCACACCATAAGGCCTAAAGGCCAAACCAATAACTAAGAAGAAATCACCCATTAACATATCATTCTATGAATTACAAAAACACTAAACATGTTTAGATATAGTAAAAATATCTTACCTTAAACCTATGCTCCAAATTAGCAAAAGACAATAAGGGATTAAATATTAATAATGCTATCCCAAAATGCCTCCTTGAAATATAGAATATCAAAGAAAATATTAGGAAAACCCATAACATAAAACTAAATCAAATAAGGGAGAATCAAAGAGGAAAGGAGTGAAAATCCTTAATTGAATTTGGAAGGAAACCAAGGTTCAACCATGGTGGAAAATGGAGAATAGAAATTGGTGAACCAAAGGAGAAGAAGAAGAAGAGAAGAAAAATAAGAAAAGTGGAGAAAGAAAATGTTTGTGTTTGTGGTGGTGGTGGTGAATGGTGGCGTAAGGTGGTGGCCATGGAGACGGTGATATATGTTGGTTTTGGGATAGAAAAGGGACAGTTGAAGATGAATATGATGAGGCGGAAGAGATAGGATTAAAGGAGGAAGAAGTGGAATAGATTCCAATCACTTAATAAAGTGTATAAATGGGTATTATGGTAAAAACACAATGTAAGATATTTTGTGTGAAAATATCAAGAAAAGAGGGAGGAGGAAAGAAAAAGAAGTGTACAAGGGTAATTTAGTAAATGCACATGATAAGGTATTTTGTGACAAAAATATCAAGGAAGAGGGAAGATGTGGCATAGGCATGAGGGAGGAGAAATAAGAGGCTAGGAATGATCCACCCCAATTGAAATGAAAAATAGACGGAGAAAGAAGAAATTTTAATCTATTTCAAGGCATTATGGTAACTTTACCAATAAATTCAAACTTAATTTGGTTACAACAAGGATGGGAAGACACAAAATTATTGAGGGACAATAATGAGTGGCTATTATCCATAATAATCAGTAATAAAAGGTTGGGATTGATCCTCACAAGATTAGATAAAAGAAAAGTTGAGTTTGGTGATATATGCACACCCAATAATATCTAATGAAATCCAAAAAAAATATTTAAAAAAAAAAACAAAAAGCATTTTTAAATTATTTTGACCTCAATAACACTTAAATATATAAATCCTCAAAGCTTCCTAAATTTTGGATAGCTAAAAGGGTTGTTTGGAGGCTTATAATACTGAAATGGAGCTTACCAGAATATGAATAATATTTTTTTATTGAGATCTCCTATTAGAATTTTAAAATAATCTACAAGACTTGAAAATTTTTTAAGATTCCAAGAGCAAAGGAACTAGAAGAATAAGGATAAAGCTTGATAGCTAAAATTACCTCACTAGATCTCACAAAAATAAATTTGTGATACAGAATTGTAAAATGAAAATAAAATGTTTCAAAAATGTAATAACGGTTTCAAATTTAATAAATAATGTAGTAATATAATCTTACTTTTTAATGCAGAAGATCCTAGCTACTCTAACTAGTTTATTTAAAAAAACTGACTTTTAATAAGTAAATATATATATATATATATATATATATATATTAAAAGTCGAACAAATTAAAAATTAGCTGGCCCTTCGAACCCACACATAATAAACGTTGGCTTGGTCGTGAATGCCTAGTCGGAGTCATGTATGATGAGAAATGATCGATGATTATTACGTGATAAGGTCAATATAAATGTACCGGTTCAAAAAGGTCTCAATTATTCGGCCGGAGGAGAATTCAATTCGGAAGACGGTGATGTCGGGCGCTGAGTTTTGTAGGTTTGTAGCTCACATGGAGTGTCGCGTACGATTTCAGAACATGGAAGGAGTCCACTCCCTTATTTTCACGATCGATCTCTACGTGAGTATGGTCAAGCAGGCTTATTCTTTTTTCAATTTTTTTCTCTCTAAAATAATTCATGAAATGTTCCTGGCTCCTGCACTAAAGAAAGTTTTATTTTTATTCTTATTTGGTATGACGTCTTTTAGTAATTGATATACTAATTTTTTTAATCTTTAAAAGTGTCATAAAAATTATTATCACTATAATTATAGTGAAATAAATTACTAAAATTAATGTTACTGTATTTATAACTGTTATTATTATTATTGTACTAATAATTAGCTAGTTTAAGACATATTATCTTCCGCTTACTTCTATATATCATTATACAATATTATATAAACAAATCAAATAAATAAATCCTAAGTATACTCCAGGTCGGACAAGTAAATCCTGAAGACAACAATGAATCCTTACTATCAATTCTTATCTAAAATTATATTTGTGACAAATATTAATTTTTTTCAAAATAATTTCAAAGAAATCTACTTTTAAAAAAAGTAGAGCCCAATGGGCTAGCCTTGAAGCAAAGACTGGAGCAAGGCTTTTATGATGCAGCTCGCGGCCCGTTTGATTACGATCCTTCGGTTCTTTCAAATAATAACAACACGGACCCCAAATATTTGATTTGGAAAAATACAGAAGAGCCGAATGACCAAATCTGATATAAGATTACACGAGAAGATCGGACAGATTTTACCCCGTGATTATATTAACCGATATAAAAGAATGAGGAAAAAAAAAATCATTGGATACGAGCAAGATACAACTAATTAGTCTATGAATTCGTACTGGTATTGTTAACCACCTCTATTTAGTCATAAGAACATCTCTTTACCTCTCATCTAAATAATCTAGCAATATTCTTATTAAGGTTAAAAATAAAAATACGATTAAACTCTAAAAATATCTGACATCCACTAAGTAAAAATGATGAAAAAGAGCTAAAGACACGTCTACTTCGACCCTAGGGTGACTCTAGTACCTATCGATGGCAATAGGTCGGGTCTGGATTGGGTCCAACCATACCTAAAGCCGGACCTATTTATATTACCTAAACTCAAACCCGAGGTCGAGTCTTAAAAGTTTAGACTCAAACCCAGATCCATCGGGTCTAGCGGATAAATGAATCTGACTATTTATTAAAAAAAAAATAATTAATAATCTATGTAAATACAAATACATTCATGTTGTATATAACTTAATATATATTTTTTGTTTAAAAAATCCTCCCAATGAAAAAATAAATATATTAAAATAGTTAGGTTAACTTTTCAAAGGGTGTTTTAATATTTTTATAATACAATATTGTACATATTACTTATAAAGTAAATATACAAAAATAAAATTTAAAAAAATGAATAAGGAGATCAAATAAGATTAAGACAATAATGACATACATAATATTAGTATATATTTAGATATGTATATATATAAACACACACACACGCATATATAATAAATGGGTCTGGGTCGGGTCTTGATCTAGAACTACTGGACCCAGACCTAGACTCATTAAGGTTTATATGGACCCAAACTCGACCCAGACTCGTTGGATCCAAAAATCATGGACTCAGACTTGCTAAAAATAAGGCGGGTCTAGCGGATCTGGATCGGGTCCGAGACTCATTGACATCCCTACTAGTACCTCCTCCCTTGCACTTTTAGGCCTTGTTTGGTATATTAATAGTAAGTTTTTTTATAAAGTCACACTTCTCTAGAAATTTATTGTCAGGATGATGATTACTTTATAATGCATTTAATTTACATAGAAAAAGTTAGAGAGAAAATATTTTTATTTTTATATTTTATAATGATGTGTGAGATATAAATAAATAAATTAATATAATTTCTACTTCTTATGAGAAAGTTTCTGAGGAAGATAAATAGTAAATTTACGAGAAAGTCGTACTTCTTGATAAACTTATTATCAAAAAGATAAAAAAAATTCTACTTCTTATGGTATAACTTCCTCGATTACCTTACTCTTATACCAAACTATATCTTAGTATAGTCGCACTCTCTCGGTCATGGCATCGCCATTTTGGCTCTGCCTTTGCTCGTCCGTCCTGTCCTCCTCCCTCCTGGCCTCCGTCTCGCTGTCGTCAACCCACACTCGTCACTGCCGTCAGTCCACGCTCGTCGCTACCGTCTGATCATGCCTTCATAACAGGAAGCAGTAATTATTCGAACCGTATTTAATAGAGGCATAAAACTTTATTCAAACCAAAGCCAGAAAGAATCAGATAAATCGTTTAACAGATCAGAACATATAATCATTCGTTTTTAAAACACATCAAGAGCACTTTTTCCAAACGCTGTGCCGGTGGGGGACGTTAGAAAGTTAGATTCATTCGCTTTTTCAATTGTCTTTTCGGCTTTCGTTTGTTTGTCTTTGCTTAAACTTTGATTTTATTACTTTGTTTGGTTATTCGGAATCACGATGCATTCATTTTTGTTAACTTTGTTGCTGCTTCTGATGCCTGACCTATACCTAGTTACGCACAAGGACTGTTTTGACTGAGGTTAGCTTAGCTTATGTTAAAGTAGTTAATTAGGTGAATCAAGGTGCGGTGAAATCATTTGAATGCTTAAAAATGTTATTTAGAAATATATTAGGTTAGTTTCGATGAATATGTATTAATTTGTCTAGAATGTGGTTGGGTAGGCTAATTTTGATAAAATATTCTTTCCACTTTAATCTTAACTTAGACGTTAATAATCTTCATGTGAAGTTAGGTTAGGTAAGCTTAATAATGTTGATCAATCTCAAAACAAACTGCCTGATTTGGACAATAATTTTCATGGATTTGGATTTAGGGATGCACTTTTCGAATATGAGTTTGGGAAAATATTGAGTGTATAGTTTGAATTTGAGTGGAAAAAAAAAATCGTATCCGGCTTGAATATCTATATATATATATATATTCCTTTGCCCAGTGAGGAAATTTTGTGAGATGTTTTCTTAGACTATATTTGGTTGAACATCTTACACTCCAACTGAACTTTTTAAAAAATTTACCATTATTAGTAAATTTACTTTCTAAATATAGTAAAATAGTAGCCAAAAACAATGGCCATTAACTAAAGCTCTCCTACATATACACTTAATTTAATTTGGACACACTAGTGTTATGTTTTCGGTGGGGGTATGGGGATGGGGGTTTGATCCCCTCACGACATTTGGGGCGGAAATGGGGATGTGGTTGGGGGAAAAGAACACTGTGATAATAAAAGCGGAGCATCGGATCAGATTTTAGGATCTATATGATTTTAGGTCTGATGATGGCTGTCCCTCTCTGCCTTGTTACTTCACTGCTTACTTTTATTTCAAATATGTAGTATTCTTATAAAATTCAGTACCCTTGTTTGAATTTATGTACTTACTCTCACAGTTTCACACTGTTAAATCTCGCTCTAATGATTTTGGTTGAATTATCACGTTTGTTTGAGCTTGATGTAGTCTCTCGTATTGATCGACAATTGAATTCTGCACAGTAATTACACATTTGTCTCCACTTGATGCAGTACTTGTATCGATCAGCAATGGAGTTCTACACAGTAATTATCTGTCAACTTTAATGAAAAAAGGCCCGAGATCTGCCTATACGTACTGACTGACGAGCGTCCTCTAAAATTAATCTTGTAAGTTTGAATGGTTTATGTCGGGACACTTCTACCTAACTTGGAAACTTCATTTCATTATTTTCTTGTCGGATCGCATAGATTCCTGATATGATGATCCGAAACCTGATTACATGTTTTACTATGTTATTCATGTTGGTTTCATCTTCCTTAGCACAATGTTTGATTTTTTAAGTTATCTATGTTAAGAGCTTGACAATGAAATATTAGCATTTTGTTTAGTCAATCTTGTTGGACATATAATATCTACCGATCACCTCTTCCAGACTGATTTCTAGTACTTTGATAATCTCAATATTGAAAAACATCTAGATATTATAATATTTGTTAATTGTTACACTACCTAAGCGTTTTATTTTATCTTGTTTTCTTCTTTTTTTCTCTTCCACTTCCCTGTTTTGGAGTCGAGGGAGTCGGGGAGTGTAAACTTTCGTTATTCCCAGCTCTTTCTTCTTCTTAAAATAACTTGGAAGGTGTAATTTGCCCAAGATCTCTCTTTCCATTACTCTGATTTCTATTTTTTGTGTCCAGCTTGAAGGCATGATACCAAACATACCATGCCACAAGCTGCAGAAGTTGATAGAATGATTTGCGAACAATTTCATTTCTAATTGACCCGACTTCCAAGAATCTTTCTTGGTGCACAGATCGTTCATATATTTACGGGCACATTACACAGTTTACCTATTGATAATTGAATCTCCCTTTGGTTTGGGTGCTTATGTTGAGAATAATGACCCCGTTGGTCCCTAGCAGGTTATGTTTGTCTGACTTCCTGAGTGATACACTAATAAACTTTAATCCTTAGATCATTGATACAATTCTAAGACAATGTAATTTGAAGATTAGGAATAAATATTTATAGGATGAATAAATTGGAAACTTTAATTTATTATGAAGATTGAGAGAATAAATGAGAGCTTATATCCTTTACAAATGGTTAGCAAATGGATTTTTTATATGATTTCTCATATTTAGTTAAAATACTCAACTATCATTGACTGGTAGGTTCCATACAACTTTTTACATAACCCCAATTGAAGTCAAGAGGAAGTGTCCAAATTACCATCTAATGATTAACATAATAAATTGACTATTATCAACTTTTAGGTTGTCATGCAGATGAGTACCAGACCCCTTATATTAAAAAAAATTTCCTAACCATTCTCTTAAATCCCATCTTTGCTAAGCCAGTGTCCATGTCTTCTCCCTCATCCTTACCCTAGTTGAACTCTCCTCAAGTCTGGTTTGCCAACTGATCACATCAGTTGGTCATTGGTTGTCATCCTTTGTTGTTGCTCTTGTGTGATGCCCCTTAGCCAATGCCTTTTGACTAATGTCCTTTGGCCATCATCCTTTGCATGGCCAACACCCCCTAAATATCGCCATTTGACTAACACCCTTTGGTTGTCGGCTTTTGCATGGCTAATGCCCCTTGGTTGTTTCCCTTTGGCATTAGCTAGCGATCCTTTGCCATTTGGCTAATACCCTTTCACCTTAGCTGATAGTTATTTTTCCCTTAGCTGATGACCCTTTGGCCATCTCCCTTTTCCCTCGACCCTTGGATAACAGCCCTTTAACTAACGCTCTTTAATTGATGATCTTTGGTCATCACCCTTTGCACTCAGCTGTCGACCCTTTAGCCAACACTCATTTGTCTTGTATCTCACCTTCGTTCCTTTTATTGAGGACCCAACAATTATCCCCCTTCTGAGATGAAGAAAGAATTATCTACTTCTCTATTAAGAGGAACCATAAATCATGCTTAAGCTAGCTTTGCTGCAACATAGGTCATGCTTAATTTTGGGTAAGGACTTTGTAAGCATATCATATAAATTTTCATCAATATGGACTTTCTCTAAATAGAGTTGACTCTAGATATTCTCAGCCCTATTATATTTCCACCTTATTTTCCTTATGCTCCTAATTTCTCTACATCCTCACCTGCCACTTCCCCAAGTATCATGGGTTATTGTGTTTATTTTGGTGGTAACCTGCTCAACTGGTATTCTAAAAGATAAAGGTGGAGGTAATACCCGCCATTAGTTAGAAATCACATCCCTATGAGGCAATTGTATTGAAATTCATTTTAGATGGACCCATTCGGAAAAAATGGAAACAAAGATAAAGTAGCTAGTTTGTATAAAGATCATTTAGGCCTACTACTAGTAGCATGTGGCATTTAATATGAAGAATGTGATGTGGCACATAGCCTTCTATGTTCTAACAAAATATCACAAGTTATAATAAAATATTGGGTCCTTTAATGAGGATTATTAATGACCAAAGCATTTGCAATTTAAGGTAATTTGGGTAGAATATGATGATTAATCTTTGATCATGTTAAACCTTTTCATCTATGGTTAGAAATGTTAATAAATCGAGGCAATTCACAAACCAATTCAGATCGATTTGTTTATTTAGATCAATAAATTAAACTCAAACTTTATTTTTAAACTTGATTAATAAATAAACCTAGTTTGAGGTATGGTAGGTCCAATTTGTTTCCTCATAAGCTAGCTCAAACTCAACTCGATTAGCTAATTAGATCATTTATAGACTCATTCCTATGTGCATTTATAAGTTCATTTACCCATTTGTTTATAAGCTTATATATATAGAAAATTCTAAAGGTTTGTATAAAATTTATTTAATAAACGTATTGAGTAGTTAAATGAGTTTAAACACAAATTAAATTACATCAAACGATCTAATTTAGCTTATTTACATTAAATATGTCAAGTTAAACCAAATAGCTTATAAACATTTTCAACCCAAACTCAAGATGGACTCATTTTAAATTTGAGACAAACTCAATTTTTTTTTAGACAAAAAAAGGAAGAAAAGTTAAACTTAAATCAAGTAAGATAAGACTCAATTTGACTTGTCAATTGCCTCTTGATGCATTATTTAAAGGAAATTTATTAATATGTCCTCAGACATATCCTTTGGCATACAAGCTAACAAATTTAGGTACGCTCGGCATTGACTTTGAAATTTTTGATATGTGTCCTGATATCTTTCTTATATAAGGGTGGTTCTACTTCTAATTTACGAAAAATTCGTTTACCAAAAGAAACCATTCGATTCAATTTACCTTTTAAAATAAAAGATATCATTTCATTTAGTCAAGCAAATGCAATGTATAGCAAGGGCATGGCATTGGCTTTTAATATTTGTCCATTAAGTACAATCCGCTTCCAAGTATTGATAACATTAACTAGGTTCAAAACGATTCTAGTTTGATCATATGTTCCCCTCGAACAAGCCCCTCCTTCAACAACACCGAGTGTTTGCTCAAGAGCGGGAGAGAGAAAGAAGAAGAAAAAGGAAAAATGGGGGGAGGGGAAGGGAAGGGGCAGGGGGGAAGAGGAGGGGAAGGGCTCAAAATAGTGGCACGATCTTGTACGGGAAACTACTATCATCATAACACTTGTACTTCCCCGTCTGCAGCAAGAAACACATAGCTTTCAATATCAAAGAAAGGAAAAAGAAAAGGAAGTACAGGCTGAAAAACTGCACCTTTCAGAGGAATGGCTAGGTTTGCCTGAGTATCAGCTTCGGAATTGAACACCTTCAAAGGAGACAAATATAAGATAATTTCAAGTTCGGGACATAAATATATATATACACACAGAAAGAAAAAATCCACACAACAATTAGCAATCACAAAAGCTTTATTCCTATTGACACAAAAGGATCCATAATATAGAGGCCTTATAATTCAGTTGATAATTTTTTTTTTGATTGTTAAGATAGCGACAAAGCGCTAAAAGAGCAATATAATAAAGCTATAGGAACGCATCAACATTATGAACCACTTCCTGGATCCTATAGGGAAACTCCTTTCTGTTTGCCTTAATCCAAGACCCAATTCTCACTTTAATGAGCAGAATCAACCATCTACTACACACCTGACAATCCTCAAACACCACTTTGTTCTTGAACTCCCAGATAGCTCCAATAATTGCGAAAAAAGCTGTGCGCCAGATATCTCCCCTTAGCCCAGTTCTATGCACTCCAAGCCAAGCAGAAACATGTTCCTCCATAGACCTAGACTGCACCCATGAAAACCCCAACCAGTCGCTAATCTCATACCAAATCCTCCCGACCACGGTACAATGGAGGAACACATGATTCACCGATTCCTCTACCTCCTTGCAAAACGGGCATCCTGTTTCATCAGGACCCAAAATATGTAGTCTAACCAATTTGTCTCTCGTGTTAAGTCGTCTTTGTACTGCAAACCAGGAGATAAGCTCGACCCTTGGGGGTGCTAGTCTGCTCCAGATCAACCTGAGGTTCGAGTCTCGATGACGGTCCTCGTCCTCTTTCTAGTAAGTCCTCTGACAAAACGACTTGACTGAAAAAATCCCACTATCATCAAAAACCCATCTGAAAGCATCAACTTTATCTCTGGTCAGGGGGACTTGGCTAATGAGGCCCTTCAATTGCTCGACTTGCTCTACCTCCCAATCAAAGAGACCCCGCCGCCACCATAACCTCCAATTCCACATTGGTCCTTCCCATCTCCCCATGCTAGCAATCCTCTCCCCTTGTTGGCCAGACACCGAGAAGAGTCTTGGAAAGATGCTCTTCAAGTCTCCTGATCCGGTCCAGTCCAATCATCATGCCAGAAGCTAATCCCTTTCCCATCCCCTACAACAACCGACAACCCCTCCTGCAAGGTAGGATCTGCTCTCCCCAACTTTACAATATCTGTCCACGGTGACCACCTCCTCTGACATCCCAGGTTCAGGCCACCCGTACACTGCTCCCCATAGTGAATTGAGGAGATAATGTTCTTCCATGACGCCCCATCAATCGAGTAGTACCGCCACCACCAATTGAACAATAGCGCATTGTTCCTCACTGTGATATCCCCCACTCCGAGTCCTCCCAAGCTTTTAGGCTTCTGAACCACACTCCATTTGACTAAAGGTAGACTTTTCCTGATCCCATTCTGGCCCCAGAAAAAATTACGCTGAATACTGATGATTTCTTTGACCACTTCCTTGGGAATCCGAAACAGACTCATAAAGTACATGGGTAAGCTGTTGAGCACACTTTTGATGAGGACCAATCTTCCTGCTCTAGATAGCACTTTTGACTTCCACCCTGATAACCGCTTTTTCACTTTATCAATTACTGGTTTCCAAGTCTGTCTTCTACCAGCATTTGCCCCTAAAGGGAGGCCAAGGTAAACGGAAGGTAACTTACCTATGGCACATCCCAACAAATCAGCCGCCTCTCTCTGGAAATGGTCTTCCACACCAAGACCTATGAGTTCTGTCTTAGCAAAGTTCACCTCCAAACCCGAGAGCAGGTAGAAACACTCCAGAACTCTCCTCCAATTCTTGATATTCTCTGTGGATGCCTCGCAGAAAATCATTGTATCATCAGCGAACTGTAGATGCGTCACATGACACCGTTGTCGCCCCACTCTTATACCATGAATCAACCCCTTCTCTACACCCCTCCTGATCAGCTGATTAAAAGCTTCAACCGCTATCACAAACAAAAAGGGGGAAATCGGATCCCCTTGTCTAAGACCCCTCCCCATTGTGAAGGGTGGAGCAGGAGACCCATTCACAAGAATCGAGATACTAGCTGTCGAAATGCACTCATTAATCCATCCTCTAAACCTGTCACCAAAGCCCATGATCCTCAGAATGTTGACCACGAAATCCCATCTGATACTATCATAAGCTTTCTGGAAATCCAATTTGACCATAACCCCTCTCACACTCTTCTTCCTTCTGGACCATTGCACTATTTCATTCGCCACCAAGGCTCCATCCAAAATACTTCTTCCTTCAATGAAAGCTGACTGTGAATCCCCTACCAACTCATCAACAACCTGTTTCAACCTCTGCGTAAGAATCTTCGAAATCACCTTGTAAATGCATCCTACCATGCTAATGGGTCTAAACTGGTGCACCTCCTCTGCTTCAGCCACTTTGGGAATTAAAGTTACCAAAGTTGTATTGAGCGCCGGTGTTAACCTGCCACCCCGAAAGAAATCCAATACTACTTCAGTAAAGTCCTTCCCAACAACTCCCCATATCTTTCGGATAAAACCCATATGGTATCCATCATATCCTGGTGCCTTCAGCGGATCACATGACCATACTGCCTTTTTGACGTCCTCCTCAACCGGTAAGCTCTCCAGTGCCAAGCTCTTCTCCCTTGCCAATTTGCTGAAGCTGTCCTCACTAATCTCAATATCAGGCAGATCCTGGTGCTCGTACAACTTCTTATAAAAAGATGTGATGATCGCCCTGATCTCTGCTGAATCTGTGTACTCCCTTCCATCGTGAGTAAGCCTATTGATGATCGCTTTCTTCCTCTTTACCGCTGCAACTGCATGGAAATACTTGGTGTGAGGAAACAAAATTAATTTAAAATCTTCAGAAGGCCCATATATCCAGCAGTCTCCATTTAACTTTAAACAGACAATAATGATCAAATCAACATCATCTTTCAATTTACCCTACCAACACCATAAGAAACTGCTCCATCCTCCCTGTTCCTTTTCTCTTTCTTCCTTATTTTCAACGTAAAAAAAAAAGGTACTGAATTAAAGCAAGTATTAGAATGAAGAATAAGATATACTAGCAAAAGGTAGGGTAGACACTGAGGCATATACCCTAAGCACATGGTTGATCTTGAATGAAGTAAATTTCTGCTTGAGTTCTATTGCCTCCTTACACAGCATCGCCATGTTTGGGTTTTTCAGTTTCCATAGTCCTTGTATCTGTTGAAGGAAAATGATCGATAACACTTAATATTAAGCAGTAGAGATGACAATATATATTAACAACATATACGAAGCCTTCCAGCATACGAACAATTAAAAAACTCAAACCAATAGTCCTCTTACTTCTTTTGTAGCAAGATAGTGAAAGATTATGCACCTCAAAGAGGAACATTGGAATTAACAACTCATGCCCTGACCGTTTCCCAAAACTGACACCCAGAAATCACAGCCAGGGAAGAAGATCCAAAACTGGAAAGATCAACTGATATTATTGAATTTCAGAAAGTAGCTTTTAAGATGGACTGACGAAAGCCATATGTCCTATACTTCACGTCGAAATTCCAAGTTCATACAACCTGTGAGTTCCCAACACTAATCATTTTGGATTTTTCCTTAAGCTGCATCTATATTCCCACTTCATTAGCTACAGACAAGCTGAGAAAATCCCCCTGAAAATATAGTGTGCTCATACATAAAGCATAAAGCATAAAGCAGAATTATGAAAACCTGCATACAGACAAGTTGAGAGTCCCCTTGCACTCGAATATGCTTAAACCCTTTCTTAAGAGCATGCTTCAACCCAAGAATAACTGCTTTGTACTCAGCAACATTGTTGGTTGCTCTGCCAACACCTTTTTGCAATCGGCAAATCTGTCCAAAAGCTATAGTAAGACGGAAATTCATTGACAGCAATCACCTAAACGAAGGATTTCATTCCAGAAAACAAACCACTGTTCCATCTTCAGCACGTAGCACAGCCCCTGCACCAGCTAGTCCAGGATTTCTTTTTGAAGCTCCATCAAATTCAAGAATGCAAGATTGCTGCACATGGACAATAGACATTACATGATCTGTTAACGAAAAGAACATTTGTAACAGAACTCATGTTAGTAGAGGGTAAAATATAGCACCAAATGGGAATTGGGAAAAAAAAATGCTAGGAAGAGGTTCCTTCAACATTTTCATGCCAGAAAATGGAAAAGAAGACAAACAGGCTGAAGAGCTATCTATAAATACCAGAAAAGAAAATCACTCTCGAATACGACAGAATCCATAAGTTTTGCGACAAATATGTAGAAACTTACACCAGTAGACGGCATGCTAGACCTATCTATATGATTTTCAGGATTCATGTGTTCCTTTGGAAGATTTAAGAATGAAATTGATCCAAGACTCATTGTATAGACAATGAAGAGAAACCCAAACATAATCAGCTACATGAAACCCCAAGCCACTGCTATGCAGAAAAAAACAGTTCTACAAGAACCACTGACTTTAGCCTCGAGCATAATAATCTGTAACCAAAATGTAGAAGCTTACAGCGGTAGAAGGCATGATACATCTATCTGTATGATTGTCAAGCTTCATGTCTTCCCTCTGAAAATTAAAGCTTGATGTTGATCCAGGACCATCCTATAGACAAATAAGACAAAACCAAACATATGAAACCCGAAGCACTAATAAGCAGAAAAGAACAGTAAAGCAACAACTCAAACACTTGTCACAAAACCATACAAATAAACATCCAAAAGTGTCACTTACAGCTGTCTCCATATCACGCAGTTCAGCTGGTTGCTTCTGTGGCAATTGAGATTGCTTGTATGATGGTTTAGCGTTCGAAGAATCTGGTTGCAACTGATGAACCCAGATGACTTCCTCAAGCTGGTACCAGTAAAAGAAACTAGAAAAAAGAGAAGTGAGGTACCGTTTGGTAACTTTTTATCCTATCTGAGTCTGATATAAATTAACGTACATTGACATTTTGGATATATTTTTTAATATTGATTTATTTGTTGAAAATTATTTTATAGAAAATTGTGATAAAAAGTAGGGAGAGCTTTAAAATTTTATAAAAAAATGCGTCCCATCAGAAATAAAATGGAAATAAGATATAAATAATATGGTTACCAAACATACCTAATATGATTACGAACCTGGAAAGGACAGGTCATAAGGGTGCCAAAAATTCCATCCGGCACTGCACATGCATCAATTGTATAGCTAGCATTTCTAAGCCCGTGTGATGCAAGGAATTGTTCAGCCTCCTTCGGCAGGCCATATCCCTTATATACTGTCGTTGATGGGTGTGACAACTATCAAAAGGAGGAAAAATTTGGTACTATAGTTATGGGAAGCATAGCCGAGAAATCTTACACACACTAGCGATGCAGGCATCTAAACCACAAAGAGACAGGAGATCAAGGCACTTTATTATAATCACATCATCACAGGCAGAAAACAAAACATTTCACATTGGACAAACCCAAAGTTATATGATAATTGAGAAACTACCAGAAGTTACTTTTATTAATTTCTAAAAAAACACACAAGTTACTAAAATGACTTATTATTATTATTATTATTACTATTATTATTATAATACGTAGGGAGTAACCACTTTCTAATTAGGGAAATTTTAGTTTAATTCATTTTAAGAGTTTTATTAGATTGGGGTTCCTGGCTACAAACGTATTGCGCAAAGTAGATTGTTTGAGTTATCATCAACTAAATACTTAGGTTCCAAATATATACATTACTTATCATAAACTAAATAATAAATCAATAAACTCTACACACAATTAGAAAACAGACATCATTATAATAAATACTCTTCTCTTTTTTGTTGATAATTCAATAAATACTTTATTGATTGCAAATTTGCAATAACAGAACTGTGTATGCCTAGCATGCATCACCACGACCAATCCCCATCTTCTAAGAATGACTTGGAAGGATGGATAATCATTTGCTTTCACAAAAAATTAATTACCATACGAAACATACCTTACACGCTGATCTTAACAAGCGAAGTAGCTAAACACAACGGATAATCATTACAATGAATACTTAAAGCATGAAAGACGGATAAGCCTTCCGTCTTTTATATGTACTCTTTTATATATATACTCTTCAAACTTAATAAAGAGAGCCTTCCGTCATGGATAAGCCCATTCGTTGGCTGCAAAATAACTTACTATAAAAATAAATAGCATTCTCAACTATAAAATAGTGTGTTGTCGTTAACTTTTATCATTAATACATGATAAAAGTTTATTCGAATATATCTTTGATAAGCAACAATAGTATTAATTAACATCTCTAATGTGTTAGTTATTCACTGTTATACATTTAATTGTATAACATGGTTGAATAACATTGATATTACAAATCTATAACATCAGTATCTTTGATAGGCCACAATTTATAATCTTTCCCGTAGACCTACTAGATGCATGATTATAAGCAAACTTAGTTGTGGGTAAAACTAATCCCAAGTACGAGGCTTGTTCCCAACAAGACAACAAAGAAGGTTTCCTAAACCTCGATTTACTACCTCAGCCTGTGGATAATGCAGAGTAGAAAACTTCAATTGAATTTTACTAAGGGCCCAAAGTGTCCTCCAAACCCAACAAACAAATCTAGAATCTCCATCAGACACATGGAAGAGGGAAGACCATGTAATCTTACTACCTCATGAAAAATCAATCAAGCAACATGAGCAACATCTGAAATCTTACTACACGGTATGAAATGGGTCATCTAGCAGAACCCATCAACCAAGACAAGAATTGAATCATGTCCTCTAGATGTCTACAGGATACCTAGAATAAAATACATGCTAATATCCTTCCATAGCTTATGAGGAATAGGTAAAGGAGTATATAATCCTATGTTTTGTTTTTTAGTTTTAGCTAACTGACAAGTACGACAGTGGGATACCACTCGCTTGACATCATGTTACCAAAAAGGCTAGTAGAATCGTTGCGTACCAAGGTAACTGTACGATCCATACCAAAGTGACCAACAAGACTACCATCATGTAATTCCCAAATAAAAACGTTTCTATACGAGGATTGGGGAATACACAATCTAGAAGCTCTAAAAAGATATCCATCATGAGCCACATAGTCAATAAATTCCTTACAAGGGCCACAAGAGACTTCTTGGTGACCTAAATCAGGGTGAGAAAAGTAAGCATCCTTCATTTTATCAAAATTAGTAGCCTTAATAATCTATTGCTAAAGGATAGTACCTGTCCTACTAAGAGCATCAGCCACTGTATTTTCTAAACCAGAACAATGTTTGACGAAAGAAGTATACTCTCCTAAGAACTCAAGCCATTTAGTATACTTCTTAGGGAGTTCTCGCTTTGAGTTCAAGTATTCTAATGCTAGATGATCGGAGTAGACTACAAAGTCTTGGGATAAAAGATAATATCGCCAATTATGGAGGGACCTAACCACAACATACAACTCCTTAAGATGGATCGTGTATTTCTGTTTAGACGTGTTGAGCTTCTCACTAAAGAATGTTAAAGGATGGCCCTATTGGCCTAATACTCCCCCTATGACTATCTCACAAGCATCACAATGAACCTCAAAGATCTTACTAAAGTCGAGATGCCTAAGAACAAAAGCCTTAGTCATACTATACAATTAAATATCGATCTCGATACGTAATATTGGCTAATATTTATTGAATTTTGAATCAGCAGATACCCTAAATTGGCGATATGCGACAGTTTTAGAATTTCAAGTATTTATCGGCGATATATTGGTTATCAAACAATATTTTCCGATATTCTACCAATATTTGCTAATATTTATTATGGAAAAAAAAATCATGCCACGATAACCATGATATATAAAATCATACCATACAAGTAAAGATAAACTATATCTAAATAAGATAAGATATATCATATCTAACTAATAAAGATAGAAAAATATAAAAGATGAAAAAGATAAAAGATAGGAAGAACTTATTTTTTATTCCTACAAAAATACTTCTTCATATAAAAATCTTTTATATCTACATTTAATATTGGATACCAAGATCCCATATATTAAATGGACTTACGGATGCATGTAAGAAGAAGAAAATGATTAGTGCATCAGGCTACAACATAATGATTTCAAAATTATAATGGTGTTGGTCTGATGGTTAGGATCAGACATCAAGTACTTTAATCCAGGTTTGAGATTTCAACGTAATAATGGTTTTCTTTTCAAGCCTTCACTTGCTTTTAGACAATGGATTTATTCCTCACAGAACTTATTAGATAAGATACATAAAATTTTAATAATGGCTCAAAATACAAAATTAATGATAATAGTAATGATAACAATAGAAAAATTAATTATAACAATAATAACACTCCCTCTGTTTCACAATATAAGGCCCCGTGTAGTTTCAAGTGAATTTTGACTTTTAATTTCTTCTAAAATATAATTATCATATTCATATTTAAATGTTTTTATAATATTATTTTTTTACAATTTTTATTAATATATATTAAAAATATTAATAATCAAATTTATCTTAAAAATACGTTAGAGTTTATTTGGAGAAACTGAGGGTTAGTAAAATAATACCCCATTGATTTAAGGCATATTAGTTTTCAATGCGCATAATAAGAAGTATTCCCTCTGTATGAAAAAATAAGTCATTCAAATACTAACTTTTTGTATAAAAAATAAAGCTATTTTAAAAAAATAAAAATATATTTTATACTTTTACCTCACATTTGTTTTTTCTTTTATTATTCATTCATTAAAAAAAATTAATTGAATATATAAGTTTAATAAAAAAGTGCGCAAATTATTAAAATAACTTCTTTTTTTATACAAAGGAAGTACTAAATTCTACCTAAAAAATTATCTAATTTTACTAATTTACCATCGTATTAAATTTAACACCTTTTACTAATTTAATTGGAGAGAAAATAATGTTAGGCTAGAATTGAAAAAATTCATTTAATTATTGATTATTTTTTTTGTAAAATGGTTTATATTATGAAATAAAATAAAAAATTTATATGGGTTATATTAATGTAGAAGTAGAACAAAGGGAGTAATAATTTATCAAAAATTTTAAGCCATAGCCGAATAGATTGAGTTAAATCAGCAAAACGGAAATAAGGAGAACAGGCCCTAATATATCAAGGCCAAGCTAACCCAAAAACATCGCAGCAATTTCACAAACACAAGGCTAACACGAACAAGTTATAGCAATTAATAGTTCACCATAACAACCATATTTCAAGCAACAAAATAATTGATAAGTACATTCAGAGGTAATAGAGCATTACAGAAGAACCAGCTTGATCTTGGCAGTCGCTAAAATTTCTGTATACGCCGATTACATTTCTTTTCTTCACAACGTAGAAAGCGTCCTTCTGCCCATCCATTTCAGTTCCTCTTATTCCTATCTCGTCTGCACCGTCAATGAAAATTGATGAGTAGCAATAGCAAACTTAAATATTCAATCGACTGAAACGAAAAACCCTAACGTTTGAAATTCAAATAGAAACGTCATTTTTTAAGGGACAGAGCATTTACCGAGAGGGTCACTGGGTGATGGCTCGGATCAAAGCTGTGTCGGTACTTGGAGACCTTCGTTCTGTCAGTGTCGTAAAGAAAATGTTTCAAAAAAATTTTGTGTTATTTGCTGTCAAATCATTAATTACTTTTTTTAATAGTTTATATAAATGAATATAATTTATAATTTTATATCAAATAATATATACAGCAATTTAAATTTTGTATTTGTCTTTCTTAATTTTAATAAATTTAGTCTATATTTTAAAAGCTAGAACTCCCTAAGAAGTATAATATATATAGTTCCGTAAACTAAAAGCAACCTTATATTTTGGGTTTTTTGTTTTCCTAAGAGGAAAAATAGTATGTTGTCCACTTACCGTAAACTATTTGTTTTATATACAAAATATAGTTACTTCTTATTTTTGGACCTTATACATTAAATAATATTTATATTTTAACCAAACCTTACGGCACATACCCAACCCCAATCTATCTCTAATAATCTGTTTGGATTAAAGTGAATTGGGGTAAGGATAAATATTAAAAATTAATCTAAGTGAAGAAAATGATGGTAAATAGAATGAATGTTTTATAATATTGTTTGGATAATATTAACCAATATGGATTAATCAAAATAAATGTTTTAAAATTATCATTTAGATTGAGGTGATTGAAAGTTAAAACAATACAATAAATGATATTTATACATTTGTATTAAATAGATAACCTAATTTTGATACAAAATAGGCTGGGTGCATTTTTGTTTGATTAGGTATAAAATATACCTATATTTTTTCCCTTACTTCCAAAATTAAAGATTAATAAAAATGATGTTAATCGAGATAAATAAAGGTGAAACTTTAACCTTAAATTACCAGTTGAGATTAACAAAATCCATCTCCAAATGGGTTGAATCAATTACCTCGACTCCTTTAACTCACATTCACCCCAAACTAAACAAACAAAGTGTATATGACTTTCTTCTTTCTTCCTTCGTTGACTTCAAACTATCAAGTGACAACTCATTCTTCTATCCCCCTCGAGCTCCTCCTTCTCCCCTGTCGAGCTTCTTCTTCTCCTTTCTTTCCTTCTTCTCCTTCTACCCTGTTTTGCTTCACCGCCTCCAACCATCGCCTCAACCACCCAACCAACCACCACACCAACCCCCTGGCCTCCCCTACTTCCTCCCTACACCACCCAACAGCTGCCACTTGCCCTCTGCAGCCACCCTTCCCCTCTTTTCTCTTTTCTCCTCCTTCTCGACCTCCACCTTGCACCACCACCTTAAGTCATCGTCTCCCTTCTTCCGTTGTTACCGAAGCCACCCCCTAAACCCTCTAAGACATCCTCTATCACCTCCCTACCTCAGCAGGCCAAGATCTATCCTACAGCCTCTCCTTTCTTCTATTCTTTTTCCCTCCTTCTCCTTCTTATCCCTTCCTTTGCACCACCTTTCCACCCCTACCACCACCGTCCCTGCCGCCCTAAGCCACCAATTTCCTGCCCCCGACCACCACCTACACCCTGCCATCCCTCGTGCACCCAACCACTACCCCCACTCCCCTCTATAAGCCCTTAACCGAAGGCTCAAACCCTTACCCGGGCCTTTTTCCTCCCTCTCCCATCTCTTCTCTTTATCCATAATTTCTTCCCTTCATGCATGCAGCTCATGCAGCGTGAGTGTTGCTGCATATTTTGAGCTAAATTAACTAAGTTTTTAAGGTATAAATATAGTTAGAATTAGCATGTATTTAATAAGTTTTTTTGATAAAATTGCATTCTTTTAATTTTCTACTACTAATATGATAGTTTTGATATTATTTCTAGGTACAAATTTTTACTAATCAAAGCTTAAACTTTTTAATTATAGTACCGATAAAGTTTAATTATTGCTGAAAATAAAGTAATCATTATACCATACTAAAATGTGTGGATATACGTATACTAGCACATTAGGGTTTTGAATATATTTGTGTGCACATTATGTGATGCTAAGTATATCATGATTTATAACATATGTTGGTAGTCGAAATGAAAAGCATGTTATATTATAAAATGTGTCAAGTGTAGAAATAATGGTTAAGAAAATATCCTTGTTGTTAATGTTGATATTAGATACATGTACTTGTTACGTTAAGCAAATATGGCCATTTATAATAGAGATTAGAGATGTTCACAGTTCAAATATCTGATATTTTAGATATTTAAAATTTTAAATATCTGAAAATAATATTTGATATTTGATTTGAAACTTCAGATATCCAAATTTTCGGATCGTATATCAAATATAACCAATATTATCCAAATAAAATCTTAAATATAAAAAAATACCAAATCACAAATATATTTTATATTATCCGATATGCTGAGCAAATATTCAATCCGTTCAGCGAATATCTGACTTGTTTAATAAATATCCGATGTTAAAACTAAAATTAAAGCTACTATGTCACATGATTTAATTAGACTCTATCAAATCTAAAAAGGGATTATATCAAAAATATAATTACAACTAAATTAAAATTTGGCCCAAATACTAAATCAAGTAAGTAAAAATTACACACACACACACACACACAAACACACACACAAACATACACATCTAAATTTATTTATATATAATTATGTATAAAATAAAAAATTATAAAAAATATATATAATTTTTTTCTTCGGATCGGATATTATTTATATTTATTGGATTGGATATCTAGTTTATTTGACTTTTTATTGACCGGATCAGATATTTGATTTGAAAAAAAAAATTGGATTGGTTATTTACTTTTTCGGATCGGATCGCTTTAGATATCGTATCGAATAAGTAGATATCGGATGACATGAACAATCCTAGTAGAGATAATTTTAATATGAGCCCTAGGGGCATTTTAGTAATTTTACTTATACATAGGGTGTGACCTAAATAATTGTGCATGATAGGTGATAATGGGTATTAATAACAAATAATAATAGTTGGTGATGTTAGATATTACATGTGGGTCATGGGTATTAACATTTTATGTGTAAAAGGTATTTTGGTAATTTTGGCATTAGAAGGGGTAACTTAGTAATTTTATGAATAAAGAGGGTAATATAAAAATTTAATATGTTGGAAGGGTGTTTTGGTAATATTAGCATGAAAAAGGGGTAACTTGGTAATTTTATAAATAAAAAGGGTAATAGGGTAATTTAATAAGTAGAAAAGGTATTTTGGTAATTTTGGCATAAAAAGGGATAAATTAGTAATTTAATGAATAAAAAGGGATAATATGGTAAGTTAATAAGTAGAAAAGGTATTTTGGTAATTTTGGTATGAGAAGGGGCAATTTGGTAATTTAATAAATAAAAAAGGGTATTTTGGTAATTTATTAAGTAAGAAGGGTGACTTAGGAATTTAATGAATAAAGGGGTATTTTGGGTAATTTAATAAGTAAGAAGGGTAACTTGATAATTGAAGGGATAAAAAGGGTATCTTGGTAAATTAATAAATACGAAGGGTAATTTAGTAATTTTATAAAAGATATGGTTAATTTAGTAATTTAACAAGTATGAAGGGTAATTTGGTAATTTAACAAACCTTAAGGGCAATTTGGTGATTTTAACAAGTATGAAGGGTAATTTGATAATTTAACAAACCTAAACGGCAATTTGGTAATTTTGAACAAGTATGAAGGGTATTTTGGTAATTATATAAGTATGAAGGGAAAATTGGTAATTTTATATGTATGAATTGTGTTTTGGATTATTATACAAGTATGGAGGTAATTTGGTAATTTAACAAGTATGAGGGCTACAATTGGTAATTTAATAAATATACAAGGTAATTTGGTAATTTAACAAATCTGAAGGGTTGGTAATTTTAACAAGCATGAAGGGTATTTTGGTAATTATATAAGTGTGAAGGGTAAATTCATAATTTCATATGTATAAGGGTGTTTTGGGTAATTATATAAGTATGAAGGGTAATTTGGTAATTTAGCAAGTAAAATGGTATTTTAATAAATAGGCAAGCAAGAGGGGTAATTTTGTAATTTTGTAACTAAGGAGGGGTAAATCGATAATCTGCATATAACATGACAATGGATTTAATAAGCCTTCATAGTAAAACATAAGGGATATTAAATAATAGAATAATTGTAAACACTTATTTGTGGTATTCATATACTATATCATTTGTGCACTCTATCTTTTGTATTTGGTTTGGTTTGTTTTATTATCCTTATATGTAACATGGGGCGGGCGGTAGACGCTTGTCCTGTATTAAGTATGGCAGTATCATTCTATTTTTTCTAAGTGTGTTTGGTATTTTTTTCTTTCACAATATTTTAAAACAAAAAAATTTCAATAATGAAAAATGGAGGTGTTATAGTATTCATTAATAAAATGTTCATCACAAGCTAAACATAAATGTTTTATGAAATAAAGTTAAATGGTTAACATAATGAACCTATTTGTTTGATGGGATGAACTTAACATAATCGTTTAACGTGTTGATTAATATGATAAACATAACAAACCTAAGTCTTTTAAGATTTTGAACCTAACATAAATGAACTAGCAATTTAACATAGATTCACGTGTTCATTAAGATACCAAAACACAAACATTTTAAAGCATGAACATCAACAATTAACGTAATCAGTCTTACTAATTAACGAAGTGAACCTAACACAAAGAAGTAAGGGCATACAAAGTTACACACATGTTCATTAAAATGATCAACATATAGTTGTCCAGCCTGAATATCAAGGTTTAATGTAATGAAACTAATTCATTTAAGGAATGAACCTGACACAAAAAACACAACAATTAAAAAGGAACACACATGTTTTTTTCTTTGTGATCCTAACTTCACATGTTATGAACATGAGCTTTTTTGTCATGAACCTCACATGTTCATTGGAAGACTTTTGTGTTTTCAGTGTTACTTATAATATTTTGTACCCATGAACTTGATATATTTTTTTGTTATGAACTTGAAGTCTTATACTATGGACCTAATCGTCTCATGTGATTTTTATATAAAGTTTATTTTGTCTTCAAAATGTGATAAATATATATGTTACATGTTATGAACTTGAGCATTTTTAATTAAGAACATGAGAGTTTTATGTTATAAATATGAGATGTTCATTAGATGTTATGCATTACATACTTAACATAACTCTTTTGCGGAATGAACCTAAATGGTTAGTATACTAAACCTATCATATTGTAAGCCTATATGTTGTATACCTTGAACTTGAGTCTTTGTGACATCAACATGGGAGTTTTATACAATGAATCCAATCGTCTCCTGTCATGTTTATAAAAAAAAAAAGTTGATTTTTTTCTTCAAAACATGATAAATTTAAGCATTAAATGTTATGAACCAATGTGCTTTTAATTATGAACCTGAGAGTTTTATATTATGAACGTAATTGTTTCATGACATGTTAATTGGAAGTTTGGTGTATTTGGAATTTTTTTTTTCTTTGTGATCCTAACCTTCTATGTTATGAACTTATTTGTTGTATACCCTAACTCTGAGCTTTTTGTGTCATGAACCTAGGAGTTTTATACTATGAGCCTAATCATTTTATATGATACCACAACACTATGATGCAAAAACATATGGAAGAGACATCAAACAAGAACTAGAATCCTTCATGTCCATGGAGATCAACATATGTGTTCATTAATAACATATTAAAACAAGTTGAACATAAATGATTTATGAAATGAACCTTAACTATTAACAAAAAGAACCTATCTATTTTATGGGCTCAACATAAACGGTAAACATACTAAACCTAACTCTTTTGCAGAATGAACTTAAACGGGTAGCATAATGAACTTAACATAAAAAAAATCATCAATTAAATGTAGATTTGTGTGCCCATTAAGATGCTTAAAAGTACCTTTTAAAGTCTAAACATCAATGGTTAATGTAATGAACATTACTATCTAATGAAATAAATATAAAATAAAAAAGTAAGTACATAAATAATAACACACATGTTCATTAAAATGCTCAACATATAGCTTTTTAGAATGAACATCAAGTTTTAACATAATTGACCTACTTTTTTAAGGAATAAACCTAACATAAACATCACAACAATTAAAAAGGAACACCTTTGTTATTATTTGTGATCTTAAACTCAAATGTTATGAACTTAAGGTTTTTTTTCCTCATGAACTTGAGCTTCTCATGTCATGAATGTAGGAGCTTTTTTGTCATGAATCTAAGCGTGGGAGGGGCTACCTGTGGGTGGCTTTCCAGTTATCCAGGTACAACAATGGGCGCTTCATCCATAAGTTTTTCTTCTTCCTCTTCAATCAATTCTACCCTGCAACCCTCTAATTTCATCAAAAATCCTACAAAACTACTAAAAAAATTGATCTATATATATAACAAACAATTTCAAACAACATTCCTATAAATTTCAATAAATTAAGCTCCAAATTTAACATTGTAATGTAATTTTGAAAATAAGCAATTTTAACCCAATTTTTTAATGAGTACATTTTATACAAACTAACCATAATCTGAATCTTTCTCTAAAATTATTTTTTTGTTTTTTGTCTGCTTTGAATTGATGGAAGAGAAGAGTTGAGGTGGGAGGAGAAGACAGAGCAAGTCTAGAGAGGATTTGGAGGGGTTGGGAAAATAAGGACATAAAAGGAAAAGGGGAAATTTTGGGGGTATATGGGTATGTAAGGAGAGACAACTTTGTAATTAGCATACCACAACTAAAAACAAACTTTGACTTATCAAGATAAGGAGTATGATATTGAATATAATCCCTGTTTTAGAAGACTATGTACTTGTAGCTGAATGAAAATATATATTGAGATTATCATTATTTGATCACCAATGTCGCATAGTAGTTGTACAAAAGAAAAGGAAAACCATCAACTAATTTGTTTCCTATCGCCTACTCACAAGGATTAAAAAACTAATAATAACAAACAAAAAAAAAAGTAATTTCCTGCATGGTGGGTAGGTCTGTTTTCAGAGGCAGGCCTCAGCACAGTGATTCAAATTGTATTTGACATCCACTATATATCAGCCCTTTGCCATAAATAAGAGATACCCAAAAAGAATTTATAAAAGAAGGAAGAATCTTATTTCACCCTCTAGCTTATCTGCTCCCCAATCAAGTCTAATCCTACAACGAGGAAAGAGAGCCCTTGGAATAGCAAGAAATAGAAATGAAGCCCGTGAGCTGATAACAAACTCCTCGCAGCCGCCGTAAGCAACAGAAACGCAAGAGCAAGCTCCTTCCTGTATAATCTGTTCCTTTTCTTCTTCTTACCACATCCTCCAGCTTGTACTACGTCTTTCGTCTTCAACTTACCCAGCATTTCTAATCCAGATTCTGACAACCTCCTATGAATCTTGTCTTGATTCATGGCCTTTGTTTCCCTCTCAGCAACTGCTAGTAGGTCGGATTCTGATGCTCTCCCAGTTTTCTTGGTCACGACCCACTCGTATGCGCTGCCTAGCTGGAAAAGTCCCGATACCATGGCATTGAATTTCGTGACCGACATCGTGTTCTCGAACAAGAGGTAAGGAACTAAGAAAGGGAATGATTTTAGGGAAGGGAGAATGTTTAGGAATGAGAGAAAAATGGGCACGTAGCAGATAAGCCAGTTAGGCAACTCTGCCTCGGGAATGAACATAGTCAAAGGAAGTATGACGCAGAACAATGTGAATGAATAGAAGGGAAGGATCAATTTCCTCAGGAGAAAGAATAGGAATATTAGGTTGAACTTCTTCCATACCGAGATCTGCAGATGCACGGAACAAACATGTGATACGCAATTGACGGTCGGTGAGTTAGGTGTCGGTAGAAAACTTGGCAGCCTGCCATAGTCGATCGTTTAAGTCCAGCTATTATCGAAACAGAAACTAGATAAGCACATACCTTTGAACGTATGATTGCGGGCAAGCAAAGCCTGAAGAGCTGCATAGGTCCAGAATGCCAACGATGCTGTTGCTTCTTGTACGCTTCATAGGATTCGGGCAATTCACAAAGGGCCCGAACGTCATTAAGGAATATGAATTTCCATCCGTGCAAGTGAGCACGAACGGCAATGTCCATGTCCTCGACCGTCGTCCTCTCAAGCCATCCACCCGAGTCCTCCAGGGCCTTGATCCTCCAAACACCAGCGGTTCCGTTGAAGCCGAAGAAATTGAGGTAAAAGCCATTCACTTGTTGCTCCACCTCAAAATGGAAGCAGAGGTTGATGTTCTGAAGCCTCGTAAGCAGGTTTTCATCCTTGTTTACAAAAGACCAACGAGCCTGGACAAGACCCAGTTCGGGGTTGCCCTGCAGCGCAGCAAACGACTTAAAACGCCTTTTTCATCGCAGTAGTTCGTCAAAAAAAAAAAGAAGCAAATTCATCAATCTCCTTAAATATATTAGACGATGGTGATTGCAAATATATTACCTTGAAGTGAGGGATCGTGAGTTTGAGGAAATCAGGATTTGGCTGAAAGTCCGCATCGAATATAGCGACGAATTCATAGTCCCTGACATAGTCACAGGCCATGGCAGATTTCATGTTCCCAGCTTTGTAACCGGTCCTAATGAACCGATGCCTGTAAATTATATTCACCCCTTTCTCGCTCCACGAACAGACTTCGTCCTTAATCAAGGACTGTAAATTGTCATCGTCCGAGTCATCCAGGACTTGAATTAAGAATCTGTCCCTAGGCCAATCCAGTTGGCAGGCAGCAGCAATCGATTGTTCGTATACCTTCACCATATGAAATTACGTCCGTGTTAGGCTTAATTTAATTAGTACAGTGGCCCCGACGGCAATTATTGCTGGCCGCAAGGATTGAGTTGCACATGGACAGCAATCAACCACTACAGATTTGATGGACAATCTAGGATCCTTAATTGGAATCTTATTACGTCTGACCTGCCAACTAATTTGAACTACCTGTTTGTTGTTGATTAAAATACGTTAAGAGGTCGAAACATAGCAAGCTAATGCAGCTGCAGCTATAAAAAAAAAGTGAAGAAAAAAACGAAGCACCAAAACTGGCAGGGCTGAATGTTTATTAATGTTCTTATTAATCATTAATCACTAGCTCGCTACCATGCCCGGCATTACCAGTTGCAGGGAAAAAACCAAAAACGGGAAGAAGAGTAGGGCCGACGAGTAAAAGGTAACTAGATGGGTTTTGGTTTTTACCTGATATGGTATAATTTACGTCGTCTTCAATTAAATAATTATATCCGATTTAAGCCTAAACTTATTAGTTTTACATGATGTGACGTATTTTTATTTTTATTTTAGTGAAAATTTGACTATTGGACAAACGGTTTGTGAATCCTAAGATTGGTGAAGGCTATACTTTCTTCGGTAGAGTTAAGGAAACACTTTAGATTCCTAAATGTAAATTTTCCACTACAAATTTTCTTTAACTTTTTTTTAGTAGGTTTATTTATTTATTTTTTTTACTTCTACAGGCTAAATGCAGCCGCCAATTGTAACCGCTTTTCCAAACGCCCCTCCCCACCACTCATATTAACCTTGTGTGTCCGAAGGCACCGGATAGGAAAAAAATAATATTAAAAAAAAAGTCTAGCTCTGCTATAAAATACACAAATCCTAAAATTTTTTCAAAGTAAGAAAGAATGGGTACTAATTAACTAAAGAGAATTGATAAAATAAAATTAAGAAAAAAAAACCCCCCCTATCTCATAACCCAAAGAATGATTGAGAAGTAGCACATAAAAGAAAATTCAAAGAAAAAAGGGTGAAGAAAAGTTACGTCACCTCTCTCTCATTGCACATAGGAATCTGAACAAGAACCATCGGAAACCTTGAAGGATCCTCAACATCAAATCCCTCTCCTCCATTAATCTCAGGCTTCAACTTCTTGTACTTGATCCAAAAGCACCCGACGCACAAGACGATCCTATCCAGCGACTGAATCAAGAACAAGACCGCACAGAAATTCGAGAGCATAATAACCAAAGGAGCAATATACTCGGCTCTAAACCACATCCAGCTCATATAACCCCACCGCAATGCGCCGTTAACTTCCTCCATCACCTTCAGATTCCACTGATTATTCCAGTACGCAAAGGACTCAATCACCAGACCTGTAATTGATACGAACAAACAAATCCGTATGAATCTGTACATCCTTCCTCTGTTCTTAGGATCTTCATCGCTGATCTTATCGGATAACGCGACTCGTTTCTTGACTGTGGAGACTAACGACCCGAAAGCTATGGGTAGCCTTGTGACGAGATTCAGCGCTCTTTGGAACTTGAGGAGGAGGAACCATGTGAATTGCCTGCTGTTTGCAGCTTTTGATTTTGATTCCGAATTCGACGCTCCCCCTGTTTTGAGGCCCTTGGTTTCTTCTAGAACGAAGCTGCTTTGCTTCTCGATGGTGACCGTGACCGTGCTTGGAGCCATGGAAAAGGATGGAAAATCGATACCCAGATCAGAAAATGTGGAGAATTTCAAGAAAAAGAGGGGAATTGCGTATACCCAGATCGATAACCTGGGAGAAAATGGACCCAGATCAATTTTCCGAAACCATAGTTCAGAAAAACTGAGGTGCCCGGATCAAAGAATGGGAAGGAAGAAGAGAGACTGGACTGAAGGTGTTGGAGAGTGAGTGGGGGAGTAGTTTTATACAACTACTATTCCAGGATTTGTCACAGGCTTATAATAAAAAAGAAAGAAAAAAAGGAAAAAAGAGAAAGATGACGTACGTCCCCGACGCACCTCGATAGTTATGGGAATTTGGATAATTTTTGTAACAGGAAAGAACCAGGATCAGGAGGAACAAAACAAAAGGAAATGAAGTCAAACCCACATAGAAACTGTTCCGGAAGGAAGTAGGAGTAATTAGCTAACTGTTGCGGAAGTCTGGGGGAAAAAAAAATGAGGAGAGGAAGAGATCCGAGTGTATAAAGGACATGTTCTCGCATATGCTTGAATGAAGAGCTAATTATGAAGGTTCTCTGCACTTGTCGCGGCGGCCACAAATTGCTAGGTTAGGTCCAGCCTTTATTATTCCTTCCAATACCTTTTCTATGTATTTTACTTCAAAAAATTAATACTCACGAACTCGTGATCATGTGTTTTTGATTACGATCCAAATTAGTATATAAATTACAAACTTTTTTATCTTATTAAAACTCATTTATTTATTTTTAAAAATAAATTACATAGTAAATACTTTTTTCCTTGTCGGTAAGCTACTTTTTATCATCTCACTAAGTAGCCTATAGCTTTGCAGTTAGTTTAGTCAAAGCATACTAATATATTAATTATTCATATAGTATTTGTGTGTGTGTGTGTGTGTGTGAGAGAGAGAGAGAGAGAGAGATTAAGAGCTATTGTGAGACTAGTTTCATGATTAGTGAGCCTAATTAGTTCATCTTAAGTTTAAGATTTAAGAGACTATGTTTTCGTCGGTTCTATAAACCTAGCTATTGGTCAACCAAATACCTAAACAATAAAATGCTTTGAGTTACTTCTTTCTCGTCAACAGAGAACCTTTTTTTCCCCACTTTCCCATTAAGAATCGAACGTTTTCGATTTTTTTTCTTAAAAAAAAATTTATTTAAAGAGATTATTTGAGACTAGTTATACGAATTGCGAGTCCGATCACTTGATTACCGAGAAATAATTTTTTTTTTAGTTTTAACTTCAATTAGATCCTTTAGATTGTAAAACTAAATGTCAAATAAAAGTATCAAGTAGCTATAATTAATAAGTCAAATTCAACAATAAAATCCGTTCTGTCATGCAGACCGATATTTGTCGGTCGCCGCTGTAAGATCATCCGCGGATACGAAGGCGGGTGTATAGAACAGTTAATCAGGCGACAGCCGGAGTCCAGGAGGGACTTCTTATTGGACCCAGATATCACTCCACAATATACTCTCTCCGTTTTTGTCTGCAGCAGATGGGGGTTGGCTGTAGTGGGGGACAATCACACCACTACTGGCATACAAATCCTGCTCTAATTAAAAATGTTATCAGGGAATAGGACGGTGGTACCTTAAGAATTCCACCCTCTGTCAAATAAATTATAAGCAGAGATGTGGTAACCTGGTCAGAGGCGTCGGATCTATATCGGATTCATTTAGATCTAATTAAAATTAAATTATTATATAATGAAATCGAAATTGGAGTTGAATATTTTTTGGGTTCAAATTTAATTAGAATAATACGAACCATAACCATTAGTTTATGAATATTTTTTTTAGATTAATTTATGTTAATATGATCTATTTTTTTATACAAAAAAAAAATTAAACATGTTTTTATAATTATTTTGATCAATATTATTATTTGATATGTAATTATCACTAATATAATCTATAATCGAAATAAGATGCATTGAACAAGCCCTATGAGCTCACCGATTCCATCCTTAACTTGCTACTATTACCCGGTGCTCCTAGTATTTTACTTATTAACTCTATTAAGCACCTTTTGTTGGGGATTATTTTACAGCGGGACGTCTCTCCTTTTTTTTTTTCTTCCTTTCTCACATTCTATCCGCTTCACTCAAGTCAAGAAATTCACATGTAATGTCATACGCCTTTTAACCGCTTTTGCCTTTGCCGATTGTTTGGTTATAGGTATCGCGTGTATACTTATGTGTGTATATATATATATATATATATAATAAATAAAAGTTTTCATATATTCCTATTATGTGAATATCCAACTCATCGCGCTGCACCTGCCAAAGAAAGTAATCGGATTCTTCTTGGAAGCAATCGAGAACTGCCTTGAAGCTTTTGGAGAGACCCAAGGTAGACAGGAGAGCGCTTTTTATTCTATTTGTGAATAACAAAGTCGGCCTATTTGGTATAGAAATCAATTTGAAATGAAAATTGAATTTGGAAATTTCGATATAACTCCATAAGAGTAGAATTTCATTTCTTTCGTTTGGAATTCGATGGAAAAGGTGTAAAATTCAAAAAAAAAAAATTATTTGCTTTCGTATACGCCAAAATTCTACAAAAATCGTAAATAGTTAATTCTATTTCCATAATTTTTATGCATTTCAAATAAGGAGATAAGACATGTCAGCTTAATGTGGGGGCTGCGAGGAGGAAATTAAGAGCGAGGTCTGTAATCGCGACTTATCAAATCAAAAGCGCCGGGCTATACGATGGTTTCAACGTGTAGGTTGGGAATCTTGGAAGAAGGACGTGGGCGGGTGAGATAATGTTTTGGAGGGGGAAAAGGAAAGGATTGATGTGGGAACTTGGCATAGAGCAGATCTGACGTGGATGGCTTTGCTGCCGAAGGTATCCGATTCAAGGGAGCTTATGGACTGTCGGCCTACAAGCACGGTGTGAGATGTGTACATAAAAAAAAAAAAAAAAAACTATGAAAAAGTTTTTTAGTAGCTGATTGAGGAGAAAAATTATGCAACAGGCTTAATTGCTGATGATGATGAAAACGTCTATTATATTACACTTTTGAGTAAAAGGTGAAACCCTCGCCTCTGAAATCTCATAGCCGGTTCAATATTATATGAAAAGATAAATTACGGTAATCTAATGATTTTTATATAACCGTCTATTTTAATATCCATAAAAAATTATTTTTACTAAAAAGGATTGAAACTTTCATAATGCGATTGCTAGAATCCGAACTTTTAAACAAACTGATCACAGTTCAACCATTGAGCTACAGACGTTTAGACGTCTATTATATTACATTGATCAAGGGGAAAGTTGTTCTTCTAAAGCTTTCCCTTTTTTTTTCCCCATTGTTACGAATCAATTAAGTTAAAGTTTATGACCAACTGCCGGCCTGTGAGCTTATGGCACTTAGGAGCTTATTGTATCGGTACGACACTCTTATTACCTGTCACTGGTTATCAATCGTCGGCGACATCTCCCCCTTTTTGTTGTTGTTATCGTCACGGAATCCTTTAAATCCTACCATACACGATTAGCTAGCCGCCGTCAAGGTCTCAGAATAGGGAAGAATATGGCGATTTTTTACCCCCGTCTCCAATTTGTGGATGGCACCTTAATTTTCTACTATTCAGTTTTCACAAGGAAAAACTTCGATCAATTTTGAAAAATTATTAAGCGGGATGGGTGCAGCCACTTACACATGTAATACAATGGTGATATATTTTTGGTATATTTTTCCAGTATCTAGCCACTTGAAAGTTTAATAAAATATTGATATATTTCTTATATACCTTTTTCGGTGTCTTTATAATACTCATAAGTAATTTTATTTTATTTATAATTATAGAGGTACAATAAAACTATAATAAAAGTACCTTATAGTTGACCACCTAATTTTGCATGCGTCGGTTCCATCTAATAAGCTCTCGTATTTCTAGCTTGAAGATATTTACGAGAGATTTGTACTTGTCCAGTTTCCCAAGAAATCAAAGTTTGGGCGCATCATACGAGTGATAAGATTAAGACGGGGTTCAAAGTAAAGTCATTTCCTGTAAGCCTCTATTCTTCCGATCTTAATTTTACTAATTTGATATCATCTAATTACTCTG
Organism: Tamarix austromongolica; assembly: GCA_039764185.1. Lineage (NCBI taxonomy): Eukaryota > Viridiplantae > Streptophyta > Magnoliopsida > Caryophyllales > Tamaricaceae > Tamarix > Tamarix austromongolica. The sequence goes on from CM077817.1 coordinate 27,744,394, forward strand.
GATGAAAATAATAGTTATTATATTAATAATAATTTTCATAATCAATGTATTACTAATAACAATAATTATTATTAAAATAATAATATAATAATGACATTAATAAAGATACAATTAATATTACTAATCAAAATAATTATAATTAAAAAAATTTATTTTAATACAAAATAATTCATTATAATCATTATGCTTTTAATTTTCATTACATTAATAACAACAATCATATTCATCATAATAATTATTATAATAATGTTTAAAACATTAATTATTATACTAATATTAATGTTTATCATAATTATTATTATTATATTAATATCTATCATCATCATAATGATGATATTAATAAGTATACTCATAATTTACATTTATTATTATTAATTATTGATATAATTTATTTATATTCATATTATTATTGATAATATTAATTTAATTATTATTAATATTTATCATGATAATAAATACATAATTATTATAATTTATACCATTAATTATCCTCTAATTAATGGTATACAAATCAACCATGTATGTTTCGTTTTCCATATTTTTTTCATTATACAGTTAATCTATGACATATAAAATTATTATTATTATTATTATTATATAACTAAATGGTTGATTTGTATTAATTTGTAGTTTTTCAATGATGAATATGCACGAGGCCAGAAATACGTTGATGAGGAAATTGATGAAGTTAGAGAGGAATGAGCCAAGTTCATGCACTCACATACTGATCAGTATTAGATATTTATGTGCATGTATTTTAGGTTTGTTTATGTTATATCTTATGTTCTTCTATATAAATATATGCAAGACTAATATGCTATGCAACATTTTGTATATTATAGTATATAGCTACCAACTTTGAGTTTGAAAATTATAGATCCAAGAATTTTGAGTTTTGGAGTGTGTAGAGCTACCAAACTTGTAGTATGCCTATGAATTTTTAGAGTTATTGGTAGTATTTTAGTTATTACAGATTTGTTATATATTCGAGCATATATCTGTGTACGTGGGCTAGAACAAATTGTACAATATATATAAAAAAAATATAGTTTTAATAACGGTTTTAGTGAAAACCATTATTAAAACAACATTAAACAACGATTATAATGAATAAACATTACCAAAACCTTCTTTAAAATAATAGTTATAATGAATAACGGTTGATAAAACCACACGTTTTAATAACGATTATAGTGAATAACCGTTGATAAAATACCGTATTTAATAATAGTTTTAGGTGATAATTGTTATTAAAATATGCGTAGTTTACCATATTTTGATTTTTTTTATATAATGGTTTTATAATTGTTAACAAAACATTATATTTTAATAACAATTTTATCTGATAACTATTATTAAAATATGTATAATTTGCCAAATTTTAGCGTAACTTTTAATTTTTTTTACGACGGTTTTATAAGCATTATTAAATCTATTAAATAACTGTTTTTAAAATTTTTTTGGGGTGGTGGTTGGTGAGCTGGGTTGTGTGCAAACGGACAAACCAAACTGGGTGCAAAGGAGAAAGAAACTAGACAATAAGGCTAAGTGATGGAAAAATGCAGCACCATGGGCTGTTCGGTGCAGCACGAGGAAAAAATCAGGTGAGTAGGGATTGTTTGGTAAAAGTCAACGCATGGGAATGGGTGAAGGACAAAGCTGAAGGTTGCAGGGATTGGTGCGGTTGGTTGAGAACCAACCGATCACTTGGGCTGCAAAACAGGGGTTGGGGGGGCACGGGCGGTAAGAGGGAGAGTCATACGAGGGGGTTGGGGTAAGGTAAGGTTAGAGATTTGGGTTAGGAAAATAATAATAATAAGGCTAAAATTTAAGAGATTAATGAATATAAAGATTCTATCTAATTAATCTCTATTCAAATTTTTAGCCACTATTCTATATTATTAATACAAAATAATAATAAATATAATGATAGAACATCCAATGCTAAACTAATTTCTATAATTAATTATACATAATAATTAATTTTTAATTTAAAATATCTAAATTAGAGTTTTTATAAATGGAATATCACAATTCATGATTGATATTTTTTTGTCATTTATCATCTGTTTTGGTATTTCATGTAATGGGGTCATCTCAAATTTAATGGGGTATTTCAAGTTAAAACTTAAGTTCATCTAACATTATTACTTAGATCCATCAAATATAAGTTTTATTATCATTTCATGTGATCCAATGAACATTTTGTTTTCAACTTCTTGACTCTCATAAGTTAAAAAAAAACAGAGAGTTTATGAAAGTAAAAATATGCTCATTTTTAGTGTTCCAATTATTGCCTATCAAACATTAATATCATCGTCGTCCTCTCAATTTATTTATTACTCTTGTGATATGCTTACCCGTAACTAATATTAGCATGTAGTGATCCTTAGATACTTGATAGTCGATTACTAGTAACTGTTAACATATTTTGGTTTTAATAAAATTATTATTATTGTTTTATATGTAAAGTGTTTTATATATTAACCCTAAATTATAATCCATATTAATAAGATATAAAGTTTGAACATAAAGTTTATATTATATGGTAATATGTTAGTAATAAAGCCTAACCTTTACCTCTCAATTTAATTCTTGATGATAGAATTAGAGTTATGCAAGTGTGTGTGTATGCAGACATGAGTGTGTCACATGATAAGGAAATTAAAGAAGATAATTGAGTTTATTATATAATTACTTAATTATCTGATTTGTAATGTAATAAAGAAGAGGGATGATGGTTGTTATAACCAAGTCCCACTTTGAACGTAAGGGGTTATTAAGCATTTGAAAAGTGATGTGCTTTTCTTTGGGATATAAGGCCATGCATTTCAATTATGTGTATAAGATACATATGCTCTTGTCTTCTTTATTATTCTTAACCTTTTCAACATTCACACATATATATGTTCATATGGAGAGAATAGGTGAGGCATCTTCTTCATTCTTTTTTGGGAATTCTATGTGAAATCAATTGTGAAGAAGAGTCTCAAGCAGGTTCGTGTTCCATTTCTCTTAAAGAAAGCACACACTATTGGATTTGAGAAAGAGGGAGTAGAATAGATAATTATCATTGCATTCATCATTTTTACAACTTCCCGTATTAATAATCTCATCAATGACTAGAGGTATGCCATATATATAATTTATACATAGTATTCTATAATCTTAATTCTACATAGAGTTTGTTAGTTCATGTATTAGGATTTTACATGAATTTTAATTTGATTGTGCATGCATTCGTACTAATAAATAATAATGGAGGACAAACTAGTAAGATAAATCAAAATACATTACCATCCATATATAAGATCCTCATTGTTTTCATTATAAGTTAATGTCATTCGTACTCGGTATTCCCTACCACTTAAGTGAGTGAAATAAAATATGTAGGTAGAAGTCCTAAAAACATATACACAGAAGAATTGTGACCGAGGCTTCAAAGTTTCATTTGGTGTAAGGACACAATAGAATTGATAGATCTATTAGATAACTATAAGAAATAAAGTCTCACACTAATTGGGTTTGAGTAACTTAATTTAATTCAATCTCTTTTTATTTCTTTGTTTAGTTACTTTAATTATTTTTACTATTTCCATTCATTACAGTAATTATATTGGTGGCTTCAACCGTTACATCTTCCTTTTTAACTAATAATTAATTGGCGGTAGTAATTTTACTATTTATTATTCTTTGATTTTGGATAACCATTATACCATCTTCTCTTTCATTGCTCATTATAGATATCAGTTTATTTTCCTCTATTCATTATCCATTTATGATGAACTTTGGCTTCGTGTCTTTCGTTGATAGTTGATAGTGGAAGTTTGTTTTCTATTCCACTTGGTCTATTTATTTTAGATAAATGTTCGGTTCATCCTCTAGTTTTTAGCAATTGTTTTGCACTTATCTATTCCTTCGCCCTTAAGTGTATGAGTTTGAGAGAAGTTGTGTAAATTCTTCGGAAACGAATGGTTTAGAACAATTATACTATCATAGGGCCTAATTCGTCTTTCAAGGCAGTGAAATACAACAACACAACATTAAATATTCTATAATTTTAAAATTGACAAATTCTTGAATTTTCCGACACAACACATCTTTGTCCTAATTAGATTCTTTATTGTTGTTAAACCTAACAAAATCTTTTTTTTGTGCTTGATTGACCTTAAGCTACAAGCATATTATCATTGCATATACATATTCTTACTTAGAAACTTTCTCCTAACTACCACTCTTATAATTTGCTGCCTCCAAATTACGTACTACAAGTCTTTTCATATCTTTGAGAAGACGGGTGTTGCTGCCCAGTTTGTGCATGCTAGCAAAAGGCAACAGAATAATTTTGGATTTACCGCGTAATTGACGCATCAACATATAGAGACGGAACACATGTATGTATACTTTACAACGCAACAATTTTTTTTAACAAAATTTTTGAAATTACTTATATTTAATTTGGATCATTAGAAAACTAAAAATAAAAGATTTGCATATCTTATACAGTTATATTACTTAGCTGCAAAAATACAAATGCAAAAATTCAAAAATATAAATACACATTTTATAAGCATGCACATCTTTCGTAAGAGAAACGAGTATTTGTTGATAAAAGATGTGTATTCACAACTATAAAATAAGTATCTATAAATAAAAGATGTATACTTATATTAAGCAAAATATGTATTCACAACATTACTATTATAGAATATATGTATTCACAACATTTATATTATATATTATAAAAGATGTGTATAGTTATAAAATTGAAGATGCTTATTATTGACGAAAAGATGTGTATTTTTGACAAAAGATATACGTTCTTGACTAAAAATGTAATATGAGTATTTTTTCAATATAAGATGTGCATTCGTTGGTAAAAGATATATATTTACAACTATAACATGTGTATTTATTAATTACGGATGTATATTTATAACATATATATTCATCCATTATTGTTTTATATATAAAAGATGAGTATATATATTTAGAAGATATATATTTCATTGGATAATATATGTTTTTATTAGATAAGTTGTGGATTTGTATATAATAGTGAATTATCATAAAGATGTAAATTTTGTTCAATAACATGTGTATTATTTATTAAAAAAAAAGTTTAATACATTTATTAAAATATCATCATATTAGTTATATTCTCAAAGAATGTGACTTTTATCATAAAAATATATATTCTTACTTAAATAATATATACATACTAATAAATGATGTGTAAAGTTATATACTTGCTACTTGTAGCAAGATACAAATTACGGTGGTTGTCTATAAGCTGGCTTCCCTGACTCGCACTCGCTTTCACAACGTCTTTCAGATGTCCTAATTGAAGACAAGCCATGATACCGGCATGCAAACATGTGCATAAGAAATCAAAAAGTTCGATATTTGAAACAACAACTCACGAATTATATTTACTTTAGATATTTATGTCTGTATAGGGTTATGTCAATTGTAAGCTGGGTCAGGCTAAGTTTGAGTTTCAGAGTTTTGAGATTATAACCGGTCTCAGATGTCTGTCGGGTCAATTTTTTTTTGAGTTTATAATTTTTGGGTGACGGTAGAATTTGGATAAAATTTGGATTAAGGGCTTGTTTGGTATGGGGATAATAGGCGTGGAAAATTTTTTCCTTTATTTTATATCTTTTATATTAAGTATTTAATAATAATAAATAAATTTTAATAAAATATCCATTTTAGGTTAAATTAATATCTAAAATAGATATTTATTAGAATAAAAATATCTAAATTTAAATAGATTATATAAGATATATAAATATGGGGGTAATTTTTCCACTCCTATTACCTCCATACCAAACGAGCACTAAGTCAGATAAGTTTTTATGTTTATCAGGTTATATTAGGTTTAGATCATGATAGATTTATACTTTCTTGGGTGGATCGGGTTAATTTTTAGATGAATCGAGTAATATTTATTTATTTATTTTGGGTTGGCATTTGATCATATAAATTTTCTTATTATGCTTGAGGAAATCTATGTTTAAGAACTTATTTTAAAAATTACTCTATCAACCTTATATATATATATATATATATATATATATATATATAATCTTTTAAGTTCAAAAAGTTTGTTATCCAAATACCATTAGAGCACCCACAACGAAGAAGCGAAAAAAAATCAATACACTTTTTTTATAGTACTTTGCCTACTTTACAGTACATGTACAGTTAATATTTATAGAAAGTAACTCTATCTTTCAATTGTTTTGTTTCTATAAAATTTGTTGCGTTGGTTTACTTTCCTGCGTCCGGACTTCTTTTTTGATTTTTTACACCGTTGATGTGGCACTTTGCGACGGATCAACGGGTGCAAAAAAAATTTTGCACCTCCGTTGTGGACGACCTTACAAGTTATTCTGCCACAATAAAGTTGTCATTCAAACACATTTAAAATAATCAAATGAATTACTTTTTACATATAAGTAAAAAAGAAAGTGTATAACTAAATTTTTATATAAAGAAAAAAATTATTTACAAAAATTAAAAAATATATGTATATATTTTTATTCTTATTTTTTTTATTATCTATATTTTAAATATTTTTATTTTTAATAAATAGTATAAATATAATTTTAATTTTTTTATTAATTTGTTTAAAAATATACAGATTGATAAGTAACTTTTTTTTTCTTTGATATAAATTGAGTGGTTTGTAAATAAACTAAAAACCCACGTCAAATGATCAGCTAAATGTACATTACAAGGGGAAGGGGGCAGACGGGCAGTTATTTTCTCTGCTCGTGCATAGACTTCATTCATTCGGCTTGCAAGTTGCAACTGCCACTCTGGTGGGGCCGATGATTGCATTTGTATCCCAGCAACGACAAAACAGTTCCATGCTGCTGTTTTTGGCTGTGGATCCATGCTGCCGAAAGACGGTAGACGTGGACCCTGACTGGACACGTCAGTTTTATCTGGTTCGGGCCACACGTCCCGACGCTATCTCTTTCAAGACTCCCACTTGATAAATGATGAGCTTTCTCGGGCAAACTGTGGACACACGTCATCATGTAACTCGAGATTTCTCTGCTGCGTTGTGCATTTTCGGCAATTTATGCACGGGTATGCAGCGTTGCACGGGAACGGGAACGGGAACGGGGCAGGGAGGGAAAATGGGTAAAATATAGAAAATAGAGATAACAAAAAATGTTAAAAAATTTATATATATATTATATATATATTTAAAAATAGATTAAATTTATTAAAATTAATAAAAAAATAAAAAATTTTAAAATTAATTCATATATTAGTTAATTTTAATTATTAATAATTATTTTTTAATAAAAAAATTGATTAAATAATATTTTATAATAAAAATATTAATTAAATAATTTTAATATAAATTTTATTGTGGAAAAGTTTTCGAGATATTTTTGGGACGGAAAACGTTTTCGGGACGGGGGACGGCACCTAACTGCCGTCCCGGTACTTCACTGCCGGTATGCGGTTCTTTGTTTCTGCTCCACCCAACGGCAAGCGAGAAACGTTTAATATATTTAATAATTTACTATTTTTCTATTTTTGATTCACCTTCATTTTAGCATCCATCGTCATGCCTACAACCCAACACTAAAATCTAATACCACATTTATTTGATTTTTGGAGCACGGGCCTAACGAATCTTACTTCTTGCACACAACTTTGTATCTCTCCACTTAGTAGCATCCACGTCCGATGGTTTCTTATCCTCCAAAGTCATGTAAATACCTTATTAAATAATTATATCTACTATAACAATATTTATCGATTATGGCGTTATTTTTTTTTACAATAATCAACATCATTAATAAGGAATAAGTCATATTTACTAAAGTAACTATCTTGTATTTACTAATAGTAATTATCTGTTTACCTATTCTTTGGAAGAATCTCTAATGATGAGGAGAATCTCTAGGAGATTCAACACTTATCTCTTACGAAGGTTTTCTCTCTGAATTGCAAAGTGTACTACTATATATATCCCTGTTAAATTAATAATAATAAGTGGATTGTTTCTCTTTTATGGTATCAAAGCTATCTAGGCTAGCAACATGTACTCGATCCTATGGCCCTCATAAATACCTCTTACACCAACAATTTACTCGTTGCACCTCAATTCTCTGTAACACTTACCAACTTACAGCTCCCAGCAATATCTATCAAACTAGATCGAACCAACTCTATTTGTGGAGAGGAAACATTCTCTCAGCACTTGAGGTCTTCATCCTTAACTCGTTTGTTCTTACCAACCATATCCCGCCATCAACCATCACGTCTAGTGATGAAAATGCTCAACCACAACCAACCCGACCTATTCAACCTAGAACAAAAATAGACAAGATTGTCCTCTTGTGGCTTAAAACCACTATCTCTTATCGCTTTCTGGGTTACGTGGCTCTATCATCCACCTCCTATGAAGCATGGAGCACAATTGATCATATGTTTCAAGCCCAAATCCTTGCACATATGATGTAGTTGAAATTCCAACTTCAGATTACAACAAAAGGTAATCTCAGTGTTCTCAAATATATTGAGAAAAAGAGATCTATTGTTGATTCCCTAGCAGAATGCTTAAATGTCATTCCAGAAGAGGATCTCATAGTCTATATTCTCTTTGGCTTGAACTCCTCTTATAGTGCATTCAAAACACCCTTTAGCATGCACTCAGGTCCAACCACTATTGATGATCTCACTGGTCTCTTGCTACAAGAAGAAGAGAGACTAGAAGAGGAACATCGTACTCTTTCTCAGCACAATTCTCCTATTGTAAATCTAGCGCACACCAATTTAAGAAACAATCATCCACATACCTTTTCACAATCATCTTCTCGCCCAAATGGCCAACCCAACTCCACTAACAATAGCTGTCACAACTCCTACATAAATCATAGAAGAAAGGTTCAGTTCCAGATCTACAATAAATCCGGTCATGAAGCCCTCAACTGCTACAATCGCCTCAAAGAAGATGATTTTCCTCCAAATCGCCAGCCACAAAAATCAACCAATATTGTTTCGCCTTCCTCCATTGTTGATCCCCAATGGTATATGGACTCTAGTGCTACAAATCATGTCACTGCAGATCTTGATAATCTATCCATCTAGACACCCTATCATGGGAATGACAAGCTTGTTGTAGGTAATGGCACAGCCCTTCCTATCTCCTATGCTGGTCATCACTCCATTCCTATGTCCTCCTCTTCTCTTCATTTACATAATATCCTCTGTGTTCCTACTATTACAAAAAATCTATTAAGTATATCTAAGCTAACCCATGATAATAACATTTTCATGGAATTTCATCCCACTAAGTGTTTTGTTAAGAATATGCAAGGTAAAATCCTACTCCAAGGGACGGTTTATGATGGTCTCTATCATCTTCATCTCATCTATTCTTTCCACTCCACATCTACCTCTCCACCTTGTGTGTTTCTTGGTGAAAAAAAATCTCTTCATGGTTGGCACAAAAGCCTAGCGCATCCTAATGCTTCTATTCTTAGGTCTCTAATTTCTAAATTTAAGCTTCCCTTATCAAGTAATTCATTTCCCCATGTTTGCACGCCTTTCCAATTAAGAAAGAGCCATCGCCTCCCTTTTCCTAACACCCACTCCTCGTGTACCTCCCCCTTTGATTTAGTTTATTTTGATGTATGGGGTCCAGCTCTAATTACCTCTCTTAACGGATGTCGGTATTTTGTCATTTTTGTTGATGACTTCACCAAATACGTGTGGATTTATTTCATGACTCACAAGTCTCAAGTTTTTTAAGTTTTTCAATCTTTTCACAAAATGGTTCAAGTCCAATTCAACAGTAAAATCAAATCCCTTCAAACTGACTGGGGAGGTGAATACCACAATGTTTCTACCTTTCTCCACACTCTTGGTATTGTTCGTATATCTTACCCTCACACCCATGCTCAAAATAGAGCAGTTGAACGTCGACACTGCATCAATGTTGAAAAAGGCCTAACACCGCATGCCCAACCATCCCTTCCACTTAGCTTCTGGGAATTTTGCTTCCACACTGCTGTGTATTTTTCCAACCGCAACATCACACCTCTCTTATCTCTTAAATCTCTGTATGAATGCTTATATAATAAACCACATGATTACAACTTTTTAAAATCCTTTGGGTGTCTTTGTTTTCCATTCTTATGCCCATATAATAATCACAAACTGTAATTTCGGTCTCTCCCTTACATTTTCCTGGGTTGCAACTCCAAACACAAGGGATACATATGCTATCATCTTCCCACATCTAGAACGTATATTGCTCGTCATGTTGTCTTCAATGAACATGTTTTCCCCTACAACCTTCACTCTCAACAACTTCAGGTATCCCCTCCTCAATCCTCGTCTACCTTTTCTCTTCCATTATCCACCTCATTTACACTTTCCAATTCTGACTTTACTCCCAACACACTGCCTACTGCTCCCACTCAACATGTTGATACCACAGTCAAAGACAAATGCCGTGACACAATCCCGCCTTCCTCCCCTCATCACTCATCTCCTTCTCCTATTATCAACTCCCCTCTTTCCCTTATCTCCTCTACACCACCCCTTCTTCTTCTCCTTTTGAGAGCTGTCATGATATTCCTACCTCCATTGAGCCACCACCAATATATCTTCGCCCCTCCAACACTTCCACACATCATATGCAAACTCGAGCTCGCACGCACTCTCTTAAACCCAAATCTCTCCTTACTAGTCCTCATTGTGTTCCTTCCCCTCTCATCCCATACCAAACCACACACTTTTCTCCAAGCCTCCAAGAGCTCTGCATGGAAACAAGCCATGAAAGCCGAGTATTCCACTCTTCAAAATAATCATACCAAGACCCTGGTTCCTCTCCCCTCCAACACCAACATTGTTGGCTGCAAATGGGTCTATTGGGTTAAAAGAAAAGCGAATGGCTCCCTTGATTGTTTCAAAGCTAGACTAGTTGTCAAAGGCTTCCATCGATAAGAGGGTGTAGATTATTTTGATACCTTTAGCCTGGTGGTTCCACTACCATTCGAATTGTTTTATCCCTCACCATTGCATATAATTGGGTTCTTCACCAAGTTGATATAAAAAATTTCTTTCTTAATGGCAATGTATGTGAGGTTGTTTATATGGAGCAGTCTCGAGGCTTTGTCGACCCTACCAAACCTCATCATGTTTGCAAACTTTGTAAAGCCTTGTATGGTCTCAAGTAGGCCCCGCGTGGCTGGTTCACTATACTCAAGAATTTTCTCCTATATCATGGTTCAGGTCTTGTAAGTCCGATTGCTCCTTATTTATAAAACGTACAACGTCTTCCATTTGTTGTGTGCTTGTTTACATTGATGACCTGATCATTACCAGCAGCAATCTAGCCTTCATTCATTAGTTTATCTAGGCCTTGAATCGTTGCAAATTGTATTGATATATATATCTCTATTAAATTAATAATAAAAAGTGAGTTTTTTCTCCTTTAATAGTTAATAAAGAGACAATTTGATCGAAGAAGGGGATGAGTCAACAGTGACAATGGAATCATTTAGTCTCGTAATATTTAAAATTAATTTTGAAAAAAAAAGATATATTGACAATGGTATTGTTGTAGTATCCTAAAAATATTTCTCTCCTAAATTTCATAGCAATATATATATATATATATATATATATATATAGCAGAGAATAGTCATTATTGTATGGGAGAGACATTGTTGTAAGGGCTAGCAGGATTTTTTTCCCATCCTAAAAATTATTGTCGGAAAAATTTTGGTTAGGATATATTACAGCGACTAGTTAATGTTATAATGCATAGTGCTTCTGCAATATAGACCACCAAAATGACGTCGTTCGTATAAATAGGATATGATCTAATACAGTGACTCCGTCTTCGCAGTAGAGGGAGATGAGTCTTTGCATTAGAGGTGAGTTATATAAATTAAACAAACCTACATGTCGTCGTCTTGTTTGTCTTGCAAGCCTTCAACTCCTGCTTCTCTTTCGACCTTTTGGTAAGTTCTTTCTTTAATTCTTATTTTCGTAATTTTTTTATCCGAATCTTATGTGTTATTGTTAGTTTTTACTTTTAATTTATTTTTATGTGTGTTTAATGGGTTTCCATGGAAGCCACCACCACTACAGCCTTACATCGCCTCATCATCCTCCTCCTTATCTTAGTTTGATCTTTGTTTTTTAATATTTATATTAGTTTATTTTGTTTTAATTATTAATTTATTAAAGCTAACAATTTTTTTGCTTAATTTTTGGTTTAATTGTATGTCATCTTAGAAGTTTATGTCGTTGCCATAACTTGCCGCCGATGCCTTCTACTTATGTTGTATGTTTTTTTTAATATATATATATATATATGTTATGGTTAAATATGTGATTATTTAAAAAAAATTGTTGTAATATGTGATTATTATTAAATATTATATGGATGTTGGTGGTAGTAATTATATGTTGATGTATTGGATGTGTGTGTGTGTGTGTATCTTTCAATTACCACCGCACACACACTATGATTAATATATATGCTGAAAATTGAGATGCATATATTTTGATTTATAAATTATTATTAGACTTAGATAATGTATTATTATTAAAAGAGTGGAATAATGAGAATTAGTGAAATATTATTGGAATTTAAAATTTTATGATTAAATAATTAGATATTACCCTAATTTTATAGATGGTTTCTCCTTTTGTAGGTGATAAGATGCCTCTCTCATTTAAAGCATGTATTCGAACCTACCTTTTTACATCTCCTAACACAAATATTAGGTATCACGTGAGATGGATACATGATAAAATAATCCACATGATAGAGAAGAGTTTGTATGCAGGATCATATAATTTTAAGTCGTATTATATTTTATATACCTTGTCACAGATTTAACCATGGTTTATGGGTGAGAACTAGATATATAGATGAGTTTGGCCATAGTAATTTTCTACACTCCAGGTTTATTGAGGGTGGAAATTTTATTGGATAATCATATAGTAAGGGAGTTAATAGTGATTGATGAAAACTAAAGATCTTGGCATGGGATACCATTGAGTATATATCCTAAGTACCTAGATCAAGGCTAAGAGTGTATTGAAGATGTGAGAGAAAAAATGCTTCCACGAGAAGTATGGACTTAGCAAGTGATCGATCACATCCGAGGTGGAACTAGGGTTTGATTTTAGTGACACATTTTAGGTTATAGTAACTCTATTTCAATATGTATCAATCTAATTTTATGTATTAAGGTTCAAAATATAGCTAGTATATTAATCCATGCTTCGTCTTGTTAAGCTATAAAAATAATAAGTTATTTATTGGTTAATAAGCTAATGAAATAATTTTATAAAATTGAATCGTCTTGTAATTGTTTTCATAGATATACAATGTCAATTGATAAGAGCTAGACGAGATTGCATAATCAAAAATCTAATGAGTTTTGAGATGGTCTTTAAATATTTATAGAATTGTAAAAAAGATAACTTACGATAAGATGGATTGACGCATTGTCCTTGTAAGAGGTGTGTTAATTTTGGATGGGATATAATGTGATTTGGGTTCATGGACGAATATGATACATGGAAATTTCATATGAATTTGAAAGAGAATGTGTGGAGGAAGAGATAGGAGTTGAGATGGCATATGTATTGGGTGGTTTATTAGGTGGTGATCCACATATTGAGGATAGTGAAAGAGTCGAGCGTATTAGTAATGACGTGAATGCTAATGAGGTAATAGGTGATGACTTACATACATCGAGGCGTTATTTCAAGAGATCGAGACGGAGTTATATCTAGGATGTAAAAAAAATTCCTTAAATTTTTTTTTTATAAAGTTGATGTATCACAAGGTGTTGATTAAATAGGGTAATAAGTCTTTTGATGCACTTTTGAAATTATTGAAAGAATCACTTCTAGATGGTAATAAACTTCAAGGATCGCATTACTATGTTAAGAAGTTGATGGGTAACTTAGGATTGGACTATGAGATGATCCATGCATGCAAGTATGACTATGCCTTTTACAGAAAAGAGAATGCCGATATAACTAATTGTCTGGTATGTGATACTTCTCGATGGGTGTACGAGGCCAAAAAGGGAAAGAATGTACCATAAAAGGTTTTGTGGTATTTTTCCTTAACACCGAGATTGAAAAGATCATACACTTGTAGATAAATCGCTCAAGACATGAGATGACACTTGAATGTGCGCTCTAGAGAACCGAATGACCCAAACCCGAGTTTGCTTAATCCGAACGAAATGACCCGTCAAATTGCATGAAATGACCCGAATGAGTCGAGCCCACCTCGTCATGTGTAACCAAAAAATGATCCAATGCCAAACCGACCCTACCAGTCAAGTTAACCCGAAATGACCCGAACTTGAGTTTGCTTAATCCGAACTCGACCCAACCTACCAAATTAACCTGAAATGACTTGGAACTACAACGACCCAATCACACCCAAACAAGGCAATGACCCGAAACAACCCGAACCCAACATAACCCGACCCAAGAACAACTCAGCCCGTTATGACCCGACCCAAACCCAACCCACCCGAATCAATTTCCACCTCTAGTGATTATATGTAGAATCATGTGCAGCTTTAATTTTTTGTATATAGAGTGTAAATATGAATGAAGAAGAATTTTGTATAATGCTTTGCATGCATAGTATATAATGAAAGTATATAATCAGTTGTTTTGGTTGCTTGCCATTTTGGATGAAGTAAATACTTATGATGTTGGTGAAAGTATCATGGAAACATATGCGGTTTTTTGCAAAAAAAAAAAAGTGTTAGGATGACGATCAAAGTATTTTATAAAAAAAGGAATACACAACGGTTGGGATGTAGAAATGTATTGTATTCTCTATCTCGCTAATTGGGGAAAAGTTACAGGTATCTGCGGGTTTTATGTATAAACATTATATATTTTCCCTCTCAACGGTCTAACTTGGAGTTGTTTAGAGTATACACAGTAGGTTTGATTTATAGCCATTGTATATATTTAATATACATGGTTGTGTTTTTAATTTAACCGCTGTATAAAATATGGTACCAATAATTTTCGAGCTAAATTTAAATAATTATACGGCAGTTTTTAGTACCTCCATATATACTATATATAACGATTGATTAGGCGGAGGCTATAAACCGCTGCATATACCACTTTTTTAACCACCATGTATGAGTTTTTCTGTAGCCATGTCAATTAAAGGTTTTTCTACTCTATTTGTCCTAACCCCTGGTGTTTTTGGTATATCTTAGTTAGTAGTTTTTAGAAAATCGAAGTTAGTTTTTTATTTTAGATATAATTAATTCATAAAATGAATTTTTATTTTAAATATAAATTAATAATAATAATAATAATAATAATAATAATAATAATGACAAAATATAGTAATGAGTCTTAGTCGTGTAGTATTTTTCATTTTATATAATAATAATAAAAATAATAATAAACATAATTTTCGGCATATGACGTGGTGATATTGAGTCAACTATACTTCTGGAGTTAGCTCTTGTCTTTGGGGGTAGTGGGAGTCGATAAAAGTTGATCTAATCTATCTCATCTGACCCCTACAAATCCTGATCGGATATAATTAAAAATTCACAAAATTTATTAATTAATCTAATCCAATATGATTAGACACTAACTCAAATATAGGTGACCCAATATGATCCAAACCCAATCTATAACTCATCATCAACTAAACATGCTATCAACCAGACCCGCCATCAACCCGACCCTATTGGACAAAATAAAATTTGATATTAACTGGTAATGATAATAAAAAATTACACATGTCTTGTTATTTATTTAGAGCTTTTAAAAATATATTGTTATATAAATTTTACTTATTTTTCTTACTTTTATTGTGTACACACTTTTTCACCAACTATATTATAATTTTATTAAAAATAATTGTGTCAAAACACAACATTAAAAATTCATAATAATAAACTGTAACACCCCCAAATTTCACTCCTGAAAAAAAAAATTTAAAGATTAAAGCGGAAGCTAGGAGCGAATTTGGGAAATGTTACCGCCACATCTAACACAAGATAAATGTCAACCATCTATCTCATGTTAGATGCAAGGCTAAAACCTGTCAAACAATTAAATCTAAATTTCAAATCCCATTAAACAATTAAATCCGAATAGTAAACACTTATCAGAATACGAGAAATTTAAAGTCAATTACAAAACCCTTAGAAATCTGAAAACAATACTTGCAACTTCCAAAGGTGAATACAATTAAACCAAATAAATCTCGAAGGATAAATATCCGGATCGCCTACTCACTCAGGTCAAGCCTTCCACCCCAAAACAGTATCCGATCATAACCTGCACAAGAGGTCTGCTCCCCACCATCGGTGGATCATCACAGGACCCATTCAACTAGTGTAGTATCAGTACGGGTCCAATACTGAGTAAGTCTCGCTACCCTACCTTATAGGAGAGATATCATCAAGTGCATATTGAATCCTGTTGCATTACGTTGATACAATAGTATGCCTACTCAAACCCACATCACAAGTCCTACCATACACATATAATAACATGCGAAATATATGTATATCTTAAACCGATAAAAGATTCAGATAAACCAACCAAGCATTTATGGATAATGTTAAACCAACCAACCAGACATTTTTGGACAACGCCAAACCAAACCAAGCCGAATCAGGCATTTATCAAACGGGCATTTATGGGAAATGCCGAACCAAACCAATTAGGCATTTAGCCTCGCGGACATTACTTAGGGACATGTCCAGCCCCGAGCATTACTTAGGGACATGCTCAGCCCCGGACATTACTTAGGGACATGTCCAGCCCCGAGCATTACTTAGGGACATGCTCAGCCCCGATCGAGTAGACTCGTTCTTTAGATCTCTGGTAAATATAGTCGATTCACATCATAGTCTTTATCAATTCATGTGAGTGCGGGAACCCCACTATTATAGCCGGTGGAACGGTCGCGAGGGCCATGCCCTGCCACTATTATAGCCGGTGGAACGGTCGCGAGGGTAATATACCCTGCCACTATTATTTGCCGGTGGACCGGTCTGGCCCCGACTCACAAGGTATTCCACTGTAAATATTAGTATCTTTCCATGTCTTATCACTTTTACGTTTGGTTTGTTGAGCACGAAATCCCCCACTATTATAGCCGGTGGAACGGTCGCGAGGGTAAGATACCCTGCCACTATTATAGCCGGTGGAACGGTCTGGGTTCGGCTCAACATCTTTCGCTGTAAGTCGTTAGTGTCTTAATGTATCTTATTCGAGGACATATCTTTGGCATGCATGGCCAGAGTTCTCAACACATCACATCAAAACTGACGACATACTCGTACTATCACATGTGAATAAAAACATAAGTACACGTCTTGTTTCCAAGCCACATTACCCACGAAACAAGTAAGATAACGACATTTAGAGTACAACACAGCATTCATATAAGGCATCCACAACACATAGGACACAGGTCACACATCCAATCTTATCTATATCCTCACTCGGTTTAGGTCACCGAGCTGTCTCCTACACTTATATTAAGCCACTAACACCCTTTGTATTTAACATACTTCTCGCATCGGACACCCAAATCATGACCCTCAACTCAACTCCCCCACATACTTCACTCTTCCTCATAAATTCTTATTATTTTCCTTTTTCTTTCCACCTCCTCAAATTAGGGTTTCCATCCCAAACCCTAGTCGGTCCCTATGTACCCTTATTTTATCCCACGTACTATTTTTCACCTCGAGCCTCCAAACTCCCAAACAAACTTTCTATTACCTTCCCTACGCCCCAAAGTAACTTTCCATACGTAAGGTTCGCCCCCATGCGGACCTTAACCACCCCATGCAAACCTTAACACTTCCACCCTGCCAACTCTATCATTCCCATGCAAACCCTAGTGTTCCCCAAGCAACTTTACTTTCTTCCACCCTCCTATTTATTTAATTCCCCCTTTTCCCATCCATTCATTAATCATAAATTGCCTAGGTCATTCTTACCTGCGTTAGCCGACGTACTTCCCTTTGGTTATTCTATTCGCTTATTTTTCCCTTTCCAAGCCCCCACTCCACAACTCCTCATCAAAAAATTCTAGCATGCATGTCACATCACACCACACCATCCTTGCACCATACCATACTAGTACATATAAACAAGAGTACGGGAACGTACCTTGGTTCCAAGCTGCGCTACATGAATACACAGATAACATACAGACTAAAACACACAACCGCATAAGGCATACAAGGCAGGTAAAACATACAATACACACAGATGGCCTTAGCCTCGTCCTTACTAAACAACCACAAGTAGAGGTAAGTAGAGACTTACCTGGATCCGAAGCTAGCTAAGCGAGATAAGAGGGAGAGAGATCACTAGCTCGTGGATCCACGAGAAAGCTTTCCAAACAAAACTCAACAAATCAGTGCACGGGAAGGCCGGAAAAGCTTCGTCGGGGCTCGGGGGTGGCTCGTCGGTGATCGCCCGAGCTCGCCGGTGACCGGACGGTAGCGCGAGCTGTGCGGCTCGTTGCTGCTGCACTCTGCCGTCGCTGCTGCTCCTGCGCGCTGCTGGGCGTGGCTGCTGTGCGTGGTTGCTGTGCGCGGCTGCTCGCGGTTGTTGCGGCGGTGGTCGACGGGTGCTAGCGAGGTTGGCCAGGGCGGAGGAGCTGAGGAGAAAGTGGTGGCTGGCTAGGGTTGCGAGACAGGGCAAGGCGCAGGGGGTCGGGGAGAAAGGGAGCCGGGAAAGGGTAGAGAGAAAGAAAAAGAAGAGGGGGGTTGGGGGTTTCAGTCGGGCACCGTTTTTTTTTATTTTTTATTTTTTTTATTTTTTTTATTTTACGAAAACAAGTATCAAATAAAATATTAAAAACTTAAAAATTAATATTGGGAGATTTTATCTAAAATTTATTAAATAAAAATTATTTCGGAACGATCCGAACACTTAAAATAAATAAAAGAACCATATACAGAATTTCAGAAACATTTTCGAAAGAATTAACCAACGAACATAAAAATTTATATTATTTACGAAAACACATTATAAGACCCCGAAAAATTATTTAAAAACATATACTAAAATATTTAAGTCAAATTCGAATAAACCAAGACTAATTTAAATAATTTCCGAAATCGGTTTTCCGTAAACCAAAAAGCATAAAACGAAAGAGAATTAATTCCAGGAAGAATTTCATAAATAAACTCCGAAAATCTTTTTAATTTAAAACTTTCCAAAAATATTAACGATTATCGAAAACATATAAATTTAAAGTCGGAAATATTTTCTACGGACAAAATTATTAAAATAAATTTAACTATTTAAATAGAAATTCTATAATTTAAATAATATATTTCGTCAACGAAATATAACTTCAAAACAAAGTCGTAATCACATGACGAAGATATAATCGAAAACGAATTAAAATATTAAAAACCAAAATACGAGAAAGAACGGGAATATATATTTTTAGCCGAAGATCGAAATCATAAGAATACAATAAAATCATTGTCGTGAACGAATTTGTCTAGAATGATTCGCAACGACAATGATTAATTACATTCAATTATGAATTCGAAATCATCGATAAATCCGTAAAACGAATCGAAATTAAAATAATTAATTATTTACATCCAATTACGCTAATAAAATCATTAAACTTAATAATTCTGGATTTTAAAAATACGGGGTATTACATAAACAAATAATAATTAATAACACATTATTAATTAAATGCTTGCATAAAATCAAAATTAATGCTCATTCAATAGATTAAGTTAGATTAATTTTAGTAGTCAATATCCGATTTGACCCAAATCCAAAGTAATTTGACCCAGGAATAGATCGACTGGAACCCTATATGACCAATTAAAAATTTAAAAGATCTTATTTGTCAAGTTAACTCAAATATGACTTGTCAAATTAAGTTGAATATGATATCACCTTAATATGAGGTAGCTCGGCCAAAACCAACCTGGCTAGATAAATTAATCTAATACAAGCTGAGTTTATAACAACCTAAACCCGAAGTCAACCCAACCTAAATAATGAGGTGACCCCAAATGACCTGAGTCAACTCACAATCTACCTATAAAAAAATGACCTGTAAAAACGTGACCCAAGAACTACCGACCCACTATAAACCAATCCGTTTGATACGAATTCCGCCTATTGGCATAGCCTTGAGTAAGTGGTTTTGTCTTTCACATGTTTTTCCTAGCCTTTGCTTGAGACTATATAATAATAGTTTTTAGCTAGCCACCATTTCAATAAAATTTTCATCTTTCTATCAAAATAATAATAATAATAATAACAATAATAATAGTATTAATAATAAGAAGAAGAAAAAATACATGATATAACTTTGAGTTTAGATAAAAATATATGATATAACCATGAGTTTTAAAAAACAAACGATATAATTCTAAGTTTTGGAGGTTACATATTAGATAACCTTTCATAAATAGTAACCCATCATAATTAAAAAATAATAATAACGAATTTACCATCACCAATATTATTTACTCTTCCCTCCATTTTCTCACCTCTTTTCCATATTCTTTTTATTCTTATTTTTTATCAATTAGTTATTGTTGACTTTATTATTATAATATTTTATTGTTTATACTTTCATTTATTTTCTTTTCATTTATTTTTTTATTAAACATAAAATAAAAAGATGTTAAGAATAAAAAATAATCATTTAAAAAATAAATTAGAACTTCACCCAAATATATATATGTGTATAATTAAAAATAAAATTTCACCTAAAAAAGTTTATGCATTAAGATAAGTAAATAAAAATCCTAATTTTCTTCCCTATTCTCGATTGTCGCCGCCACCACCACTCTGACATTAGTTTTCCACTGTCACTATCTTCAACTACAACTTCACCTACCACCATCTCAATGACCACTTATGCCTAAACCATCCATCATCGTCATGTTACTCTCGCCACTATCAATCCACAACCGAACCCCTACAAAGGTCAAGCTTTAGCAAATTCAAGCAAATCAAAGTTGTGGAACTACCATTCTCGTTTGTAATGGAAGTCGTCACTAACCACAACAAAACTCAAGCGAATCAAATTTAACCCACCACAACATAATCAAAGCCATGGACATAGAAGCATAACTATTTGAAATCGATTTATAGGTTAAAATCCGACTTACAAATGTGATATCAAACTCTTGTGTTTGTATATATCTAAACATTAATGAAAATCAGTCCTTATCCTTCAAATTTGTGTTTAATTCAAATTTATGAGTCCATCCAAAATGGAAAAATTGAACCTCAACCTTGAAATCTAAAAGTCCCTCTAAAATCGATCTCACAATAGTGAAAACTTATATTGCTTGCTCATGTCTACTAGTGGTGGTGAACAAAGATGCATTACAATGGCAATGATGATTCAATGGGCTCGGGGTTGTGGTGGAGAGCTTATGACGTGAAGGATAGACAAGAAAAGAATGACAAAAGAGATATGGAGGAGGAAGAATGACCAATTAAAAGTTAATATTGTCATCAGGGTCTACTAAATTAGATTAGATCATGTCCACCGATTCTTTCTAGGCTTTAAACTCATTTTTTATTTTCTTACAAAGTGTTGGAGTTTTTTTAAATATATTTTTCAAATATTACTAGGTTCCTTGATTTATCAAATAATTTATAAATTCTAAGAATTTATTCTGTGTATGTTATCTTTATATTTTTAGTGATATATTTAAATGTATGTCTTCTCTTATTTCTATTTTTAATTTTTAATAGATTATTTTTTTAATCTTAACTTTTTATATTTTAAATTTTTTTGTTCAAGAAATAAATAAATTAAAAGAAAAGAAAATAAATGAAAGTATAAAAAAGAGAGAAAAATAATATTAAAGTCAATAATTACTAATTGATGAAGAAGTAAAAAGGAAAATGGGTGAGAAAATGAAGGGAATGGTATGTAATATTGGTGAGGGAAAACTTGTTTTTTTTTTTTGTAATTATAATAAGTTACTGTTTATGGACAGTAATTTATAAGTTATCTTAAAAATTATGGATTATATTATTTATTTTTAAAAACTTAAAGTTATATCATATATTTTATCTAAATTTACTTTTTCTTCTTTTAGTAATAATAATAATAACAACTACAATATATGGTGTGGGTATCATAGTAGGGTGGTGGGAGTAAAATGAGAATGACAACAACAGCAGTAGTAACATGTGGAAGCAATGGTAACTATCCAAAAAAAAAATGTAGTAGCAACAATGGTAGAAATAAAAGCAAATTACCAATAATAATAAGTGAATAAATAAAAGGCGGTTTTACTTTGACGGTTACATATGACGCCTCACACGCCGGGAAGCTTAGTCAAAATCAAAGGATCCCACCACTAATGGTTGTTCTATTAAAGGTGCTATCCTATTCATTTAAGGATCAAAACCCGATGAGATTGCATTACTTGATGTTCCTATAAAGAAAGTGAGTAGAGCTCGACTCTAAAGACGTGCCTTGGTGAGCAGCGTGCAATGAATAACCGGCGATTCTTAGCCCTACCGCATGGCCTCTGCCGACGACGGCATCATTTGGATCTCAAATCTTTAATCGTTCGATGGTGCCGACTTATTTGATTGCTTTATTTTGGGTATCTTTGCACATTGTTGTACACTTATGGTTTTAGTATTTGGTAAATAAAAAAGTTGTGTAACTAATTAATTTGAATTAAAGGAAAGGGATTCTTGGCCTATCAAATGAATTAAAGAGATGATGTGAATAATGTTTATATTAATTGATGATGTCGTATGATCTTTAATCATGTGCACCCAAAACGTCCTTTCGCCCCACTCCATTCCCTCCTTAACGCGCCCTTCCTTCCATGGAGCCGATTTTATAACTCACTACATGATGTTACATTACCATAATATATGTCAAATAGTATTTACCAAAAAAAAAAAAACTTTTGAAGGAATTTCGACAGTTGAATGTATGTTCTACAATCCCCCCCCCCCCCCCGGTAAAGGCGTTAAGGGAGTCGCCCTCCGAGTTCTGTAATTTCTTTTGGTTTGCCGGCTGCGTGTATACATGGTTTGATCGCAATATCATCAACCCAGTAGGGGAAATAATTTCGTAGTTCCTAATCTTATCTAAAACAGGCATCAACGCATATATTATTCAGGTTGTGTAATTCCATGCTTTTATCAAATGTAGCTTTATTTCGTTGCTCCAAGCTGACCGCTATAATGTTAATAATAATAATAATAAAGCACTACAGACTTTCTTACAGAGACCACTTTTACTAGCACCTATCCGGAAACTGTAGGCTTTCTTAATTGAAGAAGTTTATTTCGGCACCAGATAACTAAATATATACGAGAAGAGTACAAAAAATGTGCGATGTATTCAGACACACGTGAAGTATATGTATATATATACTTTCCTTCTTACACGCTTAATATCCAAAGCTCCGATTAAGTCTAAATGTTATCGGAAGGATCCTAATCCTATACTGAGGCACACAACGCCCTCAAGAACATTACTGTATTTCTAACGTCTCGAATTTAAGACCTCTTGATTTATAAGCTAGAACAATCCCTACCGCCGATCATAATAAATTGTTGGAGTCAAGCTTAGTGCACATTGGCCATCATAGGATCGAGCTATAATGGCGGACCGTAAACAAAATGTCGAAATAGAGTTTGTAATATTAAATAAATTCATTTGTCACGAAATTATATCTAGTATTAGTTACTAATCATTAGTTTGCCTTCAAAAGTATGTAATTAGTTTTAGTCAATAATTCTTTAAATTAGATGAGAAATTTTAATTAGTATTTAATATTACTAATTAAGTTAACTAAACATATGTAATGATCCATGACTAAGGTTGGTCTTCACACAAATTTGGGCCGAGGAAAACAAGTGTACGCGACGCTAACACCCTATTCTCCTCGACTTATTTTTACAACTCATAAGATCAGATCAACACTAATACGTTTGAATAAGATTATATGAGATCAACGCAATAATAATAATGATAATAATAATAATAATATTGGTTATTAATGATAATAAATGGTTAATTTTTTTAAGCTCTAATAATGGTTAAGTTTCATGGACAATCTATCTGAGTATCATCGAATAAAGGTTATGAGCCAATTACAATAAAACCACTTTTATTATAGATGATGGGTTGTATTCCTACAATATCATATCATTTGGGCTCAAAGATGTTGAGGTGGCATTCCAAAGACCGGTCAACAACACACTCCTTGAGTTTTTCTAAGTCTTCTAATCATTTTTAAAACAATAAACATAAATTATGACAAATTATTCATGCTTTAGTTGACGTTCATTTGCATTTTAAACTTTGAAATGACTCTTTATAAAACTTAAGGGATTACTATATTTTAATATTTTTAGGTATACATGAATTAAAAATATTTTTCTTTTATTTGTATTATTTTTAAATTAATTTATCATTTTATAACATATTAAGCTATTAAAACCTATCTTTCTATACCTAAATATTATCTATTCTTTTGAGATTCAATCCAAGCCATCCAATCTTGATAATATTAGATCATGGCCATAAAATTTAAGCCAAAATGGGACATCCATTTCCCTCCCACATCCACAATTCATATATCATGAATCAAATTATTCCTTCATCATTTTTCATTAGCATTACATCCACATGGCGTTCCTAAGCTTCCTCATCATTTATTTCCTTCACCTACACGCATCTCCCTTATATTCCCCTCCATGTGCATGTGTGCATCCCCGTGTGACATCTTGTTTACTTTCAAAATATCTTCCAAAGACTTAAGCCTTTATTCTTTGTTTTCCTTAACAATTAAGTCTCCAACCTTAGCAACCACTCGTCATCTTCATCGTTATTATTCTCCCACTTGGTTGATCTATCTTTATATTCTTTCTCCTCCCTCATTTTTTAGCTTCCATTGTCATTTCCCTCCATTTGCAAAACTTTATTTACCTTCTAAAATTCAAGATAAGGATTACTATTTTCTCCTCTCCAATCCTTTCTCCTTTTATTTGATTTTAAGGGATTTATTTTTTTTCCTCTTTTTTCACTAGGTTGAAAAAAGTGATTAGTGGATTTATGCTTGGTTCTTAATATATCCTTTTGCTAATTGGGAGCTTAGGCTTTATTTAAGATCTTATTACTCTCCTTGAACATGTTTGCTTCTCTTTGTTTTTGTTCTTTAATGTTGGCGACAAATTTGGCTTTGATTTCATGCTTGAGTTGGTTTTTTATTGATTTTGATCATTCCATGTCATCAATTGGTATTTTTAAAAGAAATTCTATATATAGCATTATATATTTCAAATGAGTATATCATGACTGGTATGCAATTAAATTTTATAAAGCTTTAGACATTTTAATGGAGGGTTTTGTGGTGGATTTAAGCTCCACACCATTTCATGTGATTCTTGGTCTTTTACTTAAATCAAATTATACCATGACAATCCTTATTTTTAGAGTAAATTTAGTATATAACATTTTTTGAGTTATATTTGCTTAACATGTTTTATAAGTGATTTAAGTTTATGATGTTTTACGCATTTATTCAAAGTGTTCTTCACTAATTATCAAATGTAGGGATAAAATGATATTAATCATATTTAATAGATAATTAAGGATAAAAGGGTAATTTTACCATTAAAGGCCTTAAGTATGTAATTAGAGGTCAATGATTGACTATTGACTTTGAATTTGACCACTAATAATTGATTTTGGCTGTTGACTTTGATCATAAATAGTAATTTTTTTTGAAAATGGTACCTAGCTTTGAGTTATAGCCTTTTTACTTAATATATATGATGAAGATGTCTATATACTTTTATGAGGTTTATGATATCATAATGTATGAAACATCAATTGGGTGATTTATTATAAAACTGGAAGTTTGGTGTAAGTCTAAAACACTTATGTGAAAGTTTGTTGTTATATATAAACACCCATGTTATGTTATTTTTAGTGGTATCTACAAACACTTGCTATGTGCATCATATGATTTATATAATATATATACTTGTGTTATATTTGGTGTTATTACTTAAACACTAATCATCTAAGAGCATGGATGCCTAGTATATGGACATTACGTTTTGTGTTATCACCTAAACAGTAACCAACGATTATGGAAGAGCATGCTTGCTTAATCTTTAGACACTGTGTTTGGTGTCATCACCGAAACATCAATTATGGATGGCTTGTATATCTTTGTTTTTTTTGTTGTTATCACTTTAAATAGGCATTTTTTTTAATAATTGAAATTTTGTGGTCACATAATGAGTTGGCAATAATATAAGTTATTTTTACTTGAGATGTATGAGTTGCCTTATAGGTAATTATATGCTTACATGCTTACGCATAATTTTCACACCATGATATCTCATGATCCTTATCATACCATGCTTCATTTGTTGCCACATTTGCCCAACATATTTGTTATCATTTGATGCTATCATGTTATTCCAAGTTGTTATGACAGCATTTTTCTATGTGAACCATGATTAAGTGTTCATAATAGGTAGATCTTACTCATTACGTTATTATACTGATGCTATATTTTATTTTCATTACCTAACCAATAAAAAAATCTATAGATGATGGTGGAAACAAAAATATAAGGTTGCAACCAACAACCATCTAAACTATAAATGGTCGTTCAAAACATAGTCATCTACAATGAAACAAAAATATAAATGATGCTTAAAAATTATGTAAAGAAATATATAACACTTTTAGTTTAGAACCTTCCTCTAAAATTATGGTTTTAATTAAAAACCTTTATATATTCCTTCAGTCAATTATTTTAAAAAGTTAACATTAAAGTATAAACAACAGTTTTAATTTTTAGCAGTCGTTTATACTCTAAAAAAAATATTTTTAAAAAAAATTTATTGCTTAGTTATAGATGAGGGTTTTAATTTATATCCATCATCTATTATTATTATTATTATTTTTTAAAAAAAAAACACCTATACCATCTCTACACACACACACACATATATATTCAAAATTGGTATACAAGCATCGGTCTTATGTATCCCATGCATATATATAACTTAAACTCTATCTATAAAAAAAATAATTAAGTATACATGTGCACATACAAAAATACACACACACATGGTCCTACATAAAAAAGCTTGTACATTAATAAAAGTAATCAAGTGTACTCAATCATATATACATAACTAATACACAAGCGTCAATAGTTTTAAGTATTTAATTTATTTAGTTACATACAATCCTACAAATAATAAAATATATATAATAAAAAAAATACCTTCAACTAAAGTTCTTAGCTAGATAATTCAAAGACAAAATCTATTCACTCTTGTCTAATATCATTAATATGGTTATCCAAAAATCTAACATCATCATTTTGATACACCTAAGAAAAAATGTCACAATTTGAATGGTTATATATGATTGATTCAAGTAATAATATTAATAAATATATTCCTAACTTTGACATTCACATCCCATGAAATTGGGCTGCTCAAATGTTAGGGGGATGAATGACCCCCAAAAAAAAGGCATTTAATATTGGAAAAGGAGTAATAAGTTGTCTTTAGTAGGTTTAGTTGAAGCAAAAATCAAAGAAAATAAAGTAGGTAATGTGGTTAATAAGTTCCCCCTAACTGGCATTGGAATCATAACTATACAAACCATCACTATGGAAGAGTATGGTTGGGATGGAGCTAAACAATTTGGAGAATTGATTCTATTAATCAATGTGCTAAGGGTATTTCAGGTATGGTTACAGATATGCATAAGGACATTACCTTCAATATCAATATTGTTTATAAAAAGAATACATGGATGAGAAGGAAAGAACTCTGGGATTGGATGCTTAAAAGAAACCAAAATAATCTTCCTTCGTTGGTGATGGGAGATTTCAACATTTTTCTAAACCCAAATGAGAAGTTGCAAGATAATCAAATGAATTATCAAGATGTTGAAGACTTTGGACAGTGTGTCAATAATGTGCAGTTTTTGAAATCAATTATACGGGTGTCATCTATACCTGGTCAATAAACAAGAAAAACCTAACAGAGTGTACTGAAACCTCGACAGAGTCATAGGCAACCTTTTATGGCCGGATACTTTTCCCAACTCAAGTTTCAACTTGCAATCTCCTATTATTTCTGATCATGCCTCCATGATGTTAAACATTCCTCACACCACAAACACTTGACCAAAACCTTTTTGGTTCTTTAATATCTGGACTCTTAATGCATTATTCACTCCTATGTTACAAGAGTATTGGATTAAACAATATCATAAGAACCATATTTATGCTACTATAGCTAAACTAAAGGCCTTGAAACAACTTGTGAAGCTGTTGAATAAAGAAACTATGATCATATTTCTAAACAGATGAGTCAAGCTTGAATTTAGCTATCAACCATCCAGCAAAACTTAAACTCATCTCCTCTTGATACTAAATTGATAGAACTTGAAAAGAAGTAGCAGGCCCTTTATACTCATCTAGAAAAATATGAAGAAAGCTTCCTAAGGCAAAAAGCTCGCATCTCATGGTTAAATATTGGGGAGAACAATACTAGATACTTCTATAATATCCTCAAAAGCAGAAAACATACAAATCATATTGGGGCTATCAGAGAAGAGACAAGAGTTCTACAAACTAATCCTATTAGGGTTTAATAAATTCTCACAGAGTTCTTCTAGGATTTACTTGGTAAAAATAAGGAGATCATTGGTTGAATTCTCCCAGTAATTATAAATAGAGGGCTAAAACTAGCAGTGAAACGCCAAGATGATTTGCTTAGACTTGTCTCTGAAGAAGAAGCCCATCAAACAATTTTGTCTGTGCACTTTGAAAAGCATCCAAGTCCAGATGGTTATAATCCCTACTTTTTTAAATATTCTTAGGAGATAATTGGAGAAGATATTTTGAAAAGTGTCTATGAGTTCTTCATGTCAGGAAAATTGCCATATAATATTAACATTACTGCCCTCAATCTAATCCCAAAAGTTTCAAATGCTAATAAACAAAGAGACTTTACACCTATTGCATGTGGTAATGTTCTCCAAAAAAATCATTGCAAAAGTCCTCACTGTAACACTCCAACCTATAATGGCATCGATTATAGGAGATACTCAATTAGGTTTTATCAAAGGAAGAGGGATTGGTGAAAATATTCTTCTTGCAACTAAGTTGGTGAATGGCTATAATTAACGTAATCTCTCCCCAAGATGCTTGATAAAAATTGATATGACGAAAGCCTATGACATAGTAAGTGGCCAAAAAATTTCTTAATATAAGGGATTTCACACTTATCATCATGACAACCTATAAGTTGACATAAGTCAACTCTTAGGGTCAATCATTAGATGATAGCTTGTGCATTTTCTCTTATTCTAAATAGAATTAGATAGAAAAATATACAAAGTATGTCACTGGAATGATGGTTGCATGTTTTTTCCAAAGATGAGATATGGTATAAAAATTCCTCTAGCTGACCACTTGCAAGCAGAAAGTGAGATAGATACGAAGAGCAATCGTGTAGAAGATAAGCTCCTAAGTTTTCTTCCATGTATTCATACTCAATAAAAGTCTGATATTCTTCCTCCCACAAATTGTCAGTCTTTGTAGTGGCAATTTACTCTCACATTTTATCATAATTGTATAGTTGATCAAGGTTTTTTTCCCTACGATTAATTTATACTAACTATAATTTATAAGATAAAGGTTCATAGTAAATTTTGAATATTGAAAATATTACTATACATCCTTGATGAGAGTAGATAATGATCCTTTAGTATATTAGATGATGATTTTGTTACCATAACAACTTATGGTAAATAAAAAAAAAAATAGTATCTCAATATCTATTGTATAAACAAATTTACCTAATTTTATATTAAAAAAAAGTTAGAGGCATAAATTGAGAAAACCATTTATATAATTGATCATAAATGTATTTAACCCTAATTAAGAAATAATTTATCAACCACTAAAATGATGTGTATTCTATTTTTGTTGCATTAATCATCTTCCTAAGGATGATCATCAACCTAAACAAAAATATCACAACTTTGAGGAGAACTAATGACCAAAATCTTCGTTGATGACTATTTGTGTTGCAAGTGATGATTATTTGGATTTCAAATGATACGGTTCTTTTTCTTTTTTAGGATTATTTTAATTTGATTTGGTGATTATTTGAGTTATATGGTTATTATTTGAGTTTTCATGTGATTCTTCATGTTTCACTTGGTGTTATTTCTTCTTTTGGTTTACAGTTATTTACGGTAATTTTGTAGTAGATAGTGATATTTTTGTGCTGATTATTAGGAAAACAAAAGTGTATTGTGCTCAAAATCTAATAAGAATCGAACCCAGGTATGAAAGAGGCACATATCATCCATTGAGTTACGAACCTATTTTTGTCATTTATTTTTATTTAGTCCATCATAACATGCTACATAACATAGGATAATCTACGTATTCATTTCACTACTTGATACTAACCGGTGCACCTTGCAAGATGTTTCTAGGTATATAGCTAATGGGCAGAATTGTTATCTTTAATATACTATATGGTTATATATATGCAATTAGCCATTTGTTTAGGATTTGTTTTTGCTACCATGGTCTTAGTGGCTCATTCGTTTTACCCATCATTGACAATCCAAGGTCATTTTCATCCAGCACATAGACGTTTGTATTCTATTTCACTTGTCTTTTATGTCAAGGTAAAATAAAAAAAATATATAAAAACTAGGTGCATGAGCTCAACTGTATTTTGTGTCCGCTTTCCATCAATCAAGTGCCATCATTATGGACCGATCTAGCTGGGATTCTTGATAGGAACGTCATGGTAGTTCTATTCGACACAATTCTATATATGGAAAAATGAGACGTAGACATGGAGAAATTGTGGCGGATATCATGATTGATGAATTAGGCTTATTATAGGTGGCAATTCTGACAATTAGTAAAATCCAGCTTTGTCAATGTGCTTAATAACCTGCATGCGAAAGAATCGATAGAGAGTAGTTTTTTTTTTTTTTTTGTACATTCTAAAAGTTAGCTTTAGTATGATGATAATTTATTTATAGTGGCTCATAGTGCTTTGTCGAGCATATAACATTATGTCTTTATGTTCAGTGAAAAAGAAAATGGGGGGAAAAAAAGGTACTATACAACCGTCGAATTGGACTGCTGGCGGTGGGAACGGACGAGTATAATTTACGGAGGTCGTTTTCCTGAAAGGAGAAAAAAAGGCGAAACAAGGTTGGGGGACCCATAAATGCGTGTTCAATTATCGGCGAGATTGGGGCGAGATATATGC
The DNA here is from genome assembly GCA_039764185.1 of Tamarix austromongolica. Lineage (NCBI taxonomy): Eukaryota > Viridiplantae > Streptophyta > Magnoliopsida > Caryophyllales > Tamaricaceae > Tamarix > Tamarix austromongolica. The sequence goes on from CM077817.1 coordinate 27,775,762, forward strand.
CATCTTTGATCTTTCTTTCATCACCGTAGTCTGAACTCTCGATCGTAATGGTCGGACGCTATAAAACAAAAGTATAGTTAAATTTTGCGCTTTATTTGGTTGTTCGATTTTAAAGGCTGTTAAAAAGCTGGCCAGGCGCATGAGCCGTTAAATTACCATAACTATTTTAACGAAATGAATTATTGAAAACAGTATTAAAATAATACAAAGTGTATATTAGCTACGGCATAAAGGGATTTTACGGCAGAATAAAAATATTCTAAGAAATATGAGTCTAAAAGTTTTTTCAAAAATCAAACAATGTATCGAAAAGTTAGGAAAAAAAAATTCTACATAAAAAAATGGCTTCCTCAGGTTACGAAGGAAAAAAAAAAGTATGGTTAATGTAACAGAAAATTAATTTCGTTTATTATTTCTTTTGGTACCATTGGTATAAATATTCTTGCTTGGATGAGGTAATTTCACACACGTTTTAATAAAATTAAAACTTAATAGCAAGGAAATAAATGAAAAACTCTCTGCTAACGATAAAGACATTGTCTTATATTTTTTTTGCTTTTGTGTCTGGTTTCCTTAAAGCATGTTCTATATGCTTTATAATATAAGACATATTAGAATTTTGCATATATATTAAGATGTATTAAATTTTAGCTAAAAAAAATCATCTACCTTTTACTAATATACCCTCACATCAAATTTAATATCTTTATTCATTTAATTAAAAAAAGAATGATATAGTGTTAGAATTGAAAATAAAACATTTAATTGTTAATGTTTTTTTTTTGTAAAATAACTTATATTATAATATTAAATATTAAAAAAATAATATAAATACACTTTATATATTTATGGATGGTAGTTTTTTTCTTACTGCCCTGCAACATTATATATTTATATGATAATCCAGAAAGTTCTTTCTTTTAGGTGCAATTCCTTTCAAAAAAAAAAAGATTTTAATTTACAGCCTAATTTTAATTTCTATCTTAACCTTTTCTATTCCTTCTTCTACATATTTATCATTATGTTATTGATCGACGCGTGATTATTAATTTATAAAAAAAGTGTATGCATTAGTTAAAAAGACTCTGCGTTGGAAACCGTGAGAGTATAGGATTTTTATGTCTAGTCAACTAAATACAAAATCGGAGGAACAAGACGAATATTTTTCTGTCCAGCATTAACGGCAACCGAACGAACACACGAACAATCAATTATCAGATTGCCTTCTTTACTTTTCGTCTGAAAAAACCAAAAGAAAAAAGAATTTGTTTTATAAAATAAATAAATAAATAATAATAATAATGCGAAATTAAGAGAGAGAGAGAGAGCGCACGCGGAAAGTAAACGAGTGGCGAATCGGAACTCACTGACTCACACGCAAACGACCTCTTCAGTCCACGTATCTAATCTTATTAGTACCTGACGGAAAGCGTTACATTAAAACATGCATCAGACAGAACATTTTTCCAATCTTGCCGGGTGCTTCAAACCGATATCATTACAGTGATTCAAAGAGGTCCGATGGATGATTTAATTGGTCAATCAGCACGCAATAAAATACTCTCGTTTACTAAAAAAGAAACCGTTTAGGTGTCATTTTTTGTTTTAAAAAGAAAATCCTTTTAGTAATATCAAAACTTCATATTTTTTTTTTACCATATTTTCCTTCTTTTATTTTTTTAATATAGCTATGGCCGTAAATGAATCAAATTGAGTCGAATACTTATGAGTTTGAACTCGGCTCAATTAATTAAACAAATAAGTTGAACCAAACTTACTAGTCAAAGTAAAAAAATAAATTGAGCTTCACTTTTTTTAAATTCGGATTAGACTTATTTAATTAAACGAATAAGTTGATTTAAGTTTTTAAAAAGCTGAGCAAAAAACAATACTGAACTAACACAACACATTTAAAGCCCGAAATGTAGTATTTGTTTATGTTATTATAATATAGTTTAAATATTAAGGACAAATTTTTATCTCCTAAAAAAATAAACCCGTTGACCTATAAAACTTATCTTAGATTCAATTTTTATTTATTCCACGATATACAATACCCTTGCATTGTAAATAGTAAAATTATTGTACTAGTTTTTTTTTTTAAATGATATTCTTCAATTCATTATTTAATATAATTTGGATTCCAAATAAATTAATTATACTAATGATGTAATTGAAAAGGCATACATATACATGTGTGTGTGAGTTTGAGAAAGCAATTGTTGGTTGTTAATTATTTTATTTTATTTAAAAAGTAAATTTATTAAAAATAATGTAAATTTTAAAACATAATTACTGAAAATTATTAGTTTAAACTAAAAATTCTCACCTAATCATATATTATATATTTCACTTTCAAATGATACTAAATTATATATCTTAAACTGTGTCAAAATAAAGTTTATGATAATTTTTATGGAACGAAGAGAGTATGTAGTTTAATAAAAAAGGAAAAAAGATTACCTTTTGAAATAGAGAAAGTATATATATATATATATATATATATTAATTATGGTGGTTTGACTATTTTTTGGTTCAATTTTATTTATTCTATATTTTATTTTTGCTAATTTGGTACATTTTATGCTATTTTGGCCGATTATGATGCTTAATAGGTTGAAAAAGGCAACTTGATTGGTCGGCTCTAATTTTTTAGTTTAGCGGACAGACCAACAATCGAATATTAAATTTAAAGATACACTAAATAAAAAAACCATCGTTATTTATTTTAGGAATAAGATTTGATTATTAATTTTTATAAAATTATAAATATATTGTGCTAAAAAATTATAAAGATTATATTTGTATTAAAAAATAAAAAATATTATTTTTAAAATAAGTAATAATAATCTTTTTAATAGAATGAAATATGATAAATATAAATATTAGTGTTTTATTTAATATTATTAAATGTTAGTATAAAAATAATTTTATTTTTAGCATTTTAAATGCACCAGCTTTTAAGGTGGCATGGAACAAATTCTTTTTGCCTCTCTGTTGAAGTCTCAGTGGCTGGTTCTCCCTCCTTTCCTCTTCGAGCACCCCAAGGCCCGAACCGAGGAAAAACAGAGAAGTCAACAAAAGTAATCGCGGCCTCGCTCGGAAAGAAGAAACCCCTACTTCAGCTGTCAAAACTCATCATTTCAATATCCTTTTCCAGAATTCTCTTTGACTGTAGAGATACGAGAAGAAAAATTAAATTTTCCTCCTTTTTTTGTCTCTGTTTCAATGAAGATGACTATGATGGTGGTGGTGATGAGGGAAGTTTCAAAACGATTGTTTTACTGCAACAACTGCAGTAATGGCAGAAAGCAGAGTAGTTGTTGCAGTTACAATAATAATAATAATAAGAGCCGTTTTCTGAAGTATTACTACTTGATGATTACACTTTCTCCAATTTTGTTATGGTCGCTTGTTGCTTCCTCAATTCTGGGTCTGTTAATTTTCTATTGTTCTTCTTTTGATACTCCCTTGGGATTGAGGGTTTCTTCTTCTGCTTCTTCTTCTGAGTTAACCAAACGCGGTGTTCATCAAAATCAAACGAATGTGATACGCCAGCAATACGGTAAGTTCCACTTCTCCAATACATCAGGCTTAGCTCCGATAAATTTGCATGATTCAGGGTAAGTGCTTCTTTTGATTATTATTTTTTTGCTTCTCCCACAGAAACGCGTTTTTCCCCCCTAACTAAATTTGCATTTTCATTTGTCTGTCCACATGTTGTCAACTTTGATGTTACGCATGAAATTATTGAAATTCATACGATGATCGGTTATCGTGATTTAAGTGATTGCATCGAACCGTTGGTCAATCGTGTTCTAATTCCGTTTCTGAATTATATTTAAATTGATATTCCTTGCGAGAATGTTTTTTTTGTTTTTTGGATCAGGATGTCTATTTTTGAGGGCTAACCTTTATGTGTGATATGTGTGTGTCCCCGATGCGATCACAATAGTGAATAATAATCATCCTGTATAAATTAAGCGTGCCATATTATATACGCTCCTTAATTTTCTTTCTCTTCCTTCGTTGTTATTCGTCATAGCTAGTCTTCTTACCTGGTCTTCTTACAGCTAACTACGGTAATAGAACCTGCGACATATTCAACGGTTACTGGGCACCGGCCGACTCCAAGGCGTCCCCCTACACGCCTTCTACATGTCCCACAATCCCAGACTCCAAGGATTGTTTCAAGCACGGCCGGATGGATAAGGGTTTCCTCCGTTGGAGATGGCAGCCCCATGGTTGCCGCCTCCCGAGGTTCGATCCTACCGTGTTCTTGAAACTCGTCGCCGGTAAGAAGATGGCCTTTGTGGGTGATTCCGTTGCTAGGAATCAATTCGAATCGCTGCTTTGCTTGCTATCGCAGGTATCTTGATTACTACTTCTACTATATATGCATGTGTAGTGCCCACCACCAGTACTACTACGAATACTACTACACATTATCTGGCTTTGTCAAGATTCTGCTGATTACTTTGTCTGCAAGCAAATTAAAAAATAGGTACTATAATAAGAGAAATGGAATCATAGACTAGTCGCTCCTCCGATCTGTATCCAGGTTTATGTAAGTTTTCCTCTAAAATTATAACGGAACGGGCCGTTGGGCTTTAGAGAGTGAGCGAACTACCACGCACATGTCCCCTCTCCGTAAATACACTCAGTCCTGCATGGGTCTTCTTGGATTTGATTAGATGATAATATAACTATGCTGTGCTATATGTTTGTTTGTTTATTTTGGGTAGGAGAGATAACATATCCTTTTGATGTTTCGTTGCTGATCAGTAGCAGTGTGCTTGATTGGTGATTGTCCATTTAGTACACATCCTTCTTGTATTTGGCCGCAATCGAATAATTTTAATAATGTTAATTAATTAGCTATGCTAGATTGTTGAAGTCACAATTTTGAGACAGAAAGATGACTGTTAAGACGTATGGATCTTCAGAAGGTTAGTTAAGCTATATGATCTCCTGGATGGAGAAATAGTATATAGAAAAAGATAATGTGACGAGGATGATGATGAAAAGAAAAAGGTTATATGATTAATGATGATTGCAGGCTGAGACCCCGACAGATGTATACAAGGACTCCGAAGACCGCTTCCGTACATGGCTCTTCCCATCATCCAACTTCACCCTCATGATCTTCTGGTCTAAGTTCCTCGTAAAATACGAGGAACGAAGGGTCGACGGCAAGGGTTCCGGCGCCTACAACCTCCACCTCGACCAAGTAGACGACGAATGGGCCTCCCGAATCAAGGAAGAAGGCGGCGTAGACTACGCAATCCTCTCGGGCGCTCATTGGTTCTTCCGAAAGAACTACCTCTACCGCCGCGGCCAACCGATCGGCTGCGTCTACTGCAGCGAGCCAAACGTCACCGACCTCGGCCTCAACTACTCCCTAAGGATGGGATTCCGCGCAGCACTCAAGTACATCAACGACTGCAAGGGGTGCAGGCCGGCGCTCCTGACTCTGGTGAGGACGTTCTCGCCAGCGCACTTTGAGGGCGGGACGTGGGACACCGGAGGCGTATGCAACAGGACGGGCCCCTACAACGAAGGGCATCCGAAGGTGAGGGGTCCGGAGGTGGATCTAAGGTCGTTACAGATGGAGGAGCTGGAGAGGGCCAGAGAAGAAGCGGGAGGGAGAGGGAAGAAGAGGTTTTTAGCGTTGGATGTGACCAAGGCTATGTTGATGAGACCCGACGGGCATCCGGGTGCGTTCTGGGGCAATAAGTGGATGAAAGGTTACAACGATTGTGTTCATTGGTGCTTGCCGGGTCCTATTGATACATGGAATGAGTTCCTGATGGCGGTTCTTGGAAAAGAAGGAAGTTAATTTATCTGTTTTCATTATTATTATGATTATTATTATTTTGGATTAGGTATCCGGATATGGATTATTATACTATATAGCATATACAGGCATAATAAAACAGAAAGAGAAATACGTTTAGAGATCACACCTTACTATATTATAGAGTGAAATACTGTCTGGGCTTCCAATTTTTCGGTGGGATATAATGATAGTTTCTGGTACCCCCGTCCCCCTCTGTTTTCTTACGTACAATCTATGACGACTTGAAAAACAAAATAAATAAATAAATAAATATAGTGTTGGGAACAAGCTAGCCCACGTATGCATAAGCTGATGATGGATCGACTGTAAAGGAAAATAGGTCTTCTGCAGGGTAAATATAGCTTCTGAGTATCCGGAAAAAAAAAAGAAGAAGCAGTCGTCTCGAAGAGGTTTAAGAATGTCGTTTACCTTTTGCCGATTCGAGGATGTTATGATGGCTCATAAAAAGAAAGCATTTCGTATTTCATCAGACAATAAGAAACGACACAATGCATGGGCATTATTTTTTAGATTTATATTGGGTTCGAAAATGTAAGTAAGAATTATTATACAGGTAATACTATTATAAATGTGTCATAATATTAAAATAGAAGAAAAGATGATTTAAATATGAAATTTTTAGTATTAAAAAGTCGGTCTTTACCGCTAGATCAAATTTTATTCATTCAATGTACGTATTTAATTATCCCAATTTACGATGTAAATAATTATAATGTATTGTAATTTGTAAAAGTATTAATGTTTATGTGAAAAGATAAAAAAAAATGTTCATAAATTTAAATAGTAGATTGAGTTTTAAAATTATGTATTGTAAGTAACTAATACAAAAATAAAGAAATCATACATTATCAGATATAGTAAAAGAAAAATAGTAACCAATTTCCTCATGGCTTGTCCACTATGAACAAATAGAATTAGTGTTTTTGTCATCCATTTTTAAATTAATACCAATTTAAAAAGTAAGTTAAATATTAATCCATAGCCCTAAAGGCTATGGTTAGCAATGGTACAAAATACCAATCTATATATTTTGCATTTCTCTCTACAAACTATATACACTTCCTCAACTCTGTTTACCACACAAGCAATGCCATTAATGTTATAGATCAATTGTTGATATCCATCTAGCCAATACATAAGATCATAAGTACATATATGCATAGAACAAAACACATAATAGCCAACTCAAAAAGGAGGGAAAAAACTTTATATTATCCATATACTCTTCACCCTTAATGACTCTCACATTCAATTAATTTCATCATGCGTGAAGAAAGAAAGTAGAAAGAAAACTAATGATATGAAAATATCTTTTAAAATGATTTAAACAAAATATAGCATAACATATCTTTTGAAGTAAACATGTCTGCTTTATTTTGAGCATATAAGTAACTTTAATAAAGTTATGCTAAAGAAACTTGAGTTCAAGATTTGAGCTTGATCTAAGGCACTGGGACATAAAATTCCTACTAGTTAGTTGTTTGTCAGTGTAATGTTAGTTGTTTGCCCTATTTAATCATGCATGAAGATTAACATATATTTATTTATAAACATACATATGCATTATTATAATATAGCAATTAACCACTATATATATATATATATATATACATATACATATACTTAGATTGTTGGTGGATGTTATCAAAGGAAATATAGTCAAAACATGAAGAAAGGAAATCCATGTCCAAGAAATCACTATAATTGCACCATGGTTGCTTTTTGTAAAGTTATAGTTGCTTATTTGATTATGATAAATAATGAGGAGATACTCTACTAAATTTCAATAAGCACAAAAATGTTTAAAAGACAAAACTATTCTATTAACAACTTATGAAGGCGTACACAACCATCCACTTCCAACACGAGCAATTGAAGTGGCACCAACAGCATTATCAGCTGCTACATTGTTACTTACAGAATAGATACAGAGTGCAGATGGATCAATGAAGAACAACCAAAACAACTTATCTCAAATATCATTGTATGGATTACCGGGTGCAACGATAGTGCCAACATCTAAACCATTCACTATTATAACATATTTTACAACTACTAACTCCCCTCTACCAAATAATATCAACCTCCATTCACAGTAAAACAACAACACACTACTATATAGATAATAACAACAACATAACTACAACAAATGCACTCTTCTACGACAACTTTTGTCGTCACCGAAGGCCTAAAACATTATCATAGAATGTCTATTATGACAACATGTCGTTGTTAAAATGATGTCGTAATTGCTTCATAGTAAAAGACCCACACTACCACATAAAGAATTTTTAATAATGGGTTTTTAATAGATTTAATAACGGTTCCTAAATATTATTGAATCTATCATTATTAAATCTTTAATAATAGTTACAAAACCATCATAAAAAAAATCAAAATTTCTGCCAACTTTGGGGAGCTGCACATGTTTTAATGACAGTTATCAGATAAAATTATTATTAAAAAGATGGTTTATAAGCAATAAGAAAAAATGAAGATGAGCGAAGAGTGCAAGTAGTAAGGAAAAACGAAGGCAAACGAATAGAGCAAGAGAGAACAAAGTTAAAATTTAAGTTTCTGTAACAGTCATAAATGAGTGAGAGGGGAGGGAGGGGTGTTTAATGCGCTAGTTTTGATAATGGTTCTGGTAATAACCATTATTAAAACTGAGGCAGCATTTCTATTTTGTTAATGGTAGCATTTCTGTTTTGTTAACGGTTAAATTAAAATCGATATAAAAAGAATAGTTGTTTTACTTCAATAGCGGTTAATATCCAAAACTATTATTAAAACATGCACCTATTCCCGCCTCAAAACTTTCATGTTTTTCTCAATGATTATGATCAAACTGTCATTTATATGGCATCATTAATACTCGGTTCCGTAGTAATGCCAATATTATGATAACAGACATTGTTATTAAAAACTATCCCTATTTCAACGACTACATTGTTATTATCATACTACTATGATAGTAATATAAAAAAATTCAGAAATTAAAATTATCTATTGTGATGACATTTTGTATTTATGGCAGCAACCCTGTTGTCATGTAAGGCCAATGTAAGAAGATATATATTATATATTACAATGACATTTTGAGTCTACAACAACAACTCTGTCATCGTTAAATGCCCAATTTAAAAAAATTATTATCAGCCTACTACGACAGCCAATGGGTATACCACAACGAATTAGTCATCGCCGAATGCCTAGTTTTAAAAAAAATTCTTATCACCCTATTATGATGTCTCAAGGTCTATTGCAATGACTCTAGCTGTCACTAAAAGAAATTTTTATTTTTTCCTTAATTTTTATTACGGCCCTATAAAGTTTAAATATATTACTTTTTTTACATTTAAATTTATTTATATTGATTGAAACCATTAATAATGCATAATGTTATTTTCAAATTAATATTAATATCTAATTGATAATATTAAATAAAACAATTGAAATACAACTATTGTTCATAATTTGAAATTGTTATTACAATTTGGTCATCTACCATAAACAACTAGATCCTACTCATCGTCTTCATCCTCATCTTCCTCTTCCTCCTCCCCTACCTTCTCCCCTGACTCCATAAGCCTATATATAAGGTATTGCATTATATTAATTGTATTATATTAGTTTGCAACTTGATAGTTTTTTTTACGCCTTATCACTTTGGTATGCTTTTGAACAATATTAGTTAGCTTGCCAAGTTTTTTTCTCAAAAGCTGAAGCATCAGTGTTGGCACTAGTAGAAGGTGGTGATGCTCGTGCTGGTGGAGCTGCAGACAATGCTGATAAAGAGCCATTCAATAATCTACCAATAGATCATGCATGGCCACGGCGCTGTCCAAGAACATCACATATAATAGTCACCTTATCAATTTGTATTGGCTCATTAGACCCACATTACTCCCAAGTGATTGAACCCAAGCCTCCTCCATCATCCTTTTCAGTGTCTCCATCAATTTATGTTATAAGAAAAGTCAAAATTAATAATAAATAGGTTATAAACAAAATATAATTAAATTAATTCATTTAGAGAATTATAAAATTACATATTTTCTCTCATCATCCTCATTCACTCATTTCCCATCCTTGTAGTGCATCTCTCTGGAAAGTCTTAACCTCATATGAAATTTCTTGGTGCTAGGGTTGGCCTATAGTTATAATAAAAAATAGAAAAAATGAACATTATGAATAACATTATAAATAATGAATGAAATTATAAATTAAGTATACAATACCTTCCTGTAGCGAAATTGATAAATCAATGACGAGCCATGGAGGCTAGGATATTATTGCTTACTTCTATTTTTTGCATTTCTTTCTTACTTTGCCTAAAAATCAAGAAATATGAACACTTAATTACGATTAATACATATTAATTTTATCTATATATAATATTATGCGAATACCTTTTGTTTAGGATTATTCCAAAACTCTTGAAGCTCGTTCTCATTCTCGTCGTCCAATTCATTCTATTTCTTCCCATTGTTTTTTCCAAACAATTCTTGAGCTAAGTTTTCCTACTTCAATAGGTGTCACAGAGGACCCTTATTCTTCTTAAGGTGTATGTTAGGATAACAACCAAACTTTTTAAGGATTTTCTCAATGTAATGAGATTGAATAACGGAGAAACCATTTTCATCCTTTCTCAATTTAATATCAAGTATTTCATTAGACTCACCTAATAAGCCTTTCATCTCAAACTGGGAAGATATGAAATTCATAGTTTCACTGACCACCTCCGTGTTCGTACCAAAAATATGCATGTTATCAACATAGATACATATAATCACATAATTAGATCCAAATATCTTCAAGTAGACATAGGTATTTGAGGTATTCGTTATATATTCATTACTCACTAAGTAGACACATGTATTTGAGGTATCCTCTTGACCAAGCACTACACCACCTATAGGTTGTTCAACATATATTTCTTTCTCTAAGTCACCATTAAGAAAGGTTGTCTTTACATCCATTTGATGTACCACAAGACCATAGATGGAAGCTAAGGTGACCAATCCTAATGGTGCCAGCCTTGGTCATAGGGGAACAAGTATCAAAGTAAGTGATGACCTTATTCTTAGTGTATCCCATAACTACAAGTCTAGCCTTATATTATTTCACATATCCATCTATCTTTAGCATCTTTCTAAAGGCCCACTTACTCTTGATTGGCTTTCAACCCCTAGGTAAATCAATAAGGTCCCAAGTATGTTTAAAAGTTGTGGAATCAAGCTCACTTATAATAGCTTCTTTCAAGTGGCATCACTAGAATTAATTATGTCCTTATATGCTTTAGGGTTTTCCTCTATTAAGAAAACTAATACAATAGTATCACTAATCTTATATATGCTAAAGATTTATATCATGAAGGTAGTAATAAAGTCTAATCTGAAACCACTCTCTACACATTTCCTTTACTTCTTCTAGTTTCAACATTACTTTAATTTCCAACAAAAAAGGAGCACTCAAAGAAGAGCACACATCACCAACAAAAAAAGAACAATACACATTATCATACCTTTTTGAAAGGAAAAGAACCAATGTTTTAAGGTTTGTACTATCAATCAGACAAATGAACTATAGGTAACACTATTAGCAGCATAGCTAATGAATAGACAAACAAGTGTCGTAGGTTAAATATTTGACTTTCTAAAGTTTGGTAGGCACCTTAGCTAAACACCCTGATAATTACAAACATTTCAAGTTAGGGGATACCCTGATAAGGGGTTTTTGTATAGATTTTCTTGGGGAAATCTCTTAAGAATATAACAAGCAAAAAGAATAGCTTCACCCCACATACAGTCATATATACTAGAAATAAGAAGCATGTCGATCATCATATATTTTAGAGTCATATTTTTTATTTCTGTGATGCTATTCTGTTAGGGTGTATATGGAGTCAGTGTACTCCTTTTTTCTTTTGTATAATCAAAAGAATAAGCTCCATTTCTCCTCCTCTGATTCCATAGCAACCAACGATGATGTCTCATGTAACCACCCTTATTCACTTACAATGTATGCCTTGTTTCTTCATAGCAACAAGGATAAGAAAAGTGACCTTTCATTGATCAACCAGATGAATCCCCATATGTTTGGAATTCATTGATTGTCTACAACACAACTGTGTGCATAAAAAATATTACTTAGAGTGGGCATCATATGTTCGACCTAACTTCCAAAGTTCTTCAATTCTACAATAAGTGGTTGAAGGTACACATCTGTATCTCTCTGAGGAAATGAAATCCTAGTATGAGTAGAATTATAATGAATGAATGGACTTTCACATATATCAAAGAAGGAAGAATGTATAACATTGTCAATTTTCCTAAGCATTATAGTATTACCCTCGCTACCCCATCGTAACTTGTTGATAATTTTCCTGGTTCTGACATTTATTAAGGTTAGTTGGTGCACTGACCTACATTCTTCGAGCAACAACTGACAAGCAAGCGAATTCCCATATAAATATTTTCCTAATCTATAGTTATGCATTAACAACCAATCTATAATCACTGCAAGTATCTTTCATTTTACATATGCTAAATTCACAATCATATTTTTTTAGACCCGATAAACCAAATATTTTTTGAATTTACCAAATTTTATCTTCTATATGCACCACCTCTCTAACAATATATCCAAGCCCTACTTTTTTTTGACCTGTCGATACCAAAAACCATATTATGTAGCTTGTCGATTTGTTTAAGCCGCTAAATCAATGACTCATGATTACTAAATATCTCGTATATAGTGAATATTCCGCTCGAATCAATACTTAGTGGAAAATGATTCTATGATTAATAATTTAAAAAAAAAATTATAAGGATTACATAAATATAAAAAAGATTAAAAAATTACAAAAGAAAGGGATTTTTGGGTAATTGGTCCGATGGGAAGGAGGACTTATGGGTACGTGTGAAACATTTGTCCAACATATCTTCTAATAGATGAATGGCCCATTGATTGGCTAGCTTTAATTATGGGTAACCGACTCCGTGTGAATGGGGGACTTTGGGTGATTAACTCGTAAGATCAAAAAAGCTTAGAGGAAAAAAAAAAAGATTTACCATTATTGGGTGAACTCCTCTTGGCTAAAATATTCATTATCTTCTTCTTTCATAAATATTTGTTTGTATTGAAGATTGAATGAAATGTGTTGAAAATTGGAGGAGAAGAGAGAGAAAAGAGAAGTATAAATGAAGGAGCTAGTAAAATGGTCAAAAGAAGAAAAAAAAACACTTTCTAGGAGGGTGAAGTTAGTAATTTGGGGTGCAAGTATGAAACAGCGCCCTTTATTTATTAATTAATTGATTAATTATTTTTAAGTAAAAAAATTATTTATAATTTTATAATCACTTTTATTAGTCAGTCAATGTGGTTATTGACTGTTAATGTACCTTTCTTTTTGGACGTAGGGTCAGCAATTTTTCCCCCCCTCTTCGTCGAACTCTCGTTCAGCTTCCTCTTCTTCTTCGAGCATCCAAGCAGAGAGGAAACAGAGAACTCTAAAGTAATCCTGGCCACGCGCAGAAAAGGGGGGGGGGGGGAGGAAGAACCAGTTCGGTTCTCGAAATTCACCGGTTCACTTCTTTTTGTTTTCTGGAAATCTCTTTAATTGGAGGGGGGGGGGGAGAGGAATAAAAAGGAGAAGTAGACGTAATTTTTCTTTTTTCTGTTTCAATGAAGATGATGATAATGATGATGAGGGAAGTTTCAGAAAGACTGTACTGCAACAACTACAGTAATGGCAGAAAGCATAGTGGTTGTAACGATAACAATAGCCGTTTTCTGAGATATTACTATCTGATGATTAGACTTTGTCCATTTTTGGTCTGGTCAATTGTTGTTACCTCAATTCTCGGTCTGTTTACTCTCTATTGTTCTCCTTCTGCTGCCTCTTTTGGTTTAAGGGTTTCTTCCGAGTTGACCAAACGCGGTGCTAATCAAAATCAAACAACGAACGATCACGCGGCGCCCGCTGTTAATCCCCAGCAACATGGTAAGTGCTTATTAATTCACGAGTACTATAAGTAAATGTATTAGTAGGCTTGCTGTAATACCATTTCCTTAATGGTCTTTCTTATTTAATAGATCTCTCCTCATACCGCGATAATAACAGTTTGATTAAATTCACCAATCTTCATGCATGCGCTCTACATTTCCTCATCTTGAGCGGCTACCAACATTTGATCAGATATGAATCATATCTACTGTATGATATTATTGGTTTAATCCATCGGCCTTCTCCTTTTTTTCGATAATCATCACGTACAGCGAAGAACGACGGCAGAACTTGCGACCTCTTCGAGGGCCGCTGGGTGCCGGACCACAGTGCCCCGCTCTACGCGCCTTCCGCTTGTCCTACAATCCCGGGGTCCAAGAACTGTTTCGAGAACGGTCGGAGGGATACCGATTTCCTCCGCTGGAGATGGCAGCCCCACGACTGCCGCCTCCCGCGGTTCGATCCTACCGCGTTCTTGGGACTCGTTGCTGGTAGGAAGATGGCCTTCGTCGGGGATTCCGTCGCTAGGAACCAATTCGAATCTCTGGTGTGCCTGCTCTCCCAGGTTTGTAAATTACTACTGCTGCTAGTCGATCGGCTACTACTATACGCACGCACTCCCCAAGTATTTCTCTCTCAATCTGTTAATGATTAAGCCTTTGTTCGGAGACGTTGTTATTACTCTTTTATTGTTGCGGTTTATTGTTTTACTATATTTAGAAATTATGGAATTATGGAGCTTTTAGAGAGAGGTAACAAAGACGTTTCCTGTGTAAAATGTCCCTTAATTAGTTGGCCCTGCTTTCTGTCTTCGTGTCCTTCACGACGCCATTTTCATTTCTGCGCGTCTTCCGTGTGTGAAGTGAAGGTGTCGGTGAGATCGCATCAAATTAGGCCTTCATATGGAATACAAATGAATTAGGTTTTCATTTTTTTTTAATCCTCTCCCTACTTACCAGTAAAAGCTTGGAGTCTGCTCGTCTTGTGTGAAAATTAATGGTGAAGCTGGCAACTTGTCACCGAGTTTCAAGCTCGATGATCTAGCGTGCATGTGAAAATTATTTGTATATACTTTTTTTTTTAGCAGATCATCTTGCACGATACGTAACTATACTATTCAATTTGCCTTTGGAATCAAAACCCTCTGAATTCTGAGCTGTCCGTCTCGATAGAAGAGGGGAAGAAAAGGATGGGAAGGAGGGGGGGGGGGCGGAATTTAAATGGATGCATGATAATCTAACAATGCTCTGCGTGTTTCCTTTATCTATTGAATTAAGAGGATACAGATCCATCTATTCCGCATGCAGCTAGCGATGGGATAATTTTAAATACGTACATTAATTGGCTATGCTGGCTGTTTAAGTTATGAATCTGAGACATGGAGGTTCCCGAAAAGAATCCATTAATTTGTCCTGCCGTGGGGTAGAGTCATGCGCCCTGTTTGTCAACTAATTACTGCCGGATGGTATTAATTAGTAGCTGACCATATATTAATTAGAAAATGTTGGCTATTTATATAAAGTTATTTAATAATATTTGTCGATGGTGATCGTTATTAAGAATTCTTAAAAGTATAAATGACTTTTAGAAAAATAATTTTAAATAAGTTAATCTAAAATATTTTTATTTTAAGCTATTTTAAAAAAGAGTACTTTTTATTATTATCTCATATAGTTGATATATTAAAAACTCCTCAACTCCTCGACCCCTCCCCCTTTTTTTTTTCCTTTTCTTCCATATATATTGGGCCATAAACATGACTCTTGAGATGGATCTTCAATTTTCCTCCTAATTTTGACGTGTTGCGTGTTATGTTCGTTTAACTTAGCAGACAAAGATTTCCTGGATAAATAATACAGCAGTAGATTAACAATGAACTGGCTTTGATTGATCGCAGGCTGAGACCCCCAAGGATATATACAAGGATTCCGAAGATCGTTTCCGCACATGGCTCTTCCCTTCCTCCAACTTCACCCTCACGGTCGTCTGGTCTAGATTCCTCGTAAAATACGAGGAACGAATGATCAAGGGCAAGGGCTCCGGCGCCTACAACCTCCACCTCGACGAACTAGACGACGAGTGGACCTCGCGGATCAAAGACGCGGACTACGCAATCTTCTCAGACGCGCATTGGTTCTTCCGAAAGAACCACCTCTACGACCGCGGCAGACCAATCGGCTGCGCCTACTGCGACGAGCCAAACGTCACCGAACTCGGCCTCAACTACTCCCTAAGGACGGCGTTCCGGGCAGCACTCAAGTACGTGAACGACTGCAAGGAGTGCAGGGCGACGCTCGTGACCCTGGTGAGGACGTTCTCGCCCGCGCACTTCGAGAGCGGGGCGTGGGACGAAGGAGGCAGGTGCAACAGGACCGGGCCTTACGACGAAGGGCATGTGAAGGCGAGGAGTTGGGAGATGGATCTGAGGACGGTGCAGATGGAGGAGATGGAGAGGGCGAGGGAAGTAGGTAGGGGGAAGGCGAAGAGGTTTGTGGCGTTGGATGTGACCAAAGCTATGCTGATGAGACCCGACGGACATCCGGGCGAGTTCTGGGGCAATAAGTGGATGAAAGGGTACAGCGATTGCATTCATTGGTGCCTGCCGGGTCCTATCGATGCATGGAATGAGTTCCTCATGGCGGTTCTTCAACAGGAAGGAAGATAGTTTTACGATTTTGAATTAGGCTTCGGGACATGAATTATTATATTAATTATACGCATAATAAAACAGAAAGAAAGAGAGATATTTAGAGAGGACAGAACTATATAAGATAGAGCGATATATACTTGCTGGGGTTCCATTTTTATTTTATTTTTTGGTGGGATATATAATCATCGAGTTGGATGCGGGAAAATTTGTAGGACTAATGAAGTTGAAATCTTTTTTTTTTTCTTTCTTTCATTTTAATATAATGATGGCAATCTTTCTAGGCTACTGTATTATTTCTGGCGAGAGAGGACAATGCAGTCGATACGGAAGGAATGTCATTTGATGACGGCCGCAGCGATTGCCAGAGTACAGCAAAATTGAGAATAATCGAGGAAAGGAATGCCACTGGACACTGAATGTACTTGATTGTATCTCAAACCAATGCTGTACTGGCGGCTGGCGTACGGAAGTTTCCTTTTCTCCTTCTGCTTTAAACCTCGTCCTCTTTTGTTTCATTTGTCCCTCGATATTTTGTATCACATTCTTTTGAGGGCGGAAACCCTCCGCTGATTAGCAGCACGGGTGTAACTGAGTAGCCGATTTATTTCTGGCTCGACACTTTCACTTAATTAAATAAATTGAGCTTGAAAAAATATATTTAAGCTTATTTATTAAATAAATTAAGTCGACACACTTAATTTATAAACTCGTGGGCCGGCGTATTTACGGACTCATTTATCAATTAACTAGTATGTTATTAGTATGTTATGTATTTTGGGATATAATATAACTTAATAAAGTTTAGACTTTTGGTGAGTCTTATAAATAATAATAATAATAAATTATTATTAGTTTTAAGAGATTGAGAGATGACTCTAGTATGCGTGCGGTGCGTAGGAGAGTGTCACATACAAATTCTTATTAAGATGTAAATATAGGAACCAATTTTATCTATTAGATTAATCAACAATCAATATTTAATAAATATCTAACCAAAATACTAACCCAAACATTTATCCTAAAATATTAAATATATCTAAAAGTATTAAATAACCTAAACCTAAAAGTAAAATATATCTAAAAATATAAAATAAATAGAATCTAAAAATATAAAATAAACAGAATATATCCTAAACCATAAATAATTCTAAAAATCTAATTTAAAAAATAAGTCCAAAAAAAATCTAAATTCAATAAATAAAAATTAAAATAAAACAAAGGAAAATAGGAGAATAATTGCATTATATATTTCTTATTTTAATATATAAACAATATATTATTAATAAAAAAAATAGTAAGGAACGCGGATCTTGCACGACAAATGTTATCGCTTGTAACATTGGACAATATTACAAATGTGCCACCGTCCTCCTTTACTTTTACTTATTTCAAGATCTAATCCGGTTTGTTTATTGTATAGATCTAACGGCGGTATTTTGTTCCTATATTTGTATTTTAACTAATAGTTTTTATCTTATCCTGTTTCTATATATATATATATATATATATATATAGTCTATTACTAGTTTACCAACTAATTTACTACAATCTATGGACGGTCCCCAATCCCCATTGGTTAGGTTACTACCGCCTACTAGTCAGTCAAGTCAGCCTTCTCTCTTTCGATTATTGCTCCAATTTACAAACAATATTGGTCCCAAGCCCCAAATTCCTTTGATTAGTTGACCATCGCCATCTTCCCTCCTCCTAGCTCGTGTTTTGTTTTCACCCAATCAATTCACAATCCTAGTTCCCAATTCCCAAACACCCAGCGGCTACAACTAAGTATTCCTTTGGTATGGGAATAATAAGTGTGGAAAAAAATATCCCCATATTTTATATAACTTATATAATCTATTTAAAATTAAATATTCTTATTCTAATAAATACCCATTTTATATCTTAATTTGATCTAAAATGGGTATTTTATTAAAAATATATTTATTCTTATCAAATATTTAATATAAAAGATATAAAAGAGAGGAAAAAAATTTCACCTCTTTTACTCCTATACCAAACAAGCCCTAAGCTTCTAGTGGCTTCTACCCAGGTCCACCAACAAATGTCTACATCCCTTCTACTCCATGCCCAGCGTCACCTTTGTCTTCAAATATTATACTCTTTGCCATCCATCTATGTGTTAACTGGTGTCTTACGATTTTAAGTAAGTGATTTAAATTATTTATCGTAGTTTCTCTTAATTATTTTGATTTTGAGCAATTTTTAGCTATTTCATAGTCTTCTTGTCTTCCTCGTTCTATTTTCTTTGTCGACAAGTATGCATCCAGTAGCCAGAGGCAATTTTTTTGTTTGTATGCTACTCCTTCGATTTTAGGTCAATATTCTTGTATGTTATATGATCTACCTTTTTTGTCCGTCTGCTCCATTTTTTTATTTAACATTTTTTGCCTACTATTTGCTTATCTACTATGTTGTATGATCTACCATTTTTTGCCCATCTACTCCAATTTTGATTTTTTTTTTGTCTAGTATTTGCTTATCTTATATGTTTTATGATTTGTCTTTTCCTATCTATTTTGAGGTTTAATATTTACTTATTATTTGCTTAAAAATATAACATTTGATATTGAGTTGTTTGTTTTTTGATGTTTTGGCTTTCTTGTAGCTTCTTTGAAAGAAGTATGCCCTGCAGCCCTAGGTCCTAATACTTAGGTATTAATTTTATTTGAAGAGCTAGTGTACTTAATTAGTGACATAGTTATTCCTTTTGAAATAGTTTTGTTTGTTTGAAGGTTTAAAATAGGTTGTTAGTGTTTTTTTTAAAGAATTTTGTGATTAGTACTTATACAAAGTAGAAATTTCTCTAAAGTTAATGAATCTAATTAAATGAAAGCTATCTAATTCAATTATTGTTGTGTTGTTATAATCTAAGAACTTAAGTAAACATTTTATCAGTATCTAGTAGCATCAATGCTTTTTTAAATCTAATTAGCAAGAATTTTTTTAATAATAATAATAAAAGATGTATAGTATAACTTGATGTTTTTCTATTGTAGTTGTCAAATTTGGTGTTTTTATCAATAAAATTGCTATATAGTTCAACTTGTATACATCACACGTGTGATGTTATTACTACTACCTTTGTGTTTCTTATTTTAAAATTATTATAGTTTTGAATCTTATTTAAAAAAAACTAATATAAATAACCATTTTCTAGGCATTTGAATTTTCTTGTTGGGTGTTGTTATTGATATTGCATTTGTGTTTGTTTTTATGTCTAAATTGATAAGTTCGAACTTTTCTTCTAAATAAGGATCAACTTTATCAATATCAGTAGAATCTTTATCTTAAATGACTAGTCTGAAAATAGTTGAGGCACATGAATCTAATATATTTGAAGTTCTAGCAAATGTGTGCATTAATTAAATTTGATTTAAATGATAATAAAACACAAAACAATGATGAGAAGTCAGATGAAGAGGCAAATGAGGATGCTAATGATGATGATGATGCAAACAAAAATAACGATAACTTTGCAATTAAATATAAGGTTTGCAAGAGACCTTATATTGTTTGGGATGAATTCAAAGAGGGTTACGTTGAAAGATGGGATGAGAAAGGGGGAGGGCAAACATAGTAACAAGATGATTACACTTTTTATGGGAGGTGTTACCACACATTTAAGTAGACACTTGTGAATATGTCCTTTCTGCCCTTTAATGAAACAAAATTTATCATCTCTTGACAACGTAAATAGTGTTAGTGTTGTTTCCAATTTCATGTATGATCATCTTAAAGTTAAGGAAGTTGGTGCTAAAACAGTATTGATGCATGAATACTTTTTCAACATATTTGAGCACATCGGGTTCAATAAGTTTTGCGCAACCATATTTAATAAGTTTCAAAAACAATTCTCGTAATTTGGTTAGACAAAATTATTTTAACGTGTACGAGCATGAAAAAAAGAAGGCTAAGAAAATGTTGGCCAATGTAAAAAGATTAGTATAGCAACTAATTTGTGGAAACTAGATGCCTAAAAGATCCACTACATGGT
This sequence comes from Tamarix austromongolica, assembly GCA_039764185.1. Lineage (NCBI taxonomy): Eukaryota > Viridiplantae > Streptophyta > Magnoliopsida > Caryophyllales > Tamaricaceae > Tamarix > Tamarix austromongolica. Next base: position 27,796,298 of record CM077817.1, read on the forward strand.
TATTACTGGTCATTTTATTGATGTTGAGTGGATACTACATAAGCATGTTTTACATTTTTTTCATTTACCCCTCCTAGTAGTGTTGTGAACATATATAATGCCTTATATAGTTGTTTAATTGATCGGAAGGTTAAGGATAAGATCTACTCTATTACTGTTGATAATGCCTCAACAAACAATGTTGTTGTGAGGATGATAAAAGATAACTTTAGCTTTAAAGGAAAGTTATATTTTGCTGGTAAGATTTTTCATGTTAGGTGTTGTACTCATATCCTAAATTTGTTAGCTCACAATGGTTTTGGGGAGAACAAGATTTTTCTCAACAATTTTTATGAAAGTGTAAAGTATTTGTTAGATTCTAAATATCATTTATTGAATTTTAGTGAGATTGCTAAGCGATTGAAATTGTATGCAAAAAAGTTATTGTTAGATGTTTGTACTTGTTGGAATGCGGCATATGCAATGTTGGCTACCACAATGAATTTGCAAGATGTCTTCCCTAAGTATGCACAACAGGACCCATCATATATATGATTGCCTTCTTTTGAGCAATGGAGGCAAGCTGAGATAATGTGTGGTTTTCTTGAGATTTTTAGTGAGGTGACCAATATTATTTCTGAGAGTCATTATCCAACATCAAATTTAGTTTTGCTGAAGATGTGGAGGGTTAATGTAGAACTAGATGAGAAGGAAAATTTTTCTAAGGTAATTGTCCAAAACATGGAATAAAAGATGAAAACAAAGTTCGTTAGGTATTAGGGCGATTGTAATCTATTAATGGTTGTTGCATGTATTTTGGATCCTAGATGTGAAATGGCATTGGTTATATACACATTCCCCATTATTTTTAAGAATTACGATGTTGAAAAGAATATTGAGTATGTCAAAGATACACTTCATGAGATATTTAATGAATATTCTCAAAGTTTTGCTAGTAGCCTAGAGAAGTCTTTGATGTGTTATGATAACGGTAATGGATCTTCCTTAGATGGTATGAGTATAAGGGAAAAAAATGAGCCGGTTCTAGAAGATCGATATTTAAGCAGTTTGTAAAGCAATCTAACACACAACTATATGCAAAATTAGAGTTAGATACCTATTTAGAGTAGAGTGTGTTTATTTGTAATGATGATTCAAAATCGTCCTTTAGAGCCTTAGAATGATGGAAGGCAAATACTTTAAAGTTTTGTATTTTATCATAAATGGCACGAGAGATACTATCGATACCAATCACCATAGTAGCTTCGAAAGATGCTTTTAGTGCTAGAGGTAGGGTCATTGATTCATATCAAGCATCATTTTTTTAATTAATCTTTCCTTATTATGAATAGAGTAGAAATAATTAAGTTAAAACTATAAAGACAATACATCTCCCATATTATGTGGTCTTGCATATGTGTGTGTATTTCTTATTCAGTCTGGATTCTTTCAAGTAGACTTTTTTAAACCAACAAAAACCTCATACAATATTTAGAGGTTTAGCTTGCAAGTGTTATAAGTAAGTAATTTACTTGGTATTAGGGTAACATTCAAGTATGTGTCTATAGAAATTTTATTTGGCTTTATATAATGTGTGTTCATCAAACTGGATGACAATTTGACGTGATGTGGATTGTATAGTAGTTGTTAGTTGTTACTATTGTTTTTGGTTTTTGTTGTATTGATAGTACATGCTTGGGTTAAGTTGCTAGCTATAAATCTTATAATGTTGAATTTATACTCATAGCTAAAATATCTCCATTTTCTCAGTTTTTATGATTAGCTAGAAGTCATGGAGTAATAAAGCTTTGGGCAACACTTTTCGTGATGAAATACATGTTATGTTTATACTTTATTACTTATTTGAAGAATTAATACCGACTAGCTACTTAATAAAATTTATATTTAGTTTTGTTTCAGGTTGATGTCTTAAAGCCTTTTTGATCAAATTAATGAAGATTAAGAAACAATCTTTAATTGTTAATGATTATTACTTAAATTTGAAGTTCTTTTGATCCGACCATGTTTCGTAAATTATCTTGGATTTTTATTTTTATTTTTTTAATTTAGATGATCAACAAAGTATTTTATTTTTCAAGTCTACATATGTTTTATATATTCAACATTGGAATTTTACTTGTCCTAGAATTTCCAGCTATTTTAAAATTTTTCTTTTTGTGTAGGAATTTTCTCATTCCAATTCTATGTATAATTTTATATGTTTTCATTTTATTATATATGTTTTAAGTTTGTAGAGAAATTTTTTGGTTGGAAAGGACAATATTATGGGAAGTTTATTATTATTTTTTATTTTAAAAAGAGTCATTTGAATTTTTAAACGAGCTAAAATGGCTCATAATATTACATAAACAAACCTATAATCAAACAACCTTGAAAACGAGCCATGTTTATATTTAAACAAGTTAAATTGACCCAAGTAAAAAATACTACATAAACGAATTTATAATTAAACGAACCAAGTCACACCTATATTTAAACAAGTCGAGCCAAACGACTGGCAAGCTTTCTTCGAACTGAGCTCAAGCTTGGTTGGGAAAGCTCGATTCAAGCTCAAGCCAAGCTCAAGCATTAAAAAATATGAATGAGCCGCAGCAAGCCATGCGATCTCTCTAGCGATAATCCCCACAGGGCAGGAGGGGATCGGATAAGGTGTCCCAATCTAAAAGGGGTAGAAAAATAGTCAAGGAATGATCGACAGAGCAGCATATAGAAGAATAGAGGAACAACCAGAAGAAAGAAATAATAGATGGAACACATTGGCAGGGGGGCGTATCTGATTTTGACCCGCGAGCACTGACAATAATAAATTTGTCCAACTGCCGGCAGTATGCGGAATTTGAAAGGTAAATACCATGGTGAGCTCACTGCCCACATGAAGAAGCAGTTACCGGTAAATACGTGAAAGATGCAAGGGGAAGGGATCCAGCAAAACACGATTTGCCGTTGTCAAGGAAAGACTTTCATTATCAGAATTCATCTAAAACAAAGAGTTCATATACTACGACAATCAACAGGACGAGAGAAAAATGAAGCTACGAGTACAAGGTCGGACGACAAGAATGAGCAGAAAGACCACGGTGAGCTCATTGCCCACATGAAGATGCAGTTGCCCGTAAATACGTGAAGCTACAAGGGTAAGGGATCCAGCAAAACACGATTTGCTGTTGTCAAGAAATGACTTCCATTATCAGAATTCATCTAAAACAAAGAGTTCATATACTACGACAACCAACAGGGCAAGAGAGAAAAATGAAGCTACAACGACAAGAATGTGCAGAAAGACCTAATGCCTGATACATGTCAGATGCAATCTCTTGACGGCATAGAGGATTTCTTGGGGGAAAAAAAAGGCAAGGAACATAGGGCGATTCATGAAGCATACTAATGGAGAAAGACAACCACCCAACAGCAGTGTCACGTATGAATTATCTAGCAAATGGAAGATAGAAGTCCATGCTTTTATCCGATTGAAGCAACAACGCTAGTAAACATATTATTATCAGGCTTCTACATACACCAGAGCTAACCGGATAGAAACATGATAATAGTAATAATGTTCACAGAGTTCTACACGAGTTGGATAAGAAGGAAGAACCTCATGTTCCTTGCTAACAACTTCGTCCACAGAACACCTATCTACTCGAGAGAGAATCAGGAACAATAACGAGAGATACCTATCTAGGCGCAGCTATACATATTGTAAGACAATTATCACAGTAAGAAAATGGGCACGTCTAGCTCAATTAGACGCATAAAATTTGGGGTCAGGAGCTGCACTCATAGCAAAAGCAATGATACTAAGAGGGACAATGAGCCACCAAACAGCGAAGAAAATAAGGCTAAAATGTCAGTATGTTTAAAAGATGAACCTCATCAAAGCAAAGAACAAAGCAGGAATGGAACATCAACAAAATAGGACAACATAAGGGTGAGATAGTATAGCTAAAATGTCAGTATATGCTACATTAAACCAGCAAATCACAATCATACTTTTAGGCAAAGCTAACGACAGCAGGCCACCCAAAATAGATGTTAAGCAACTCCAGATGTAAACAATCATTCACAATCCATCAAACACAGCTACCCTAACTCTGGCTCCGGATGATCTACCTTAATACAGACACAGGCATGCATCAAGATGCAATAGAGGCTATTATTCTGCAGACCAAACAAATAAAAAAGTACGCAGAGACTAGAAACTGAAAATAGAATGAATTCCATTAGTCAGTGAAAGAACGTACGTATGTGTTTAACGCAGAGAGTTGATGCATACTCATAGATCAGCCAGATCCTCAACCCCAGTAACAGAATGGAGACACAGATTTTACATCAATAACAACGTAATTACCTCATCCTTTCCAATCATCAACCTCCAATAATATGCTCTAAAAGGTACACCATTCACATTCATCTACATTCAGTTTTTCTACAAGTACACAATTCATATAACCAAATTACTCAAAAGCTTTAAGCATCTACATTATTGCCGAGCATGAATGAGCAGAATTCCCTAACAGGCGAAAATTCAACCAATCCAATATCCATAGCATACCCACTAACCGGCAACTTCAAATCCCTCAAGACGCAAAACGCTTCTCCAATTCGACTTTTCGGCACTTCTTGAGCAACTGGGCAGTAAGGAATCCATGAATCGGTACGGAATTCATCGCCAACTTCAATACCTTCCTTCTTCAACAGATCGCATAACTGTGACTGGAATTGAAGCAGCGACAATGTCGGGATTGGGGATAGAAATAGAACGTTGGTTTCATTAGGAAGACTTCCAATCGATGAGAAATTCAATTGTAATGGTTCTTGCTTAGCTGCGAAATTCTTGATGACTGGTTCCAGCTTCGATGGATCGAGAAATGGGCTTGAGAATAGGGTAATGTGAGGTCGGGATTCAATTTCAATGAGCTGGGTGCTTATCTGGCGACGAGCAAGTACGTTCCAAGCTTTGAGAACTTGATTCTCGAGAGCTGGATCGAAGTATAGCTCAATCGCATAACCTTGTGACATGGCTGAAGCAATCACCAATTTGATTTGAAATTGAGAGTAAGAAACTTGAGATTGGAACCAATAAATTGGTATTGAAGAAACTCGGATACAGAAATTCGAAAAGGCAATGCGGACTGCGATTGTGACCACGGATCGGATTCGGAGGTGTCCCGTGTCCTCTGTCCGTGATGTAAAAGTTAAAACCCTAGCAAGGGAAATACTAATATGCACGACTGTGCAAGGGTACAATAGGAACTTAATAGGCCGGGGGGAGCTAAAAATGGATTATGTTTATCTATTTATTTATCACTCAATTATTCATTTTGGCTGGTCCCCCCTGCCCCCGTCCCAAAAAATATTCATTTTAATATATTACATACTTTTTAATGAGCTGATATTACGTTAATATAATATTTATATCTTTTATTGAAAAATAGTAGAGTAATTAATGTATCGATGATAAAACAAATTAAGAGTAACAATTAAAATTAGATATTAACTTTTTTAAAATAAAATTTAAATTTTGAAATAACTTTTTTTCTCTACTTTAGGAAAACTACTAAGCTATCTTTATTTTCTTAGCATAATATATATTAACATATCCTTAAATAGTAAAGTTAAATTAAATTACATATTTTAAAATATCCATATACATCAGGTATCAATTATTTTTCCTTTGTTTAGAACAACTTAAAAAAATGTCCGAGATTATTTTTTTATATAAATAAAAAAACTTTAAGCTAATTTTTTTTAAATAATACTTATTTTAAATAATTATTTTTAAGTAGCTCCAAAAAACTTTAAACTAAGTAGAAAAAAAGTAAAAGCCAATGTGTAATAAAAGGCCATGAATGAAAACATATATGGAAAAGGTTTTTCTATTTTTTATAGAGATTAACTTATTAAGAGAGGAAAATATTTAACCACACTTTAGAAATAGCTACAATATTTAAATCCGAGAGCAAGGCCTCCCTAAAACAATTTTCACTACTACTAAGGTACTTAACAATAGCATAAGCAAGGTAATGCATTATTCTCCTAATGTGTTCCCAACTTGCACATAGCCATGGTGGTCTTGTAAATTATCCTTCTCATGCCCTCTCAAATAATGTCAAGGATATAACTCATCCTTTATCTCAGCTTCTTGTAAATTATAATAAGACCAACAAGGCTCAAATAATCCAATGCAAACTCAATATTATTTAGGTTCAATTCAACAGAGTTTCTTACACCCATCTCCGCAGCCAACCTTTATGCTTCTTCAACATCTCCAATACCTAAAAAGGTATGGTCAGAAGCTCAAAGCACATAGCCATGGTGGTCTTGACAAATGGTTAATATCACCTATCAACCTTCATGCACCTTTTAAGCATCAACATTGATTTTTATCTTCTCCACTTGAGGAGGCTTCCAACCCTCGTGCCTTTAATCATAATTATCAGCAGAGTTATCGTGTCAAAATGTTAGAAGAAGCTAATTTATGTATTCATGAGTGACCCTAAGGTTTGTGAGCTTGTCCTCAAACATAGATTCATTTCTCCTCCACAAAATTTCCTAAGCATAGGTGAGGAACCACATAGCCTAAATTCCATCCATAGATTATACTTGCTCAAATCATTGTTTTAACAAGTGGCCATGGACTCACAATTGCGCCTTCACCAAACACTACATCCATAGGGATTTTTCCCTTTGATACTTGACAATGACATGTACTTTTGAGTCTTCCCTACCACATGATTTAAAGTACAAAAAATTTAGATTCCCATGATAAAGAAGAGTATCTCATGTAGAAAGTATGCCTCTCCCACAACCCCATGCGAATAACTTAACCTTTAGAAGAGTAACTACTTTCTTGAATCCTTGTCAAAGATAATTACTCATAAAAATATTTAAAAAAAAAGAGGTCAGGCATATCAATATTTGGTAGGTTTTGTATTATAGTATAAGTGCTCTTAACAAATAAGTTACAACTTAATGCTTAACCCTATGAATTCACCCATGTTAACTTATAGGTTGTCATGTTGATAAGTACCAAATCTCATATCTTAAGTGATTTCCTAACTACTCTATGCCACTTCTTCTTTGCTCACATCTTCCTTCTCGGTCTCGATAGCAAGACCTTCTCAACTAACTGATTTCACCAGTTAGTCTTTAGCATCATCATCTTTCATTGGTCGACCAACATGCGCACTGTCTATAGCCCTTAGCTCTTGCCCTTGACCAGAGGCCCCTGGTTGACGCCCCAACCAGTCACCCTTGGCTGGCACCTCTATCTCACATCCTTGTATGACACCCTTGACCAACAAACATGTCTCTATCCTAGCTAGCAATCTCTAGCAGTCACAACTTTGTAGTTACCCCTTGGTTAACGCACCCTATATATCGCAACTTGACCGACGATCTTAAATGATTGCCCTTTGGCCAATAGCCTTTCCTATCTCTTTTATTGAGGAAAACCCTAACAATTTTTACATACATGCTTATTGCAATATAAATTGATAGTAATTCAAAGGAAAAAGAAACAAAATATTGAGAAAACAATCCACTTCCTCTAAAAAAAACCCTATATTAGAACCTAAGCATACCAACATCTCTTAGCAAACACTAAAAGAACCATGTTTTGTGCTTCTATGAAAAGTTGCGGAGGATGGTCTCAAATAGTCAATTCTCTTCTAAAATTAATGAATTAAACAAGACCATTTGGATATAACTTCTAATTCTAGACCTCCAAAATTTAGAACTTAAAAACATTTCATTTTGTTGACGCATTAGTTATAAAAATAGTAGGTGTTACCGCCACACCTAGCATAAGTCTTACATCATCTACCATTCTTATACTAAGTGATAATACTAAAACTTATTCGTTTAAATTAACAACAACCATAAAAATAAAAACATATAATTCAATATAGAATAACATTGTCCTAATATTCTAAAATATTAGCCAAATAGTTACAATCTAATGAGGAAAAGAAACATACACTACTACGAAAACAGGAAATAATAACGAGACATTAATAATGGTAGTTTGAAAACCGTTGTCAAATGCGTGAAAATTAATGGGCGGGAAGTTTTGATAACGGTTCTAGTTAAAAACTGTTATTAAAAGGGCAACGTTAAAATTTGGACGGATGTTTTAATAACGGTTTTATGTAAACCGTTATTAAAAGAGGATTTAATAACGGTTCATATTAGAACCGTTGTTAAAAGTCAGAAGCTTTTTAATGACGGTTCCTGGAAGAACCGTTATTAAAACATCTTTTAATAACGGTTCTCTCAGGAACCGTTATTAAAACCCCAAAATCAAACTTTTATTTCGCTCGGTTCTGTTTCGTGCCAAAGTTTTCAGACTCTCTGCACTTTCGTTCTCTTTCTCTCCTTCTCCTTACAAACCCTCACACCACCACACCGGCTCCTCTCAAGTAAAGGAAACCCTCGCATTGCCAACTCTCCACCACGCCTCTGCCATTGTCGGCTCTACATGTGCGTGCTGTCATTGTTCTGAAGCTAGCTAGCAAGCACTTGCACCTTCATCCTCCGTCGTGTTTGTAGCTAGCTCACTTTATGTATGTGTTTGTTCTTCCTCTCGTAACTTTTTATCTACTTATATATGTATATATATATAAATGCATGCATGTTGCTACAGGATTTCGTTTGTTTGTTATTGAAAGATTGTGGTTTGTCGTTCGAAAATGTGTTGGCTGAAAATTTTACTGTTTGTTGTTGAATTTGTTGCGTTATTGTTATATATTAACAAATGCATGTGTTGGTCGAGACCTTTACATATTATTGTTGTATTTGTTTGTATGGAGAATATAGATTCAACATTATTGTTGAATAATGGCTCTTGGGAAATAAATTTGGGTACTATGGATCAGAAATATAATATATTTAGAGCAATAAAATCACTAACATTAACACCATTCAACATATTAGTAAGTAATAAACAAAAGAGAAGACATTATTACTGTAAACTTTGGAGGGTCATAACTTTTTCATGGGACCTCGGATTTAGGTGATCTAGGAGGCTATTTTGGGTATTTTTTCGAGATCTACGACATGGCAAATCTAAGAGCCCAAAAAAGGCCATTTTGGCCTCTAAATTGAGGTTTTTTGGTTACATACAAGTGATACAACCTTGAGGGTATATTTTTAGGGCCTTTTTTACAAATTGAACCTTTAATTTAGACTATCCTGAAAACCTTTTTCACATTCTAGGGTATGAGGGTGTTATATAACCTCTTGATTAAAGTGGTATTACATGTTGCCTACCTTTGTATGTAGGGTAATACATGTTTTCAGTTATTTTAGTTTTTACTTTTATCAGAATTTTTTTTCCTCTATTTTTTATCTCTTTATCCAGTCATCCATCTATTTAGCCTCATTGGGTATCTTACCATGTCTTATCTGGTGAGGGTTGTAATAGTATTTCTAATGGGGCTATTACTTTCTTTTGTTTTCATGGTTATTAAGATATTCAAATTTAAAGACTTCTTAGTTCTCACTGTAATTATGCCAATTCTGTGTAATTATGGATGAGATAAGAGCTTTAGGTACCTCCAAAGAGCTACTGGAACCAGATCTTCGAGACAAAGGAACTTAGATGATGATGATTAAATTGAAGTTTTTAAGGGTTCAAGTGAAGAAGACGAGCAATGGATCTTATAGTCCATAATATATTGGTCAACATAGATCCAAGCCATGTATGTTTGATTTTCCATATTTTTCTATTAATGAATCATGACATATATATTTTTTACCTAATGGCTAACTGTATATTAATTGAAACATGGGTGTTGTAGCTTGTCACTGATAACTATGCACGAGGCCAGCAATATAATGTTGATGAAATTGATGAAGTTAGAGACCAATGGGCCAAGCACGTGCACTCATTCATTCGGTATTAGGTAGTGATCTATATATTCTACATGCATTTTCAGGTTTGTATTTCGTCTACATCTTTCGGTCTTCCAGCCTAGATCTGTGAACTCTTTACTTTGGGGTGTAGAGCTACCAAGTTGTGGTATTCCCACTAATTTTTATTCCTAAGTATAGTTGGTGTATTGAAACATGCATACCAATTATAGATTGATTGAAATTATGGTGTGATTACATATTTGGTATGAATTGATGTTGTTTAACGTTGCACATTTGGTAATTGTTTGAACATACAACTGTGTATGTGGGCAGGAACAAAACTGCAAAAACTATAAAAAAAAACAAGAGTTTTAATAACGGTTCTTATAAAAACCGTTATTAAAACTCCAGTTTTTAATAACGGTAATGGTTTTTAAGTAAAAACTGTTATTAAATATGAAGTTTACGCACATATTCGCGGGTTTTTGTGTATTTTTCATGACGGTTATGAACCGTTATTAAATATTTAATAACGGGCGATTCAATAACGGTTGAAAACCGTTATTAAAACTATAAAATAACCGTTATTAAAACCCCTTTCCGTGGTAGTGATAAAAGGGGACATGAGAGTCCAAGGAATATTTGGATCAAAAGTTATCAAATGAACCCCAGACAATTATAATTCTCAACCCATGCCAGAAACCATCAGGTTGTACCCTCAAAATACTCTTATAAGATTTATCTTAAGAGTTGAATGCCTTAAGTGGTTATTGCAAGTGTTGATTCTAGGAGTTACCAAGATTCAATTTTTATCCCTTCAATTCTCCTTGCTTTCCTTCTTATTATTTCGGTTGTTATAAAATTGTAGAACACAAATACCTATCAAGACCTAAGTTGGATCTCATATACATTAGCTAAAAAAGAGTTTCATGATCTAGAGGCACTAAAATTATATATCTGATCAAACAAAACTACTAAAGAATCTAAAAGATATATATATATATATATATATATATATATATATATATATATAAAGAGATTCATGACTAGTTCACTCTTAGATGTTAATGGCTCGAGACTTCGTCACTAGGAGATTGGATGCCTTTAGCTAAAAAAAAAAGAAGAAACTAGACAACATGGATCAAAAACTAAGTCAAGTTTATTATGTTTTCTTCTTCTTATTCTTCTTTTGAATGCTAAGTTTCTTATGATTTCATAGTCTCTGAAGAGAACATTATTGAAACAACATGTTTTATGGAATAGGATCTCAATTAACCCTCAGACTCAAAGTTTGACATTTTGAAGACTCTTTATCCTTGATAAAGGAGTCTTATACCTTAAATATTATATTTCAACAACAAGGGAAAATAGAGCAAGATGATGGAAATGAAAATAATAATAATATTATTAATAATATATGGGGATATAACCCCACATGATCCTCAATCAAAGAGGAAGAACAATCTAGTCCCTTCCCCACCATCAGAGCAATACATTAATAGAAAAGAAAATAATAACCTAACAGAAATTATCAATTACACCAAATAGGCCTCCAATTCAAAAGCTTAACCAAAATGTTGTTGATAATTTTAATCTTGATTTAATCACCTCAGTAATTCCATAAGTAAGGTTAGTGAAAGATTAATCATGGTTGGGTATAAAATAGCCAAATTACCCTTAAAATGGTAAACTATAGAATATATGAATAGTGATAGTCAAACCTTGACCAGAGACTATTGAATTGGGCTTTGACATTGATTGAGACTTTGATTTTCATCTATTTATTGTTGAATAGTATTTTTCTAAAAAAATGGCATAGAATCTTATTTTGTGGTTTCAAGTTCAAGTATATGTTTGGTTTCCACTCAATTAAAATATGAATGGTCTTTTGAGATTAAAAGTGGTCATTTGAAAAAAAAAATATCAGCTTTGAATTTTATTTTTCCTATGAATAGTTTTTTTTCATGGAAAAGCTCATATTAGATTCTTTTCTAACATTCTAAATGGTTTTTTTGCTCACGATTTAATCTTTTATGGCATTGAAGCATATCATTTGTTTTTTTCAATACATTTTGATATGGTTTGAATTTATTCATTTTGATTATTAGTGGTTGTTGATCTTGTTTTAGCCTTATTACCTTGGTTTTAGTTTGTTTGGCTAGTATGACATTGGCTTGTTGTATGATCTTATTTGGCTAATTTATCTAAGTATTGGATATTTAAGCCTAAAATGGCCTTAGAGAAATTTAAGTTAATTTAAAAAAAAATAAATGTAAGAGATCAAGTTTAAAGAGAATAATTAAGAAGTAAGGTTTGGCTAAAATAGACTACACATTTAACCATTCATGGCTAAGAGATATTTTTGACCTTCTATGGTCAAAAGTTGTTTAGATTTCAAATTAAATGTACATATGGATCTTTGGATCCTTTTTTGTATTAAAATATTTTGAGAAAACACTAATCACTTAAGAAGAAAGAAGAGATTATTTATATGAGAGGTTATAACTAATTGCCTAACCTTCAGTTTTTATGACTATGTGTTGTTGTGTAGCATCTTCACATTGAGTAAGCATATAGCTTCCTTGTCTAGTGAACTTGGAAGACTTCCTTATCAAGAGAACTTACACATAATTATTGTGTGTGACTTCTTTCTTGCTAAGAGAACTTGGAAGTAAGTATTATTTTAACATCTTGGGATCCTTGGTTGAATTAAGATATTAATCATGTAAATTAAAAGATTATTTGTGTTAGGTAGGCATCTCATACTTCAATTAGACCGCCGAGTGCAAAAGACCTTTGAGTCTAAGGATCTTTTCTACCTTTGTAGGTAAAATCACCAATCTTATGGAGGATATTCTTACTTAAAGAATTTTACACTTAATAGTGTGAGCAGATAGCCTACCACAATGGCTTCCTTGATAAATGTATTGGAAATATAAGTTATAGCCTTAGAGTTCATGCCATGGATTATATTATAATCCCTTTCAAGTTGGATTTATATCTTTAGTATGTGATGCAATTTTATTAGAGGTATTATGTGCATTATGATTATGTATTATTATTTTGGTAGGAGGCATTATGTGTACTACCCTTGTTGTTGAAATACTGTCTCGATATGAGGAATTATATCTACTACCCTTACTATTGAATTGTTATTTGGATAGGATCCATTCTATTCATTATCTCTAGTTAATGCCTTGGGATGATTGGTGATATTGCTCATAATTACTTTAAGTTACCATAAGTTATGCATGATTTATTTAAGCCATATGATCCCATACCTTTATGCATGATCTCAAGCTTTTGTGTGTGTGCGTGTTACATGCGACGTCCTACTTATATTGTGCTATATGCTATCTATATTTTGGTGTAGTAGTTTAATCTTACCATTACGCAAGTGGTGATGTGTTTTTTCATAGTTACTACCCAATACAAGTGGGTAGATGATGAATTGTTGTATAAGGTTCTTAGATCCTAGTGCAGGTGATGAATTATTCGCATAGTTTTGGGTTTAAGTTATATAGTAAGGCTTCTGGTATTTTTGACCTATGTTGGATTCCCTGGTTTTGGCCCTTGTCAATTTTTTTTTGGCTTTTGTAACCACTATTTGAGATTTTGTAGTAACCACTATTCTACTTTTGTAACTGCTATCATTCTTTTAGTTATTTGTTTTCATTTCTAGCCTTATATACGCTATGTGTTAGGTGAAGATGTACACCTCTCCTTATGATAGATGTGGTGGTTGATGGAAACCGGTTAGGGTTTCGCAAAGGATCGAAAGATTTAATCGAGCGCAACGTTCGATTTTCGTCGGCACAGCCTAAGGAAAACTTTCCAAAGGAAGAACCAAAGTTCCAGAAGCACAATTGATTCAATGGCAACTGAAATTAGAAGGTGAATGATCAAGATCGATCAAGATGAGAACGAGACAGAACCAGAGAAGAAGCGAATGAGAGAATTGCCAAGAGAGAGAAGAAGCCGCGAGAGAGATCGAGAAAATATCACTGAGTTTATTTCTGTCAAAAATGTCCGTATTACATTGTATTGGACCTATATATAAATGTATACAGAAGGCCGTATATGCTGCAAATACATACGGTAGATACGAGCCCGCATGGACGGACGATACAGATTTTTGGGCCAAAATAATAAAGTGTCGACCAGCCCAATTACAACCATCATCAAAATGACCCAAAATACAATTAAGCTTAAGGCTTAATTCCCATTAGCTAAAACAACTATAGCTAATCATGGTCATTAAGGATTGATTAATCCACAATCCAGCTAGTCCAATTTAAGGACCGGGTGGCGGATTATACAACCGTCCTAATTCCCATTAGCCCATTCCGACCGGCGAATGCATCATATGGGATTACAAAATATTTAAGAAAAATTACATAATCTGTACACTCCAAACATATTCTACACTCCTCAGCAATTATGTCCAAGTCCACAGAATCCATATGCTGCAATATTATCCTATTAATTCAACAAATAAGATAAACAATTATAAGTAATTAATTCACAACAAATTTCAAAATTACTTAAATATAAATTCATAGAATTCACATCAGTGGTAGTACCCCTAGTTTCTTATTTTAGCTTCCATATTATTCTTTCAAGACAAAATATTTTGGTTGGTAAAAAATGGAGGTGTTACACGTCCTAACTAAATGTTTCATGCATTAATCCTGCTAAATCAATCTCGATGATAAAAACACCAAAATTGAAGATTGAATTGCTAATTTTAATTCAAAACAAAACTTAATAAACCCCAAAATTGAGAATAAAATTAAGTATTTGGAATTCATTCATTAATTATTTCAAATTAAGAGATAATCAATTATTTAAGACAAACTAATTTAGATTGAGTTGGTAGAGTAGTAGCTTGAGTTTCTTGAGTCGATGAAGGTTTACTAGCATAAAGCTTGCAGTGAAAGTTATGCTAAATATATAGAGAAGTCATGATATGGAGTTGCGGAAAATAGAAGGAATTAGAGCACGATGGAATCGGGTTAGATGGAGGGTGATGGAAGGGGGTTTCAAGCAATGAAGAAAGAGAATAGCGAGAAGTATATAGTTGATGACAAGTTGTGTGAAATTTTTATACGATCATTTCTTCTTCCTTTTTTTTGTAACTTTTGGTAAGGAAAATGAGGTAGTATAACTTACCAAAAATTTTCCTTATTTTCTTTAACTCTTAATTTTCCAATCAACCAAAAACTATTTTCCTCATCATTTTACAAAAACCAAAGGGAGGTTTAGACTGTAAATAACCTGCTGTCTACATACCCTACTGTCCATATACCTTTAAAGTTAATTAAATTATCATTATTATTATCAACGAAGCTAAAATTCAACTCAAATAGTCTTAATAAATACACTCAACATCACGTAGCTCTGAGTCTCAGACCTAACATAAATCAGGCTGGGTCTAGGTAATTTTTTTTTGGTAAGTAAAAACTTTATGTATATATATATAATACCAAAAATGGCTGTAAGAGTATATAAAACCTAAGATCTCAAGTACATTGATTTCATGGACTCATGCTATCTACCATGGCTAGCATATTCTAATAGAATTTATATGTACTGAAATTGATGATATGGGTAGTTATGTCCTTCACAATGTGATTCCTAATCTAGGTCTAGGGGAGACTAGTATGCTAAAAAATTCGTTTGTTTCATTTTCCCCAAACGTGGTAAACTAAAGTGGCTAGCAAGGCTTGAAAGAAAGTTGTACGAACACTCGGTCCTTGACCTTTCTTGTTAAGCCAATGTGTAATCTCATGCCAACTAGTATATCTCTGAAGACATCCAGTAGATCTAAGAATATGCACAATTAAAAAAGAGGTGTTCTAATGTTTCGATGTCACCGTCGCAAAAGGAGCAAGCTATAGATATTTGGGAATCCATCCTAACCGCATGGGCTTTAGTGAAAAATCTATCTTGAATTTCAAGCCATAGAATAATCTGGTGTCTCAAAATAGAGAATTTATTTCAGACTAATCCATACCAAGAGACTTTGCTATGATATGGTCTCAGTTGGTGATATACTCGAGAGATGCATATTTATCTTGATAAGTACATGTTTCCTTCCCTTGCTCAATGGTGAAGAGGTCGGATAAGTATGGTACGAGTGATAAAAATTTCTTAAAAATCTATGAAGCAGCGGTAGGGGGAGGTATAGTCCAAAAGTCTCGCCTTTTAATATAGTAAGCATGGATCCAAAAAGTCCACAACACCTCCTTATGCTGAATTATATTCAACAGATGTTTACCTGTTGTAGTAGTGTTCCACCAATGGAGGTTCAGAAGTCCAAGGCCCCCCTCTTGCTTTGGATTGCATACTTTATCCCAAGCAACCAGGCTTTTGCGTGAAGACTCTAATCCAGACCATAAGAAATAGTGGCACCTAGCATTTATCTCCTACAGTACTTGCTAAGGTAGCATGAATAAGAGACTCTGGTATGCTTGGATCCCAAAGAGTACATAATTTACCAATTGAAGGCAACCTGCATAACTAAGGAATCAATTCTACCATTATTTCAGTCTATCTGTGATCTTATTAATTAATGGAAAATAATGTTATTTCCTCAAAATGTTACCAAGAAGAGGAACGCCCAGGTATTTGATTGGGAAATAACTTCCGGAATGAGCAGAGCTGAATAAAGAGAGTCCATCATATGTCTACCAATCTTGCCTCCATAGAAGATATGACTTTTAAGGGTATTAAGTTGTAGCCCCAACAGCTGAAAGAAATGGTTGAAGGTATCAAGAAGAGCCATGATAGAATTAGGATAACCTTTATAGAACAACAATAAATCATCCACAAACACGAGATCAATGAGTTTGATCTTCTTGCATTTAGGATGAGGTTTGAATTGTGGGTTGTGCTATAAGCCAAGCATAGATTTATGAAGATATTCCATCACAATGATGAAAAGATAAGGAGATAATGGATCTCCTTATCGTACTCTTCTTGAAGCTGTAAAAGGGGTTTGCAAGGAGCCATTGAACTTTAGAGAATAACTAACTGTTGAGACACATGGCATAATAAGAGTGATGAAGTGAAGTGGAAAGGCTAGAGAACTGAGCATATTCTCAAGGAAAGACCACTTGACAGTGTCATAAGCCTTCCTCATGTCCACCCTCAATATACATCGAGGTGAAAGGTGCTTCTGGTCGTATCCTTTGACTAGCTCAGTAGCTAGGAGAATATTATCACTAATGGATCTACCTTTGATGAAACCAGATTGTATCTCACCAATCAAGATGTTCATGACAGACTGTAACTTGGTTGTTAAGACTTTAGCAATGATCTTATAAAAGATGTTACAATAGGCAATGGGTCTAAAGTCACCAGGTTTTGTAGCATTTGGAATTTCTGGGATAATATTTAGGGTAGCAACATTCAAACCAGGGGTAAGATACCTATAACAAAGAAATATTTAGTTGTAGTTAAGTTATCTTGCCTAATCACCTCCTAACAGCTCTTGAAGAAGTGTGGATTGAAGCCACTTGGTCCTAGGGATTTGTCACTGCCCATAAAGAAGGTTGTATCTCTCACCTCTTGCAAAGTAACCGATTGTAATAAAAGTTGTTGTTGTATACAATTGAGTTTTAGTCCTCTGTTCACAACGTCCTACAGTAAGGTAGTTGGATTGGGTCTTGAAAAAACCCAGGAGGATTGTGATGGGATCATGATGTAGAATTTCATTTGAGTCTTGGACTGCTCCAACATGGTTCTGAATTCTTCTGCCCTTCACCATAGCGTGAAAATAATGAGTATTGTTGTCCCCTAGTTGTAACCATATTATTCTTAATTTTTGTCTAAGGAAGCTTTCCTCACATTTAGCTAAATGGAGGTAGTGCTTAAGCTGCATCTGTTCTCGAGCAATTAGATCTTGATTTAAAAGATCTTGAGCTAAGACCATTGGAGTCTGAATTGAGGTGGCCCGAGCATTCTTGGTGCGATCAGTTATGCCCCCATATTTTGTCTTGTTCCACTCCTTTAAGTGAGACTTGAGAATTCTCAGTTTGGCCATGATCAAAGTAAGAGGATTTCTAGAGTGAAGCGTTGAAGACCAAACATGAATAACAGTGGGAAGGAAGTTAGCATCTAAAGTCCACATGTTATGAAATCTAAAAGGCTTAGGTCCATAGTTTATATCACCATAAATAGATATTTTCATTGAAGAGTGATCGGATACCATGGATGGTTGAAAATCAACCTGGATGTAGGGAAAAGTTTCTAACCAAGCTTCATTGTCCATAACCCGATCTAATTTACTATAGACTCTAGTTGTTGCCTCTTATTTATTACTCTAGGTGAAGAAGATTCATATATATCTCAAGTCTTGTACATGAAACTACTGAGTACACTGGACAAAGTCTTCTACATCTTGTGTATTAATTGTGCCACTTTGAAGGTTTTTTTTTGTATTATTTAAAATGATGTTGAAGTCTCCCGTAAGAAGTCAAGGGTTAGAAATTTGATTATAGTTCAGTAACCAAGACCAAAGCTCTTTCCTACCTCCTCCATCGTTCAACCTATAAATAGTAGTAAGATGGAATGTCACATTTGTAACCTGGGGAAAAATACCTTAAGCACACTGTAATATATTATAAACATGCCATTAACTAGGATTTGTGACTTCACACAAATCGGGCTGGGTTAGGTAATATTTGCCTGGTGCTTCCGTCTACGAAAACATACATACAACTTCCGCATAAACCCGACTAGAACCCTCGTTCTCTTTATTGAACTGAACAACCTCAGCGTCGCTTTCGTCAAGTTCTCGCAGGCCAGCAGCTATGGCTATCTCCAAACTCTCATTTCTCTCGCCCATGAAATTACTTGCTATGAAGCCTTACTGCAACAGAAGCCTTTTACGCAAGCCCCAGTCGCCGGCCTTTATCTCTATCCGCCTTCTCTCTTATGCAACCCCGGAAGAAGCTGCTGCCGAGCGCCGCCGCCGTAAACGTCGACTCCGAATTGAACCTCCTCACGGATCCATTCGTCCCCAACAACAGGTTCAACAACGGACACCTCAATCGTCTAACTCTAACCCTAACGCCCCAAAGCTTCCGGAGTCTGTTGCTGTACTCGCCGGTAACCGCCTTAACCTTCACAACAAAATCTTAACTCTGATTCGGGAGAATGACCTTGATGAGGCCGCGCTTTACACTCGTCACTCTGTTTATTCCAATTGTCGCCCTACAATTTTCACGTGCAATGCTGTTATGTCCGCTTTAATTCGTCAGACTCGCTATTCGGACATGCTCTCCCTTCATCGCTTCATCACGCAGGCTGGAATCGCACCTAATGTGGTCACTTATAATCTCCTTATCAGTGTTTACTGTGATTGCAGAAGAACTGATACTGCGATGGAGCACTACAAGCAGTTAATTAATAACGCCCCCTTTGACCCCTCCCCGACGACATATCGTATATTGGTCAAGGGTCTGGTGGATAATAATAAGGTTGAGAGAGCTATTGAGTTGAAGGATGAGATGTTGTCAAAGGGATTTGCTGCCGACCCTTTGATATATGGTCATCTGATGAACGG
The DNA here is from genome assembly GCA_039764185.1 of Tamarix austromongolica. Lineage (NCBI taxonomy): Eukaryota > Viridiplantae > Streptophyta > Magnoliopsida > Caryophyllales > Tamaricaceae > Tamarix > Tamarix austromongolica. The sequence goes on from CM077817.1 coordinate 27,815,724, forward strand.
GTGTGCTAAGGTTAAGGATGCTGATAAGGTGTTCGAGCTTTATGATGAATTGAAGCAAAAATTGGGAGGCGAAGTTAACGATGGGTCTGTCGTTGGTGGCTTGATGAAAGCGCATTTCTTAAAGGAATCCGAAGAGGATGCCATGAAGCTTTACAACGAGGCAACAGGAGAGGATTCTAGGTTCAAGATGGGGGCAGTGGCGTATAACTGGGTCCTTGATGCTTTTTGTAAGAATGGGAAATTTGACGAGGCCTTGAGATTGTTTGATAGAATGAAAGAGCTGCATGGTCCACCCAGGACGCTTACGGTGAATCTTGGAAGCTACAACGTGATGGCTGATGGATATTGTGCCCAAGGGCAGTACAAGGAAGCGGTTGATGTTTTTATGAGCATGAACGAGATGAGGTGCAATCCTGATACTTTGTCATTTAATAATTTGATTGAGCAGCTTTGCAATAATAGGTTGTTGCCTGATGCGGAGGATCTTTGCGGAAGGATGGGTGAAAAGGGTGTTAATCCTGATGAGGTTACATATGTCTTGTTGATGGATGCTTGCTTCAAGGAGAACAGACCTGATGACGCTGCTGCATATTTCACACGAATGATCGATGCCAAGTTGAGGCCCAACTTAGTAGTGTATAATAGATTAGTTAATGGGTTGGTGAAGGTGGGCAAGGTTGATGAGGCAAAATCATTCTTTGACCTAATGGTGAATAAGCTGAAGATGGACTCTGCCAGCTACGAGTTCATGTTTAAGGCCTTATGTGATGTCGGAAAAATTGATGAGGCCCTTCAGATGGTTAGCGATATGCTGGATGGGGCAGGTACTGATCTTAATGCAGATATGGAGGAAATCATTAAGGATGGGTTGAGAAAGGCAGGGAGAGAAGAGGAGGAGTTGGGGAGGCTTGTTGAGCGCAAAGAGAAGGAGAAAGAAGAAGCAAAGAGAAAGGAAGCTGAAGAAGCAGAGAGAGCAAAAGCCAGTGCTAGAGCTGCCGTTGCATCTTTACTACCGTCTAAGTTGTTCGGGAATAAGGCAGAGGAGAAAGAGTCAACTGCAGCTTCATCAGCCGATGATGCAGTTGCTAGTGTTGCTGCCAATGAGGCCTTGCCTGGTAGTGCCACTGCTGATGACAATTCTCAGCCCTAAAGCACCAGCTGGTAATAATCATGGTGAAAGCGTTTGCTTGGTGTTTTAAGAGTCCCCCCCCCCCTTCCTTTTTAGTTGAAACGGTTTTTAGAAATATCATAGTTTGTATTATTCTCGTGAAATCAGATCACACGTGATTATTTGTGGAGGTGCGGTTTTCTCTGTTAACAATACTGCGTGTCAAATGAATTTGTTAACAGATGGTATTTCTCTGCTTGACAAGTACTTCCAGGCTCTTCACTGTTTTTGATAATTGCAAAACTGAGATAGATATATTGACACAACTTTTTATTTAATTTTAAGACACTGTTTTTTAAGTTCAGTGTTTTGTAATCAGTTGGTTATCCGAAAGGTTGGCTTTTTATTTAATTTTGAAATCTTTAGTGCTTTTCCGATGTTCTATATCCAAAATGTTATTGAGCACGCAGCGAACATTTATGGTATTATTCTGTTTTACTACCTCAGGCTTTCTATTGTTAGCGGGTTCTTTTTGCATACCTTAGGGCTAAATATGGAGTCATTGAGCACTACTTTGACTACACCTGGCGGGGTTTTTATGTCTTTAGGAGCACTATATGTATTTTAAGGAGGCGTTTGTTCTTGTACTGTGAGAATATGCTTTGTTTTTCTCTCTGTAAGATGATGATTGGTGGTTTGAGGGTGATGTTCCCCACCACCTACAGCCACCCCTCGAACTCCTATCCCTTCCCTTCTCTTCTTCTCCTATTTATTCTCCTTTCCATGTTCATTTTGTGTTTTTTTTTTCGAGCCCATGTGCCTTACCCGAGCCCCTCCTTTCTCCCTTTCTTCTCCTTCCCTCTCTCCCCTTGTTTTTCTTTCGCCACCCATCTCCGCCACTACCGCCGCCTCAACCACCACCTGCACCACCTTCTGCCACCCTCTACCTTACCCTTGAGCCACCACAACCCCCATCAAGCTGCCCCGCAGCCCTATTCCTCCTCCCTTCTTTTTCTCTTCTTTACCCCTTTATCGGCAACCGCCCTTCACCGCCTCGTTACGTCGCCGTCCCGTCGCTTCCGCCGCCACCTGAGCCACCTTATTAATCCCCGCAACCTCCTCTACTACCCCCAATACTCTTTTGGCCGAAAACACCACCTGCACAGCCCCACTGCCACCGTCTCTGCCGCCCTTAGCCACCTTCAGCCCATCCCCGACCACCACCTACACCCCCTCTTCACCTATGTACCCTTCCCTTGCCCTAAATTCTCCCCCATCCATCTTCTTTCCTAGCTCCAAACCACCAACCCGAAAATGCATATTCCTCCTATTTTCACCTCTCCTTCGAGCCCCTCCTCCCCATTTATTTTCATGCACTGTTTTTGGGTTTCTTGATCTGTTTGTTTACTAATTTTAAGGTATTGGCTTTTATAATCAAAGCTTGGACCTTTAACCAGAATACCAGTAAGGTTTGTTTTTACGAAAATCGAGGCAATCGTTAAATCCCGCTTAAATGCACGGATTAATGCATGTTAGCACATTAGGCATTTTTAATGTGTATTATGCTTGATATATGTTGTTTAGTATATTATATGTGGTTCTTGTGTTAATTGATGAAAATGAAGTATAATAGATTGTTGCTATGTATGGAAATATTATTTGAGGTGATAAATTGGTTATTAAGGAAAATGTTAATTATTATCCATGTTGCTTTATGCTATTGTAATATTTAATACATGTTTAATATTTTGTGAGCTTTAGGGGATTTTATTAATGTACATTGTATAAGAAAATGGTCTAATATATATGTAGGGGTGCTAATAATATTGTATTAACTATAAGAGTTGTGGATGAGGACTTAAAGTTAATATTTTATGTAGTAATAATAATAATTTAATATAAGTGGTATACTAAGGGCAAAAAGGTAATACTATATTAAGAAGGGTATTTTGATAATTTGGGAGGCAAAGGTAAATTTGTTAATAAAAGGAGAAAATGGTAATTTTGGAAGTAAGGGGGTAAATTGGTCATTTTGGAAGTAAGGGGGTAAAATAGTAATTTTGTGAATAAAGGGTGAAATAGTAATTTTGTAATAAAAATGGACAATTTGGTAATTTGTAATAAAAGGGCAATTTTGTAAAATTGGTAATCAAATGGCAAGTTGGTAATAAAAGGGCAAGTTGGTAATTTGTAATAAAGGGCAATTTTGTAATAAAAGGGTAAAATGATAATTTAAATAACTGAAGGGTAATTTAACAATTTAATAATGGAGAAGGGTAAAATAGTAAATATGATAAATGTGATGGGTAATTTGGTAATTTAACCGACTAGAGGATATTTTGGTAATTTTAATAATAGAGTAGAGTAGTTTGGTAATCATGAAAATTAAGAAGGGCAATTTGGTAATTTACATAACCAAGGGGTAATTTGGTAGATTTGATGAAGGAGAAGGGTAGTTTGGTAATTATGATCATATAAAAGGGTAATTTGATAATTTAACCAACCAGGGGTAATTTGGTAATTTTGATAACGGAGTAGGGTAGTTGGTAATTGATAATAGAGGACAGTAATTTGGTAATTAACTAAATAAAGGGTTAATTTGGTAATTAACTAAATAAAGGATTAATTTGATAATTAGGATAAGGAGGAAGGATAGTTTGGTAATTTGACCAACTCAAGGATAATTTATTAATTATAATAAAGGAAAAAGGGCAAAGTGGTAATCTAACCAACTAAATGAAAAATATATTAATTGTAATAATTATTAAGGAGGATTAGTGACCTAATAAGTATGAGTAATAACTTGGTAACCTAAATCAAATAAGGGGTAACTTGGCAATTTGTAACAAGGAGGGTAATATGGTAATTTGTCAAGTAAGGAATGAATGACTGAATAATTTTATAAGTAAGGGGTAAATGAGTAGTTTGTATCTAATATGTCCTCGTGATTGTGGAATTTGTGATATGGCTCAAATAACGCTGATTAGCGAGATAGGAGTATTTGATGATTAGTAAGAATCACGAGAACGAATTCTAATTCGAAATTAGATGAGGCTAGGACGGCCTTACTGAGTCTTCTGTGTTACCTTGTACGTCTATTTGAATAAGAAATTTCTGATGATATCTGAACAATTAAAATTGGATAATTATCTGATTGTTGTGTTTTTGTGATCACCATTAATTAAGACATTGATACTTAAAGTGAAAGACCTCGAGATCGGGAATGGTGGCTCTTTAAGGGGTCGCTACCTTAAAGACGTGGTTTAGCCCACGATTATTTGGTATTTGCTGGTGTGCCTTTATGCCCCAGCCAGGCCCTATATTTACTCTATCTAGCTCTACGGACCTAGTTAGGGGGTATGCATACTTAAGGATTAGGTGTCCTTGTCGGTAGGGTACTGAGTTAGCTTTATGCACCAGTATGACCAGGGTACCTTTGCGTCCCTGGGTTACTGGTTGAAGGGTACTGAGTAGCTTTTATGCATCAGTGCGATCGGTGTACCTTTGTGTCCCGGGATCTTGATCTCCCTATCGAGGCAAATAAATGGAATTGTTGTGCTGAATAAAAAGGGAAAATACTAATTATTAAAGTGAAAGATTAATGAGTCGGGACCAGTTGAATTATTTGATGAGTACCGATCCACCGGAAATAATAGTGGCCCAGGATGTTTTGCCCTGGATGATGTTCATGAGTATCGATCCACCAGATATAACGGTGGCCCAAGATGTTTTTACCCTGGATGATATATATATATATATATATATATATATATATATATATATATATATATGTATGTATGTATGTATGTATGTATTCTGATCCACCGGCCAAAATAGTAGGGGTCCTGAGCTCAATAAAATTTGTTTCGGATGTGAATAAATTATGGAAAATACTAATCATTGAGATGATTGATAATGATGGAATAAGGGCTTAAGGCCCAGATGTATCGATCGTTTGCTATGGCCTACTAATAATTACTGATTCATTAAGTATGTGGTTGTATGACTGTGGATCTTAATTATTTACCTTTCATTATGTACGCATGTAGTATCATATGTGGCATAGCGTGCCTGTTTTTAAGTGCGTTTTTGAAGGGTTACTCAGTACCGTAGTACTGAAGGGTTCCCTTTGTGGGCCCCCTACCTATTCAATGGGCAGTACCCCTTGCAGGTTGTATTCAGGTGCTATTCAAGTGGGCTCTCAAGAAAGAGCATAAGGTACTATCCGGTAAAATTCTAGGGTTTTAATTTGTCTCTTTTAAAATTCAATGTATTTGTTATTTTGTAATCACCGTTGTTAGATTTTACTCTCGTAAACTGTTTACTGTGCTACTCTGCTTTTTAAATGCTTAAGTTTCTCGTAGAATTGTATTTTACTCTTTTAGCCTTAGCACTTGGTACCGGAATGGTATAAGTGAACCGGTTTGGTACTAAGTGTGGCAGTAATACTCCCAAAGTTCACGGTTTGTTAATTGCTTCCGTTAATTTTCTTTTAATTAAACGAAATTTTTCAGTAGTAAATTTTGGGGGTGTTACACTAGTTTGGTCCAAAAATGGGAAGAAAAAGATGGGAGAGAGAGAGGGAGAGGGTTGCAGTGGTGACAGGTGGTGGTAGGGAGATGCTACATAGTAGTGGCCAGGCATGGCGTTTGGGGTGGTAGGCATAGCAACGAAGACAGGTCTGGGCACGTTGGTTGGGGCGTAGAAGAAGAAAGAAAGGAAGGGGAGCAGTAGGCCAGTCGGGAAAAAAAAGAGGGATTGGGCTAGCTTGGGTAGGGGGAAGAAAAGAAAAGAAAGAAGGGGCTGGGTTGGTCTGGTCGCACAAGGAGAAGGAAGGAAAAGAAAAGGAGGGGTGGGCTGCCCGCACAGAAGAAGGTGGAACGGGCTTGTGGCCCAGGTGCATAGAGGGGAGAAGCAAGTTAGGGGAAAAAGTTGGCCTGGTGGCTCGAGGAGAAGGAAAAAGGAAAAAGAAAGAAAGAAGAAAAAGGAGAAAAGGGAAAAGAAAAGGAAAAAGGGAAAAAGGAAAAGAGAAAATAGGGAAAATAAAATAATTTAATTTATAAAATAATAGAATATAATATTTTTGGGAAATAATTTTATTTAATATAATTAGATATATGAGTTTAAAAAGGATAATTTTTATAAAATATTAGTTTGGAGAATTATTTAAGTAAAAAGAGTATGGTAAAATGGAAAAATATTTATTTTAATTTATTAAATATTCCTATCTAATTTTATATACTAAAAAATCCATAAAATATTTAAATTAAATAAATTTAGAAGCTAATTTATCCCAAATAAAATTGATTTATTAGATTATAGGTTTTTAAAAATTTGGGGGATTACACATAAATATTAATATTCCTACTAAATCTTATATTTATACTCCATGCAAACTGCCATATCCATTCTTGAAATCATACATAACACATTAGGTATTCCATTTAGGTTTAGCATCATAATGAGTCCAAATGACCAAACTATCCTTACGACTCATATTAGTATTATTTTCACAATAATGTCCATACTTATTATAGCATGTATTTACATATAACATTCATCATTAACACCAACCCCTTTTTCTTAGTCACCCTTTCACACAAATCACACCACATACAAGATTACATGTATTACTTTCTACTTTCCAAGATGATATTAATAATCTTGAGATTGTTAGTAATACATCATATATATATAAACCACATACCAAAAATCCTAATGTGCTAACATAGAATAATCCACAAATTTTAGTGTGGTAAAACGACTACCCTATTTCCAGCAAAAATCAATCTTAACTGGTAGTCTGATTTAAAATGCTTAAGCACTGTTAGTAAAATTTTATACCCAAAATAATGTCACAAGTAATATATAATTATTCAGTAAGTAAAGAATGTTTTTTTTTATTATTTAAAATACTTATTAAATATATAATATTATCAAACTACATTTTACCTCAAAATTAGCTAAGAATTAGGCAACATACTTACGCTATCCATGTAGCGCGAGCATGCATGAGCATAATGTGAGGTGGAAGGGAGAATGGGGAAAGGCTTGGGTAATTTGCTTGTGGGAGGTGGTGGAGGGGATTTGGGGTTGGCTATTGGGTGCAAGGGTGAGGCAAGTTGTAGGTGGTGGCTGGAGGTCAAAGTGCAGTGGCTTAAGGGTGGTAGAGATAACAACAGTAGCTATAGGAAGGAGGTGTAGATAATGGAGGGAGAACAGGAAGAAAGGAAAAAAAGAATAAGAGAAAGGGAAGTTGTAGAGGGAGTTCGTGTAAGGTGAGGTAGGGATATTGAAGGTGGTGTTTGTTGGCCTAGGAGAGGCTACAACAGTGATAAAAGATGGGAGAAAAGTGGCATAGGGTGGTAGTGTAGGGGGTTAAGAGAATAAGGAGAGGAAAAGGAGGGGAGTAGGCTATAGGGTGGCATGCAATGGTTACTTGGGGTAGTGCAAGGAGGAGGTAGGGTGCAACTGTGGCTGGTTGAGTAGTGGAGACGGCAGAGAGGGGCAGTGACAAAAAATAGGGGAGAAAAGGGATAGAAAAAGGAAGGGAGAATCAGGCTAGAGAGAGGAGAGCTCAAGGGATGAAAATTGCCAGAGAAGAAGAAGGAAAGGAGAAGAAAGATAAGAGGAGAAGAGAGAAGGAGAGAGAGGCATGCGATGTAGGTGGTTAGGTGGGTATAGGGGGTGTCACAAGCTAGCATGGCCCAGTAGAGAAGGAAGAAATAAAATAGGAAGAGGGCCAAGCTGGCCCAAAGGAGAAGGGAGAAAAGAAAGAAGAATAGAAAAAATAAGGAAAAGGAAGAAAAAGCAAAAAGAAAAAGAAAATTATTTTTAGAGTTAGGATTAGAAGTTAGCCTAATGGAAAAAGTATTAAATTAATTTATCCAACATCAAAAGTATTAATCTAAGACAATAATTTTGATAAAATTATGGGTTTAGGAATTTATTTAAATAAAAAGAATAAGACAAAATGATAAAAATATTTATATTAATTTACTTCAATAAGTGTTTTTGGGTTGATTGTATCCCCCTTGAGTAAGTAAAAGTGGAAGTACCTACTGCTTAAGAAAAATAAAAAGGAATTATTTGGATATATTTGTTTGGTAGTTGACTCAGTGCCCTACCTTAGTATTAGTTAGATTTGTTGATTTGGTAGTTGCCTTAGTACCTACCCTCGTATTGTTTTGGATTTTTGGTTTGGTAATTGCTTCAATACCATACCTTAGTATTTGAAATCATTTTGTATTTATTGGTTCAGTAATCACCTTAGTACCTTACCTTGGTTTTTGGAATTTATTTAATTAATTTGATATATCTATTATACCTTGAGATGGTGTGAAGTGAACTAGTATGTTTTATTGTTGGGCTTGAAATTGAATGTTTATATATTATTACATGTGGTTATGGTACATGCTTTATGCTCTAATATATTTTTTGAATTTTGAGTGACTATTTTTAATGTGGGTATTCTATCTCTTGTGAGCTATTATGATTTACTTAGTACGAATAAGTTATATTTAAACTACTTTTTCAGATGATTATGTGAAGTTCATAGAGGTGCATGAAGCATATAAGAGTGGGAAGAATAATTAGAGCCTCTAGGAAGAGTTCTCATTTTTGAAATGGGCTTACAAGCCTAAGAGTTTGGGTAAACTAGTGTCTTATCTTTAGGTGCTAGTTTTTGGTTATAATTGGTTTTCTTTTGAACTCTTATGTCCCTTGATATCTTTTGGTTATCTTTTTGTGTTGTCAATATTTAATCTGAACTTTTATCTACGTATGGTATTGTATTTTCACTGATTTACTTTGGTTTTGGTTTGTTTTAACCTTAACACTTGGCATAAGAATGGTGAGGGAGGAAAATTTTGGTATTTCTAATGTGTAAATGAATTGAAATATTCTAATTATGTTACATGAAATATTAGGGGTAATTATGATTCACATCATTATGATAAAATGAGAACGTAGCTTATATCATAAATAGTAACCGTAAAGGCAGACACATTATTGCATGTGTAAGACATTGTATTTATTCCTTAATTTTTGGGTATGTCATTAATAATGTTATATTATCATGGTGTGCTAAATTTGGTGATTAAACGAGTCTTATGGGAGGGGTTATGGTTATCTTGCGCAATTAGGTTTCATAGGAGAATTATGACATTTTTCTTTGGATGAGGTCCCGATCATCACGTGGTTGTGTGTTATGTGTCTTATATTATTACGTTAAGTTTTTATTATGTACTATCCATGTGTATAATTATTTTTACATGTTGACATCAAGATAAACAAGTGTAATAAGGTATCGATCACTTAAAATGAAAGAGCACGTGAGTCAGGACTAATGGGTTATGTTTATTCCATAGAAAAATAATAGTGGCTCAGTAGCATTTTGCCTTGAGAGGTGTTTCAGATAGTTCCACTAGTTGAAGAATAGTGGTTAGGAGTATGTTGCCTTAGTAGATATTGTGTTTGTCCACCTGACGATAATAGTGGCTCAAGAGGGTGTTCCCCTAAGAGGTCATTCAATACATTCTACAGGATTAAGGATAGTGGGGTCTTTGAACTCATTGTAAATAAGTAAATGGATTGTGAATATACCTAATAATAGAACTCTAATTTAGTTCTCCTCTTGTATAATGTTATGTTTTTATCAAGATGCATGTTTATTTTTCTATGTGAACTTATGTGTTTATATGTCCTTACTATGGCTGTATTATTACCTTACTTAGCACATATCATACTAATCATTCTTTTTCATAAGTGTTTCTCATTCCCATAAGTAGATGATTTTTTGTAGTCACTACATCTGCAAATGATTATGTGCGAGCTATGGAGTGTCACAAGGTGTATCGGTATGACTTGGATCAGTAGAGATTTAGTTCTTGGAATGGGCTTTTGGGTCTAAGAGTTAGGGCAAACCGATATTGTACCTTTAGGTGATAACTTTTGTTATAATTGGTTTTCCTTTAAATTCTTATGTCCCAAAACCCTAATTTAAGAAATTATTTATTAGGGAAATTAATTAAATTAATTATTTTATTTAAAATAAGGGGAAGTATTTAAGGCAAAATTAAGGGGAAAATAATAAAGAATTTAATTAGAAAAAATTAGGGTGTTTTGCTAATTAAAATAGGATTTAGGAAAAATTATCCAAAATATCTTAAATTAATATAAAAAGGGAATTTAATTATTATTTTACTAATTTTTATTATTTTGAAATATTTAAAAATGCTAAAATATCTAAAATACCCTAACCAACACATTTTTTCTTTTTTCCCTTTTTCCTCCCCTTTTTCTTTTTCTTTCCTTTTCTCCTCCTCCCTCCTTCTCTTTTTCCTCCTTTCCTTCCTAGTTTGGGCCTTCACCCTCGCATCTCAACTCTTTCCCCCCTCTCTTCTTTTCCCATGCAGCTTAGGCTAGCGCCATCCATTTTTTCCCTTGCCCACTGATCCCTTTCTTTTTCTTCTTTTCTTTCCCCTAGACTGGCCAACCTAACCCTTTCACCTTCTTTCTCCCACTCCTTTCCATGCCTTGCATATCGAGGCCTGCAACCGCCTTATATGCCAACTTGGCAGCCGCCGTACACCAGCTTGCCACCTCCCTCCTCTTCCTCGTCCTTTTCGTTTCCTTTTCTGACCCTAACCTGCCTTGTACCCCTCTCACAGGTGCCTTTCTTCCCTTCCTTTTTATCCTCCCTGACCCAACCAAACCTATAAATCGCAAGCCTGTACTAGCCTACCACCACTGGCTAGTGACCTTGCCACACATGCCCCCTCTTGTCCTCTTCCCCCTCTGTCATATCCATCCCCATTAGCCTATAAATACCCCATACCTGACCTCAATCGCACACTCTTTCCTATCCAGAAAAATTTACCTCACCTTGGGCTACTGCCACTTTAGACGACTCCACCACCACCATCGCCCAACGCCGCCACCCGACCCACCTGTCAAACTACTCCTTGCATCACCCTCCACCGAACCACACCACCCACCACCTCTAATTCCTCCTGCATGAGCTTCCACAACCATGCAAAAATGGCTGCCTAGCCTACCCATTACCTTCTATTTCTGCTTCTTGCGCTGCCATCCCCATTGTAGCCACACTCCTATACCTCCTAAAACACCTAACAGAGTCTCCTCTTCCTCCCCTATCTTCCCTCCTATACGTCCTAGAGTCTCCTCTTCCTCCCCTATCTTCCTTTCTGTTGTGGATCGATACCAATTCGGAAAAATAAGATCTAATTAGAATAAATTAGAACACACAAAAATTGAGAAGAGAAGAACACTCAAGAACACAGATTGGGGAAACAGATGATCTTATTGATGTGAAGTAATTGTGATTACAAAGAGAATCAAATAAATTCTCACATAAATCACTCAATTCATCAAGGAATTACAAGAAAACTTGATAGGAGAAGAAGACAGCGTTCGCTCTTCGATTAGGGTTCTAATCGCATAGTATTTATACTATATAAAACTGTCATTAGCGAAAACTGAGGCGGAGCGAAAAAAACCAAAAAACACAGACCGTGTTAATAAACATGGTACCCCGTGTTTATTTTCTGTCTCTCGGCCTCTCACGGAAATAGAACACATTTTCCTGATGAAAAAACACGGATCGTGTTTCACAAACACGGCCCCCCCCGTGTTTCTTTCCATCTTTGATAGGCTTTAGCATTTCAACCACAACTTCTTCATTTGACCTCTAATTGAGCTGATTCTTGTTGCTTTGGAAAGATAACAAAACGATTTGAAACTTTTATGTTTAGTACATTTGCAAATTCTAGTTTCTTCAAGGTAAAATATTCACATATTTCCAGAATAGCTCACAGTTCTACTCCAAATTCCTCCGAAACACTTCAGACACCAATCCAAGCTATTCTACACACCAAATACGAGTCACAAGCTCACAATTCTCCACCTTGATGATGTATTTAAAGTAGCTAGCACCAGGAACACAAAAGACCATCTGTAAAAACCCCTGGGCCCCGAAAGGCTCTCATGGTACACAAACACCAACCAAGTCCAAGCAATGCTCGAACTTGCTCATCGTCAATGGATTCGTTAGTATATCCGCTGCATTCTTAGCAGTAGCCACCTTCTCCAATACAACCTTGCCTACAACAATAGTACTTCGGATGAAGTGGTACCTGATATCAATGTGCTTCATCCGATGATGGAAAGAATTCTGATTCTTTGCCAAATAGATAGCACTCTGACTATCGCTACGAACAACAGGAGCACCATGACCAAATCCAAGCTCATGAATGAAATCACCAAGCCACGAAGCTTCTTGAAAAGCCTCAGTCATAGCCATATACTTAGCCTTAGTAGTGGACAATGCAGTCACATCTTGCAAAGATAACCTCCAGCTAATTGCCGAACCACCAAGACAAAACACTTAACCTCCAATGGATCTCCTATTATCAAGATCTCCACCATAATCAGAGTCAACAAACCATATCAATGCATCAGTCGACCTTCCATACTCCAAAAAAGATGATGCAGTACCCTTCAAGTACCTCAGAATCCACTTTACCGCTTGCCAGTGAGCCTTTCTAGAATTTGCCATATATCTGCTCACAACACTCACAGCTTGAGCAATATCCGGCCTGGTACAAACCATAGCGTACATCATGCGTCCCACATCATTATAGTAGGGAACTGTGGCCATAAAATCCTCCTCATCTTTAGATTTGGAGTAATCCAAAGCAGAAAATCCGAAGTGAGTAGCCAAGGGAGTACTAACAGGCATGGCATCAATCATATGAAACCTCTCTAACACCTTGTTCCCATATTGCTCTTGTGACAAGTAAGGATGCTTCTGTCTGCGATCTCGAATGATCTCCATGCCAAGGATCTTCTCTGCAGCTCCCATATTCTTCATCTCAAACTCAGTCTGTAGCATTGTTTTCACATTGTTAACTTCAGACAGATCTTTTGCTACAACAAGCATGTCATCGACATACAACAAAAGATACACCAGAGAACCATCACCAACCTGCTTCAAGTATATACATCCATCATAGTCACTCCTAGAGAACCCATGCTCAATCATAAACTGATCAAACCTCTTGTACCATTGTCTAGGCGACTGCTCTAGACCATATAGTGACTTCTTCAATAAGCACACATGATCCTACTTGCCTTCAACAACAAAGCCATCTAGTTGGCACATATCTCCTCCTCGAGCTCACCATGAAGAAAAGTTGTTTTAACATCCAATTGTTCTAACTCCATATCCTGCATAGCCACAAGCACAAGAAAAGTACGAATAGAAGTATGCTTGATAACAGGGAAAAAATACCTCGTTATAGTTCACACCAGGTATCTGACTAAACTCACATGTAACTAAACGAGCCTTGTACCTCGGTCCCTCAACACCTGGAATTCTCTATTTGGACTTGTACACCCACTTGTAGTCAACTATTTTCTTCTTCCTAGGTGCTTTCACAAGTTCCCATGTCTGATTCTTCCATAGAGATTGCATCTCCTCCTCCATAGTAGCACACCATTGAGCAGAATCAGCACTAATAATGGTATCTGAGTATGACACTGGCTCCTGTACATCAACTACAGTCTCAGCACTAGCCAAAGCATAGCTAACTCCTCAAAGCTATACCTCACAGGAGGCTTCACAACCCTCCGTGGTCTACCGGGAGCAACGTCCCTTTGCTTCACCTGCTGCCTGCATCTACCCACTTCAGGAATAGTGGGTCTCATGCTAGAAGAGTCTGACTGATCCAAATCAACCTCTACCTCCACCTTATCTGTGACACAATGTAGATTCTTCTGCTCCACCTCTTCAGATAATCTATCAGAAGAAGACTTAGTCTTTTGGAAGAATACAAACTCATTAAAGGTAACATCCTTGCTTATCAAAAACATGGATGCAATTGGGTCCCATAACCTATACCCCTTCACATCGGATGTATAGCCAAGAAAGATGCACTTCTTGGCTCTAGGTTCGAGCTTCCCATCATTCACATAAGCATAAGCAGGAAATCCAAAAACATGCAAATTAGAATAATCAGTTGGTTTGCCAGACCATACCTCCTCAGGTGTCTTCAAATTAATCGAACGATTAGATGACCTATTCACCAGGAATGCCGCCATGTGAACTGCCTCAGCCCAAAACTCCTTGCCTAATCTTTCTTGTGACAACATACATCGAGCCTTCTCCAATAGGGTCCTATTCATCCTCTCAGCAATCCCATTCTGTTGTGGTCTTCCAATACAAGTGCGATGCCTAGCAATACCATGGTCCTCATAGTACTCAATGAAACTACGTTCCATAAACTCAAGGCCATTATCTGTCTTGAGACACCTCACTTGTCTCCAAGTCTACTTCTCTAGTAAAGTCTTCCAACACTTGAAAACTTCAAAGACATCATTCTTATTTTTAATAAAATAAGTCCATACCTTCCTAGAGAAGTCATCAATAAATGTTTGTAGGTATCGTGAACCACCCTTGGAAACCACCCTTGCAGGACCCCACAAATCAGAGTGAACATAATCCAGAGGCCCTTTTGTACTATGTGTAGCCTTTGAAAAACTAACCCGCTTCTGCTTGCCAAACACACAGTGCTCACAGAAATCCATAGTACCTATACTCTTCCCATCCAACAACCCTCTCTTGGAGAGTTTAGTCAAGTCTTTGATACTCATGTGTCCAAGTCGCATATGCCAAAGTCTAGTAACATCTGAGTCAGACATACTCGATGATGTTACTGTAGCTGCTCCCTCAACAGTGGAACCAATAAGCTCATACAGTGTCCCAATCCTCTTACCTTTCATTGCAACAAGAGCCCCTCTAGTAATCCTCATCGTGCCATCCTTGATCACACACCAATATCTATTACAATCCAAATAACTTAATGAAATCAAGTTCTTGGTCATCTCAGGGACATGTCAAACATTAGCTAGTATTCTGACCACACCATCATGCATCTTTACCTTCACTGTCCCAATCCCAGCAACTTTGCATGCAACATCATTATTCATTAGAACTACTCCACCTTGAGACGTCTCATAAGTGTGGAACCAGTTCTTGTTGGGACAAATATGGTAAGAGTATCAAGAGTCCAAGATCCATCTATCCATAATCTTGGTTTGACTATTAGTGACAGTCAACACATCATCATCACTATCATATTGAGCTATAGCAGCATTATTCTTTGTGCTAGATGATTCACTAGATTTATCTCCAGATATCCTATTAGGACAAAACTTCTTGATATGACCCTTTTTCTGACATCCATAGCACATGACATTCTTGGATATGTTATTCTTTGACTTTGACCTATAATTCTTATTCTTATCACCAAAACCCCGTTCCTGAGTTTTGCTCCTAGTTACATGTCCCTTACTATGTGAGTCACTAGAACCACCTCTAGTCAACTGATTCTCAATCATTTCCTGTTGTAGCAGGGTAGTCTTGACATCATCAAGAACCAACTCATCATCCTTCCCATATAGTATGGTCTTATGAAAATGTTTGTAATCAACATGCAAAGAACACAGCAATGTAATAGTAAGATCTTCATCCTCCAATTTAACATCTATATTCCTCAGATCCATAATTATAGAGTCAAATTCATCAAGATTAGATTTTAGGGATTATCCCTTACCTAATTTTAACTCATGCAACTTGCTCTTTAATAACAAACGATTCATCACCAACTTCGTCATGTATAGAGATTCCAGCTTGAGCCATAGGGATGCTGTTGTTGTTTCTTTATCCACCTCGCGTAAGACCTCATTAGACAAATACAACTGTATGGTGGAAAGGGCCTTTTGATCTATCTCCTCGAATTTCTCATCTATCATCAAATTGGGCTTCTTTGATATCCCGAGTAATGCCTTCTCCAATCCATTCTGAATCAGGATCGCCTTCATCTTCAACTTCCATAAGCCTAAGTTCACAGATCGATCAAACTTCTCTATATCAAATCTTGTAGACATCCCGAATACGAACCCTATGCTCTAATACCAATTTGTTGTGGATCGATACCAATTCGAAAAAATAAGATCTAATTAAAATCAACTAGAACACACAAGAATTGAGAAGAGAAGAACACTCAAGAACATAGATTGGGGAAACAGCTGATCTTATTGATGTGAAGTAAATGTGATTACAAAGGGAATTAAAGAAATTCTCACATAAATCACTCAATTCATCAAGGAATTACAAGAGAACTCAATAGGAGAAGAAGACGATGTTCGCTCTTCGATCAGGGTTCTAATCGCATGGTATTTATACTATACAAAACTATCATTAGCGAAAACCGAGGCGGAGCAAAAAAAACAAAAAACACGGACCGTGTTAATAAACACGGTACCCCCGTGTTTATTTTCTGTCTCTCGGCCTCTCACGGAAATTGAACACATTTTCCTGATGAAAAAACACGGATCGTGTTTCACAAACATGGCCCCCTCATGTTTCTTTCCAACTTTGACAGTATTTAGTATTTTGACCACAATGTCTTCATCTGACCTCCGATCGAGCTGATTCTTGATGCTTTGGAAAGCTAACAAACAGATCTGCAACTTTCATGTTCAGAACATTTCCAAATTCTAATGTATTCAAGGAAAAATATTCACATATTTTCAGAATAGCTCACAGTTCTACTCCAAATTCCTCCGAAACACTTTACACACCAATCAAAGCTATGCTACACACCAAATACGAGTCACAAGCTCACACTTTCTCCTTGCCTCCCTCTCCTTCACCCTTCCTCCCCCTCCACCACCTTCGGCCACCACAGCAGCCGCCACCTGTGTCGCCCCTTCTACTGCACCACCAGCACCATTCCAACCCCCTCATCCCAAATAATCCGTCACCACCACAACCACACTTCCCCTCTCCCTCTTCTAGCCTAGAAATCCAACTCTCCAACCCTACTTTCTCCTCCATCGTTGCTTTAGTTGCCACTATTCACCGTAGTTGGCATCGCCTGGTCACCATCATCCTAGGTTGTGCCCTAGCCTTCCTAACCTTTAAAAATAATTTATTTAATTATTAATTATTTTATTTATGTAAATAGCATTATTATTATTATTATTACTATTACTATTACTATTATTATTATTATTATTATTAATGGTAAATCTATTATCTTTAGTAATATAAATATTACTAATAATACTTTAACATGGACCAATATAACTACCAAGATTATTTTGACTAGGAATAGTATGAGTAGCTACTTTGAGAATAATACTCTTACTTTTACTTATAAAACTTTGATTATTATTATTAATCATAATAATAGGTTATAATAAGGGTAAAGTAGGAAATAATGATAATATTGGTTAGAGGGAAGTTAACCATTAGTATTTCCCTCTTATAAGTGAATCAAGTCAAAGCTCTAAGGAAGAGTAGGAGCGTGCTTCAAGCTCGATGTCATTTTAGGTGAGCATATAGTTAAGGCCACTTTTGTGTATTATATGCCTTCTATGCCATGTGTTATATTATGTTGTGTATTATAATTGCTTACTTGTAGCACAGTGCGGAGTTATGGTACGCTTATGTGACTTCCTTATGATATGTGTAAAATGATGTGTATGTTGTGCTTGTGTTATTATGTGATATGACCCTCTAGGATATGCATGCTATGATGGTTTAGTGATATGGTATGAGGTGAAAGGATGAAAAGGGTAAAAGGGGAAATAAGTTGACTAAAAGGAAATGAGAACGACCTAATTATCTTATGACCCATGAGGGGATAGATAGAAGGAAAATATGGATAAAATAATAGAGCAGAGTTGATCTTGCATGGGGAAGTTTGGGGTTTGCATGGGATGGATGGTGTATGCATGGAGATGGACCTTACTTGTGAAAAGTTACCTTGGGGTGTAAGTAAGGTAAGGGGAGAATTGTTGGGGTGATTGGAATCTATGGACAAAAATAGTATGTAGGTTGGTATAAGGGTGTATAAAGAACTTGGCTAGGGTTTGGGGTGGCCAACTAGGGTTTAATAGTAACATGTGTAAAATGGGAAGTAAGGTGAAATGTTTGGGGTTGAACCTAAGTGATAGGATGAGTTGGGGATAAAGGTTCATGAGTTGTGAGGGTTAGAGAAAGGATGGTCCATATATGCTAAATTAGGGTTTTTCGAGGGAAACCTTAGAGGACAATAGTGAGTGGTCCTTAGATGGTATAAGGAAGTGGGCCTCTACCCACACCCTTAGGAGTTGAGTATTCATGGTAAGTAAGGAAAAGAGAGAAAGGATTCTTGGATGTGTTGGGAGGTATAGAAGTCCCAAGATATGGGATGGACCCCTTTTAGGGGAATAGGAGTAGACAGATTATGTGAATGAGTAGTCCAAAGGACATGCATGTTAAGGGTGAAAATGTAAATCAAATAAGACACAAATAAGATACTAACTATTTAAAGAGGAAGATTGTTGAGCTGGGTCTAGACTGATCTACCAGCGAATAATAGTGGTTGGGAGCCAGGGTGCCTTGGAGACCGTTCCACCGACGAATAATTGTGGCCAGGAGCATTATGGCTTGCATGTTTTTAGTCCACCAGCTATAATAGTGGGGGATACTGTGTTAAAAAACCAAACCTATTAATGTTAAACCATGGAAAAATAATATCTACTTACAGTGAAACATCATGAGAGTTGAGGCCAGACCGGTTCACCGACAAATATTAGTGGCCAGGTACCTTGTGCCCTAGAGACTGTTCCAGCGGCGTATAATAGTAGCCATGTGCATTATGTTTTGGGTGTTTTTGTGGTCTACTGGCTATAATAGTGGGGTTCCCGTATTCATATGGATTTATAATAAGCATGGTGTGAAATGAGTATATTGATTAGAGATCTAAAGAATAAGCTTAACTGGACTATAACATGGCCTCTAAAAACTACATTGCTTGTATGTTTATCTGTATGATCATGCTCGTATTATATGCTTTCTATGTATGGCCTTAGCTGCATGGTTACCTTGCTCAATACGTAGCGTACTGACTACTTGTTTGATGGGTGCTACTCATTTCCATAAGCAGAGAGCCCTGCTGAGTTTGTGCAAGTAGGAGACACCATCTTCAATGTCTATGATACTTATGAGGCATCGGGAAGGGCTGAGAGTTGATCTTTGGACTTGGCTTGGGGACCCGAGAGCGACATTAGCTGGATTCTCTTTTACTTTAGTTTACCTATGCATCATTTTATTTTGGTTTCATTTTATTGTACTATACCTTTTATCCCTTTTGGAAACTCTAATTATGTACTCTATTGGGTTATAATAACTTTTTAATGCGCACTTTGATTTTCATGTTATGAACATTTCAATTTTTCTATGAATCTTTGTTTTAAATTTGTCTAAGGTTTGGTGGTAACTTTTCTTTTTCCTTGTGGTTAGTATGAGATTAGTCGGGGGCCAGGCTTATACTAATCACGACAATAGTACCCCCGTGCTTGTGTTTGTTTGTTTAAACAAAAATTTTTAACTGTAATTTTTAGGGTGTTACACCCTCATTATATTTTTATTATTGGTGTTGCATGGAAAATTTTTATCCATAACCTTTATCTATGTTATTATCTCTTGTATCTACTAATTTATCTTGGAATCTAACTTATTTTTAACCTTAGCACTTGACATAAGGAAGGTGAGGGAACTAAACTTATGCTAAGTGTGGCGGTAACCCTCATTAGTTTGATATTACACTTCGGTAAACCAAAATTAAGTAGTAAATTTGGAGGTACTATAGTGTAAGCTATGTATATGTTAGAACTTGTACAATGGTACCCATTACAATTCTAAATTGGAGAAATGTAACTAATGAGATGAACAAGAAGTTATAGGATGATATATAAGTATAATGAGCATTTATATACCAATATTGTATAATCTTTTAGTTCATATACTAATAACATTTATTGCTCTTATGATGTTGTAACACCCCAAAATTTACTATTTTTTTAAAGCGGAAGCAATTAAAATAGAAACACTTAAAACCTGTGAATTCTAGGGATGTTACCGCCACACTTAGTACCAAACCTCTTCTCTCCGACCGTTTCAGTACCAAGTGCTAAGGCTAAAGAAAATATTTACATTAAACTCAAACTAACAGTTCATAAAAGAACTCGAAAGATCATACATTAAAATCAGAGTGCGCATAAAGAGTCATAATTAATAATAAAATAGAAATCAGAGTGCGAAATCAAAATTCCTCGAAGGGAATAATCTTACAATTTATAAATGGTTAAGTCGAAACACTTAACACAAGGTAATAAATTAAAAAGAGTAAATGCGAATCAGAAGAAGTATCATAACAAAATGAAATCACATGAAGAAAATTACGGCCACGACACTCTCGAACTTTAAGCCAAAATATACTCGACACTTAGCCCCAACTGATGTGTCGCCCACCTGCACAAATTCAGAAGGGCATACTACTCGTGGGAATGAGCAGCACCCATGAAAAGGGTGATCAGTATGCTACGTACTGAGTAAGGTAACCGAACACTAAGGCCAACATATAAGCACATAAAATCATGCATAAGAATAAAAGATCATAAAGACCATCATTATATCATAATATCGACCAATCATTCAGGTACATACATAAAGGCCCAATCATAATCCGGATTAATGATTTAATTTATCTCTGATCAGGAATCGTTTCATACCATGTTTTTTATCAAATCCATGCGAGTACGGAAGCCCCCACTATTATAGCTAGTGGATCGGAGGCACATAGGGTATCATATCCTAACCACTATTATAGCCGGTGGATCGGAGGTACATAGGACTATGCGTCCTAACCACTATTCCTAACCGGTGGATCGGTTGGCCCTGGCTCGCATAGTATTCCACTGTAAGTAATTAGTATCTTTTAGGAATTTTAGCGGTTTTTGAGCTCGGAAACCCCCACTATTATAACCGGTGGATCGGTTTACGCATAGAGCATCCTTCTCTAACCACTATTATAACCGGTGGATCGGTCACACATAGGGTAAAAACCCTAACCACTATTCCGAACCGGTGGATCGGTTGGTCCTGTCTCAACGATCTTCCACTTTAAATAATTAGTGTCTTAAGTATCTTATTCAAAGCTTTCACCCTGGACATGCATGAATCACTCCCTTTGCACTTCACACATCACAAATCATAAATTCCATCCTCATAATTTTACTTTAGTCACCAAATACACCTGATACCGCAAAACCCCTAAGCAATCACACCAAACCCTAATCATCCACACAAACCCTAGCTCGGTTTCCTAGGTACCCATATAATGCTCCACACACTATTTTCCATCCAAAGTGTTCAATCACCCAAATAACACTTGCATTACTTTCCTCACACCCCAAATCAACGTTCCATACGTAAATTTTGCTCTCATACAAACTTTACACATCCCATGCAATTATTAACTTCCATGCAAACCCTAATACCACCATACGAACCCTAATACCAACATACATCCCTTAATACCACCAAGAAAACCCTAGACTCCGTCATACACAACCTTAAATTCATTCCACACAAAACCAAAGATCCATCCATACCAAACCCTAGATTCGAACCTTTGAAAACCCAAAGATTTTTCCATATAATAAAATTGATTTGATTATCCTATTCATAACTACAAATTAGATTTTCCCATACAAAACCATAAGTTAGATTCTCCCACATAAAATCATAATTTAGAATCTCCCAAGAAAAACCATAAATTTGATTCCCCTAGAAAAATCATATATTAGATTCTCCCAATCAAATCATAAATTAGATTCTCCTATATAATATCATAAATTACATTCTCCCAAATAATATCATAAATTAGATTCTCCTAAACAAACCATAAATTTGATTCGCCCATATAACATCATAAATTACATTCTTCCAAATAAAATCATATATATTATATTCTCCGCATAAAACCATAAATTATATTCTTCCACATAAAACCATACATTAGATTCTTCCTTATAAATCCATAAAAGTAGGTCAACTCACTTCCCTTAGTCAAATTCTTTCCCCATCCTCCTTTTTCATCCTTTCTCCCACATAAACCACATCAACATCCTCACATGCATGTCTTACAGGGTCACAACACATATCATCCCATACACATAGTACACATGCGATATAACAACACAAAAGCATGCTTGAACTCCATTCCATACCAAATATGCAATAATTACAATAATAACATGGGATGCATAACATACAAGGCACACAATGCACATTAGCACACAAAAGGCCTTAGTAAACCCTTACCTAAAATGTCACTGGTCTTGGAGCACACTCCTATATTACTTGAGAACTTTGATTGAGCTCACCTACTATGGGAAAATACTAGGATTAGGTTTTCTCTTAAGAATGCTATTATTTCTAACTTATCCCAATACCTTATTTTTAATTAAAAATTATTATACTAGAATTGACTATACAAAATACTAGTAGAATATTAATAATAAAACTAATGGAGTTCAAAATAAAAAGGTGATATAAGGGTTTCTACCCTTCAAAATAATATTAATAAAGATAAAATAATAATAATAATAATAATAATAATTCTAATAACAACTAAATATTATAAATAAAGATAATATTTAAAATAATAATAATAATATATATATATATATAAGCTTTAAATTTAAAGTGGGGTTTCGACCCTACTTATAACTAATGACCTACTATTTATAAATATTAATAATAAAATTAATAACATTAAAATAATAAATATAATAATAATAATATTATTAATGGTTATAAAAAAAATAGAAATAATAATACTAAAATACATAAGTGCGAATGTTAATACAAAATTAGGGTCTAAGATTTTCCAAAATAATTAATAAAATGAATATAATAATTATTCTAATAATTATAATATTAATAATAATAAGAAGAATGATAATAATCATATAATAATTCAATTAATAACTTAAAATTCGAAACTAACAATAAAATTATTTTATTACTACTCTCTTCCCTGCAAGTAATTCACTATAAATTTTACATCAAATAATAATAATATTAATAGCAAGGAAATAATTATTATATTCGAATAATTGCTAATAAATAAAATAAAAATAGAATAATTTACAATAAATAGTAAATAATGACTAAGAAGGTCTAGGGTTTCACCTTGAGTCGGCGGAAATGGGCGGCACCGGCGGTGGTTTACGGTAGTGGCCGGAAAAGTAATCTAAGAGGGAAAAAGATGCCTAAAAAGAGAAAAAGAGTAGGGGGAAAAATAAAGCAAGATTATGTTTTGGTGGAGAAGGATTAGAGGAACTTTTTGGGTGGTTCCTAGGGCAGTAGAAGTGGCAGAAACGGCGGTGGACAGCGGCTTAAAGGTTGTGGGTTACAAATTTTCACGAAACGGGCAAGAGATTTCACACAGCTATGGAAGCTCATGCAAAAAGAATCGAAGGATGTGGAGAGCTTAGTTAGCTAGAAGAAATTGCAGGGAAGAATTTGAGAGGAATACAATGAGCCAAGAAATGGCCGATCAAAGTCCCTATGGCCGGAGACGCCATTGACGGGGTCGAGAGTTGCAGCTGCGACGACGGAGGAGGAAGGAGGAAGAACGAAGAAGGAAAGGAGGTGGTCCTGCAGAACGGGAAAGAAAAGAAAAAGGGGAGAACTGTACCGGTTGGTGCCGGTTATTTCCCTCATTAAACGAGATGCAGCGTCTCGACATAAAACGCCCCAAAATACCGCGTCTAGAAACACACAGGAAGGCGCCAGCGACGCTGCATCGTGGAGGAAAGGAAAAGGGGAAGGAAACTGGGCCGCCGAGACAGGCCCAGTCTAGAGAGAAGAGAAAAAGAAAAAGGAAAGGAAGAAGAAAGAAAAAGAAAGAAAAAGAAGGAAAAAAAAAGAGAAAGAAAAGGAAAAAGGAAAAAGGGGAAAAAGAAAACTAGTGGGTTGGTTTAATTAAATTAATTAGGATATTTGGATTATTTAAAAATAATAATATTTAAATCCCTTTTTAGGCTAAATTAGGTTTTTAAAAGATTTTCCATAAATTCTATTTTAATTAGCAAAACACCCTACTTTTCTTCCATTAAATTATTTATAAAATTAATATTAATTTGGAACTATTTTATCCTCCTTATTTTAAATAAAATAATTTATTTAGTTAATTCCCAAATTAAAATCTTTAATTAGTTAAAATACCCAAATTCCTCCTAATTAAAATACTTATAAATTTATTCTTGATTTGCCTTAATTTATTTCCTTTTATTTTAAATAAAGTAATATACTTAATTAACTTTTATAATAAAACCTAATTTAAATATAATATTTAAAATTAGAAATTTTCGGGGCATTTAATTCCTACCACCTTAAAAACAAACTTCGCCCTCGAAGTCTCCGGGTGCGCCTTGGGTTAGGGTCGAAAACGCTTTAAGTGGTTAGAAAACCGAAATAACACTACTATCTATATAAACTACCCCCTTAGGAATAAAATTACTAAATAAGATTTAAATCAACAAAAATAGGGACACCATACGAATGAAAAGAAAGAAAGAAAAAAAATAATACTTATAAAAACTACCCCCTTAGGAATAAAATCAATTAAAATTCTACACTTCGCTTCTCACTATGGCCTGAATAAAACGCTTAAAAATGAAAAATCCTTTTTTTTTTTCAAAAAAAATTTGAAATCAAGAAAAAATTTGTAATCCAAATTCATTTTGAAAATGATATTTTTCTTAGTATCAGCTTAAAAAGATTAAAACCAAAAGATCGATCAAAACACGCTTCAAGACTAATAAAACTTTCGTAAACCAAGTTTAATTTCGAGAACAAGCGTATTCAGAAAAGATCAACCTCTCTGGTACAAACTTGTGGTATCAGCTTAAAAATATTAAAAAACAAAAGAGCATGGTCAAAACCAGATTCGATACCAATTTGTGGTATCAACTAAAAAAAAAATTTCAACGAAAGAGCGTGACCGAAAGGATCAACCGCACTGATACCAAATTATGGTATCATCTTAAAAATATTTAAAACGAAAGGTGTAATATATAATGCAAGGCTTTGCATACCTTAGCTTCTTCTAACTTTTTAATATTCTCTATAATATTTATGTTTTTGGTGAAAAAAGAAGTGTTAAAGAATTTGTGAAAAAAAATATGCTTAGCCTCATAAAAAATTGTGCATTGGCAATAATGCTACCAAAAATGAGTTTTTAAGGAAATAAATTAAGTCATTATACATTGCTTTGTGTTATCTTCAATATGTAATAACTAATTTGATTTTTAACTTGATTCTAAAGGGGAAGGATGTAAAGGACCAAATAGAAAAGGAAGGAAGTCCTAAAACTTGTAATTCATTTTCCAAATTTAACCAACTTAAAAACCCTTGTTGATATGAAATTTTGGATAGTTTTAAAGGCAAATTTCATGAGAAATCATAAGTGCTCAAAGATCAAATATGCACACACAATAACCTAAAATTTAATTAATTCTACCCAAATCTTGAAGTCTTGGAGGTCTTGTATGCGATCCCATTCTCTGGAGCTTGAAACTTTGTTGCTCTTTTAAATTGAATCATTCCAAGGGTTTTATTGATTGAGTTTTCTTCATGTGAGCTCTTATATCACATGGAAAATTCACCAAACTTGTTATAGCCTTAATTAAGCTTGTTATCATCAAAACAAGGATTAGTGATATATTAGGTCAATGCTTTGAATCTCAACAACCCTAATTCAATCAATATCCCTATGATTTTAATACAAAGTCACCAATTATCAATTTTTTAATATATCATAAGGTCATTAAAACCCTCGTTATGTTTTAACAATGTTTCATTCTCTTTCTTTAACCTTTCTTACGGTTTAATGTCCCATGACAACCTTGAGCCATTTTTGGCTATCTAAATTCTCCTAAATCATTCTAATCTATCCATATATGAATTTCTTGTCTTTTTCTAAGACTCCAAGTTATGTTAAAAGTGATGCATGAGGATTATAAAGAAAAAAAAGACTTATGTCTTATTTTATAATTATTTACATTTTAATCCCCTAATTAGCCTTTTAATTATTTTAAATTTTTGAAACATTAGGGTTTAAGATACTTTTATGTTTTCAATATAAACATTTTACCTTTAATTTTATTATTTTTATAAATATTCACCATTTTTTGGCATAATCATTCATCAAAACTTGTCTCTATTAACTTTGATCGTATCTGATCATTGTGAAATCTTATCCAAGCATTTGAAGCCTATATATATCTAATATTAAATCTTTAAGCAATCTATCAACACACTATAATTGAGAAGTTTCATGGTTAAAATATCCTAGGGAATATTCTTAACTAACTTCTTATCCTTCCCTATTACCATGTGTCATATCTCATCTTATTATTCCCTTGTGTTTCCTTTCTGAAAAATCCCATGCCATTTTTTCTTTATTTTAGCTTCTTAATTTTGTGACACTGGACCCCTTAGTTGATTTTATCCTCACATATTCCCCATCACTTTCATAAAACCTCCCTCAACTAAGCACCATCTTTCACCTCCCGTTCTTACTTCCTCAACTACAAACATGCATCACCCTTCACCTTTATTCATCTTACATGCCATCAACTCCCACTAGACATAAGTTTCTTCCCTAAAACCATTGGATCTTCCTATGGATCCCCATCACAATAATTGAGGTTAATGATCATAATATATTATCATCCAACTTATTCTTTCCTTATGTCTCAGCCACCTATGCTTCCACGTCATGTCCCATATTCAAGACATGCTGTCCATCCATTTTTTGTTTTTCTATTTCTTTCTTCACTCAACATACCCTTGAAGAGCCTTTGAAGCTTACAAACACACAACACGAGCAAAATTTGGTTAAATCCTTTTCTCTTTTCTATGTTTCTTCTTTTCTCTTATGATTCTATATGTTACAATCTTATTTTTTGTTTTGATTTTCTGGGTTTGGATCTTTAATTAAATTCTCATATAATATAAATCTTGTTTGCTTGTATTACGGATGATACATCTTATGGTTTTGTGTGTGTGATTAAAAGATGGTGTTTTAAGCTTATTTGGCATACTGAACTTTTTCTTTTTATAACATGCATAAAATTATATTATTTGTGCTTGGAAATTTTTTTACAGCATGATTATAAGTGTTTTTTTTAAAGTTAGTATGGAATTATTATTGGGAGAGTTGATATATTGTTAATTAAGAAAATCATGTAATTGTGTATTATAAAACTTGCAAAAAAGGGAAATTTTAGACTCAAACTTATATTATTTTCCTAAATAGATTTGAGAACATAAGGATCCATATGAAATCTTGAGGTGTCTACTTTCTAATGAGACTTCCAATTTGAGATGTGAAGTTACATGTAAAAGTTTATGATCGAAGTTCTACAAGTGCGTAAACCCTCAAAAGTGTTGTTTCGTTTATTAAGCTCAGCCTTAATTTGTGTGATAGAGTTGTCGTTTTTGTAT
Organism: Tamarix austromongolica; assembly: GCA_039764185.1. NCBI lineage: Eukaryota > Viridiplantae > Streptophyta > Magnoliopsida > Caryophyllales > Tamaricaceae > Tamarix > Tamarix austromongolica. The sequence continues at coordinate 27,843,269 of CM077817.1, forward strand.
AACCGTTCCATCATTTTTTCAGAATTTTTAGAATAAGTGTCATATATTAAATATTCTAATTTTGATTAGTATAACTTATGTTATGATTGAGAGAAGTTTAATGAAGCTTAGTTGAATATGTTCATGTGTTTCCATGAACATCTTCAACTTATTCTTCATTATTCCTTGATGATACTCTTGGTTGTTCTTGTGTGCTATCCCTAATCATGTTTTAATTGCCCACTATTGACAAGAGTACGACTAAAGGAAAATTAGTCATTTTTAGACATAAAATGACCAAAGTACCACTAAAATGGTAAAATATATAGTATGAGAACAATAAAAGTCAAAAATTGACCATTGATCATGAAATCAATCATTTATCATTTAATTTAACTTTGACCTTAACTTTAACTTCTTCTTCTTTTCTTTTCAATAAATAATGAAAACTTTAAAAAATGATCTTCAACTTTATTTTGGGGTTTTAATCTCAAATCTGCTTTATGTTTTCACTTAATTAAACTTTAAATATTATTTTGAGACTAAAATAAATATTTTATAGATTTTTATACAAGATTTTGGCTAAATCATTTTAAATCCAATTGCAATGATTTTAAGTTCTTATATGCTACTGATATATGAGATTTATATGTTATTTTGCTAAGTAAAAATTTCATTTATTCCTCATTATTTTTATAACATGTAATCTTTTCTTGAGTTTTTCTCTTTTGGATAGATTTTACAGGAAAAGATAAAAATGAAGAAATTCAAAGAAGAAATCGATGGAAAGAGAAAAGACCACAAATAACACATCAAGAGACATGGAATCAATGGAAGAAAAGACTATAAATGAAGAATATATATCAAAGGGAAGATTGTGTTGAAATTTCATGATGAAATAATGAAGGAACAAGAAACACGACCCGTGTTTTTCTATCAGCACACAAAATTTCAGCATTTAAAATTCAGCATTTGGCCGAGAGTTCAAGGAAAAACACGGGGGTCCCGTGTTTTCTAATACGGACCGTGTTTTTCTCAAATTCTATAACCGTTCGCGCAACGTTTCCTTGATATATTTCTAAAGTTTGAACATTCGAAAGGGTGGTTCGGGGGGAGTTCGAGAATGGGATTATCTCTTTCTCTCTATACCCTCTAGATACCACATGTAATTTCTAATTCCAATTCTCTTTCTCTCCATTGTATTCAATTGAACAATCAACAATATGGAATTCAATTCGATAAGTTCTTCTCCATTCCTCTTTTAATTGCAAGTTTTGATTTTTGATTGAATGCAATTCAATTCTCTTTGTTGCATTATTATTTTTCTTGTGTTTAGTGTTTCATTGTTAATTTATTTATAAGCATTGATGTTAATTATAGATTATTGCATTTAATTGTGTGTTATTGCAATTATGTAGATAGTATAAGGTAGGAAGATTTGATGACGGAATTAAGGTTTTGGATTTTGAATTCATGATTCTAGATGGAATTTAATTGAATTGATGGACGGAATTGAATGATCTCGCATCATAGATTAAGAATTTAAACTAATTAGACTGATTACCTATCTATTTTAGATCTTAATCTACGCTAGGATAACGAAATTAATACGTAATTGTTAATTAACGTTTCCAGAGTAGCAAAAGATTAATTATTAATCTTGTCCATTAATTCTTACGATTGCATGATCCGAGCTTATGTGATTATGGTCGTAGTTGACTGCTTTCTATTCATAATGCTGCCATTAATTGAATCTAGTGTTCTTAACCTAGGTTATTAATTGGTTAGGTGATAAATTGAGAGCTTATTCAATTTATTAGAATTGAGAGAAAGCGAAGAGATGAATTATTATGAGTTTCTACAGGTCAACGTTAAATCATTTAGAATCTTTCTTTTCTCCATGATTATTTGATATCCTAATTCCATAATCAATACCTTCCTATCCTTATTTATTAATTAGTGAGTACGACGTTTTATTATTTATCCATAGTTTAGATTTTGATGATATAATTATGTGTTATTGCATAATTGGGGTTTTAACATCGATTACAGAATTATTGATTATATACCATTCCTTGTGGGTTCGACTCCTTCTTGCCTTATACTACGTATTTGGGAATTAGGATTTATTTATTAAATTTGTTGTGCATACGACAGTGCATCAACTACGTAATATGTTTTTGGAGTTTTGGGCTCGTTTTACATGCAACAAACGGTTTCAAAGTTTTTAGATAATTTTTGAGCATGAAAAACTCTTTCTAACATTTGAGGTAAGCATGTTCAAAAACCTCATTACCTATTGGGAATGTGTTTTGGATTGATTGTTGAAAATCAAAAAGTGTTAGACTATGTTCTCAGTAAGTCGTTAAACCATGTGGCCCTCTTGTGGTTTGACATATTCTGTACTTTATGAGACTTATAGATTTTCTATAAGGGTGTATACATTTTTGGTGGATACTTTTATATCAAAGACACATTGGTTAATAATCATGAGAGTCTAAGATGGCCATATGTGATATCTTTGGACACAATTTACAAGTTTCAATCTCTCGGCATCCTTATTTGTTTAGCTCTATATATGGCCTACATGTTTTGATTTCCTAGATACAACTTTGGACATGGTATTTGGGCTTCAATCTCTTAGTTTTTGTATGAGTTAACATTGGACACAACCCATGAGTTTTAGTCTCCTATCAAAAATAAAAGCTTTTTAATAATTTTTCTTAGCCAAGATGGTTTGACCTAAACATCCCCTACGTACTAGTTAGGGCCAAACATTCCTATCAAAGCCTTCTTTGGGATGATCATCCCTTAAGATCCTTTTTTTGGATAAACAACCTCTTAGCTTTGTTCTCTTGTTTTAAAGGCTACATTGGCTATAACCTTGGTTAGTAGATGAATGACCATGTTTTAAATATTTTCAAAACAATTATCTTTTAGATGCCTGTTATAAATGCCATTTTTACATCCCTTTGGGCATTATATGTCATTATTTGCACTAGGTTGCTCAAAGGCTAATGTGTTATGTGTTATTATGTGATCTACATGAATTATGTGTTTAAGTGCTCGAAGGAGCTAGCTTTTTCTACGTACATAACTGTAACACCCCCAAAATTCACTACTGAAAAATTTCGTTAATTAAAGGAAATTAGCGAAAGCAAATTAAGTAAAACGTGAACTTTGGGAGTATTACCGCCACACTTAGTACCAGACCGGTTCACTCATACCGTTCCAGTACCAAGTGCTAAGGCTAAGAAAAATGAAATACAATTTGAAAGACATTCAACATGCATAAATCAGAGTAAATCACAAGAATTTCAACATACTTAAATCAGAGTAGCGCATCAAATCGTTTACAGGAATAAAATCCACCAATGGTGGTTAAAGTAACAACATAACATCAAAAACCAGGAAATTAAATGAAGAAGGAGGAAAACCCTAACGATACCGGATAAATCCTTACTCTCTTTCCCGTAGGTCACTTGAGTAGCACCTAAAAATACCTGCAAGGGCACTACCCAATGAATAGGCAGGGGCCCCATAAAGGGAATCCCTTCAGTACTACGGTACTGAGTAACCCTTTAATACTACACTTAAAGACAGGCCTGCATACGGCACATAATGCAACTACACACATAAATAATGAGAGGTGCATGCATAACAATAATATACATAATAATTTATAAGTCACAATCGATACTTTGGGCCTTAAGCCATGTCATAGTATAAAACCCATATATTCGGGCCTTAAGCCATTATTCCATCACCATTCAATCAGTATCATATTTTATATCCATGTGAGTGCGAGGACCCCACTATTATAGCCGGTGGACCGGAAAGTATACACACAGGACATAACACCTCTGACCACTATTATTGCCGGTGGACCGAAAGGTAAACACACAGGGCAGAACACACCTGACCACTATTATTGCCGGTGGACCGGAAGGTAAACACACAGGGCAGAACACACCTGACCACTATTATTTGCCGGTGGACCGGTCTGGCCCCGACTCACATGGTGTTCCACTATAAGTGATTAGTATTTTTCCATAATCTTATTCACATACATATTGGTTTTATTGAGCTCGGGACCCCCACTATTATTGCCGGTGGACCGGAATATATATAAAATCATCATCCAGGGCACAACGCTCCTGGCCACTATTATAACCGGTGGACTGGGATATATAAAGAATCATCATCCAGGGCACAACGCTCCTGGCCACTATTATAACTGGTAGACCGATACTCAATATCATAAATCCACTAGGCCCGGCTCATTAATATTTCACTTTCATAATTAGTATCTTTCCTTTTCTTAATCAGCACAACAACCATATTTATTTGCCTCGGACGGGAGATCAATAACCCGGGACACAAAGGTACACCGATCGTACCGGTGCATATCAGCTACTCAGTACGCTTCAACCACGGACCCAAGGATACAAAGGTACCCCGGTCGTACTGGTGCATAAAGCTAACTCAGTACCCTACCGACAAGGACACCTAATCCATAAGTATGCATACCCCCTAACTAGGCCCGTAGAGCTAGAAAGAGTAAGATATAGGGCCTGGCTAGGGCACAAAGGCACACCAACAAATACCAGAATAATCGTGGACTAAACCACGCCCTTAGGGTAGCGACACTTAAGGAGTCACCATTCCCGATCTTGAGGTCTTTCACTTTAAGTAATAGTGTCTTAATTAAGGTGATCACGAAAAGCAATATAATCCGATACTTATTCACTTTTAATCGTTATGATATCATTAATCATTTCTTATTCAGATGATTATCCAGAAATTCACAGAGAAATCATTAAGGCCAGACTAATTATCAAATACTCTTACTTGGCTCATCAGCATTATTTGAATCATATTATAATGTTCCACAATCATAACAATATGTTAGGTGAAAATTACTCCTTAACCCCTTACTTATATAATTGCTAAGTATCCATTTCTTACTTGATAAATTACCATATTACTCTTAAGGTTGCATAATTACCAAATTGCCCCTTGTCCACTTTAGATTATCAAATTGTCTCCTACACTTTTTAGATCACCATTCACCCCTCATAATTACTACACTTATCATATTTCCCATTTGGTTGGTTATATTACCAAATCGCCCTTCTCCTTTGTTATAATTACAAAACTGCCCTCGAGTTGGATAAATTACTAAATTACCCTCCTTCATTATTATAGTTACTATTTTGCCCCTTTAGTTGGTTAAACAATTTTCACTTTACCCTTTAGTCGGCTAAATTACCAAATTGCCCCTTTAGTTGGATAAATTACCAAATTGCCCTTCTCCTTTATCATAATTACCATTTTACCCCTCTTAATTATTTTAATTGCCATTTAGCCTTTTTAATTATCATAAATCCCAAATTACCCTCCTTCATAATTAAAAATATTAATTTGCCCTTCTTTATAATCATAATTATTAATTTACCCTTCTCCATATTAATAATTACTATATTACCCTTCTCCATCATTAAAATTACCATAATGCCCTTTAATTAGTTAATTTACCAAATTACCCTTCTACAGTATCATACTTATCCAATTGCCCTTCTACAATCATAATTTAATTACTAAATTACCTTTCGTCGTTATCATAATTACCAAGTTACCCCATACTACCGGGTTTACCATAATATCCTTTTATTTACAGAATTACTCTTCTACCCCTTACTTTCAAATTACCATAATATCCTTTTATTTATAAAAATTACCACCATACCCCTTTTACTTGTACCATTATCATGACACCCCTTTTACTTTACAAATTACTATTTTACCATTTTACATCCAAAATTACCATTTTTATCTTTCCTAACAAAATTACCATTTTGCCCTTCTTTTCCAAAATTACCATATTACCCCTTACTTATAAATTACCATTTCGCCATTCACTTATACAATTACCATATTACCACCTATGAAATTACTATTTTGCCCCCTTTACTTTCAACATTGCCATATTGCCCTTTTACTTGAAAAATTACCATACTGCCCTCATTCATCCAAAATTACTATTTTACCCCTACTTCCAAAATTACCATTCTTACCACTTACTTATAAAATTACTATATTTCCCTTTGACTCCAAAATTACCGCTTTACCCTTTTCTCCAAAAATTACCATAATACCCCTTTACTTATAAAATTATCATTTGGCCATTTAATCATAAAATTACCATATTACTCTTTTATCTCAAAAATTACCATAATACACTTCTTTCTTACAACTTACAATTTTATCCTTTTACTTATAAATTATCATTTAACCCCTTTCTTTTTAAATTACCAAAATACCCTTTTGCTTACAAAATTACCAAAATACCCCTTTCACTTATAAAATTACCACTTAACCTTTTATTGCACCACTTTTATGAATTTACCACCAATACATAAAATACCAATATTAGCACTTCATTCTTATCATTTAAGTCCACCAACTTGTCATTATTCAACATAATACTCATTAGCAACTACATATATATTAGATCACATACTTCATAAGCATATCACTAAAATATCCTTAGACAATATTATTATTCATGCATTAGCAACATAATACATCATAAACAAGCATTTAATATTTCCATCAATAATCAACCTCTTCCTTGATTAACATACCTACATATGGCAAAAAAGTTATCATGCTTTTCCTTTTTATCCATCAATATAAGCAACCATATACATATATAATGCTAAGCACACAAACCATGCATAAATCATAGTAAAATCCCTAATGTGCTAGCATACGTTTTTCCATGTATTTAAGGGAGGATTAACAGTTACCTAAATCCCGTAAAATATCAAATCTTACCAAGCATAATTAGCAACTCAACACCTAAAAATAATATCCATCATATTTATGTTAGAAATAAGAAACCAAGCATAAAACTTTGTAAAAATTTAATTAATAGAACACTTAATATAAAATACCATTATACCTTAAAAATTAGCCAAGTAATTTTCAAAATAAGGGGGAGCTCACGCTACATGAGCAGCGTGAGTTTCATGTAGAAAAGAGAGGGGAAAAGGCTCGAAGAGGGGTGAAGGAAGCAAGATTTATTATTTTCGGGTTAGGGTCTTTAGGCTAGAAAAGAAGGTGGTAAGGGGAGGTTCTAAGGCAGGGGAATGGTGCAGAAGTGAAGAGGGGGTGTAGGTGGATGCTAAGGGTGGTTTCACGGCGGCATGGGGCGGCGGAGACGGCGGTGGTGAGGCGGCGAAGTTGGCTGCCAAGATGGGTCGAGGGAAAGGGGTTGTGAAGGAAGGAAAAGGAGAGGGAAAAATGGAGGGGTGCAAGGGTTGTTTTTGGTCCCCTTGATAAGCAACATGAAGATGGCATTTAAGACATTATGTGCATTATAAGTTTATGGTGATGCTCTTTGGGCTCACTAATGCACTTGTCTTATTTATGGACTTTATTACTAGGATTTTTTTATCTATTTCTTCACTAGTTTGTGGTGATATTCATTAACAATATTATGGTATACTCTTGGACTAGAGAGGAGCAGGAACAACATATTCATACAATTTTTTCTCTTCTTAGAGAGCACATGTTGTATGCTAAACTCTCCATGTGTGAGTTTTGGTTTTAGGAGGTTACCTTTTTAGGATTTACTGTGTCAGCATAAGGAGTCACTATGGATCCTATGAAGATTATGGTAGTTATCGAGTGGAAGTCACCCGTTAGCATTTTCAAGTTTCATAGTTTCTTAGGTTTGGCCACACATTATAAGTGCTTTGCATAGATTTCTTAAAGGTAGCTTGTTCATTTACAAACATTCAAAAGAAGACCACCAGATTTTAGTAGGATGATGCATGTGAGGGCACATTTAAGGATCTGAAGAATTTTTTGACTACATCACTAGTTTTAACTCTATTATCAGGATCAAATGGGTGTAAGGTCTACAATGATACTATAAAGCATGGATTTGGTTGTTTGCTGATGTAACATGATAAGGTAGTCACTTATGCATCTCGTAAGTTGAAGAAGAATAAGAAGAACTAACAAATGTATGGTTTGATGTTAGTTGTAATCATCTTTATGTTGAATATTTGGATGCACTAACTATATAAGACATAATATAGATTCTACATCAACCATAAGAGCCTTAAGTATATCATTATTGGACTATAAACCAACCATAAGAGCCTCAAGTATATCATATACTTAGAATTAGTTGAATATGAGGTAAAAGAGATGGCTATACTTGCTGAAAGAATATCATATCGAATTATCTTACCACAAGTGTAAGGCCAATGTAACTGTAGATGACTCGAGTAGGAAACCATTAAACTTTTTTTGTTCTTGTGTGGTGGCTAATTGATTTCTTGATAAGCATGGTGAGATGGGGGTAGAGTTGATTCAAAATGCTGATTTGGAGATATAAATGAGTGGTTTGATGATTATACCAACTATGTTCAATGATATATGAGCTTGATAGCTGAATAATGTCAAGCATAGGAGGATTTGGTAGAAGATACATGAAAATTGAGCCAAAGGCTTTTAGATTCATTAGGATGGTAGCATTTAGTACAAGGGTCTTTGGTGTGTACCTCAAAGATGCACTAATTTGAAGCACTAGATCTCAAAGGAGGGTTACTATACTCCCTATTCTATTCCCCTAAGAGGGGATAAGTTCTATAAGGACCTTAAGTAAATTTATTAGTAGCCTCACATGAAGCATGAGGTAGTGGAGTTCATGTCTAAATACATGACCTTTAAAAATGTTATGATAGAGCACCACATACTTTTTGGGTTGGTCTAGCCTTTAGATGTTCTAAGATGGAAGTGGAAGTCCATCTCCATGGATTTTGTGAGAGGAATACCTTTAAATTGTATTTGTTGAGGTACAATATGAGTTATCATTGATCTATTGACAAAATCAACAATTTTTGTGCCAATGAAGTCGACCTAAACCATGGATCAGTTGACCAATACTTATATGAGTTTTGTGGTCAGTAGACATGGTATATATACCAAGATTTGAGATTGTTTTCTCACTTCTAGGGGAATTTGTAATAGATTATGGGCATGAAGTTGATGATAAGTACCACTTTTGACCCTAATGGGAAGACTGAGCTAATGATTTAGATACTTGAGGACATGTTATAGGCCTGTGTTTTTATTTATTTTTGAGGTAATTGGGAGGATCATCTACATTTGGTAAATTTCTTATATAAAAATAGTTATCATGCTAATATAGTGATGGAACCCTTTAAGTTATTATATGGACAACATTACTGGATACCTTTGTGTTTGAGTGACATTAATGAGAATATTGTACTTAGGCTGAAAAATAATTGAGGAGATGACTCAACATATTTGGTTGATTTATGATAGGATGAGGATAGCTCAGAGTTAGCAAAAGAGTTATTTAGAACATAAGCATCGTAGTGATGGTTTTGAGGTAGGGGATAGATTTTTGTTTAGAGTCTCACTAACCACAGAGTGTAGAGATTTAGTAGGACGGGTAAGCTAGGCCTAAGGTATATTAGTCCTTACGCGATTCTTGATAAAGTTTGTGAGTTTTTATACTACTTAACACTTCTATTGGAGTTAGTTAGACTAAATAACATATTCCACATCTTATAGCTAAGAAAGGACATTGCAGATGCTTCCCAGATCATTAGACCCAACGATATTGATCTAGATGATTTGTTATCATAGAATGAGATACCCTTGTAGATTCTTAACACCAAGGTTGGATGGAATCTTGTGAGCTCAATTCTACTCATGAGGATTCTCTAGAGTTACCACGGAGAAGTGAATGCAACTAGGGAAATAGAGAATAACATTTACAAGACGCATCTCGAGCTCTTCAGCAGTGATGTGTTAGGTCTTTGGGCTTTATCTCTTTTGAGAAAGTAGTACTAGATAGTGTAGTGTCAACTCTTATAGAATGAACAACTAAGATCATATTTCCTTACATCCTTTTTCTCTTTTTCTCCAAACTTTGTCGGTTGACATCATAGATGAAGTCTCTTTTAAAGGGCTAGTGATGTAATACCCTAAAGTTTATCTAATCCTTATCTCGACTAATTAATATATTAATCTAATCCTAATCTAGGGTAATTGATGTTATTATTTTACCCTATTTTTTTTTAATTCTAATCCTAATCTTAGTTCTAGTTCATTAATATTTTAACCTAAAACTAACCCGAAATAGTTGATAAATTTGGTTTACCCTAATTCCCTAACCAAAATTTTAAACATACTACTAAACCTAACCTTAAAATATTTTTTCTTTTTTTTTTCTCTTTTCTTGTCCTTTTGATTTTCTTTCCTTCTAACCTATCCTAATCTATCTTCTTCCCTCTTCCCATTCTAGGCATGCAACCTACTCCCTAGTATGACCTCTTCTATCTCTTCCCAACTTTGCACTACCACTGCCTCACCTACCTTGCACCACTATCCATGCTAATAAATGGTCCATTTCTTCCCTATACCATTATTCTCCCAACCTTACACCAGCAAGAATGCCCTTTTCCTATTTCTTATATATATATATCCCTTTTCCCCTTGTTACTTTATTTGTTATATCCTTTGCATACAATCCTTGACTCCCTTTCCCGTCTCTCAACTTCTTTGTGCCTTATTTGTCCCCCATCCACCATTTTCTTCCCTTAAACCTTGAAAAATCCTTAACTCCTCATGCTACAAATTAGCCATTATATGAGAACCAGATGTTGCTAAGCCTTAGCTATGTGAAATTCTCATACAACTAGCCACCCAAATCAATTGAACCTCACGCTACACCGTCCATAAAAATGTCCCAACCTCACGCCACAAAACCATTAAAAATATCAAGCCTTCACACTATACAACGTCCTCAGTGTCACCGCTTCACATTACCACGAATCCCCAACATAAGGAGCTCACACATCCCCTCCCCTATTTTTGTTGCAACTAGTTTAACCCTTGCACAATTTGGTTTACTTTGGTTTTTCTCTATTTCCACCCTCCTTTGCATTAGCTTTCCCCTATTATTTTTCTTATGTTCTAATTTTAAATTATTATATATAATTAGGTGTTTTTTGGTGGTTTCAGAGGAGGCTTCTTAGGTTCCACGTGCTTAGAGATCAAAGATGTTTTTAGTAAGGATACACGTCATAACTATTGTTTTTTATGCAATGTGTATTTTTATGTGAAATATCACGTTTTGTATTGTTATATGGATGACATAATTATGTTAATGTTGATTTATGATGGAAGAGTAAGAAAATGTGGAAGTATACGATTGTGCATTTTATTTGTTAAGTTAGCTCTTGTAAGTAAAGAAGGTTGGTACAAAACATTTATCTAAGTTGGGATATTATGTTTGAATCATATATATATGTATTTATATATATGTATGTATGCATGTATTTAAGTATGTATGAATGAATGTATGTATTTATGTATGTATACTTATGGTTAAGTATTTTCATAAGAACATATGTTGGAGGTTGAAGATCATCCATATTGGGACTCATATGGTTTATGTGAAATTATGGTTTTTTTAGCTATTTTAATGGCATATTGGTAAATATGTGTTAAATTTGGAATCTTTGTTATTTTAATGCATTTATTGGATCAAAATATGCTAATTATACTAAGTGGAATAATTATGAATGATATAAGTCTAGTAAAATGAGAAAATGGATTAAATTGAGAATGATAGCCCTAGAGACAAGGTCATTATCGCATATGTAAAATGTTCGAGTCGGACTTTGATTTTTGCATTTTTTTTATATTAGTATTTGGGAATGGATATTAACATTTGTGGTTTTATGAGTGTTATGGAAAAATTTATACCTAACTTGTGAATTAAGGGTATTGTATGGAATTAAGAATACTAACTCTTAAGGTAGGTTGTTATCGCATGTGTAAGACATTGGAGTTCGGCCTTGATTTTTTGATATCTTGTTAATAATGACATTTTAGGATTGCCTGAGTATTTATCTGGTTGTGTTTTATGTGTTTCAAATAATTATGTTAAGTTAAATTATATGCCTTGTGTATCTACATGCATGTCTGCATGATAAGCTTGAGATAAATAACAATGCATAACACATTTATCATTTAAAGTAAAAGGTTATATGTGTTAGGGTTGAGGTGTTATGTGTTTATTCTACTAGCATAATAATAGTGCTCGAGAACTTTTTGCCTTGGGAGGTGCTTGAGTTCCTTCCATTGAATTAAGAATAGCTCCAAAACTCATAATAAATAAGAATATGATCTTGAGATAAAGGAAAACGAAATTAATCATTTAAAGTGAAAGATTATGTAACTAGGATTAAGGTATTGAGTCCATTCCATCGGCTTAATAATAGTAGGTAGGCCGTTATTCTCTAGGAAGTATTTTAGTCTATTCTTCAAGATTAGGAATTGTGGGTTATGAACTCAATGTAAATAAGAAATGGGATGTGGATATGCCTAATAATGGAATTCTAATGTAATTCTTATTGTGCATTCATATCATGTTTCATCAATAAGCATGCTCATTCTTGTTTATGATCTTATGCACTCGTTGTAGCTCTGCTATAGCTATATTGTCACCTTACTTAATGCATAATGTATTGATCATCCTTTTTATAGGTGTTCCTTATTTCTATGAGCATATGACCTAAGGCTTTTTGTGTAGGTCACTAAGGACCCCTTAAAATATTTTTCTACTTATGATGCCTTATTTAGGGATGAGTGATCTTATCATGCTTACAGTTGGGGAACGTAGAGTCCTACTATTTGAATCTAAGCTTTGACTTATATACCTTTTGAGGCTCTTAGTTCTAGTGTATCTATTTTACTATTTTGATTATTTTACTCAAAGTAACCCTCAAAATACTTATTTAATTTTAAGAAATCAATCTCATTCTTTATTTTACCATGTTTTAATTTTTTTTTGCTCTTTTACCTTAAATTTTATATGAGGATGGTATATTAAGCCAAGCTTATGTCAAGTAATTTAGTAACACCTATCTATATTGTTATATTCTTATGCTAATTTTTGTTTTCATTTGTAAAGTTTGTGGCTTTATTTAAAGTCCATCTTTTGATCTAGTTTGATTCATATGCAACCTTACATGTTTATGAAATGTTGGTAGTGTACCAAAAGTCCTTTTGAGTCTACAAATCATAAGAGATCATTATAATGATGTTCTAAATTCCTATATTTTGTAAATGTCATATGATTGGTACAACCTATTAATAACATTTAATACCTCGATTTTTAGAACAATGTGGAAGCTTTCTCAAATGCACGGGTTTTACTACCACGTTTTGTACAATTCTAGCTCCCTCAAGTTTCTTATATGAAACATATGGTTAAAACATTCAAACACAAGATAAAAACTGATATAACATAATGAGGGATACACACACACACATACATGACGGAGGAGAATAAATATGTTGAACTCCAAACAAAATAGATGCAAAGGGAGATATATCAAAACACAAGAGAAGATTACCCATATCTGAATAAAAAAATATAACATCGAAAAGGTCTATCGGATACCCCTATTCTAACCTAACCTTTCATTAAAACTTTGAAAAATCAATAATTTCATCATCGACACAGGCTTATACTGAAATGTTTGAAAAAATTATTGTAGTAAGAATAGAATCAATACATTGAGCATACTAAGTAAACTAAATATATCAAATGCAAATAGTATAAAATCATGTAAGACATATTGAATAAATTTAAGTGAAAGAATACAAGAAAAAATGATAATATATAAAATATAGAATGCTTAATGAAGAGCCACTATTTATCACTATTAATAACTATTTATTGCTATTCATTACTGCTCATCCAAACACCTTAAAATTGCATAAACACTTAGAACATGAATCTAAACACTAAAATGATTGTATCCACACACATGTGAGGTCAACTAATTGTTTTGATCCATATTAGGTAATTATATAATATACCAATTAACATTTTATCTAAGGGAGAGCAATACTAAGGCCAAAGTACTAATGATGGAATTGGCTCTGTATTAATGGAATCTCATCATCCATATATAATGAATAGGTGTGGTATATTCATATCATAACATATGAACAGTAAGAACTAGCATTCTTTTTGAGACTAGAACTCATAGGGAAGAAAATAGATTTATGGATAGAATCCAATATGCAGTATGTACAAACAAAAGTATTCGGTTATTGGGGAAAAATCAATATACTTCTAATGTCGAATTAGGATCAACTAGGACAGAAATCAAGCATTGGGTCGAACTCTTCTTTGGTGTCAAGGTAATAGCTATAAATAGTCATCGACTCCTGGCAAAAGGTAGAAGAATGGGACCTATTATGGGACATACAATGCATTACAAACGTATCATCATTATGCTTCGACCGGGTTATTCTATTCCATCTCTTAGAAAGAAAAGAACTTAATAAAAATACTTAATAGCATGGCGATACATTTATACAAAACTTCTACCCCGAGCACACGCAATGTAGCCGTAGACAGTCAAGTGAAATCCAATCCACGAAATAATTTGATCTATGGACAGCGTCGTAAGACATCAATCTCAAGCACTACAGCTGAGGAAACATCCTAAAACTACTAAGGATTCACATGTTTCCTATAGAGTAGAAAGAGGCCTCCTATAGGATTCATATATTTCCTATAGAGTAGAAAGAGGCCTCCTATAGGAATCATTAGAAAGATGCCTTGTTACACACAAATGGTAGAGCACAACCATATATATAAATAGGGAGTCCATCTTTTACAAACCCCACCTCGAGGACCATCCTGATGTTACTCGTCTAAATTCTAAACCCAGGTTTGTATAAGAATTATTGATAAATTTCAAATAAATTAATTATCACCACCCAAAAATAAGCTCACACGCCAATTTCAAAAGCATTTACTATTTATCAAATACTGTTCATGCATAAGATATTCTGGATAAATATACTAAGAAGCATAAAGTAAAAACTAAGAAATTTTGTTATCACCGATATTTACTATTTATGTTAAGTTATTATTCTTATCAATTTACTATTTTGAGAGTCATACCAATGGTGAAGGTTAACCATTGACTGTAAAATACCTTATTAAGTCCTTTAGGTGAAAATTCATTAAAATGTCCTTTAAAATAATAACTATGAATAAACTACTAAAATAACTCCTAAAATTGTGAAATTAAATATTAAGCACATTTAAACAATAATTATCATGCTAGAACACAATTTTAAAATAACAACACATATTTTCAAATAAAAACACCAAAATACCATTAAATCCTACTAACTCCAAAATTAACATAACTTTTATCATATAAATATTTAACTCCTCAAACCTTGTACACTATTCACTAAACACATTATGAAAATTTTAGAACATCACGAATAATCAAACTTTCAATATATATGTGAAATAACTAAAATAACCTTTATTCATGCTTAAAACTTAATTTAACCACAACTTTAATTATATTAAACAAAACAAAGACTTTAAATATATAAAATAACATCTAAGAAACCTAAATATTCCATTGGAATCATCAAAAGTTAATAAAAAATAAATAAATTACATAACTCTTCCTAGAGGCCGCATTGCCTAAAATATAGAAAAAATACCATTAGTACCAACAACAACACATTTAAGCATTGTAACACGTAAAAACCTATCTACTCTTAGCATAATTTATTTTCAAAAGTAAATATCTCAAACATTTAGCAAATATCAGCCTAAAATAAACACTTTCCACCCACTTTAAAACCTAGCACCAAAAATCAAGAAAAATGACCAAACATTTCAAAAATACAAAAAAAACCGATAAAAATAATAATTAAGGTTAGAATGGCTTAAACAACCTTATAATTATTTATAAAATAAAGGAAAATATTAGGAAGATTTTTCTTCAATATATTTAATTTTTAACACCTAATTATTTGCGAAAAGTAATAAAGAGCTAAAAATAAAGAATAAAGAAATAAAAAAAAAATGATAGAGGAATCACTTTACGTTGAAGAATTGTGTTATTGGGATCTAGAGGCACAATATTATGAAGAATTAAAGATAGTGGATGAACTTTTGGTTAAAGTTTAAATATTTAACAAGATAAAGGAACTCTATGCTTAATATATTATAATAATAATAATAATAATAATAATAATAATAATAATAATAATAATAATAATAATAATAATATAAAGAAATCAAAGCAAGCCTGGAGAGAAATCCTCATGGTCAAAAAATAAATATCAACCCATTTTTAGATATTTTAGTAACATAGGTATTATTTTTAGATATTTAAGGCAGGTTTCATTTAGAGAAAGTTGAGTTTCGTGGACTAATTATACCTAATATTGGAAGAATTTTTATAAAAAAATAAAAAAAATAGAATCCATTTTTAGTTCATATTTAGCTCAAATGTGCCAAGATATATTTATCATTGAATTTTGGAAAATTAGCTCAAGTGCTCGTTTCATGTCTTTAAATACAAGTAGGGGTTAAAAAAGGGTAATAAAAAGTGATATTTATTACTAATCTCCATTTCAAATTTTATAAAAGCATGGAGGAATAAAAAGAAGACAATAAATTAAAATATGATAAAGTTAGAAAATTTTCGAAGAATTTTGATGGTCAAAGTAGCTTAGAAGTCTTTCAAAACTTGAACATATAAGAAGAGTTAAACAATCAATACAAAAGACTTTAAAAACGTAACAAGAGTTAAAGAGATAAAATATATTTGATTATTAAAAATTATAACTACAATAATAAATGCATTTTTAGATAATTTTTTTATTACATCACTACCCTCTTAAAAATAACTTTATCTCCAATGCCAGGTAAAATGAGAAAAACATGTCCACTAGAATGTTCTAAGGTATACAATAGGGTACTAACCCCTTAAAAAGAATCCTTATTACTAAGGTATATCACCTAATCAAAAATATTGGGAAAACAAAACCAAATCTCATAATCTATCTCCCATGTAGCCTCTTCTACTTCGTAGTATGTGCAAAGTCCCTTCACTAATGGGACGTCCCTCAACCGAGTTTGTTGGGTCTTTCAATCAATGATCCGAAATAGCCTCCACATGTAAGTAAAAGACTCATCTAACTCGATCGCCTCAAGATTTAGCACATGTGATAGGTTTGCAATATACTTATCAATTTAATAATAAACACATTTTTAGAAAATTGGTGTATTACATAACACGCATATTTATCTTTTATTCATATGATATTCAAATTGAACGCATGGCAATGTTATTTTCATCCTTCTTTTATTCATTCTCTAATACCCCACACTTTGTGTAATAGATTAATGAGAAATTTTGACAAATTTTAGGCCTTTGATTTTAATTCAATGCTATGATTTGATTTAGAATGAAAATTTATTTGAAATCATGTTAGAAATGAGGTTTGATGAGTTGTTCAGGCAAACCCATCAACTAGTTTTATGAACAGATTGACTGGATTATCATTTTAGCCAAAATGAGTTCCTCAACCAAATGAATAAACTATTTTAGGGAAATAATTGACTGATGAATGAATAACCGACTGGTATACCCAAACCAATCTACCGCTTGTCATATTTTTGGAAGTTTGATTTTCTAAATAATTCCTTACACTAAAACAGAGCCTTACCAACTTATACCTATTGTCCCTAAGATATTTCTAACCTTTTTCATGCTGTTTTTAACCTAAAATATTGCCTTGGTTTTTCTATAGTTTGATTGAGACACATGAGGGAGAGAGATGACCTCAACCACTTACATTCTTCCTCCTCTCTCCTCTACCTAGTTCTAAGATCAATTTCTTCAACCTCAGGTGTGCTTCTATACTAACCTCCCATTTCTTCATTTATGTATAAGAATTCTAGTATATTTTATTTTAGTTCCTTAGAGTCACAAATTAAGCTCGATAGACTAAGTTAGCAAATCCTAGGAAATTTAGATTGCTCTAATCAAATTAAAATAATTACAAGTAGGGTTTTGAGTTTCCTTTTGAACTCCCTGTGTTTTTTCGTCGACTGGTTGGCTATAAATAGCCCCAATCCTCCATACATTGGACTTTATTTCAGTCACTAAAAATTCTATAAGTTTTGCATTCTTTCTTTTTCTTCTATAATTTGAGCACTTGCCAATATTTTCGTACACACTCACCTAATCCTACCTCTAGCTCTATCTTGTTTTAATTTTTTAGCATGGTAGAGTTAGATTTTTGCAAAAGATTGTGTATTACATTTTTTCCCCTAGTGGTATATTCTTTCCCATCTGTTTTTATGTATGGATTTTATGAGGTTTTGGTGGGAAACCTAAGTTAATATTTTTGGTTTTTAAGGTTTTGAGAGTTGATCTTTTTATAGATTTGAAAATCCTTGTATTGAGGGCTTTAGCCTACATTAAGTAAGTAATTCTTGCACCTAAAATGTTAGCATAGGTTACTACACGAAAAATGATGCCTTTTATTAGATTATACAAGTTGGTATGAATAAAATGTAGTGGTATGCATGATTTATATGTTTAAATGACATAAGTTGAGAAAGGAACATGAAAATGGAGGAAATGGGCTATGATGATGTTATAGTAACAAATAGATGATAATTTAGTTAGAAATATGTTAGTTGATGCTGATACATACTCTATGGTGAGTAAAAATGATTTTTTTTATGTAAGAATCTACATGGAAATTGTGAATTAATGTAACACCCTAAAATTCACTACTTTTTTTTTACGGAAGAAATTATAATAGAAATACATAAATTAAAACCCGCGAATTTTAAGGATGTTACCGCCACACTTAGTACCAGACCGGTTCTCTCTAACCGTTCCAGTACCAAGTGCTAAGGCTAAAGAAAAGATTAACAATCGATTATAAATCAAGAAAAACTAAAGAATTAAACAGTTGTAAAATGAAATCAGAGTACGCATAAAGAATTATTATTCATATTCAGAAGAGAAATAGCTTACAACCGATAAAAGATTCATTTAAAATACTCAATACAAGTAATGAATCATAAAAGGGTAAATACTATACAAAAGAAATAGCAAAAGGAATTAACTCGCATAAAGAATGAATATGGCCATGACACTCTCAAACTTGAGCCAAAACATGCTCAAAACACAGCCCCGCTGAATGTCTCGCCCACCTGCACCAAGTCAGAAGGGCATACTACTCGTGGGAATGCGCAACACCCATGAAACGAGCGATCAGTACGCTACGTACTGAACAAGGTAACCGAGCACTAAAGCCAACACATAAAATCACACAAATAATGTAGAAGAAATAAAAGAGCATAATCCATCATGATAACATAAAGGCAAATGAACGATCAGGTGAAAATGCTAAGATCCAATATAGTTCAGATTAATTACTTCATCAATCCTTTATCGAGATATTTTCACACCATGCTCTTTATCAAGTCCATGTAAGTACAGGAACACCCCACTATTATTTCTGGTGGGCCGGTCACTTGTGGGACAATAGTCCACACAACTATTTTTTGTTGGTGGATCGGTCACTTGCGGGACAATAGTCCACACCACTATTCCTGACCGGTGGATCGGTTTGGTTCCTGCTCACATGGTGTTCCATTATAAGTAATTAGTATCTTTTAAGTATCTTAGCAAACTCTGGTTTGTGTTTATTGAGCTCGAGTTACCCCACTACTATTGCCGGTGGGCCGGTCACTTGCGAGACAATGTCCATACTATTATTATTCGTTGGTGGATCGGTCACTTATAGGGTAAAAACCCTAACAAATATTTCTGACCGATGGATCGGTCTGGACCCGACTCAATAATCTTCCACTTCAAATGATTAGTGTCTTAAGTATCTTATTTAAAATCTTTCACCCTGGACATGCATGAATCATCACACATCACAAATCATAAATTCTATCATCATAATTACACTTTAATCACCAATCACACATGATACAACAAAAATTCTAAGCAACCACAACAAACCCTAATTGTCCACACAAATCCTAGTTCGGTCTCCTACGGACCCTTATATAATCTCCACATACTATTTTTCTTCCAAAATGTTCAACCACCCAAATAACACTTACATTACCTTCCTTATATCCCAAATCAACCTTTCATACGAAAATTTCACTCCCATGTAAACTTTACACATCCCAAGCAACCTCTCGAACTTTTCATACAAACCCTAAATCCCATGCAATCATTAACTCCTATGCAAAACCCTAACTCCACCATGCAACCCTAATACCACTATACAACCATTAACACCACCATGCAACCATTAACACCACCATGCAACCATTAATACCATCATGCAAACCCTAATACCACCATGAAAACCCTAATACCACTATACAATCGTTAATACTATCATGCAACCATTAATACCACCATGCACACCCTAGCACCATTAACTCCATATAAAGCCCAACGCCATGCAAACCCTAATACCATGCATCCCACAACTCCATACAAAACCCTACACCATGCATGTAACACCTCCAAATTTACTACTGAAAAATTTTGTTTAAATCAAAAGTTTTAGCGGAAGCAAGAGAATTAAAAACCGTAAACTCGGGGGTATTACCGCCACACTCAGTACCAGACCGGTTCATTCCTACCGCTCTGATACTAAGTGCTAAGGCTAAACTAAACCATCGTCAAAACATAAGTACGTAGTTAACATAGGTCATTCACAAAAACACGAGTCAACATCAGTTAGGGTATCGTTTAGGAATACAACTTAGAGTACGGTCTAAGATTACAACTTAAAAACGCTAATCACAAAACATAAAGCGTAGAATGAAATACAGTTAAATATAGAAAATACGAAGTCTGAAGGTAGCAACGGGGTCCGGCCAACTCGTTCTCGATCCCCAAGCCAGGATAAGCTCAACGCTCTGCCCCACCCGATGCCTCGTAGGTATCATAGGCATCGAAAACATGGTCTCCTACCTGCACAATATCAGAGGGATCTTCTGCTCGTGGGAATGAGCAGCACCCATGAAACGGGTGATCAGTACGGTACGTACTGAGTAAGGTAACAGACGCGCTAAGGCCCACACACAAAGATACACAACATAGCAGACATAACATAGATGCGTAGATAGAATGCGATAACACATATAACACACAGGTTACGAACCAGATATCATTTTTCTTTTATCAGGTCTCTAATTAAAATCGATCATCGTCTTATCCAGACCATGTGAATGCGGGAACCCCACTATTATAACCGGTGGAACGGTCGCGAGAGCCATGCCCTGCCACTATTATAGCCGGTGGAACGGTCGCGAGGGTAAGATACCCTGCCACTATTATAGCCGGTGGACCGGTCTGGCTCCGACTCACAAGGTATTCCACTGTGAATATTAGTATCTTTCCATGCCTTATCACTTTTACGTTTGGTTTG
The DNA here is from genome assembly GCA_039764185.1 of Tamarix austromongolica. Classification (NCBI taxonomy): domain Eukaryota; kingdom Viridiplantae; phylum Streptophyta; class Magnoliopsida; order Caryophyllales; family Tamaricaceae; genus Tamarix; species Tamarix austromongolica. The sequence continues at coordinate 27,864,629 of CM077817.1, forward strand.
TTGAGCACGAAATCCCCCACTATTATAGCCGGTGGAACGGTCGCGAGAGCTTATGCCCTGCCACTATTATAGCCGGTGGAACGGTCGTGAGGGCTTATGCCCTGTCACTATTATAGCCGGTGGAACGGTCGCGAGGGTCATGCCCTGCCACTATTATAGCCGGTGGACCGGTCTGGGTTCGGCTCAACATCTTTCTCTATAAGTCGTTAGTGTCTTAATGTATCTTATTCGAGGGCATATCTTTTGTCATGCATGGCCAGAGATCTCAACACATCACATCAGAACTGAAGACGTAATCGTTCTATCACATGCTAATGAAAACACAAGTACACTCCTTGTTTCCAAGCCACATTACCCACGAAACAAGTAAGATAACGGCATTTAGAATACAACACAGCATTCATATAAGGCATCCACAGCACATAGGATACAGGTCACACATCCAATATTATCTATATCCTCACTCGGTTTAGGTTACCGAGCTGTCTCCTACGCTTATACTAGGCCACTAAACACCCTTTGGTAATTACCATACTTTTCACATTTCTCGCACTAGAAACCCAAACATTACCCTCAAACTGAACTCTCCCTCATACCTCACTCCTCCTCATTTATTCTTATTATTTTCTTTTTCCTTTCCACCTCCTCAAATTAGGGTTTCCATCCCAAACCCTAGTCGGTCCCTATGTACCCTTATTTTATCCCACGTACTATTTTTCACCTCGAGCCTCCAATACTCCCAAACAAACTTTCCATTACCTTCCCTACGCCCCAAAGTAACTTTCCTTACGTAAGGTTCGCCCCCATGCGGACCTTAACCACCCCATGCAAACCCTAACACTTCCACCATGCCAACTCTATCATTCCCATGCAAACCCTAGTTTTCCCCAGGCAACTTTACTTTCTTCCACTCTCCTATTTATTTAATTCCCCCTTTTCCCGTCCATTTACTAACCATAAATTGCCTAGGTCATTCTTACCTGCGTTAGCCGACGTACTTCCCTTTGGTTATCCTAGTCGCTTATTCTTCTCTCTCAAGCCCCACTCCACAACTCCTCATCAAAACTCCTAGCATGCATGTCACACCACACCACATCATCCTTGTACCATGCCATATTAGTACATATAAGCCAGAGTACGGGAACATACCTCGGTTCCAAGCTGCGCTACATAAATGCACAGATAATGTATAGATTAAAGCACACAACCGCATAAGGCATACAAGGCAGGTAAAACATACAATACACACAGTTGGCCTTAGCCTCGTCCTTACCTAGCACGACACCGGTCTTGGAGCACGCTCTTACGCCTCCTCCGGGTGTCGACTTGACTCGCCTATAAGAGGGAAAACTGGGGTTATTTTTCCTCCGACCAAAACACTATTCTTTTCTATCCTACCCCTATTCTTTACCTTACCATTAGGGCTAAGAATAGTAATATTACTTTTATAAGTGAAGTATGGTCAATATTCTCAAGGTAGTTAATCAAGCTACTACTAATAAAAGTAGCTACAATAATTTAAAGTAATTTTAATAACATTTATTATTAACGGTAGTAGTTCGATGTTACTAATAGTAATGATAATAGTGAATAATAATAATATTAATAATGATGATAGTAGTAATAGTAATAGTAATAATAATAATAATAATAATAATAGTAATACTAGCAATAATAATAGCGATCATGATGTTAAAATAAAATACTAAAGTTATGGGCCACTAGTATTAGTAAGACCAATAGTTATAAATGTTTCAAGGTTAGGTGTAATAATAATAATAATAATAATAATAATAATAATAATAATAATAATAATAATAATAATAATAATAATAATAATAACAATAGTAATAATAATACCAATAGTAATAATAATAATGATAATGGTAATAATAATAATGATAATATTAATAATACTAATAATAATATTAATAGTGATAATAATAATAATAATAAGAATAATATTAATTATGCTAGTAAAATAATTAGCACTTATATAATAAAGGTTTAGGGGTTGGGGAGTTTAGAGAACTACCTAGGGTGTGGGTGGCACAGGTGGCGGCGGCGGCGGCGGCGTAGGGGGGAGAAGGAAGGTGGAGAGGTGATGGAGGGGAAAGGAAGGGAAAGGAGGGCTTGGTAGGGGAAACCGAATGTCTAGGGAGGTTGGGGAAGCTCCCTTGATGGTTTTAGGAGGCAGAGAGGGCGCTGGGAGTGGTGGCACGGCGGTGGGCGGTGGTGCGAAGGGTGGCGGGGTTCGAGGCTAGCTTGGTCGGGAAGGGTACTTTGCACGCTTAGGGCGGCGCGTGCAGAGCAAACTGAGGGATGAGGGAGGCTTGGGTAGGTGGAGGGTGATGCAGGGAAGGGTTTCGGGGGTGGTTCGAGTGGCGGCGATGGGCGGCGGCGACGGGACGGTGATCTGAAGAGGGGTGGCGAAAAAGGGATTTCTGGGCTTAATTTTTGAAAGAGCCTGACGCTGGGGCTCGTGGGGTATTTATAGGCTCGAATTGGGGGGAAAAATCGAGAGAGGGGGCAGAGGGAGGCACGGGCAAGCGAAAATTCGACACGCCGGCCGTCGGTGGCAGGCGGCGCTGGTCTGCCATGGCAGACCTGTGTTTCGGTCGGGAAAAAGGGGGCAGGAGCAGGTCTGTGTGAGGTGTTGGGGTGTCGGCCTTTCGGAGAAAGTTGGTTGGAAGGTCGGAGAGAGAGGGAGGCGGCGTGCAAGCGGCGCAGAGGGGGGCTGGGCGGCGATTTGCAGCGGCACGCGGGGAAGAAGGAAGGGAAAAGGGCTGGACCGACGGTCCGAGAAGAAAGAAAGAAAAGAGGGGGGGGGGAACCGGTCGGTTCAGCGGACATAAAAACACCTTATTAAAACGCGGCGTTTTGGTGATTATTTGGACAAAGCGCGGCGTCGAGTAGCTGGCAGGCAACAACTACTTCATTAATCGGCGCGCAGCGTTTCAGCGGAAGGAGGGGCGAAACGCTGCGTTTCACTGTGCAAGGGTGGGCCGAACGGCACTGGGCCGCGGGAAGGAGGAAAGGAAAGGGGAGTTGGGCCGTGAGCTGGCCCAACGGGCGAGAAGAGGGGGGGGAGAAGAAAAAGGAAAAAAAAAGGAAGAAAGAGGGGGAAAAATTTATTTATTTTATTTTATTTTAGTATTTTATTTTGTATAAATATTTAGAGTATTTACTTTAGGTACTTAGAGTAAGAATATTTAAATAATTAAATAAAATATTTACCCTCCTTTTTAGGCTAATTTAGGGCCCAAAATTATATATAAATATTTGTATAAAAAATACCCTTGTAATTATCTCAAAATTCCTGTTAGCTTGCCCTACAAAATCCTTTTTAATTTATAAAGAGTAATATATTAAATAAATTTCCCAATAATCCTTATTAAATAACTTATTTCCCAAAATAATTAATTCTAGGGTATTTCAATGCAACATTAACTCAATGCAAAGCCCAACACCATACAAATCCTATTACCATGCATCCCATAACTCCATGCAAAACCCTACACCATGAAACATTAACTCCATACAAAGCCCAACACCATGCAAATCCTAATACCATGCATCCCACAACTCCATGCAAACCCTACACCTTGCAACATTAACTCCATGCAAAACCCAACACCATGCAAACACTAATACCATGCATCCCACAACTTCATGCAAAACCCTAACACCACATTGTTACACTCCCCATCATTATATTACAACCCTATCATGCATGTCTTAAGGCCGCATCATACCATAATAATAATACACTGATACACATAATTCTCATGCCACAAATTATTCACATCAACATATTTCAACTCCATATCATGTTGCATTCATAACAATTATACAATATACATATGGCCTTAGCACTATAGTTCATATCACATGGCATACATAGCATAAAATCACATATAACACATATGGCCTTATCACCCCTTACCTAAAATGACACCGGTCTTAGAGCACGCTCCTACGCCTCCTTAAGGATTTGATTAGTTTCACCTATTATGAGGGAATAGCTAAAATTAGACTCCCTCCTATCAAAAATACTATTAATCACTAACTTATAATAAGACAAGGTTTTTGAATAAATAATAATATATTAATAAAATAACATTAATTAATTACTAACTTTGCTAAAGATATAGAAATAATAGAAATATTATAAAAGCTGATAATATAAGGTTGAAAACTTTACCCTAATAATAATAATAATGATACTAAAATAATAATAGCAAATATACTAAAAATAATATCAATGATAATATAAATAATAATAATAATAATAATAATAACAATAATAATAATAAGGAAATTATTCAAAACAAAGTGAAATAAGGGCTTCGACCCTTTTACTAAAATAATAATAATAATGACATTAATAATAATAATAATAACCGCCTAACAATAATAATAATAATAATAATAATAATAATAATAATAATAATAATAGCAATACAAAGGGTAAAGTAGTTGTAATATTAATAATGGAATAATAATAACAGTAACTCGAAATACTAATAATAATAATAATAACATATTAATATTCATAATAAAGATAATAATAATAATAATAATAATAATAATAATAATAATAATAATAATAATAATAATAATAATAATAATAATAAAATCAAATTAAAAATATAATAGGGCTTCAGCCCTCAACAGAATAATAATAAAAACATTAATAATAATAATAATACATATTTATAATGCAAATAATAATAGTAATAATAATAATAGGATTTATGTTAGAATAAATGAAATAAAATAATTTAAGGCTTGTAAAAATAGGGAAAAGGGTTGAGAGGGTCTAGGGTTCAACCTTAGGCTGGTGGGGATAGGCGGCATCGGTGGTGGTACACGGCGGCCGTCGCGGCGGCCGAAAAAATGGAAAATTTGAGGGCTGGGAAAAAGAGAAAGAGAAAAAGGGTGGAAGCAAGGGTGATTATGGTTTTCCAGAAGGAGGGGAACAGAATAAGGGTGGTGGCGCAACTAAAGGTGGCAGCGGCGGCGACGGCGGTGGCCGAAATGAGAAGAAGGAGAGAAAGAGAGGAGGAGAGGGAGGAAGAGGAAAAGAAGGGTAAGGGAAGGTAGAGGGTGGTCTGCAGAATAATTTGAGAGGAAAGGAAGGATAGGCGAAAGCGGTAGAGGAGGTGGCTAAGGGTGGTTAGAAGGGCGGCGGTGGCAGAAAATAGTTTGGTTAAGAAGGAAAATTTGCACGGTTGGGGTGGCTTACACAGGAAGAATCGAGGGATATGGGATGTTTGGTTAGCTAGAGGGTTGTGTAAGGAAGAGTTTGGTACTCGGAGTTGGCCGATGGCGGTAGGGTTGGAGTCTAAAGAGGCAGCAGCAGCAAGGTAGGGGATTTATGGGTAAGAAACAAAAGCTCGATACAAGACTATTATAGGGGTATTTATAGGGTTTAAATGAAAGTTTAGGGTCTGTGGGTCAATGGTTGGCTGGTGGTAGCAAACTTTGGGGCAAGGGGGTTGACTGGCTGGGAGAGGGAGAAATGTGCGAGGAGAGTGGGATTTTGTTGGGCAAAAGGTCAAAGAGTTTGTAGGGGAGAGAGATGAGCAAAATCACCGGTCAACGGTGGCAAAAAACAAGGGCACAGGGGCGACAAAAATGGTGCAAGTCGGCGACGGGGACGGTGCGAAGGGCTGGGGGAAGAAGCAAGGAGGAAAAAGGGCTGGATTGGTGGTCTAGGGAAGAAAGAAAAGAAAGAAAAAGAAGGATACCGGGCGGTTGACAATCATTAAAATAGCGGGGGTGAAATGCAGGGCCCAAGGAAAAAGAAACACAAAACACGGCGTTGGGACGGATAAAGGAGATGGTCGCGAGGGTTAGGCCGTGCCTAAGGAAAGGAAAGAAAAAGAGGAACTGGGCCACCGATTAGTCCAGGTCGGGGAGGAAAAGAAAAAGAAAGAAAAAGGAAGAAAGAAAAGGAAAATGGGGAAAAGAAAAATAGGAGGGTTGGGTTAATTAAATTAAGTAGAATATTTGGGATATTTAAAATTAATAATATTGAAATAAAATTAGGATTTTTAAAATATTTTTCATAAATTCCATTTTAATTAGCAAATCACCCAAATTTTATCCAATTAAATTATTTATAAAATTAATATTAATTTGGAACTATTTTCTCCTTCTTATTTTAAATAAAATAATTTATTCAATTAATTTCCAAAGTAAATTCCTTAATTAGCTAAAATACTAAAAAACTTTTCTAAAAATTATTTATTAATTTGTTCTTAAATAGCCCTAATTGATTTCCTTTTTTTGATAAAAATAATTTATTTAGTTAATTTTTATAATAAAACCTCATTTAAATATAATTTTTAAAATGAAAAATTTTGAGGCATTTCAATTAGTGTTGTGTTAAGGTAAATTGATTGATTGGCTAGGTTAAATTGATCGATTGGTAACCATCTATTGATTCTCCTATAAAGACCTCGTTGTTGTTGTCTACTTAAACCCATTGACTAGTCTATGAACCGTTGGCTAGTTTTCCCAAACCTATCGACCTATTTGAAGGATGCATGGTTGGGTTGAGTTGAACCAAATAATTAGTCGACCCTAACTGGTCAACTTGTTGGTGCAATCAATTGGCTGGTTGGGCTAAACCGATCAAATAGTTTGGCTGGTTTGCATGATTTGTTGCTTTGTGGTTTAGTTATGTTTAGGGTTTATATTTGAGACTATATCATGATTATTTATGGGATAAAATAAAAATTTTAACATGTATTATTGGCCTAATTAAGGGATTTAAAATGGATCATAGCTTATGGCATGCATTATGAGTAATGTAAAGGCTAAATGTGTAACTCACTTGTAATTGGTGATCAAATAGGAATAAGAGTTATAGAAATCAAAATGGACTTGGATAAAACCCTATGATGGATATGAAACTCATTAGCCAAGGATAAATGGTAAGCCTATATGGTTGGCGAAATGGAAATAAAAAGGATCAACATGGCTTAGTATAGTGATTTAACCTATCTACTTGTATGGGCCTTATATGACCATCCATCCTTAAGAATAAAGTACTAATAACTTGAAGTGAAAGAAAGTTGAGTTGAGTATGGGCCTTGATTACCTAATCCTTAATTATCTACTCAGGCTTAGTCTACCTTTGGGTGGGATCCTAAGAGGTCCTGGTGCCTTACCTACTCTAGACAATGATGATGTATTAGGGGTTATCAATACTAAAGGGTCTAATTACCTAGGTGGTTGGCTTTGTGATGCTGTTTTTATCAAAGTAAAGGAAGGTTGGATCGAATTTTGTATTAGAAGCTGTCACCCACGATCTAATGCAAAAAGAATGAAGTGATTTGGTGGATTATAGACGAAGAAATTGATGTTACAAGATGAAGGTGTTTCAGCAGATTTGAAGGTGTTCAAATGTGTCGTGTGAAGATAGATTTGAGGAAGGATTAATCCCGGATTTTCCTTGCTCGATACAGACCCAAAAGGGAGGATTAGACTTTAGCTCTCTTGCTCAAAGTTTTATCAAAATTCTTATTATTCATTCTATTCAATTCTCTATTCAAATGTTGTGCACAAAAGGTATATATAGGAGAAGGGAGACTCGGTGGTGAGCTAGCTTAAACCAGCCGAGTTTTCCTTCTTAATTCAGCCCATTAATCATGGTTGAATTAAGCCCATATTAAGCTTAATACAAAGCATAACATCATTGGTTAAATGATACTAAGGATTAATATTACAAAGTTATACAATAGACTAAGATACATACATGAAATTATAGCCATACCCTAACTTACATAAAATATACTTAGGGTTAGGGTTTACAACAAGTTTATAAAAATAATGAATATCATCGCTCTATCTCTTGTTGTAATGTATCATCCCATGTATGTCATAGTCTTGCATGCCTTGGAATACTTGTACACATCAATGTGTATGAACATCATCTTCTTGCAAATATGTAATATACCTAAAAGAATAACTTGAATGGTTTTTAATGTCAAGCATATTAGAATTATCAAGAATATTTAACATGATAGGCTCCAATATTATGAAAGCTAAATCATCTTCCTTACCTTGAGGATTAGAATGAATATGACAATCATTATGTTCAATGGATGCTCCTGCATCACTTTGGCTTGGACTTATGTTCATATTAGCTTATTTTGGCCTAGACTTATGTGCATATTGGTTGTCTTTGCCCTCAACTCACATCCATTATGGTGATTAGCTTCGGTATCAACTTCATATCCTTTTGGATATGCTCCCATGGTATGTGAGACCATTGGGCAGAGCACAGTCCATCATTATATGATAATAAAATATGGTTGTTAAGTAATTAATTGATCATATATAAATGATGGTTAAGATAATGATGTATATTTGGCAAGAATGGAATTATTAGTATGATTGGTCAAAAATGAGTAGAGATGGTTATTACATTTAACTAATGGTTAACCTAACCACTAGATTATGAAATGGAATATTGACAAAGTGACTCACTTATCTCATACATAAATGAACTAATTGTAGAATTCTCCATTCCATTAAGTGTGTACATGCTTATGTGGAAAGGTGGTGAGTCTATGCATAAAGTATTCTACTTGTTGGAATTATGCAAGATAGTATGACTTCATATACTTTTATCCTTATACATTTATATGGCTTTCATAATGCTTACTATAATCTATGTTGTATATGATAAACTAGTATACATGTATATGTTGAGGGAGCAACTTAGCTGATTCAATACGTAGGATACTGATGTGCCCATTTTCTCAATCACCTAATTATTTCCATGAGTAGAGGACTGTGTGTAGGTTTTTGTGGATGACCACTAAAGGTCCTACTTTTTTTGAGCTAGGTTATGAGAAAGGACATCCGGAAGGTCTTGATAGAGTCCATAGAGGACCATGGTATCTATTTTGAGCCTCATACCCAACCCATATTTTGAAATTTCATAATTTAATGAGTACTAGTAACTATTTGAAGATAACCCATTAGGATCGTTGTTGTAAATATTTTGGAACTTTGTTTCAATTAAATTATTATTATGCACTCTACTGTTTTAATATTTTTGTTGGTTTAGCCTTGTGTTTGATATGAGGTAGGTGGAGAACATCTAATTTGAATCAGGTACGGCTATGACACCCCATTTTTTTAAGTGTTTCCTACTTCCACAATATATTTTTAACAAATTTTTTCGATGGTGAAAAATGGGAGTGTTACACATCCACACTTTTTCATGATCACTAAGTAAGAATAATCCTTAAACAAATGACACCTCATTTGTTCATGACCATGCTAACATTAGTCATACTTATCGAGGTTCCTAAAAATATCTCTCTCATGTCATGAGATGGAAAAACTAATATTAATCAACTATATGCCAATATATGATTCACAACATGTATGATCATTACCTTTATTATCACCCCTTGATTAGGGTAATGTTTAGTAAAGTTAAAATATATCAATCATCATACCAACATATACAAAGATCTCATTTCAAAAGATTATATACTATTTGGAGAACACCGATGGCACTTCACATAATATTCGATGCATTTTCCTCTTATGGGTCACTCCAATACCATGTTCAGTAACATTTATATATGTTATTAGCTTGATATTTCATATAATTGATTAGTGGAACTTGATCATCATCATCTATTCAATATATTAGTCTTATGATCACTAATATCCCTTAATCAAATGATCCTAGACTAAGGGTGGTCCTTGAATAATAATCTTTCTATCATTTAGTAGATTACTAAAATCTAGTAACATACTCGATTATCTACATAAACAGAAACTAATCAAATGGATAATAATATTTGAATAGATAACATAAAATGGTCTTTCATTAATAAGCATAATACTTATGGGAATAAAAGTCATCAACTATGATTGGTTCTAAGGCATATTTCCAATAGTCTCCCACTTACACTAGGATTAATCATGTATACTCCTAATGCCTTATGAATTAATATGGCATTCATACTTAGGTTTTTGAAGAGGCTAGTTCAACAGATCAACAATATTTACATTTGAATGAACCTTGTATAAATTCACATAACCCATTATATAATCTCTTGAATGGTGTAATATTTCGTAAGTATGTTATTGTTCTTATAGTAAGATCTTAGCTCCTTAGCCTGTGCAATAGGTCTATTATATTTATAATATGAAAACACTAGACTTAGGATGCCAGGAACTGTTTCTAGTTTAGTGCTGAATTTCCTAATCCACACTACTTCCTTTGATGCTTCTAAAGCAGTAATATACTCAGATTCTATTTTTAGAATCAATAGCCATGTCATGTTTTGAACTCTTCCAACTCACAACTCTATTATTAAAGTAAAATAAATAACCTGATTATAATAGAAAATCATCCTTATCTATTTAGAAACTCACATTTGTGTAACCATTTACTAATATGTCCTATTCTCCTCCATACTCCAAGAACATTTATTTTGTCCTTCGTAAGTACTTCAAAGTTTTCTTGATTGTAGTCTAGTAATTCTACTAGGGCTATATTGGAATATGCTTTTAAAAAAAATGGCATAAGATACAGCTGGGAGGGTGCACAACATAGAATACATGATAGAACTAATGGACCAATCTTATGAAGTTATACTTATGTGGTCTCGCTCATCTTGTGTCTAATGACACTGAGTCTTTCTAATATTTAGATCATGTTGTATAGGAAATAATCCTCTCTTAGGGTTGTACATATTATACCTATAGAATATCTTGTCCAAATAAGTACTTTGACTTAATCCAATCAACTTTCTTGATCTATCTATATAGATCATGATACTCAAAAATGTGGGTTGCCTTGCTAAAGCCCTTCATTGAAAATTAATTTCCTTGCCATATCCTCATAGATTATGCATTAGAAATATCATTTCCAATAATCAGTATGTCATTTGACGTAAAGGAATAGGAAATAAATTGTGGTCCCATTAATCTTCTTGTAAAGACAACATTATTCTTTGTATATGATGAAATATATGACTACTTCATCAAAATAAAGATTCCAACTCTGAGATGCTTGCTTAAGGCCATAAATTGACCTCTTAATCTTGCATACCTTTCCAATAATTATAAGATGTCTAAAACCTTTAGGTTTTGTTATATACACATCCTTTTTAAAATAACCATTAAGGAATGCTATTTTGACACCCATTTACCATATATTATAATCATGAAATGCAACAATTGCTAGAATAATCCAAATGGATTTAAGCATAGCAATAGGTGAATAGATTTAATCATAGTTGTTCACATGAATTTGATTGAAATCTTTAGCCAACATATATGCCTTAAAGACATCCACTTTGTCATTCTTATCAAGTCTCTTCCTGAAAATCCATTTGCACCCAATGTTTCTACAACCTTTAGGCAAATTAACCGAATTCCATACTAGGTCTGTATCAATGGATTAAATTTTAGATTTCATAGATTCCAACCAATTATTAGAGGTAGAGCTCATCATTGATTCTTCATATGTCAGGGGTCGATCATTGTCTACCAATAACACATCACAAAGCTCATTCATGAGAAAAATGTATCTCTTTAGCTGGCAACAAACCCTTATAGACCTACAGGGAATAATTTGCACTTATATAGTTCAACAAAAAATTTAGAGGCCACCCAATCTATACTATATTAGAATCATTATCCCCTGGTTCTTGAATTTCTTCAAGATTTACTTTATTCCCACCAGTTCCTCTTTTTAAGAAATTATATTTCTAGGAATATGCCATTTTGAGTGACAAACATTTTGTTATCGTTGTAGTTGTAATAGTAATGCTTTTGTATCTTCATGATATCCCTAAAATAAGTATTTATTTGATTTGGGTTGCTTGTGGTCATATGCTTTATGTATGTGTCACAACCTCACATCTTGAGTAAACAAAAACTCAGAACCTTTCCAGTTCGTATTTCCTATAGAGTATTCTCTATTGATTTTGATAGATCTCTATTTAGTGTGAATGTTTTAGTTTCAAGAAAATATCCCTAGAAGGATAATAGAAGATATATGTGACTCATCATTGATCAAAACATATCAAATAAATTTTGATTCCTCCTTTTAGATATACTATTCCATTATGGAATACCCGTCGAGTGAGTTGAGAAACTATTTCATATCTTTTTAGATGGCCATCAAAATCTTAGATTAATTATTCTCCTTAATCCAAATGAAGAGCCTTAATAGTTTTTCTATGATGGTTTAATACTTCATTATGAAATTCTTTGAACTTTTCAAAGCATTTGTGTTTATGTTTCAAAAGATAAACATAACCTTATCTACTAAAATCATTAGTAGACATGATCTTTGTGTGTATTTTATGAACTTAAGGGCTCTTGAGAAAATAAAAGGGAGGTTAAACAATCAAGGAATATCAATATAAAATCATAAGAGGAAAGATGAGAGAGGAAAAGAGAGAATATATATAAATGATTTTGGATCCCCAAAGCGAATTGAAGCCCCCCATATATATAGAGGTGGGATGAGGGAGAGAAGGAAAAAGTGAAAGATATAATGTGATGATGATTATCTTGATAATCATGTGCCTTAGACATAGCTGATTTAGTGTGGAACTGGGAGGGAGTGTATCTACAAAGCTTCTTGGCCCATCCTCAGTTCTTTGGGCCGACGTCCATTAGGACAAAAATTATTACTTTGGAAAAAACCCATAGCATCTCTCCCTTAAAAACTTCATCCATTACATTGGTAACTTTAGTGATTTCTGAATGGTCACATGCACTAGTTAGTACTCGTGGAAAAAATGAGCTAAACGTCAATGTTTGACCGATAATAAAGACCCAATTAAATAAACCCAATTAAATAAGGACCATTAGTGGCATACAAGTAAAGATATCAACTTATAATATAAAATTACAAGATAACCATCTATTGATTATAAAGAGGAAGACTATTGACCAATTATAATTGGGATTATATGAAAATACCCCATCCATTTGAAAAATACAATAATAAATATATATTAGCAAGTGCCGAAGAATTAAATTTTATTAGTAGAGTCTATTGGAAAGCCCTTCTAAGAGAAAGTTAAAACTACACTAATTTCTTTAGTTATTATAAAATTTAAAGTTTGAAATTGGTAAAATGTAAAATGGTGCCCAAAATGAAGCTTGTTGAATATTTTCACCCTTCCAATAAAAAATGAGGCAAATTCAATCAACTTGCATTGTTATACACACACAGACACAAACACACACACACACACATTCCCTTTATCATTTATTTTCTTATTTTTGACTCTATGATTATCATTCATTATTTCCTTTAGGTCTTAGCCTTTTATCTTCATACCTTCAAACATTCAACCATTACACTTCTATCTCCTTTATTTGTTAGAATATATTCCATATCAACATCATAACCTTCCATATACATAATTATAACTCTTCTAACAGTTGCTACATAGGGAGGTGTCAAACATTAGGAGATTTTAGAAAAAAAACACACTTGTGGAGTTTACGTCATTGCTTCTCCATCCACTAATATTTGTGACAATCATAGTAACTCTTGTACTATATTGAGGGATCTTTTCCTAAACTATCTTAGTACTCAAAATTTTCATCTATTTTTGAATACTTATATACATCTAAAACACCATCCATTTCCCTTTTACCTTATTTGTGTTTGATGATCCTACCAGTAATGAACACGCCGTCCATTTTACCTTGTGCATATTCCCAAACACTCTCCTTCCCAAAATATTACTAATCCTCAACTCAAGCACTTTTGTAGGAAGTGCTACATTCCCTTTTCTCTTAGTCTAATGACACTAACTCTGCTGGATAAGGTTAATAGTCCTCTAGACATGTGCATATTCTTATATGCCAATGATCTTTACTCTGATGCCCATTTTCACTTCTATAGTCTATGGGATTTGTCTAATATAATTCATTCTCAATACCTAGTGGATGGTGACAGGATTTTTGAATGGGTATCATTTGATGGAGTTCATGTTGATGATGGACCTCTTTAGGTACTTCTTGAAATTCTTGAGTCACTCCTTAGCTATAGGCTTATACTCCATTTAGAAAAGAGGGGGGAAATTTATTAAGGAGTCGTAGTCCTCTATAAAAAAGTGGAAGTCATAATGATTCGTAATCCTAAACAATTTTGAGTGGAATATACACAAATAGGACCAACATAACCTCGAGGTTGGAGACTCTCCACCATTTGCTTCATATTTAGAAGCTTGTGTGGACAATTTTGATAACTTTGTATGAGAAGGACAAATCATTAATTATAATGAATTCACCAACAATCCTATCATCCCCTAGGTGGTAGGTTTGATCTTTGATGTTGGTAAGCAAATTACTTTCCTCTTATCAATTTAATTCCTCTGGTAGTTTATTTTGTCTATTATTTCATGGGATTATTCCTTTTAATGTTTCTATAGAGTGCATTGTCTCGAAAATTTGACAACATACTATCACACCTAGTTTTGAAAAGGGAGTAAAAAATCCCACGACACATCCTCCCACTATATAATTTATTATTGACAATGCTAAAAAAAAATGCCTTCTCATGATATTTTATAAATCATCCAAATTCATAATCACCTTCCAAAATTATTTTTCCTTAATTACATGTTTATCAAAGTGAGGTGGCAGAAGCATAACTTTTAAAATCCAAAGAAGAAAGCCAAACCAAATAAATTTAAGAGTATTATTAAATTTATCAAAGAATTAAATATTCGTCCATCAACTGCCTTCAAATAATCCTCCCTATGCCCATAATTTCTACCTATTTTATTATCTTCTTTTTATGATTTATTTATATTCTATAAAAGGATGGTCCACTAAAATGCATCCCTAATGTACAGGTGGATAAGAAGGTTCCCATTTCCACTCCTAGTCTTATAAAACCTTCATTGGCCCCTCTCATCCTTGGCCTAATGCCATCAACTCCAAATTTAATAAACAACCTTTTCCAAGCTCCTCAAAAACTACCCCAAGAAAGAGGTAAGGGGTCCCTAAACCCTTCCTTGAGAGAATGTTTACTACCCTATATTCCAACACCTATTAAGGATGTAATTGTTCTTGATGAAGGAGTCATCGAAAAAGAAAAGACAATAAGATAGGTTGGGGTGCCTATAGGATCCAATGTTATGCCCCCATTAGGTAGAGGCAAGCAAAAACATGAAGTCATCATATGATAAATGTCTTGTTTCTATTGTTTATATGATGAAAGGTCATGATGTCAGGGTTCCTAATTTAGATACTCTCCTTCTAAGGAAATATTTTCTTGAACATGACACTGATATCTTAATAGAGGACGGTGGAGCTACTTTTTCCATACTTGAATATTACTCTTTCTTTACAAGTTATTAGATGATACTCTAGGTCTTGGGATGACTGAGGTAGTGATGTTATGTAAGGACAAAAAGATTATCAAAGGTTTAAAAATACCCACCCTATCAAGGTTAACATGACCTTAAATTTTTAGGTATGTAACATATTCTCTTAAACTTATATCTATTATATAAAGCAACTATTCATGATAAAAAAATTTGATTGTTTCTCTAGAAGTGCCAGATTCTTCTAGTGGATAAAAAATGAATATACTAATCATTAGAGTGCTCATTTAACCCTCATAGTTCAGAAGGATTCCCTTAAATATAGAGTCTCTGAATTAGAGACAAAGAAGAGACAACTTAAGTATTCCACCCTCAATGGTGGTCTTTTCCAAGCTCCAATTGCTAGCATAGAAGATCATTTCGAGAGGGAAAACCATACGCCAAAGGCAAAGATGGATTTGTTGAATAACAAGAATACCCATTTAGAATATGATCTCCGCAAAGAGATGAGGATAAATAATAAACTAAATCATAAGAAGAAGAAATGGGTTGTTCATTCTGCGAAAGTTTAGCAACATTATGAAGAAGTTAAGGCTACTTATAAAGAGAGAAAACTCCTCAATACCAAGGTATATGAATAAAAAGTAATGTTTTCCAACCCTAGAGATAACATTGGAGGAGTATCTTATGAAGGTTCAATGGCTACACAAAGGGATTTTTGACAAGGGGTGGGTAAATAATAAAGAAATAAAGAGCCTTCAACAACAACTATCTAGGGCCAAACAAGCAGTTGAGGGATGAGAAAAGGATATTGACGATCACATAAATAAATTAATTATTGACGCCAAATTAAGACATGTTAGTGAAGTCATAGAAAAATATCTAGCAAGTAAAGAATTTTCCTATTATGAGAAGCAACTTTAATCTCGGTGGTATGAATTTGGTGCCTCTACTGCATATTCCTTATTTAAAATCTTTCTTAAGCATGATTAATTCCAAAAGCCTAACAAATATCTTATATCAACAAAGATTTTGATAGACACTATTGGATTCAATGATGAATGGCCTTGGTGAGGGCATACAAATAATGATTTATTGACAACCTCATTGTAAGTGGGCTTATAACTTCGACAACTACCTCTTTGTGAGAGGGATTTTAGCTTGTACTTTATCATCAACCTCATTTTAGAGGGCACATGAACTTGAATTGTATGTACATATTATTTAGCAATCTTACTCAATTCAAAAGATATTGTTACTGCCAAATAAGGAAGGGGAGAAAATTAATTATTTTATTGGTAGATTTAAAATAAAAAAATCGATGAAGTATATAGATGTAAATTTAATAATATTATCATTGAGATAACTCTACAAAAATTTTACAAATAACATTTTCTAAAGTGTTTTACATTCAAAGTGTTAGCCAAGTACCTTCTATCCTTATTAGCCAATATGAGGGTTGGTGCCCAAACATGCTCCATAATTTTATATGTACCTTCCCACTTAGTTAAAATTTTATCCTTATGATTATTAATTGGAGCTCAACATTCTTTAATTCCCAATCTCTTGATCTCAGATGTGTGGGCTTGACTCTTATGTTATAGAATTTAGCTAAATTCATTTGGTAATTTGTTAGTCATATTTGGATTATATCTCCTTTTTCTTTGAGTAAATTCTTCTCTATGTTTAATTATTCTTAGTTATCTTTAATATCATACTTATTAATCCTATATGATCTAGTATTTATCTTCATAGAAACAACTTCCTTAGCTCTAAAAACTAAATTAAAAGGAGTTTCACCCATTGGGTTTTTTAATGTTATCCCAATGACCCATAATATTGCTAGAAGCTCATGTACCCAACCTCTTTCAGCTTCATTTAGGTGGCATATCAATGCTCCTAATATTTCCTAATTCTCATGTTGGGCATAGTTGCTACATTAAATTTATCCCAATAAGGGGTCTCCTCTTTTTTGTTTTTTTTTTTAAAAAAAGGCATGCTCATGAAAAAAAAAATTAAATGTTATTTGCCTATGGATGTGGTATCTATAGTCAATGCCCTAGCTTTTACAAATCTATCTATCTTTATGGTTATCAAATTGTAGGCATTATCCATAATAAATATTTATGGTACTCCAAACCTAAAATAATTTCTTATTTCACTTCATATAATATTTATATCATTAAAGCCTATTTTTCCTTTTTTTATCGATATATTATATTTTTCTAGAAAAACTGTATCATTCGCATTTCATTGATTTGAGCCAATGACATTGCTTCTACCCAATTCATGAAATAATCAATGGGAACAATAAAAATTCTTTTTTGGCCAATACCTTCACTCAATATGTTAGCTTCTGAAACATCACATGAATATACTGACATAACGATTAATACTAATTTCATGTATAGTCATTATCAGGACTAAGCGGTCAAAAATGTTGCACCCAAAATGACAAATTGATATGGAATTATAGACAAGTAGAGCTCTAGGGTAGAAAAATTTTATACCAAGGAAATTTTTTGACATTCTTGGAATCATTGTATTATTACCTTAGCATCCTAGTACATGATCTTCCAAGAATAACCCTAGTACAAAACATTGGACAAGAGGGACCTAGCAGCTTGATGCAAGCCACATATACCATCATGGATTTCCTCTAATATCTTATGTCTCCTTACTCAAGGTACAAATTTTAGCACTAACATGATTTATGAATGCCTATATAGCTCCCTGTCAGCCAAAACATATTTCATAACCTTTCTTATTAGCTTAAATGCTTTATTTTTGTTTTCTTGCATAATTTCCACTTCTAAGTAATCTTTCAACTCATTTATCCATTAATCTAGCACTGATACTTATGAAATCTCAAATTAACCTTCTTAGGCTTCACTTGTGTTAGTAGAACTTATTGTCATGTATTCTATTTTGATTGTCTTAGTTATTGCAGAGGTCCTAGCCAAGGCTAATCTAGCTAGCGTATTAGCCATTAGATTAGCCACTAGTAGTATTTGATCAATTTCAATAGAGCAAAAGTGCTTTGTCATTTTAATCAGCTTCCTTGAGTACTTTTCCATGCTAGGATATATAACCTCTTATCATTCATTGTATTGTCCAACAATTAATGCTGAGTCATTATAGATTAGAACCATTTCTACCCTTACACTATGTCTTATTCTTAGTTTAGCTAAAGTAGCTTCGTACTCTACTTCATTATTAGTGTAATACCCCAACAGAAAAGGAAATTATAGAAAAGTAAGGAAATGATTAACCACTTAGCAAAGTTTAACTCAAAGGAAGGAGAGAAAGGGAGAAAGTCTTAAGGAGAGTAGCCAAATAAATTTAGAGGGAGGTTCCTAACCCCTTATGCTAAAAAATTTGAAAGACGAGAGAGAAAGAGGTGAATTTTTGTTTAGTACAGAGACCTGAAGTGTAAGAAAATGCATGATGAAGGTGGGGGGTGAAGTGTAATAAGATGGATGGCAATGGTAGATGAGTTAGAGGAGAAGGACCAAAATATTAGCACAAATGAATTCTAGTTAGAAGTTTTTATAAAAATTAGAAAGAGAATCAAAGCCTAAATAGAAAAGGATCTAAAATTATAGGAAAACCAATTGATTAGTTTGGGTAACTAGTTAACTAGTTATAGTACAAATCAAAACACTATTGTCTGGTTGTACTAGTTAATCGGTTTGGAAAACTAGTTTATTTGTACTCCTAAAATTTACATTTTAACTCAAGTTTAATACCCTTTTAAAACTAATACTAATTCCTTTTAAATGAATCTAATTTTAAACATATTTTAAAGAATTTTAGGGTAAGGTATTACTAAAATGATGTTTCTTCTTATAATAGATACATAATAACAATTATTGAGTTATATAATCAATATTGATGGCAAAGATAAATTGAATGTTCCTAAAACTTGAGAAGAAAATCTCAATTTATTCCTAATGTGTAGGTTTAATTCTCCTTTATCTATTAATCTACTATCCTTTAGACCCTAATTTTTTTTTACAAATATGAGATCCACATGCAGTATTTAATACCAATGAAGTATAAGTAGTAACATTTACTTCTATAACACAAATACCTGAAGCTTCGAGTTCAACTAATCCATTCTTCTTATTGGCCAAGTATTTCTTGTAGTTTCTCTTCTAGTGACTAGAATTATTACAATAGAATCCTTGTTAGTTAGTGGAATGTCTAGGCTTAGGATTAACCTTGTTTTGTTTGTTATAGTTCTTAACTAGAGTTTTACCCTTACCCTTGGGATTAAACTTTCCTTTTTCTCTACCAAATCTCTTGAAACATCTTCCTTTTGAACCAATAGAACATTATTTGGTTTCTTATTGTTCTATTTAGTAACCTTAAGCATCCCATGCAAATCATTCAATGACTTTTTAAGATCATACATAATATAATTCATGTCAAATTGATCTTATGACTCTAGCAATGATTACAAGATCGAATCTATAACCCCTTTTTGGTTAATTGGAACATCCAATCTCTCAATATAATTTAAATATCTAATAATCTTGAGTATATGAGGACTGATTGGGTTCCCTTCTACCAGCTTACATGAGAACAATGCTTTTGTAGTCTCAAACCTTTCAACTATAGCTTATTTCTCAAATAAGTTCTTGAGTTCAGTGATGAGAGCATGGACATCAACCATATGCTCAAATTGTTTCTAAAAGTCTAATTTCATGCAAGATAACATTAGATAAGTTACATCCAATTACTTATCTTATGCTTATGATAAGCTACTTGCTCGGTTGGTACCTCAAGGACTACTTGTTCAAAGGCACGTTGTTTTGTTTCTGGAGTGAGAATAAGTATCAAATTTCTATGCCATACGATGAAGTTATTTCTATTTATTTTTTCCTTTTTAAGGACCAATTGCAGAGAGAATATATTGGTATTATTATTTTTCCATATTAATTTACTACAAAAGTTATGCATAAAACATGCTTATTAAATAATTTGATTCTATGTACTCATGAAAGTAAAAACAATTTCCCACTAAATTTCATTATCCCTTTGAAATCTAGAAAGACAAGACCCATAATTCACTATTGCTCAAGTAAGATTTGACTCATCATTTAAGGTATTTGTAATTTAGGTAAGTAATGCCTCGCTAATTACTTCCTATGTAACTCCTAGTAGTTAGCTACATCTAATGTCCAGTTTATCCCAGCCTTATGCCTGAAGGCTCAAAACTATTTTGACTTTGTTGTGAAGTCCAACCAATACCTTTAACAAATAACAATCATCACAAACTCTTTCATTAAGATAATCATCAATGTCGTACTTTGGGAGATCTATTAAAAGAAGATATTAGTGTGAATAACCTTAGGTATTGGGAAGGAATTTAAAACTTATAATATAATGGACAACTACATATTTTTAAAACATTCATGAATGATAGCTATGCACTAAATAAAAAAACAACAGAATTATAAGTTTTATATAACACGACCCCTATATGAAAATAAATCGACAACTAATTGCCACTTCTTATCTTCAAACACTACTAGTCTTAAACTCTTCAAGATAACTCTTTTTCTTCAAGAGCTTGCCCCCAACAATAAAGAATGTATAGTAACTTCTAGTGTTTTAGTTGAAAATACTAACGATAAATGTCAAATATAAATGTAACACCCCCAAAATTTATAGTTGAAATTTTTTAGTTGTATAGGAAAAAAATATAATAAAAATGGATATGCTAATGCTGTGATTAGTATGAAGATTGACCCTTGGCCAACCTCATACTAATTACAAGGCTAAGGGACTAAAATAGTAACATAAGTAAAAAATTTACCACCTCACAACAACTGGCTCTACTAGCCCCTGTCACTTATGAAGAAGTAGAGTATGCAGTGTTTTCCTTAGCCTCTAGTAAAGCTCTAGGACCAGATGGCTATACCTCTCAAATTTTCAATTCTTCTTGGGATATTATTGGTCCTACTCTTTTTGTGTCAATATCAAACTTCTTTATCACAAGTAATTTACCTAGAAGCCTGAATGTCACCACTCTCAATTTAATACCCAAAATTCCCAATGCCTCTTCTCTTAGTGATTTTAGACCAATTGCATGCTAATACATGGATGAGAGCTTGGTAGAACTCTTATCTCAACTATACAGGAAGATTACAGCTAATACAATCCATTCTGCTCTGTTTTCAGACTTATTGGAGCATGGTCTTCCCATTACCAGTCCATGTAATCACAAAAATAAATGCATTATGTCACGCCTTTCTATGGTCAGGTAATTCTTCTACCTCTCGACCAGCACTGGTAGCCTGGGAGTTAGTTTGTGTGCCTAAGAATGAAGGGGGCTTAGGCCTAATTAACATACTATGGTGGAATAGATCAACAATGTGTAAACACATATGGCATCTTTTTGAAAAAAAGGACCTTCTATGGGTAAAATGGATTCATACATACTACCTCAAAAGGGATAATGTCTTAGAGATTAGAGCCAAACATTCTGCATCCTAGATATTAAAAAAAATCTAGGATATCTGAGATTATGTTTGTGTCACATTCCAGCAAAGCAACCTATCAAATATCATCCATCATAGGAAATTTTCCATCTCAGAAGCTTATCATATTATTAGACCTGCACATAACAAAGTGCCTTGGTTTCCTTTTGTGTGGACTAACTACTCTCCTAAAAGGCATTCCTTTATCATGTGGCTTGCTTTCCTAGATCGACTGAGAACTCGAGACAACTTCAATCCTATGGTCTACAAGTTGAAAATGAATGTGTTCTCTACAATGTGGAAATTGAGACATAGACCCATCTATTCTTTAACAGCTCATATACTAAATCAGTCTGGGTTCCTCTTCTTTTAAAGATAGTATATCACCATCAGATTATTCACTGGGCAACTCAAGATGGTCGAGGTCTGAGAATTAGAAGATATTTTATTTGTGCCTTAATTACTACCACAATCTATCATAACTGGATGGAAAGAAACCGAAGAATTTTTAAAGAAGCATCAAAACCTACCAACACCATCTAGAAGAAAATTGTCATGGATTTTGCAAGGAGGATGAATAGGTTCCGACATTGCACTTCATTTAATAGTTTGATGAACTGTATCGATAATCTTGTTTAAAAGTTTGCTTTGCTCTCTAGCCTCTAGTCTTAGTCTTTTAGGTTATTATGTAAGAGATGTTCTTTGTATGTTTTTTTCTCCTTTTTTTTTATTAATGAATTCTACATTTTACCAAAAATAAAAACTAGAGAGCCCAAAAATTCATAAAGAAATTAGAGTGTGTATACAATAGAGTTAGTATAGACTAGAAATCAAATATAAAGTAAACAAGGATAAGTCGGGAGAGCACCCTCTCAAACCCATAACAAGTACAATGGGACATCTCTTAGCCTCGTCCAAAGCTTCATAAGCATCAAAGTCATCAAATGCGTTATCTCCTAGTTGTACAAGCTTAGGAGGGGCCATTACTCATGGAAATGAGCAATACCCATAAAAAAAAGTGATCAGTACACTATATACTAAGTAAGGTAACCATATGGCTAATACAAATCATAATACAACAATGCAGATAATGCACGTAGTAAATCATTTAGGTTAATCACCATCATTAGAATTTAGGCTATTAATTCTATCTTTGCACATCTCTCGAATTATATCTATGCTAGTATGAAAACACTACCATTATGGCTAGTGGAACAAAAACAACTACTCTAGGGTAAAATACAACTGGCTAATATTATAGCCGGTAGAAAAGAATACATCTACTCAAGGGAAAAATACACCTGGCCATTATTATAACTGATCAAACGAAAATAACTACTCCAGGGTAGAACACACCTAACCACTATTAAAGACGGTGGAACGAAAGTCACCTTAACTTAGCTCCGGCCCATGTGGTGCTTCACTGTAAGTAATTAGTATCTTTCCCGTGAATAATTACCATACAAGTTTTGGTTTATCGAGTTAGAAACCCCCACTATTATAGCCGATGGAATAAAAATAGCTAATCTAGGGTAAATTATTCTTGGCCACCATTATACCCAGTGGAACGATCTCTAGGGCAAAATGTTCTTGGCCACTATTATAGCTAGTGGAACAGAAGTCATGCTAACCTAGGCCCAACTCAATAATCTTTTTATTTAAGTAATTAATGTTTTATTCGTATCTTGTTCCACAAGTAAACCTCAAATAGACATGTATGTCCTAGTGGGCTCCCATCTCATTACCTTACTTCCACCTAAGACTTCCTAGATGACCCAGTCCCATAGCTTAGGACCTCTACACTCCCCAAGACTCCAAGTCCTCTTTCTCACATTCCACCATACTCTCCATGAATCCAAATCCCCCATGCATGTAGGTCAAGGCCCATTTTACTTTTTCTCCATCTAAGCTCACCATCACTGAAATGCCCCGAAAATTCCTAACTTTAAATAGTATATTTAAATGAGGTTTTATTATAAAAGTTAATTAAAAATATTAATTTATTTAAAATAAAAGGAAATTAATTAGGGCAAATCAAGCATAAATTTATAAGTATTTTAATTAGGAGGAATTTGGGTATTTTGACTAACTAACGATTTTAATTTGGGAATTAACTAAATAAATTATTTTATTTAAAATAAGAAGGAGAAAATATTTCCAAATTAATATTATTTTTATAAATAATTTAATGGAAGAAAATTTGGGTGTTTTGCTAATTAAAATGGAATTTATGGAAAATCTTTCAAAAATCTTATTTTACCCTAAAAAGGGATTTAAATATTATTTTATTTAAATATTATTATTTTTAAATATCCTAAATATTTAGATTAATTTATTTGGCCCTAACCTAATTATTTTTCTCTTTTCCTTTTTTCCTTTTTCCCTTTTTCTTTTTCTTTCTTCCTTTTTCCTTTCCTTTTCCTTTCCTTTTTCTTTCTTTTTCTTCTTTTTCTTTTTCCTCTTCTTTTCCCCAACTGGGCCAGCGGCGGCCCAGTTCTTCCTTTTCTTTTCTTCCTTTTCTGCGGCACGGCCAAGCTCGCGCCTGTCGCCATTCGTCTACCCCTCGACGCGTCGTCTCACTTAAACGCACCCTCCCTCGCGCCGACCGCCAGGTTCTTCCCTTTTCTTTTCTTTTTCCCGGCCGACTGGTCCGCCTCCTTTCCTTCTTCCTTCTTCCTCTGTCCTCCTCCGTCGCTGCACTGCAACCTCTCGACCTTGTCAATGGCATCTCCTGCTACGGTGATTAATACCAGCCATTTCTTGCCTCATTGTCTTCCTATTAACTCCAAGAATAAATTGGAATAATTATTGGACGTTATCTCTTACCCGTTTCTTCTCCCCAGCCTCGCGAAATTTTGAGGAAAACTAAATGAAGCCCGATCACTTACTACCACCGGCCACCCAAATTCTTGCACTTAATACCTCCCCGTCAAGCTTCAACACCCTATTATCCCATCCACCATCTATAAATAGCCTTGTTATTGGAGTTTTTAAAGTTTTTCTTCCCCGGAAACCCTAAGCCAAAGCTGGCCGCCACCCTGATTTCAGACGCACTTTTCGCCGCCGATAGCCAACTTCATCGCCGGCACAGCATCTCAAATTCTTACCTGTAATCTCTTCTAGCTAACTAAGCTCCCCACAAATTTCGATTCTTCTTGCACGAGCCTCCATAACCATGCAAAGTTGGTTGCTCGTTTCATCTGAATTTTTACCCCGAAACCTTAAAGCACCTCCCGCCGCCGTGAACCGCCACCTTTAGCTGCACCACCACCATCATTTTGTCCCTCTCCTCCCGGGAAACAATAAACACCTCTTATCTCACCTCAATTCTCCCTATCTTTTTCCCAACATCCATCTTTCCCTCTTTTCTTCTCTTTTTCTGGCCACCGCCGCCGCCGCTGTGCACCACTGCTGGTGCCACCTATCCCCACCAGCCTAAGGTTGAACCCTAGACCCTCTCAACCATTTTCCATATTATTATAAGCCTTGATTTAATTTATTTCAATTATTTACATGTAAATACCATTATTATTATTCTTAATATTTATATTCTTAGTATGTTTTATGATTATTATTAGTAGTATTATTGTTTTATTATTATTTATGTTGAAGGCTGAAGCCTTATTGTATTTTAATTCTATTTTATTATTAGAATAATTATTATTAACATTTCATTATTTATTTTGGAAAATCTTAGGCCCTAATTTTGTATTAACATTCGCACTTATTTATTTTAGTATTATTATTTCTACTTTTCTTATAACCATTAATAATAATATTATCATTTTCTTTATTATTTAAATATTATTATATATGTTATTAATTTTATTATTAATATTAAATAAATGGTAAGTCATTAGTTATAAGTAGGGTCGAAACCCCACTTTAAATTTTAAAGCTTTATTATTATTATTATTATTATTATTATTATTATTATTATTATTATTATTATTGTTGTTGTTGTTGTTGTTGTTGTTGTTGTTGTTGTTGTTATTATTATTATTTATATTCTCATTGATATTGTTTTATTATCTTTGATATTATTATATTAGTATCATTATTATTATTAGGGTAAAGTATTTAAACCTATATTAACAAGGTTTATAATATCTCTATTATTTTTATGTATTTAGTAAAGTTAGAATTTTGTTAAGGTTATTTTATTAGTATGTTATTATTTGGTCAAAGCTCTCAAGTAATATAGGAGTGTGCTCCAAGATCGGTGTCGTTTTAGGTAAGGGTTTACTAAGGCCATTGTGTGCTTATATGCACTATGTGCTTCATATGCTATGCATTCCATGTTTATGATTATTAATTATGTCGTATATGATATGACGTGGACTTGAAGTATGTTTTGTATGGCATGTGTATTATTTATGTATGATAATATGTGTTGTGACCTTGTAAGACATGCATGTGAGGATGTTGATATGATTTGTGCGGGGGAAAAAGATGAAAAATGAGGATGGAGAAAGAAGTTGATTAAGGGATGTGAGTTGACCTAAGTATTCCATTGATTCATGAGTAAAGGAATAAAATGGAGAATTTTAGAGTTTCGTGCATGAGAATCTGATTTATGATTTTTGAGGTTTTGTATGGAGAATATAATTTATGGTTTTATATGGGGAATTTTAATTTATGGTTTTGTATGATATTTTGTGAGAGAATTTAATCTTTGGTTTTGTATGGAAGAATTTAATTTATGGTTTTGATTTGGAGAATATAATTTATGGTTTTATGTGGAATGATCTAATGTAAGGTTTTATATGGATGAATCTCTTGTTTGATAAGGTTCAAATCTAGGGTTGGGTATGGATGAATTTTTGGGTTGTATATGGTTTGAATTTAGGGTTTAGTAAGGATGAATACTTGGTTTGGTATGGATGAATCTTTGGGTTTTATATGGTTTGAATCTAG
Source organism: Tamarix austromongolica (assembly GCA_039764185.1). Classification (NCBI taxonomy): domain Eukaryota; kingdom Viridiplantae; phylum Streptophyta; class Magnoliopsida; order Caryophyllales; family Tamaricaceae; genus Tamarix; species Tamarix austromongolica. The sequence goes on from CM077817.1 coordinate 27,891,381, forward strand.
GGTTTGGTATGAATGAATCTTTGGGTTATGTGGATTGAATTTAGGGTTTTGCATGATAAAATCTTGGGTTTTACATAGTATTATTAATGGTTGCATGGTGGCATTAGGGTTTTCATTGTGGTATTAGGGTTTACATGGTGGCATTGGTGGTTGAATGGCGGTATTAGGGTTTTGGGTTAGGGTTTTGCATGGGGAGATTAATGTCTGCATGGGTATGAAATTTACGTGTGGAAAGTTAATTTGAGATGTAAGGAAGGTCATGTAAGTGTTGTTTGGGCGTTTGAGCACTTGGGGATGAAAAATAGCACGTGGAAAAAATTAAGGGTACGGAGGAGACTGAATTATAATTTGTTGAGGTTAATTGTGGTCTATGGTTGCTGCTTAGGGTTTTTGTCATATCAATTATATTTGGTGATTAAAGTGTAATTGTAATTTGTGATGTGTGTTGATTCATGCATGTCCAGGGAAAGCTTTGAATAAGATACTCAAGACACTAATTATTTAAAGTGGAAGATCGTTAAGACGGGACCAACCGATCCACCGGTTCGGAATAGTGGTTAGGGTTTTTACCCTATGTGTGACCGATCCACCGGTTATAATAGTGGTTAGAGCAGGATGCTCTATGCGTAAAACGATCCACCGGTTATAATAGTGGGGGTTCCCGAGCTCAACAACCGCAAACCAAAGTTTTGCTAAAATGCCTAAAAGATACTAATTACTTACAGTGGAACACCATGCGTGCCGAAGCCTACCGATCCACAGGTTAGGAATAGTGGTTAGGACGCGTAGTCCTATGTGTATCCAATCCACCGGCTATAATAGTGGTTAGGGTATGATACCCTATGTGCCTCCGATCCACCGACTATAATAGTGGGGGCTTCCGTACTCGCATGGATTTGATAAAAAAAGCATAATGTGTATCGAATTCAGATAAAAGATTAATTAAGTAATTAATCTGGACTATGATTGGGCCTTTATGTATGTACCTGAATGATTGGTCGATATGTTAATATGATGATGGTCTTTATGATCTTTTATTCATATGCATGATTTTATGTGCTTATGTGTTGGCCTTAGTGTTCGGTTACCTTACTCAGTACGTAGCGTACTGATCACCCTTTTCATGGGTGCTGCTCATTCCCACGAGTAGCATGCCCTTCTGAATTTGTGCAGGTGGGCGAGATATCAGTTGGGGATGAGTGTTGAGCATGTTTGGCTCGAAGTTTGAGAGTGTTGTGCCTGTATTCATTCTTTACGCGATTTCATTCCTTTTGTTATTTCTTTGGTATAGTATTTACCATTTTTTGATTCAGTACTCGATTGAGTATTTTAATGAACCTTTTATCAGTTGTAAGTTTAATTCTCTTTTGGAAATGAATTACATTTCTTGATGCGTACTCTGATTTTGTTTTACAACCGTTTAATGATTATTTGGAGTTTAGTTTGTATTAATGTTGTAATTGATTGTTAATCTCTTCTTTAGCCTTAACACTTGGTACTGGAACGGACGGAGAGAACTAGTCTAGTACTAAGTGTGGCGGAAACATTTCCAGAATTCACGGGTTTTAAATATTTCTATTTTAATTGCTTCCGTTTTAAAAAAAATAGTGAATTTTGGGGTGTTACAATCACTTACTAGAGTTTCCCCCTTGAAAACCATAAACTGACCTATGTAACCCTAACCTCTCGTTTTCTTATATAACCCATACTCCCCTTGGACTCTAATACCATTACTCCACTCATCCCACTCCAAGAATCACAACCCACTCTTTGATTTCCACACGGGTCTAAGAAACCCTAGTTATCCACCCCAAAACCCTAATACTCCTCTTTTGTATTACACCATCCCATCACACACACACACCACCCTCCTTTCCACTTGACTCACATTGTATATAAATACCCTTCTAATCTAAACTATTTCTAACCAACCACCATCAACCCTTCACACACTCCACTACTTAGGGTTTTCCCTAAAACACTATAGTTAAGCCCCATGCACATTTCTAACAATCCATGTATTATCTTTCACCCAAGGACTCCAATCACCTATATTACTCTTCCCACACCATGCTTAAACCATAAACCAAAAATTTCCATGTAAAATTTACCCTCATGCAAAGACTAACCACCCCATGCAACCCTTACATTTTGCATACAAGATTTACTCCAACACTTCATTTTATACTTATTCTTACTTTATTTTGTCACCCATAGGTCATAAGGTACTTAGGATTTTTCAACTTCTTCCTAATCACTCCACCCTCTTTATTTCTTTTAGATCCCCATAAGCTCACCATACTACCTAAGGCCTCCTAGCACACATGTCATAGTATAAAAACTGTACATAAGAGCATGAAATAAATAACAAGCCATATCTCCCATATCACACATATCATAAATCCTACACACTTACCTTAGGTCCATGCAAAGCAAGCTGCACTACACACATTTTTAGTCCACAGTCACATATAATACATAACATATATCAAAACACCTATGAGTATACAAATCATACAAACTAATCCTTAACCATAACCTTACCTAATAGGATATAGGTCTTGGGGCATGAATCCTTTGCCTCCTCATGGGAAGGGTTTGGTTCACCTATAAAATGGAACACTGAATATTAAACCTTCTTCCTACATCTTTTTCCCATTTCTTTTTTTTTTCTAACTAAATATTAGTAAAGAGATTAATAATAATAATAATAAGGCTAATAATAGAAAAATTTTTAAACTAAATTATACTAAATAAATACAAGGGTTAGGGCCTAACCAGAGAAGGAGTGGCAGCTCGGGTGGCAGGGTGGCAGTGGTAGCACAAGAGGTGGTGGTGATAGAAAAGATAGGATTTTGGGGTTACAAAAGGGGAGGGAAGTGGTGTTTTCTTAGGTGGGAGGGTTTCTGGGTCAAATGGGGTTATAGTGGAGGTGGTGGTGTCCTACGATGGTGGTGTAGGTGGCGATGATTGTGGTGTTCGAGAGTTTAGGAGAGAAAACTAGGAGAAAGGAGGGAGAGAGAAAAGGGAATGGAGGGTGTGGGAAGGTAGGGGAGGTTTTCTAGGTAGAGAGGGAGTGGTGACAATGTAGGGTGACGCAAGGGGTGGTGAGGGGTGCAAAAGGGTAGCTCAAGCTGCACACTTTACATAGGTGAAGGGGGAGAGTTAAGGGTAGGGAATATCACATTTAGTAGAGGGTGGTGCAAGGAAGAGAATAGTTGGATGTTGGGACGATGGCGCGGTGCGACAACAACAATGGTTGTGTTTGAAGGGGCGATTGGAATCAAGGAGGAAGGGGAGAAATGGATACAAAAAAGAGAGGGAAGAAGGGGGTGAGGAATGAATTTCATTGGTGCAAGGGAGATAAAGAATACAAGGGATGAAAAGGGGAAAAAAGGGAGGGGAGCAGATGGTTGTCAGCTAACCGTGGTAGGCGGTGTAGGCCTACAATGGGGGCAAGTATGCAGGGAGTAATGTTGGGTCCTTATAAGGGTTGTAGTGGGTTAGGTGAGGGTATTGGGGATAGAGAAGGGTAGGGACCAGTGCAGGGCAGTGCTAGCTGTATGCCCTACAGGTCATGATAAAGGGAAGGTGTAGGGAGAGAGAGAACCATGGATGTGAAGCAGCTATGCTTGCTCGTAGATCTGAGGGAGGTTGAAGACGGGGAGAAAAAAAAGGGATAGAGGGGTGGTGGAAGGCTTGGGTCGTGCGAGGGTAAAATAAAAGAAAAATGAGGGATTAGGTCGCGGGAAGAAGGAAAGGAGAGAAGGGAAATTAATTTAGAAATTATTATTATAATTTGCTTAAAATTTATTTTAGTATAGTAAATTACTCTAGCCTCCAATAATTTGATTCCTACATTACTATTTTTTCTTTTTAACTTTAATTATTTTTATTATAATATCATTGTTTTATTAAAAATATTATATTTAATTAAATCTCACCCATTAATCTTTATTTTATTTTTAATTCCTTAATTAGGATTTTGGGGTATTACAATAAAGGGTGTCATAATGTAAAAGAGATCTATTAATGAAATACAATATCTACAAAACATAACGAATCACAATCTAGCAAACCCATTATAAAAATACATAATAACATGTAGGTCATATTTATAGGGTCATGTAATATTACTGTGAACAACTACTCCATACCTGTACTCATACATTTATAACATAAAGTATCATCCAAAAATGTGCAAAACAAGATAACACAAGGTTAAAGGGCACCGCCCTAGTGAGGTTTGCAGCATTACCCAAACAAGGCCTAGGGGTAGCATGCTAGTTGGCGATCTCGATGGGAAAAAATAATGGATTGATCTAATCAAGCTTGCAACTTTCCAATCTCTATTGGGATAAATTTCCCCATTAAAAATACATTAATAAGGTGTTATTAAGTTTAAAATTAAACTAACAAACCCTAATACTAGCCACTAAGATTAAACATATAATCAAAACCCCAACTTCGACGATTATTAAACTACCAATACACATACAAAAAGTTAAGAATTCAAATAGTTCAATATTATTGTATCAAATTAATAAAATTAATATATATGTATATATATATATATATATATTATGTGGGCAAAACAAAATGAGTAGTTGATTAGATCTAAAAATTAATCACCATTATTTCTAATTGAATCAATTAACATAGGCGGATGCTAATATGACAAATCACACAAACATCATACAAATATAGATTGGAATAAAAGATTGAATGGAATAAGCCATATTGAATCTAGAAATATATGCACCTGGTGAATACAAATGAAATAGGCTAATAATTATCAAGGTAAGAGGATTTGATACCACTAAAAGAATTTTACTAAACAAAATCTAGGTAAAGGAATATATATTGAAGGATAACACCTAAGAACACATGATAGGAAAAGCTCTCTCGTTTCGGTGGTAGACAAAATAACCCAGGAAAAATCTAATGTAAGCTATGCCAGGGCTTTGGTGGAGGTTGACATCACAAAGGAACTAGCAGAAACAATTCATTTTGTAAATGAGAAGGGAGTTCTGCTCAATCAGAATGTACACTATGAATGGAGACCTATTAAATGTGGTTATTGTGCTAAGTTTGGACATGAGGAGACTGAATGCAGGAAAAAACACATCAAGAAATGGGTCCCCAAATCTGTGTAGGAGCAAAACAACAATGGGCAGCATATGGTTGATTCACAGGATGGAAAAAAAAATCCATGCTGTGATAAGTATGTGCCTGAAAAAGTTAATTAAGAGGAGCTAAGGGATAATGCACAGAGCAGGGAGGCAACTACACCAACCCAGCACCAACAACTGAACCTGCGGGAAGGAAATGGTGCAAGCTCAGAAGCTGTAGATAATCAAGAGCTAACTGAGACTCAACCAGTACAATGGACATCACCTAAGAGGAGCTGTCGAGGTAACAAAACCTCTATTCTTCATGAGTATACAGATAAAAACCCATATGACCTCCTGCAAAATGACAGGGATCCCATTATAAGGAAAGTGGTAGAGGATGAGTCTGCACATGCTGCCCTAAAAGTTCCTCACCTAGAGGAATATGGATAATATCTGTATATGGAATATTAGAGGGTTCAATGGACCCTCAAAACAGAGTGAGGTCACTCACTTCTGTAAGATGTATGGCATAAGTTTGATGGCCCTTATTGAAACTAAAGTGAGGAGTAATAAAGTGGATGGAATTAAAAACACAGTTTTCCCTGAATGGAAGCTCATCCACAACTTTAACAATGATGGTCGAAGTAGAGTTTGGGTTGTATGGAAACCAAGAATCTTTGACATTCAATGCCTAAATATGTCAGCTCAGTTTATCCACTGCCATGTTACTCACCTAGCATCCCAAAAACAGTACCTAGCTACGTTTGTTTATGGATTCAATAGAGGTCAAGACAACAGTGAATTATGGTCTTCCATTCTACAGATTGCAACACAATTAAACTCCCCTTGGTTACTGTCTGGGGATTTTAACTATGTCCTTACAGGAGACGACAGGCTTCAAGGTGCCCCTGTTACATATGCAAAAACTTGTGATTTTGAAAATTGCATAAAGAGCTGTGAAATGGATGAAATGAAGAGATATGGACCACACTTCACTTGGTGTAATAAACAACCAGGAGAGAACCGAGTATTCTCTAAATTGGACTGGACTTTCATAAATGAACTCTGGAATGAATCCTTTCAAAACTCCTATGTGCAGTATCTCCCTGAAATGACGTTCGACCACTCCCCTGCTGTCATCTCCTTCCAGGACACGCCCAAGGTAGGCATAAAACTTTTTAAATTCATTGATATGTGGGCGACTCACCCTAGTTTTCAGAATATTGTGCTGGATGGATGGAGGGAGACTTCCTCAAATTCTCCCTCTCTAAGGGGGATCATGAAAAGACAGAAACACCTGGAAAAAAAAAGTTCCAGATCCTGAATAGAACCTGCTATGGAGACAACCATTTGCGAGTTGCCAAGGTGAAACACCAGCTTGAAAAATGTCAAAGACTCCTCCATAGATCCCCTTAGGAAACAAAGATACAACTGGAAGAGAAGCAGTATCTAGATGAATATCGCAGATGCCTTCATGACCTAACTAGTCTCCTCAAGCAGAAGAGCAAGGTTGATTGGCTCACTATGGGGGATGATAACACCAAGTATTATCACTTAGTCATCAAGAAAAGAAGAGCTCAGAATACAATCCATACTATTATGGCACCGGATGGTAGATGGGTTTCAGAGCCAAACCAAGTAGTTGAGACCTTCACAGACTTTTATCGACAACTCCTTGGTACCCCTGCTAATTCCTATGGTGACATTGACTATGCTGCAATCCAGACAGGACACATCCTCAATCTAGATGATCAAATTCAACTGACTAGACCTTTTACTCCCAAGGATGTGAAGAATGCACTTTGGAGTATTCCTACAACGAAGAGTCCTGGCCCAGATGGGTTCAACAGTGGGTTCTACAAAGCAGCATGGCATATCATTGGAGATGACATATGTCAGTCTGTCTTACAATTCTTTAAATATGGTACTCCCTCTGTTCAGCTAAATGAAACTATCATTGCTTTGATCCCTAAAAGAACTGATGCTTGCTCCCCTAAGGATTACAGACGTATAGCATGCTGTAATACTCTGTATAAGGTAATCTTAAAAATTATATGCTCGAGGCTCAAACCAGTACTCCCCAAGATTGTAGATGAGAACCAGGTTGCCTTTGTTGGAGGTAGATACATTGGACACAACATTCTTATTACCCAAGACCTTCTTCAGTTGTATAACAGAAATAGGTGTCTCCGAGATGTATGATGAAGATTGACCTTCAAAAATCCTATGACATAGTAAGTTGGAGATTCATTGCTCAAATGCTCACAGCCCTCAACTTCCCACCTGAATTTAAAAACTGGATAATGGGATGTGTGACCACACCAAGATATCTCCTTTCCTTCAACGGCTGACTCCATGGCTACTTCAAGGGAGAAAAGGGTATTAGACAGGGTGATCCGATCTCTCCTATGCTTTTTGTTCTGGTAATGGAATATCTGACAAGAATTCTCAAACACATGTCATCTACTAAGGCTTTCAAACATCACCCCCTATGTCGCAAGCTAAATATTGTTAATCTTTCATTTGCTGATGACCTGATGCTCTTCTACAAAGCTGATGTTGATTCTGTCAAGATACTCATGGGAAAGTTTAACCACTTCTCACGTGTAACGGGACTCACTCCCAACCCGACGAAGTCGTAGATCTTTATTGTAGGTTCTAGTGATGAAGTCAAGCATACTATCATGGATATCACTGGCTTTAGCGCAGGCTCATTTCCTATGAAATATCTTGGTATGCCCATCTCCTCTCATAAATGGTCAAAGCTGGACTACCAATTCATAGTGGATAAAATGACAGCAAGGATAGAGACTTGGTCTTCCCGGCACTTGTCTTATGCTGGTCGTGCTCAATTGATTAACTCAGTTTTATTCTCCATCCATGTATACTAGGCCTCTATCTTTATGATTCCTCAGGCAGTTATCAACAGGATCAATCAGATCTGCAGCAACTTCCTATGGGGGCAATCTGCTGAAAGAGTACGTATTCCCTTGGTAGCTTGGAACACTATTTTTCTCCCCAAGAAATTTGGGGGACTTGGATTCAGGAACTGCAAGTTGTGGAATATTGCTGCCTTAGCCAAGTACACCTGAGCAATCACTCATAACCAAGACTGTCTCTGGGTAAGATGGATCCATCAAATATACCTGAAGGGCAGACAATTGGAAGAATACTCCCCCCTCCTTTGGATGCTTGCTGGTATTGGAAGAGGCTTATTAAAATCTACCAAAAATATCCACATTGTCTCTCGGTCAATATGGGGAAGCCTTACAGCATTAAGCAAGCCTACCTCAAATTGATTGGAGAGTGGGAAATATCACAAGCCCATAAAGCTATGTGGAACAAAATGACCCATCCTCGTCATGCTTTCTTCTTATGGCTAGTGCTACACAGGAAACTACTCACGAAAGACAGAATCCTCGGTTTTGGAGTGGGAGGGGCATCCCCCACATATGTTTTTTGTGATCAGCATGCTGAATCCAATGAGCACCTTTTATTTGAATGTAGTTTCAGTAGAAACCTCTGTGATGACATTCAAGAGTGGCTCGGTAGCAACTTATGGCCTAAGCCTTATGCAGAATGGAAACAATGGATCCAATCTCACCGTGGATGGAAGATGGGCAATGCAATTCCCATTGCTGCTCTAGCAGCATTGATTTATCATATTTGGAGAGAAAGAAACCTTCTTAAGCACACTTCAAAATGTAACCCAAGTTCCCACATAGCTGAATGGATTAAGACTAATGTCAGGACCAGAGTAATGTGTCTTGCTACAAAAAAGAAGGGGTTGATTCTAAGTAAAATATGCTAAGCTAAGCCATATATGTGAGAGCCTAAGGTATGGGTCTGTCATACCTAGGATTGTTAATGTACATATGATACCTTGGTTGAATATATATAAAGCAAGTTTTGACCCAAAAAAAACACATGATAGATTAGAATCAAAGTTATTAGCCCCTATATTAGGTTGATTGATTGAATCAAATTGAATACAGAGATGAGATTGATTTGATCCACCCTTTTATTCCAAATTATGATTTCTTCAAATCTAGATTTCGTTCTTGTTTGAGAAAGCATGAACTATGTTACACCTCTACTAGCACCCATACACAAAAAATTACATTGCCATGGGATGCATGCTATCACCAATGGGATCTCTCTCTCTCTCTATTCGTGGGGTGCTAAGCTTGACGATGGGAAAGCTCACCCTCCACATATGGAGAAAGGAAGGATATTTATAAAAGTACCATAACCTAGTTTTTATATTAATTCTATTAATAACACCTTAGTCTTAAAGATTTATTAATCATATTAAGACCTCATTTTGGCTAGTTTTAAAGTCCATATTAAAATACATTTTGATTATTGTGTGGCCCTATAGGAGTATATAATGTTGGTAGTGGACCAAAACTCATTTTGGGTCCATAAATCGTACGAGGTCTGTAGAAAAACATCAAGGCTACCTAAGTTATGTAAATGCCTTATGTTCAAAATAACCAATTAATAACACTCATCTTTATAGTTTTTTTCACTTGATATTTAGATTGAAAACAAGTCATTGATTGTTTCATCATTTCTTTGTTGTATCACACTCTTTCTCAATCACCATGCAAGGGTAATAATTAAATAAATGACACCTCATTTGTGCATGGCCATGTGAACATTAGCCATACTTATGGATGGCCTCAAAGATATCTCTCTCATGTCACGAGATGAAAAAATCCCATCCTTTTCAACTACATGGCTCTATATGATTCACACCATATCTCATTATTACCTTTATGATCACCCCTCGATATGGGTAATGTTTAGTAAAGTAAAAACATGATGATCATCATACTAGCATGTAACACCCCTAATTTTTGAACTAGAACATTTTGTATTTAAGATAATGTGAAAGTATTTTAAAAAATGAAACCAAGAAATGTTACCACCACATCAACTATGACAGAGGTGTGATCATCACCTAAATCATACCTAATGCAAGGCAAAATGGAATAATAAATAAAAAGATGCATGCTCATAACATTAATGTGATAACACAATATAATAAGGGCAAGAACAATGGTATAGATAGAATGAGTATCATAGTTTACAAACCAAATATAGGAAATTGATTCAAAAGTTTAAATAACCAGAAATACAAAAACTTCCCAACATAAAGGATAAAACACTTCTAACCAATTAGCCTAACACTTAAGCATAGACATAAACCTCCAAACCCAAGTAATGGCTCACATCATCACCCTCAACATACCCTAACTAAGTGTTGTAAAACTACAAATGTCCTCTACTCCTTGGACTAGAAGCTAAATCATTATAGTGACTACACAAGTGTAGCATCAGTATGGTAAAATACTAGTAAAACATACTACCTTAATCATGGTAACGCTCATGTAGCACATTAAAGTTACATAAAAACATGGTGATATCATATCGGTACAGCTCAACACTTAATCTCAAGTATTAGTATAATATGAGATGCTTGTAGGGAGATCATGGAAGTATAAAGATATGGTAAATAATCGCAATCAATACAATATAAATCATATTAGAATTCTTCATTTAATAACCACAAAATTTATAGTTAATAAGATAGTTCGTTTAGCTGCAACTAGTTTTCCACGAAAAATAAAAGTCATGGCAACATAAATAATCGCAATGGGATACCACACCTATTACACTAGGTCAGGATACATCAAAAAGAATTTTCTTTGGGGATTCCAAACCCATCATATATCGAGTGCACCTGCCAAAAATTGGGATACTATACCCACCACAAATGGCTAAAGTACACTAAGGGGACATGTATTGGGATACCTCATCCACCACACCTTGAATGTCTCTACCATGAGGGCTAAAAAGTTTGAATACCATACCCGCCTAAGAAATGGACAATATGAAGTGCTAGGGGGCTTGTATAAGGAAACCTCATCCACCTATACTAGATACTGATGCCATACCTATTTGCCACAATATAATCCTATGCCTTAAAGATATGCGCATACCACCTACTGACTATAACTCAGTAAAGAAAAAAATAGGTACTGAGTGAAAATATAACCATATGGTAACCTACTAACTAACTCCTTGTAGTTACCCTGAGAGCAGGAGAAAAATTCTTAAAAGAAATCTTCTACCATTATTATAAGTATTTTCAAGTGAAATCACAACTCACAATAAAATCCCCACATAACCCAAATGGGTGTTTTCAAGTGATAACACAAAATATAATTAAACTCCATTCTTTAACTAAAATCGGTGTTTCTAAGTGATGGCACCAAACACAACTAAATTCCATTATTCATCCAATATGGCGTTTCCTAGTGATAACACCAAACATATCACAAGGCATTAAAGCCACCATTTATGTGTTTAGAGATGACACCAAACCTAAATTAATTCATGTCCTAAATTCCATCATGATGATTCTTATGAAATCAAGGCAATCAGAGTTAGAATAACAATTTTAATGTCATAAATACATGGAAGTATCAACAGAAAAGGCCCAAGAGTAACACAACTATTCATAAACAAACTAGGAGGAATTTAATAAGACTAGTCAACAAGTGTGGTTATATAAGACCTAAACCAAAACAACACTACCGAACTAGTTGACTTATTAGCTTCATTAATTGACTATTCATGGGAACTAATTGACTAGTTTGGTCCAACCAGTCGATAGGTCTAAGTAGATACTAGCCCATTTAAGCCTCTAGAGAAACTAGTTGATGGTTTTGACCAAACAATCAACATGACACAAAAACCAATTGACTGATTTGGTCTACTCGGTCGATGGGTCTCGGTAGAAACCAAACCATTTGGACTCTAGGGAAACCAGTCGATGGTTTGACAAATTGGTCAACTATTAATGAAAACTAGTTGACTAGCTTATCAAACCAATCCAATGATCTCTTAACCAATTGATTCAAAACTCCAAACCATTAAACTGCACAAATAGTTAATGGGTTCAAAGAACCAATCAGATGGTCTAGGTAAAATATTACCTAGACTTGTGGTATGCACATCAAAATTTACTATACTTTGCCATATTAATCCTATCATGCTTCTATGTCATAACACACATAAAAACACATGTTTCACATATAGAATTTGAAGGATATATGGTAATGTAAATACTCAAATGAATCATGCTTAAATGGAAAACTTATACATAAAATCAAAGAAGTCCAACAATGCTAAGTTAGGAAGAACTATACCACATGTTCAAATCTTAGAATAAAAAAAATATCATGCTCAGATTTACACTAAATATATTGAATCCTAATAAACCATAGAACCCCATTTATGTTAAGGATAAGAATGCCTTACCTTGAAGCAATTCTTTTAGCACAAAGCTCCCACTTGATGGCTATCTTGTAGAACCTCGATTCCTAAGAGAATAAAAGTTAAAATCATTAAAATTCATCTTTTACAACTTCATTAAAATCAAGGAAAAATTAGAAAAAGAAGAAGAACACAAAACACCACCTTTTTTTATATCAAACATAGGATGTCAAAGGAAGAGTTGAAATCTTCAACCTTTCTCAACCTTAATTTTTCCTTGCTTAAGGAAATCAATAGAGAACTAAAACTAAGATTAGAAGAAGAAAAAGGAATACAATGGAAGGGAGAAATCAAAACAATTCTTTGTTTTTTTCTTAGTATAGAGGAGAAAAGGGAAAAAAGGAGGGTTACTCAACACTTAGGAAATTTTTCACCAAGAAAAGGGAGAAAAGAGCAAGAAAAATAAGTAAGAAATGAAATTGGATCAGAAATGATAGGTATAGAGGTAGGGCTAGGTCAAAATTTATAGGAGAGAGGGAGATAAGATGAGTAAGGTTAATTGTGGGAAACTAATAAGCGAGGGTTGACATGATGGGGTGATGGGTGGTCGAGCACAGTTAGAGCTCGCAAAAGTTGACATGACCCGAAAAATCTGATGAATACTAACTCAATCCATCCAAAATCTAATATGATTTTATCCGAAAAATTAGGAGCCTAAAACTTATCCAACCCAATCCTATATATCTAATATCCGATATAACCTGAGAAATCATAAGTCCAAAATAAACTTGACCCAACTCGATACTTACCCAAAACCTAATATAACCCATAAAACTATGAATCTAAAAGTAACTAACCAATTCATCATTTATCCTAAATCCGATATTATCTGAAAAATTATAACTCTATAAAGATTCAACCCGATACTACCCAAAAATTAACATTAATCCATTACTCAATTTTTTCAAAACTTCATAAAACATAAAAATAATATAGATGTGTAACTAGTCCATACTAGTACTTACATCAAAATCTAGAAATAATATTATGTACAACTATTCCATTCTAGTACTTACATAAAAATCTAGAAACAATATACTTTATTAAAGTTTATACCACTTCTTATGTATATACAAGTACAATATTAATTGATACAAATATTGAAGTATAGAAATAAAAGTAGAGGAAAAGGGATAAACTCTTATGCCATCTAAATATTAGTTCGCTCTCATGTAGTACCATAAGATAATAATAATAATATTGCAAACACATTCAACACTTTAACCTCAAGTTACAAACATAAATACTTTAAAAGACATCATATAAGCACTTAAAAAGCCTCAAAATTTACATTTCCACATCGATAACTCAAAACAAAATTATGTAAGCCTTAAAAGGCATTATATAAGTGTGAGCTTGTGACTCATATTTGGTGTGTAGAATAGCTTCGATTGGTGTGTGAAGTGTTTCGGAGAAATTTGAAGTACAACTATGAGTTGTTCTGGACAGATGTGAATATTTTACATTGAAGAAATTAGAATTTGGAAATGTTTTAAACATGAAAGTTGTAGATCCTTCTGTTATCTTTCCAACGCATTAAGAATCAGCTCGATCAGAGGTCATATAAAGATGTTGTGGCTGAAATAATGAAGATTGTCAAAGCTGGAAATAAATACGGGGGGCCGTGTTTTGGGAACACGATTCGTGTTTTTTCATCAGGAAAATATGTTCTGTTTTCCGGGAGAGGCTGAGAGATAGAAAATAAACACTGGAGTGCCGTGTTTATTAATACGGTCCGTATAGTATAAATACCATACGATTAGAACCCTAATCAAAGAGCGAACACCGTCTTCTCCTATTGAGTTCTATTGTAATTCCTTGATGTATTTAGTGATTTACGTGAGAATTTCTTTGATTCTTTGTAATCACAATTACTTCACATCAACAAGATCATCTGTTTCCCCAATCTGTGTTCTTGAGTGTTTTTCTCTTCTCAATTCTTGTGTGTTCTAATTGATTCTAATTAGATCTTATTTTTCCAAATATGTATTGATCCACAACAAATTGGTATCAGAGCGTTGGGTTCATATTCGGGATGTCTACAAGATTTGATATAGAGAAGTTTGATCGGTCTGTGAACTTCGGCTTATGGAAGTTGAAGATGAAGGCGATCCTAATTCAAAATGGATTGGAGAAGGCATTACTCGGGATATCAAAGAAGCCCGATTCGATGACAGATGAGAAACTCAAGGAGATAGATCAAAAGGCTCTTTCCACCATACAGTTGTGTTTGTCTAATGAGGTCTTGTGTGAGGTGGCTAAAGAAACAACGGCGGCATCCTTATGGCTGAAGCTAGAGTCTCTATACATGACGAAGTCGGTGATGAATCGTCTGTTATTGAAGAGCAAGTTGCATGAGTTAAAATTAGGTAAGGGACAATCCCTTAAATCTCATCTTGATGAATTTGACTCTATAATTATGGATATGAGGAATATAGATGTTAAATTGGAGGGTGAAGATCTTGCTATTACATTTTTGTGTTCTTTGCCTGCTGATTATAAACATTTTCGTGAGACCATACTATATGGGAAGGATGATGAGTTGGTTCTTGATGATGTCAAGACTACCCTGCTACAACGGGAAGTGATTGAGAATGTGTTGGCTGGAGGTGGTTCTAGTGACTCACATACTGAGGGAGTTGTAGCTAGGGGTAGAACTCAGGAACGGGGTTTTGGTGAGAAGAAGAAGTATAGGTCAAAGTCGAGGAATAATAGATCCAAGAATGTCATATGCTATGGATGTCACAAGAAGGGTCATATCAAGAAGTTTTGTCCTAATAGGATATCTGGAGATAAACCTGGTGAATCATCTGGCACAAAGGATGATGCTGCTATAGCTCAATATGATAGTGATGGTAGTGTGTTGACTGTCACTGATAGTCAGACCAAGATTATGGACAGGTGGATCTTGGACTTTGGATGCTCTTACCATATTTTTCCCAACAGGAACTGGTTCCAGACTTACGAGACAACTCGAGGTGGAGTAGTTTTGATGGGTAATGATGTTGTATGCAAAGTTGCTGGGATTGGGACAGTGAAGGTGAAGATGCATGATGGTGTGGTCAGAACACAGTCTAATGTTCGACATGTCCCTAATATAACCAAGAACTTGATTTCATTGAGTTCTTTGGATTGTAATGGATATCGTTTTGTGATCCAGGATGGTACGATGAGGATTACTAGAGAGGCTCTTGTTGCAATGAAAGGCAAGAGGATCGGGACACTGTATGAGCTTGTTGGTTCCACTGTTGAGGGAGCAGTTGCGGTAACATCATTGAGTATGTCTGACTCGGATGTTACTAGACTTTGGCATATGCGACTTGGACACATGAGTGTCAAAGGCTTGACTGAACTCTCCAAGAGAGGGTTGTTGGATGGAAAGAGTACAGGTACTATGGATTTCTATGAGCACTGTGTGTTTGGCAAGCAGAAGCGGGTTAGTTTTTCAAAGGCTACACATAGTCAAAAGGGCCTCTAGATTATGTTCACTCTAATTTGTGGGGTCTTGCAAGGGTGGTTTCCAAGGGTGGTTCGCAATACCTACTGACATTTATTGATGACTTTTCTAGGAAGGTATGGACTTATTTTATTAAAAATTAGAATGATGTCTTTGAAGTTTTCAAGCATTGGAAGACTTTATTAGAGAAGCAGACTGGGAGACAAGTGAAGTGTCTCGGGACAGATAATGGCCTTGAGTTCATGGAACGTAGTTTCACTGAGTACTGTGAGGACCATGGTATTGCTAGGCATCACACTTGTGTTTGAAGACCACAGCAAAATGGGGTTGCTGAGAGGATAAATAGAACCCTATTAGAGAAGGCTCGATGTATGTTGTCACAAGCTAGATTAGGCAAGGAGTTTTGGGCTGAGGCAACTCACATGGTGGCATTCCTGGTGAATAGGTCACCCAATCGTTCCATTGATTTGAAGACACCTAAGGAGGTATGGTCTGGCAAACCAGCTGATTATTCTGATTTGCATGTTTTTGGATGTCCTGCCTATGCTTATGTGAATGATGGGAAGCTCGAGCCTAGAGCTAAGAAGTGCATCTTTCTTGGCTATACATCTGGTGTGAAGGGTTACAGGTTATGGGACCCACCTGCATCCAAGTTTTTGACTAGCAGAGATGTTACCTTCAATGAGTTCGTATTCCTCCAAAAGTCTGAGTCTTCTTCTGATAGATTATCTAAAGAGGTGGAGCAGAAGAATCTGCATGGTGTTATGGATAAGGTGGAGGTAGAGGTTGATTTGGATCAGTCAGACTCTTCTAGTATGAGACCCATTATTCCTAAAGTGGGTGGATCCAGGAAGTAGGTGGAGCAAAGGGGCGTTGCTCCTGGTAGACTACGGAGGGTTGTGAAGCCTCCTGTGAGGTATGACTTTGAGGAGTTAGCAGGTTATGCTTTGGCTAGTGCTGAGACTGTCGTTGATGTATAGGAGCCAGTGTCATACTCAGATGACATTGTTAGTGCTGATTCTGCTTAGTGGTGTGCTTCTATGGAGGAGGAGATGTAGTCTCTATGGAAGAATCAGACATGGGAACTTGTGAAGGCACCCATGAAGAAGAAAATAGTTGATTGCAAGTGGGTGTACAAGTTCAAACAGGGAATTCCAGGTGTTGAGGGACCGAGATACAAGGCTCGTTTAGTTGCACGTGGGTTTAGTCAGATATTTGGTGTAGACTATAACGAGGTATTTTCCCCTATTGTCAGGCATACTTCTAATCGTACTTTGCTTGCACTTGTGGCTATGCAGGATATGGAGTTAGAGCAATTGGATGTCAAAACAACTTTTCTGCATGGTGAGCTCGAGGAGGAAATCTATATGCGCCAACCAGATGGCTTTGTTGTTAAAGGCAAGTAGGATCATGTGTGCTTATTGAAGAAGTCACTATATGGTCTGAAGCAGTCGCCTAGACAATGGTACAAGAGGTTTGATCAGTTTATGATTGAGCATGAGTTCTCCAAGAGTGACTACGATGGATGTGTATACTTGAAGCAGGTTGGTGATGGTTCTCTGGTGTATCTTTTGTTGTATGTCGATGACATGCTTGTTGTAGCAAAAGATCTGTCTGAAGTTAACAAGGTGAAAACAATGCTGAAGACTGAGTTTGAGATGAAGGATATGGGACTTCAAAGAAGATCCTTGGCATGGAGATCATTCGAGACCGCGGACAGAAGCGTCTTTACTTGTCACAAGAGCAATATGTGAACAAGGTGTTGGAGAGGTTTCATATGATTGATGCCAAGCCGGTTAGTACTCCCTTGGCTACTCACTTCAGATTGTCTGCTTTAGATTGCCCCAAATCTAAAGATGAGGAGGATTTTATGGCCATAGTTCCCTACTCTAATACTGTGGGATGCATGATGTACGCTATGGTTTGTACCAATCCAGATATTGCTCAAGCTATGAGTGTTGTGAGCAGATATATGGCGAATCCTAGGAAGGCTCACTGGCAAGCAGTGAAGTGGATTCTGATGTACTTGAAGGGTACTGCATCATCTTGTTTGGAGTATGGGAGGTCTATTGATGCGTTGACTGGGTTCGTTGACTCTGATTATGGTGGAGATCTTGATAATAGGAGATCCACTAGAGGTTATGTGTTTTGTCTTGGTGGTTTGGCAATTACCTGGAGGTCATCTTTGCAAGATGTGACTGCGTTGTCCACTACTGAGGCTGAGTATATGGCTATGACAGAAGCTTTTTAAGAAGCTTCGTGGCTTGGTGGTTTCGTTCGTGAGCTTGGATTTGGTCATGGTGCTCCCGTTGTTCGTAGCGATAGCCAGAGTGCTATTTGTTTGGCAAAGAATCAGAATTCTTTCCATCGTCGGACGAAGCACATTGATATCAGGTACCACTTCATCTGAGGTACTATTGATGCAGGCAAGGTTGTGTTGGAGAAGGTGGCTACTACTGAGAACCCAACAGATATGCTAACGAAGCCATTGACAGTGAGCAAGTTCGAGCATTGCTCGGACTTGGTTGGTGTTTGTGTACCATGAGGGCCTTTCGGGGCCCAGGGGTTTTTACAGATGGTCTTTTGTGTTCCTGGTGCTAGCTACTTTAAATACGTCATCAAGGTGGAGAATTGTGAGCTTGTGACTCATATTTGGTGTGTAGAATAGCTTGGATTGGTGTGTGAAGGGCTTCGGAGAAATTTGAAGAAGAACTATGAGCTGTTCTGGAAAGATGTGAATATTTTACATTGAAGAAATTAGAATTTGGAAATGTGTTGAACATGAAATTTGTAGATATGTCTTTTATATTTCCAACGCATTAAGAATTAGCTCAATCAGAGGTCAGATAAAGAAGTTGTGGCTGATATACTGAAGATTGTCAAAGTTGGAAATAAACACGGGGGGCCTGTGTTTTCGAAACACAATCCGTGTTTCTTCATCAGGAAAATAAGTTCTATTTTCCGGGAGAGGCCGAGAGATAGAAAATAAACACGGGGGTATCGTGTTTATTAATACGGTCCGTGTTTTTTGGGTTTTTCGCTCCGCCTCGATTTTCGCTAATGACAGTTTTGTATAGTATAAATACCATGTGATTAGAACCCTAATCAAAGAGCGAACGCCGTCTTCTTCTCCTATTGAGTTCTATTGTAATTCCTTGATGTATTGAGTGATTTACGTGATAATTTCTTTGATTCTTTGTAATCACAATTACTTCACATCAATAAGATCATATGTTTCCCCAATCTGTGTTCTTGAGTGTTTTTCTCTTCTCAATTCTTGTGTGTTCTAATTGATTCTAATTAGATCTTATTTTTCCAAATTGGTATCGGTCCACAACAATAAGCACTTAAGTATCTGTTTAATCCAATATAAAAATATGCAAACCTTAAAAAACCAACATAACATAATAATAATAATAATAATAATAATAATAATAATAATAATAATAATAATAATAATAATAATAATAATGCAAATATATCCATCATATATAACTCAAAATACAAAAAAAAACCATCAAAAGGCACTATATAAGTTTTTGAAAAGCCTTAAAAGGCACCCATCCAACACTTTATTCACCAGGCATACTTAAACCAATCATAAACCTGAGTTTACTACATGTTGGTAGCATTAGTATCAAAATACTACATAATTGACACTTCTATCTTCCTAGAAGATGAAAATTTATTTGGCTTACCTCATGCTGGTAGCTCTACTAACAAAACAAAATCTATTCGACTAAACCAATTCAAACTAGCTCTAATATCCAAAAGTTTCTACAATCTTGGATATGATAGTTACAAACGTTTCTACAAATAATAAGATATGATAGTTAAGGCAACATGGAATGAGTAGATACAATCTACATTCTACTATTGTATGTAAGATGATCAACCAAATTTTTTTTTTCGATCCCTTACCTACCAAGCCTTGGGGGCTAACACATTCAAAAAAACATCAAAATGTAAGCTTCACATCAAAATATAATCATCTACTTGATGCTAACCTGCATAAATCACACAACCTAACAACATATTATCCCACATTAAATACCGCTCTCACACCTCAACAAAGAAAGACATTAGATGATACAAATATGTAATATATAATTGTCACTTTAACAATACATAGTCTAATAGAATCACATGCATTTCAAAGATCTATTCCAATTTTCTCACATTTTTTCTAAGAATGTCAACATTTATATCAAGAAAGCATAATGTTTCCTCATAAAGGCCTATATACTAGCTTATTTTATAATAGGAACATAAGAATTAAGTATATAATAGAAGATAATGAAATACACCAAGGATAATAAGGGAAGAGCAAAAACAAAAGTGTCAAGTTCATTCAATGACTTCAGTAAACCCTCAAAAGTTCCAACAAAGTCTTCAAGTCCACGATCTAGTAACCAAAACCCAAATAACAACTATGATATGAACCAATTGTCATTGTAGCTTAAAAAAAATATTACATAATCATATTATATTCGGTTATTCAAAATACAGTTATCAATAATACTAATTCTAATATTTAAAACATTTGGAAAAATTATGTAAAAGTGTGTGTGTGTGTGTGTGTATATATATATAAAGAAATATTTTATCATATGTAAAATCAAATCACATAAGGAAAAAGGTTTATCAATTCTATTATATGTATACATAAATAATAATTTTTAGCGTTAAACACTATATGTTAGTATCTATACCTTGCAATATAACACCTACACCATCATAAGAAACTAGGAAAAATCTAAAGTGACGATGTTAATTATTCATTATAAAAATTAAAGATTAATGTTTTTTATTATATGAACTCTGTTAAATAGTAGGAAGTCAATATTAGTTGGTCCTTTGTCAATAATAGTCATTATTACTTATTTTATCTAATTTTTATTTGATTTAGCTTGATAAGATCAAATCAAAATATAGAAAAAGTAATAATGTGTTGTGATTATTATTTTTTCCATAATTGATATTCATTGATTAATACTATTATTGTTATCATTATTTTTGCATTATTATTACTATTATTATTATATTTATAAAAATTATGTTGATTTGAAGTGATCAATCTATTTGAAAAATAATATGAGAAGTACAACCTTAGAAGCCATTTGTTATGAATTATCAATGGTTATTATAAGTTAATATTATTTAAGGACCGTACAAGATATAAATATAATATACACTTCAAATATTATTTAAACTCAATATGATATGACCAAGCTAATAATGAAATTGAATAGTATTGAAGAATTAAAAGTATGATAGTAAAAAGACTATCAAATTTTACTCATATACATTAGCGAGTGTTACATCATTAAATCCTATTAGCAAATTTTGTCCACGAGTCCTACTGAGTGAACAAGAAAACTACACAAATATCATTAGTTTTTGTAAAATACTGACATTTTAAATTTTGAAAAAATGTAAAATGGTACCAAATTAAGGCTTGTAAAATAATCTTCATTCTCCTTTTCTCTCCTCATATTTAAATCATAGAAAATCTCTTTAAATTCGGGCCATGCGATACATTTAATAATTATTATAAAAGACCATTCTTTTATATGTCATGAATCTACATAATAAAATACAAGGATAGACAAAAATTAAGGCTGGATTAGATATTTCATATTCTCTAAAATAAGATTATAGAGGAGATCATGTTAGTAATGAAAGAATATTCTTCACCTTCCTAATAAAAACTGAGGTAAATTTGATCAGTCTGTATCACTGTATACATACATCCTCTTTCTCATCTAGTCTACTTTTATTTACCCTTTTCAATTAATTCTCTTCAATTCCCTTTAATTTTCATTCTTTCCCTTCAAACCTACAACCTTCATACCTATCTCCATAATTTTTTAGGATATTATCAACACCAATATCATCTCTATCAATAGACATCATTACAGCTCCCCCCAGTAGTTACTATAAGTAGAGGTGTACAACACCATGAGCATCCAAATGGAAATTACCTTTATGGAATGTGCATCACTACTACGCAATCTTTGTGTCCATCCTAGTAAATCTCCCACCACTTTGTGGGCTCTTCCTCAAATATCTTAGTAGCTCTAAAGCTTCTTCTATTTTTTAAGCTTATAATACATCTATAACACCTTTTGCTTTTCTTTTACCTATTTTTTCTTCAATAAATATGATAATAATGAACCTCTTGGCCCCTTCACCTATTTCTCATCGTTTATATTTTGTTAACATGTTAAAGCCTTCCACTTTTGATTCATAAACTATCCTCCCCAACAATATTATCGACACTTAACTTGAGTACTTTAGCATAAAATATTTCATTCCTTTTCCCTTACTTTAATTACATTGACTCTGTTGAACATATCTAACAATCCACCATATAGATACATAATACTATATGCTAAGGAACTATACATCAACATCTATTTTCCTTAGCATCCATTCATAAGGTAATTCCTTCAATCTTATCAGCTTAATCTAGCCCAGTTGCTTCCTAATTCCTACTAAATGGTGACATGCTTTTGTGTGGATGCTATTTGTTGAAGATCATGAAAATAGTCCGCTATTTAGATATTATTTAAGTTCTAAAGTCATCCCTCGACCTTGGGATTTTATTCTATTCAAACTATAAAGGAAAATAAATTTATTAAGGATCCCTCCTCTTCTATGAAAAAATGGAAATAACAATACTATTTTATTTTGGACGAATTTTAGTGGAGCTTACTAAGTTGGTCAACTTAACCTTAAGGTTCAAGACTTCCAACCTTTCTATATAGAGTAAGAAGTTTGAATGGATAAATTTGACAACTTTATATGAAAAGGGTGCATTGTTAATATTAATGAAGTCACAAATGATCCTATCATTCTAAAGAAGATAAGGTTGCTTTCTAAAGTTGGTAAGTAGATTATATTCCAATTAATTATTTAGCTCATGAAATGTTTTATCCTATCCATTAGTTCATACATTCATACCTTTTAATATTTTTTATATAGTATAATGTTTGGAAACCTCAACAACAAACTGCCACTCCCCATTTTTCTAAGGGCATGAAGAAGTCCACCATACATCTCCTTTGTGGAGTACCCATTGCCAAGGTAATAAAAAAAAAGGTATGTATTCCCCTGACCTTTCCATTACCATATTTATTTTCAATCATATTGTAAGAGGTCTTATACTTTATCATTTGTTCAGGAAAATAAAAGGAACATGATGTGCGGTCCTAAAATGCCAAGAAAATGAATGAAATCAAATAACGTTAGTGATATTAGAAATTTTAAAAAGGAATTAGTTATTAGTCTAGTCTTGAGTTTGTTAACTATACTTAAATAATCTACTCCTTATCTGTCATGTCAACTTATTTGATTACCTTTCTCTTATGATTTGTTATACTCTATAAGAGGGAGGCTCAATCAAAGCCATCCCTAAAGTGTTAGTGGCAAAGAAATTCCCCAAGCCTTACCTAGTGAAATTAAACCTTCATTAGCCCCTCTTATTATCATCCCAAGATCGAAATCCCTAGACTCAACAAACAAGCTAACCAAAATTCCTAAAAAATTACCCTTATAAAAAAAGTAAGGGGTTTCTAATCCCTTTCTTTATGGAATCTCAAGTACCTTCTATTCAAACTTCTATTAAGGAGACAATTGTTGTTGAGGAAAGGGATGATGATGAAGCAGAGGTAGCAAGGTGGGTTAGGATTCCTCTACAAGCCAGTGTTGTTCCATATATCATGTACAGATAAGACCAAGCACTAATCCATTTGATAATGGTATTTATACCCCTACTAACAATATGCTGGACGGACCTAATTCTGGGGTTCCTAGTTTAGATACTTAACCTCTAAGGAAATATTTTTTTGGATGTAGCTGTAAGATCTCATTAGAGCATAAGGGAGCCACTTTGTCCATGCTTAAAGACTACTCCTTCTTCAGCTATCATCTTGATGATACTAGAGGTCTCGAGCTGAGTAATGCCATAATATTACATTAGGGTGGAAGGATTCTTAAAGGTCTAAGGATGGTCAACCTTCTTAGGGATGACATGAATTTAACTTTTTAGGAACATACCAAATACTTATTTCATAGATATTCAACTTTATAATTAGGTTTGACTTTATTAAACTCATATATATTATCTGCAACTTTATAATTAGATGAGCTCTATACGCATCTGACAATTGGTGGGAGTATAAAAAAAACTTTGGAGTGCTCATTAAACCTTAATAACTGAGAAGGAATTATTTTATACCACAATCTATGAATTAAACATTGAGAAGAGTCAACAAAAGTCTTTTGCCTTTAATGCTAATTTTTTCCAAGCTCAAGTTGCTAGTTTGGAAGATCATATAGAAAGAGAGAAAAAAGAACATCTAAGGTAGAGATAAACCTATTAAATGAAAAAAGTAACCATTTGGAAGATGATCTCTACAAATATAGAAACCAAACATATAAACTAACCATCGAGAAGAAGAAGTGGGTTAGAGATGTTAAAAAGATCTAAAAATACTCCAACAGACTTATACCTACCCGACGATAAAACAAATTCCTCACTACCAATGTGGAAAAATACAAAGCTAAGTTCTCAAACATGGAGAAAACTTTATAGTAGTATCGTGCTAAGGCTGAACGACTATGCAAAGAAATTATTGAAAAGGACTTAGTAAATAATAAAGAAATATAAAAATATTCAAGAAAAACTATCTAAGGCCAAATAAATAGTCGAGGCATGGTAAAAGGACTTGAGTGGTAATATATAAAGTAATAGTTAAAGCTAAAATAAGTTATGTTAGTGGAGTTATAGATAAATATCTAACTAAAGAAGAATTTTCCAATTGGGAGGAGCAACTTTAGTCTTAGTGGTATAATTACGGTGCCTCTATTGTATATCGCCAATTTAAAATCTTAGTAATCAAGAACAAAAAATCCATGGGCATTCATATATCAGTGAAGATATGGAGATCATTTTTGTTCTTGAAGCATTTAAGGAAATTAAAGCTGATAGTGAAGAGGAAGATGACTCTTAAGAAGTCTTCTCCTTCATATATTTTTTTAATCATTGTAATTAGTAAATATCTCCTCAATATATAGAATGATTTTCACCCCCTTTTTAGATATCATTATTTCAATGCCCCAAAAATTCTAATTTTTCAAATTATAGTTAAATAATATTTTATTAAGAAAAGTAAGTAAATAACTTATTTTTATTAAAATAAAAGGGAATTAATTAGGGAAAATCAAGAAGAAATTTATAAGTATTTTAATTAAGAAGAAATTTGAGTATTTTAGCTAATTAATAATTTTATTTTGAAAATTAATTAAATAAATTATTTTAATTAAAATAAGAAGGAGAAAGTAGTTCCAAATTAATAGGAATTTTATTAATAATTTAATTGGAGAAAATTTGAGTGATTTGCTAATTAAAATGGAATTTACGAAAAACCTTTCAAAACCTTAAATTAGCCTAAAAAGGAAATTAAAGATTATTTTATTTAAATATTATTATTTTTAAATATCTTAAATATCCTGATTAATTTAATTAACCCAACCCATTATTTTTCTTTTTCTATTTTTCCTTTTTCCTTTTCTTTCTTCCTTTTTCTTTCCTTTCTTTATTTTCTTCCTTTTTCCTTTTTCTTTTATTCATCTTCTTCTAATTGGTCTTGCGCTCCGCAACCCATTCCTCTTTTCTTTTCTTCTCCCATCGATGGCCCAAGACTTTAATCCATTCTTTTTCCCATTCCCCCTCGAAACACAGCGTTTCAGCACCTTCTTTTTAATCTCCGCCCGATTCGTCATCTTCCCTTTTTCCTTTCTTTCTTTCCTCATGGACCGTCGGTCCATGCGTCCCCTTTTCTTCCTTCTTTCTTCTTCCTCTTCCTCCCGTCAACTACCTACAACCCTGCCATAATTGCCCTCGGTTATTCACCGTCGGCCATGCCCTTTAACCGACCATTACTTTTCTCCCTCTCCCCTGCTGAGTCACAACCAATTGGACCCAACTAGCCGTCCCCTCTTCTCACACGATTTCCCTCATCCCAGCCAATCACCTCCCCTGCCACGATCAATTGTGTGTAGGCCTACCGGCACCAGTCGGTGTACCTCCCTTTGACATTATCCCTCATACTTAGCCTATAAATATCCCCAAACTAGCCTGAGCTTAATCCTTCTTTCCCTAAAACCCAAAAATCATTCCTTCTCAATGCCGCCCTTTCAAACGCCAGCCACGTCGCCATTGGCCAACGCCGCCACCCACTTTGCCTACCTAAGCCTTCCCTGTATCGTGCTCTACCCAACTAAACCTTCCATATCCCTTGATTTTCCCTACAAAAGCCACCTCGGCTGTGCAAAGTTTGCTTTCTAATCATCCCTCGAACCACCATTAGCCACCTCTTTTGCGGTAGCCACTGCCCTCTACACCTCCCAATTTGTTCTGCAGACCCTCCTCTACCTTTCCCCTACCCCTCTTTTCCCCTTCCTCCCTATCCTCCTCTCTTTCTCTTCTTCTTCCTCATTCAGCCACCACAACCACCTCTGTGCACCGCCACCTTTGGCTTCACCGCCCCCTCCATTCTGCTCCTCTCTAGCTAAGCAACTCTAAACACCCTAATTGCCCCCTCCATTCTACCTCTCATTTTCCCAGCATCCAACTTTTCCCATTTTCTTCTCTTTTTTAAGCCACCGCTGCCACCGCCGTGCACCACCTCCGGTGTCGCCTATCACCACCAGCCTAAGGCTAAACCCTAAATCCCCTCAACCATTTTTCACTATTTATACAAGCTTTAATTTATTTTATATCATTTATTCGAATATATATACTACTATTATTATTATTACTATTATTAATGTTGTTGTTGTTGTTGTTGTTGTTGTTGTTGTTGTTATTATTATTATCATCATCATCATCATCATCATCATCATCATCATCATCATCATCATCATCATCATCATCATCATCATCATCATTATTATTATTATTATTATTATTATTATTATTATTATTATTATTATTATTATTATTATAATTAATGCTTTTATTATTATTTCTGTTGAGTGCTGAAGCCCTATTATATTTTTTATTTTGATATTATTATTATTATTCTTATTGTTGCTATTATCTTTATTATTAATATTAGTATTTTATTATTTGTATTATTATTATCATCATCATCATCATCATCATCATCATCATCATCATCATCATTATTATGATTATTATTATTTTCAATGTTAGTATTATTATTCTATATAGGGCTAAAACCCTAGTTTGCCTATTTTAAATTTTAGTAGTAGTATTATAAAAATAAATTCTTATTATTATTAATATTATTAATATTTTTATCATTAGTATTTATTATTATTATTATTATTATTATTATTATTATTATTATTATTATTATTATTATTATTATTATTATTATTATTCAAGGTAGTGTCAAAACTCTAATTCATTTTATCTTTGATTATTATCATTACTATTATTACCATTATTATTATTATTACTATTTTTTTTGCAATATTATTATGGGTTTTATCATTATTACTATTTTTATTAATAATGTTCTAATGTTATTATTAGCATTATTTTGGTGAAGAGTTGAAGCCCCTATTTCCCCACTCGTTTTAAATCATATTTTTATTATTATTAGTATTTTTAGTATTATTTCTTATCGTTATTATTAATAGGGTATTATTTTATTAAAAACCTAGTCTTAGAATAAATTAATAAATAATAGTATTTTTAGTAAGAGGGAGTCTAATTTTTAGCTTTTCCCTCATATTGGTGAGATCAGTCAAAGCTTAAGGAGGCGCAGGAGTATGCTCCAAGACCAGTGTCATTTTAGGTAAGGGTGTAACTAAGGCCTTATTTGTGCTATGTGTATATCATGCCTTAAATGCTTTGTATGATGTCGTGTTGAGTATCACGTGCTTTTAGTTGACTAGTTTATGTTGACTATTTTATGTATGTAGCAGCTTAGAGTCCTGGTATGCATGTGTGCCTTCTTATTGTATATGTTGATATGTATATGTGGTGAAAAGTTGTGGAATGTGATGTAACATGTTGTGACCCTTCAAACATTCATGTGAGGATGTTAAATGTGGTATTGTGTGGGTGAAAGGATGAAAAAGGAGTATGGGAAGTAAGTTGACCAAGGCGAATAACTTTCCTTGAAATATGTAAAGTTAGTTAAGATTAAATCTTACCTATTTCCCCTACACCCAATATCTCTTTTTGACTAATTTTTTGTTGAATTTGTCCTGGATCTATGTCTATAAATAAGGCATGATGTCAATTATTGTAATCATGTTAGTTGTTAAGTAAAAATTAAGTCTCTTTTTTACCATCAAAATCTTTTAATTACCCGGTGAAGTTGAGAGTGATCATGAGAGGATTCTTAGTGTGTTCTTCTCTTAATTTTGTTCAAAGGTTTTTTTTAATGTGAGTTCTCTTTAAACATTTTTGTAGGGGCTATCTTTATGAGGTTCCTAGAATTTATATTTTAGCATATGAACGCCACCCCTATTCCATTTCATTCGACATCGTTTTGTTGAATTTAGCATATGATCATGGGTGATGAGTTTCATGATTATGGGAATTATAGAAGGAGATCCACATCATTTTCCCAAAGCTAGATATAAATTTTCAACCATATCCTTATGAGCCAAACCTTTGAGTAAGGAATACCAAGCAATGCCATTATCCAATTAGTCACTTTATAGAAATTTCTTATCTATTATATTCAGAAAAGACTTAATGAATTTTACCGACCTATGTGAAAATTCCATTAGGGAGGAAGAGTCTTCCTTCAACCATCAACAATCATATAATTGTTCCACAAAAGCTATCATGTGCTAGTAAAAGGATCTTATTAACTTGGTATTGAGCTTTCCAAACTAGCTCAAAGTTGTTACCTTGAGTCTACCTATGAATGCCTTGCATAGGGTATCTTCTTGTGCTCCAACTAATAACATTGTATTTCTTAACACATTCAATGATATGTGGTGTCTATAAAATCATCATAAGGTTAAAATTTTAAGACTCTATCAGTCTTTAAATCTTCTTGAACATTTTGATCAATCAATCCATGGAAATAATCCTCCTCACCTCTATTAATCTAGCAGCCATCATGTTCGTGATATTCTCCATTATCTAAGTTCTTATGGTGACCACTATGCACTATTCTTGGAATTAGATGCCTTTCTCTCCTATATTGCATAATAGAGATTAAAGATATTCATTTTCTTTGCCTCCTATTCACCTTTATTCATACGCCATCCATTGAATTGGCTTCCTCTTCTTTGACAATGGCACTAAACAACCTGATCCTTTGTTCTCATTCAGGAAGTTCTATAGACTATAAATGTGGAAGCTAGATAAGGGTGTGTGTTAGTGGAGCTAGCATGTATGAGATCATTTCTTGAATAGATGCTCATAGCTAAGAATTTATAGATTGAATTTGAGAGATAGTCCCTAAATTATCCTTTCTAGAGGATCCATTTTTACTAGGGCCAAATCTATCTCAAGGTTAGATGGGACATATACTTTTTTATTTAGATCCCCATACTTGATGTTATTATAATTATTTTTTTGGACAATTAAGGGATTCTTAGGTAATTAAAAGGGGGTGTCAAGTGATTGAGGGTTGTTGAAAATTTGGGAAGGGGTACAAGAGATAAAAAGTGAAAATGATGTAGGATCATCTTAATCTGACTCGTCTAATAATGAATAACAAGAATTAGCATACTTAGATATGGTACCAATTACTTTTTATAATCCTAATACTTCTATTATTTTATTAATTAACTCTTGCAAATATTATATTTGTTTACAACAAGATCAATCCATCAAAAATCTCTAGTGTAAAAGATAATAGAACTATAAGGATTTCAAAGTTGCATAGAAGACAAGGCTATAAGACACGAAGCTTTATTACATATGATTATTCAATAAATTATATAGTTAGTCTTGTTAACCTCTTTTATTTTATTATATACTATATAATGTCTGTAATTTGTCATTATAGGCATGCACATAGTTGATATTTGTTAATTAGGCTGGTTATATAGGCTTAGGTAATAAGGAGTAAGCTAAGTCTTGCATGTGTGTGTGTGTGTGTAGGGTGTCATACATTGTAAATGAGAGAACAACTAATGGAAATAATAAACAATTTGAGAGCTAATTAAAGCCTCTTCTTCTATTCTTCCACAAATGAGAGTTTCTTGAGAAGTTATTGATTATTCCTTAGATAAAATACATGATTTCTCAATTAAATTGATTTGATCTTGGATTAGATCAATATCAACCCGCAAAAGTGCGTGAAATCAACTAATACAAGTTGACACATGTACTTCATGGAATCATTTTGCAACTCATGTCACCAAAATGAAAGTCCTACATTTTAGAAGATCATTCATCTAATATCTTTCACGTCGAATTTGGTATAAAAAAGGGTTTAGATTTAATGGCATAAGGTGTAAAGTTTTATCACCAAGTTCAACATCACAAATTCTCACCAGCAAGGTCTTACAAAGGTTCTTGATCTTTCTTGATTGAACTCTTTGAATCTTGATTTTTGTTATTTGAATCTTGAACCCATTTGAATGATATCAAGTTGTATATGCATGGTTTATAGTATTTTATGTATGTATCTTGAAAATAATCTTGAGAAAACATATGTAAAGAAACAACACAAACTTGCATGAGATTATTTTAGCTAGATAATAAAGAGGTAATCATGTGTGTATGGTGTGTGTGTTCTACTAGAATTTATAGTTTTCATTTTTCATTAATTTTTATGTTTGTATTATGGTTTTTTTTTCTGATTATAAACTATGGTGATCAACATATGTGTAGAATCAACCAAGTAGGAGTTTTTATTGTGACATAACTAAGTTGATTTAGAATAGTGTCTAATGTTTGTGTGTTTTGCTTAACCTTTGGTTCATGTGTTGTTAATGATTTAGTCAAATGTATGTGTGTAATAATCAAGTAGAATAAGTTTAGATTAGTGTATTATTTTTACTTTGATAAAATTATGCACAAAAACATAGAAACATGCATGATACTTGGTAAGGATTTTTGAGTTGAATGAATGTGAAACGGCAAAATTCTACATATGGAACTTTGCAAGAAAGTTGTAAAGTGTGCTCATTTAGTTTTGTAAGAAATGTATGTAATTTCTTTCTATGTGTTTGATTCATTAGATTCAAAATTTTCAGCAAGAAGAGACTAAGGAATAGAGGTTGACAAATTGTTGATTCGGGTTTCCCATCCAAAACCCTAAGTATGCTTCTAACTTGTGATTAAGTGTTCTAGTGAGTCAAAACCAAGGAAGGGGAATCAAAATTTCAACCCTTTTTTTAGGCTTTGTTGTATTAATTAATTAAGGGAAGTAATATATGTATGGACCTGCTTATGGTGTATAACTTGGTCGATCTCATTCTCATGATTAAAATATGACTTAGAAATAAATATTATATTCTGACCTAATCTAGTAGTGGATTTTAATTTCCCTGGCATCTTTAGCATATCTATGATTTCCCATTTTAGTGTTAGAGGAACAAATGGGTTATATGATCGACATGATCAATCAATTACAAGCATAGAAAGAGCTCTCTAGTACTTCAATTCCAAATTCAAGTGAGAGTTATGAGTATGATGATGCTATATCTAAATGTAAGGATGAGCTAGTTGAGAAGGTTCCCATGGAGAACATTGAAAATCAAGATCAAGTGGAAGAAGAGCTTGTAACAGTAGAAGAAGAATATCCTCAAAATGAGGATCAAGTGAACAAAGAGAAGTATATGGATGGAAAGACTATCACTTTCATCTACCATAGACCATCTTTGAAAATTTATTCCCCACCTTTGCTTGGAGATGACCAAGAGACACAAGATAAGCCTTTAAACCACTTTGATTTTATTTATTCTAAGCACACTCCTTATTTTCCCTATTTTATTAGGTTGTATGGATCTAAGAGTGATGAGAGTAATCAAATCATCTTGAATACATTTAATAAGAAGTGTGATGCTCCAAAGGAGAGGTTATGTTGGAAGGACATGTTTAAAGATTTTGAGATGGGAAAATATGTCCCTTTGATAGAGAGATCACGATACATGGGCATGGGACAAAGTATTATCTCTTTACACACGAGCTTAAATCCCATGATAGGTAAGTTATGTTCTTGCTAGATCAAATCATTGATTAAATCTAATTTATAGTTTTGCATGGTTTTGTGTGGGAGAATATAATTTATGATTTTATATGGGAGACTCTAATTTATGGTTTTATATGGGAGAATCTAATTTATGGTTTTATATGGGAGAATCTAATTTGTGGTTTTATATGGGAGAATCTGAACTAGGGTTTGATATGGATGGACTTAGGGTTTTTCATGGCGGATTTTATGGTGTTGTATAGTGGAATCTAACCTTAGGTTTTGTGTGGATTGAATCTCTCATTTTGCATGGAGGGATCTTGGGTTTTGTATGGTGGAATCTAGGGTTGTGCATGGATAGATCTAGGGTTTTCATGGTTGAATTTAGGGTTTCACGTGGGAATTTTAGGGTTTTGCATAAAAGATTTGAATGGTTGCATGGGATGTGTAAAGTCTACATGGGAGTAAAATTTATGTATGAAAAGTTGATTTGGGATGTAAGGAAGGTAATGTAAGTTTTGTTTGGGTGTTTGAAACACTTTGGATGAAAAATAGTACGTGGAGCTATAAAAGGGTCTGTAGGAGACTGAGCTAGGGTTTGTGTGGACAATTAGGGTTTGTTATGGCTGCTTAGAGTTCTTGTGTTATCATGTGTAATTGGTGATTAAAGTGTAATTAGGATGGTAGAATTTATAATTTGTGATGTGTGATGATTCATGCATGTCTAGGGCAAAAGCTTTTGAATAATATATTTAAGACATTAATCATTTAGAGTGGAAGATTATTGAGCCGGGTCCAGACTGATCCACTGGTCAGAAATAGTGGTTAGGGTTTTTACCCTATAAGTGATCGATCCACCGGCAAATAATAGTGGTGTGGCTGTCCCACAAGTGACCGACCCACCGGTAATAATAGTGTTGTGACCTCGAGCTCAATAAACACAAATCAAAGTTTGCTAAAGTACTTAAAAGACATTAATTACTTATAGTGGAACACCATGTGAGCATGAACCAAACCGATCCACCGGTCAGAAATAGTGGTGTGGACTTTATCCCACAAGTGACCGGGCCACCGGCAATAATAGTGGGGTGTTCCTGTACTCGCATGGATTTGATAAAAAGCATGGTGTGAAATGAGTTCTGAATAGAGATTAATTAATTAATGAATCCAAACTATAATTGGGCCTTATTTATGTACCCAAACGATTGATCGATAATATGATATCATGATGGCCTTTATGTTCTTTAATTCTTATGCATGGTTTATGTGATTTTATGTGTTGGCCTTAGTGCTTGGTTACCTTACTCAGTACGTAACGTACTGATCACCCTTTTCATGGGTGCTGCTCATTCCCACGAGTAGTATGTCTTTTCTGACTTTATGCAGGTGGGCGAGACATCAGTCGGGGATGTGTGTTGAGCATGTTTTGGCTCAAGTTTGAGAGTGTCGTGGCCGTATTCATTCATTATGTGATTTAATTCCTTTTTTTATTTCTTTTGTATCAGATATATTCTTTTTAATTTATTACCTTGTATTGAGTTTTCTAGATGAAGCTTTGATCTTATGAAAGTGTTATTTCTTCTTTTTATGGAATTTTGACCATGTACTTTGATTTCTATCTTATTATTGATCATAAACTTTTATGCGTACTCTGATTTCTATGTTATGATTTTTTTTATTCAATTTATGAATTCTCGGTTGAAGTTTGAAAATATTCTTTTTAGCCTTAGCACTTAGTACTGAAATGGTCGGAGAGAACCGGTTTGGTACTAAGTGTGGTGGTAACATCCCTAGAATTCACGGGTTTTAATTTAAGAGTTTTTATTTTAATTACTTCCTCTTTTTTTTAAAAAAAAGTAGTGAATTTTGGGGTGTAAGCTTTGACTAGAACATAATACATTACAAGATCTATGGCAAATAATTTGATGAAAACAATTAAACATATATAAGGTTTACAAAGAAAATTTTGAAGCCAAGAAAAATAGATGATTTTATGTAAATTCGCTCAGAAAAAGAAGGTGTATATGGTTTAAAAGTTGAATAAGGATTGTGATGAATCTCAACATGCCATGTTGGTGATTAGACAATCATACATATTCTTTCTCCATTCAAATCTAGACACGTAGATATGTGTTCCCTATATCAAAATTAACACAAAAAAACTCCACTTACTTTATCTCAATTTTATGATCATCTTTTCATTAGATTTCAAAGATATATTCCTCATTAACTAGTTAAGGGTTTTTACAATTCTAAAAACACTAAACACTCTAAAAACTCTAAATAATTTTTTTTTGACAAAACTGTAAAGCTCTAATTTTTCTTTTATGAAAACAATAATACACATACACCCCCACACTTAAATCACACATTTTCCTCAATGTGTAAAAAACTATAAAAACTTGTAATTTAAAGTATGGAGATATAAACTAAATAAATAACTAGAGGATAGAAAACTCCCTTATGACATTGGGTTGCCTCCCAACTAGCACTTGTTATTATTTCTTCAGCCTGACATGATCTCGGTTTTTCTCGTTCAAGGTGGATACATCCACTTGAGAGCTGCTTCACCAAATCCTTTCTTGTGATGATCATCTTTATCTTGCAAGGAAGAGAAGAGAAAATATTAAATTTAATCAATGATTTGATCTAGCAAGAACATAACTTACCTATCATGGGATTTAAGCTTGTGTGTAAAGAGATAATATTTGGTCCCATGTACATGTATCGTGATCTCTCTACCTAAGGAACATATTTTCCCATCTCAAAATCTTTAAAGATGTCCTTCCAACATAACCACTCCTTTTGAGCATCATGCTTCTTATTAAATGTATCCAAGATGATTTGATTACTCTCTTCACTCTTAGATCCATACAACCTGCTAAAAGAGGGAAAATAAGGAGTGTGGTTAGCATAAATAAAATCAAAGTGGTTCAAAGGCTTACCTTGTGTCTCTTGGTCATCTCCAAGCAAAAGTGGGAAATAAATGTTCAAATATGGTCTATGGTAGAAGAAAGTGATAGTCTTGCCATCCATATACTTCTCTTTGTTCACTTGATCCTCATTTTGATGAGATTTTTCTTCTACTTTTACAAGCTCTTCTTCCACTTGATCTTGCTTTTCAATGTTCTCTATGGGAACCTCCTCAACTAGCTCATCCTTACATTCAGATATGGCATCCAAGATTGAAGAGAGTAATCAAATCATCTTGGATACATTTAATAAAAAGCGTAACACTCAAAAGGAGAGGTTATGTTGGAAGGATGTGTTTAATGATTTTGAGATGGGAAAATTTGTTCCTACGATAGAGAGATCACGATATATGGGCATGGGACAAAACATTCTCTCTTTACACATGAGCTTAAATCCCATGATAGGTAAGTTACGTTCTACAAGATAAAGATGATCATCACGAGGAAGGATTTGATGAAGCAGCTCTCAAGTGGACGTATCCACCTTGAACAAGAAAAACCGAGATCATGTCAGGCTGAAGACATAAAAACAAGCACTACTTGGGAGGCAACCCAATGTGATAAGGGAGTTTTTTTTATCCCCTAGTTATTTATTTATTTTGTTTTCTCCATAATTTAAATTACATGTTTCCTTAGTTTTTTACACATTGAGGACAATGTGTGATTTAAGAGTGGGGTGAGTGTATTTTATGTTTTTGCAAAAAAAAAAAATTTTAAAGTGTTTAGAGTTGTTAGAGTGTTTAATATTTTTAGAGTCGTAGGAGCCTTAACTAGTTAATGAGGAGTATATCTTTGAAATCTAACAAAAAGATGATCATAAAATCGACATGTGTTAGTTTAGTATTTTTTTGTGTTAATTTTGATATAGGGAACACATATCTACATGTCTAAATGTGAATGGAGAAAGAATATGTATGATTGTCTGACCACGGACATGGAATGTTGAGATTTATCACATTCCTTAGTGAGCTTTTGAACCATATATACCTTCTTTTTCTTAGCAAATTTACAAAAAATGATTTACTTTTCTTGGCCAAAATTTCTTTGTAAACCTCATATATGTTTAATTGCTTTGATCAAATTATTTTCCATAGATAATTTAATGAGCTATAGAGACTACTAGAACTTACTCTTGTACTAGTCGAAGCTTATAGTTAAAACATGATCTGATTGAGAAAATGATAAAGGCAGCTTAGGAATTTTCTATCACATGACCAAATAGCTTAACCTTATTTGTGTATACATGGTGTACACCCCATAGAAACCTTTTGAGCCATACATGGAACATACATTTGTTTCCATTATCCACATTGAATAACCTTCGGATCTTAACATCTTTACCCTATCTTAAAGCTAGTGGAAGGAAATCAAATCGTTATAGATATAAAGAGTGGTTGTGTATATGTGTATGTGAAAAAAAATATATATGTATTTATGCTAAGAAAGGGGATTGGTTATGTTTGGGGGAGAAAAAAATAATAAAAAAATAGTGAAAAAAGAAAAGAAAAGAAGAAAATAATACAATTAAGGAAGAGAGGGAGTTATGGAGGTGATGTTGAGAAAGCTCTATTTATGTTTTAATTTGGTGTAAATGTGGAGAGATGTATCATTAATGTGGATTTAAGCTTATATTTCATCTAATTATTAGATTCCACTAGCTCTTGACCTTTTTAGCACCACACTCATAAAATACTCCATACCCTTCATAACTTTAAACCTCGTTACTACCAATAAGTAAGTCCTATTTGATTCTTAGGATAAGTAGCCTTTAATCTGATGGAGATCAGTCACAAGAGTTAAGCATATGGTTCGGTCCATTTGGAAAGTATTTGATGTCTTTCATGAGGTCTTATCCACAATAAAATGAGCCTTCTTTGTTTATATATGTGAGTCGTAGGTTATCTTTATCATCTTAGCTCACATACATGAGTGTATTCTCTACACTTGTAGCTATGAATCTAAGAGAGAGAAAAAAATAGAGGGTATCTATAGTGCGGATGAATCTTGATGTGACTAAGGCGTGGTAGATCTTCATCCATAATATTGATATGTTCATACCTATCATGTTTATGTGTGAACTATATGTTGAAATTGATCCTTTAAATCTCTCAATGCTGAATCTTGGTTGATTGCTAATCTTGACATTTGAAAGTAAAAGATATTGAAAAAAAATGTTTAAGGGTGTTAGATTTGATTATTTAGCTTTTTATTATTTGTGTGTGATTTTGTGGGTATATCATCTGCAAAACCCTCAGGAAACCTTACTCGTCGTCAATGCGTGACCTAGGGGTTTAAAGGGCTTGTTGCACATGCTAAGTGCTATCGTGAGACCGAAAGTGCCTAATTAATTTAATTTTATTTGTTCAAAGTAATAACTTGCTTGAGAACAAGAAAGAAGCTAAGTGTAGGGGTGTGACAAGTTCATATTTTGACACATTTTATGCCCTTATAATCTTAGTTTTAGTATTTTAGTTAACTAATATAGGTAAATAATTATGATTTTATGCTCAAGTGGTAATAATTGTATAAATATTATTATTTAAGCTAAAATAATAAAAATTACATAAATTTAGAATATAATATTATTTATTAATTTTTATTGATTTTATTTTGCAGGTTTTATTTTTAAATAAAAAAAAAGAATTGGACATTTGGACCAACAACCCAAAAACCGAAGGCCCAAAGGCCCAAAACAAGAAACAAAGAAACGATGCAACAGCGAGGTAACCAAACGAGGATGCAGCAGGGCTGACATGGCATGGGGCTAAGAGGGACGGCTGTAAGAAAATAAAAAGCAAGAGGACACGACATAGAATTTATAAGAGGAGGTATAGCGAAGGAAACAGAGTAGAGAGCCTTCACAGGCTCAGACAAGAAGAGAGAGCCGCAGAGAGAAGGGAGAGCCTTCATAGGCTTGGGCGAGAAGAGCGAGAGCGGTAAAGCTGCAGGAAAAAAAATAGAAAAAGATGTCGCCATAGAACGATGCAACCGTCAGAGGCTAGGCATGAGGCATAGGACAGTCGGCAAGGCCTGACGCACGAAAAGAAAGAAATCGGTAAGCATGAAAGGTAAGGCACAGGTTAGCCATAATTATCAGCGCCGAGAAAGAAAAAAAAATATTGCACAAAAATCCATTACCGAGAAGGAAGAAAATTAGAGGAAATTTGATACCGGTAGAATTTATTTTAGATAAAATTAATTATGGTTATTTCTTTCTCTATTTTTAATTTATATTTTAGATATATATTTCTGTGTAATTAATTCTTTAATTATGGTTGGCTGATTATTTATTGCTAGGGAATAAATTGAAACCCTGGATTAGGGTTTGAGATATAATTATTTTCTTTGTTTTGTGAGATTGTTTCTTGACTCTATTTTAATTGCTATCGTTTATATTTATAATTATGTCAAGTATAATTTATTTGCTGCATGCCTTGTTCTAGTTGCCTCATAAGTGACAGTATGTAGGATTATTTATTTTCTAGGTGGTCATCTAAATATATTAGAATATATATGTGTAAATTGTAGCTAGGTTAGATAACAATTCACCTAATAGTTTTGTGATTCTAACCGAAGTAGTAAAACTTTTAGATACGTGTGGGTCAAGGAAAGGAAATACACCTAGACATGCTTTGTGTACTAGTTTAGGTACTTAGATTGACAGCCTTCCAATTACGCTTAATGCATTAAATCTAGTTAAATATAGGAGCCTCTTGTTGCTGCTATACTGCTAGTATTTGATAGGGTTAATATTGGCGCTTTGTCGTATTAATTAATTGAGGGAAGTAATATAAGGTGTATGGAACTACTTTTGGTGTACAACTTGGTCGATATTTTTCTCATGATTAAAAGATGACTTAGAAATAAATATTATATTTCGACCTAATCTAGTGGTGGATTTCGATTTCCCTAGCATATTTATTATATCTGCGGTTTCCCATTATTTTTATTATTTTTATTATTAGTTTATTTTATTTTATTTATTCCTTTTATTATTTTATCATTTTTATTTTTATAATCCCCCATTAGTATTTTTCTTATTTATTCATTTTGTGTTATTTAAGGATTTTATTTTTATTTTTAGCTAGTTAAATAGAGGTGAGCCCTCTCTATCCCCTGCCTAGAACGATACCCTTATTTACTAGTGCTACAATTGATAACAAGAGGGTTTAAATTGCATGTCGGCTATGGCCACACCAATTTTTGGCATCCAAAATCCATCAACCAATCTAGATGCAAACAATGCTCAACTTAGTCAAATTCCTAAAATACGAACACAATTACAAAGAATGGAATCTAGATTAGATGAATAATAATTGGTCCAAATTATCTAAGAACAAAGGAAGTTCTATAGAGACCAAATGGGGAGTGCAGTAAAACCAACGAATCTAGAAACATGAAGATACCTAAACTCGTATATAGACCTTAATGAAGGGTCATAAGGCAGTGGAAGCAACCATAATTTCTATGACCATCAACCAAAGCATCATAAAAAAGAAGATAAAGGTATTAAACTTGATCTTCCTAATTTTGATGGTAAACATGATGTCAATTTATTTCTTAAGTGGTTACATGAGATAGATGCTTTATTTGATATCAAAGATTATCATGATGAACAAAAATATAAACTTTCTACTCTTAAGATTACGAAATTTTCTAGGATATGGTGTGATAATTTGAAAAAGACTAGGGAAAGAGAAGGAAAATCAAAAATTAAATCTTGGAATAAACTGAAGAAGCATCTAAGGAATATATTTGTACCTAAAGAGTATGAGAAAGCATAAACTTAAACCTTATAAGTGTGATAATGAGAACATAATGAAGAATAAATAGAGTTTATTTTTACTTGAGAAGGATATGGTAAAAATATATAAAAGAAGAAGGCATTTGCTATGCTATGATTATTAAGGAATCCCTATAAGGGGAGAAAAATAACAATAATCCTCAATTAAATGAGCTTAATAATGAATATCATGACGTTCCAATCCATAAATTATTAGGCCAAGAGAAAAAAATTTGCACCATCTGCCCGTGTACACCTATTTCCTTCTTAGCACGGTCTGCCCATGCAAATGGCGTACAACTATGCGAACCTATTTGCACATAAATACTAAATGCACGTGACCCCTTCTTCCCTTCTCTCACTGTCGCACTTTTCTATCTTCAAATCCTATCCCTCTGCAACCTCTCTCACCTCCTCTTTCCTCCTAGATCTATGTTGTTCCACCACCCTTTGCCACCATTCCACCACCACCACCATCCACCGCACGATTGTCTTCACCTAGCACCACACTTTATCTAATAAAGTGAATATTTTCCATAATATTACCTCTCTTTACCTTTACTTTTGGACTTCATTTAATCTCTTTTAAATATTATGCTATGGTTCTAGTATAATATTTGCACTACTGCTTTCTTGAGCTTTGTGTTGTAGGAATTCCTACAAAAACACCAAATCCGAGAAAGAATTACTTATTTTTATAGCAAAGGGCCTAGCATGGAAAGCTTGGTAGGAGAGTACACTGACCCAACATGTTTATGGAAGTGTATTGAAGCTAAGACAGCTAAATATGTGCCAAGATATCACTAAGAAGCATGGATCATGCAACACTCCTCTTTTATTATTGAAGAAAATGGAATTACACGGCTGTGCGGAATTCTAAGTTGAAAAGTCAAGTCTTAAAATAGTACATGGTTAGGCCATGCCAAACTTTCACAATCGTGCAAGATTAGAAATTCCAAAAAGTCAAGAGTTGAGAAACTGTACAGCTAGGCCATGTAGCAATAGTCTTCCCCATAATTTACATGTGTGACATGGCCGGCGTGATGGGAATTTTTGTGGCACGCCTCAGGGAAATCTTAAGTAGAGAGAGAGGTGGTTTGAAGGCATCATTAGACCCTTCATTATCAAGCTTTAGCTTCATGTAATTTTTTGTTCCTTTAGTTTTGATTTTTCCAGAGATTCAAGTGTGTAATTCATATAAGGTCGACTCAAAATCAACGTTGTTCTCTTTTAGATTATGGTTATTTCAATCCAATTCTTCTTCGTCTTCAAATCTTTTTGTTGTTATTATGATTTTAATTCTATTTATTTTTTTAGTTTTATTTGAAAATATGAGTGAGTAATCGCCTTTCTAGGATTGAACTAGGTACCATTTTAGTGATCAATATGATAGATTTAATTGTTGTAAAGTGAATTTGATGAAATTAAACCTCTCTAGATGTAATCTACAACTGAAAGGTTGAGATTATTATCGGAAATTAGTATATGTATAAAAATTTAAGCAACCACGAAAGTATATGTTTAATTCGTAGGGACTTTAGAATTGGTGATGCTTAATGGCTTTAGTTTAATTTATGAGTCACAAAAGTAGTCCACAAATTAGATTAAATATGTTTTTAGACCTTGAAAGAGGCTAATGAATATAATATGCCAATTGTCATAGTTAGCAAATTAATCTATGACATAAACGTTATTTCATTATTGATTATTAATTTGAAGGCCGAAGTTCGATCCTGAGTTTCACTCTTATTGTTTAGTATTCACAATTTAGAAAGATTTTCGTAAATTATTATTTTTATCCGAAAGCATACCCCCATTTTATATATATTTAGATAGTTAAAATAGTAATGAGGTGTACTCAATTACGAAGTCCCTATGGGATACAACCTTGAAATGCTATAATGAATATGTGGGCTTCTGGAAATAGCACAACAAGTTTTTAGTGTCGTTGCCGTAGACTTCAGCTAATTAATATTCTTCACTTTATTATCTTGGCTAGACTAAATCCTTTAATTTCCCTCTATCCTTTATCTCTTCTAGTTGATTTTTTGTTCTATTCACTTTCAGGAACCTTTTATACAACAATCATTTTGACTTGGGCCCCATCTGAGCTAGACCTTGAGATCAAACGAACATTGACTAGATTATAGAGGTGGATAAGTAAGACAAAAGATACCATGAGTTTAGAGACCGTGGCGGAGACTAATGGAGGAGAGGAGAAAAATCACTCTCTTAAAGAGTTAGCATCTCCAAATGCATATGGGATGCATTCGAACATCCGAAAGAGAAATTTAACTACCAACAATTTTGAGCTCAAACATGAGTTGCTCATTATGGTTCAATAAAATCAATTCAGTGGTAGCCCAATGGAGGACCCTAACTTACACATTTCTATTTTTCTTTACAATTGCAACACCTTGAAGATGAATGGAGGGTCAAATGACGTGATCAAGCTTTGGTTATTTCCGTTCTCATTGCAGGATAGTGAATTTCTTGAGCCTTTCTCAACAAATAATTTTCACCATTTAAAATAGTTCAATTGAGAAACCTTATTACAATCTTCAGTTAAAAGGATAGTGAATTTCTCTATGATGCATAGGAGAGCTATAAAGACATGTTGTAAATGTGCCCACATCATGGGTTAGAAGAATGGTTTCTGGTCCACACGTTCTATAATGGCCTACATTACAACACTAGGTTGACTTTGGATGCAGCAGCAAGAGGCACTCTTATGAACAAAAGCATACTAGAGGCCAAGCAACTAATTGAAGATATAGCTTAAAATCATTCCCAATGGTCAGGTGAGTGCTCTACAACCAAGAAGGGTGGGAGGTATAACATTGATACTCTGGATCACCTTTCCTTATGAGTTGATGCACTATTTTAGAAAATTGATAAATTAATTGTTAACATATTAACAACCTCCCATGCTCTTTGTGAGATTTGTGGCATTATAGGATACTCATCGATTGAATGTCAGTCGCTTACTCCTCCACCCCTCGAAGCAACTTAGCGGACCACGTCAACTATGTCAATAACTTCAACCAAAAGGGATATCCATTTGCCCCTACCTATAAACCAGGATAGCGAAACCATAAAAATTTATCCTACAAGACCCCACCATAAAATTCCATCCCTCAATCAAATTGTAGGCCCCTAGGTTTCCAAAACCTTAGACCACCATTTCCTACTCCTCCAAAGTCAAATCTTGAGATAATGATGGAGAACTTCATAGCCTCTCGAAACAAACAAACCGAGGATTTGAAGAATTTATTTAAAAGCTTAAGCTCTAAGGTTGAATCCCTAGCCACCCATAATAAGATGCTAGAAAATCAAATCATCCAAATGGCTAAGTAATTGAGATCTTCATCTCGACCAACTAGAATACTTCTTGAGCAGTCAAAGACAAATCGTAAAGGGTCCGTTAATTCTATAGCCCTTTGAAGTAGGAAGGAGTTGGAGGGCCCTATTTTAAGAAAATAAATAGAAGAGGAAAGTAAATGATTCAAAGATAATTTGGAAACAAATAGAGAAGCCTTGAATCTTGTGAATAAGACCAACTTAAGGAAAGATAACGAGGTAGAAAATTATGTCCCTCTGCCACCATATAAACCTCCCCTACCTTACCCTCAATGAAGAGAAATAGGTAGATTAGAAAAATAGTTTGGAAGGTTTGTTGAAATTTTAAAGAAATTGTAAATTAATATTCCATTTGTGGAAGCCATATCATAAATGCCTGCTTATGGAAATTTTTTGAAAGAAATTATTTATAATAAAATACGGTTAAAAGATCATGAGACGGTAGCCCTAATGTAGGAATGTAGTGATATTATTCAAAACAAGCTTCCACCTAAGCTCAAAGACCTTGGCTCATTCTCTATTCCTTTTACTATTGGTGACATGTCCATTAACAGTGCACTTTGTGATCTTGGAGCTAGTGTTAGTCTAATGCCTCTCTCAATTTGCAAGAAGTCGCGGATAGGAGATTTGAAGCCTACAACCATCTACCTTCAATCAGCAAATCAATCAGTAAAACACCCAGTAGGTATATTAGAAGATGTACCTATCCAGGTCAAAAAGTTTTACGTTTCGGTTGATTTTGTCATTTTAGAAATAGAGGAAAATGCACAAATCCCCATCACTTTGGGAAGACCTTTCTTGGCTACTACAAGAGCAGTTGTAGATGTGAAGAATGGAAAACTCTCCCTCAACATTAGGGAAGAGAAAGTAGATTTTGATTTACCTTCTTTAGCGAATTCCCATTAATTGATGATACTTGTTGTTGGATTGATACTGTGGACAAGATGATTCAAGAAGATCTTGTTGATTTGATCTCAAATGATCCATTAGAGAAATGTTTAATGAGG
This sequence comes from Tamarix austromongolica, assembly GCA_039764185.1. Classification (NCBI taxonomy): domain Eukaryota; kingdom Viridiplantae; phylum Streptophyta; class Magnoliopsida; order Caryophyllales; family Tamaricaceae; genus Tamarix; species Tamarix austromongolica. The sequence goes on from CM077817.1 coordinate 27,935,569, forward strand.
GATGGAATAATCCATGATGGTGATGAAGAAGTAGTTGCCTATGTTGCCATGCTTGGACAAGATCATGCGTCTGCAAAACAACCAGGTGTAGTAATCCCGATTGAAAGAGAATTGCATGAATCATCATGTATAGAAAAAGTTTCACCTAAGGTCGAGACAAAACCTCTCCCTTATTCTCTCAAGTATGAAGTTCTGGACTCCAATGGTGAATATCCTGTCATTGTAAATGCTAGCCTAAATAAAGAAGAAGTTGAAAAATTACTTAAAGTCCTTGGGCTGCACAAAGATGCCATAGGTTATTCCATTAAATATATAAAGGAAGTACTAAAGCTCTTAGATGAAGAAATAACTTATCCTATATGATATAGTGAGTGGGTAATCCTAGTTCAGGTTGTACCTAAGAAAGGGGGCATGACTATTATAGGAAATGAGAAAAATGAACTAAACCCTAGAAGAACGGTCACTAGGTGTCATATGTGTATTGACTATAGAAAGTTAAATAAAGCTACCCAAAAGGATCATTTCCCCCTTCTTTTTATTGATCAAATGCTATAAAGGCTAGCTAGGAATTCTTATTTCTATTATCTAGATGAATATTCGGGACTATTTCAAATCCCTATCCACCCCAATGATCAAGAAAAAACAAAACTTACATGCCCATCTTGTACTTTTCCTTATAGGAGAATTTCATTTGGTTTGTATAATGCCCCATCCGCTTTTCAACGCTGTATGGTGTCCATATTCTCTAATTTTATTGAAAATATTATGGAAGTGTTTATGGATAACTTCTCTATTTATGGCACCACTTTTGATGATTGCCTTAATAATATTGCTAAGGTCTTAAAAAGATGTAAAGAGATGAACCTTGTTCATAATTTGGAAAAGTGTGATTTTATGGTACTGATGGAAACCTGTTAGGGTTTCACGAAAGGATCGAAAGATTAATCGAGCGCAATGTTCGATTCGCCGGTACAGCCTAAGGAACAATTCCAAAGGAAGACTAAAGATTCAGAGGCACAGTTTATACAACGACAACTGAAATTTGAAAGTGAATGATCAAAATCGATCAAGGTGAGAGCGAGAGCAGAATCAGAGAAGACGAGCGAACGAGAGAATCGCCGAGAGAGAGAGAAAAGAAATCGCGAGAAGGCTCGAGAATTAACCAAGTATTATTCTGTCAATAGTTACCCGTATTACATGTATTCGGCTATATATATATGTATATAACAGACCGTATACATCAACAAATACAATACAGACTACGGATACAAGGCCTGAAGAATGAAGGTTTAATATTTTGGGCCACAATAAGTCGACCAGCCCATATCAACCCAACATAAGAAAATGTCCCAAATACAATTAAGTTTAAGTCTTAATTTCCCATCAACTAAAATAATACTTTAGCTAATCATGGCTATTAAGGATTGATTAATCCACAATCCATCTAGTCCAAAATTAAGGACCGGGTGGCGGATTATACAACCGACCTAATTTCCATTAGCCAATTTCGACTGGCGAATGCATCATATGGGATTACAAGTTATTAACAAAATTTACATAATCTGCACACTTCAAATACATAATCTGCACTTCCAGCAACTGTATCCAAAGTTCCACAGAATCCATATGTTGCATTACACTCCTATTAACTCATCAAATAAGACAAACAATTATAAGTAATTAATTCACAGCAATTTTCAAAATTAATTAAATATAAATTTGTAAGATTCACATCAGGTACAAGAAGGAATTGTTCTAGGTCACTTAATCTCCAATAAGGGGATTGAATATGATAAGGCAAAAATTGACATCATTGATAAAATGCCTCCCTCATCTAATATCAAAGGTGGTTGGAGTTTTCTAAGCTGTGCTAGATTCTATAGACAGTTCATAAAAGATATCACTAAAATTGCTAAGCCTCTAACCCGCCTCCTCATCAAGGATACCCTTTTTGCATTTGATTAATCTTGGTTAAATGATTTTAGTAGGTTAAAGGATGCATTAACCACTGCCCTAGTAATAAGACCCCCCAATTAGAGTCTTCCTTTCTAAGTAATGTGTGATGTCGTTGACTATGTTGTTGGGGTTGTTCTTAGGTAAAGGAAATATGGGAAATTATATGCCATATACTATTCCAATAGGAATTTGGATGATACACAAATGAATTATGCCACAACCAAAAAGGAACTCCTAGCTATGGTGTTTTCCTTGGACAAATTTAGGTCTTATCTTGTTGGATCAAGAGTCATTGTGTTCACTAATCATATAGCTCTTATGTATCTCTTGTCAATGAAAGATGCAAAACTAAGATTTATTAGATGGATCCTCCTCTTGTAAGAGTTTGATTTGGAGATCAAAGACAAGAAGGGTGTTGAAAATGTAGTAGCGGATCACCTTTCTAGGCTGAGGCAAAAGATGTATGAAGAAGAAAAGGATGAATGTTAGATTGATGATTCATTCCCTGATGACAATCTCTTTGCCATTGAAAGCCTCCAAGCCCCATGGTTCATGGATTTTGTTAATTATATTGTTTGTGGGGTGTTACCTGAAGACCTATCTTATTAATAGTGTAAGAAATTCCTTACCGATGTCAAATATTATTTCTTGGATGATCCTTGTCTTTACAAGCATTGTGAAGATAAAGTTTTTTGGTGATGCATTTTGAAAGATGAAATTTTGGATATCATTACCCATTATCATTCACCATCATATAGAGGTCATGCTAGCACCTCCAAAATAGTTGCAAAGGTACTTCTCGTAGGATTTCATTGGCCAACGCTCTTTAAAGATGTGAGGAGTTTTGTGCCCCTGAGTAATATCTTTGAGGTAGAGTTATTCAACATGTGGGGGATTGATTTCATGTGACATTTACCTTCATCTCACAACAACAAATACATACTAGTCATAGTGGATTACATTTCAAAATGGGCAGAGGTGTTAATGTCTCTAATGAATGACGTGAAGGTATTCATTAAGCTATTTTAGAAAGTTATTTTCCCCCATTTTGGAGTTCCAAAGGCTGTGATCAGGGATGGAGGATCCCACTTTTCCAACAAGGCCTTAAGCAAGCTCTTAAGAAAATATGGAGTAGCTCACAAAATGGCCACACCTTATTATCCTCAAATGAGTGGTTAAGTGAAGATCACAAACAGAGAAATAAAAGTGATCCTAGAAAAAACTATATCCAAATCAAGGAAAGACTAGTCCTCCTGAGTAGATGACATTCTTTAGGCCTACCAGACATCTTATAAGACCCCTATTAGCAGAACATCTTTCTGTTTGGTATATGAAAAATCATGTCATCTTCTAGTTGAGGTTGAATACAAGGCATATTGGGCCATAAAGACTATTCATCTAGGTTTGAAGGAAGCAGGCAAGTGGAGAATGGTTCAACTCAACAAGCTCGATGAGTTACGGTTAGATGCTTATGCAAATTCCAAAATATATAAGGAAAGAAAGAAGAGGTGATATGACAAATTTATTCTCCGAAAAGAATATAAGGAGAGAGAGTTGGTACTCCTATTCAACTCCCATCTAAAACTTTTTTCCCGGAAAGCTACGATCAAGGTAGTCGAGTCCATTCCCAGTGTGTAAAGTATATCCTTTTGGGGTAGTTGAAGTTTGGAGTGAATCTATAGGAAGGTTCAAAGTCAATGGGTAATGTTTAAAACATTCTGTTCCCAGGACTTATATTGAGAAGTTGGGCTCCATCGCCATTCTCAAGGTGTCATCAGTTTGAAGACCATAGAGGTCGAGCTAATGACCTAAAAAAGCACTTCATGGGAGGTAACCTATGTTTTACATTTTCCTTTGTTATGTTTATTTTGTTTTTGTGTGTTTCTTTTTTTTCTGCTTTCCTCCTTTTCTTTTGTTTCCTTTATTTCCTTTGCTTTTCTCTCTTTGTTGCAGCATTTTGGCAGGGATGATTCATTATTCAAGCTATCTAATGGGTAATATGAGGTTATAAAGCATTACTTGAAGAAAAAGAGCAAGAAAAATAAAGAATACAAGGTTGCATGGCCTAAGCATGGTCTACCGCACGGTTGTGCATAACCCTATCGCTAGAAAATGAAAAAAAAGTGAAAAGATTTTGCACCGTCCGCCCGTGCACACCCATTTTTCTTCTCAGCATGGTCTCCTTGTGCAAATGGCGCACGACCATGTGAACCTCTCTACACATAAATACCGCATGCTTATGACCCCTATTTTCCTTGTCTCGCCATCGCACTCTTCTAGCTCTCCCAAACTTCTCATCTCCTCTTTCCTCCTAGGTCTACGCTAGAATACCACCTTTATTGTCGTTCCACCATCACCATCCACCATGTGATAATTTACACCCAACTTAAATAGGCAGTGCAGCCTTTGTACACCCTGTTTTCATACCCCCTTTGTCAACCGTGCATGCTCCTACACCCCCACACCCCCGAACACCATCCTTTAAAAAACCATTTTCCCTGCACAACCACCCTTCCCACCACCATTTCCACCATCAAACAACCACTTCATCTACACAACCACCAACTCTCCGAAACTCTACAACCATACCTCTATTTCAATTGCACACCAACCATACCCTGTACAATCTGCATTCCTACACCACCTAATAGTGCACCACCACACACCACTCCTTCCTCTCATTTTTTCTACACCAATTACACACACGGGTGTCTTTCTTCATTCACTTTTTCATTTACTAATTATATTCATTATAATTTTTGTTCTTTTATAATTCTTGCTAAAATTCCATTGTATTTTTTATTTTATAATCTCAATTACGGTGTGTGGTCTGCCCAATCTATTTTTTAACAATTTTTTTTAGCATATATACAACAACAATGACCCCAAAGAAAAGATCGAAATCGAACTAAAAGGAAGGTGAGTCTTATCGCCCATAGTCAGGCCAATCAAAAGGCCGAGGTAAGGCTGCAAATACACAACCCTCAAATCCTTATGGTATTATCTTTTCTAACCTAGATGACAAGAAACTTTATAAGAGGCTAGTGAATTAAAACATTACCCTAACACAATTCATCAATTGGGATTATCTTGAGGCACTAGGGCTTAAAGAGGATATTGTGTATTTTCTCTCTTGTTGTGGTCTATACCATTTCCTTTTACATGTATTTCCAAGAAGTAAGGGACTCACTCTTGAGTTCCTCAGTTTTTTCATTTTTAATCTTGCCGACGAGACCATCATTTTTTGAATATTTAATTAGACATGACAAATGTCTCTGTCTTGGTTTTTATCCTTGCTTCATCTACCCACATTTGGTCAGCAACTTTCCAACGGCCCAAAAATGTGGGATCCTCAAGATTTCTAGCGAGAAATTGCTTTACCAAAGAGGGGTTTTCCTCCTAAGCCGTATAGTGGATATCACATGAAGGCCACACTTATTTACAATCCGGCTTTGTGTTATGTCTAACGACTTTTGGCTAGCTCAATTTTTGGCCGGGCGGAAAGCTAGGGCAATATACGCAAGTTATAGCTCTTCGCTCTGCCTTTTATGCTCTAGGATGAAGCCCTCGATGCCAGGTATTATCTTACTGATCATTTTAGTACGGTGAGCACCAATCTCACCAGTGATATCATCGTAGGTGGTATCATAACACACATTTTGAAATGCCCCAAAAAATTTATTTTAGGAAATATAATTAAATAAGGATTTATTATAAAATTTATTTATTTATTTATTTATTTGGAATAGGAAATATTTAATTAGGGTAAATTAATAATAATTTATAAATACTTTTACAGAGGAAAAAAATTGGGCTTTTTGCTAATTAAAAAGGGAATTAGGAGAAATATTTTAAAAAACCTTAAATTAGCATAAAAAGGAAATTTAATATTATTTTATTTAAATATTTTTATTCTAAATACCCCAAAATATCCTAATTAATTTATTTAATCCCAAACCACTTAGATTTTCCTTTTTCCTTTTTCTTTTCGTTCATTTTCCTTCTTTTCTTCTTTTCTTTTTTCTTTTCTCTCACCAAATTGGGCCTAGACGTGGCCCACATCCTCCTTCCTTTCTTCTTTCCTTCTGCAGCCTAGCGCCGCTCTGTCTTTTCTTCCTTCTTCGAACACTACGTTTTGTTTGCTATTGCCCTAGGATGCCATGTTGTATTAACGGAAACTTAATCCCAGCCAATTGGCCCAATTTCCTTCCCCTTTTTCTTTCTTTCATTTTTTTCCTCAACCGCCAAGCTCACCTTCTTCTTCTTCCTTCTTCCTCCAGCATCACCCACTGGTGTGACCGTAGCCGGCACATAATTTAAACCCTCTTGTTGTCAATTGTAGCACTGGTAAATAGGGTATCGTTCTAGACCGGGGATTGAGAGGGCTCACATTTATCTAACTAGCTTAAACTATAAATAACAATAAAAATACTAAATAACACAGAATAAATAAATAAGAAAAATACTAATGGGGGTTATCAAAATAATAATAAAAAGGATAAAATAAAACAAACTAATAATAATAAAAATAATAGGAAACCGTAGATATGAGAAATATGTTAGGGAAATAAAAATCCACCACTAGATTAGGTCGTAATATAATATTTACTTCTAAGTCATCCTTTAATCATGAGAAAGAGATCGACCAAGTTGCACACCTAAAGCAGGTCCATACACCTTATATTACTTCCCTTAATTAATTAATACGACAAAGCACCAATATTAACCCTATTAAATACTAGCAGTATAGCAGCAAAAAGCGGCTCCTATATTTAACTAGATTTAATGCATTAAGTGTAAGTTGAAGGCTGTCAATCTAAGTACCCATACTAGTACAAAAAGCATGTCTAGCTGTATTTCCTTTCCTTGACCCACACGTATCGAAACGTTTTACCACTTCGGTTAGAATCACAAAATGATTAGGTGAATTGTTATCTAACCTAGCTGCAATTTATACATATAAATTCTAGTATATTTAGATGGCCACCTAGTAAGCAAATAATCCTACATACTGTCACATATGAGGTACTAGAACAAGGCATGCACCAAATAAACTATACTTGACAGAATTATACATATAAACGATAGCAATTAACATAGAGTCAAGAAACAATCTCATGAAACAAAGAAAATAAAATTATAATTCAAATCATAATCTAGGGTTTCAATTCATTCCCTAACAATAAATAATCAGCCAGCCATAATTAAAGAATTAATTACATAGAAATATATATCTAAAATATAAATTAAAAATAAGAGAAAGAAATAACCGGAATTAATTTTGGATAAAAGTTCAAGAATTTATTCAGATAAAAATTAATTTTATCTGAAATAAATTCTACCGGTATCAAATTTCCTCTTATTTTCTTCTCTCTCGGCCTTTATTTCCGTGCGGTAATTCTTTTCTCTTTTTCCTTTTCCCGGCGCTGACGGCTTCGACTTGTGTGTTTCGTTCGGTGCGGTAATTCTTCGAAGTCTGTGCGTCGTCCTGCTACCTCCTGCGTGCGTGTCTCGTCCTTTGCGTTTCTTTCCACAAAGCCTCAGAAGGCTCTGCCTTCTCCCGTCCCTCGACCGCACTCGTTTCTCTTCCGAGCCTATAAAGGCTCTCCGCTGTTAGCCCGAGCCGTGAAGGCTCTCCTCGGCTCTCCCGCTCTGCGGCCCTACCGCCTGCCCTACGTCTCTTTTTATAACTTCCTCTGTCTCCACGTCAGCCCTTGCGGCTGACATCTTCTTTCTCCTGTGCTCCGTTTGGCGTCGTTTTGTTTCCAGGCCTTTGGGCCTTCGGCCTTCAACCGTTGGTCCAAAGGTCTTATTTCTTTTTTTTTAAATTTTCTTTTATTTAAATACAAAACCTGCAAAATAAAATTTAATAAATATTAATAAATAATATTTTATTCTAAAGTTACTTAATTTATATCATTTTAGCTCAAATAATTAAATTTATACAATTTTTACCACTTAAGCATAAAACAATAATTATTCCCCTATATTATTTAAATAAACTACCAAAAACTAAGATTATAAGGGTATAAAATGTGTCAAAATATGAACTCATCACCCACCTGTAACTTCAAGGGCCAAAAATAGTGCCGCCGGCCACACGTGTCGTGACCGACCTTTCTCCCTATCTTTCTCTTCCCCTTGACGCCCACTCCAGCATGAACTGCCCCACTTCCCTCTTCTCCCGCACGATCTCCCCATTTTCTCTTGCGAAGGTCGGGCACAATTTGAAATCATGCTAACCGATCAATGCCATGATTACCCCATTATTTAACCGACATTAGCCTCCTGCCAACCTCTAGAACACGACCATACCCTCTAACACTATAAATACCCCTTGTGTAGTATGATTTCAAGGTTGTTTTTCCCCAAAACCCTAAGTGCAAACTTGTGTGGCACCGTGACTTTAGACGCACCACTCTCCACCGTTAGCCCACCTTGTCATTGCCTCTTCCTCCCAAACTCTTCCCTACAGCGCACTCTAACTAACTAAACCATCCACCCCCTTTAATTCTTCTCGTAAGAGCCACCATAGCTGTGCGAATTCACCTGTCCATCTAGAAAAATATTTTACCCCATAACCTTTAAACCACTGTCCACCACTACATCCGCCACTTCTACTGACTTCTCCACCACCCAAAAACTTCTACTAATTCTCCTCCACCGAACCATAACCTTCTTTTCCTTTTTCTCCTTCTCCTCCCCTCTTTTTCTTCATTTTCTTCCCTTTTAGACTTATTTTTCGGCCACCGCCGTGCACCATCGCCGGTGCCACCCATCCCTACAAACTCAAGGTGAAACCTTAGACCTTCTCAGCCCTTCTTTTCTATTTATTGTAATTTATTCTATTTCTATTCCAATTTTTAGTATTTATTCGAATATAATTATTACTATTATTATTATTACCATTATTATTTTTATTTTTATTGGATATAATATTATTGATAAAGTTTTTTGGCAGGGTGGAGATTATTCTTGAGTTAGATAAATTATTAGTTTTGAATTTTAGGAATTTAATGGAATTATTATAAGTTTACTATTATTATTAATAATATTATTATTAGTATAATTATTTTATTAATATTAGAATTATTTAATTGGGGCCGAGACCTTAAATTTTAATTAGGTCTTACACCCTTACATTTTTATTACTATTATTCATATTTTTACAATTATTACTATTAATATTATTATTAAATTTATTAACTTTTATGTTATAAGTATATATATATTATCAATATTATTATTACTATTATTAAATAGTATTTTTATTATTTTGGGTAGGTTCAAAAGCCACCTTGTAATTTTAAGATTTATATTATTATTATTATTATTATTATTATTATCTTTACTAACATCATTTTGGTGAAGGGTAGAAACCCTTATATTACCATTCATTTTAAATTACAATAGTATTTTATTAGTATTTTTAGTAGTATTTTGTATAGTTAATTATATTATAATATTATTTTAATTAAAAACCAAGTCTCAGGATAAGTTAGTGAATAATAGAATTTTTAGGAGGAAACCTAATTCTAGTATTTTTTCCATAATAGGTGAGCCCAGTCAAAGCCCTCAAGTGGAATAGGAGGGTTCTCCAAGACCAGTGACATTTTAGGTAAGGGGTGCTAAGGCCATACGTGTAATATGTGATTTTATGCTATGCATGCCATGTGATATGAATTATAGTGTATTTCATGTGAATATTGTATAATTGTTATGAATTCAACATGATTATGGAGTGAAAGTATATTGGTGTGAATAAATTGTGGCATGAGAACTATGTGTATAATGGTGTTATTATTATTTTATGATATGGCCTTAAGACATGCATGTTAGGGTTGTAAAATAATGATGGGGAGTGTAACAAAGTGGTGTTAGGTTTTTGCATGAAATTGCATGGTGTTAGGGTTTGCATACAATTGCATGGTGTTAGGGTTTTGTATAGTGGTATTAATATTGCATGGTGTTAGCGTTTTGAATGGTGGTATTAATGTTGCATGGTGTTAGGGTTTTGCATGGTGGTATTAATATGGCATGGTATTAGGGTTGCATGGGAGTTAGGATTTTGCATGGAAGTGTGGTGTACGTGGAGTTAGGGTTTGCATGAGAGTTAATGATTGCATGGGAGTTAGGGTTTGCATAGGAGTCAGGGTTTGCATGGAGTTAGGGTTTGCGTGGAGTTAGGGTTTGCATGGAAGCAAGGTTTATGTGGAGCTAGGGTTTGCATGGAATTAGGGTTGCATGGGTGTTAAGGTGTGCCATGGTTAACTCGCGTGGCGTTGGTTAACTAGGGTTAGAGGATGAGAAATATAGAAGGTAGCCATGCATGTCTAGGTCAAAGCTTGTGAATAAAATACTTAAGATATTAATTATTTAAAGTGGAAAATCATTCAGACGAGACCAACCGATCCACTGGTTCAGAATAGTGGTTAGGGTTTTTACCCTATGTGCGACCCATCCACCGATTATAATAGTGGTTAGGGCAGGATGCTCTATGCGTAAACCGATCCACTGGTTATAATAGTGGGGGTTCCCGAGCTCAACAAATAGAAACTATAGTTTTAGTAAAATGCCTAAAAGATACTAATTACTTATAGTGGAACACCATGTGAGTTGGGGCCAATCGATAGTGGTTAGGACGCGTAGTCCTATGTGTCTCTGATCCACTAGCTATAATAGTGATTAGGGTATGATACCCTATGTGCCTCCGGTCCACCAGCTATAATAGTGGAGGCTTCCGTACTCGCTGGAATTTGATAAAAGCATGGTGTGAAATGATTCATGATCAGAGATAAATTAAATAATGAATCCGTCTTATAAATGGGCCTTAATGTATGTTCCTGAATGATTGATCGATATTATGATATCATGATGGTCTTTATGTTCTTTTATTCTTATGCATGATATGATGTGTTTATGTGTCAGCCTTAGTGCTCGGTTACCTTACTCAATACGTAGCATATTGATCACTCGTTTCATGGGTGCTGCTCATTCCCACGTGCAGAAGGCCCGTCTGACCTTTTGCAAGCAAGAGACGCTTATTTCAATTCTATTGATGTCTATGGGACATCAGGTGGGGCCGAGTGATGTTTGGGCTGGATCGCGTCCTAGAGTGGCGTGGCTATTTTCCTTTTTAGACTATTACTCATGTAACATTATATTATGTTTGAGTTGCATAAACAATTTTATTAATGTTGTTTATTTATTATCTGAAAAACAATAGTTAGTACTTCGATTTATATAAAGACTTACTCGTACTCTGATTTTTGTTTTTATAAATTTAGATTATTAATGATATTATTGGTAATGTTTTCTTAGCCTTAGCACTTGGTACCAGAATGGTAGGAATGAACCGGTCTAGTACTAAGTGTGGCGTTAACATCCCCACAATTTATGGTATTAAATTATAAGTATTATTTAAAAAAAGAAAAAAATGTGTAAATTTTAAGGGTGTTACACATTTCAACTAGGCTTAGTCATTGTTAGGATGGCATCCCTAATTATTTTCCATCGACCTACCTCAAGCTAATGACTCGCACAAATATGAATTTAATTATGCAAGATTGGCATCATTACAGATTATATTATAACCAAGAGGTGTCGTACCCGTTGCCCAGCCAAACTTTCACCACTCTCATCGGGATCGGCCGCACTAACTAGTTACCTTCTCCTGAAAAGCCACACCCAAGTCAGGCAATGCTACCTCCCTCGGATGATCACCCAGACATACTGAAAGAACAGCATCATTTACCACTGCTTACTCTCCCAAGTCACCATCCTTTAGCTCTAGCCCTTCTTTCTCTGGCAATTCTTAGGATTCCCACTTCCAACATACCGATGGTTGATTTGATATGTTGGATGCTCAAGTTACTAGTCTTAGGGAGGTTGTTTCTCCCATAGACCAAATGAACTCCATGATACATCAAATGTGTCAATGGAATTTAGAGCACAGCTATCCTCCTCCACCACCGTCTCAATGATTGACTTTTCCCTCCCCTAGTTCCTCACTTCCACATTGTGGACAATGTGGCATTTCAGCATAGGGGAGTTGTTTCGTTTCTACCTTAACTATTGCTTGTTTTGTTGCTTCTTGTTTTCTTATTCTTCCTTTTCTTTAATTTTCTATTTTTATGTTGCTTGTGATTTTGTTTTGTGAAATGAAAGCCTATGATGAAGAAATGATAAAATCTTTTACATAACATGATCATACACCAGCAAAACCCACAAATTGTGAGCTATTACAACTGATATATTTGAAAGTTACTTATATTTTGGACCCCCCCCCCAAAGTGATATACCCTCAAACAACCTATTATTATAACACTTTAATAGTTTATCTTCAAAGAATTACCTGTCTAGATAAAGACTTAGGAAATAAGGCTCATAGCAAACAACTAGTGAGACTTTGAGCTTTAGAGACAACCCGCCTTGTATGCAGTCTTAATTTTTCTAAATGTGTGTTCTCTCCTCTAATATGAGAAACTAAAACTTACTTATGCTCTCTTCAAAACTACGTAAGACTTATGCATTCATTAGTGTGATAAAGGCATGTGTTTTCTTTGATAGCTACATTAGCCATATACCACAAAATAGCATTAGTTTTCCTTTTGTTCAACCCTTTCGAACCTAAGCCTTTTCCTTTGTTTACCAACCTATTAACTATATTCCTATGTAACTACCCTACCTTGATCCAAAAACTAGGGAGCGGTAGCTAATGGATTCAATTGTGGTAGATAAGGTAAAAAAGACATGTATGGGAGTTTTTGTAAAAATTTAAAAAAAAAAGAAAGAAAAAGAAAAAGTGGGAACAAAAATGGGAGCCTTGGTGTGTAATTTAGAGTGATGAGAGAGTTTCCAATTCCTACATGGATATGTAGGTATTGCTCTTTTGGTTTTTAGACTCATAGCTACAGTCCTAGATATATCCTACCACTCACCCTAGCCCTGTTACAACTTTTTTAAGACTTCTTGATTTTGTAATATGTAATGTCTTTAAACGGTGAAAAAGAAGAGTTTATGAAAGCATATGGTCGGTCATCATTAGATAAGAGAGTATTGAATGACATTATTATCCCTACAAACACACATGAGAGCATAGTGTTCACACTTCACTAAAGAGAGTAAGCCTACAGACTTGTTTAACCTCCATCTTATTAGGATGGTATTTACACAACCCTAAGTCACTTTAGAGAGTCATGATAATTCTAATTTTTACATCCACGATAAAGGGTGGTCACGCTTTATTTTCTATACTACTATTACTGCTCACAGTGTCATTCAAACTAGATATTCTATGCCCTTTTATGTTGTTGGGCATATCATCTGAGGCTTTGTTATCATTCCACTCATTCAATTGTTCTATGTTTTTGTGTTTTCTTGGGGATAAGCAAAGGATAATCATGGGAGAGTTGATAAAGAGAATATTTCCCATAATTTTACCTCTCTTTAGCTTCACTTTGGGACTTCATTTAATCTCTTTTACATATATTTCTATAGTTCTGGTATATTATTTGTATACTTTCTTGAGCTTTATGTTGTAGGAATTTCCACAAAAACAACAAATATGAGAAAGAATGACTTATTTTTGGAGCAAAGGACCTAGCATGGAAAGCTTGGGAGGAGAGTACATCGACCCAACATGTTTATAGAAGTGTATTGAAGCTAAGAGAGCCAAAGATGTTCCAAGATATCCCTAAGAAGCATGGAAAGGGAACTACACTGTTAATTACACACCCAACTACACATTCGTATAGCACTCCCCTATTATTATGGAAGAAAATGGAATCGCACTGGTAGATAGTGCAGGAGTTGTACGGCCGTGTGGAATTTTAAGCTGAAAAGTCAAGGCTAAAAATATTGCACGGTCAAGCCGTGCAAGATCAAAAATTATAAAATGCCGAGACCTAAAAAGTTGCATGGCCAGGCCATGGAAAGGCCGCACAGCCATATAGTAACGGTCTTCCCTATAATTTACGTGTACGACATGGCCAGCATGATGGAGATTTTTGTGGCATGCCTCGAGGACTTCTTAAGGAGGGAGAGAGAGAGAGAGGAGGTTTTAAGGCATCAGTAGACCCCTCATTATCGAGTTTTAGCTTCATGTAATTTGTTGTTCCTTTAGTTTTGATTTTTTTGGAGATTCAAGTGTGTAATTAGTATACAATCGACTCGAAATTAACATTATTCTATTCCAGATTACGGTTAATTCAATCCAATTCTTCTTCTTTGTATCTTTGTATTGTTATTATGATTATCATGCTATTTATTTTGTTAATTTTATTTGAAAATATGAGTGAGTAATATCCTTTCTAGGATTGAACTAGGTACCGTTTTAGTGATCAATATGATGAATTAAAGTATTATATCATATGTTTGATATGTTTATACTGTTTCATGTGCTAGCTTTAACTATTATAAAGTAGATTTTATAAAATCTGACCACTTTAGATATAATGTACAACTGAAAGGCTGAGATTATTATCGAAAATTAGCATATGTATGGTCATTTAAGCAATCACAAAAGTAGATGCTTAATTCTTAGGGACTTTAGAATTGGTGACGCTTAATGGGTTTATTTTAATTTGTGAGTCACAAAAGTAGTCCGCAAATTACATTAAATACATTCTTAAACCTTGATAGAGGCTAATAAATATAATATGACCAATTTTCCACAGTTAGTGAATTAATCTACGACATAAACATTGTTTCATTATTGATTATTAATTCGGTGGCTGAAGTTTGATCCTAAGTTTCACTCTTATTTTATAGTTTTACAATTTAGAAAGCTTTTCATAAATTATTCTTTTTATCTAAAAGCATACCCCCATTTTATATAGATTTAGATAATTAAAGTAGTAAAGAGGTGTACTCAATTACGAAGTCCATGTAGGATACAACCTTGAAATGCTATAACAAATCCGTGCACTTGCATAAATAGCACAACAGTTTCCTACTAACCTACAACATGCATTATAAACCTAAAATAGGAATAGAATGTGTTATAAACTTAATACTTGGTGTTTCTTTACGTAATCAACATACATATCAATGTAATATAGAAGAGGCTAAGGAATTAGTGAGACAAATGAAATTAATTGGCAACTTGTGACCTAATTCAAGCCTCTTCTCTTCTTCTTCTTCTTCTTCTTCTTCTTCTTCTTCTTCTTCTTCTTCTTCAAGTAAGATTTTTTTGAAAATTTGCAAATTATTATTTAGAGAAACTAATTGATTTCTCTATTGAATCGATTTGATCATGTACTAGATCAATATCGATATACCAAAGTATACAAAATCATCCAATGCAAATCGACATATATACTTCTTATTAGAATCATTTCACAAATTATGTACCAAAATAAAGGTCATGCATTATGGATGATTATTTATTCATGATCTTCAACATCAAATTTTGTATCAAATCTAGGTTTTCAGAGAAAACATGAGTCCATGTTGTGTGCCTGCATTACGTGCTCCTAAAAAAGTGGTATATGGTACATGTATATTAACTCTAGAGTTGTGAAAATTATAACTATCAAATATAGATTTCCTATACTAAGATTAGATGACATGTTAGATGATTTATGTGGAGTGCAAGTATTCTCTAAAATTGATCTAAGGAGTGGATATCATCAAATGAGAATAAAATAAAGGGATGAGTGGAAAACTACATTCAAAACAAGGTATGGTCATTATGAACAAACTATAATGCCTTTTAGTTTATGTAATGCACCTATTTCATTTATGAGACTAATGAATGAAGTTCTTCACCCTTTTCTTGGAATTTTCATTGTGGTATACTTAGATGATACACTTATGTACATTAAAAATGAGCATGATCATGTTTTTCATTTAGGGAGGTTATTTAATAAAATTAAGGGAAACTAAACTCTATGAAAAGATGGAGATATATTGTGATTAGAGAAGCTATAAAAGTGGATCCCACAAAGATTAAAGCCATTTATGATTAGTCAATACCTAAAGATATTTAGGAGGTGAGGAGTTTTCAAAGTTTGGAAAGTTTTTGTAAAAGATTCATCAAGGATATGTTAACCATTACCGCACCAATAACATAATTCATGAAGAAAGACAAATTCAAATGGAGTGAGGATCCAAATAAAGCCTTCAAGACTTTGATGGACAAGCTATATAATGCACCATTATTATCTTTACCTAACTTTGATAAATTGTTATAAGTTAGATGTAATGCTAGTGGGGTAGAGATAGTAGGCATACTAACACAAGAAAAATGGGCCATTACATTATTTAGTGAGAAATTAAATGGGGCCAAATTATATTATTCAACATATGACAAAGAATTCTATGCCATCATAAGAAGTTTAGAAACTTAGAGTCGTTATTTGAGACCTAAGCCATTTCTTTTGCATTTGGACTATGAAAGTTTAAAATATTTTCATGGAAAAAAGAATATTAGTCCTAGATATGCCAAATGGGTTAGTTTCTTACAATCATCCATGTTTTCTATCATATATTTTGATGGTAAGGAAATTGTCGTAGCAGATGCTTTATCTAAAAAATATAAGATATTTGTTATGTTGGATGCTAAATTATTAGATTTTGAAATGTTGAATGAATTATATGCAAAATATGAATATTTTATTGATATCTATAATTCGTGTAAAAAGATTGAATTATGTGCTACAAGATGACTTTCTTTTTCAAACTTAATAAGTTGTGTATACCTTATTCTAGTGCATGTGATTTACTTGTTAAGGAAATTCATAAAGGGGGTATAGCTTGTTATTTTGGTGTTCATAAAACTATGGAAATATTACAAGAAATTTTCTATAGGCCACGGATGATAACATTATTACAAGCTATTATTAGAAGATGTTTGATTTGTCAAAAGAGTAAAAGTTTCTTCTATAAAGGTTTGTATACTCCTCTACCAATTCCTAGCTAACCTTAGGAGAGTGTTAGTACAGATTTTATCTTAGGTTTACCAAGAAAACAAAGGGGAAAGGATTCTATTATAATGGTAGTAGATAGTTTTTCTAAATAGGAACATTTCATACCTTGTAATAAAAAATTAATGTAACTCATGTAGTATATTTATATTTCAAAGAGATAGTAAGGTTATATTGAGTTGCCAAAAGTATAGTGTCAGATAAAAATGTGAAATTTTTGAGCTACTTTTGGAAGACAATTTAGCATGTATTAAGTACTAATTTGTCATTTATTACTTCTCATCATCCACAAATGGATGGTCATACCAAAGTGACTAATAGAACTTTAAGAACTTTATTACAAGGATTGGGATATAAAACTAGCACAAGCTGAATTTGCTTATAATAGGATCCCTTCTAGTTAAACTTATTCAAGTTTCTTTGAAGTTGTCTATGTGGTTAATCCTTACCTATTTATATGTTTTCATTAAAAAATGAGATATTAAGAATTATAACACCAAAGAAAGAATTAAATTCTTTGAAACAAAACTTTATGAAAAAAATTAAAAAGAACATTGAGAAATCTAATGCCAAATATCAAACTCAAGGAAAAAAAATTGAAAGAAACTAATTTTTTCACCTAGAGATTTTGTTTTTTACGCTTAATAAAAGAAATATTTCTAAAAATAAGACAAAAAACTTATGCCAAGAGTTGATGGACCATTTAAAATCTTAAGAAAGTTTGAAAATAATGTATATGAATTGGAATTACCTGAACACTATAGAGGAGTTTCAAGAAATTTCAATATTGGTAATTTGTCTCATTACTATAGTGATGCTAATCTAAGGAAAAATTATTATTTATAAGGGGAAATAATGCAGGAGCATCTCAGACTTACTCTTCTAATATTGAAGAACAAGAATTAGCATACTTAGAGGTGGTACTGGTTTTTCTTGAAGATCCTAATACTTCTAAACTATTGTTAAGTAATTATTGCAGGTATTATATATATTTGAAAGAAGATAAATCCATTAATGATATCTAGTGTACAATGCATCACAAGGATTACAAAGTTTCATGGAAGATAAGGCTACAAGACATAAAGCTTGATTTTATATGATTATTCAATGTATTACATAATTAGAGTTTTGTGTACCTCTATTATTTTATTTTATAATTTGTAATGTTTATAATTTATTATTTTTATCATCATATATGTAATATAGGTGTGAATATAGTTTATCTTTGTTAATTAGATTGATTACATGGGCTTGGTTAAGATGGGGTAAGCTTAGGCCTACATGTGTATATAGGGTGTTGTATATTTTAAATGGGAGAATAAGTCAAGAAAAGAATTGACAAAATAAGAGCTAATTGGAGCATGTTCTTCTCTGTTTCTTCAAGTGAGAGTTTCTTAAGAAGTTACTAATTATTCTTTAGAGAAAATAACTTATTTCTCTATGGAATTTATTTGATATTTGATTAGATCATTATCAACCTACCAAATTACACGAAATCAACCAATACAAGTTAATAGATATACTTCTTTTTTGAATCATTTTGTATCTTATGTCACTAAAATAAAGGTCCTGCATTATAGAATATTATTCATCCATAATCTTCCACATCATAAAATGTGTATTAATGATTTTTGATCCCGTAAAATGAGTAAATAAACATAAATATATAGAGAGAGGTGGAATAGGGGAGGAGGGAGAATTGGAAGGATATAATACAGTTAAGGTTAGTGAGTTGATCATGTATTACATACTTCGCCATCCTAGTATGGAACCGAGAGGGATAATATCAAGAGAACCTCATGGACTGACCTTAGTTTCTTGGGTTGGTACCTATGAGATCCAATAGAACTAGTTTGGGAAAGACCCATATCAAGTTTGATATCTCACATCAATGATCAATGGAACATTATCTTAAAGGAATCAACATTCTAATCTTATGATCACCAATATCCCTTAATTAGGTGATGCTAGACTAGGGACGGTTCCTAAATGATAATATTTCTTTCATTTAGTAGAGTTCCACAACCTAGTCACATACTCAATTATCTACATAAAGAATATTAGTTAAAGGGATAAAAACATTTGAATAAATAAATTTAGATGATCTTTCACTAATAAGGTTAATCATAAAATATGTGAATAGAAATCATTAACTAGGATTGGTTCTGGAAAATATTTCCAACAAGAAAGACATATAGATTATACTTGCATATATTCTCATCGCGGTAACTAATCTTGAACATGGAAGAAGATAGTATCATGCTAAACAATAAACATGGAGTTCACAAAATATAATGCTTACACAAAAATCATGAGGCATTGATATCAAAATATGACTATGCACATGGCAAACCAGTGGTATGAGTTGCTATATAAACTCTACAATGAAATTCACTTAACCATCAATGAGATTCAAATCACAAATATTTAAAATCCATTAACTTAACACCTTATGTTTCTTTTCTCTTTTTGAGTAATGGGCTAGATTATCCCCCATTGTTTGTCAATACCCACTGAAGTCATACCAATAACATGAGGACATATATTCCAACTAATGCTACAAGAACCACTAATGAACATAAATTCTATCCATAGCCAAATAAGAAACCTAGTTAAATAGTCCCTTTAGTATTGATAGTCCCTACTATATTTGTAAATACCCTAAAATTTTAATATTTTAATTTTAATTATCAATAAATTAATATAACTAAAATCTTAAACTTGTATATTAATTAATGAGTCCAAAATAATTTATAGGTAGTATATATTAAATTTATATATTTATTTTATTATTTGAACTAAGCTAAATTTTACCCCAAAATCTAACCTAAATCCCACAATTTTATTTTTTCTCTTTTTCCTTATTTTTCTCCTTTTTCTTTTCTTCCTTATTTATTCTTTTTTATGTCCTTCTTCTTCTAGGATATGCCACTCCCCAACTTTTTCTTCTTTTTCTCCTTTCTCTTTTGGGGTGGTCAAACCCTCCTCCCTCTTTCCTTTCTTCTCCCTTGCTCTAGGTTGCCAAACCCATTCCCCATTTCTTTTTTTTTCCTTTTTTCACCTTCCTTTCTTTTCTTCTCTCCCTTTTTCTCCCCCCTCCTTCCTTTTTTTTCCTCTATACCTATGCCTTGCATGTCACCTGTCCACCCCACCTTTCTCTTCTCTACCATGTAGGGTCATGCATGCTGGTATGCACCCTTGCATCGTTGTAGCCCATTTTCTCCCCTACACCTTCTCCCCTTCACCTACGACCCCTAACCTACCCTAAAACTCTTAACCATCCCCTCTTCTCCCTACAACCATGCACGTTAAGCCCTTTTTCATCTTTCCCACTCCCTCAACTCCCTTGTCCGCCTATAAATACCCCCTTGGACCTCCATCTCTTCCTTTCCTCTCTACTAGCCACCCTCCCCTTTTTTTATAGCCCACCCTTCTGGCCCACTCCACTGATGTGCCACCTCTATCAATTCCCATCCACCCTTTCTTCCCTTCCTATGCCCCCATCTATGCCTATAGAGCCCCATTTCCCCTCCTTCTTCCTTTCTCCTCTTCTCTTAACCTTATAGCCATTGTAGGTCATGCCTTCCTACACCATCACTACTTGCTAGTCTTCCCCTCCTTGCCACCACCACTCCTCAGTCACCCTACACAAGTGCTTCAATCTATGCAACAACCTCCAGCATCCCCTTCCTCTCCTTTCCCTCCTACATGCCACCATACACCACCTCTGGGTGCCAACTCCACACTAATAACCATTTCACACCAATTTATCCTAGTTCCATCACCCCCTTGACCCCACACTACTAACCCTCACCTTTCTCCATCAAAAATCATTTGTCGCCACACCATCATGCCATTTTTCTTTCCCATTTATGTCACCTCCACTTCATTTTCTATAATTGAGTTTTCTTTAGCCTAGGTTCCTCTTTAATCTTAAAAAAATCTAAATTGTATATATTCCTATTTTTTAGGTATTATCCCGGTGATAGTAGAAGAGGAGGTGTAAGTCATATATACTTAGAGATTGGAGCTACTCTAGTATGGATATAGTCATAGCAAAGACTTTATTTTTGTTAAAATATGAACTTGTTATGTGATAAGTGAAGACGTGCATAAAATAATAGATGACTCTAGGGTTGTATGTGCAGCTTGGTTTGACAATAGATAAAGGTAAGAAGATGTATGGATATGAATGTATTAGTTTTAAGGGTTGGTGTGTATCTCTATTATATGATATTGCATGTTTGAAAAGTTTGGGGACTCCTTAGTTTGAAAGATTCACAACTTTGGTGGGGTTTTAAGACCTAGGGCATTTTGGTCAATATTGGAAAAAGTAACATGTAGGGTAATTTAGGGTGTAAATTGGCCTAAAATAAGTTAGATTTGTTATACAAAATAACTATTGCAAAAATAAAGAGGTTTAGGTTAATCACACTATAGGGAGGAATAGCCATGCATGAGGTGAGTAAAACCAAAGAGGATCTATGATCATAGGTGAGTAGAGTGGGGGTTTGTTACTAAGAAGTGTATATGGGGTTAATCATGACATCAGTGTGTAGCCTTATACATTTGGAAATTCCTTGGAGCACTAAGGGATGGGAGGGTATCAAAAGGTGAGACTAATGTCGTGGGAGGCTAAGGCAGGAAACCCTAGGGGAATATTATTATCACACGTATGAAATGGGGTAGTAAGGTTGTAAACTTAGAATATGATGTTAACCATGCCATCTAAGGGCTTTATACCAAACTTAATAGCCATGTGGGATAAGTGGAAGCAATTATAACCACAATGAGGAATTAAGATTTCTAGAAGGGTGTAATTGGGAAGGTTATTATCATATGTGAAAAATGGGGAGTTAGGATATGAAAATTGGGTTATGGCTAACCATATTAATATATTAATGACTATGGAAAATTAGGAATAAACAAGTAGTAGAGAAGAGGATAGGCCAAGTAGGAAAAATTAGGGTTTTAAGGAGTAACCTTAGAGGCCAATCACTATCATATGGAAGAAATGGGGATAATAGGCTATAAATCTTGATAAGGGATTTCCAATGACATATTTGGGTTTAATAGGTAAATTAGGAACTCAAAGGAACACTGGGGAGTAAGAATGTACTTGGGATTATGAAATTAGGGTTTCTAAGAGAACAAGGTTGTTCCAAGATGGTCACAAAGCAGGAGCTATGCATGAGTTGTGCATGTTTGTGTGTTGAATCCAGAATACATAAAACATGAATGATACACTAATCACTTAAAGTAAAAGATCACTAGATTTAGGCCTAGTTGATAGGAGCATATTACCTTGGAAGTTGTACGCTACTGTTCCATTGGTAAGAATAAAGGGGTATCATAATCAAGTAAATTAAACCTTTAGATGATTATAACCTTTGGAAAAGATAATAATTATATGAATTGGAACAACATGTGGTTCAAAACCAATTGTACCTTAATTACCTATCCACTAGTGAGAATAGTTGTTAGGAGTGACCTACCTTAGGTTGTACTTTAATTACTAATCCACTGGTGAGAAAGTGGCCAAGAGCTTCTTGCTCTAGAATTTGTACTTATTTACCATTCCACCAGTGAGAATAGTAGGTCACTAAACCTACATGGAATAAATCATGATTTGGATATTTATTACACTAATACCTTAAGTTTTGATAATAATGAATGAACCAATATGATCTACTTATGCACTTGACATCCTTTAATGCGGTGTCATTAATATTTCTAACCTACTTGATTGTATTGTTACCTTACTCAATATGCAACACACTGATCACCTTTATTATGGGCACTACTCATTCCTATAAGAAGATGCCCCTTCTACACCTGTGGAGGTGAATAAGGATTCTCTAGATAAATTTGCTACATATGATGTTATGATCAGGGCAAAATGGTGTTATGGTGTCCAAGGATGGGGACCTGAGAGAGTGAAATTTGGTTGTTGTATTTACCGATTTTTTTCTCATTCATTTTTTATTTGAAGGTTATTTATGTATTTAACTACACATTTCGAGAACATACATCTAATCTTATTTATGATATGAATTGTTACTCTACTATGCTTATCAAGGTTTGCATACTATTTTATCTTGCCTCGTAGTTGGTATAAGGATGTTTTGGGCCCAGACTTATACCAATTATTGTGGTAACACCCCTCTCATGATACAATGACCTTATGTTAAAAATAAATAAAAAATTTAGTAATGGATTTTGGGGATGTTACAATATCATCTTTTCCTAGAGTAGGAAAGGTACTAGGATCAATTAGGATTATGTCCAAAGGGAAATAATCTAGACCTATATAGTGCTCCATGATCTCCCACTTTCAATAATTATTATTTTAGCAACCAATTCATATACTAAACAAGGCCCCTATAGCATACCTAGTCCACCATAATCACATAATCATTTCAAATTATCCATCATAACCTCTCTAAGGGTTATCATTGATGATATCATCAATACTTAACCAATTTGATTCAACAATTAAGTTAATTTGTTCATGCCAAGAAGTGAGTTTACATCATTCAAGAATCATGTCATAAAATTATATAAATTCATAAATAATTAACAGGTTGAAATGAAGCAAATGAAACATCATGGCCAAAACCAGTTGATGAATTATATAGACTAGTTGATCAGTTTGGCGCATCCAAACCATAGAATCCCTATTGAAACCAATTGATTGGTTTGTCAAATTAGTTGACTATTCTAGAGGCTAGTTGATCAGTTTGGCCAAACTAGTTGATTGGTTCAAAGCAAGACTAAATTTATGTAACACCCCCAAATTTACTATTGAAAAATTTCGTTTAAAATCAAAAGGTTTAGCGGAAGCAAAGGATAAAACCGTAAACTCGGGGGTATTACCGCCACACTTAGTACCAGACCGGTTCACTCCTACCGTTCCAGTACTAAGTGCTAAGGCTATATCCGATCAACCTTTAGTACAAAGTATCAAAAACGCAATACAACATTTAAAATAAATCCTTAACAAGAGGTAAGTTAAACAGAAGTTAGAATACGATTTAGGATTACAACCCTAGAATATGTTTCTCAAAACTGGAATGTAATACAAAATACAGCTAAACAAAAACAAATCCCGAAGGATCAATATCCGGATTGCCTACTCACTCAAGTTAGGCCTTCCACCCCAAAACAGTATCCGATCTTAAACCTGCACAAGAGGTATGCTCCCCACCATCGGTGGATCATCACAGGACTCATTCAACCAAGGTAGTATCAGTACGGGTCCAATACTCAGTAAGTCCCACTACCCTATCTTAGGAGATATATCATCATGTGCATATTAAATCCGGGTACAACACGTTGATACAATATCATGCATATTCACAACCCACAGCATAAATCTTACCATACACCTAGAGTAACATATAAAACATATGTAACATCCTATTTAACATATAAGCGTGGTATAACCGAGATGTAAAGTGGCTCATACGCCTCAGGTAGGAATAATCCATATTATTAAAACTCAATACGTGGCATACTCACGTAAGCAGCATGTAGTAATACAGATAATAAAAGCTGGCCATGGTCCAATTAGACTTATTCTTTATTCTCATTAATAATATGTTCATTCCACACATATTCTTTAATAATCCATGTAAGTGCGGGAGCCCCACTATTATAGCCGGTGGACCAGAAATCAACACTCAGGACAGAACGCCTCTGACCACTATTATAGCCGGTGGACCCGAAATAAACACACAGGGCAGAACGCCTCTGACCACTATTCTTACCGGTGGACCGGACTGGCCTCGACTTACATGGTGTTTCATTGTAAGTACTTAGTATTTTCCCATGGATTACTTCATTCATATTCATTCAAAGCATTCTTCATTAATCCATGTGAGCGCGGTAGCCCCACTATCATAGCCGGTGGACCGGAAATAAATACACAGGGCAGAACGCCTCTGACCACTATTATAGCCGGTGGACCGGAATCAACACCCAAGGTGGAACGCCTCTGGCCACTATTCTAACCGGTGGACCGGACTGGCCCCGACTCACATGGTGTTTCACTGTAGGTACTTAGTATCTTTCTTGTAGATTAACTTATTCGTTTGGGTCTGTCGAGCCTAAATCCCCCACTATTATAGCCGGCGGACCGGAATAAACACTCAGGGCATAACGCCTCTTACCACTATTATAGCCGGTGGACCGAAAATAAACACCCAGGGCAGAATGCCTC
Source organism: Tamarix austromongolica (assembly GCA_039764185.1). Taxonomy (NCBI): domain Eukaryota; kingdom Viridiplantae; phylum Streptophyta; class Magnoliopsida; order Caryophyllales; family Tamaricaceae; genus Tamarix; species Tamarix austromongolica. The sequence goes on from CM077817.1 coordinate 27,960,673, forward strand.
TGGCCACTATTCTAACCGGTGGACTGAACTGGGTCGGGCTCATCAGTCTTTCACTTTACGTAATTAATGTCTTATTGAATCGCATCACACCCTTGACATGCATGCGGTTGATACTCTACTTATTTCCCCTCCAGAGGAACCGTCCCGTATTTTGAGACTCATACCTCTTCTCACACCCGACATCCATCCCCCGTAGACTTAGGCATAGTGGAATATAGTAATGCAAAAACTCCAAGAATATAGGTCATCCCAACACGCATGATATCGACTCCGCATGTCCTCATCCCTCTAGGGTTCCTCCTCGGAGACCCTAATCGGACCTATGTGGCCCAACTCTTTCTTACTTACCCAAACGTTACTTTGTTCTCTATCTCGCACCTCATTTTTATTAGGAAATTCCCCAAATGTATTACTTTATCTCCCAAGTTCACGCGTGACCGACAAAACCCTAGTTGGCCACCCAAAACCTTAGTTGACCACGCCAACCCTAGTTGGCCGCGCCAAACCCTAGCACTTTACCTCCTCAACAAGTAACCTCCCTCTTTCACCCCAAAATATCTTCTCTCATTTAGAAAAACCCATACTCTGTCCTTCCTTGATCATTTTTACCCTTGTAACCTTTAAATTCCTCATTTTCTCCCAAAACCCTAATTGGGTCCCTTAGACACCCTTACATTGACCCACGTAAAATTTGCACCCAAGTCTCCAATGGACCCATAACTTTGACATTATCTTATTTACTTCCTAAATCAATTTTCCTCACGTAAGATTCATCCCCATGTAGAATTTAAATACTCCCTACAGACTCCCCAACACCCACTTACTCGCAAAACCCTAATCAAGCCTCTTATGTACCAACTCAAGTACTATTTTTCATACCAAGTCTCCAATCGCTCTAAGGTTCTCTAAAACTCTTACTTACAACCCAAACCAACTTTCCCCACGTAAAGGTCATGCCATGCAAGATCTAGTCCCCCCATGCTGACTTCCCAAACATCCACTTTCCCGTTGTTCTTTTATTATCATTTCTTGCTACCCAAAACCCTAGCATGCATGTCCTAGAGGGTCATATCATGTCACATCATCAAACATCAAACATGGAATATGTCATGCTCGTACGATATAAGGCACACACATCATACCTCATTATCCACGCTGTGCTACACAAAACAGGTTATTCATAACACATGCATAATACACATTAACATGGCATACTCACCATCCATTAACACCTCACATCACACATAGCACAAGGCCATAGCTTCGTCCTTACTAAACACCCATAAGTAGAGGTACGTAGAGACTTACCTGGATCCGAAGCTAGCTAAGCGAGATAAGAGGGAGAGAGATCACTAGCTCGTGGATCCACGAGAAAGTTTTCCTAGATCCGATAGAAATCAAAAACTAAGCCCCTGTTTGGTTTTACTTATGGTTAATAACTACTTTTAGATAAAAACTACTTTTATAAATCTACTTTTAAAAAATTACTTTTATAAGTAAAACATATGTTTGTTTTAACTTTTATTACATAAGTGATTAATGCTTAAAAACTACTTATTGTATCTTATTAGTGTTTGGTTTTACTTTTCCTACAAAATTACTTTTTCTTTCCCATCTTTAGTTTTTATCTTCCTTTATATATCTTTTAGTAATAATTACTATATAAATTATGTAATATTAAATATTAAAAAGCATATTAAACATTAACAAGTATAAAAAAAATATAAATATATTACAAAGTACTAAAAATTATAAAATAAAAATTATAAACTTATTAAAAAAAATATGAACAACCATAAACAAACTTTATAAAATTCACAAACATCTAAAACTCAAATATTAATGGTAGATCAAAGTTTATATTATGCAATAAACATTCTTACATTTATAATAAGCATCATAAAATCAAATAGTTCAATGACGTGCATTGTAAATATCATCTGCAATCCTACCCCGTACAATTTCCATTTCTCTAGCTGCTCTACCTTCTACATGTTGTCCAACATCTCTATTCCTATTGTTTTCTTCATATATTTCTCTGCTACAAAACTCATCAAATAATATATCATCCATTCCATTCAACCTAATAAAATTATGGATAGTCATTGTTGCAATGACAATAAACATTTGTTGTTCCAAACTATAATTCGGCATTTGCTTTAAGATGGGAAAACGAGCCTTCAAAACACCAAAACAACGCTCAATCACATTTCGCAATGACGAGTGTAAATGATTGAATAATTCTTCTTTTCCTTGTGGACCGCCAACTCTTTGAAAATCAGATAGATGATACCTTGTATCCTTGAATGGCGCAAGATAGCCGGATGTATTGGGATAACCTGAATCGACCACATAATATTTACCTGCATAAAATATAAGTTCATATTATTCAACTATAATATTTTATACTTAATATATAAAATAATGCTCTATTTACCTCGAGGAGGATGAGGAAAGTTTTTGTTGGGATCTCGAATACAGTGTTGGAATATTCGAGAATCATGAGCAGACCCCTCCCATCCAGCTTCCACAAATGTGAATAACATATCAAAAGAACAAACGGCCATAATATTTTGGGAACACACTCCTTTACGATTACGATAGGGCATTTGTTCATTCTTTGGAACACAAGCATCGATATGTGTTCCATCTATCGCTCCTACACAATCTTTAAAATAAGGCCAAAGTCTCGAATCATTCATGATCTCAGGAGGGACCTCATCAAGGCTTCGATGAGGCCTTATAATATCACTAGCAATCTTTGATATAGCAACTAAAACCTTGTTGAAATATCTACTAATAGTTTCTCCAGAGTGCTGAAATCGATCTTGCACAACTCTATTCCTTTCATTGTGACCAACTGTATATAAAAAAATCGCCAGTTGTTCTTCAACGGTCACATTATACGTATCACTTAGCAACGTCCTTGATCTTAAAAAACTTGCTAACCTTAGAAAAGCATCCTTTTTCATTCTAAATAAATCGTGGCATAGCCTATCATGACCATTCAATATACGTTGGACAAACTGGTGACCTGTTTCAGAAGATTCCAAACAAGATTGTTTCTCGATAGACGCCTTCCTTCTCTTTCGCAAATGTCGCACTACAAGTAAAAGTAGTAGTAGTCTTTTTTTTCGATCGTCCATCTATTCAAAATCAAAGCATCACTTGTATTATATGTATATCCAATATATATGCATAAAATTCACAAGCATCACTTGAATATTTCAAAGCTAATTCAAAAAGTCACAAGTCCAAACAATTACATAAGTCTATCAAAGGTAGACTATTCTAAAATACCAAAAAGTCACAAGTCCAAACAATTACATAAGTTCAACATAAACAACATAATTCATACTTCATAGTTTTACAAATAGAAAATAAAAAAATGTAAAAAAAAAATAGTCTTTTACATAATACCATAACAACCTAACATCCTTGATCAACTCTTAGAGTGATCTCTTAAAGATTCCAACCAAACATTACGCTTTTGTGGAGCCATATACATCCATATGTCTCTGTTATCAGGATCCTTGAAAGCATTAGTACCAAGGATAAATAACTCATCAGTAATTTCATCAGCCATGTCATTTAGAATAGCTAAACATTCTTTTATGGTTGGGGTTGTTGAAGGTTGAGGTGTAGGCAAATGAGGATCATTATTAATCTTAAATGTAGATTCGCATAATTGTAGCAACTTATAATCAAGCTTCTCACTAGCTGACTCCTTTCTCTTACGAGAACTAGATTGTTGACTCTTAGAACGCTTGTTGCTTGACTTTTCCTTTTGGCATGTCCCACCACTTGAATCACTAGAATCACAACCCTCGATGTCAATGACTTTTTCGCATTTAGAAGGACCCGCATTACTTGTTTTTAGCTCTTCATCATCCTTATCGAAACTTGGATGAGTCCCTTGAGATGGAGCCCATGAATGTTCTCCAGTTGCATGAGTACCACCAAAGATTAATCGAAGCTCATCTAAATGGGCAATTGGCTTGTTGCGAAAGTGTTTACAACTTGGATTTTGCTACAAAAAAATAAATAAATTATTACATGCTATATATAATAATAATAATAATAATAATAATAATAATAATAAATAACTTAAAAAATATATAATTGTAATTTACCTGAATAAATATCTTCCACCTATCATCCCCACAAGTGATTGCACCTGTTATTGGGTCTCTCCCAAGTCCAGTTTCACTTTCAAGTTTTACCCATGCCAGGTAATCTTTTTTTGTTGAGGTAAAATGATTTTTCACTTGAATTTTTTGGTATCGCACATTCTCAAGCCTATTAAGACCATCCACAATATTGGACCATCCAATCTTATTGAAACTCGATGTAGGCCTATTGCCTTTCTTAACCTCCTCAACACATAATTGAACAAAGGTTTGATGCCTTGATTCGGTCCAATGGGCAGTATCTGATGAAGATGTCATAGTACCTACAAATATTATTTTCTCGTTACTCTTACAACTACCATATTATATATAATGCAATCGTTACTCTTTTGATTGATATTATCAAAACATCTAATGCATAAGTAAGCCAATATGATAATTTTAATATCTTTGAGAGAGTAAGTTAATAGGAAGGAAAACCAGGCATATTGGCAAAATCCACGAAAGAAACTAGCATTTATATATGAAAACCAAACATTTTTAAAACTAATATAACATAAAAGTGTTGATGTATACCGTTTTAGATTGGTTTACTTTTTCATAAATAAAAATGTCTCTATCTTGTTTCGTCCAATTATTCCTTCCATATGTACAAAAGAGAAAAAAAAAAGAAGAAAAAAAGGTAGGTCTTTCAATATATATTCAATTTCAAGAAAAACTGTTGTTAATTCTACTATTTGTTTGTTATATGGTTTGAAAGTTGAAACTACTATTTGTTAATAATAATTATCATCCCACTCCCACCCCTGCCCCTGGGTATACTACTAGGACGTTGGATTTTGTCATAATTAAGCCACTGTAGGGAGTTCAGAGCAATGTATAACCACAACACTGCCTTCTTATCCACACATACATTTCACCGTCACTGACTGACTGCCACTCAACCCTGTTATCTAACATCAGTTGTTGGGTTTTGGTATAGCAAAATGGTGTGGGTACGTGGAAGATTCATTTCCATCTTCATTTCATAGATCAATTGTTGGTACACTAGCTGGAAAAATTCCCTGCTTCCTTGATGGACATACGGGCTACAACACGATTGCTATAGCACCTATGGATCTAGAGATGACCACATGTGCACTGCCCTGCTAATTCTAAAGGTGTATGATGGCAATTCTTTTCTCATATGGTCACAGAAACTGGAGATATTCATGAACGACCTCAGTATTTGGTGACAGTTCTAAGGACTGTATAGAAAGTTTAAAGAGTATTAAAGAAGTGTGCAGAAACCAACTTAGCACTAAACTCAAAAAAATAAAGGGAAAGGTATCTTCTTGTAATATACTGGCAACTTAAAATACCAGCTGTGCAATGGTATAATTTCACCAACCACAAATTAAAAACTAAAATTACAATCTGTTAAGAGCATAAAAGAGAATCGAAACTTTAAAATTTACTAAATAAAAGATCAAACAAATCCAAAGCATCAAGCATCATACAATCAGTTTACCTTTTTAGATAAATTACAAGCCTTCAATCTCAGAACCCTGAAGAAGTCACAATGCTTCACACCACCACTGCATGCAGAAAGAAAAATTAGTATGCCCGTAGGAAGAGAATCTGCCACCTCATTCAACAAGCACAATCACAAATCATTCACTGATTACAGGAAATATATATTACGAGACCCTGTGATATCTAGTGTTTTCCTCTTTAATTACGAGACCCTGTGATATCTAGTGTTTGGGTGATTGAATCCTTAAGTTTTCTTAATTCGTACCATTTATGGGTATTGACGTACACTTAAGAATGATAAATTTTTTTTTTGGGGCAGATTCAATCCTTTGCTAGGATTTAGATTTAGGAGATGTATATTTCGAAAAAAAGATTGTAAAAAAATTAAAATCAGATATTATAATTGGATCAGATTCTAAGATCGTAGAATAAATATTGGCGATGAAAAATAAATCAGAAATCTAATGGTAAGATATAAAAATTTAATCCCCGTAAGAATTGTTATAGAAATTCTTTAAAAAAAAATGGAAATGGATTTAAATCTTATTTTTTTTGTCGTGTTCAGAAATGAAGATGGGTCTTCGTTCCCAACCTATCCTGTTGCGATCGTATATAGACGGCTGTGAGAAATACGGATTGTGGTGAAATTGTGGTGTTTCAGGGAAGGAGGGGAGGGGGGCTAGGGGTAGCCGATTAGAATACAGATAGTGGTTCTCTTCAACCGATTTTTCTTCTAGACCAAAAATCCTCAATTGAGATGGCTGTAGGTTATCGAGAAACAGGTCATATCGGTTGCGAAAGCGGTGGAGGACAAAATCGATGACGAAATTTCAGCCTTAGATCGACTCGACATCGATGATCTGGAGGCTTTGAGGGAGAGAAGGCTTCGACAAATGAAGAAGATGGCAGAGAAACGTAATCGCTGGATTTCTCTTGGTCATGGCGACAATAAGCAGGCGATGGAGAAGGCGAGAATAACAGACCTGAAATTTGAAGAAGACGGGAAATTGAAGCTCAAAAATTATAGATCTGTACCTTGAGAAGATCGATCGAGGAGCGGCGTCAAATGGAAGCAGCAAAAATGGTGATGTTGAATGCGAGCAGCAAAATGGAGAAGGTGAGCAGCAAAAATGTTGAGCCGGCTGCAGAGCACAGAAGCACAAATAGAGAGAAAAAATGGAGGAGAACGAGCAGCAAAACAAGTGAACTACTAGACAATTAGCACGCACAGAAGCAGGGGTAGGGAGTTAGGGACGGTTCCGACATAAACGAAAATTTTTTTTTTCTAAGTACCGTGACGCATTTATCTAAAAGTGATTTTAAAAGTAGGTAGGATTTACTTTTAAATAACTACTTATAAAAAGTTATTTGTATTAATTACTTTTGTATAATAACTTTTTATAAGTAAAACCAAACACCTATTTTAATCTAAAATTACTTTTTATAACTACTTTTATAAAAAACTACTTATCATAAGTTAAAACAAACAGGTCCTAAGTTAGAAACTATTCTATCAATAAATAATTCACATATTCTAATTAAATAAACCCAAACGACACAAATGATCTTTCTTAGAAAACGTGTCCAAAACTTAGAACTTAAAAGCATAGCTCTATTAAGATTTAAGGTTAAAACTAAATCAAAACGGATTAATACAAATATCACTTAGGACATTTCAACTTAATTTGGAAAGCTCGAGAAAGAATAATCGATCATAAGTTACTTTATCGAAATAACTTATTTATTAGGTTTTGCAACTAAATAGGTAACCCAACCATTTACATAGAACCAAATCTAAACCGATTAGGTTAAAACATATTTTAAATGATTTAAAACCCAGAGACAGAAATCGATCAGATAAAATACACATAGAAAAAATCAATTTTATAAAATCATCCCCGAAGATTAGGGTTTTTAATACCTAAACCACGAATCGGCCAAATCACTTTGATTATCTCAAATTGATAGTTTTAAAACACAATTAAACCAATTTTAGATAAATCTAGACAATCAATTTCAACAAAACAATCTTCCGATTAATCAATCCCAGATGATCAATATTCAAAATTAGGGTTTTAAAGCCCACGACATAAACTCAGGTAATTCAAATCAATTAATTCAAATTAAAGGTATTAGAATACAATTAGGATCATTTCAACCACTTTTATAAATTTAATTTTAGCGAAACAACTATACAAATAACCAATTTCATAATCTCACTTAAAATCTAGGGATTTAAGCCCGAAAATACGATTCGGTAAAATTCTATAAATTTAATCAAATTGAATGTTTGGAAATGCAATTAAACACATTTTATAACATATCAAATAATCAATTGCTCAAAACCAATAAAAGAAATACGCAATTTAGCACAATTAGGGTTTTTGAGCCCGAAACGCAAATCCGATCAGTTCTTGCCAAAACATTTCAATTGACGGTTCGAAAATGTAATTAAACATATTATAATGTAATTTATATAGTCAATTGAATAAAATAACCTGATTACCCAAACCAATTTAAACCCGTGGGAGTTTTGGGACGGGGGTGGCTCGACAGTGGTCGCCCGAGCTCGCCGGTGACCGAGCGATGGCGGCGTAGCTTGGGTTGCCACTCGTTGTTGCTGCTGCTGCTGCTCACGCGGCTGCTATAGTCGAGCTGGCTGTAGCTTGCTGCAGCATCGTCGGTCGCATCGCCTGTCGCAGCTAGTTGGTCGACGGCGGCTGGCGAGGGAGCAGGGAGGAGGAGAGAGGCGAGGGAGGTCGACTAGGGTTAGGGTTGCGGGAACAGTGGGCCGACGGGATAAGGGAGAGATAAGAGAAGGGAGAGAAGAGGGAAAAGAAAAAGGGGAAGGGGGCACCGGTCGGGGCTGGGTCTCTTTTTTTTTACAAACACCCATAAAATAAAATACTAAAGTTTTAAAATTATTACTAGAAGATTTTATTTAAAATTTATTAAACAAAAATTATTTCGAAATGATCCGAACGCTTAAAATAAATAAATAAAAAGTTGTATAAAGAATTTTGAAAGTATTTTCAGAAGAATTTACCAGCGAACGTAAAAATTTATATTATTTACATTATAAGACCCTGAAATAATATTTAAAAACCTACAATAAAATATTTAAGTCAAATTCTAATAAATCAAGACTAATTTTAATAATTTCCGAAATCGGTTTTCTGCAAACTAAAAAGCGTAGAACGGAAGAAAATTAATTTCAAAAAGAACTTCTTAAATAAGTGCCGAAAATATTACATTCAATTAACTAAAACGTCGATAAAATATTACTTCCCGAAAATGATTAGTTACATTCAATTATGAATTCAAAATCGTCGATAAATCCATAAAACGAATCGAAATTAAAATAATTAATTATTTACATATAAGTATGCTAATAAAATCATTAAACTTAATAAATCTGGGTTTTAAAAATACGGGGTATTATAATTTAAGTCACCAGAAACAAACTAGTTTATTACTTCATCTGACCTTATGATTGTTCCTAAGAGCAGTGAGTCAATTTGGTTGAGCTTCTCGATTGGTGTAAAAATAAAAAATATTTTAACACTTTTTTTTAGTGTGTTGTCTTTATTTGAAATCTAACCTTAAGATCTTAATTATTTTTGTTATCCCATGATCCTTAACCTAGATAAAATAATCATAAATAAAGTACACTAATTAATTTTATATTTTCCCTTTTTTAAATCCATCCTTAACCTATTAAATTTCCCTAATTTATTTTCCTATATGGATACTCTAACATAACAAAACAAAACAAAAAACAAAAGTAAAATAATCCTAAATTACTATTCCTATCATAGCCTAGCCCTTTGTTGTGCTAAATTTCTCACCAAACACTCCCCCTTTTCTCCTACCTTTTTTTTTTATCACGGTAGACATCTTCCTTACCCTACTTCAACACCCCTCTCTATCAAACCATCATAACATTAACTGCCTATATACTCATACTCACCTCCATTTCATTCAGGCAACTCCAACATCCTCCCTAAACATCTCCTTTTCTTTCTTCTTCCTCTTTCTCTCACCACCCTTCTTTTAGTGTTTGTTCAAACAAACTATCACCATCATCTAATCTTGTTCATCAAACACTACATCATCAATCACTTGAGCACTCTCCATTTTCTCTATCAATTAGCAACCATCTAACTCCCCATTTATGGCCTCCCTTTGAGTTTTTTTTTCAAGTCCCACTACTTGCACAGCTATTCTCCCCAGAAACAGATGTAGACGTAGAAACAACTTCCAAAACGAAGGGCACTAAACAGGAACAAGAGAGATTCACCGAAGAAGATGCTTCTCCTTTCCTTTTTTTGGAAGAAAAGGAGGATCCGAACATAGTCGTGCACCCTTTATTTGCATAGTCATGCACTATTCCTCACACTATCAAGCTTTATCTGTGTAATAAATTCCCTATTTAAACCTCCATCCACTATCGTCCCTAGTGCCTAGTTCTCTTTCTCCTACATCATACACATTATACTTTTCCAACCCCAACATCCTATTTGTTCCCTATTTTGTGCCTCATTAACTTTTGAGCCATATTCTCCATTGCTACCTATAATGCCCTAAATTGAGTGGAGTTTTATAAGTATTGATATGGCTACTTATATGAACATGGTATACTATACTTTTGGTAATTCCTTATGAAGAACTCCACAGTTAAGCGTGCTAGCTCTGGAGCAATTTTTAGAATAGGTGACCCTCCCAGGATGTTTTAGAAAATTTCTAAAAACTTATTGAGAAGTGCGTGAGTGAGGACAAATCTCTATAAAAGGACTTGTGTTGATCTATAGTGTTATTCAATCAATATAAAAACACTCTATGGTATCTGTCACATGGTCATACTAACAAGGGATGTCACAAAAGGTATCAAAAAGAAATCATAACCATAAGCTGGGCTTAGATGAGCCAGTCAGCCACCAAAAGGGACAATTCTTAGGATAAAAACTATATTAAGATAGTTAGTGGTTGAGGCGCAATGTGGACACTGTGTTCTTTGATTGAGGGTGAATGTAATACCCAAATAGAGTATAGTATTATTAGGATTGATATGGTTACTTATGACAATCTGTTATACCATCCTTTTGTGATTTCAACTAAGAACTCCACGGTTAAGCATTTTGGTTGTGGAGAAATTTTTAGGATGGGTAAATCTATTGGAAATTTTCAAAAATTTTATAAAAACTTCTTCGAAAGTATGTGATTGTGGAAAAAAAATATGCTAAAAGGACTCGTTTTGATCTATGGAGTCAGCCTATCAATTTGAAAACACTCCATGGTAGCCCTCGTGAAGTCGTATTGACTTGATGTGTTATAATACCCATGTGAACCAACACCATCATCACATATATTCTTTTCTCACTCAAGTTAGAAGCCCATGATGCCTGAAGAGAGTCATGACCTAGTACCTCAATGTAACACCCCCAAAATTCACTACTGAAAAATTTCGTTAATTAGAAGGAAGATTAGCGGAAGTAGATAAATAAAACGTGAACTTTGGGAGTATTACCGCCACACTTAGTACCAGACCGGTTCACTCATACCGTTCCAGTACCAAGTGCTAAGGCTAAGAAAATGAAATACATTTCGAAAGACATTCAACATGCATAAATCAGAGTAAATTGCAAGAACTTCAACATATTTAAAACAGAGTAGCGCATCAAATCGTTTTCAGGAATAAAATCCACCGATGGTGGTTAAAGTACCAACATAACATCAAAACCAGGGAATTAAACAAAGAAGGAGGGAAACACTAACGATATCGGATAACTCCTTACTCTCTTTCCCGTAGCCCACTTGAGTAGCACCTGAAAAACCTGCAAGGGCACTACCCATGAATAGGCAGGGGCCCCATAAAGGGAATCCCTTCAGTACTATGGTACTGAGTAACCCTTTAATACCACACTTAAAGACAGGTCCGCATACGACACATAATGCAAGCTACACACAGAAATGGCCAGTTACAAGAGACACAAAGATATATGGGCCATATAATCAAGCATTCCATATCAAGGATTATGGCATACACAAAATCCTAACATGTACTTCAAACATATCTAGCATACATTTCTATGCATGTTTACTGACCAAGCACCTCCACCATAATTATGATATAACACCATATCCTCCCCCTTAATTATCCATCCAACCCTAGGTTTTGCCAAGTTATTGTGATACTCACTAACTTATCAAATACCATTATCTTTTTATTCAATGATACTTGTGTCTTATTATGAAACTCATTTAATCCATTGACATGATAAACACAAGTTAACGATTTACCTCTATTATCTATACAAAAGCACTAAAATACCTATGTCAGTGAATTGGTCCCTTTTTACTTGCCAAATTATCATTTACTCTCCATGTTGTATAATTACCAAATTTTCCCTTAATTGTTTTAGACTAGCAAATTATCCTCCATACTTATTGAATCACCAACTTTGTCCCTCGTACATGTTAAGTTACCAATTTACGCTTTCAGTAGGTTAAATTACGATATTACCCTTTAAACTTATCTCAATTATCAAATTGCCCTTTAGCTTTATCAAGTTACCAAATTACCCTTCATACTTTTTACACTTGTCAGATTTTCGATTTGGTTACTTCGATTACCAAATTGCCCATTTTCATTATTATAATTACTAAATAATCCTTTTAGTTGATCTTCTTCATTATTATAAGTACTAAATTGCCCTTTTAGTTTGTTAAATTACCACATTGTCCTTTCTTCATCACTATAATTACCATTTTCCCCTTTTAGTTGGTCAATTTACCAAATTTTCGTTCTTCATTATTATAAGTACCATTTTCCCTTCTTTATTATTATAATTACCAAATTGCCCATTTTGTTGGTTAAATTACCAAAATACCCTTACTCATTATTATAATTACCAAATTGCCCTTCTTTCTACAAATAACCAAAATACCATTTCCTTTATACCAAATTACCATTTTACCCCTTTAATTTATATAACTACCAAAATACCCTTCCTTTACACCAAATTACCATTTTACCATTCTACTTTACATAATTATCAAAATACCCTTCTTTTATACCAAATTATCATTTTACCCTTTTACTTTATATAATTACTAAGATAGTCTTCTTTTATACCAAATTACTGAAATACCCTTCTCCTTTATTACATTACCATTTTATCCTTTTAATTTACATAATTACCATTTTACCCCATTACTTACAAAATTACCCTTTTACCCCTTTACTTACAAAATTACCATAACACCCTTTTTATTATATTTAATTCACCAAAATACTTTTTTACACACAAAAATTACCAAGTTATCCACTTTTCATGTGGAATTACTAAAATGCCCTCCTTTATTGTCCATTTACCATTTTACCTCCTTCATTCTTATAATTTATCATTTTCCCCTTAGTATACAACTTTTACTAAAATACATTTACTATATAAAATGTTAATATTCATGCTCCATACCCATCATCCAACTCCACCAACTATTATTATTTAACTTTAATACAAATTAGCACCTACACTTATTTAGGCCACACTCTTACTTAAGAAATATTACTAAAATACCCCTAGGGCCCATAATAATAATATGTATGCAAAAAATGGCTACATTAGTATAACATATCACACATAAGCACGTAACATTTTTATTAACAACAAAACTCCTTCCTTAAGCATTATTTCTACACATGACACATAAATTAACATGCTTTCCTTTTTTTCAATCAACACATGCCACTAAATACCTTATACTGCACATAAACATATTAAAAACCCTAATGTGCTAGCATTCATATATCCATACATTTTAGTAGGTTTTAACGATTACTTTATTTCATGCAAAAATCAAACCTTACTGGTACCCTACTTAAAGGCTTAAGATTTGACTAGTAAAAATCAATCCCTAAAAATAATATAAAACATTAGCATAATGGAATTAGAAAGTAAAAGGAATATTTTTTTTTATCAAAAGCTTAATTACATATGTATAATACTAACCATTTTTATACCTTGAAATTAACTAAATTTTAGCTAAAATAAGGCAAGGCTCACGCTGCTCATGCAGCTGAGCTACATGCACAAGGTAAGGGGGAAAATGGGATCAAAGAGGGAGTTGGGAAAATGGAGGGAGTTAGTTGGGGTTTTGGTGTGAGGTGGAGAGTAGATGGAGGGTCATTCGGGCAAAAGCTGGGTGTAAGGATGGAGTGGGGGTGTAGGTGGTGGTCAGGGGTGGATGATTAGTGGCTCAAGGCTGCAGAGGCGGCAGCTGTAGGCTGGGAAAAGTAGGTTGATGGTATGCCGAAGGAGAAGAAGGAAGGGAAAGGAAGGAGAGAAAGGAGGGGCTACTAGGGAATTTTCAGCTAAAGGGGGATGTGGGGTGGTAGAGGAGGTATTGGGGAGTAGATTGGTGGCTTTGGAGGCAGTAGAAGCGATGGAATGACAGCGAATGGTGTTGGTGTAGAGTGGAGGCCGAGAAGGGGGAAAGAAAAAGAAGGGGAAGAAGGGTGGTTGTAAGGGGATTGTGGGGGTGGCTGGGTGATATTGAGTGGTAGTAGGGGTGGTAAGAAGTGGTGCAGGTGGTTGGTTGGGTGGTGGCAATGGCAGTTGAGGGTGGCAAAGCAAAAAAAAAGAGGAAGGAAAGGAGAGGAGAAGAAAGGGAGATAAAGTCTCAGCCTAGAGAAGGGAGGCTCAAAAAATGGGCAGAGAAGGGAGGATAAGGAGAGGAAAAGAAAGAGTGGGAGAGGGTAGGTATGGGTGGTTGGGTAAAGGTGCAAAAGTGTCGCACATAGGGTGGTAGGAAAAGGAAGAAGAAGAAGGGAAAACAAGGCATGTAGGGAAGGGCTACAGGGGAGTGTTTGGTCCAAAAAGAGGAAGAAAAGGATGGGGGAGAGAGGGAAAGTGAGAGTAGGTTGCAAGCTGTAAAGGGAAGGTGGTAGAGGAGGTATTTGCAGGCTGTACAGGAGGCACGGAAGGCGGTGGTCAAAGAAGAAGGGAGAAGGGAATAAGAAGAAGAAGAAGAAGAAGAAGAAGAAAAAGAAGAGGCAGGCCGGTCAGGCTGGGAGAAGGAAAGGGGAAGCAGGCCGACCAGGGTTTGAGGGAGAGGGAGAGGGGGAGAAAAGAAAAAAGGGGATTGGATTGGCCCAGCTGGTGAAGAAGAAAAGAAAGAATAGAAATAAGGGGGAATGGGTTGGAACTGTGCGGGGAAGGGAGAAGGAGAGGAGGGAGTGGGCCGAGCAGCAACCCAACATGAGGGGGGAAGGCTACAGACCTAGCAGCTAGAAAGAGGAAAAGAAGAAAAGGAAAAAGAAGGAAAAGAAGAAAAAGGAGAAGAAAAAAAAGGAAAAAAATAGGAAAATAGGGAGGAATAAAATAAAATAATTTTTTTGGACTAATGAAATTTAATCTTTTTGATAGATAAATTAATTTTATAATTTAATTTATTATAATTTAATATGTTGGTTTCAAAAGGATAATTTTAGTAAAATATTAGTTTGGAAGGTTATTTATTAAATGATGATGATAAAATAAAAAAATATGTATTTTAATTTATTAAATATTCATATCTATTTTTATATACTCAAAAATCCACAAAATCATTAACTTAAATAAATTTAAAAGTTAATTTATCCCAAATAAAGGCTATTAATTAACTTATAGGTTTTTAAAAAATTTTAGGTATACATTACTACCCCCTTAAAGAAAAACTTTATTCCCAAAGTTTACGCCTTAGTACTAGGGATACAAAAGAGGGATCCTAAGGTACTTGGGGTAACTACCCCTTTAAAGGCAAACCTATTTGATTGAGAGTCAACTAAGGAAACTACTACACACATATTTAATAATACAAATGATTACGAGGGACACGAAGGTAAGCCTAAAGAGGTTACATCGGGATCGATCGCCTGCTTGTCTACTCCAACTGAAGTGGCTGAACGGGTTGCTTCAAGCGTCTGATCTGCTAAACCGATGGTTGTTGGAACATCTGAATTTCTCCATGAGGTGCGTTGTAGTACTCAAAGTTCCTATACCCATGCTATCCATAGTCGTGACACTGAATAGGATTTCCCATGCAATCCTAGCCTGGGTGATAATTTCTACAACAACATCCATGGTAGTGCTGAACGAGTCTTTAGCTAGCCTTGCCACGAGATGTACTCTGACTCTTCTAATGTTAAACCCTAGCTTAAGATTGAGGTTGGATCCAAGAAAACTTACTATTAGGACACTAACTTCTCTCTAAACTCTAGCATTTTGGCTCTTGCTCTTTCCTCGGATGGAGGCACGCTCCTAGACCAAGGCATCGGTGATACACGCTTGCTTGTACAGCATAGTCAAGTAGTGGTAAACAATCGTGCCATTCACACATTGAATTTCGAGATGGGGTCCTTGCTTGAACTAGATGACCACTAAAGCCTTGCTAGCTACTATGTCGAGGTGATCTTCACCGACTCCAATAATCGTGTGAAGCACTCTCTAATTGACAAGCTTCCTTGCGTTAGCTCCACAAATTCCTTGAGTTTGGCCCTCCAAATACTTTTTCTATGGGAATGCATGTGGAGTGTATTCTTGAAGTCTTCCCATGTCAATGATCATCCTCCTTGGTCTTAAAAGTCTTCCTACTAAGTTTCAGGTGGTCCTTGAAGGAAGCACGTTACAATACTCATCTTCTACTCTGTAGGCAGTTGATCACTTTAAAGGTCTTATTGAAATTACATATCCAACTTTCGAGGATCACAAGGTCTTCTTTCCCATCGTAGGTCGAAGGCCGACAACACGAGAATCCTAGGAACGTTGAGCCAACCCCATGAGTGTCTCGAACGCTCTTTCTATGGTTTTGACACACCCCTATAAGGTCATGTCGAGCTAGCTGTAAAATAGAAGTGCGTTAAGAAAGGTGCTATCTATCACACTAGGTGACCCAAGCTAAGGGTCACTCGACCTACCCATACCCAACTCTCAGGACTAATCTAGTTTAAAAACAAGGGAGATAGGAAGGAAAACCTTCCTAAATTCAATTAAAATTTGGAAAGCCTTCAAAAAATACCCCGATACTAACTCGTAGTATTAGCTCAAAACATTAAAAAACAAAAAGGGTTTTTTGAAATCATGGGATACCAACTTGTGGTATCATCTTAAAATATTTAAAATTACAAGAGTGGTCAAAACCAACTTTGATACTATATTGTTGTATCAGCTTAAAAGGTTTGAATTTGAAAGAGCTGTTGAAACCATCTTTGATGCCAAATTGTAACACCCTTAAAATTCATTATTAAAAATGTTTATTTTACTTAAGAAAAATAGAGGAAACAAAAAGTACAACTATAATTTTAATAGATATTACCACCACACTTAGTACCAGATCGATTTTCTCCTAACGTTTCAATACCAAGTGCTAAGGCTAAAACGTAAAAATACAATTTCTCCTAAATTAGACTTTATTTAAATCAGAGTAGCATAATAATAAAAAAATTAAAAGAATAAAACCCACTCTTAGTGGTTACAATAACTGAGATCTTTTTATGAAAGAATAAAAGGTAAAAGAGAAAATCCTAAATTATTCCCAGAAAATCCTTACGCTCTTACCTGATGCCCACTTGAATAGAACCTAAAATAAACTTATAAGGAACACTACCTATTGAATAGGCAGGGTTCACAAATTGAACCCTTCAGTAGTATGGTAATGAATAACCCCTTGAAACCAAACTAAAAGGTTAGGCCTGCATGCAACACGCAATATAAAAACTATGTAGAATGACAACATATGGGCTAATACACAAGGAAACATCTCATACAATAAGAAAAGGCATAAAACAAATCCATATACGAAGCAAATTCATCATATATCCAAGCAGAGACAAGCACTGAAGCCAAATTCATGTCATATCAGTAGGTTATAACGTGAAATTAGTACTTTTGGACCTTAAGTAATTAATTAATCATTATCTCTTGAATTGTATCTATGTGAGTGTGTCAACTCCACTATTATAGTCGATGGACCAAAAACATACAGGGCAGAAAGCACCTAACCCCTATTATTCACTAGTGGATCGGTCTCTGGGGCCCCCTACAACTAGCCACTTTTATTTGACAGTTGACTAATTTGGCCCCAACTCACATGGTATTCCATTGTAAGTGATTAGTGTCTTTCTATAATTTATTAATATCCAATATTTGGTTTATTAAATTTAGGACCCCCCACTATTATAGCTGGTGCACCAGAAACATACAAGGTAGAACACGACTGACCACTACTATTTGCCTATGGACCGGTCTCCAAAACATCTAATACCTTGCTACTATTGTTGTGTGTAGATCAGTCTAGGCTTGGCTCAATAATCTTTCACTTTACATAATTAGTACTTCATTCATGTCTTATTCAATGGTTTCATTTATTAAATTTGAGGGAAGAGGGAAAGGTCATAAATCCAGAGACACAAAGATGTACTGGCCATAAAATCAAGCATTACATATCAAGGATCATGGCATACACAAAACCCTAACATGTACTTGAAACATATCTAGCACACATTTCCATGCACACTTACTAACTAGTTATCTCTTGTATAATTATGATATAACACCATAACACCCCCTTAATTATCCATCCAACCCTAGGTTATGCTATGTTCTTGTGATACTTGCTAACTCATCAAATACCATTATCTTTTTATTCAATGATACTTGTGTCTTATTATGAAACTCTTTCAATCCATTGACATGTTAAACACAAGCTACCGATTTACCCCTATCATCTTTACAAATTATTAAAATACCCTTTGTCAGCAAAATTACCAATTCATCCCTTTTTACTTGCCAAATTACTATATTACCCTCCATGTTGTATAATTACCAAATTGCCCCTTAATTGTGTTAGGCTGCAAAATTATCCTCCATACTTATTAATTCACCAACTTTACCCCTCATACATGTTAAGTTACCAATTTACCCTTTTAGTGGCTAAAATTACCGTACTACCCTTTATACTTATCTCAAATACCAAATCGCCCATTAGGCTTATCATGTTATCAAATCACCCTTCATACTTGTTACACTTCTCACATTTTCCATTTGGTTAGTTAGATTACTAAATTACCCTTCTCCATTATTATAAATACCAAATTGGCCTTTTAGTTGGTTAAATTACCAAGTTGCCCTTCTTTATTTAGTTAGTTAAATTACTAAGTTACCCTTCTTCATTATTATAATTACCATTTTTCCTTTTTCATTATTATAATTACCAAATTGCCCTTTTAGTTAGTTAAATTACCAAGCTGTCCTTTCTTCATCACTATAATTACCATTTTGCCCTTTTAGTTGGTTAATTTACCAAATTTCCCTTCTTTATTATTATAAGTACCATTTTGCCCCTTTTTGTTGGTTAAATTACCAAATTCTCCTTACTCGTTATTATAATTACCAAATTGCCCTTCTTTCTACAAATTACCAAAATACCCTTCCTTTACGCCAAATTACCATTTTACCCTTTTATAATATATCATTACCAAAATACCCTTCCTTTACATTTTACCCTTCTACTTTATTAAATTACCAAAATACCCTTCCTTTACACTAAATTACCATTTTATCCTTCTAATTTACAGAATTACCAAAATACCCTTCCTTTATACCAAGTTAATACAATTACCAATATACCCTTTTACCTTACATAATTACCAAAATACCCTTCCTTTATACCAATTTACCTAAATACCCTTCTCCATTATTACATTACTATTTTATCCCTTTACTTTACATAATTTTCATTTTACCCCTTTACTTATAAAATTACCATCAGACCCTTTCCATTATATTTAAATCACAAAAATACTTTCTTATACCCAAAAATTACCATGTTATCCCCTATTCATGTAGAATTACTAAAATGCCACCTTCATTGTCCATTTTCTGTTTTACCCCCTGCACTCTTATAATTTACCATTTTTCCCTTATTATACCACTTTTACTAAAATACATTTACTACATAAAATATTAATATTCATGCTCCATAGCCATCATCCAACTCTACCAACTATTATTATTTAACTTTAATATACATTAGAACCTACACTTATGTAGGCCACACTCTTACTTAAGAAATATTACTAAAATACCCCTAGGGCCCATAATAACAATATTTATGCAACAAATGGCCTCATTAGCATAATATATCATACATAAGAACTTAACATTTTAATCAACAACAAAGCTCCTTCCTTAAGCATTACTTCTACACATGACACATAAATTAACATGCTTTCCTTTTCTATTAATCAACATATGCCACTAAATACCTTATATGCAACAACATTTATCATGCATATAAACATATTAAAAACCCTAATGTGCTAGCATACGTATATTCATATGTTTTAGTAGGGTTTAACGATTACCTTATTTCCCGTAAAAATCAAACATTAATGGTACCCCAATTAAAGGCTTAAGCTTTGATTAGTAAAAATCAATCCCTAAAAATAAAAAATTAGCATAATGGCAGCGGCGGTGGAGGGTGGTGGAGGAAAAATAAGGGAAGGAACGAAGAGGAGAAAAAGGAGAGGAGAGGAAAGGGAGAAGAAGGATTGGCCAGGAGGAGGGAGACTCAAAAAATGAGTATAAAAGGGAGGATAAGTAGAGGGAAAGGAAGAGTGCGAGAGGGAAGGTATAGCTAGTTGGGTAGAGGTGTAGGAAGGTAGCGCATAGGGTGGCAGGAAGAGGAAGAAGAAGAAGAAGAAGAAGAAGAAAAGAGGCAGGCCAACCGAGCCGGGAGAAGGAAGGGGGAAGTGGACCGACCCGCTCATGAGGGAGAGGGGGAGAAAAAAATGGGGACTGGGCTGGCCCAACCAGGGAAGAAGGAAAGAAAGAAAAGGAAGAAGGGGGAATGGGATGAGGTGAATAGGGTGGGGAAGGGAGAATGAGAAGAGGGAGTGGGTCGGGCAATAGCCTAGTGTGAGGGGGGAAGGCCGTAGGCGTGGCGACCTAAAGGAGGAAAAGAAGAAAAAGGAGAAGAAAAAAAGGAAAAAGGAAGATGGGAAGGAATAAAATAAAATATTTTTTTTAGAATAATGGAATTTAATATTTTTTATAGATAAATTATTTTAATAATTTAATTTTTATAATTTAATGTATTCGTTCAAAAAGTATAATTTCAGTAAAATATTGATTTGGAAGGTTATTTAAATAAAATGAGTATGATAAAATAACAAAATATTTTTTTTTAATTTATTAAATATTCATATCCACTTTTATATACTCAAAAATCCATAAAATAATTAACTTAAGTAAATTTAAAAGATAATTTATCCCACATAAAGGCTATTTATAAACCTATAGGTTTTTAAAATTTTTGAAGTATTATAGCTGATGAGATCAGCTTGGAGATACGTATTTTGGGGTAGAGTTTGGACTATCCATGTAATCTAATGCAATGCCCCTTAATACCCCATGTAGTCACACCATGTGATTCCTTTAAGAACTAGCTATTTATACCATTCTCTAAGTCTATTCATCTACATAAACACTACTAATTTAGGTAAATGATCATTAATAACCTAGATGGAATCAAAACCATCGTGAGTCCCTTAGATACCAACAAAAAAATCCTTATACTATACCATGACCACTCTAAAACTTCCAATAGTTGTATTAACCCTGACGGTATCTTATTTTTTTGTCTTAAGCTTCTAACAAGTTAAGAATATAGAAACAAACTCTACAACCTTCCATTTTATATGAGGACACCAATATACCATCTTTAAGTTCTTATTTAACTTATACCCTCTAGGATGGATAAATAAGAGGTGCAATGACAATCCTCAAGGATCTTCCTTTTTAGCTAATCACACCTCTATGGTACACACCATTTAACTCGATATCTAATAATTCCACCTTCATAGATCTATAATCCTTCAGCTCTACCCTCAGCAATACCACAACTAATTCTTTCAATCTTCATAACAGTTGAATAACTCAAATCTCCTCAAAGATAGAAGGAGTGATGGTGAGGGAACTCATCCGTGCCACTAAACTACTAATAGTGATTAACTTAATCCCCATTTTTGTGAGGTCTTACACAAAGGTTCTGACAACATAAACATATTAAAGGAATGTGTTATATTCTGGCTAAGAGTATCTACCACCACCTTGACTTTACCCTCATGATAGTTTAACTCCAAGAACTAATATTTATCCAACTCCAACCATCAGCATTGTCTCAAATTCAACTCTCATTAAGTGAAAATGTACTCCAAGCTCTTGTGATTTGTATAAACCTTTCACTAAGTACCATAAATATAATACCTCTATATCTTCAAGGCAAACACCACCATGGAAAGCTATAAATTGTATGTCCTATAGTTCTCCTCATGGGGTTTCAGGTGATGAGAAGTATAAGCCACTATTCTCTCATGCTACATTAACACAAAACCTAAGTTATACTTAGAAGCATCACTATACACCACAAAGCTTTCTAATCCACTCAACATATTGAGTGTTGAAGCCGAAGTCAAACATCTTTTCAACCCCTTGAAAGATTTACTACATTTCTCATCCCATTAAAACATGTAGTCTTCTTTAAAAAATTGAATAATAAGTTATGTTGAAGAACTTCTCAACAAACTTGTAATAGTGACTGACCAATTCTAGAAAGTTGCGCACATATTTAATTAGTGTCTTGCTAACCATTCAAAAATGATCCAAATCTTTGAAGGGAATATTAATACACAATCCTCCATGATCACGTGACTAAAAAAACCAACTTGATCCATCCAAAACTCACACTTTGAGAGTTTATCATGCAACTAGTATGCTCTCAACAATGTTAAGGTCTCTCTTTGATGTTGTTTATATATTCCATGACTACTAGGGTATATGAGAATTTCATCAATGAACATTATGGCAAACTAATCCAAGAAATTTATAAAGATTTGATTCATGGGAGCCATGAACACTACCAATGCATTAATGAGTTCAAAAGCATCACTTTGAATTCATAATGGTTATATTTGCTCTGAAATCTATCTTTAACAATACAAGGTGATTCAATACAAGGTAGTAGTGATCCTCAACTTATTATAACCTAACCTCATATTAATGTTTAAAAATATTATGGTTCCCCTGAGAAATATAAGGTAGATGATAATATGCATTTACCCTAAGTTGATTCAATCCTTGATAATCGATTCATATCCTCAAACTCTCATCCTTCTTCTTGAGAAAGAGGACTGGTGCTCTTTGGGGAGATACATTTAGTCGAATGTAGCCCTTCTCCAGTAAATCCTCTATAGAGCCTTAAGCTCCTTCATCCCTATGGGTGGTATAGAAATTCAGTGCTCTTGATATTGGCTCAATTCTTTTCAACAAGTTGATAGTGAACTCAACATCTCATACTGATGGCATGTTGTAAATCTCATTAAGACACATCTAGATACTCTAGGAATTTTCCTTGGTGGCTTACCATCAGCCTTAATATCTCAAACACTACACAAGAAGAGTGGATACTCTTTCTGAGTAAGGGTACTTAGAGTTGTAGCCAATAAAACCTTTATAGAGGTGTTAGAGCTGCATCTTTGATAGGAGTCGTTAACAGCTTTTGATTCTCAAAGCACCACATGCTCATGGTTACAATCTATCATTACTTGCTACTTCAACATTTCCATCCTAATGATCATATTGAATTCATGCAATGCAAGCTCTAAAAGGTATAAGAGAAACAATATAGAGTTTAAAACATGAAATCGTATCCCCCAAAGGTAATATAATAAAATAATAAGAACTAGTGGAAGGAGGCATAGCAACTCTAGTAACTAATGCATATGACATAAATGAATGGGATGCTCCAAAGATAATAGCTTATGTCCTCATAAGGAATAAATAGTAAGCATACCGATCACCGCATTGAAATAGCACTTAGCTTTTGTTTAATTAGTAACATTTAGACCACCACCTTAAGGAACTCCCAAAACACTACTTGACCCTTAGCCTAGCTAAAAGGTACGAGGTTTCTCACCCCTAGGTTGAGCGGCACAGTTGGAAACACTAGTGGAAGATAGAGGATAGCACCACAAACGACATCAGTATATGACATACTAATAAGCATAGTTAAGCATAGTTACCTAAAAGATATAGCATAGTGCAAGTTGATCATGGTATACATAAATTAAAGCATGAATGCATGCGATACATCATACTCAAGCTTGGAAACATAAAACAAAAGAGACATTACAATCATCTGGTCACTAAACATAATATCAAAAGATATCATTAAATATAAACCAATAAGGAAACCATACACATCACAAGAAGAGGGTATGCATAATACAAGCAAAATAATGGAAAAATAGATACTAAACATGTATTATATTCATGATACGAGATGACCTAAAGGAGAAACCATATTTTTCCATGCCTAGGTGATCATAAATTTTTAGATACTTAGTCACTTGAGTTTAAAGTCCCCATTAGTCCATAACTAGTGGATCAGAAACAAAAACATAATGAACACTTTAGGGAATAACATATCTTGGAAACCATAGGTCTAGATTCCTAATACTTAAGTATGCATAACCCTTATATTCCAGTGGAACAGATAATATAGAATAGATATAGAGTTATTGTAACACCCCAAAATTCACTACTTTTTTTTATAAAAAAAAAAAAGAAAGGCGGAAGTAATTAAAATAGAAATTCTTAATTTAGAACCCGTGAATGTTGGGGATGCTACCGCCACACTTAATACCAGACCGGTTCACTTCTTCTATTTTAGTATTAAGTGCTAAGGCTAAAGAAAAGCAATTCATAACATTATTAAATAATCCAGATTCATAAGTACGGAAATCAGGTACACGTAAGTCCTTACACAATCCAAAACACGAGAATTAGTTTTTTTCCAAGAAAAGGAGATAACTACAATAATAAAAATGTTTCTCAAGTACTAATCATAAATAATAGACATGGTAATAAAAATCTCAAGGAAAGCCGGCCACGTCACTATGGGAACAGGTCCCGCCCCAATCATCACTCGACCCCTCCTGATGACCCATAGACATTGATAGCATCGTAATACACATCTCCTACCTGCAGCAAGACAGATGGGCCTTCTACTCGTGGGACTGAGCAGCACCCATGAAACAAGTGGTCAGTACGCTACGTACTGAGTAAGGTAACCAAGCACTAAGGCCAACACATAAACGCATAAATCATGCAGAACATAACAGAGCATAATCATAAATGCATATGATCAACCAGATAAAAGTACAAAGGCCCATTCATAGTCCGGATTAATTACTTAGTTAATCTCTAATAAGATCTCATGTCATCCCATGCCTTTATATTGATTCCATGTGAGCACAGGAGCACCCCACTATTATAACCGGTGGGACGGTCACACATAGAGTATCGTGCTCTAACCACTATTATTACCGGTGGATCGGTCACAAATAGGGTCAAACCCTAACCACTATTATAACCGGTGGATCGGTCGCATATAGGGTAAAAACCCTAACCACTATTCCTAACCGGTGGATCAGCTCGGCTCTTGCTCACATGGTGTTCCACTGTAAATAATTAATGTATTTTACTTGCCTTAGCAAAACTTTGGTCTATTTTCATTGAGATCGGGATCCCCCACTATTGTAACCGGTGGGCCGGTCACACATAGGACATCATGTCTTAACCACTTTTATAACCGATGGATCGGTCGCACATAGGACCTTTCGTCCTAACCACTATTTCTGACCGGTGGATCGGCTGGTCCCGTCTCAATATCTTCCACTTTAAGTAATTAGTATCTTAAGTATCTTATTCACAAGTTTTGACCCAGACATGCATGACTCACTTCTACTTTTCTCATCTTCCAGCCCTAATTAACCACCACTATTACAATTAATCCCGACCTTCCCTAACTCCCATGAAAACTCTAACTCCAGCTAAACCCTACTCCATACAAACCCTAACTCCCCGTCCCATGCAAACCCTAACTTCACGTAAACCCTGCTCCCATGCAAATCCTAACTTCACGTAAACCCTGCTCCCATGCAAGCCCTAACTTCACGTAAACCCTACTCCCATGAAAACCTTAACTTCCATGCAATAGTAGTACCACCATGCCAAACCCTAGCACCATGCAACTCATACAAAACCCTAACACCGTACAATACATTAATTACATGCAAAATCCAACTCCCATGAAACTCCCCATTATTATTTTGCAATTCCATCATGCATGTCTCAGGGCCATATCACATCGTATTAATAACATATTTATACACATCATTCTCATGCCACAATCATCTAACGAAACACACCTAAACTTCTATACATGCTGCATTCATAACACTTATATAATAGTTACATGAAATACACGACAGATCATATCACAGGGCATGCATGGCATATAAATCATATATAACTAGAGCTGGCAAAAGTTGACCCGACCCGACCCGAGCGAAACCCGACCCAATACCACCCGAAAAATTTAGCAACCCGACCCGACCCGACCCAGACCCCGACCCGACAATGACCCGACCTGGCACTGACCCGATAACAATCAACCCGACCCAAACCCGACCTAACCCGATCCCAACCCACGACCCGTTATTGACCCGACCCGATAGCGACCTGACCCGTCATTGACCAGACCCGATGCCGACCCGACCCAATAGTGACCCGATCCGGTATTGACCCGACCAGCTTTGACCCGACCCGAAGCCGACCCGACCCGACAATCACCCCATCTGACCCAATATTAACCTGATCAGACATCAAAATATATTATAATAATAATAATAAATTGCATATATTTTATTATTCATTTAAAGCTTTTAAAAAATATAGTATTTTATAAATTGTACTTAATTTTTATAATTTTACCCTAGACATTCTTATTATTTAATGATATCCTAATAAGATATATTATTAATAAATAAAAAACCAAAATAAAAAGACAAACATCCAGTTATAATCCTATAAAATGATTTTCAAAACGTGTTCATTACATCTACTAATCCACCTATTTGAAGAAACTCTTAATAGAAGAGTATAATAGTATCATTTATTAGTTATCAATTTATCACTTATCACCTACAAAATCCAACAAATAATAACTATACCCCGTATCAAGAGTATCTCACGTTACAACCCTAAATTTAAAGTTTTAGTTATATTTTTTCTTTAAATATTATTCATTTACTTTAAATATAATTTAGTATTCTACGTTCATCAATTTTAAATTTACAATATCTAATTATTTTTGTTAATTATAATATTAATATTTATATTTTATATTATTTAATTTTTAATTTATATGAATATATATATAATAATTAATAATTAATGAAAATATATAAAATTATTATTTAATTTAAATTATGTTTAAAATAACTTATTATATTTTTTACTATAATAATAATAATTAATAAAAATATTACAATAAAAATATAAATATAATAATGTTAATAAAATAAATACAACTAGAGAAATTAATAGGATAAATTATATAGAGAAATGAATATGAAAAAAAGATAGAATAAATGATATAAAAATTATTGGATAAAAAAATAATACTTTTGTAGGTAAATATTTTTACTCTTAATATTAACCGTTTTATATATATATATATATTCTAATAGTATAAATTGAGCTAAAAATATATTAAAAAGTATCAAAAAACCCACGTACCGCAAGTATGGATCAAGAACTTGAAATTTTTTAAGCACAAAAAATTTGTGGGTAATTTTTTTTCCCATAACTACAATTCTAAATTTAAAGTCCCTAAATTTAAATTTAGAATATATTTTTTTTATACCAGATGCTCTAAATAAATATTAAATTGGTCAAACTATTTTTGTTAATTTTTTTTAATTAAAGTATTGGTAAAGTTTATATTTGTGTAAGTTAATACTATATTTGGATCTCTTGAGACTTTAAAAATAAATTTTAGTTTATTCATAACTAAAAATGCAATTAAGATTGTTAATATATATGAAGGATATTGATAGAAATAAAAGTATAGAAATAAATTAGAAGTCTAAAACGGATTACAAGAAGGATGAAAACTAGCCAGACTGTGTGTGTATCTATCTATATATATATACATATATATATATATAGGTATAGCTTATACCTAATCGAGAACCGAAAAATCTAAATGGTTACCATTTGGATGAAGTATATGAAACATGATCTGTTTTAGGAACAATAGCTATAGTCGGTAAAATCGTATTATGTCGTCTAAAAGAGTAGGAGTGATTAAGCACGGCTTCTTTACTGGCTTTCCACAGAAATTTAGTTCTGGAAAAGGAGTCCAACTTTTGATCAATAGACTCATCAACCCAACAATAACTTAACAAAATTAAAAGATCCAAAATAAGAGCATCAATATCAGAATATGCCACTTATAAAATTTAACACAACGCCTATAACAGCAATAAAAGAACACCAATAGATAGTAGTTGGCCAACAACATAAAGATTATCCAAGTATGGTAAATCTACAACATATGGAACAAATGACATGATTGAATAAAATTAAATTCCTTGCCCACAAAAGATAATAATCACCCATGTTTACAAGCAAAAACGTCTAAAACTTTAACCGCTATTTTTGAAGCTCCTTAATCCATTTTATTATTGTTACTCGTTGACTTTGATGGCTCCACAGAAGTTCCTTCTTCTTCCTCTATTTCTGTAAATTCCAAAAAAAATATTACATTATTATCTTTAAAATTCATTGATAAAAAAATTACTAAATAAAAAAAATAAAAATTCATAATAACTAATGTTATTACCATCATATCCGTATAACCAATTACGAGTAGTTACCAAAGCATCAACATTTTTTGACAACAACGAGCTCCTCCACTTATGTAAAATTCTACCGCTCATGCTAAATGTTGACTCATATGCAACGGTAGTAATAGGAATGGCAAGGATATCTTTAGCCATAGAAGAAATAATTGGAGAAGTCTTAGAACTATTTTTCCAAAATTGGAGCACATCAAGTGAAATTTTACGATCCAACCGCTGACTTTCGAGGTACATCTAAAATTCACTTTTACAGCTTTTACCTCTACTTCCAACAGAAATAGAAGCATCAAAATCCTAAATTTTAAACAAAGGAAAAAACAATAATTAGACTTGATGTAAATAGAAATTAGTAATAACAAAAATAAACATGTAATAATGATAAAAAAAATATATGTAGTGAGATATAGCTCAATTTACCTCCATTTCATCAGTTCCTCTGTTCACTTCTCTATTAACAGATGTTCCTTCGTCAAATGAATTTGGAGCATTAAGGCAATGATATTCATAGTATTTGTATAGCTCGACAAATTCGACGTATATATCATTAGAGAACTTTGGACCCTTCTCATTACCATGTAGTTTGACTAAGGCAAACTTCACAAAGTCAAACTTATAACGTGGATCCAAAATTACAGCAAAAGCAAGAATGGTATTGTAGTGCGACCAATACTTTTCAAATTTTTGCATCATTTGTAGTCCCATTTTGCTGATATCATTATCATCACATCCTATAGCCTTCTCCAATCTCAGTTGAATCCTCCAAACATTAAGAAAATACAAGTTGGCAGTAGGATATTCAGATCCAGAAAATACGCAGGTAATTTCATAGAAAGGTTCCAACAACTCACAAATCTTTTCCACTTTGCTCCACTCATTCGGCAAAATTTTAAACTTGTAACTAGCTTCAACAGTACCAAAGAAATCCAAAACATGGAGATAATCTAAGGCTCTACGAAGCATAAGATATGTAGAATTCCATCTTGTAGCAACATCCAACCACAACTTCCCAGAAATTGATATATTCAATTTTGCAGCACATTCATAAAACTGGATTATCCTTCCTTCCGAAGCATCTATATACTTCACATTCTCTCTAATTTTGAGCACACATCCTTCAATATTTTTCAACCCTTCCCTGACTATCAAATTAAGGATATGAGCCGAACATCTGATGTGGAAGTATTTTCCATCACATACCAAATTTTGAAGCAAAGTGGGTTTCAAGTGACTAATCATGTTGTCCATATTAGATGCATTATCCACCGTCATAGTGAATATCTTCTTCTCAATACTCCACTCTTTAAGTAATAAAAACAACAAGTTGTAGATTTCAAGACTGGTGTGGGGAGGAGGACAATGGAAAAAACTCAACACTTTAGAATTTAACTTCCAATCATCATCCACATAATGAGCAGTGAGAGTTAGATACCCACGAGATGTGCAAGCTGTCCGTATATCACAAGTCAAACATACCTTGCTAGAAATAGCCCCAATAGTATGTTTGAGTTTAATTTTTAAATCAACATGCTTTTCTAGGCAAACTTTCTTAATAGTGTTTCTAGACACATGTTTGACTTGGTGATTAAGATACTGATGAAGTTTTCTAACTCCCAAATGTTCAACATACGAAAATGAATACCCATGCCTTAAAATTACTTCAGCTAGCATCTCACGATAAACTTTTGGATCAAATGAAATCTCACTAGATTTAGATGTGAAGGTATCTGGTGGAGTCATTTTTTTGTATGCTTCACATACTTTTAGGTGTCGTAAGGCATTAGAAGTACCATATCTAGCTTCACTCCTATACTTTGATTTTTTACAGTACTTACATAGAGCTTGTTGTCTTCCCTCTTCATCTTTAAATAGATCAAAATTATCCCAAACCTTAGAGTATCTCTTCCGTTTGCCGAGAACTTTTGCAACCGATAATTCACCATCATCATGCATGTGTATTGGAGCTTCATTTATAGCTAGATTTGAAGTTGTAGCTGGAACTTGATTATCTTATTCATATTCTTCATCTTCAAGATCAATGGCTGTAATTTTAAAACATAAAAAGAATCTATGTCAAGTTATAATTTTAAATAATGTGTAAACCAACAAGCAATAACTATAAACGCATTATTAAAATTGAAGATGCTTATTGTCAATCCACAAGCAATGATAATTACTAATATCATATAATAAAAAATACCTTTGGTAGATGTCAAATCATAGGTATATATTTCCTCTTCTTGAGGTGTCCTAATTTTTTCGTCGTCCATATCCTTTTAGCCTTGCGTAGTTGTACCTATATACACAAATAAATTATTTTCTGGTATTAAATAACCATATACAATGTTAATTTAAATAAAAAAAATCTACAACATCCAACTTTTGATGTATATTTTAAAAACAACAAATAATAAAATACTTATATTTATTTTGGCAGTATCAGGATTGCCGGAGCTCATGATTTAATTTGCGTGATTAGATACTTATAAAATAATCGGTACTCAATTCTAATCGGCACTCATGATTTAATTTGTGGAGAGACAGCACAATATCATTCTCTATTCTGCCATTAGTTGTGACTAATTTGAAGGCATAATCGCTGACAAAAGAACCGTCACAAAATATTGCGCCACGGTTGATGGATGAATATGGTAATCTAACGAATTAGATGGGAGGGAGTATAGGAAACCTGCACCTCCTCCTTCATAATCAGATAAAAGAATCTAAAACTTTGAATCCACTCATATCATTATGGTTTACCAATATATATCTATCTACAAAGTTTTATAAAAAGCAAAACTTATAACCATGCAGTACCATAAATATCCATCCATTTATAGATTGCGATTTCATCTCCAACACCAAATATCAAATATACTCAAGACAGAAGTCAGAACCATACAACGTATTGTAGAATCAAATTATCCAAAATCGCCAAATCGGGCGAATCCAAAATATTCGGGCATAACCCGACTAAAAATTCAATTTTTCATAATTTCAACATAAACCATACAATTAATCCATCCAAATCAATCTTACAACACATATATATATATATATATAACCAAATAATCAATTTAGCTTATTATATGCTAATTCACACTCAATTAATCAAATTAATGTTAGGGTTTTCAGAAATTTATACCAAAAGAAATTCAACCATTCTGAAAAAGGGAAGGCCGGAGAAGATGCGCCGGAGGACAAGGGTTGCTCGCCGGCATTCAGCGTCGCTAGCCGTGGCCGGACGATGGCGGCGCAGCTTGCGTTGCTGCTCGTCACTGCTGCGGCGCCCGGTTGATGCTCGCTTTATCCGCTGCTTTGCGTCACTGCTGTGGGCGGCTGCCAGTGCTTTTGGCGTCAACGGTGGTGGCCGTCGGTCGTCGCTGGAAGAGTAGGGACAGTTGTCGCTGGAGGAGCAGGGACAGGAGGCTGGGGCTGCGGTTGGGTTCTGGTGCAGAGGTTAGGGGAGTCGGGAAACAGAAGAAGAGAAAAGGGAAAAGGAAGAGGGGGGTTCGAGGGACTTGAGGCACCCGGCATTAGTTTTTTTTTTACAAATACAATTATAAAATAAAATATTAAATATCTAAAATTATTATTGAAAGATTTTATCTAAAGTTATTCAACAAAAATTATTTTGTAAGAATCCGAAAACAGGAGAAAATTATAAATTCATAAATAAGCTCTGAAAATATTTTTAATTTAAAAGTTCCCAAAAATATTAACAATTTTTGAAAACAAATAAATTTAAAGCCGGAAATATTTTTTACGGATAAAATCATTAAAATAACTTTTGGATTATCTTTCACCCAAAAAACCAAAACTAAAATTATTGTCTGGTAAAAAAGAAAAATGAGAAGAAACTTTTAAATATTTTAAGTAATTAAATAAATATAATATATAATAATTATACATTGTTTATTCTCGTTATTCTCACCTTTATTTTATAAAATTATCTTTTTTTAAGTAATCAAATATTTTAACTAATTAAGTAAATATAATATATTATAAATATCTAATATTTTTACATGTAAAATTTATAAATGTTTAACGCAATCGAATATAATACTATTAAAACTTATAAATATCTTTATTATTTACCTTTGTAAAATAAAACACATATAATACTCTTATTTCATTTATCTTTACTAGTGATCTTATGATTGTATTAAATCTAATATTTACAACGTAATAAATGATAATTATACATTGTGAATTCTTGTTATGTTCACCTTTATTTTATTAAATTATCTTTTTTTAAGTAATCAAATATTTTAAGTAATCAATTAAATATAATATATGATAAACATCTAATATTTTTACATGTAAAATTTATAAATGTTTAAAGCAATCAAATATAATACTATTAAAACTTATAAATATCTTTATTATTTACCTTTGTAAAAATAAAACACATATAATACTCTTATTTCATTTATCTTTACTAGTGATCTTATGATTGTATTGTATCTAATATATACAATGTAATAAATGATAATTATACATTGTTTATTCTTGTTATACTCACCTTTATTTTATAAAATTATCTTTTTTTAAGTAATCAATTAAATATAATATATGATAAGCATCTAATATTTTTACTTTTAAAGTTTATAAATGTTTAAAGAAATCAAATATAATATAATTAAAACTTATACATATCTTTATTATTTACCTTTGTAAAAATAAAACACATATAATACTCTTATTTCATTTATCTTTACTAGTGATCTTATGATTGTATTGTATCTACTATATATAATGTAATAAATGATAATTATACATTGTATATTCTTGTTATGCTCACCTTTATTTTATAAAATTATCTTTTTTTTAAGTAATCAAATATTTTAAGTAATCAATTAAATATAATATATGATAAACATCTAATAGTTTTACTTTTAAAGTTTATAAATGTTTAAAGAAATCAAATATAATATAATTAAAACTTATACATATCTTTATTATTTACCTTTGTAAAAATAAAACACATATAATACTCTTATTTCATTTATCTTTACTAGTGATCTTATGATTGTATTGTATCTAATATATACAATGTAATAAATGATAATTATATATTGTTTATTCTTGTTATGCTCACCTTTATTTTATAAAATTATCTTTTTTTAAGTAATCAAATATTTTAAGTAATCAATTAAATATAATATATGATAAACATCTAATATTTTTACATGTAAAATTTATAAATGTTTAAAGCAATCAAATATAATACTATTAAAACTTATAAATATCTTTATTATTTACCTTTGTAAAATAAAACACATATAATACTCTTATTTCATTTATCTTTACTAGTGATCTTATGATTATATTAAATCTAATATTTACAACGTAATAAATGATAATTATACATTGTGAATTCTTGTTATGTTCACCTTTATTTTATAAAATTATCTTTTTTTAAGTAATCAAATATTTTAAGTAATCAATTAAATATAATATATGATAAACATCTAATATTTTTACATGTAAAATTTATAAATGTTTAAAGCAATCAAATATAATACTATTAAAACTTATAAATATCTTTATTATTTACCTTTGTAAAAATAAAACACATATAATACTCTTATTCCATTTATCTTTACTAGTGATCTTATGATTGTATTGTATCTAATATATACAATGTAATAAATGATAATTATACATTGTTTATTCTTGTTATACTCACCTTTATTTTATAAAATTATCTTTTTTTAAGTAATCAATTAAATATAATATATGATAAGCATCTAATATTTTTACTTTTAAAGTTTATAAATGTTTAAAGAAATCAAATATAATATAATTAAAACTTATACATATCTTTATTATTTACCTTTGTAAAAATAAAACACATATAATACTCTTATTTCATTTATCTTTACTAGTGATCTTATGATTGTATTGTATCTACTATATATAATGTAATAAATGATAATTATACATTGTATATTCTTGTTATGCTCACCTTTATTTTATAAAATTATCTTTTTTTAAGTAATCAATTAAATATAATATATGATAAACATCTAATATTTTTACTTTTAAAGTTTATAAATGTTTAAATAAATCAAATATAATATAATTAAAACTTATACATATCTTTATTATTTACCTTTGTAAAAATAAAACACATATAATACTCTTATTTCATTTATCTTTACTAGTGATCTTATGATTGTATTGTATCTAATATATACAATGTAATAAATGATAATTATATATTGTTTATTCTTGTTATGCTCACCTTTATTTTATAAAATTATCTTTTTTTAAGTAATCAAATATTTTAACTAATTAATTAAATATAATATATTATAAACATCTAATATTTTTACTTTTAAAGTTTATAAATATTTAAAAAATCAAATATAATACAATTAAAACTTATGAATATCTTTATTATTTTCCTTTGTAAAAATAAAATACATATAATATTTTTATTTTATTTATCTTTATTAGTGATCTTATGATTGTATTGTATCTAATCTATATAATGTAATAAATGATAATTATACATTATATATTCTTGTTATGCTCACCTTTATTTTATAAAATTATCTTTTTTTAAGTAATCAAATATTTTAAGTAATCAATTAAATATAATATACAATAAATCTAATATTTTTACATGTAAAATTTATAAATGTTTAAAGCAATAAAAAATAATACTATTAAAACTTATAAATATCTTTATTATTTACCTTTGTAAAAATAAAACACATATAATACTCTTATTTCATTTATCTTTACTAGTAATCTTATAATTGTATTATATCTAATATTTACAATGTTATAAATGATAATTATTCATTATATATTCTTGTTATACTCACCTTTCTTTTATAAAATTATCTTTTTTAAGTAATCAATTAAATATAATATATGATAAACATCTAATAGTTTTACTTGTAAAATTTATAAATGTTTAAAGCAATCAAATATAATACTATTAAAACTTATAAATATCTTTATTATTTACCTTTGTAAAAATAAAACACATATAATACTCTTTTTTCATTTATCTTTACTAATAATCTTATGATTGTATCTAATATATACAATGTAATAAATGATAATTAATTATACATTGTATAGTCTTGTTTTGATCATCTTTATTTTATAAAATTATCTTTTTTTAAGTAATTAAATATTTTAAGTTATCAAATAAATTATAATTAATGATAAATATCTTTATTTGATTCAAAGCGCAATATTTTTTATTATTAAAATTTATAAATATCTTTACTATTTATTTGTGAAAATAAAGCGCATTTAATATTTTTAATTCTTTTATCTTCAATATTAATCTTATGATTGTCTGTCTCTAATATTTATGATTTATGAAATGATAATTACTTAGGCTCGAATATGAGTAAACCCGTCAAAACTCGACCCATTAAGTTAATCCGTAACTAATTGAATTCAACCCGTCAAATTGTATGAAATGAGTCAAATGACCCCACCCATCAATTTAACTCGAAACAACTCGGACATAACTAACACGTCATATTATATTATTACATGAAAATATGAATTGACCTGAAACGGCCGAAGCCACCTACTCACGTGAACTAGAAAATGACCCGAAACCAACCCGACCCTTAGAGCCGGCAAAAGTTGACCCGACCCGAAAAATCCGACGAATACCGACTCGATCCGCCCGAAATCCGATCCGATTTTATCCGAGTAATTAAAAGCCCGAAACCTATCCGACCCGATCCGATACATATCCGATATCCGATATAACCCGAGAAATCATAAGCCCGAAATAAACCCGACCCGACCCGCTATTCACCCGAAACCCGATATAACCCGAAAAACTATAAATCCGAAATGACCCGACCCGATCCATTATTTGTCCAAAATCTGATATTATCTGAAAAATTATAAATCTATAAAGATTCAACTTGGTACCACCCAAAAATTAACATTAACCCATAACTCAAAATTTTTAAAACTTCATAAAACATGAAATAATATAGATGTGCAACTAATCCATACTAGCACTTACATCAAAATCTAGAAACAATATACTTTCATAAAATTTATATCACTTATGTATATACAAATACAATATCCATTGATACCAATAGAAATAAAAGTAGAGAAAACAAAAAGAATAACACTACTATGCTATTTAAATATTAGTTCACTTCCATTATTCCATCTAGTACCATAAGATAATAACAGTGCAGCCTTGAACACTATATGTTAGTATCTATACGGCCATACCTTGCAATATAGCACCTACAACATCATAGGAAAGTAAGAAAAATCTAGAGTGAGAATGTTAGTTATTCATTATAAAAATTGAAGATTAATATTTTTTATTACATCAACAGTGTTAAATAGTAAGAAGTCAATATTAGTTGGTCTTTTGTCAATAATAGTCATTATTACTTACTTTATTTAATTTTTATCTTATTTAGCTTGATATGATCTAATCAAAATATATAATAAAAAAACTAATATGTTGTTATTATTATTTTTGCCATAATTGATATTCATTGATTACTATTATTATTGTTATCATTATTTTTGTATTATTATTATTATTATTATTATATTTATTAAAATTATGTTGATATGATGTGATCAATCTCTTTTAAAAATAATATGAGAAGTACAACCTTAGAAGTCTTCATTTGTTATCAATTATCAATGATTATTATAAGTTAATATCATGTAAGGAGCGTATAAGATATAAATATAATATAAACTTAAAATAATACTAGAACTCAATATGACCAAGCTAATAATGGAGTTGAATTATAAGTTATACCTTAACATAAAAAGAAAAGTGATACGATTTGAAAACTTTTAAATTTGAAACGTCAGATACATCTCCAAAGATGAAATAATGATAAAAAATTCTAAGGCCCCAAAACAATTAATATAATAATTTACTTTTAATTGAATAAGATAAATTAAAATAAATGATCTCAAAATCATTAGCTTTTAATAATATCTTGGAATAAAAAGAAAGAAAGAAAATGACACAAGCATGGCTCAAATATGAAATAACCTAAATTCAATCTAAATTCAACCCGAAAATATAATAATTGAAACTCAACCGAGCCCGATCCGAACCCGAACCGAAATTAGAACAACCCAAATTTACCCGAATCCGAGTCCATCCGATCTCAACCAGACCCGACCCGAGAGCTTAGAATGACCCGAGATTATCCGATACTGAGTTGATCCGAATCAAACCCGACCCAGCCCGACCCGACAAAATAATCCGAAATTATCCGAAACCGATGTGACCCGATTATTATGTTACCCGATCCGATAGTGACCCGACCCGTCCGATTGCCAGCTCTACCGACCCTACCACCAGTCAAGTTTTCTTAACTCGAATAGCCGGACCTAACCCGACCCGACAAAATAACCCGAAATGATTCGGAACCGAAATGACCCGACCCGACCCGACAAATTGACCCGAAATGACCTGACCCGCAACCGACCCGACCCGACAAATTGACCCGAAATGACCCGCAACCGAAATGACCTGACCCGCAACAGACCCGACCCGACAAATTGACCCGAAATGACCCGACCCGACCCGCACCCGACCCGACAAATTGACCCGAAATGACCCGACCCGTTAGTGACCCGACCCGACCCGTAATAGTCAAATGACTCGCTATGACCCAACCCGTTAATGACCCGACCCGCTATGACCCGACCCAAACCCGACCCGCCCGACCCGATTGCCACCTCTATATATAACACAAATGACCTACTATTTATTAATATTAATAATAAAAGTAATAACATATATAATAATATTGAAATAATAAAGATAATTATAATATTATTATTAATGGTTATAAGAACAATAGAAATAATAATACTAAAATACATAAGTGCGAATGTTAACATAAAATTAGGGACAAGGATTTTCTAGAATAAATAAATAAAATGTTAATAATAATTATTCTAATAATTATATTATTAATAATAAGAAGAAGAATGATAATAATCATATAATAATTCAATTAATAACTTAAAATTTGAAACTAACAATAAAATTATTTTATTACCACTCTCCACCCTGCAAGTACAATTCAGCAAAAATTGTATATCAAATAATAATATTATTAATAGCAAGGAAGTAATTATTATATTCGAATAGTTACTAATAAATAAAATAGAAATGGAATAATTTACAATAAATAGTAAATAATAACTAAGGAGGTCTAGGGTTTCACCTTGAGTCGGCAAGAATGGGCGGCACCGACGGTGGTTCACGGCGATGGCCGGAAAAATGATCTAAGAGGGAAAAAGATGAAGAAAAAGAGAGGAGGAGCAGGGGCAAAATTAAAATAAAGTTATGGTTCGGTGGAGGAGGATTAAAGGGAGTTTTTTGGTGGTTCAGAGGGTAGTAGAAGTGGAGGAAACGGCGGCGGACAGCGGCTTAAGGGTTTCGGGGTGAAAATTTTGGCGAGATGAGCAGCAAACTTGGCATGACTATGGAGGCCCGTGCAAGAAGAATCGAAGGTTGAAAATGGTTTAGTTAATTAGAGAAAATTTCAGGGAAGAAATTGGAATGCTGCGGTGGCGCGGAGGTTGGCTATTAGCAGTGGGGGAAGCGTCTGAAGTCAGGTGGCGGCCAGCTCTTGCTTAGGGTTTTCGGGGAAGAAAAACTCCAAAAACTCCTACAACTAGGCTATTTATAGATGGTAGATGGGATAATAGGGTGTTGAAGCTCGACAGGGAGGTATTAAATGCAAGAATTTGGGTGGGCGGTGGCAGTAATTGATCGGCCATCGTTTGGGTTGCTTCAAAATTTTGCGAGGCTGAGGTGAGGAAATAGGCGAGAGATAATGGACGAAAGTTACGCCAATTTATTCCTTGAGTAAATAGGAATACAATGAGCCAAGAAACGGTCGGTCAAAGCCGTTGTAGCTGGAGAAGCCATTGACGGGGTCGAGAGTTGCAGCTGCGACGATGGAGGAGGAAGGAGGAAGAAGGAAGAAGGAAAGGAGGCGGTCCGGTCGGCCGGGAAAGAAAAGAAAAAGGGGAGAACCGGGAGTTCGGGCGCGGGTTCGAAGGCGTTTAAATGAAACGCTGAATTTTAGTGCGAAAAGAAGACAAACGCGGCATAGAGAGGGACGGTAAAGGATGCCACAGGAACCATTTAAATGAAACGTCGCGTTTTGGTTGGACAGTAGTCAAAATGTAGCGCTAGAAGGGGGCAGGAGGCGCCAGCCACATGGGTTGGGCCGAAGGAAAGGAAGAAGAGATAGACTGGGCCGCAGCTAGCCCAGTTCGGGGAGAAGAAGAAAAAGAAAAAGAAAAGAAGAAGGAGAAAAATGAAGAAAAAGGAAAAGGGAAAAAGGGGAAAGGGATAAATAATGGTTTGGCTTAATTAAATTAATTTGGATATTTGGATTATTTAAAAATAATAATATTTAAATCCCTTTTTAGGTTAAAATATGATTTTTAAAAGATTTTCCATAAATTCCATTTTAATTAGCAAAAAACCCTAATTTTCTTCCATTAAATTATTTATAAAATTAATATTAATTTGGAACTATTTTATCCTCCTTATTATTTTAAATAAAATAATTTATTTAGTTAATTCCCAAGTTAAAATCTTTAATTAGTTAAAATACCCAAATTCCTCCTAATTAACATACTTATAGATTTATTCTTGATTTGCCCTAATTAATTTCCTTTTATTTTAAATAAAGAAATATACTTAATTAACTTTTATAATAAAACCTCATTTAAATATAATATTTAAAATTAGAAATTTTCGGGGCATTTCAGTTACTCTAATTATCACAACTAAAAAAGGTGCCTCAATCTTGACTTGCATGATTTTCCACATTATATATTAACCTTTTATTTATTCATTAACCATCAATTTAATATCGATATTCATCACTGACCTTACTCATCATCATAGTACCTCCCCCTTATCGTATATTTCTTATCACATAGGCAACCAGATTATCATTTAATATAAGAAGTATTCAAAAAAAATGCATGACATTTATGTCATTATCATACATTTATTCCAAAAAATATGTATTTAACATGAAATTAGGAATACAATAAGATTGATTAATATAAACTCCATGTAAAATAACAAATCAAGATTTCACTTATACACTAACATTATACTTAAGGATAACATAAATAAATT
The DNA here is from genome assembly GCA_039764185.1 of Tamarix austromongolica. Classification (NCBI taxonomy): domain Eukaryota; kingdom Viridiplantae; phylum Streptophyta; class Magnoliopsida; order Caryophyllales; family Tamaricaceae; genus Tamarix; species Tamarix austromongolica. Next base: position 28,001,288 of record CM077817.1, read on the forward strand.
AAAACAAGCCACTAATTCAAGGATTTCACTTCAAAATGCCCTTAAGAAACCCTAAAGAAAAAGATGGCCTAAAAAGATTACATTGAAGGTAAAACCGCCAAAATGTCCTTATTAACACTAAATCTTTACTCAAGCTAATTAACCACAAATTAAGCTCATTAAGTTACTAAATTCAATAAAACATCTAAGAACCTCATATTAAATATGATTAAGCCATAAATTGGAGTAAAACTAAAAATCAAACACATAAAGTAAAAACGTTACCCTTGAGGTTTTCTATGCTCATTTTAAGCCAATTTTAACTTTTCAGGCTAACCAAAACTAACCAAGGTTAACCATTCAATGTTATAATGACCTTACTATCCTAGCACAGATATAGACATCCCCAAGGGATGAAAATATGTGAATATACCAAAAATATCCTCCAATTTACTTAAAACTTTTTAAAACTTATTTTAATTATAATTTAAGTTATATAGCTCTAATGAAGACTTAGAATGAATGAAATTGTATGTAAATGACCTAATAAACACAATGGTGATCTCTAATTTTATAAATAAAAAATCCACTTTTATGACCACTTTACCTCAGCCAATGCACAAATTTGAAATTACCAAACATGCCTTTAACCCAAATTTATGCCAACACCATTAAATGGCAATACATATGTATTAATCATGTTATGTAAGATTTTAATGACATAATATCATGCATGAATATGCACTTAACATTTTTAACTTGCTCTCTAGTTGCCATTTTACCCATAAAATGATAAATAAATAAAAACCCATAAACCATGAATATAGGCATAGAACATAATATTATACTAGAAAATAAAATGGCATGTCCCATATGGAAATAAAATATATCATAAATTATTACAAGCTCATATATACTAAAATTTTAAACAAACAACAACATAATTTCTATATCCTAAGAGTAAGTAAAGCTTAACCAAATGCAAATATTCGAGCAAGCTAAATAAATTATTATCCACTTCTTCCTTCTACCACCTCTTGATCACCTTCAAACACTTAATACAATAGGTTAGAAATATTACAATTAACAAGGGAAAATAGGGAGGAAAGAGAGGACCTTGTGCAGTTGAAAAACTATAGCACCCAACTACCCCAAATGTGACCTAAAACTCACCACTGAAAGCCAAGAAAGGAGATGAAGGAATAGGGTGGTTGTGGAGGAGGTTGAAGGAACAAAAAAAAGGAGATAAATGATGGAAGAAAGCTCACACAATTGCAGAAAACGGTTGCACAAAGCTAAGGCAGAATACAGCTCAGTTTGCACCATTTGTGGCTAATTAGGAAGGAGAAGTCAAGGCTTCAATGGGCTACCAAATCCATATCTTAAAGAGAAATTTTGGGTGCTTCTTGTAGTTTGATTTCAATGAATCAATAATCATAAGAAAATTATTGAGAAATGAAGTCGCTAGAAGTGGTGGAAGTGGGCTTAATGATCAACTCACCTAGTAATGATAGTATGAAATAACGTGCAAAGGGAAAGTAAGGGGCTAAAAGTTCAAGAAAGGCTAGTGAGCACCCATAAAAAAGGGGATATTCCAATATTAATTACAAGGAATCCAACTCGAAAAAAAATTATGAAAAATAGAGGAGAAAAAAAGGAGTTAGAGGTGTCAAAAGGTAACAACCTAATCATTTTTGTACACAAACATCTAAGGATCCAAAAATGGGAAAATAAAACTTGTAAAAGTGTGGAGTTGAAATGGGATTGAGAGATAGGATTCTTAGGAACAAAAGGGTTGTTAATATGGTGTATAAGCTATTGCGAGAGATATTTATTAACTTCTTATACACTTGAATGAAATCATATGATGATATAGTGTAAAGAGGCATCGAGTGTGTAAGAGTTTTAGACAAATATTATGACTAATGTATTTTTAACCAATATTAGGGTTGAATAAATTTAAATAGCCTAAAACAAATCTAATTATAATATATTTAGGTTTTGGTTGAGATCAATAGAGATATCTAGAAATTTAGTTATAATTAATTTAATAAATTAAATTGAGAAAAGGCCCAAAAGGTAATATTGGAGGGGGGGAAAATAAAAAGTCCATCAATTATGAGAATTTGTGGAAATAATTTTAGAAACCTAAATATAAAAAACATATTTAGTATCAAAGTTATTTTGAAGTTTGATAAATGAAAAATAAGTGAAAATGGTAAAATTAAATAATCCATGGAACTACATTTTTTTTCTAACAGGTGAAATAATGAATGAATAGTCAAAAAGGATATGTATGGATGTGAACTAATTTTATTAATTCAAATATTTCATATATTTGACTTTGAAATTTATTCAAGGCTCAAAGGGATAAAAAACGGAGAAATCAACAAAAATCATCTATTGCCAAAAAAACAAAGTTATATAACTTTGTGAATTGGAAGTAATGGGCATTTCAAAATTTTGTGACACTCTTATATAATTTGTAATATTTTATAAGTAAGAAAGATTCTTGGATAATCCAAAATGAGCAAAAATTGGCTTAAAATAAAAAATCACATAAACTAAGATTTTCCACAAGCAAATAAATAATTAGCAAAAGGTAGAGAAATAATGTAGAGAGTAGATAAATCATGGAATAAGCCTGTAAATATTTTTATGAATGAGTTACAAGTTTAGAATGATTCAAAATGAGAAAAAAATATGATTAGATAAATAGCTCAAAAACCATATTTTTGCAAATGAATGATAGTATTAGAACGCTCAAATTTAATATAAATGGATTAGAAAGCTATGGTAGAAATTTTTGAAGTAAAGTATAAGCATAATTACATGGTAATTAGGATTATAAAAAATTTATGGTATTACATTTTATCTTAATGATGTGGAGGATTTCAAAGCTATAATTTTTTTCTTTTCTTCAATCACTTCATCCATATTAATTTATGCACTAAGAGATTTCTAAAAGGTGCATTGTTTATCATTTTGGTGAGATCTTTATCTTCCTCTATTGTATTTAATTTATGCTTCCACGCATTAGAGAGATCTTATAAGAACTTTCTCACATTCTCTTCTTTTGTGATAACTTTCCTAATTGATTTGAGTGATTAACAATGCTGACAAAGTGATTGGTTAGATTAGTAATTAAGTCACCACAATTCATAGATAATAATTCATACTCTCTTATATGGATATATATTATTTGTTATCACACTTAGTGTTTACCTTTATGTCTTACCACAAGTTTATCTAACACTTCTTTGATAGTTGTGCAAGATTTAATTCGGTGGTATTCCTTTCCACTAAGCCTGCATTGGAGAATCATGATAGCCTTATCATGGAGTGTAAATGTGTAAGCCTTTTATTTTCTAAATTTAAGATATCATCATATGTTTTGTCAATGATTTAGCCTATTACAATTTTGGTGATTTGCATTGGCTTTTTAGTAATGATAAACTAGATGTCACAGTCTTGAGATAAAATGAAAAACATCATCTAACACTTCTAATAAGCAAATCTTTTACCATTGAACAATTTTGGGTTGGAGGTGGAGATCCCCTAATTCAATCTAATTGATTATATTCCATTGATTGATATTTTCACTTAGGATTGGTAGATCCTTTACAAAATACCAAGATCTTATGCCCTTTGAAAGAAACCTTAGAGGGGGTGAATAAGGTATTTGTTATGAAATTAGAAATTAAATTTTGAGGATAAGATTTAGAATGGTTCAAGACAACCCAAGAAATTTCTTTCTACATCCACAACAAAAAAATATTCCCTTTTATATTTTGGAATAGCTTCATAAGTTTATTTATGAAATATTACTCTAGACTTATGAGAGAACATTCTCAATGGCCTCTTTAAAAATGATTTATAGTACTCACTAAATTATCTCCTCTTGATTGCTCTCAAGAATTTCTACAAGAATATTAGGCACACAGAAATTCTTGATAATTAGTTTTGAAGATAGTGTTGTGGTGATTATAATGATTCCTCATAAACTATAATATATGAAATAAATAAATGTTATGACAATTAATATGCCTAGAGGATACAAGTACAAAAATTAAAAACAATATAGATTTCATGTGTGAAATTTTATCAAAGAGAAATTCACAAGAAGATGCAAGAATAATGAAAGTTTGGATGAATTAAATTCTTGAGAATAAGAGTATAAATGAATTAATGAATAGAAATTAATGATAACTGAAAATTTGCTGCAAAAATTGTTCAAACTCTTTTTTATATGTGCCCTAAGGTCCATGATCATTGGATAATCTAATAGGAAAAAGTTAAAAACTTATATAAAACCAATCAACTAGTCTACAAAAATAAGTTGATTGGTTTCCTATTTACCTAACAAGAAAAGTTAATATTGTAAAAGTTTATAGCCATTACGAGGGGACCGAATAAGTGATTATGAAGAATAAGTTTATTGGTTAAGGAATCAAGCAATTTAATGCATAAGGTAAATAAAAAAAGTCATTTTTGAAAAAATAAATTAACCAATTGATGGGTTGCCTAAAACTAGTTGACTACTTAAGTAATAGTTAAGTCGTTAAGTTTATGTCAAGAGAAAGTGAGTTCTGGAAATAAATAGCCAATCCACTAGTGATAAAAACTAGTTATCTTGTTTAGCACAAAAATTTCTGATTGGTTTCCCAATCCACTAGGTTACTAACATTGTCGTTTCCAGTAAGAACTAGTTGACTAATTTTTTCCAAAAGTAATTGACTTGAACTAGCTTAAACTCAATACCAAGGTTAACTCATTTTCCAAGTTAAAACCAACTTAAAAACATTTTCTAGAAGAATTTATAAGAATATTTTAAAAAATACTTCCAAAAGATTTCAAGGTGTCCAAAAAATTGATAGTTATCTAATTTAAAAAACATGCAATGTAACTTAAAAACTTAGAAAAACTCTACCATTATACTCAAGTCTTAAAGGTATTGCATTTGCGATCTTTTTCTATTGTGCTAGAAACAATACTATTCTTTTATCCTTAGAACTTGGATGATTTGGTTGAGTGTGTTTATCACAAACTCAAAGTATTTATCACTTGCACACTTCATAAAAAAGTCCTAAACCTTTATCCAACTTTGTTATTGATGCAGGAGCATCCATTGAACATAATGATTGTCATATTCATTCTAATCCTCAAGGTAAGGAAGATGATTTAGCTTTCTTAATATTGGAGCCTATCATGTTAAATATTCTTGATAATTCTAATATGCTTGACATTAAAAACCATTCAAGTTATTCTTGTAGGTATGTTACATATTTGCAAGAAGATGATGTTCATACACATTGATGTGTACAAGTATTCCAAGGCATGCAAGACTATGACATACATGGGATGATACATTACAACAAGAGATAGAGTGATGATATTCATTATTTTTATAAACTTGTTGTAAACCCTAACCCTAAGTATATTTTATGTAAGTTAGGGTATGGCTATAATTTCATGTATGTATCTTAGTCTATTGTATAGCTTTGTAATATTAATCCTTTGTATCATTTAGCCAATGATATTATGCTTTGGATTAAGGTTAATATGGGCTTAATTCAACCATGATTAATGGGATGAATTAAGGGACTAAACTCGGATGGTTTAAGCTAGTCACCACCAAGCTTATTCCTTCTCCTATATAAACCATGTTGTGCACAACTTTGTGGGGAGAGAATTGAATAGAATGAATAATAAGAATTTTGATAAAACTTTGAGCAAGAGAGCTAAAGTCTAATCCTCCCTTTTGGGTCTGTATTGAGCAAGGAAAATCCGGGATTAATCCTTCCTCAAATCTATCTTCACACGACACATTTGAACACCTTCAAATCTGCTGAACACCTTCATCTTGTAACATCAATTTCTTCGTCCATAATCCACCAAATCACTTCATTCTTTTTGCATTAGACCGTGGGTGACAGCTTCTACTATAAATTTTGACCCAACCTTCCGTTACTTTGATAAAAACCACATCAATTATCATCAAAACAAGGATTAGTGACTTATAAAGTCAAAAATTCCAATCTAAGATTAGGTGTTTACCACACCTAATCTTTAGGTCTTAGTTGTTTTTATCCTTAAATTTTACATGATTTAGATATTATCCATATGGGAAACAAAATATGGTGGCTTGGGGTTATTTTGAATTGCATTTATATGGCTCTTGTTTACGTGAAAGGGGGTTTAAGGGATTAATTGTTTTTCTTTAAGTTAGGCTATAGAAAGGATAGGTTGGGAAGGAAATTTGTACATTTTAGATGGCCCATTAGTTGTGAGAAAATGGATATCATCTAGTGGAGTCCTTCCTAAGGTATAAGAAGTTTAGTTCTTCTAATTTGGGGAGAAGAGTGGCTAATGTGGGATTTAGTGATAGGTGTGAAAGGGATGCTCTTTTTTCATTCTCTCTCTCTTAATACAGATCCTAGGTTATATCAAAAGGCTCACCATGGATGTAAGGAAACAGGTCTCCTATGTAGAAAGAGTTGGAGATCCCTCACATATCTTCTAGCAACTCAAGCTTATAGGCATTATCGCCTATTTTTTCCAAGACTCTATATGGCCCATAGTCCCTAGGCATAAATTTGTTCCTTCTTCTCGAGGGGAACCATTCTTTGCATAGGTGAAGCCAAACTTAATCCCCGTGCTCATACAAATTTTTTTTGTAGTGCGTGTTGGCCCTTTTTTGTTTAGCTCATTCACTTTAAGAATATGTTGTAGTACTTGTTAGTGAAGTCTTTTCATCTTGTTGGTTCGTTCCTGAGTTTCAAAACTAATTACTTCACCTACAGGGAAGGGTATGAGGCATATGGGTGATGTGGGATTTAACCCATAAACAACCTCAAATGAGGAGAGTCTTGTATCATATGTTGGGGACCGATTATATGCAAACTTGACAACACTAAGTTTGATGTCCCAATCTCATAACGAATAGTGGACCAAACTCCGAAGGATCATAATGAGGGTGTGGTTGGTTAATTCGGTTTAATTATCAATTTGTGGATGGTAAGTGGTACTAAAGAAGAGTTTATAATGAATAACCTCCACAAGGTCTTCCAAAAGTAGTTAAGGAACTTGGTATCTCTATCCGACACAATGGATGTAGGTATACTATGTAGCCTAACTATCTCTTTGAAGAAGAAATTAGATACATAAGAGGTATCATTCGTTTTATGACAAGTAATGAAATGAGCCATCTTAGAGAACCAATCTTTCACCACCATGATATCATCATGTTACCTTTGTGTTTGAGGCAACACAATAATAAAATCTATGCTAACATGATCCCATAGGTGGTTGGGAACAGGGAGGGGAGTATACAAACCTTGATGGAAATAACTTTTAGACTTTCGGAATGTGGCACATCTCGACACTATACCATGTACATCTCCTATCATTCTAGGCCAAAAAATTATTCTTGAAGCACATTTACTATCTTGTTAATCAAACCAACAAGTACTCCACTATGCATGTAATACCCAAAACTTTCCCTAAGAATAAGTAATAGAATAATAAAATAAAAAAACTAAAAAAATACAGGTACATATAATAATAATAATAATATGATATTTTAAAATTTATTATTTAGAAGCCTTATTTTAATTATTTAACCTAAAATAAATTATAGGTAAATTTAATAATTTTTAATTAATTTATTAATTCCCCAAACTACCCAAAAATCCCACCATCTCCTTTTCTTTTTTTTTCTTTTCCTGTTTTCTTCTTATTTTCCTTTTCTTTTCCTCCTTTATTTTTCTTCTTGTCCCATACATGGGTTGCAATACAATGGCCTAGCACTCTCTTCTCTACACTTCTTTCTTCCCCCCTTGATCGACCCAAACACCCCTTCCTTTTCTTTTCCCATGGGCGACGACACAACCGCCCCTCCTTTTTCTTCCTTTCCTTTTTTCTTCTTTTCCTTTTCTCTCCCCATATCCTACCTCCCTTCTACAATCATACATGCACCCCCCCTCCCCATTGCCATTTTCACACCCAACCAACCCCCTCCCCCTTTTCCTTTTGAGTCATGCACGTTGGCATGTCCCTGCATGATCCCCCTTGTACTCCCTACAACCCTTTTCATGAAAACCTACACAATCCTCCTTCTACCACCACCAGACGCCTAGCAACCGCCCACCCTTTTCCCCTTCCCCTTGTATCCTTATCCTAACACAACACCCATAAATATTGATGCAGGAGCATCTATTGATTCTCATATTCTTATTGATTCTTAAGGTAAGGAAGAATTAGCTTTCTTAATATTGGAGCCAATCATATTAAATAATCTTGATAACATGTCTATGCTTGGTATTGAAAATGATTCAAGATATTCTTGCAGGTATATTACATATTTGCAAGGAGAAGATGTTAACACACCAAACAAGACTTAAAGTGTACAAGCATTCAAAGCATACAAGGCTATGGCATACATGGGATGACACTGCAACAAGATATGGTGATGATTATCATTAGTTATATTAAACTTTTTGTAAACCCTAAGTGTATTTTATGTAAGCTAGGGTTTTGATGTAATTTCACGTGTGTACCATAGTTGATTGTGTGGCTTTGTAATGTTAGTCATTAATATCATTTAGATGATGATATTGTGATTAATATTAGGCATTATATGGGCTTATTTAAAGTAAGATAATTTATCTTGAATTAAGAGGGAAGACCGGATGATTTTAGAGACCTTAATGTCGACTCCTCATCTATATATATATATATATACCTATGTTGTACACGCATAAGGAAGAAGAATAATAGCAATCATTTTGAATCTAATTCTCAAGTAAACACTTGAATTGTCTCTCCCTTTTTGGAGTAGTATATCCAGGAAATCCTGGAGCATTCCTTCCTTCAATTCCCTTCCCTCATTTGAATCTTGAATGCATCTTCAACCTTCAAATAACCTCAGCCAATTTTCATTACTTGTGTCGAGTTTAAGCTTCTCAAACCAGGTGTTTTTCTTCAAGCATTAACTTTTGGTCAAAGGGAACAAAGAATTAATCGATCTAAATCTTCTCTCCACCTTGATCCACACCATTTTTGGTATCGAAGCTCCCCACAACTTTGCCTTCCTTTGGTAGTGCAATTCTTGCATCTTCTTGCTGCTACCTGCAAGAAAGCAACCTGCAAGGAGTTCCACTGCCTATAATCTTCAACATTGTATTGCGTCTTGATGCCTTTCTTGAATCTTCAATGAGTTCTTGATTGAAGGTTCCAAATCTTGCAACAATATTGTTGTAATCTCACATAGTCGAGCCAGCAAATTCCTTATATCTTCAACCAGCCTTCCTTTCATTATGTCGAGACTCCACCTGTTATGTCTGCTTTGTTCTAACTTCGAGCCTACACTTCTACTTCCACAGACCCTTTATATTTTCTTACCTATCCCCAATTGTACATTTATCTAGAAAATCATCCACCCATTTTGTTTTTTCACATTCCAAAACTTGGTAGAAAGGAGGAAAAAAAACCCGACACCCCTGGTATAATATAACCAAGTTAAAAGGTTTTGCAAAAAAATTTGTGCCTCAGTTTTACTCCAATTTTCTCTCCAATTCTGGTGTATACTCTTCTTATTTTTCTTCTTCACATCTTCTATGGTGTATGGCAACAAAATATTCAACTTGAAGATCTCATTTCTTTGAAGAAGTCAACGGTCCTTTTGTTATTTTATGTGACTGATTGTTAGTCACAAAAGAAGACCACCTTCCAGCCAGCTTGTTTCAAGCGTACATGCAGTGTTACGTTGGCTACATTTCCTTCCATTTGTGTGTGACCAATATAACAGGTAGTGATCCATAATTTCTTGTGAATTGGTAAAATATTTTTCTATTTTGTTTGGTTGTAGGACATTCCAGCATCTACACATTTGTAGTAATCTTTTGGTAAAAAGAAAGAGGTGTGTTTCTACCTTCACCATGGCAAGTGAAGAGGTTCGTGCAGTGGTAGATTCTATCAAGAGTCTAACCACACAAATGGATGCCCAACTACATAATCAAACAACGCTTCAACAAAGTGTAGAAGCCAAGCTAGCCAATCAAGAGATGTATCGACCATGGCAAAATCGCATGGAGACCACACAAGAAAATGTGGAAGGAAAAATGAAGCATGCATTCCATACAAAAGGAGGATGAGGATATTCAAAAATAAATCACAATGAATATGGAGAGGATGAGATGAGTTCCTTTGGCTCAAGAAACCAAAGAAGACCACACACATTCCAAGTGAGACATGCATACAATAAAGATCAAGGTATCAAACTTGACCTTCCTGAATTTTATGGTGAATTGAATGTGGAGTTATTCTTTGAGTGGTTGCAAGAAATTGAAGATATATTTTAATTTAAGGAGTATGATGATGAGAGAAAATGAAATCTTGCTACTCTTAAGTTCAAATGGTTTGCTAGGATTTGGTATGATAATTTGAAAACAAAAAGAAAGACAAGAGAAGTCAAAAATAAAATATTAGGAAAAACTTAAGAAACGGCTAAGAAAAAAATTTATGCCTAGAGAATATGATCAAGATATGTATGTGAAAATGACAACTCTAACGCAAGCCTTATTTAGTGTAGAAGAATACACTAGAGAATTTGAAAAACTAGCACTTATTTGTGATGTTCAAGAGAAAAAAAAAATAAAAATGTAATAGATACTTAGGTGGCTTGAATAACTTGATAAGAGATAAAGTTGACATGTATTTTTATGAATCTCTTGATGACTTAATTAAGTTGGCCTTCAAAATTTGAAAGACAAACTAAATCAACCAAAGCCTATTTTAAGTCTAATATTTCAAATTCAACTAAACCCTATTCTAACACCTTTACACCTAAATCAACATCTTCATATGATAAAAAGAATAATCGAGATGATAAAGGTAAAAATAAGGTAGTTGAAATGGCAAATAAACAATGCTTTAAATGTAAAGGATATGGGCACTTTGCTAGAGAATGTCCTAACTAAAGAGCCTTAACCTTAAATGAACTAGAACATATGGAACCATGTAGTGGTGATGAGAATTTAAAATTTGAATCTCCTAATGAAATCTTAACCATGGATGAATAAGAGGAAGATCCATGTTTCATAATTCAAAGAGTGTTACAAATCCAACCTAATATGACACCTACTCAAAGAGAGAAAATTTTTAAGACTAAGTGTAAAATAGGTGACATGGTTTCTAGACTCATTATTGATAGTGGTTCATGTACAAATGTGGCTACTGAGGAAATGGTTAAGAAAATTAGTTTAGAGACTACTAATCATCCTAAAACCTATTCTTTATAATGGCTAAACAAAGATAAAGGAGGTAAAGTAAACAAAAAAACCCTAATCACATTTTCCATTAGAGACTACTATGATGAAGTTCTATGTGATGTTTTGCCTATGGATGCTAGTGGATTACTTTTAGGAAGACCATAGAAATATAATAGAAAAGAAACTCAAGATGGAGTAACTAATGAATATGTGGTGAAGAAAGAAAAGCAATTGTATAGACTAACACCTTCTTTATGTGATCATATGCCTTTGAGTGATGACAAAAAAAGATTATTTTTACATGAAAAGGCTATGCAAAAATGCATAGAAGAAGAAGGGATTTGTTATACTTTAGTTGCAAAAGATTCTAAATCTGAGAAGCAACAAATTGAGAATCCTAATCTAGCTAAGCTGCTTGATGAATATCATGATGTCTTTCCTAATGATTTACCTCCTGGATTACTACCTAAAAGAGGTATAGAACATGCCATTGATCTTATCCCTGGAATTCCTCTTCCAAATAAACCTTCTTATAGATGTAACCCAAAGGAAGCTAAGGAATTACAGGAAAAAAAATCCAAGATCTTATGGATAAAGGATTTGTGAGAGAAAGTATGAGTCTGTGTAGTGTTCCTGCTTTACTAGTGCCTAAAAAATATGGTACTTGGCATATGTGTATAGATTCTAGAGCAGTGAATAACATTACTACGAAATATCATTTTCCTACGCCTAGGTTAGATGATATGCTTGATGAACTTTGTGGAGCACAAGTATTTTCCAAAATTGATTTGAGAAGTGGTTATCATCAATTAAGGATTAGAGATGGAGATGTATGAAAAATTGCTTTTAAAACTAAATATGGTCTCTATGAGTGGATGGTTATGCCTTTTGGGTTATGTAATGCACCTAGCTCATTTATGAGACTTATGAATGAAGTTCTCCGACCTTTTCTTGGTGATTTCATTGTTGTATATTTGGATGATATTCTTGTGTATAGAAAAAATGGTTATGATCACTTAGTGCATTTGAGGAAATTGTTTGATAAGCTAAGAAGAGCTAAACTATATGGAAAAATTGGGAAATGTGATTTTATGCTTCCAAGTGTAGTTTTCCTAGGCTATATTATTAGCGGAGAGGGTATTAAAGTAGATCCTAATAAGATTAGAGCTATAAAATAATAGCCTATCCCTAAAAATGTTCATGATGTTAGAATTTTCATGGATTAGCTAGCTTCTATAGAAGATTCATTAATGATTTTTCTACTATAGCTACACCTATTACACAACTCATGAAAAAGGGTGAATTTTATTGGGGACAAGAAGCTACTCAAGCCTTTAAAACCCTCAAAACTAAACTTTGCAACACCCCTGTTCTATCATTACCCAACTTTAATCTTCTTTTTGAAGTAACATGTGATACTAGTAGATTTGGAATAGGAGGATTACTTTCACAAGAAAAGAAACCTATATCATTCTTCTCTGAAAAGTTGAATGGAGCCAAGCTTAACTATTCAACTTATGACAAAGAATTCTTTGCCATTATACGGAGTCTAGAGACATGGAGTCATTATCTAAGACCAAAACCCTTTGTATTACATTTGGATCATGAAAGTTTAAAATACTTACATAGTTAAAAGAAAGTTAATATGAGACATGCAAAGTGGGTGAGTTTCTTACAATCCTTCGTGTTCTCTGTCAAACATTTAGATGGAAAAGTAGCCGATGCTCTTTCTCATAGATCTACATTACTTGTTATGATGGATGCAAAAATCTTAGGTTTCGAAATGTTAAAAGAATTATATCCTAAAGATGATGATTTTAAGGATATATTTAGTGCATGTAAAGAGAGTGGATACCATGGAAATTATGCCATACAAGATGGATTTTTTTTAGACTAAATAAAATTTGTATTCCTAGATCTAGTATTTAAGACTTGTTGATCGAAGAAATACATGAAGGTAATATTGCGGGACATTTTGGTATACATAAGACTATGGAAATATTTCAAGAAAATTTCTATTGGCCACGAATGGTTAAAAATGTACAAGCCACGATAAGTAGATGTTCTACATGTCAAAAATGTAAGAGTTACTTTCATAAAAGCTTATACACACCTTTACCCATTCCTAATAAACCATAGGAAAAAGTTAGTATGGACTTTATCCTAGGGTTACCGAGAACACAAAGTGGTAAAGATTCTATTCTTGTGGTAGTAGATAGATTTACTAAAATGGCTCATTTTATTCCATAAAATAAAACCGATGATGCCACGTATGTTGCTGACTTGTATTTTAGAGAGATTATTAAAATTTATGGTGTGCCTAAAAGTATTGTCTCAGATCGAGATGTCAAGTTTATCAGTTATTTTTGGAAAACTTTATGGCATATTCTTGGTACTAAATTGTCATTTAGCACTTCACATCATCCACAAACTGATGGTCAAACTGAAGTAACTAATAGAACTCTTGGTACATTATTAAGAGGTTTAGTTAATAAAAGTACTAAAGATTGGGACATTAAGTTAGCTCATGCAGAGTTTGCTTATAATCATAGTCCATCTAGTACTACTCAAACTAGTCCATTTGAGATGGTGTATGGAGTGAACCCATATATGCTTATCAATATGATTCCTTTGAAAAGAGGTGAGTTACAAAATTTTGAAGCTGAAGATAGAGTAAAATTTTTTCAACCGCTTCATGAGAAAATCAAAACTAATATTGAAAACGCTAATGCCAAGTATAAAGCTCAAGTGAATAAGCATAGAAACCCACATTTGTTTTCTCCTAGTGACTTAGTTTGGTTACATTTGCATAAAGAAAGATTTCCCAATTTAAGTAAAAAAACACTAATGCCAAGAGCTGATGGTCCTTTTGAAATAGTAAGAAAGTTAGGTTATAATGCTTATGAATATGAACTTCCAGACCATTATGGTGGAATTTCAAGAACTTTTAATGTTGGTGATTTGTCTTCATATTATACTAATGAAAATTTGAGGGCAAATTCTTCTCAATTTGGGGAGAATGATGCAGGAGCATCTATTGATTCTAATATTCCTATTTATTCTTAAGGTAAGGAAGAATTAGCTTTCCTAATATTGGAGCCAATCATATTAAATATTCTTGATAACATGTCTATGCTTGGTATTGAAAATGATTCAAGATATTCTTGTAGATATATTATATATTTGCAAGGAGAAGATGTTAACACACCAAACAAGACTTAAAGTGTACAAGCATTCAAAGCATACAAGGCTATGGCATACATGGAATAATACTACAACAATATATGGAGATTATTATCATTATTTATATTAACTTGTTGTAAACCCCAATTTTATTTTATGTAAGATAGGGTTTTGATGTAATTTCATGTATGTACCATAGTTGATTGTGTGGCTTTGTAATGTTAGCCATTAATATCATTTAGATGATGATATTGTGATTAAGATTAGGCATTATATGGTCTTAATTAAATTAAGATAATTTAGCTTGAATTAAGGGGGAAGACCGGTTGATTTTAGCGGCCTTAATGTCGACTCCTCCCCTATATATATATATTCCTATGTTGTACACGCATAAGGAGAGATGAGAAAGAAGAAATCATTTGAACCAATCCTCAAGTAAACACTTGAATTATCTCTCCCTTTTTGGAGTAGTATATCCAGGAAAGCTTAGGGCATTCCTTCCTTCAATTCCCTTCCCTCATTCAAAGCTTGAATGCAGCTTCAACCTTTGAATAACCTCAGCCAGTTTTTATTACTTGTTTCGCAAGTTTAAGCTTCTTAAACTAGATGTTTTTCTTCAAGCATTAACTTGTGGCCAGAGGGAACAAAGAAATGATCAATCCAACACTTCTCTCCACCTTTACCCACACCAAATACCCCTCCCCTAGCTTTACCTCTCCTCTTTTCTCCCTCACACATCCTTACCTGCACTCTCCTCTACCCCTGCCTTTATCTACAGCCACCCCAACTCCACTCCTCCCTTTCCTGCATCCCCTACACCTACTAAGCCCCTCACCTCCCTCTTTTTTCCCTTCCTCTCATCTTGTCGAGCATGCAAAGTGGGAAGGTAGAACCACCATACACCACCTTGTGCCACCACTACCACCTGCCTATTTCCCTCTCTCTACAACGTCGCCACACCTCCACCTCCTGACAGGTTCCCATCCTATGTAGATAGCACTCTCCTCCACCTTTTCCCCTCTATTTTTTTCCTTATTCTCCTATTTTTCCTCTTGATTATGCCACCATAGTAGCAGTCGCTGCCCGTGTGACCCACTTCCCCTCCTAATAGCCTACCTAATGCTAACACTGCCCACAACCCCCAAAGAACTAATCCTCACTCTTTTCATAACCAAAAAGCCACCTCCACCTTGCGTCACTATTACCGCCACAGTGACCACTGCCGCACTGCACTCCACTCCTCTTATCTATTCTGGTTACACCACTCCCCTCTTTATCCATTTTGAGCTTCTTTTAATTAAGTTCATTATTATGATTATTATTATTATTATTTAGGAAATAAAAAAAGTAAAAAAGGTATAAAAAAGATAAATTAGGCTAAGTTGGGTATTTACATTTTTAGATATTGTATCGGTGACCACACAAGATGAGGCATAGGGTTATTGCTTCAAGACCATAGCCACTTCAATAATGATACAGTTATAATTAAGGTATTTTGTGCTTATATGATTCGATTGGGTGATAAGTGAATACCTACATGAAATGTATATGACCTAAGGTTATTTGTGAAGCTTGGCTTGCAATGACCTAAGGTAAGAGTATGTATGGTCTTGACTGCTTGGCTTAGATGTTATTGTGAAATTCTATTATGTGGTACTACATGTTTAGAGGATTATTGAGAAATTTGTGTATTATAAGTTATGAGGCTAAGATAGGGTTTTGAAGGCCCAGGGGCATCTTAGGCCAATATTGTGGAAGATGGCATTTGGGAAAACCTAGGAAAAGAGTTAGCCAAATATTCTTTACGAAAATGTGAGTGATAAGTATAATATCTATAAAAGAGTAATAATGGTAAATATTACATAGAGAGGGTTGACCATGAAATGGGTGAGTTAAACTTAATTTGGTTATGCTAAGGGGTGACCTAGGGAGAGATGGTTGTTAGGGATAGATATAGGGGAATATGATGGTATTGATGGTAGTTTGGCAAACCATAGGGGAGCCTTTGAATGATCGGAGATGGGAAAGTACTAAGGGGAGAAATTAGGGTTTTGGGGGTATAAAACCCTAATGGTGGGTCATTATCTCATCTAGGAGATGGGAGAGTTAGATTGTGCCTCTGAAATATGATATGGGATATGATTTTTGAGGAATGTGTGTTAAGTCTAATGGTTAGGTGGGATATGTAAGAGTGGATATTGATACAAAAAGGAAATTACGGTTTCCAGATGAGTCTTTTGCAAAGGCTATTATCACATGTGTGAAATGAAGGGGTTAGGCTAAAAAACTTTGGTGAATGGATAACATTGGTAAAATATGCATGGTTATGGGATTTTAGAGCTAAATAAGTAATAGAGGAGTGGTTGGGCCCATTTGGGCCAAACTAGGGTTCTTAGGGGTAACCCTAGGGAATAATTGTTATCACATGTAAGAAATGGGGGAAAAGATATATGAATCATGAGTAAAAGGGTTCTAATGGTATGTTTGGGTTGTTTGATTATTTGGAGACTCAAAAGATCAATAGGGGTGAGGATACCTTAGACTTAGGAAGTTAGGGTTTTTATGGGGTAAGGGTTAGCGTAGGGAGGTAGTAGGTCAAGATTCATATATGGGTTGTTCATGGCTATGTGATATCTAAGCCAATAAAGCATAAAGAAGACACTAATCACTTAAAGTGAAAGATCACTTTAGTCGAGCCCATTTGTACCTTATATTTATATACCGGTCCACCAGTAAGAATAGTAGCCAAGAGCGTATTGTCCTATGTTTGTATCATTTTTCCATTCCACCGGTGAGAATAGTGGAGGTCTTGTGCTCAAGTATTGAAACTCTTGGATAATAATAATCTATTGAAAGACACTAATTACTTATGGTGGGATACTACATGGATTGGGACTAGTTGTACCTTATATTTACATATATTGGTCCACCAATGAGAATACTAGCCAGGAGCGTGCTACCTTGGGTTGTATTATATTTACCAATCCACCGGTGATAATAGTGGCCAAGAGAGTGATTCCTTAGGTTATACTGTATTTACTAGCCCACCAGCGAGAATAGTAGGGTCCCCAAACCCACAAAGATATAGTTCGATAGATAACTAAATACTATACTAATGGCTTGAGTTCAAACTGTAACAAACAAACTACTATAACTTCTTGCTACAGTACCATGATATGCAATATCCCTACTTCACTATATTGTTATTACTCAGTACATAGCGTACTGATCACCTCTTTCATTGGTGCTACTTATTCCTATAAGTAGTGTCCCCTTTTGAGTTTGTGCAATTGACTAATGATGCCTTAGATGACTTTTTTGCGTATGATGACATGATCAGGGTAGAGTGATGCTATAATATCCCATGGTTGGGGCCCAGAGAGAGTGTCATTTTGATATGTTCCCTTTTCAGTTTCTAGATTTATGTTTTATTTCAATTTAACAATGTTTTATATTTTAGAATTTTTTTTATATCCACACTTAACCCTTATTATATTATGAAACACTTTTCTTGTTTTGTTTATTATGGTTGCATCTAATTTTTATTAGCCTAATAGTTGGTATGAGGATGGCCTGGGACAATACTTACACCAATTATGATAGTAACACCCCCTTTATGGTGTATGATTTTATGTTTTAAAATGAAATGTTTCAATTGTGATTTTAGGGGTGTTATAGTGCACTTCTCCAATAAGTAGCTCTTGAACTAGGCTTCAGGGCATACATAGCTTTTTTTTTTAAGAGGAACCCATCGTGCAAAGTGAATGAGCCCTTTACCTTGTCAAGGTCTTGGAAGTAAGTCTTCATCTTCTCAATATAGCTCCTTGATGTAACTAAACCCTAGGATTCCAGCCTCTAGCAGGGAAAGCATGGAATATATCCCTAGATAGGGAATCAGCTACAACGTTGGTCTTGCCACTTTTATGTTCACCTACAAACAAGAAGGAAGGTAAGAAATCTACCCATCGAGCATGTCTAGAGTTGAGCTTTTGTTGGCCATTAATATATTTAAGGGACTCATGATCTATGTGCAATATAAATTGTTGGGGTCTTAGTTAGTGTGAATAGTGATCTAAAGCCCATATAAGTGTATAAAAATTTTTATCGTAGGTGTTATAGTTCATAGAGGATCCGTTGAGCTTCTAGCTAAAGTAAACCATAGGCTTTCCTTCTTAGATGAGGAACGACCCAATGCCCACTCCACTAGCATCGCACTCTACCTCATAAGCTTTTTGGAAATCATGTAAGGCTAAGATAGGTGATTCTCCCAACTTGGTTTTGATCACCTCAAAAGCCTCTTGAGCTATCCTTGTCTAGTGGAACTCTCCTTTCTTCATGCATTTGGTGATGGGAGATAAGAGAGTACTAAGCCCTTTGATGAATCTTTGATAAAAAGGAAGCGATTATATGAAAGGAATTTACTTGAGTGATGTTATTTGGGATTGGTCAAGTCTTGATGGCTTTGATCTTGGACTCAACCATGGCTATGATGTCCTTAAATACAAATAAGCCTAGAAAGGAAACCTTAGTTGTAATCCCCCAAAAATTTCGAAAACCTATATTTTAATAAATCACTTTATTTGAAATAAAATTAGCTTGTAAAATTATTATTTTAATTATTTTATGGATTTTAGAGTATGTAAATTTGGATAAGAGTATTTAATAAATTAAAAATAAATATTTTTCTATTTATCATATTTTTTTATTTAAATAATTTTCCAAACTAATATTTTACTAACTTTATCCTTTTTAAACTAAAATATTAGGTTATAATAAATTAAATTGTTAAATTAAATAATTTACCAGGAATATTATATTTTATGATTTTATAAATTTAATTAAACTACTTTTCCTATTTTTTTTCCATTCCCCTTTTTCTTTTTCCCCCTTTCTTCCTTTCCTTTTTCTTTTTCTTCTTCCTTTTCCCTCGGGCTGCCTCGCCAGGCCAGCCTTCCCCGTGCGTTGGGCCTCAGCCCACCTTTCCCTCTCCCCCTCAGCCCTCTCTCTCGCATGCCTAACCCGGTCGGCTCCCCTTTCTTTTTTCTTTTTCCCCCTGGACCGGCCAGCCTTTTCTTTCCCTTTCCCCGACCGGTCGCCCGCAGCTCCTTTCTTTCTTCTTCTTCTCAGGCGACAACAGCCCGACCCTCTGCAGCTGCCGCCCGACCACCTACGACTGCCTGCAGCCGCCACCCTGCCACCCTGCCTCTCCCTCTCTCTTCTCCCTCTTCTTTTCCTTCACCTTTCCCTACCCCATTATTTCGAAATCCTTCTTCCCCGACCCTCTCCCCTCCATTTTCTCCCCTCCACTTTCTCCCCTTGATTTCGTGCGCCGCCGCCCTCCGCCGCTCCAACCGCCGCACTCATCCCGTAAACCACCTCCTGCACCCTTCGACTACCACCTTGCACCACCTCAATACCCATCTCGCAGCCCTCTTTCTTCCTTTTTCTATTTTTCTCCCTGTTTTCACCCTTCTCGACAGCCGCCTGTAACGCAACCGTTCTCCGCCGTCCGGCCGTCTCTGTCGTCGCCTAGACCACCAATCTCCTCCCTGCAACCTCCTCTACCACCCCCATACCTTACTTTCCCGAAACCAGCCCCTTCACCCCTTTGTTTTTCCCCTTTCTTTTCCTTCCTCGCCAGCCTGCACCCCGCACCCCACTTCGACCGCCACCTTCGCAACCTTGCTGCGGCCACCTCCGCCACCATTAGCCACCATCAACACGTCCCCGACCACCTCCTACACCCCCTCTTCACTTCTGCACCATCCACTTGCCTTAGAACCTCCCCTAACTACCTCATTTTCTAGCCTAAAGTCCCTAAACTGAGCCACCCTTCCTCTCTTCCATCTCACCCCTCTTCGAGCCCTTCCCCCCTCTCTTCTGTGCATGACACTCACGCTGCTCATGCAGCGTGAGCTTCCCCTTGTTTTGGGTTTAATTTGGAAAATTTTTGGAGGTATAATGATAATTATTTAAAGTATTTTATTAAATAAATTTCTTTTATAAAGCCTTATCCTTTTTATTTCTTATTTCTAACACAATAGTGATGAATTTTATTTTAGGTGTTGAATTGCTAATTATGCTTGGTAAGGTTTGACATTTTGCAGGATTAAGGTAACCGCTAAATCTCGCTTAAATGCATGGATTAACGCATGTTATCACATTAGGCATTATTAATGTGTATTATGCTTGATATATGTTGCTTAGCATATTATATGTGGTTATTGTGTTTATTGATGAAAAGGAAGCATGATAGATTGATGATATGTATGGGGATATTATTTAAGGTAATAATTTGGTGGTTAGGGAAAATGTTAATTATTATCCATGTTGTTATATGCTATGGTGATATTTAATACATGTTTAAATATTTTGCTAGCATTAGGGGATTTTATTAATGTATATTGTACAAGAGTATGGCCTAATACATATATATATGTGCTAATAAGCATTATATTAAATATAAGAGTCATGGATGAGGCATTAAAGTTAATATTTCATGTAGTGTTAATAATAATTTAATAATAAGGGTGTATAAAGAGTAAAATGGTAAATTTGTTAATAAAAGGAGAAAATGGTAATTTTGAAAGTAGGGGGTAACATTGTAATTTGTGAATAAAGGATGAAATAGTAAATTTGTAATAAAAGGGGCAATTTGGTAATTTTGTAATAAAAGGGGCAATTTGGTAATCTTGTAAAAAAATGGCAATTTGGTAAATTATAATAAAAGGACAATTTGGTAATGTTATAATAAAAGGGTAAAATTGTAATTTTATAATTAAAGGGCAAAATAGTAATTTTATGATTAAAGGACGAAATGGTAATTTTACGATTAAAGGGCAGAATGGTAATTTGGACATTAAAGGAGGTAAGATAGTAATTTTATAATTAAGGATAAATGGAAATATATTGAGTAAAAGGGCGATATGGTAATTTTTGGGAGCTAAGGGGGTAAAATGGTAAATTTGAAGGTAAAGGGGTAAAACGGTAATTGTGTAAATCAAAGGGGTAAAAGTGAACATTAGAAAGGAGTAAATTGGAAATAATAATTATTGAGAAGGGTAAAATAATAAGTTAAATAACTAAAGGGTAATTTGATAATTTAATAGTAGAGAAGGGTAAAATGGTAAATATGATAAATATGAGGGGTAAGTTGGTAATTTAACCGACTGGAGGGTATTTTTGTAATTTTGGATAATGGATTAGGGTAGTTGGTAATTATGACAATTAAGAAGGGCAATTCGGTAACTTAAATAACTAAAGGGTAATTTGGTAAATTTAATAACGGAGAAGGGCAAAATTGTAATTATGATCATATGCAAGGGTAATTTGGTAATTTCACCAACCAAATGGGAAATATGAAAAGTGTAGCAATTATGAGGAATGAATGGTGATCTAAAAAGCGTAGGACGTAATTTGATAACCTAAACCGGATAAGGGGTAATTCGGGAATTATGTAACCTAAAGGGTAACAGGGTAATTTGTTAATGAGGAATGGATGACTTGGCGATTACATAAGTAAGGGGTAAATAAGTGATTTGTACCTAACTTGTTGTTGTGATTGTGGAACCTGATAATGTGATTTAAATAAGACTGATTAGCCGAGTAAGAGTACCTGATGATTAGTATGGCCTTGATGGTTTCTCTGTGATAGCTTGGATAACCATCTGAATAAGAAACGACTAATAATATCATAACGGTTGAGAGTAAATAAATATCTGATTGTCATGCCTTTGTGATCACCTTTAATTAAGACACTATTACTTAAAGTGAAAGACCTCGAGATCGGGAATGGTGACTCCTTAGGGGTCGCTACCCTAAGGACATGGTTTAGTCCACGATTATTATGGTATTTGCTGGTGTGCCTTTGTGCCCCAGCCAAGCCCTATATCTTACTCTTTCTAGCTCTACGGACCTAGTTAGGGGGTATGCATACTTATGGATTAGGTGTCCTTGTCAGTAGGGTACTGAGTTAGCTTTATGCACCAGTACGACCAGGGTACCTTTGCGTCCTTGGGTTCGTGGTTGAAGGGTACTGTGTCGCTGATATGCACCGGTACGACCGGTGTACCTTTGTTTCCCGGGTTATTGATCTCCCGTTCGAGGCAAATAAATATGATTGATGTGATTATTAAAGAAAGGAAAGATACTATATTTGAAAGTGGAATATTAATGAGCTGGGCCCAGTGATTTATGATTTTGAGTACCGGTCCACCAGTTATAATAGTGGTCAGGAGCGTTGTGCCCTGAGTGATGATCCTTTATAAATCCCGGTCCACCGGTTATAATAGTGGTCAGGAGCGTTGTGTCCTGGATGATGAGTTTATGTGTATTCCGGTCCACCGGCAATAATAGTGGGGGTCCCGAGCTCAATAAAACCAGTTATATATGTGAATAAAATTATGGGCAAGTACTAATCACTTATAGTGGAGCAATGGCTTAAGGCCTGATTGTTTGAGTTTGCGTTATGACTTGGCTTAAGGCCGTAAGTACTGATTGTTCGTAAGGATATATTGATATGCTATGTGAATGTTAATTATGTGAATTATGTTATATATGTATGTAGCTTGTTTCATGCATGTGTTACATTGCGGGCCTACTTTTAAGTGGGACTTTAAAGGGTTACTCAGTACCGTAGTACTGAAGGGATTCCCTTTATGGGGCCCCTGCCTATTCAATAGGTAGTGCCCTTGCAGGTATTTTCAAGTGCTACTCAAGTGGGCTACGGGAAAGAGAGTAAGGAGTTATCCGATATCGTTAGGGTTTTCCTCCTTCTTCATTTAATTTCTTGGTTTTTGATGTTATGTTGTTACTTTAACCACCATTGGTGGATTTTATTCCTGTAAACGATTTGATAAGCTACTCTGATTTAAGTATGTTGAATTTCTTACAATTTACTCTGATTTATGCATGTTGAATGTCTTTCAAATTGTATTTCATTTTTCTTAGCCTTAGCACTTGGTACTGGAACAGTATGAGTGAACCGGTCTGGTACTAAGTGTGGCGGTAATACTCCCAAAGTTCACGTTTTACTTAATTTGCTTCTGCTAATTTCCTTTAATTAACGAAATTTTTCAATAGTGAATTTGGGGGCGTTACATTAGTTACAAAGAATTCACATTTTTTCTAACTTGGCATATAAATTGTTATTTCTAAGGGTAAGGAATACAAGCTCAGGTTGCTTTACATGTTCTCGTTCATTTAGACTATACACAAGAATGTTGTCAAAATAAACTAAAAAAAACTTGGTAATGAATGGCCTAAGTGCCTAATTCATAAGAGTCTTTAAGGTACTAGGAGCATTTAACAACTCGAAGGGTATTACCATCCACTCACATAACCCATTTTTTATTTTGAGCTTTTTTTCTCACTCATTGCCTTCCTTCATGCGAATTTGATAATAAGAGCTATGAAGGTTAATTTTGGATAAAAGAGATACACCATGCAAAAATCATGTCATCAAGTCTAGGTATGGGATACTTATACTTGATGATGATGTTGTTGATATCTCTACTACCAACACACATCTTCATAGAATTGTCCTTCTTCGGTACTAGCAAAGCCGGTACCACACAAGAACTAAGGGTTTCTTGAATTAATCCCTTGGTTAGTAGTTATTCTACTTGTTTATGAGCATTCATGGCTTCCTTGTAATTATAACTATAGGCAACCTTGTTAGGTAATGTAGCACCATGTATAAGATCTATTTGGTGCTCTATGCCTCGTATGGGGGGTAGTACATGGGGGTAAGTCGTTTGGAAACAAATTCCAAACTTTTATAACAAAGCCCTAACCTAAGGGTTCCTAGGTGTCTCCACCTTGTTTTCACCCACCAATAACAATAAATACAACATTCTTCCCTTTCTCATCAATAAGCAAGAATTTTAACATTTGGCGGCATCTCCATCCACAGTCATTTGTGACTTTAAGGGTGTGAGGATTATGTTATTTTTGGCATACTTCAAAGTATAAGTATTCTTCCTACCACCATGAGTCGCATAGTGATCATATTATCAAGGGCGGCTTAAGAGCCAATGGCATGCGTCCATGGGAACTACATCACAAAACACATATTCATGGTAGGATTTCCTAATGGAAAAGGCCATGGGTACTTGCTTGGTCACCTCTACAATGCTACCATTATTCAACCATTTTAACTTGTATGGTTTGGCATGGGGTATGGTATCGAAATCTAGCATTTCCACGAACGTGCATGAGGCTACATTTGCACAACTCCCACCATTCATAATGAGGGAGAAAATCTTACAGCTAATGGTGCATTTTGTTTGAAAGATGCACTCCCTTTGGCTATCATGAACTTAGCTTTCATTTTCATGTAGGATCCACCTCACCATAAGAGCTTCTCATACATTAGGTGGTGTTTCCTCCTCTTCTTCTCTTTCATGGGCTGAGTTATCCCCCATCAACTTCATCATCGAGTATAGCCTCATTGATCTCCACAAATGTCATGACCCTTCAGTTAGGGCATTCATTTTGGCAATGCCATACCCCTTGGCACTTAAATTACCTCACATTTTATGCCCTACTCATCTCACCTGCAACTTATCTCCCTTTCTCTTTCAATTCGATTTTGATAAGGGTGGAGGGTGGCTTAGATGTTATTAGCATGTTTAGGAGGAATCATACTTGGTTTCTTGATGCTAAAACAAGCATTCCTCTTCTCTTTATTATGATTTTCGAGTCTACTAGCCAAGTGGAAAAGCTCATATAAGATGTAATACCTTTACATCTCCACTTTTCTAGCATGGTCTTACCTAAGACCTCCCACAAACTGTGGCATGGTGTGCTCTTCACTCTCTTCAATGCCAAGCCTTAGCATTAATTTTTTGAGTTCTCGAATATATTTTCTACACTCATAAGGCCTTACCTTAGGGAAGATAATTTGTTGAACAAATCTTGAGTGTATAAGGATGGGACAAATCTTTCCTGCATAAGTTTCTTCATATGTTGCCATGACTTAATCTTTTACTTCCCCTTCCTTCTTCTTTAGTTGGTAAGGTTCTCCCACTAAAGAGAGGCGTGAACCTTGACCTTCACGGTGGCCACTTTGAAGCTTTTGTCATCCTTATACCCTTTGGTCTCAAAAAGCCTACAGCACCTCAACTCCCACATTAGGAACTCTTTCGAGTTATGTTAGCCTTTGAACTCTGGAATCTTGTTTTTTACATATCCAAAATATCATCTCTTTTCTTTTCCCCTTCTCCTTGGCTCATGATAAGATTCACTCATTGAAGAGTCATCCTCACTAGAAGGATTTCCCCATCCATGAGGTTCTTCTACTTTAATGGGGGTTTGGTAGTGGCATAGATTTGGGGTGTTGGTATTTGGGATAAGTTCTTGTAGGATGATTTGAATGTGGCCCAATTCTTCTTGAAACACTACCAACATTTTATCATTACGTTGATTATATTATTGCAAAGCTTTGATGGCATGATCTCTTCTTTCATTTTGTGTCTCATTAAGGCTTAAACCTCTAGGCAAGAAATGATCATCCATAGGGATAAAATAATTTTTTGGTGTATAACACTTTGGAAGTGGCTGGATATGAAGGAAAGTTTTTGTTTTTTCTTCCTTTATACAGGGAAGGGTTTAAAGGAGCTTCACAAGACCAAAAAAGATTTTTTTTTTTTAGAAGTCACTCTTCTCTACTTTGCAGGGGGTTTTCAGCCTTGGTTGGGTGGTTTAAAAAAATTATGATTGTTTAGCTTAGGTAAGGGATGATAAATGAGGATAGGTAACCCAATTTAGAACAAACCATGATATTGTACCAATTTGATGTATGGTGGATACAAATTGAATTAAGCTAGGAAAAAATGGTGGGAGGGGAGAACCACCTAAAATAAGGGCTAAAAAGTGGGAGAGAAGGTGAAAAGATATATGAACTAAGTACCCCTTAATTTATATACTTGAATTTACCACTTGAGCTATGTAGAACTCAAGATAAAAGAGACAAGAATTTTTAGAGAGAATCAACCAATGGTATGCTTTAACCATGGAGGTTAAGAGTTTCAATAGCAAAGGGAGGAATGGCAGCAAAAGACCCTATTAATCATCCATTCCTTACTTTTATATAGTGTTACATTGATTTAGTTAGAATGTAATCATCCCCAACTAGATATATGGGTTGGTTAGAAGTTAAACTATCTATTTACTCATCAGCTAACTATCCTAGTTTAATTCTAACCAAACATGCCTAGTTTTCCCCACCCAAATGAGGGTGTGCGTCCCACCCTGTTTTAGTCCATGCTTGGCTTCTTGGGGTTGAGTGCAATTACACCTCCTTAGGTAAATATATTACATGATTAAAACTAAATAAAATTCTATCACAAAAGTCAACTTGCAATGAGGCTTCCACAAGTATAAAAGGTGTGGACTTTGAGACTCCAAAAGTTTCCATAATTCTACACTTGTAGGCCATTAACTTCTTCCTTCCTTTTATCTTTATAGGTTGTTGAGAATGGGGACTCTTCTATCATTCTTGCAATATATTAAGGTGGCAAGGAGGGCTATGATATGTGGCTTGTAGGAGAGTCACAAAAAGGAGCTAAAAGGTGGCCATAAAGTGTGCAAGCATGGGGGAAAAATGTGGTTGGAAAATTGGTTGTAAATGGCTTGGTTTATGAGCTACAAAATATGATGGGTTGGGGTGATTTTACATGGATTTTGTGTGGCTCTTGTTTATGTGGAATAGGGTATTTAAGGGGCTATTTGCTTTTCTTTAAGTTAGGTTACAAAAGGGATAGGTTGGGAAGGCCATTTATTAGTTTTAGATGGCCACCTTGGTTGTGAGAAAATGGAGATGATCTAGTGGATTCCTTCCTAAGTTATAAGAAATTTTACGTTATTCTAATTTAGGGATAAGAGTGGATAATATAGGATTTAGTGATGGGAGTGAAGGGGATTCCCCTACATAAGTTATGATCATATATGATTGTTATTTTCAACCTTGTTATTGCATGTGAGTTATGTGATGCGCTTATGCATTTTTCCTTCCATGTGTATCATAAGGCATTCCCATACTTAGAGTCAATTTAACTTACTTAGTAGGGTTGATACTAATTTTACACTTAACTAAGTGATGATATCTACTTCATTTAGGGGAGAAAAGGAGATTTTGCTAGCAAAGAAGGCTTTGTCTAAGTGGAATTATGGATTGTTTAGATTAATTAAGGTTTTAGGTTGAGAATCATTATGTAGTTTGATATATATTTTTTTCAAAATTTTATTTCTCCTTCTTATTATATTACTTTTTCATATGTTTATTTATGACTCGGTCATGTATAATCACTTTATTCATACTCTAGGATATTAAAAGTTTGTTTTAAGATATTATCTTTAATTTTATCTTATTGGTGTTTGACCTTATTTGATATTTAAAAGGATTGGTTGTAAATGCCTCGCACCTAACATGATATGGGTGGTAGATATCAATCTTAGATTAGGTATTATGGGTAACAGCTAGCATTTAATTTTTTTTAGCTTCCATAAGTCTTATTTAAAATAAATTTTTCTAGTAGTAAAAAGTGGAGCTGTTATGGTATGATCAAGATCAAGTGTAGATGCTAAGTGCATTCGAATCCTATAGTGATTGTTAAGAAAGTTAAGGCTTTAGTGATTATTTATATTTTTTATTTGAATCATAATTAATATTCTCATAAATATAAGATTTTATTGTGTGATGTGTGAATTTTAGTGACTCATTTAAGTCACTTAAGATTGTCCTTATGATAACTATTAATCATACTAGATAGAACCGAGCAAGGAACCTAGTAGAGTGTTCGAGAACTAAACAAAAATCATTAAAATTATTTTGCAGTTGTCTCAAGTGATTTGAAACTTGTACCACATGGCAACTCACGTAGTTATTAAGAATATATTCTCATGATTATATTTCTCTTACCTACATGACAAATATTATTTCCTTATTACAATTTCATTATAAGCTATAAATACATGTGCGGTAACAATATATCTCCATCTCCATCTCCATTGATAATTCAAAAACTTCCTTTATTATCTCCATGTGCTTTGTGCAAACTTGCATGTCTTGATCTCATACTTTGAATTTCTCAATCTCTAAACCACAAAAATGGCCTCTAACACTCCTAAAACCCAAAAGATCCATGTTTCTGCTAAAGAAAATCCTAACCTAAAAGAAACCAAAACCCTTATCACTAAAGATCTCAAAGAAAATATGCAAGAATTTGGGTTCTTCCATTATATTTTTTTTTAGGATATTAGGATTGATTATGGGTAGTGGAAAGTAAGCTTATTAATTTAGACTTTACTAGTAATCTAAAATAGGGTAAGATGAATGGAGTTAATACAACTAATATAGTAGTAGTAGCAGTAGGTTATTATTCCTTGAAATATTAAAATAAAGTCCACTATAATGTTGCTAATAGGAACTTGTATAAGAGACATAAGGTAATTAATATGGTTTTTAATTCTGTTTCGATCTTAGTTGAAGTTTTGGAGGTTTGTCAAGTATTAACCACTCAATCTTAGACTCTTTAATTTAACTATAGTGATTATTATTATGCTTGAAAGGTGAAGTAATTATAGCTCAATTTGGTTTTGAATGAGAGCATAGTTGAGTATATCGTGAATGTTAGTACAATCAATTTTAATGCTAAGGAGTTAAGCACCAACTTGGTGAATTCAAATAAAGGTTTCACATTTACGAAGAAAAATAATGGTCAAGCAATGTTACTACTTCACCTCTAGCCTTCACCAACAAATTTTGTTAGAAAAAGGGTGAAAAGGTGTCCATAAAAGTTATGAAAGAGGAAATATGTCTATTAGATAAGATTCTTCATATCATCATGCTAGGAACCCATTACCCTCAAATTAAAGGAGAAATGAGGCTAACATTATGGACCTTAGTTTGATGTATTTTTTTGGCTAAAAGGAAACCCATTAATTTATCTTCCTAATGATCTAAACATATGTCTCAAATCATCGATTACCTTACTTACTATCTACCATACTATTTTTGGCTCATAAAAATCTTCCATTATTTCATGATACCCATTAGAAGAGGTGCTAAATCACTCACTATGTGAGAATTTATCAATATCACCATGTTGAAGAAGATGAGACTAAAGTTTATTAATAGTTATTTTGTGAAGAAGAGATAAATTCCCTAATAGCTCAAAAAAAGAGGGCTCATGTTAAGGATATTGAGTAATATGAGTAAGGAAGTTCTAGAGGCTATTGATTATTACTCTAGTTGTAAAGAGATAATGATTTATTGTTCAAGATGCTTAGTAGTTGGATAGAAAGAATTTTGGGATTACACAATGTCAGAAATTCTTGGATAAAAATACCAAGCTAACCAATGATCATGATATTACTATTATGAGAAAGCTACATGGAATAACTACCCATAAACCCTAGTTTCTATCATATCTCTTACTTATCTACTTTTGATATTATTTTGATTTACGGACATGTTATTTAATCCTATTCTTAATTATATAAAAATACTCTTTATTTTTAAAGTACTTCATAAGTAAATTACTAAGTTCATATTTGTCTCTATTACTTTCTTTTCTCAATGACTCTAGTATCCAGAAAATTTAGCACAATGCCTAAAATTATTTACATATTTAAATTTAGGATAACTTTTTCTACATAAAAATTGTTACACCCAGATTTTTACTATTTTAAATATGTCATTTTAAAAGTTAAAACATGCTAAAGAAAACAAGAAATAGGGATGAAACTAACGTGTTGACCATGAAGAGAGGTGTATCCATTCACCTAGCCCTTACCCAACACAAGAATAAAATATGATAAAATTTTAAAACCTTAAATAAAGATGTAACCCTCAAACGATAGACCACAAATATATACAAAGTTGAGCTAAAATGTAACATTACAATTTAAATCCAAAAAAACTAGTATGGGAAAGCATTAAATCAATATCTAAGGTAAAAATGATTGTGTTTTCCTATATAAGGCGTCATAGAGCAGATAACTTGCAAAATAAGACATATTACTCCCTCGATGTGTTGCAATAGACACAACACCATATCAGACATCGATATGATTAAGTACTTAGTAAAACCTAGCTATTATAAGCACTTAAAACTCAATTCATATAATAAAAAATAATGTAGTTAAACATATTGTACCACAGAGTAACCTAGTAAAGACAACATGAAATCTTAACAAGAATAAAATTGAACTATATTACACCCATCCAAAAGAGAGTGCTTTCAAAGACATTTTAAGATATAAGATTGTACACACTCACCACAAATGGTCTACACAAAGGCATCTAAAACATTTGAAACCTAAGTAGTGATTAAGTATTGTTCCACCCCATTTAGAATTACTGAACGAGTCTATGAAGTTGTTCATCCCTTGAACAAATGTTATGGGATTGTTTGTCTCCTAAACAAAGGTTATGGAGTCGTTCATCTTTATCCTCATGCCATGTACATTAACATAATTGCAAAAGATATATAGCCCTTAGAGTACACCACTATACAATTAATATAGAGTAGAAAAGATACTAGACCACTGCAATCACCCCCCCCCCAACATTAGTTTCTTAATTTCCCTATCAATGTAGTTAATAACTCTTGGGCTTTCAATGAGTTCCCCAAAATATCTGTCTATAGATAATGAGGTGTTAACGCACTTACTTCAAAAGTCTATAAGTGTTTTGTACGATCAAACATAATGATACAAAATGTTAATACTATTATGTATTACTAAATATATAATAAAACTTGAAATATAAAACACATGGCTTATAAGAGTTTCATAACTAACACAACTCAATTTAAATTTTTTATAGTTAAGATCTTGTAGAAAATTGTTTCATTCCCAAAATTTTGTTTAAGGGCTAATGAGAAAAAATAAATGATATAAGTAGGTATAACACTTAAAAACAAGGTAATTGACCACTTTTGGAAAATAAAATTATTCACACAAAATACTATTTACAGTCAATAGAAAATGTAGTTTAATTACCAATAAGCTTAAAACCAAAAACCATTAAAAGCTTATTATTGAAAGAATATTAATGGAGAAAAGAAAAAAACGACAATATGGGTCAAAGTCAAAGTCAACGGTTAAGTCATGATCAATGGTCAAGGTTTAACTTTTACTATTTATATATTCAACTTTTTACCATTTTAAAGCTAATTTGGTTCTTTTTGTGTCTAATCATGCTTAAGTCATACTTAACCCTATTTAACATGATTAATTATTACTTAATATAAATAAATTTGATTAATTTCTTACTAACACTACTTATAGTGATTAGTGAGTAATTAGTGAAGAATACGTTGAATACTCATGGAGAACATGAACAACATTCAAACTCATATTTACTAAACTTCCTTAAATTTCAATAAATCATAATTTAGATTATAGTAACCCAAAAGACAATAATATTATATAAAAAGTTCATCTAAAAATTCTAATAAACATCATGGAATCATTATATGAACCAAAAACCAACTCTAACATCAAAAATGGTATTGACCTGGGGCTCATATCCATAAAATCAAAATTTAACAGATTTGTGTACTTGTAAGAAAACGATCATAACTTTTTATGTACAAATTCTTTTCATGGATTACAAAAATTGTGATGAACTAGACATACGTATTTTTATTATGATATGTTATTTGCATCAAAATACCTATCCTATTAATAGCATTTCATCAAGAAAGTTATATCAAATTTTCAAGTCTAAGATTGTCATATTTCATGCTTTATTGAGCATTTATGTGTCAAATATTTCACAAAAAAACTTCAAATAATTTTCATGCTTGTGTTAACTTCATAAAAGCCTACATAAGTCTCTCCAACCATCAAAGACAGCTAATAATCCATCTTAAAATTTTAGCATTATTAACATGTCGAAACATGCAAAAAACGCTGAGATTCATTGCAACATGTGATAAAAAAAATTTCTACTCAAAGAAAATAGATTTTACCTTATATTAGAAGTTAGGTAAATGGCCCTAAAAATATGAGAGGCTCGCACAAGGTTTGATTCCTCAAAGTCACCTTAAAAAGTGTTAAAACATAAGAAAATCATATAATAAATCGTGTTAGCATATAACTCAAATTAAAAGAGATTAAAATCAAATGGAAAGGAAATTGGATCATATCCTTAAATAGGATTTAGAGAATCCTAAGAAACTTGGATAAAGAGGGCATATGGTAGGATTAATGTAACCCAAAATGAAGGTTTAACTCTTCCTTTTTTGATCAGAAACACAAAAGAGATAAACCATGGTTTATTTGAGTTTATGGAGTTTTGATGACAATATAAAAATATATGAATGGCTATAATAGTGGAGGTTATGAGGGGTAAAACCCATGCACACTTTCACACAAAATGCCTAATTTTTTATGATAAGTGAAGGCTCAAATGATGGTGAGTTGTGTAACTCATTTGTGCTCAATCATAACAGCTCATAATTTCACACATATGTATCACAATTTTAGGGCAAGGGTATTAATATTGAAGTGGAAAAATGAAGGAATGAAGGGGTTTATGTTTAGTGTTAGAAGATGATTAGAGGAGAAGTGATTTGGGAGATATTTTGCAAGCTAGGTGGCATGCAGGGGGGATTATACGAGCACAAGAAGTTCCAAGGGAAGGGAGAGGTGTCATAGATAGAAAGAGAGATAAAAGGGGACATAGGTTAGGATTATAACACATGTAATAAGGTTAGATAATTGGTCATCTAAGAATATTCTAAAGAATATTTTCTATGATATTTCGAACCCATAATACCTGTCACCTTAGGATTACAATAGGCTAGATCAAGGTTTAGGATTAGATCTTGGTAGGATTCAAAGGCTTATATTAGGTTTTAAAAGAGTTAGATACGATCAAAGTTAAGAAAGATAAACTTCAATAATTTATTATGCCAAAAAATTGTAAATAATAATAAACATGAAGGTAGAATATTTTAATTTTATTTTTATGTTAGAAACATGAAAATATGTTGATCTCAAAAGTTTTATAATTTTCTAATAAGCAAAAGGCTAAAAGAAGACTTAAAACATGAATAAGCATAAAAGAATATATAAATAGTGTTTTTTCATCGTAATCTCTGTTTATTGTTTTGAATATGACTAGGAGGCTTAGGGAAAAGAAAAACAAACTTAAATATGGATAGATTAAAATAATTCAAAAAATTTAGATAGTAAAAAGTGGCTCAAAAGACTCATTGGACTCAAAAGGGTAAGAAATATCAAGAAAACAAGAGTGAAACATTTTGGGAATGGTTTTAGGATTTTCAATTTATTTAAAAAACATAAGGAAATGTGTGAGGGAGAAAAATTTATTTTAAACTAATAAAGATCCTAAAAAAATTAGGGTTTTCAAATTTTGGGGTATTACATAAAGATACTCATAAAGTTACTCACTAAATGAAGGCATGGTTAACTATTTTTACATAAATGAAGGCATGCTTTGTCACTTTTATGCTCTTACTATTTTTGCTATTCTTTTTAATGAGGACAAAAGGAGGAAGATAGGAATGATATTGACTCAATAGTAATCATATTGAGGAACTTTGGAGGGAATCCAATGGTTAGTTGAGGAAACTTTGGAGTCCCTGAGTATCTTTGAGTTCTATTTAGACAAAGGTGTGATGGTTTTGTGCACCAAAGAGACTCAATGTGTGTTTTAGTACAAACTTTTGAAACTATTGTCTTCATTGTGCAAGGTAATGTTGTGGGTAATAAATTTTCTGAACATTTTATATCACACTAATATCAGGCAAACACATAATTTTTTGAGTTTTTTCTCTGTTATTGGATGCATATTACTGTTTTCTAAATGTAAATGCAAGATTTGAAGATTTTAGTAACACTATTAGAGGGAACAAATCAGTCTCTCCACTATGTACTTAACTAAAAGTACCGTATGTTTGTCATCAACCAAAAGGAAAATTTTGTTTAGTTCCTGACTTTGATGATAATAAAGAAGATGATTTTGTCTACGTTTCGTGTTCTGAGTGTCTACAGGTTTGAGAACGCTTAAGGAAACAGATTCAAAGGAATTAATGAAAGAACTAAAAGAGCTCATGTTAGACAAAACACAATCCAGTACCATTTTCTTGAACCTGGCACACGGTGCAGCCAATATGATAATTGCTCTTCGCCCTCTAAAAGCTCAGCTTTATGACGCCTCTAACTTCCGGTAGCAGTCGCATGAAATTCCACCAGCAAATTGATTGTCATCTGCTCGGTAACTGCTTTTCTTGCTTTGTTGCGGTACTAGCAGAGATGGTTTTTCTGCTGATTATATGGGAAAAGGTAGTTGGTTTCTATTTTTATGAATATGGAATGTACGCTCGTTGATGAGGTTTCAGTTTTGTATATAACAGGAAGATTTGGGACTGGGGTTAGCATCATATATCATAAAGTGGTTGCCTACCTGGTTGGTTTGGTTCGTCTTATTCCTTTTCACAATTCACACTGAGGTGCAGGATAGCATGAGGCTCTTGGTTTTGTCATTACGCAGGTTGTGTTGGAGGATTGACTTTTTCATGATGCTTCTTAGTTTGTACGAGCATCTGGAGAGTGATCTCGCTCGCTTGCCAACTACATTTTCATATGTTTTGGATGTGTGACTATAGGTGTGGGATGATTATGCATACGCCATTCATATTTAATAAAACAAAGTCTCCCTGAAAAATAAAAATAAAAAATGCGAGTGAGGTTGGAACGAGGTGTATTAGAAAACTGACAGGTTGAATTTTCTTGTACCACAAACCGCATTTACATAACAGCATCCATGGACACTCAAGATAGCACAGAAACATGTCACACGGCGCTACCTGATCGAAGTATGGTTTATGAGCAATCAAATTCTAGCATCATACTCGCATTTACAAAATTACTTGTACCGGTGAGACGTCAAAGTTCCCAATGTAAAGATACCATGCCAAGTTCAGACTACCCACAAATGGACCAAGCACCAACCTAACAAATTTGGGTTTCAAACTTCAGAGAAACTCCCATACTAAACAGTTCTTGATAAAGCAACTTTGCTCCATAAGGAACGTTCACCCTGACAATGTCCTCAGCAGACTCACAGAACCTACAGTACGGACCTCTAACCTTACGCCCCCCAACAATGGCTCTCTGGATCACATTAGCCACATTTGTGCATTTCTGACATACGTGCATCTGAGACTGGTCGCTTAGAGTGAAGAGCCGCTCATGTAGGTTGGCTGCAGCACCATGGGCAATTAGGCAATCACGCTCCATCTCACCAAATTTTATACCACCAAAACGCTTGCGATCAGCTACTGGCTGTCGGGTGAGTGGATGGACGGGGCCAGTATTGCGAAACTTCACCTTGTCTTCAGACATGTGGATAAGGCGCTGGTAGAAGTTAGGACCCATGAAGATAAGACTGCGGACCATTATGCCCGTTCGGCCATTGTAGACTCTTTCATTTCCCCATCTTGAAAATCCACTCCTGAAAAAACATCTTGTACCATTTAAAAACAGATGGAAGTATCTCAATCATGCAAATGAGAAATAACTTGTATCTAGTCTGCTCAATTCAGACAATACTTCCCATACACCTAAAGACTTAATTCTCCAAAACGGCCCAGCACCTCTAGGGGCTTGTTCGATATGCTGACTACAGTAATTACCTGTGAAGCTGATTTGTTATGGCATCCACGGAGAGAGCAGAGAAAGGAGTAGCATTATTCAGAGAACCGCCACAGGCAATTCCTTTACCAAGAGCAGCCTCTAGCAGCTGGCCAGGAGTCTGTCGTGACGGAAAAGCATGAGGATTGATGACAATATCGGGTACTATCCCCTGACTTGTAAAAGGGAAATTCTCTTGCGACTCCAAGAAACCAAGAACACCCTTCTGCCCATGCATACTAGAAAACTTATCTCCAAGACATGGAGAACGCACCTAAACAACATGAAAAGAACACAAAAGAAAATTTAGTTATACTACTAAAATGATTTAGAAAATCTTGCAATTTAAGATATAAACCGGGGCATATTTAGCAATAAGAAAAGGAGCAACCGCTTAAGTTACCTGCCGAAGTGACACAACAGCAAAGTTCTTTCCATCATCATTTGCTGATAGGACCACCTTTTGGACCATGCCCCTTTCTGTGTACTTTAGCTTTACACTGTGATCAACACCAGATTCTGCACGCCTGCCAATGATGATATCGCCACTTTGCAGGTTTGCACCAATATAAGGGAAACCATCATCATCAAGGTTATCAACTCGCCCAATCCTACTCTGCATTTTTCCAAAGGTGACCCAATCATCTAACTTCCTTCTTTTGTCTGACTCCTTGTTGTCTACCTCAGCCTTGTAACTCCTAACATGCTCTGACCGGAACATCCCACGCTCTAAAGATGCCCGATTCATGACTAAAGAGTCTTCTTGGTTATACCCCAGGTGTACATTCACTGCCACAATGGCGTTTTGCCCATTAAAATACTCTGGCATCTGCATTGAATGCTTCTGAAATGAAGGACGCCCTGGTTTTCCAAGACAATCAGAAGCAGCAGTTCTGAAAAGTGGCTTTTGAGGATAAAATAATTGGTGGGAAAGTGTATCCACTCTCACATTTGGATTTGTTGTGGAAAAGCCGATTGCTTGTTGAGAGTGCTTTGCAGACTGATACAGAACCCTCTTCGCATGGTTATGGTTGGCAAAGGGTATCATCCCACAACTCAAACCCAGTAGGAAAGAAAGATCAAGCTCACAGTGGGTGTACGTCACATGCTCTTTGCCATCAATCCCGGTCAGTAGATACTTAACACCCCAAGCTGTGCAACAATCTTCCTCCTCCTCAACTCCAATAAGTTCAATTATTCCATTGTCCAAAAGAGATTGGAAGGAATGGTCATCGCCTTTCATAGTGTTGATCTTCCTCAAGTTTTCCACAACAAGAAGAGGACGAAGTATTCTTCCAGCATCACAAAATATGCGTACTTCCCCATGCTGTGCATCTCTTTTTATTTCAACCTACACCAAATAAATACAAACAACAAAAAAAAATCACGTAATCACTTTTTCATCTCTTTCTATTCCAACCAACGCTGGAAATAAAAAAAAGGTAAATATCATGAAATTACTAAGAAACTGATAAGTGAGAACTGCAGCAGAAGTAACAAAGATAAGAGGACAATAAGCAAAGAGTATGAGCTAAAGTCAAAAGAACTAAGGAAACATGGAAAGAAGTGTTAAAA
Source organism: Tamarix austromongolica (assembly GCA_039764185.1). Lineage (NCBI taxonomy): Eukaryota > Viridiplantae > Streptophyta > Magnoliopsida > Caryophyllales > Tamaricaceae > Tamarix > Tamarix austromongolica. Next base: position 28,038,967 of record CM077817.1, read on the forward strand.
CAAGAGGAACAGGATAAACTAACATGCCAGAAATAAAAAGGGAAAAAAAAGACACTTAAAACAAGCATAAGATATCCTAATCATTAATGCATGTAAAATATAAAACAGCATCTTATTGCCACCATAAAATTAAGCATGGAATAACCCAATACGTAATATTTGTTGATATTTATCAATTTTCAGTTCTACCAATATGCAATACAGCCAAAATCTGAAATATGATGGATACATTGCAAAGTATCGGATATCGATAATACTCTTTGATATTTTTCAATAAATTGACAGAACCTAACATTATCAAAAAAAAAAAAAAAAGAGTTTGACTCCTCCATCCTAGCCCTAGCTGTTAGTCTTATCTCTATTTTTTAAGTTAAATATTAATATTTGTCTTCATTAATCAAGTAATGTATATATTAGTTTTTTTCGTGTAAGGCTAAAAATTAGACTAATAGATAACAATTGTTGTAGTTAATTTATTGTAAATGTGTATAAATGTGACAAAGTAATAATTTAGCATCAATAACTTTAATATTATACATTAGCTACTAAAAAATTCAATAAACATATGTAGTATTTTTTGTTTGGTGAGTAATGTAAATATTTTATTACTCCCAAATGGGCATTGAAATGCATCCAAGAAAAGGGGCATACCCTTCAAACAACCCCATCAACATCAGTGGCTAAAGCATAGAAACATTTGCTATGATACAGAAAGGCCACCCAGCTAGCAACCTCTCTAACAATTAGCTTAGGTAAAGGCAACACAGGTAATTGTTTGTGATTAAAGATTCTCTGATTTCGTTTATACCACACATTGATGCAGGAGCATCCATTATACATGATATTAATTTAGCTGTTAATTTCTCCAAGTTAGGAGGACATAAAAACCTCCTCACTTGGACTAATTAGTTTAACTAAACCCCAAGCCATGAAAGCCATGAAAAACTCCAATCCAGCCACCACCTTTTTGCACCTTAGTGGCTCATTTTTTTGGCTTGAATGGCTTACTATCTAGCCAAGGATAGGCAACAGTTCAGGTCCCACAATAGCAGCCACAACTGCATTTTTCTGGACAGATCTAGGCAATAGCAGCAGCAACAACTACAAGCATCAGAGAGGGCAAACCTATTTTGGAAGAAAAGAAACCTATACTCAAGCTATGATGGAACTTTAGGCTTGCAGCAGAAAAGTTACTTTCTGCTTTATGCTTTTAATAATGTTTTTAGTCTTTAACCTAAAAACTACTTCTACTTTTTACTTTTAATTATTTTTTTAGTTTAGCTTAGCTTATTAACTTGTAAGGAGCCTCCCGAGTCAGATGGAAGACATTGGGAAGGTCCCAAACAATTCTGATTTCTCTATTTCAGCTAACAAAAAGTCAACTTTAGTTTTGGTTAGGATTAAACTCATTAAAGTTAGTCTCTTTGACAACTAACTAGTTTGATTAGTTAATACCAGTCTTTTTTTTTTTTTTGAGTTGTATTACAACTAAATGAGACCTAACACTCTCCTATAAGTATTGGGCTCACACTTGAATGAAGGGCAACTCAGAATTTGGCTATCTTATTTCTCTCAGCAGAAATCAATTACCTTCAACTCTAGTGCATGAGTTTTAAGTTTGAATCATAAAATCTAACAAGATTTATTCTAAGTGTTGAAACCTTAGGTGGTTCTTATTAGTATATGATCCAAGGAGGTACCAAGGATCATATTCAACACATTTTCTTCACCCTCTTCTCTATTTTCTTATTTAGTTATCCCCCATTGATAACCACCCTTCTAACTTGACCCAATTTGTATTGGCAAATGCATCACACATGATATACTAAAGCAGCCAGGAGCAACTTAAATCCACACTTTTCTCCCTAGGTCTTCTCCTTTGTTGAGACACCCAAGTCAACTCTCTTTGTCAAGCTTGGATTTGATGAGGACTGAACTTAGCCACTATTCTCCTCCAAAGATCTTGGACATAGGAATACTGGAAAAAACAGGAGGTCAATGGACTCTTGGCCTGAGTTACACAAGGTGTAGGTTTGATCTACAGCAGACTCTGGTAGCCAATCTTCCATGGGCAACCATCCAGAGAAGGAATTGATGTCTCCCAACTGCAAGAGGATGTCAAACAGCCCTTCTCCATGCCACTTCAAGCCACTTACATCTTAGATAATCATAGCCGGATGGAAACCCTTGCAAAAGCAAAATGTTCCTCATATTGCAAGAGAATCGGCTATTAATAAGAACATGCCAAATATTCTTATTTTTCAAGTAATACTCGTGGGCCCATTTTACCCATAACGTAGCCTTTTTCATTGCCAATTTCAAAAGCAATTTACCAGTAGCTGCCTTATTCTATGTACCAATGTCAGCCAGCCCCAGACCGCCTTCATTCTGAGGGGAGCATACTGTGGCCCAGGAGAAGGAAGATTTGCAGGTGACATAAGCAGTGTGACGAGAGGAAGGATCTGCATAAAGCCTCAATGGTGTGGATGACTCTCTTGGGTAGTAGGAAAAACTGACGCCAGTAAATCTGAATACTGTAAATTACTAATTTAATAAGTTGGACTCGGCCAGCATAGCTCAGTAGTTTAACAGTCCATAGATGCATCTTTGCAATGATCATATCAATGAGATGAGAACAGTGAGTCGTAGAAAGTCTCTTGCTAGTCATAGGGACATTAAGGTAATTCACAGGTAGGCTACGATGGAGTAATGAGATCAGCTGGGTTCTTCTATCCTCAGTCATTCCTGCTACAAAAACAATAGCTCTTTTGCAAGTTCTGTGTAAGTCCAGATTGACCAGAAAACTGCCGGAAAGGATCCATCACAGTCTGAACTGAAGTAGAATCACCATGGGAGAATAGGAGTAGGTCATCAACAAAAGAAAGGGCAATAATTTTGGCTTTCTTGCACTTGGGATGACCTTTAAACTCTTTGGCCAGCCACAATCCCTGGAACATCTTGTGAAGGTATGCCATAACTAACACAAAGATGTAAAGAGAGATAGGATAAAACTGTGTTAGGCCTTTTTTTGCAGGAAAGGGAGGGCTAGGGATGCCATTGAAGAGAATGGAGTAGCTAACAGTTGTGACGCATTGCATAACCAGTAGGACAGAGTAATAAAAGAAACCAAATCCAAGCAAAACTTGAGCAACAAAACACCACTCAACAGTCATAACTCATAAGCTTTCCTTGGATCCAGTTTGAGCATGCATCTAGGAGAGACAAGTTTCTAGTTGTATCCTTCGACTAGTTCACGGGCAAGCAAAATGTTATCACCAATGTCTCCCTTTGACAAAGGCATACTGGGAAGAGCCAATAAGAGAATCAAAGACTAACAGTAATCTGTTGGTTAGGAATTTAGAGATGATCTTATACAAAATATTACAGCATGCTATAGATCTAAACTGCTCAGCCTTATCAGCATTTTCAACTTTGGGAATGAGGGTAAGTCAGTAAGAGAAGCTATATTGAGACTATGAGGTGTCTTCCCGGTGTCAAAAAAAAAAAACAAACAAACTTTGGACAACCAAAAAATTATGGTTACCTATAATGTCCCAGTTATGCTTGTAGAAATAGGCATTGTACCCATCCAAGCTTGGAGCCTATCCTTCTCCCATAGAGAAAAGGGCTTAACCACCCTTTTTGTTACTAGTTGCAGTAGAAGAGATTGTTGGTCAGGGGAGAGTTTAGGGCCTCTGTTGAGCACTGCTTCATCTAACAGTGCCTCTGAATCCGGGAGGCTCCCATCAAGTTTTTATAAAAATTAGTAAATCGAACTTGAATTAGAACTGAGTTGGTTATAGTGTTCCCTTGTTGATCAACTAAATTGGTCACCAGGTTCCTTTGATGCCTTCCTCTAACCATAGCATGAAAAAATTTAGTGTTCTTATCCCCTAGACTTAGCCATTGGACCCTGAATTTTGGTTTGTGGAAACTCTCTTCACAAGCAAAAAGGTGGTTGAGAAGGGACAATGTATTTTCTTCTTCCTTGATGAGCATAGCATTCAAAGGCCCACTAGCTAACTTAGCCTGAACTCCCTGTAAGCCTTCTCCAGCTGTTTGTACTTTGTTGCTAATACTTCCAAACTTCACAGAGTTAAGCTCTTTAAGCTTAGGATTTAAAAATTTTAGTATGGCCTGGAAGTCTCTAATAGCACACCCTCTAATAGGCTGCCTCCAAACTTCTTGCACCAGACCCTTGAAACCACTGTCCATAGTCAACATATTATAGAATCTGAAGAGAATGTTATCAACTCTCTATGAACAAGATATGGCAACAGTCATGGGCGAATGATCAGATATAAATGGAGGGGCAGGCACGGCTTGAGAGTTGGGGAAGTTGGTCATCCACCCAGTACCCTATCTAGTTTGCAAAGAATTCTATTTTCGTCTTTCTGCTTGTTAGACCAAGTATAAGAGTATCTAATATCAGTCAGCAATAAGGTTTGTAAACAATCCCTGAAGTCAGTGATATCTTCTAGTTTAAACATCTGTAGTATTATTAGAACTAGTTTATTGAATAATTATATTTAAATGATCATTAAATAAGAATTACAGCATATTGTGAAATAAAAATAAAAAACCACATCGCAACAACAACACCACAATTTATCGTTCACAAAGCTGCAATACCACGACTGTAATCTCGACAGCAATTTATTGCGTGCAATTAGCTCCTAGAAATTCAAAAAGAGATCAGGGAAAGAATAATATAATGGGAACATATGGGATGCTCGATAATAAATTTGAAAAATGAAAACATAAGGGGGAAATACAATGGTGTTATCAGTGTTTGAAAAGGCGCGCCTAAGGCGCAAGGCGCAAGGCGATGGAGGGTTAGGGCTTTTTTGGTGCTAGGCGAGGCTACGTAAGTGAGGCACATATAAGGCGCGCCTCAGGCGCTAGGCGCAGAGGCTATGAGGCGCACGCCTCAGCATAAAATCAAGCAGAAACTTGGGAGATCAATAGACACATAGGGAGGATGGACTTAGGGAAGAGGGATAAAAAACCTTTTCAGCAGAAAAAAAAAATTACATGCAGACTGCAAAGACTTAGGGGAGTTAAATAGTCATTTGTTGGAAAAATATAAGTCTATTTATAGTCTTGATTGCAGTAAAAATATTCTGCAATTAATATGGGAATTGGGGAGAGCAAGAGTTATTTTGGAAAGGTAAAAAACCAGCTGCAGAGACTGTAAAGTCTGCTACCACCAATTTAAAGCAAGAAATAGTTATTTTGGTATATCTGCATATATTTTTTGCAGATATAGAGGAAAACAGATAGGGCATTAGGAAAATGCATATATTTTTGCAGATATAAGGGAAAACAAAAGATATAGGGAAAATGAAAGGTCCCCCCTTGTCCTATATATTTTTTGCAGAAACTTTTTCTTCCTAATGTAAAAAAAAAAAGCAAAAAGAAAAACAACAACAACAAAGGGAAAAACAATGTACCACTACATCTGAAAAAAAAATAGAGAGAGCATCAAGGAAAACTGGAAAAAAAAGTATATATGCCAACAAAAAAAAAACACTAGGCGCCTCACATCGCCCAGGCGTGCGCCTTCGCCTTGCGCCTAGCGCCTCAGTGCGCCTTAAGCCTTTTCAAACACTGGTTGTTATATGACTGGGAGACCAAAATTAGAATAAAAAAATCCAGCCAAAGGTTATGAATGCTTTCCCCATAAAGTACCGCAATGTAAAGTCAGGAGAGTGAAGAAAACCAAGGAAAACACAATATTTACTATGAGGCACACTGTACCTGGTTTGGCAGTTCATTGCGGCGGCGGCGCCTTCTGAGCTGCTTAGCAAACAAAAGGGAGTCAGCACAAATCCCTATCCATTCACCATCAAGGAGAACTTTATCTTTACCCTTCACAGAAGTACATGCATTATCCAGTTTTTCCATTCCATAACTAGTCAGTCTGTCCAATAGGGGCTCCGTCACAGTGGTACTAACCAATCCAGAGAGAGCAATATTTTTCACGAGGCCACAGTTTTCCCCATCTGGAGTGGAAAGAAAACAGACTTTTCCCCAATGGGAAGGGTGCCTGCATCATAAAAGCTCCATTACTCCTAGATAGCACCAGTAACATGGTGGGCATCAACAACATCAACATAACCATACTATTATGATCTAGTTCAGATGCTTGGATTAAATGAACAATGGGTTATATATGCATGCAGTTTTCCTTTTCTAATTAGTGAGCAAGATAACACATTTCATAGAAGCCACAAGTTGCTAAGACATAAGTTCCCAAAGAAGTCCTCAGTGATTTCCAAAGAAGGAATAGAAAAGAGAGGAACCGAAGGGCTGCCAATATACTAAGCTTACTTACGGGTATCTTGCATCTCCAACCTTTCCGGTGTACAAAACCTGCTGGCGTGTTCTTCTCAAGTCACAAGTCATTTGCAGTGGATTAGCTCGCCTAAGGTTGGCCACTACACCTGAAATCCTCTCTGACTTTATATAAGAATGTGCCCATTGTCCAGTAGAAAATGCTCTTGAAAGGCCATTGGTGATTATTGATGCATCTAAGTAGTGCTCAATAGAATACAACTCTCGATCCCCATAGAGATCCTTCTGCATTGCTTTGACCATTCGTCTCTCAGCATGCTTAACATGCACATAAAGTTCTCGCTCTAGGAGTTCACATGCCAATTCAAACCTTTTATTTCTGAAATCATCCCTATTATCGCACTTTCGACGGCCAGAAAACGCCTGCAAGAGACACTTGACCATGTATCCCAGGAAGCGAGCTTTTTTCATGGATCCATTTAGGCTAGGGAAAAGGTTGCTATCAATTAACTTTTTAGCTGAGTCACTGGGAGGAAATTTGCATTTTGTCATTTGTTTATCAATGTAACTAAGAGCTCTGCCCTCTCTACGGAAGCCATCACACTTATCATCAGCATCATGTATTGACGCAATCAAAATGTTGTGGATGCGACCATCATCAATGTTATAATCAATTAACTCAACAATTTCTTTGTCAGATGACACGCCCAAGGCAAAAAACACAATCCAAATTGGAACTTCTACCATTAAACAATATACCCGCAAGACTTCTTGCCCTCCCTGAATGTTCTCCTGCTTTTCGTTCTCAACTAGCTTAACATGAACCCTGTTCTTGTTTGAACCAGACCTATAGGCAATCCTCCAGCATTGATCCTTAGAAATCCAGAGCCTCTTCAGACATATCTGCTCTTGAGCTATGAAGCACTGCAGTACAAGTACATGCAGCAAGTGATGCAAAAAACAAATGAGCACAATAAGTAAGCTAATTCTTTACATGAATTATGACCAGGAATAATCAAGTAAAATGAAAGTTACATGATTGACAATGCCATCTTGACTATATAACAAATTTCCACAGCAATCAAGATTTGGCCGCAAAACAGGCAATGAAACTCCATCATGGAGGCCGCAAGAAGAAACTGACGATCAACCATTCTGACGAAATTATCATGACTTATATTCACTAAGTAGTTTTATATATTGGCTCCTTTTGCTCTAGATGCTCTTCAGGGGAAATAGAAAACAATTAGGATAACGGGCAAACATAATCCAACAATAAGGGTTTCAGGATAATAGCTTCTAGAGAAGGATGTCCACGTAAACCCAACTCCTACTTGAGATAGAGGCTAAATGAGATACAGGAGGAAAAGAACAGAAACATTGAGCAGATTTAAGTACAAACATACATTCAAATACCTCATCAACCCAATATGCAACATCAGAAAATGATTTTATAAGGAGGATAATTGTCATTAAAATAAAATTAATTACTAGTATGAAACCTATAAACAGAAAAATCTTGCCTTCTCTGCACCCTTGACTATAAAGTAACCTCCATGGTCAAAATGACAGTCATCTTTTTCAGTCGCCCTAGTCCAGCAGAGATCAGACTTCACCATCACAGGAACTCTTCCAATGAGGACATCAGAATCTTCTGTTTTCAGGATCTCCTTGTGGAGGTATTGCTCCTTTCCAGTTTTGAATTTGTCACTTCGTATCATCTGCTGAGTGTAAATCTGAAATGTCCCACCCAAAATAGTAAAGGAAAATTATCAAAAGTGGGGGAAAAGAGAAAACTAAAATAACTCCTAGCAAATAGTAATTCAAACAAGCATTGTTCAAATTTGCTGAGATCATAAGTTCTATATGTAAATATAAGCTTATACCAGTTTCTTGGTCATGCTTACAAACAATTAGAAATCACTTAGAAAAGTGTACAATCACCATAGAACAAAATGAAGCAAGTCTGCATGATGGGAAGATTAAAAATCAATATAGTTCTATCTGCAATAATTTTCTCTGCACAACTAATGCCAATATCAGCAGAAATTATTGATGTAGTTTTACGGCTAACTGAAAATAGGCAAGGAACAACCCTAGTGGCTATGGATGTCCAACAGGTGTTAGATAAGTTTCAAGATGTATTGGGTACTCCGACAGGTCTTCCACCTCAGCGGGCCTTGCCACTGTATTGAGCTGAAGCAGGGGCAGCAACCTGTGAGTGTCAGGCCCTACCAATACCCCCAAGCTCAGAAGGATGAAATAGAAAAATTGGTGCAACAAATGTTGGCAATAGGTATCATTTAGCCAAGCCACAGCCCCTTTCTCCAATCCAATGCTCCTAGTAAGGAAGAAAGACGGCGGTTGGTGCTTTTGGTTGGATTACCGTGCCCTAAATAGAGCAACATTCCCAGATAGGTTCCCTATACCAATAATTGAAGAATTGTTAGATGAGCTTCATGGTGCAAGGGTATTCTCTAAGCTTGACTTGAAGGCTGGGTATCATCAGATTAGGGTACGGCCAGATGATGTGCCTGAAACGGCCTTTAGGACTCACGAGGGTCATTACGAATTCCTCGTAATGCAATATGGGGTGATGAATGCCCCAGCCACATTTCAGGCATTAATGAACGACATTTTCAAACCTTAATTGAGGAGATTCGTTCTTGTATTCTTCAACGATATATTGGTGTATAGTCCTAGTATGGAGGCTCATGCAAAGCAGTTGACATTGGTGTTTGGGTTGCTGCGAGCCCACTCACTGTATGTTAACAGAAAAAAGAGCTTGTTTGGTTAAGAGTTGGAATATCTCGATCATATTGTTTCAGCAACAAGGGTTTAGCTTACCCGTCCAAGATAAAGGCAATGGTTGATTAGCCAACACCTAAGAATTTACGAAAGCCACGGGGTTTTCTTGGACTCACTAGATATTACCAGAAGTTTATGCATCACTATAGGAACATAGCAGCTCTTTTAACTACCCAACTTAAAGAAGATAGCTTTGGCTAGAATAAGGAAGCACAACGGGCATTCAAGGAGCTCAAACAAGCAATGGTAAAGGTACAAGTCCTTGCATTACCAGATTTTCAGCAGCCGTTTGTGGTAGAAACAGATGCAGTGGGGCTGGGACTTGGAGCAGTCTTCATGCAACATTAGCGACCAATTGCTTACTTTAGTCAAATGTTGGGACCTCGAGCCCAAATGAAGTCGGTATATCAAAGGGAGTTGATGGAGATAGTTATGGCAATTGGACATTGGAGGTCATACCTCTTAGGACGGAAATTTATAGTGCGTATAGATCAAAAGAGCTTAAAGTTTCTACTTGACCAACGAGTCATCTCCAAAGAGCATCAACACTGGGTTTCCAAATTATAGAGTTACAACTTTGACATTGAATACCGACCAAGTTGCAAGAATAAGGCAGCAGATGCCTTATCTAGGTGTAATGGGGAAATTAGCTTAGCCACCTTGACTGCAGTGTGGGTTCACAACTAGCAGGCACTACAAGACGAGGTGGATGCTGACCTAGAGTTGGGACCTATCAAAAGGGCTCTCCACACATCTCCTGGGACTGTAACAAACTATAGTCTTAATAAGGGGGGCTTGCTATACAAAGGCAGGCTAGTATTTCCTCAAAATTCTGTGTTTATTCCTTATATACCAGCTGAATATCATGGAGGACAAATTGGTGGACATTCTAGAGTGTTGAAGACTTACATGAGGTTGGCCAGAGATGTGCACTGGTCAGGTATGCGTCGTAGAGTCTAGAATTATGTGGCTACTTATGCTATCTATCAGCAGAACAAGGTCCAGGCCTTGTCCCCAACTGGTATGTTACAGCCACTACTCGTGCCAGAGCAAGTTTGTGAAGATGTGTCCATGGACATTATCGAAGGGTTGCCTAAGTCCAAGAGGCACAACTGTATAATGGTCATAGTGGATCGTCTCACTAAGTACACTCATTTCATACCCCTTCGGCATCCATTCATAGCCCCTGATGTTGTTGGAAATTTTATTAAGGAAGCAGTGTGCTTACATGGCATCCCCCGCTCAATTGTATCCTATTGTGACAAGGTCTTCCTGAGCTATTTTTGGAAAGAAATCTTTCGACTACAGGGAACAATACTAAAGTACAGCACTGCATATCACCCTCAGTCAGATAGACAGTCCGAGGTGGTTAACCGCTGCTTGGAAGCAGCCCTAAGGTGCTTTATTGGAGGACAGCCCAAGCAATGGATACGTTGGTTACCGTGGGCTGAGTATTGGTATAATACCTCCCATCACACAACCATAGGTACCACCCCATTCTTTGCTATCTATGGTCGCAAACCACCCCTATTAATACAATACATCCAGGATAGCTCCCCTATGGCTGCTGTTGATCGAGAATTAAAGGACAGAGGTGTTGATCTGGATGACTTGAAGCTACACCTGAATCACTCTTGACAATTATGAAGGTTGTGGCCGATAAGAAGCGGCAGGATGTGACCTTTGAGGTTGGTGATTGGGCGTATGTGTAACTCCGGCCCTATAGGCAACGCACACTAGCTAAACAGGTGAATGAAAAGTTATCCCTAAGGTACTTTGGGCCATATCAAGTATTGAGCCGTGTAGGGAAAGTGGCCTACAAGCTAGATCTTCCAGACTCGATGTGAATTCACCCTATGTTTCATGTGTCCATGATAAGGCTGGCAGTGGGAGATGTTCATCAATTGCAGCCCTTCCCAGCGGGACTTATGCCAAATATGGAATGGGTAGTGGAGCTCAAACAGGTGCATGACACACATTATAGTCCAACTGGAGTTCTAGAGGTGTTGCTCAACTGGAGAGGACTTCTGGACTTCGAATAGTCCTGGAAAGACTTTGATCTCATTAACACTCAGTTTCCTTCTTTCCACCTTGAGGATAAGGTAAAAGTGTTAGCAGGGGGTATTGATAAGCCACTGGTCAGGTCCACTTATGCATAACGTGCTGGAGATGGTTTAGTTGGAGCTACTGGTGCTAGCTTGTCTGAGACTTAGCTAGTGACTGAATTTATTAATTACTGCGCTTATTAATTATTACAGTTGTCATGCTATTTTTACTATTATTTACTAATGTTAGGGGAGGGGTATTATTGAGCATGTTAGGTCATTATGCCTTGTTGTCAATTCAAGTGGGTGGGGAGGGGCAATTCTATTAGGGAATGATTGGGAATTAAATAGAGAGGGATGTCACTAGAGAGAGGGGGAGGAATCGGTAGAGACAGGAGGAACCAGGTCCTCGAACGCCTAGCTTGTATCTACCACTATCTCTCATTCTTCAATAAACTACATTCCTTCTCATCATCTGGATTGTTACTAATGTTGTGTATTGTTGATTTTGTTCTGCTCTTATCAGAATGTTGAGCAACATTTCAAAGGCTAGTTAATATAATATTCGAAGGTAGATCAGTGGCTATGTGGAGGATGACGTTAAAAGTAATAAAAAAAATATAAAAAACCATTTAGGTCATCTTCGACACTGAGAAAATACAAGATGAAGTTTAACCCCAACGAATGCGACTTTAACTGAGGCATTGATGTTAACCAAATAAAGTGGTAGCCTTTCTTAATATACATGCACTATTAAGAAAAAAGGTAATCTAGATGACAAGCTGATAGCATTACACAGATTACTATCTAGGGGAACTCTGCCTTTCTTTCAACTACTAAAAGTGAAGGTTGACTTTCAATAGATAGCTAGTTGCCAAAAGGCATTCAACGACCTTAGAGACCACTTGGCCAAGATCTTGACCTTAACCGCCTCAATAAAAGGAGAAACACTATACATATACTTGGCAACCTCGAGCTCAATCTTATCTTCTATTCTAATAAAGTAAGACTCTAGATCAGAAGCCAAATATACTTCACTAGCGAGGTGTTGAAGGGCTTATACACTAATATGGAAAAGACAGCTTATCCCTCGTTGGTAACGTCTAGAAAGTTGAAACTATATTTGACTCCCATAATATAGCCCCGATGAATGTCCCTTTGTGAAGAATCTTACAAAAGCTCAAAAATTCTAGACAAATAATGGTGTGGATCATTGAGCTAAGCAATATTGTACCAACCCAAACCAACTATAAAGGGTCAAGCTTTGGCCAATTTCATAATAGAGTGCTTATTCAAGACCTAGCCCAACAAATTGCTGACCTTGAAAGGACAAGATTTTATGTTGATGGTGCCCCCAATAGTCTTGGTTCAAGGTCAGTGATAGACCCTAATGAGATAACCGTAGAGTACGCCCTACATTTTGGATTTTCAACAACCAGCAATGAAGTTGAATATGAATCTACATTGGTTGGCCTCAAAGTAGCTTGAGATCAAGTAGGCAAATTAAAGCTTTAGAGTGACTCGACATTTGTAATGGGTTAGTACAACGAGTAATAAGAGGTGCAAGAACAAAATATGGAGAAGTAGCTCAAGTGTCTCAAGTAGCCAACCCTTAGATGATGCATTAGCAAGACTTACCTCGGCCAACACCTCTCTAGTATAGAGATGGCAATCGGACGAGTTTTACCCAATATCCGATAGATTTTATCCGTTAGATGTTTAAATAGACATGGATAAACGGATATAGATAAACAGATATGGATACGGATATAGAGGAAGGGGAGAAATATCCCCCGAATTTGGGTATGGATATGGGTAACTAAGGGATCTTCAAATCCGTACCCATACCCGCATCTATTTACCCGATATAAAATTACGTTTTTACCCTCATTTATATAACATTAAGCATATTTTCTAACGCTAAAAGTGAAGATATAATTAAACTTCAACAATCTAAGTTTATAATTCTAACATTAAATGATTTTTACTTTAAACTTGATGGGTTTTACCCGAATCCCGATTGATATACAAACAAATATGGATATGGAGGAGAAAAAAAAACACCCACAAGGTTTGGATATGAATATGGGTATAGGTTTTCTTATTGGATTTGGGTAACGGATGGAGGGTACCCGATCTGTTGCCATCCCTACTCTAGTATTAGAGTTGAGTTCATGAAAGAATGATGTACTAAAGTAAGTACCAGAGGAAACGGTCGAGTGCATAAGACTTAGCTGATTGACAAAAATAAGATTCCCAATTAAGAAGAGTCGGAAAAATACTATGTCCGAGGAGCAATTATATTGACCTTCACAAACTATGCCAATACTCAAGTGTGTCCCTCAAGCACTATTGAAGAAGGCACTGAAGAAAACTCAGTACAGAATGTGGTTCACGCCAAGCGGTGTCTATAAAGACACTAAGACAGGGCAGCTTCTAGAAAACTAGGTACTAGGATGCCAAAAGCATAGCGGAAAACTATATACCAAGACATTAAAAGCATAGTGTGTTGTTGCATTCACCCTGGCACAAAAATTGCCTACTTTGAACCTCCAATCCATAGCCATAAGTGGAGCTGATATATTTGGTCCTCTCAGCCAAGTACACTAGTTAATATTTCATCATGTAGCTTAACTTACATTACTTTTGAAATATGCCCTATGCATGTTTGTTGATAAATTGAGTTCAGGTGTAAGATAAAAGAGATTTATCATTGTAGTAATTAACTATTTTACAAAATGGGTAAAGGCCAAGCCCTTAGCAAATATTACAAGAAAAAAATATATAATAGAGTTCTTTTGTAGGTATATCAATGTATCAATGAAAGTTATGCCTCAATCGAACCAAGGGACAAGGTCAAGCTTATTTATGTCATATCTACACATACTAACAAACATAAATTATATATGTTTAGGGTCCCCCCAGCTAACAAACATAATTAAATAGGAAATTCATCCTTAGACTTAGACTGGTTTGAAGACTTATTTAGTGATAACCGAACCATTAGAGAAGTTATGAAAGAAACTAAAGTAGGTTGACAACCGATACGTTCAAAGAACAAGTTGAGGCGATTGCAAAATTTGAAGATTCGGGAGATTTAGGGGAAGAGTGCAATATCATGTACTCAATATAGCTTAATTTATGACATATAACACTCCTTTAAAGACTAGTATTTGGTCTGGCGACGTACACATGAACCCACAACTTCATTTATTTTTGGGGAGTTTAAGCCTCTAAACTCCACCACTAACTTCAACACTTGGCGGCATTTCAGAGAGAGAAGGTGGATGTAAATGTGTTGAAGGCGAGCTTGAAACTCTATCCGGAAGCAAGGGAGAGTAAGAATGGCGTTTGAGTTTTCTAGCAAGGGTGAAAGAAGGGAAAGAGACAACCAGGTTTAGGATTTAAATAGGAAAACACTTGCCTCAGAGCGAACTCTAATTCTAGGGAATTCGAAGAATTTTCAAAACAATCATAAGGAAAATGTAAAGATATTAGTAATCATTTGCCCTTCTGATATTGTTTTACAAAGAAAAAAAATCTCATGATGGGCCTATACAAGTCCTAAGGAAGCAAGATTAGACCTACCTCATGTCAACTAGAAACCATAACCATTCGCCCCACAACCATTTGACACTGGTTGCATATATAGTAGTCCAATTTCAAATTTCCAAAGATAAACAAAAACAAAAGAAGAGGGCACGTGACAGTGTTTGAAAAAGCGCGCCTCAGGCGCAAGGCGCAAGGCGATGGGGGGTTAGGGCTTTTTTGGTGCTAGGCGAGGCTACGTAAGTGAGGTGCATATAAGGCGCGCCTCAGGCGCTAGGCGCAGAGGCTATGAGGCGCACGCCTCAGCATAAAATCAAGCAAAAACTTGGGAGATCAATAGACACATAGGGAGGATGGACTTAGGGAAGAGGGATAAAAAACCTTTTCAGCAGAAAAAAAAAATTACATGCAGACTGCAAAGACTTAGGGGAGTTAAATAGTCATTTGTTGGAAAAATATAAGTCTATTTATAGTCTTGATTGCAGTAAAAATATTCTGCAATTAATATGGGAATTGGGGAGAGCAAGAGTTATTTTGGAAAGGTAAAAAACCAGCTGCAGAGACTGTAAAGTCTGCTACCACCAATTTAAAGCAAGAAATAGTTATTTTGGTATATCTGCATATATTTTTTGCAGATATAGAGGAAAACAGATAGGGCATTAGGAAAAACCAAAGGTATATCAGCATATATTTTTTGTAGATATAAGGGAAAACAAAAGATATAGGGAAAAAGAAAAGTCCCCCCTTGTCCTATATATTTTTTGCAGAAACTTTTTCTTCCTAATGTAAAAAAAAAAAAGAAAAAAGAAAAACAACAACAACAAAGGGAAAAACAATGTACCACTACATCTGAAAAAAAATAGAGAGAGCATCAAGGAAAACTGGAAAAAAAAAAGTATATATGCCAACAAAAAAAAAACACTAGGCGCCTCACATCGCCCAGGCGTGCGCCTTCGCCTTGTGCCTAGCGCCTCGGTGCACCTTAAGCCTTTTCAAACACTGGGCACGTCAACTATTTTGCAATGCACTAACATCATTCATGTCTGCAAATCACAGGAACACCAAGATGATGCACCCTTATACACAAGCCGACTCACATCCACACTGCTCCAATTAACATGTATCCAAGTAAACTCATTTTGCTTGTTGCGTTACTATTTGAATTATTTGTAGACTTGTACTCTTCTAATGTATATCTACCACAAAGTGCTAGTGTACGGCTTCAGTCCCCATGTTCCTCTTAATTTTATTGCTTTTTCCTTATTACCCCTCTCGTATACACCCAACCCCCTTTTTTGATGCATATGGTCAAGAGGCCCTGAAGCACTACCTCGGATCCAAGTATGAGATGGGATGATCTTCTGAGGATAAGGGGCATGGCCAAGTCAAACAACATAAATACTATCAAACACAATTGAAGGGACGACACACTCGTAACCTCTGACCCCAAAAGCCTATTGAAGTGGGAAGTCATGTTTTAAAGGAAGTGATGATATAGGTTTTTGCCAACCAAAAAATCATGCCTAAAGAATCTAGCCCAAAACTAATTAAGCCTATAGATTTAGCCCCAAAGGACGTTTTTAGTTTCCCTCGGCTAGCTGACCCTCAAGAAGACCCGTTCAACCAACCACGGCTGACTAACTGACCAAAGAAAGCCAACATATGGACATTCCAAGCCTAGCAACCTAGTCTATATACCATAGGCCATCTATATGGGATCTTTTCCACCCCTCCCTCTTTCTCCCCTCTTTTACTCAAACCATATAAATAGGGGTGCCCATTGGCCATTTATGGCATGTTGTAAAACCACTTATATACCACTATTTTTCTTTAACTTCTCTCTACTTTCTCTCTCTAACTCCCCCTAACCCCAAGTCCCTCGATTTACATTTACTCCACAACAAGTTCTTTAGATATTTGTATTCATTAGAAAGGTAACTTACAAAAATAAATATAAAATTTTATAAAGTTACATTTAGGGACAAACAACCTTTTTCATACCAAGCTTATGTGCAAAACATGGAGTCATCGAGGGGAAATTAAGCCAACAATATGTTACAAAAATACACGGCCAGATAACATCAAGATTTATAGCCATGCCAAGATTTTTCAAAACAATATTACACACCAGTGCATTTTTGTGGTATGAAAATTTGCATTATGATGTATAAGAACTATTAAATTTGCTCCATCATAAATATTAGTGTAGACTTACAACAAATATTGCAAATATATTTAGCTGTCATGCACTCCACCTATTTATAGAGTGATTGATGATATACTTACATGGCAAGGCCTCTTGATAGGAAGGAAAAGAAAATGCAAACAAAGTCCATTCTATTGCCATTACATGGATTATCCGAAATAAGAAAAAATAAGGAATTTGAAGACAAGGAAACTACAATAAGGAATCTCCTCGAAGCTAATTGTGTAAAGATTTTTCATCTTTGGAAGAAAGATGAATGGGCTAATCCTCTAGTGGGAATACTTCATTATAGAAAATGCATAAAATAGGTAACAACATTGCATGGCTTTAGTTTCTCATATTCGGTAGTTGACGTCTTAGCATCACCATTGTAAGAATCATTTAATATATATGCACACACATACACATATGCCACTTTCTATTTAATGAAATGTGAACCACAGGGTAATCAAATCTTGTTCAGTTTATGAATTCATAGAATTTATAGAAAAACATATTTATTATTTACAAACCTCAATGTGTGTTTGTACAATAATTCTTGCCGAATATGTCATGTTTTGCAAACGTGCATGCCATGGGAACAATGGCAATAATTCTTTACCGCCATCTGCCTGAAATTTCTCACCAGTCCAGAATTGGGGACGCTCTAGGGTGACTTTTCCAAATCGAATGGAAGCATACCTCCACTCACCATCACCTTTCTTGGAAGGATCATAACCAGGCTCAACAGAGATCTCACCAATTAAATCAAAAACCCTCTGAACTCCATGTTTGATGAAGTCATTGTAGGAGTTAATCTGGTGACTGATCAGACCATACTGTCTGAAGAAAGCTGACGAAGCTTTCTTACAGAACTTGCCCAAAGACAATTCACCCAATTCATGCAAGTCATTAAGGTCTGCTAGATCATCATCATCATCGCCAAAATCCACATCATCATCGTCCCATGCAGTTTTTCCATTGCTACAGGTTCCCAAGTCACCCTTTCCTCCAATCCCCATTCAAGCACTTTCCTTGGCAAAAATATAAAAGAAAATGCATTAGAAAAAAGGAAAATAAAATAACAAATTGTTTCCATAGACTAATATGACATATCTAGTTACATAAGTTGTTACACAAACTCACCAATATGACCTAAGCAAAAAGTTGAAAAAGTGCAAAAATCATGATAGAGATGAGAAACTTCTTAAAATAATCCTATATTTGATTGTTTCTCGCAGATTAAGAAGGGGAGAATCTGGATTTCATAACAACAAAGGCAGCCATCACAAAATACATCAATCCCAAGTAAGCCCACAAGATACCAAATTGTACCAAACATGCCATTAAAAGTCCCAAAAGCCTAAACATGTCAATGTGCATCGATAAGCACAAAAAGGTCATAGCAAAAATGTATCATTATTTTCCCACAACCATATTCTGAATGGAGAAACCAGTTAATCTGAACATATCTAGGAATCTGAACAATATAACATCACAGGACAATGAAGCCATTAAGCCCTTAACATACTCTTGCAAAATGTTAGTGATGCAGAATGTTTTACACTATTATACAAAAAGACATCAAATATCAATATTAATATTCATTTTAAACCAAGCCCCTACGATGTGATTGTTTCTCAAGAAAACAAATTATAGTCAGGATTTATCCCTTTTCGGAAAAGATGGAACGGCAAGGTCTCATAATCTTGTACAAAGTAATTTTGGCAATACTGACAAGGACACCTCAACTTTACCCTGAGTTAGGATTAACATCCTTAAAAGCAAAGTCTAAAACTCTCTATCACCTCTTTGATAAGCCTCTTGTTGCCTACCATGAAACCCTTGAACCTGCATCTAACTCTTATCACATTACATACTACTGCCAAACATAAACAAGCTCAGTTGCCATCAATAATTATTATGATTTGATAAGCCCAATGCGACGATCAAACACGAGAAGCATATGGAAGGCATCCAAGTAAGAGAATGCAGCAAACACAACAATTTTTTCAACTTTTTCAGAGTAGGAACATCGATCCGGCAAACATTTCCTGCTCTATAGTCTTATTTTTCTTTTGTTCTTTTTTGTTGATTAACCTCACAGAATGCCGGTATCATGCACATCCTACCCCCAAATCACTGCAAGTCACGAAATAAATGTTGTTTTAAGTAGTAGATTTAAAACTTGGTTCACTCAGAAATATGGAACGATCAACTAGTACCAATAAAGCGTACAAACTTTACTTACAGCTCAGAAAATGTAGTTGGTGACACCAAGTATGTAAACCTAAAACTCACAGATCACCTCCATAACCTTTGCTGCCATCAGCGCAATAACTTCGGAGATTCTCTAAACTGATGATATCTAACGAATTACGAAAAGAAAGAGACCCTACCTTTCGTAATTAGCAGCAAATCAAGTGAAACTTCTAAACTGAAAAAAGGTTATGGAATCAAGTGAGTGAATAAGAGCTGCTAAAATCGAAGGGCTTAAATGAAAACAATCTTAAGCTATTAACACCGAACGGAAAACCTAATCAAAACAAAATGCAACCGAAAACAAAATTTATGATAATATAAATCAAATACCGTAGTTCAGTCAAGTACTTAAATGTAGCAGCCTAGCGCGGGAGCTCCACTACCGCAGCTACAGCCTTTCAGCACCATAGAAGCGGCTTTTAGTTTCCCAGCAACCGATGAAGACGCCCGACGAACCGAGGAAGAACGGGAGGAAGGGATACGAAAGAATTAGGGGAGGGACAAACGGGTGATTCATGCGAAGGGGCCCACGAGCGAGTTGTGTGCTACAAAAGTGGGAGCACAGGCGAGTGGCCTGTAAAGGCCACCAGTGATGCACGAAAACGGGGACGGGGACGGGACAAAACGCGGAAACTTTATTTCTTAAAAATTTAAAAAATAGGGATGGCAGGAAACATTAAAAAAATTATATATATTTTTTTTAAAATAGGTTAAATTTATTAAAATTTAGAGAGAAAAATAAAATTAATTTAAAATTAATTTTTATATTAGTTAATTTTAATTATTAATAATAATTTTTAATAAAAAATTAATTAAATAATATATTTTTAATAAAAATATTAATTAAATAATTTTGATATAAATTTTAATCCGGAGAAGTTTCCGAGAAGTTTTCGGAATAAGAAACGTTTACGAGACGAGAATCGTGCATCACAGAAGGCCACAAGTCTCTGGACGAGAGTCTATTAGCACTTCCACTTCCTATATGTTAACTGCCCGTAGCACTTTTCATCCCATCGCACACAAGACCCGTCCTTTCTCCCCTCATGCACGTAGACCACCCGTCACTCCCCCCACTTACAGATCACTCACTAGTCGACTCCCCTATTACATGGCAACCGCCCATCCCTAACCCCTTTGCTTTGTACCCGAAGAAAAAACACTCAACCCTAACCCCAAACCCTAACCCTAAATGCTAAACCCTAAACCTTAAACCCTTAACCCTTAAACCTAACCATAACCCTAAAACCTAAACCCTTAACCCTAACCCCAGACCCTAAACCCTAAACCCTTAACATTAACCATAACCCTAAACCCTTAACCCTTAGCCATAACCCTAACCCTTACCCCTTAACTCTTACCCCTAACCCTTAACCCCAATTAAATTAAATTTAGTATAATATTCAACCATGATTTAATATAATATGTATTAATGATATCTTAATTATAAATTACAGATGACAAACAACAAAGGAAAGGGGAAAGAGATTAGACAAGATGCTTCCACTTGCAAGGTATCCAAAAGAGTCATGATCATGAGTATTAGAGCACGTGTTGTGGCAAAACATAGTAGTAAAACAATGTCATATAGTTCTCATGACCATTATATGCCATTTGAGCATGATTACAATGTTGGTATTAGCACCTCCAGCTAGACAGCAAGACCTTTACCATTAACGGTCAATGACGATTGGTGGTTAACTGGACCTATAGGCAGTAGTCTAGAGATTTATTATCTCCTTACCAACTTTAAAGGCCATGTGGCATACGCCATTTAGATTTTTGATGAGGTAATTTTTACAAATTTCTTAATGAATTAATTTTTTTAATTATAATTCATGCCATCTAATGTTTTTATGATCTTTTTTATATGAATCACGTGGGCCATTAAGGGTGCAGTTGAGGGTCAAGGCACTTGTGAAGCTACCTTGTCTCACTCCTAAAGATGGAAATGTATATTACTTCATTGATTGCACAGGGTTGAGAGCTCTTCGTGACAATTATTTTCGCTATCATAACTGGTCTTTGATATATGCTTTTGTGGAAAAGTGGCATCCAGATAGTTTCCATCTTCCGTTTGGTGAGATAACTATTACCCTCCATGATGTATGTTTCATTTTATATCTAAATTGTCATGGGGTATATATGTATTAGGGAGCCATACTTGTGCGACAGTGATGTTATGACTTTATTTGCACAAATGTGGGATGAAGACAAGATGGTAGCTATAGGGGCATATCTGAAGGGGAACTCAGTCGCTTTGAATAACATATTGTATAAAATTACAACCGAGAGGGTATATGAAATCACCCAAAATTTTAAAAACCTATAATTTAATAAATAACTTCTATTTGGGATAAATTAGCTTTTAAGTGTATTTAATTTAATTATTTTGGGAATTTTTGAGTATATAAAATTGGATATGAATATTTAATAAATCAAAATAAATATTTTGTTATTTTATCATACTCATTTTATTTAAGTAATTTTCCAAACCAATATTTTTCTAAAATTAACCTTTTTAAACCCATATATTAAATTATATTAAATTAAATTATGAAATTTATTTATCTACCAAAAATATTACATTGTATTATTCCATAATTTATTATATCTTATTTTTCCTATCTTCCCTTTTCCTTTTTTTCTCTTTTCTTTCTTTTTCCATTTTCTTCCCTTCGAGCCGCTAGGCCATAGCCTACCTTTCTCACCCTTTGCACCTGGGCTGTAGGCCTGGTTCTCTCCTCCCTTTCTTTCCTCACCCATGTAATGCAGCCTAGCCCAACCTTCCTTCTTTTCTTTCCTTCCTTCTCTCCCCCTCGACCAAGTCAGCTAGCTTCTCTTTTTCTCCCTCACTCGGTCTGCCCCTTCTCTTCCTTCTTCCTCTTCCTTTCTGCCTCCTCCATGTTTGACCACCCGAGCCACACCCTACAGCTGCCACCCTAACAACCACCTACCTTCCTGCCACTCTCCCTTTCTCCATCTCTCTCCCCCCATCCTTTTCTTCCCTATTTAGGACCCAACCAGACCTGCACCCCTCAGCATGCATGCCCCCCTTCTTTCCCTTCTTCCCCTTTCCACTCTCTACAACTCTAACACACCTACCCCCTACAACCTACCCCAACTAGCCACCTGCTCCCCTCTTCTCTCTCTCCTTTTTCTTCTTCTCACAAGCCCTTTCCTGCCCAATTTTCAAGCCTCCTTCCCTCTCCTCGACCTCACTTTCTTCCCTTCCTTCTCCTTTATCCTCCCCCTATTTTTGCACCACTGCCCCACTTCGCCACTACCTCCACCTCGCCAACCGCTTGCAACACCTCCAGCCGCCTTCTACTCCCGCCCTACATCACCATACCACCCCTCAAGCCCCCTACAGCCCCTTCCTTCTTCTCCTCTTCTTTTCTCCCTTCTCGGCAACCATCTTGCACCTCCTCTTTCCGCTGACGATGTAATCCCCCAAAATTTTAAAAACTTTAAATTTAATAAAAAAACTTTTATTTGGGATAAATTAGCTTTTAAAATTATTTAATTTAATTATTTTATGAATTTTTGAGCATATAAAATTAGATAGGAATATTTAATAAATTAAAATAAATATTTTATTATTTTATCATATTTATTTTATTTAAATAAATTTCTAAACCAATATTTTTCCTAAAAATAACCTTTTAAACCCATATATTAAATTATATTAAATTAAATTATTAAATTTAATTACCTACCAAAAATATTACAAATTAATTTATGTTGTTTTCCCTTTTCCTTTTTTCCCTTTTTTCGTTCTTTTTCTTTATCCTTTTTTCCTCCTTTTTCTCTTTTCTTTCTTTTTTCTTTTTTCTTTACTTCGGGTCGCCAGGCCACGGCTTGCACCCTTCCCTCGCACCTAGGCTACCGGCCCACTTCCCCTCCTCTCCTTCTCTTGCGTGGCGCAGCTTAACCCTTCCCTTTCTTTCCTTCTTCTACCGCGCGACCAACCCGACCCAGCCTTCCATTCTTTTGTCCCCCCCCGACCAGGCCGGCCCACACCTTTCTTTCCTTTCACCCGACCTACCCCTCTTTCTCCTTTCTTTCTTCTTCTACCTCCTTAATCGACCACCTCTGCTATGCCTGACTATTCCCAACCATCTTGCCTGCAACCCTCATGCCTCCTTACTACTCTCCCTACCTCTTTTTCTCTCCCCAGCTATTTTCCTACCCCTTTTCAACCCAACCAACCTTCTCTTTCTTCACGTATGCCCCCTTTATTTCCCTCTTCTTCCCCTCCCTCTCCTTGCCACCCGATTAGCCCCTGCCACCCTATAGCCTGCCCGGCCGGCCACCTACTCCCCTATCCTCCCTATTTTTTTTTCTTCACCTTCTCAACCCCTTTCCTACCCCATTTTGTAGCCTCCTTTCCTTCTCAGATCTCCTCCTCTCCCCCTTGTTTTTGCACTGCCGCCCCATTTTCCACCGCTTCCACCTCCACATTAACCACCTGCACCACCTCCTACCACCTTCTACTTTATCCCTGCACCACCACACTGCCCCCTCGAACTACCCTGCAGCCCACCTTCTCCCCTCCTCTTCTTTTTCTCCCTTCTCAGCAGCCACCCTAAACTTCCTCCTTCCACCATCATCCGGCCACCTTTGCCGCCACCCGAACCACCAAGCCACTCCCTGCAACCTCCCCTAGCACCCCACACCTCCTTTGGCCGAAACTATAACACCCCAAAATTTACTACCGAATTTTTTTTTCAGCCGAAGTTTAAACCTAAAATACCTGGTGTTACCGACGTTATTGATGTAAGTCTGACTTATCATACCATCCTCACATCAATCACAAGGCTAACCGTTATAAGTAAAATAAGGTAAGTAGACAAAAGAGAACTTTAGAATGTAAATAAGAGTTTGGAGGTCATCTTTGAGTACAATATCCAACAAATACAAACAAAAGGGATACCATGGACCGAAGAGTCAAAAAAGGGTATCCGGGTAACATAACATCCGGATAACATGACTCTTTTCCCAACACCTAGTACAGATAGATGTCACTCTTCCCCATACAATATATCAAAGGTAGAAAAATCATCAGCTGGGTCCTCAAACACCTGCACAAAACCATCAGGGTCTTCTGCTCGTGGCAATGAGCAGCACCAATAAAAAAGATGATCATTACGTTACATACTGAGTAAGGTAACAATACAGTCAAACAGGGAACACATAAGTACATGCTTTCACAGTAGAAAATAGTATACATACGAGGTACAAGATTCAATACAAAGCGATTATTAGTCTGGATTCGTATTATGAGAAAATAACATGATCCAATATTTTATTTGCGTTGAGTTTAGGGACCCCACTATTCTTAAACCGCCGGAACGGTCTGAAGCACCTCTCAAGGACAACACACCCGACCCACTATTATCATCCAGTGGAACAGATCCTACACCTCTCAGGGCAAAACGCTCCTAAGCCACTATTCTTAACTGGTGGAACGGTTTGAATCACCTCTCATGGACAACACACCTGAGCCACTATTATCGTCTAGTGGAATGGACCCTACATCTGGTCGTGACTCACGTAATCTTTCACTTTAAATTATTAGTGTCTTATTCATTACTTATCTCATATCATATTCTTATTCACGTTGAGCATAAAGCCCCACTATTCTTAATCCGGTGGAATGGACTGAAGCACCTCTCAGGGACAAGACATCTGAGTCACTATTATCATCCAGTGGAACGAACCCATAAACACCTCGGCCCAACTCACGCAATCTTTTTACTTTAAGTGATTAGTATCTTATTCGTGATTTTTTTATGAATACAACACATTCTTAAGGTAAGCAAGACATTAACATATAGATAACAATGCCTTTCCTCATAGACTACAAGCTTATTCACCCTTAGAAATCCTAAGTTCACATTTTAGGCATAACTCGTCCTATATCAAATCATTTACCCACTATATTTAGTATATACTCCTTAAATAATATTGTTATTAATATATCCAAAACCCAAAGTCTGACTCCCACATCTCACTCATGCAATAATAGCTTGATATCAAAAGTTACTATTTACAAGGTTCCCAAAACCCTAACTTCACATGTCATTCATAACTTTTCCCTGAAGGCTCAAATAATTACCAAATTTAATATACAACCTCAAAATACCAATATTAGCACCATATCCAAAATTCGTGGCCTAAATAACATTTTACACATGTGATAATGACATTATCGCTTTAGGGTTACTAATTCCCAAATTAGACCATTCTCCCACCCGAAGAACTTATGACATTCACAATCATGCCCAAACACTTCACATGATATTTGTTAGCATACTATAATCCTTCTAACCTATTTTAAAATACCAAAATTTCCATATTAGCCCATATTGACCAAAATACCCCTAAGGATAGCCGATAGCCCTTATTTTTACAAAAGCTTATATTTTCTGTATCATCATTTCCCACTTGTCATGCTTATTAGGCCCATATTATTTTTCCACACATTATACTCTCCCGCAAAAATTTCGATATAGCGTAATGATATCATATCGACACTACTCTTATCGTTCATACTCTTTTCTAGCATATAATCCAAAATTATTATAACAGAACGTTAACAACATGCATTTAACAACATAATAATGATAACATGATAATACCCATAGCCATTCAAAACATTTATCACAAGTCCCTAAACATCGACTAGTATCCTTACAGAAAAGGCTCCGGTCTCTAAGCACGCTTAGCCTATTCCGGCTCTTCCGATACCCCCGGTAATTCACCTAAGAAAGTTAGCAAAACTATAATTTCCGACTTAATATTTGATAGGTGACATAATAATAATAATAATAATAATAATAATAATAATAATAATAATAATAATAATAATAATAATAATAATAATAATAATAATAATGATATAGTTATTTTTGAATTTACCAAGACACCCTTATATATATACACGCATATATATACACAGGCATTACAACACTTACGACTTAAAACACACACTCACACCCTCTCACGTTGCGTGCATGCAGCGTGAGGATGGAGTCCACGACAGGAGGGGAGGAGCGGCTGGGAACTGCAGAGAGAGGGGGTGGTTGAAGGTGCTTGTGCTGCGGAGAAGGCTGGGCGACGGTGGAGCGAAGGAAGACAAGGCTGGGCTAGGGGCTGCTGGCTGGTTGGTGTGAGGCACAGGGATGTGCTTAGGCTATGGTGGAACAGGGAAGCACGAAGGGGGGAAAGGTGGAGGATATGGGGTGTTGGAGGATGCGGTGGGAGCTGTTGAACCAAACAAAGCCGAGAAAGACAAGGAAAAAGGAGGGAGAAGGTAGAAGGCTGCAGTAGTGGAGTGGTGCAAGGGCAGCAACGCAGGCCGGTTGGCTTGGGCTGGGGGTCAAAGCTGCAGAAAACAGAGGCAAAGAAGGAGGAGGAAGGAAGGAAAGGGGATCGGGGAGGAGAAGACGGTAAGGGCAGGTGGTGTAGGGGAGAGTTGCGGTTGGCGACGGCAGCGACAAGCAGAGGTCGCGGTGGCGACGGTGCGATTCGAAGCTTCGAAGGTTGGAACTGGCAGGGAAGGGTATCTAGAGAAGAGAGAAAAAAAAGGAAAGGTAAATGGCATGGCATTTATTGCTACGAGAAAGAGAAAGAAAGAAAAAAAATAACTGCAAGCAAATGACAATGTAACCGAGCGAGGGAAAAAGGAACAAAAAAGATAGAAAGAAAAAAAAACATCGGGAATGATGGATACAGATAGCAGAGGAAAAAAATTAGGCGTGCACGTAAGTGTCTAAGAGAAAAAAAAACGTGCACATAAAGATAAGGAATAGGAAGAAGAGGAAAGAGAAAAAGAAAAAAAATAAAAAGAAAAGGAAATATAGGTTTAGACTAAAATAATTTAGGTTAAGGTATTATGATATATATTAAATAATTATTCCGAAAAGGGAATAAATCGGACAAAGATAGGTTTAATAAAATGGAAAAAGTCACAATAATCCAGGATAAATTTTAAATTTTATTTCGGATTATGGATCAAGGTTGCAATAAATAAATAAAAATTAACTAAGATTTAAGACTAGAGAGTTAGGGTAAAATTGAAAGGATAATTTTTTTTCGAGATTAGAATTGGGTTACGATATTAATTACTTGAAATTAAGGTTATCTAAAATTTTGGGGTATTACATCACTACCGCCTTAAAAGGGACTTCGTCCCCGAAGTCAAGAAGTTGAGGTTGGATAAGAAGAGAGAAGGAAAGCAAGGGAGGTGACATTGATGGTTAACTCTACCAGAGTTGACACTACACTATCGAGGACTACCCCCTTAAAAGAGAGAGAACTTCGAACTCTACACTCCTATGCTAAAAAGCTCAGGCTGTGTCTCACGCATAGCTTCCTCAGTCTCCCAAGTCGCTTCCTCTACTCCATGGCGACTCCAAAGAATCTTCATGAGTGGAACTGAGCTCACCCGGGTTTGTCAAACCTTAGTGTAGAGAATCCGTAATGGCTTCTCCTCGTAGGATAAGAATTAGTCGAGCTCAATCTCATCTGGTCTGATCACGTGGGACGGATCTATGATGTACTTCCTCAACTGTGAAATATGGAAAACATTATGAACTCTGGCCACATCTGGTGGAAGTGCTAGGCAGTATGTAACCTCACCAACCCTATCAAGAACTTCATAAGGACCAATGTATCTCGGGCTCAGCTTACCCTTCTGACCAAATCTCTACACCCCTTTAGTAGGTGAAACCCTCAACAGAACTCTGTCCCCCAACTCAAAGCCATCACTACAGCGCCTCTGATATGCATAGTTCTTTTGGCAACTCTGTGCTGCTCTCATCCTATCCTGGATCAATTGAACCTACCGAGTCATCTCTTCAATCATCTCCCGTCTAAGTACAACAGTCTCGTTGATGTCGCTCCAACATAAGGGTGTCTGGCACCTACGTCCATATAGTGCCTCAAAGGGTGTCATCCCTACACTAGCGTGATAATTGTTGTTGTACGAGAACTCAACCAAATGTAAATGTTCTTCCCAACTACCTCGAAAGTCTAATACACAAGCCCGTAGCATATCCTCGAGGGTCTGTATCGTCCTCTCAGTCTGCCCATCTGTAGTTGGATGGAAGGCGGTACTCAACCTCAATCTCGTGCCCATAGCCTCTTGCAACTTCCCCCAGAAGTGTGACAGGAATCTCGAATCGCGATCGTAGACTATGTCGGTAGGTGTACCATGCCTACTCACCACAAATATCATATATGCATCGACTAGCTGATCCATACTCCAAGTCGACTTCATCAGCACAAAAACCGCTGACTTAGTCAACCTATCGATGATAACCCAAATCGTGTCACACCCACTGCGAGTCCTCGGTAACCTACTCACAAAATCCATCGAGATGGAATCCCACTTCCACCCTAGAACATCTAAAGGCTGAACCAACCCTGTAGGCCTCCGATGCTCGATCTTGACCTTCTGGCAGGTCAGACATCTCGATACAAACTCTACTATTTCTCGCTTCATACGAGGCCACCAGTAGATCCTTTTGAGGTCCTTATACAACTTATCCCCTCCTGGGTGGATGGAGTACGGAGTACAGTGACCCTCCTCTAAAATCTGATGCTTCAGATCATCACAACTCTGAGGTACACACCAATGACCTCTGCAGCGAATACTACCATCCTCGTAGATTTGGAACCCATCGGCTCGGCCATCTGGAATCTTTTGCCGAATCCTTTCAAGCTTAACATCCCCAGACTGTCTTGCTCGGATCTCATCAAAAACCATTAGTGTAATGGTCAATGCACTCATCTGAGCCTCTAGGTTACCATGCTCGATCATCTGTACCCCCATCTCACCAAACTCCTCTAGCAAACGACTAGAAACCACGGTAGAACCCAAGGAGTGTGATGTCTTCCTACTGAGGGCATATGCAACGACGTTGGCCTTACCCTCGTGGTAAGTGAACTAAATATCATAGTCCTTTACCAACTCTAACCATCTCCTCTGCCTCATATTCAACTCCTTCTGAGTGAATATATACTTGAGGCTCTTATGATCGGTGTAGAATTTGCACTTAGTCCCATATAGATAATGCCTCCAAATTTTCATTGCAAAAACAACTGTAGCTAACTCTAGGTCATGTGTCGGATAGTTCTGCTCATGCTGTTTTATTTGTCGAGAAGCATAAGCTACTACCTTACCGTGCTGCATCAATACACAACCTAGTCTATCCTTTGATGCATCGCTATATACCTCAAACTCATTTGATCCCGACGGCAAGGTCAACACCGGTGCTGTAGTCAAACGCTGCTTCAACTCTTGGAATGCTCCCTCACATGCATCATCTCACTGGAATCTCGTCGCCTTTTTTGAAGGTTCGTTAAAGGATGAGCTACCTTCAAGAAGTCTTGAACAAAGTATCTATAGTACCCGGCTAAACCTAGAAAACTATGAACCTCAAAGACGCTAGTGGGGGCCTTCCATTAGGTCACTGCCACTATCTTCGCCGGATCCATAGCAACTCCTCCCGCTGACACCACATGTCCTAGAAATGCTACCTCTCGAAGCCAAAACTCACACTTAGAAAGCTTGGCATACAACTTATGCTCCCCTAAGGAGTGACAATATTGTCCAAAGATGCTGCTCGTGCTCTTCTCCACTCTGAGAGTACACCAAGATGTCATCTATAAAAACCACCACAAACTGGTCAAGAAATGGTCAAAAAATCCTCATCATCAAATCCATAAAGACGGCAGGCACATTAGTGAGTCCAAAGGGCATTACCGTGCACTCTTAGTGCCCGTACCGTGTCCTAAAGATCATCTTCATGATATCTCCCTCGGCAATGCGCAATTGATGATATCATGACCTCAAGTCAATCTTTGAAAAGATCGAAGTGCCCCGAAGCTGGTCAAATAAGTCGTCAATCCTCCGAAGTGGATAGCGGTTCTTCACCGTCAACTGGTTCAGACCTCGATAATTGATACACAGACGAAGGATCCCATCCTTCTTCTTCATGAACAAAATAAGTGCTCCCCATGGAGACACGCTCGGGCAAATGTAACCATGCTCCACTAAATCCTCTAGTTCAGCCTTTAACTCTTTCAAATCCACTGGTGCCATCTGATAAGGCGCCTTCGAAATTGGCTCGGCCCCCGTTACCAACTCAATAGTAAAGTCTATCTCGCGCACTGGCAACATGCCTAAGATCTCCTCTGGAAAAACATCAGCAAACTCCCAGGCAACTGGAATATCCTCCAATACGGACACATCCTTGTTCAGCTCCTAAACTCCGCACAAATACATAGGGTAACATCTCTGCACCAAGGAACATAATATATGGGCAGATATGACCTTCTTCGTAGGCCTAGGCTTGCATCTCCTATAGGAAACCCTAGCACCCTAAGGTCCCCATAACATGACTCGCTCCTGTACGCAGTCTATCACTGCCTGATACCTCCCCAACATATCCATCCCCAGGATAACATCGAAGTCCTGGAGGTCTAACTCAACCAAGTCCACTAGGAAGCCTACTCCTCCTATCTCTAAGGCCACGTCTGAGTAGAGCCTAGTGCAATCCAATCTATCCCTAGAAGGTAACATCACAGAAATAGATACAGTAGATGACGGAGACAATACAATTATAGCAATAAACGCAGTAGACACAAAAGACAGAAATGCCCCCGAATCAAACAATACATAAGCTGATAACGAAAGGATGGAGAACGTACCTGTGACAACATCCAATTGTCGATCAGCCTCTGCCTGGCTGATGGCATTTAGGTGCCTGCCTGACTGTCCTCCCTGGTATCCTCCATGATACCCTCTAGAACCCCGAGTTTGTCCTCCCTTATGAGGGAAAGGGTGAGGCCCTTGTGGTCTCCCCTAAGCCTCCCTAGGCTGTCCACTAACTGACATAGATGCCCTCTACTGTTGCTGTTGAGGCTGATAAGGTCGCTGCTGAGGTACTAGCTGTCCCTGTTGCTGCAACTGACCCTGTCGTTGTTGGCGCTCAAAAGACCGGTAACCCATTTGATCACATGCCCTACACTAGACCAATGCCCCCTAGCAATCTTGTCCTGGATGATCCCAGCCACAAAAATGACACAAGAATCGCCTCGGCTGTCCCAAGGATTTGCCATGACCACCTATCTGACCCTAGGGTTAGAACGACCCACCCTGTGGCTGGAACCCTAAAGGTCCGCCTCCCTGAAACTAGATCCTACCTCCAGAACCCTGTGTCTCCAGCTTCCTCTTGCCCATAATAGAAGCATGTTCCTGCACCATGGTAGCAGCGACACACGCCCGCTCGTATAATGTGGCTAGGTCTTGGAAGGCCACGTCACCCATAATCTTGCGGATGTTGAAATGGAGCCCTTGCTTGAACTGGTACACTATCGTCGACTCACTGGCTGCTATCTCCGGTGTAAACATCAGAAGCTCTATGAACTGAGCATGGTACTGTCTCACTATCATGCCCCTTGAGTAAGCTGCATAAACTCCTTCAATTTGTCCTTCTTGAGGCTCTCAAGGTAGAACTTTGTACGAATCACCGTCTTGAAGTCCTCCCAGGACATCGGCGGTCCTCCTTGTGCACGACGACCTATCCACCAAGTGTTAGAAGCCCCACGAATAAATTAGGCCGCAATATTTGCCCTCCTAGCAAGTGGACATTCCACGGCCTCGTACTACCTATCCATGTCCCGAATCCATCCCTCTAAGATAACCGGGTCCTCATCTCCAGTATAGAGCGGTGGGTGATGTTCCGTAACCCTTCGAAGCCAGTCTTCTCCGATACCCTCCTGTGGGTGGTATGGAGGTGGTGGCAGCGGCTGAGGCTGAGGCTGAGGCGGCGGCGCTCGCCTAACGAACTCGATGAAGGTTTCAAAAGCCTCCTCTAAATGACCGACGCGAGTATTAAGTGTCATGGTGAATTTGCTGCAAAATAGAGAACATGTTAATAGAATATCCCTAGCTTACTAGCATATGATACACATAATCACATATCAAAGGCCACCTAGGCTACCCGTTCTCGATTCCTCACAAGTTAAACCGGGTTTTTGAAGAATCAGATTTTTCCAAAATATGAAATAGATCAATAAAATCAGATAAGAGATCGTTTGAAAACCGAGTCTTTTGAAAACAAAGCACGGTAATCAAAACCAAAGCTCTAATACCAACTTGTAACTCCCCAAAATTTACTACCGAATTTTCTTTTTCAGCGGAAGTTTAAAACCAAAATACCGGGTATTACCGTCGTAATTGATGTAAGTCTAGCTTATCATACCATCCTCACATCAATCACAAGGCTAACCATTACAAGTAAAATAAGGTAAGTAGACATAATAGAACCTTAGAATGTAAATAAGAGTTTGGAGGTTATCTTCAAGTACAATATCCAACAAATACAAACAAAAGGGATACCATGGATCGAAGAATCCAAAAAGGGTATCTGGGTAATATAACATCTGGATAACATGACTCTTCACCCAACACCTAGTACAGATAGAGGTCACTCTTCCCCATAAAATATATCAAAGGTAGCAAAATCATCAATTGGGTCCTCAAAGACCTGCACAAAACCATTAGGGTCTTCTGCTCGTGGGAATGAGCAGCACCCGTAAAAAAGATGATCGGTACGCTACGTACTGAGTAAGGTAACAATACAATCAAACAGGGAACACATAAGTACATGCTTTTACAGTATAATATAGTATGCATGCGAGGTACAAGATTCAATACAAAGCAATTATTAGTCTAGATTCGTATTATGAGAAAATAACATGATCCAATATTTTATTTACATTGAGTTTAGGGACCCCACTATTCTTAAACCGGCGGAACGGTCTAAAGCACCTCTCGGGGACAACACACCCGAGCCACTATTATCATCCGGTGGAACGGATCCTACACCTCTCTGGGAAAAACGCTCTTGATCTACTATTCTTAACTGGTGGAACGGTTTGAATCACCTCTCATGGACAACACACCTAAGCCACTATTATCGTCTGGTGGAATGAACCCTACATCTGGTCGTGACTCACGTAATCTTTCACTTTAAATTATTAGTGTCTTATTCATTGCTTATCTCATATCATATTCTTATTCACGTTGAGTATAGGGCCCCACTATTCTTAATCCGGTGGAATGGACTGAAGCACCTCTCAGGGACAGGACACTTGAGCCACTATTATCGTCCGATGGAACGGACCCATAAATACCTCGGCTTAACTCATGCGATCTTTTACTTTAAGTGATTAGTATATTATTCGTGATTTGTTTATGAGTACAACACATTCTTAAGGTAAGCAAGACATTAACATATAGATAACAATGCCTTTCCTCATAGACTACAAGCTTATTTACCCTCAGAAATCTTAAGTTCACATTTTAGGCATAACTCATCCTATATCAAATCATTTACCCACTATATTTAGTATATCCTCCTTAAATAATATTGTTATTAATATATCCAAAACCTAAAGTCTAACTCCCACATCTCACTCATGCAATAATAGCTTGATATCAAAAGTTACTATTTACAATGTTCCCAAAACCCTAACTTCACACGTCATTCATAACTTTTCCCAGAAGGCTCAAATAATTACCAAATTTAATATACAACCCCAAAATACCAATATTAGCACCATATCCAAAATTCGTGGCCTAAATAACATTTTACACATGTGATGATGACATTATCGCTTTAGGGTTACTAATTCCCAAATTAGACCATTCTCCCACTCGAAGAACTTATGACATTCACAATCATGCCCAAACACTTCACATGATTTTTATTAGCATACTATAATCCTTCTAACCTATTTTAAAATACCAAAATTTCCATATTATCCCATATTGACCAAAATACCCCTAAGGATAGTCGATAACCCTTATTTTTTTTTACAAAAGCTTATATTTTTTGTATCATCATTTCCCACTTTTCATGATTATTAGGCCCATATTATTTTTCCACACATTATACTCTCCCCAAAAAATTTCGGTATAGAGTAATGATATCATATCGGCACTACTCTTATCGTTCATACTCTTTTCTAGCATATAATCCAAAATTATTATAACAGAATGTTAACAACATGCATTTAACAACATAATAATGATAACATGATAATACCCATATCCATTCAAAACATTTAACACAAGTCCCTAAACGTCGACTAGTATCCTTACAGAAAAGGCTTTGGTCTCTAAGCACGTTTAGCTTATTCCGGCTCTTCCGATACCCCTGGTAATTCACCTAAGAAAGTTAGCAAAACTATAATTTCCGACTTAATATTTGATAGGTGACATAATAATAATAATAATAATAATAATAATAATAATAATAATAATAATGATGATGATGATAATATAATTATTTTTGAATTTACCAAGACACCCATATATATATACACGCATATATATACACAGGCATTACGACACTTACGACTTAAAACACACACTCACACCCTCCCACGTTGCATGCATACAGCGTGAGGATGGAGTCCACGACAAGAGGGGAGGAGTGGCTGGGAAGTGTAGAGAGAGGGGGGTGGTTGAAGGTGCTGGTGTTGCGGAGAAGGCTGGGTGACGGTGGAGTAAAGGAAGGCAGGGTTGGGCTAGGAGTTGCTAGCTAGTTGGGGCGAGGCACAGGGCTGTGCGTGGGCTATAGTGGAGTAGGGCAGCACGAAGGGGGAAAGGTGGAGGAGCTAGGGTGTTGGAGTCTGTGGTGGGAGCTGTCAAATCAAACAAAGCCGAGAAAGACAAGGAAAAAGGATGGAGAAGGTAGAGGGTTGTAGCGGTGGAGTGGTGTAGGGGCAGCAACGTAGGCTGGTTGGCTTGGGCTGGGGGTCGAAGCTGCATACAACAGAGGCAGGGAAGGAGGAGGAAAAAAGGAAAGGGGGTGGGGGAGGAGAAGAGGTAGGTTTAGGTGGTATAGGGGAGAGCTGCGGTTGGCAAAGGCAGCGACAGACAGAGGTCGCGGTGGCGACAATGCATTTGGAAGCTACAAATGTTGGAACTGGAAAGGAAGGGTATGCAGAGAAGAGAGAAAAAAAAAGGAAATAAAGGAAAGGTAAATGACAGGGCATTTAGAAAGAAAGAAAAAAAAATAACTCCAAGCAAATGACAATGTGACGGGGCAAGGGAAAGAGGAACGAAAAAGATAGAAAGAAAAATAAATAAACATCGAGAAAGATGGATACGGATAGCAGAGGAAAAAAAATTAGGCATGCACATAAGTGTCTGAGAGAGAAAAAAACGTGCACGCAAGGATAAGGAACAGGAAGAAGAGGAAAGAGAAAAAGAAAAAAAATAAAAAGATAAGGAAATATGGGTTTAGATTAAAATAATTTAGGTTAAGGTATTATGATATATATTAAATAATTATTCTGAAAAGGGAATAAGTCTGACAAAGATAGGTTTAATTAAACGGAAAAAGGCATAATAATCCGAGAAAAATTTTAGGATTTTATTTTGGATTATGGATCAAGGTTGCAATAAATGAAAAAAATAATGAACCAAGGTTTAAGACTAGAGAGTTAGGGTAAAATTGAAAGGATAATTTTTTTTGAGATTAGAATTGGGTTACAATATTAATTACCTGAAATTAAGGTTACTTAAAATTTAAGGGTATTATAGAAACCAACACTTGCAACCCCTCATTTTTTCCCTCCCTTTTCCTTCCTTCTTAGCCACCTCTAACTCGGCAGCCACCTTCGCAGTCTTGTTATCACCCTTGGCCACCATCAACCTATCCCCGACCACTACCTACACCCCCTCTCCACCCTTGCACCTTTCCTTTACCGTAAATCCTCCCCCACCTACCCTCTTTCCTAACCCCAAAGCCCTAACTTGAAAACACCCCTTCAGTCCTTTCTTCCACCACCTTCAACCATTCCAACCCCTATTTTACATGTAGCTGATACTACATGAGTAGTTTGATTTACTGCCTTCCTTTGGATTATTTTGGTTAATTATTTTAAGGTATAATAATATTCAAGTTAAGTATTTAATTAATTAAGATTTATAAAGTCTTATGCTTTGGTTTTCTTATTTCTAATATGATAAGTATTGATATTATTTTTAGGTATTGATTTTGCTAATCAAAGCTTGAATCTTTAACGGGATTATAGGTAAGATTTGATTTTTTTCTAGAATTAAGGTAATCGTTAAACCTCACTTAAACACATGGATAAATGTATGCTAGCACATTAGGGTTTTAATATGTTATTTTGCATGATATATATTGTTTAATATATTATATGTAGTTGATTATATTGATTGATAAAAAGGAAACTATATTAGTTTATATGTTATGTGTGGAAATATTGCTTAAGGAAAGAATTTGGTTATTAATGAAAATGTTGAGTACTTATCCATGTTATATTATGTTATTGTGACCATTGATCCATGAATAATATTATTATGAGCCCTAGGGGCATTTTAGTAATATGTCTTATGCAAGCATGTGGCCTAATATGTGTGGGTGCTAATGAGTGTTATGTTAAAATATAAAAGTTGGTGGAGTTGGATAATGAGAATGGAGTGTTAATATTACTATTTTATGTAGTGATGATAATTTAATAAAAGTGGTGTAATAAGGGGCAAAATGGTAATTTTAAAAGTAAAGGGCAAAATGGTAATTTTATAAGTAAAAAGGTAAAATGGTAATTTTGGAGGCAAAGAGAAAAATGGTAATTTTGTAAGTAAAAGGATATTATGGTAACTTTGAAAGTAAAGCGCAAAATGGTAATTTTGGAAGTAAAGAGCAAAATAGTAATTTTGGAAGTAAAGGGATAAATGATAATTTTGTAAGTGAAAGGGGTAAAATGGTAATTATAATAATGGAGAAGGATAAAATAGTAGTTATAATAATGGAGAAGGATAAATGGTAATTATAATAATAGAGAATGGTAATTTAGTGATTTAATCAACTGAAGGGCAATTTGGTAATTATGATAATGGAGAAGGGTAATTTGATAATTTAACCAATTAAAGGGTAAATTGGTAATTATGATAATGGAGAAGGGCAATATGGTAAATATGATAATGGAGAAGGGCAATTTGGTAATTTAACCAACAAAAGGGCAATTTGGTAATTATGATAATGGAAAAAGATAATTTGGTAATTTAACAACTAAAGGGTAATTTAGTAATTATGATAATGGAGAAGGGCATTTTGGTAATTATGATAATGGAGAAGGGTAATCTGGTAACTTGACCAACAAAAGGGCAAGTTAGTAATTATAACAAAGGAAAAGGGCAATTAGTAATCTAACCAACCAAATGGAAATATGATAACTGTAATAATTATGAAGGGTGATTGGTGATCTAATAAGTATGGGAAATAACTTGGTAACCCAAACCGAGCAAGGGGTAGTTTGGTAATTATGCAACATGAAGGGTAATATGGTAAATTGGCAAGTAACGAAGAGATGACTTAATAATTATACAAGAAAAGGATAAATCAATAATTCACATATAGTATGTTGATGGGATAATTGAGTTTCGTAATAAGACTCAAGTAACACTGAATAGTAAGATAATGGTGTTTGAAAATTAGTAAGTATCACAAGAATGAATCCTAAATCAGAATTGGATGAGATTATGATGGCCTTAATGATTCATCTATATTATCATGGATAACTGTATGAATAAGAAATATCTAATGATATCAGAATGATTGAAAGTGAATAAGTACCTGATTGTTGTGCTTTTCGTGATCACCTTATTTAATACACTAATGCTTAAAGTGAAAGACCTTGAGATTGAAAATGGTGGCTCTTTAGGGGTCGCTACCCTAAAGACGTGGTTTAACCCATGATTATTTTGGTATTTGTTGGTGTGCCTTTGTGCCCTAGCCAAGCCCTACATATTACTCTATCTAGCTTTATGAACCTATTTAGGGGTTATGCATACTTATGGATTAGGTATCTTTGTCGTCAAGGTACTAAGTAGCTGTATGCAATGGTACGACTAGGGTACCTTTGCATCCCTGGGTTGATAGTTGAAGAGTACTGAGTAACTTATGTGCACTAGTGCGACCAGTGTACCTTTGTATCCTGAGATATTGATCTCCCTATAGAAGCAAATAAATGGAATTATTGTGATGACTTAAAGGGGAAAACACTAATCGTGAAAGTGAAAGACTAATGAGTCGGGCCTAGTTGAATGATATTTATGAGTACCGGTCCATCGGATATAATAGTGGCCCAAGAGCATTTTACCCTATATATATTCCAGTCCACCGGCTATAATAGTGGGGTTCCTACAGTCACATGGATATTTATAATCCGAGATGATTGATTAATGATGGACTAATGGCTTAAGGCCCAAAAGTATTTATTGTACATTTTGACCAATTTATATTTGATGGACTTATTAAGTATGTGAATGTATGCATGCGAATATTATGTATGCACCTCTCATTATATATGTATATAGTATTGTATCATGTGTTGCATTATGGGCCTACTTTTAAGTGTGTTTTAAAGGATTACTCAATACTATGGTACTAAAGGGTTCCATTCGTCGGGTCCCTGCCTATTCAATGGGTAGTGTCCCTTGCAGGTCTATTTCAGGTGCTATTCAAGTGAGTAATGGGAAAGAGCATAAGGAATCATCTAGGAAGGCCTAGGGTTGCACTCTCTCTCTTTTTATACTCCAGTTTAAATGTAGTCCTTGTTCTTGTAACCACCACTGGTGGATTTTATTCTTGCAAATGGTTTACTATGTTGGTATGATTTAATTATGGTTTGAGTTTCTCGTAAGTTATATTTTTCTCTTTTAGCCTTAGCACTTGGTACTGGAATGGTAGGAATGAATCGGCTAGGTACTAAGTGTGGTAGTAATATCTTCAGAATTCATAGTTTTTTATTTTACTTCCGCTAATTCTTTTTATAAAACAAAATTTTTCACTAGTGAATTTTGGGGGTGCTACAACTGTCTCGCTGCTTCTACCTCCACCTAAGCCACCAAACCACTCCATATAGCCTCCCCTACCACCCCCTCACCTCCTTTGGCTGAAACAAACCCCTACAACCCCTCCTTTTTCCTTCTTCCTTTTCCTTCCTTCTCAGCCACTGCCACTTCTGTAGCCCCATTCGCAACCCTACTATTGCCGCCTCCACCGCCATTTGCCACTAATAACCCATTCCCGACCACCAGCTACACCCCCTCTCCACCCTTATACCCATCCCTTTCCATAACTCTCCCCCACCAACCTTCTTTCCTAGTCCCAAAACCCCAACCCGAAAACACCACTCCATTCCTTTCTTCCACCACCTTCGACCCATGCCACCCCTTATTTTGCATGCAGCTCATGTTGCATGAGGAGTGCGAGTTGCTACATTCCTTTAGGTTAATTTGGTCAATAAATTTTAAGGTATAATAATAGTTAAGTTAAGTGTATCATTAATTAAGTTTTGATAAAGTATTATGCTTTTGGTTTTCCTATTTCTAATATGATAAATATTGATATTATTTTTAGGTATTGGTTTTAATAATCAAAGCTTGAATCTTTAACTGGGGCACCGGTAATGTTTGATTTTTACAGAAATTAAGGTAATCATTAAACCCCACTTAAATGTATGGATAAATGTATGCTAGCACATTAAGGTTTTAATATGTTATTTTGCATGATATATATTATTTAATATATTATATGTAGTTGCTTATATTGATTGATAAAAAGGAAAGCATGTTAGTTTATATACTATGTATGGAAATATTGCTTAAGGAAAGAGTTTGGTTATTGATGAAAATGTTGAGTACTTATCCATGATATGTTATATTATTGTGACCATTGATGCATGAATAATATTATTATGAGCCCTAGGGGCATTTTCAGTAACATGTCTATGTAAGAGTGTGACCTAATATGTGTGGGTGCTAATGAGTATTGTGTTGAATAATAATAGTTGGTGGAGTTGAATCATGAGAATGGAGTATTAATATTAATATTTTATGCAATGATTGTAATTTAATAAAAGTGGTGTAGTAAAGGGCAAAATGATAATTTTACAAGTAAAAGGGTATTATGGTAATTTTGGAAGGGACAAAATGGTAATTTTGTAAGTAAAAGGGTATTATGGTAAATTTGGAAGTAAGGGTAAAATGGTAATATAATAATGTAGAAGGGTAAATTGGTAATTATGATAATAGAGAAGGGTAATTTGATAATTATAATGATGGAGAATGGCACTTTGGTAATTATAATGATGGAGAAGGGTGAAATGGTAATATATTAATGGAGTAGGATAATTTGGTAATTATAATAATGGAGAAGGGTAATTTGCGATTATAATAATGGAGAAGGGTAATTTGGTAATTATAATATTGGAGAAAGGTAATTTGGTAATTATAATAA
This sequence comes from Tamarix austromongolica, assembly GCA_039764185.1. Classification (NCBI taxonomy): domain Eukaryota; kingdom Viridiplantae; phylum Streptophyta; class Magnoliopsida; order Caryophyllales; family Tamaricaceae; genus Tamarix; species Tamarix austromongolica. The sequence continues at coordinate 28,079,472 of CM077817.1, forward strand.
TGGAGGAGAGCAATTTGGTAATAATGATAATGGAGAAGAGTAATTTGGTAATTTAACCAACTAAAGGATAATTTGGTAATTATGATAATGAAGAAGGACAATTTGGTAATTAAACCAATTAAAGGGTAGTTTGGTAATTATAATAAAAAGAGAAGGGCAATTTGGTAATCTAACCAACTAAATAGGACATATGGAAAGTGTAACAATTATGAAGGGTGATTAGTAATCTAATACGTCTAAAAGATAACTTGGTAACCTAAACCGAGTATGGGGTAGATTGGTAATTATGCAACATGGAGGGTAATATGGTAAATTGGCAAGTAAAGAAGGGATGACTTAATAATTATACAAGTAAGGGGTAATTGGGTAATGTAACACCCTCAAAATTACTACTAAAAATTTTTGTTTAAACAAAATGGTTTAACGGAAGTGAAATAATGAAACCGTAAATTTAGGGGGCATTAACACCACACTTGATACTAGACCGGTTCACTCCTACCGTTTAAGTACTAAGTGCTAAGGCTAAATAGGGTTAACATCAAACACAAGTTATTACTAAAATAATGAGAGTCCATGAGAGGACTCCCTCATAGTTATACATAAATTAGAGTGCGATTTAGAATTACAACCCAAAGAGTAAGTGACTAGAACTTTTTAAAAACATAAAATACCGTAAGATATCACATAACTAAAATAAAACTATACATGGTCAAGTCAAAAGAAAAATAGAGTTCGGGCGAGTCTCTCTTGATCCCCAGGTCAAGTTTAGGCTCAACGCTCAGCCCTGCCCGATGCCTCGTAGGTGTTGCAGGCATCGAAGACGTCGTCCCCTACCTACACAAACTCAGACGGGTCTTTTGCTATGGTAATGAGAAACACCCATGAAATAGGTGATTAGTACTCTACATACCGAGTAAGGTAACCATGTGCTAAGGCCAAACATACAAAAACATACAACATAGCATACATGACATGATCATATAGGGAGCTCATAGTAATACAAATTATGAAGGCCGGCTATGGTCCAGTTAGACATATTCTTTAGATATCTGGTAAATATAGTCGTTTCACACCATAATCTTTATTAATCTATGAGAGTTTAGGAACCACACTATTATAGCCGGTGGATCGGAAACATGCAGGACTGAACGCTCCTGACCACTATTTTTGCCAGTGGATCGGTCTCTAAGGTAGAACGCTCCTGGCCATTATTATGTTGGTTGATTTTTGACACTGACTCTCATGGTGTTCCACTATAATTACATAGTATCTTTCCCATGATTCATTTTCAAATTAATATTTGGTTTGTTGAGCTCGAGATCCCCCACTATTATAGCCGGTGGATCAGTCGCTTATAGGGTAGAACGTACCTAACCACTATTATATGCAGGTGAATCTGTCTCCAGGGTACCCCCGACACTTGGCCACTATTATGTTGGTGGATTGGTCTGGGCTCGGCTCAACAATCTCACTCTTTAAGTGATTAGTATCTTATTCGTTTCTTATTGGATAAAGCTTTCACCCTTGACATGCATGTCAACAACCCTCTACTTCTATTCTCTCAAAGGGGCCCATCCCATATCTTGAGACTCCTACGCCCCTTATCACGCCCTGACATCCATTCCCCCTAACACTTACACATAATGAAAAACCTAACTCTTAAGGGTGTGGGTTAGGCCCAACACCTCATGATATCAAACTCTACCTACCATCACCCTCTAGGGTTTTCCCTTAAAAACCCTAATTGGACCGATGTGGCCTAACTTCCTCTCACTTACACTACCATTATTTCATTTATCGCCCCACACTTTACTTCATTTAGATTCAATCCCAATTCATATCACTTTACCTCTCGATTTCACATGTGACGGGAAAACCCTAGTTGGCCACTTTAAACCCTAATACTTTTCTTCTCCCACAAGTAACCTCTATATTCTTCACTTGATATCCCCCTCTCCCATGTCACCCATACTCACTCTTTATATAATAAATTCTCACTCTCAACCCATATTCCACTCTCTCCCTTAATTGTTTTTACCTCCACATTTTTTTTAAATAAGTGCTTCCTCTCAAAACCCTAATCGAGTCCCTTATACACCCTTACACCAACCTATGTGCTATTTTTTGTCCCAAGTCTCCAATCACTCCACAACTCACCATTTAGCTTATTTACACCCTAAAACAACTTTTCTCACGTAAAGATAATCCCCATGCAAACTCTCGAAGTCCCCATGTGAACCCTAGAATTCCCATGCAGGGTTCCCATCTCTCATTCATTTTGGTCATCTTTTCCTCTTTATTTTCCTCTCATGGATCATGAGGTAGTTTGGTCAACCGCATATCCTCCTTAGTGAAATAATTTCCCAATTTCTTTATTTTTATCCTTTCATTCCCATATCATATTATCAATCATCCTAGCATGCATGTCCTAGAGGGTCATATCATATCAACTCATAATCACCATATATACATATCATACTTATGTCATAAAGAAACATATAAATATATCTCAACTCCAAGTTGTGCTACACAAAAGGCAAGTTAATGAAAATTATATGATACAAGACATAGCATGATATATAATATCAAAGGCATACAAGTCACACAACACACATGGGCCTTAGCTACATCCTTACCTAAAACGACGCCGGGCTTGGAGCATGCTCCTACGCCTCCTTAGGGTTTTGGCTTGATTCACATATAATGATAATATTAGTTTTATAATTAAAAGTAGGGTTATTTTTCTCAAACTAATTAATCGTGCCACCACTAACCAAAATAAATCGTAGTAGCCATCATGGTTTATGTTAAAGTAGTCATAGTGATATTCATAGTATTAAAGGTAATAGCTTTAATATTACTACTACTAATAATATTATTAGTTTTAGTGATAATGCTAATATCGACCCAAACCCTAATAGTAGTAGTAGTAGTAGTAATAATAATAATAATAATAGTGATATAAGTAATATAGAAGTAGTGACCATAATGATTCTTATATTAATAATGATAGTAGTGATAATAGGTTAGTGATTGTGAAATATTGACAAAAGACAAGTTAACAATAATAATATTTATAGTAGTATTAAATAATAATGATAATAATAATAATAATAATAATAATAATAATAATAATAGTGATAATATTAATAATAGTTCTCATCTTAAAAATAATACTAATGAAGGTCCTAGAAATCATATTAGTAGTAGCCTTAGTGATAATATGGTCAAGTATAATAGAATAATAATAATAATGATAGAAATGATAATAATAATAGTAGTAATAATGATAGTAATAATAATAATAATGTTAAGCATAATAAGGGTAATAATCGAAAAGGGTAATAGTGATATAAGAGTGTTGACATTTACACCAATAATAAAAGTAATAATGGCCAAGTTAGTATTAGTAAGAAAATAATAATAATAATAATAATAATAATAATAATAATAATAATAATAATAATAATAATAATAATAATAATAATAATAATAATGATGATGATAATATTAGTCGTAGTAGTAGTAATAATAATAATAGTAATAATAAAGATAACTATATTAATACTAAAGTTGTAACCCTTTAAATAATAATACCATAGTTATAAATATTTCTGAAGTTAGTTTAGGTAATAAGAGTGATACATAATAATAATAATAATAACAACACAACATTAATAATAATAATAATATTGATGTTAAGGGTAATACTATTAATATTACTAAAAAATATTAACACTTATAGAAAAAGAGTTTAAGGGGTGGGGAAATAAGAATACCACCTAGGGTTGGTGGCGGAACCGGCGGTGTGCGGCGGCAGCAGTGGAGGAGGATGAGAGGTGGAGAGATGGGGGTATAGGCTAAAGGAGAGGGAATGAGGGGGTGGAAGATGTCTTAGGTGGAGAGGGGTGGAATTGAGGTCATAGTGCAGCCAGAAGTGGCGGCGCACGACGGTTAGTGCAGCAGCCGAAGGTGGAGGAAGGTGGAGAAGGGAGAAGGAGAGGGAGGCAGGGGAAGATGGAGGTATGGGAAGGTAATGAGAGGAGGTGCTGGTTGTGGCGGAATTGGTAGCGGACGTTGGCATGAAGGGTAGTGAGAGGTCGAAGTGGGCTAGTTGGGATGGCGATTTTACATGGCGAGGGTGGCTCGTGCAAGGCAATATAAGGGAGGAGGGTGACTCAGTTCTATAGAGGGCGATGCAGGGAAGGTTTTGGTGGGCAGAACTTGTGGCATTGATCGTCGACAGCGAATTGGGAGTTGTTTAGGCGGCGGCACAAAAATCGGTGTTTCTAGGCTACGAAAACAAAAATCGGCTGCCTATGGGGGTATTTATAGGCTAATTTGAGGGGAAAATGATGAAAAAAGAAGAGGACAATCAGGGGCAGGTGAGGCAGGTCGCCGACTAGTGGTGGTAGGCGACGTATGCCCTTTGAAATTGCAGGGTATGTTTGGTTGGGTGAGGAAAAAAAGGAATGGCAGGAATGCGGGAGGTGGATGGACGGGTTGGTTGGTGTCGAAATTGGAAAGAAAACAATGGGGGAGGCAGAGAAGGATGACCAGATGATGTAGGTGGTTGCCGGCAGGTGCAGGACTGCAAGTCGGGGTTGTAGGATTGTGGGGAAGAAGAAGGAAAGGGGAAAGGGTGGACCGGCAGTCTTGGGGAAGGAAAAGAAAAAGAAAAGGGTTGGCTTAGCTAGGTGGCTGGTAAGGAGGTGGTCACGTGGGCCTGGGTCACGCCGAAGGAGGGAGGGGTTTGGGCTGCGCGGGCCGGCCTAGTTGGGGAGGATGGGGGTAAGAAAGAAGAAAGGAGAAGGAGGGGAAGAAAGAAAAAAAAAAGGAAAAGACAAAAGAAAAGGAAAAAGAGAAAAGAAAAATGGAAGAAGGAGAAAATGGATGGGTTGGGGTATTTAGTATCTTTTTTTTAAAATATTTAAAATTAATAATATTTATTATAATAATAATACTAATAATAATAATTAAATTCCTTTTTAGATTAATTTGGCTATTTTGGAAAATATTTCCTTAACTTCTATGTTAATTAGTAAAATGTCCAAATTTTCCTAAATAATTTATTTATTATTTTATCCTTGTTTTGCCTTAATTAATTCCCCTTTATTTTAATAAGATGATTTATTTACTTAATTTTTCTAATAAATCCTTATTTTGCTATAATTCCTAAATTAGAACTTTGGGGTATTTCAGGTAATTATGTAAAGATGAAAGAGGTTAATCAATAATTCGTATCTAATATATTGTTGGGATAATGAAGTTTCATAATAATACTCAAGTAATACCGAATAGTAAGATAAGAGCATTTGACAATCAGTATCACGAGAACAAATCTTATATTGGAATTAGATGAGATAATGATGGCCTTAATGACGCTTCTAAGTTATCTTGGATAATTGTATGAATAAGGAGTACCTAATGATATCATAACAATCAAAAGTGAATAAGTATCTGGTTATTGTGTTTTTCGTGATCACCTTAATTAAGGAACTAATAATTAAATTAAAAGAAATTGAGATCGGGAATGGTGGCTCTTTAGGGGTTGCTACCCTAAAGACGTGGTTTAGCCCACGATTATTCTAGTATTTGCTGGTGTGCCATTGTGCTCCAACTAGGCCCTATATCTTGAAACCCTACCATTGATCATTTGAATTTAATCAGAACAAACAGATTTATCAAGGATTTGCTGACCTCTTCTTTAGAGCTTAAATGGTGACTCTAGAGGATTTAGGTTAATTAGACCAAAATTATCATTCACAAATGGAGTAATAGAAATTCACCGTGGAAGGAATCTTCCACTAGATCAAAATCATAACTGAGACTAAAGCATTTGATCTCATAATAATGAAAAAGAGTGATAATCATTTTAAGATAATGCTAAGGTCATCTCTCCCCCTCAATTATCCTAATCAACCTTTAGATCAAATCGAGGAAATATTTTAGGTTAAATATATCACGGAAATGGTTAGGAATCTCTTAAGAACAATTTCAGATGGGTTAGTAAGGTTTCATTTTAGTGTAAGGGATTTTCTAGAAAAATCAAACTTAAAAATATGACCAGTTAGATAAAATAGTCAATTGGTTTGGGATTAACGGATGACTATTCAACCATCAGTCAATCTGTTCCCCAGAAGCAATTGATTGGCTTAGTCAATGAACCCAAATTGGAAAAAATGACAAACTATTCGATTGGTTTGTTTGCAAAACTCAATAAGCATCATTTTTCAACATGATATCAAATTAAATTTTATCCTAGCTAAATCATAACATTAAACCAAAATCAAAGGCCAAAAATTTAGCAAAGATCTCATTCAACCATCATACAAAAATGTGGGGTATAACAACACTACCTCCTAAAGAGGTTGCATCTCCGAAGACTATAACAATCAAGTTACATATTACACATAAGGTCATACACACATCATATTTATAATTAAGGAAAAAGGGTATTATCCACTTAAAGAAAAGGCTTTTACTTATGATAACAACTAAGCAAATAACTCTATATACTTAGATTTAATTTCTTCCTCATCCTCCCAAGTAGTCTTCTCTATACCATATATCATACACGTCTCTCTTGTGTTGGTGTCTAGAATACTCGTCGGTCGCTCCTCATAAGTTAAAGACTCATCGAGCTTTAGCGACTCCAGTTAGAAAACATTTGAAGGGTTTCCTACATACTTCTATATCCAAGATATGTAAAAGACATTTTACACACGTGATAACTCCATTGGTAGAGTTAAGTGATTAGTGACTTCACTAACACAGTCCAAAATCTCATACGGTCCAATGAATCTCGGACTAAGCTTACCCTACCAACCAAACCTCATGACTCCTTTGGTAGGAGAGATCCTTAAAAGGACTCTCTCCCCTACCTCATAACCATCATCCATCTCTTTAGACCTGCGTACATAACTTTTTTGTTGGTCATGGGCTGCTCTCAGTTGGTCTTGAATGAAATGGATATGCCTAGTCGTCTTCTCAATCAACTTTGGTCCTAAAACAAGGATTTCACTAATTTCGTTCCAACACGAGGGAATACAACACTTCCTTCTATATAAGGCTTCAAAAGGCTCCATCTTGATACTATAGTGATAACTATTATTATAGGATAATTCAATTAAGTCCAGATGATCTTCCCAACATTACCAAGAATCTAGTACATGGGCTCGAAGCATGTCATCCAGAGTCTAAATGGTCCTCACAATCTGACTATTCGTAGCTGGGAGAAAACTTATACTCATCTTTAGTTCAGTACCAAACGCAAGTTGTAATTTCTGCCAAAATTGCGATAAGAACCTAGAGTCTCGATCAGACACAATGTCTATAGCACCCTAAAATTCACTATTTTTCTTAGAATGGAAGCATTTAAATTAAAACCCATGAATTCTAGGGATGTTACCGCCACACTTAATACTAGACTGGTCTACTCTGACTATTCCAATACTAAGTGCTAAGGCCGCAAACAATTATTTTCAAACTTAAATCGAGAGTTCATAAAAAGAACTAGAAAGATCACAACATAAAAATCAATCATAAGGTAGAAATCAGAGTGCGAAATCAAATTTCCTCGGAGGAAATAATGTATTAAAACATTAATATTTAATTCTAGAAAATCTAATATAGAAAAGAAATATCATTAAGAAATAGAATGAGGTAAGAGAAAATCTGGCCACATCACTCTGATCATCGAACCAAGCTCATAATAAACACTCAGCCCCGCCTGATGCCTCATGGACATCGAAGGCATCAAAATATGCATCGCCCACCTACACCAAGTGAGAAGGGCCTACTACTCGTGGGAATGAGCCGCACCCAAGAAAAGTGTGATCAGTACGCTATGTACTGAGCAAGGTAACTAGTACACTAAGGTCACCACATAAAATCACATAAACCATGTAGAAAAATAAAAAGAGCATATAGTCCATCATGATAACATAATATCGTACTATCATGCAGGTAATGACATAAAGGCTCATTTATAGTCTGAATTAATTAATTAATTAATCTCTTATCAGAACTCAATTCACACCATGTTCTTTATCAATTCCATGCGAGTACAGGAACCCCACTATTATAGCCGATGGATTGGATACATACAGGGCACATAGCTCCTGACCACTATTATTGCTAGTGAACCGGAAACATACAGGGCAAAAAGCTCTTGACCACTATTATTACCGGTGGATCGGAAACATATAGGGAATAAAGCTCCTAACCACTATTATTCGCGAGTGAACCGATCTTGCTCCAACTCTCATGATTTTTCACTACAAGTACTTATTGTCTTTCCCATTTCTTAGCACAATTATGTATTGTTTTTTAAACACGAAACCCCCCACTATTATAGCCGGTGGACCGAAAAATGCACGGGTACAATGCCTGGCCACTATTATTCGCCTGTGACCCAGTCACATATAGGGAAAAAAGTCCTAACCACTATTATTCATCAGTGGATCGGTTTGGGCCTGGCTCAACAATCTTCAACTTAAAATGATTAATGTCTTATAGTGTTTTATTCAGAAATTTTCACCTAGACATGCATGACTCACTCTCCTCACACCTATCCTCCAATTGACTCACACCATATCATGAGAACCCTGCACCTCCTAACTTCCCCCAACAACCTTTCCTCTATACTCTAACTCACACTAGAAGTCCATCACCAATGTATGTGGGTCAAGGCCCACTAGTGCACACCTCCAAGTCCACTCATTACCTTACTCTAGGGTTTCCTCTAGAAACCCTAATTTAGGCCCACATGACCCATCCTACTCCACTTACACAACACAAATCATTTTAACACTCCACACATCACAACCCATGGATTCCACCCTCATCATCACACTGTAATCACCAAGTACACGAGTAGTCATAAAACCCGAGGTAACCACACCAAACCCTAACTAGCCACAACAAACCATAGCTTCCTCGTGTCCACATGTCACCCTTCCATTTCTCATTTTCCACTTATCATTTTTCCATGCTAATAATGTTCATCCTTACTTGATCATTTTCATCATCCTCTCGTACTCCACTCACCCTCATTTATTTCTTCTTTTTACCACCTCCTTAAATTAGGGTTTTTTCCCCAAATCCTAGCTTAGTCTCCTATATACCCTTACAGTATCCTACGTACTATTTTTCACCCAAAACCTCCAAACACCAAACAACTCAACCATTACCTTCCTTACATCCCAAATTAACTTTCTATAAGTAAACTTTACTCCGATGCAAACGCTAAACTCCCCATTCAAACCTTCACACTTTTCATGCAAAACCCTAAAACTCCCATGTGAAACCCTAGACTTCTCTATGCCAAACCCTAGATTCCTTCATGAAAAACCATACAAACCCTATATTCCTCCATGAAAAACCCTAGATTCATCCATAGAAAATCCTAGATTCCTCCATGCAAAACCTTATTCTACCATACCAAACCCTAGATTAGATTCTCCCGTGGAACACCAAAGATTAGATTCTCCTATGCAAACCATAGATTAGATTCTCCCATGCAAAATCATAAATTAGATTCTCCCATTATTTTATTTTATTTAAAATCCCCATTTTATTCCTCCACTCATGGATTATTCAATTATTTAGTTCAACTCACATCCCTTGGTCAACTTATTCCCCTTTGGTCAACTTACTGCCCTTGGTCAACCTCTTTCCCTTTTGGTCAACTTACTCCCCTTAGTCAACTTCTTTCCCCATTCTCCTTTTTCATCCTTTCCCCCACATAATATCACATTAACCATCCTCACATGCATGTCTAAAGGGTCATACCACATTACATCACATTCCACAACTTTTCACCAAATATACATATCAACATATACAATAAGAAGGCACACAATCATACCTTAACTCTAAGCTTCTCCATACATAGAATAATCAACATAAAATAGTCAAATGATAGCACATGATACACAACATGACATTAAACAAGGCATCCAAGCATATAAGGCATAAAAACACTTATAAGGCCTTAGTTACACCTTTACCTAAAACGATACTAGTCTTGGAGCACACTCCTACGCCTCCTTAAGGCTTTGACTAGTCTTAAATATATGAGGAAAATGCTAAAGATTAGATTCCCTCCTACTAAACATACTATTATTGTAATACCCCAAAAATTTCGAAAACCTATATTTTAATAAATAACTTTTATTTGGAATAAAATTTCTTTAAGATTATTTATTTTAATTATTGTATGGATTTTAGAGTATGTAAATTTGGATAAGATTATTTAATAAATTAAAAATAAATATTTTGTTATTTATCATATTATTTTATTTAAATAATTTTCCAAACTAATATTTTACCAACTTTATCATTTTTAAACTAAAATATTAGATTAAAATAAATTAAATTATAAAATTAAATAATTTACCAAGAATAATATATTTTATGATTTTATAAATTAAATTAAATTATTTTTCCTATTTTTCCATTCCCCTTTTTGCCCTTTTTCCTCTTTTTTCTTTTTTTTTTCTTTTTTTCCTTCTTCCCTCGGGCTGCCTCGCCAGGCCAGCCCTCTCCCTGCACGATTGGGCCAGGCCCGTCCACCTTCTCCTTCTCGCGCCCGCCCAGCAGCCATCCGCCTCCTTTTCTTTTTTTTTTCCTGACCGGCCGGTATAGCCGCTCGCCCGGCTTCTTCCTCCCTTCCTTCTTCTCCCACGCCCGACCAGCTTTTCTGCCATGGTTGAGCACGCCGACTGCCACCCTGCAGCTGCCACCACCTAACTCTCTGCTAGTCTCCCTCTCTTCCCTGTCATTTTCTTTCCTCATTCGAACCCAACCAACCCCTGCACCCCATCCTGCGTGCCCTGTTTCTTTCCCCTTCTCCCCTTCCTTCTCCTTGCCACCCGACCAGCCCTGCCACCTACGCCTGTTGCCGGCCAGCAACCTGCCCCCCTCTCTTCTCCCTCTTCTTTTTCTTCACCTTCCAAGCCCTTCATTTCCCCATTTTTTTTCGAGCCTCATCTCTTCCCCCGAGCTCCCTCTTCTCTCCTTCCTTCTTCCCATTTTTTTCTGCTTTCTCTCCACGTCGCCGCCAACCACTGTTCTAACCGCCGCACTTAGCCCTGTGTTGCCTACTTCCACCACCCCCTACTGCCCTACACCCCTACACCGCCCCCTCGAGCCTGCACTCCTCCCTTCTCCACCCCTTTTCTTTTTCTCCCCAATTTTTCCCCTTACCGCTGAGCCACCTGCAACGGCCACTTCCGCCGCCGTCCGGCCATCTCTGTCGCCACCCAACCCACCGTTTGACACCCTACAACCCCCTCTACAACCGCCATGCCTTAGTTGGCCAAAAACAACCCTTGAACCCCTCCATTTTTCCCTCTCCTTTTCCTTCCTTCACAACTCCTCCACCTCAACCCTTCTCGGCAGCCAACTTCACTGCCTTGCCGCCGCCGTCTCCACCGCCCTATGCCACCGTGAAACCACCCTTAGCCCCCACCTACACCCCCTCTTCACTTCTGCACCATTCCCTTGCCTTAGAACCCCCTGACTACCTTCTTTTCTAGCCCAAAGACCCCAACTCGAAAATGGCTTATTTTTCTCCTTTCACCCTCTTTGAGCCATTTTCTCCCCATGGTTTTGCATGAAACTCACGCTTCTCATGCAGCGTGAGCTCCCCTTTATTTTGAAAATTATTTGGCTAATTTTTAAGGTATAATGGTATTTTATGTTAAGTGTTTTATTAATTAAATTTTATAAAGTTTTGTGCTTGGATCCTTATTTCTAACATAAATATGATGGATATTATTTTTTAGGTGTTGAGTTGCTAATTATTCTTGGTAAGATTTGATATTTTGCGGGATTAAGGTAACCGTTAATCCTCCCTTAAATATATGGAAAAACGTATGCTAGCACATTAGGTGTTTAGTATGATTTTATGCATGTTTGGTGTGCTTAGCATGATATGTATATGGTTTCTTATATTGTTTGATAAAACGGAAAAGCATGATAACTTTTGTGCCATATGTAGGTATGTTAATTAAGGAAGGAGTTTGATTATTGATGGTAATGTTAAATGCTTGTTTATGATGTATTATGTTGCTAATGCATGAATGATATTACTACCTAAGGGTATTTTAGTATTTATGCTTATGAAGTATGTGACCTAATGTATGTAGTTGCTAATGAGTATTATGTTGAATAATTACATGTTGGTGGACTTAGATGATAAGAATGAATTACTAATATCATTATTTTATGTAGTGTTAATAAATTCATAAAAATGGTGAATAGAGGGGTTGAATGGGAATTTTATAAGTGAAAAGGGTATTTTGGTAATTTTATAAGTAAAAGGGTATTTTGGTAATTTAAAAATAAAGGGGTTAAATGATAATTTATAAGTAAAGGATAAAATGGTAAGTTGTGAGAAAAAGGGTATCATGGTAATTTTTGAGATAAAAGAATAATATGGTAATTTTATGATTAAATGGCCAAATGATAATTTTATAAGCAAAGGGGTATTATGGTAATTCTTGGAGAAAAGGTTAAAGCGGTAATTTTGGAGTCAAAGGGCAATATAGTAATTTTATAAGTAAGTGGTAAGAATGGTAATTTTGGAAGTAGGGGTAAAATAGTAATTTTGGATGAAGGAGGGCATTATGGTAATTTTTCAAGTAAAAGGGGAATATGGTAATTTTGAAAGTAAAGGGGAAAAATAGTAATTTCATAAGTAAGTGGTAATATGGTAATTGTATAAGTAAATGACGAAATGGTAATTTATAAGTAAGGGGTAATATGGTAACTTTGGAAAAGAAGGGCAAAATGGTAATTTTATAAGGAAAGATAAAAATGGTAATTTTGGATGAAAAGGGTAAGATAGTAATTTGTAAAGTAAAAGGGGGTGTTATGGTAATTGTACAAGTAAAAGGGGTATGGTGGTAATTTTCATAAATAAAAGGATATTATGGTAATTTGATAGTAAGTGGTAGAAGGGTAATTTTGTAAATAAAAGGATATTATGGTAAACTTGGGAGTAAGGGGTAACTTAGTAATTATGATAACGTCGAAAGATAATTTAGTGATTAAATTATGATTGTAGAAGGGCAATTGGATAAGTATGATACTAGAGAAGGATAATTTGGTAAATTAACCAATTAAAGGGTATTATGGTAATTTTAATAATGGAGAAGGGTAGTATAGTAATTATGATTATGAAGAAGGGTAAATTAATATTTGTAATTATGAAGAAGCGTAATTTGGGATTTATGATAATTAAAAAGGGTAAAATGGCAATTAAAATAATTGAGAGGGGTAAAATGGTAATTATGATAAAGGAGAAGGGCAATTTGGTAATTTCTCCAACTAAATGGGCAATTTGGTGATTTAGCCAATTATGGGATAAAGTGATAATTATTTAACCAACTAAAGGGGCAAAATAGTAATCATGATAATGAAGGAGGGTAATTTAGTAATTTATCCAACTCGAGGGCAGTTTTGTAATTATAACAAAGGAGAAGGGTAATTTGGTAATATAACCAACCAAACGGGAAATATGATAAGTGTAGTAATTATGAGGGGTGAAAGGTGATCTAAAAAGTGTAGGGGATAATTTGGTGATCTAAATTGGGCAAGGGGTAATTTGGTAATTATGTAACCTAAAGGGTAATATGGTAATTTGGCGAGTAAGGAATGGATACTTAACAATTATATAAGTAAAGGGCAAATGAGTAATTTGTACCTAACATGTCTTTGAGATTGTGGAACATTTAATATGATTCAAATAATGCTGATTAGCCAAGTAAGAGTGTTTGATAATTAATATGGCCTTAATGATTTCTCTCTGATATCCTGGATAATCATCTGAATAAGAAATGATTAATGATATCAGAACGATTGAAAGTGAATAAGTATTGGATTATCGTGCTTTTCATGATTACCTTAATTAAGACACTATTACTTAAAGTGAAAGACCTCGAGATTGGGAATGGTGACTCCTTAGGGGTCGCTACCCTAAGGACGTGGTTTAGTCCACGATTATTCTGGTATTTGCTGGTGTGCCTTTATGCCCCAGCCAGGCCCTATATCTTACTCTTTCTAGCTCTACGGACCTAGTTAGGGAGTATGCATACTTATGGATTAGGTGTCCTTGTCGGTAGGGTACTGAGTTAACTTTATGCACCGGTACGACTAGGGTACCTTTGTGTCCTTGGGTTCGTGGTTGGAGGGTACTGAGTAGCTGATATGCACCGGTACGACCGGTGTACCTTTGTGTCCCGAGTTATTGATCTCCTGTTCTAGGAAAATAAATATGATTGATGTGCTGATTAAAGAAAGGAAAGATACTATTATTGAAAGTTGAATATTAATGAGCCGGGCCTAGATGATTATGATATTGAGTACCGGTCCACCGGTTATAATAGTGGCTAGGAGCGTTGTGCCCTGGATGATGATTCTTTATATATCCCGGTCCACCGGTTATAATAGTGGCCAGGAGCGTTGTGCCCTGGATGATGATTCTTTATATATCCTGGTCAACCGGTTATAATAGTGGCCAGGAGCGTTGTGCCCTGGATGATGAGTTTATATGTATTTCGGTCCACCGGCAATAATAGTGGGTGTCCCGAGCTCAATAAAATCAGTTATGTATGTGAATAAGATTATGGAAAAATACTAATCACTTATAGTGGAACACCGTGTGAGTCGGGGCCAGACCGGTCCACCGGCAAATAATAGTGGTCAGGTGCGTTCTGCACTGTGTGTTTACCTTCCAGTCCACCGGCAATAATAGTGGTGAGGTGCGTTCTGCCTTGTGTGTTTACCTTCCGGTCCACCGGCAATAATAGTGGTCAGGTGCGTTCTGCCCTGTGTGTTTACTTCCGGTCCACCGGCTATAATAGTGGGGTTCTCGCATTCACATGGATATAAAATATGATACTGATTGAATGATGACGGAATAATGGCTTAAGGCCCGAATGTATTGATATTACACTATGATATGGCTTAAGGCCCAAAGTATCGATCGTGATTTATGAACTATTATGCATGTTATTGTTATATATGCACCTCTCATTATTTATGTGTGTAGCTTGCATTATGTGCCATATACGGGCCTGTCTTTAAGTGTGCTATTAAAGGGTTACTCAGTACCGTAGTACTGAAGGGATTCCCTTTATGGGGCCCCTACCTATTGAATGGGCAGTGCCCTTGCAGGTCTTTTCAGGTGCTACTCAAGTGGGCTACGAGAAAGAGAGTAAGGAGTTATCCAGTATCGTTAGGGTTACTCTTTCTCTTTAAATTCCTGGTTTTAATGTTATGTTGTTACTTGTAAGTGAGGTAAATATATATATCAAAAATGATTACTGTACAACTACACAGGGCATACCCTGGTAAACAGGCCCTACGCTTACAAAAATATGTTACCAACCTCCATAGGAGGGGAGAGAAGGGAAAAACCCTAGGTTACACTAATACATCTCTGTTATAAAAAATGTTATGTTGTTACTGTAACCACCATTGGTGGATTTTATTTCTGTAAATGATTTGATGCGCTACTCTGATTTAAGTATGTGAATTTCTTGCAAATGTACTCTGATTTACGTATGTTGAATTTCGTGCAAATCGTATTTCATTTTCCTTTAGCCTTAGCACTTAGTACTGGAACGGTATGAGTGAACCGGTCTGGTACTAAGTGTGATAGTAATACTCCCAAAGTTCACGTTTCATTAATTTGCTTCCGCAATTATCTTTTAATGAAACGAAATTTTTCAGTAGTGAATGTTGGGGGTGTTACAATTATTTACTGACTTATTCTAAGACTAGGTTTTTAATAAAATAATACCATATCAACAATAACGATAAGAATACTACTACTACTACTACTACTACTACTACTACTAATAATAATAATAATAATATGATTCAAAATGGATGGTGAAATAAGGGCTTCAACCCTTCCCCAAAATAATGCTAATAATGACATTAGAACATTATTAATAAAAATAGTAGTAGTAGTAGTAGTAGTAGTAGTAGTAGTAGTAGTAGTAGTAATAATAATAATAATATAATAATAATAATAATAATATAATAATAATAATAATAATAATAGTAATAGTAATAACATAAACCGAGAGTAAAATAAAGTAGGATTTTTTACCGTACTTTGAAACAATAAAAATACTATTAGAAATAATAATAATAATAATAAAATCAAAATAAATTAAATAGGGCTTCAGCCCTCAATAACAATAATAGTAGTAATGTTAATAATAATAATAATAATAATAATAATAATAATATACTCAAATTAATGGAAATAAAATAAAATAAGATAAATAAAGCTTGTATAAATATGGTAAAAGGGTTGAGAGAGTTTAGGGTTCCACCTTAGATTGGTGGTGATAGGCGGCGTCGGCAGTGGTGCACATCGGTAGTGGCGGCGGTTGGAAAAAGAGAAGATAAGGAGAAAAGATGAGGGGTGAGAAAAAGAGAGGGAGAATGAGGGTGGAAGTAGGGGTGTTTGTGATTACCTAGAGGAAGAGGAGTACAATGAGGGTGGCAGCGCACGGCGGCGGTTGTGGTGGCCGAATGGGAAAGAAGAAGAGAAAGAGAGGAGGAGAGGGAGGAAGAGGAAAAGGAGAGTAGGGAAAGATAGAGGAGGGTATGTAGGTGGTTTGGGGAGGTGTAGGAGGTAGTGGTAGCAGTGGGATTGGTGGTTAAAGGCGGCGCGAAGGGCAATGGATGAGGAAGAAGGGGTTGGTCGAGGGGGCTACTTTGCACAGCCGGGGTGGCTTGTGCAAGGAAAATCGAGGGAGAAGGGCAATGTAGTTAGTTAGAAGGTGATGCAGGGAGGAATTAGGTGGGTAGAGCAACCGGCGAAGTTGGCCAACGGTAGTGGAAAGGGCGTCTGAAGTGGCGGCGGTGCACAACAGGCTATAAATGAGCCGCCAAATACCCCTAGGCTTGGGTTTGGCTCGTTTAACTAAATGAGCCTAAAATGATGTTTAGGCTCAACTCGTTTAACTAAACGAACAAGCCGAATCGAACTTTTAACTAGCTGAGCCAAGCCGAGCTGAGTCAAGCTCATAAGCCAAAGCTAAAAAGTGAATCGAGCCAACCCCGATCCTCACTTTAGATTCGTTTAAATTAAACGAATGAGCCGAACCGAGCTTTTAACGAGCCGAGTCGAGCTGAATATCGAACTGACTGAGCTCATTTACAGCCCTATGCACATGAGTGAATTTTCAAGGTTTCGGGAAAAGGCATCCAGATCAAACTAGTGAGGGGTATTTATAGAGTTTAGAGGAGAGGGTAAGGTCGATGGGACGATGAGAAAGTAGGGTAGGTAGGGTTAAGGTTCACCTGCGGGGCCATTCGGCCGACACAAATAATATTTTTATTTCCATTAATTTGAGTATAATAATAATAATAATAATAATAATAATATTATTATTATTATTATTATTATTATTATTATTATTATGTCTTATTATTATTAATGTTACTACTATTATTGTTATTGACGGCTGAAGCCCTATTCAGTTTATTTCAATTATTATTATTATTATTATTATTATTATTATTATTATTATTATTATTATTATTATCAATGATAGTATTATTATTCTATAAAGGGCTGAAACCCTATTATGGCTATTTTAAATTTTAGTAGTAGTATTATAAATATCATGTCTTATTATTAATAATATTATTAATATTTTTATCATTAGTATTTATTATTATTATTATTTTGTAATTTCTATTATTGTTATTTCATTATTATTATTATTATTTTTATTTTTATTAATAATGTTTTAATATCATTATTAGCATTATTTTGGTGAAGGGTTGAAGCCCTTATTTCACCATTCGTTTTAAATCATATTATTATTATTATTATTACTACTATTCTTATTATTAGTTTTAGTATTATTCTTATCTTTATTGTTAATATGAAATTATTTTATTAAAAACCTAGTCTTAGAATAAGTTAGTAAATAATAGTATTTTTGGTAGGAGGGAATCTAATCTTTATCTTTTTTCTCATATAGGTATGACCAGTAAATGCCCTAAGGAGTCGTAGGATCATGCTCCAAGACCGGTTTCATCTTAGGTAAGGGTGTAACTAAGGCCTTATGAGTGTTTTTATGCCTTATATGCTTGTATGCCTTGTTTAATATCATGTTGTGTATCATGTGCTATAAGTTGACTATTTTATGTTGATTATTCTATGTATGGAGCAGCTTAGAGTTAAGGTATGATTGTGTGCCTTCTTATTGTATATGTTTATATGTATATTTGGTGAAAAGTTGTGGAATGTGATGTAATGTGGTGTGACCTTTTAGACATGCATGTGAGGATGGTTAATGTGATATTATGTGGGGAAAAGGATGAAAAAGGAGAATGGGGGAAAGAAGTTGATTAGGGGGAGTAAGTTGATCAAAAGGGAAAGAGGTTGACCAAGGGCAGTAAGTTGACCAAAGGGGAATAAGTTGACCAAGGGATGTGAGTTGAACTAAATAATTGAATAATCCATGAGTGGAGGAATAAAATGGGGATTTTAAATAAAATAAAATAATGGGAGAATCTAATTTATGATTTTGCATGGGAGAATGTAATCTATGGTTTGCATGGGAGAATTTAATCTATGGTGTTGCGCGGGAGAATCTAATCTAGGGTTTCGTATGCAGAATTTAGGGTTTTATATGGAGGAATCTAGTGTTTTGTGTGTATGAATCTAGGGTTTTGCATGGAGGAATCTAGGATTTGGCATGGAGAAATCTAGGGTTTCATGTGGGAGTTTTAGGTTTTTCCATGAAAAGTTTGAAGGTTTACATGGGGAGTTTAGTGTTTGCGTAGGAGTAAAGTTTATGCATGAAAAGTTGATTTGGAATGTAAGGAAGGTAATGGTTGAGTTTTTGGGTGTTAGGAGGTTTTGGGTAAAAAATAGTACTTCAGACAGTGTAAGGGTACATATGAGACTAAGCTAGTATTTGGGGGAAAACCCCTAATTTGAGGAGGTGGTAAAAAGGAGAAATAAATAAGGGTGAGTGGAGTACGAGAGGATGATAAAAATGATCATGTAAGGATGGACATGATTAGCATGGAAAAATAATAAGTGGAATGTCAGAAATGGAAGGGTGACATGTGGGCATGATGAAGGTAGGGTTTGTTGTGGCTAGTTAGGGTTTGGTGTGGTTACCTTGGGTTTTGTGACCACACCTGTACTTGGTGATTAGAGTGTGATGATGAGGGTGGAGTCCATGGCTTGTGATGTGTGGAGTACTAAAATGATTTGGTTTGTGTAAGTGGAGTAAGATGGGTCATGTGGGCCTAAATTAGGGTTTCTAGAGGAAACCCTAGAAAAAGGTTGAAATGCCCCGAAAATTTCTAATTTTAAATATTATATTTGAATAAGGTTTTATCATAAAATTTAACTTAATAAATTATTTTTACTAAAATAAAACAAAATTCTATTAGGGCAAATTAATAAGGAATTTTATAAATATGTTAATTAGAGGAAATTTGGGTATTTTAACTAATTAAATATTTTAATTTTGGAATTTATTTAAATAAATTATTTTATTTAAATTAAGAAAGAGAAAATAGTTTCAATTTAATGTTAATTTTATAAATACTTTAATTGAATAAAATTAGAGTGATTTATGAATTTAAAATAGAATTTTTGGAAAATATTTTAAAAATCCTAATTTAGCTTAAAAAGAGATTTAAATATTATTTTATTTCATTATTATTATTTTTAATTTTCCCCAATATTTTAATTAACCTAAATACCCAATCTAATTATTTTTCATTTTTTCCCTTTTTCTCCTCCTTTTTCCTTTCTTTTCCTTTCTTTTGTTCTTTTTCTTTTGTTCTTTTTCTTTTTCCCCTCCTTTCCCCTGTTGGGCCTTCCCACTCCCGCAGCCCAGTTGCCCCTCTCCTTCCCTTCCCGAAGCTATGTTTTAATTGTTTTAACCATCGAAACACGTTGTTCAATTTAAGCACCTTAGCCCCGCGCCGAACCACCCGATTTCCCTCGAAGCACAGTTCCAGCCAACTTTCTTCCTCCTCCTTCGTTCTTCTTCCCCAACGCTATAACTGCAACCTCCCACCTCCCCCGAAAATGGCGCCACCTGCCACACGTGTCGTGAATTGCCTTTCTCCCACCCATTCTCTTCCCCTCGACGCACACTTCAATTTGAATTTCCCCACTCCCCTTTTCTTCTCCACGTTTGCCCCCAAATTCCCTCGCGAAGGTCGGGAAAAATTTGAAATTTGTGCCGCCCAATCAACACCATAACCGTCCCATTTCTCACCTGTTTTGACCTCCTAGTAACCTCCATAACTCGAGCCTACCCTCTACCACTATAAATACCCCTCGTTTGGCCTGAAATCGAGCTTTCTTATCCCCGAAACCCTAAGTATAAGTCTGTGCACAACCACCAATTTAGACGCACTGTCCTCCACCATTAGCCAACCTCACCGCCTCTTCTTCCTCCCAAACTATTCCCTGCAACACCCTCTAATTAACCAAACAATTTGCAATCTTCGATTCTTCTCGCATAGGCCTCCATAACCGTGCAAAGTTTGCTGCTCATCTCGCCAAAACTTTTACCCCAAAATCTTAAACCACAGCCAACCACCACATTTGTCGCTTCTACCACCTCTGAACCACTCAAAAACTCCTTCTAATCCTCCTCCTTCAACCCATAAACTTCTTTTCTTTTTCTTCTTCCCCCTTCCCTCTTTTTCTTCATTTTCACCCCTCTTAGATCATTTTTCTGGCCACCTCCGGGCACCACCGTTGGTGCCACCCATCCCCGCCAACTCAAGGTGAAACCCTAGACCTTTTAAACACTTCCTTTCGATTAAATGAGAATTATTATGCTTTTATCCTAATTTTTAATGTTATTTTGATTTTAATTATTATAATTATAATTATTATGATTATGGTTGTCAACTATACTCTAATTACTAAATCTTGTTGACAGGCTTGGGAGTATTCTTGAGTTAGATAAATTATTATTCTCTAATTTTTATTATTTAATATAATTATTACATGTTTACTATTATTATTAATAATATTAATAATATTATCATTATTTGTATAATTATTTATTTAATATTGTAATTATTTCAGAGGGGTTTGAAACCTAAAATTTTAATTAGGTCTCGCACCTTTGCTTTTTATTACTAGTATTAACATTTTTAACATTATTACTAATTATATTATCATTATTATCTTTATTAACTTTTATATTATAAGTATATATATAGTATTAATATTATTATTACCATTTTTGAATATTATTATTATTATTGAATGGGGTGGTTTTGAAAGCCGCTTTGTGATTTTAAGATTTATATTATTATTAATATTAATATTCTACTAATAAGAGTATTATTAATACTATTTTATTATTATTATTATTATTATTATTATTATTATTACTATTACTATTACTATTACTAATACTATTTTGGTGAAGGGTAGAAACCCTTATATCACCACTCATTTCGAATGAAAATAGTAATTTATTTGTATTTTTAAGCAATATTTTGTATAGTTAATTATTATGTAATATTGTGTTAATTAAAAACCAAGTCTTAGAATAAGTTAGGGAATAATTAAATTCTAGAGGGAGTCTAATTCTAGTATATTTTTATATAATAGGTGAACCTAGTCAAATTCCTCAAGTGGAATAGAAGCGTGCACCAAGACCGGTGACAATTTAGGTAAGGTTGTTACTAAGGCCTTTTGTGTGTTTATATGCATTATGTGCTTCATATGCCATGTATTCTATGTTTATCATTATTGATTATTTCGTATGTGGTATAAAGTGGAGTTGAAGTATGTTGGTGTGAATAAATTGTGGCATGAGAATTATGTGGATATTTATGTTATTATTATTGTATGATATGGCCTTAAGACGTGCATGTTAGGGTGGTAAAATAATGATGGGTAGTGTAACAATGTGGCGTTAGGGTTTTGCATGAAATGGCATGGTGTTAAGGTTTGGCATAAAAGGGCATGGTGTTAGGGTTTTACACGAAATGGTGCGGGTTAGAGTTTTACATGAAATGGTATGGGTTAGAGTTGTGCATGAAATGGTATGGTGTTATGGTTTGCATGGAAGCATGTCTATGTGGAGCTAGGGTTTGCATGGAAGTGTGGTCTACGTGAAGCTAGGGTTTACATGTGAATTTGGGTTGCATGGAAGCATGTTACGTGGAGTTAGGGTTTGCATGGGAGCTAGGGTTTGTATGGAAGCATGGGCCACATGGAGCTAGGGTTTTCATGGGAACTAGGGTTTCCATGAGAGTGTGGTTTACGTGGAGTTAGGGTTTTCATGGTAGCTAGGGTTTGTAGGGGTATTAGGGTATGTCATGATTAAGTGTGGTGGGATGATTAACTAGGGTTGAAGTGGTTAACCTAAGCTGAGGAGTAAGCATGGTAGGGACCTGATTTACATGTCTTGAAATGAACTTCTAAATAAGATACATAAAATATTAAAAATGTAAAGTGGAAGATGTTGAGTCGGGCCCAGACTGATCCACCGGCTAAAATAGTGGCAGGGAATATTTCCCTCGCGACCAATCCACCGGCTATAATAGTGGGGGATCCTGAGCTCAACAAACCAAACTATATATGTTGCTAAGATGTGGGAAAGCACTAATTACTTATAGTGAAACACCGTACGAGAAAGGGGCCAGACCAATCCACCGACATATAATAGTGGCATGGTATGTTATCCTCGTGACCGATCCACCAGCTAAAATAGTGGCAGGGCATGCGCCCTTGCGATCAATCCACCGGCTAAAATAGTGGGGTTCCCGTACTCGTATGGACTTGATAAAGAACATGGTGTGAAAATATCCCGATAAAGGATTGATGGCATAATTAATCTAAGCTGTATTAGATCTTGGCACTTTTACTTGATCATTCTTTTGCCTTTATGTTGTTGTGTTGGTGTTTATGCCCTGTTATTAGTTTGCATTGATTATATGTTTATATGCCAGCCTTAGTACTCGGTTACCTTACTCAATACGTAGCGTACTGATCACCCGTTTTATAGGTGCTTCTCATTCCCACGAGCAGAAGGCCTGTTTGATCTGTTGCAGGTAGGAGATACTTACTTTGATGCTATTGATGTCTACGGGACATCAGGAGGGGCGGAGTGATAGTTGGTCTGGATAAATTTTTAGAGTGATGTAGCCGTTGTTCTTTTTAATTTATGACTCATGTTACTTTTATTATGTTTGAATTGACGAAACAGTTTTATTATTGTTGTTAGTTATTATCTAGAAAAACAATAGTTGGTATTTCAAATTATGTAAGACTTGTGCGTACTCTGATTCTCATTTTTATAAATTTGGATTTGTATGGTATTATTAATAGTGTTTTCTTAGCCTTAACACTTGGTACCGGAACAGTAGGAGTAAACTGGTCTGGTACTAAGTGTGGCGGTAACATCCCCATAACTCATGAGTTTTAAATTAAGGATTTTGATTATTTCCGCTTTAATATATATATATATATATATATATATATATATATAGTGAATTTTGGGGTGTTACAAAGGTAATAGGTGGACTTGGAGGTGTACAGTAGTGGGCCTTGACCCACATAGGTGATGGACTTCTAGTGGGAGTTAGAGTATAGAGGAAAGGTTGTTGGGGGAAGTTAGGAGGTACAGGGTTCTCATGATATGGTGCGGGTTAGTTGGAGGATAGGTGTGAGGAGGGCGAGTCATGCATATCTAGGGTGAAAATTTCTGAATAAAACACGATAAGACCTTAACCATTTAAAGTGGAAGATTGTTGAGCCGGACCTAGACCGGTCCACCCGCGAATAATGGTGGTTAGGGCGTTTTGCCCTATATATGACCGGTCCACCGGCAAATAATAGTGGTTAGGCATTATACCTGTGAGTTTTCAATCCACCGGCTATAATAGTGGGGGATTTTGTACTAAACAAACCGAACATAATTGTTTTAAGAAATGGGAAAGACATCATGTACTTACGGTGAAGCATCATGAGAGTCAGAGCCAGACTGGTCCACTGGCGAATAATAGTGGTCAATAGCTTTATGCCCTATATGTTTTCGGTTCACTGGTAATAATAAAGGTCAAGAACTATGTGCCCTGTATGTATCCGGTTCACCAGTTATAATTGTGGGGTTCTCGTACTTGCATGGATTTGATAAAGAGCATGGTGTGAAATGAGTTACGATAAGAGATTAATTAATTAATTAGCTCAGATTGTAAATGAGCCTTTATATCATTACCCAAATGATTATACGATATTATATTATCATGATGGACTATATGCTCTTTTTATTTTTCTGTATGGTTTATGTGATTTTATGTATTAGCCTTAGTGAACTGGTTACCTTGCTCAGTACATAACGTACTTATCACCCTTTTGTGGGTGCTATTCATTCCCACGAGTAGTAGGCCCTTTTGACTTTGTGCAGGTGGGTGATGCATATTTTGATGCCTTCGATGTCCATGAGGCATCAGGCTAACCTGAGTGTTGATTATGAGCTTGGATCGATGATTGGAGTGACGTGGCGGATTTTCTGTTACATCATTCTATTTATTCATGATATCCTGAATTAAATATTAATGTTTGTAGACATTATTCCCTCCGAGGAAATTTGATTTCACACTCTTATTTCTACCTTATGATTGATTATAAACTTCTATGCGTACTCTGATTTTTATGTTGTGATATTTTTAGTTCTTTTTATGAACTCTCAATTTAAGTTGGAAAATAATTTTTTGTAACCTTAGCACTTGGTAATGGAACGGTTGGAGTGAACCGATATGGTACTAAGTGTGACAGTCACATCCGTAGAATTCATGGGTTTTAATTTAAGTGCTTCCGTTTTAAAAAAATAGTAAATTTTAAGGTGTTACAGTTGTTCCCTTTCTCATTATGAAATAAGGTAAGGGTCTGGTTAGAATCACTTCCATTGAGCTTTATCACTACATAGGACCAACTCTTATAGGCATTCCTTACCAAGTACTTCTCTCCAAGTAAGATGGCCTAACTAAGGAATTAGATAACAACCTTCATGTAGAAGGAAGGAGAATTATTATTTGATGCTTGGGAAAGGTACAAAGACATCTTTAGGATGTTTCCACACTATGGATTGGAAGACTAGGTTATAATCCACACATTTTATATTGATCTTCTCTACAACACTAAGATGACTATTGATGCTACAATTGGCGGGACACTAATAAATAAGAGTGTGTGAGAGGTAAGATATATCATCAAAGACATGGTCCAAAATTAATTCCATTGGTTTGATGAGCCCTCTTTTCACAAAAAAGCTAGAGGTATGATATTGATGCACTAGATTATCTTGCATCTAAGGTAGATACTCTATTCAAATGATTTGATCAAGTGAGTGTTAATGCCTTAGCATCTCCCAATAATCAAGCATAATATGAAATATGTGGCATCATATTAGAATGTCAAGTTTGAACATCCATTTTCCCTGATTTGAGCGTCAATGAGCATGCTAACTATGTAACCAATGTTAATCAAAATGGAGACCCTTTTTTAATACTTATAACCTCAAGTGGAGGAATCATCTAATTTTTTCTTATATAAATTCTCCCCAAAATTGTATGCCTTAGTCTAATTATGTTTCTCTAGGCTTTTGAAGTTAAAGGCCTCCTATCCTCATACCCTAAACTCTAATTTAGAAACATTTATGTTGAATTTTTTTTATGAATAAGATAAAACAAAATGAGGAGTTTACAAAGAAAACTTCTAACTTTAGACACCATAACTGAACCATGAGTGATGCTATTAAAATTATAGCTTCTAAGGTAGACTCACTATCTACAAATAACAAGATGCTACAAAATTAAACCACTCATATAGATCAACAAGCTATCTCATCTTCTCAGTCCCCTAGGATATTTCATGCACAACCAGAAAAAAGAGAGTCTAAAAATAAAGTTAATGACATCATCATATTAAGGAGTGGGAAGGAGATAGAAGGACCTAAGATAATGGGTAATGATGAGAGTTTAGGCAATTATATTGAAGAACCATAATTAATGAGGAGAAAACTAGTAAGAAAAAGGAAAATTTTAAGAAATATGTCTCACCTACACATTATAAGCCTCCCCTACCCTTCCCTCAAATGTTAGCTAGGGCTAAAATTAAAAGAAATTTGGGAAGATTTTTGAAATATTAAATAATTTGCATATTAGCATTCCCTTTGTTGAAGCACTTTCTCAGATGCCCTCATACATTAAGTTTTTAAAAGATATTTTGTCTAACAAGAGAAAGTTGAAGGAGTATGAAATGGTTTTTCTTACAATGCAGTGAAGTGCTATTATTCAGTGTAAGTTACCTCCAATGTTAAAAGATCCTGATTGATTTTTTATTCCTTGCATTATTGGAAATATTTCAATTAATTATTCCTTATGTGATTTGGGTACAAGTGTGAGTCGAATGCCATATTTAGTGTGTGGCAAGTTACAAATGGGCAGTTTAAAACCATTCACCATCTTCCTACAATTAGCAGATCAATCAATTAAATGTTCAGTAGGTATATTAGAGGATCTATCTTTCTAGGTTGGTAAGTTTTTCATTCTGGTTGATTTTGTTATCTTAGAAATTGAGGAAGATTTTTAGATTCCTATCATTATAGATAAGCCTTTCTTATCTATGGCTGAAGCTATCATTGATGTTAAAAATGGAAGGCTTCTATTAAATTTTGGGATGAGAAAGTTGAATTTGATTTATTTAACGGTATAAATTTTCCTTTTATTGATGATGATTTTTACTGGGTTGATTCAATTGACAAGATGGTAAAGGAAGACCTTATTGAACACTTCTCTAGTGACCTTCTTGAAGAGTTTTTAATGAGAAGTGGGATGTCTAGTGATGAAAATCTTAAAATTGCTGATATTGCTAAAAATTTGGAGGAAAGTCCTATTTTTTCCTCAAGGAAAGGGAAATACATAAATGCTTAAAGTATAATCGATCAACCCTACCTTAAAAAAGGAGGAAATGCCGAAGGTAAAATTGAAACCCCTCCCTTCTTTGTTAAGGTATGGGTTTTTTAACTTTGACTCTAATTACCCTGTCATTGTGAATACTAACCTAAGTAAAGTGGAAATTGAAAAACTTTAGAGAATTATCAAGTTGTATAAAGGTTCCATTGGTTATACTATAGTTAATTTAAAAGCATAAATCCTTCCATATGTATACATTTCATTCTTCTAGAAGAAGGGTATAACCCCTCCATTTAACATCAAAGGAGATTGAACCTCAATATGAACGAAGTGGTAAGAAAAGAGGTACTTGACTTACTTGACATGGGAGTCATATAACCTTTCTCAGATAGTATATGGGTGAGCCCGGTGCAAGTGATATAAAAAAGGGTGGAATGAATATCAATAAGAATGAGAAAAATGAAATGATTCTAACAAGAATTGTCATGGGTTGGCAAATATGTATAGATTATAGAAAATTAAATAATTCCACCTAGAAGGATCATTTTCCCCAACCATTTATCGACTAAATGCTAGAGAGTTGGCTTGACATTCTTATTTCTATTACTTTGATGGGTATTCGGGATTTTTCTAAATCTCCATTCACCCAAATGACCAAAATAATACTAAATTTATGTTTCCATACAACACTTTTCTCACCAAAGGATACCATTTGGCTTATGTAATGCCCGTACCACCTTTCAACAATGCATTTTGTCCATCATTTATAATTTTATTAAAGACATTATCAAAGTTTTTATGGATGATTCTTTGGTTTATGGTAGTACATATGACCATTGTTTGAGTAATCTCTCTTGGGTATTAGAAAGGTGTAATGGGGAGAATCTCATTCTTAATTAGGAGAAGTATCATTCTATGGTACAAGAAGCTATTTTTCTTAGTCACTTAGTATCTTGTAGTGTCATTGTGGTAGATAAAGCAAAGATTGATACTATTAAAAAGATTCCACCCCTAAATTCTGTTAGAGGAGTTAGAATTTTCTTTGGGTCACAATGGTTTCTATCCGCAATTATTTTAAAAAAATAAAAATTGCTAAACTTTTAACTCAATTGTTTATCAAAGATGTGCCTATTTAATTTAACCAATCTTGTTTACATGCTTTTAATAAGTTAAAAGAAACATTGATAACTACCCTAGTTATTCAACCTCTTTATTGGAGTATTCCATTTGAGTTGATGATAAATACAAGTGATTATGTAGTGGGAACAATCCTAGGAAAAATAAAAGATGGAAAGGTTTATGCAATTTACTATACAACTTAAACTCTTTATGATGCTTAAGTAAACTATGCTACAACTAAGAAAGCATTATTGGTGGAGTTGTTTGCACTAGATAAAGTATGATAGTACTTAGGAAGATCAAAGATTATAGTTATCACTAACCATACAACCCTTTAATATATTTTGACCACAAAAGATACAAAACCACTCATAATTAGATGGATCGGTTTATTCTAAGAGTTTGACTTTGAAATTTGGGATAAGAATGGTGTAGAAAATGTAGTGACAAATCATCTCTCAAGGTTAAGGAAAGACATCGATAAAAGTGGAGGGTATAACACTCCCTTTGATGTTTCATTTTTGGATGACAACCTTTTGACAATCACAAGCTTGACTGCCTTATGGTTTGTAGATTTTGTAAACCATATAGCATGCAGGGTAATGAACCAAACATATCATATCAACAAAAGGAACAACATTCTCAAATATCAACCACTGTTATTAAGATGAGCCTTATATTTACAAGAAATGCATAGATGAAGTTTACAAAAGGTGCTTGCCTAATGAGGAAGCTAAAAGTGCCATATCTCATTATCATTATTCATTTTATGGGGGAAATGCTAGCAATTCTATGATAGATTTGAAAATTCATTAGGCTAGTTTCTATTGGCTAACTTCTTCAAGGATGTTAGATAATATGTTATATCATGTGATCGATGTCAAAGGATGGGTAACATGTCAAGAAGAATTGAATTACCTTTGAATAACATCTACGAGGTTAAAATATTTGATGTTTGGGGGATTGACTTCATGGGTCCCTATCCATCATCATTCAATAATAAATATATTCTATTTATGGTAGATTATGTCTCCAAATGGGTAGAGGTAGTGGAATCTCCCACTAATAATTCAAAGGTTATAGTTCAACTATTCCAATAGTTATATTTTTGAGGTTTGGTATTCCTAGAATAGTTATTAGTGATGGTGGCTCTGACTTCACTAATCAAATTTTTGGCACACTTTTGAAGAAATATGGTGCTACTCACAATATGACACACCATAACATACCCCGACAAGTGGATAAGTATAAATTACTAATCGTGAGATAAAGGGGATAATTGAGAAAGCAGTGGCTTACGCGTGAAAAGAGCGGTTGATGAACTTGGATGATGTTTTATGGGCCTACTAAAATGCTTATAAGATATAATTGGAATGACACCTTTTTGTTGGTATATATAAAACCTTGTCATTTGCCTATTGAAGTTGAACACAAGGAATTTTGGGTGATAATGACAATCAATTATGACTTGAAGGCCGATGAGGAAATGAGGAAGATCCAACTTAATGAGCTTGATAAGTTGATATTGGATGCTTATGAGAGTGTAGGGATATATAAGGAGAGAACTAAGAGATGGAATGACAAACAAATTACCCAAATAGAGTTTTAACGAGGATATTTGGTGCTTGCTTCAACTCTCATCTTCAGCTTTTTCAAGGTAAGCTTCATTCTAGGTGGTTGGGATTGTTTTATGTCTATAAGGTCTATCCATTTGGAACTATTGATATTTGGAGAGAGTCCATGGGAACCTTCAAATTCAATTCATCATCTAGCGAGTTCCTCTACCAAGAATATAGATATTCTTACCCTTCCCAATCTAATATAATCTTGAGCGTAAAAGGGGTTAAGTCATAACCATTAAATGAGATTTTTTTCATGCTTTCCTTTTATCAAGCCTTTTTTTTATTATTCGATGTTACATAATTTCATTATTATTTTCAAACGTGTGACACCATGATTATGCATTGATGTGTGGAAGAGTATGAAAAGAAAAGAGACAACATGTTGTTATAGACTGAAAATAATAAAAAAAGATTATTCCTTTAGGTGCAACATGGCATTGGAGTGTTATACTGTATGTGTAACAACCCCAAAAATTACAGTTGAAAATTTTCTTTTAAACAAGACCATACACCAAGACGGGGGGTGCTACCACATTGATCAGCACAAGCCTGGGACCTAATTAGTTTTGCACCGACCATAAGGCTAGAAATTTCACGAGTCATAAAATTGATTAGGATATAAAATCATAATAATTCATAATTAAAAAAGGAAATTAGAGTGCACAATTAACGAGCCATTATAGAGTAGAAAACTAATACAACATCCAAGCCGTTGATGGGAAAGAACGATACAAATAGTAAGATAGGATAAAAACTAGAAAAGGTGAGTTCGGATGACACTTGCTCTTGGGCCCCATGCCAAGTCCAACCGATCATCACTCATCCCCGCCCGATGCATCGAATGCGTCATAAGCATCAAACAAGTCATCTCCTACCTGCACCAACTCAAAAGGGACATCTGATCATGGGAATGAGTAACACCTATGAAATGGGTGATTAGTACTTTACCTACAAAGCAAAGTAACCATGCAACTAAGGCTATACATGAACGGTAGATAATGTAAGTAGGTAACCATACAATGATACAACTAAAGCCATACATAAAAGACAGATAGTACAATTAGTGATTCACTCTGATGAAACATGATCATTAGATATCTAGTCATTATTCCCATTTCACACCATTCTCATTTTTAGTGCATGCAAGTATAAGAACCCCACTATTATAGCTAATGGAATTAAAACATTAAGGGCAAAATGCTCTTGGCCACTATTATGTCAGTGGATCGGTCTGGTCCCAACTCCCATGGTGTTTCATTATAAGTAATTATTATCTTTTCCATGTATTATCATCAATTAAGGTTTGTTTTTTTGAGCTCGAGATCCCCCACTATTATACCCAGTGGATCGGAAACATCCAATGCAACATGCACATGGCCACTATTATTTGCTTGTGGATTAGTCTCCAGGGCACCTTACGCCTGGCCACTATTATGCTGATAGATCGGCCTAGGCCTTGCTCAATAATCTTCCACTTTAAATGGTTAGTGTCTTATCCATGTATTAAACAATAGATACTTTCATACTAGACATGCATGCCCCTTGGACTTCCAGCTCATACACCCCATCCACACCTACTCTCCTAAAAAGTACCGTACCATATCTTATGATTTCTACACTTCCTAGAACATCCAAACATCCTTTCCCCCTTTTCCTTACTTATCATAAATGCCTAAACTCCTATGTATGTGGGTAAAGGCCCACTTTCCCATATCTACGAGTTAACTCACCATCGCCCTCTATGGTTTTTCCTTTATAAACCCTAACCGAGCCTATATGACGTAACCTCTCCCTATCACACATGAGCCATGCTCCCTTTTCTCTCAACTCATCACCCCACTCGATCCACGCCCAACATCCCAACTTTACTTCCCATTTTGCATGTGTCTCCATGAAACCTTAGTTGGCCACCCCTTTCTTATACGTCGTCCCTTCATCAACCTCACTTACCATTTCCAATTCCACATGACTCACATTCTCCCTCCATATGATAACCTTACACTATGCACACCATATTCCAACCTCTTCCATTATTTATCCCTTCCACAACTTACCCACTTAGGGTTTTCCACCAAAACCCTAGCTAAGTCCCCCATGTGCCTTTATACCAACCTACGTACTATTTTCCACATATGGACTCCAATCACCCCAACTATTCTTCCTCCATCTTAATCAACCCTCAAGTCAACTTTTCCCACATAAAATTCATCCCCATGTAGATAATAACCACCCCATGTAAACCTTACACTCCCCAGGCCTAATTTATTCCATCCTCTTAATTGTTTCACATTATCCCTTTATTTGTTCACCCATAAGTCATGAGATCTTTAGGTAGTCAACTCACTTTCTTTACTCCTTTTATCTTCTCACAACCACATCATATTACTTAAAGCCTCCTAGCATGCATGTCATATAGAGCAATATTACATAAGAACAATATAAGTACAAGTCACATTACCATGTTACACATGCCATAAAAACACATACAACTTACCTTAGCTCCATGCTTAGCAATCTGCGCTACAAGTGCATAGTTCATAACCACATAGAGTACACACATAATATATAATACACATATTAGGTTGTAACCACATCCTTACCTGAAATGAAACCGGGCTTGGAGAACAATCCTACGCCTCCTTAGGGGTTGGACTTAATTCACTTGTAAGAGGGAAACTGTAGGGTTAACTTCCCTCTTATTACTTTCATTATTCCTTACTTTACCTTTAGTAAGAACTAGTATTAGTGATAATAATAATAATAATAATAGTTTTAGTAGTATTAATAAGTGTATTATCATTAAAGTGGCTAAAAGATACACCAGTGGAAGTATTAACAAAAATAAGACTATTAGTAGTGATAATAATAATAATAATAATAATAATAATAATAATAATAATAATAATAATAATAATGATGATGATGATGATGATGATGATGATGATGATGATGATGATGATGATGGAAAAAAATAATAATGATAATGGTAATAATAGTAGTAGTAGAAGTAGTAGTAGTAGTAGTAGTAGTAGTAGTAGTAATAGTAGTAATAGTAATAGTAATAGTAATAGTAATAGTAATAATAAGGCTAAAATAATAATTATACCAAAATAAATTATACTTTAGGTGCTAGCAAGGGTCAAGGCATAACCTAAGTGAAGGTAGCAGTTAGGATGGTGGTGGCAGCGACACATAGCGGTGACGGCGGCAGCGGTGGTGGAAGTAGTGGTGCTTTTGGGAAAGGTTAGTCATTTGGGGCTAGAAAAGAAAGAGGGAGCTGGCGGTTGTGAGGTGATGGACTCTCTAGACTAAGAGGGTTGTAGTGGTGGTGATGGTGCAGCGGGGTGGTAGTGTAGGTGGTTGTGGTTGTAGTGGCCAAGAGTGGTGAAGATGGAGGGAGGAGGAAGGAGAGGGAGGAAAGGAAAAGGAAGGGTAGGGGAAGGTAGAGGAGGGCCTTCTGGGTTGAGTGGGTGGTAGTAGAGGTGGTGATGCAGGAAGGGGGTTGGGTGGTATTTTAGGCAGTGCCATTGCACAGTGGTGGCTAGGACAACATCTAAAGGCACGATGGCAATAAGGGTCAAACTTTTATGGGTAGAGAAAAGGAGGGGAATGGGGGACAGTATGGGGGTATTTATAGGTCAAGGGAGGGAGAAGAGGATGAAGGGGGAAGAGGGCAATGGGACAAGAGTGGCAGGAGCTCCCTAGCCAGTGGTGACAGGCCAATATGAGCCTACGAAGGTGTAGGGTGTAGGTTATAGATAAGGGAAAAGGAAGGGGAATGGGCATATAGGGGAGATAGGTATAGGGTAGGTTTGGCTCAAATTAGAAAGGAAATGGATGAGGAGAGAGAAGGGATCAAGTTGGGGTCGTACCATGGCAGGGGAGGATGGCCAGTGGCAGGTTGTAGGCTTGACCTGCAACACTAAGGAAGGAAAGGGGATGAGGAAGAAGAAGGGGATGGGCCGACCGATCGGGAAAAAAGAAAAGCAAGGAGGGAGAAATGGGAAAGAAAAGGGAAAAAAAGAAAGGAGGAAATAGGTTGGGCTCAGCGTGGGGAAGAGAAGAGAGGAGAGGAGAGGTTGGGTTGCACGAATGAGGCCCAATCTAGGGAGGAAAAGAAAAAGAAAAAGTTGAGAGGAGAAAAGGAAGAAAGAAAAAAAAGGAAAAGGAAGAAAAGGGAAAAAAAAAGAAAAAAAAAAGGAAAATAGGGTAGTTGGGGGTATTTAGAGTCTTTTTGGTATTTTTTGTAATATTTAGAAATAATAAAATTAGAAGAAAATAAATTTCTTTTTGTATTAATTTAGAAATTTTTAGGTATATCTTCCTAATTTTATTTTAGTTAGCAAATTACCCTAATCTCCCCTAATTAAATTCTATATTATTTCCTCTTCTTTTATCTTAATTACTCCCATTATTTTATTAAGAATATTATATTTAATTAATGTCATAAATTAATCCCTATGTTATAATAATTTTCTAAATTAGGATTTTGGAGTATTATAGTATGAGCATGTCAAAATAAAGGAAAAAATTACCTATCTGTGTATGACATTGCCAGGCCATGTTTCCTTACACGATCGTATCGGCTTATGGGCTGCAAATAAAATTTACTTGAGCATAAGTGTGCTAACAAGCCATTCTCCTTACCCATTCCATCCTAATCCCTTCAAAAAATTTCCTATATCACCCTAACAGCACCACACAACCTCTAACCACTACCCACTTTATCATATAGCTTGTCATGCCACCATTGCCATTGAAATACCCCAAAACCATGGCCAAATAAGGATTTATTAAGGAAATTAATTAAGTAAATTATTTTATTAAAATAAAAGTAAATTAATTAATCCAAATCAAGAAGAAAATAATAAATATTTTACTAGGTTTCTCTTTCAAGGGGTAGTTGATATAATTATTAATATTAGTGTGGTGATCCTATCCACTTAGGACATTCTGGCCTTAACCCTAGGAAATTGTAGGTGACTTTGGGGACGAAGTCTGTCTTTAAGGGGGTAGTGATGAAATACCACAAAACCATATTTTTAGAAATTGTGACCAAATAAGGATTTATTAGGAAAATTAATTAAATAAATTATTTTATTAAAATAAAAGAGAATTAATTAAGGTAATTCAAGAAGAAAATAATAAATATTTTAATTAGGAAATATTTGGGTGTTTTTCTAATTAAAATGGAATGTAGGAGAAATTTTTAAAAATCTCAAATAAGCCTAAAAAAGGAATTAAATATTATTTTATTGAAATATTATTATTTTTAAATATCACAAAATACCAAAATATTCCAAATATCCAAACCAACCTATTTTCTCCTTTCCCTTTTTCTTTTCTTTCTTTTTCTCCTTCTTTTCCCTTTTTCTTTCTTTTACTCCTTTCTCCTTTTCTTTTTCTCTTCTTCCCTTGAAATGGGCCAGCCACACGACCCAATCCCCTTCCCCCTTCTCCTTCCGCGCGGCTCAATGGCCACGTCATTCTCCCCTGCCAACAGCCAGGTGAGCTTCTTTCTTTGTCTTTTATTTCTTTTATATTCCTGAACCGCTCGATCCACTCCCCTCCCTCTTCTTCCTTCTTCTTCCTCCCCCTTCATGATCTGCAACCTCCCCAACTCGCGTCATGATTCTTGTCGTCGACCATGCCTGTTGATCGACCATCTCTTCCCTTTCTTCCCTGTTGATCTGCCTGCCTTTTAGACCCAACCAATCCTCCCCTCTTCTTGCTCGCCGTTCTTTATCCTTAGCCAATCACATCCTACAATGGAAGACCTGCGTTGGCCTACCATTGCTAGCTGATGTGCCCTATCCTACTTGCCCATATTCTCTTGTTTCCCTCTGACCTTATCCCCTTTCATTAGTCTTATAAATACCCCATAGGAAGCCTTGATCTAGCTTTTGATTTCACAACCTAAAAAATCCCTCCCGTGCACCACTGCCTTATCAGATGCCCTCGTCATCACCGTCGCCCAACGCCGCAGCTCGAGCCACCCACAGTACCACTCCGTGCATCACCCTCTACTTAACTATGCCACCCTCTGCCCTTGATTGTCCTTGCATGAGCCACCCTGGCCGTGCAAAATATCCTTATCAAGAAACCACACTTCCACCCCCACCACCCTTCGCACTACCATTTGCCACCACTCCCGTCGCAACCAACACCTCTTACACCTCCCAAAATTTTCTGTAGACCTTCCTCTACCTCCCCCTACCCTCCTTGTCCCTTTCCTCCCTCTCCTCCTCCCTTTCTCCCTTTCCATCACTCTCGGCCACCACAGCACTGCCACTTTTGGCCGTACCACCACCCTCATTCCAACCCTCTCAACTTGGGCAACCTCAATCACCCCAACTTCCACCATCATTCCCCCTATTCTATTCCCAACACTCAACTATCCTCCTTTTCTCCCTCTTATCCCTCCACCGCCATAGCCGCTAACCCTAGGTGATACCCAAAACCGTCTCAACCCTTAAACCCTAATTATGCAAGCCTTATTCATTTTAATTGTATGATATTGTTGTTGTTGTTGTTATGAAGGGTTGAAATCCTATTTTAGCATTATTCCAATTGTCATCATCATCATCATCATCATCATCATCATCATCATCATCATCATTATTATTATTATTATTATTATTATTATTATTATTATTATTATTATTATTATTATTATTATTATTATTATTATTATTATTATTATTAGTATTATTATTATTATTATTATTAGTATTATCATCATCATCATCATCATCGTCGTCGTCGTCGTCGTCGTCGTCGTCATCGTCGTCATCATCGTCGTCGTCATCATCGTCATCACTATTATTGTTATGGTAAAAATATTCAAACTCTTATATTATCATTATTTCAAAGATTAATATTATTATTATTATCCTTAGCAATATTAGTATTTTGTTAGTGTTACTATTATTACATTATTATTTTATCCCTAACCCTTTTATTAGTCTTAGCCTTAAAAATACTAGGGTTTCTATTACTTGGAGTATTATTATTATTATTATTATTATTATTATTATTATTATTATTATTATTATTATTATTATTATTATTATTATTATTATTATTATCGTCATTTTTGCTATAACTAGTGTTAGTATTATTAGTAGAGGAAATAAAGCTATTAGATTTAAAAATATAAATATGGCTATAAATATTATTAAAAACCCTATTTTTCACTTGTAAAGTTTTCTTTAATAATAGTAACCCTAATCTTAGAATAAAATAGGAAATAATAGTATTTTGGTATGAGGAAAACTAATCCTTAGTTTTTCCCTCTTATAGGTGAAACCAGTCAAAATCCTAAGGAAGCATAGGAGTGTGCTCTAATACTGGTGACATGCTAGGTAAGGGTGTAGCTAAGGCTTTATGTGTGCTATGTGTCTTGGATGCCATGTATAATGATATTTTATGTATATTGTGCTATTGGTTTAACTATTTTATGTGTAGTGCAACTTGGAATTGAGGTATGCTCATGTGCTTTCTTATGGTACGTGTTTAATATGTATATGTGGTGGAATGTGATGTGATGTGATGTGGCCCTTTAGGACATGCATGTAATGATATTTATTGTGGTATTGTGAGATAGAAAGATGAAAAAGAAAAATGGGAAAGTAGGATGACTAGGGGAAAGTAAGTTGGCTAATGTAGGTGGGATTTACCTAAATATTCCATGATCCTTGAGTGGATGAATAAAAGGGGACTTTAAATAAAATGAAAGAGTGCGAGAATCTAGGGTTTCATGGGAGAATCTATGGTTTTGCATGTTAGTTTTAGGGTTTATCATGAAAAACTTCGAGGGTTTAAATAGAGTTTGCATAGGGGTAAATTTTATGTATGGAAAGTTGATTTGGGGTGTGAAGAAGGTAATGGTAGAGTTGTTTGGGTAATTGGAGGGTTTGGGTGACAAATAGTATGTGGGATAATATAAAGGTGCATAGGAGACCGAGCTAGAGTTTGGGAGGAAACCCGAATCTAATAAGGTGGAAAATGGGAAAATAAATAAGGGTGAGTGGAGTATAAAATGAGGATGGAGGATTATCAGGTGAGGCATGAGTATGAGCATCATGGGAAAATAAGAGTCGAAGGTGAGAAATGGAGGGATGACATGTGGAAAAGAAGGATGCTAGGGTTTTGTGTGGCCACCTAGGGTTTCATGGTCAAACGTGTACATGGGGTGTAAAGTGTGATTATAAGGGTTAAATCTGAGGGTTATGATGTGTGGGGTGCTAAAATAGTTTGGGTTGTGTAAGGTAAAGAAGGATAGCCCACATAGGCCCAAACTAGGGTTTTTGGATAAAACCTTAGGGTAAGATAGTGAGTGGAATAGGAGGTGTAAGGTAGTGGGCATGGACCCACACACTTAGGAGTTGGGCCTCTAGTGTGTGTTAGAGAAAGGATGAAAGGATGTTAGGGCAAGTTAGGAGGTGCAGAAGTCTCAAGATATGGGATGGCCCCTCTTGGAGGATAAGCGTAGATGGAGTTAGTCATGCATGTCTAGGGCGAAACTTTTTGAATAAGACACGGTAAAACATTAATCATGAAAAGTGGAAGATTATTGAGATGGGCCCAGACCGATCTACCGACATAGTAGTAGCCAGGTGTTGGGGTGCCATGGAGATTGATCCACCACCATATAATAGTGGTTAGATACGTTCTGCCCTATAAGTGACGACTCCACCAGCTATAATAGTGGGGGATCCCAAGCTCAATAAACCAAACCCTAAGATTGATAAAACATATAAAAGACACTAAGTACTTACAGTGGAACACCATGAGAGTTGGGGCTAGACTGATCCACCGGCATATAATAGTGGCCAAGTGCGTTTTGCCCTACAAATGACCAATCCACTAGCTATAATAGTGGGGTTTTCATACTCACATGGATTTGATAAAAATCATGATGTGAAATGAGTATCGATGAGAGATTAAATAATTAATCTAACTAGAGTACAATTTGGTGTTTATTTATTTGAAATGATTGTATAATGTTATATTACCATGCTTGAATTATGTGCCTTTGTGTGTTGACCTTATTGCGTGGTTACCTTACTTAGTACGTAGCGTATTGACTACCCTTTTTATGGGTGATACTCATTCCCACAAGCAGAAGGCCCCTCTAACTTTGTGTAGGTAGGCGACACCATTTTTTATGCCTTCAACGCTTATAAGGCATCAAGTAGGGCTGAGTGTTGACCATGGACTTGGCTCGGAGATCGAGAGTGGCATGAATGGATTTTCTCTTTATGTTCTTCCATTTTGTATTGGGTTTCCCAAACTTAAATTTTATCATTTTTATACCTTATTCCTTTTAAGGAACTTTAACTAGGTACTCTAGATTGTAACTCTTTCTCACACACTCTGATTTCTATCTATAACTGTTTTATTGTTTTACTAGAACCTTACTTTGAGTCTAAATCATGATGATTGTTAAATTTCTTTTGGCCTTGTGGTTAGTATGGGTATGCCGGGGACCGGGCTTGTACTTATCATGGTAGTAACATCCTCGAAATTCAAAGGGTTTGATTTAATTGCTTCCGCTATATCTTGATTAAAACGAAAATTTTCAGTGGTGAATTTTAGGGATGTTACAACCACCCCACCATCCCTTCTCCTCTTTGATAACCTATCCCTATTCCAAATCTCTTCCTTTCTACACCTACATCACTAGCCGACCACCAACCATCATCCACTCAGTAACCGCTGATGTCCTTTCCTACTAAGCCATATCAACAATAGAGCAATTTTTCCGTAGATTTGATTTTTGGTTATCAAAATCTAATCTCTACCTTTTCTACTATTATTTTTATTTCTACTTATCAATTATTTCATATATTCTCTTATTGCCACATATTTTTAGATCTAGATTTTTGGGATCCCAATTAATCCCATAATTTCTATCATTCCACACTTATCGACTACATTATGGAATAAATTGTCGGTGCTTAGCATAACTATTTTGGTGTGGTCTTACCTTTTATTGCTCCATTTTTGTTTCATTTTATACAGATTTCAAGCAATTATTCAACTATGTATTAAAGGATTCTATGTGCAAAAAGGATGGCAATACCTCAACTTCTAATCCCTCAAGGCCATCCCGTACTTGTGCTACAAGAAAATATCTTCCACCTTCGCCACCCAATAATCCTTATCGTATTCTCTTTATACCTAAATCTAATCACGAACCTCACTTTACTAACTTAGTTTCTCGGTGCATGTTTGCTACAAAATTCATTGATGATAATACACTTAATCAATTTGATATGAGAGACAATGTGTATCATTAACATAATGGGATTGGGTGGACTATATTTATAGGGATGACTGGACCTACATATCAGTATTTAACATTTGAATTTTATAGTTCTATCATAGTTATAGACTAAGACTTTCAGTTGGCATAAATATTTACTTTCATTTCTTTAATCAGAACTATGATCTCATTATTTCATAATTCAATGCCTTATTCTGCCTACCTTAACACGAGGTTCGGCAACCACCTGTCAATTGGAACCTTGTGATTTTTAGAGGAAAATTTTAAAAAATTAACCATGAGGGAGATAAATTTATTCTGTATAGACCATCTAAAAATAAATCCTCTAGGATATATACTCCAATATTTTTCTATTTACAAAGGCTTATGTCTAACACTGTCTTCGGTCAGGAAGAGAGCTATAGTGTGTGTCATGATTATGAGGTTTTAATTTTTCACTATATGGTCAATCGCATTGTGGTGGATGCTAGGTTTTTTAGATAAAAACTTGAAAATGTGGGTAAATCTAGTATTAGTGATATTGTAATAGGAGGTTTGATCACTATCCTAGTTGATAGCACGGGCCTTAACTTCACTAATCTTCCTATTAATTGGCCCATCACATGAGTTGACATCATTTATTGAACCACTAAATGTCTTATCACTAAGATCGATAATGTCTACTATTTAACCTATAGAGTGCCCCATATTTCCCCTCCCTAACCCCCAAGCACATTACCACTAATGGCCGCATGAATTGGCAAGCACCAACAGGTAATTTACCTAATCCATAGCATAACTAGTCCCCACCAAACCCTTTTCCCCCACTTGCTCAATCCCATTTCTCTACTAATCCCCCCTCCTCCACTACCCCCATTGATTGGAACCTTCAGTTTGAAACCATAGAGTAAGGGAAGTAACAACTCCATGAATCCTTCTGCACTTTATCCAATGATTATGATGTTCATTTTGATAGCGTTAAATTATTATTAGATGGGTTCCATCAAACAACTAATGAGATAAACACAATGCTGCAAGATATATATATATATAATTGGCATCTTACCCAAGGCTACAAACCACCTCTACCACCACTATAGTGAGTAGTATGTCTTCTATATTCCCTTCTTTTACTCTTTTTACACATTGGGGATAATGTGTCAACCAAACTTGGGGAAATGCGTTACATGTTTTATGTCCGTTTTCTACTTCTTCATGTGATTTTCTTTTTCCTTATCTGTGTAGTAATTGTTTTTATTTATTTTAACTTTTTTATCTTTTTATTCTAGAAAAAAAAAGCATATGTACATATGAGTTTACTTGGCTCATGATTGAACCTTGAATCTCTATTCTATATCTAGTTGGTCAAGGTGTTATCTGTGAGAGTTTTTGGTTTTCTTTCTCTTTAACTCTAAATTTTAGGGACATATGAATGGCTTTAATCCTAATATACCTAATTAGTACCTAAGATCCTCTAATGACTTAGAATTCTCCTTGCTTAATAGAGCAATGCTAAAAAACTGGAAAAAAATCTATTTTTTTCACATAAAGTACCTAGCATCGCACCCTCAAAAGTATCATTATCACATCTGTGGGTGTTTATGACTATTTCTCAGCAATGGAACCAAAAAAATTGAAACAAAAACAGTAATCCTTTGAGGTTTTGAGTGGAAAAGATGATCCAAGTGTGATATATCTTATTTTCTGACATTGATGAGTTGACTCACTCAAATTTACGTACAAAACACTTACAGATGCATCCTCCCTAATGTAAGATATGAAACACGATTTATGTATGACTTTGGATTTAGTAAATCACTTAAGAATGAGAGTTTTGGTGAATTTTGCACTTTTATATTCTCTTGTTATCTTTCCTATCATTTTATCTATCTTGAATGTCCACCTTGCTTGTGTTATCCACTCATTTTGCTTAAGGACAAACAACATTTCAAGCATGGGGTAGTTGATCAATTGTTAAAATGACTAATATAAGGATGAATTTTCCTCTTTCTATATTCCTATTTATATGGATTCTTTATGAATTTTGTTAGAATTTAGTTAGATTTGTAGATAAAACATCCTTTGGCATTTTGTTTTGTAGCTGCACATAATGGATGCAAATAAGGCTACTATAAGGCAATATGAATGATTTGATTGAAAATTTAAGAATATTTCCATTTATTTAATCTCAATTTGGAAAAGTACAATGAAGAAAAGTTACAGATCTTCTTCTCATCTTTTTAACGCATCTAAGATATCCTCTTTTCAACTTTAAATAATGAAGTTATGAGCTAATATGGCCTGTCATGGTGATCAACGTGGTCATGTAAATTTTTAGCGTGATTACTCTCTCTCTTACGCCAACACGGCATGGTTGTGTCTACCAGCAAGATTGTGTTAGGTATTAGATTTTGTTTTCTCAGCATGATTTTTAAGGATCAAATGGTTACATTTAGCTAGGGATATTTAAAGACCTATTTGAGGATGGCTCGGGAAAAATTGGGGGCTGACCTTCATTCTCTTGGCTCTCTAATTTATCTTTGATTTCATCTCTCTTTTATGCAAAAACCCATTAGATTAAGTCATTTGCTTTGAATTTGTAATATCAATTTTGGAGAATTGAAGCACCGCCTTGAACTCTATATCCATCTCTACAATTTTATTTATTACAACATTATCTTTCTCTTCTACTATTATGTGTTTGATTTTATTATTGTGTTTAATGATTTCAATTATGCATGAGTAATTAATTGTTAGTGGATTGAATTATGTTTGATTCCATTGTTGATTTGATGAACCGATTGAATTGTTCTCAAAATTTCTTTAATTGTGTTATTCAATTACTAGCAATTAATCAATTAATTAAGATTAGAACAATTAATCACTATTTAAATCTAATTAGGTTCTTAATTAGAATTGAAAGATTATAATTAACACTAGAACATAGAAATTGAATGGGAATTGATAACTCACAAAAGAATATTAGTGATTCTCGAGAATTGATTGAATTACCTTATTCCTTATGAGTTTGATTAGATCTATAATATGAAAATAGGTTGTTGGATTTGATTAAGCATGACTTTTAGTTTTCAAAAGAGATTAATGGTTAATTTTGGCTTATTATTCCTAAATTATTGAGTAAATCCAACACAAGATAGATTGATTTATTAAATTACATTGGAATTGTAACTAAAATGTGATCTTGAACTTTTTTCCAATCGATTGAACTCAAAATTAGTAGTTTCCATCATTTTTGTTAGTCTATTTACCTATAACCATCACCCATCCATTTCTAATTAATCTATTTAGATAGTCAAAAGCATTAAAAATTAGTACTTAACATCAAAGTCCTTGAGGATACGACCTTATTTTTCTTCTATGACATCCACACACTTGTAGATTTAGAAGAACAAGTTTATTTAAATTCTAACAATATGTATAAATAATCCATGGAAATAGGCATATTTAAAGAGAGAATATCATCTAAATATTAGTCATTTTACTAATTTATCAATTGTCCTATGCTTAAATTGTTGCTTGTCCTTAAGTAAAATGAATAGAGAACATAATTGACATGGAGAGTTAAGACAGAGAAAATGATAGGAAAGATAAAGAGGGAATATAAAATCATCCAAATTCACCTAAAATCCTATTCATAAATGATTTACTCAATCTAAAGTCAAATAGAAATTACATTTCACTTCTTACATTAGATATGATGTATCTGGAAGTGTTTGGTACATAAATGTGAGTGAGTTTACTCACCAACACCATAAAATCTGTCTAATAGGTTCTAAACCATACCAAGATCAAAATAAACAAGAACAACACTCTATAGCCAAACTAGTCCATCAGTTTGGATTAATCAAACCCTAGAGCTCCTTATTGAAACCAACCAATTGGTCAAGTCAGACCAATAAATCATGTCCAATAAATTAATTAATGGGATTAACTAGAGACCTGTAACACCCCAAAATTCACTACTTTTTTTTTTAAAGCGGAAGCAATTATAATAGAAATACTTAAAACCCGTGAATTTTGAAAATGTTATCGCCACACTTAGTACTAGACCATTTCTCTCTGACCATTCCAGTACCAAGTGCTAAGGCTAAAGAAAAGATTTACATTAAATTCAAATCAACAGTTCATAAAAGAACTCGAAAGATCATACCTTAAAATCAGAGTACGCATAAACGTTTATAAACGTAATAAAATAGAAATCAGAGTGCGAAATCAAAGAGGATAAATAATCCAATACAAAGAAATAATAGTAGGAAATAAAATTACATAAAGGCTGAAATACGGCCACGACACTCTCGAACTTGAGCCAAACACGCTCAACACTCAGCCCCAACTGATATCTCGGCCACCTGCACAAATCATAAGGGCATACTACTCGTGGGAATGAGCAGCACCCATAAAAAGGGTGATCAGTACGCTACGTACTGAGTAAGGTAACCGAGCACTAAGGCCAACACATAAGCACATAAAATCATGCATAATAATAAAAGGACATAAAGACCATCATCATGTCATAATATCGACCAATCATTTGGGTACATACATAAAGGCCCAATCATAGTCCAGATTAATTACTTAATTAATCTTTTATCGGAATTCGATACACATCATGTCTTTTTATCAAATCCATGTGAAAATGGAAGCCCCCACTATTATAGCCGGTGGATCGGAGGCGCATAGGGTATCATACCCTAACCACTATTATAGCCGGTGGATCAGATACACATAGGACTACGCGTCCTAACCACTATTCCTAACCGGTGGATCGGTTGGCTCCGGCACGCATGGTGTTCCACTATAAGTAATTAGTATCTTTTAGGCATTTTAGCAAAATTCTGGTTTGCTGTTGTTGAGCTCGGGAACCCCCACTATTATAACCGGTGGATCGGTTACGCATAGGACATCATGCCCTAACCACTATTATAGCCGGTGGATCGGTCATACATAGGGTAAACACCCTAACCACTATT
This sequence comes from Tamarix austromongolica, assembly GCA_039764185.1. NCBI lineage: Eukaryota > Viridiplantae > Streptophyta > Magnoliopsida > Caryophyllales > Tamaricaceae > Tamarix > Tamarix austromongolica. The sequence continues at coordinate 28,124,435 of CM077817.1, forward strand.
CCAAACCGGTGGATCGGTTGGTCCCGTCTCAACGATCTTCCACTTTAAATAATTAGTGTCTTAAGTATCTTATTCAACGGCTTTCACCCTAGACATGCATGAATCACTCCTTTAACACTTCACACATTGTAACTCATAAATTCCATCCTCATGACTCCACTTTAATCACCAAAAAACACCTGATACCGCAAAAACCCTAAGCAGTTGCACCAAACCCTAATTATCCACACGAACCCTAGCTCGGTTTCCTACGTACCCATATAATGCTCCACGCACTATTTTCCCTTCAAATGTTCAATCACCCAAACAACACTTACATTACTTTCCTCAAATCCCAAATCAGCGTTCCATACGTAAACTTTACTCTCATACAAACTTTACACATCCCATGCAATTATTAACTTCCATGCAAACCCTAATACCACCATACAACCATTAACCATTATGCAAAACCCAAAATCTCATCATACAAAACCCTAAATTCATTCCACATAACCCAAAGATTCATTCATACCAAACCCTAGATTCAAACCATATAAAGCCCAATGATTCATCCATACCAAACTAAGTACCCATCCTTACCAAACCCTAAGTTCAAACCATATACAACCCAAAGATTCATTCACACAAAACCCTAAATTCAATCCATACCAACACAAAGGTTCAAATCATATAAAACCCAAAGATTTTTCCACATAATACAATTGATTAGATTCTCCCCTTTCATAAACACAAATTAGATTCTCCCATACAAGACCATAAGTTAGATTCTTCCCTATAAAATAATAAATTAGAATCTCCCAAGCAAAACCATAAATTAGATTCTCCCAAACAAATCATAAATTATATTCTCCCAATCAAATCATAAACTAGATTCTCCCATATGACATCATAAATTACATTCTTCCAAACAAAACCATGCATTAGATTATTCCTTATAAATTCATAAAATTAGGTCAACTCACTTCCCTTAGTCAACTTCTTTCCCCATCCTCCTTTTTCATCCTTTCTCCCACATAAAATCATATCAACATCCTCACGTGCATGTCTTACAGGTTCATACACAAATAATACACATGCCATACGAAAACATACTTCAACTCCACGTCATATCATATACGGCATAATTAATCATCATAAACATAGAATGCATAGAATACGAGGCACACAATGCACATTAGCACATAAAAGGCCTTAGCACCCCTTACCTGAAACGACACCGGTCTTAGAGCACGTTCCTACGCCTCCTTAGGGCTTTGACCAAATAATAACCTTAACAAAATTCTAACTTTGCTAAAGACATAAAAATAATAGAGATATTATAAATCTTGGTAATATAGGATTCAAGACTTTACCCTAATAATAATAATGATACTAATATACTAATATCAAAATTAATAAAACTACTATCAATGAGAATCTAAATAACAACAACAATAATAATAATAATAATAATAATAATAATAATAATAACCATAATAACATTAATAACAATACTAATGGTAAAATATTTGCATTAATAAAAAAAAATAATAATAATAATAAGCTTTAAAATTTAAAGTGGGGTTTCAACCCTACTTATAACTAATGACTTACCACTTATTTAATATTAATAATAAAATTAATAACATATATAATAATATTAAAATAATAAAGATAATAATAATAATATTATCAATAGTTATAAGAACAATAGAAATAATAATACTCAAATAAATAAGTGCAAATGTTAATACAAAATTAGGGCCTAAGATTTTCCAGAATAAATAATAAAACGTTAATAATACTTATTCTAATAATTATAATATTAATAATAATAAGAATAAGAATGATAATAATCCCATAATAACTTAAACTTCGAAACTAACAGTAAAATTATTTCATCACCACTCTCCACCCTACAAGTACAATTCAGCATAAAATTTCTCATCAAATAATAATAAAACATATTAAGAATATAAATATTAAGAATAATAATAATGGTAATTATATGCAAATAATTGAAATAAATTAAATCAAGGCTTATAATAATATGGAAAATGGTTGAGAGGGTCTAGGGTTCAACCTTAAGCTGGTGGGGATAGGTGGCACCGGCGGTGGTTCACGGCGGCGGCGGCGGCGGCCGGAAAATTAGAAGAACAAAGAGAAAGATGGATGTTGGGAAAAAGATAGGGAGAATTGAGGTGATCTAAGAGGTGTTTATTGTTGCCTAGGAGGAGAGGGACAAAATGATGGTGGTGGTGCAGCCAAAGGTGGCGGCGCACGGCGGTGGAAGGCGGTTTAAGGCTTCGGGGTCAAAATTCCGGTGAGAACGAGCAGCCAACTTGGCACGGCTATGGAGGCCCGTGAAAGAAGAATCGAGAGGTGAAAATGGTTTAGTTAGCTAGAGAAAATTTCAGGAAAGAGAATGGAATGTTTCGGTGGCGCTGAGGTTGGCTGAAGGCGGCGGAAGAGGTGTCTAAAGTCTCGATGATGGCAGCCCTCGCCGAGGGTTTCGGGGAAGAAAAATCTTCCACAACTCCTACAATCAGGCTATATATAGATGTTGGAATGGATAATGAGGAGCTGGAGGTCGACATGGAAGTTTTAAATGCAAGAATTTGGGTGGCCGGTGGCAGAAAACGGCCGACGATTCCTTGGTTTCGGTCGAAGGTTCGCGGGGCTGAGGAGAGGAAACGGGCGAGAGATAACGTCGAATAATTATGCCAATTTATTCCTGGAATTAAGAGGAAGATAATGAGGCAAGAAACGGCCGGTGTTAATCACCGTAGCTGGAGATGCCATTGACGATGCCGGGACAGCACCATCGTCGACGGAGGAGAGGGGAGGAAGAAGGAAGAAGGAAGGGAGGCGGTCCGGTCGGCCGGGGAAAGAAAAGAAAAGGGGAGAACCGGGCGGTTCGGGCGCGAGTCGAGGGTGCGTTTAATGGAACGACGAGGTTCGAGCGTAAAACGGGCGAAACGCAGCGTGGAGGGCGGAGGCAGGACGACGGCGCGGGATGGGCCGTGCCGAAGAAGAAGAAAAGAAAAAGGGGAACTGGGTCGCGAGCTGGCCCAGTTCAGCGAGAAGAAGAGGAAAAGAAAAAGAAGAAAAAGAAAGAAAAAGAAAAGGAAAAAGGATGAAAGAAAAAGAAAAAGGGAAAAAGGAAAGGAGAAAAATAATTAGATTAGGGTCAAATAAATTAATCTGAATATTTAGAATATTTAAAAATAATAATATTTAAATAAAATAATATTTAAATCCCTTTTTAGGCTAAATTAAGATTTTTAAAAGGTTCCATAAATTCTATTTTAATTAGCAAAACACCCTAAATTCCTCCAATTAAATTATTTATAAAATTATTATTAAATTAAAAATATTTTATCATCCTTATTTTAAATAAAATAATTTATTTAAATAAATCCCCAAATTAAAATCTTTAATTAGTCAAAATACTCAAATTCCTCCTAATTAAAAAACTTATAAATTTATTCTTGATCTACCCTAATTAATTTTCTTTTTTTTAATTAAAATAATTTATTTAATTAATCTTTATGACAAAACCTCATTTAAATATAATATTTAGAATTAGGAATTTTTGGGGCATTTCAAGACCACCCAAGATTATCACTGTATAACCATTCAAACAATCAACTAGACAAAGAAGTTGGTTAGGAAAACCATTAGACTATTCTAAAATCTCGTCAATGGGTTCAGATAGAGAGAAACCAAACTCATCACAAAAAACCCAGTCAATTGGTTCGGCTAATTAGTAAATCAATTTGGCTTAAGCCATTGATCAATTTACTCCCAAATAACACATTATGGACATTTAAAACATAATTAAGATTCCAAAATCAAAGCATAATATCACCATTATATGAAATAGTGGTTACACATGCTCATATATCAATCATGCTATATTTACATATAATCAACCATAATTTCTCATGAAATCATACTTTTTCTTAGACTTCTTGAATATTCCAACCTACATCACTAAAATAATAGCAATATAAAACATGCATATCAAGATCATAAATTCAAAAACTATACTAACTCACATGCTCATTTATACCAATTTTTTGAAAGCTTAAGAAATTTCATACTAAACAAGTAAAACCTTTAGTTGAAAGAAATAAAAGAGATTAAAACCTATAAAATGTCGTGTACTTCTCATAAATCAAGAAATACAAATTAGGGGAAAGAAAAAAAAATTTACCACTTTAAAGGAGATTCTAAGAAAATCAATTGGAAATAAATCTCAACTTTTTCTAAATCTAACTCTTTCTTACTTAAAGATAAACCATGATGGGGTTAGAGAAAGGATCAGAAGAAGTAACCAAATCAAGGTGAAGGCTCAAAATAAGAAGAGTGGAGAAGAAATGTGAGAAACTCATAATATCTTTTTGTGTTTTAAAAAAGGTAAAGGGAAAAGAGGATTATGGTTGTTTATAAGTAGAGAATCAGGTAAGGAATGAAGGACAGAGTTGTAATAGATTGAAACCATAATTTTACCCTTTGTAATTTAACTATATGGTTCAAATTTATCATAAATAGGGTTAAATTTCTTCCCAAATCCCTAGTGGTGATTTCTAGATAATGAAGATTGAGATTTTCTAGAGAAAGGTCAAATATAAGAAGGGAAATGGAAGTATCAGAGTACGAATCAAATTCCTTATTAGTGCTAACATAATCTAGAAAAAATACCCATTTTAGAGTTTTGAAGAGGAGAGAGGAGGAAGAAGAAAGGATGAGGCTATCCTCCCCTTTTCCTACCAAAACTTTGACCTTCAAATCCATTCAAGGTAAAGAAAAGATGGGGTAAATGCTAAAATGGTTAAAGAATACTCAGGATACAATTCATAGTTGGATTACCAAAATTCCAATTTATTAAAAGAAATTTTCTGGAAATCAATGCTAAAAAATTCACCCAATTTGACAAGCTAGTAAATTAGTTTTCCAAAACAATCGATTAGTTCTGTTGAATCAAAATTTAAGCTAAAAATGATTGACCGGTTGTTTAGTTCATAGAGACAGTCAATTGGTACACAATGAAAACTTGTTTTCTCTCAATTTTTTCAATATTTTCCCATTCCTTTTTTTAAAATCAAACTAAGTATATATTTCCAATCAAGATCAAACACCTTCCTTAATTTATTAAAAACAAGAAATTTCTAATCTATAAACCTCAGAATTATATGGCCTTACAAATAAATCTAACAAAATAAATATTATGCACCAACTTGACAACTGGTCGGTTTAATCAGCTTATTGTTCTTATGAACCAACTAATGGATTTTCCATAACCATCATTGTGTTTAAGCCTAAACAAAAACAACCCTAGACACAAAAATAACTAGTTGACTGATTTATCAAACCAAACCAATTGATTGTTCTTTTAAACAAGTGGATGTGTTTAGCAAATTGATTTCCTACTCTTATGAACCAAATGATCAATCATGGTGGCCCAACCAATGTGTTTTCTTCAAGACCAAAACAACTCTAGGCATAAGTAAAAATTTCATACTTAAAACCAAAAATTACTAACCGAACACACATTAACATGAGTAAACCAAAACTATAAACAATAGAATCACACTAAACATCAAAATTCATGCTTGAATATAATAAATGCCATAAATCATGATTTAATTCAATAACAAGGATAATATAATATATAAATTATGGTATCATCAACCCATGCTCAATTAAAAAAATATAAATAAGATTTCATGCTTAAAATTCATAAAAGAATATGTTTAAGACATTGAATGTATAGATCATGCTCCAAGATTGAATTAAAGATTTGAAATCATGTTATACTCATATGATTCATGTCAAGGCTAAATAAATAAATCATGCTCAATACCTCATAATTCACATTCTTCTCATTTTACTACTTCAAATAACATAAATACATCTTCAATATGCCCATCAGCCAACTTGCACAACACTCTCATGCTTAACTCATTACATTCAAACTTCAAGCTAAAATAGATAAAACATTCTCATATGCTCAACATCAATAATTACTAAGACTCGTGATAAATATTTAAATCAAGATTAGAGGATTGGATACAACATTAGCTATGAACGCATATTCAAGATCCATCAAAAAGGTCATAATACCCACATACTACTCAACTCTAACAAATATGTGATATCTTAATAGAGTGATATGATCATGGAATTGACTAAACATATTAAGAATAATCGATGCATGGAACCTTCCTAAATTAATCATTGATCCAAGAACCTAATATCTACACATGATCAACTTTTAGGTTAAAAACCCTACACAACACCACAACTCATACTTACAACCAATTGTACTCACAATGCTTATCTCAATCATATATATATATATATATCCACACACACACACACACAAATACGCATAATAACTCATGCTTTCATGCTTTACATAGAAACATGCCCACAATAAAAATATATCAACTAAGGCAAACATGAACTGAAAGCCTTATCATAAGATAGACAATTATCTTTCCTTAAAGTAAATATTCTAGCAAAAGAGAAAATATTCCTAACTTGATGGATAGCTACAAGATCTTAGTTACATAAGGGAATCAAAAACCCAAAATTAGTAAAACATAGTTAAAAATTCATTTAAATAAGGAAAATAGATTATTAATGGTAGAAGTACATATCCTTAACCTCAGCACAAAAGATAGATTAGTTAAGAGTAATCAAGAGCAAGAAATCTTCAACTCTTTCTAAAATATAATCCTCCTTTTTTTTCTAGGAAAAAAGAAGAAATTAATTAATTAATTAAAGATTAAGAAGAATAAAAGTGAATGGAAAATAATTGATGCGGGAGTAGAGTCGCATGACACGGCACTGACTAAGATGGTTATGCTACTCCACCGCTCTTCTATCTTTCCATCAACCCTAAACCGCCTTCCACCTTTCCTAACCCTAAACCACCGTTTATCTTACATCCAAGCCCGAGACTCTAAGCGTACATACATCAATTTGTTATCAAAGCTAAGGTTGTGGTTAGAGTGAACAAATTCTTCAAGACCAACCATGGCAAGTCAAGAAGAAGAGTTGAGAGATATTCTCAAAGCCTTGGCGGAAGATCTTAAGGATGTCAAGATCTGTATGGGAAGAATTGAAGCTTCCCAAGCACAAGGGTCACATGTGCAACAACCCTACTAAAGAGAGCCAATCAAAGTAGAGCATATGAGGAGAACACTACATCGATTGGAAGAAGAAGAAGAAAGCGTAGGAGACTACGGAAGGGCACACGAGTCCTCTAGGAGGACATATGACGACGTAGAGAAGGGGATCCATTTCGACTTACCCGACTTTGAGGGTAATCTCAACCCGGAGTCGTTCTTTGAATGGTTGCAAAACGTGGAGTCTATCTTTGAGTATAAGGAGATTGATGATGAGAAGAGATGTCGTATAACAATCTTGAAGTTGAAGAAATTTTCTAGGGTATGGTACGACAATCTGAAACAGAGAAGAGAAAGATAAGGGAAAACGAGAATCCGATTGCGGGAAAAGTTGAAGAAGTATCTAAGGAAGAAGTTCGTTCCGAGAGAATATGAGCAAGAGAACTTCATTAAGATGACCACTTTGAGGCAGAGCCTACTCGAAGTTGAAGAGTACATCCAAGAATTCGAAAGGCTAACGCTTGTATGTGACGTGAAAGAACGAGAAGAGCAACGATGTGCACAGTTCATAGGAGGTTTGAATATGAATCTCCGAGAGAAGGTAGAAGTGTACCCATACGAAGCTTTTGAAGATTTGGCTAAACTAGCCATCAAGTTTGAAAAACAGTTGAAGTGGGGCAAGGTTCCAAGTAAGTCCATCAGTATTCCATACGACTTGAGCTTTAAAGGGGGATCCAAGCCACCAGTGGTGCAACCCACCAACACGAATACTGTTAGAAGGTTCACTCGAGAATAAAAGAGCAAGGAGAAAGCAGAGGATAGGGTACGCAAGTAGTGCTTCAAGTGTTGAGGATATGGTCACTTTGCTTGGGATTGCTCAAACCAACGGGTATTATCCCTAAAGGAGATTACTAACATGGAAACATGCGAGGAAGATGGAGACCACAAGGAAGATGATACTGATGAGCCGGAAGACACCTGGGAAGAAGGAACCTTGGATTGTTATGTGCTACGATGAGTCCTCTAAGTGCAACCCCGACCTCTAGCTACCAAGCGGGAAAGACTTTTCAAGGATAAATGCCAAGTGGGAGATAGAGTATGCAAGATCATCATTGATAGCAGCTCATGCACCAACGTAGCCAGCGAGAGGATGGTCAACAAACTCGGATTGGAGACAACGAGTCATCCCAGGCCATATGCAGTTTAATGGCTCAACCAAGACAAAGGCATAAGGGTAACAAAATAATCCCTTATCTCATTCAAAATTGGAAATTACGTAGATACTATTTTGTGCGATATTCTGCCTATGGATGCATGCCATATTTTGTTGGGGAGGTCGTGGTAGTATAATAGGAAGGTTGCGCATGATGGGGTCCTCAACGAATACATCGTATGTAAGGATCAGAAGAAGTATAAGCTGAAACCGAATGAGGATGAAGAGAGTTCAGTCAAGGAGAAATAAGAGAACTCGAGCAAGGAGTTACAGATTCTGAAGGAGCATGAGATGTTGGAGGCTCTTAAGGGAGAAGAGATGTGCTACGCTCTAGTAGCAAAGGAAGTCTCGAAAAAGGAGTTCACTAATAGCGATTCGAAGTTGCAGAAGTTATTGAAATAATGTGCAAATGTGTTCCCAAATGAGCTACCGGCAGAGTTACCTCCTTTGAGAGGAATTGAGCACGCTATAGACCTCATACCAGGAGTTCCACTGCCGAATAGACCAGGTTACAGATGCAACCTAGAAGAAGCTAAGGAGTTGCAAAGATAGGTACAGGAATTACTTATCAGGGTTTCATACGAGAAAGCATGAGTCCATGCAGGGTCCCAGCGTTATTGGTGCTTAAGAAAGATGGCACGTAGAGGATTTGTATCAACTCCAGAGTAGTCAACACCATCACAATCAAGTATAGATTTCCGATGCTGAGGTTGGATGACATGCTAGATGAGTTGCATGTAACTAGGGTATTCTTGAATCTCGATCTTAGAAGTGGTTATCATTAGATGAGGATCCAGGAAGGAGACGAATGGAAGACTACTTTTAGAACCAAATATGGGTTGTACGAGTGGTTGGTAATGCCCTTTGGGTTATGCAATGCACCAAGTTCTTTCATGCAGTTGATGACCAAAGTACTACAACCTTTTCTTAGGGTCTTTGTTGTTGTATACCTAGATGACATCCTGGTATATAGCAAGACGGAGTTTGAGCATCGACAACATCTGAGGTAGTTGTTTGATAAGCTCAAAGAGGTGAAGCTCTATGGCAAGATGGAGAAGTGTGATTTCATGATGCAGAGCGTAGTCTTTCTTGGCTACATAGTGAGAGGAGACAACATCCGAGTGGATCCATCCAAGGTAGAATCTATCCGGGCCTGGTCAATCCCTACTAGTGTGCACGAAGTTTGGAGTTTTCATGGGTTGGCTTCTTTCTACCAAAGATTTATCAAGGATTTCTCCACGATTGCAGCACCGATGACACAATTGATGAAGAACGGAGAATTTCACTAGGATGATTGAGCAACAAAAGCCTTTGAAGAGTTGAAGGAAAGACTCTCCAACACACCTGTATTGACTCTACCATGCTTTGACAAGTTTTTTGAAGTGACTTGTGATGCAAGCGGTGTGGGTATTGGAGGAGTGCTTTCTTAGGAGAGGAGGCCAGTAGCATTCTTTAGTGAGAAGTTGAATGGTGCCAGACTCAACTACTCGACATATGATAAGGAGTTTTATGCTATCATGCGGAGTTTGGAGACGTGGATATACTATTTGAGGCCGAAACCTTTTGTACTTCACCCTGTTCATAAGAGTTTGAAGTATTTGTATAGTTAGAAAAAGGTAAGTCCAAGGCATGCCAAGTGGACCGGCATATTGCAGACCTTTCTCTTCTCTACACGGCATGTGGATGGAACGGAGAATGTGGTAGCAAATGCCCTATCTCGAAGAAGTATGATACTTATCGTGATGGAAGCAAAGCTACTGGGGTTCGAGATACTCAAGGGACAGTACTCCACAGATGAGTTCTTATTCAAGAACAATAAATTTTGTGTCCCTAAAACCTTAGTTCGAGAATTACTCATCAAAGAGGTACACAAAGGCGGAATAGCCGGGCATTTTGGAGTCACTTCTATTGGCCAAGGATGCAAAAGGGAGTTCTAGCTATGGTCACAAGGTATTCCACGTGTCAGAAGAGTAAAAGCTTCTTCTATAAGGGAGTATACGTACCACTACCAGTGCCCACTCAACCATAGGAATGAGTTAGTATGGATTTCATACTATGGTTGCCCAAAACCCATGTTGCGGATTTGTACTTCCAGAAGGTCGTGAAATTGCATGGGGTCCTGAAGACTATAGTCTCAGATAGGGACGTAAAGTTCATTAGCTAATTTTGGAAGACTTTGTGGCACATGCTGGGCACAAAGCTTCTATTCAGTACTTCGCACCATCCCTAGACCGATGGACAAAAAGAAGTAACGAACTGAACGTTGGGAACATTACTGAGAGGATTGGTCAGTAAAAGCACAAAAGACTGGGATGTTAAGCTTGCACATGCTGAGTTTGCTACAATCGGAGTCCTTCTACTACCACAAGCATTAGTCCTTTTACGGTCGTATATGGTATTAATCCGTATATACCTATCGATATGGTAGCATTAAAGAAGGGGGAAGTGAGAAGCTATGATGCTGAAGAGAGGGTGGAGTTCTTTAAAAAACTACATCAGCAAAATAAGTCCAACGAGAAATATAAGGTAAGGGTAAATAAGCACTGAACACAGCCAGATTTCTAACCAGGAGACCTCGTATGGTTACACCTACGGAAGGAACGATTTTCCAACTTAAGGAAGAACAAGCTCATGCCTCGAGCAGATGGCCCTTTTAAGATCCTTCGGAGATTTGGAGAGAGTGCCTACAAGCTAGAGCTACCTGATTCCTATGGGGGAGTGTCGAGGACATTCAATGTTGGAGACAGCAGCCCCTATTATGACGATGCGAATTTGAGGGAAAATTCAAACCAACCCGAGGAGAATGATGCAAGAGCAGAGCCGCATGAATATGGAGGTGCATGTATGGGCTACATGCAACGTTCTTAGTTAGCGTAACGTTTAGTATTAAGTCATTTATTATTATTTTTATTTCGAGTCAAATAAGGTTGTTAGTAGCTAGATCATTTAATATCTTCTAGCTAGTCTTAAGTCATTTATTATTATTTTTTTATTTCGAGTCAAATAAGGTTGTTAGTAGCTAGATCATTTAATATCTTCTATCTAGTCTTAAGTCATTTATTATTATTTTTATTTCGATTCAAATAAGGTTTTTAGTATCTAGATCATTTAATATATTCTATCTATTCTTAAGTCATTTATTATTATTTTTATTTCAAGTCAAATAAGGTTGTTAGTAACTAGATCATTTAATATCTTCTAGCTAGTCTTAGGGAATTCAATGTTTCTAGGAAAGATTAGCGGCACGATTATTGTAATCTTTGAAGGGAGGCTCGACAACTTTTGGCTATTTAAAGCCATAGAAACTGAGAGAAAAAACACAATTTGAATTAGAAGAAAAACCTTAAGCTTGCTTAAACCTGACTTCTGTGTGGATTCATCTCGTAACAAGTCGAATCTATGTGAACGATTTGTTTTTAAAAACTTTAATCTTTATTTCTGTGTGGCTTAAAGATTAATCTATCCTTCTATTTTTTTTACTTCGCCACCTCTATCTTTTCCACCGAAAACCCTACTCCAAACCGTCACTCCATTCGTCCATCCAAACCCTTTTCACTGCCCTTCTATCTTTCCATCAACCCTAAACCACCTTCCACCTTTCCTAACCCTAAACCACCGTTTATCTTACACCCAAGCCTGAGACTCTAACCGTACACGCATCAATCATACCATAAATAGAAGGATAAGTAGCAAGGGCCTCTATTTTTTTGTAGAGACATGGCGAGGGAAATAAGAGAAAGAAAATTCTCCACACTTAGCAATATATATTAAGAGAACAATAAAGAAAGGATATCAAGTGTTTAATTTGTGGTAAGAATTAGAAATTGAGACTAAGAAGGAGGATTTGATTCAATACACAAGAGGGAAGGAAGAATAGCACCCACACTTCAAAACATTTCTAAGGAATGGAGAGAAATAAATAAAGAGTAGATGAATATGCTAAAAAGAGAGGGAAATAATAAAAATGAGTTACTAAGGGGGTTTGCTTGTTTTCTACAAGCTAGAGGAGAGAGGAAAAAATGTTGACTTTTGAGAGTGGTGTGGAGTTTTGTGTATAAAGGTATAATAAAAACAAATGATGAATATGGGATATGGAAGGATTTGAAGACAAGGTTGGGAGTAACACAAGATCAAGATAAGGTAAGGGGTATGACATATAGGTTTACAAACTAGAGGAAAAATGAAAGTGAGGGAGAGAGGGTAGATGAGAAAAGTACCTAAAAAAGTGTTTTTGAGAGATTTTTAGCTAAATAAATTCATAAAATGATCTAAATAATGTGAAAATATTCCCAAAAGACCAAAATATACTTAATATCATAAAGATACACTAATTAGAAGTTTTTATAAGCAATGGAATGAGAATTAAAGCAAAATAGAGAAAGATTCTTGAATTAATGAATGATGAGTCGATTAGTAGAAGAAATCGATTAGCTGGTTATCTTATGACTAAAAATGCTAGTCAATATATGTACCAGTTGATTAGTTTAGAAAACCTATCAACTAGTACGACTAGAAATTCATGTTTTTACCGAATTCCAAGTCCTTTCTAAAATAAAAACCATTTTAATTTATATTATCAAAATTTTAACTAGATTTTAAAGAATTTGAGGATGCTATATTACATTTTTGGTTACTTAAACTCTTAGTTTTTTCCCAATATTTTAATTTTTTTTCATAAATATAATCATGCCATATATCATATTATCTATTCCTTATATTATCTATGATCATTTTGCAAGGTTTTGTTTATGTTTTAACCTTGCATAGAAGATGAGGTAGGTGTATGGTCACACCTTTCTAATGTTGAATGTGGTGGTACCATCCTCTGCTCAATTTTATTACCTTTACATTACCTTAAAACAAGATTTTTAAGTTGATAAAATTGGGGGGGGGGGTGTTATAGTTAGTGCATAATTTTATTCATTAGAAAGATAAAAATCTCTAGTGTGTTTGTATCAGTTCATTCATCATTCCCAACTATTGCACCGGTTCAAATGTTTATCAACATATTAATGCATTGGCTTTCATAATTATGGAACCAATTATTATTCATTTGAAAAGTGTCTCCCAAAAATTTGAAGACTAATGGATGGTTACATTACTTGAAACATAACAAACAAGTAATTAAGCGTCTACGTGCATGTGCATGGCATGCAAGGAGGGAATGGGGGAGTATGCTGGCAGGATTTTTTAGATTATTAAGTAATTTAGATAATTCATTAATTATGTAATAAAGTAGGAGAATAAATTTAGCATAAAGTTATCATAAAGTAGTATAAAGTTAGCATAAAGTATCATTAAGGTAGCATAATATCTTTTAGCTTGGAATCTTTTGGAATATGCTTTAGTTAGTGGTAGAAAGGTTATACTATACATGAATGTTGAGCATATTGTATTGGAGATTGAATTGTATGGAAGTTGAAGATCAACATTGGATGAATTCTGTGTGAGTTCATGCTCAAGCAAATCAAATCTATGTAAATGGTTTGGCTTGAAAGTTTTGATCTCTTCGTCTATGTGAATTAGAGATTAATCCATATCTTTTCTACTACTCTTAATACTTATTTTCTTGCCCTAATTACCATAAAAATCCTAATATAATTTGTGGATAAACAAATCACTAATTTGGTATACAAAACCAAAACTGTAATCCATCCCTTCAAAACCCTAAACCATCCATACTAACAAAATGCCACCTTATTCCCTCTTTTCGAACCAAACCCTACACCACAATGCTAATTTACATCTAGACCCTATCTTTCAAAGCTCAACATTATCATCAATCCATCATCGAATGCATAGGTTAATTATTGTGTTCCATTCGAACCATCATCATTGTTAACCCATCATCACTGAATCACCATCATCAATCTTCTACCATATTTGAACCACCATCATCTTTATTACATCACCTTCGAAGCTCTAATCATTAAAATCACCATCACTAAGCTTTATCATATTATCTAAACTCCATTCGAACCATTAATTCCGCATAATTGAAGATTACACCCTCCCACACACATCACATATTAGTTAACATAAACTAACTAAAAAATGCAAACTATATTATTCAAAATCGTAAGTGTTTTTTAGTTTCAACTTATGCCACCCTCCCTTAGTACTTGCAATGGTCGGTGAGGTTTATTAGTTTTGGAACTCATTAATTGTTGAGATTGTGATTCTTCTCCTATGTTTTGATGTATATCTAGCGAGTTTGTCATAGTATAGTTTTGATTTTTTGTTAAGGTTTTAAAGTTAAACAAATCTAAAAAAAGGATAATGTTTTAACTTAAAAGTATAATTTATTCACAAACTTCTTGCTATTGAGAAAAAATGTGCTATTGAAGATGGAGAGAGATAAAGCAGTTTAAAATTGTGAAAATGAAAAATAAATAATAGTCACATCAAGCAAGTGAAGGAGAATGTTATTAATCATTGATTTTTTTCTTAATTTTAGCTTAAAGGGTGTAGGCACTCACTATACCAATATGGAGATTATTTTTATGACACAATGCCCTAGGTGCACATTGTACTGTGCACCTGAGTGCATAACATATAAGTTGAGCATTAACTATTTTCTTTGATATATCCTTTGTTTCTTGACTATCTACATCTAATCCTTAATTACTTCTCAAGTTATGAAAAAAAATCTTCATAATCATCATGATTGCAACTTCTTTTTCTTTTCTTCCCATTTTACTATATTATTCTCTCTTAGTAACCTATGATATCCTCCTTTGTTAGGTGAATCTATTTACCACCTTCTAATTTTAAGGTGTAATTGTAATAATTAAAACTCTCTAATTGATAATTTGCCGATGTGTTGTTTAATTCAATAATATTAAGGTGAATGAAGAATCCAAAACATATGGCTTAGATTACTCACTTTTTTTCACTAAGCCTCGGGATCTTTTGGTATATACCTCTAGGTGTCATTATACTTTTGGCCTTTCTATCAACATGTTTAGGTTCAAGTTCAACATTATTTCTATTATGATCCCAATAACCTATTAAGAAAAGCTTTCAATCTTCTTAGATAATATAGTCAAAGTCAAATTACTTATCCTTCTTCATATGTTATCTCTTTATCTTCTAAAGAGTAAAAAAATAGTGTTATCTTCTTCCTCGTGTTCATCAAAGTCATCATATTTCATTCTTTCTCTTTGTATTTCTCCTTTACTTACTTTTCTCTTCATTTCAAGAACTAGAAGATGATCTTTATTTGTGTAACAAAAAACTTTTGTTAAATATATTATATTATATAAAAATGAGAAAATTATTTTATTTAAGAATTTATTACATATTTTAAACAAATCAAAACTCTAATTATAATTTAGAAGTGTTCCATTCCATTATTCATATCCTTATCCACAATTGTATGCTGTAAGACTTTTCAAGCCACTTTTGGTCATCCGATTTCTATTGAGACTTCCTAGAATCATCATCTTCTAATTGCTTCCTAGAATCCTTATATTTGAATTGCTCACACTTTTAGAGTCCCTTAATTATTTTTAAAAATGGTAGATGGAGGTTTTAATGAAAATTGTCATTTTTGTATTAGTTAGTTGTTAATATGTTTTATACCTTGAAACAACCTATTTAATTATCAAAAATTTATGAAACCTTAAATATTTCATTTTATAAAGTTAAAATTAATTAAAAATAATTTACCCTTATTTTTATTATTTTTAGATAAATTATCAATTTTCAAGAAAAATAAGCAATTAAAATGTAACTTTTATAGTTAGATCTTATCCCTATCCTTTACTATTTAATATTAAGCCTCCATATAACTAAAAAAACTCATCCTAAAATCTGATACTAGCTTATATTTACACACACACACAACCACACGCCTCTAATATGGTCTAATGTCATGTACAACCTCATCATTTACATTCTCTCATTATTATAATAATCTCCCCTTAACCTCTCCCTCACCCATTTAATCCCCCTTCCTCTCCTAGCCAACACAATTCACCATCCTTTTCCATTCACGTCCCTTTCTACCCATATACCATTGGTTCTCTCACACCATATACCCGCTTATGTGTTAATTCCAAAAATTACAAACAATCATTACAACCAAGATTACTCACTCCTATTTGCCCTTAGTTTCTAAGATACCCCAACATGAGTTTCTATCTCATTTTATGCATCAAAGCACTAAATATCTTGCTATCATATTCCTTTCCTTCTCACGCTATCTATCATCCACCGTTGAAGCACTTTTGGAACTCCATTTCCAAGAACACAAGTCAACCTGGTTGAATCCTCTTCCTTCTCTTTTTTTTCTTTTATCTTCTGATAATTTTATGTATTATTATTATTATATTTTTATTATTAATTTCTATAGGTGAGGTAGATTTTTTAAGGTGTTGATCGAACCTATAAAACCCCAAAGTGTGTTGAGCTTAATTTGGGTTATTTAGAATTTAATCCTTTCCAAACCCTTAATCTTAGTTTAATTATATTATCTTAACCTCACCCCTAAAAAATAGATTTTTCCTAGTTTGGTTACCCAAACTAAATCCTAACTATACCCAGGTAAACACTCAACCCCAACCTCTCACCTCACCACTCATTATTTAAGTGTTGATGTAATACCCTATTTCTTAAAAACCCCAACCTATTAAGGATCTTTTGCATTTAAAAATAAAATTATATTAATTGAAATATTTTATTACATATTTTAACATATTAGAGACCCTAGTTTTATTTTTTAAATATTTTTTTTTGCATTTATTAACTCTTTATCACAAGTTCATTTCTATGACACCTTTTAAGCCCCATTTAGCTATTAAGCTTATGTTAGATAATTTTAATTCTATCATTTTTGGAATCCTTGACTTCTTCTAAGTGTTATATGTTGTTTCAAACTTCTAATCAAAAATCTTTAAGAAAGAGGACTATTTCAGTCCTATATAACCCTATTTTCGTATTTTAAGCTCCGCAACAACCCTTTTAGTTATTCAAATTTTTTAAAACTTTTGGGATCACTATATTTTAGAATAATTGAACTTAAAATTCTTTTAAACTTTTATATAATTAATTTTATAATTTATTAATTTTAATAGATAGTTTTAGGCATGCATACACCATCAAAACAAATTTCTCTTTATGCGCTCACACTATAATGTTATTACTTCTTATCTCTGCCAATCATCCTTGATGAGCATGAAACTTAGAGAGTAATTATTATCCCTCTATTACCTATTCCACCTCATCCCTTCCCCTTATATATTTTGCACAAAATATTTTTAAGACTTAACCATTAAGTCTCCATAAAAAATCATCTAATCCTCCTACACTTCTACACTTGTCATGATATTTACCCCTTCACTTTTCTATTCTTCTCCACCAAAAGCCTCCCTCTATTTTCTCCACCAAAAGCCTCCCTCTATTTTCTCCACCAAATTTTGTGGCTTCCTCTCCCATTTTATTCTATGGTTGAGCTTATTTTTTCTTCTAAAATTTGAAGATAACCTCATCTTCAATTCCTCTCTGATTCTATCTCCATTTATTATGATTTTTTTGAGTTTTTTCTCTAATATTTTTATCACTTTTCTAGGTTCATGGAGGATTAGTTCAGAATTGGTTTATACTTTAATATTTCTAATATGTTGCTAATTAAAAATAAAATTATAGATAATATATTATTACTACATATAAACATGTTTAATTTTATGAATTTATGGATTTATTCCATGTTTGCTTAGTTAGGTATTTTTGGTAAAATTAGGCCTTTTTGATCCTTTGTTTTTTAAAAAACAATTATTATACTATATTTTAGGTCTTGAAGTACAGATGAACTTTGATATTAAGAATGCTTTGATTTTAGTATGTTTGATGCTCTAAATTATTTTTAATGACTTGATGAGTTTTGATAAGTTTGAATGTTCTTGATTTCCTTGAGGGATCATGATGATTTTGTGGATTTTAACTTATTTAGTTGACATTATGCTAATAATTGTAAGTAGTAGACAAATTTAATATATAATATGTTAGTCAGAAATCATGTTTAAAGGCTTTTAATTATGGTTTAAATTTTGGTTAGTTTAGGTGGTCTCTTGAACATTCAAAGTTTTTTTAGCTAATAATGTCTAAATTACCCTAAACAGAGTTTCATATAGATTAATCATATTTATGACAAGTCTTCCACTAATGGAATAATTAACCCAAAAATTACATTTAGTATAATTAGAGATCAATGATCAAAGGTTGACCATTAATCATTAACTTTAACCTCATAAATAACAATTGCTTATGAATAGTGAATCCTCATAAATAGTAATTATTGATAATAAAATATTTTTTACTTTAGGATTTAAGCTTCTCAGTATAAAATGACATTTTTATCGGGGGATGAACAATGATTTTTATGACTTGTACATTTTATAAATTGAGCATAGGATCAAATTTTAACCTAATTACGCTATTTATGTTTGTATTTTTTTGGTTAAGCATAGTCTTACTAATGAAAGGTGTTTTTTGGTGTTATTACACTAGTTAAGAGGTATCTAAGTTGTGGGTTGGGTTTTAGGTATTTGAAGAGTGTTTTGGTCAATGAATGTCCAACTAGATAAATAATGCGATAGGTGAGACTTTATGGTCTTATGAACCTAAGCTTGACTTTTAGTTGGTTTTTTCAAACTTGTACATTGGAAGAGGCGTATTATTTTCACATGTTAAAATGCATTATTGTGTCTTTTGGCCTTTTGATGCACTGTCGTATGGACAACAAATTTAATAAATAAATCCTAATTCCCAAATACGTAGTATATGGCAAGAAGGAGTCGAACCCACAAGGAATGACGTTCTAATCACTAATTTGGCTATTGATGTTATAACCCTGTTTATACAATTTCATTGATCCTTATACTAAACTTAATTGTACTAAATCTTAATCACTAATCGACAAATAAGGGAGGAATGACTTGATGATGGAATTAAAATGCCATACATTCAAATAAGAAGAATGATTCTAAATAATTTAATGTTGACTTAGGAAATTCAGAATAACAAATTCCCATACTTCCTCTCAACCTTAATAAATTTAATATGCTCTCAATTTATTTTATACCCATTTAATAACCTAGGTTACGAACACTAGATTCAATAAATGGTATCATTATGAACGGGAAGAAGCCAACTACAATCATAACCACACAAGCTCGGATTATGCAATTGCACAAATTAATGAATAAGATTAATAATTAATCTTCTTGCTACTATAGACAAATTAATTAACAAATATGGGTTAATTTCGTTGTCTTAGCAAAGATCAAGTTCCAAACCAAATAGGTGATCAATCTAATTAGTTCAAGAATTTTAATCTATGATATGAAATCATTCAATTCGATCCATTAATTCAATTAAACCTCATCTAGAATCAAACATTTAAAATATGGAATGGTAATTAGGATATAATTCCATCCTCAATTCATCCTACCCTGTTCAAATTACTCAAATGTCTACATATTCACAATTCATACAATTACATATAAATCCTGAAAATCAATAACAACACACATTCACGAATTCTATTATTGCAACAAGTAGATGATAATATAGTGAACACAAATAAAATTACAGAAAATCTACTTAGATTTAACAAAAATAAAGATACTGAAATTTATAAAGGAATAGAGGAGACTTATCAATTGAAGTGCAGAATGTCAAATCATCAATAGAATTCAAGAAGATCAAAAAGTTGGAATTGTGCATTACATGTATGTTCTAGAGGAATAAAGGAAGAAAAATACATTCCAATTTTTTTCGATCTCTCTCCCCTCTGTCCCGAACCCTGTTCTCAGATAAAATTTATCAGAAACAAGTTGCGCGGACAGTTACACGTTTTTAAATGGAAACACGGTCCGTGTTTTGGAAACACGGGACCCCCGTATTTTTGATCTTTCCACTCAATTCCTTTGAGAGTTTCAGCTTAGCTTCTCTGAATGTATTTGTTCCCTTTCCAACTTCGCTCTCCTTGATTCAACATTTCTTGAAGTGTTCTCTACTTGATTTCTTCTTTTCAATGATTTCTCCTTGAATTTCTTCAATTTTTTCCTTTCATGTAAAATCTATTCAAAGGATAAAAACTCGATGAAAAGATTAAATCTAATAGAATTAATGAGAGATAAATGATATTTTTAAACATGAAAATAATCAATAAATCTCATCTATCACCTTTGATTTTATGATTTTTCCTATATATATTTTGAGGGATTCATTATGATCCTTTAAATCAATGATTTTCATTATTTTGAATAATCTATGAATATTCTTTGATCTTTAGTATTAACTGTAAACACTTATGTGGGAAAATAATTATCTCTATGCGCAAAAATAATTATCTTTATGGTGTGAGAGGTTATGGTAATCCTTTAAAATCTTTAGAGGTTATATTTATCATTTAAAAATCTAAAAGGTTATAGTAAACCTTTAAAACTAGTAGAGGTTATGGTAATCTTTTGAAATTGGCTGAGGTGATGTGATATCCTTTAACACTAGAAGCCTTGTTAACTTTTGTTTCCTATTCTCGTAAAACTATAGAGGCTACTTACGAATGTATTAGTGGTTTGATAACTTCTCTAATCTATAAATTTCCATTATACCTTGTAGGAAGTGTGAACACTTATGGATTATGTTACCTTAGGTGAGGCTACCGTGGTAAGAGACCACTAGTGGTGGGCATTTTATGTCCAAGTTACTATAGTATTTGATGACCAATGAGAGGTGGATGGGTTATCCTTATATCAAGCCCACAACACATATTTTCATGTGTTGGAGCTAAGCTCCTATTTATTAATTCATTTTCCAAGATGCCTATATGTATTTGATTCTTCACAGAGATGGCTATGTGTATTTGATCCCTCGTCAAGATGGGTAGTTTTATGATCATTCCCTTTAGCTTTTGTCCATTTATAGTAGGATAAGATGTCCCAATTTATACATTTATATATGTTTCTAATTATGCCTACTGGCTTTTTTCCGTATGTGATAGGATGGCATGTCAAAACTTGAACATTGATATCTGTTTCTAATTATGCTAGGTGGATTTTGCCCATATATGGTATAATGAGATTTCCAAATGTAAACATGGATATATATTTCTAACTATGTTAGGTGGCTTTATGTAATACCCCAAAAATTTTCTTAGCCTAATCCCATGTCATTAGCACCCTAATTTAATTCTAATCTCAATAAATCCTATGTTAGACTCAACCTAACTCCTTACTCCTGAAATTTTAACCAATTTCGAAACCTTAACTTTGATAAACCATAATTCATAGACTAAAATAAAAACCCACTAAAATTTCCACAAATCCTAATTGCTTTGGCTAATTTAAAATGACCCTAAAATAATCCCCCAAACCTTCTCTTTTTTCCTTTTCTTTTCTTCTTTCATCTCCTTCTTTCGTCAACCTTGAGCTACAACATTTGAATTTGTTGCAACTTGCACTTGCAACTTGTACCGCCCATTTTCACCATCACCTTTATGCATCTTCACCCATCACCTTACTTCCTTTCTTCTTTTTCTTCTTCTCCATTTTCTCCCTTATCCCTTCACGACTGCACACCCCTTATGCACACTCCACACACACTCAATTTCCTCTTCTCACACAACACCTCCATCAACCATCACCACTCTCACCCTGCAGCTACTACCCTACCCCTAACCATCCTCTACAACCATCACCATCATCATCACCCTATAGTTGCACCATCACCACCATCACCATCGCACACCAACCCCTATTCTTTTCTTCCTTCCTGACTCACACCACACATGCGCACACACACATTTGTGTGTGTGTGTGTGTGTGTGTACACTTCATACTCTCCTTATTTCTCTTTGGTTTCACCTCATTCTGCCCATATTTGTGTCAAAGAGCTATAGCCTGAGCTCCCTCTTCTTTCCCCTTTCCTCCTCTGTTTCTCTTCTTCTTCTTCTTCTTCTTCTTTCTTTCTTTCTTTCCCTATTTTTGGCTTGTGCACCACCATTTCCATCACCATGCACCACCTCGGTCACCACTCGCCGCCCTCTAGCTAGTGGACCAAACACTAAGTTCACCCTAACCTTACGCCTCACCATCACCGTCCATCACCATCGACCACCACCTCTTTTCTCTTCTTCTTTCCCTCATCCATCACACTTTTGTAGAGTGCACGACCTATGCATTGCCTGTTGTATAACCATGCAACACTTAAATCTCCTACTGCATAGTCGTGCAACTCTTACATTGCCTGACTCTGCATGATTTTTCCTCTTAGCCTGTCGTTGCACAACCATGTAACTTTCTCACCGCCTGGTCATGCATCATATTTTCTCTCAACTAGGAACTACACCACCTGCTACACAACCATCATTTCTTTGGTTGTGCACCCCTATTTTGACCACAAAACCTTGTTTAAACACCACTAAAATTAAACCATAGATCTATCACACATTCCTCTACACATCCACACATCTCAAGCTCCTATTTGACTATGGTTATATCTTTTTTTACCCTCTTTACCTTGATTTCTCCTTTGATTTAACTCTTCAAGCCTAATCAAGAATTTTATTATTTTTCGTAGGTGGTACTCCAATAGTTTCGAAGGAAGAAGCCTAGGATTTGCGTGCTTAAAGCCCGGTATCCTAGTTAGTAAGGATACCGTGTGATGTTTTGGGTATTTGATATTATTTGCTTGTATGGTTATATGTGTTTTTCATGATATTGTTTATACATTATGTAACATGTGTTAATCTCTATATTTTGTGATGATATGAAGGTTATGTTGGAAGAAAGTAAGAATTTGTGAGAAATATCATTATTTTATATTTTTGTTGTGATAATATCATATTTGGGGAATTATATCTTATGGTATGAAATATGGGTTTAAGGATATTATGTTATTGGAAGAAAGTAAGAATGGGTAAGAGGTACCATTAATATTTTGTTGTGATAATATCATATTTGTGGAAATATATCGTATGGCATGAAATATGGACTCAAGTATATTATATTATTAAAATAAAGTAAGAGTGGACAAGAGGTATCATTATTATTTTGTTGTGATAATGTTATATTTGTGAAAATATATGTATTATGGTATCAAATATGGGCTAAGTGAGTTTTTGATAAATGGGCTTAAGAATTCTCATGAAATATGATGATTAATTGGGGACTTGGAAAATAACATGTGCGAAAAAAGAAAGGTTTTTATTTGTCCTTAAGGGTAACTTGGTCATTATGAGATAATAATGAAATTTTAGTATTTTATGTGTTAGGAGGTTTAGAATATGATAATCATAGCATGAGGAATTCATGGAAGTGCTATTATTATTTAGGATTATTAAATAATTTAATGGCTAATTTGGGGCAAACTATCTTGTAATGATGATACTATTATTCCATGTTTAAGATTTAGAGGTTATTTATCTAGATTGGTAATCATGAAAATTTCATGGGAGGTGTTATGACAATTCTATGGAATTTGGGTCTTGGATATTTTTGTGATTAACATATCAGGATGAGATTATTAAAGCATACTATAGAAATTTGGTTGTCGATTTTGGGTATGATACTAATGATGGGATTTAGAGATGATACACTATAAGTTGTGAGGAATAATCAATATAGGAGAATGAATACTAAAAGGGTGCGTAATTAGTGTATGAAAGGTCTTAAGGACTTGGACCTATGCTAAGTATATCTCGATTTTAATGTGTTCTGTGCCTTAGAATCAAACTTGAATAAGATACTAATCATTTAAGGTGAAAGAGCACATAAGTAGGGCCAAGGTGATCTATTTTTTGATATATATATATATATGTATCACGTTCCACTAGGGAGAATAGTGGCTATGGAGCATTTTGCCTTAAGAGGATGTTTTTAATATCTGTTTCACCAGAAAGAATAGTGGCTTGGGAGCATTTTTCCTTGAGAAGGTGCTTTAGTCTGTTCCACCGACTTAAGAATTATAGGGCCCCTACTCATCGTGAAATGAAAATATATCATTATAACTTATGGAAAATATACTAACGATTTAAAGTGGAAGAATATGTGAGTCAGGAATAAGGTGATCTATTTTTCTAGATATATATATATATATATATATATATATATATATATATATATATATATATATATATATATATATATATATATATATTCTGTTCCACCAAAGAAAATAGTGGCTCTGGAGAATTTTGCCTCAAGAGGATATCTTTAATCTCCATTCCACTAGAAAGAATAGTGGCTCGGGTGTGTAGTCCCCAAGAAGAGTTTTAGACCATTCCACTGGTTTAAGAATAGTGGGGTTCATGCACTCAATGTATATAAAAGAATGAAAATGAATTATACTTAATAAAGAAATCTAGATCATATTCTGTCTTATGAGATCTTTCTTTTATTTGGTTACTCCCGTATCTAATGTGAAAGAATGTGCTATTTGTACCCTTATTTTGATAGTATTATTCCCTTTCTCTGTACATAGCGTTCTAATCACCCATTTTATGGGCACTGCTCATTCCCACGAGCAAAAGGCCTTGGATCTTATGTGCAGGTCTCAGAAGATCAGTTAGATGGTTATGCTACCTATGACGCCTTATGTGGGAATGAGTGAGTTTATATATGTTAAGGTTGGGAGAAGAGTATTTGTTATCCAGTTTATGTATTTAACTGGGTACACTTTTTGAACTCTTGATCCATGGTATTCCCCTTCTGTATTTTGTATTGTTAAACTCGGAGTTGGACTCCCAACTCAGTATTGTACTATAAATACTCTTTTGTTTCTAATTTCCTTGTGCTACTTTAAATGTTTTTTCCTTATGATTGTTGTAAGGATAGTTCCATAAGCCATAATTATGTTGATCATGGTAGTAACCCCCACTATTTTACTTAATTACTTCTACTTTAAAATAAAATTTTTCAGTAGCAAAAATAGGGATGTTACACTTTTGTGGTAGGAGGTGATGTCTATATGTGAACATTTATATATGTTTATGATTTTTTTCAATGGCTTTTATCCATTTATCGTAGAACTCAATTTCCATAAATGAATTTTACTTTTATGTCTTTATTATTTGTACCCTTAACTTTGTTCATTGAGGCAGGGCAAGTGACCATATATGCTTTAGCTTGTATACCTTGTTGCAATTGTTTGCCATTAAGTTTTGTCTAACTATGATAAGACAGTATGTTAATATATGAATATTGATATGTTTTTTGTGTAATCACTTAAAAACACTTGAGTGACCATAGGTCAAAAAATAAGAAATAAAATTTATATTATCATGATATATAAAAGAGTAATAATCAAAATTGAATTCCTAAATATGCCTTAGGGATTTATTTTCCTTATTTACATGATTTGTATATCTGGATGTTAGTATATAGTATGAGGTTATTATACCATGTTCTTGGAAATTTATGTTAATAGATGACATGATAATATTTTTTTCATGAACTATGCACATGTTTGATAATTAGGTCTTACTCAGTACGTTGGTTGTACTAATACCACACCATTTCAGCCTTACGTAGGTTTCTCATGATTTGCTTGTGTCGGGTTGAGAGTGACCATTCCTAGGTCAGCATGAAAGGCGTTTCTATTTAGATCCTTGGGGTCTCATATTTTATTTTGTATTATCCTTTGTTGAGCTATGTTAGATCTTATTGATCTTGTATTTATTTTCTATATTAGTTTGGTATCTAAATCAGGCTAAGCAATGAGTGCATCTAACTTTTAGGATATGAGTTAAGTTTTTAGCTTTGCATCTATCACAAGTTAGGTATTGTCCGTACCTCTCCTATGTTGGATGTAATAGTGCCACCCTAAATTTACTATTTAGCATTCATAAAATATCTTGTAAAATAAAATAAAAAATATGGTTGTAAAAATGGGGCTGCAAAAACTGAACACTCTACCTTATCATGCCCTCTTATTCTTTTCATGCCATCCCTTTGCATCAAACTTCCCTATTGTGCACCCCCCCCCTTGCACCATCATCATTTTCATGTAACAATTATAATCACACATTGTAATACCCTCAAATTTTACTATTAAAAATTTTTGTTCTAAAAAGATTTGCTAAAGCCTAAACACAAAACACGGGGGTGTTATACTATATCCAATATATGAATTGTACTCCTTATAGTATACTCATATAAGATTGCAAATCCAAAAATAAGAACTTATACTGAGAATTAATTGACTTGACAATACAAGATTACAAAAAAAAAAGAGGAGATTGAATAAAGGACATTGAAAAGAGACTTAGGAGATGAAACTCCCAAAATAGAACAATAAGAAATAATCATATATCACTCTACAATCGTGTCCAAATACCACTCACCGTAGGTAAAGTAGAACATAAAGAGAAAAGATAATTAACAACTTGTAAACATCACAATCTACTCCCCCAATATCAATGGGATCAACACAATAATACACATGAAGTCAGTACGTGGCCTACTAATAAGCATAGTTACTCAAAAGATATAGTATGTTACACATTGATCATGATATAAATAAAGTAAAGCAAGAATGCATATGATACATCATAGACATGATTGAGCGAACATTACAAAATAAACATTACAACAATGTGGTTACTAAACACCACATTAGAAGATAAAATTAAAAATAGTCCAAACCAAGATCTTTACTAAGTGACCACACAATAGTGCCCATAAAATGGGTGATTAGTGCACTATGTATTGAGTAAGATAACCATACACATCACAAGAAGAAGGTATGAATGGCACAAATAACCTAATGGGATATAGATATTATACATGTGTATATGCTTATGATACGATATTATTCCAAAAAACCTAAATTAAAATAAATAGTTAAGCGATCACAAAATTTTAATTATTTCATCATGTTGAGACTAGGGAACCATTATTAATAATTCGCTTCACTTTTCCACATGGATTGGATAAAGGTAGTCAACCTCACTGATACTCTCATATTTATGGTAAAACACACATGTGACACTAATAAATCTCTAATCCTTAAGTATAAATACCCCTGTAAGCTAGGGATTGGTCAAATAGAGTAGACCATGATAATCTCATTCTGTTAGGATTAGACAAGATATATATAATCAAATAGTTTTAACATTTGGAATCATCTTGGTCCCACCTCATGTGATCTTCCACTTTAACTATTGATTTCTTACTCATTCATTAACAATGACTTAGCATAAAGCACTAATTCACTTGTCTTATCCATCATCATAGTATTTCCCCCTATCTGACAATTCTTATCTTATGGTCAACCATCTTATCATTTATTGTATGAAATATTTACAAAATGAGTAATACTCATATCATTATTATCCATTTATCACTAAGGTCAATTAATGAAAACTTCACATAAAATAACAAATGAGAAATTCATATAAACATAAAACTAATATATAAGGATAAAATAAATAAATAAATAAAATAAATAAGATAACTCACTTAATTCTGGGGTTAGTTATCATAAATCCAAAAATGGCCTAAGAAGATTATATTAAGGGTAAGAAGACCAAAACGTCCTTAGTCTAACCCTTTAATGAAGTCAATTAACCATAAGTTCAAATCATTAAATTTACCAAATTCAAGGCAATTCTTAAAAACCTTATAGTAAATATGATTAAGCCAAAACAAAAGTTAAACTCAAAACTAAACGCATAAAATATTGACTTAAACCTTAAGGTATTTTATTCTCATATTGAGCCCTTTTTAACATAACTGATTGTTTTAGGCTAAGCAATACTACATAAGGTTAACCATTAAACATTATCATACGCCTACTTCTTAGGATAGGTTTAAACACCTCAAGGGATAACAACATGTGAGAGTGCCAAATACCCTCCAATTTACTTAATTCACCTCAAAACTCGTTTTAACCATTATTTAAGTTATACAACTCCAAATTAAGACTTCTAATATACAAAATTATATGTAAAGGACCTAATTAACACATAGTTATGACCTTTACAAAACACCATTGTTATTGCCATTTTATCTTTATAGTGCATAAATTTGAATTTCACCAAACCACACCTAAATCTAAATTAACCCAAAACTATACCATCATTAATAAATACAAAGAAATATATTAAAACATTAATAATATAAATTAAATTAAGATAGAATCATCCCTAAAGCCCTATGGCTAAGGCTTGCCACAAGGAAAAAATGCCCAAAGCTTAACCATACATGCTTATTCCCACAATAGCACAAGTCTACATGGTAATACATATATTAAGAATGTTATATAAAAATCAAGTAGCTTAGAATCATACATATATATATCCATAATAATCTAGCATGCTCTATACTTTAGCTATATTCACATAAAATGATAAAAAGAGCATAAAACATGAATATAGTCATAGAAATAAAATCGTGCTAGAATATAAAATAACATGTCCAAAATGATAATAAAATATTTATAACAAATTATTACATGCTCATTTTAAACAAGAAATAGAAAAAAATTAAAACACATAATTTATAAGTCTAGAGAGTAAGCAAAGCTTACACTAATGCTAATATTCTAGCAAGCCAAATAAAGTCTTATCTAATTTCTCCTTCCTCCTTCTACCACCTTCAAAAAATTAAGTTAAGAGGTTAGGATTATTAAAATTAATAAGGAAAAATTAATGAAAAGAGAAGGAATTAGTGGATATTGAGGGACTAGAAAAACAAGGCACACAACTAACCCAAACACTTTCCAAAACTCACCACCACAATCTAAGAAAGTCGAGGAAGGAAAGGGGTTGTTATTGGGTAGGTTGAAGGTCACAAAATCAAGGAGAAAAGGATTTTAAGAAAGCTCATAAAAATATAAAAATACACAATAAAATTAGTAAAAATACTATTGTAGAATCAACCCAATTTTACTTAATTTTTTAGTTGACTAATAAGGGAGATTCACAATAACAAGGGTACCAAAGACATGGTGTAAAGATAAGGGTTGGGTGATTCTTGTAGTATGTAATGCAATCACTCTAAAACAATAAAATTCAAGAGAAATGCTTGAGAAATGAAGTATTTGTGAGTGTTGAAAGTAGGACTAATGATTAGCCCACCTAAGCAGTTGTGGTTTCCTGTAGGAGAAAATAGGGATAAAACCCCATTATTTTAAACACAAAAAAGAATAGTATTAGTTGGATATTATTAAGGAATGTTTGGGTAAGGGGAAAAAGCAAAGAAGTTTGAGAAAACAAGTTGGAATATGGAAGAACCAAGGGTCTCGAGTAGGGAAGAAGAGGAGCTACAAATGGTGAAATACTACTCTAAGGGGTCCAAAACAAGACTAGTGAAAACTCAAAAGGCAAGGGAAAATGGGCTAACTATAATAATTGAGGGGAGGAAATTTTGTGGGCTGAAGTTCCAAGAAAACTAGAGAGGAAGATAATTAAATAAGAGGGTTAAAGGCTAGAAAGCAATCTTGATAGGGAGGGAGAAATAGGCTGCAAAAATGGTGGCTTGGTTTGTATGAGGAAAGAGAAAGGTATAGATTTACCAAGGGTGGAAGGGAAACATTTTATGGCAAGAAAGGATGGTAAAATTAGGTCTGAAATGAGCAAGTAACATCTAGCCTAAAGCTTGCTTGTTTAACACATGATAGAGGGTGAAAAGGCGTGATTGGATGAAGTGACAAAAGTGATGATAAATATGTACTTATGGTTAGCTTTTTGGTTAACCAAAATAAACTATGGTGAATAGTTTTTCTAGGCTAGCTATAGTTTATTTGGGATCCAACTAGATGGTTAAGTAGTTCGTTAGATTAGATTAATGATTTAAAATGTAGACAATGCTAAAAAAAATAGGTGTTTAGTAAAATAAAATAGCAAATAGTCTCCAAAAATAAAATAAAAAATAAGTGTGAAAAACTTTTGAAATAAAAATAAATAAAAATATTGGGTATCAAAGTTAGTTTGAAGATTAATAAAGGAAAAACTAGAAAAAAAATGTCAAAATCAAATAATCCACGAAAATGCATTTCACTGCAAATAGGCAAAATAATTAATGTATGGTCCAAAATGGTATGGATGGATGTGGTATAATTTTATAAATTCAAGTATGTAAAAATATTTAACTTTAGAATCAATTCAGAGCTCGAATGAAAACTTCAGTAAAAATCATCCATCATAGAAATATAAAATTTGTGTGACTTTGTGTTTCTAAAGGAATAAGCAAACTTAAAAATGTTTGGGGCTCTCAACTAAGCTTATAATATGTATAAAAGTAAGAAGAATTATTGAATGAGCCAAAATGAGATAGAAACAACTGAGAATAGAAAATCATATAAATCTTAAAATTTTCACAAGCAACTAAAAATTTTCCGCAACTGAATAAATAATTAGTGGAAGGCTCAAAAATGATGTGAAAAGTATCAAAATAAAATAATAAGCTAGAAAAAATATTCTATTAAAGAGTGAAAATGAATCAACCAGAGAAGTGTAAAAGTGAAATTTTCCACAAATGAATAAGATAAGGGTTAAAAGCTCAAATTTTATATAAATGACTTGAAAAACCATGGTAGAAATTTTTGAAGTAGATTAAGAGACTTATTATATAGTAATTAAGGTTAGAAAATTTTGAAGTATTGCATACATATACTCCTTACCCTTGCCACTATGTTAATTATTCCACCTCCTAATCATGCTCCCTCCTTTTCTCTTCAATGAAATGTTCTCTTTCCAAACCGACCTCCCAATATTCCTCCTATTTTGTCATCATTTTCCTTTATGCCACTAATTTTGTTCTATCCATCACGACCAAAATTTTCCCACCTCATGATGCACAACCCCTCAGCATGCACAACTCAAGCACCTAGCTCTATCCTTTATTTATCCCTGACTTTACATAATAACCATCAACATTGAAGCCTCAAGCTACACCTGTAATACCCCTATCCCAATATCTTTCAAAGTGTATTTAAAATCATGTTGATATAAAATAAATGAGTTTTGGTTTTGAAATGGGCTTGAAATTCTAATAAAAAAGTGAATTTTAGTGAATTTCAAGCATATTAATCTACTTGAATGGCATGCTCGAGAAATTTATATTCATATCCTTGACAAACTAGTTAACTAGTTTACCCAAACCAATCCCCTAGTTGTCTACACTTTTAGATCCACTTCTAATTTCTTACTCAAATTTCTTTCTAATGGTTATGAAAACTTCTAATATGAGTTCAATTATGCTAATAAGAATTTTTTAGTGCTTTGGAGTTATTTTCACATTAATTAGAGCATTACATGATTTTAATTAGCAAAATTTTTTCAAAAATCCATTTTTGGAGGTAAGCCTCCATTTTTTTAACTCCTTTGCCTCTCCCTCTCTCTCTATTGGAATATTAGGATGCGATCTTGAATTTTTGCACCATCCTTGTCTTGACAATCCACTCTCATGCCCATCTCTAACTGCTCTCAACCTCCACTAATCCATCAAGTCAACCCTCACTTCTTGGCTTGCCCACACTTAACCTCACCAATCTCATCCCTCTTTTTCCTAAGAATATTAACCACCCTAGTCCTATACTTCTCATTTGCTAATCCATTATCATTCCTCACTTGTGTTCTTGCTATCTTCTACCTTCTTCTTACGAAAATTTAACTAAGTGTTTAGCACCCTTTCATTTTCCTCCCTTCTCCTTCTACTAAGAAAAAACAGATATCCTCTTTGATTTTATCCTTTAAATTATGCAAGCATTATGTTCCTTTATCTTCTTATAATCTTGGTCTTAACTCCCTCTTACATTCAGTAATTAAGGAAGAATGAAGATTGAGAAAAATTAGATATTCCAACTTTTGTTTTAACACCCTCTTTTGAGTGAAAGGTGGTGTTTTATGTCTCTCTTCTTCTATTGATTTTATTTGTTTTTAATGAATTTTTGGAAGATATTTTAATTTTTTTTACTTTGATTCTCTTAAGAATCAATGTTTTGTTAGATAGGACATCTAGTAGGAGTTTTATGCTAGAATGATAGCGTCAAGGTAAGGTAATCTTATCTATAACATGATTAGGTTTCTTTGGTATGCTTGGGTTCCATGTGTTAGTGCATATATGAGTATAATATAATTGTGATTCATGTCATGAGAAAGTGGTTAAATTCTTCTCAAGTAAGTGTTGTTGATATTCTCTAATTTTAAGCATAAAATGGATTGTTTCAACATGATTTGTTTAAGTGTGCACCCTACCATGTATCTATGTGATTCTATGTGCAACATGTATTTTTATTTGTGTTTTGACATAGAATCATGCTAGGATTAATATAGTAAAATTTGGTGTGTGTTTTACAAGTGTGGGTTGTATTTTACCTAGACCAGTCGATCGATTCCTCAAACCCATTGACTAGTTTTGTGAGTAGTCGAATGGTTTGGAGTTTTAGATCAGTTGGTCATAAGATTAGTTGATTGGTTTGGTAAACTAGTTGACTAGTTTCAATGAACAATTAATCTATTGGTCAAGTCCATCAATTGGACCAAATTGGTTTGGTCTCTACTTAGACCATGATCAATTAGACCCAGCCCGTTGACTGGTTACTATGACCAGTCAATTAGTTGGTCAAACCCATCGATTGATTTTTCTATAGACCAAAATGGGTTAGTCTATATTTAAACCCATCAACCACTTAGACCAAACCAGTCAATTGGTTCATATAAATAGTCAATTGGTGAGGCCAACCAATCGACTAGTACTTTAGATTGTTTAAGGCTAGGTCTGGTACAACTAAACCAGTTGACTGGTCTAAGGACCGATTGTCTAGTCTAGCTAGAAACTGACTAGTTTGTTTTGTTTCTCTTCAGAATTTCGTGTTGATTATTCCATGTATTTATAAAATTTTAATTATGATTTCAACTATGATTAACTTGATTTAATATAAACTAATATGATGGTATAGGAGACTAGAATTTTCGTTAAGTTTGGTGTTATCTCTAAACACCTAATTGATGGCTTTTATGCCTTATGTATGAGTTTGGTGTCATCACCCAAATAGTGGCTTTAATTCCTTGTGATGTGTTTGGTTTTATCACTTGGAAACAACTAGTTTAGTTAATTAAATAATAGATTTGAATTGTTTATGGTGTTATCACTTGAAAACACCCAATTTGGTTAAATAAATAATTTTAATTGTGTTTTTGTTATCACTTGGAAACACCCAATTTAGTTTTGTTGGACTTTGTTGTAATTTGTGATATCACTTATACATAAATTAATTGCTAAGACTTTGTTCGAGCCTTTTTCTAATTGTGTTTGTTGTTATCGCTTCGAAACACCCAATTTGGTTATATTAGACCTTATTATGATTTGTGATATCACTTATACATAAATTAATGGTTAAGACTTTGTTTGAGCCTTTTTCTTCGTCTCTCAAGGTTGCTATCGAGAGTTAGTGGGTGTATCATCCTTAGGTATATTCTTTCACTCATTACATTTTTTCTTCTCTACCGGGTTATAGTTAGTAGGGGGTATGTGCATATCTTTGAGTATAGGATTATATTATAATAAGTTGGCATGGCATTTGTAACACCCCCAAATTTACTACTGAAAAATTTTGTTTACTTTTAAAGGAGTTTAGCGGAAGCAAGAAAATAAAACTGTAAATCCGGGGTTATTACCTCCACACTTAGTACTAGATCGAGTCATGCCTACCAACCCGATACTAAGTGCTAAGGCTAAAAAGAATAGAACCAAAACAAATCATTCGTAAAGCATAAGTTTTACGGAATCAGAGTGCGAAAGTCAAAAGTCACATTCCGAAGTACAATTTAAAAATTCCAAATGTCAGAGGAATTAAAATAACGGAATAACAAATTACGATAACGCAAAGAAACAAGATAGGGGAAGTTCTCCAGCCACGTCACTCTCGGCCCCCAAGCTAGATCCAGACTCAACTCTCAGCCCTGAAAATGCCACAGACATCGTCCCCTACCTACAAAACTCAGACGGGACTTCTGATCGTAGGAATGAGCAGCACCCATGAAACGGGTGATCAGTATGCTACGTACTGAGTAAGGGAACAGACATACTAAGGCCCACATACACAGATATACATGACAAGCAGACATAGCACGTAACCAATAAACAATGTCACAGATGAATAGTGCTGATCACGAATCAGATGACTTTCTCATTAGATCTCAGATAATTATAACGAGTCACATCATAGTCTTTATCGATCCATGTGAGTGCGGGAGCCCCACTATTATAGCCGATGGAATGGTCACGAGGGCCATGCCCTGCCACTATTATAGTCGGTGGAACGGTCGCGAGGGTAATATACCCTGCCACTATTATTTGCCGGTGGACCGGTCTGGCCTCGACTCACAAGGTATTCCACTGTAAATATTAGTATCTTTCCATGTATTATCACTTTTACGTTTGGTTTGTTGAGAACGAAATCCCCCACTATTATAGCCGGTGGAACGGTCGTGAGGGTAAGATACCCTGCCACTATTATAGCTGGTGGACCGGCCAGGGTTCGGCTCAACATCTTTCTCTGTAAGTCGTTAGTGTTTTAACGTGTCTTATTCGAGGGCATTTCACCTTTGCCATGCATGGCCAGAGACCTCAACACATCACATAAAAACTGATGACATATTCGTACTATCACATACTAATGAGGACACAAGCACACATCTTGATTCCAAGCCACATTACACATGGAACAGATAAGATAATGGCGTTTCAAAACACAACACATAAATCATATAGAACATCCACGGCACATAGGACACATGTCACACATCCAGACCTAGCTATATCCTTACTCAGTTTAGGTTACCGAGCTATCTCCCGTACTTATATTAGGCCATTAAACACTCCTTATGGTTATTAGACTTAACATATTTCTCGTATTGGAAACCCAACCTCTAGGCGTGTGGATTAGGGCCCACCACCTTATACCATGAGTCTACTCATATTATCTTAACGCCCCACGTATCATGACTCCTAGATGTAACTCCCCCTTGTACTTCGTTCCTCATCACGTATTCCTATTATTTTCTTTTTCTTTTTCCCACCTTCTCCAACTAGGGTTTTCTTCCCAAACCCTAGGTACCCTTATATGACCCTACGTACTATTTTTCACCTCAAGCCTCCAGACTCCCAAATAGACCTTCCATTACTTTCCCCACGTCCCAAAGTAACTTTTCATACGTAAGGTTCGCCCCCATGCGGACCTTAACCTCCCCATGCAAACCCTATCATTTCCACCATGCCAACTCTATCATTCCCATGCAAACCCTAGTTTCCCCCATGCAGCCTTATTTTCTTCCACTCTTCTATTTATTTAATTCCCCCTTTTTCTCATCATTTCACAGATTACAGATCACCTAGGTCGCACATACCTATGTTAACCAACGTACTTCCCTTTGGTTATCTTAGTTGCTTATTTTTCTCTTTCAAGCCCCCACTCCACATCTCCCCATCAAAACACTTAGCATGCATGTCGTAGGGGTCACACCACATCACGCCATATTTTAACCTTACCATATTAGCACATACAGACGAGAGCACAAGAACATACCTCGGTTCCACGCTGCGCTACATAATTACGCAGATAACATACAGATTATAGCATACAACCGCACAAGGCATACAAGACAGTTAAAACATGCAATACACACAGGTGACCTTAGTTACGTCCTTACCTAAATCGGCGCCGGGCTTGGAGCATGCTCCTACACCTCCTGGGGGCTTGACCCGGTTCACCTATAAGAAAGAAATACTAAGGGTCAATTTCCCTTTACCCGAATTATCATAATTTCCTATCTTACCCCTATCCTAGCCTAGTACTATAATTAACATTAATAATAGTAGTTTATAATTAAAATGGTGGGGTTATTATTATTCTCACGATAGTTTAAACAGATTATCACTAATTAAAGTAGGTTTTAGCAAAATCCATAGTATTAAGGTGAGGGTTTCAATATTAATAATAATAATTACTAATAATACTAACAATAATAAGAATACTACTAATAATAATAGTACTCATAATAAGAATAATGATGGCTATAATGATAATAATGATGATAATAATAATAGTAGGAGTAGTAATAGTAATGAAAATAATAATAATAATAATAATAATAATAATAATAATAATAATAATAATAATAATAATAATACAAATAATAGTATGAATACTGAAAATAATAATCATAGAAATAATTGAAATGATAATAATAGTTAGAAAGATAAACATAATGACACTAGTATTAACCATAGTAATAATAATAATAGTAATGATAACGAAAACGATAGTAACAATAATAACAATAATAACAATAACAATAACAATAATAATAATCACAATAATAATAATGATATAATATTTGTGGCAATACTAAGCATAACAAAAATACTAAGGTAATAATATTAAATTATAATGTTAAGGATAATAGCGATGGTAATAATTGATAAAATAATAAATGCATTAAGTACAACAACAACAATAACAAAAATAATAACAAAGATAATAATAATAATAATAATAATAATAATAATAATAATAATAATAATAATAATAATAATAATAATAATAGCAACAACCTCATAACCATGATAATAGTAATAGTAACGATAATGATAATAATAATAATAGTGATAAGGATAATATTAATAATAATGTTAGTCATACTAATAATAGTAAGAATACTATCATAATAATAATAACAAAGATAATAACAACATCGGTCATAGTTAGAGTAATAAACATGGGAATAATAATAATAATAATAATAATGACAATAATAGTAATAATGATAATAATGATAATACTACTACTACTACTAATAATAATAATAATAATGATAATCATAATAACTTAACAAGGTTTTAGTATCAATTAATACCATTAATTAGAAGTTCTTGGGGGTAATATTAGGACCTAAGAATAATAATAGGGTAGTAATAATAGTAATTATGATAGTAGTATTAATAATAATATTGATTACCATATCATTAATAATATTGGTTAATAGTATTAAAATTTATTAACACTTTTATTATTCAGGGTCTAGGGTTCAACTGTTCAAGGAATTTGGGGCAACCTGGCTGAGGTGGTGGCGGCGGCGGTGGAGGAAGGGAGAAAAGGGGGAAAGTGGATGTGGAGGCTAGGGAAGAGGGAAGTATGGGAAAATGGAGGTGCAGGGTGGTAGGGGAGGAACCCCTGGTTGTTTTGGGGGGCAATGGAGGTGGCGCTGGCGGCACGAAGGTGGCGCGAGGGGGTCGAAGGGCTTGTTCGGGAAGGTAATTTTGCACGGCCGGGGCAGCACGTGTGGGGTAAGGCAGGGAGGTCTAGGGGGTTGGTTGTGCAGAGGGCGGTGCAGGGAGGATGTTGGTGGAGCGGGCAGACGAAAACGGTGGCCGAAGGCAGAGGAATGGGCAGTTGAAGGTGGGGCGGCGCGCGGTTTTGCTCTGTCTGGGTTCCCAGTTTTCGAACCTGATTAAGGCGGTGATGAGGGCTATTTATAGGCCAAATTGAACGGAAAACAACAAGCTTCGGTGGGGAGGTTAGGGGGTTAGGGTTAGGGTAGGTTGTCCGGCGTAGTTGGCCGGCATATGGTCTGAAAATTTTCAGACCATGATTGCTTGGGAAATGGGGGATTTTCGTGCGGGAGAAGGGATGTGCCATTTGGTCACATCCATGGGGAGGTCAACGGGGAGAAGAGGGGCGAAATGACCGGAGCTGGAGCTGTCGTTGCAGGATTTTCTTCTCCGGCAGGGTTTCGTGTTGCAGGCGGCGAAGGAAAGAAGACGACGCGAGGGAAGAAGAAGAAGGCTGGACCGGTGGTCCAGCGGAAAAGAAAAGAAAGGAAAGAAAGACGTCGAACCGGCTAGGAGAAAGAGGAAGGAGGGTGTGCGGGAGAGGCGGCTGGGCCGCGAGGGGTGCTGGGCCTAACAGGCCGGCCCAGTCGGGGAAAAATAAGGAAGAGAAGGGGAAAGAAAGAAAAAGGAAAAAGGAGGGAGAAAAGGAAAAAGGGAAAAAGGAAAAAGAAGGGAAATTAGTGGTTGGATTAGTTAGCATGATTTGGGTAATTGGGATGTTTAATAAAATATAATTATCAAAATAATAATTAAATTCTATTTTTAGGTTAATTTAGGGAATTTTTTTTAAAGAAATTTCTTAAATTCCATTTTAAATTAACAACACACTCTAATTTTCTCGAATTAAATTATTTATAAATTTTATATTAATTTGAAACTATTTTATTCTTATTAATTTAAATAAATTAATTTATTTAATTAATTTCTAAAATAAAATCCTTAATTAGCTTAAAATACCACAATTCCTCCTATTTAAAACACTTTTAAATTTCTTTTTGGTTTACTCTAATTAACTTCCTCATATTTTAATAAAATATATTATTTTGGTTAAACTCCCACATAAAAATCTTATTTGATAATAGATAATAGAAATTAGGATTTTGGGGCATTTCAACATTAGTATCCAGTATGAGTGGGTGAGGTATCCTAGTACAAGCTCTTTGGCACTTTATATTGTCTATAGCTTAGGTGAGTGTGGTATCCCATTTTTTAGCCCTTATGCCAGTGACATTCAAGGTGTGGTGGGTGAGGTATCCCAGTACAATCCTCCTTGGTGTACTTAGACCCCATGTGGTAGGTGTAGTATCCCAATTTATGGTAGGTGTACTTGATGTATAGTGGTTGTGGTATCCCTAAAGAAAGCCCCTTCAATGTATGTTAACCTTATGTGATTGGTGTGGTATCCCATTGTGATTATGTTGTGGTGCCATGTCTTTTGATTATGGTGGACAAAGAGGTGTGGTCAAATGAACTATCTGATTAACCAGAACTTGTGTGGTCACTAAAGGAAGAATTCTAATATTGTTTACATTTTATGCATAACATACATTACTGTATTTTTATGCTTGCATTATACTTCCATGATTTCCATCCAAGCATGCTATGTTGTACTCGAGGTGAATTGCTATGATATCACCATGTTATTATGTGACTTCAATGTACTACATGAGCTTTGTATGTTTTAGGTAGTATGCTTTATAAGTACTTCACTGTATTGATACTGCACTTGTGTGGTTATTGTAATGATCTGGCTTTTGGTCTAGCAAGCAGAGGATGATTTATAGGGTTATGACTCTCAATTAGAATATGATGATGGTGATGACATGGGCAATTAGTGGGACTTTACTTGTGGTTTGAGGTTTATGAATGTGCCTAAAAGATAGGCTACGATTATTAGTATTTTTCCCACTATGTTGGCATGTTTTTGTATTTCCAGTTATTTAAACTCTTGGCTTAGATTTCTATGTATGATTTTGTAATCTATCAAGTTCATTATATCTCTAATATGGTTCTAGTCTTTATTTCCTTATATTTTCACTATATTATTATGATCATGCATTCTTCCCTTGTCCCATTTTACCTTACATCAAGCATGAGTTAGGTGATGATCACACCTCTCTCATAGTTGATGTGGCGATAACATTTTCTGGTTTTATTTTTCAATCAATTACGCATTATCTTAAAAACTAAATTTTTTAGCTCAAAAATTAAGGGTGTTACATCACCGCCTATAATTGTGTTAATAACCCAAATAATTACCCCCTAATGCATTATTGCCTCACACCACCAATGATTAGCAACGACAACCATTCACATATCTAAGCTACTATAATATACCCAAAATTTTAAAAACCTAGAATTTAATAAATAACCTTTATTTGGGATAAATTACCTTTTAAATTTATTTAATGTAATTATTTTGTGGATTTTTAAGTATATAAAAATGGATATGGATATTTAATAAATTAAAATAAATTTTTTTATTATTTTATCATACTCATTTTATTTAAATAATTTTTCAAACCAATATTTTACTAAAATTAACCTTTTAAAACCAATATATTAAATTATAATAAATTAAATTATTAAATTAATTTATCTATCAAAAATATTAAATTCCATTATTCCAAAAAATTATTTTATTTTATTTCTCCCTATTTTTCTTTTTCCTTTTTCCTTTTTCTTTCTCTTTCTTCTTCTTTTCTTCTTTTCCTTCTTTTTTCTTTTTCTTCTTTTTCTCCTTTGAGCCACCCTGCCTTCTTTGTTTACTTCCATTCGCGTTGGTCTCAACCCACTTCCTCCTCTCCTTCTCCCTTCCTCATGTCGTTGCCCCAGTCCATCTTCCCCCTCCTTTTTCTTTTCCTTTCTCCCTCCCCCTACTAGGTCAACCCAGTCCTCCTTTTTTTTCCTCCCCCTCACGCGAGCCAGCTCACTCCCCCTTCTTTCTCCCTCACCTGGTCGTACTACCTTATTCCCTTTCTTCTTCTTCTTCTTCTTCCCTCCTTCCTTGACCTTCAACCTCACGTGCCATGGCATCATGCACACCACTTGCAACTGCCATCTACCTCACTCTGCAACCCTACTCTCACTCTCCCTTAATCCCCCATCCTTTTCCTTCCCTTTTCGGACCAAGCATGCCTCTACAGCCCCTCCCCGCATTCCATGTTTCTTCCTTTTTCTTCTTCTTCTTCCTCTTTCTACTATCCTATGTGCCACCCTCCTGCACCTCTACCTAATCGGCCATACATACCCCATCCACCCTTCCTTTTCCTCTCCTTAACCTCCCTTCTCTGCCCATTTTTCAAGCCTCCCTCCTCCCAGTCGAGCCTTCTTCTCCTTTTCTTCCCCTCTTCTCCTCTTCCCCTTTTTTTACTCTAACACCATCGACTGTCACTACTACCACCCAAACAACCACCTACACCACCTCTTTCCACCCCTACTACCAAGCCAGCACCACCATGCCACCCCCACACGCCCATGTAACTACCCTTCTTCTTCTTTTTCTTTCCCCCTTCTCAGCCTCCACCCTACACCACCACTGTATGTCACTATTCCGCCTCTTCCACCTCCACCAAGGCTACCAATCAACTCCCCTACCATCCCCTTACCTCATTTGGCTGAAATCTAGCCCTACAGCCCCTCCTTTTCCTTCTTCTCCTCCACCACACTTCCAACCATTTTCACAGCCCTACAGCTGCCACCTCTACCACCCTGAGTCACCGATCATCCACCCTTAACTACCACCTACACCCCCACTCCATCCCTACACCCAGCCTCCACCCTAAATCCCCTCCACAAGCTCTCCTCCTAACCCCCAAGAGCTTAACCGAACCAACACCTCCCCTCCTTCTTCCATCCCTCTTTGATCCCGTCTCCCCTTTTTCTATTCTGCTTATAGCTCATGCTACTCATACAGTGTGAGTTTTATAATGATTTAAACCTTGTTTGGGTTAATTGTCGAGGTACAATAATGGTTAATAATAGTATGTATTTAATTAAGTTTTGATAAAGGTTTGTTCTTTTGGTTTTTCTACTTCTAATATGATAGGTATTGGTATTATTTTTAGG
The DNA here is from genome assembly GCA_039764185.1 of Tamarix austromongolica. Lineage (NCBI taxonomy): Eukaryota > Viridiplantae > Streptophyta > Magnoliopsida > Caryophyllales > Tamaricaceae > Tamarix > Tamarix austromongolica. The sequence continues at coordinate 28,166,176 of CM077817.1, forward strand.
TATTGATTTTACAAATCAAAGCTTAAGCCTTTAACTAGGGTACCAATAAGGTTTGATTACTGTGGAAAACAAGGTAACTGTTATAACCTACTAAAATGTATGGATATACGTATGCTAGCATATTAGGGTTTTTAATATGTGTATCTACATGATATATGTTGTTAAGTATAATGTATTTAGTTGCATGTGTTCATTGATAAAAAGAAAATCATGTTAATTTATATGTCATGTGTAGAAATAATGTGTAAGGAAGGAGCTTTGTTATTAATAATAATGTTAAGTGCATATGTGTGATATGAGATGCTAATGTGGCCATTTGGTGCTTAAGTAATATCAATATGAGCCCTAGGGTCATTTTGGTAAATTTACTTATGCTAAAGTTGTGGCCTAAGTAAATGGGTGTGATAGGTGCTAATGAGTATTATGATAAATAATAATAGTTGGTGGAGTTGGACAATGGTTATGGAGTACGAATATTGGTATTTTATGTAGTGAGGGTATGTTGGTAAAAAGTAGCATAATAAGGGTAAAATGGTAAATTATAAGAGTGAAGGGCGTAAAATGGTAAATGGATAAGTAAGAAGGGCATTTTAGTAATTTTATATGGAAAAGGGGTATTTTGGTAAAATTTTAAAGTAAGGAGGTAAGATGGTAATTTAATAAAGGAGGAAGGCAATTTGGTAATTTAAACTAGAAGAAAGGGTATGTTGATAATTATGTAAAGTAAAAGAAAAATGGTAATTTGATATAAAGGAGGGGTATTTTGGTAATTATGTAATGTAAGAGGGTAAAATAGCAATTCAGCATAGAGCAAGGTTATTTTGGTAATTATGCAATGTAAACGGGTAAAACGGTAATTTGGTGTAAAGGAAGGATATTTTGGTACTTATGTAATGTAAAGGGTAAAATGGTAATTTGGTGTGAAGGAAGGGTATTTTGGTACTTATGTAAAGGGGTAAAATGGTAATTTGGTATAAATAAAGGGTATTTTGGTAGTTACGTAATGTAAAAGGACAAAATGGTAATTTGGTATAAAGGAAAGGTATTTTGGTAGTTATGTAAAATAAAGGGGTAAAATGGTAATTTGGTATAAAGGAAAGGTATTTTGGTAGTTATGTAAAATAAAGGGGTAAAATGGTAATTTGGTATGAAGGAAAGGGTATTTTGATAATTTGTAGAAAGAGGGACAAATGGTAATTATAATAACAAAAAAGGTAATTTGGTAGTTTACCTAATTAAAAGGGATAATTTGGTAATTATAATAATGAAGAAGGGTAAAATAATAATTATAATAATAAAGAAGGGCATTTTGGTAAATTACCCAATCAAAAGGGTAGTTTGGTAATTATAATAATGAAGAAAGGTAATTTGGCAATTTAAATGATGAAAAGGGGCAATTTAGTAATTTAACCAACTAAGAGGGCAATTTTGTAATTTTAATAAATAAGAAGGGCAATTTGGCAATATGATCAACCGAATATGCAACTTGGTAAATATAATAAGTATGAGGGGCAATTTGGCAATCTAACTAACCACATGGATAATCAAGCAATTGTAGCAAGTATAAAGAGTGATTTAGTAACTTAATAAGCCTAAGGGGCAATTTCGTAATTTAGATAAGTATAAAAGGTAATAGGGTAATTTAACCTACTAAAAGAGTAAATTGGTAACTTAACAAGTATGAGAGGTAAAGTTAATGGTTTAATGAGTATGGAGGATAATTTGGTAGTTTAACAAATACAAGGGGTAATCTGGTAGTTATGCCGACATGAAGGGTAATATGATAAATGGGCAAATGAAAAGGGGTGACTTGGTAATTTTATAGGCAATGGGCATTTTAGTAATTTTATAAGGATGATGGGGGTAAATCAGTAACTAGTGTTTAACACGTTAATAGATTAATGAGTTTCATAATAAGACACAAGTAACATTGACTAATAAGATAAAGGTATTTGATAAGTAGGGAGTATCACAAAAACATGGCACGACTTAGGGTTGGATGGATAATTAAGGGGGTTATATGGTATTATATCATAATTATGCAAGGGGTGTCTGGTTAGTAAGTGTACATGGAAATGTGTGTTGGATATGTTTGAAGTATGTGTTAAGGTTTTGTATATGCCATGATCCTTGATATATAATGCTTAATTCTATGGCTGATATATCGTGTGTCTCTAGATTTGCAACCTTTCCCCCTCCCTCGAATTGAATAAATGGATCTTTGAATAAGGCTTGAATAAAGTACTAATTACGTAAAGTAAAAGATTATTTAGCTAGGCCTAGACCGTTCCATTGGCAAATAATAGTGGTTAGGTGCAAGATGCCTTAGAGACTAATTCATTAGTGAATAATAGTGGTCAGGTACGTGTTACCCTTGTATGTTTCCGGTCCACCGACTATAATAGTGGGGGATCTTGAGCTTAATAAACCAAACATTAGATATTAATAAAGTATAGGAATACACTAATCACTTACAATAGAATACCATATGAGTCGACGCCAGACCAGTCCACTTGCAAATAATAGAGACCAGGTGTAGGGATCCCAAGAGACTGATCCACCATCTAATAATAGTGGTTAGGTGTGTTCTTTCCTATATGTTTTTGGTCCACCGACTATAATAGTGGGGTTCTAATGCGTTGTCATATGCACAACAAATTTAATAAATAAATCCTAATTTCCAAATACGTAGTAGATGGCAAGAAGAAGTCGAACCTACAAGGAATGGTATCTAATCAATAATTTTGTAATTGATGTTAGAACCCCGGTTATACAATCTCATTACTTCTATCACTAATTCTATACCATGGGACACTTTACTCACTAATTGATGAATGAGGATAGGAATGAATTGATTATGGAATTAAGGTATCAAATACTCATGGAAAAAGAGTGATTCTATATGATTTAATGTTGACCTCTAGAGACTCATAATAATTCATCTCTTTGCTTTCTCTTTATTCTAATAAATTGAATCAGCTCTCAATTTATCATCTAACCAATCAATAACCTAGGTTATGAACACTAGATTCAATTAATGGCAGCATTACAAATGGAAAGCAGTCAACTACAACCATAACCACATAAGCTCGGATTATGCAATTGTACAAACTAATGGACAAGATTAACAATTAACCTTTTTGCTACTCTAGACATGTTAATAAATAATTATGTAGTAATTACATCGTCCTAGCAAAGAATAATGTCTAAACTAAATAAGTGATCAATCTAATTAATTTAAATTCTTAATCTATAATACGAGATCATTCAATTCCTTCCATTAATTCAATTAAATTTCATTTAGAATTATAATCTCAAATTATTCTGTTATATTCAAAACCTAATTCCATCATCAAATCATCCTACCTTATATTATTTAATCTACTATCTGCATAACTGTAAGATCACACCATTAAATGCAATAATTTATAATTAATATAAATGATTTCTAATAAATAATTAATGACCCACTAAAAACAAGAGAAATAAAAACGCAATTGAAGAAACTTTACTTGCATTCAATCAAAATACAAAACTTGCAATTGAGAAAGAAATGGAGAAGAACTTAACACTTGAATTGCAGACGGTGAATTGTTCAATTGAATGCAAGAAAGATAAAGAGAGTTGGAATTATGAAGCACATGTGTGTTCTAGAGGGAATAGAGAAAAAGAGAGCATTCAACTTTTTTTGTATCTAAAAACTGATCCCCAAACCCAAAAATTATCAGAAAATATATTAAAAAAAACGTTATATGAGCGGTTATAAAATTTAAGAAAAACACGATCCGTGTTTTGGGAAACACGAGACCTCCGTGTTTTTCTTTGAGTTCTCTACCAATTTTTGGATTGTAAAAAAACTGAGATTTTGTTTTCTGGTGGAAACACGGGAGTACCGTGTTCTTTGCTCCTTCGTCCTTCTTCCATTAAAATTTCAGCACAAACTCTCCTTTGGTGTCTTTTCTTCATTACCAACTTTTCTTCCATTGCTTTAATGTCTCTTGATGTGTTATTTGCTTCATTTCCTCTTTCCATCAAGTTCTCCTTTGAATTTCTTCATTTTTATCTTTTTCTGTAAAATCTATTCAAAAGAGAAAAACTCAAGAAAAGATTAAATATTATAAAATTAATGAGGAATAAATGAAATTTTTACACAGAAAAATAGCCTATAAGTTCTATCTATCAAATACCCCCATGCTTAAATTATTGCTTGTCCTCAAGTAATATCATGTCATGCACATAAGCAACATCAAGAAACTCAAGTGAGATAAGTTATGGATGATAAGAATGGTAAGATTAGATTTATTCATTCATAGAGTTTAACAATTCATTGGGACTTAAAACACTTATAAATCATAAAATCATAATGTTAATAATATCTTGGATCACACATCTAATACACCCTATAAATAGTCTTATCAAATGCTCAAGTAATTAAGGAATGAGATTTAATATTGTTAGTATCTCACCATGTAAACTTAGATTAAGATTAATGAAATTTAAATTGGTAGATTCTTACTTTGGGTGTGTAAAAAATCTCACTCTTATGTGTATAGGGTATGATGTGTTTACTCTAAAAAATTCTCCAAATGATAATGATTACCCATATGTTTTCCATTACTCTCAATTCTCCACCGTTGAAAAGAACTAAAGTATATAAGAATCAAAAGATCTTAAATTTGGTTATAATGGGGCTAGGGTTATAAGGTAGGGTATAAATTTGAGATTGTAGCTTAACTCTATTAACCGGAGAAGCAATTTTCTTTATTTCCCTTAAGTCACAATCCTCTTATTCTTTTTTCTTTTTTTTAAAGATTAGCTATTTCACCCAGAATTTTTTTAACACCCCCATGCTTAGATTTTACCTTATTAACAAATGTTTTCCTTGAAAATATATTGCTTCACTAGTCATAGAGTAAGGAGGGAAAATGTATATGAAGATTAGTTGTTAATAAAGGTTAAATCAATAGAATAAGGCTTAGGCTCAAAGGGGTTATGCAAATGAATAAAAAAAATTAAGTTAAGCTTTTTGGTCTTGTAGCTAACAAAGAAAAAAAGTGTGCCTTCATCATTTTCAAATATCCTAAAGTTCTATGCAATCTTGAAGAGAATGAATGGCAAATTCTAGTTTTACATATCATTAGAGAGTACACACTAAAGAAAAATATATTTTGGATGAAAAATGTATCCAAAGATTAGGCTCAAGCACTCATAATGTTATATCCACCAATTTTTGAATTTCATTTCATATCATTCATAATCAATGCATGGATTGATTCCTAACCATTCTAACTTTCTTTCCTTCACCACTATCACAATCTCAATTTATTTTTTTGAGGTTTTGGAAGATGGTGATCAAACAGTTATGATGATTTAAAAAAATATCCTTTGTAAAAAGATTTAGTCCCATTACTTTGTTTACCCCATGAATGGATAAATCAAATCTAACACTTCTTTTTTTGACACAAACATAACAACAAACATAAGATCACATACTTAGGAAATGAACCACCTAAACAAAACAACCACAGAAAGAAAGAAATATATATATATTGTTCATTGCATCCCCCTACTTATCTTGTTCATTGCCCCCAATGAACTAATCTAAGAAAAAGAGACTAGGAATAGGATTTATGAAGGAGGTGGTGGTGGATCCCTATTCCCAAGGTGAAACTCATAAAGAGATTTCACTATTTCCATCATTTGATCTTAATTTCTGCACATGGAATATAATTGGGAATAAAATTGGGTTTGAAATTGGAGATGCCAGTTAGGGACATAAGTATAATAGGATGAGGATCTAGCTTGTGAATGAGGAGGGGGAGGTGGTGGTGCTTGTTCACCATGAGGAGGAAATGGATGTTCAGTTTCAAAAGGAGTGGGAGTGTCTTCATCATCGATTGGCTGCCAATTTTGTGGGTTTAAAGGGTTCGTTCTGGCAAGGTTAGGTAGGGGAAAATGAGCACACCCCTAGTATGAAAGATACCATGCATTGCCCCTACGTTCAATAAGATGCATAAGATGACAATGTTCAATATCTATTCGGGTTCTCATGGCTTCTATGGGCATATCATCTGGGAGAGGTATGTCCATACTTAGACAAATAGTGGTAATTAAACTACCAATGACAATATCACCCTGTTTAGAATTGCCTACCCTTTGAAATTTCTTAGCTAGAAAATAGCAGTGTCAAGTTGGTTACGATCTAGCATAGAATTGATGAAGAAAAGCTTTATGGATCGAACTATCCCTGTACTATCCCCCTACCAAAAAATGGCGGTAGCTAATAGTCTTTGTAAATATCTAAAAACTAGATTGAAAATCCTCGAAGCTTTAGCTTTTGAGATTCTGAAAGTATTGGTGGTGGGCATATTGGAAACATCATTAATTTTAGCAAATAAATTATTCACATTGAACCATGGGTATATGATATGATCTCCTCCTGGAGGAAACATAAAAATATAGGCTAATTCATGTAGAGACATTTGCCTATCTTCATTAAAGATGCGAAAACAAATGTAAGCTTGTTCATCTAAAGATGAGCTAGCACATAATTCAAATGTACTAAGAAATTCTAATGTTAGATGCCCATATGTATGATTAGTACAATAGACAAAATTATGCAATCCCACATTTCTCAGCAATTGCATTGCTTATGCATGTATTCCCAATATATTTAGACAACCATCCTCTAAATACCTTGTTCCAATAATATGCCTTTGGGACAAATAATCATACCTTTATTGCTGTTCAGGATTGGTAAATATAATACCTAGCTCATTTGGTTGGTTTCTTCTATTCCAACATTGAGTCAGTGATGCTCGATGTCTTGAAGATTTCTCCTCAGTTTGTTGTTTCTTTTTGGGTGCCATCTACAAGGATAACCAAATATATGTAATATAATTAGCGATATATTACAAAATACACATGCACTAGTAAGAATAGTAGGGTGTAAGATAATATATTTTGGTTTTCTTCAGTCTTTGCATCACCTAATCTAACACTTAAATAGAAATTCCAGATATCAATTGAATGTTACAAATATTGTGATATCTGGCATTCAATTTTAATAATTTTTCTTTCCATTAAGTCATTGGAATTCAAGTTTCGCAATCATAAGCATATGTGCACTTCATCCATTAGCAGCAATACAGAATTCTCATCCTATAAGAATCATCTCAGCACATACCCTTATTATTAAAAAAATATATTTCAATCTACAACAAAATGCAACCCACAGATACATATGCATTACATTTGCAACAAATTTTTAGCAAAAAAATATATGTTCACAAGGTAGTGCATTTAGCAATAAATTCAACATAAAAATGCATATGTGTTATATTATGCCACAAATTTTTAGTGCACACACACATATGCCTTACAATTGTGACAAAGATTGCAACACCAAACAAATTTGGCAATTTTGGTTGATGTAGTGCACAAACCTTATGAGTGTGATTTTTTATGAATAAAATTGCAAAATATAGCTTGGAAAGGCTCAAAAAATTGAATTAAACAAAATACCTAAGCTAATTTGTTGAGATCGGGATTATTTGAGCAAGAACTGAAATTAGGGTTTAAAGTTCAGATTTTTGAAGATTGATTGAGGTTAAGTGATGGCAGGGATGTTTGAGACAAGAAGATGGGTGTAGAAGTGGCAGGGATGAAGAATAAAAGTAAGTATGTATAGGTATGGAAGATTATTGCAAGAAAATGGAAGATTGAAGAAGAGAGAAATGGTCAGTTTCGCGTTGGGCATAGAGCTGGTCAAAAATTGTTGGTCGTGTTTTGTGATTTCTAAAAACACAAGTAATAGTAGGGTTTTTTCTAAGAAACACGACACCCCCATGTTACTTTTTAAACTCTATATTACAGGGTAAAAAACTCCTAACAGATAAATATGGCTCGTGTTTAGGAAACAAGGACCACCAGTGTTTATTTTGAAAGTTTCTAGAATTTTCCAAAATTCACTGATAGAAAAACATGACCCATGTTTAGTAAACACAGACCACTAGTGTTTTCTTGAATTTTTTTTGAATTTGCCAAAATTCACTGATAGAAAAACGTAGCCCATGTTTAGTAATCACAGACCACCTGTGTTTATTTTGAAAGTTTCTGGAATATCCCAAAATTCTCTGATAGAAAAACACTATCTGTGGTGTATCAATATGGGCCACCCGTATTATTTTTGAAACATGCAAGAATTGGTTAAAATTTTTAAAAGAAAAATACGGTCCCTATTTAGTAAACATGGACCCCCCCCCCCCCCCCGTGTAAATTTTGACTGTTTCTGCTTTTTTCTTTTTTGCTCAGGAAACTCTGACGGTAAAATACGGATTGTATTTTTAAAATACGGTGCCCCTGTGTTATTCTATTCTTCTTTTGTTTTCCTTCCAATTTTTCCTACAACAAGGACATGAATAATTTTACAAATTTTTTATTTTTTTTATGCTTTCATTATTTACACTACAAAACAAGAAAAACACACTCACATGATACACACTAAACACACACACATAAAAAAAACAAACATACACAACTACATCCTACATGAAATATAGAAAACAGAATAACAAAGAAATATAGTATAAGATAAGAAAAACTTATGTATAACACTTGGGTGTTTCCCAAGTGTTATTGTCCCACTATTTCAGCCTTCATAACTTGGAATGGTAAGATCTACCACATCCAAGTTTCTGAAATAATATCCTTCATAAAAAGATTTGAGATGCTGTCCATTCACTTTCCACATTTTTCCTATTTTCTCACTTTTTATCTCTACTTCACCATGAGGAAACACATTAGTTATAATAAATGGGCGGATCCATCTCAACCTTAAATTTCCTAGAAACAACTTTAAACAAGAATGGTATAATAAAACTTTTTAACCGATATCAAAATTCTTCCTAAGAATGAACTTATCATGAACTACCTTAGTTCGACCTTTATTTCGCAATGCAGTTTCAAAAGCATCATTTCTTATTTCCTCAAGTTATTCTAGTTGAAGTTTCCTATGCCTTCCAACTTCATTTGACTCCATGTTTCATTTCTTTACATCCCAAAAGGCTTTATGTTCCAATTCAATCAAAAGGTGACAAGGCTTACCGTAGACCAAACGATATAGTGACATACCAATTGGAGTTTTGAATGTTGTGGGATAGGCCCAGAGAGAATCATTGAGGTGCAAGCTCCAATCATTCCTTGTTGGTTTCACCATCTTTTCCAAAATTGATTTGAGTTCTATATTAGATATTTCAGCTTGATAGTTTGTTTGTGGATGATATGCTGTGGAGATTCGATGTGTCACATGATATTTCTTTAACAATGCTTCTACCGTTATCTTTATTATAGCCTTTGGCAAACCAAACCTTACAAAAATGTTAGTTTGAAGAAAATCCGCAACAACCTTAGCTTCGTTAGTGCGGGTGGCCTTTGCCTCCGCCCATTTTGACACATAATCTATAGCAACGAGAATATATTTGAAACCAATGGATGATGGAAAAGGAACCATGAAATATATACCCCAATCATCAAAAATTTCACATGCAATGATAGGATCTTATGGAGTTTCATTTCTAAGACCTAGTCCTCTAGTCCTTTAACAATTTTCACATGTCTTGCAAAATTCAAAAGAATCTTTAAATAGGGTAGGCTAGTAAAATCCACTTTCTAAAATTTTATGAGCTGTTGTTTTAGGACCAAAATGACCCCCACAAGACTATTTATGACAAAATGCTAAGATAGAAAGAATTTCACTATCAGGGATACACCTTCTAATGATTTGGTCAGCACATTGTTTCTACAAATATGTATCATTCCATATAAAATATTTTGCTTGACTCTTCATTCTATCCTTTTGTGCTTTAGTAAAATGTGAAGGAAATACCTTTGTGATAAAAAAATTTACCAAGTCAGTATACCATAATATCTCATTTCCAATTAAATGAAGTTGTTCATTCGAAAATGCTTCATTCATGGGTGCCTCAACTTCAACCTCCTTGATTAATCTACTTAGATGATCTACTGCTCCACTTTATGATTTTTTTTATCTTTGATGTGTATATTGAATTCTTGGAGTAGAAGTATCCATCTAATCATTCTTGGTTTTGCTCCTTCTTTGCCAATAGATATTTCAAAGCTACATGGTAAGAATAAACAATAATATCAGTGCACAAAATATAAGAATGAAATTTATCCAAAGCAAAGACAATAGCAAGAATCTCTTTCTCGGTGGTTGTGTAATTAAGTTGAGCTTCATTCAAAGTTCGTGAAGCATAGTATATCACATGTGGATCTTTACCAATCCCCTGACCTAACACTGCACCAACAACATAGTTAGATCCATCACACATTAATGCAAAGGGAAAATTCCAATTAGGTTGTTGAAGTATGGGTGCACTAATTAATCTTTCCTTCAGATGTTCAAATGCTTTCTTGCATGCATAATCAAACTGAAACTCCGTTTCTTTTTAAAGAAGCTTACACAAAGGCTCGGCTATTTTAAAAAAAATCATTACCCAAGAATGAACGCACATCTTTGACAGTTGACGGATAAGGTAATGAAGCTATAACATCAAAATTTTCCCTACCTGCATCAATTCCTTTAGCCAAAACGACATGTCCCAAAACTATTCCTTGTTGAACCATAGAATGGAATTTTTATGAATTTAGTATAAGATTAGTTTCAAGACATCTTTTTAAGATGAGGGTTAAATTATCTAGGCATTGATCAAAAGTATCCCTATGAATACTTCGATAATTTTCTCCAAATATTCAAAAAATATGCTTACCATACAACTTTAGAATGGGGTAGGGGCATTGCATAGCCCAAATGGCATATGAAAATATGTAAACATACCATAAGGACATGTAAATGTGGTCTTCTTTTGATCTTCTAAAGCGATGGGAACATGCACATATCCAAAACATCCATCAAGAAAATAATAATAAGCATGACCCGCTAGCCTCTCTAACATTTGATCCATAAATGGGAGAGGAAAATGATCTTTCCTAGTCATGGAGTTCAACTTCCTATAATCTACACATACTCTCCAACCATTTTGAACTCTAGTAGGAACCATTTCTCCCTTATCATTTTCCACTACAGTGATTCCTATTTTCTTGGGTACGACTTGAAGAGGACTAACCCAACTACTATTAGAGATTGGATAAATGACTCCCACAGATAATAATGTTAACACGTCTTTCTTCACTACCTCCATCATGATCGGATTTATCCTATGTTATACTTGTCTACTTGGCTTAACATCATATTGCATTAAAATATAATGCATAGATACTGAAGGACTAATACCCTTAATATCAGCATCCGTCCATCCCAAAGTAGATTTATACTTCTTCAAAATATTAACAAGTTTTTCTTCCTATTTGGGTGTTAGGTCACTAAAGATGATAATAGGAAGGGTATTTTTTCTCCCAAGAATGCATACTTGAGATGGTTAGGTAAAGGTTTCAACTCCACTTTCGGTGCTTGCTCTATGGAAGATAAAGGTCTATCCAATGTCAATGGTAAATCCCCAAATCTTCCGATTCTACTAGGATATGCTCCTAAAGCAACTACTACCTCTTTGATCTCTTCTTCAATATCAAACATCTCATTCAGTTCTTTTAAAACTTCAGTTTCTATGCATTGAATTAAGGTTACATCTAAAGGATATGTAGATGATAATTTGTAAACCTTTTCAGTTAAATCATCAATATCATCAACCATAGATACTGATTCACTATTTGTAGGATATCGCATAGAGTCATATATGTTAAATCTTATGACTTCACCATCAAACTCCATGGACAAAACTCCATCATGTACATCAATTTTTATTTTTTGAAGTATTCAAAAATGGTCTAACTACTAATATAGGAGAAGTATTAGATGAAACATTATCCTTCATATCTAACATATAAAAATCAGCAGGGAAAACTAATTCGTTCATGATAATTAAGACATCTTCAATTATCCATTCAGGATATGTGCTAGATCTATCATCCAATTGAATAACAACATGAGTTTCCTTTAAAGGAACTAGACTTAGGGCATTAAAATTAGATAAAGGCATGACGTTGATTGAAGTACCTAAATCAAGCATACATTTTTCATACCTCATGTTTCCAATCTTGCAAGGGATAGTAAAAATACCTAGATCTGTGCATTTAGGTGGAAGTTTCCTTTGTAAATTTGGTGATACATTTTCTCCCACACTTACCTTTTCATCCCCCTTTATTTTTCTTTTGTTAGTGCACAAATCCTTAAGGAATTTTGCATATGTTGGCACTTGTTTAATTGCATCAATGAGAGGAATATTAACTTACACCTTTCTAAATATGACAAATATCTCCTTTTCATAATTCAGCTTCGTGTTTCTTACCAACCTACTGGGAAAAAGACCAAGAATTTTAATAGGAGTGGAAGACTTACCTTTAGTTACCTATTGAGAATTTTCAATCTTTTCTTCTTCAACAAATATCTCATTTTATTCTTTGCTTATTTCTTCCAATTCACTCACTTACCTTGGACCTGGCAATTGTTTCCCACATCGAGTTGTGATAGCACTAGCATTTTCCCTAAGGTTCCTTTCCGTCTGACTTAGGAATTTTGAGGACCCTTGTGCTTGTAATTTCTTAAGGGAATCTGCCAAATGACTCATTTGGTTTTCCAAATTCTTGATACCATTTCTAATTTCTTGTTGAAACTACAATGTATTGGTAGCTAAATATTTCACCAAATCTTCTAAAGTCATTCCTCCTAATTGTTGTTGAACTTGTGGTGGAGGTATTGGTTGAAATGGTGGTCTTTGGTGATTTGGTGGAACTTGAAAAAACCCAAGAGGTGGATTTGATCCTTGTTGATTTTGATAAACTTGTGGTTGGAAATATGAATTACTACCTTGTTGATTGTTTCTATACTTTAGATTGGGATGATCCTTCCATCCAAGATTGTATGTTGGAGCATAAGGATCATTTCTCTTTGGTATTTGTTTTCCTCCAATGGCATTCACTTGTTATTCTTCTTGCAAAGTAGGAAACATATCAGTAGGGTGACCAGTGAAAGAACAAATTCCACATACCTTTGCTGGAATTTTGTCACCCACAACTCTCTCTATAAGAGCTATCAAATTTGACACTTGTCTTTTCAAGTCAGAAATACTAGATTCTTTCACCTGTTGAGACACAAAAGTACTACCCCTGCAGTAATATTGAGAGTTAGATGCTATGTTAGCAATTAATCTTTTAGACTCGGTAGGGGTTTTATCAACCAATGCACCACCACTGGTAGCATCTATCATATTACCATCCATAGGAGATAATCCTTCATAGAAGTATTGTATTAATAATTGCTCACTAATTTGGTGATTAGGGAAACTACCACATAACTTCTTGAAATGTTCCCAATATTCATACAATGATTCTCCTCCATCTTGACGAATACCACAAATTTATTTTCTTATGTTAGTTGCCCTAGATGAAGGAAAATATTTTTCAAGGAAATCCTTTTGAATATTAGTCCAAGTATTTACAGATCCCACTGGTAAGTCATATAACCATTATTTTGCAGCATCAACCAATGCAAAAGGAAAATCTTTGAGTTTAAGTTATTCTACACTTAATCCATTCGGTTTCATACTGGAACATGCTATATGGAATTCCTTTAGAAATTCTTTAGGATCAGTGAAACAACCTGAGCCCATGGAATTATTGTCTCTGAATCCTGTAAAATAGGTAAAGCGTGTATCAAACTAGATTTGATCTCACAAGTATCATTTTCAGCAAGATAATTAATGCATAAAAGATTAGGGTTAAAGATAGTAGTGGCTAGCTCCTTGAGGGTTTAATCTACCATAGGTGGATCGATGTGATAAGGTGGATTAAATAAATCCTCTATGTGGTCTTCTTCCAAATCTATGGAACTTTCTTCAAAAGGTAATGGAATATGACGAGTGTATTCCAATCTCCTACTTGTTCAGTTTGCAATAGGAGAGGAAGAATTTGGATATATTGGTGGGATGATTTGTCCTTGATGCTCAATTGCGAGCAACCTCAAATGCGAGTTCCTAAGGATTATACACAATTAAAGAATAGATAAGTACACTTGGAGAAATTATTAAAAGCAAAAATAAGAGACAACACCAAAAATAAAATTAAAGATTATAATTGTCATTCCCTGGCAACAACGCCAAAATTTTGATGTGTTGTTGTACGCACAACAAATTTAATAAATAAATCCTAATTTCCAAATATATAGTGGATGGCAAGAAGGATTCGAACCTACAAGGAATGGTATCTAATCAATAATTTTGTAATTGATGGTAGAACCCTAGTTATAAAATCTCATTACTTCTATCACTAATTCTATACAATGGGACACTTTACGCACTAATTTATGAATGAATTGATTATGGAATTGAGATATCAAATACTCATGGAAAATGAGTGATTCTATATGATTTAATGTTGACCTCTGGAGACTCATATTAATTCATCTTTTTTACTTTCTCTTTATTCTAATAAATTGAATAAGCTCTCAATTTATCATCTAACCAATTAACAACCTAGGTTACAAATGCTAGATTCAATTAATGGTAGCATTACAAATGGAAAGCAGTCAACTACAACCATAACCACATAAGCTCAGGTTATGCAATTGTATGAATTAATGGAAAAGATTAACAATTAACCTTTTTGCTACTCTAGACACTTTAATAAACAATTACGTATTAATTACATTATCCTAGCAGAGAATAAGATCTAAAATAAATAGGTTATCAATCTAATTAATGATATGAGATCATTCAATTCTATCCATTAAGTCAATAAAATTTCATTTAGAATTATAATCTCAAATTATTATGTTATATTCGAAACCTAATTCCATCCTCAAATCATCCTACCCTATATTATTTACTCTACTATCTCCATAATTGTAAGATCACACCATTAAATGCAATAATTTATAATTAATATAAATGATTTCTAATAAATAAGTAATGACACACTAAAATCAAGATAAATAAAAACGCAATTGAAGAAACTTTACTTGCATTCAATCAAAATATAGAACTTGCAATTGAGAAAGAAATGGAGAAGAACTTATCACTTGAATTACAAACTGTTAATTTTTCAATTGAATATAAGAAAGATAAAGAGAGTTAGAATTATGAACTAAATGTGTGTTCTAGAGGGAATAGAGAAAAAGAGAGCATTCAACTTTTTTAGTATCTAAAAATTCATCCCCGAACCCAAAATTGTCAGAAAATATATCAAAAAAAATGTTGTATAAGTGGTTACAAAATTTAAGAAAAACACAGTCCATGTTTTGGGAAACACGAGACCTCCATGTTTTTCTTTGAGTTCTATGCTAATTTTTGGATTGTAAAAAACTGAGATTTTGTTTTCTTGTGGAAACACGAGAGTACCGTGTTCTTTGCTCATTTGTCCTTTTTCATTAAAATTTCAGCACAAACTCCCCTTTGGTGTCTTTTCTTCATTTCAACTAATCTTCCATTGCTTTAATGTCTCTTGATGTGTTATTTGCTTCATTTCCTCTTTCCATCAAGTTCTCCTTTTAATTTCTTCATTTTTATCTTTTCTTGTAAAATCTATTCCAAAGAGAAAAACTCGAGAAAAGATTAAATCTTATAAATTTAATTAGGAATAAATGACACTTTTACACAAGAAAATTGCTTATAAATTCTATTTGTTAGGTTCCCATACTAACATTAATATAATTCGAGAGATGATGATTGAGTAATGATTAATTATTGGCTTAAGACCAAAAGAATTGATTTCACATTATGATCTACTGATATGACTTGAGTTTGGCTTTAGTGTTTGTCCCTACTTGGGTACGTGATGGATTTATTAAGTATATGGATTTTGTGTTATGCATTTCTTATTGTATAAGGTATTGCCTTGTGTATGAGCCAGTATGTTATCATCCTATATAGTCTTTGTATTTTGTTTTGTATGTGGGTCTACCTTTTAGTTTGGTTTAAAGGGGTTACTCAATACTATAGTAATAAAGGGTTCCCTTCATTGTGCCCTACCTATTTAATGGGCAGTGTCCCTTGCAAGTCCATTACAGGTACTATCTAAGAGGGCCTAGGTACGAGTATAAGGATTATCCGGGGGGAACTTTTATGGTTTCATTCCTTCACATTTTATTTCCTTGTTTAAATTAAATCCTTATTTTTGTAACCACCATCAGTGGGTTTTTATGTTTCATAACATCTTTAATACGCTACTCTAATTTAATGAAATATTAATTGTATAGTGGTTCCTTTTAGCCTTATCACTTGGTACTGAAATACTACGAGCAAACCGGTCTGGTACTAAGTGTGGTAGTAATATCCTCAAAATTCATGGTTTTTCTTTCACTTCTGCTATTTTTTTTAATAAAATAATTTTTTTAGTAGTAAATTTTGGTGGTGTTACAGCTACCCCGAACCATACTAAGTTCTTTACCTTAGTTCTCTTATTAAGTCTTCCCTATTCTCATTATGCTCCTCTACCAATTTCTAAATATGTTAAACTCTTATTGCTTATATTTTATAAGTGATCCTACAGTTTTGGAATAAGGTGTAGCCTTTTGTAAGGATTCACATCTCTAATTTAGGCTTTTGATTTAATGTATGTGTTATGTTATCATGATTTCATGCTCTACTTTGTAAAAATTAAGTCTTAGGTTTTATAAACTAATCATTGTGAATTTTTATGCTTTTCATGGAAGTGTATGTTTATGATATTTTTTATGTGGAAAATACCATGTTAGGCCATTCCAAGTATTATAATTAATTTCAAGCATGATATCAAAATTGTTAAGTTTTCTAAGCATGTTTGTGTAATTTAATATCTTAACATGTTTTTAATTTAGTAGATATAAGATATGAATAAGTATTATTACTAATGAAATATGTTGTGAATGGAATTCTTAGGAGTTCGGGATGTAAGGAGGTGTCAACTAATTATATGTGGTGTTTTATGGCCTTTTGTTATTAGGGCTAGGAAGATTTTTGGAAGGTTAATGAGGTATGGGAGGTTGTGTGTGATTTTGATGAGTTTTGAAACATAAAAGGTGTATGGTCTTTGGATGATGTTGGCCATACATGTAGTTAAGTTTTTATTTCTATATAAAATAAGTATTTCATTTTTGTATTTAAGGTTTTCACATTAATTCTTGATATATAATATAATATCGTTTGGTTAAGTGTGGATCAATTATGATGATAAGAAGTTGTGAGGTAAATCATATCCATTATGATTATTTTAGGTGAAATTTGAAAACTTGAGGTTGTATAATTGTTTTGGGTTGTAAATATGATAAGTGGGGTATGTGAAGTACTTGAGATAAAATGGGGTAGCATGAGTATGATATTATATGAAAAATAACTTAATTTAAAAATAGTAATCAAAAGGGTAACATCAATATTTTATGTGTGAAACATTTGAATTAAGGCCTAATTTTTGGATGTGGTGTTTATAATAATATATTGTAGTAATGTTATAAATTTGATGAATTGGGGAGTCATATAAATGGAGTTGTGAAATAATTGTGAATTAGTGTTCTTATTGGTCTTTCATAAACTAAGAGGTTCTTAAGTAACTGTAATGATACCAAGTGACTAAGGAATGGCAATGGAAAAATATAAAAGAGAAAGGAGAGAGAAAAAGTGAGAGAATTATATCATGAATCTTGGTCAAATGGAAATAAGAGCCCATATTTATAGGGGTAGAATAGGGGAAAAAGAAAAGGAGAAAACATTACGTGCTTGAGGCTAGCAAACTTCCCTTATTCTCTATAGAAGTCCAACCCAACTTAGAATCGATATAGCTACCAGCCTAAAACTAGTCTAAAATAGACATGTTGGAAGCTTTTAGGTCGACTCTTATCCTTTGGGTTAGCATTAATAACAGTTATTTTATACTTTTAATAATTGTTTTCAACTGTTATTGAACTACTTGTTATTAAATCTTTAATAACGGTCCATAAACTTCATAAAAAAATATATATAAACAACGAATATGTGCGTAAACTTCATATTTAATAACGGTTTTTAAGTAAAACCTATTGTTAAAAAATAGGTTTTAATAATGGTTCTTCAGTAAAACCGTTGTTAAAAATAAAGTTTTAATAATGGCTTTCAAGTAAAAACTGGTGTGGAAAACTAGGTTTTAATAATGGTTATTACAAAAACCGTTGTTAAAACATAATCGAATTAGGATTTTAGTGATTGATTATGCATTTATTAAACCTTAATACATATTAAATGAGCATAAATTTGAAATTAAATGCACACTTTTGATAACGGTTTTCATCAGAATTCTTATTAAAACCTAAGTTTTGATAACGGTTTTCATAAGAACCATTATTGAAACTCTATCATCCAATTAGGGTTTTGGTGATTGATTATGCATATATTAAACCCTAATTCATATTAAATGAACATAAATTTGAGATGAAATACATGGTTTTAATAACGTTTCTTAATAAGAACCGTTTACAGTTTTTTTTAAATAGTTTTCTTGTTTTGTTCCTACCCACATATACAGTTATATGTTCAAATAATTACCAAATCTGCATTGTAAAACAACATCAATTAAAAATTTGAGACTTTTGAAAACGATTATTGTATGAACCGTTATTAAAACCTCTTTAAATAACGATTTTACTTGAACCGTTATTAAAACATCCGTGCAAATTTAAACTTTGCCTTTTTAATAACATTTTTAAACTATAGCCGTTATCAAAACTATCCCGCACATTAATTTTCATGCGTTTGATGAACCACCGTTATTAATGTCCCGTTATTATTTCCCATTTTCAAAGTTTGGGAAAAAACCATATCAATACTCCCTTCAAAGTTTAATCCTCTTAGTCCACTACTACCCTAGGGTAGACAAGCTAACCTTCAATTATACTGCTGACGATCAAACACATAAGATACTTCTCTTGTGTATCAATTACATTGCTAACGATATAAAACAAAATTTTAAAAGCTAACCAAAAAGTTATATAAAAAGATTGTCTAACACTTACAAATAAAGTTGTACAAAATTCTATCAATCACTTACAAATAAAGGTACATCAAATGATCGTCAGTCACTTACAAATAAAGTTATACAAAATACCATTAGTAATACTAATAAAATTATAAAAAATGATTATCTCTCTCTTACAAATAAAGTTACACAAAAAGATCACTGATCACTTATAATTAAAAAGACCGTCAAACATCGTATATATGTAGTATCAACTATTGGAAGATCAGCTACTTTCTATAAAGTCTCTTGGCAAGTCCTACTAAGGGAAAAAAACAAAACTGCACTAATCTCATCATTTTGTAAAATCCCAATTTTAAATTTTGAGAAAACGTAAAATGGTACCAATATGAGGCTTATTGAATAAGCCTCATTTTTCATCCCCCCATGTTTTTAAATTAAAGGAGAAGCCTTTAAATAAGGGCCTTCAATAGTTATAATAAAAGGAATACTGAAGGCCTTTTTTTTATGATGTTACATCACTTAAGAAAAGGTGAGGATCGAGGCTTGATTTTACATTCTATCTTCTCCAAAGGATAGATTACATAGAGGATTCTTTCAGTACTGAATGTAAATTATTCATCTTCTTAATTGAAAACAAGGTAACTTTAATCATCCCATATCACTATGTATACTACCCCTTCCCCAC
The DNA here is from genome assembly GCA_039764185.1 of Tamarix austromongolica. Classification (NCBI taxonomy): domain Eukaryota; kingdom Viridiplantae; phylum Streptophyta; class Magnoliopsida; order Caryophyllales; family Tamaricaceae; genus Tamarix; species Tamarix austromongolica. Next base: position 28,185,878 of record CM077817.1, read on the forward strand.
TTACTCCTTTTTATCTCATCTCCTATCTTCCTTTAAATTTTTTTTGTATATCTTCAAACCTAAAAACTTTATATATCCATTTCCATCTTGTGTTAGGGAGCCATCCACACCACTTTCATGTTCATCTATATATATCAATATAACTCCCCCTGCTTTTGCTATAAGTGAAGGTATTCAACATCATAAGCTCCCTAATGATAATCACAATTGTGGAGCTCGTGTTGTTTTTATACCAACAACCAAATTTCCCAAACTTCTAGGTAAATCCCCTACCCATATAAAGGATATTTTTCTTAAGTATCTTAATAAGCCTTTTGATTCTTGTATTATTCTATCTTCAAATACACCTATCACAACCATAATTTTTCCTTCCCTTTTTTTTTTCTTTGACGAACTAGTCACTTATGAGCCCATTGGTTTCTTCATCATTTCGTAATAATTCTCCTTTATTCAGTATGTACAGACCTTCTTCATTTATCTCAGATACCCTTCTTCCAACTAATGTTATCGAAACTCAACTTTAGCATCGTTATAAAAAATATTATATTCCTTCTTCCCTTACTTTGATTATACCAACCCCTGTATAAAAATCTAATAACTTGTTTAGCATGTGCATTACTTTATATGCTAAGATGCTTTATGCAAGAATACGATTTCCCTTCCATCTATTCATAAGGGAATTTCTTCAATGTTTCCGACTAATGTCTACTCAATTCATCCCCAATGCTTAGAGAATGATGGAAAAATTTTTTATGTTGTTCCCACTTGTTGGAAGTTAGACAAATAATTGATTTTTTCAGGAATTTATTCAAGTATATAAGCCATCTATTAGTGAAATACCCCAAAATCCTAATTTTCGAAAATATAGCCAAATAAGGAATTATTAGGAAAATCAATTATATAAATTCGTTTATTAAAATTTAGAGAATTAATTAAGGTAAATTAAGAGGGAAAAAATAAAGAATTTAATTGGAAGAAAATTTGGGTATTTTTCTAATTAGCATGGAGGTTAAGGAAATTTATCTAAAATAGTCTAAACTAAGCAAAAAAAAATAACTTATTTAATATTTTATAAATATTAATATTCTAAATAGCCCAAAAATATTCTAAATAATTTATGCAAAATCCAAAACCCCAAATAAATTCTTTCTTTTCCTTTTTCCCTTTTTCCCTTTTTCTTTTCCTTCTTTTTTCCTTTTTCTTCCTTCTTCGCCGAAATTGGGCCTCGCCCAGCCCAAACCTGCCTCCCCTTCCTTCTTCTTGCCCACGGCCCAGCGAGCCCAGCCGCCCGTGGAACAAAACGCCGTATTTCCACGCTAAAGTCGGCGAAGCGCCACGTCGCAAGAAGAAAGAAATAATTGTTGCCAGACCGACGAGGACGCAACGTTTTCCCAAAACTTTCCCAAAATGCCGCGTTTCATTAACGGGGCAAATAACCGCCGCCGCCCGGCCGGTTCCCCTTCCTTTTCCTTTCCCCTGGACCGTCGGTCCACCCCCTCTTTCTTTCCCCTTCTTCTTCTCTATGCAGACGGCAGCAGCAATGCACGCTTGCATTGTCGACGTTGCCCCGACACCGGTGAGCCTGCCTCTCTCTCTCTCTCCCGTCGTTTTCTTTCCCCGTTTTGGCCCCAACTTGCCTTGTCCTCCCTCCTGAGCAGCCTGCAACCCTTCCTTTTTTTTCCTCCTACAACTGCCTGCCGCCTGCCGGCCAGCCTGGCACCTGCACCCCCTTGTCTTCTTCCCCTGGCCTTGCCCTACCACCCTGCCTATAAATACCCCCCATTTTCACCTGGATTCGGGATTTGGAACCCCGAACCCCTAGATTGCTCCCTTTCGCCGCCGCCCCATCAGACGCGTCGACCGCCGCCTTCCCCCAACGCCGTCGGTCTAAATTCGCCCAGAACCCCACCTTGCACCACCCTCCACCTAACCAAGCCCTCCTCAGCCCTCTATTTGCCCTGCACGTGCCGCTTTGGCAGTGCGAAATAGCCACCCCGAGCAACCCCCTTCCAGCCGTCGCCGCCTCGCGCCACCTCTTGCCACCACCCTCGCCGCAACCAGCCCTCCTACCACCCCCCAATACAACCAGCAGACTCTCCCCTACCTTCCCCTACCCTCATCATCCCTTGCATTCTCCTCCACCTACCTCCACCATCTTCCACCACCCTTTGCCACCTTCGGCCGCCGCGTCAGCCACCGCGCTGCGGCCCCTACCACGCCACCACCCTCACTCCACTCCTCTTCACCTGCTGCTTCTCCCCTCACCTCAAACTTCTCTTTTCCTCATGCCATCCACCCCCCCTTGATCTTTTCCCTTCTCTTCCTCCCCCACCGCCGCCGTTGTCGCCGCCACGCGCCGCCGCCAGACCACCACCGACCTTAGGTGGTTTCCAACTTACCCAAACCCTAATATTTCCTTTCTATAACTGTTATTAATTTATAACTACTATTAATGATATTATACTTAATATTATCATTATTATTATTACTTTCATTACTACTATTATTATTACTATTATTATTACTATTATTATTATTATTATTATTATTATCATTATTCTATTACTACAGCTAATGATATTATCATTATTATTATTACTAACAACTTAGTGTTAATATATTTACCTCCTTTGTTATTATCATTATTATCATTACTATTATTACTATTACTCAACCTAACCTTATGAGTTTCCTAACCAATAATACTATTATCATTAACAATGGTCTAAGACTTTAGGGTTAATATGATTAAGACTTCCCTCATTTACTATTGTTGCCACTATTAACCTCATTATTATTTTTACTAATAATACTAACGCTAGCCATGGTTTATTATTATCTTTATCTTTACTATCATTATTATTATTCCTATTATTGTGACCAAAAACATTGAAACCCTTATATTATTACTATTTAGAAATATACAACTTTCATCATTATCATCTTTTGGAATATTTTACTTGTTGGTATTGTAATTAGTATATTATTATCTTAACCCTAACACTATTATTAGACTTAGCCTTAAAAACGCTAGGGTTTCTCTCACTATAAACATTAGTGTCACTATTATTAGTTTTATTATTATTATTATTATTATTATTATTATTATTATTATTATTATTATTATTATTATTATTATTATTATTATTATTATTATTATTATTATTATTATTATTATTATTATCACTATTTTTTCTATAGTTAGCATGAACATTATTATTATAAGAATAGCGCTAACGGGTCTAATAATATAAGTGTAACAATAAGTATTAAAAACAACATATTTTGACTAGTAATATTTAGTATACTAATTCTAAGGTGAAGACCCTAGTTTTTGTATAATACCCTTTTTAGTAATAAAAACCCTAACCTTAAACTAGAATAAGGGTTGATAGTATTTATAAGGGAAATTAATACTTAGCTTTTTCCCCTTTTCATAGGTCACCCCGATCCGAGCCCTAAGGAGCTAGAGGAGCGTGCTCCAAGCCCGGTGCCAACCTACATAAGGACGAAGCTATGGCCTTGTGCTATGTGTGATGTAATGTGTTGATGAATGATGAGTATGCCGTGCTGGTGTGTATTATTCATGTGTTAGAATAATTTGTTTTGTGTAGCGCAACGTGGATAACGAGGTATGATGTGTGTGCCTTATATTATACGAGTATGACATGTTCTATGTTGATATTTGATGTTGATGATGTGACATGATATGGCCCTCTAGGACATGCATGCTAGGGTTTTTGATAGTAGGAAATGATAATAAAAGAACTACGGAAAAGTGACGTTTGGGAAGTTTGCATGGGGGACTAGACCTTGTATGGGCATGATCCTTACGTGTGAAAAGTTGATTTGGGTTGTAAGTAAGAGCTTGGGAGAGTCTTGGAATGATTGGAGACTTAGTATGAAAAATAGTACGTAAGTTGGTGCATAAGAGACCTTATTAGGGTTTTAGGTGTAAGTGGGTGTTGGGGAGTCTACATGGAGTGTTTAAATTATGCATGGGAATGAATCTTACGTGAGGAAAGTTGATTTAGGAAGTGAATAAAATAATGTCAAGGTTATGGACCCATTGGAGACTTGGGTACAAAATTTTACGTGGGTCGGTGTAAGAGAGTCTAAGGATTCCAATTAGGGTTTTTGGAAGGAAATGAGCAATTTGAAAGGTACAAGGGTAAAAATGATCAAGGAGGGATAAAGTATGGGGATGAGAGTGAGAACTCACTTATATAAAGGATGAGCAAGGGTTTCTAAATGAGAGAAGAGATTTCGGGGTGAAAGAGGGGGGTTACTTGTTGAAGAAGTAAAGTGCTAGAGTTTGGTGCGGCCAACTAGGGTTGGCGTGGTCAATTAGGGTTTTGAGTGGCCAACTAGGGTTTTTTCGGTCACACGTGAACTTGGGAGATAAAGTAATACATTTGGGGAATTTCCTAATAAATAAATGAGGTACGAGATAGAGAACAAAGTAACGTTTGGGTAAGAAAGAACGAGTTGGGCCACATAGGTCCGATGAGGGTCTCCGAGGAGGAACCCTAGAGGGATGAGGACATGCGGAGCTGATATCATACGTGTTGGGATTACCTATATTCTTGGAGATTGTGCCTTACTATATGCCACTATGCCTAAGTCTACGGGGGATGGATGTCGGGTGAGAAGAGGTACGAGTCTCAAAACATGGGATGGTCCCTCTGGAGGGGAAATAAGTAAAGTATCAACCGCATGCATGCCAAGGGTGTGATGTGATTCAATAAGACACGGATAAGACACTAATAACGTAAAGCGAAAGACTGTTGAGCCAAGCCTAGTCCAATCCACCGATTAGAATAGTGGTCAGAGGTGTTCTGCCCTGTGCGTTTCGTTCCGGTCCACCAGCTACAATAGTGGTCTGAGGCGTTCTGCCCAATGCGTTTCGTTCCGGTCCACCGACTATAATAGTGGTCAGAGGCATTCTTCCCTGTGCGTTTCGTTCCGGTCCACCGGCTATAATAGTGGTCAGAGGCGTCTGTCCTGTGCGTTTCGTTCCGGTCCACCGGTTATAATAGTTGTCAGAGGCGTTCTGCCCTGTGTGTTTATTTTTGGTCCACCGGCTATAATAGTGGGGGCCTCGGCTCGATAGACCCAAAGTAAATAAGTTACACATCATGTGGAGCCACTTATACCTACCATTGCCATTGAGACTATCATAATAGTGGATGAAGCAGATAGTATAGAATAACAGGTAGAAAAGAAAGTGAAAGATCATTTTGATATGAGCATCATCCCCTTTTTATTGAAAAAGACTAGCACTATCACAAATGATCCCTTAGAAACCTCCATTGTACCAATAGGTGCATGTTCTAGCAACTTTCACTACTCGATCGGTATATTAGAAGGTTCTAACGCAGGCTTACCAAGATTGTAAAATTTTCTTCAAAGCAAAAATTTTGTGAGGGTGGCTCTAAAGTTTCTATTCAAGATGATGAAGCCACCCTAACCATGCCAGACAATTGTTTCTTTTTTAAATACCATCTAGAAAATACTGTTGGCCTTAAGCTGAGAAAGCTACTTATGCTGAGCTAAGACAAGGAGATAGTCAATAGCCTCCCAAAAAGAACCCTACTAAAATCTAACTTAAATCTTACCTTTCAAGTTTAAATTCTTAATTTTTTATATTAATGTTTTCGATATAACAACTTTAATAACTCTTTATGTAGTATCTATAGTAACTTGTTATGTGAAATAAGATATTTGACCCATTTCTTCAAAGTAGTCAAATCTTCCAATGGATAGAAAACAAAGATGAATGACTTTAAGAATCTACCTCAACCTAGAAAGAGAAGAAGGAATTCTTTTAGGTTAAATTGTTTGAATTGGAAACCAAGAAGAGCGAATTGAATTCTACTTCACCTTATTCACACTTCCTCAAATCTCAAGTTTCTATTTTATAGGACTACATGAAAAATAAAGGCAAGCATCTAAAGCTAATATTGAATTATTGAGAGTTAACACTATCTATCTAGAAGACGATATTAATAAAGAGAAGAGCTTAATTGATCATATATCTCATCTGAAGAAAAATGGCTTATGAATGCCTAGAAGATTAAAAATTACTTTGGTGTGCTTAGTACTGAACAGTAGGAGACTAAAATCCTCACCAACAAGGTTACTAAATATAAGGTTAAATGTATAGAAATGTAAAAAACCATAGAGGCATAGCATACCGAGGTCAAGCAGCTAAATAAAGAAGTTGTTGATATGGATATTATTAATAATACAGAAATCTAAAAGATTAAAAAAAAGATCCAAGGTTGAGGTAGCAATTAAGTCATAGAAAAATGACATTAAAAAACATAAAGAGAAAGTCATTGCTGAGGCAAAACTAAGGCATACCCATGAAGATATAAACTACAATCTGAAAAGCAAAGAGTATGTGCATTATGAAAGTAGCTTAAATCATAGTAGTATGATTATGATGCCTCTTTAGTGTATGCCCAATTCAAGACCTTAGCAAAGCATGACCAATGGTGAAATTCAATAAACATTTATATCGTGATAAGGACTTAGAAGACATTCCTATTTCTAATGATTTTGGGGAGGTTGAGGTTAAACCTAATAGCGAGGAAGAAGACAATGTCTAGATTTTTTTTATTATAATATGTACATATCATGGATTCATAAAATGACTTAATAACTATTACTTATCCTTATTTATGTATAATTTATTTCCTTTCCCACTAATACTAATGCAAAAATCTATCTGTAATAAGAAGACTAAAATGATAAAATATTTTTATGATAGGAATAAAGATACAAAAGGCACACATTTTGAATTTTTATTATACTTTGGTGGTGGAAAACCAAAGTAGGGTATGATCCAATCATCATTGGCTTACCAAACCGAATGAACCAACTAAATCCCTCAATATTTGGCTTAGTGGCCTCAACACCTTACTTGAGGAATGCACTATAGGATTCTAAGCTTAGCTAAGCTAAAAAGACACCAAGTGTGGCATAGTGACTCATTGTCCTTAGCATCTCAACCAAGAAAGCAGCTTCATACTCTTGTCTTAGTGAGTGACCGTGCAATGATCTTTCATCTCACCAAGTATACCCTTTGGGCTTAGTGAATGAAAGGGTATCTGACTTTCATCTCACTAGATGTGATCATCTTTAATTCTGGCTTCATTGAGGGATTTTGTATAGAGCATTAAGTTTTGTGCGTATCCCAAGTGTTTATGCCTTCTATGCTTGATGGCCTTTTAGAGGCCTTATATATTCAACCTTTGGCTTAATGAGTAAAAACCTTTTGGTACTTTTATCTCACTAGGTGTGGTTGTATTCAATGCTTGATGGTCTTAATGAGGATTTACAGATAAGATGGTCTCTTTTTTAGAAGTCTTACATGTTGGATGACTTCTTTATGAGAGGAAATATAACTTAAATTTTGCCTACAACCTCTTTTTGTGAGGGCTTAGGTGTTGGGCAGCTTCTTTATGAGAGGGCTTACGACATGAATTTTATCAATGACCTCTTTATGACTATAACATTTTTTTTTTTAACCATGTTGTTTTTTAAGTGTTATCACATATAACAAATGTTGGTATGAATTCCATGATAATATGTATTTCTTGTAAGAATAATATATGGTATTCTATGGGATAAGTTAATGGTAATGCAGATGGAATTTTTGCATTGATAGTAAACCAAAAGATGTATTATTGTTCTAAGTGTTGAATAAGTGGTTAATAAGAAATTAGTATTTACAGCATAAGATAATTTGGGTTAAGAGGGAGATGTACCAGTTACATTATTTTCACCAGGTTGTTGTGGTACCTGGGTGGCTTGGTTGCTGCGGTAACCAAGAGGTTTATATTTGTTCTACATTTTTGTTATACTCATGACTCATTGTTACAATAACCAAAGTGGCCTAAGATTTACTCTATATTGATTATTCCACCAACTTATAGGGGATATGCATACTTAAGGACTAAGAGTCTAGTTTTTTGCTGCTCGAGTGTGTTTTATTCTAGATGTGAGAGTATCTATGAGGTTAACTATCTTTCTCCCATCTAAAAGGGAAATAGATGAGTTTTTGATAAATACGGTTCCCTAATCTATATGTGACTAAGTAAATAAAATTGTATAATCACATAATGTTGAACTTTAATATGATTTTCTTTTGAGTCATCACATATTATAAACATATAGGTATGGCACTCATCTTATCATATGATTTCTATGTGATATGCATATTTTATTCTATTGATGCATATTATTACCTTGCTTAATATGAAAAATACTAATCATTCTTATTATGAGTATTGCACATTCTTATAAACAATTACCACCTTATTTTGCAAATAGTTTTTGATTCATTGCATTTGATGTAATATATGTGTGAGTGTTTATTCGAGTTGGTAAAAGTGTTTTGTTACTCAAATATCTCTCTCTGAAATGTTGGTCCTTTTTCCTTAATTCTCTATTCTTTTCTCTCTTTTCCATAATTTTGTATCGTGTTAGACCAAGTGCTTCCCAAACCTAATTTTGAAGACGATCTACTTTTTAGCCTTGCATTTGATATAGATTAGATATAGGGAGTACATTTTATATGTTGTATGCGGCATAAAATATATTATTTTATTATTATATTTATGTAAAATAAAGATTTTTAGTAATAAATTTTTTGATGTTACAAAAACTTCCTATTATCTTCTTTAGTTTAATCTCACTCCATTAACTTTATTTTGTTTGACCATTAACCTTGACATTGATTGCTGACATTGATCGTTGAATTTGAAATTTGACCATAAATAGTAGTTTTTTCTAAAAATAGCATACAACCTTGATTTATGATTTTGGACTAAGACATTCTTTTAGTTTTTTTCCAATTGAACTTTAAGTAGTCTTTTATAATCAAAATAAATATTCAAAAGTGATTTTCTACAAGATTTTAACTATATATGTTTTGAACAAAGCTATGTTAGTTCTAAGGCTCTTATTTGTTATATGATATGTGCATAGAGTTTTTTTGTTATCTTCAGGCACACCAAATAATTTATATGTTTTCACATTATTTGTGATTACAAAAAACATTAACAGACATTAGTGGTATGCATCACAAACCTCATTATCCATGATCACACATTCCAAGGAAAGTGATAAATTAATGGGACCTCTAGGTGGTTTGATATCTTATCTACTCCATGTAATCACTAAGTGGTGTAAAAGGGGTGGAAACTTAAGAGCAAGTATCAATTGCAATTATGTCATGATACATGACTTAGGAGTAGTGACCAAAAAAACTCCTAAGCCCTTTTTTCATTGGACCTGAATAACTTGAAAGCATTTTATTCACGAGATATACAACTCGAAAGCCTTTATCCAACAATTTTGAAATGGGCCATAATAATCTTAGCCACTTTGTAAGGTTTTGAATTATTTAACCACGTGCGGTGGGTACTTATAACCCATGGTTGTTTGAATATGGTTTCCAATGTTAGGAATACTTTGTATACTCATGTTTTCATTGTTTATTGATAATTTTGTGTTGCATGATATTTATAATTTTATGTAGTAAATTAATCTTACCTATACATGAGTATTAATATGTTCATTTCATGGTCACTGTCTAATTAAAATAGGTAGATGATGGTGAATGTGTGGAAGATTATGAAGCCTTCGTGGAGACAAAAACTAACCAATAACTCTAAATTTTATAACTCTTATGAGTATGATAATGTTTTACACTTTAACACTAAAATATTATTGTAATATTTCCCTACTAAGAGAGGATCGTTTTTTATTATTTCATCACTCACTATATTTTAAAGAGTTTTCTCGTGCTTTGTTTCTTTGTTAGTAACTCTTATACTAATCTTAAGTTACGTACCAATCACATCTAATTACTTCACTTTTGAGGATACTTTTACCTATAGATAACATGGATCAGGTAATGTGTAACATTCCCAAATATACTACCTAAAAAATTATTTTAGCAGTAGTAATAACAGTATAGTTGTGTGTTACCACTATACGCAACATAAGTATAACATATCACATCATCCTTATCTTGAATACCAGGTAAAAAATTAACACTTAAAACATAATAAAATAGAGAGTGAGAGAAATTTATAAACTTCGATAACATTTTGGAGATTAACTTCAAGTGTAATATTTAAATACATCAAAAGGGATACGTTGTAACTAATAATCCCAAAAGGTATATGGACTGAAGCTATAAACTAGATAACATGAATCTATTTCCCAAACCCTAAATATAACATGGTCACTCCCCCTAAACAAAGCATTATAAGTAGCAAAATCATCTAAGGGGTCCTCATCGACCTACACAAAATTATCTTGATCATTTGCTCATGGGAATGAGCAATACCTATGAGAAGGATGATCTGTATGATGCGTATTGAGTAAGGGAACTATACATTCATATAAAGGTACAACATAATATATAAGGTCATATAGGAAAATGAGCATGCATAATGATTGAACATGATACAATGCATAAAGAGATCTGAATTGGAGCTCCATTCTTTGGTATTGCCACAATCCATATCTTATTTATGTTGAGCTCAAGACTCCACCATTCTTAATCTAATGGAATAGAATAAAATAAATCTTAAGGAAAAAAGGAGTCTAATCAATATTATTAAGAAGGTGGAATGAACTCAACACCTCCTAGGAAAGCATGATCCTATCTACTATTCTAAATAGAGTGGTTTAAAACACCTCTAAGGAAAAATACGCCTAGTTGCTATTAGTAAGTCTATAAAACAGACTTAACACCTCAGCCCTAAATCATGTTATCTTTACTTTAAGTGATTTATGTACTCTCTCCTAACTTGCCAACCCACTTACATACCCATCTCTGACTGCACTCAATCCCTTACCATCCCACCAAGTCACCTTTTACTTCTTATCTTGCCCAAACTCAACCTCACCTATCTCATCCCTCTTTTCCTTGAGGATGTTAACCAGCTTGCTTCTATACCTCTCATTCTATATATCTATCTTCATTCCACACTTGTGTTCTTGCTCTCTTCTCCCTTCTTCTTGTGAAAATCTCACTAATTGTTGCATACCTTTCCATTTTTCTACTCTTCTTCCTTTTGGTGAGAAAAATAGAGATCCTCTTTGGTTTTCTCCTTCAAATTGTGCAAGCATTGTATTCCTTTATTTTCTTTAGATCTTCCTTTTAATTGTCTCTTACTTTCCCTAAGTAAGGAAGAATTAAAGCTAACATAAATGGGAGATTTCAGCTTCTCCTTAACACCCTATTTTGAGTCAAAAGGTGGCATTTTGTGTTTCTCTTCTTCTTCTAATTTTCTTAGTTTTTAATGAAGTTTTGGAAGAGGATATTTAATGTTTTTCTTTGATTATCTTAGGAGTCAAAATTCTATTAGATAGGTCATTCAATAGAAGTTGTATGCTAGAAGAAATGCTTCAAGGTAAATCATTCTTATCTTTAAGATAATTAGGTTTATATGGTATATTGGGGTTCCATGTGTTAGTATTTATATGAGAAAAAATTTAATTGTGTTCCATCATATGAGGTTGTGGTACAATTATAAGTGTTATTGAGATTCCTGATTTTTAAGCATAAAATTGATTATTGAGTATGATTTGGTTAAGTGTATACTTCACCATGTGTCCATGTGATTATATGAGTAAAGCATGTATTTTTATGTGTGTTTTGACATGGAAGCATGTTAGGATTAATATGGTAAAATGTGGTAAATTTTGGTGTGTGTTTTGTAAGTCTAGGTTGTATTTTACCCAAATTAGTCGATCAGTTCCTTCAACTAGTTGACTGATTTTGCAAGCAATCGAATGGTTTGGAGATTTAGATTAGTTGGCCGTGAGAAAAGCTGATTAGCTTGATAAAATGGTCAACAGCTCTCAATGAACAATTGATTGGTTGGTCAAACCCATCAACTAGTGTCCCTATAAACAAAAATTGTTTGGTTTCCATTTAGACCCATTAATCGGTTGGACCAAACCAGTCAATTGGTTGTCATGACCAATTGATTAGTTGGTCAAACCCATCGATCAGTTTTTCTATAAGCGAAAATAGATTGGCCTCTACTTAGGTCCATCGACTAGTTAGATCAAAGCAGTTGACTAGTTCTCATGAATAGTCAACTAGTGAGGCTAAATAGTCAATTGGTGCTCTTACTTTTGTTTTAGTCCAAGTCTGATTTGTTATGATTTGTTATGTTTCTGTTGATTATTTCATGTATTTAAAACATTTTGGTTATTATTTCAACCACGATTGACCTAAGTTAATATGAACCAATATGATGGTATTTCAGACTTGCTTTTGGTTGAGTTTGGTGGTATCCTTAAACACCCAATTAGTATGAGATGTTTAGTGCTATCCTTAAACATCCAATTGTTATGATGAGCTTGGTGTTATCTTTAAACACCCATTTGATGGATTTAATGCCTTGTTTGAGTTTGGTGTTATCATTAAACACCCATTTGGTGGCTTAATGCCTTCTGTGAGTTTGGTGTCATCTTTAAACACCCAATTTAGTGGATTTTATGCCTTGGCTAGTGTTTGGTGTCAACACTTAAAACACCCAATTGGTTTGATATGTGGATTATATCATAGAATTGTAGCGGCTTCCCAGTATGCAAACTTAGGGTTTGGCTATCTTTTGTGCCCCTAACCTAGGTGTCCAAGTAAGGTGGATGTTGAATATCCCTAAAAAAACCCCTTTGGCACAAGTGTTAGTGTGGTGGGTAAGGCAGACCCAAAATTGAGCATATTCCCCTCACCTAGGTGTGCAATTAAGGTGGATGGTGAAGATCCTTGAAAAAAAGCCCTTTTAGAACTAGTGTGATGTTGTGGTGGGAGTTATAGTCCTACATCCATCCCATCTTGGTATATTGGTATTGTTCTGATTCTATGGTTATGTACTTCGAGTGAGGCAGACCCTAAATTGAGCATATTCCCCCTCACTTAGGTATCTAAGTAAGGTGGATGTTGAAGATCCCTAAGAAAAGCTCCTTGGTACTAGTGTGATGTAGTGGTAGAAGTTGCAGTCCTACGTTCATCCTATTATGTATATTAACATTATGTGTTTTACATTTGTATAGATTGTTGTGGAAAACTATGTTTTTGTACAATTGTATACCTTTGGATTTTATTGAGGTATTTATATGTTATCACTATTCTCATATCTTATCTTTTTGTAAATTTAATACCATGCTAATGTATGACCTCAATGTGCTACATTAGCCTTCCATGTTTTAGGTAATATATTTTGCTAGTACATTCTCATACTGATACTACACTTGTGTGGTCACTATAATGATCCAGCTTTTGATCCAGGGAGCAAATGATGATTTGTAGGCATACGACTCTCAGCTAGAGTATGCTAAGGGTGATGATGTAGGGCACTAGTGGGCCATTACTTGGAGTTGGAGGTTAGCGACTTTGCCTAAGAATTAGGCTAAAAGGTTATTAGTATTTTTCCCACTTTGTTGGGATATTTTTGTATTTTTGATTATTTAAACTCTCAACTTGGATTCTTATATTTTATTTTGTAAGCTATCAAGTTCATTGTATATATGATATAGTTCTATGCTTTATTTCCTAGCAGTATCACATCATTGTTATGATCGTGCATTATTTTGTTCCTTATTCTGTTTTTCCTTGTATTAGGCAAAGGTTAGATGATGATCACACCTCTCTCATGGTTGATGTGGTGGTAACATTTCCCAATTTTACTTTTTAAATCGCTTTTGCGTTATATTAAAAAGAAATCTTTTGGTTCCAAAGTTGTTTGTGTTACAATAAATGTCAATGTAGCGAGATTGATAGGAGAGAGAAAAAAATAGTGTTCATGTAGAGGACTAGAAGGATTAGGAAGTTCTAATGGAACTCTAGCAGGGGCTAGAATGTATAGGAGGATGAGCGGTAGAGTTTGATTGACTAGATCGATCGAATGCTCTAAGGTTTGCTGGGAGGGAATACTTCTATTGGATTTCTTTGGTCCCATGAGTAAGAAGAGGGAGAGGATAAAGGATTGGAAAGAAAAGACCAAGAGACAATGAACCTGCAAAGATATTTCTCCATATATATATATAATAAAATTCATAGTCTTAATTCCAAGTTAAGATGTTTCCCGATATTTAATCATCAGAGTGATCAATGCCAAAATTCAATATGCACAAAACATTTTAACATATAAGAATATTCAATGAGAATTCAAGGAACATTTTAAATCAAACCAATAAACTTAGGAAGCTAAGAAAATGCTTCATCAATAGAGTGAAATTTAAGAAATAATTTATCATAAATCACATTCGCTCATTTTAAACTTCAAGAGATGTTTTGTCCAATGTTGATCTAATCAACCAAATTTGAATAAATAATTTTCCTAAAGTTATCATCAAAGTACAATGAACCATATGAGAGGATTTTTAACTTAGGAAGAAGAATTGAATATTTTAGAGTGTAGCAAGAGAATGCTAAAGCCAAAGTATCCCAAATAGAATCTCCTTTTGATGTAAAATTTACTGTTAAATCCAAATTAAGTAGAGCCAATCACCACAAGGTATAGTTTGAGGTAGGTTTGAATAATTAAGCCTTATCAATAGAGAAAAATCATCCTTACATGTAGCTAATTATATTCTAATTAAATATCGTGTTTAGGGTACATGAGCAAAGAATTTCAACATTTAATAGTGAAATTTTTCTCTAAATGATGAGTAAACCCCAAAAGATAGTTTATAAGCTAATTAAGGTGATCAATTCTAGCATAATCAAGTGAGAGATTATTCTATATAAACATAGAGAAATTCATTTGTTAGGGTTCTACCCAAAATATTAAGTGGATTGAACCTAGTTGGAATAAACAAATTAATGCCATTGGATAGCTATTACAACAATTGCAAAATATTTTGCAGACTTAAATTGACTAAAAGCCCAAATAAATCAACTTAAAAATGGCACACATATGTCATGAATTAGGAATTAGGATTCACCCAAATTTATCAAAATTTACCATCAAAAGTAAAATAAATCATCAAATAAGAGGGGAATCTAAGTACAAGCACAAATCATCGTCCAATGTTGACTCAATCAAACCCAACACACCATCCATATCATCTAATATTCAAGAGAAGTTCAAAGCTTAAATTAAAGAGGGTCATGACATTTCTAGAAGAAAACACCAAAAATATTTGATATCAAGAGATTCATGCAACTCTAACCATTCAAATGAGCTAAATGTTGGGTAATTTGGAATAGATTTGAGAGAGATATCAAGGAGAGAAGGTAGATCAAACTTAGGATAAGGTCTATCAACTCAAATAAGGAAAGAGAAAGAAAAAATCATTCTAATGCCTAGATTACTTAATGATCAGACTCTCCAGTCGACCAGATACTAAAGAGAAGTTGACCGCTGCATCATTTTTAAAGTTTTAAGCATCAGACTATTGTTTATATTATGGCCTATTTTCACATTCTAGATGGATGGTTCAAATGAACCACTTGACTAAAGTATTTAATGACGGTTTGCTCATGAATGATATTTTTATTTTTTTTATTTTATTAATGTAAAACTAAGGCCGTATACAAATGTTACATATAGGGAATATGGGATCAAGGTTTCAAGTAAAAATGTATAGTTAAATAGCACTCATAATGAGAATATTGTTATTAAACCTAAAACATAATGTATTTAAAAGGTAGAATACTAACTTAGACTTAGTAATTTCAAGAGCATATCCCTTTTCTTCTAAGAAAAAGTAGAAGAGATTTTGGTGTTATTCATCCATGCTTCTCTTCTTCTTCTTCTTCCTTCCCCCTACAAAAAAAATTCAAATGCACACTTTTGGTGCTCATATCCTTTTGGATCCATAGGGGTTAGCACTCAATGTATCATTAATAAAAAATGCAAATCTTTGGAATATAATTTTCTTTGAGAAGATTTTGTGACATTTTAAGGTCGAGATCAAGTTATTGTACAATCATCTTTAGAATTTTTGCGATAAGTTTTTAAGGATTCCAAAATCATTTTCTTTTTCAACATTATTAGATGAAGAGTGATATTTAGTCTTTTCAAAATCCACATGTAACCTACATTTCAAATTTCCAATCATATATGTAAACATCTCCAATTCAACCTTTACTTTTCATGTCTTGAATATAAATAAGAAGATTCTAAGTTGTGAATAGCCAATTCTTCAAAATTATTAAGACACATATTTATAGCAACTAAGTGACTTTAACAGTTTTGAATATAATTTGTTACTATCTTCTTTACTTGAAGTTTCATCATGTGAGGTCATGAAGTGAGGCTTCAAAGCTTCTTTCTTTTCTTCCGTGCCATAAGTTATGTTCAAATTTTCCCAAATTTCCTTATCTATGGTACATTCAAGAATTGATTCATACACATCTTCTCCTAAGTCACAATGGAGCATTAATATAGCTTTTTCATTTAATGTGGCTCTTAGCTTATAAAAATTCGTCCATTCTTCAATTGGTTTACTAGTTAATTCATTGAGGATGGATGTTTGAATCTTGATTAGACCATGTTGAATGATGAACCATAAGTATCGATTTTGTGACATGAAGAAACTTCTAATCACCCTCTTCCAAAGCTTGAAATTTTCTCCAATGAACAACAGAGGCTTTGATGATGCCAATTCTTCACCCATAAGGATATCCATACCTTGGAGATCTTGAGCTTTTTATTGTTAGATCAATTTCATGAATCCCCAATCTCTAATACTAATTGAATGACCCTATAGATACTATAGAGGGAGTAAATAGAGTATTTTGTAACAATAATACCAAATTAAAATTTTTTGAGAAATAAAAAGAATGGAAAATAATAAACATATGATTTATAATAGTTTAATAAACTCTGCAAAGTTTCTTTACATCCACTACCAAAAAGGTGTTGCCTTTTGGATTTAAATATTTATTTATTTATAGTGTATGTTTGATGATAATCACTCCTCTCTTGGTTTATGAGCCTACAATCTCAATGACCCTCTAGGAGATGATGTTTACTTTACCTAATTATCTTCTTTAGGTTTATGAGATTACAATCTCAATGTTCTCTCTTAATAATGATAGATAACACACCACTCTTCACTTCTATTGGAGATGATAAATTTCAATGAATACAATAAGAATCTTCATCAGATAGTATATGAAATTGATTAATCACTAGTGAAGGTTTTTTATATAGCTAAAGAAATAATAAGTGCAAGTTTATGAGAACTCTAGCTAAATATGAATAATGATTTGAGCACTAGAGAATTTTGATTTAGATTTGAAAATGTAAAATCAAAACTCTCTTTGATTCTTTGTATGATGTGAAAATTGTGATTTTTGGAAGAGTTGTGCTAGCTTGATTGATGTTTATTAAATTCTAACAACTCTTATTTATAGTGATAAATGATGAGAAAAATCAGCACTTGCCGTTGAGTGTAAAAATTACTCTAACAGTCAAATTACAATGGCCAAAAAAATCTCAAAAATACCCAGACTACTCAATCAGTTTTCAAATAAGTTGACTGGTTTGGAAACCAATCACTGGGTTTAAAAGCAATCGATCGGTCAACTAGTTTTCAACAATGCGTACCTTTTGAAAAGAGGCCATAAATTGACCTATAAAGCTTGAAATTGAGTATCATCTTTCTTGCTATAATTTAGACATCTTTATCTTTACAAGGAATTATTATTCACCTAAAAATAATGTCTATGTAATTTATGGTGAATTTTACAAGTTAGATCATATGTAAAACTACGTAAAATAAAATTAATTTAAGACAACATTTTGCACAAATACTCATAAACATTTTTGATGCATCGAATTACTTTAACATCTTTCAAAATTATTTTTAAATATTATTATAAATATGAAATCATTGAAAAATCTAAGTGCTCAATATGTAACTCGTATGTACATAAAACATACAACTCTGACATACTCTTTGAAGCTTGAATCTTGGTATATAATAAGTTCATATTTTGACACATTTTATACCCTTATAATCTTAGTTTTTAGTATTTTATTTAATTAATATAGGTAAATAATTATAGTTTTATACTTAAGTGGTAAAAATTGCATAAATAATATTATTTAAGCTAAATTGATATAAATTAGGTAAATTTAGAATATACTATTATTTATTAATTTTATTAATTTTATTTTGCAAATCTTATTTTTAAATAAAAAATAATAATAATAAAAAGAATTGGACCTTTGGACCAATGGCCCAATGGCCCAAGATTCGAAGGCCCAAAGGCCTGGAATAAGAAACAAAGAAACAACGCAGCGGCGAGGCAAAAAATGAGCCGCACGGACTCAAAGAAAAAAGTCAGTAGGGCTAACATGGAAAGAAAAAGAAGTGGAGAGAAAGAGAGGTGCACAGATCAAGAATAAAACGGGAGAAGAAGTACAAAGCGGCATAAGGAGAGAGGCTCTATTATGTGAAAAGGCAGAGCCGGAGAGAAAAAAAAAAAGAAAAATAGGACTCAAGGGACTAATGGAGCGGCACGAATACGATGAACAAGCTTCAGCGGCTCGGACGCAAAGGGAAGCCGCCAGACACATCAGCGCACGTCAAGAGGGGAGCACGGAAGACAGAGAAAAATGAACGGCACTAAAATTAAGGCTGAGCAGCAGCCTTCAGCACCAGACACAGTAGCAACGATAGAAAGAAAAAAGAAAAGGAATTATTGTACGGAAATCAAGGGTACCAAGAGAAGAAAAAAATAGCGAAAAAATTTATCCCGTAGAATTTATTTCAGATAAAATAAATTTTTATCTAAATAAATTATTGATCTTTTATTTATAATTAATTCAAGTTATTTCTTTCTTTATTTTTAATTTATATTTTAGATATATATTTCTGTGTAATTAATTTGATAATTATGGCTGGCTGATTATTTCTTATTAGGGAATAAATTGAAACCCTAGATTAGGGTTTGAAGTATAATTTTATTTTCTTTGTTTTGTGAGATTGTTCCTTGAATATATTTTAATTGCTATCATTTATATATATGATTCTGTCAAGTATAATTTATTTGGTGCATGTCTTGTTCTAGTTTCCTCATAAGTGACAGTATGTAGGATTATTTACCTACTAGGTGGCCATCTAAATATACTAGAATTTATA
The DNA here is from genome assembly GCA_039764185.1 of Tamarix austromongolica. Lineage (NCBI taxonomy): Eukaryota > Viridiplantae > Streptophyta > Magnoliopsida > Caryophyllales > Tamaricaceae > Tamarix > Tamarix austromongolica. The sequence continues at coordinate 28,205,015 of CM077817.1, forward strand.
TGTATAAATTGTAGCTAGGTTAGGTAACAGTTCACCTTATAGTTTTGTGATTCTAACCAAAGAAGTAAAACGTTTAGATACATGTGGGTCAAGGAAAGGCAATACATCTAGACATGCTTTGTATACTAGTTTGGGTACTTAGATTGACAACCTTCCAATTACACTTAATGCATTAAATCTAATTAAATATTAGAGCCGCTTGTTGCTGCTAAATTGCTAGTATTTAATAGGGTTAATAGTGGCTCTTTGTCGTATTAATTAATTAAGGGAAGTAATATAATGTGTATGGGCCTCCTTTTGGATTACAACTTGGTCAATCTCTTTCTCATGATTAAAAGATGACTTAGAAATTAATATTATAATTTGACCTAATCTAGTGGTGGATTTTTATTTTCCTACCATATTTATCATATATGCGGGTTTTATATTATTTTTATTATTATTTTATTTTAGTTTATTTATTTCTTTTATTATTTTATTATTTTTATAACCCCTATTAGTATTTTTCTTATTTATTTATTTTGTGTTATTTAGATTTTTTTTCTTAGTTTAAGTTAGTTAAATAAAGGTGAGTCATCTCAATCCCTAGCTTAGAACGATATCCTTATTTACCAGTGCTACAATTGACGATAAGAGGGTTTAAATTGCGTGCCAGCTACGGCCACACCATTTTTTGCAAAAATTGGTGTGGCTATAGTCGGGGATTGAGAGGCTCACCTCTATCTAACTAGCTTAAACTAAAAATAAAAATAAAAAACCTAAAAAACACAAGATAAATAAATAATAAAAATACTAATGGAGGTTATAAAAATAAAACTAATAAAAAGAATAAATAAAATAAAATAAACTAATAATAATAAAAATAATAGGAAACTACAGATATGATAAATATGCTAGGGAAATCAAAATCCACCACTAGATTAGATCGAAATATAATATTAATTTCTAAGTCATCTTTTAATCATGAGAAAGAGATCAACCAAGTTATACACCAAAAGCATGTCCATACACTTTATATTACTTTCCTTAATTAAATAATACAACAAAGCACCAATATTAACCCTATTAAATACTAGCAGTGTAGCAGCAACAAACAGCTCCTATATTTAACTAGATTTAATGCATTAAGTGTAATTGGAAGGTTGTCAATCTGAGTACCCAAACTAGTACACAAAGCATGTATAGATGTATTACCTTTCCTTGACCCACATGTATCTAAACATTTTACTTCTTCGGTTAGAATCACAAAACTATAAGGTGAATTGTTACCTAACCTAGCTGCAATTTATACATATAAATTCTAGTATATTTAGTTGGCCACCTAGCAGGTAAATAATCCTACATACTGTCACTTATGAGGAAACTAGAACAAGGCATGCAACAAATAAATTATACTTGACAGAATTATATATATAAATGATAGCAATTAAAATATATTCAAGGAACAATCTCACAAAACAAAGAAAATAAAATTATACTTCAAACCCTAATCTAGGGTTTCAATTTATTTCCTAACAACAAATAATCAGCTAGCCATAATTATCAAATTAATTACATAAAAATATATATCTAAAATATAAATTAAAAATAGAGAAATAAATAACTGGAATTAATTATAAATAAAAGATCAAGAATTTATTTAGATAAAAATTAATTTTATCTGAAATAAATTCTACTGGATAAATTTATTCCCTATTTTTTCTTCTCTCAGTACCCTTGATTTCCGTGCAATAGTTCCATTTCTTTTTTCTTTCCGTCGTCACTAATGTGTCTAACACTAAAGGTTGATGCTCAGCCTCGATTTTAGTGCCGTCCGTTCTTCTCTACATTCGGTGCTCCCCTCCTAACGTGCGCTGATGTGTCTGACGGCTGCCCTTCGTGTCCGAGCCTCTAAAAGCTCATTCCTCGTATTCGTGTCACTCCACTAGTCCCCTGCGTCCTCTTTTTTCTCTACAGCTCTGCCTTTTCATGTCAGAGAGCCTCTCCCCTTCTGCGGCTTCATACTTCTGCTCCCTATTTATTCTTGATCTGTGCGGCTCCCTTTCTCTTCATTTCTTTTTCTTTCCACGTCAGCCCTGCTGACTTTTTTTCTTTTCTTCTTTCTTCGAGTCTGTGCAGCTCATTTTGTTGCCTCGCCACTACATCGTTTCTTTGTTTCTTATTCCAGGCCTTTGGGCCTTCGGCTCTTGGGTCGTTGGTCCAAAGGTCCAATTCTTTTTTTTTCTTTTTTTTAAAAATGAAACATGTAAAATAAAATTAATAAATAATATTATATTCTAAATTTACCTAATTTATATCATTTTAGCTTAAATAATATTATTTATGCAATTTTTACCAATTAAGCATAAAACTATAATTATTCACCTATATTAATTAAATAAAATACTAAAAACTAAGATTATAAGGGTATAAAATGTGTCAAAATATGAACTTATCGGTATCCTGAGCAAACTTGTTTATCTCTACATGGTTTGTGTATTACATAAATAAAATTGAAGTGGTTGAAGCTAGAGTCTTAGTTTTTTCCATTTTAGATCTATATCTTGTCCTCCTTACCACTCCTTGACTTAGTTAAGTGTTGAATACTTCACATTTTGCTATGATATATATACATGCACACTTAACAAGATAAGTCAAATTCATAACTGAGATTGTTATCATCAAAACAAAGGTTGATTAACCTATGGCCCAACATGTTTCATACTTTTTATTTTGTTTAATACAATTCTTGATATTTATTTACTTGATTGAGTCGTGATTTTGTGTAGTTTAATTCAATCTTTTTAAAAAAATTCATCTATAATTAGAATTAATTGGTATGTATATTTTGGTTAGAGTAATTAACCAATGTTCATGATCATTAATCCAAGATTAGGACTTTATTATCCAACTTGATCACCTAGTTAATTTGATTGTTAATCAGATATTAGGATGATATAGTTAATCCATAATTATGAATGTATACATCTATAAGTAGCAAAAAGGTTGGTTAGTTTCTAAAAGAAATTATTAATTTAATGTAGTTTTGTAATCTTTAGAAATGCATAATTTGAGGCTACTATAATTATTGTTCAAGTTAGTTTCTTCCTAATCGATAATACTTCCATTAATTGAATCTAGAGATTTTATTCTAAATTATTATTTGGTCATATAATAAATCATAAGAAAATATTGGTTTATTTGCATAAGGGGATGCTAGCTAGTAAGAGGGTGTGTGCGATATCTATAGGTTAACATCAAAAATACCACATGGCCATATTATTCGATGATTGGTTGATATCTCTATGATGAATATTTCCTCTAACCCTTTTTATCCCATTATTTTTATTTAGTTATTTTTTTTGGTTTTTTAGTTTTTATTCTTTTCATTATTAGTGACCAGTTTTTCATAATAAGACATAGTGGGAATTAATTTAATTTGATAGTAGAAGTTTACGGTTTAAATTATAGTCTCTATGAGATCTAATCCTACTCATTGCTTACTACTTGTTTATGTGTTTAGGGTTTAATTTGGAGTGTACATGGCATAACACGCTGAGTTAGGATAAAATAAAAATATTAATTACCTAGGATTAGAGTTACGTTAAGATATTAATTACTTGGGCTTAAGGTTAGGATAAAATATTAATTACCTAAGATTAAGATATAAAAAATTTTGGGGGTATTATATAATGAATGTACCTCCTTCATGTTTGATATGACAATTTCATCCCTTTTTTTAACTTCCACAAACTCTTTTCCAAAAGAAGAAAGAAAAATACATGTAAAAATGGGGTTGTTACATTTATGTGTTTTATAAAGAACTATATTTTGAGCTCTAATGCTATATAAATCAACCAAAATAAAGACATTCATTATTGTGTGTGGGAGGGTGGATTTCAAAAATTGATGAGATTATGCTTTGATTGTGAAGATAATAAATAGGATAAGGCTTAGTGATGGTGGATTATGGTTGATCACATTCAAATAGGAGGAAAAGAGGGTGGTAATGATTAGAACAAAATAGATATGATTCATAGGTGATGGATTACTAATGGATATGATCCATATGGTTTGTGGTAATTGTTATATGCATTTGACAATATTGTATTGATGATGTTAAGCTTCGAAGGTTATGGTTTAGATGAAGGTTGAAGTCGTGGTTTAGGGTTAGGGTTAGGTTTTGTTCGAATAAAAGGATTAAGCTTACGTTTCATTTTCATATAAAGGTTAGGGTTTTGAATGGTGGGTTTTGGGTTTTAGTTATATATACTGAGTTAGGAATTTATTTAACCTTGAATTATAGTAGAAATTTGATGGTAATTATGGTAGGAAAAATATGTATTAAGGAGATTAGAAAATATATGGATTAATCTCTAACTTCCACAGATGAAGAGATTAAAACTTTCAAGCTAAACCGTTCGCATAGATTTGACTTCCTTGAGTTTGAACTCACACATAATTCACTTGTATTCAAATTCAATGTTGATCTTCAACTTCAATTAATTCTCTTCTCCATACTCAACATTCATAGACCTTATAACCATTCTACAACTAGATAAAAACATAATTCAAAAGATTCCAAGCTAAAAGGCATTATGCTACCTTTTTGCTAACTTTATTAGCAAACTCTACTACTTAATTAATAAATTAGTTAAATTACTAATAATACTTGAAAAATATAAAAATAAACTTTCCTATGCACGTGGTCTTCATTCCATGCATGCCATGCACATGCACGTGGACACTTAGTTGCTTGTTTGTTACCTTTATAGGAATGTAACCATTTGTTGGTTTTCAAATTTGTGGGAAACACTTTCCAAATGAAGAATAATTGGTTCCATAATTATGAAAGTCAATTCTTGAGTGTTTGATCCTGCATCATTCTCCCCTTGTTGATTTGAATTTTGCCTCAAATTTGCATCGTCATAATAAAGACTAATGTCTCCAAATGTCCTTGATATCCAACTATATGAATCTAGCAAATCAAGCTCATAAGCACTTCCTCCAAAAGTTCAAAGTAATTTGAAAGGATAATCCACCTTTGGCATGAGCTTGTGTTTCTTTAGATTAGGAAATCTCTCCTGCCACAAGTGTAACCATACTAAATCTCCTAGTTGATATCATGTTGGCTTCTCTGCTTGTTTGCTCTTGAATTATAACATTTGCCTTCTCAATGTTGTGCTTGATTTGCTTATGAAATTTTTGAAACAACTCCACTCTTTCTTGAGCATCATAAATCTTTACTTCACCATTATTCAATGGTGTCATATCAATTGGAATATATAGATTAATACCATATACTATCTCAAATGGACTAGAGCTTGTTGTAGTTTAAGGACTTCAATTGTAAGAATATTCCACATGTGTTAACTTGAAATCCTAATCCTTAGCACTCATATTCACCATTCCCCTTAGCAAAGTACCCAAATTTATATTAGTAACTTTGGTTTTCCCATCCTTTTATGCAGTGTTTGGATTGGGGTGAATGGAGGTTAATGGAGGTGAATCAATTGGTTAACCCTGTTTGGGTATCTGGTTAATAATTTTACCTAGGAGAATCGAGGTTAAAGTTTTACCTCCATTCACCTCGATTAACCTCGTTTTTATTAACCTCCGATTTTGGGGGTAACCAAGGTGAAGGTGAAAGAATAAGTAAATTTTTGACTTGATAGGACCAAAATACCCCTCAATAGGACTTATTTATTTAATACAAGGATATAAATGTCATTTATTTTATTTTTTTAATCTTTATTTACCTTAATTTAAACGGAGTTTTTAAAACATTCACCCAGGTTAGGTTAATATCATCCAAACAGTATTTTAAAACATTCACCCCGATTCACCTCCGTTCCCTTCACCTAGGTTAATTTTTAATGTTTACCCTCACCTCGATTCACCTCAATCCAAATGGAGCCTAAGGATGATACAATGTGCTAAATAGAAGCTTTGACCCTAACATATGTCATAATGTCTTTTACAAATATCTTAGGAACTTCACATCTCTATCTAAAATAATACATCTTAGAATTTCATGCAACCTCAGAATCTCCTTAAAATACAAATCTGCAACATGAGTAGCATCATTGCTCTTGTAACATGGAATAAAATGAGCCATTTTGAAAAATCGATCCACTACAACCATAATAGAATCCTTACCTCATTGTGGCCTAGCCAATCCTAAAATAAAATCCATACTAACACCTTCCCATAGTTGAGTAGGCATAGGTAAAGGTACATATAACCCTTTGTGAAAGAAACTCTTACTCCTTTGACACGTAGCATACCTAGAAACCATGGCTTGTACTCCCCTTCCCATTCTCGACCAATAGAAATGTTATTGCAGCACCTCTAAAGTCTTTTGAACTACAAAGTGTCCTAAAAATTCCTCCTTCATGCACCTCTTTGATTAGCAAGTCTTGAGTTAAAGTCTTTAGCACACATAATTTATTGTGCTTGAATAAGAACCCATCTGGCATAAGCTCTAGATGTCCCTTATTTCTTGCACTCTTAAAAGATCATAGCAAAATCATCATCCATGGCACGTTGACTCTTCAACATCCCAAACCCCAAAAGATTTGCATCCATCATGATAAGTACCATGGTCCTCCTAGATAATGCATTCACCAGAACATTTTATTTTCCATTCACATGTCTTGTAGAGAACACAAATGTCTGCAAGAATCTTATCCAATTAGCATGTCTCAGACTCACTTTCTTTTGACCATGTAGATACTTCATACTCTCATGATCTGAATGAATTAAAAAAGGCTTGGGTCTCAAGTAATGACTCCATATCTCCAAACAACACACAATAGTATAGAACTCTTTATCATTGGTCAAATATTTGACTCTTATTCCATTCAACTTCTCGCTAAAGAAAGCAACCGGCTTCCTTTCTTGTGAAAGCACACCCCAATGCCTACACCACTTGCATCACAAGTTACTTCAAATAGTTTATCAAAACAAGGTAAAGATAATACTGGTGCATTTAAGAGTTTTGTTTTCAAGTCTTCAAAAGCCCTTGTTGCTTGATCATTCCAATGGAACTCTCTTTTCCTCATCAATTGTGTGATAGGTCCTACAATGGTAGAGAATTCTTTCATGAACCTCCTATAGAATGATACCAACCCATGGAAAATTCAAACTTTGTGGACATTAGTAGGAATGGGCCACATTTGTATATCTTCCACCTTTGATGGATCAACTTAAATATCATCCCACTCACAATATAACTAAGAAATATCACCCTCTTCATCATGAAATCACAATTCTCCATCTTACCATAAATCTTCGACTCTCTAATCTTATCATATATTCTCTTCAAGTGTTATATGTTTTCAAACTCACTCTTTCTATATACCAACATATCATTGAGGTAGACAATAACAAAGACTCCAAGGAATGGTCTTAGTACCTCATGAAGGAACTCAATACATTACATAGCCTAAATAGCATCACCAACCACTCACACAACCCGTACTTACTCTTTAAAGTTATCTTCCACTCGTCCCCTTCCCTAATTCTCATTTAATGATAACATGTAGTTGATTGTGATATTGTTGATTGCTCTCAAATCAATACATATTATCCACGTACCATCCTTCTTAGGCACCAACAAAGTTGTAACACCGCATAGACTCTTACTCTCCTAAATATAACCATAGTCTAACAACTCATGCACTTGTTTTTGTAGCTCCTTAGCATCCTCCAGAATGTATCTATAAGTTGGTTTGTTCGATAATGGAACTCCTGGAATAAGATCAATAGCATGCTTAATACCCCTCAAAGGAGGTATCCCACTTGGAAACTCTTTTAGAAACACATTGGCATACTATTTCAATACTTATTGTAATTTTGGATCCATATTAGCATTCTCCCCTTGTTGGACCTATTTTACCAATAAGGCATAGCATATCTTCTCACCTCTGATAGCTTCATTCATCTCACACTCTTTAAGGACCAACATCTTTATGCCATTCTTCTTTTTTCCCTTCCTAAACTTGACATCCTCCTTCCTTTAATTCCTCAAAACCAAATCCCCCATCTAAATTAGGTTTTAACCTAAACTTTTTTGGACCTTTACATACCTAGGGCTCTAAATGAGTTGAGCCAGTTCGGCATTCGGCTCGGCTCGGCTCGTTAAAAGCTCGGTTCGGCTCGTTCGTTTAGTTAAACGAGCCGAGCCCAAACATCATTTTAGGCTCATTTAGTTAAACGAGTCAAACCCAAGCCTAGAGGTATTCGGCTCGGCTCGTTTACAGCCCTATACATACCACATACTCATTAACAACCCCGTCATACATAACCTTCCTATTAAATTTCCACAGCCTCCCCAACAAAATGTGACAAGCATCCATAAGCAGAATATTGCAAAAAACTTCATTAAAATAATTTATAATCTTAAAAGAAATAATAGTTTTTTTGGTTACCCTTACACCTTTGCCTTTGCAGAGCCATTGGAGTGAATATGGTCTTGGATGACCCTTAGTCTCTAAACCAAGCTTTTTCACCATCTTCTCGCTAGCAACATTTGTGCATGGGCCACTATCAATGATGACTTCACACACTTTATCACTAATTCTGCATTTAGCCATGAAAATCTTCTCTTGTTAAGTAAAGGTTGTTGTTGTACTTGGAGCACCCTTTGCAACATGAAGCAATCCACTTGGCCTTCTTCCAAAGCATCCTTCGGACTATCACTTTCTTCTTCAAATTCTTCATCAAGGTCTTCATTATCTTCAAAAGCCACCATATTTGCTATCTCCTTCAAAGTCATTTCCCTTTAGCTTGGATAATCCAAAGCAAAGTGCCCATAACCTCTACACTTAAAGCATTACTTGTTCACCCTATCAACCACTTGATATTTTCCCTTTTTCTTCACGAGTTAACTCACTAGTATGGTCTTGGTTTGCAACTTGAGAAATTGGTAGCTTTGACATACCCTTGAAAGTCGAACCATATGGAGTATTGGTTGACTTGCTCAGTAGCTTTTTCCTCTATAACTATTTCTCAAACTTGATGGTTACCTTAGCTAGGTCTTCAAACACTTCATAAGGGTACACCTCTACCTTCTCCTGAAGATTCATATTTAAAACTCTGATGAATTGTGCACACCTTGGTTATTCTTATTATTAGACATTACATATAAGAGCTAGCCTTTTGAACTCCCAAATGTATTCTTCAACTCCAAGTAACCCTTGCCTCAACATAGTCATTTTTATAGAATTTTCTTACTCCTATTCCCAAGGCACAAACTTCTTCTTCAAATGTTTATTTATTTTTTCCCATAACCTAATCTTCAATTTTCCTTCTCTCTCCCATCTCCTTTTTAAATTATCGTACCACACTCTAGAAAAGTTTTAAAAATTTAATATCGCTATTCGACACCATTTGTCATCATCAATTTTCCTATACTCAAAAATTGATTCAATGATTTGCAACCATTTAAGAAAAGATTATATGTCGATATTACCTTCAAAGTTGGGAAGATCAAAGTAGATTCTTTTTTTCCACAGCATCATGAGTTTTTCTTAATGTTTCATGTGGACTTACACAATTTCCCATGCTCTCTTCTTCTTCTTCCACCTGGTTTTGTGCCCTTCTCACATGCCCTTCCTTTACTTATTCCCTTTGGTTTCATGGTTGTACATGGGACTTGTGGGCTTGTAAAGCTTTTATTCTCCCCACCTACATTATAACCTCCTTAATTTCATCCATCAAGGTCTTGAGAACATCTCTTAAGTCCTCTCCTTGGGCCTCCATCTTTTCTCCTTATCAACCTAATACAACACTCCCAAACATGCCCTTAATTACTTGACCCCTTTATATTTTCTCGATGAATTATTGGATATTATTGAATGTGGGACACTTTCTTGATGAATCTTGAAGAATCTTGAAAGAAATATTGAATCTAGATTGCAATTCCACCAACCTATGGCTCTGATACCAAAATTGATGTGTGTGGGAGGGTGCATTTCACAAATTAATGAGATTATGCTTTTATTGTGATGATAATAAATAGGATAAGGCTAGGTGATGGTGATTTAGGGTGATCACATTCGAATAGGAGAAAAAGAGGGTGGTGATGATTCGAACAAAATAGGTATAGTGCATTGGAGATGGATTGCTAATGGTGATGATTTATATGGTTTGTGGTAATTGTTATATGCATTCAACAATGGTATATTAATGATGTTAAACTTTGAATTTTAGGGTTTATATGAAAGTGAAGTCGTGGTTTAGGGTTAAGGTTAGGGTTTTATTTGAATAAAAGGATTAAGCTTACATTTGGTTTGTATATAAAGGTTAAGGTTTTGAATAGTGGGTTTAGGATTTTGATTGTGTACACCAAATTAGATTTTTTATTAAATTTGAATTAGAGTAGTATTTTGATGGTAATTATGGAAGGAAAAATATTGATTAAGGAGAATAGAAAAGATTTGAAAGATTAAAACTTTCAAGCAAAGCCGTTCACACAAATTTGATTTGCTTGAGTTTGAACTCACACAGAATTCACTTGTGTTCAACTTCAATGGTGATCTTCAACTTCAATTCAATTTTCTTCTCCATACTTGACATTCATATCACCTTATAACCATTCTACCACTGGCTAAAAACAAAATTTAAAATATTCCAAGCTAAAAGATATTATGCTACCTTTATGCTAACTTTATTATCAAACTCTACTGCTTAATTAATAAATTAGCTAAATTACTAATAATACTCGATAAATCTGAAAACAAACTCCCCCATGCATGTGGTAATCATTCCATTCATTTCATGCATGCCATGTACATGCACGTAGATACTTAGTTTCTTATTTGTTACGTTTCTAGCAATGTAACCATCCGTTGGTCTTCAAATTTATGGGAGACACTGTCCAAATGAAGAATAATTGGTTTCATAGTTATGAAAGCCAATTCTAGTGTTTTCTCATGCATCACTCATGAATTTCACAAAGTAAAATGTACAATTACTATTAAATAACCATCATGATTCTAAAAAGATTTAGAAGGTAATATTACATGGAATGATTTCTAAGATTTTTTTCCTCTTAATGTATACCTTTCATGAGATTTACGTACATGTTACATTGTGTTTAAGAATATTTTTCTTTCTATAAGTGCATATACTTCTATTTATTAATGTATATTTTTCCTTATATCAATGTATATGGTTCTTTCTAATAGCCTTTTTATCAATGTACATACTACTTTTTATTGGTGCATACATTTATTCATTAGAAAGATAAAGTGTTATATTATGTTTGTATCAAGTCACTAGCATTACAATATTTTACATATCTATCATCATATTATCCAACATAAATTTATTGACAATTATGGATTATATTAAGAAAAACACAGCTAAGTGTGCTTGAATTTCACCTCCCTCATTTAGCATTTGCAACGCTTATAAAGCTTTGTTTGTTTTTAGGCTCATTGATTGCTAATAATATGATTCATCTCCTATGTTTGGATGCATATTTTGTGAGTTTATAATACTATAGTTTTATTTTTATTTTTTAGGTTTTAAATGTAAACAATGTTGAAGAAGGGTCCTATTCTAGACATGAAAGAGGATTTTCTTCATGAATTTCTTCTATTAATAGAAAATTGTAGTTGAAGATGAAGAGAGGTATGAGAATTTGAAATTAGGAAAACTAAAAATGAAGAATAGTGATGCCCAAGGAGGGAATAAGAATGCTATTAGTAGTTGATTGTTGTTGTTTTAATAGTCTTAACATAGGTAGTGTAGCCACTTGCTATACCTATGTGGCCTTATTTATCATTACTATTTTTATGATGTCACAACCTAAGTACACATTACATGATGCACTTAACATGAAAATTGAACATTGGCAATAGATAATTGACATGGATCATTTTCAAACTAGACTATTAGACCCAAAAAGTTAATCAAGTCCACTACTAGGCCTAGACAACTAGCTCAAGCCCAACTTCTGCACCCAACTCACACACAAGCCTATTATATGGCGATTTAGAGGCCCTTGGAATAGTCGGTGACTATATATGCTATTCCCTTTACCAAGGGTGGATTGCATGATATCTCATATACCTTCCATTCCTCTCTTACACTCAAGCCCCTATAAATAGAGGGTCTCTGTTCTTATTCCTTCTAAACTCTCATTCTCAACGTATAATGATGCACTCACTTTTTTCTCTCACCTATTTATACTTCCTATTTATCCCCTTCCCCCTCATCCCCTCCATCAACAATATTGCTACATTAATAGGCATCATTGTGGAGACCCTTAACAAAAGGTATGTCCACTCTGTCACATGAAAACCTCAGCATGAATGCCTCACCTAACCCTTTGTGTTAAATCTCCCCATGGACATACCCTATCAATTTTCTAAATTAAAAAAATAATAAGGAAATGTATTGAATGCCTCTTCAATCGTAAGCATTAGTTTGGCACTAACCACATCTTATTGGGTTGGTCAGAACACCTAGGTGTCATCCATCCTATTGGGTCGGTCACAAAAACTATAGCACACCTAATTATCAGTGGAGTAGAATATGAGTTTGTGTATTTGAAATTGAATGTTGATGTTGCAGATAAACTTCTTAACCCATTTTTGATAGGTACTATGCCTTTTATAGATATTCAAGAAAGAACACAAACACCAAAGATAGGCAGCTGGAGTGTCAACTTAGCTAATGGTGTTCTCTTGGAATTTTCATCATGATCAATTGTAAGAAGGGATGAGTGGTACATAGCTAGCTTCCAAGATTAGCTTTCTATTCTACCTAATATAAGATGAAGGGTTTGAATTCATCAACTTCTCAATTTTCCCAAATTGTTTACCTTGTGTCGCAAGTTTTGGCAGTGTAGAAGTTGCACAACTGAGGATAAGTAAGAGATAAAGTTAGGGATCCATTGTTTGACAAGCCTTGGCGATAAAGAACCAATAGATTGGAGATTATATTGGTTAGGCCGATACAACTATCCCAAATCTCTTAATATATTTTGGTTTTATATGTTATTATTTTATAAATAAAATGTTTCATATTTTATGTATATATTAACCCTTAATGTGGTCCATATTAAATCAGATATAAATTTACCGGCCATAAAGCTTATGTTGCATGGTAACATGTTAGTAATATCTCTCAATCTAATTCTTGATGATAGAATTAAAATTAAGTTATTATAGACAAAGATATGTGTATAGTGTCATAGAAAAATTGAGTGAGATAATGTAAGTATCTTATTAATTAAATTATCTTAATTTACTAATTTAAATGATTATTTAATTTAAATTTGAATTAAAGGGAGGGAAAATAGCTATTTGTTGCCATAACCAACTCCATCCCATTTTCTTACATAACATGTGTGGGATTAAGGGTGGGTATTGCAGATTTTTGCTCTCTCTCTTTCTCTCTTTCTACATAAATTATTTTCCTCATGAATACATACATTCATGATAAGGAGAGAATTAGGGTGTCTTCTGCTTCTTTAAGAATTCAACTGTAATTTACGTTATAAATTAAAGAGAATAAGAAAAAATACAGAAATGTCTCTATTCCCATTTCTCATAGAAGAAGCATGCACCATTGGGTCTGAGAAAGAGGGAGTATAACTAGCAAATTTCATTCTATTTATCATTTATGCTATATATATTATTTATATGTATTTTGTTTTATGATCTTAATTCCACATAAAGTTTCATTATATTATGAATTTAGGGTTTTGCAAGAATTTAGTATGATTGTGCATGAATTTGTATTAATAAAATGTTAATTATATAATTCATGACATAATTATTATCTAACATTTGGTATAAGAGCAATTTATACCTCTACCTTGAATTATATGTGGTTGTGTGTGCTTAAATATGACATTTATTTATGACCTAATCCATATTTTATGTATAATGTTCGAGGTTTTGGTTGCAAAAATAAAAATGCTTAATGACCACAAGACTCGATCCCACAATCCTTCACATGTGTATGAGCCCCGTGCCGCCTACGTATATGCATTATTTAATAAATATGTGTCCTCAGTTTTCTATATTGTTCCTCCAAACCTTTTACATGCTTTCAAGGAAAATAACATTCTGTAGGGGTTGGGATTTAATCCCACAACCTTTGGACCTAAGTTGTGTGCTCAACCATCTCTGCTTTATGAACTTTGTGATTTATTAGTTGTCTGTATCCATATGTTTCATGCTGAGCACCTTTTTTATATTTAGCATTTGTGCTCAATTTTGAGACATGGTCATGTGTATATACATGGTTAGGTCGTGCCCTCTTACTTAGGGCTAGTTTAGCTTTCTCCTTTTCATGGTTGTGTTCCCATACACATTAAGGCCATGTTTGGATGGGTTTAATTTATTAATTTATGAGTATCATAAGTTATTAGCATGATTTATGCTAACTATATAATGTGATACTAATTGTGATATATTACGCATGTATGATGGATGTAGTCCCATAGGACCAATCATTATAAATGTGAAATATATTATAGTAGAATATTGAGTCATGATTTTCAATTTTCCCATAGGAATTGAGGATTATAGGATGGCTTAATAATTTTAATATATTGTTGCATGAATCAATAAGAGTTAAATCTTATCCCACGTGCAAATTTAATGTCTTAGATTTATGCTTGTTTATTTTATTACATGCTTTGCATTGATGAAGCATGGATTTTGTAGTTTTGACTTAAATTTGATCATAAGTATGTATATTTGTTTATCTGTAATTTATATCCTAGGTATACGAATATTACTTGTGTGAATGTTGTGATCCTTGATTTGTGATGGGATAACTATAAGGTTTTGAAGGAGATAATTCTTCTTTTAATTGGGTTATTTTGACATGAAGAAGGTGATACAAGGTTGGTAAGGCCATTCAGGTAAAATATAGTATTTGGATAAGATAGTAGTCCTAAGTGATGAGAGAATTCTAATCACATAAGAGTCATGCGCATTATGATTAAGACATATTATACTATCAAGGGTTATAATGATCACCCGTCAAAGGAACTAGGACTTTCTATAGGTTATAGATAAGTAATGATCTCTTTAGCCAAAGCCAAGGTAGATAACTTGATCATGAATTTTTCATCCTAAAATGTTTAAGGGTTTGCGAGTGTACATAATATCAATAGGGGACTTTACAACACAATTAAGGACTTTGAGGTTGATATATAGGTTACATCCTTGATTTACTTTAGATAAACTCTATTTCAATGTAGTATACTCCGTTTAAAATCTCTTACCACACACAAAGGAAAATAGTTCAACAGTGAATTATTGGCCATCTGTGTATAAGATGAAAGAAAGGATTTAGATGGTTATAGAAGAGAATGTGATAATGGTCACCAATGACAAAGATAAAATAAGTGAGCCAAAGTTGTAAAAGAAATATTTCACCACAAGGTGAAATTGAGTAGCAATTAAAATGCTTCTTTTGTAAAAAGGAGAATATGAAGAATTACTGCATTTAAGTATAATTTCTTGGCTCAAAAATGAAAGTAATACAACCTCTATAGTATTTTATAAATATCTTATAAGTAATATCAATCACAACATATAATGGACTAATTCAACATTAGTATTACTTCTAAAGGTTGTGTTGTGATTGATAACTTCTCTATTATGGTACAAGAGATTAAGGCATATTTCTATTGATAAAATAAAGAAGTTGGTAAGTGATGGAGTACTTTGTACTCTATATCTTATAAATTTTAGACTTGTGAAAGCTACATTAAAGGAAAGTAAAGAAACAAGTAAAAGATATGTGTCTTGAGGAGTATATAGTTTTAAGAGATAGTACATACTAATATGAGTTGTCCTATATGAATACACATTATCAGAAAGCTTCATCTCTTTTATTAATGATTACTCACATCATGTGTATCTTTATAATTTTCAATGTGGATACACATTGAATGCTTTTAAAGTATTTAAGGCTATAGTAAAGAAACAATGTAGCAAACAAATAAAGATAGTGAGATCAGTTAAAGGTGAATTGTATTATGATAGATACACTGAGAATGGAAAAGTACTTGGTCCTTACACAAGTTTCTTCAATTGCATGGGATAGTTGTGCCGATGTTGTAGAAATAAGAAACAAGACATTGATAGACACGGTACGAAGTATGCCTAGCAACTCCAATTTTCCTACTTTCTTATAGATTGCGTCATCGAAGACTACTACGTATATATTAAATCTACCTTGAATTAAATTCCAAGTAAAGTTGTATTGATAACACTTTTGAGCTATTTAGAGATTGGAAGAAAGATTCAAGACATATGCATATTTGATGATTGTCCATTTGAACTAAGGTTATATAACCCACAAGATAGGAAGCTAGACTAGTGGACTATAAGTAGGTATTTCATTAGATATACCAAGAGGTCTAAGGATAATTAGTTTTTTTGTCAATCTAATAGCACTAGGATTGTGAAGTTGAGGAACTCTAAGTTTCTTGAACATGACTTAATAAATGGGAGTGATCAAATTAGAGACTCGATTTTGAAATTGATCATCAAGTAGTGAGGACTTCCACTTCATGTAGTGAATTGACCTTTGTTCACAATGTACCTCAAGTAAATGTTATTGTTAAACAGTAGGTCAATGTAGCTTCATAATTTGCTTATGAAATTTTAATAGATTAATATTGAGTGTTCTCTATAGGAGAAAGTTTCTCTTGCATTTAGAAAATCTATTAGGAAAATAAATCCAAAAATATGTAATGACTATTATATGTATCTATAAGAATTTGACTATGGAATTTTGTATTGATAATAATCCTAAAACATTTAAGTATGCTATAAGAAGGTTAAAATATGAGTTATGGTATAATGTTATAAAAGGTGAAATGAACTCCTTGAATGCCAATGATGCGTAGGACCTTGTATAGTCCCCTGATGGAGCTAGGCCTATTGGCTATAAGTGGGTCTATAAGACCAAAGGGAGGATCCTAATATAACATTCATGTGTATAAAGATAGGCTAGTTACTAAGGTTTTGCTCAAATAAAGGGGGAAGACTACAAGGATATTTTCCTTCTATGTCTATAAAAGACTCCTTGCATAGGTTAATGGAATTTATAACTCATTTTCATTTTGAATAACATTAAATGACCAAGCTAAATTGTGAGCTAGAGTAGCAGGTATATATAAAACAACCTAAAGGTTTCTCTTCTGGTAAGGATGATATTTTGGTTTGTAAGTTTATGAGAGACATATATATAGATCGAAATAAGTATCCCAACAATGGTATTGATGTTTCCATGGTGTTATTTCTTTATTTGATTTTGAAGAGAATATCATGGATCATTGAACACACACTAAAGTTAGTGAGAGTAAATTGTGTTTCCTTGAGTTGTATATGGATAAAGGTTTACTTGCATGATATGGTAAAGGGATGCTTTATGAGGTGAAATAGTTATTTTCTAACAATTTTTGTATAAAAGACATAGGTGATGCATCTTATATCATTGGATTGAGGTTCAACTAGATAGATCCTGAGAGATATTAAGATTATCTCAAGAGAACTATGTCAATATGGCGTTAGAAAGACATATGGATATAAGAAAGGATTGTTCACCAAGTATAGCTCCCATTGATAAAAGTGAAAGACTATATCAGAGTAAATGCCCAAGAAATGAAATAGAAAAAGTAAATATAAGTGACATCCAATACACTTCTAACATGAAGACTTATGTATGTCGAGGTACCCATAAGCCTGATATTGTATATGTCATTGGGGTATTGAGATGTTATTAAAGTAATCTAGGTATTTATCACTATTGACCACTAAAGAGTTGCAAAGAACCTAAGAGGTATAAAAGAGTACATATTTATGTATTGTTGAGTTAAACATTTAAAGTTAGTTAGCTATTTGGATGCTATATACGTTACTAGTTATGTAGATTTATGTAATCTACTTCTTGTTTCATTATTTTTTGTTAGCTAGTGGAAATAAGGATTGCGCGAATATTTCTACCATGGAGGCTAAAATGATTTATTTATTTGAAGGTTCAAAACTTGGGGTGTGAATAAGGAAATGTTAGAAAGTTTTTGGTTATAACTTAATGAAAGTAAATTTAGTTGATTTGGTAACAAACAACCTAGCAAGTTATCTAAAGGGGGAAACTAAGCTAGTTTAAATCCACTAAAACAAAAAATAAAAAATCAACCAATGATGCTGAAATTTTGACCATCATACCCCGTCCTATACCTTGACAATTTGATTTATTCAACAAGTTAACTAGCTTAAAACATTATTAAAATTTTAAAGTACAAGTAGCCATTTTGAGTGTTATACTAATAGTACAAGAAGGACCTGATTTGTATGCCTTTTTCCACCCAAGTCAACTTCTAATTTGTCCTTGTTGCTTTATGTCCTATTCCCTAAGTTTTATGCCAAAGCTAGCCCAAAAAAACTCACCAAAATCATAGTTAATGGTTGTTGTTGGTGATGGTATAAATTTTTGTTCCAAGGGTCCCCAAATGTCCAAATGAGACACAAAAATGTGCACAACAATGTAATATATTTTTTATATAAACCTTAATTTAGAAACCAGAATTTAAATTTTAATTATTATTAATAATTAATTTTACAACTATTTTTAGGTTGTCTTATTATTGTGTGCTATTATTATTACTAATTTGTTTTAATAATTTGGACTGGTGGATTAACATTTAAAAGAAGATAATAATACTCTTATAAATATTAGTAATAATAACAATGATGATGATGATGATGATGATAATAATAATAATAATAATAAGGACATTCACAATGATAATGATGATGGTGGCGGTGGTGGTGGTGGTGGTGGTGATAATTATAATATAAGTGGGTAGGAATTTTTAGTATTTAATAACCTCTTAAAATAAATTGATATTATTTATTTATTTATTTTAAATTAAATATTTTTACTATCATTTCATCCCAAATCCAACCCAAACTTAACTAATTCACATCCCATTAGTCGAAACCAAACCACAAACACCCTTTTCGTACAACACCCCCATTGTGCAAACCTTGCACTACCAAATGTAACCTAACCCTACACCACCTGCCAGTCTACTTCCCTGACCAAACACACCCTTTACGTGTTTTGTTCTTTCTCATCAACTTTGATAGGTCTTATTTCTTTCTTTCTTCTTCTTCTTCTTATTCTTCTTCTTCTCCTCCTCCTTCTTCTTCTTCTTATTCTCCTTATTCTTCTCATCATACAACCCTATCCAATTGTTCATCTATCATCTCACCTTACTTGTTTTTTTCCTCCTCTCTAGTTGATCCCATCCACTCAAACCCACTAATATACCCTATTGTCTTCTTTTTCTTTCTTTCCTCTCCCCATGTGATCATTGTGACCAGCCTACTCCCTCATTCTTCATTTTTTCCTTTCCTGATCTATTTTAACCCTTTTTGTGCTCCCCTTCCTTTTTTTTGTGTCCCTAATCTATCCCTTCTTCATTTAATATTCCATTACACTCTTCAGCATCGAGAACAACCACCACCATTGTTTCTCTACCCAACCACCTCACCAATCTTCCCACCGATATCCTTGGTTGAGAAATTACCACTATCCACCATTGCCTCTCATTACCTTCTCCATTTGCACCACCACATCGCTAACCTTCTCATCGAGCATCCTAGTGTAACAACCATTGATCTAGAGTTCAACCACAACCAACCTTCTCCAGTATCCCCTACCTTCATCTCTCCCAATCGACCAACCTCTTCTTCAAGACTTCCCGCTCAAACTCTAGCAAACATAGCCTCAAGTGAGCTCAAATTTGTGTAGCCAACACATCTATTGAATACCACCATTATCCACCATTTATGCTTACATTTCCACCTCAACCTAGTTTCTTTAATTTTCCTTGCTCAAGTATCAACAATAGCCTACACCACGAGCACACGTTGTAGCACAGGCCATCCTCCATGTCTAATATATGAGCCACCTCCTTACCTAGTCATACTAATAGGCTCCTCTCATGTTATGTTGGATATTTGCCTTATTATCCAGCTACCAACCCATGAACCTTCAACCCCTACCTTCCTCCCTCCCTTTACCTTTTGTCCTCACTTTCTCGCAACCCTTGGTGCACCCCCAATTATGGTGCCACCAAACCAACCATGTTTTATTCTCAATATGTTTTTATAGTTATTATTAGTGGGTTAATGATAATGTTATATTACTTTAAATTGTTTTATAACAATATTATTAGGTTTTGTTAAGGAGAACATGAAAAGGGAAGCTTAGGTTTGGAGAATCGGGTATTAACGGCTTTGCGATTGCTTCGAAGATAGATAAATCCTACTACTCCATAGATGATAGATATTTGGATGTAAATATGGTATATTTATTTTATAGAATAAAAAATCATGCTAAGATAACGTTATTAGAATTTATATTGAAAAATGAGGGAATTCAATATTTCATGTTTACTTAAAATTTAGATACATATGAAATAATATATGTATTCATGTTAGGAATCAATAATCCAAGTATACCTTGGTAATATTTAAAAAATGGGGATGTATTTTTTGTCAATATATAAATTATGGTTAGAAATAATATGCATGTCTAGGATTAGGCTTTAATCAAAAATTTTGTCTTACCTTATGTTGGGCATAGCAATGAGTTTAATATATTCCTTGTATATTTTAGATAGATTTGGACATATAACATATTGGTTTTATAGCATAAATAGGATTAAATTGTGGTGATTTTATATCACATGTTTTAGGGATAGAAATGTACATTTTTATGTACCATGATTTGTATCTAAAATTATTACATACAATTAGTGTGAATATTATGATATGTTATAATTTCATACTTGGGGTTCTATATGTGTATTATGTTATGTCCATACTTAGGGGTAATATTATCTTTTATCTTAATGTAGAATTTTCTTGTATTATAAATTATATTTAATTATTATAGTTTAGTATTTTTATGACAAATATCCTATAAAAACAAATCTAGTAATAAAGTGGATAAAAATGTAGTATTTAGGATTTGGAAGGAATTTTAGTCATTATGAAAAAAATGTATCTCAAGGTGAATAATTAGATTATGTTAGCCTTAGTAGATTTATAAGTTTGACCTTAGTTTTTACTTCGACTTAGCTTGATCTATCAACCTTAGGGTTAACCTAAATAATTAGAAATAAAGGAAAAAAATGTTTAAGTATGGAAATGAAAATTTTATGCATTATGTGACATTTGTGATCACATCATAAAATATTAATAATTAAAGTTGAAGACCTCGAGTTTGGGATTTGAGGCTCCTTAGGGGTAGTTACCCTAAGAGCAAGTGAGTCCCTCAATTTGATTTGTTTTTGCTAGTGTGTCTGAGTTTTCCAAAAAGGCCCTATATATACTCTAATTAGTTATCTAAAATTTTTAGGGGGTATCGATAATTAAGGATTAGGTGAAGTAGGAGTAATAAGGGTATTGTGTTGCCTTGTCATGCTAGTATAACAAGGTGTGTATCAGTGTCCTAGGTTCTAATGTATAAGGGTATTGTATTGCCTATGTGTACTAGTATGATCAGGTGTACATCAATGTCCCTGAGTTGATATTATCTCTCCTTGAGTAAATTAAACAATCAAGAAGTATATTTATTTGACGGCCTTGGTATGTATTGGATTGTTGATTTGGCAATTGCCCATGTACCCTACATTTGGTTTCAAAATGGATTAGGTTGGTTGATTAGTAGAGCCCCAATGTGCTACCTTTTAATAAAGGGTTCCAATATGGTTCTTATGTGTTTAAGATAGTTGTGGAAAGGTTAAGCATTTTGGTTGTTGAGCATAATGCTTTGATGTCATATATGTTGTCGCATGTTATTTGTATCTTATTATCGCATGCATATGTGTGCCTCAAGCATGTGTTATAGTTATTATTTGTATGTTACATGAAATGTGGGCATGCTACCTCTTTAAAGGCATTCTAATTTACTCATATAAGGAATTCATACCGATATTATCACTTTTAGGTGGTTACAAGTTCCCGTGACATCTTAGGTTCATGTCAGAGAGTTATGGTTAAATTAGGTGTCTCTTCATCGGTTTTATGTTTTGTTCTTGAAGTCTTTTTTGAGACTTCAAGTATTGTAAAAAAATTTATATTGTATAAAAAATATCTCTATTTTGCTTCTATTGGTTTCCTTAGATTTTGTTCTCAAGCTTAGGTTAGGTGTCAACCACACTTTATCTTTGTACATGAAATGTTTTGGCCTCGCAACTATTATAGGTTAGGTATTAGTCATACCTATTTGTGTGTAGGTTATAGCATAACACCTAATATTTTGTTTAATTGCTCCAACTAAAAAAGAAAAATTTAAGTGATAGTTTGTAGCACTCAACAAATTTTGGACTTAAATTTTTTGATTAAAAGATTTGATTGCAAAAGCCAAAATATAAAACATAGGGCTACTATGTTACGTCCAATATAGAAGATGCATTCCTTATATTTAGTCTATGTTATGTGTAAAGAAAAAGTAACCTCATACTTAGGATTCAGTGTAGGAAGCATATGATTCCACTACAATATATGATATGAAATAGAGAGAAGGGAATATGTATAATGAAAACAAAAAACCTAAGAGTCCATAGAGGGATTGAGATCTTTGGATAACCATACCCTATACCATGAAAAGGATGATAAGTATGCTATATACTAAGTAAAGAAACAATATAGTTGTAGCAACGTTACAGGAATTATATAAGGTTAAATTAGGGAATAAACATGCATATAGATAAACATAATATTTAGGTATGGTAATCAAACAGGTTTTATCCATTAGATGTGTAAATAGATATGGATATGGATATGGAGGAAGGGGAGAAATATATGTCGAGTTTGGGTATGGATGTGGATAAGGAATCCTCAAAGTTGTACATGCCTTTATATCTGTACCCATACTTGCATCAGATTTTCTAATATGAAATTATATTTTTACCCTCATTTATATAACCTTAAATATATTTATTAAGTATAAAATTAAATATATAATTAAATTCTAATGATCTAAGTATATAATTCTAACATTGAATGATTTTTTTTTAAAACTTGATGAGTTTTACCCAAAACCAATTGAGTTTTACTTGATGGATATGTAAACAGATATGGATAAATAGACATATATATGGATATGGAGGAGGAAAAAAATACCCACCAGATTCGAATATAGATATGAGTACAGATTTTCTTATTAAGTTTGGGTAGCAGATAGGGAGAACTTAATTTGTACATGATCTTTGCCATTCCTAATAATATGATGAAAATAAATGATTTTAGAACTCATTATTAGATATAATCATACCCATTTTCTTATTCATGCTGAGTTTAGGACCTCACTATTCTTAATCAGGTGGAATGAACTAAAATAACTCCTAGAGAAGCGCGCTCATAAACACTATTATTAAGTCGATGGAACTACCTCAACACGTCTTAAGGACAAATGCTCCTATCCACTATCCTCATTTACTAGAATGGACTAGTACAACTCTATGGAAAAATTTTCATTTCCACTATTCTCATTTGGTGGAACAAATAAGTATAAATCCAAGGTGAAATACTCAAATCCACTATTCTCATCTAAAGGAAGAGACAGATATAAGCCCGAGCAAAATGATCCTAGCCACTATTCTTGACCAGTGGAACAAACAAAAATAACTTATCCAAACTCATGTAATATGCCCCTTTAAAAATTAATGTCTTATTAGAGAGTTGATTATTTATTTTAATACCATCACGCGAACACACACACACAAAATACGCCTTAACATAATCTTTTGAAATACATAAAATATAACTACATGAAAATAAAGGCATCCCACAAGGAAAAGGCCTATATTTCTCCTAAGAAAAATCTAGTTCTATAAGGTTAGCATAACTCCTCCCATAATACATATTTAACCATAAAATTTAGTACAAATTCCTATAACATTATTTTTGACAACACATCTGAAAAGCAAGGATTAACTTGGATGTCTTACTTATGCGATAATAGCCTACCTATAAAGTTACTATTCATTTAGTACTACGAAACTCTTATTTCATAAATTAGGTAAAACTTTTCCCATAAGACTCATATATTCACAAAATTAAATAAACCTTCCTAAAATGTCAATATTAACAACATATCCAAAAATAAAGGTGTAACTCTAACTTTTTACACATGTGACATTAACCTCACCTCTAGGGTTATTATTCCCAATTTAAGCCATATTCATCATTTTATAAGGACTAGGTCATTCATAAATACTCCAAATATTCCAAAAAATATTTGTAACCTATTTTCAAGAAATTAATACATTAAAATACAAAATATTCTATATTTAATCCCATATTGACCAACTTTTCCTTAAAATAACCCAAAATGTCATTATTTTCACAAAAACCTTACAAGTCCTAATATGAATGACTTTCAAATTCTAAAATATATCATCATGACAATACTTGACCAAGTTCATTAACCACTTTACATACTTAGTCAAACCACATTAAAATACTATAGGCTATACTACAAACTTAGGGTCACGAAGCGACATTTATTGTAACAATAACATAAAAGTTCATGCTCTTAACATATTCTCACTTTCCATAGATTTGACATCAAATCATCATAAAAAAAATTTCATCATAATAATATCAACCATGATTTTTCATACACATTTACACATTACATATAAGAAACCCTATTTGCGATGTGTATCCTTAACAAAAGCGTCTCCGGTCTCTAAGATTGTATAACCAAAGACTCCCCCCCCCCACGATCAGAAAAAAAAAACTAATAATAAATAATAATAAAACATTAGAACTCATGAAAACAACCAAGGAAAATCTAAGGCAAAGGACGGTGGAAAAGGGAGCAAAATTGAAGCAAAATAAGTCGTGTGAGGCTCAATTTAGCTATGGTAGAAGTTAGTGCAACGAAGGGGGTGCAACGTCAACTCTTGATGCAACTAGGGGTAATGTGAGTTTTTGGTGAATATGGGGGTAGTTTAGGGTGAAGAATTGATGTAAGGGATGGTGGTTTGGCATGGATTATTGACGTTTGCAGGGGGTGTTGGTCTGGGTTAGTGTGTAGTTGTGGGGTTTTGATCGTGAGCTTATGATGAAATTAGGTGGTGGTGGCATTAGGATTTCACATAGATAGGGGATATTTATGAAGGTGGAGAGCTATGTGAGGTATGTTAAGCGTGAAGTGTCAATGCAACTATATGGTGTTTGGCATAGGTTTATCACTCAAGGAGGCTTGAGCAGCATAAGGATTTAACACTGCAAAGATCAGGTTGTGTGAGGTTGTATAAACTATACAAAGCTACATTGGTAGAAAATAGAGGGATGGTAATGAATGAAGGATAAAGGAGTTGAGGGGAGGAAGAGGGAGTATGGGGATAGTTTCTATGAGTAGTTAAGTGAAGTAAGGAGTGTAAAGGAGTATATTTATAGAGGCATGGGGGTGAGGTGTGTAAAATGGGAATGTATGGTTGAAGGTGTAAGGCTAGGGATTTATTTTAGGCATTTCACATGAGACACAAAAGCTATGGAGGAAAGGAATAAGAGAAACTAGTAGATGGTGCAGGTTGGGTTGTCAGTGTAGTGAAGAGAGTAAGAGAAGGTATAGTGGATAGGATGGAAAAGGGAATGGTGACCATGCAAGGAGGTAATTCATGGATCTAGGGGGAAGGAGAGAAGCATGCTAATAAGGGCATGAGGAGAAAGGGAAAGGAAAAAAGAAAAGGAGAAAGAAAAGGGAAATGAAGAAAGAATTTAGGATTAGGATTAGAATTAGGTTTAATTTTATGGCCTAGATTTAAGATTAAGGAATTAGAGTAAGATAAAAATATTAATTACCTACTATTATGATTAGGTTAATATATTAATTATTTAGGATTAAGGTTAGTTAAAATATAGTATATTACATCACTCCCCCCTTGCAAGAGACTTCATCCCCAAAGTCAAAAAGTCAAGGTTGGGGAAGAGAAGAAAAAAGATGAGGAAAGGTAATCTTAGTGTTTCATTCCATAGGAGTTGATACTACACTATCAGATACCACCCCCTTACAAGAAAAAGAACCCTCAAACCTAAATCACATGTATTGAAGAGCTAGGATACATCTCATTTCTTCGTCTCTCAGGTCACTTCTTTCGCTCCATGGCAGCTCTAGAGAATCTTCATGAGTGCAACTAAGCTCGCACTGGTCTGTCATACCTTGGCGTCAAGTATCTACAAGGGTACCTCTTCATAGGAAAATGAATCTTCCAGCTTAACCTTATTGGGATCGATCACATATAATTAATATATAACGTATTCCTTCAAAAGAGCAAGAAGCCAAAGGGTTAAAAGGTTACAAAGATTAGAGAAGTGATCAATGTGGCAAAGCTCAACAAGGGTAAAGGTGGAGTGAGAAGAACTAGATGTGGTCTCTAAGTTTACAAGGAAAACACTATAAGGAATCAAGGTTGATAATTTAGGGTACTATCCCCTTAAAAGAGATCTTCAACAAGATCAAAACCTCACAAAAACCGTGAAGAAGAGGGCAATGGAGACATAAGTAGATAGGGAAAAGATAAAAATAGAAAGGAAAAAGCACAAAAAAAAATCCTCAAACTAGAAACCCTAGTCTGACGTTGGTCAAGTATTCCTAGCTCAATGTGTCACAATCTGAAGACTACTAGAGGTTCGCCTTTTGCCCCTTGACAATCTTATCCGTGTTGATTTAACAACTTATATGGCTAACTCCATGACTAACTTCTAGGGCTCAAGGTCAAATAGATGATATCGCATATGCATCTACATTGGGGACTCTTAGAAGTAATGTCTTGGTGCTCAATGTCTTTGTGCTAGTAAAGGATAGACTCCTCTCCAAGTGGTTGCACCTTTGAATGACCCACTAAAATTGCATTATCTCATCCTCAGTGCTCCTAAAGAGCAATTGCACAAGGGCTCTTATACAATCACCAGCTATCATCTTAGTGAAAACCAACTTATCATCTAAGTCTCCTACTTATATCTAGCTAGAGAAGTGGTACATCCTTAACTTCATGCCCATAGACTCCATACAACTCCTCTTAAAGATGCAAAGAGATTCCAAATCTCGAGTGGTGACCATATCGGTAAGGGCACTAGCTCACCTCAATTCATGATGTGACTGACACACATACACATGTTTTCTTGAGCTAAAATACTAAAACCATAGTAAGAAAACCCTAGCTTACTATGCGCATAAGTTCAAGGCACACATAATAATACTGCTTAAACTACCCATTTCCTGATTCCTCACAAACTTAATCTGAATTTTTTAACAAATTGGAAAAGTTTTAATAAATTTAAGATTGTGAGAATGAAGTCTCTAATAATAATACGATTCTTGAAAACCAAAATCTTTGATATATGTGTGCCACCTTTAAAATTTAAGACTTAAAATTTTGTTTTAAATAGTTGATTGTAGAAGCTAACACACAAACCATAAGGGTATTATGCTTCATCCAACATAAAAGAGGCACTCCCTATACCTTGTGTATGTCAGGTGCAAAGCAAAATTAACCTCATGTCTAGGATTCAAGTGTGGGAAGCATTTGATTCCAAAACGATAGAGCATAAAAAATATGGGTAAGGGAATATGTATAATGAAAATAGAGGATTAAGAGTCTGTAAGGAAATAGAGATATTTGGATAACCATATCCTATTATCATTTTAATTATGTACTAGCAAAAGGTAAATGCATTAGAAGTATAAATCAACGATCACCTAAAAAACAAGGCAAATCTCTTGTGGGAATGAGCAATGATATGAAAAGGATGATAAGTATGTTACATACTGAGTAAGGTAACAATATAGTCATAGTAGGGTTACATGGATTACATAAGGTCACATGATGGAATAAACATGGATATAAATTAACATAGTATGATGTAAGATAAAGATTGATTCCATAACTCATTATTAGATATAATCATAATCCATTTTCTTATATACGTTGAGTTTAGGATGCCACAATTCTTAATTTGGTGGAGCCAACGAAAACACCTCCCAGGATAGAACACACCTAGCCACTATTATTAAGACAATGGAATATACTTAACGTCTCCCAACACAAAATGCTTCTAGCCACTATTTTCATCCTGTGAAATAGACAAGTACAATACCAAGAAAAAATGCTCATATCTACTAGTCTCGTCAAGTGGAACGAATAGATATAACCTTTATAGACTCATATAATATTTCACTTTAAATATTAATGTCACATTAGATAGTTGATTATTTATCTTAATACAGTCAAGTAGACACACACACACACACACATATTTTCAAGACACATAATCTTACTTAACGTAATCATTTGAAATACATAAAATATAATTACATGAAAATCAATACATCCCATATTTCATAATCCTATATTTTTCATAAGAAAACTCTAGTTCCATAAGGTGAGCATAACTTCTCCAGTAATATTTATTTAACCATAAAATTTAGTACACATTCCAATAGCATTATTTTCGACAACATATCTGGAAACCAAGGTCAAACTGGGATGTCTTACATATGCAACAATAGCCTACCTTTAGAGATACTATTCATCAAGCGCTATGAAACTCTAATTTCATAAATTAGGTATAACTTTTCCCCTAAGACTTATATAACTAAAAAATTAAATAAATAGATGGATGCTTTAGGAACGTTTCTTCACAACTTGCATAGAATTCATATTGCTGCAAAGAGAGAATAGATGGATGCTGGGCAAAAGCTTCCTGGCTTCTTTTCAACTGATCTCTAGCCATTTGAACCCTAGAAGAAATTCCTCCAAAATTTTCTTTATTAAAGGATTTCAGCTAAATCATTACCTCCTTTAAATTGGCCTAAAAATTTCTATAAACATTGTCTTCAAAAGAATGATTCCATATACCAGCCACCAAAGGTAGAAAACCTAGATCAAGGATCCACATATCATAAAATTTAAAATGGCCCCTAAATTGGGGTCTATTTTCATCCAAGGATATCACTACAGGGTTGTGATCTGAGAATAATGTCTCTTTAAACTCCGCATATGACAAAGGAAACTTAGAAGACCAGGGTAAATTGACCATAACCCTATCCAACTTAGCCATAATTAAATTATCCCCCAAAATTCTATTAGACCAAGTAAACTTCATTCTTGTGAAAGCTAGATCATGAAGTAATAAAGAGTTACAACACTCTAGAGCTTCAGTTACATCATTGATGGTAATGACATTGCCTTGAAACTTCTCTGCAGGTTGCAATACAACATTAAAATCACCCATCATAGTCCAAGGCTCATTCTCAACCATATAGTTGTGCAAACTCTACCAGAGAGACCTTCTATTAATCCTAGTATTAAAACCATAAACTATGGAAGCAAAGAAGGTCACACTGGAATGAACAACAAATATAAAAACATGTAAAACTTTCTCACTGCATGCTAATAGTTGTACATCCCAAATCCCTCTATCCAAAAGACACCAAATTCTCCCATTGGAGTGAGAAACATAGTTATCAAGTCTGCACCATTGCTTACCAAGCTTTACACAAATACCATCAGCTTTAGTACTCTTAACTCTAGTTTCCAACAATCCTACAAAAGAAATTTTATGCACTGATAACCAGTGCTTCAATTCCTTTTATTTGTAGGACTTATTTAGCCCCTGACATTCCAAGCCCCTAACATTAGTAATATGCTTGGGAAAATGAGGCTGGCTAGGTTCAATACCCTACTCCATCATACTTTCATGCTGCTAGAAATGATCATCATCATTTGAAATCAAGCATGCAAATCTACTTCCAGAAACTCCTTTGTCCAATTTCTCCTTACCCTTTGAAGAAACCCTTTGCTGCCTAGAAACACCTCCAAGAGTCATGGGACTACCCTCTCCTAAACAGATGGCAGCTCTTTGGGCTACCCCACTTGTCTCAGAAATAAAGATATTCTCAAGCCTTGCCTTGTCCACCTCCTTTTCATAACTCTTCTCACCGTTCTGAGGCACTGACTTTCCTTGAGACAACTTCCTTCAGTGTTGAGCTCCCTGGCCAGCTCTTACTAGCCTTCAGTATTGGGAACATTCCTTGAAGATGGCCCTGCAGACTACATAGATGGTTTGGCCACCTTCCTACATTTCTCAGAGGAATGACCAGCTTCATGACATATATCACAAAAGGCAGGCCTCCATTCATACATAATCTTCTGTGTCAACACAACACCATCAGGATCAACAAGTTCCATAGATTTAACAAGCTTTTTAGACACATCAACTTCAACCAACATACGAGCATAAGATATTCTCTCCCCTATTATGGTTATACCATCCAAAAATAAAGGTCTTCCAATTGCACTCCCAATCCGACTCAAAGAATCAACAACCCAATAGTCTAAAGGAAGATTCATAAGCTTCACCCATAATGGTATAAATTGGAACTTTTCCTTAGAAACCTGAAACCTCCTATGCCACTCTTTTAGGATGAAAGGCCAGTTAAAGAAGGACTAATATGGCTTGGTGAGAACCCAATCTCTATCTTCTTTATTTTCAAACTTAAAGACAACAAATCCCTGATCATGCAGCAGCACCTTGGGTTCCTTCATAGAAGACCAGTTTCGTTTGACATATCCCACCATTTGGGGCAACGAGGGTCGATACCCAATCACATACCCAACTATTGCCCATTGCCAACCCTTACAATTGTTATCCACCATATCCTTCTACAGAGATACTTGAATTTTATCCCCTACAAGCATTGGAGGGACAGAACTCAAGGTAGCCCCCTGAGAAGGAATTCTGTTGCCAACTACCATATCTTTCTAGGATGTTTTATCAACCAAATAATCGTCTGCCTGTTTAACCCTTGCGTCTTCATGACTCCCTTGAAATCCTCGTACAACAGAACCAATCATATGTCCATCATCCTATCCTAGACGATCAAAATTCTCCATTGGTATCGAACTATTAACCCTATTTGTAGGATCGTGATTGACGTTGTCATCTGCATAAAAAATGCATGATTCCCCTTCCTATGAAAAGACCTGATTAGAACTCTTGAGTGCCTCTGGATTAACCTCCACCGAATCAACCACCCCTGCACCAGACCATGAACTCCCTAACGCCATCTTCTTCTTCTTGGCCACTGCCAAAGCACTCCTCGTGCGAGCCATGGAGGAGGAGAGAGGAGAGAGCATTTAGGGTTTTTTCATATTAGTGGATTTGGATTCTTAACCCTAGAAAGTATTCATATATCTATGCCTGTTATAATATTTGATTGCTAGAATCATAACTAATGTAGTGTATGTGTGTGTGTGTGTGTATATATATATGATAATTATAAAATTACCTGTAATAGAGTGACACATCCTGACATTTGAGCATAGGGATGTAAACGGGTCGGATAACACCCGAAACCCGACGGATTTTACCCGACTAATATGGATATGGAAAATAATAAACGGATATGGATACGGATATGGGTAAGGGTTAAAAATACCCGGGGGTTCAGGTATGGATACGGGTACGGGGTATCCATATCCGTATCCGTACCCATATCCGTTTCTATATCCATACCCGTTTACCCGTTATATATTTACCATTTTAACCTTAACTTTTTATATAAGAATAGGTTATAATTTGAAATAAAATTGTCATTTTACATTAACCCTACTTTGAACATAACACTAATTTCAAATAAAATTTGTCATTATCTATGAGTCTGTCTCATGAATCTTCAGTCTTCATTGACCACTGTTCACTCTCCTAGTCTCCCGCTGACCGCTACTCTCGTCTCTTCTCCGACTTCTCGTGACTCTTCACTGACCACTGTTCACTTAGTCACTCTCTCGCTGCTCTCGTCTCGTGACTCTCATCGACACCTCGACGGTCAACTTCGAGCCTTCTATCTATCGAGACTCGAGAGCCGAGAGGTGGTAAACACAGGGCCACAGGTATAGCCACACAAGACCACCGCACACAGGCTCAGTTGCGCCCCTTTGCCGTCTCCCGACTCATTCGCCGTTGGCTGCCATCCGTGTCTCCACTCTCTAGTCTCTGTCATCATCTTCAAGTTGGAGTAATCGAGGCTTCGTCTCCGTTCCTCTTCCTCTTCAAGTCCCCTTTACTCTTCCTCTGTGCCTGTGAGTGCTGCCTGCTGCCAACCGCTTATCACCTGAGTCACTCTGTAACTTACAAGTAACTTACACATGCATAAACACATGCAGATCCGTTTATAACCTGCGGCATAAACATATGCTAATATGCAGATCTGTTTACACATGCATAACTTACACATGCATACTTCAGTAGTTCAGTGAGTGGTAACTAAATCTTTCGCAGCATAAACACATGTATTTTCCTATTTCTCTTACACGATGATATGAAAGGTCTTATTTTATAACCTGTAGATCTCTTCTATAGGCTGGATTACGTTGATAAGTGTATTTGAG
Source organism: Tamarix austromongolica (assembly GCA_039764185.1). Classification (NCBI taxonomy): domain Eukaryota; kingdom Viridiplantae; phylum Streptophyta; class Magnoliopsida; order Caryophyllales; family Tamaricaceae; genus Tamarix; species Tamarix austromongolica. The sequence continues at coordinate 28,237,461 of CM077817.1, forward strand.
ATACACTTACGAACATATTTCGTTGCTAACTTTATTTGGTTTTGCGTCTGCCAATGGATCTGTGTTCGTCAAGTTTCGGAAAGCTACACCCTGAACTTGATACTGGTTTTGTCAATGGATTTATATTTTGATATCTTGTTTCAACTGTATGCTCCTTTGGTTTGATGATATGTTTTCCAGCATTAATCAAGCAATTTGACTGTCATTTTTGTACATTTTTTCACTACCGTTATGTGGTCTGCTTTCAGAAAATTTAGAGCGGTTGTCTGAAATTAGAGCCTTTTCATTAGTAGTTGAATTTATATTTGATGGTGCTTACATTCAATCGGAAATATATTCACTAAAAAATTTGGAATCGGAAATATACTACCAATACGGTAATATATATATATTCGCCAAAAAATTTGGAATCAGAAATATAAGAAAGCTTATCAATTACACAAATATTATTATTATTATTGTTGTTGTTGTTATTATTATTATTATTATTATTATTATTATTATTATTATTATTATTATTTGTCTAGTTATTACGAATAACAAGTGGCTTGTACATAAAGATTCTATATATGTTCAAATCCCAGTCAAATAAAATTATATATTTTTTTATGAGCCCATAAACCGGTAAAGGTTAAAAACTTAAAAACAACAAACTTCATGTTAAATGAATGCTATCATTATCCGAAGGAAAGTTTACATAGTAGTATGCCCAAAAATTCACAGCACCATAAAATCCCAATTGAGTACTATGTTGATGTTGATATAATAATTATTATATGACCTGAATCAATTGAGTACTATGTTGATATGTATTTTGTTTTTATATTATTTGGGATAATCAAATCATTTGATGGCATCGAGTAGCCAACCCAGTACCGATTCACAAAGTCTACCACCACGCTCTTCCGCTATAGCTAGCAACCCCATACCTAGTGAACCATCAACCAATGAGGTAGAAGAAGTACCTGAACTTGCTTTAGTGAGAAAAAGAAAAAAAAAATTCACTTGTTTGGGAGCATTTTAATGCGGCGGAGGTTAAAGGCGTGAAAAAAGCAATTTGTAAAAGTTGTAATAAAAGTTTAAGTGGTGATCCGAAAAATGGCACTTCCCATTTATGTGAACACATGAAGAAATGTATAGGCTTTAATCCTATATAAGGAGTAGGCCAAAGCAAGTTGAACTTTGATCAGAAGGGGGATGGAAAAGGAAAGCTTATGTTTGTGGAAAGTTGTAAGGCGTGAGTTGTGTAGTATGGTTGTTATGCACGAGTATCCACTTTGTATGGTAGAACATGAAGGCTTTAGAAGATATTCAGCGGCTCTTCAACCATCCTTTAAAATGATTTCAAGGAATACTCTACGAAGTGATATATTCAAGATGATTGATTATGAAAAAAGAAAATCAATGTCATTGTTGAGTAGTAATAAGAGTCGAGTTGCAATCACAACAGATATGTGGACATCTCAAAATCAAAAAAAGGGTTTCATGGCCATTACCGCTCATTGGATTGATAGCCATTGGACATTACAAAGTCGAATACTCAGGTATACTTAATCCATATTCATATATAGTTTTAATCTCTCAATATTATGTCATTATATGTTGTTCTTTGCTTTATTTGTTGTGTCATTCTTTTGTTAAAGGTTTATCTATGTCCCAAGTCCACATACATCTGAGTTTTTATGTGATGTTTTGGTGAATTCTTTTTTGGAATGGAATGTTAATATGAAACTTACCACATTGACTGTTGATAATTGTACGACCAATGATACTTTCATTGGAGATTTGAAAGATAAAATAGAACTAAAGTATTTTTTGGCACGTGGGAATTATTTTCATATGCGTTGTGCTGCTCATATAATGAATTTGATTGTTAGAGATGGTATGGAGATTATTCAACAAGCCATTGAGAATGTACGTGAGAGTGTGGTGTATTGGAAAGACACACCAAAAAGGTTGGAAAAATTTATGGAGGTTTGTCAACAAAAAGAAATTCCATATAGTAAAGCTTTGGTACATGATTGTAGGACAAGGTGGAATTCTACATTTTTAATGTTTGATGTTGCTTTGGTGTATGAAGAAGTGTTTCTTCATTTGGCACATTCAGATTCTACTTTTAAATGTTTCCCTACTATTGTTGAATGGGATTTGGCTCGTTCAATTTGTGAGAGATTAGCATTGTTTTATGATGTAACTTTGATGTTTTCTGGAAGCCAATATCCTACTGCAAATTTATACTTTCCTAAGGTTTGTGAGGTTAAAATGGAATTGCTAGAATGGTCTGTTGGTGGAGATGAAGTGATTTGTGGCATGTCAACTAAAATGCTAGAAAAGTTTGATAAATATTGGAGTGTGATTCATGGAATGATGGTCGTAGCCACTATTTTGGATCCAAGGTATAAATGACATTGGTAGAATGTTATTTTACTATCATTTATGGGAGCTCCTGTGGTGATGAGATAGAAAATATTCGTAAAATGTGTTATGAATTGTTTCATGAGTATGAGGAGAAGTTTAAGCATATGGAGAAAATTGCATCAACTTCTACTATTAGTTGCCAAAGTAGTGGTTCAAATGTTAGTAGAGCGAGCTTTTGTTCTAGAGTCTCTCTTAAGGTCCATTATAACCAATGGTTAGCGATTCAAGGCATGTCTAGTGTATCACACAAGACATAGTTAGATTATTTTTTGGAAGAACCAGTTATGCCACAGGTGGATGACTTTGATGTTTTATCATGGTGGAAGACAAATACCAAGTATCCTATTTTGCAAAGGATGGCTAAGGACATACTTGCTATTTTGGTTTCTACAGTTGCTTCTGAGTCAGCTTTTAGCACAAGTGGATGATTTGTAAGTCCTCATCGCAACCGTTTACATCTGAAGACTTTAGAAGCATTAATGTGTTGTAGAGATTGGCTTTGGGCGGCTATACGAGATGATGGTAATATTTATTTTATACTTTTGATGTTTTGAATAATTATGATATATCTATTGTTAAATTTATTTAATTCTAATTTATTTTCTTTTTCCCTTGTTAGATAATGAATTTACTGCGAGCTCGTATTATCATAGGTCTACCTTGCACAATGAGGAATCTAACTCTGATCTTAGCGAATGTGAGGTAAATATTATTAGTGATAGAAATATTTGTTCGTATTTAATTATTTTAAATATTAATGAATTTTTTTATGGCAGATGAATGCATAAGATATGTAGGTCAGAGATGGAGAAGCTAATTATTGATTTTTAGCATGGTAAACATATTCTTTGTAGAATTTATTTTTAAATCTTAGAAATATATATTCATTATACTAAACTATTTATTCATATATATTATCATCATGGATTTTTCAGGACCTCGTGGGAAGAAACATTTTTCTTTGAATGTTATTGTTGAAGACTTGAAATACGTTAAACTCATGATGATCAAGTTCTTCATTTTATGTTTGGATAGATTTATCAACTATGGTGTTGTTTTAATTGTTTTGTAATTTTTAGACTATCAAAAATTGTAATCTTGCAACTATGTTGGACTAGTTGTATTATTATTGTTTGTTTGGTAGTTTGGTTAAAAACTTGCTATTGGTAACCAAACTTGTAGGTTGAAGACTTTATGACTTTATCATTGCTAGAGTGGAGCATGGCTGCCATGGTAGGTTGTGTTACTTGTGTATTATGATAGGTTGTTTGGTATTAAAACAGGTTGAAGACTTTATGATAGGTTTTTTTGGTAGTTTATTTTGAATTTGTGAAAGAATAAATTTAAACGGGTAACGGGTTTTGTAAAACCCGAATTTTACTACTAAAAATTTTTGTTTTTAAGGGGAAGCAATAACATAATATAGCAGGTGTTACCACCACACATAGTACAAGTCTAGTACATACCTTTCTCGTACTACGTGCAAGGCTAAAAACTTACATCAAATAAATCAAAACTGATGGAAATAGATATAAATAACAAAAGACTTGAATAATTTAGTCATAATAATAGAGTACGGAGTACATGCTCCAGATAATACAATATATAAAAAGAGATAAGGGGGTTAAAAGAGATGAAGAGTCCAAAAGTGATATCCAAAATCTAGGTCACATAACATGTGCGACATTAGATAGAAATGACTCTACGCCCTAACCCCGAGGGTATAAACCCGCATCACTCCGCATGAGGAACCTCCTTAAAGTCCGCAGGATCATCATCATATATCTGCGACACAACGTCTACAAATGTGTAGTATCAGTACACATCATGTACTGAGCAACATAACTATCCTAAAGAGATAGCATTGAGTGTGAGGTCCATGTGAAGAAAGTAATAGAGCATATAATAACAAGATAATATCATACTTACATATATATGTTAATTGAGAACACGAAACTCAACCTTCAAGCATAAAATAATGTAATATGGATATATGGTAGATGGGCGCCATTGGTTATTATATTTTATCATCGTGATCACGATCAATTTATTATATTAACTTGAGGATGGAGACTCGAAGAGATCGTAACAACTAATCTAGTACTCGAACGTTACTAGCCCTAGCTGGCCCGCCCAGAAACGTAACCAGACCACCAATAAATAAGACACCTAATCACTTAAGTATGCATACCCCCTATAGGGCCGAAATATATCGAGACACCTATAGAGTTGAAGAGGGCATCTCCGGACCTCGTAAGGCACCCGGGATCACAGAATAGAAAAACACCGGAATGGTACAAGTGAATACCAAACCTAACTCGGATAGCTACCCCGAGTGATAAAAGTCCCAACTCAAGATCTTTCACTTTAAGTGATTAATATTTTATTCAAGGATTTAGCCAATCATAAATTAGGCCCACATAACAGCACGTAGCTCACATCTATCAATATAATGAATATCCATTATTATATCAATTTCGAATGGCATTAAAGCCGGGAAATTTTAAGCGGCATTAAAGCCGAACCAATCCAAGCGGTGTTAAAGCCGAACCAATCCAAATGGCATTAAAGCCGATCGATTTCATGGGCATTAAAGCCGAACCAATTTAAGTGGCATTAAAGCCGATCAATTCCAACGGCATTAAAGCTGATCCAATTCATGAGGCATTAAAGCCGAATAGCTTTAGTAGCGTTAAAGCCGAATGAGTCCATGGCATAAAATACAGCATAAGGTATCAGGTAACTTCAATCAATATTGAACCCTTCGCACACTTACACACATACAATATTCAAGAGGCATACGAACATGTGTTTGTATTAAATCTATAACTCATACATACATACAATTACCACAAAATAATACAACATATGATTGACATGATTAAATAATCAATAAGCATACTCATCACCTTCCACTTCAAGCAGACATACATCGAGAATCCGTCGTAAGTAAAGGTAAGTAATGACTTATCTAAATCCGAAGCTAGCTAAGAAAATTGAGAAAGAGAGGTGTAATTTATGCTAAAATATATTACACTTAGCCAATTATTTTCTTAGGGTGAAATATCAATAGGAAAATAGGATAAAATATTAAGATTCCTCAATACACCCACAATGCCTCTTTCTCTTTTTCTTTTTCTTACTTAATGAATCATTTTAATTAAGGTCTCTAAGTCTACTCATCAATGTTACCCAAGTATTAGAATTATAAATTCTAAATTCTTGTATTAGCACAATATTCAATTAGGTCTCCAAATTTCTAGAAATTTAAATGAAATGACGAAAATGTCTTTATTAACCAAAAATTACCTTTAAGCTTCTAAAATTCATCACTTACTCTAGACAACATCAAATCCTAACATATCATATACCAAATTTTAGGTAAAAGACCCAATGAAGACAATGATGCACTAAAAACTTTCAAAAACAATATTTATTGCCCAATTTACCCATGGTTGAATATGTGCAAGCCTTATAAAAATTTCATTTCAACTCTAAATGATCCAAAACTCATAACCTAGCTTCTATACACTATTATACATATAGGAAAATACTTAGATAAATTTAAAACAACCAAAGAACACATAAAATAGCAAGGGCGAGAGCTAAACTACTCGGATCCAGGCATATTCATCACGACTATGCTGTAAATTCATCATGACTCTATTGAAAATTCATCACTTCTTCACTAAATATTCATCACCTTTCCCGCGGGTATAAACATATAAAAAGAATCATAAAAACCATCTTCTCATTAGATATTCATGCTTAAGCACATAAGATAGAAATATAAACATGTCATACAATATTTTTCAAGATATTATTTCATGCTTATAATTAAAATAAATCTATCCACACATAAGAGAACATATAATACACCTAGCACAAAATCCTATTTCAAAATGTTAGTTTTGTTACCAAAACTCCTAAGCTCCTTAGCAAAGCTAAAATAAGGAATCTAGCAATTCCTTCTCTAAACCACTTTTTCACCTTCAATAATATAACGTAAATGAGTTAGATAAACCAAGTTCAATAAATAACAAAAATGGGAAAGAAAGGAATTGGAATGGAAGAAGTGAAATATAAAATATTACTCTTGAATAGGGAGGCTTGAAAACCACCACAAAACAACCAATAACCACAAAGGAATGATGGATTAAGGTTTTAGAGGATTAAAGGGGAGGAAAACAAGGAGAAAAAAAGGCATCAAAGGCACGAAATCTTTGCTGCAAGCCAATTAACCACTGCAGCAAAAAAACTTCAATGTTGCTCGGCAAGGCAGATAGGAGAGGAAAAAAGAGAGGATAGGGGAGCGATTTCCTTGGTAAGAAGGGTCTGTAGATGAGGAATAACATGCAAGGAAAAATACCAAACAAGAATATAGGGTAGAAGAATCAAGGTCGATGCATAAAAGATGCTCGAAGTCACCAAAAAAAATCAGCTTTGCTGATTTTGTAAAGCTGGTCGGGAAGCAAAAGTTTGGCTATGAATAAGCATGAGGGATTTCGACTTCAGGGATTTACATTATATTTATTCATAGTATGCAATGCAGACTTTCAAAAGAAACAAAAAAACACAGGAAAAGGATAACCAGAGAGAGAGAACGAGTTGCTCAAAGTTGGAAAGTAATCAACTTTGCACTCTGCTACAATCTATGATTTTATGTGCGTTTTGGGATAGGAACGCACGATTTGGCAAAGATAGAGTAGGAGCTGATATGGTGGAGTGTGGATATGTGATGCACGGGGACGGCAGATAGGTGTCGTCCCTCCGTTCCGGAAACTTCTCGAAAACGTTTCTGAATTAAAATTTATATTAAAATTATTTAATTAATATTTTTATTAAAAAAATATTGTTTAATTAATTTTTTTATTAAAAAATAATTATTAACAATTAAAATTAACTAATATAAGAATTTTCTCTCTTAATTTTAATAAATTTAATCTATTTTTTAAATATATATATATATATAATATGTATATATATATATATAATTTTTTTGACGTTTCCTGCCGTTCCCGTTTCCTAGTTTTTTAATAAATGTCGTTTCCGCATTTTGTCTCGTCCCCGTCCCCGTGCAACACAGGTGTGGATTGAGTTTTTTGTTTGACCTTGGCCTCACTTAAGTGCTATGATTAGGGGTGTAAGAGAGATGATAGGCTATGGTTGAGTGTGTAAGAGAAATGTCAGAAAATCATGATTATGGTACTAGTTGCACTTTTTGGTTGGGAGACATGTAACCAAGTTACAAATCTGGTTTGGTTTGGTTAGGAGACTAGTTACGATTGGAATATTAGTTAGAGGATTGGTTACAATTTATTTTGATTAATTAAATTGCAAGAAAGCCTAATATTGGGCACTCATTGGGAAAAATATCACTTGAATTCCAAAAATTATAAAAATCTATGAAAATGTTCGGAATAATCTTAGAAACTCAAATATATAAAAATATTAAGTATCGGAGTAGGTTTGATCCTTGACGGATGGAAAATGATCAAAAACGGGTAAGTTGCGGAAATGCGTTTTTTCGTAAATTCACAAAATGAATAATAGGGGTTTAAATTGTCACGTATTGATGTGGAATATTTTTATAAAAATCAAATATATAAAAATATTTGGTCTCGGAACTCGTTTGATGACCAATGGATAAACATAGCAAAAACGGCTAAAATTATCTAATCGCGTAAATAGGGCTGTTGACGAACCGAATCAAGCCAAACCTTCCCTGGCTCGATTCGGCTCGTTAAATTTTTTGGAAGGCTCGAGTTCGGCTCGAGCTCGAATCGAGTCAAGTATTTGAGGCTTGAGTTCGGCTCGGAAAAAGCTCGCGAGCTATTCGACTCGGTTTGTTAATTGAAAACAAACCAAATCGGCTCGGTTCGTTAGGCTCGATTTGTGGCTCGGTTTGGCTCGGTTCGTTTAATTTTAAACAAGCCAAACCGGCTCGGTTTGGTCGGCTCGATTCGAGCTCGATTTGTTCGGCTCGTTTATTAGAAAATTTAGCCGATTAAACCTGTAACTTTCAACAAAAATTAAATATCAAATAAAGACCTGTTTGGCTTGATTATAAATACTAAAATAGGATCATAGACCGTACAGTATCAAATCATTCATACAAAATATTCAAAGATTGTGCCTTCAACCCTGCATGCTTTTACAAAATAAAATATTCTTCAATCCTTAATTCTAAATTCTAATATCCAGAATTATAGCAAATTTGCAACCTTCATCTCATCCAATCCATCATAAGCACTTCTACACCGAATCTCAAAATATGGCACCAAAATCCACTAACATTCATATCTGCAAGGATAATTTTATGAATAAATAAGAGAACTAGATTAGTAATAGTTATTTGAGAAAGACTTCAATCCCATAAGTTTTGATTATATTATACCTTAAATTGGATCAAAAAATATACCATATTATAGTAGATCTATGATCTTCATGCTTGGAGCATCTGCAACCTGCTTATATTAAGAGAGCAACAATAATATATATATGAATGATTAGAATTTAATTCCTAAAATTTCAAGAGATCAAAAATTAATAATGAAAACATAAAAATATTATTACCTTCTTCTTTAGCCCTTTTTTTGTACGAATCCAATCACCTGCACAAAGAAGTACTTCAACCGTATCAGTAGATAGTGCTCCTCTATACGGATCAATGACCCTTGACCCAGCACTAAAAGCAGCTTCTGAAGCAACTGTGGTGATAGGTATGGACAGGATATCACGTGCCATTTGTGATAAGATACGAAACTTTAAAGTGTTTGCCTTCCACCACTCTAAGGCACTAAAAGAAGATTCGGAATCATCATCACAAATAAATACACTCTCCTCCAAGTATATATCTAACTCCGATTTTGTAGGAAGTTGTGTGCCAGATTGCCTAATGAATTGCTTAAATCCCATCCTTCCTAAACCTGCACCTTTCTTTGCCCCAGTATTAAAAGCAGATGACCCTTCACCCATTTCAAATCCCACTAAAGATTTCTCCAAGTTACGTGTATGCTCTCGAGCATAATCATCAAATATAACTCGTAAAGTATCACGAACTAGCCAAATATGCCTGTCAGCTTCATCATGACTAAAAATATTGGGAAATGTATATTCGACCAAAGACAACTTACATCTAGGGTCTAAAACAGCCGCAATAGCCATTAATAAATTACACTCACCCCAATATTTATCAAATTTTTCTTTCATGACTAAAGCCATCCTTTGAATAAATGGTTCCTCAGAACGAGCCTTCTCATCTAATACTGCTTTAATTCTCCATACCTCAGGAAGATACAGATTTGTCGTTGGATACTCACTTCCAGAAATTATATTTGTTACCTCACTAAAAACCTCCAAAAATTCACATACTATTTCAGCTTGTCTCCATTCTTCAACAGAAGGGGCCCATTTATATGATGGATCTTGCTCTGCAGATCTTGGAAACACATCCTTAAATTCTAATGCAGCAGATAACATAGCATGCACAGAATTCCAACGTGTGCAAACATCAAGAATCAACTTTTTTGCAGGCAACTTTAAATATCTAGCAATCTCACTGAATTTCATCAAACGGGCATCAGAATCAGACAAATACTTCACACTTGTGCGAATATTAGAGATAACATTACTGATCTCCTTATAACCATCTTGCACCAACAGATTCACAATATGAGCACAGCATCGAACATGAAATATTTTTCCAGCAAAAGAAAGCTTCTTCATCAAACTAAAATGATCTTTCAAATGCCTTACACAAACATCATTTGCACTACAATTATCCACCGTAATAGTGCTCACTTTATCTTCAATTTCCCATTCCACCAAACAGCCACATAAAGCATTGTATATATTTAATCCACTACCAGGAGGAGGTAAGTGAACAAAATTTAAAACATGCTTTTGAATATTCCAATTACTATCAATTAAGTGGACTGTTACAACCATGTAATGAATTTTTTGGACATCAGATTTCCAAAGATCTGTTGTTATGCTAATCTTATTAGCATCTTTCAGAATATTTTTCACCTTCTTCTTTTCATATTCATACACAGTAAAACAAGCATCCTTAGCAGCATGACGAGTAATCCGCTGATACTTATCAGAGATGGCCCAAAGAAATTCATTAAACCCTACATGTTCCATCATATTAAATGGATATTCATGCATGAGTATCATATGAGCGCACTTTTCCATCACCCTTTCATGATCATATCTAAATACAGGAGCAACACTAATACCAGTGGACTTAGAAAGAGACAATACCCTTTGTTTTTTTGATGGCCGACTAGTACATCGCTCCAAATGCCTGATAAAATGACTGGTTACGCCCCCAGGAAGAATTGATAGATGTTTACGACAATGCCTGCATTGGGCCTTTTTGGTCCCATCTTTTAAAGTAACCACTTCATACTCTTCCCAAACATGTGAAGTTTTCTTGCGAGCCTTCTTCGTTATTGCACACTCATCATCATCATTTTTATTTTCATTATTCACCTCCTGCTCCTCATTAATCTGCTCATCAACATCTTCATCAAGCTTATTGGTCAGCTCAAAATCATTCTCTTCATCACGATCACTAATGTAAGTATCTCTGGGAACTTCAAATATATTAGGGTCATCTGCCATTTTTGGGCTTCTTGTTGATGTAGATGGCGATGATACAGGAGATGAAGATCCTTGTTTAGAAGAAAAATCAGAAGTTACCAAATTTGACATAATTATAAGTTTGAACTAAAAACAGCAAAAAAAACCACAAGGTAGCAGACTAGCAGTAGGTAGCAGCAAAAATAACACATAAAACTATGAATAATTAATAATCACCACCATGGTTTTTTATTTGTTTTTTTAATCAAAATAAAACATCGTTATAAAACAAAGAATATATGGGAAAATTTTAAAGTTCAAAATTCCAAGTTGAGTAAAAAGGAAAACAAAAAGTTACATGTGTGATGTATTAATATGTACAAATAAAAACAACTTGATAACAAATAAAATTGAGGGAAAAATGTAAAATGCTAACCTTGAAAGTCATAATATAGAAATCATTTTTGATAAACTTCAACAAATATAACATATGTGGCTTTTAAGAATAATGTAATAACAAAATTGTTCATCATAACACCAAATAAGAAAGTAAAAGAAATTATTAGAAAAGATCATGCTAACAAAATGAAAAAGTACAATAAAATAATAATGCTATTGCTCAATTTAAAAACATAAAATTAAACAAAATATTTATAAAATAATGTAGTAGAAAAGAATCAAAATATGTTGCTATCTAGTAGCTACTGACCAAGTGTTTTATTGATATTTTCAATTACAAGAGCTTGAAAACATCTCCAAACATCTCCAACCTGAAATTTCAAATACAATGCTTGTAACTTTCAAAGAGGAATACAGTTAAACAAGATAAAACCCGATAGATCAAATTCCAGATTGCTTACTCTCTCAAACCAAGCATTCCACCCAAATACAATTAGGATCATTTCAACTACTTCTATAAATTTAATTTTAGAAAAACAACTATACAATAACCAATTTCATAATCTCACTTGAAATCTAGGGTTTTAGGCCCAAAAATACAATTCGGTTGAATTCTATTAATTTAATCAAATTGAATGTTTAGAAATGCAATTAAACACATTTTATAACATATCAAATAATCAATTGCTCAAAACCAATAAAAGAAATACACAATTGAGCACAATTAGGGTTTTTGAGCCCGGAACGCAAATCCGATCAATTCTTGCTAGAATATATGAATTAACGATTCGAAAATGTAATTAAATGTATTCTAATGTAAATTATATAGTCAATTGAATAAAACAACCCGATTACACAATCCAATTTAATCTCGTAAGAGTTTTGACCTAAAAATCCAATTCCGATCAATTACACACAATTTGCCCAAATCAACACTTCCGATATGAAATTAAATACATTTCAAATGATATTATAAAATCAATTGAGCGGAACGACTCATTTATATGACCCAATTTCATTACATCCGAATTTTGACCTACGAATCAAATTTTGATAAAACTTGCGTAAATTTCTCAAATTGACAGTTCTAATATGAAATTGGATACATTTTAAAACATACTGTATAATCAATTTACCTAAAATAGCTAAATCGGACGAATCCGAAAAATTCGGGCATAACCCGACCAAAAATCCAATTTTTCCAAAATTCCAGTATAACCATATAATTAACTATCCAAATCATTCCCGCAGCACATATATACATAACCAAACTATTAATTTAGCTTATCACAAGCTAAATCATACTCAATTACACAAATTAATATTAGGGTTTTTCAGAAAATTATACCACAGGAAAATCAACGATTCGAGGCAAGGGAAGGCCGGGGAAGCTTCGTCGGAGGCTGGGGGTGGCTCGCCGGTGGTCAGAGCTGCTCGCTGGAGCCGGACGCCGGACGCACATCGCTGCCAGCTGCTGCTGTCGCCCGCTCGTGGTGGATGTATGTCGCTCGTGGTGGATGTCGCCCGACGAAGGAGGAGCAAGGAGGAGGAGGCCGGTCGCTGGAGCAGAGGGCAAGGGAGAAGGGGGAGGTGATGGAGGTGTGTCGCCTGTCGGGGTCGAGAGTCTCGAGTCGACGCTGTTCACAGAATCACAGATTCACAGCCCTACCTGTCGGGGTCGAGAGTCAAGTTGACGATGCGTCGATGGGGACTTGGGGGGTTGGGGTGAGTCACGTGACTCACGTGAGTGGCCGAGTGGGAACTGGGGAGTGGGGACGGGACACGGCCCGGGAGTCACGGCAATTCAAAAAAAAAATCCCGCTGAGTATTAGTGAATTCAGTGTTGTGCCCGGTTGAAAGCCCCGCCCGGTTCGTTGTGCGGCAAAACCGGTTAAATTATAAAAATTATTTTTATTAAATAAAAAATTTATAAGAATTATTTTTATTAAAAAAAGACTTAAATTATGATAATTATTTATAAAAAAATAATTAGTTCTTTTTAACTTTATTTTATATTTGTATATATTCTCAAAATTTATTTGATAAACGAGCAAACGAGCCGAATTTGAGTCGAGTTCGAATCAAGCCGGTTTGCGAGCTAACGAGCCGAGTCAACCTAGGCTTGAGTTTGGCTTGTTAAGTAAACGAGCCTAAGATCGAGGCTTGGATTTGATTTGTTTATCTAATCAAGCGAGCCGAGTCGAGCCGGCTCGCGAGCCGGCTTGATTTGTCAACAGCCCTACGCGTAAACGAATATTTCCGCAATTTGGTGATTCGGAAGGAAATGGTGAAACATGAATGAATAGGATGAATGGATGAACTCAAAAATATTTTTAGACTGATTCATAAATTTTTAAGAGATCAAAAAGAGTAAAAACAGAGAAATCGGAAGAATTGTAATAAATGTATTTTATGCACACGAGAGAAATAATAGACGAAATGTCTAAAACTTTACACGAACGGAAATACGTATTTTTAACCGAAAATCGAAATTATATAATAAAATCATAATTGTGAACGAATTTATCTAAAATGATCCGCAACAACAATAATTAATTAAATTCAAAATATAAACTCAAAATCGTCGATAAATCCATAAAACAAATTAAAATTAAAATAATTAAATGTTTACAACAAATTACGCTAATAAAATAATTAAACTTAATAAAACTGAATTTACAAAAATGGGGTATTACAGATTTACCCGTTGGATAACGGATTATTTATTGGTTATTTATAATTTATCGGGTAAACGGATTATCCATCGGGTAACGGATATTTGTCGGGTACGGAGATGGATATATTAGCGGATATCCGTTCGGGTTTGGGTACGGATATGGATATGGGTTTCTTAATCGAGTTCAGGTATGGATATAGTATACCCGATCCGAATCCGCCCCGTTTACATCCCTATTTGAGCAGTGTCAGCTCTAGAAGCAATACCAAGTTGTCGATATAGAAAAGCAAGTGCGATTGCACCCCATGCATAACCTTCAATCTGGCTAAGATCTTGAAAAAAAATGATATAGTATGGATTAACTTTATCAACCACCTTATCAACAAAAAATGATAGGTCTATCAACTATAATATATACCCGATCGCTTTTTCTTCATCCCCTGACCAGTATGATTCACATACTTCTTGTAGCCATTTAAATGAAAGCTCGCCCTTTCGAGTGACTTCATTCACTTGCATTTCTTCCATCCTAAATAAGGCACCCATTGCACCAATCAATTGCCCACGCATGTCCTCTATCATCTCCAAATGTAATGGATGACTATCAACTCATAGCCCTAATATACGATGTACATTTAAAAGGATGATTGTCATCTCACCCCATGGAATATGAAAGCTATTGGTGTTTAGTTTCCATATGTCAATAAATGCTAAAATAAGTGGCATGTTTGCATGATCAGATGTGTAGGATGGAAGGTGTGATAATCCTATTTGTCATATTAAAGCGAACATCCTTTCATTGATGCTTCAAAGAAAAATTTTGAAAAACCTCTTGCCTCGTGTAGATCCTAGGACAATCACGATCCTACAAAATAAAAGAAGCAAATGTAATGAATATATATGATTGGTTACATATAAAATAAGAATTAAGAAATAATGAATATGATAAACTTTAAGTATTAGTGTCTTAATTAATGGTGATCACAAAAGCACAACAATCAGATAATTATCCACTTTTAATCGTTCAGATATCATCAGAAATTTCTTATTCAAATGGTTGTCCAAGGTAACAGAGAAGACTCATTAAGGCCGTCCTAATCTCATCTAATTTCGAATTAGAACTCGTTCTCGTGATTCTTACTAATCATCAAATACTCCTATCTCGCTAATCAACATTATTTGAGTCATATTACGAATTTCCACAATCACAACGGCATATTAGATACAAACTACTCATTTACCCCTTACTTATAAAATTACTAAGTCATCCCTTCCTTACTTGAAAAATTACCATAATACCCTCATTATTCGGTTTAGGTTACCAAGTTATTGCTTATACTTATTAGGTCACTAATCCCCCTTCATAACTATTACCCTTAATATACTTTCCATTTAGTTGGTTAGATTGCTACTTTGCCCTTTCTCCTTTATTATAATTAATAAATTATCCTTGAGTTGGTCAAATTACTATATTACCCTTCCTCCTTATCCTAATTACCAAATTAACCCTTTATTTAGTTAATTACCAAATTACTGTCATCTATTATCAATTACCAACTACCCTTCTCCATTATCAAAATTACCAAAATACCCTCTAGTCGGTTAAATTACCAAATTACCCCTCACGTTCGTCATATTTACCATTTTACCCTTCTCCATTATTAAATTATCAAATTACCCTTTAGTTATAGAAATTATTATTTTACCCTTATCAATTATTATAATTACCAATTTACTCCTTTCCAATTTCCTCTATTACCCCCTTTAATTTACAAAATTACTATTTTACCCTTTACCTTCAAATTTACCATTTTACCCCTTAACTCCCAAAAATTATCATATCACTCTTTTACTTATAAAGTTTATGTTTATCCTTAATTACGAAATTACTATCTTACCTCTTTTAATTTTAAAATTACCATTCTGCCCATTAATCACAAAATTACTATTTTACCCTTTAATTAAAAAATTACAATTTTACCCTTTTATTATAAAATTTCTATTTTGCCCTCTTCTTACAAAATTACCAATTTACCATTTAATTACAAAATTACTATTTTACCCTTTATTCACAAAATTACCATTTTACCCCTTATTTCCAAAATGACCAATTTACCCCCTTACTTCCAAATTACCATTTTATCCTTTTATTAATAAATTTACCATTTTACCCTTGCCTCCAAAATTACCAAAATACCCTTTTTAATTAAGAATTACCTTTTTACCCTTAGCACACCCCTTATATTAAATTACTATTATTACTACATAAAATATTAACTTTAATACCTCATCCACAACTCTTATAATTAATATAATATTATTAGCACCCATATATATATTATGCCATATTCTTATACAAGATACCTTACTAAAATCCACTAAGGCTTCCAAAATATTAATCATGCACTAAGAATCACAATAGCATAATATAACATGGTTAATACTTAACATTTTCATTAACAACCAAACTCTTATCCTAAATAATATTTCCATACATAGCAATAATCTATCATGCTTCCTTTTCACGAATCAACACAAGAACCACATATATCATATTAAACCACGTAAACCAAGCATAATAATATATAAAAAATCCTTATGTACTAACATACGTTAATCCATGTATTTAAGTGGGATTTAACGATTACCTCGATTCCCGTAAAAACGAACCTTACCGGTATTCCGATTAAAGGTTCAAGATTTGATTATCAAAACCAATACCTAAAAATAATTCAAGACTTATTACATTAGAAATTATGAAATCAAAATATAAGGCTTTAACAATTAATAGGATAGTTAACTTAAAATATAATTATACCTTAAAAATTAATACTCAAATGAATCAAAGAAGGCAGCAACTCATGCTGCTCATACATCATGAGCTGTATGCAAAGAAAGAAAAAGGAGGGGCTCGAAGGTGGTGAAAAGAGGGAAGAATGGGCATTTTCGGGTTAGAGGTTTGGGGCTAAGAAAAAGACATGATGGGGAAGGATTTGGGGTAAGGGAGTGGTGCAGAAATGTAGAGGGGTGTAGGTGGTGGTCGGGGATAGGTTGAAGGTGGCTAAAGGTGGCAGAGACGGCGCCAACGAGGCTGCGAAGGTGGCGGCCGAGGAGGGTTCGAAATGGAAGGCTAGTGAGGAAGGAAAATGGGGAGGGAAAATGAAGGCCTTTGGGTGGTGTTTTCGGGAAAGATAGGATTGGGGTGGTAGAGGGGGTTGCAGGGAGTAATACAGTGGCTCAGGTGGCGGCGAAAGCTATGGGATGGCGGCGGAATGTGGCTCTGCAGGGTGGTTGCCGAGAAGGGAGAAGAAGAAGAGAAAAAGGAGAGGGAAGGAGGAAGGAGGTTGCGGGGTGGCTCAATGGGGGTTGTGATGGTTCGGGGGTGAGGTAGAGGGTGGCAGGGGTGGTGCAGGTGGTGGTTGAGGCGGCGGAAGCAGCGGAGATGGACGGTGAAACAAAAATAGGGGGAGAGAGGGGAGGAGAAGAAAAGGAGAAAGAGGAGGCTCGGGCAAGGCATATAGGGCTCGAAAAATCACAGAATGAGGCAGGGAATGGGGAAGAAAAAGAAGAGAAAGAGAGAGGAGGGGATAGGGAGCATAAAGGTGGTGGTAGGTGATAGGGAAATGTGAGTTGCAGGGATGGTGGGTCGGTATGGTAGGAAAATGATGAGAAGGAGAGGGAGGGAGATAAGGAAGGTCAACGGGGGAGAGGGAGTTGCAGGTTGGGCGGCGAAAATGGTGGAGGATGGCCGGGATTATCGCCAGGGAAAGAGGAAGACGAAGAAGGGAAGAAGAAAGGAGGGGCTGCGACGGGCGAGCAGACCGGCCGAAGGAAAGAAGGAGCGGGTCAGCCCAGTCGAGGAAGAAAGGAAAGAAAGAAGAAAAAGAGGCGGTCGAGCTCGACTTAGGAGAAGGAGAGGGAGAGGAAGATGGGCCAGAGCCCAACGCGCAGGAGAGGTGAGGGAGAGGCAGGCCGGCCAACCGGCGGCCCAAATAAGGAAAAGGAAGAAGAAAGAAAAGGGAAAAAGAAGAAAAAGGAGAAGGAAAAGGGGAAAAAAGGAAAAAGAAAATGGGATTAAATAAAATAGTTTAGTTTATGAAATAATAAAATACAATATTTTTGGGTAATAAATTTATTTAATAATTTAAATTGATATAATTAAAATATAAGGGTTTAAAAAAAAGAAAGTATAATTTTAGTATAATAATGATTTGAAAAATTTATTTACATAATAAGAGTGTGATAAAATAACAAAATATTTATTTTAATTTATTAAATATTTATACCCAATTTTATTTGCTCAAAATCCATAAAATAATTAAAATAAATAGATTTAAAAGCTAATTTATCCCAAATAAAATTTATTTATTAAAATATAGGCTTTTAAAAATTCAGGGGATTACATAAAACCTCTAAATCTTGAACCTCCAACCCCCAACCTCCAAACCCCAAACCTCCTACTCCTGAACCTACGTACCCTCCGAACCCCAAAATGTCAACATCAGCCATAAATGATGGATGATCTGCATTTAGAAATTTAGGAGCTTGATGACTATACCTTGGTTATTCGGAAACTTCTGCATATTCTTATTATTCTGATGCTTCTTCTGGTTCTTATTCAATAGCTTTTTTACTTCGTCGTAATCCTCTGGCAATACTTTTTCCAAAATTTTTTAGGTAAGATAACCGAGCAAGTTGCTCAGTAGTAGTTCTATTACGTCGTAAAGATGTAGTAATGGGACGACCCTCGGTTCTATCTGCTACTCTATCTTATTTGCGACTCATCTGAATTTTAATGTACATAAGTTATGCCTAGACCTTTGGTTCGATAGAATTTTTGAATTAGAAAAAAAAAAGATTAAAATTATTAAAATTAAAAGGAATAAAAAATTAATTGTTATATATTTTAATTGATATAAATTATTAATAATTTTTTAAGAAAAATAATAAGACGTTTTTATTACCGATATAGCATTAAAAAAAAATCAGAATAAGAAACCAGGAGGAGACACGTTCGCACCAGGAGACGGAGAGAGTGTCTTGATTATATGCATGGGAACTGATTGGGGGAGAAGAATCCAATCAGTCAATCCTTGCCACTGTGATTATATTTGTTGGGAATAGTTTGAGGGAAGTGGAAAGTTTGGCTGAAGTTGTGGCAGAACAATGGTACGGTGAGCAGAAAAGGCGGACTTTTGTTGCTGTTGCTGTGGCCTCTGTCTGAGTAAGTTCAACTTTAATTCTACTTCAATTCTGGTCTACGCTGCCATGTTCACAATTGCTAATTTCTTTTCTTTTCTTTTTTAATAAATTTTCAGGGTTCTTCTTAGGTTAGCCGGCCCTAGAGTGTTGATTTTTTATACCGTAGGAATAATTCCTTGAAGCTGGATTTTTGTTGGTAATAAATAGGTCTATCGATAAGTAGGATTGTTAACGAACCGAATTGAGCCGAGCCGGGTAGACTTAAACTTGGCTCATTTACTAAACGAGTCTAAAAATAAAGCTTGAATTTAGTTTGTTTATAAACGAGTCAAGCTTTTAACGAGTCGAACAGAACTTTTAACGAATCAACTCTCGAACTTTGGTGGTAAACAAGCCGAGCTCAAGTCTAATTTTTAAGTTTGTTTAATAAACGAATCTAGCCGAACCGAGTCATTAACGGACCGAGCCTAAATAGCTCGTGAGCCGATTTGATTTGACATCACCCTTATCAATAAGGTTATGATAGGTCGGTGGTCGAGACTAGAGCAAATAAAAAGTTATAGATTTGAATCATCTTCTAGTATCATTTTATAATTTTACATTAATATCTTATGAACTAAAAAAAGAGACGGAGGCACCATACCCTAAGAACTTCACTGTCGCACACGGTTAGTAACACGCCTTCTTCATTAAGTAGGCAGGAACAGGAAATTGGTGATTTTGAACAACAAAATCTGAAAAAGCCCTCGCCATCTTTCATTGGCTTTGTGAAACTCCTCCCAACCTCCCGCATCATCTGCCTATATACACTACATACTTATATGTACAACAATCAACCCCCTCCCCCTCGTTCGCTATATATACCCCCAGAACCCGATGTTAAAACTTATCGCGCGCGTCTCCTACTGTGATCGAATCGAACACACTCCAGTTATCGATGTCCCACGCAGCAGCACTCGAGGAAGCTATGAATAATTAGTGTCATCACGATAATTGTTCTCTAATTTTGAGTCCCGCAGCAACGGGACCTTTGGCGACGATGATTCCAAGTCAATTGCATCCAGGTCTGCATACAGCTCTTCCATTGCTTTGCCCCACATTACAGCGTAGAATCCCAGCGATATGATTCCTGCTCCGATGATACTGTATACAGAGACCAGGCAAACGTCAGTCGATTACCTTTGCCCCTTTCGAGTCGGAAGATTCAAGCGGTAATTCCGTCCGTCGCAAAAGGGCAGAGGACAGCACCAGTACTACATACCTTCCGAGATAAAGGGCATCTCCGAGGAATAATACGCCCATGGCTGCGGCAATCGCAATGGATAATGGCTTGAACATTGCTATATACACAGGCCCTTTCCGATGCAGCACCCATGCGTGGACAGAGTTCTCCAAACATGAGCTGAGCACGCCCTGCGCAACATTTTCACACACAAGGAACTCGAATGATGAGACAGTCGCTGACCGGGACAACATCAGAGGTGGTAAAAATGTTCAATCTGTTGTGCTATTCATTCACTAAAGCCGAATAAATAATATGAACCGTGGATATGTATAAATATACATAGGTTGCTACGTATTCTTACAGAATATGCAACAGCAGCCAACGATAGGTCGGGCTTCAATATCCATGCCTGGATGTTAGGCTCTGCAAACGAAGCCATCACAGCCGACACACCAGCTGCAAAGAGGTTGTAGAAAAACACCACCACCAGCTCTGCAGGGTACTGCTTCATGACCTGAGCCTGCAGGCGAATTAACAGTTTAACACCAGTAGGACCAGGAGGCTTTAATGAAAACCCACGCACGTTTCTGCCGCCACTTATGACTTAACGAGATAGTACGAAAAAAGAAAAAGGTACAGGTAGCGGTTTCGGGCACGCTTAAATTAATTAAACACGCACCTGGATAATGTACCATATCGGAGTGAGCATATTCTCACAAGTGAGGAGCAGGCCGCCGACGACCCAATTGGAGTGCGGCGAGTGCAAAATGTCGTTCTGGTTCGATGGCGTCGGCGAAGATGCTTTCGAGGGAAACAGTGTGATGGACGTGCCCTTATATAAGATCACCATCAAGGCACCCGATATGGATAGTACGGTGCCGATAATCTTGGCTTGGCTGCTCGAGCTTCTACAATCTAGTCTCTCCATCCTGAAGCAAGAGTAATTAACCAAATCGACTCACGGGTCAGCAATCAGCATAGGTACACCACCTAACTGATTAATGGAACTCTCAGACAAATTAGCTGCTGCATCAAACGACCGCCCTCGTACATGACATGACGGCTCGTAAAAACAGTGCGTCCGGGGGGTTAAAAAATAAAAATAAGTAAAAACTCAGTCTCTTGACTCTTAAACTAGAACCGATGCATGACAATATAACAAGACGGGCATTACGGTTCAACGACAGGAGGCTTATAGCATTGATGTTTAGCCAACATAACGTTTTGATAACGACACAGTAGGGCCGAATGCTATCTATAATTCCACTGCGGATCTATGTTATCATGATCGTAATAAAACCACTAGTGTTTGTAGCCCATTGGATGAACCAAAATGATTTCATACACAATCACAAGGCATGCCCCTAATATCTTTAGTCACTGTCATCATCTAATGGCATTGATCTTATAATAAACAAAAAGATCAATGTTATTGGCCCAGTAAATCAATTCCCAGCCCCGCCCCTCCCCCACCAAAAAAAATATAGAGAGAGAAAGAAGGGGATAAAAACAGCAACAGAATGAGGAAGACAGCATGAGAATAAAAGCAGCCAATTGGCACAATCATTGAGGTAACGAAATATAAAAGGCAGAAGAAAGAGGAGGGAGGCAGGGGAGATTAAAAAAGAAAAAAGAAAAAAAAAAGAGATAAAGAGTATGACCTGAATATGATGGCTAAGATGAAAGTGAAAGCAGGAATAAGGTTGCTCATAGCCGAAGCAAGGGTCGGCGAACTGTATTCAATACCCTTGTATCCTACCATCTGATCTACACTCCTGCATTCGATTCAACCATCAATTAATCGTTTCAGTATATAAATAATTACATAAAAAGGGGAGGGGGGGAGAGAGAGAAGGAATCTGATAACCGTGTAGACAGTACTAAAATAATTAAACACCAAGGAAAGTCATTTCGGTGAGTAATCAACAAAGAATAAAAGAAATCAGTCTGTCAAACAAACGAATCTCATAGGGAATCTGGAGATCGAAATTGGGGATTAACACGTAACCTCCACACCCAAAACCCATAAGTTTAATTCAACCAAACAATCAATTAAACTTAGTAGGGTAGGGAACAGAAGAGAAGTAAATCATCCATCCATACCCGATTAAGCCAAGTATGAAAATCTTTGCAAGGATAGAGAAATTCAGCGGAGGAAGTCCAGCTCTCCTGCATATGAACCCCAAAGATCACTCAAGTAAGTCACTCATCAACTGATCGGTACACCATCACCAGTGAAGAATAAAGGTTGCTTCTTTTTCCGGGGTGAGTGGAATAGGGGGGGGCTGAAATAACAGAGGAAAGAAGGGCGAGGGAGACAAAGTAATGGAAAAAGTAAGTCACTCTGCGTGCATGTACCTGTAGAGGAAAGGAGAAGGAAGAAGGATAAACGCAGCAATTACAAAAGAATAAGTAACAAAGACATGATAGCTCAGCCCAGCATTAGTAGCAGCTTTAAAAAGGGTATTCAACCCAACATTTGAACACTCTAGAGCCACCATTATTGTAAATGGCAACACATCTTTGTAACAATACATTCGTGCCCTCGCCATCTCTCTCTCCCTCTCTCTGTTTACCCGATCTACCAGATTCTCTCTGACTGATTCAGCGGAAGAAGATGATAGACGAAAAGGAAAGCGATGAGCAGAAAAACGAAAAAAGGAAGGAGGATATGGGGTGGGGGAGGAGTGTGGCGCTGTTGGACTAGTTGACAAGTGGTATGGAGGATGCAGGGGGACGGAGCATGTATTTTGGATCGTCGGGAATGCCCCGTCCGTCGTTTTATATAATATTCTGCGTTCCCGTAGCGTCCCAGTTACTTAATTATTAGTGGCGCTTGAAATTATTCATTGGGATACGGACAACTGGACAACCTAACTTTTTTTTATTCTTATTTTTATCTCTTTTGCAAAGATGGAAGCAGTGGCGTGTGGCGTGCGCATGCCGGCCACATTTTCGTAATCCACAGTTCAGGAATACTGTTATATATCAGGTCAGGTCTGGTCAGGAGGCTAGGGGATATGTTTCAGTAGCATCGGCCCTATCCTAGTCTAACGAACTGTGCGCCTCTCTCATACACAGAGGATCTACGAGAGTCTTTCTTATCGTAAACTCTACTCATAATCGGCGGTTCACGGGAACGAAGATAAAAAAATGGATACGAATAAAAATATAAAAATATTATTTAAAAAAAAAAAATGGCAGAAAATATTTTTTTTTAAATATATATATATATACACACACATATTATATATATATTTTTAAATAGATTAAACCTACTAAAATTAAAATAAATAATAATAAAATTATAAAACTATTATCTATATTAATTAATTTTAATCATTAATAATTTTTTTAATCAAAGAATTAATTAAATAATTTAAATATAAATCTAAATAACAAAAAATTTAAAAACAAAAGCGTGTCCGGAATAGAGGCACACTACTAGGAAAACGGAAAATAATAACGGGACATTAATATCAATAGTTCGACAACCGTTGTCAAACGCGTGAAAATTAATGGGCGGGAGAGTTTTGATAACAGTTCTAGCTAAAAACCGTTATTAAAAGGGCAACGTTATAATTTGCACGGATGTTTTAATAACGGTTTCAGGTAAACCGTTATTAAAAGATGATTTAATAACGGTTCATATTAGAACCGTTGTCAAAAGTCAGAAGCTTTTAATAACGGTTCTCTCAGGAACCGTTATTAAAACTCCAAAATCAAACTTATATTTCGTTCAGTTCTGTTTCGTGCCAAAATTTTCAGACTCTCTGCACCTTCGTTCTCTTGCTCTCCTTCTCCTTGCAAACCCTCGCACCACTACACCGGCTCCTTTCAAGTAAAGGAAACCCTCGCACCGCCAACTCTCCACCACGCATCTGCCATTGCCGGCTCTGCATGTGCGTGCTGTCATTGTTCCGAAGCTAGCTAGCCCTTGCACCTTCATCCTCCGTCGTGTTTGAAGCCCTTGCCTCTCTCAACATTCTCGATCACTGTCGTGTTTGTAGCTAGCTCACTTTATGTATGTGTTTGTTCTTCCTCTCGTAACTTTTTATCTACTTATATATGTATATATATATATAAATGCATGCATGTTGCTATAGGGTTTCGTTTGTTTGTTATTAAAAGATTGTGGTTTGTCGTTCGAAAATGTGTTGTTGAATGTATTGGCTGAAAATTTTGCTGTTTGTTTGTTGAATTTGTTGTGTTATTGTTATATATTAACAAATGCATGTGTTGGCCGAGACCTTTACATATATATATATAATATGAATGTGAGTGTAAAATTATATACATTTTCACTCATAAAAACTATATATATACACACACACACACATTTTCATTAATAAGTATATATAGGAGACTAGCAATAAGATATAGGAAATGTCATATAATGAAATGCAAATATATTTTACATATGCATATGTTAATGATTGCTATTTGATGAGGATTAAATAGATATAGAGAATAAGGAACATATAAAGGTGAATAATTAAATAGAGAGAAATAATGGTGTATGATAATAATAATAATAATAATAATAATAATAATAATAATAATAATAATAATTAATAATATGATTTATATATTATGCTTTAATTACATTTAGCTAGGTTTAGGGATTAGTTTTTTTTTTTTACGGTTTAGGGTTAGGTTTTATTATAATAAATTATGGTTAATTAGCTAGGGTTAGGGTTAGGGTTTATCGTTTATTATGGTTAATTAGGGTTAGGGTTAAGGTTAGTATTAATATCTTTTTGGAAACGTGTTAGCATGATTCGTATATATATATATATATAGAATAGCATGATACATTTGAGATTAATTCTTTCTAAGCATGATTCGTATCGATAATATAATGGTACATTATTATGCTCAATACATAACATTCTAACATAATTTATTTATTTATTTTTTGTAGAGATATGGCCAACAAAAACATTGATAGGGATAGCAGTGATGAAGAAGGGAAGAGATGACCTACGATTATGAGAATTATCATAGACATGAGGAATAGAGGAGAAGTAGTCGAGTTGGGATGGAATACTTACAATCTTCCCATCGGCCCTTACGCAGATATGTTCTTGACCTACATTTCACTTGTGACCCGTAACTGTGTTCCTATCTCCTATAATAATTGGAAGCAGGTTCCACAGGGTCATAAGGAGCATATTTGGCAGGAAATCACGGTAAATATGCTATTTTATGTAATCATTTTTGTATGTCAAATGCTATTAATTTTATTACATTAACATTGGTATACATCTACATGTCTTATTTTGCATAGAGTGTTCAATGTCCCAGAGAGTAGGAAGAAATAGCTTCTTAGACATTGTAGGGAGCATCTAAGAACCTTTAGGTCATATTTAGCTCGTAGAAAAATGTATAGAAAGAAGGATGGTTATGTACGACATAACCCACCCAAACGATACGGTTTCATCGATCAAGAAAGTTGGAACCAATTCATTGCTTATCGTCTTACGGTGGATTTTAAGGTACTTGTTAGATAACAATTAAACTTTTTGTATCAATCCCAGTATTATGCTTAATATTGAAATAACCATGTCATTATGTTTTGGCTTGTCACATAGGAAAAAAGTACCCAAAATAAAGAGATTGCCAAGCAAAATAAATACCGGCATAATATGGCTCGCAAAGGCTATGCGGGTCTTGAAGAGGAGTTGGTATGCATTTTGTGATTATCTATTTACATGTAAATGTTGAATTTTATAATAATATTCTTAATTAAGAATATTTTTTGATTTGTAGCTCCTAGCCCAAGACTTGGACCCATGTACCTCGTCCAACAATATTGGTACATTATGGAAGAAGGCTAGAGCAACAAGAGATGAATATATTAATGAATATGTTGATGTTGCAGCCAAAAAATTTGTAAGTTTGTAGATATCTAGAACCCTACTTACTTTTCTTTTAGAAAACTATTATATTATGCTTATTCCTATAAGTTAAATTTACAGGACGAACTTGAAACGTCAGAAGGTGAGGAGGTGGACCAATATAGCATTGTGGCCCAGGCTACAGGAATTGTAGAACACCCTGGAAGACATAGGGGCATTGGATTGGGTGTTACGAGAACGAGCATATGTGGTCGATCTTGTGGTTCTCGTAGCACTAATGAGCAAGTCTCCATCCTCACCCAAAAATTGAACGTGACATTTGAACGGATGGCAACAATGGAGCAAGAGTTGTCATTTATTAAATCTCAAGGGTATAAGCCATCCGATTCAGTAAACCATGATCAGCTTCACATACCTAATGTAAATAGCGTCAGAGATAGTTGTGAAGCTTATGCATTTCTTTCTACTCTTCCCGAGGTAAGCATTACAAACTATGAATTGTTATTAAATGTATTCGGTGTTATAAATTATTAATAATGTGTAATATTTTTGTTTAGGGTTTGCATAAATGTGACTTATTAGCGAATGACCTTTCAAAAAATTTGGTGAAAGGAAGGGTCTGCATCAGTCACAGTATTGAAACGCAGACAATACACGGGTACAATTTAGCCCTAAATACAAGGCCGATGAGTATTGACACTCCAATCATTGGTAGTGCACACTTGCCTTGTTATAAAGATGGCGATGAGGCAACCACAGTACTAGAAGCTCATGGAAGCTTCGTGGCTTGGCCTGCGGATCAAATACGTCTCACTACTGAAGAGGTATTGACATTTGACATCTTCATTAGACCTTGTTTAGTAGTTACACTATATATACATTTTTCATATATATATATATTTATATGCTCAATATATATTTTGTTTGTTTTTAAAAATTAAGGAATAAAAAAAGGAATAAAAAAAGAAGACTACTTCTGCTAGTAAAACCAAGAGAGGTACTAGCAGAACGAGCAACACAAAACAGGGCGTTGCTAAGGGAAAGAGATCTAAATCTGAAAAATCAGTTGCCCCACAAAAGATTCCTTCTTCAGATCAGCAAAGCCAACCTCCACCAGCATTAGCTATATTATATTTTTATGCCCAAAACTACCTCAGGGACAATTATATTTTCATTGATTGTCGTCCTGAGTATGTTGGGAGGGACGATGCTACTTACATGGTATCGACGACTGACATAAGCGACATTTATAATCAAGAATGGATGTCAACCATAAGTGTCGCCGTCTATGTCACGCAAGTATTATTTCATTTTGAGATTTTAGTACTCTTAACTTATACAATTGGAATTTTTATGACCTCTTATATGAGTTATTATTTATTAACAAATATGCATTGTTTTTGTTGTCCATAGGTTGGTAGCTACTCGAGCTGCGATGAAGGGAATGCTGTCCTCTATTGTGTTTGTGTGCCCATACTACATAGCTGACGGTAGTACAATAAGAGAGGGTAGGCACATAAACTATTTAGCGGATCGCATTTTGATTGAGGGACACAACAAGCTCTATCTCATTCCTCACCTCGCAACTGAACATTGGGTTTTGTACGCCGTCCGACCTCATCTTAATAAAGTCTATGTGTTTGATTCCCTTCGAACCTATGACGTGCCTTTTGAAGTCGCTCGTCGTGGTGGGAAGGAATTTATCGACATGTTAGTATACTTTTCACTTCTTACTTCATTAGCTTATTTATACATATATTCGCTTAGCTAGCTTTCATTATTTGAGGTATATATGCGTACTTACAATATTGTGTATCCAACTCTATTTATTAGGGCACTACGGACAGCGTATCAAAGGAGAGGTGGGAATGGTGTCCCAGACCCAAAGAATGTTCAATACGAGCCTGTCATAGTAAGTAGGAAGGCAACTATTTCGTATTTTATTTTAATTAAAATTAATATCTAATAGTTAGAGAGCTAACTGAATTTATATGACAGTGTCCACAACAGCAAAACGACAAAAATTGTGGATACTATGTATGTAGAGCAATGTATCTGATAGTCCAAAATAGATCGGTCAACATAGATCCAAGTCATGTATGTTTTCTTTTCGATATTTTTCCATTAATGAATCATGACATATATGTTTGATACTTGACGTAAGTGCTAACTGTATATTAATCAAAACTTGGGATTTGTAGTTTTTCACCGATGATTATGCACAAGGCTAGCAATACAATGTTGAAGAAATTGATGAAGTGAGAGAGCAATGGGCCAAGCATATGCACTCATTCATTCGGTATTAGGTAGAGATCTATATATTCTACATGCATGTTCAGGTTTGTATTTTGTCTAGCTATGTCTTTAAGTCTTCTAAACTAGATTTATAAACATTTTGCTTTGGTGTGTAGAGCTACCAAGTTGTGGTATGCCTACTAATTTTGATTCTTGAGTATATATGTCTGGTGTATTAACAAGGCCGGGATTGATTGAAATTATGGTGTGATTGCAGATTTGTTATCAATTGATGTTGTTTTACAATGAAGATTTGGTAATTATTTGAACATACAACTGTGTATGTGGGCAGGAACAAAACTGTAAAAACTAAAAAAAAACTGGAGTTGTAATAACGGTTTTCATAATAACCGTTATTAAAACCTATCTTTTAATAACGGTTTTCATCAGAACCGTTATTAAAACCCTATTGTTTAACAACGGTTTTTCTCAAAAACCGTTATTAAACATGCATTTTATGCTCATATTGGCGGGTTTTTTTTATAACGGTTATGAACCGTTATTAAAGATTTAATAACAGACGCTTTAATAATGGTTGAAAACCGTTATTAAAACTGTAAAATAACCGTTATTAAAACTACTTTTTGGGGTAGTGGCAGCACCTAACTGCTGTGCCCGTGTATTAATACTCATAATTAAACATAAAGTAGCTTGAATCCATATACTTCCTCCTCCCTCCTCACTTTAGCTTTTGATTTTCTATATTAAAAAAAAACAATATTGTATTGAAAAACGTTAAAGTATAATTTTTATATTTATCCTTACTCTTTTTATTATTATTAATTTCTAGGTGTATTAAGTATACTTAAACATCATTCTTTATTTTAGAAAATTTTAAAAATATATATTTGGAAGATTATACTTAATTAAATGTCATTCTGAAAAGCATGAAAATATGACTGCAGTGCTTACTTGCCTAGTATCAGTGCAGGCCTTTCTACTTTCCATTAAGACGCTTTCCCTCCGGAGGCCTTATTTTTGTCCATGGGCTGCACATTTTTATTTTTTATTTTTTAAAGTATGAGTTAATTTCTTCCTCTTTAATAAACATCATCCTATTTTTTCGGAACACAACAGGTGGTGGGAGAAGGAACTCGGTGTTAAAAATATCCTTAGTTTGTTAGAATATAAACATACGACAAAAAAAAACACCTGTTTGTCTTCGTCAGCGTTAAAACCATCGACTTAATGATTCATCCAGAAATATATATTTGTTTTTATTTTTGTTTTTTTATTTCCTCGGACGTTCTTCATTACTAATTAGCAATACATACTATGAAGGTTTTTTTAATTAAAAAAAACTGACTTTAATGATTTCCAATGTGAAGATAAACACGTATACATGAAATATACACCAATCAACCCACAAGCTATTAAGTATTCAATTTTAAAAAATTATATCACAGGTTAAAATCTAAATCAATATATTACCTCCGTTCTTATAAGCAAGCCATTTCAGGTATAATATTTTGTTTCAAAAAGATATAAATAATAAATAAATAACTTTTAATTTCTACCCTAACTTTTTTCATTTCTATATTTATTGTTACTTCGTTTTTTAAGGAATTGTGTAATTGAAATATCAAAGTAAGGCTATTAACTCTTAAATAGTTATATAAACTGTGAAAATGACTTATTTCTAGAAAGGGATGAAATAGTAAAAGGTAAAGAGAGTAATTAGTAATGAAAGTGTACTGATGTTAGGGTAAATATTCTTTATTCATTATTTTATTCATATCAAAAATAGTTTATTCAGGTGTATTTTTTGTTTATATATATATATAAAAATAAAAATTATTTTAGAAAAGTTAAAATATCATTTTTATTTTTAGTTTTACTTTAATTTTTTTTCTCTTTTATCTTATATGTATCGATTGTTTTATTATTTTTAATAAAGATATAATTAAAATTTTAAAGTGAATATCTTTAGTTCTTACAAAAAGTACATGTTGTTGTTATTATTATTGACGGGATTACTGATAGTTAGGATCACAAGTCAGAACCTGAAAATGCGGTTGAAACCTCCGCACACAACAAAACAAGATGATGATGACTGGTAGCTCTGCTTCTCCGCTCCAGGTAAACATGCAAGGAAGTTGACTGACAGATAGACCTAACTTACGTGGGCCACGCTCATACGCAAAGGCAAAGGAAAGGACACTTTAGTTTACTGGTTTTTAGTTTACGCCTTCTAGGCGAGGTAAATGATGTAGTAAAGGTTAAATGTTTTGGGGACTGTTGCGTTCCGACAAAAAAATTTATTCCAATGCTTCTGTTTGAAAAATAACTCGTTTACCATATGAAAAAAAATAAAAATAAAAATAGCGAGGTACAACCAATGGTACCCTTCATTTAGTCACTAATCCAGTTACAAAATTCGTTGTCTGTGTGTTAACCTTGCACATTTCCCCTCCATTTGTTGAAAGACGCGATGTTGCACCTTCACCAGCAGTAAAAAGAGACGGCTCCTAGCAGAACAAAAATCTCTTCATTATCTTCCCATCCATGGCCACCAATACAAACTACCGTATCAACCGCATCACCACCACAAGCCACCAAAGTATTGGTTTGCTCTCTCATTTTTGGAGTTACATTAGTAATAAAACTTTATCATTGTTATCTAGATTATCTAGCTCTTTAAATATTATCCTCATTCTTGAGCATAGTATCCTTAAACATCCCAATCTTGCATTGAACTTGTATTAGGTAAATGATTGTACCTTCTTTATGTTTGATATGACGATAACACCTTCTTTTGGCTTGTACAATGTCTTTAAATTGAAAATTTTTATGTATGAAACTTAGGGGTATTATATATACACAACCAACAAAGTATGCATTTGTGTAGCTAGCTACCTCCAAATGCATAGCTTGTTCATACATAATAACGTAACCTTTCATCCTTTTCAAGTACCTCATGATGTTCTTTATAGCCTTGCAGTGGTTAATATCTTGTTTACTCTAAAAATGTCTCAATATCCCAATGATTCACGTAATGCCAAGCCCTATGCATACCTCATCATATAAGGCCTCATATATTGTGAGACTATATAGAATGTTCCTCGTATGTTCATTTTCAAGGTCATCCTTTGAACATTGCTTCAAATTGAAGTTATCACCCTTTATAATACAATATATACTTGATAGATAGTCTTTAATTTTGTATCTATCTAACACTTTGTTAATATTGGTTAATTAAGTTTGTCCTAGATTGGCTCATGATCTATCTCAACAAAGCACACTGCAAATGATATAAGATGCATAACCTATATAAGTTACATCAAATTTGTCAGAAATGAATCATTTCACCTCGTTTAATATCCATTTAACATTACATGCAAGTAAGATATAATCCACACACATCACTAGGAAATAAATTGTGCTCCCACTGACATCAATATATGTATATTAATACATGACACTCTGTTCAAATTAAAATGAAGAGGCAATACCATGAATATTAAATGTCACTGTCAAGAATCTTGTTTCAATCCTTATGTCCCACTCTTAATTGACTTGCATACCAAATTCTCGCCATTAGTAGAGAAGAAACCTTAAAGTTGCTTTATTTATACCCTTTTCTCTAACTAACAATTTGGAAAGGTCATTTTTATGACCTTTTAGTGAAGTTAAGAATCAAAATGAGCTATTAGTTTCATTACGTGTATATTTTGAGAATAAATAATTCATATAAGATGTGAGCAACCATCCACATATACTAGTATAATCTGGCTTTAGGTTTGAATCATCATTCAATAACAAAGTTTTGTTGATCAATATTGACTTTTTGAATTGTATGGGTTGTGTTTGAGACTTTGGTCAAAGTATATTAATGGATGTATATTACTATTATTACTATATGCATTTTGATAGTGTGCTAATATTTTTAACAATAAATGCAGTGGTGAAGACTAACAATGACAATTACATATAGCAATATCGAGATGGAAAGTTAGATACATATTACAAATGCTATATTTTGACTATTCATGCCAAAATAAAAAATACATGAAACAAAATGTGAGTTTGATTATATACATGAGCTCTAATGAATGACTGAAGTTGAAAGACAAGTAAAGCATAATAACCCCACCTTTTGTATTATACGTTGATAATAAATAAATATACCCTTAAATTTTATTAAATATTTTTATAAAATGTAGTATATATTGTTTGGAAAAATGCGACCTTTATACTTTGAGTTCTTAATTGGGCACAACTCATTAGGCCTATTAACTATCTTAATAAGTCATACTTCATTATAAATTATTAAAAGGAAATAATATATTCAAAGTATTAAATATTATGTGTTGATGTTAATGTCTACTTTCTAGAAAATATACCAACTTCCTAGGATATTGTTGTTTAGTTTAAAGCTATACTATCTAGGAAATGAAATTAGCACTTTCTAAATATTATCGATGAATTAAATTAATTATTTTATATTTACTCATTATCATTACAACTAAAAATAGTATTAATTATAAATGTAGCACTTAACATGCACTACTACGGAAACAGGAATTAATAACGGGACATTAATAACGGTGTTTCGAAAACCGTCGTCAAATCCGTGAAAATTAATGCGCGGGAATTTTTAATAACGGTTTTACGTAATAACCGTTATTACAAGTGCAAGGTAAAATTTTGCACGGGAATTTTAATAACGGTTGACCTAAAACCGTTATCAAAAGATGATTTAATAACGGTTTAAACAAGAACCGTTGTTAAAATTGGCAAGGTTTTAATAACGGTTCCTGTAAGAACCGTTATTAAATCATCTTTTGATAACGGTTGTTGGAGGAACCGTTATTAAATCATCTTTTGATAACGGTTCTTATAGGAACCGTTATTAAAATCTCCTTTTATTTCGTTCTCTTTTGTTTCCTGCCAAAAATTTCAGACTCTGCCGCTTCCCTCTCGTACTCTCTTTCTCTTGCGAACCCTTGCACCACCGCTCCAGCTCCTCTGAATTAAGGGAAACCGTCGCACCGCCATCTCTCCACCACCCCTCTGCCATTCTTGCGAACGTAGCCAGCATTTGCACCTTCGTCGTTGCCGTTCTCAACCTGTACGTCGTCGCTCCCTTTACGTATGTGTTGTTCTTCCTTCATTGCTTAATTTGTCTCTACTGATATGTATATATATATATATATATATATATATATAAATGCATGCATGTTGCACCGAAGAGGTTGTGTTTGATGTGTTGTTCGAAAATCTGTCGTTTGATGTTTTGGTGAAAAATTTTGCTGTGGCCTTTTTTTATTGTGGCCAGCCGAGACCTTAATATATATGTATATATATATATATAAATGTGTTTATAATCTATTTTATAAAAGTATGTATTATTATTTTAAGAGAATCCACAAGCCTAAAATATATATTATTATCATAAGATATGTATGTTCTAAGTATAAAATTAAGGTGTATATATTTTTTTAGCACTCACATTATTATATATGCAGATGATCATGTGTATTTATATGCTTTTTTTAATATATATTTTGTAAGACATGTATGTTAGGGTTAGGGTTTATCGTTTATTATACTAAATATAAACTAGGGCTATAAGGAAAAATCCTAAGGATAAGGGTATTGTGCATGGGGAAAAGTTGAGGAGGTTGGTTGGGCATCGGTGTTGTGATTGATAAAAATTAAATAGAGATGAATAATTGTGTATAATAATAATAATAATAATAATAATAATAATAATTAATCATATAGGATTTATTAGATTGTACTATATATATATATATATTATCTTATTAATATCTATATATATATATATATATATATATATATATTATCTTATTAATATCTACTTGATTTTACTATGCGTAGGTTGAATGATTTGATGATAGTTTGATGTTTAGCCAGTTTGTTAAATATATAACTAAAGATTATGTCCTTATTTTAAATAGTTTGATGTTGTTAGGTTTCCATAGTTGGTTATGATCTGGTAGAATATATTTATGATTTGTCTAGCTAGTTGAAGATCAGTTTACATATTCTGTAATTTAGATTCTTTTAATTTCGAGAACAACCTTGATGATAAGATTTAGTGGTTCTCATTTGTAGGTAGTGATCAGATGACATACCCTCCACTGTATTTTCATATGGCACCACATAGAGATGTACGGACTCATGTGATATGGTTATATGGCGAGCTATGTCATTTGTACGCGAGTGGCTCATCCTATCACCCCTTCCATTTCAGATCTTATCACCTTTTGTTGACCCTGCATCAGATAGAGCCATGGACATCGGCTACGTCTACTTTTTTGCAGTGGTTTGTCTACCACACTGATGCACCACACCCGAAATTTATTGAGGGTGAGCTGTTTGCTAGAGAGTATGATAGGATATCGAGAGAACTGATGGTCATCGATGACGAGTGGAGGTATCGTCATAGCTTGCCTCGGAGTATCCACCTCGGTTACCCTAGAGTATCCGTGAGTAGACTCTCATTTGATGATGTCAGGGATCAAATGATATATTGTGATGAGTGGACTTTTAGAGTTATAGTTTTTAGTCGGGCTCGACGAGGCTATCGGGGGATTTAGTTTTAGATATGAGTTTTTCGTTTTTTAGGTATTTGAGTTGTAGCAACATTTTGATGTATATAGTGCTGCTATTGCTTAAATCCTGTAGTATGCATATCTTTTGTAAATTGAACTATTAATTGTATAATATTTTGCTATGTTTGTATGTATGCATATATATATATATATATATATATAATGAACTCTTTGTAAGTATGAGGAGTTTCATTGATCAGCATTAATATAATTTTGGAAACTTGTTAGCATGATTCGTGTATATATATATATATATATATATATATAGAGAGAGAGAGAGAGAGAGAGAGAGAATAGCATGCATGATACATTTGAGATTAATTCTTTCTAAGCAAGAGTGATTTGAAAATTATTATACTTATAATTCAATTGATTTTTAATAATTAGTTTCATGTGGGATATATCTAGATTCAAATAGTATGGATCGGAAATGGTTGTCTGCAAATCGTCTGTCTAGAGAATATAACGAAGGAGTGGAGTTTTTCATCAAGTTTGCAGTTGAACATGCTCGGGACTCTAGTAGAATAGTCTGTCCTTGTTTGAAGTGTGCTTATATTCAGCGTGTCAACGCTAATGATTTGAGAGATCATTTATTTGTGTATGGAATTGATACAAGTTACACTTGTTGGATATGGCATGGGGAAACAGAGTCTAAATATGAAAATGACGATGTTGGGAGGGATAGTAGTGGATCATCATTTGATAACTATGAGGGACATTCGTTAGAGGAGATGACTCAAAAGGTTGAGGAAAGTGTTCGGGATTGTCCAAAAATATTTGAGAAGTTATTGAATGACTCGGAGAAACCTTTGTACGGTGATTGTAAGACGTTTACGTGATTATCCGCTACTTTAAAGTTGTACAACTTAAAGGCATGTAACGGATGGAGTGATAAGAGTTTCACAGAATTATTGTCACTTGTAAAGGATATGCTTCCTGATGATAACGTTCTACCCGATCGTACGTATGAAGCAAAGAAGGTTCTATCCTCTATGGGCATGAGTTATGAGAAGATACATGCATGCCCTAATGATTGTATTTTATATCGCAATGACAATGCATATTTGGATAGTTGTCCTAATCCTGAATGCAAAGCACCACGATGCAAGAAGAACAAGGTGCCCGCTAAGGTGTTATGGTATTTTCCTATAATACCAAGATTAAGGCGAATGTTTAATGATATTGAAGATGCCAATAACCTAAGATGGCATGCTGATGACAAGATAGATGACGAGCTTCTTAGACATCCATCCGACTCTCCACAATGGATGACGATTGATGGGTTGTTTCTTGAATTTGGTAAAGAAGCAAGAAATGTGCGCCTTGCGCTTTCTGCAGATGGAATGAATCCGCACAATCAAGGCAGCTACAGTTTATGGCTAGTGATTTTGGTTATATACAATTTACCTCCGTGGCTTTATATGAAACGCAAGTATATGATGTTGTCTTTACTCACTTCCAGGCCAAACCAACCTGGGAATGATATTGATGTTTATTTGGCACCTTTGATTGATGATTTGAAGTTCTTATGGGACATGGGCGTTGAAGTATTTGATGCATATGGTCAAGAAAATTTCACTTTGAGAGCATTGTTATTCTGTACAATAAATGATTTTCCGGCGTATGGCAACTTGTCAGGTTATAGTGTGAAAGGCCATTATGTATGTCCGATATGTGAGGAGAATACTTCATTTGTTCAGTTAACACATGGCCGAAAGACTGTGTTCCTTGGGCATCGTAGGTTTTTACCGAAGAATCATCATTATCGTAGGCAAAGAAAAGCGTTCAATGGATTCCGAGAAGAAGGGCAGGCACCAATCCGGTTGACCGGTCGACAAGTGTGGTTGAAGATGAAACATTTGAGTGTCAAGTTTGGGAAGAAGAATAAAGATAAGCCTCCATCAGTTGGGTGGAAGAAGATGTCAATATTCTTCAATCTTCCTTATTGGGAATCTTTCTACGTGAGACATGCCCTTGATGTGATGCATATTGAGAAAAATATATGTGACAATCTTGTTGGCACATTACTTAATGTTCCACGCAAGACTAAAGATGGGATAAATGCTCGATTGGATATGGAAGAAATGGGTATTAGACGGGAACTGACACCGCGAGACAACGGAAGAAGAACATATTTACCGCCGGCGTGTCATACTCTTTCCATAAAAGAGAAAATTTCATTTTGTGAATTCTTGCACGGTGTCAAGGTTCCGGAAGGGTATTCTTCAAATGTCAGAAGGCTCGTGTCAATGAAAGAGTTGAAATTAATTAACATGAAGTCTCATGATTGTCATATCTTGATGCAGCACTTGTTGCCGATAGCTATACGTGGAATTTTGCCAAAACGTGTTCGAATTACTATCACGAGGCTTTTTTGGTTTTTTAAAGCCATCTGCTCTAAAGTTATACATCCTGATAGTTTGGACGCCTTGCAAAAAGGGATTGTGATTAATTTATGCCAACTTGAAATGTATTTTCCACCGTCATTCTTTGACATTATGGTACATCTAACTGTTCATTTAGTTTATGAGATAAAGATGTTAGGACCTGTTCATGGGCATTGGATGTACCCCTTTGAACGGTTTATGAAGTTGATAAAAGGTTATGTGAAGAATCGATATCGGCCAGAAGGATGTATTGTTGAGAGTTACCTGGTGGAAGAGGCAATTGAGTTTTGCACAAAGCACTTGTCAAATGCTGAAGCTCTTGGTATTCCTAAGTCTCGACATGCGGGCAAATTTGAAGGACAGGGTATTAGAGGCAGACAGCTTGGGCGTGTAGACCCTAACATGTTCCGTGCAGCACATCTATATGTATTACACAACAGTGATGATGTTCAGGCGTACATTGAAGAGCATATGACTTCTTTACGGATTGAATATCCATCCAAGACTGAGACATGGATTATCGATAAACATAATCTTTCCTTTATTGATTGGATAAGAGATCGCATCATTCCACTCATCGGTCATACACCAACTTTAATTTCCGAAACCCTGTATTGGTTGTCTCAGAAACCTCGTTATGAAGTTTTTCAATATACCAGTTATGTGATCAACGGTTGCACTTTTTATACAAAAGAACAAGATGGGAAGAGTACAATGCAGAACAGTGGGGTGACTTTAGTGGCTGAGGCAATGCATGTTGCTAGTGCGAAAGACAAGAATCCAACTTATGCAGATATGAATTATTATGGTGTGATTGAACATATATGGGAGTTAGATTACACTGTATTTAAAATCCCTGTATTCGGCTGCAGATGGGTTGATAATGGCAGTGGGGTTAGATATGAAGATGGATTCACATTAGTAGATCTTAATAGGGCAGGGCATAAACAAGACCCATTCATCTTAGCATCACAAGCGACACAAGTATTCTATGTCACTGACCCTGCTGATAACAGATGGTCTGTAGTACTATCTACGAAAAAAAGAAATGCCAATGAATGTGATGATGAAAATGATGCCAATTGGAATAACGAGTGTGTCTCAGCTGTGCAAGCAACTCAATTATTGAACGATGATGACAATACAATTAATGAGGAGGAAATATATGTCAGGGATGATCATCGTGAAGTAATATATGTATTAGATCCTGAATCTAATCCAAAAACAAGGGGGAAAAAAAGAAGGAAAAGAAGGCAATGAGGGTAATAATATTGTAACATATAATATCTATGTTGGTTTTTTTCAACTCAATTATGCTCAATACATAAAATTCTAACATAATTTATTTATTGATTTCTTTTAGAGATATGGCCAATAAGAATATTGATAGGGACAGCAGTGATGAAGAAGGGAAAAGAGGGCCGACAATTATGAGAATCATCACAGATATAAGGAATAAAGGAGAACTGGTCGAGTTGGGATGGAATACTTATAATCTTCCCATTGGCCCTTATGCAGACATGTTTTTGACTTACATTTCACTTGTGACACGTAACCGTGTTCCTATCTCCTATAATAATTGGAAGTAGGTTCCAACGGGTCATAAGGAGCATATTTGGCAGGAAATCACGGTAAATATACTATTTTATGTAATCATTTATGTATGTAAAATGTTATTAATTTTAATACATTAATATCGGTATACATTTGTATGTCTTACAATGCAGAAAGTATTTAATGTGCCAGAGAGTAGGAAGAAATGACTTCTTAGACATTGTGGGGAGCGTCTAAGAACATTTAGGTCATTTTTAGCTCGTCGGAAAATGTACAGAAAGAGTGATGGTTCTCTATGGCAGAATCCACCCAAACGATACGGTTTCATCGATCAAGAAAGTTGGAATCAATTTATTGCATATCGTCTTACGGGTGATTTTAATGTATTTGTTAGATAACAATTAAATTTTTTTTATCGATCCTAGTATTGTGCATAATATTGAAATAACTATCTCACTATGTTTTGGCTGGTGACATAGGAAAAAAGTGTCAAAAATAAAGAGATTGCGAAGCAGAATAAATACCGGCATAATATGGCTCGCAAAGGTTATGTAGGCCTTGAAGAAGAGTTGGTATGTATTTTGTGATTTATCTATTTACAGCGTACTGACGAATTTTATAATATTGGTACATTATAAGAATATTTTTTGATTTATAGCTCATAGCCCAAGACTTAGACCCATGTACCTCGTCCATTAATATTGGTACATTATGGAAGAAGGCTAGAGCAACAAAAGATGGATATATTAATGAAGATGTAGATGTTGCAGCGAAAAAAATTGTAAGTTTGTAGATATTTGGAACCCTGCTTACTTTTCTTTTAGAAAACTATTATATTATGCTTATTCATGTAAGCTAATTTTACATATATTATATACATTACAGGACAAACTTCAAGCGTCAGATGGTGAGGAGGGGGTAGACCAATATAACATTGTATCACAGGCTATAGGAATTGTAGAACACCCTGGATGATACAGGGGTCTTGGATTAGGTGTTACGAAAACGAGCGTACGTGGTCGATCTCGTGGTTCTCGTACCACTGATGAGCAAGTCGCCATCCTTACATAGAAATTGAACGTGGCATTTGAACGGATGGCAACAATGGAGCAAGAGTTGTCATTTATTAAATCTCAAGGGTATAAGCCATCCGATTTAGTCGACCATGATCAGCTTCACATACCTAATGTAAATAGTGTCAGAGATAGTTGTGAAGCTGATGCACGTCTTTCTTCTCTTTCCGAGGTAAGCATTACATAACTTTGAATTGTTATTAAATGTATTCGGTGTCATAAATAATTAATAATGTGTAATATTTTCGTTTAGGGTTTGCATAAATGTGACTTGTTAGCGAATGATCTTTCAACTCTTTTGGCGAAAGGAAGGGTCCGCATCAGTCACAGTACCAAAACGCAAACTGTCCACGGGTACAACTTAGCCCTACTTACAAGGCCGGTGAGTATTGACACTCCAATCATTGGTAGTGCGCCCTTGCCTTGTTATAAAGAGGGTGATGAGGCAGCCACAGTGCTAGAAGCTCATGGAAGCTTTGTGCTTTGGCCTGTGGATCAGATACGTCTCACTACTAAAGAGGTATTGACATTCAATGTCTTCATTAGAGGG
This sequence comes from Tamarix austromongolica, assembly GCA_039764185.1. Lineage (NCBI taxonomy): Eukaryota > Viridiplantae > Streptophyta > Magnoliopsida > Caryophyllales > Tamaricaceae > Tamarix > Tamarix austromongolica. Next base: position 28,278,272 of record CM077817.1, read on the forward strand.
TAGGCTAGTTGTTACATTGTTTATACCTTTTCATATATATATGCTCAATACATATTTTGTTTATTATTATTATTTAAGGAATCAAAGAAGAAGACTGCTCCTGCTAGTAAAACTAAGAGAGGTACTAGTAGAACGAGCAACACAAAAGAGGGCGTTGCCAAAGAAAAGAGAGCTAAATCTGAAAAATCAGTTGCCCCACAAAAGATTCATTCTTCGGAAATACGCCAACCTCCACCAGCATTAGCTTTATTGTATTTCTATGCCCAAAACTACCTCGGGAATAATTATATTTCCATTGATTGTCATCCTGAGTATGTTGGAAGGGACGATGCTACTTACATGGTATCGACAGCTGACATAAGCGACATTTATAATCAGGAATGGATGTCAACCACGAGTGTCGCCGTTTATGTCACGTAAGCATTATTTCATATTTCAGATTTTAGTACTCTTGGAGACATAGAATTTTTACGACCTCTTAAGCTTATATGAGTTATTAGTTATTAACAAATATCCATTATTATTGTCGTCCATATATAGGTTGGTAGCTAGTCGCGCTGCGTTGGAGGGAATGCTGTCCTCTATTGTTTTTGTGTGCCCATACTACATAGCTGACAGTAGTACAATAACAGAGGGTAGGCACATAAACTATTTAGCGGATCGCATTTTGATTGAGGGACACAACAAGCTCTATCTCATTCCTCACCTCGCAACTGAACATTGGGTTTTGTACGCCGTCCGACCTGATCTTAACAAAGTTTATGTGTTTGATTCCCTTCGAACCTATGACGTGCCTTTTGAGGTCGCTCGTCTTGGTGGGAAGGAATTTATCGACATGTTAGTATACTTTTCACTTCTTACTTCATTAGCTTATATATATATATATATATATATATATATATATATATATATATATATATATATTCTACTTTCATTATTTGAGGTATATATACTTACAATATTATGTATCCAACTCTATTTATTAGGGCACTACGGACGACATATCAAAGGAGAGGTGGGAATGGTGTCCCAGACCCAAAGAATCTTCAATATGAGCCTATCATGGTAAGTAGGAAGACAACTATTTTGTATTTTGTTTTAATTCAAATTAATATATAATAGTTAGAGAGCTAACTGAATTCATTTGACAGTGTCCACAACAGCAAAACGGCGATGATTGTGGATACTATGTATGTAGAGCAATGGATCTTATAGTCCAGAATAGATCGGTCAACATAGATCCAAGCCATGTATGTTTTCTTTTCCATATTTTTCTATTAATGAATCATGACATATATATTTTTGACCTAATGGCTGTATATTAATTGAAACATGGGTGTTGTAGTTTTTCATCGATGACTATGCACGAGGCCAGCAATATAATGTTGACGAAATTGATGAAGTTAGAGACCAGTGGGCCAAGCACGTGCACTCATTCATTCGGTATTAGGTAGCGATCTATATATTCTACATGCATTTTCAGGTTTGTATTTTGTCTACATCTTTCGGTCTTTCAGCCTAGATCTGTGAACTCTTTACTTTGGGGTGTAGAGCTACCAAGTTGTGGTATGCCCACTAATTTTTATTCCTAAGTATAGTTGGTGTATTGAGACATGCATACCAATTATAGATTGATTGAAATTATGGTGTGATACCCTACTGGTATGAATTGATAAACATTGCAGATTTGGTAATTGTTTGAACATACAACTGTGTATGTGAGCAGGAATAAAACAGAAAAATTCTAAAAAAAAACATATACTTTTAATAACGGTTCTATAAAAACCGTTATTAAAACCTATTTTTAATAACGGTTTATCAGAAAAACCGTTGTTGAAAACCAGAGTTTTAATAACGGTTCTATGAGAAACCGTTATTAAACACTGAGGTTTTAATAACGGTTTTGTTTACAAACCGTAATTAAAACTCTGGTTTTCAACAACGGTTTTTTCTGATAAACCGTTATGAAAACCTTATTTTTAACAACGGTTTACAGTGAAACCGTTATTAAAAGCTTCATTTTTAACAACGGTTTTTAAGTAAAAACCGTTATTAAATATGAAGTTTACGGACATATTCACGGGTTTTTGTGTATTTTTCATGACGGTTATGAACCGTTATTAAAGATATAATAACGGGCGATTCAATAACGGTTGAAAACCGTTATTAAAACTGAAAAATAACCGTTATTAAAAGCCCTTTCCATGGTAGTGATGGTAAAGTATGTGACTTCTACGATGAATAGCTAATTTGATAGTCAAACGACTATTTATCCTTGTAGGAAAATGAAAGTTACCTCTAACTTCTATTTATTTTAAATCAAAGAAAATCAATTTTAGTATTTCTAGAAAATGTTACTTCATTGTAGAATTTTTTTGACAATAACTCTATTTTATATCTAATAAAAGTATAGATTAGAAACATAAAATGGACAAATAGGGATCAACATATTGGTGTAGTGATAGGGCACTTGGGCTCCTCTCCCACAAATGACTATATGTCAACAATCGGGTTATACTCTAGACACTTGGATTCTTCCCTCCCTCCTTTTTAGGTATCTTCTTCTCCACTTGTAAAAAAGATGGACAAATATATAATACACTAACTAAAAGTAGTCATGTATTAGCTTTTCTAACCCTCCTAGAATGTCCTATTAATTTTTACAATGTCAAAACCAAGGGTGAGATGACATCCAATCATCAAGAATATAGGTTACAGCTAAAACATCAAATTTAATCTATACAATTTCAACGCTTAGTAACTTTGTCAAATTTCTATTATTACTCAAGTCCTCATAACTTAATAACCAAACTCTAAATATGTATTATGTTTATTGGAAAATTATTCTACAACGGACTGATGCATAACTTTGTTAGAATATAATTTTGTTAGAAAATTAGGTATCTCATTATATTGGGGATTTAAAATTTGCTTTTGCTTGATCATATGTTATATGACCCTCCTTGTCGCTCGGTTACCTATTGTAATTTACCATGTCTTAGGATAATGTTCTACGAGTGAAAAAGTGGAGGCTCCGGAGGCAATTTCGCCTTTTCAAGAGCCATGTTAGATGATGATTTCTGATTTACACTAGAAGAAAAGTTTTTTAACCATTTTTCCGTACATCATGAGTGAGCATTTTTTTTATTTTTTATTTTTTTCATACGGTGACATAAAAAGGGTCTGTGCAAGTGCAACAAGCTGTACACGACCTCTGGAGTCTGGAGTCTGGACATATACGGGTTCGTTTCAGAACATATTGAAGTGGATAGTCTAACTGGCGGCAATCTCAACCGAAACAGAGAGCAAATAATCACAGACAAATTGCCAGAAAATGGGAGTTCATGGTATCTGGGATCTCCTCGCTCCAGTAGGCCGCCGCGTATCCGTCGAAACCGTCGCCGGGAAACGTCTTGCAATCGGTCAGTTTTCTTTCCCGCCCATCTCTTTTATAGCCCTAGTATACCCCAGACTGAAAATTTGACCTCAACTCTCAAACGAACGATTTTCCACCCATTTTGCCTTTGCTAGTGCTTAATTAGTTTCTAATATTCCTGTGCCCATTCTCTTTGCTTCAGATGCGAGCATATGGATGATCCAGTTCATGAAGGCAATGAGGGATGAAAAAGGAGAAATGGTGAGGAACGCCCATATATTGGGCTTCTTTCGTCGGATTTGTAAACTTTTGTATCTTCGTACGAAGCCAGTTTTCGTTTTTGATGGTGGAACGCCGGCGCTGAAGCGTCGTACTGTTATTGCTCGTCGGAGACAGAGGGAAAATGCGCAGGCCAAGATTCGTAAAACGGCGGAGAAGTTGCTTCTCAATCATGTTAAGTATTTTGGTGCTTGATTTTTAGTTGCTGATCGATCTATTTGCAGATTTTTATCCGCGTGAGTTGTTTAGAAGCTCATCCTTATTTCCTAATATTCCATACTTGTTACATGGCTGGGGTTTTACAGTCCCAACTGTTTTTATGATTTATTCTAAGCATAGTCGTTTGCTAAATTTTGAGATAAATGTGCATTGGTTTCATTTTCAAAATTGTAGTTTGAAACAATTTGTCAAAAACTTTGATCACCGGTTCAGGGTGGAGTTCATATTGTTGGAAATTTTATGTCAGTGACCAGTTTGACTATGCTCAGCTTTTTGGAAAGAGCTACTATAGTTTTTAGAGTTATTTTGTTAGTTTTTCTGTCTCCAAATTTTATCGGCCCTATGGCCTGATTAGTTTTCTGCATATATGTGTATTGATTCTCATTACAGCTGAAAGCTATGAGACTAAAAGAGCTAGCGACAGCACTTGATGATCAGAAATCTAAGAACCAGGATAAGGGTAATAAGGTCATGCTGGACCAAGACAAAAATTCTGGCAAAAATGATTCTGCACCAGTGAATCTCAATCAGGAGATGATAGATGAAATGTGAGTGCCATGCTGGTGTATTTATCTATGGTATACCTTTACGGTTTTACCTCAGAGAGAAGCATAACCATTTTCACGCCTTATGATAATTTGTTCTAGGTTGGCAGCCTCCCTTGCAGCAGAGGAGGGTGGAGGGTTTGTGAATTGCAGTGCAACACATGCTGATATGAGTGGTAGCTTTGATGGCAGTGCATCAACGTCTGCTGCTGCAAATTCCTTAGAGCTTGAGGATGAGGACGAGGGAGAGGAAGATGACGAGGAGATGATCCTTGTATGTCTGCTTTCATCTTGTTTAATCGTCTATTTAATCTTACCATATAGCCTCTCTTAGAATGATAGTGTAAAAATCAGTTGATTATTCTGCTGTTACATGTATCTATACATTAAAAAAGTTAATCATGTATCTATTAAATCTATGGCATTGTACCTGTTGGTGAATGGAGGATGTAATTGGTTTCATGTCATTTTAATCATGAAATGAAAGCAAGATGAAAGTTTTGATATTTACTCGTGCATCAGTTGCCAATTTATTCCACCAAGGATTGTTATCTAAGCTTCAAATACATGCACAGATTTTGGTTAAATCACATTACTGATGACGCTGGGGGTCCATTAAATTGGTATTTGATTTTATGCTTGTTAATTGACTATTCCTGCACTTGTATTTCGAGTCAAAATAACTGTTTGGATGACTCTGGGGGATAGAGTTCTTTGAGCCTGTAACACCTTTTTTTCCTTTGCATTTTGATTGGGGTGAGTGGAAGCGGCTTTTCTTGATTGATGCACTCAAGTCTAGATGGAGATATCTTCTATAGTTAGTGTATAATGTTGATGATATGGTGGTTGTCTGATGCCTGTTTTATCTTTCCATGTATTTGAGTAGATTTATGTTATTTCTGAGGCATTCGCTTGTTTTTGTCAATATCATTGCAGCCAATGACAAGTGAGAATGTTGATCCGTCTGTGCTGGCTGCTTTGCCTCCATCTATGCAGCTCGATCTTCTTGTTCAGGTTCGCTTGTCATGCAGCACTGTTGTTTGTTGCCAGATATCTGGTCTTTTCAATTCTTATACATTCAACCTTTTGTTTTTAGATGAGAGAAAGATTGATGGCAGAGAATAGGCAAAAGTACCAGAAAGTGAAGAAGGTATACTTCTGTATCTGTTTCCTTACTAGCAGATTCCTAATTGATTGCACATTATCATGACTGGAATACATGAAAATTGGCCTTGTGCATTCTGTATATTAATTCTTAGGGAAGACGGAGAGCTGATTCCGGCCATTACACTGCCATGTTAGTAACTATTAAGTGTCACTTTCAAAATTTTGAATCTTGATATCTAGTTAGATTGTTTGATTGCTTGACTATAATTTGTTTTGCCAAATGAGGGTTTAGGATTTCTCAATGTTTCTATGGATCATCTATGATTTGGAAGAGTTTTTATCTCTTGGGCCATATTATTTAGATTAAATTTAGTTTTTGAAGTGTCACCTTGGTCACCTTTCTTTTGTTTTGAATGCCATGTTTCTGCAATTCTGAATCCACCTGTGGTCTATGTGCCTTCGCACTGTGGGGCTGGGAGTCTTAGGCCAAAGTATGAAAGAGGAGGTCCAAGTCTATATGGATACACCTCCTAACCAAAAGATTTAGGATTATTAGCTGGTATATTATATCCAATATTATTTTTCTTATATCTTATCGCATAAGATTTTATTATGATTTGATATTATATGGATTTTATTGTGTTATTTTAGGTTTTAGTGATAGGTAGCTCTATATATATGACCTTAGGTTGTAGTTTTGGGGGAAAACTCGAGGCTAAGACTTTAGCCCTACATCAATTTGTATCAAATCCTAAACTCGATCCCAACCACCAATTTTTTGGTGTTACAAAAACCAATTTCTGGAAAACAAGAAGTGAATTGAGAGCTACATGAATAGTTGTCAAATTTACACATAGAGAAAACCCTAGCCTCCTCCGCCACCGCCAATGAGCTGCCACTGCCACCCACAACTTACCACACTAGCCTTCGCGAACCTCTGCAAGTTACTGTCGTGCCTTCTTCGTCAACGCCACTGAAGCCAAATCCATGAAGATTGAAGCCTTTGCTTTGACTTTTTCCATTGCTCCACTCAATTGGCAATTCCCCTATTGCTTGATGTTGATGCTTGGTGCAATGATTCATCATCTCTTTGCAACCATCGTCGTCCATGGCCATCACTCTAGTGTTGTCGCCCTACTTCAACGGCACTACTCACTTACTCAGAATTGAATGCTATTGCTGCTTTTTTGTTTTGAGTCAAAGAGAAGCATAAACTAAATGACAATATTCAGCCTCTCTTTTTTTTTGGAAAAAGACGAAGAAATAAATAAGAGAGAGGCTATGAGTCAAAAAAACTGGTCAAAAAGAAAGAGTTGACCTAAAAAGGGGAAAAAGTTAATTATTTGGTTAGGGGTGAAGATTTTAAAGTTTTATAGCTAAAGGTTGAGAAGTTAGTCAAAGCTCAAGCATCGATGCAATTGAGCAGGCTCATGATACCTGGTTTAAAGCATTTTGGGAGGAGCTTTGAGCGTTAGCTTTCCTTATTCAAGGCCAAGCTAAGCAAAAGGGTCCGGAGGTGCTTGATCCTATTGCTCAACCATCACACTTGCAGCCACCTGTCTTTGGAGCACTCCAGTTGAGCCTACTTATCATACACAAACTCCTAGCTATGGTGTTAAGATTAGCCTTCCTATTTTGACGGAGAGGAATATCTAGAAAAGTTGTTCGATTGGTTCGACGTGGTTGAAAATGTGTTTGCTTAATGAAGGGATGGGTTTGGAGTGAGGGGAAAGTCCTAATGGCTTCATAGGCTATACTAGCATGTGGTGGAGTGACCTCAACTACCAATGCTATTGTCATGTGGTGGTTGACAAGGTTACTCACATTAGTTAAGAGTAGGATATGTATTCTCAATTTTGCAAGTTATTAATGGGCACTCGTGATACTGATATTTGTACTCATGAATTTTAAAATCTAGCTGCAAGATATGCTTTGAAGAAATCCCAGTTCATTCAATATATTTATGGTTGACATTCGGTATGAGCCCAAGGGTTGAAGTTTCTGCTCTATTGATTGCACTGCCATTTTTGCTCAAGATGTGGAGCAAAAAATGCATTTGTGGTAGCAGTCTGAGTAGAACTTATAGATGCTGGCTAGTCCACTTAAGTCTTTCTCTAAGGCTATCAGTTCTAAGATTGAATGTGTCAACAGTGATCAAATTAGTAAATCTCAAGGTGTTTGGTTTGGTTCAGTTTGATCGGAATACAAGTAAAATATCCCAAGAAGCTTGAAGATGTTATTGTGGACCTATATGAGTATTATAGGGATGAAGAAGATTTGGGCTATCGTTGTTCTTTATTGGTTCAAATTTCAAGGTCAAACTTTTTTTTAGTGGGGATAATGATGCAGTCTATGAGCCTCCGCACCATAGAATTTGTAATCTTAGCCCAAATTATAAAAGAAGAGGTCTAGGTCTTCATAGATGTACCTTTATCTGTAGGTCCGGTAGGACTAGAAGATTTAGGCGTATGGATATAATATTATACTTGATATAATTTTTATTATCTTATTGCATATGATTTTATTATGATTTGATATTAATTGGATTTTATTCTATGACATTAGGTTTTAGTTATAGGTTGGCCTCATATATGACCTTAGGTTATGCTTTTCAATTTAGAGTTGAGTTAATATGAATTTGAGTGTGGTTTTGTGTGAAAAATTAGAGGCTAAGAGTTTAGCCTTACATCACCTGTGCACTCCTTTAATATTTCAGGGTGTCTTCAATAGTTCAACTATAGTCACATCACCTCTATCCTGTTTCATTGCTGTAACACCTTTCGTTAGCAGTATGTTTTGTTCTGATTGTGTCGTGCATTTGTTATAAGAATAAGATGCATAGAAATTCCTGAGTTCAGGATGATCATGTGAAATCAATTGTGTTTCTTAAAATTGAAGAACTTAGATATGTAGCTAGTAATTTGGAACAAGTTAGGGACTAGCAAAAGTAATATTTCTTCCATTGAAAATCTAATGGCCAATTAAAATTTCAATTTGAATATTTAATCATGGGATTTCAATACTTTTGAGACTTGATATCTAAAATTTTAATGCAACTTATGACTATGTTAACCTATGTTAAATTGTTTTGCTAAGCATACTTAACATAGTTGCATGGTCCGCCAATGTGCAATCTTTGGTCTCCTAGACATAATGATATTGTATTAGTGGTAAATGATGTCAAATGTTGCCAGAGTTTCTAACTTAGCTGTTATGGGGATCCCTGTCTGGACTATGGTGGGGTGTGCTAAGATTGCATCTGTATCTCTTTACAGTTGATTGATAACCAGTCATTTCAAGGCCTCTAAAGAAAATTCTGGTTCTTATATTTATGCCTGTCTAGGCTCCTCAGAAGTTCTCTGAACTCCAAATCGAGGCATATCTTAAAACAGTTGCTTTTCGACGTGAAATAGATGGAGTGCAAAAGGCTGCTGCAGGAAAGGGTGTAGGTGGTGTGCAGACTTCTAGGATAGCATCTGAAGCGAACAGAGAGTTCATTTTTTCGTCATCATTTGCTGGGGATAAACAGTAAGAATAGTTTTACAAACAGTGCATAATATGAAGGCAATTAACATATCCTGGTCTTAATTTTTAGTGATGAACTGTTACCCAATGTTGTACTCTGTTTGTTAGAGCCCTCGCTTCTGGTGGACCGGTAAAGAACTCTGAGGCACAAGGGAAGGCAGACAATGAGCATGCCTTGGAAGATTGTCAGAGTAATATGACTTCTGCTGCTCCATCCAATCCAGGAACATCATCGTCTGTCAGTACTTTTGGAGATGATGTTCAAACATACATCGATGATAGAGGACGAATGCGTGTGAGTAAAGTAAGAGCATTGGGTGTACGTATGACACGAGATCTACAGAGGAATTTGGATTTGATGAATGAGCTTGACCTAGACCGGGTAACCATGAGTGATGCTTCAATGGCTAGGGCTAGCCATAATGATGCAGTGGCAGATGCTTCAGGAAATTCATGCAATGAAAACCGAGTTGTGGAAACATCATATGAGTGTAATGCTGACTCTGAGCCATGCAACATATCAAGCTCAGTGTCAGAAATCGTGGACCATAAAGACCATTGTTCCAGAAAAAATGAAACTACTTTAGAGATTTCCTTTGAAAATGGTGAAGATCCTTTGGATGACGATGATGAAATGTTTGCACATTTAGTTGAACAAAATTCTCTTACTAACTCTCATGATCATTACAATCTCTCTGGGAATCATGTGGTTGATTCTGCCTCTGATTTTGAATGGGAAGATGGTATCGTTGGAGATGAAGTAGGTGGTGCAATCAATGCTAATAAATCAACAGAAAATCTGGCTCAGGTAGTAGGCAGCAACAAGGATGAGTTTGAAGTGGAATGGGATGAAGGGGGCTCCAACATTCATAATTATGATGCCCGACCTCCTTCCAAAGGTTCTCTTGAAGAAGCTGTAGCTTTGGATGAGGCAATAAGGAAGAGCCTTCTAGATGTAAAGGGCAGGCTATCCAATGATGCATCAGATAAATTGGTGAGATCTGAGGCGGATGATGATCCTGTTTGTAAGGCTCCTATCTCACAACAAAGGGGTGATCTGCTCAGAAATATAGCATCTTGTAATTCCGGTCATGGCAAATCTGTTCAGGAAAGTGCTGGTTCTCCTGTGATTCAGTCAACATCTGTTCTGGCCTCTTGTAGTGATGATGCAGGTGTTCTGTTAAATGACAATCTTAATCATATATGTAGTGTGGACAATGAATATCTAAGTGCAGATGCTAGCGAAATCCAGAGAAGTCATGAAGAAATGACTGAGGAAAATCTAGTTGAACCTGTCAAAATATATGAGGAGCCACAGAAGAATTTAATTGATGATTCTAATGAATGTCCAGATTCAGCGAACACCATACGTACTGATGTCCCTGGCATGGTTTTAGCCAGTGTGGTGGGTGACAATGATGCAGGTGCCAGCAGAAGTAATCTTGAAGCTCTTCGAACATGTGATTTCAACACGCTATGTGGTGCCACGCAGCCGGTAGAATCTGTTATTGAAAAACCAGCGTCACATACTGATTTGAAGGGCCAGATTGGTAGCGAAGAATTACTTGACAGAATTCAGGAACAGGAGCATGACATGAAGTCACCAATTGTCAGATATGATGAGGACAGTAATCTTGAAGTGCTAGGGGCTGGCTTGGAGGATGAATTGCTTATCCTTGGTCGGGAAAATGACAGTCTGGGTGATGAGCAGAGAAAGCTTGAACGCAACGCAGATTCTGTCAACTCTGAAATGTTTGTGGAATGCCAGGTATGTGCTTTGAAGTTTTACTCAAGGGGCACATTTTTGCATGAATAAGTTATCTGTTGTGTAGTCAAAGTAGCTGTTTGTTTCTTACGTTCATCTGTACTCTTCCATCTTTATTCAAATCTATCTCATACAGAGTTTATATGACTTCAGTGGCACACAATCATGATGTTGCCTCACACATGTAGTCTTGGATAAATAATATAAATAGCTACAACTTCTTAGTTGAAGCATAAGTTTTGTTTGAAGCATACCTGTGAAAACCTATTCAATTTTGCATTTGTATTATCAACCCTTCTGCATATAGTTTAGACACGTTTTTTCTTCATGATGGATGTAATCTTTAATGAATTGCATAGTCTTTATGGTATCTGTAAAATGAAAAATGGTGGAGAATGTTCCTTTCTTTGGGATGACCAGTTCGAAATGTTTTGCTACTATAGCCTGATTTGGTATGTTTTGGATTGAGTTTGTCAGTTCCTAACCAGTCGACCTTGCCAGGACCTGACGTTCCACTCTTTGGTTTTGCTGCTTTAGTTAAGGATCGACCTGATGATGAATCTAACTTAATTTGTTCTGAATTCAGGAACTGCTTCAAATGTTTGGCATTCCGTACATCATTGCACCAATGGAAGCAGAAGCTCAATGTGCATATATGGAGCTTATGAACCTTGTAGATGGTGTTGTAACTGATGATTCTGATGTTCTTCTTTTTGGAGCGCGAAGTGTTTACAAGAATATATTCGATGATCGCAAATATGTCGAGACGTACTACATGAAGGTTGCAAACTTCTGTTTACTCTCTGCTATCTGCACTGTTCTGTATTTAAACATTTGGTGTTGTCCTTGGTTTAGCACCATTGTCTCTTTGGTTTCAGAATACTTAATTGAACTAGGATATGACTGTTGTTATGCTACATGCATTTCCTAATCCTTTTTCTCAGACCACTTCCTTAAACGGATCATTTGGCTTTAACAGGATATCGAGAATGAGCTAGGGCTAGACAGAGGTAAATTGATTCGCATGGCTCTGCTACTTGGGAGTGATTATACTGAAGGTGTTAGGTAGGTGTGGGTTTGGCCATCTGTTTTATTAGCTGTAGTCACTCTAAATTGCGTTCTTGCATAGTATCTACTAGGACTTTATGTTAGTTCACTTTATTGATCATGCTTATCTATGATACTCTCAGATTCTTGTATATATATATACTTTTTTTTTTCCTCTCGGCTCATATGGTCAAATTACCATCCTTTCTTCTATCTCCTGACTTGGTTCACTGATTCAGTGGGATAGGTGTTGTCAATGCCATTGAAGTTGTGAATGCATTTCCTGAAGAAGATGGCCTTCTGAAATTTAGGGAGTGGGTTGAATCTCCGGACCCATCAATATTTGGGAGTTTGGGTGCACAATCTAGATCGAGTTCAAAGAAAAAAGGTCCAGGAACTGGGAGTTTTCTTGATAGCTCAAATACTGGTGCCAAAGAATCTTCTGAACACAGTGCTTCCCAGAGTAGCAAGGAAGTTCAGGATAAAGATGGCATCAACAATACAAAGCAGATCTTCATGGATAAGCATGTAAATGGAGTCCTCTGCTTGAAATTTTGCATACCTTTGCCATTAGCAGCGCTTGCTTGCCTCACATGTTTCTGACTCTTTTGCTACAGAGAAATGTCAGCAAGAACTGGCATATGCCATCTTCTTTTCCTAGTGATGCAGTTATATCTGCGTATGCGTCTCCTCAGGTTGATAAGTCCACAGAGCCTTTCTCGTGGGGAAAGCCAGATCATCTTGCTCTACGCAAGTAAGCTTCATTCTTTGCATTTTTTTTTTGCTCTTTTTTACATATATCAAAAGCAAGCAATCTAATGCAGTGCCGTTGGACCATCAATCTTCTTAAAACGCAGAATTCGTCTCAATGTTTATTTCTCGATTTACTGAGTAATTTGACTCTGGCAACATTTTCTACGTTTTGTTTCGTTAAAGACTGGAGCTTGCAGAATTTGATGACCTAATGGTGTTGAGATAGCACCTAGGGGCTGGGACTGTAAGTCAGGTCATATGGATGAGATTTGTTCTCAAAGTGATCCTAACCCAATGAAATTCAATTGTTTTTTCTACTAAGGGAAGACCACTGATAGTAGACACATTTGCAGGCTTCCCAAAATAACCGTGAAAAAATGTTTAAATAAAAAAAACAAAACAAAAGTGACCAGCATGCTTTACGTGCCGCAAATGTCACTTCCTTTCCCACTCCTTTTGTCAATTTCATCCTTTTCCCTTTTTGATTGCCTTCTATCCAAAGCTCTACAACAGCCCCATGTGTGATTTTGCTTCTCCATTCTACTAATGTGGTATCAAAAATTTACCCCTGTGCCAGTTTTGAGCATATTGTGCTTGGAACTACTTAAAAATAGCTGTTTTCGCCATAATCACCTTTTTAGGGAAATTTTTAGGCTAACGTCTCCCATTTTTTTGGACAGTTTCTTTCTCAAGTAGTTCTAAACAGGCCTAAATTATTTGCTAATATTAATTTCAATGTCCTTTAGTTTGCTAAATGTTAACCCAAATACTGAGTGTTTCCTATTTAGTTTGACCTCAACTAAGTTCGTTCACCATTCTTCTTCCAAAATTCAAGAAATCGTCACACACATTTTTATTTATATTTGTTTTAATGTGTGACTACTTTGCAAATTAACAATCTAAAAATAAAGTATAAAGTAGATAAACCATAATGGAGTTACATGCACAAATAAAATCCTCTGCCCGAGAAAGAATTGTCGGGGAACTTCATGTTTACCCTCACAATCCTCCGATCTTCCTTAATGACTCGATAAAGGAAAAATTCTGCAAAGTCTCTTTGCAAAATCCCTGCCCAACCCTCTGAAACTGTATTTGCCCCTATCATTTACTCTTCTCCTTCTCTTTTTATGCCCCCATCTCCCAAAAAATGGCAGTTACTCCTATGCTACCTATCATACAATGAAATATCGGTACTGCAATTGTATATTGACTGTAATTTCACAGGTTTTGGGTTAGTTGCAGCGCAAAATTCTTGAAACGCGACTATTTCAGAGTTATATATTTATCACTTCGATATCCGTGAAATATTGGATCTTGGCTGATATTTGCCAATATTTATTGTGGGAAAAAAATAATTAAAAAATCACACTGCGACAATTGTCACATATAAAGTATTATTTATGGCACCCCGATATTGTGGCAATGCGACCACAACATCAACTGGAATCATGATTGCCGCTGCGATCTTATTGTTTACTACCCATGCACAGGCTGTGATCACCTGTTACCAGGCCATCGTTCCACCAGATAGCTGTTTTGTTGATCAATTGCCTCCAATCTGTATTCTCTCAATGACTGAATGGATGCTATTATTGATTTTTGTGTTCGTGCACAGCCTGGGGTCCGGGCTTGTTTCTGGTGCACGAGAAAGGCCTAGTGGACCCAATATTGGTGTGATGTGGTTGAATCCTTGACTCCTGGTGCTTTTGGTTCATCGTTGAAGTATGTTCCTTTGGCGCTCACTGTTTCTTCATGGCAAGTCTCTATTCAGCCCTCCCAACTCTAGAATTATGGTCGAATGCATTTGTGGGGCATGTTATTGGATTCAATCCCATCCATAGCCATATTATTAATTTTCTTCTCTCCCAATGGATTCATCCTTTTAAAATTTGATAGTTCTGATGATTGCTGCTATACTCCTGAATCCCTATTGGATGTTCTTTTATTGTCTGCTGATTTTATGGTGCTGGTGTAGGAAGTTTAGGTTTAGTAAGAACAATTTCAGTTCATACTGCTGTGGGTCAAACTTCCTAATTTGCCTTTAGATTATTTGGATGATGATTCATTAAGCCAGATAGATAGCGCTATGGGTTGGCCTTTGTTGGTTTCACTCATCTGGGATTCTCCGGTTGGAGGGAGATATTATGAAAAAGGTGGCGGAGGAAGTGAAAATTGTCAATCCTGATGGGGATGTCATATTGCAGCTAATTTCTTTTGAGTGGAAGCCGTCTTACTGCTTCCATTGTAATGTGATTGGTCATACATTTGCTTCCTATTCAAAGTTTCTGCAGCTGCTTGCTCCATCTGATAGTGGTCGAGGCATTTTAGGGCCCACCCCTAGTTCAGGATTGGGGTTCTTACATTGCCTTGACATTGGGGGCACAATAGCATATTATAGTCACATTGTCCCTGGGTCCTGTAGCTACCGGTACAGATGGTGGGAGATCAAGCCAACTAGGCTCTGTTCAATAGGGTTCTTTTGGGTTCCTTGTCTACCAGTCCAGGAGGAAGGGGAAAGCCTGGAGTTCTTTGCAGCTTTCTGCTGTGGCTATGGAGGTGCCTTGTCCAGATCCCAGTTGCCTTTTGTGTTGACTGTATCTTGTCAACTAGGCAATTCTGATTGTTTCATTGATTACATTTTTCATTGATAGCTTCATGGAATGTGAGGGATCTGAATAAGCCCCATATGCAAAAAGAAGCTAAGAAGTGGGTTGCTGCTAGTAAAGCTTCCCTTGTAGGTTTGTCGGAAACTAGATTAAAAGAAACTAATGTAGCCAGTATTATATCAAAGTTTCGTAGGTGGTCTTCTATCCATAATTCTTCTTATCATCCGAATGGCAGGGTGTGGTGTTGTTGGGATCCAGCTTATTGGGTCATGTCTCTTTCTAATATTGATGCGTAGGATATTATGTCCCTTGCTCATAATCTCCTCCATAGTCTTTCTTGTGTTACTTTTGTGTACGCTATTGCTAGTAATGCTAGTGTTGAATGTTGGAGACTATGGTGTTGGTTGGCGAAGTGTAACCGATTCTTTTAAGCGATTTCAATGTGATTCTACGACATGGCGAGAAGATCCCTCAGGAGAGATGTGTTACTGAGGATAGGCAGGGGTTTCAGAATTGTGTACAGTCAGTGATGCTATTGGATGTGGCAGCCTCAGGTGTAGTGTATACTTGGTCGAACAGGTGAAGGTTTGTTGTGAGTTGGATAGAGTCCTTATTTGTCTGTTTTAGTTACCCTCCTCCAAGGTGAAGTTTCAGTCTTTGCTTGTGTCAGATTATTCACCAGCCCTTGCTTCATGGCGGATATTGCTTGATTAGGCAGGCTTTTTTTGGAAGATGGACGAGGTCTACCAGCAAGTAGGCAGGCTTCGCCAGTTCTAGGCTTACCTTTAACTTGTTTCTATAGGTGCCTGAACTTGTTAAAAGTAGAAGTTGAGAGCTTTGAATAGAGCCAGTTATGGGAGTATCTCCTCTAAGGTGGATGAAGCCAGATCACACTTACAACATGTGCAATTGCAGCTAGATTGGGACCCCAATTATGTGATGTTACAGGTAGGTTCATATCTTATCGGATATATTTTTTTTTTACGGATATTCTATTCAGTCAGATATTAAATGCCCTATATCCTAATCCAGATCAGATATTGGATATGTCTGGTAATATCCGATTATATGAGATCAAACTATCATTAGTATAAAATTTGTAAATTTAATTAAAAAAAGGGATATCTGAAGAAATATGGATATATTCCATCTGATAGAAATTAGTTCTTTACAGTTACATATTTTCAAACAAAATTTCCGCATTAAAATGAATCTAACAACATCCAAAGGAAATTAAGTAGCTTAATGAAGAAATATACTTCCAAATCTAAGTAGCACTTTTAGCAAAGGTTATTGCACTGCCAATCATAACCACAGGAAGCATCGACTCCCTGTTTCTTGATAACCATCAATATTGCCCTAAATACTGACTTTCAACTATGACAATCGAAGATCTAAAGACAGTTCTTTTATCTGCAAAAGTAGAAAGAGAAAAGCATAGCAAATATGGGTAAAATTAAAGCAAATTGATGCAGAATTAGCAAAAATTAAATTAACTCACTGTGCATGGAAGCAAACTAAAGGAAATCTGGATATATTAAAGCAAAAACCGAAATAGATTGAGCAATACAAAAGTTAGCATAATTAGATTGTTCAAGAATCAAACCAAATCAAAATAGATTAGGCAAAAATCAAAGTAAATCAATCAAATATCGTGTAAAACTCCACAGAGAATTCTTACCACCCTTATGAGATTGAAGCAGACGTAAATCATATTACCTATCTTTTCTCCAACACAAAAAGATAGCATGGAAGAGGCAGGAGGGAACAGAAAAGAAGAATCGGAGAAGGTGCAGTGGAGAGAGTTTTAACATGAAGCAAAATTAGGTTTGGTTGTGGCTTTGTGTTTAACTGATAATGGCTTGTGCATAGTGTTGGTTGGTAATAGTGCATGATAGGCTTTGACTCTTAGATATAGGATGCTCTCTTTCTTTTTGTACATCATTATTAGGCATAGAAGTCAATTACAAATAATATGCATCAGCTTGGATAGTTTCAATAGTTTGATTAATTTTTTTACAATAATGTAAGATGATAAAAACTTTAGGACAGTATATTGTAAGTAATTTTGTTATAGGCTAAATTTTCATATATTTTTCATATATTTTCATTGGATCAGATAATCTAATAAAAAACCAGACCAGATTTCTGCACCAGTCATCTTCAAGTTTGACCTAATTGGAAATCCGCTTCATTTTTCAAATATCAGAGCTCTAGTTACAGGAGGAGAGAGCCTGTCTTAGGATGTTTGAGCCATTTATGAGGAGTCTTTTTTAAAGTATAATTCTGGGATCTATCGGCTTAATGTGGGCAATTCTAATCATTCCTTCTTTTCTGCTGCTATACAGAGGAATACATATGGCATTTGATAGCTGGCTTCTTTGTAAGGATAATTCCTTCTTTTCTTTGTAAGGAATACATATTGCATTTTTCGTGTTGGACTGTCTTGTACAAACTTCTCTCCAAGGTACTGGCCCATGGGTTGGAGATGATCATGCCCTCCATCATTGTTCTGTCTTAGGCCCTGTTTCCCTTGCTTGAATTTTCAAATTAGATTGGTGCTGATTTGATTATCATATAATATATAATATTATTATTAGATATAATTGTTATAAATAATAATAATAATATAAATAAAATAACATAATTCATACTATTAATATAAATAATAAAAAAATATTATTAATAATAATGATAACCATAATATTAAAAATAATATAATAGATATAAATATTCTTATATTTGATATAATAAAAATATAAATTATACTATTCATAATATTAAATAATAAGAATAAATTAATAATAATAATAATAATAATGAATGATAATATTATATTATTAATAATTGTAAAGATGATAATACTAATAATAATTATTATTATAAATAATAATAAAGATAATAAAATATTAATAATTGATAATAAAAATATTAATAATAATAATATTAGTAATAATAATAATTACTATAATTTTATCTATTACTGTAATTATAATAATAATAATAATTATTTTGAATATAATAATTAATAAAAATTATAATAATGACAGTTATAAAAGTCATTATTAGATCTGATCAGATTTGATAATAAGGTGAGGAGAAAAATAGGGTCTTAGTCACCTTTTGTTAATGTAGGATCATTGGTGATAACGTTCATCTTGTCTGTGAGTTAGTAAGGGTGTATGATAGGAGGTTTGTCTCTCCTTGTTGCATGATGAAGCTTGATATTAAGACTTATGATTCAGTGCATTGGGGTTTCCTCAAATAGATGTTCCATGATTTGCAATTCCCACTCCACATTTTCAGGCTAATTATGGGTTGTGTTTCATCAATATCCTACTTCTTGGTGTTTAACAACCGCTTGTTGCCTGCGTTTAGAGGTGGTAAGGGTTTTCGGCAAGGGGTCAACTTTCCTCTTAACTTTTGTCCTGGTGGTTGAATATTTGACTGGACAACTCAAGCTTATATGAAGTGACCCGAGATTTCATGGGCACATTAAGTGAAAGCGGGTTGGACTTGTTAATTTTCTGATGACTATTATTATGCAGAGGTGATCTCCCTTCAGTACAGTTATTATTGCAGCAACTTCAGATTTTCTCTCAGCTGTCCAGGCTATCTATTAACCCTCAGAAGTGCTTAGTATTTTTGGGCAGAGTTGATCCATCTACTATGGACGATATACTTTAGTTTCTCCTGTTACCTGAGGGTACACTGCCGATTTGCTATTTCGTGGTCTTGGTTTCTGGTTCCAGGATGCAGATCAGTTGGCAATAGTGGAGAAGATTGTAGAGCAAATTAGGAGTTTGGTTATTATGCTTCTCTCCTATGCAGAGCGGGTCCAACTTCTCAAATCAGTTGCGTTTAGTGGAGTCCACAATTTCTCCTTCCCAAGAAGATTGCTATAGATATTATTAGTGTTTGTCACTCGTTCCGTTTGACTCCTAAAGCTATTTCTAGTCCTAAGCTTTGGTTGCTTGGAGTTCTGTCTGTATTCCTAAGAAGAAGGGGAATCTTGACCTTCTTGACTTTGGTTCTTGGAATTTAGTTGCCATTGGGAAGCACTTGTGGAATGTTGACCACAAGAAAGACACTATGGATTTATAGCATCTATCTTAGGCAAGGAAACAGTTGGAATCTGCTGGTGGGAACCTCTATGCTCTGGACACTGAGGTGTATCTTAGGGTTGAGGAGACATGTTCACAGTTTTCCAGGCACTCCCTAGCATGTTTGACTACAGTATTTGTTGTGTCCATGAGGTGCTGAGGGCATGACGCACTTTGTTTCTGTGGAAGACTGTATGTTGTAACCCTGCTTCCCTTGAGCACCAATTTTAATTTTGGTTCAGATTATCTATTACAGACAGGATCGCTTGTCTCATCCCTTTTGATCTGTGTTGTCTCTTCTGTTCATCTTCAGAGTAGTAGGCACCTATTTCTTGATCGTCCTCGTCTTGGACAAGTATGGTGTTGCATTAGATGTACCTTGTGTCATAGAGACCTTATAGTTGATTGACAAGACTTGAAGACCCTGGTACGAGTTTGCAAGGGTGGTAAAGCCATAGTCTTGTTTCAGCGTAGTATTTTAGCTTTTGTTGTATATAAGGTTTGGCGAGTGAGGAATAGGAAGGTATTTGAAGGCTCCGGTGTCGGTATCCCTCAGTTATATTGTTCTATGACTAGAGGCATTGCTAGTAGGAGTAATATAGTGTCAGGAGTGAGTTGTATAGTGGGGTTATTGGTTGTAGACAGGTGGTGTTAACTGAATTTATACTTCGTTCTGTATCAATGATATACTGTCTCTTTATTAAAAAAAAAAAAAAGGAAGAAGAAGAAGAAGGAAAGAAAAGGAAAGGAAACTCATATTTATCACAACTCATGCACAGATTCTAGTTTTGAGAGAATGGAAAGAGGTTGAGAAATGTTCCAGTATTGGAAGAAACTATGACATTACTTATTTGTATAAGTATGAATTGGGCATGCATCCTTGCAATAGAAAGCTAGTAAAAATTATACTTCATGCTAATCAGGACAAAGTTAACCTAAAAAATCGGTTTGGGTTGAATGTTTATCAGTTTTATGTTAAAAGCTATTTTGTACCTGAGGAATCTCCAAATTGGCAAGTTAAGTTGATGGATACCCTCATATTCCAAGAACTGCATGTGTGAGGGAAATGTGGCAAGGAAGCATAGAAAACAAAAAGGGGAGAGTTCAAAGACCCTCGGGTAAATGAGGTAAATATATAAAAACAAAAGAACCTGTACAAATACACAGGGCATACCCTGGTGACCAGAGGCTAACATACCTAGCCCTGGAGATCAGAAACCAAAATTACAAGGTACATAGCACTCCTTGGGATGTCTACAGTTACATCATTTCTACACTCCTCAATTAGACTTGTCAAAAATTAGAGCACCATATACATGTTTCTGAACTTGTACAATGATATTCCTGTGATCAACAACTTTGTTCTCAAAAATTTGAGCATTTCTGCTCCTCCATATGAAATAGACCAGTGCAGCCACAGTGAGGGCTCGAGCTCTCCAAATCTTGTGGTGTCTATGGCAGTTCCTGTGGAGGGTTCTCATTGCACTTGACAGATTTGTGGACCCTCTGGATATACCCAGCCAACTTCTTAGAGGGTACCAAATCTTCTTGATTTCATAGCAGTCAAAAAATAGGTGATCATGTGATTCCCTTACCTGCAGGCAGAATGGACATTCTTTAGGCCCCTCCCAAACCTTAAGCCTGTCTCTAGTAGAGAGCCTGTGCTGGAGGGCTAGCCAGAGAAGGAAAGAATGTCTTTTTGTTCTGTTCATTAACCAAACTGCAAAGACCCTGGTTGAGTTATATGTTGGCTCGACTTAGGGTTTTAATAAGTAGGACAAGTAACACATGCAATACAATATATATAACATGCTTTAGTCTTAATTTATTTCCTGTGGCTCATTATTGGTCTGGATAAGTTTTTTGTTTGGTTAGGACTTGCCTTTATTTTGGATTAGAATTTTTGGGAATCCAAAGTCTACAAACTGAAATATTTAAACTTGGGTCCTATACAAAATTAAAACCAATCCCTAACTTGGTTTGGGCATTGTATTGTGTCAGAATAAAATTCTACAATTCTTGCATTTCTTAACCCTTCTTTATTTTCTCTGCAGATTATGCTGGGAAAAGTTTGGTTGGGGTGGCCAAAAGTCAGATGAGTTGCTCTTACCTGTTTTGAAGGAGTACAATAAGCATGAGGTGAGGAGCTTTTCCATCCATTTTAGTCAAGAATGCATCTGGAGGCTGTATACTCCTGGCTGCATTAGTTGCTGTAATTTATTGCAAGGCTGTCTTTGTGTACTCCCACTCAAACAAATGGGGAACAGCCGAACAGGTTGTCTGGTCTCATATACCTGCTTCGAAATCATGTATGAAACTTCATTTCTAAGTCTAGGACTAGTGACTTATCTTGACTAGGTCAGGAGTTCTAGTGTCCTTTATTCATCTAGTTCTGAATCATTGATCCTTGGCCAAGCCAGTTGAGCAATCTTGATTCATGATATTCTATTCCTTTCTCTAGGAATATCTCAATCCTTGCCCTTTTTTATAATACCATATTTTGAAGCCTATTTATTGGCAGGAAGCCTTTGTCCGTGTATAATCATCCCTAGGTTGATTGATGTCTTCAGGTACACTACAATCCCATCCTTGATGAGACTTGGATGACTTAGATCATATTGGGGACAGGTTTCTTTCTTATCTGTTTTTTGCCCCTTCATTTCGACATCATCAACATTAGTATGTTATTTTGTCCTTTTCCTTGCCTATAGATAGGCTCTCTATTGAAGCATTGCTGTTTTTGTACTCTAATAGACTCTAGATTCTCTATTGAAGCATGGGAAGGAAGGCCCTTGTCAACACAGATATGCCTATTTTTGTACTTGTAGGCTTATGATAATAGAAACTTTAACTAGTATCTAATATTTAATAGTATTATCAATCTTTAGATGTTTTTATATCTTATTGGGCTGGATATTTGAGTTGATCCTTTAAAATTTTGGTCAATTTCTTAAGATTATGATTTATCATTTTAGGTGGTTTAGATAAACTTTCTTTGTAGACGTCCATATGATCAATTTAATACTCAGTTTTCAGAGTTTAATTTGGAATTGTGCTAGAAATCCCAGGTAGTGTTTGCCTACATCAAGCTGTTGCTGCAGCCAGGCATTATCATCTCACATGCTCTTATTTTGTTTTCAGAATTTATGGATGCCAATTGTTTTTTTTTTCTTTCTTTTTTTCCTTCACTTTTTCTCATTATTTCAAATGAATCTGATGTTATCCCCCTCTCCCAATTCTTTTTGTTGGTCTTTGAAGACTCAATTGCGTCTGGAAGCATTCTACAGTTTCAATGAGAGATTTGCCAAAATTCGCAGCAAGAGAATAAAGCAAGCTGTTAAAGGTATAACTGCTAACCAGTCTGTGGAATTGGTAGCTGATAAGGATACCGCGAAAGCAAGTCCTCAGGTCTCTAAGAAACAAAGATTGGGTTCCACTCTTAACAGCAATAAAAGAAGAAAGTCTCTTACTCAAACAAATGATGGTGATGTTGGAGACACAAGCAAAAAGGCTGAAAAGGCAAAGAAAACGAGGGAGAAGAATGCACAGAAAGATATTGAAAAAGGGAATGTAGGGGTTCTTACTGAGGCAGAGGAAGAGAGATCACATGACCTTGCCAGAGGAAGAGGAGGCAGAGGCAGAGGAAGGAGGGCACCAAGGCCTGGAAGAGGAAGGAGAATTACAAATCGTACTTCTGATTTTTCTGATACAAGCACCTCCCATACTGACAGAAGCGATGGTGAGCAGGAGGTCCAAAATTTGAAAGAGCCTCATAATGTTCGAAGGGTAGGGGTTTTTTCTCTTTACATCTCAGTCACCAATATAACCAATTTACTCTCTTAAACCATGCTTGCAAAATTCAAATGAATGCTATAGGTGCACTTGAATTGATATTTTTCCATTCAATCATAGAGTTTGTTTTGCTGGTCCTCTGTTTTCTTCGGTGTGATTTCTGCCATGTGTTCTCGCCCACAAAGCACTTAATTTTTGTGTTGCAGCAGATATAGTATATTGAGTTACATTACTGTTCATGATTGTAAGTAATATAATGAGAGAATCGACATTTTGTAAACTTGCAAGTGGCAAAATGATCACCTCTATTTCAGTTAGCATGATAGAAGTTGCTTTTAGTTGCTGATTGTCATGTGAGTCCCTTTTTAGGTATTGCTGACTAGAGTATAGGAATTTGATTTAGCTCGTGCGCCTTTCTGTTTTTGCCAGTAATACTGCTGCTTGCAGTATGTTCTTTTCCTTCTTTTATATTGGTGATTGTCACCACCTGTTCTTAGCTTGAGGTTCTCTCACCATAAATTGTCATGATAGATGAAAATAATTGTTGCTCCATAGAACAAAAGGATCTATGAGCACTTGTGGAAGAACAGTACTAATAGGCACCCATTACATCATTAAGTCTATTTTTTCTGTCCTTTCTAGAAAATGGAAGTTTGCTGAGTCTTTTTAGGTTGATTTGCCCCCTCCTTCTCGAATCTGTGCTGGCTGTGTTTTTTGCTTTCATTTTTTTTAGAATTTTAATTCTTTTATGCCCTTGGAAATGTAGTTGGAGATGGTGGATTCTCACACTGCTCAGAGCTCCAAATTCTTTTGTTTAATGTCAGTCACAGAACATCAAGTTCTTGATCCTCCACATAGAGGCTAAGTTGATAAATCATGATTTAGCTAAATCTAAATGTTCATGTGATATTCATGTGGGATTGGGAAGACTGGCTCTTCAGCTGATCTTAAAATACATGGCAATGGTGTAAATAGAAACAGGAGAGAGCTCGAGTAGTGTACTGTACAATGCAGAGCTGCTACCATTATCAACTTAGAGCATTGTACCAGGAAAGTCATTGAGGTTATTTGTTCCTAACTTTGAATCTAGTAAGGCTTGCCAAGGACTAGAGCTGTTGAATCGATTATTTGCTGTGTTTAATAGCTTTTTTTCCTTCTTCATTGTCTATCTAGCTGTTCTGCTTCTCAGATTATGCTAGTATTAATGGAAATTACTGGACATATAATTTCAATGAATGTTTAGTATTCAAATGCTTACTCACTTTTTTTTTTATTCTAATACCTGTGAAATTTTGCTTACTGGCAGTCAATGCGTCCCAGGAAGGCTGCAAAATATGCAGAGAGTGATCTTGAAGTTGATGAAGATCACAAGCAACCCAACAAAGAGGCAGTTGAACACGAGTCATCTAGCCATCAGATCATTGGTGGAGATTCTTTTGCTGACACTAACTTGGTTTGGCCTCGTATAGATGATTCACACGGAGAAGGTCTGGCTCTGGGTGGTGGATTTTGTATTGATGAAAAAGCAGCAGCCGCAGCAGGGCAGCAAGATTTAATCCAGAGCAACGGTGACCATGGTGATGCTGATGGAGACTACCTGCACATGGGTGGTGGATTTTGCACTGAAGATGCTGATATGGATCGTGGTATGCCTGACAATGCTGGTAATGAGGCTACTGCTGCTGTTGAAGCTGACGAAATTCAGAACACCGCTCTGCAAACTAAGAGTACGTCCCCCACAAGATTGCCACATAGCCTGCAGAATCTAGATGATCAACAAATCAATAGCAGAAATCTTTTAGAGGTGGATAGGTCTGCAGGAGAAAACGTAAAAGATGACTGTCAGAGCACTGTGAACGCTTTTTCTGCTATGCCATTGCTGCGAAGGAAGAAGAGGAGGAAGCAGTAACACCAGAAGCATCTTGGCTACTCTGGAACTACATATATATTAATTGGTTTTCTTGCCAATTATGTAATTTGGTGGTAATCTGTACAGATGTATGTAATCTATAATGTACGCAGAATCTCTTTGATAGTCTATCATTTTGGTCATCAGCTTCTTGCAAAACGCACGTTGAGCAGCTACAGATATTCAAGTACCTTTGCTTGGACCTATTATGCAGGAGTGTTTCAAATGTCAAACTTCTGCATGCAGAGTACTGCAAATATGATTATCCACTATGTTTCTTGGCGGTTAACATGGCCCCATCTATTGATTATGCAATTTATAGAAAACTTTGACATGCTGAAGGTCTGAATATCATTGTAGAATGGTGTGGAAAATCCACTTCCAGGGATCTACCTTCTCTATAAAGCTCTGCAATTTGTCCTTTCCAAGGGTCGTGCGGTCAGTGGGGATGCTGCCGCTGCCTAACGTGTATATACTTGCTCAGACGCCTCCTCATTTTGCTAAGTATTGTGATGCTGCCTTCATTAAAGTTGACAGGTCAGTTTTATTTCTCAAGGCAGCTTCACCTCGGGGCCAACATAAAGCTCGGGTATGGTTATGGTTATGGAAATGTGAGTTTCGTTTGGTGTGTTTCTGTTTCTAAGTCCTGTTATGCTGCCATTCTGTCCATTTTGGTAATGGTCACCAAGGCTACAAATTTTTTTGTTCCTTTAGTTAAATAAACAGATCCGTAGCGTGTTTGAATACACCTCGGGGTCATTTTTGGAATTTAGACAAGAATGTGGTTGGAGTTACGATTCAATTGTCATCATTGAAAACGCATTTCAATGTTGAATGCGGAACTAGTAGACCACGATGGGCCGTCTGATTTTATAAAATATTTTATAAGTGTATATTAAATATAAGTAAGAGTAATATTATGACATAAAATTATCCGTATTGTACTGGTTGGATCTCTTTTTTATTAGGTCGGAGGATATGGATTTAACACCTAATACAGGTAGTTAAAATTAATTTTTATCCATTCTCTTATTTAATTTTAAAAGCATTTTATATTTATTTTAAAAAAAAATATAACTGAAAATTAATTTTATTGGGATCTCATGAATTTTTCTTTTGGGGATTCGTCCATGGCTGTATGTGAATATTGTTTCCGGTCGTTTTGGGATATGCCGCGTGCATTACTATAAATTGACTGACGATTTAATGCCCCTGTTGGAGGTTCCATGTCTGCACAACAAACCGTAAGGCTTAGCTTTAGAAAATGACGGTAATGGGTTTAATGGCTATTTGCGCTGCGATGGCCTTTTTATATTTAGTTAAAAGAAAATAAACTTACGAGGATACTATAAAAGTTTAGAAACTCGTAAAAAAGGCTGTATGTGGTGTTTATTATTATTATTATTATTATTATTATTATTATTATTTCTGTTTTCAAACTAAGCTTACAACATCTACCAAGATAATTATGAGACATAATTAAACCATATGAGCTAGCTCAAGAGTGGAATTTTGACTCATCTAAATTGTCCAAAAACCCTCTTTAGAAACCGACGTGGAATTGCATCAATAGATCTATGGGACTAGCAGCTTTGACTTTATTGTCTCAGATAATGTTTTCCGTACCCTTACGCTTCTACATCACTTCGGCTGCCACAAATTCAGGTGATTATCGATGATGCCTTACCTTGACTAGTAGATCAAGTCGTTTTTTAGGTTAAGGAGTTGATATATGCACACTCAGATGTGCATCCACAACCCTGAAAATCTTTATAAAAAAATTTTGACCATTTTATTTGTGCACAATTCTTTTCATCACTTTATTTTTTTTCTTCTCCTTAATTAATCACACAAAAATTAATTCTTTTAACTTTAAATATCATAATTATGTAAGAAGATAATTAATCTAACAATTATTTTAACTAAAATAAACTTAACGAAATAATGGTATGATGAATATTTTTTATGGATATAATGGGTAAGTTACTAGTTAGAACTTCCCGCTGATGGATAGGTTACTTTCCACCACATAATTAATATCTATAATATAAATCACGTTATGTAAAGCAATCGTCATCTCACCAAATAAAAGGTGGAAGCTGTTGGTTTCCTTATACCACCTCTATGAGTGGAGAATTGTGATGGTGGAAGTATTTGGTATGTAGATGCTTCAAGCCCTTTCTCTCAATGTAGTCATAGGCTATACCCATGCTAGCACTATCAATTAGTAGTCTCCTCAAGTTTTTCGCCCTTAACTAAATCCTTGGCATAATGTGTGGTTCCTACAAAAAAAAAAAGAGTATTAGAATAATGAATTACAAGGTAAAAAGAATATAAACTAATTTATATAATAATAAAAATTACCTCAATATCATTCCATATAGGTTATGCCATATGACCCTTAAAGCTAGTGAGAAGATCTCGAATGAGTAGATCCCCAGTTGTAGGTCCAGTTAATCTACAATCATTGTTTGATGGAGTTGATGAAATAGATCTTGTTACGTGAGTAGATGTGCTAGTTCCAGCAAAAGATGCCCCATTGGGATCACCCTCAAATAACACGTGATGTGTGTCTACAGTACTGGAAAGTTACCCACGCTCCATTGTAGCTTGTGCTTTGGTACTGGCAATGACTATCCTCTTCGCCACCCTAGTGCTAGTGGGAGTAACCTACCTCATATCCTTTATCTCTTTTACCATCCATCTGGTAATTATAAAAAAAAGTTTATTAATAAATATTATGCATTAGTTCATCGATGGTTTAGGGTTTGATGTTTAGGTTTTGGGGCTTGGGGTTTAGGGTTAGAGGGTTTTATGCTTAGGTTTTTAGGGTTTCCATGGGTGTGTCACCTATTTGGGACAAAGTGTGACGGGTGAACTACCTAGTGGAGGAGTAGCTTGATGGGTGAATTACTCGCTAGAGGAGGTTTGTGATGGGTGAACCCGAAGATAATTTATATGGGTGATTTACCTATTCAAAGGGGAGGGTGAGGCTGAACTATCTATTGGTAGTGTTGATTATCGAGTGAACCACCTGTCGCTACAGCTGTTTCACCCCTGACATCCATTGATATTGTTCAAAGCTCATATTTTAACCAAAAATTGCTACAAATTTACTAATCTAAGTTCTATTTATGTATACAAACACTAATTTTAGTGAAATAACAACTAAAATGAGAAAATGAAAAAAAATAAAATCTTGCATTTTAAGCTACTTAAAAAATTATAAAAATTAACAAAAAAATGTCAAAATCTTACATACCTTTGGATGTAGAATGTATTGGAATTTTATTTAAAAATATAATTTCTTGAATTGATGGAAAATTTGAAAAGAATTGAGTGATTGTGTAAGAAATTGGTATTATGAAGAAGAAAGAAAAGAGATAAAATCTGATAGAGAAATAGGAGAGGTGGGTAAATGAGAAGGTTAATATTAGAAAGGACAATAAATTTGGGGGCACATGGGTGTGTGCTAAATAAAATAGGTATGTAAGGAGAGTTAAGGTTTTTTTATTACCTTACACAATTCCTATTTGTTTAGGGATATGTCATGGGAAGAGATTTCTAAGTTCCAATCACATTTGAGCATCTCCACATATTTTTCTTCCTTGGCTTGATTCACAATTTATATTGTATAGCCTAACAATGCCAAATTTTTTGAAAAAAATTAAATTATCTTTAATGAATATTATGATAAATAATAAAATATATTATAATGTTTAGAGATTTTCCTCAACAAATGACTTTCATATTGATATATTTTCAAAAATTTACGGTGAAATACTAGTATAATTGTGCTTA
Source organism: Tamarix austromongolica (assembly GCA_039764185.1). Taxonomy (NCBI): domain Eukaryota; kingdom Viridiplantae; phylum Streptophyta; class Magnoliopsida; order Caryophyllales; family Tamaricaceae; genus Tamarix; species Tamarix austromongolica. The sequence continues at coordinate 28,307,099 of CM077817.1, forward strand.
AAATTTATTGAATAAATTATGAGTAAAAATAATTGTACACTTTTAATAGAATAATAATAATAATAATAATAATAATAATAATAATAATAATAATAATAATAATAATAATAATAATAATAATAATAATAATAATAATATGTGTCATAGCAATGAAAGATTATTTTGAGTATAATAATGATGGCATTTTAATAAAATAACGAAAGCAGATATGTATAATAACGATATAAATATAACAATGGTAAAAGATAAGTATAACAATGATGATATATATATATATATATATATATATATATATATAATGTTGAAATCTAGTAATAAATTTTAGTAGAATAATGATCAAATATATGTACAATATTAGCGAAAGATAAGTACAACACTGATGAAATATCAGTTTGGTTATGATAAAAAATTAGTTTATGTATGGTGAAATATTGAATATAGTTTATAGTGAAATATAAGTACAATGCTAGAGAAATATTAGTTCATTTATCATGAAAGATAAGTTCAACATTAGTTTTTGCATAGTAAATCATTGACTATATTATATAGTAAAGATAAGTCTAAAGTTAGTGAAAGATCATCTTATGTATGATAAAAGATCATTTTATGTGTGGTGAAATAAAAATGGTAAAATATAAATATAACAATGAAAAAATATATGTGAACATTATTTTTTAAGCCAAAAGTATATCAATATGGATGTGAGAAATTTTGTTGGAATTTTTTTTAATTTTTAATAATTCTAATTATAAATATATAAATGTTGACATTATGATGATGCTAGCTTGTTGCACAATGCAGAATGAGTGATAGTTAATTAGCATGTAGTATAATCAGTGATATTTTTGCTAATAAACCAACAACTTTTGAGAAAAATAGCATACAAAAGTAGTAGTGTAAATAGGACTATTCTTTTCCTTTTGTGAAGTTTATAAATTAGATTATATTTAGTTTGGGTTATTAAAAAAATAATATCATAATGTTTATGAGATTCTTTTCTATAAATAGTGATCCATATTCATATACTTTTGATGAAAATTTTTTTTCTCTAAAATATTGTCATGTTCTTTCTCACATTTTATACTTCACTACTATTATTGTCATATTTTACCACTGTTGTGTTCATATTTCATCACAAATTTTATTTATATCTTTTATCATATCTTATATATTTCATCAATGTTTTCCACATATTTCAACTTTATTAAGCTTATATTCACCATATAAATATGTTATCATTATTATACTTATATGTTACCACTATTGTTTTATGTTCTATTACTAGCATATTTATATTTTACTATAATTGCATTCATGTTTTACCATAAATGCCTTAATATTTAACCATAGCTACTATAGAATTTTATCCATATTATTTGTGGTGCTCTCAAAGAAAAATATCTTTGGGTGTTTCACCATAATTGCATTTATGTTTTACTATTGTTATCTTTATATTTTACTATATTTGTTGTTATATTTTACTGTTATTTGTAATTTTGTTTTTGTTTTGTTTTTCATATTTTATCATAGTTTCCTTTATATTTCACATTTGATTATTATTGTTACTAATGGCTCACCATTATTAATACTAATATTTGAACATTGCTATTGTCAATGTTTTACTATTGTTATTTATTAATATTAGTGCCGATGTTTCACTATTATTGTATTTATATTTTACCATACCTTTTTTTACCAAAAGTATACCTATATGAATATCTATTTGTAAATAAAAATCTCAGCAATAATTTAGTATAATTATTATATTTTTTAATATGTAAAATGAAAGCTAAACCTTTTTTTTAGGAAAAAAAAAAATTAAACAAAATGAGTTTGTTTACCTAATTTACATGTGTCTCATCACATCTATTATTTTTAATTTGGAGCAGTCGGCTGCACCATGAGAATGATATAATTGGTTAAACAATAATAATTTTGATACTATAATTTGCTTAATACATGTACTTGCAAGTTATTTAACATGAACAATAAGTATTACAGAGCACCAATTTTATCATGGATCACCAAAACTATTTTGCTTTAAATGGAAATATATTATATAAAGATGAAGTACCACCTAATCAATGAGTATTCTTTTATATTCCTAATAACTGATCTTGCTTTTTCTCAATGTGCCGGATCTTCTTTGGTTGTCATTTCTCTTTATCCTTTTCTGATCAATGTCCATCGCTTCATCTATTTGGCGATCATTTAGTTCATAATTAAATTTACTTATCAAAAATAATAATATAGGATAAATATTTTTTTTTCAAAATTTTTTAGCTTAAAAATTTCTTAAAATAAATAATTATTGTATATAATTAATTTGAATAAGTAATTCCAAACAAACCATTAGACAGATGAGCACAACTTTATTCCCCTTTTCCTTTCCTTAGAATAGCTATATAATGCATAGCCCAAACTCATATGAGCTTAGTAGACCATTTTTTTAATTTAATAATAATGAAGATAATATTAATTACTCATATATTATCATTGATATTTTTAATTTGTTTATATATAACTATATGATATGGATATGTTAAAAACCATTTTGAATGGTCAGAATAAATTAATTCAGTAATAATAGTAAAAATAATGAATATTAATAATTAAAAACTGACAATAATAATAATAATAATAATTATTATTATTAATGATACTTCTTCATAATTATAAAAAGAACAATCAATTATGATGATTAATATTAACAATGATATTAGTTACTATTCATTATTAACAATAATAAAATCAATGATAATAAATAATATTTAATAATAATAATAATAATACAAATATAGTTATTAGTAAGAAGATATAAGAAACGGATATGAAAAGTAAGAATTATTGCTATAATAATCAATTAGAATAAGAATAATAAATTATATTACTACAATTGTTATTATTTCTATTTATTTTATTAATAGTAATACATGAATAATAAATAATATTATTTCCATTATTACTATTATTAATTACTACCAAGAAAAGTTACTATTTTTACATCATTGTTATATTTTTTATTTATATATTATTATTATTATTATTATTATTATTATTATCATCATCATGTTCATAAAATAAAAATATATTAGTTGTGAGTATCATCTTCATTCTTAATGATAATATTTATGATTAAAATTAACCATTTGTTATACTATTTAATAAATAAATTATATTATACCATTCAAATCATCAATATATTAATCTAAAATTTATCCCAAATTTGGTAATTAAATTCTAGAAAAAAATTTATGATTGAACTTCAATGAAATTATAAAAAATTATACGATTATGATAATCAATTTATCAAGTTCATATTTCTAGTATACATATAATAGTTTGAGGAAAAAATATGATAATATTAAAATTATTATTAAATTGATTTAAATTTTTATCTCAAATTAGGTAGTTGAGTTCGAGAAAATTCTTTAGATTTCAAGTTGGTTGTGACCAACTTCAACGGAATTGTAATTTTTTTAGAATTCCAACAATTAATCTATCAATTTTTATTTTTAGTATATGTATAATAGTATTAGAAAAGTTATTATAATATTAAAATTATCATTAAATTGATCTAAATTTTATCCCAAATCAGGTACTTGAGTTTGAGAAAATTGTCTACACTTCAAGTCAATCGCGACCAATATCAACAAGATTGTTTCTAGGATTCCAATAATTAATCTATCAACTTTTGTTTTCAACATACGTGTAAGTACTAAAAATATTTATTATAATAATAAAATCATCATTAAATTGATATAAATTTTATTTGATAAAATTGTCTATAATTAAGATTGGTTGTGGTTGGCTTCAACATCTTTATAAAAATTTTCTTGGATTCTAATAATTAATTTATCAAGTTCAGATTTTAGTATATGTATAATAGCATGAGAAAAAATTATTATAACTTTAAAATTATTATTAAATTGATATAAATTTTATCCCATTTTAGGTACTTGAATTCTAGAAAATTTTATAGAATTGAAGTTGGTCGCACGACTAGCTTCAATAGAATTCTAAAAATTCTCTATGATTCTGATAATCAATATATGAAGTTCAAATAGTAGTATATATGTAATAGTATTATAAAATATTATAAAATTCATCATTAAATTGATTTGAAATTTATCTCAAACCAAGTACTTGAATTTCTTAATTTTCTCTAAAATTGAAGTTGGTCTTGTAGCCAACTTCAGTAAAAATTTATAAATTCTCTACGATTACAATTTAAGTTATACCAAGTTTGATTTGTTGTATACATATAATAGTAATAGAGAAAAATATTATAACATTAAAATTATTATCACATTAATGTAAATTTAATCTCAAATTAGATGCTTTTATTTTAGAAAATTCTCTACACATTAAGTTTGTTGCGAGGTAACATTTACTAGAATTTTTAGAAGTCTATTGCATTTCGATTTTTGGTTTACAATGTTGTTTATGTTGGCCATGGGAGACAATAATATTGAATAAGGAAGGGAAATTTTGGCGAAATATGAATTGTTTAAGGTAGAAAAGAGAAACCTCATATCCTTGTTCCAATTTGACCCATGATTACCATTTTTTATAATGCTTTCTTAATACTAGAAAATGAATTAAAATTTTAGTGGAGAATTAATTATTTAGGAAGCTTATGTTAAACGAAAAATAGAATAAATTTATAACAAAAATGGGGACTTTTTTCCCATAAGGTATAAATGCTTTTGAGTTTTTCATAAATATACAAATATTAAAACTTTATTTTCATTAATGCATAATTATTTTAAAAATAATAAATATTAAGATATAAATATTTAGGCTTTGTTTCCATTAATGCATAAATAAAAACATCCATAATTACTTAAAATTAGAAGTTCTAAAAACATTATGCCCTCACGTGAACAAAGTCTAAAGGTTAATACCTTTATAAAAAAAAATATTTATACATATATAGGAACAAACCTAACATACTTATGCATTTAAATATGCTTTTGTCTTGCTTTTTATTCTACTCTTTTTTTTCATGCTTTAATTTTTAGACTTGAAAATAAAAAACTTAATTATTACTTTATTAAAGAATAATATAATTTCTAACAAAAAAGTTTTTTTATTTAATTTGTGTTAAATAATATTTGTTTTATAAAATTTGAGATTTTAATGGTACATATTAATTCAAAATTAAAGTCAATATTTATTATTTTTATCCAAAATGTAAAAATGGAAAATGAAATAATACAATGCTTTGTTAAGATTAGTATAATTTTTCAAAATCACATATGGCTATAAAATTGTTTTTGGCTTCCTAAACATATTAAGTTGGGTTATCAATCAGTCAAATTTAAAATATCATTCAAGATGAAAAATTAGTATTTTATATGTCAAACATACCAAAGGCTTTCATGACCCCTTTGTATATTTTGTCAAAAATTACTTTGCTCAAATGGTTAGGGATCAAATAAAAATATGGGTTTTATTATTCCTTGAAGAAGGGAATTTTAGAACTTCAAGTGAAAAATGGTGCTTTGCATCAATATACCCTATATGTATTGTGCTTGATTGGGTTTGCTTTTGCGGGCGAATAGCCATTGTATGAAGTAAAGGAACAATTGATACTTTAGAAATCTTCAACATTTAGTACATTTCTTTCGGGACTTATGCAAAATGTGTAAAACTTGATTTTTGTATCCTTATTTGGTCTATATTTAATAGATCATTTGATATATTTTTACTTTTTACTTTTTGTTTTTCAAAAAGCAAAGACGAGTTTTAGTTTTATTCTACATTAATTTCTATAATGCAAGGTCACATATAACAAGGATAAATTCTTTTAGACTAAACTAGACCAAAATGATGACTAAATTTTATTTATTCTTTGATAATGATATTCTTTGTTTGTATAGAATTGAATTTGAAATGCATTTCATTACTACTACTACTACTACTACTACTACTACTACTACTACTACTACTACTACTACATATGGACCAAAATAAGACTAATCAGATTGTTCTTGCTTGAAATCCAAAATTTTAGGAGTGGGATTATTCATGAATGCCCTTAGCAACAATGAAATTGGTGAATTGGTTATGGTTTTTTGTTTCTCCAAATCAAATGATAACTTCTAATAAAAAAAGGGGAGTTTAGGAAACACCAAAACTATTAATAATTAATTTACATATTAAATTAAAAGTTTATACATTAATTACAATTACATATGTTAATATATATAATTTTTCATCTACAAATAGAATCTTAACCCACAATTAAATTTGAATAATATAATATTAAAAAGATAAACAAACAACTTACTCTTTTTTTTTGTAACTAGTTTTATCCTGTATAATGTATGTATTTAAAATTTTATAGTTTATAGCATATACTTTTGGAAGTAGTAGATGGTAATTTAATTAGATTATGTATTATAGGCCTCTAGTCATTAAAATTAATATAGATGTTTTACGATCTTAAATTAATAATCCCAACATTAAATTTATGATCTTTATGATATTGAAAAGCATTTGACTAATTCTTTTGATAGCTTCCAATATTAAGACCTTAAACAAAACATTTCTTCCTTTTCCCCACAATTTTTATGATTTGAGCTTAGAAAAATGAGCACGTGAACATTATTACAATCTCTTAGAATGCATGCTAGGGTTTCATGTGTATTATGTTGGATTCATGCTTAGGTGTAACATTTTTTTTGGCACATTGTAAAATTTACTTGTATGATAAATTATTTTTTAATGATTGTATTTTAACCTTTTCATGACAAATGTCTTTTAAAAAACAAATTCGGTGGTAAATTGGATCAAAGGTGTTCACTAGGGTTTTGGAGGACATCTTGGTCATTTTGATAAAAATGTGCCTCAAGGTAAATAATTGGACCAGGTTGACCTTAGTAGATTGTTAGTTTGACCTTAGTGTTGAGTTCACCTTTAACTCGGCCATTGACCTTAGAGTTAACTCAATTAATTGGAAAATAAAGGAAAAATATTTAAGTATGGAAATGAGAATTGTTTCCATTATGTGATAATTGTGATCACATCATAAAACATTAATATTTGAAATAGAAGACCTCGAGTTGGGATTAATGACTCCTTAGGGGTAGCTACTCTCAAGATGAGGTTTAACCCTTAGTTTTATTTATTTTGCTGGTGTGTTTTAGTGTCTTAGGAAGGCCCTATATCTACTCTAATTATTTCTATTGACTTTTTAAGGGCATCGATACTTAAGAATTAGTTAACCTTGGAGGAATAGGGGAAATGTGTTGCCTGCATATGCAAATATGTCCAGGTGTATGTTAGTGATCCTAGGTTCTAAAGTACAAGGGTATTGTGTTGCCTATGTGTGCTAGTATAACTGGTTATATATTAGTGTCCTTGTATTGATATTATCTCCCCTTGAGTAAACTAAATAACAAGTAAGTAACTTTATTTGATGGCCTTAGTATGTATTATATTGTTGGTTCGATAGTGGTCTTCATGTACTACCTTTGGTATTTGGAAATGGTATGGTATGGTTGGTCGATAGAGTATTAGTGCCCTACCCTATTGATTATGAATTCCTTATATGGTTGTGAAATGGTTGAGTGTGTTGGCAAGCTAAGCATCAGAAATTTGTGACATATGCATTATAAAAATTTTATTGTATATTATTTTGGTATGTGTTCTTTTGTTTTAAGCATGTTTTTTAGTTATTCTATGTTTATGTGAAATTTGGGCGTGCTACTTCCTTACAGTCTTTGTGATTTATCTAATACAAAGAAATTGTATTAATACTATCACTTTTAGGTTGTTGCAGGTTTTGGTAGCATCATAGGTAAGGGTAAGAGAGTTTAGGGTTAACTTCGGTGTCTTTTGTTCTAGTTTTATGATTTGTTCTTGCGATCCCTTTCGAGACTTCAAGTATTGTAAAACCCTTTTGTAGTGTATTTGGAATCTCTCTATTATGTTGTTGTTGTTTTTTTGGTTTTGGTCTCGACCTTGGATTGGATACTGACCACACCTAATCTTTGTAGCTGAGATGTTTTGGTCTCACAAGTGGCACGAGTTAAGTATTGATCATTTATTTCTCTGTATCGGTTGAGTTGTAACACTCGATATGTTGTATAATTGCTTATGCTAAAATAAAAAATTTGAAGCACTAAATTGGGGAGGGGTGTTATAGATAAACTTACTTATGAAATAAGTTCATAAATGTGGTAATGTAGGATACTTTGGAGTTAACAAAACACTTACTCTACAGTCATTTTTATTGGCCCAAGATTTCTAAAGTTGTGCAAGCTATTATTGGGAGTTGTGTTGCTTGTCAAATTACCAAAAGTTTCTTTCACAAAGATTTATATGTGCCATTCCTAATTCCCTATTAACTATGGGAAGGTAATATCATGTATTTTATCCTTGGGTTGCCAAGAACTCAAAAGGGAAATATTTTATATAGTAATGTTAATTTTTTTTCCCAAAATGGCTTATTTTGTGCCATGCTATAAAATATGTGATGCAACTTATGTAGCTAACTTATACTTTAAATAAATAGTTGGTTTGTGTGGAGTTCCCAAAACTATTATTTGGGATAGTGATGTAAAGTTCATAAGTTAATTTTGGAAGACTTGCATTTTCTTGGTACTAAGTTACTTTTTAGTACTTCTCCATTACCCTTAAATGGACTGGTAAATAAAAGTCACAAATAAGACTTTAGGTACTTTTCTAAGAGGTTTGGTGAACTAGAATATAAGGGATTGGGTTGTGAAACATGCACATGCTGAATATGCTTGTAATACAAGTCCATATAATAGAAGTTATTCATCATCAAAGGGTCCCTCACCACCTGAATTTGTGTATGAAACCAATCCATACATGCTCATGGACTTAATTTCTATTCCAAAGGCTAATTTTTATAAGTTTTGAAGCAAAAGAAATAGTGAAGCATGCCTGAAAGATTGATGAGAAAATTACAAGCAACATTGATAAAATGAAGGTGAGATATTAAGATAAAGCCAATAAGAATAGAACACAACATGTTTTTTGTGTCTAGTGACCTTGTTTGGCTTCATTTGAGTAAGGAGATATTTTCATACCTATGGAAGTTTAAGTCCATTCCTAGAGACAATGTACTTATAAATTTTGATGAAAGTGCCTATGATATTGATTTTCCTAAGTCATATGGAGGTGTGAGTAGAATGTTCAATTTTGGAGATTTGTCACCATTTCTTGAAGATGGTAAATTTAACTAAAAATTCTTCTCACCAAGAGAAAAATGATATGGGAACTACTTCTTCAGGTTTCTTGATAGTTGAACCTATTTTTTTTTTAATTTGTTATTGAAATAAGAAAGGAAGAATAAAGACAGGTCTTGAAAAAAGTTGTCATGATTAAAAAAATGGAAGAATCTTGATCAAGTCTTATTGGAATGCAAAACAATTATGCCTTGTATATAGTACACAATTTTTGTTACCAAGTTGTTATTTATTTTAAGAAGCTTTTAGGTTTGTTATATGCCACATGTAAGGTTGTTAGGGTGTGAGTCATATCTTAACTTCTTTAGTATTTTTTCTTGTTAGTTGACCTATGTAAATGTCCTGTAACAGACTTTCTAAAATCTTGGAATACTTGGTCAAATTTTTTAAAGATAGCTAGAAGTTGTAGGTAGCCTATGGAAGGCATAAAAATTGAGCATATCATGTTAGGTATGCTTTGAATTCAAGTTTTTTTAATTAAACTTGTCTTTGTGAGTTTTGAGCTATTTCAAAGTGTTTTTTATTGTGAGATCTTCAAAAGTGAATGTTAATTATTAGTATTAAACCTCTAGTTTGAATACCTTTTATGTGATTCTAGAGTGGGTTCACCCATATCCCCTTACTTTTAATCCAAAATCAAGATCATCATTTACATTCCATAATCTCAATTAGAGATGTTTCTCATCCTTTTATACCATTTCCAATTCCAATATCATTCAAAGGAATCAATTCCTATTGGAGTTGGTATAAGGCATATATTCCTTGTTTGGATTGGTTTAGCTTGTTATGGTTTTGAATAACAACTATTCTTGGAAGGGATGTAAAAGTGCTCTTGAAATAGCCGGAGAATAGGAGTAAGGTGTTAATATATATATATGATTAATATTTTATTAATAAATTATTTTATAGTCTATTTATATATTAATTCTTAAGTATGGTCCATATTAAAATTAGATATAAATTTTGGCCATTAAGTTATTCATATAATAAGGTATCAAGTTAGTATATTAACCTAATTAACTTTATATATTTCTTGATGGTAGAAATAGTTGTAGGGTATATATGTGTATTGTATTAAAGTGACACGTGCCTAGCACATGTGTTGAAAAAGAAAGAAAAGGAAAATATAAAAAGGTAATTTTGAAATTAGACGTGAATAAGGAGGGAAAGGGGTGAAGGCCCATAATTCTTTACTTAATATTCAGAATCACATAAGTTTTTATTCATGCATATTATAAAATCTCTTTTCTTCTCCATATCTTAATATACACACATGTGTGAAGCAAAAATATTATAATTTAGGTGTGATTCTTCCATCAAATTTGTTGAATTCAAAGAGAAGATCATCAAGGAGTCTCTATTCCCATTCTTGTGATACGGCTCACACCATCTGGTTTAGGTTTAGGGAGTAGAACCGCAAAGTTGTATTCGAGTAATTAAAAATTGTAATTGCACTAGCTATAATAATTATTGAAGATTTTATTTTGCAATGTTCAATTTCATTTGTGTTAGGGTTTTAAGAAATTGATATGATTGTACACGAATTCATGAAATTGATAGTATTATATTCATAATTCATGTCATATATAGTCTAATATATGGTATAAGAGCCTCTAATGCCTTTGTTTTGATTAGATTAATCATTTGTGTTGATTTTGTGGAGTGTTTTTTTTCCATTGAGTGAAATTGTGAAAAATTAAAAGTTTAGAAATAAATACAGTTTGTGTTTATTAAACGCAGGGAGAGGTCATGTTTTTCTCTGACTCTCTGCAATCCTTGGAATTTAAGGAAAACACAGGTGCCCTATGTTTTTTACTTTCATTTTGATTGCTATTATTTTTCTTGTGGTAGTGTTCCAATGCATATTAAGGCCATTTTTGGAGAACTTTTTATTAAATAAAGCATGTATCATGTGTGATTAGAGTGATTAAAATAATTAGGACTTAGCCACAATAATACTAATCATGGGCAATTGTGCATTTATTTGTTTGCTTGATCACATCTAGATTACATGATACCATTTACAATGTATTATGCATATATAGTGGGTTCATTCCCATATGACCATTCAATATCATATTCAAAGTAAATTAGATTATAATATTAAGTCATTATTTTTAATTTACCCACAGGGATTGAGAGTTATAGTATGGCTTAATAGTTTTAATATTAAGATGTATGAGTCTATTTGAATTCAATACTTAACCCACAGAAAGTTTTACTTCCTTTTGATTCATTCTAGTTGAGTTTTTACACGCTATACATTGGTAGAGCATGTATATAAGTGCTTTTGACTTCAAATTGATCATGAGCATGTATGCATATTTAAATTTTTGCACTAAACTGTCTTAGTTTGTACTCGATACCTAATCTTAACATTGAGGTCCCTGAGTTGAAAGGGGACAAATACAAGGTTTGGAAGGAGAGAATTAATCTAAAGCTAGCTACTGTGACATGTATGAGGCTATTGAGTATCTTAAGCATGTGATAATTGAAGAAAGTACTGATGAGGAAAAGGCTGCACATAAGCAATGGGCGAAAGCCAATCGCATAAGTTGCATGTACATAAAGATTAAAATGTCTTCTTTCATTAGAGGCTTAGTTGATCATCATAAATATTTTAATGACTTACTAAGAGCCATCGATGAATAATTCATCCATTCAAACACAGCCTTAGCTAGTACATTGATAATGAAGTTTTCATCCATGAAGCTCACTATTATCAAGGATATGCGTGATCATGAAGATGAGGGATTTAGTAGCACAAATAAAGTCTCTAGAGGTTGAAATTTTTTATGTTTTCTTGGTTCACTTCATCTTGAATACACTCCCAAAGGAATATACACCATTCAAAGTCATATACCACATATAAAGGAAGAAATGGTGAATCAATAAATTAATGACCATGTATGTGCAAGATGAGGAACGAATTTTGATGGATCATGGGAGACTACTATGATGCTAACCAAGGATAAGGAAAGGAAGAAAAAAAACATGCAAAATGGATAAATTCAAAGTTCCACCTCAGGGTGAGATAAAGAAAGAAACCTAAGTTTTTATTTCGTAAAAAGAAGGGACACATGAAGAAGGATTGTGCTAAGTACAAAGCCTGACTTGTTAAGAAAAGTAATGTAAACTCTTTTGTATGATTTGAATCTCATAGAGTAGATACAAATAATAACACTTGGTTGATTGATTCTAGTTATATAATCCATGTTTGCAATCCCTTGCATATTATAGTAAGAATGAGGGAACTAGTGGGCAATGAACATAGTATCTTAACTGGTAGTAAGATACATTTGACTGTTCATGGAATAGGATCATGTAGGATAGTTATCTATGGTGGTCATACATTAATGTTAGAAAATACCTTTTATATTCCAATTTTCAGTAGAAACTTGATTTCTATTTCAATACTTGTACTGTTTGGATACTAATTTGTTTTTAAAGACAATTTAGTTACTTTCTTTTATGAAACAAATTGTGTTTGGCATAGTGTATTGTCTGAAGATCTTTACTCTATTGATGTAATGCATGATGATTCTAATGTTGAAATGAATTTGGATATTGGTTCAAAAATGTGTGTTTTGAATGAGGACTCATCAATGCTTTAGCATAAAATATTAGGTCACATCTCCATTGAGAGAATAAGGAGATTGATAAATGATGGAGTACTTAGTATTCTAGATTTTGACTTTAGTACTTATATAAATTGTATAAAGGGTAAACAAACACTCAAACAAGTCTAAGAAAGGTGCCAATAGGAGTTCTCAACTACTCGAGATCATACATACATACATACATATATAGTCCTGATATGGACTCACATGGTTAGAAATACTTCATCTCATTCATTAATGACTACTCACAATACACTACTTGATTAACAATAAACATGAAGTGTTATATGATTTTAAAGTATTCAAAGCTAAAGTAGAGAAATAATGTGATAAGTAAATTAAAATTGTGAGTTATGATAGAAGTGGAGAGTACTATGGGAGGTGCACTGAGGATGAACAAGCATCTGGTCCATTTGCAAAGTTTCTTTAAGAGAATGGGTTAGTTGCCCAATATACTATGCCCAATTCACTAGATCAAAATGTCGTAGATGAAAGAAGAAACCAAAATTTGTAAGATATGGTGCATAGTATTCTTAGCAACTCCAATATTCCTAAGTCTTTGAGGAATGAAGCACTTAATACATCGTTATATATTTTAAAACGAGTTCTAACTAAAGAATTGTCTAAGACACCATTTGATCTTTTTAAGGGTTGGAAACTAAGTTTAAAACATACGCTAGTTTGGGGATGTTTGACTGAACTAATAATTTATAATCTACAAGAAATGAAGATTAACCTAAGGACCATTAGTAGGTATTTCATTGGATATGATAAAAGGTTTAAGGGTTATAGGTTCTATTGTCCATCACATAACACTAGATTTGTAGAGTTAAGGAATACTAAATTTTTTGAACGTGACTTAATCAATAGGAGTGATTCGATCAAGAATCTAGTTCTTGAACCTACTCATTTGGTAGAAGAAGCTTCCAATTTATGTGATAGAGTGGTTTTTGTTTGCTATGCACTTTCAGTTCTAATCACAGTTGAACAACAAGTCAATGAGGCTCCACAAGATGCTGACATAAATCCAATATGTTAGGTTGTTCAAGAACTTCTTAAGAATTTTTGAGCAACCGGCTATTGAACAAGCTCCTCCAGAGGATGTTGATCTAGATTTAAGAATATCTACTAGAAAAATAAGGTTAGATATACCTAGTGACTAATATGTGCATTTATAAGAGTTTGAGTGTAACATTTGTGCTATTGATGATCCCAAAACCTTTTCATATGACACAAGTAGTTTGAAATCCAAGTTATGGTATCATACCATGAAGGAAGAGATGAATTCCATGAACATGAATGAAGTTTGGGACCTTATACCATTACCTAATGAACCTAAGCCTATTAGTTGTAAGTGGGTCTTTAAGACCAAGAGATACTCATTAAGGAACATTGGTAGATACAAGGCTAGACTAGTTTCTAAGGCATTCACTGAAAGAGAAGGAGAGGATTATAAGGAGACTTTCTTTCCTATGTTCATTAAGGATTCCCTACGTATAGTTTATTATTATTATCTCATTTTGATTTTGAGCTACAACAAATGGATGAGAAAATAACATTTTTAAATGGTAAGCTTAAGGAGGAAGTATATATGAAGCAAACTAAAAGATTCTCCTCTCATAAAGACAACATTTTTGTATGCAAGCTTAACAAAACCATATAGGTATTGAAACAACTTCTCAACAATAGTATCTAAAGTTCCATGGTATTATTTCTTCATTTGGATTTGAAGAGAATGTCATGGATTAGTGTACCTACATCATGTAGACGACATTCTACTTGCATACAATGATAAAGGAAAGCTATCAGAGGTGAGCCAATTTCTTTCTAACAAATTTGATATGAAGGTTATGGGCGATGCATCTTATGTTATTGGCATTAAGATTCATCTAAATAGATCTTGAGGAATATTAGGACTATGTTAAGAAGCATGTATCAATAAGATATTAGAAATATACATGATAGTAGATTATACACCAAGTGTGGCTCCTATTGTCAAGGGTGATAAATTGTAATTAAGTCAGTGCCCTAAGAATGACTTAGAGAGAGATTAGATGAAGAACATCCCACATGCTTCTATAGTTGGAAGCCTTATGTATGGCCAAGTTTGCACAAGACTTGACATTGTATATGTCACTAGGGTATTGGGACATTACAAGAGTAATCCAGGGGTGGACCACTAAAAAGCTGCAAAGAAAGTTATGAGGTATATAAAGGGAACTAAGGACTACATGCTCATGTATCATCATGTTGAGGATTTGGAGGTAGTAGGCTATTTGGATGAAGACTTTGCTAACTGTGTAGATTCACGCAAATCTACTTATGAATTTATTATCTTACTAGCCAGTGAAGCAATATCTTAGAAAAGAAAAAAGTAGGATTGCATAGCCACTTTTACAATATAAGTAAAACTCATCTCATCATTTAAAGCCACAAATAGAGTGTGTGGTTAAGGAATTTCATATTGAGTCTTAGAATAGTGGATTCTATTTCTAGACCTTTGATTCTTAAGTGTGAAAATTCATCTGTTGTCTTTATCTCAAGTAACAAAAAAAGTGGTAGTCATGCTAAGGGCATAGACATTAAGTACTTAAAGATAAATAAACATGTTTCAAAAGGAGAAGTGGTCTTAGAACACGTAGGCATTGATTGTATGTTAGTTGATCATTTAACTAAGGGTATACTACTAAACAAGTTTAAGGATCATGTGTGTAATATACGTGTTGCACCCACTATGTGATTATATTGTTATGATACATAATGATGCTTTTAAATAAACTTGTGTTTGCTTCTCATTTGGTTTGTATACATATGCTTTATTGAGAAATAACACATTAAGTGAAGGACCTTGAATAACCATTAGGTTTATTCATAAAGCTAAAGTTGTGGGTGAAATTAGTACATTATGATACATGGAAGATAACTTTTGAAATGGTGAAGGCTTGTTGCCATGACCCGCATATCAATTTCATCATTAAGTTTATACTAACATAATGAGAGTCTAATTTATTCAGACCAAGTGAAAGAATGTTAATATATATATATACATACATTGTTTTATAAAATTATCATTTTATAACTAAAGTGTAGATTTTATGTATATATTAACTCTTAAGTATGGTCCATATTAAAATTAGATATAAAGTTTGGTCATAAAGTTATTTATATAATAAGGTTTCAAGCTAGTATATTAGCTTAATTAATTCTTTATCTATTTTTTGATGGTATAAATAGTTGTAGAGCATATATGTGTATTGTATTAAAGTGGCATGTGTCTAGCACTTGCGTTGGAAAAGAAAGAAAAGGAAAATAGAAAAGGTCATTTTAAAATCAAACTTGAATAAGGAGAGAAAAGGGCTAAGACCTATGATTCTCTACTTAAGATTCATAATCACGTCAGTTTTTATTGATACGTATCATAAGTTCTCTTTTCTTCTCCATATCTCAATACACGCATATATATGAAGTAAAAGATTATAATCTAAGTGTGATTCTTCCATTAAATTTGTTGAATTCAAAGAGAAGATCATCAATATGTCTCTATTCCTGTTCTTATTATACGACATATGCTATTGGTTCTAGGTTCAGGGAGTAGAACAATAAAATTGTATTCCAGTACAAATTACGATTTCGGTGAAAATTAATCTTGTCAATGGCCGGAACTAAGCAAATTATACTTGCCATAATGAATATTGAAGATCCTATTCTGCATTAATGTTCGGTTTCATATGTTTAGGGTTTTATGAAATTGATATGATTGTGCACAAATTCATAAAATTGATTGTATTATATTCATAATTCATGTCATATATAATCTAATATAAGGAACCAAAATTCTCATCATGGTTCTAATTTGAAGAATTAATTCAGAGGTGAATGAAGATTTTCAGAGATGAAGAGTATAAACTTGTTGAATTAATCATGTCTGATGAGTTTGTACAGTAAGGAATTTATACAAGGAGAAAGTAATGAAAGAGCAGCTACTAACGGGATTATTCCCGTTAGAATTAATGACAGTAATTAAGACATTTAAGGACAGTAATTAAGGAACATTAATCAATGTAATACAGAAATTAATTGCCATTAATGGTTCTAATCTTCAACACTCCCCCTCAAGCTGGATCAAGGGGGTTGATGGATCCAAGCTTGCAAAGAAGGCGATGAAACTGGGAGGACGGCACGGCTTTGGTAAACACATCGGCAAGTTGATCACCGGTCCGGACATAATGCGTAGCGATGTTGTTTGATTGAACTTGCTGACGAATGAAATGACAATCAACTTCAATGTGTTTAGTTCTTTCGTGAAACACAGGATTCTTGGCAATATGCATGGCAGCTTGATTGTCGCAAAAAAGGCTCATCGGAGTGACCGATACACAACCCATATCTGTGAGAAGGCTTCGAAGCCACACAAGTTCACAAGCCGCGGCTGCCATGGCACGGTATTCGGCTTCTGCACTGGAACGAGCTACGACATGTTGTTTCTTGCTCTTCCATGACACAAGATTACCTCCAACAAACATACAATATCCGGTAGTGGAACGCCGGTCAAGTTGATTTCCAGCCCAATCGGAGTCGGTGTAGCCCATTATGTTGGTATGATTGTTTTTGGTCATGACAATTCCGCGACCGATAGTTCCTTTCAGATATCGCAGAATTCGCTTGACCATGCTAAAATGGTGAACTGTTGGAGCATGCATAAACTGGCTGACCAGACTGACTGCGTAGGTAATGTCTGGGCGAGTAATCGTCAGATAAATGAGTTTGCCCACAAGTTGCTGATAATATGTAGGCGAGGTAAAAGCCGTACCTGCAAGAGATAATTTTAGCTTGCTATCAACAGGAGTAGCAGAAGGTTTAGTTAAAAGCATACCTGCATCCTGGAGGACATCAAGAGTGTATTTTCGTTGATTTAGAAAAAATCCTTTCGTGGATGATGCCATTTCAATTCCAAGGAAGTATTTTAAAGGACCAAGGTCTTTAATGGAAAATAATTGTTGAAGAGTTTTCTTCAATTGATCAATGGAGTCACTATTATTTCCTGATATAATTAAATCATCGACATAAATTAAGACCATCAATTTATCACTATCTTGGAACCGGATATAAAGGGATGAATCAGCAGAGCTTTTGCTGAAACCTAATGTAGCAAGGGTTCCACTAAGCTTTGCATGCCATGCGCGGGGACTTTGTTTTAACCCATAAATAGATTTGTGAAGCTTACATACCAGATTAGGGGAGGCACTTAAGGAATGGCCAGGAGGAAGCTTCATAAACACTTCTTCTTCAAGATCTCCGTGTAAAAAGGCATTTTTGACGTCCATTTGAGATAAAAACCATCCATTATTGACTGAAACAGATAAAAGGACTCTTACAGTGGTCATTTTTGCGACGGGAGCAAATGTCTCCTTGTAATCAACACCAAATTATTGAGTATAGCCTTGAGCCACAAGGCGAGCTTTGTGACGATTAATAGATCCATCAGAGTTGAACTTGGTTTTGTATATCCATCGGCTACCAACATCATGTTTACCTTTGGGAAGGTGAACTAGACTCCAAGTATTATTGTCAGCTAGAGCGGTCAATTCTTCTTCCATGGCTTTTCGCCATACCGGTTGAGATTGAGCTTCAGCGAAATTTTTAGGTTCATGATCATTGGAGATGGCTGACAAAAAAGCAGAGTGCGAGGGTGAGAGTTTTGAGTAATCCAAATAAGTCGAGATAGGATACCTGACTGTATAAGCCACATAGTCTTGAAATTTTGGGGGGCACTGTCGAGGACGTGAAGGATTGCGTCTTGGAGCGGACACTTCATCTGACATATTAGGGGCCATTGATTCTGTTGGTATGATTGCAGACGATGAATCGTCAACCGGGATGATTTCACGGGGAGTATTGGGCCTAGTGGGCCTAGTCACATCGAGGCTGCAGATGTCTCCACTACAGATGTCTCCTCTAGGAAGAGGAATTAAATCTTCCAAGGACTCCCCCTGATTAGGAGTAGTGAAATAAGGGTTGGTTTCAATAAATCGGACATCCCTGCTGACGAACAGTTTCTGACGAGCAGCATCGTAACATTTGTATCCTTTTTTGGTATGAGAATACCCTAAGAAAATACATTTGGAAGCGCGAGGGTCAAGTTTGTCACGTTGATGGGGATGAAGGTGAACAAAGCATTGGCACCCAAATACCTTCAAATGCGAAATATTAGGAGGTTTACCCTGCAAAACTTCAAGAGGACACTGAAAATCCAGTACTTGACTGGGTAAGCGGTTAATAATATAAGTAGCAGTAAGGATTCCATAGGACCAAAATTTTTTGGGAACATTCATTTGAAGCATTATAGCTCTAGTTTTTTCTAATAAATCCCTATTTTTGCGTTCAGCAACTCCATTTTGTTGAGGAGTATTAACACAACTAGTTTGATGAATTATGCCATTAGAATTTAAATAATTTTCCATATCATGCGATGTAAATTCAGAGCCATTGTCAGAGCGGAAGGTTTTAATATGTGTGGAAAATTGGGTAGATACGAGTTTGTGAAAGTCTTTAAAACAATTAAAAACTTCATTTTTTGATTTTAGTAAATATATCCATGTAACTCTTGAAAAATCATCAATAAAAGTAACAAAATATTTGAAACCATCAATTGACATTGAAAAGGGTCCCCATACATCTGAATGAATAAGTTGAAAAATTTCAGACACTTTGGACACTGAAGATTTAAATGGCAGTCTGCTTGATTTGGAAAAATGACACGTATCACAATCATAAGTTCTCTTTGACAAAGTAGGTTTTAATTTTGAGATGACGTAGTCGGAAGCATGAGCCAGACGAAAATGCCACAATTGGTGATCATTGATCGGAGAATAATTAGCTTGTAATCCCTTCGGAACTTCGGACTCACAGAAAAAATAGAGACCATTCAAATGAAATCCTTCACCAATCTTCTGTTTGGTGTAATGGTCCTGAAAAAACACCTTAAACGGAGTAAATATAACATCACAATTAAGAGAAGTGGTTAACCTTTGAACGGATAATAATTGAAATGGAAATGACGGCACATATAAAATATCAGAATTAATAGTTTTTGACGCAATTTTAATTTTTCCCTTGCCTTTTACTGCTGCAGTAGATCCATTAGCGATGGAAACAAAAGATGATATCGGAAAAGGAATAAAATCATGAATTTTTGATAATTTATTTGTCATGTGATCACTCGCACCCGAATCTACAACCCATATATCATGTAAATTACTTAATTCTAAAGCAGTCATAAGAGCAATACACATACCTTGGAATTTTTCTGCACAATCACGGGTCAACCCAGCTGACTCACGGGTCAACCCAGAAAAATTGCTTAAGAAGGCGCTGGCTTCATTGTTCTCGGCCGAGCTGCCTTCTCCACCATTTCCACCAAAATTTCGTTTCTCTTGGAGAAAACTGGCAAATTCACTCAGCAGATTCATAGGACTAGAATAGGTTGATTCATGCGTAGCAACATTAGCCCTAGGTTTAAAAAATTTTCTTGGGTTTCCTGGCTGTCGATTTCCCAAATTTTTGGGTTTCAATTCTGGGTGAAGGATCCAACAACGATCCATTTGGTGTCCAACAGTATTACAGTGATTGCATCGTAGGTTAGATCGATTACCTTTGAGGAGGGATTTTTCTGAATTTTTGAATGTGCTCTGTTCTTCAAATTTCTGGGCAGCAAACGCACGAGTCTCTGCAAATTTTCCTGGGTTTTCTCGGGTCATGACTTTTCGTCTGATTTCTTCTCTTTGGATGGTTGCACAGACACTCTTTAATGGTGGAAGCTCGTCATTCATCAAGATATGGCTCTTGAGGTCTTCATAGTCCGATCCTAGGCTAGCCAGAAGCTGAAAAATTTGATCTTCTTCCTTGCGGCTGCGAAGAACAATTGGGTCAACTGTGTGTGGTCTGTAGATATCCAATTCGTTCCACAGACCTTTGAATTTGCTTAATAAGTTCACGAAGGACTGCCCATTTTGGTGAAGACCTGCAATTTCTTGTTGGATTTGGAAAATGCGGGCTGAGTTGTTTTGATTTCCATACATTTCCTTCACTGCATCCCATAATTCCAGTGACGATTGGTAGTAGCTGAACATCTCAGCAAGATGGCGTTCCATGGAATTCAAAATCCAAGACATCACCATTTGATCTTTGGCTAACCAACTGTCAAATTCTGGGGAGCTGCTATCGGGGGCTTTTTCTTTTCCATTGATGAATCCCAGCCGAGACCTTCCTCCAAGAGCAATTGTTACTGCTCTTGACCAAGGTAAGTAATTGAATTCGTTGAGTAACACAGTGGTCACTTTCTGTGACGAATTTGCATCATTGTCAATGCTTGAAGGTGGAATAATTCGTTTAGAATTATTCCCAGATTCTTGACAGTCCATGGCTGTCAATGATAGATAATCGAGAAACAATAAGGAGCTGAATCACTGCTCTGATACCATGAAGAATTAATTCAGAGGTGAATGAAGATTTTCAGAGATGAAGAGTATAAACTTGTTGAATTAATCATGTCTGATGAGTTTGTACAGTAAGGAATTTATACAAGGAGAAAGTAATGAAAGAGCAGCTACTAACGGGATTATTCCCGTTAGAATTAATGACAGTAATTAAGACATTTAAGGACAGTAATTAAGGAACATTAATCAATGTAATACAGACATTAATTGCCATTAATGGTTCTAATCTTCAACATAATTTCCCGGCACAATTTAATTTAAAGAGAATGGGAATGTAGCGGACAGAGATACAGGAAGGAGGAGGCGGAAATTTCACGATCCTGAGTGTTTCTTTTTTTCCCATTAGGTTTTATTTAATTTAAATGGATTTTAGTTAGGAGAATATTTTGATGAATGATTAGGAGAGATACAATAGCTAATTAAACCCGTTAATAAATGTTAGTGAGATAGGGTAGGGGTTAATTTAGCTAAAAAGAAATTTAAAACGACTAAAGCTTCTTATTTAGCAGGGAACCAAAATAGAGGGTGATAATCTGGAGGGGCTAAAATGGCATTTAAGCCACTTTTCATCGCTATCCACGCATGTTTTACCCTGTTAACACTATACAATTCTTGGTTTTTTTATTTACATCTTAGGATTGGGAGGAGGAAGCAGCCATTTGGGGGCTTCAATATAATCGAGAGTGAGAAATGTATTAGCTTCAGCATCTGTTAGCTTCTTGGCATATTTTACACGGCCATTAGTATTCGCCCCTACTCCTCTGTTATTGTACTCTCCAAAGTACACCGTCCTGTAATGAGTGATTAATATTTGACAAAACAAATGGAATTATGTTAGTCACTTTCTTAATTAGCTTGCTGGAAGATATGGGGTTAATGGAAACATATAATCTAGACGTATATAATCGATATATATGTATTCGCTGACGTACTTTTGGTTTGATGGTCGGAAGTTATCAGACCAGCCTTCAGGACGGATAACATTACTCATGGTGCTATAAATATACACCACCCTTGGTGCAGGCATCCAAGCCCTTCCTAGGAACGCCTTACTGCCAGAGCCCGTTATTCTACAGTGCACAAAAGCGTATCCTGTATCTTCGGTTGGATTGTTCCTTGCTTGAGCTGCGATGATGGCTACTGCATCTCCCGGGATGACATGTAATTCTGTGTCCTGCCATGCCCCAACAAAAAACAAGAATGAATTTTAGTGTGTCAATAGGATGGAAATGAATTTATAGCAAATTCGGACTGTTTCATTTACATATGAAGGATGCTATTTGTGGTTGTGGATGACAGAAATATATGGACGCGCGACACTTAGGGATGCAGGGAAAGGTATGAACGGCGGTAGCTAATAACCGTATATATACATGCATATTGCATACCAGGTAGAGAGCTTTGCCACTTCCGAAGATGAAATCAACGGTTCCTTCAATGTAACAGTTCTTGAAGAAATGCCTTCCTTTGTCGTCGCAAATGGTGTCTTGAAATCCAAGGAGTCTACAATTGTAAAAGGTTGCCTTATCCCCTGATATCCTTAATGCAAGAGCTTGTGCTCCTTTTCTTTTCCCATCAGGCCTTGGAGCCGAATTCTGCAGCAATTGAAAACCGGAACAATCAATTTCTATTTTAAAGAATACTCTCATAATCATCCATATATGTTCCAAATCATAGAGCAACAACACTCCACCAGTAAGGTCATAGTTTAGTGGTTGAAGTTCTAAATACCAAATATCTTAGGTTCGATTCTAAGTAACATAAAAAACTACCATTGAACCAAAAATGTGCTAAAAGAGGAAATGAGTGTTATCCCCATAGAAGTATAAAACAAAGGAAGAGAAAAAGTAAAATTATTAAAGGGTCGCGTATAATTACCGTGATGATAACATTAGCACAAACAAAGTAATCAGATTCGACAATGACAGATGCACTGTCTACGGTTCCATATTGAGCCGCTGTACCATCATATGTTAATGTTGGTAGATTCTTTGGATCTCCATAAAATGTGATAAATGGCTTTGTTCTTTCAACTTTAATCTTCTCCTTATACGTGCCTGGTCCTATATTAATTATGATACGACCTGTGTTTCCTGGCTTGATACTATTCAATGCATCAGTCACCGTCTTGAATTCTCCGCTGCCATCTTTGCTCACCCTTATAATCCTACGGCTGGCCTCTG
Source organism: Tamarix austromongolica (assembly GCA_039764185.1). Taxonomy (NCBI): domain Eukaryota; kingdom Viridiplantae; phylum Streptophyta; class Magnoliopsida; order Caryophyllales; family Tamaricaceae; genus Tamarix; species Tamarix austromongolica. The sequence continues at coordinate 28,330,621 of CM077817.1, forward strand.
CCGTTACCAATTCTGGGTCTAAACTTGCCTTTCGTTCTCTGCAGTTATAAATATATATATGTATAATTTGCATGTGTGTGGAACAAGGTCATGCAAATTAATAATCAGCTATTATCAAAATGATACATTTCAATGCCACATGAATTTGAGTTTTGATTGCATCAAAAAATAAAATAAATTAAAAATGGAGGATGATATCTATATCTATATAAACATATGATTGAATGAATGAATGGTATAGAATCCTTGCCCGAGAAGTTTGACGTTGGCTTGAAACCAAAAATTTAGTTTAGATGGATCATCTGGAATTGTAGACGTTGTTGTATCAGATAACGCTTGGAAGAAAAGAAGAAAATTGATCATAAAAATACAATCGATGCCATACAATATACCGAACTTAGCCATTTTTTCATTTACGTCTTTTCCTTTCCTTGTCTCTTTTTATGCCCACATTGTCTTATATTACATTTATTTATAGGCAAGCTTGAAACAGAAAATAGGTGCTAGGAGAATACAAGAAATGGATGACAGCTCGTCTCCACCCTTTTCACCTCTTAACTTCAGGCTCACAAATGGTCATGCTAAAAATAAATTAATACCAACCAAAATAGAAGACCTGTACGCTTCTTTAACTTTACTATCCATCCTTGAATGGGAGAAGCCATGTTATGGTTGTCCTCGTGCGTGTGGCCACTAAAAGGGAGCAGTTTTAGAATTATGAAAACTACGGGAGAAAAAAGACTCTGGTCCACCAAGCTGACGAGCTGAAACTAATTTTAGCCGGTCCGCCCTTTCTAGTATTGAGTCCCCGGATTATATGTTTATACGTAGAATACAGTAGGTTAATACCATAGCGCTCGAATTACCCTGGGTCGGAAGATTTTAGGGAAAAAAAAATAAAATTTGTCAACATCGTTGTTCGTTCCCCCTCGTTCTTAGTTCTTACTCAGTTCCTCGCCTTCGTCTTCTCCCCCGTTCCAACTGGTCGAATTATTGGGATGGGAATTATTCTTCACTGATAAAACCTCAGAATCTGCTCCCAATCTCATTCGAGCTCACTTCAAAATGGCTTCCATACCCATCGTTAAATTTCTTTTCTACGACGGGTCCAGATCAGATTTACAATTTCCCCACCATCGCCCGTTCTTCATCGACTTGTGCCGATAGCACCCCTCGTAAGTACCGTCGTTAAAACCCCAACCATCGTCCTTGCCACCAAGGTTCTCAATTAAGAACTCGCACGCTGCATTTTCCACCAGAACACCATTGGTACGAACCGCAACTATCGTCCTCGCCATCACAAATTACGACTACCCTAGTTCTCCATCTTCCACGTTTGCTTCCGCCAACCTCTGTTCTTGGTGAACGGCACGTTCGGCGAACAGTTGATCATCGCACTTCCGCCAATTGACTGTCTTGTTCTCAGGTTAGTCATCTGACCCTGCCTTCCATTTTTAATTTATTGGTTTATCCAGGATTAATCAGTTATTTAGGGCTTCAGATTCTTAGATAATAGGAATTGATTTGTTAATTTTAGTTATTTCTCTAGTATTAAGTTGCTTATCAGCATATTGTTGTTGTTATTGTTATAAATTGTTGTATACAATATAAAAATTGACGAACCCTTAGGTTTGAAGCGTAGAAAATCAGGATGAAGCTAGGATTATGTTGCAGCATGGGTTTTGGGATTATAATCCTGTCTATGCTCAATAGGGGTTTTTTTTTTCTTTCCTTTCAAGTAGTTCAGGGTGTTTCCATCAAGAAGTAGGTGTAACTTGTAAGTAAGCAAGACAATCATACATGTCCATAATGTATATATATCAGATTATTGAGTTTATCTTGAATTTGCTTGAGTTAAATATGATTTTTTTTTTCTCACTTGAAGTAAAACATAAATTTGCATGAGTTGTGGCTGGTATTAGATTAGACATTAATGGCGATATGTATGAAGGGTATGCCCTGAAAAATGAATTCCTTGATCACTTAGCAAAGTTATCTAGCTTCTTGCAGAGTCGAAAGGTCATAACCGCAGCTGCAGAAGTACAGAAGTACTAATTAATTTTATCTGTGGTATATCTGGTTCCTTTGCCATGCTAGTCCGCTGCTGTTGTGTGCTCTTGTATAAAGGAAAAGCATGGTTATGACGCATATGATTGTTGTTTACTTCTTTAGTCCTGTATTACTATTGGTTTTGATACTTGGGCTCTAGAGTCTGTTAGTGTTGGAGTTGCTCAAAGAAGTGTTTTGTAAAGGAAGTTTTATGGTTGTCATGGCCCTTGGAAGTTTAGATGTTGGGTGGCTGCATAGTTCGGGTGGCTAGGAGTAGTCTTTTGTTCCTGCAATTTTTGACAGATGTGCTGGTGAGCAAGTTTTGGCTTCTGGAGTTTGGATTTTCAAAATTGATTGAAAAGTTCCAGCTCGGGTGACTTAGGCTATTGGTATGGGTGCTGCAGTGCATTGTGGGGTTTCCTACCACAACTTCTTAAGGCTTTTGGGATCTGCTGCTTTTTGTCCATTTTCCTTCTTTTGGTCCCTTTGAAATATGTGTGGGTTCTCTTGTTGTTTTTCCTTATCTTTTCTTTTTTCTTGAAGCAGCGAGTTATTAAAATTTCATTGTCAAAAAAGGATCAATGTTCAGAACTCTCAAGGAAGTTCAAAATTTGAAAGTTGCTGGGCTCTGGCAGGCATATTCTCTCTTCATGCTTCCTGAGGTGCTTGTGATAGTTTCTGTGGCTTGGGTATGATGTTGCCAATCATGTAGAGGGATTGTCTGAGGAATTAATCTCATATGAATTTTTGTTTAAACCAAAGTTCCTGGGGTATCCACCTTTTGATGCTTTTGGCATTCTTATTTTTTTGCCCTTTCCTAACATGTTTGTTTGTTAGTTGAGTCATGAGTGTACTAGATTTGTTGCAAAACCCATCCATATTGAAGAATGATTTTGTCAATTTTATTGTCTTTGCTACACATTTCTCAGCCTAAAAGTAGCTTTATGTTGTGGAAATAGTAGTTCTCTCTTTTTTCTTCTTTTTCATTTTTTCTCTTCCATTTTACTTAATATGCTTCTTGTTCTGTAGGAATTAGTTGTTGAATTTAGGTGAAGTTCAACTTTCCAATCTGCAGATGTTCTTGTTTTGGTTTTATGCCTTTTCTTTCCTGGAGATATTTAAATTATTAGGAACTTAGAATATGTTTCTTCAACCCGCAGGCTTGCCTCTGCTTTGGAACTCTGTGGTCTCTACTCGCTTCACGTTATGAGATGGGATCAACATTCAGATGAAGCAGTGCAATAACTGAATCATTGTAATTTCCTTGCTTCTGTGTATGTTATCTTAATGTTCTTTTTGATGATATTGGGGCTTGATGTTCTGCCTACAAGTAAGCTTGTATTTAAAAAAAAAAAATATAATTATGACTGAAATATGCGATGGACTGTGTGTTGGTTTTGTTTCAGATGCTCGGCTTGATGCTCTACCTTAATTGTAACTTGTAGCCATTAGAGTGACAATCAGGCAGTTGGTATAAATATTTGCATTTATTTTTCTTTTGGATTTCACATTTGATTTTGAATTTATAAAGTACACAGCTCACTGCTAATTGAGAGTGTATGACCAGGTTTCTTTCTGTACGGAGATTGCTACTGCATCTGCTAATTTACACATGCCTTGGCTTGCGTCATGCATTTGATTTGTCAAGAAATGGATACAACATTTCTTCACTCCTTTTGCATTATGAATTTCTGAACTTTATTATTATTAATATTATTCAAAACAAATAAATTATGTTTCAGTTGTTGAGGAGATTTGATAAATGGAATTGATGTTGAACAGCTAATTAAATATGATCCTAGCTAGATCCCTAAAACTTTTAAGATTTATTTCTTACTCAGCAGGCTTAGGAGAGATTAGATGTTACTTCTATTTTCTTGTGATATATGTTCAAAGCATTTATCCGTGGTACTATCTATAAATCTCACCTTCATTGTATACGTTACAAAAGCGGGTGATTTCAGTCCCCTTCCTTTTTTCTAGTTTAGCAGTTTATCTACATTTTATTTGTATGTTCAGGACTTATATCAAGAATTCCCTAGCGCATACAGCCGGTCCTTTGGGGCTGGAGCAAATTTTATGAGTGAATATATATAATTAATCAGTTCTCATCTTTATCCTTGCCTTGTTTGTAGTGTCATCTAGTGGCAAGCAACTCGTGGTGTTACTGCATCACAGAAAACATAAACGTGATCACAACTGCTTCCAAGGTTGGATACATCTAGCTCCCTGCTGTTTTTATCCAGTTGAATTGTTATATGGCTGTTGGTATCATCTAATCGAATTGTTATCTATCCCACTTCTCATAAAGGTATGTGCTGAAGAAGATTAGACCGGCAAAACAAACATATATATTCTACAAGATAGCTTGGAGACAACAATGCGGTGTTGGAGATTTTTATTTTGATTGTAGCGTAGGTCTTTTATGTCTCTTCATATCAATGAGTCGGGTCTCTTTATATATATGAGTCGGGTGGGGTTGTGACTTTTATTGTTTGGTCTTTTTTTCCCCCCTCTTTTGACAATTGATGTAACGGACAATATTCGGTGTAATGGATTTTTTGTGAATGGTATAGGTATATGAATGCCGGAATGTGATTTGTACATAGCAGGCTGTGTACAAATTTTACTGGAAATAGACGACATTTTTAGTTATTATTATTCGTATGTTCTGTGTATTGAATATAAACATGCGTAATGGATAGTGAAAGTAAGCATGAGGATCAATTTCGATAATGTAAATCCGCTTGAGCGAAAAAGAAGTAAAGACAAACGGTCTGGGGCATATGACGACACATACTCCAAGAGGGTTAGAACATTTTTGACATTGGTTACTTGGCTTAAAGACTTGCTAAACGTCTTTCACAACGGTTAATATGTTGAAAGACAACGGGTAATTACTCGGTTGTCAAAAGTATTAATTGTTGCAAAAAACAAATTAGTGATCCTACAGTGCGGTGGAAAGGGTTGCATGAAAATAGTACTTGATTGAATCGGACCCTAACTGGTACAAGTTAAGCTTGAAGTGAGTTAAAATAAGCTGCAACTGAGTTATTAACGAGTCATAGGTGAGCTGAATTGAGCAATAAATGACCCTTAAACAAGTAAGTCAAGTTGGCTCATTCGAGCTTGGCTCAATTAGTACTTATGAGTTGGGCTAAGTAACTGATGCATAATTGAGTCAAATTCAAACAAATTTTGGTTTAAGTTCAGCTTGAGCCTTCAAAATTTTAAATGAGTTGAGCTCAAGCTAAAAAGTTTTGCTTACCTTGACTTATTTATAACTAATTTTTAGTTCCATTTAACTTGTCTTAATGTTTTGCTAGGTTCATTTTATTTAAGGAATTTTCATAAAATCCCTAAACTTATGTACATATATATAATATGAATCTTCCATTTGACCTCATGTTTTTAGTATACGTCTAGTAGGTGCATGACCAAAAGAAACCACATATATGTAAATCATAGGTAAGTGCACATCAAAAGTCTATATTTGTACATTCATAGTTAGTCATATGTAAAAATGATGAGATTATGCTCGGTTCATCCTAATTAAGTCCTTCCCCCATAATAACCCCTTAAATTATATATGAAAAATATAAGAATCTTCCATTTAACATGATTTGAATTAGTATAAGTCTAGTAGATTTAGAAGTGAAAGAAACAATATACATGTAATTATGGGTAAATATAAATCAAAATTTTGTACTTGTACATTTACAGCTACCAATATGTTCAAATACTCTTTTACTTAGATTATGCTAGGTGTATTCTAATTAAGGTTTTTCCTTCTTCTTCATAATAACCCATTAATTATATATGAAAAATATACGAATCGTCCATTTAGCCTAATTTGATTTAGTATTTGGTAGCTATGGAAATAAAATAATTTATGTACATATAATTATAGGTAAATATATATTGAAAGTTTATACTTTTATAGTTATAGATTTTAGTCATGTGAAAAGTAAATACTCTTTTAATTGGTTTATGCTAGGTTCCTTCTAATCAAGGTTTTTTTTAATTTATTAATCTCCATAACAACATCTTAAATTATATATGAAAAATATATGAATATCTCATTTAACTTAATTTTATTTAGCGTAAGTCTGGTAGCATAGGTAAGTGAAATAAATCATATACATATAATTATAGGTAAATTTAAATTGAGAGTTTGTACTTTAGCATTTATAGTTACCTATGTGTACAAAATACTATTTTACTTAAATTCTACCATATTCATTCTAATCAAGTTTTTATTTATTTATTTATAGAAAACCCTTACATTACATATGAAAATCATATGAATCTTCCATTTAACCGAATTTGATTGAGTATAGGTTTTGTAGGTATAGAAATAAAAGAAACCATGTACTCGTAATTAAAGATAATTGTACATTGAAAGTTTGTACTTGTACATTTATAGGTACATATATGTATAAATACCCTTTAAATTATAATCAACTAGGTTCATTCTAATTACATTTTTTTTAAATTTCCATAATAACCCCTTAAATTATATATGAAAAGTATATGATTTTTCCATATAACCTAATTTGGTTGAGCCTAAGATACAAAGAAGCAGTTTGAAATAATAATATAATTTAGAAATAATAAGGGGACTTGCGGTGATAGGGATGCTATCCCCCATTTATGCACCCAAAATATGTACATCATATTTATATCAAATTTACAACATATTTATATCAAATGTCCAACATGTCTACTTGATGCATATCACAAGTATGTTATACATACAACATAAGTATAATAAATGTACAACACACGTATACTAGATGTACAATACAAGTAAAGTATATGTACAACACACATATGCTAGAGTTAGAACATAAGTATACTAGATATACATTATATTTGTACTAAATGTATATCACATGAATATTTGACATACATCAAAAGTATATTTTGGAAGTTAACTTCTAGAGCTTGTATATTCCCATCTATCAATTGTCTTAGAAGCACATGTATTGCACCTTGTTGGAGGAGATGATGTAAATGGTCTTAAAATATCATAATCATCATTATATCAATATCAATCATAATCATCATTATATTAATCTCAGAGTTATCTGCAAATTAGGTTCAACATGTGCACACACACGCACACACAAAAGTTGTACATAGTATTAGGTTTTAAGTTGGTTGCAATACCTACTTCAATGATTTTTATAAATTACTCCCTCCGTATTGAAAAGGAAGTAATTTTGTCATCAAGTTTTTGTCTAAAAAATAAAGTCATTTTAGAAAGGTCAAAGTCTATTTTCTATTTTTAACTTAATTTTTTTTTAATTATATATGTATTAAACGCTTTGTTATTTTTCAATGAAAGGGTCTTAGTGTAATTTTAAGACTAATTTTATTGCTTTATTAAAAAGTGTGCAATATGAGAGAATAAATTTATTTTCGATATAGAGGGAGTATTATGTAATATCAATTTTAGTTCTGTTGATTCCAAATTATAATGAGCATTCATCAATATTAAAAAAATATCATAATTATGGAAATTTTAAAAATTATAATCGAAACTTATTAGAAAAATTAGTAAATGATCACATAGTTCATGGATTTTTTCCAACTATAAAGTTGGTCGCAAGGTCAACTTCGGTGATCTTTATACAAATTTCTATAATTCTAATCTCATTTATGTAAATTCCAGAGTATAGCATGCATATATGTCGATAAATAGAATTATTATAAGAGTTTAATAATCATAGATTTTATCTAAAATTTATCAAAGAACTTGATATATGAACATGATAGATAACAAATTTTGAAATTCTAGATTTATATTATGCATGTAAATTATTAGGATAAATTTAAAATACCCCAAAATCCTAATTTAAGAAGTTATAGCTAATTAAGGTTTTATTAGGGAAATTAAGTAAATAAATTATTTTGTTAAAATGAGAGGAATTAATTAGGACAAAATCAAGAGGAAATTAATAAATAATTTAATTTGAAAAAATAAAGTGTTTTGCTAATTAAAATGGAATTTAGGAAAAATCTTTTAAAAATCCTAAATTAACCTAAAAAGAGAATTTAATTATTATTTTATTAAAATATTGTTATTTTTAAGTATCCTAAAATACCAAAATATTTTAAACACCCCCAACTCACCTATTTTTCTTTTCTTTCCTTTTTCCCTTTTTCTTTTTTTCTTTCTTCTCTTACCTTTTCTTTCCTTCCTCTTCCTTCTCTTTTTCTTTCTTCCCCTCCCATTCCCCTACCTGGGCCACCCCTTCCCCTTCTTCTCCTGCACGGCCTAAAGCCCGCATCCCTCTTCCAGCAACCCGGTCGACTTCTTCCTTTTTTTTTCTTTTCTTTCCTCCCTAGACCGCCAGTCCAGCCCTCTTCCCTTCCTTCTTCTTCCCCAGCCGCTGCGATTTGAAACCCCTGACTTACGGCTTGATTTCTACCAGCCGCCATTGACCAGCCAACCTTTCCATCTCTTTCTCGTCGACTTTCTGTCCCATCGACCCTACCGACCTTTCCCTCCCCTCATGCGAGCCTACCTTACTTCTTTTCTTCACCCCCGACAACCATAGCCCTGCAATGGTAGACCTGCGCCGACCTACCATTGCTGGCTGGTGTGCCTACCCCCACTTGCCCCTATTTTCCTGCTTCCCTCTGTTGTTTCCCCCTCCAATTAGCCTATATATATACCCCTTAAGTAGCCAAAATTGGATCCTTTTTTGTAGCCTATAAATTCCCGACCCTTGTGCCACTTCTCTATCAGATGATCGCATCGTCGCTCGAGCCACCCACAGAACCACTCCTTACATCACCCTCTACCAAACTATGCCTCCCTCTGCCCTCAATTTTCCTTACACGAGCCACCCTAGCCTTGCAAAGTACCCTTCCGAATGAACCACACCTCCACCCCTCGCCGCCCTTCGCACCACCGTTCACCACCACTCCCGCAGCAACCACCACCTCTTACACCTCCCAAAATCACCTATAGCCTTCCCCTACCTTCCCCTACCTTCCCCTACCTTCCCCTACCCTCCTTTTTCCCTTCCTCCCTCTCCTCCTCCATCCTCCCTTTCCACCACCCTCGGCCACCACAGCGTCGCCTTTAGCTGCGCCACCACCCCCATTCCAACCCTCTCAACTTGGGTAACCTCAACCACCCCAATTTCCACCCTCATTCCCCCTCTCATATTCCCAGCACTTAACTATTTATCTTTTCTCCCCCTTTCCCTACCGCCACTGCCATGTACCGCCGTCGGTGCCGCCTATCACCACCAACCCCAAGTGGCACCTTGACCCTTCTCAACCCTTAAACCTTAGTTATGCAATCCTTATCCATTTTACTTGTATTTTTATTGTTATTATCATGTATTATCATCATCATCATCATCATCATTACTATTATTATTCATATTTATTATTATTTACAGCCTTGGAATATATATATTTATTATTATTATTAAGGGGTCGAAACCCTATTTTATTATTATTTCAATTTTCACTTTCATTTTCATTATTATCATCATCATCACCATCAATGCTAGCCTTGGCATATTATCATTTTGTTTCTATTAAAAATGTTCAAACCTTATTATTAATATTTATTATTTGAATATTACTCTTACTAATATTATTCTTAATGCTTTTATTATTATTTTTATTGTTACTATAGTTATTATTATCTACTACTACTACTACTACTACTACTACTACTACTACTACTACTACTACTATTACTACTACTACTACTACTATCACTTTTATTATTATTATGGTAAAAATATTCGAACCCTTATATTATCATTATTTCAAATATTATTATTATTATTATTATTATTATTATTATCATCCTTTGCAATATTAGTATTTTTTTAGTATTACTATTATTATATTATCATTTTATCCCTAACCCTATTATTAACCTTAGCCTTAAAAATACTAGGTTTTCTATTACTAGGAGTATTAGTATTACCATTATTATTATTATCACTATTTTTGATATAACTAGTGTTAGTACTATTATTAGAAGAAATAAAGCTATTAGATTTAATACTATAAATATGGCTATAAATATTATCATAAATCTATTTTGACTAGTAATAATCTAGTAGGCTAACTTGAGGATAAAAAACCCTATTTTCACTTGTAAAGTTTTCTTTAATAATAGTAACCCTAATCTCAGAATAAAATAGGAAATAATAGTATTTTTAGTAGGAGGGAAACTAATCCTTAGTTTTTCTCTCTTATAGGTGAAACCAGTCAAAATTCTAAGAAGGCATATGAGCATGCTCCAAGACCAGTAACGTGCTAGGTAAGGGTGTAGCTAATGCCTTATGCGTGCTATGTGTCTTATATGCCTTGGATGCCATGTATAAGGACATGTTGTGTATCTTATACTATTGTTATAACTGTTTTATGTGTAGCGCAACTTGGAGTTGAGGCATTATCATGTGATTTCTTATGGCATGTGTTTAATATGTATATGCCATGAAATGTGATGTGATGTGATGTGGCCTTTTAGGACATGCATGCAAGGATATATAATGTGGTATTGTGGGATGGAAAAAATGAAAAATTAGAAAATAGGAAAGTAATATGACCAAGGAGAAGTAAGTTGGCTAATGTAGGTAGGATTGACTTAAATATTCCATGATCCATGAGTGGATGAATAAAAGGGGACTTTAAATAAAATGAAAGAGTGAGTGAACTTCGTAGGAGAGAATCTAGGATTTGCATGGGAATTTTAGGATTTTGCATGAAAACTTCAAGGGTTTGCATGGGAGGGATAGAATCGGCATGGGGGTGAACTTTATGTATGGAAAGTTACTTTGGGGTGTGAGGAAGGTAATGGAAGAGTTGTTTGGGTGATTGGAGGCTTTGGGTGAAAAATAGTACGTGGCATAGTATAAGGGTGTATAGGAGACCAAGTTAGGGTTTGGGAGGAAACCTTAATTTGAGAAGGTGGAAAAAGGAAAAATAAATGAGGATGAGTGGAGTATAAGATGAGGGTTGAATCTAAGGGTTGTGATGTGTGGGGTGTTAAAACAATTTGGTTTGTGTGAGGCAGATAAGGATGGACCACATAGGCCCAAATTAGGGTTTTTGGAGAAAACCCTAGGGTAAGACTATGGATAGACTTGGGGGTATATGGTAGTGGGCATTGACCCACAAACTTAGGAGTTGGGCTTCCAGTGTGAGTAAGTGGAATAAGGAAAGGATGTCGGGGCGAGTTAGAAGGTGCATAAGTCTCAAGATATGGGACAAGTCCTCTTAGGAGGATGAACGTAAAGGGAGTTAGGCATGCATTTCTAAGGTTAAATATTTTGAATAAGATGCAGTAAGACTCTAATCATTTAAAAAGGAAGATTATTAAGCTGAGCCTAGATCAATCCACCGGCATAATAGTGGCTAGGTGCCGAGGTGCCCTGAGACCGATCTACCGGCATATAATAGTGGCCAGGTGCGTTCTTCCCTGCAAGTGACTGCTCCACCGGCTATAATAATGGGGGATTCCGAGCTCAATAAACCAAACCCTAAGTTTGATATGACATATAAAAGACACTAAGTACTTATAGTGGAATATCATGAGAGTCGGGGCCAGACCGATCCACCGACATAATAGTAGTCAAGTGCATTCTGCCCTGTAAGTGACCGCTCCATCGGCTATAATAGTGGGGGATCCCGAGCTCAATAAACCAAACCCTAAGTTTGATATGAAATATAAACGACACTAAGTACTTACAGTGGAATACCATGAGAGTCGGGGCCAAACCGATCCACCGGTATAATAGTAGCTAGGAGCATATTACCTTGGAGACCGATCCACTGGCATATAATAGTAGTCAGGTGCGTTCTGCCTTGCAAGTGACTAATCCACCGACTATAGTAGTGGGGTTCCCGTACTCACATGGATTGATAAAAAGTATGGTGTGAAATGAATACTAACTAGAGATTGAATAATCAGTTTATCTGGACTATAGCTTAGCCTTTATTTATCTAAAAGATTGTATGCCGTCATGTTATTGTGCTTGTATTCTGTGACCTTATGTGTTGGCCTTAGTGCACGGTTACCTTGCTCAGTATGTAACATATTGACCACCCGTTTCATGGGTGCTGCTTATTCCCACAAGCAGAAGACCCCTCTGTCTTTATGTAGGTCATTGATACTATTTTTGATGCTTTCGATACTTACGAGGCATCGGGTGGGGCTGAGTGTTGAGCATGGACTTAGTATGGGGATTTGAGAGCGTCGTGGCCATATTTACTTTTCATATTCTTTTATATTGTACCAATTTTCTCAGACTTTATTTTTATTGTGTTGTAATCTAAATTCTTTTTAAGGAATTTTAATTATTTATCCTGGTTTGTAAACTCTTTTCCGCATACTTTGATTCTCATATTAAGAAATTTATAGTTCTGTTTTGAAATCTTGTTTTTATTATTGACTTGTGTTTGACAATAATCCTCTTCAGCTTTAGCACTTGATATTGGAACGGTAGGAGTGAACCGGTCTGGTACTAAGTGTGGCGGTAATATCCATAGAATTCATGATTTTAATATTTCGCTTTCGCTAAATCTTAAATAAAATGAAAATTTTTAGTAGTTAATTTTGGGAGTGTTACAAAATTATTACAATGTTAAAATATATATTAATTTTCTCTCAAATTTATCTAGAAATTTAGTACTTGTGAACTTCGTACATGTCATTGATATTACCTTTTTATGATCTTTAATCACTTCAATAGTAACCACTTGCTCTAAAATTCTTCCACAATATTTGTCACAAAACAACAAAAGATTAACTAGGTAGGTACCTCCAACATATTTGCTAATATTTGATGAAAGATTCAAACGAACTCAATTGGTTAATTGCCAAAAAAGTTGGTTGGGTTACTCTATTTGGGAATACTTTACACCACCTCTAGATATGATTATATTGAAAGGAAAATGGTTGAGGATTATTATTAGTTGAATATATTATGTTGGAAGTTTAAGTATGACGATAACCAAAATTAATTAAATGAAAAGCTAAATATACTAGTGCTTAGTTGAGTTTGGGGTTTGTTTATCTCCTTTCTTTTGTTGCTAATAAATCTTATTTTGGTTCAAATAAGGAGTATACTGTCTTGATTGATAGTTAAAAACCATTTGTGGAATAAAACAAAATTCTATGATAAACTTAATTAAGGGAGGACATGGCTACTTGTTAAGGTAGCATCAAGACAACTCATGGGAAAATAAAGGGTTATGTGGGGAGAGTGAGTTATTTTTTTTGGCGACTGATTAGTTTAGGTTACAGGTTATATAGCTTAGAAATAGTTCTATAACAAGCTTATAATATAAAGGTCTGGTTAGACTTTAATGATACTATCTATATACTCTTGAAATACCCAAGTAGTACCTCATAGTTAGGCATCAAGTACACCATAGAAATATTTTGACATACCCACCTAGCCTATTATTTTACCTAAGGATTGACCAAAATTCTATGATACTATCAAATAACTCATGAAATATCCTATAACTACCTTATACTTAGCCTTTAGGTAAACCTAAAAAATGGTTTAGCATATCCACATAGTTTCTTATTTCACCCATGGATTGACTAATCTTCTATGTTACTATCAAATAACTCCCGAAAGACCTCTGAGGTATCTCACACATAAATGGTTTCACATATCAACCTATTATGTTATTATTCCATTATTACGGACAAACTTCCATGTTAATATCAAGGTATTCTTAAAATACCTTTAAGGTATCTCAAATTTCGGTACGAAGTACACCATATAAATATTTTGGCATGCCCACCTAGCTTGTTATTTCACCAAAGGATTTGTCAAACTTTCAGGCTACTATTAAAGAACTCTTGAAATACTCTACAAGTGCCTTATACTTAGCCTCTAGGTAATCCATAAAAATGGTTTGGCATATCTAACTAGCTTCTTATTTCACCTATATATTGACCATTTTGTAAATACTAGTATAAAAGAACTCTTGAAAGACCCTTGAGGTACCTCACCCACAAACTTTAGGTACACCACATAAATGGTTTCACATATCAACCTAACTTGTTATTTGACCCTTGTTTTGGTCAAACTTCCATGTTTCTATCAAGATACTTCTAAAACAACTTAGATTTACCACACACTTAGGCATGAGGTACACCACAAAATATTTTAGCATACCTACCTAGCTTATTAATTCACCTAAGTGTTTGGAAAACTTCTATACTAATATCAAAGAACTTATAAAATACCTTACAAGTACATCATACTTATCCTTCAAGTACACCACACAAATGGTTTTTCATATCCACTTAGCTTCTTATTTTACCCATGGATTAACCATTAGTTAAATGTTACTATCAAAAAATTCCAGAAAAAACCTTGATGTACCTCACACATATCCTTCAGGTAAACCACATAAACGGTTTTGCATATCAACCTCATTTGTTATCTAACCCTTGTTGTGGTCAAAATTCCATGTTACTTTTAAAGCACTCTTGAAATAACTCAATGTAAAACATAATTATATTAGATATATGTTATATTTATACTAAAGGTATAATACATGCATGTTATATGTACAACATAAGTATACGTTATGTACATCACATTTATACTAGAATTGCAACATAATTACACTATATGTACACCATATTTATACTAAATGTACATCATATGTATAAGTTGATGAGAATCACAAGTATACTAGATGTACATCATATTTATACTTGACATACATTACATTTTTATGTGGCATACATCAAAAGTATGATGTAAAGATCAATATCAGTATTGATAGGCATCAAAGATGATAAAAAATCATCTTCAACACCGCCCACTTAAAAAATACATCTAAACAAAAATATCCTAATTGCAGAAGGGTCACACCTATTGAGGTTAATGGAACTATGAAGATATTTGAGGAATGATGATAGGAAAGATAATCCAAAAATTCAATTATGGAGATCAATATCATAGCCTTCTTTCATATAAGAAGCTAATTTAGATGGGTATTGATAGATGAGATTTATTGATTATTTTCATGTCTAAAAATATCATTTATCCCTCATAATTTCTACTAGATTTAATCTTTTCGTCGAGTTTTCCTCCTTTGAATAAGTTTTACAGGAAAGAAAAGAATTGAAGAAATTCAAGGAGAAATCAATGAGAAGAAGAAATCAAGTAGAAAACACATCAAGAAATGCCGAATCAAGGAGAGCAAAGTTGGAAAAGGAACAAATATATCAAGAGAAGTGAAGCTCAAACTTTCAAAGGAATTGAGTGGAAGAGAAGAAAACACGGGGGTCCCGTGTTTCCATAACACGGACCGTGTTATTAGTCCCGAATGGCGGTCGGTAAAGCTTTGTCAGCAGAACGGTTGGAAGAAAACACGGGGGTCCCGTGTTTCATAAACACGGACTGTGTTTTCGATTAAAAATGTATAACTGCCACGCGACTTGTTTCTGATAAAAATGGGATATAAAACAGAGTTCGGGATATCGAGAGAGGGGGGATCGAATGTATTTTTCTCCCTTTATTCCTTTAGAATATACATGTAATGCACAATTCCAATCTTTGATCTTCTTGAATTCTATTGATGATTTGACATTCTGCACTTCAATTGATAAGTTTCCTCTATTCCTTTGTTAATTTCTGTATTTTCATTTTGCAGAATTTAAGTAGTTTTTGTGCAATTTTACTTGTGATCATTTCATTGTTATCTAATTGTTGAAATAATAGAATTTGTGAATGTGTTATTGTCATTAACTTTTAGTATTTCTGTATAGTTGCATGAATTATGAGTATGCAGAAATTTGAATAAGTAAAACAGGGTAGGATGAATTGAAGATGGAATCATAACGTAATTATCATCTTATAATGTAAATGTTTGATTCTACATGATGTTTAATTGAATTAATGGTCTGAATTGAATGATTCCATATCATAGATTAAGATTCTTGAACTGATTAGATTGATCACCTATTTCGTTTAGAATTTAGCCTTTGCTAAGACAATGAAATTAATCCGTAATTGTTAATTAATTTGTCTGTAGTAGCAAAAAGACCATTAATTCGTGCAATTGCATGATCCGAGCTTTTGTGATTATGATTGTAGTTGGCTACTTCCCGTTCATAATGCTACCATTAATTGAATCTAGTGTTCGTAACCTAGGTTATTAATTGGATGCAAAAATAAATTGAGAGCATATTCAATTTATTAAGGTTGAGAGGAAGTATAGAAATTATTATTCTGAATTTCTTAAGTCAACATTAAACTATTTAGAATCATTCTTTTATGTGAATGTATGACATTTTAATTCCATCATCAATTCAATCCTCCCCTAATTGTAAAGTCGTGGTTAAAGCTTTAGTATAATTGAATTTAGTTAGGAATCAATGAAATTGTACAAACGGGTTTATAACATCAATAGCAAAATTAGTGATTAAAACGTCATTCCTTGTGGGTTCGACTCCTTCTTGCCATATACTACGTATTTGGGGATTAGGATTTATTTGTTAAATTTGTTGTGCATACGACAGTGCATCAGGTATAAACCCTAATTAAGAATGATAGAGAGTTAGATCGAGAGTTTATAATAAGCACCTATGCAACCCTTCCACCTTCTACTTCTATTAATTTCCACAACAATAACCACCAATATTTTTATTATTATTGAGAACTGATCTTATCCCTCTTCATGACCAATGACGATGAGGGCCTTGAATATTGTAGTCTTTATTTCTAACACCAATGTTTGTTGATAGAGTTAAGGATGTGACCATCAATAGTAGCACTATTAACTCCTATAGTTATAGTAGTGTTGGTAGTGTAACACCTCAAAAGCTTACACCTAAAAATTTTCAACTTAGCGAAAGTGAAATACAAAATTGTGGGTCTTACCACCATACTTGAAATAAGTTTATCTTATAATGCCATCCTTCTATGGAATATAAGGCAAAATAGTCAAACACTTTAAATATGATAAAATAGAGAATGAGAGAATCTATAGGTGTAGATAAGAGTTTTGGAGGTTAAGTCTAAATACAATATTCAAAATAAATAAAAAGGATACATTGGAGGAAGAATCTTAAAAGGTATCTAGGTTAAGACTAAGATCCAAATAACATGAATCTATGTCCTAATCCCTAGAGATAATATAGTCACTCCTTCTTAAGTAGAATGTCATACAAACTAAAGTCATTTAAAGGGTCCTCAATGACTTGCACAAACATATTTGGGTCCTCTGCTCATAGAAATGAGTAACACCTATGAAAAGGATAATCATTATGCTACACACTAAGTAGTATAACAATACACCCATAGTAATGTTACATAGAATATATACGTTCATATAAGGGAATAAACATATATGTATATTAACATAAAATGATGCAAGGTAAAGACTAATTCTAGAACTCATTATTAGATGTAATTATAATCCATATTTTTATTTACATTAAATTTAAGGACCCTACTATTCTTAAACCGGTGGAATGTTTGAAGTACCTTTTAGGGAAGAACACACTTGAGCCACTGTTATCGTTTGGTGGAACAAACCCAACATATACCAGGGTAACACACTCCTAACTACTATTCTAAAATTGGTGGAATGATTTGAAACACCTCTTAGGGAATAACATACCTAATCTACTATTATTGTCTAGTAGAACCGATACACCACTTTAGTCTTGACTCATGTAATCTTTTACTTTAAATGACTAGCATCTTATCCATTAATTATTCAAAAAATAAGATCATATTCTTATTCACATTGAGTTTAGGGACCCCGCTATTCTTAATATGATGGAATAGACTGATGTACGTAAAATTCTCTGAAGCCACTATTATCATCCGATGGAATAGACATATAATCCTTGGTCCTGACTCACGTAAGTTTCCACTTTAAAAGATTAGTGTCTTATCCATCAATTATTCAACTCAATACCATATTCTCATTCACATTTAGTTTAGGACCCCCATATTCTTAATCAGGTAGAATGAACTAATTTACCTCTCATGACTAAACATTATTGAGCTACTATTATCATTTGGTGGAACGAAACATAACACCTCAGGATTGTCTTATGTGCTCTTTTACTTGAAGTGATTAGTGTCTTAGTCATGATTGTATATCTCCTGATCATCATACACACACACATATAGGTATGTAAGGCACATAATCTATATTAACAAAATTAGTCATAGCACATAAAATATAACTATATGCATACCAAGACATTTCCCTAAGGAAAATACCATATTTTCCTTAAGAAACCCTAATTTTACAAGTTAAGCATAACTTCTTCCTTATCACTCATTTTATAACTAAATTTAATATCCATCCTTAAAATATTTTTATTAACAACATATCCAAAAATTAAGGTTTAACTCCAACATATTATACATTTAGTAATAGCCTACTTCTAAGATTACTATTTATAAATCCCTACAAAACTCTAATTTCACAAGTTTGTCATATTTTTTTCCATAAGAATTATTTAACCAAAAAATTTAATATTAATTCATAAAATATCATTATTACCATTTTATCCAAAAATCAAGGTCTAACTTCAACATCACACATATGAAAATGACCTTGCCTCTAGGGTTATTATCCCTAATTTAAGCCCTTTTCTCATTTTATTAAACTTATGTCATTTTTAATTAGTCTTAGTATTCCACATAATGTATTTAGAATATGACCAAATATTCCATACTTAACCCATATTAATTGAATTGCCCTTAAGATTGCTAAAATGCACATATTTTCATAAAAACCCTAAGAGTCCCAATATATATGTATATGAGTCACAATTTAGATATATGACTCATGCTAACCTACTTGACTTGCAAAGACAGTCTTAACCAACAATATATGCAACCAAATGCTTTCACATTTTTCTCACTTTTTCATCATACAACATAATTTTTCATATAAAAACATTATCATAATAATTTTATCTATATACCAATACCACACATTAGATTTCATTCAAATATGTACATTATACACAAAGCCCTAGTTACAACATGTATCCTTACCAAAAGTGTCTCTAGTCTCTGAGGAATTATGACCTAAGAATCCTCATCCAATAGCATTGAAAAATCACCTAAAATCCAAAGATATAACAAGATTAGAACTTTGGAAAAATAATAATAAAAAAAGCTAAGGCAAAGGAGGGTTAAAATGGAGATAGCTAAAATAAGTAGAGGAGTTTGTGTTGCATAGGATATGATAAAAGGCAAAGTGCAATGATGGTGCATAGGTGTACTAAAGTGGAGGGCATAACTGTTCCTAGGAAAATGCTGACGAAGGCATGATTATGTATGAAAGGGGTGCATGGCATAAAGGAGAGGGTACATGCACAAGCTAGAAGGAGTGCATATGGTCGTGTAAGGGGGCACAATATGTGTGTTGTGAGGACAAGGATGTACGATCATGAGAAGGGGTGTGTCTTAAAAAAACTAAAATAAGACATTTTGAGGAAAGGAAAATGAGGATGGTTTGGGTGGTGATGGTTAGGTGACTATGAGGGGGTTAATGGGGATGTAGAGGCTGCTAGTTACAGAGGAAGTGTTGGTGTTTGGTGGTGACAAGTGGTGTTGGTGCAAGGTGTTAATGAGTAGAAAAGGGAGAAGATAGATGAAATACCCCAAAACCTTAACTTTTGAGAATTATGACAAATTAAGGATTTATTAGGAAAATTAAATAAATAAATAAATTATTTTATTAAAATAAGAGGGAGAAATTAAGGCAAAATCAAGAGGAAATTAATAAATAACTTAATTAGAAAAGAATTAGGGTGTTTTGCTAATTAAAATAGAATTTAGGAAAAATCTTTTAAAAAACCTAAATTAATCGAAAAAGGAAATTTAATTATCATTTTATGAAAATATTCTTATTTTTTAAATATCCTAAATTACCAAAATATTTTAAATACCCTAACTCACCTATTTTTCTCTTTTTCCTTTTTCCCTTTTTCTTTTTTCCTCTCTTTTCTTTTCTTTTCTTTCCTTCCTCTTTTTTTTTTCTTCCCTTTTCCTTCCCCTGCTTGTGCTAGCCCACCCTTGCGACCCAAACCCTCTCCTCTATGCCTTCCTCCTGCAAGGCCCAAGGCCTACCTCTCCCTTTCCCTCCCTCGCCAGTCGCTGACCCGGTCCGGTCTATTTCTTTTTATTTTCTCCCTGAACTGATCGTCTACCCCTTTCTTCTTCCCTTCTCCTTCTCCTCAACCCTCTCTCTCCTTGATGCCAACTCTTCCACTTCCTGGCCCAGTCACGCAGACTCTATGCCACTACACGTTGGCCTACCACCCTTATCCCCTTCCCTGTCACTCCCTCTCTCTCCTCCACCCAATCACAACCCCTCTCTCTCCTCAGACATGCCCCTCTCCCCTTCCTTTTCCCCTTCCAAGCATGGCAGACTTGTAATAATGGCAGGCCTACTTCGGTCATCCATGGCCTATAAGGTTGGCCTACCACCGGACGACACCATGCACACGTGCTGCCAACCTTCTCTCTCCCCCTCTGTTGTTCGCTCTCATCCATGGCCTATAAATACCCCTCATCCACCCCATTTAATCTTTTTCTCTCAACTTAGAAATCTACACCTCTTGTGCGCTTCCGCCTGTTGCGCTGCCGCCGTCCATCACCACTACCCAAACCACCACCCAAACTACTCCCTGCACCACCCTCCACAAGCTACACCGCTCACCACCCTCAATGCTCCCTGCAAAATTTGCCTTAGCTATGCAAAGTTGGCCATTCAACCAACCTCAACCCAACCACCGCCATCCTCTGCGCCGTCGTCTGCCGCCACTCCCCCTACAACCACCACCCCTTATACCCTCCAAAATTACTAGCAGACCTTCCCCTACCTTCCTTTTTCCCTACCTCCCTCTCATCCTCTCTTCCTCCCTATCTATCACCCTCGGCTACCACACCACCGTCACCGCCTTTAGCTGTGCCACCACCACCACTTCAACCCTCTCCACCTAGGCATCCTCCACCACCTCAAATCCCCCTCTCATTCCCCCTCTCCTACCCTAAAACACCCAATTTTCTACCTTTTCCCCTCTTTTTCCACTGTTGTCGTATACCGCCATGGGTGTTGCCGATCACCACTAACCCTAGGTATTACCCTAACCCTTAAAACCCTAGTAGTGATACCCTTATCTCTTTTATTGGTATTATGATATTATCCTTATCCTTATAATAATAATAATAATAATAATAATAATTATTATTATTATTATTATTATTATCATTATTATTATTAACTTTATTATTGTTATTATTAATATGGATATTGTTATTGTTATTATATCATCATTATTATTAAATACTACTTCAAAAATATTAATACTACTACTATTATTAATGGTCGAACCTTATTTTTATTATTATTATGATTATCATTATTTTATTATCATTAATATCATTTTTATTCTTGTTATCATCATCATCATCATCATCATTATTAATGCTAACTTGGGCAAAGTATTACTATTTTTATTATTATAAAAATATTTGAACCATTATATTATCATTATTTTGATTATTATTATTATTATTATTATTATCCTTAGCAAAATTGGTATTTTATTAATATTACTATTATTATATTATTATTTTTATCACCCACCCTATTAATAGCCTTAACCTTAATAATAATAGAGTTTGTATTTCTATGAGTATTAGTGTTATTATTATTATTATTAATATCTTTATTTTTTCTACAACTAGTATTAGTACTATTTTTTGAAAAAAAATAAAGCTCTTAGCTTTAATTATATAAATATGGCTATAAATAATTAACATGAACATATTTTGAGAAGTAATACCCTAGTAAGCTAACTTGAGAATAAAAACCTTGTTTTTACTTGTAAAGTTTCTTTTAATAATAGTAATCTTAGTATTAGAATAAAGTAGGAAATAATAGTATTTTTGGTAGGAGGGAATTAATCCTTAGTTTTTTTCCCTCTTATAGGTGAACCCAGTCAAAACCTTAAGGAGGCATAGGAGCGTACTCTAAGACTTGTGATATGTTAGGTAAAGATGTAGCTAAGGCCCTATGTGTGTTATGTGCCTTGTATGCTTTGTATGCCATGTATCATGACATGTTATGTATCTTATGATTATCATTATAACTATTCTATGTGTAGCGTAGCTTGGAGTTGAGGTATACTCATGTGTTTTCTTATGGCATGTGTATAATATGTATATGTTGTGATTATGATGTGATGTGATGTGATGTGGCCCTTTAGAACATGTATGCTAGAATATTTAATGTAATAATATGGGGTGGAAGGATGAAAAAGGAAAATGGGGAAGCGAGTGGACTAAAGGGAAATAAGTTGGCCAAGGGGAAGTAAGTTGACCAAGTGATATAGGATTGACCTAACTATCTCATGATCCATAAAAGGGAGAATACGAAAGGGCTATGAATAAAATAAAAGAGTGGGTGATCTTTGCATGGGAATTTTAGGGTTTGCATGGAAGATTCTAGGGTTTGTATGGGAATTCTAGGGTTTTGCATGAAAACTTCAAGGGTCTGTATGGGGTGGATGGAGTTTGGATGGAGATGAACTTTACATGTGAAAAGTTATCTTGGGGTGTGATTAAGGTAAGGGAAGAGTTTTTTGGGTGATTGGAGGCTTTAGGGGGAAAATAGTATGTAGGTTAGTATAAGGGTGCATAGGAGACCTGGATAGGGTTTGGGAAGAAAACCCTAATTTGAGATGGTTGTGAAAGTAAAAATAATTGAGCGTGAGTAGAGTATGATATGAGGGTGGAAGAACTTCATGTGTGGGGTGAGTATGGGTATAAAGGAAAGTAAGAGTGGAAGGTGAGAAATGGAGGGGTGATAGGTGGAAAAGAAGGATGCTAGAGTTTGGTGTGGCGAACTAGGGTTTGGTGTGATCAACTAGGATTTCGTGGACACACATGTATTTGGGGAAGTATCGTGAAATGATGAGGGTTGAATATAAGGGAGGTGATGTGTGGGGTGTTAAGACAACCTTAGAGGTGTGAGGTAGAGAAGGATAGGCTGCATAGGCCCAAATTAGGGTTTCAGGAGAAAACCCTAGGGTAGTTGGGCCTTGACCCACACGCTTAGGAGTTGGGCTTCTAGTGTGAGTAAGTGGAATAAGGAAATGATGTTAGGGAGTGTTGAGAGATGCAGAAGTCTTAAGATATAGGACAAGCCCTCTTGGGAGGATAAGTGTAGATGGAGTTGGTCATGCATGTCTAGGATGAAACTTGTTCAATAAGACATAGTAAGACATTACTCATTTAAAGTGGAAGATTGTTGGGCCGGACCCAGACCGATCCACCGACATAATAGTGGCCAGGTGCCGGGATGCCCTAGAGATCGATTCACCGACATATAATAGTGACCAGGTCCATTCTGTCCTGTACGTTTCTGATCCACCAATTATAATAGTGGGGGATCCTGAGCTCAATAAATCAAATTCTAAGTACAATAAGACATGGAAAGACACTAAGTACTTATAGTGAAAAACTATGAGAGTCGGGGCCAGACCGATCCACCAACAATAATAGTGGTTAGGAGCATTTTGCCATGTACTTTTTCAATCCACCGGCTATAATAGTGGGGTCCCCATAGTCACATGGATTGATAAAGATCATGGTGTAAAATGAGTATTAACTGGAGAATAAGTAATCATCTTATCCGGACTATAACCTGGCCTTCATTTATCTATAATGGTTGTATGTTGTTTATGTGATCATGCTTGTGTTACATGTTTTTATATGCTTTGTCTTAACTACATGGTTACCTTACTCAGTATGTAGCATATTGACTATCCGTTTTATGGGTGCTTCTCATTCCCACGAGCAGAAGCCCCTCTGTTGGTGATACTGTTTTCGATGCCTTCGATGCTTACGAGGCATCGGGTAGGGCTGGGTGTTGAGCATGGAATTAGTCTGGTATCAAGAGTGATGTGGCTGGATTTACTTCCTAGGTTCTTTTATTTTATACTGGATTACTCAGACTTAATTTTTATCGTATTATAGCCTTTATTCCATTTAAGGAACTTTAATTATGTACTCTAGATTATGAACTCTTTTTGCGTACTGTGATTTCTATCTTATGAATGTTTTATTGATTTTATGAATCCTTAATTTGAGTTTGAACTATGATGTTTGTCAATTCTTCTTTATCCTTGTGGTTAGTACATGACCGGCCAGGGGCCTGGGCTTGTACTGATCACGGCGGTAATATCCCCAAAATTCACAAGTTTTGATTTACTTGCTTTCGTGAAACTCTTTACTAAAACAAAATTTTTTATTAGTGAATTTCAGGGTTGTTATAGTAGAAAAAGGGAAGGAAATAAGGGGTCGAAGCTGATGGTTTATTAGACTAAAAACATGGAAGGGAAGGGAAGGGAATAAAAGGAGATGGGGTAGTTATATATAGGAGATGGGGTGTGGGTGTAGGTTAAGGTTGGAAGTGTCAAACTTTTTAAGGTTGTGGGAGTTTGGTGTGGTAGTGGTATAGGAAGGTGTGTGTAGGGATTTGGTGGTAGTGTAGGGGTCATGCATGGCTGGGAAGGGAAAGTAAAGGGAAAGGGTGGTGTATGCGAGGAGGGTTGTGCATGACCCAAAAGGGAAAAGGAAGAGGGGGGGGGGATCGGGATCAGGATAGGGAGAAGGGAAGAGAAATGGAAAAAGGGTAAGAAAAATGAAAAAGAGAAAATAAAATTTTGGGGTTAAGATTATGATTAAGTTTAAGTTTTATATTAGCAATCATATGTCCCAAAAAATAAAATATGAATCATGTTGTAATCTAGAGATTCACTTGACAGTCCAATGATTTCATGTGACTAGAGACGAGCCACTTCATTATCATCGTAACCTCCCTCATGCATAAATAATGACATAGAGAAGATTAAAACCCACCAAACATCTAAAAAAGATTAGAGAGAGGTTGGAATATGAATGAGCCTAAAAATAAAGCTCCATACTGGCTCGTTTAGCTAAATGAAGAAGTTGAGTTTAGAAAGCTTACGAACCAGTTCTATTCATTTATAGTCCTAGAGAGAGACACCAACCACAACTGTGTTATTTCCATGACTTCCCTCATACTTGATCATGCAATTAACAATTACCATTAAAGAAGATCAACCATCCCCTCCAAACATTAAAAAAATAGAAGGGAGTAGGAAAAAAAATAACATAACCCAAAGGTAATTCGATCCTCAACAATCCCCTATTGGCAAGATTGTCCACCACCAAAATGTTGTTCTTTCTATACGTGTGCAAAAACAAGAACTACTTCCTAAATTTGAATGCAATATTGAAAAAAATTGGTGGTTAGGGAAAAAAGGGGTCAACTATCCATCAGGAAGGAAAATAGAATGAGCAACCACCAAGACACAACTTCCTCCAACATTTTGAGTTACAAAAACAAATGAAGATAATAACACATTTTTATATTTTGAGTTTATTTTGTGTTTTAAATTTCATTTTAATGCATTTTTCCTTCTTAAATAATTTCCCCCTAAATTTACTTAATTTAGTTTATTCCACTTTACAATTAATTAGGATAGTCAAGGATATAACGTTTACTTCACGTTTGGGTTAATTACACATTGAAGTTGATGCGTGCATGGTTAGAGTTTCAGACTTGGATGGAGTTTATAGGGAGTATTCGATGAGGATGGAGTATGGAGGTTGATGATGGGGATTCGAAGGGGTTGATGATGATGGAACATGGGGTAGAAGGATAAATTAATCTTTAAACCACGCATAAATAAAGATTAAGATTTCGAGAACAAAACCGTTCACATAGATTCGGTTTTGTTTCAAGACGAATCCACACAGAATTTGGGTTTAAGTAATGATTATGGTTGTTCTTCTTATTCAATTTGTTTTTTTCTACTCAAATTCCTATGGTTTATATAGCCAAGGAACCGAGCATCTTCTCAAAAGATTACAAGCATATTCCCTTCCAAAAGCATTCATTTTCTTAAGAATAGCTAGTTAATATTTAGTCACTAATTGACTAAAAGTAAATAACAATAACTCCCTCCCAAAAGCATTAATTCCCTTAAGACTAGCTAGTTAATATTTAGTTACTAATTGACTAAAAGTAAATAACAATAACTAGTACTTAGACATAAATGTTACGCTAGCTAACAAACGTTGCATGAAGCCATGCATACTCCTGCATGTTTATATATCTACGTAGAGTAGTGTAGCCATCTTATTTGGTGACGTGTCATGCTTTTCTGCTCCCGCATCAGAAGTCTATGGCATAGTACCTCGAAGTCTATCTTACAAAATCATAGGCTTTATCATTCTCTATCTAGGACTATATATCATACCTAGGTTATAAAAACTTTAGGATAATAATATGGTTTATAATTAAATAATAGAGTCTATGTGATACAACTTAGTATTCTTTATAATCCTAAATTATATCTTTCACTATCCTAAAACATATCTTGTACATAAATTATAAAAACTAAAAGATAATCATATGATTCAAAATTAATTGGTGGTGTCTATATCATAATATAAGTTTATTTAGTCATACCCTGAAGTCTATCTCTCACTATTGAGAATCAATCTCATACCTAGGTTATAAAAATTGTAGGATAATAATAAGGTTTGTAATTAAATAGTAGAATATATGTGATACTACCTAAGAGTCCATCTGGTAATATTCTAGAGTATATCTCATACATGAATTATAAAAACTATAGGATAATAATTTAGTTTATAATTAATTATTAGATTCTATGCAATGCTAATTAGGAATCTATCTAGTCATACCCTAGAGTTTGTCTTTCATTATACTGGGTTATGTCCAGTACCTAAGTTATAGAGATAAAATATCTAAGGTTAATCTATATAATACTTTTTGTATATTAAAAATATATTAATGTGGATCTCTATTTAAAAAAAATGATATAATTTGGTAAATGGTTGACTGTTCACAATGGGGAATAGGATTATGATATGCCTATTGATGATACGAATAGGTATAACATATTAGAACTCATCAGAGACATAACATTTTGTGTTGAAAATCACTATATTCCACCACCTAAAAACCCTATGAAAGATTATAAGAGTTTGAGGCTAAAGAGGATGATAGATGTTGTTGATGACTCTACTTTTCAAAATATATTTTCTAAGTATTGTAAAGAAGAAGTAATACACAACATTGTGAGTGAAAGTGTTAAACCAAGGTCCATGGTATGATTTGTAACAAGTCCAAATTTTGAACAACAAATTTAATTTTAAAGACACGTAGAAGAATTTATAATAGAAAAACTATGAAATATTATTGCCACATCAACGAAGAGAGAGGTGTGTTCATCATCTAATCCACACCTGTTGTAAGAAAAAAATGGAACAACAATGAAAGAATGCATGCTCTATTAATAAAACAATTATACGATAACAATGATGAGAATATTAATATAGATAAAAGAAAGCGTTTACAAAAATCCAGATACATGAATCAAAGTGAAGAGTTTAAATAACCGAAAAGAACTAAAAGTATCCCAACACAATGAATTTTCTTTTAGCCAGTTAGCCTAATTCTTAAATAAACGGAACTATAACTCTCCTCCCCAAGAAATGGTTAGCTAATGACCCAAAAAATCATCCTCAACGTATTCTAGCTAAGAATTATATCCCTATAAATCATCCTCTACTCATTTGACCAGAAGCTAGATCATCACATTAACCACATAAATGTAGTATCGGTATGGTGAAGCACTGAAAAAATAAACTACCTAAAATATGGTAAGGGTTTATGCTACACATTGAGGTCACATAGTACCATGGTAATAAATATACTAACATAATATAACACTCATGATCATGGTAGTAATACACAAGGTATACTTGTAAGGAAATAATGGAAGAATAATAATACAGATCATGCACTAGAATCACATAGTAGAAACCATGTTATAAATATTCTTTTAGTGACCATATATTTTCAAGCTATTAAGATAATCCGTTTGACCACACCAAATTATCCACCATGAAAAAAATTCATGGCAACATACACACACTATGGGATACCACACCTAGCAAACGAGGTCAGGATACACCAAAGGTGGGTTTCTTCATGGATACCACACCCACCACACATCGAATTCACTTGTCATGAGGGCTAACACATAATGGAATACCACATCTACCACACGTGGCCGAAGTACATCAAGGGTCCTTGTATTAGGATACTTCACCCACCATACCTTTAATGCCTCCACTGCGAGAAGTATAAAAGTTGGGATACTACACCCGCCTAAGTAATTGACAATACAAAGTGCTAGGAGCTTGAATAGGTATACCTCACCCACCCATATTGGATAGTGATGCCATGTCGGCCTACTATAGTATAATCATATACCTCAAATATATGTGCAATTCAGTAGTGAAGAATATAGGTACCGAGTGAAAAGATGAAAATATAGGGAGAACCATCAACAAACTTCCAGCTAACTGCCCCAAGAGTTGGGGAAAAATGCTCGAACAAAACCTTAATATATTATTATTAATTACCAAGTGATATCACAAATCATAATTGAATTTCATTTATAACCAGTTGGGTGTTTCTAAGCAATAATACTAAATACATCACAAGGCATATAAGCCACCAATTGGGTGTTTAGAAGTGACACTAAACTTAACCAATCAAGGCACCATAATATCATCATTTTAATCCATATTTAATTTAGGTTAAAAGTAGTTCAAATCATGATTAAAATATTGCAATTACATAGGAACATTGATATACAAGACCTGAAGAAAGACCATTAAGTATCACGCAAGATGGCAAAAAATAGGCCACTAGTCGATGGGGTAGGCAAAACGATCAAATGATCATGAGAACTAGAAAGTTGGCTCATCAAACCAATCGATTGTTCACACAACTAGTCGATCAATCAAACAAATGAATTAGCTTATTTGGGTGAAATAGCAACCCAAATCTACGAACCACTTAACAAAATTTTACCATACTTTACATATTAGTCCTAGAACACATAAAAAGACATACTACACGCATAGCATCAAATGAGTGCATGGTATAATCAGCACTTGGCATGCTAATGTTCAAAACTAAAAAAATCATTCATAATAACAAAGAACTTAAAACATGATCAAACTTAAAAGGATGGAAAATTTACCGCATGCTTGAATCTAAGAACTCACTTAACTCACACACAACACAAAAATACACTAATAACATGAAACTATAATGGAAAACAAAAGACCTTATTCATATTTGAGATAATATGGACTAACCTTCAAGCAAATCTTCTAGCATAAAATACTTCAGACTTGAAAGCCGTCTGCAAATAATTAGATTCCTAATAGAATAAAGAATGAAAACAATTAAAAATCCTTTTATAAAATTTAATAAAATGGAATCAAAAGAAGTAAAAGAAGAAGAAAAATTTCATAACTCAACCTTTTCTCAAAATATAATTTCAAGGAGAATGAAGTTAGGATTTTCAATCATTCTCAAAACCTTAATCCTTCTTTGTTTAAGAGAAACAAGGGAGGGTTAACGCTAAGATTTTGGAGAAAAAATAAGAGATAAAAATTTGAACGAAGAATGGGGAAACAAGAGGCAAGCCTATGTTTTCTTAGTAGAGAAAAAAAGGAAGATTTCCTAACACTTAAGAATTTTCTCACAAAGGAAAAGGAAGAGTGAGAAAGTGCAAATGATAGGGAGTGAGAATAAATCAATAATGGGTTTATAAAGGAGAATTTTGGTTGACATCCACAAGTGGGATAGAGTAAAGTCTAACTTGGGTTAAGTGTGGGCAACCAAGGTACAAAGGAAAACATATGATAAGGTAAGGGAGGTAGAGTGTGACCAAGGAGAGGCGTGATATAGGGTTGGTAAGTT
The DNA here is from genome assembly GCA_039764185.1 of Tamarix austromongolica. Classification (NCBI taxonomy): domain Eukaryota; kingdom Viridiplantae; phylum Streptophyta; class Magnoliopsida; order Caryophyllales; family Tamaricaceae; genus Tamarix; species Tamarix austromongolica. Next base: position 28,360,573 of record CM077817.1, read on the forward strand.
AGGGAAGAGGTGTAGAAAGTCAAACATGTAGCCTTGACTGTCAGAAGATAGAAGAAAATGTAGGAGAAAAGAGAAAATGTGAGAAATGCCTCAAAAGTACCTTTGGGGAATTTTAGCCAAATAAAATTGTAAAATGATCTAAATAATGTAAAAATAATCCCAAAACACCATAATTTGCTTATGAACGTAAATATATTATAATTAGATTTTTTCAGAAATAGTTGAAAGAGACACAAATTAAAATAAAAAAATGATCTAAAATCACATAATTATGAGTCAATAAGTTTGAGTAAACTAGTCAACTAGATTAATAAAAAAAATATTACTTCTTGAGTGTATCAGTTAATCGGTGCACCTAAATTTTACAACTTTATTAGAATATTAAGCCCTTTTTCAAAATAAAAAATAGTTTATTCTATACTAACATAATTTTAAATACAATTTGAAGAATTTTAGGAAGGGGTATTACATGAGTAGCTACAAATTTAGATGAAAACAAAACTCTAAGGAAGCCATTTGAAAGGAAATTGAGGAAAGGGAGAGGAAGGTTGAGGAGGAATTTAATAGGAAAAGGGAGTAGTATAGAAAAAATTGAAATATTGATCCTTCTAGTATAGTAAATATATAACCTATCATTGCTAAGTTTCCCTACCCCCTGCCCTAAGAAAAAACCTTAGTGTGATGCTAGTTATTTATCTCCTAAACAAACGACTAAGCCCACCTCTTCTTCTCAACTTGAAATTAGGGAAAATTACACCATATACCCAATCACCTATTTCTTAATTTCATATATCCCCAAAAGTAAGAAATTTTACTATATATACCCTTAAACATAAGAAAAATTGCAGTTTAAATGATAATCTTTCCCTTACATAAATTACTAATAACTAACAAGTGATTTCCTTCTAAATTTTCACCTGAAATACCAAATATTATGTGCTACATTTAGTTTTTTTTATACCCTTGTCACAGTGGAAAAATTTATAAATCATAAAAATTTCCTATAGCACTAGATACCTTTATTTTTTCAAAAGCCACATAGAAACATCAAGTACCCTATGTGAAATGACGAAGATACCCTTTTGAATAATTTTCAAAAAACAACCAACTCCTGTCTCATCCCCTCCAATGGCTATATCATATCATCCAAAAAAAATGGTGATGTTATGTCTAACAACCATGACGTTTGCTTATTTTGCACCGAATAACCTTATACTACAAAAACACACCAAAACACATTCTTCGTCTTCATAAACTAGAAATCTTCATCAATTTTTTTTACAATTAAATGATGCTCAAATTTCGTATCTAGAACTAAAATCCCAGTTAGGAGCCTAGGATATGGACAACCTATAAAATATAGAGTTATTTCTATGAGAAAATCTAGTACTTAGAGGCTAATACATTATATACAACATTAAAACTAATCCATTGAAATGGCTAGTAATAATACATCAAATATTGGGAAAATTTGCCAATTATTGAACAAACAAATGACATTTTCTTGTTATAAGTTACAAGAAAACAATTAACCCCACTAAAACATATAAAAAATAGAGTGAAAAGAATAAGGCACTAGTAGTTGGCAACTCCATGAACACTCTCATGATATTTTGCACCAAATAACTCATACTCTTAGCTTTATATCTTCTTTACACACCTTTTTGAACATTATCAATAAATCACAAACTATAATGACCTAGCATAGCCCTTCTATGTTCCTTGTAGTTCCACAGAAAAATTGCTCTATTATTCACCAAATCCATTTTCTTCTTCTTTTTTGTTCAACAGTCACTTGAAGCCTAAGGTTATGATAGTGTTCTTCATTATCTTAAATTAAGATATCTTCTCAATTCAAACTTGACTCCATTACATTGCTAATGTGAGTTATGTTCTTCTTCATCACTTTAAAAGAAAATGAAAACTTAAGAAGAAAGAAAGTATATGAGGAGAGGGTAATTTAGGAATACCACCAAATTTTAACATTATTAGTGTTAGTTTAATATAAGGTATAGGTATGGTGTATACTTTTTCTTAACTTTGGGGGTATATGGATGTAAAAAATAAGGAATTGGGTGTATGGTGTAATTTTCCCTATATTTATAGATGTATGGTGCAAATTCCATTAAATTTAATGTTGGCCTTATGAACTTTTCACTATTTTTGAATTATAAAATTTATGTTGAAATGTTATGAATCTGATGGTCAATTAAGTTTTGTAGTTTTATTAAAAAATGGATAGAAAAAATTGTTACATGTAATTTTGAAAACCAATCTTGATATGATAATAATTTGAGGAAAACAAGTCCTTACTAAAAGTCCTAATTTATACTTACTCAAGCCCATAAACTATATTTAATGTAATATAAATGTCTAAAACTAGAATGTATATATTTTCCTAGAATTATTTTGTGTCCTTAACTATCATATACATGTCACTCTAAGGGACCTCCTTTTCTAATCTTCTCTCTTATTGCTAACATTATCATCACCTATAATAATAAACCTCTTAAGATGTATACAATTTGGTAGCTACATGTAAAACCAACAATTAAAAATGTATCAGATTGATCTAATGGACAATACTAGAGGCTTATCAAATAAAATAAACCACCTCTAATACATTAGTTCCCGCCACTTAACTATGCTCATGTCTTACAAAGGTCTTCTTTCAAAGTTCTTTAATGAATGCCACTTCAAATAATTAATTTTCAGTAATGAATTGTTTGGTTAAAGCTGACAACCCACTTGAAAATGACCTTAAATTGCTTAACCTACTATCTACTGCATTCAGACTTATGAGGATATTGTTTGCATCCTTTGATGCAGTATAAATTCGATTAGGTGTTTGCATACCAAAGATAATACATGTTTGAAGTTCTTAATTGTAGAGAGTTGCGGCCAATAAAAATTTCAAGCATTGTATTTCCTTCAATGCTTCTCGAAGACTTGTCTTTGCATATATGAGGCTACAGAGATGAAAATGATGTTGTGTCTTGCAATTTGATGGTAATGTTATTTTCCATTTATATCTAGTTAATTGTTCTTGATAAGGTACAATGCGTCTCTCTACAATTAAATATGTTGTGGATATAGCAACTTTTCATTATTAATAGGCTAGGTAAATTATGTTTGTATGGATGATACTGCTCATTCATGCTTATTGGTTTTTGTGTATTACATTTTTAAGGGTCACAATGGAAAGTAAGAAAACACCCTATTTTGTGCCATCTTATAGTGTTAACCTTGTTGTTTCATGCCCACTATACTTGAATAATGTTTAAGATTAGACTATATTAGAGTCTAGCCTAGATTTTTTCAGAATTGGGTTGGGGTAGTGCCCATTATTGTGTCAAATGTTATATATGCTTTGATAGAAACTCGACCAACATTGTGAGATTGTTTTCATATGAATAATCTTATTTATTTAATTATTTAATGTAGGAATAATTAAAAAAAATCTATATACGTGTTGTTAATTTTTTTTGAAGTTATAGTTTAATAGAAGAATAAATTTTTCATGTAGGAATACCTAGCAGAATATATTTTTGTCCAAGACACATATACTTATATTTCTTTTTTCAACACATGAAATACACTTGACAAAAAAGAAGACATAAGTTTGTACTTCGTAGCCTAATTTATCAAAATTATTAAGTTAGTCATTATTTAAAAGGAAAAATGTCTTAATAACATATCTATTTTCTCATCACATTATCTCATGTTGTTAACAAATAAATACGTAGCAAAGTGTTTAAGGAGACCAACTATTTATGAATAATGAAAACCAATGTTAGGGGAGAAAAATACTTAATGGTTTTTATTATTACCAAAACATACACTTTGAATTCAAAGGCATAAGATGGAAAAAACTAATCGGTGTATACCATCATTAAAGCCTTTACACCACCCTAAGGATTCATGTGGTTGAGACACATGACCTATTTGATCTAAATCATGTAATTCAAGAGCCTATAATTGATTCATATATGTATATTAGGATGGTAAAAACCAACACCAAATATACGTAAGCTACTACCAAAGATCAAAAAATTCAAAATCAAATTCGTGGCTAATTTAGTACTTCTGATACAAAGTACTAATACATAACTTTCATATACATCCTACATAGTAGTCTATGGTGTTGTACATATAAATTAATATGTAGCACACCACCAATAGTGAAATGAATCATTAATACACCAGTGACTGCAAAGTGTAGGATTATATTAATATAAATAAATATCATAGTGATGAATGATATAAATGCATCCAAATCATAATATAATCAATTAAAATAATATATTAATTACTTGAAAACATGCCCGAATATTGTGATCTATTTTACCCTATTGGCTACAGGTTCAGACTCTTTTCTATAGAGTAAAGTTATGTATACTATATACGTCCATTATGAAAAAATTTAAAAGTCCTAAAAATTAAACTCTATGTTAATATATGTTTATAACCTTTAATGATGTGGTTTCTTGGTTGTGCATTTAGTCATAGTAAAGAAATGGTTTAGCCCCAATTATATCCACATACGTCACACCATCTTGATCGCTAACATTTGTGATTATTGTGACCTAATGCATTAGATTTTCAACAATGTGAAAGCCTATTCATAAGATTATAATTGACAATACCAATTGGGCTGGTGTCTTTTATATAACAAGCCACAACCAAAAAAGAACCTCAAGAGGCTATGGTATGAAATCAACTATTTTAGCTCATGTTTGGAGCTATTTATCAAAAGTAGTTACCCATAAAAATTACTTATTTTAGAACATTTTTATCCTAAAAAGTTTCTAAAATAAGTAATTATCTTAGATAAATAATTTTTATAAATAACTTAAAATATGCTTAGAAAAGTAATTAATGGAAATCACAAATTTTCTTGCAACAATTCAACTAAAATGGTAAGTGAAATTACCTTCACAAAGCTTATTATCAGCATGTATCTATAAATCCACACCCATGTTTAATTTGCACACTGAATGCATATCTTTGAACATTGTAATAATAGATTCCCCATTCACAAATCACTATTTTGTGACTAGGATCAACTTCATAATATGATTTCATAACCAACCCATATATAGGCATGTGATACATCATACATATGTCTTGAAAACCATGTCATAGATCATTAAAAGACCAAACTTTGGACGTCACTCGAACAATGTGGGCCATAATACCTTTTGTACTTAAAGTGAGTAAATATTGTAATGATAAAGGGTTCACTAACATGAATTTTAGGAAAAAAATATCGAATTCATCATTAATCACTTTTAAAACTCTATGCAATTATTACAACAAACAACCGTAATTGCAATACATATATTATAAGAATCTCAACTTAAGAATGATAAAGTCATACACCTACAAGAACACTTATATACTTAAATGTTATGACAAATGGTTCTTGTATAAAGGGTCTACAAAGTGCTTCTTCTCTCAATAATATACATTTCATTCTATTGATTCTAATAACTAAAATAAAAGGAAGTACAATATAATGAGGATACCTATAACCGATTAAATGTTCTTACCTATATAGGTACCATCATGTACTTTGTTAATGACATAAAATACTAGACATTAAATATAGTAGCACATTAAAAGAGAATCTCATTAAGTGCAACATATAAGTTGAAATATAGGTTCACCACTACATTTAATTAGTGTAATCTAGTGATCGAGGAGTGGTCATTTTAAGTGTAACACCCCAATTTTTTTAGAATAATTTTTTTTTGTTTTACAACAAAAGCATATAAGCAAAATATTGGATACCATTATAATTGACATAAGTTTGGTTTGTCCAATCATCATTACTTCAATCACAAGGCTAAAACTATTTATAGTAAAATAAGGAAATTAGAAATGGAAGAACTATTATAAATACAATATGAGTTTGGAGGTTAACTCTGAATTTGATACGGACCGCACATCATCAACTACTCCTCTCCTTTCACTTTTTGGTAGTCGTATCCTGTTGTCTCCTCACTCATATAATTCCATGTTTTCCATCTTCAGGGTATGTTGGGATTCGAAGCCAGATTAAGGAGCAGAGGCAACAAGTGTGGACAGAAGCACTTTTGAACCATGTTTTTGTAATTAATTAAGCTTGAATTTGTTACACGTTGTAATCATGTTTGGAACATTAATATTTTTGTAGGGTGTGTGTGTTTAGTGGCCGATGATGATTTTACCCTAATTTTGGAAATCCCATTGATAGTCTCGGGTTAGGCAGAGTTGGTTATCAATGGCTGCCCCCGAGTCTAAATGAGTATGGGTAACTTAGTTCTGGATTCTCTATTAGCATTGGATTCAGGATCGGTATTATCCCGTTATAATCGCCTCCTGAATCTAATGAAAATAGGAATATTTTGTTAACCTCCTTTTAAGCTAAGTTTGGACTGAACCAAAACTTGAGCCTAGGCCCAAGTTCTGGCCCAGTCGGCGGGTGACTCCTTGCGCCCTAATAATCTACCTATTTAATCCCCCATTTCCTCCTTGGGGAGCCCCGATTGCCTTTTTCTTTGATGCTCTTCTGGCGGCTCGGCCCCTTTCTCTGTTCCGCCTTGTCATCGACCGTTGGTGGTCACCATTGCCGCACATCCACCTTTTTTCCTGCCTCGGATCTTGTCCCTAACATCCAATCTGAGGCCTTAGGTCAACCGTTTTCTCACCCTTACCCTCTCTCCCCTCTTTGTCGATGTTCGATTCCCATTATATATATAGTTGGCGGGGTTTACTTGTAAAGGTTGAAGATTGTTGAATGAAAATATCTTGGGTTCATTGTTAGCTCAGACACAAATCCGTTGAAGTATCAATGTCTGGCTTGGAGAGTACTTCGATTTAGGGGAAACGAGTACGTTCCCGACCCCCGTTTGACGGATCGAGTACGATCCGGCTAGTCGGGTTCATTTCAAAATTACAATAACAAAATATAAATTAAGAAATACCATGGATCAAAGAGTCCAAAAAGGTATTCGGTTAAATACATCAACCGAATAACATCACTCTTCACACAAACACCTAATGCAGATAATAGGTCACTCATCCCTACAGTGTATCAAAAGCAACATATTCATCTAGCTAGTCTTCAAAGACTTGCACAAAAGAATCAGGGTCTCCTACTCGTGATAATGAGCAATACCTATGAAAATGGCGGTTAGTACGCTATGTTCTGAGTAAGTAGCAATACTATCAAATATAGGATAAAAATAAAACATGAATTCACAATTAATGATGAGTATACATTCAATATATGAAAAATCTCATAAGATAAAATACTAATCTATGCCTTTTTATTAGGTATAACCATTTTTATTCTTTTATATACATTGAGTTCAGGAACTCCACTATTCTTAAACCGGTGGAACAATCTGAAGCTCCTTCTCAGGGATAATATGCTTGAACCTGGTGCGACCATAGGCGGCACTCAATTTCAACCCTCTTGTTGTCAATTGTAGCACTAGTAAATAAGGGTATCGTTCTAGCCGGGGATTGAGAGGGCTCACCTCTATTTAACTAGTTTGAAAATAAAACTAAAACTAAAAATAAAAATACTAAATAACATAGAATAAATAAATAAGAAAAATACTAAATGGGGGTTATAAAAATAAGAATAATAAAAGGAACAAATAAAATAAAATAAACTAATAATGAAAATAATGGGAAACAACAGATATGAGAAATATGTTAGGGAAATAAAAATCCATCATTAGATTAGGTCTTAATATAATATTTATTTCTAAGTCATCTTTTAATCGTGAGAATGAGATCGACCAAGTTTCACACCAAACGCAGGTCCATACACCTTGTATTACTTCCCTTAATTAATTAATACGACCACGTGCCTATATTAACCCTATTACATACTAGCAGTATAGCAGCAACAAGCGGCTCCTATATTTAACTAGATTTAATACATTAAGTGTAAGTGGAAGGCTGTCAATCTAAGTACCCAGACTAGTACAAAACGTATGTCTAGCTGTATTTCCTATCCTTGACCCACACGTATCAAAACGTTTTACCACTTCGGTTAGAATCACAAAACGATTAGGTGAATTGTTATCTAACCTAGCTGCAATTTATACATATAAATTCTTGTATATTTAGATGGTCACCTAGCAGGCAAATAATCCTACATTCTGTCACTTATGAGGAACCAGAACAAGGCATGCACCAAATAAACTATACTTGACAGAATTACACATATAAACGATAGCAATTAACATAGAGTCAAGAAACAATCTCACGAAACAAAGAAAATAAAATTATAATTTAAATCCTAATCCAGGGTTTCAATTAATTCCCTAACAATAAATAATCAGCCAGCCATAATTAAAGAATTAATTACACAAAAATATATATCTAAAATATAAATTAAAATAAGAGAAAGAAATAACTGAAATTAATTTTTGATTAACAATCAAGAATTTATTCAGGTAAAAATTAATTTTATCTGAAATAAATTCTATCGGTATAAATTTTCCTATAATTTTCTTCCTTGTTTGCCTTGAACTTCCGTGCAAAAATTTCTTTTTCTTTTTCTTTTCCTTCGCTGGCGGCTGATGTGGGTTGCTCTACTTGGTTCCGTGCGTCGCTGAGGCTTCGGTTTCTGTGCCGCCCTCCTTCACCTGACGTGGGGCCTGTTCCCTCGTGCCCGAGCGTCATCCTTTTTTGTGCGTCGTCCTGCGCTGAAGGCTCTGTGGAGCCTCTCCTGAGCCTATAAAGGCTCTACCGCACGCCTCGAGCCTGTTGAGGCTCTCGACCGCCCCCTGTCTGCTTGCTTCTTTTTCAGTTCGTCTAATGTTGCCCTTTTATAAATTTTTGTGCATGCTTCGTCCATGCACTTCCCACGTCAGCCCTGCCCAGCTGACGCTCTTGGCCTTTTTGTTTCGTGCGCCCTTTTGTGCGGCTTGTTTGGCTTTCATTTGTGTTCCACGCCTTTGGCCTTCGGCCTTTGGCCGTTGGTCCAAAGGTCGAAATACTTTTTTTCTTTTTTTTTTAAATTTTTTTTCTTTTACTTAAAAACAAAACCTGCAAAATAAAATTAACAAAAATTGACAAATATTATTTTGCTCTAAATTTACTTAATTTACATCATTTTAGCTCAAATAATAATATTTATGCAATTTTTACCACTTAAGCATAAAATAATAATTATTCCCCTATATTAGCTAAATAAACTACCAAAAACTAAGATTATAAGGGTATAAAATGTGTCAAAATATGAACTCATCACACCCCCACACTTAGCTTCTTGCTTTTCCTCAAGCAAGTTATTACTCTAAACAAATAAAATTAAATTAACTAGCCACTTTCGTAGGTCTCACGATTACACTTAGCATGTGCAACAAGCCCTTTAAACCCCTAGGTCACCCATCGAGGACAAGTAAGGTCTCGTGAGGGTTTCGCAGATGATATACCCACAAAATCACACACAAATAAAATAAAATCAAACCTAACACCCTTAACAATTTTTTTTCTTTATAATCTTTTACTTTCAAACGTCGAGATTAGCAATCAATCAAGATTCAACATTGGAAGATTTAAAGGATCAATTTCAATATATGGTTCACACATGAACATGACAGGTATGAATAGATCAATATTATGGATGAAAATCTACCACGCCTTAGTCACATCAAGATTCATCCTGACTATGGATACCCTCGATTTTTTTTTCTCTTAGATTCACGGCTAGAAATGTATAAAAACACTCATGTATGTGAGCTAAGATGATAAAAATAACAAACGACTCACATATATAAACAAAGAAGGCTCATGTTCTTGTGGATAAAACCTCATGAAATATATCAAATACTTGCCAAATGGACCAAACTATATGCTTAACTCTTGTAACTAATCTCCAACAGATCAAAGGTTGTTCATCTTGAAAATCAAATAAGACTTATTTATTGGTTGTAACGGGGGTAAAGGTAAAGAAGGGTGTGGAGTATTTGAGGTGTGTGGTGCTAAAAAGATCAAGAGCTAGTGGAATCTAATAATAAGATGAAATATAAGCATAACTCCACATCAATGATTAATGATACACCTCTCCACCTTCACAATAAAATGTAACATGAATAGAACTTTCTCAACATAATCTCCATAACTCCCTCTCTTCCTTATATCCTAATATATATATATATTTTTTTTTTCAAATATTTCTTCTTCTTCTTTTTTTTTTGTTGAAAATTTTCATTTTTTTTCATTTTTTTATTATTTTTTTCTCCACCAAACACAACCAATCCCCTTTCTTAGCATAAATACATATATTTCTTTCACACACACACACACATATACAATAACTCTTTATATCCATAACGATTTGATTTCCTTCCACTAGCTTTAAGCAAGGGTAGGGACATTAAGGCCCAACGGTTATTCAATGTAGGTAAAGAAGAAAAGTATATGTTCCTTGTAAAGGCTCAAAGGGTTTCTATGGGATGTATATCATGGATACACAGATCAGGTTAAGCTATTTGGTCATATGATGGAAACTTTTCTAAGCCGCCTTTATCATTTTCTCAATCAGAGCATGTTTTGACTATAAGCTTCGACTAGCACAAGAGTAAGTTCTAGTAATATTTATAGTCCATTTCAAGATCTATGGCAAATAATTTGATCAAAACAATTAAACATATATGAGGTTTACAAAGAAAATTTTGAAGCCAAGAAAAATAGATGATTTTGTGTAAATTCTCTCAGAAAAGAGAAGGTATATATGGTTCAAAAGCTTACTAAGGAATGTGACGAATCTCAACATGCCATTTCGGTGGTTAGAAAATCATACATGTTCTTTCTCCATTCACATTTAGGCACATAGATATGTGTTCCTTATATCAAAATTAACACAAAAAATCTCCACTTACTTTATCTCAATTTCATGATCCTCTTTTCGTTAGATTTCAAAGATATATTCCTCATTAACTAATTAAGGGTCCTACGACTCTAAAAACACTAAACACTCTAAAAAAATCTCTCTTTTTTTTTTACAATTTTTTTTGACACGTACATAAAACACATGCACCCCCACACTTAAATCACACATTATCCTCAATGTGTAAACAACTAAGGAAACATGAAATTTAAAGTATGGAGAAAATAAAATAAATAAATAAATAAAGGATATAAAACTCCCTTATGACATTGGGTAACCTCCCAAGGAGCGCTTGTTTTTATGTCTTCAGCCTAACATGATCTCGGTTTGTCTCGTTCAAGGTGGATACGTCCACTTCATAGCTGCTTTACCAAATCGTTCCTCGTGATGATCATCTTTATCTTGCAAGGAAGAAAAAGATAAAATGTTAGATTTAATGAATGATTTGATCCAGCAAGAACGTAACTTACCTAGCATAGAATTTAAGCTCGTGTGTAAAGAGAGAATGTTTTGCCCAATGTCCATATATGGTAATCTCTCTATCGAAGGAACATATTTTCCCATCTCAAAATCTTTAAACACATCCTTCCAACATAACCTCTCCTTTGGAGCATCACGCTTCTTATTAAATGTATCCAAGGTGATTTGATTACTCTCTTCACTCTTGGATCTATATAACCTGCTAAAAGAGGGAAAACAAGGAGTGTGGTCAGCATAAATAAAATCAACATGGTTTAAAGGCTTACCATGTGTCTCATGGTCATCTCCAAGCAAAAGTGGGGAATAAATGTTCAAAGATGGTCTATGGTAGATGAAAGTGATAATCTTGTCATCCATATACTTCTATTTGTTCACTTGATCCTCATTTTGATGAGATTCTTCTTCTACTTTTACAATCTCTTCTTCCACTTGATCTTGCTTTTCAATATTTTCCATGGAAACCTCCTCAACTAGCTCATCCTTACATTCAGATATGACATCATCATACTCATAACTCTCACTTGAATTTGGAATTGAAGTACTAGAGAGCTCTTCTTGTGCTTGTAATTGATTCATCAAGTTGACCATATAACCCATTTTCTCCTCTAGCACTGACACCCTTTCATTTTGTCTAATCTGACTTTGCATCAGTTAATTTTGGCTTTCTGCCAACTGGTTTTGACCATTTATCAGTTCTTCAAGAAGCTTATCCATTTTTTTGAACTTGAGGGCTCTGAAACTGGAGAAGAATCTTGTTGAGGATATTGATAATATTTTGAAGCTTCATATTCGCGTGTTTAAGGGTCTTGATATGGCACTTGATACTGATCATTCATCTCCCATCCAAAGTTGGGTTGATGCCTCATTCCAGAATAGTATGTTCTTGTATAGGGATCATGTCCTTGAAAACCATTGAAGGACTGAGCATTGGATTGTGTACATCCTCCTCCTCTCATATCTTGTTCATGGTAAGCATATGAATTTCCTTGCGTATGACACACTCCACTTGTATTAATAACTCCAGTAGCTTCAGCTGCCTGCAAAACAAGAGTGGAGAATTGGTGAAGTTTATCATCAAAATTGCTTAAACTTACCTCATTTACTCTTGAATTAAGATTCATGCCAATTTGTCCATAACCCAAGGATCCTCTCATAGCCACCTGAAAACACTAACACTCCAAAGGAAAATGTGAATAACAAAACACACCAAAAATCCTAAGAAAATATAAAACAAAACTAAAAGAAAAAAATACAAAAACACTAAAAATAAAAACATACTAAAAATACTAGCAAAATAAAGGTGAAGTTACCAATCCCCGGCAACGGCGCCAAAAATTGGTGCGACCATAGGCGGCACTCAATTTCAACCCTCTTGTTGTCAATTGTAGCACTAGTAAATAAGGGTATCGTTCTAGCCGGGGATTGAGAGGGCTCACCTCTATTTAACTAGTTTGAAAATAAAACTAAAACTAAAAATAAAAATACTAAATAACATAGAATAAATAAATAAGAAAAATACTAAATGGGGGTTATAAAAATAAGAATAATAAAAGGAACAAATAAAATAAAATAAACTAATAATGAAAATAATGGGAAACAACAGATATGAGAAATATGTTAGGGAAATAAAAATCCATCATTAGATTAGGTCTTAATATAATATTTATTTCTAAGTCATCTTTTAATCGTGAGAATGAGATCGACCAAGTTTCACACCAAACGCAGGTCCATACACCTTGTATTACTTCCCTTAATTAATTAATACGACCACGTGCCTATATTAACCCTATTACATACTAGCAGTATAGCAGCAACAAGCGGCTCCTATATTTAACTAGATTTAATACATTAAGTGTAAGTGGAAGGCTGTCAATCTAAGTACCCAGACTAGTACAAAACGTATGTCTAGCTGTATTTCCTATCCTTGACCCACACGTATCAAAACGTTTTACCACTTCGGTTAGAATCACAAAACGATTAGGTGAATTGTTATCTAACCTAGCTGCAATTTATACATATAAATTCTTGTATATTTAGATGGTCACCTAGCAGGCAAATAATCCTACATTCTGTCACTTATGAGGAACCAGAACAAGGCATGCACCAAATAAACTATACTTGACAGAATTACACATATAAACGATAGCAATTAACATAGAGTCAAGAAACAATCTCACGAAACAAAGAAAATAAAATTATAATTTAAATCCTAATCCAGGGTTTCAATTAATTCCCTAACAATAAATAATCAGCCAGCCATAATTAAAGAATTAATTACACAAAAATATATATCTAAAATATAAATTAAAATAAGAGAAAGAAATAACTGAAATTAATTTTTGATTAACAATCAAGAATTTATTCAGGTAAAAATTAATTTTATCTGAAATAAATTCTATCGGTATAAATTTTCCTATAATTTTCTTCCTTGTTTGCCTTGAACTTCCGTGCAAAAATTTCTTTTTCTTTTTCTTTTCCTTCGCTGGCGGCTGATGTGGGTTGCTCTACTTGGTTCCGTGCGTCGCTGAGGCTTCGGTTTCTGTGCCGCCCTCCTTCACCTGACGTGGGGCCTGTTCCCTCGTGCCCGAGCGTCATCCTTTTTTGTGCGTCGTCCTGCGCTGAAGGCTCTGTGGAGCCTCTCCTGAGCCTATAAAGGCTCTACCGCACGCCTCGAGCCTGTTGAGGCTCTCGACCGCCCCCTGTCTGCTTGCTTCTTTTTCAGTTCGTCTAATGTTGCCCTTTTATAAATTTTTGTGCATGCTTCGTCCATGCACTTCCCACGTCAGCCCTGCCCAGCTGACGCTCTTGGCCTTTTTGTTTCGTGCGCCCTTTTGTGCGGCTTGTTTGGCTTTCATTTGTGTTCCACGCCTTTGGCCTTCGGCCTTTGGCCGTTGGTCCAAAGGTCGAAATACTTTTTTTCTTTTTTTTTTAAATTTTTTTTCTTTTACTTAAAAACAAAACCTGCAAAATAAAATTAACAAAAATTGACAAATATTATTTTGCTCTAAATTTACTTAATTTACATCATTTTAGCTCAAATAATAATATTTATGCAATTTTTACCACTTAAGCATAAAATAATAATTATTCCCCTATATTAGCTAAATAAACTACCAAAAACTAAGATTATAAGGGTATAAAATGTGTCAAAATATGAACTCATCACACCCCCACACTTAGCTTCTTGCTTTTCCTCAAGCAAGTTATTACTCTAAACAAATAAAATTAAATTAACTAGCCACTTTCGTAGGTCTCACGATTACACTTAGCATGTGCAACAAGCCCTTTAAACCCCTAGGTCACCCATCGAGGACAAGTAAGGTCTCGTGAGGGTTTCGCAGATGATATACCCACAAAATCACACACAAATAAAATAAAATCAAACCTAACACCCTTAACAATTTTTTTTCTTTATAATCTTTTACTTTCAAACGTCGAGATTAGCAATCAATCAAGATTCAACATTGGAAGATTTAAAGGATCAATTTCAATATATGGTTCACACATGAACATGACAGGTATGAATAGATCAATATTATGGATGAAAATCTACCACGCCTTAGTCACATCAAGATTCATCCTGACTATGGATACCCTCGATTTTTTTTTCTCTTAGATTCACGGCTAGAAATGTATAAAAACACTCATGTATGTGAGCTAAGATGATAAAAATAACAAACGACTCACATATATAAACAAAGAAGGCTCATGTTCTTGTGGATAAAACCTCATGAAATATATCAAATACTTGCCAAATGGACCAAACTATATGCTTAACTCTTGTAACTAATCTCCAACAGATCAAAGGTTGTTCATCTTGAAAATCAAATAAGACTTATTTATTGGTTGTAACGGGGGTAAAGGTAAAGAAGGGTGTGGAGTATTTGAGGTGTGTGGTGCTAAAAAGATCAAGAGCTAGTGGAATCTAATAATAAGATGAAATATAAGCATAACTCCACATCAATGATTAATGATACACCTCTCCACCTTCACAATAAAATGTAACATGAATAGAACTTTCTCAACATAATCTCCATAACTCCCTCTCTTCCTTATATCCTAATATATATATATATATTTTTTTTCAAATATTTCTTCTTCTTCTTTTTTTTTTGTTGAAAATTTTCATTTTTTTTCATTTTTTTATTATTTTTTTCTCCACCAAACACAACCAATCCCCTTTCTTAGCATAAATACATATATTTCTTTCACACACACACACACATATACAATAACTCTTTATATCCATAACGATTTGATTTCCTTCCACTAGCTTTAAGCAAGGGTAGGGACATTAAGGCCCAACGGTTATTCAATGTAGGTAAAGAAGAAAAGTATATGTTCCTTGTAAAGGCTCAAAGGGTTTCTATGGGATGTATATCATGGATACACAGATCAGGTTAAGCTATTTGGTCATATGATGGAAACTTTTCTAAGCCGCCTTTATCATTTTCTCAATCAGAGCATGTTTTGACTATAAGCTTCGACTAGCACAAGAGTAAGTTCTAGTAATATTTATAGTCCATTTCAAGATCTATGGCAAATAATTTGATCAAAACAATTAAACATATATGAGGTTTACAAAGAAAATTTTGAAGCCAAGAAAAATAGATGATTTTGTGTAAATTCTCTCAGAAAAGAGAAGGTATATATGGTTCAAAAGCTTACTAAGGAATGTGACGAATCTCAACATGCCATTTCGGTGGTTAGAAAATCATACATGTTCTTTCTCCATTCACATTTAGGCACATAGATATGTGTTCCTTATATCAAAATTAACACAAAAAATCTCCACTTACTTTATCTCAATTTCATGATCCTCTTTTCGTTAGATTTCAAAGATATATTCCTCATTAACTAATTAAGGGTCCTACGACTCTAAAAACACTAAACACTCTAAAAAAATCTCTCTTTTTTTTTTACAATTTTTTTTGACACGTACATAAAACACATGCACCCCCACACTTAAATCACACATTATCCTCAATGTGTAAACAACTAAGGAAACATGAAATTTAAAGTATGGAGAAAATAAAATAAATAAATAAATAAAGGATATAAAACTCCCTTATGACATTGGGTAACCTCCCAAGGAGCGCTTGTTTTTATGTCTTCAGCCTAACATGATCTCGGTTTGTCTCGTTCAAGGTGGATACGTCCACTTCATAGCTGCTTTACCAAATCGTTCCTCGTGATGATCATCTTTATCTTGCAAGGAAGAAAAAGATAAAATGTTAGATTTAATGAATGATTTGATCCAGCAAGAACGTAACTTACCTAGCATAGAATTTAAGCTCGTGTGTAAAGAGAGAATGTTTTGCCCAATGTCCATATATGGTAATCTCTCTATCGAAGGAACATATTTTCCCATCTCAAAATCTTTAAACACATCCTTCCAACATAACCTCTCCTTTGGAGCATCACGCTTCTTATTAAATGTATCCAAGGTGATTTGATTACTCTCTTCACTCTTGGATCTATATAACCTGCTAAAAGAGGGAAAACAAGGAGTGTGGTCAGCATAAATAAAATCAACATGGTTTAAAGGCTTACCATGTGTCTCATGGTCATCTCCAAGCAAAAGTGGGGAATAAATGTTCAAAGATGGTCTATGGTAGATGAAAGTGATAATCTTGTCATCCATATACTTCTATTTGTTCACTTGATCCTCATTTTGATGAGATTCTTCTTCTACTTTTACAATCTCTTCTTCCACTTGATCTTGCTTTTCAATATTTTCCATGGAAACCTCCTCAACTAGCTCATCCTTACATTCAGATATGACATCATCATACTCATAACTCTCACTTGAATTTGGAATTGAAGTACTAGAGAGCTCTTCTTGTGCTTGTAATTGATTCATCAAGTTGACCATATAACCCATTTTCTCCTCTAGCACTGACACCCTTTCATTTTGTCTAATCTGACTTTGCATCAGTTAATTTTGGCTTTCTGCCAACTGGTTTTGACCATTTATCAGTTCTTCAAGAAGCTTATCCATTTTTTTGAACTTGAGGGCTCTGAAACTGGAGAAGAATCTTGTTGAGGATATTGATAATATTTTGAAGCTTCATATTCGCGTGTTTAAGGGTCTTGATATGGCACTTGATACTGATCATTCATCTCCCATCCAAAGTTGGGTTGATGCCTCATTCCAGAATAGTATGTTCTTGTATAGGGATCATGTCCTTGAAAACCATTGAAGGACTGAGCATTGGATTGTGTACATCCTCCTCCTCTCATATCTTGTTCATGGTAAGCATATGAATTTCCTTGCGTATGACACACTCCACTTGTATTAATAACTCCAGTAGCTTCAGCTGCCTGCAAAACAAGAGTGGAGAATTGGTGAAGTTTATCATCAAAATTGCTTAAACTTACCTCATTTACTCTTGAATTAAGATTCATGCCAATTTGTCCATAACCCAAGGATCCTCTCATAGCCACCTGAAAACACTAACACTCCAAAGGAAAATGTGAATAACAAAACACACCAAAAATCCTAAGAAAATATAAAACAAAACTAAAAGAAAAAAATACAAAAACACTAAAAATAAAAACATACTAAAAATACTAGCAAAATAAAGGTGAAGTTACCAATCCCCGGCAACGGCGCCAAAAATTGGTGCGACCATAGGCGGCACTCAATTTCAACCCTCTTGTTGTCAATTGTAGCACTAGTAAATAAGGGTATCGTTCTAGCCGGGGATTGAGAGGGCTCACCTCTATTTAACTAGTTTGAAAATAAAACTAAAACTAAAAATAAAAATACTAAATAACATAGAATAAATAAATAAGAAAAATACTAAATGGGGGTTATAAAAATAAGAATAATAAAAGGAACAAATAAAATAAAATAAACTAATAATGAAAATAATGGGAAACAACAGATATGAGAAATATGTTAGGGAAATAAAAATCCATCATTAGATTAGGTCTTAATATAATATTTATTTCTAAGTCATCTTTTAATCGTGAGAATGAGATCGACCAAGTTTCACACCAAACGCAGGTCCATACACCTTGTATTACTTCCCTTAATTAATTAATACGACCACGTGCCTATATTAACCCTATTACATACTAGCAGTATAGCAGCAACAAGCGGCTCCTATATTTAACTAGATTTAATACATTAAGTGTAAGTGGAAGGCTGTCAATCTAAGTACCCAGACTAGTACAAAACGTATGTCTAGCTGTATTTCCTATCCTTGACCCACACGTATCAAAACGTTTTACCACTTCGGTTAGAATCACAAAACGATTAGGTGAATTGTTATCTAACCTAGCTGCAATTTATACATATAAATTCTTGTATATTTAGATGGTCACCTAGCAGGCAAATAATCCTACATTCTGTCACTTATGAGGAACCAGAACAAGGCATGCACCAAATAAACTATACTTGACAGAATTACACATATAAACGATAGCAATTAACATAGAGTCAAGAAACAATCTCACGAAACAAAGAAAATAAAATTATAATTTAAATCCTAATCCAGGGTTTCAATTAATTCCCTAACAATAAATAATCAGCCAGCCATAATTAAAGAATTAATTACACAAAAATATATATCTAAAATATAAATTAAAATAAGAGAAAGAAATAACTGAAATTAATTTTTGATTAACAATCAAGAATTTATTCAGGTAAAAATTAATTTTATCTGAAATAAATTCTATCGGTATAAATTTTCCTATAATTTTCTTCCTTGTTTGCCTTGAACTTCCGTGCAAAAATTTCTTTTTCTTTTTCTTTTCCTTCGCTGGCGGCTGATGTGGGTTGCTCTACTTGGTTCCGTGCGTCGCTGAGGCTTCGGTTTCTGTGCCGCCCTCCTTCACCTGACGTGGGGCCTGTTCCCTCGTGCCCGAGCGTCATCCTTTTTTGTGCGTCGTCCTGCGCTGAAGGCTCTGTGGAGCCTCTCCTGAGCCTATAAAGGCTCTACCGCACGCCTCGAGCCTGTTGAGGCTCTCGACCGCCCCCTGTCTGCTTGCTTCTTTTTCAGTTCGTCTAATGTTGCCCTTTTATAAATTTTTGTGCATGCTTCGTCCATGCACTTCCCACGTCAGCCCTGCCCAGCTGACGCTCTTGGCCTTTTTGTTTCGTGCGCCCTTTTGTGCGGCTTGTTTGGCTTTCATTTGTGTTCCACGCCTTTGGCCTTCGGCCTTTGGCCGTTGGTCCAAAGGTCGAAATACTTTTTTTCTTTTTTTTTTAAATTTTTTTTCTTTTACTTAAAAACAAAACCTGCAAAATAAAATTAACAAAAATTGATAAATATTATTTTGCTCTAAATTTACTTAATTTACATCATTTTAGCTCAAATAATAATATTTATGCAATTTTTACCACTTAAGCATAAAATAATAATTATTCCCCTATATTAGCTAAATAAACTACCAAAAACTAAGATTATAAGGGTATAAAATGTGTCAAAATATGAACTCATCAGAACCACCAATATGATTTAGTGGAACAGATTTGAAAACATCACCTTCTTGAGGCAAAACGCTCCCAAGCCATTATTATCATCTATTGGAATGGATATAAAAATATCACCTTAGTCCTAGCTCATGTACTCTTCCACTTTAAGTCCTTAGTATCTTATCCATAGGTTACATAATTTATATTTTCTTTTATGATGAGTAGGGGCCCTACTATTCTTAATCCGGTTGAATGGATTGAAACACCTTCTCGAGGTAAAACACTCCCAAGCCACTATTATCCTCCGGTGGAACAGATATAAGACATCACCTTAGCCCTAGTCATGCGATCTTTCACTTTAAATGATTAATATCTTTCTTATGATCGATTCACAAGTACCAAACACATTAAGGCAATTAAGCTCATCATGTAGGTAATAAGGCCGATCTCTAGAGTTAAGGCACTTAAATTCAATAAATCCTAATTTTACACTACTATCATAACTTATCTTATATTGATCATTAAACCACCAAATATAGTATATCATTCTTAAATATTATCATTGCTATCATATTAAAAAGTTATGGTCTAAAGCCTACATCTCACACATATAGTAATAGCGTAATCCGAAACGTTACTATTTATAGAGCTTCCAAAACCCTAATCTCACATATTAGTCATAACTCTTCCTATAAGGATCATATTATTACCCAAATTCAATACACATCCTTAAATTACCAAACATCACATCCAAAATTTGTAGTCTAATTCAAGGATTTTATACATGGGATAATAATATTACCATTTTAAGGTTTATATGCCCTAATTAAGCCATTATCTCCTTTTGAGAAACCCACAACATTTATTAATTACTCTAAACATTTCTCCTAATATATTTATCATAATTAATACACTTAACATGCTAAAATACTGAGAGCTCCCTATTAACCCACATTACTATTCCATAAGTTATATTTTTCTACAAGTATGACTTAGCGTAACAAGATTATATCAACACATATTTTCCATTCTCACTTCCTTTATATCATATAAATCCACACTATCACAACATACATTCCATCATATAACAACAATATCATGATAACACACATAATGATGCAAGTATTTTAACACAAAAAATTGTAAAACATCAATTAATATCCTTGCCAAGAAGGACACTGGGCTCTAAGCACATAAGGCATAGACTTACTCCTTCGATATCACTGGAATATCACTTACAAAAATGAAAATAATAAATGATTATGATCAAAGATTAAAATTGAGGGAAAGTAAAGGTAAGGGAGGGTGAAAAAATGGAAATAACTAGATTCAAAGGGAAGATTGAGTTGCATGGAATTGTGGTGGAATCTATGGTGGTGCTATGGTGAAATTTTGGTGGTGTTCGGGTAAGGCTTGGGTTTAAATAA
This sequence comes from Tamarix austromongolica, assembly GCA_039764185.1. Lineage (NCBI taxonomy): Eukaryota > Viridiplantae > Streptophyta > Magnoliopsida > Caryophyllales > Tamaricaceae > Tamarix > Tamarix austromongolica. The sequence goes on from CM077817.1 coordinate 28,381,802, forward strand.
AGCAGGTGCACAAATGAAATAAGGAGATTGCACAGGCGTGAAGCAGGTGGTGCACTCCTAAGTAAAGAGTTGGGATCCTTCATGAGTAGATGCAAAGAGGCACAATCGTGCTTGTGCAACAAATTTCTTAGAAAATAACAAATAGGTACGCACGGGTGTGTGGAGGTTGTGCACAAGTCGTGTGAGGGTGCATGGGCAGATCGTGCTGGTTTGCATGGGTGTGCTATAAGAAAAATTAGTAGTTCACATCTGTACGTAAGGCCATGAGTGAGTTGTGTGTCTCACAAAAATGTGACAAGCGCTAGGAGAGAATAGGAAAAATGGTGGTGGTTAATGGCAACTATCGAAGAAGAAGAAGAAGAAGAAGAAGAAGAAGAAGAAGAAGAAGAAGAAGAAGAAGAAGAAGAAGAAGAAGAAGAAGAAGAAGAAGAAGAAGAAGAAGAAGAAGAAGAAGAAGAAGAAGAAGAAGGGAGATGGAGAGGGTGATGATGATGATGGCGATGGTACAAATACAGGGTGATGATGATGATGGTTGCAGGGGAAGAAGAGACGTATGGTAAGGGTGAGGGAAGGTAGGAGAAAAGGTTCAATGGAGAAGAGGTGAAGTGATATTTGTATGTGGCAGGGAGTAAGGGAAACACACAAAAGGGGAGAAGAAGAAATTGGTGCTGAAAAGAAAGAAAGGAAAAAGAAGAGAGAAAAGAAAAAGGATGAAGGGTTAAGTTAAGATTAGATAAATTTAGATTAGTTAGAATAACTAGGATTAGTGATATAAATTTACCGGAATTATGATTCCAAAAAATAATTTATCCAAGTCAAAGTTTTGGATTAGGTTAAGATTTTAGGATTAAGGAATTTGGGTAAGGCTAATATAATATTTTCTCAAAATTAGAATCAGATTAAGATATTAATGATACGGGATTAAGTTAAGCAAAATTTTAGGGTATTACATTAAGACCATGCAACATATTAAAGAAGAGCATAACATTGTTGACTGAGTACATGTGCATGAGTTTGGTTGGTGACGGAATAAAGGAAGTTATAAGTTACAGTATTTAAAAAAAATAGTGAGATGCACGTTGCTTCTTAGTATTAATATAAAATATACATAGTTTTTCATATGTCCCAATGAGTATATTGATAAATGCATATCCTTTGGTGGAAAAAATAAATGATATTATGTTCACATAACTGTGTTTAGAGAAGTCAAGTCATCATCAAAATTGAATTGCATTTGAAAATCATAATTCATCTATTTAGGTATGAAACTTCTTCCTTAAGTGATTTTTCTAAAAATGTGCAAATAAATTTCAATTCAATTCGATATTGCGATGAGAATAAAACACGTTATTTTTGTTCCAATATATATATATATAAACTTCAAATGAATTGTTGAACATTATGAATTTATACGAAAGCTTCAAATAAACCTTTAAATTTACCTATAAATAAACCATGAAAATAAATCAATCATTTATACAAGATAAATGAACATTGTGATTCATTACCAACTGGCTAACCTTGAACATAAGCACAACCTGCAATAAAACATTATACTATAATAAAAACACAACAAAACTATCACAAGATTAGCAGCCACTCTCTAAAATTGAAAAGACACTACAAATAGGGGGACAAATGCTAGCTTGAAACTCCCAGAGAAATCACCTACAAAACTGCTCACTTAAAGGTTTAGTAGTGGTTGTCCTCCAACCACAAGTTGAAATTCTTAAGCTAAAGCTAATTGCGAGACCAACTATAGCAAACTTCTAAAATTTCTCTAAGATTCCAATTTCTATTCTATAAGTTTAGTTTGTAGTATTTGTAGAATAATATTAAGAAAAATTGTAGCACCCTAAATTTCAATTTTTTTTTAAAAAAAAGGAAGCAAATAAATTAAAGCAGAACATATGAATTTTAGGGATGTTACCACCACACTTAGTACCAGACCGGTTCACTCCTACCGTTCTAGTGCCAAGTGCTAAGGCTAAAGAAATTATCATCAAAATTAATTTAATACTCAAACCAAGAGTTCATAAAAAGAAAAACTAGAAGAGTTATAACATAGAAATAAGAGTACGCATAAAAAGTTACATATCTTAAAGTACAAAATCAAAATTTTTTGAAGGGAATAATGTCTACAAATGATAATGTTTAATTTTGGAAAATCCAATAAATAAAAGAAACAACATAAAGAGATAGAATGACATAAAGAGAGAATCCAGCCACGTCACTCCCAGTCCACGACTCAGGTCTGACTTAGCACTCAGCCTCACCTGATGCCTCATAGATATCAAAGGCATTAAAATAAACATCACCTACCTGCAATACATCATACGGGCCTCCTTCTTATGGGAATGAGCATCACCCATGAAAAAGGTGATCAATATGCTACGTACTGAGTAAGGTAAACGTACACTAAGGCCAACACATAGAAGCATATGAACTAAGTAGAATAATAAAAACATCACATAGTCCAACATGATAACGTAATTGCATATGGGCATTCAAGTAAAACATAAAGGCACATTTATAATCCAAATTAATAATTAATTAATCTCTTATCGATACTTATTTCACACCATACTCTTTATCAAATCCATATGAGTATAGGAACCCCCACTATTATAGCCGATGGAGTGGAGAAACACAGGGCACAATGCACATGACCACTATTATTAGCCAGTGGATTGGTCACACATAGGATGGGATGCCCTAACCACTATTTCTTACCCGTGGATTGGTTGGCCCTGGCTCGCATGGTGTTCCACTGTAAGTACTTAGTGTCTTAGCAAACTCAGAGTTTATTTTATTGAGCTCGGGATTTGCCACTATTATAGCCGGTGGATAGGTCACACATAGGATAACATACCCTAACCACTATTATATGCCGTTGGATCAGTCACGCATAGGACAAAAAGCCCTAACCACTATTTCTTACTGGTGGATTGGTGGGACCTGGCTCAATAATCTTCTACTTTACATTATTAATTTTTTATAGTATCCTACTTAGAAGCTTTCACCCTAGACATGCATGATTCACTCTCCCCACACCTATCCTCCAACGGACCCACTCTATATCATTAGACTCATGCATCTCCCAACTTGCCCCAACATCCTTTCCTCCATATCCTATCCCACATTAGAATTCCAACTCTTAAGTATATGGGCTAAGGCCCACTACCTTACACTTCCAAGTCCACTCAACACCTCACTCTAGTGTTTATCCCGAAACCCTAATTTAGGCCTATGTGGCCTATCCTACTCTACCTCACACAACCCAAATCATTTTAACACTCCACACATCACAACCTTTAGATTTAGCTCTCATCATTATACCGTACTCCTCAAGCACATGTGTGGTCACAAAACCCTAGGTAACCACACCAAACCCTAATTGGCCACAACAAACCCTAGCTTCCCCGTGTCCACATGTCACCCTTCCATTTATGGCATTCCACTTATTATTTTTCCATGCCAATCATGCTCATCCATACTTGATCATTTTCATCGTGCTCTCATACTCCACTCACCCTAATTTATTTCTCCGTTTTACCACCTCCTCAAATTAGGGCTTTCCCCCAAATCCTAGCTCGGCCTCCTATGTACCCTTATACTGTCCTATGTACTATTTTTCACCCAAAGCCTCCAAACACCCAAACAGCTCTTCCATTACCTTCCTTACATCCCAAGTCAACTTTTCATACATAAACTTTACTCCCATGCAGACGCTAACCTTCTCATGCAAACAAACCCTAGAATTTTCCATGCAAAACCCTAGATTCTTCCATTTTGATTCTCCCACTCTTTTCTTTTATTTAAAATCCCCATTTTATTCATCCACCCATGGACCATTAAAATATTTAGGTCAACTCACATCCCTTGGTCAACTTATTTCCCTTTGGTCAAACTTACTTCCCTATTTTCCTTTTTCATCCTTTCCACCACACAATAGTACCGCCTTAAACATCCTCACATGCATGTCTAAAAAGTCACAACACATTACATCATATTCCACAACACTTCACCACATATACATATCAACATATATAATAAGAAGGCACATAAGCATACCTTAACTCCAAGCTACTCCAAACATAAAATAGTCAACTAATAGCACATGATACAAAACACGACATTATACAAGGCATCAAAGGCATGTACTACACACAACATACATAAGGCCTTAGTTACACCCTTACCTAATATGACAGCGGTCTTGGAACACGCTCCTACGCTTCCTTAAGGCTTTGATTGATCTCACCTATAAGAGGGAAAACTAAATATTAGGTTCCTTTCTACTAAAAATACCATTAATTTCTTATTTATTCTAAGATTAGGGTGTTAGATAAAATAATAAAATAATAATGATAATAACATTAACTAATTACTAATTTTGCTAAAGATAAAAATAATAATAGTAATATTGTAAAAGATAATAATATAAGTTTGAAGATTTAACTCTAATAATAATAATAATGATACTAAAAATAATACTAACAATAACAACAACAACAACAATAATAATAATGAAAAGGACATAATTCGAAAAGAAAGTGAAATAAGGGCTTCGACCCTTCATCAAAATAATAATAATAATAATAATAATAATAATAATAATAATAATAATAATAATAATAATAGAAATAGTAATAATGATAATGATAAAAACCATAATAATATTGCAAAATAACAATAATCATAATGGTAATAATAGTAATGATAATAATCGAAGATAAAATGAAGTAGGGTTTCACCCCTACATTGAATGATGATGATGATGATGATGATGATAATAATAATAGTAATAATAATAATAATAATAATAATAATAATAATAAATACTAATGATATTAAAAATATTAATAATGATAATAATAATAATAATAATAATAAGACATGGTATTAATAATACTAATACTAAAATTTCAAAATAGACATAATAGGGTCTCGACCTTATCTAGAATAATAATACTAACATTGAAAAAATTAATAATAATAATAATAATAATAATAATAATAATAATAATAATAATAATAATAATCACATATTAATGATAATAATAATAATAATATCAGCAACAATAATAGTAATAATATAACCGAAATAAAAAAATAATAGGGCTTTGGCCCTCAATAGCAATAATAATAAAACATTAGTAGCATTAGTAGTAGTAGTAGTAGTAGTAGTAGTAGTAGTAGTAGTAATATATTCGAATTAATGGGAAAATAATAAAATTAAATAATTAAAGCTTGTATAAATAGTACAAAAAGGGTCAAGAGGGTTTAGGGTTCCACCTTGGGTTGGTGGTGATAGGCGACACCGACGGTGGTGACGGTAGTGGCTAGAAAAAGAGAATAAAAGAGAAAAGTTGAATGCTAGGAAAAGGAGATAAAGAATGAGGGTGGGATTAGGGGTGTTTATGGTTGCCTAGATAGAGAGTTGTAGAATGATGGTGGTGATGCAGCTAGAGGTGGTGGAGCATGATGGCGGCGGCGGTGGCCGAGAGTGGAGGAAAGAGAAAACGAGACGAGGATAGGGAGGAAAAGAAGAAGAAGAGTACGGCAAGGTAGAGGAAGGTTTACAGGTGTTTTGGGAGGTGTAATGGGTAGTGGTTGCAGCGGGAGTGGTGGTGGACAGTGGTGCGAATGGTGGCAGGGGCGGAGGAGTGGTTGATTGAGAAGGAAAATTTGCACTGCTGGGGTGGCTTATGCAAGGCAAATCAAGGGAGGGGAAAGGTATAGTTGGGTATAGGATGATAAAGGGAAGGCTTCGGTGGGCAGAATGGGCTGCGAAGTTGGTCGACGGCGGCAAAAATAACGTCTAATTAAGCGGTGGTGGCAAGGTCAGGAAATTTTGGGCTGTGAAAAAAAAGTTTCAACTTTGGCTGCTAAAGGAGTATTTATATAGGCTAATTGGAGGTGGATAAGGTCAGAGGAGGACGAAAGAATCGGGGCAGATGGGTTAGGTTTCACCAGCGGCGATAGCAAGCCAACGCTCGTGCGTCGTGGCCGGCGGTTAACCAAGGAAAAAGAGAAAAATGTGCAAAAAGAGGGGAGAAATGGTTGATAAATCAACGACGAAGAGGGGGAAAATGGATGATTAAAGGGCAAGGCCGGTGGTGAATTTTCTACATATTGCAGGTTGACGGGGGCGAAGGGTTGTAGGTTGTGAACGGGTGAGGAAGAAGAAGGAAGGGACAGATCGGGCGGTCTGGGGAAAAAGAAGGAAAAGAGAAAAGAGGGGCGGACTGGTTGATGGGAGTTAATTAACCCAAACATCTTATTATAAATTTCATTCTTTTAAGTTCGATTTGTAGTATGAAATTAATAATATTAGATGGGAAAATATTGTAACATTAAAATTATCATTAATTTGTTCTAAAAAATTATAATATAACCCATGCATTCAATCAACTTACTACATATTATCAGTTTACATTTTTTTTTTTATCATTTTTAACCATTCAAATCATATTTAATTGCTCAATATGTAAAATAGAATCCAAGAAAGTTAAAAATATACACAACATATAAGTATAATTACACACAATCTTCCAAAAGGTAAAATAAATAAACATAAAAATTCAAATACCAAATAATTGGTCATCTTATAGAAGCTAAAAATTAAGATGCCATCTCTTTTTTTCTTTGAATCTTGCACCTTCTCTTTTTTTTTAACCTATAACATATTTTTTTTTACATAAGCACAATATTAGATCATTCTTTTATAACATAATGAATTAGCCCTATTAAAATTAGTAGCTCCAAACATAATTAGTTAACCTCAATTTTTCTCAAACTATAACGTGACGATAAGATTACTTGAAAGCATGTACAACAATCATCCTAAGGAGCAAGATCAAATATAACTTGGAAATTAAAATAAAAACTAATAATAAATCATGAACATTCTAGTAATTTAAGCCAATCACATCAAACTAAAAATGAAGATCTAGAAGATGAAACTTGTATTGGGCAAGGGTTATGCGCTAAAAATTTGACACCAAATTTTGATGAAGAACATTTCCATTAAAACACCTAAAACTTGATGTCATTGATATACACATGAACTTTCAAAGTATACAAGAAAAATTATCCATCAACCCAATATCAAAAATGTTTAAAATCTCAAGTGGGCACCTAACCATTTTGTTATATAGATTAGAATCATACTGGAACACTTAGTGTGTGTTGGCATCAATTGAACTTTTATCCTCAAGAAAAGGGTCTCTAAAGATGTTATTTTCGATGAGGGGAGTCATTTAGGGAAGTGAATGTGTTTCCTATTAGGCTAGAGCTTAAATCCTCTGAAGAGAATGACATTATAAAATTTTAAAATGGAATGAAATCTCTAAGTCTAATAAGTGGCGTGATGAAAAGAAAGTAATAGCCAAAAACAATTAGTATAGGAGAGCTACAATAATAGGCTTACCATCATGGAATTTTCTAGGAGAAGAATAATAATACATGGTTATGCAGAGAGTGAAAGTAATCTGGAGTGAGTATAAAATTTTGGAAATTAGTGGCTTATGCAAAGAATGGTGATGATTTTTTTTAAAGCACCAAAACCATTTTCATATTATTAAAATTTATAAGACTAATGAAAGAAGAAGAAAAATGAAAAGTTGATGATTACATTGAACCACAAAACCCAGGCAAATTGATATTTGCTGCTCACATAGGCAAGGAAATTTTAAATCTACCAAATTACAATGTTTTAAGTGTGTGATATAAAAAACCATTAAAAAAATGAAAGAAAGCATATCCCTACAAATTCTACCTTTTCTAACAAGCCCTCAATACCTTCATCACTCAAAATTTTACTACCACCCTTCCTAATAACAATAAAAATAAGGCATGTGTGTTTTTCTTATTTATGTTAGGTATTTTTAGATGTAGTTAGTCAAGGTAGTTATAGTTATGGCTCTCATATTCTTTATATAAATAGAATATACAACATCAACTAATAAAAATGATTCTACACTCAAAACATTAATAAAATCAATTATTCTTGTTCCCTATCTTAATTGTCTCTACAATTTATACTTTCCTGATGTTGATTGATTTCTATTTTATCCCATGTGTTGTGAAATCATGAACCCTTCTTTGAAGAACCACATATGGATATAGGGAAACTCAAGTAATTACATGAGTAATAAAAAATTGTAAGGAGAGTAAATAATTAATGAAGGAAATAAAAATGGTTCATAAAGTAATCATTTACATATGCCATAAACTTTCCATGCAACTATATTATTTACATGACAAAGAATTGAAGTTAAATACAAGTAATTTCATTTATCAACATAGAAAAATCATAATAAAGCATAAAATTTTGTGGTAAACATGTTCATGATTAGAGACAACAATATTTTTAGTCTCCGCATCTAAATCTTTTTTAAAAGTCTTCATAATAGTGTTATTTTTCAACTTAATGCAAGAAAATCATTAGAAATTTCTCTTAATCCCCTGCATTGGCTTGAACTTAAGTTGGTGCTGGAGCAACTAATACTTAGTTTAACTCATCCAAAAGTTAACAAAATTTCTGGTCATAAGCAATCTTCTTGATGTTTATCTAAAATATTGCTACTTTATAAAAAAAAATGATATGAATTATAGCTAATATTATCTTATGAATGTAGGAAAAAAAAAAGGATACTAATTTTAGCTAAAATTTCAATCATTTGAGTATAAAACTTATGCTCAGTCCCATAAAACATATATAGAAGTCATTATTGTAAATATCCAAGCAAATAAGCAATAAGACATAAATGTTCAACTACTTATATTCTCACCTATATGTGTTATTTGAAATATTTGGAATGCTTCATAATTGATTATTTTTAGCAGCCAAAGCAACCTTATGTACTCTAGCAAAAACCAAAACAAAAGGCATCATTGTTACAATCAAGGTAGTATAGGGATGTAGAATCATATAGCATGTTGTAGTTGTCCCCTATCTAAAAAAGTAATAACAATCATAATATAGTTCTTTTATTCATATTATAAAAAACTATTTTTCATTGCCTCATTCCCAAAAAAAATCACTAATAACAATCCTAGAATGCAAACTCGATCCCTGCAATATAACCTCGAACCCGAATCTAAACAAAGAATCCTTATGGGTGTACCACCCCCATTTTTATCAACTTAAAGTTTTTGTTTTGAAAGCACAATGTGAAACTAAAAAAATAAAATGAGAGATATTGCCGCCACATCTATATGAGGAGAGGTACGTGAGTTCACCTAGTCATGACAGGTACAAGGCTAGGTATGAAAATATTATACAAAAAGATATAAATAATACTTTAAGGTAAAATATTTATGACAAAATCTCAATATAAAGTTACAAGAGAAATCAACCCTAATAAAACCAAAAATATAAGCTCCTAACATGGGAGAAAACACTAGAAGCCTTACCATATGATTTTAGCTCAAGCTCCAATGGTATCCATATCACCTCAATCACAACCACAAAAAAATTATATATTTTATGCAAAAGTACTAAGCAAACACATTTAAATCTAATTAAATAGCATGCTCAAACTATCAAATAGCACCCAAAGGTGTAAGATCATGCACAACTAGAATTTCATATGCAATACACTGCCGCCGTCAAACTTCCATCTCAATCAACCAATCACATAACATGGGTATAAATTTCAATTCCAACACAAGTTATTAAATCTTATAGATTTCAACAATTTAACATAGTATTTATTATCCACACCAACTTTTCGACATGATATATCCAACATAGATAAAACAAGGAAACCACACAATTAAGTTCATGTACCAAGACTTTATTAAGGTGAATAAATCAATATATTCAACTTAACTTTGAGAGGAATATCATCTCCTAATCTAAGGTAATGATCATCAAGGATAAATCAATAATTAAATCTCTAACCACTAAGATAGCCAATCAAGGAGGTCACACATCATAAATTCGTGTATATAAAAATATTGACACCCAAGCCCTTAAGTATGAGTACCTCCTTGAAGGTTGTGAATCCCTAAGAGTGTAAGTGGGCCCTCTGACCCAAAGGTCAAACTATATACTTGGGGGGTCTAAGTTTGAGGCATGAGATTCCTTTTCCAACTTAAGTTATATTCCATTTTAAATGATTAGTTTTTTTTATTTAAACAATCACATTAATTAATAAGGATATAAAGATCCATATACACAATCAATCAAATCCTCCACAACTTACCCACTTAGGGCTACAATCAACCAACCATGAAAGGCCTTAACCACCTAGGGTTAAATAATAAACTAGGTATAAAAGCCCTTGACCACTCAAAGTCATATAATCAACTAACCAAGAAAGGCCTTGACCACTCAGGGTCAAATAATCAACTAGCCATAAACGGTCTTGACCACTTAGGATTAAATAATCATTTACTCATGAAAAACTAAAGTTAGGCATTCAACTATAATCTCAAAAAAATCTATTAATTAATTCCAATTTCATCCTTTAAATTTAGTTATTCAAAATTCAATGTAGGGTCAACTTTTAAGAACATGATCAATGGTTAACACTAAATTCAAATAAATTTCACCAACACATACCACAACACGACCACATAATATGAGTCTCAATTCATCTAATACTAATACCACTCTACAAAGGCCCTCAAAGATCTAGAATCATACCAAGGCTTGAAGCCCTAAAATAAGTTAATAACATATAAGAGAAGAAATAATCACAAGATTTAAAGTAGGGCATCAATCGAACCAAAAAACCATTTACAAGGTATTGGAGCCAAAAAGATCCCAAAAATACTTTAAGAGAAAAATGATCACATTTGAGACTAGGGCTATTGACAAACCAAACCAGCTTGCAAGCTTTTGGAGCTTCGCTAGTTAACGGCTCGATTCGACTCGGCTTACTTATTAAACAAGCTTAAAAATTAGGCTCGAGCTCGGCTTGATTATTAAACAAATCGAGCTCAAGCCTAAATCAAGCTTGAGCATAATAACTTAGGCTCGAGCTCGTTTATAGTGTAAAAACTCGTGAGCTCGGCTCGTTTACCACCAAAGCTTTGAAGTTGGCACATTAAAAGTTCAGCTCGACTCGTTAAAAGTTTGACTCATTTATAAACAAGTCAAGTTCAAGCTTTATTTTTAAGCTCGTTTAGTAAATGAGTTAAGCCCAAGCCTACCTCGGCTAAGCTCGATTCGTTAACAGCCCTATTTTAGACCATAAAATACCAAAATACACTTTAAAAGTCAGAAACCTGATTCATAAGTTCACATAACCCAAAATGAAGGTAAACATACTAATATATACTAATATCTACTTTTCATTGTTAGGACCAAAATTAGAAAAGCCCGTAGATATAGTTAGCATAGCCAAGTTAAATTAGGGTCATATGTCAAATTTAGAAAATTTTACTATTCATAAAATACTATTCATCACCTGACAGAAATATAGTTTTATAATAAAAAAGAAAAATGAAAAAATATTTTATTACCAAAATTACTATTCATCAAGAAATATAATTCATGCTAATTTACTATTTACAAAGGTAAAATGGTCAAATTTTGTGAACCTTGACTCTAAAAGTCTACTAAAGCCTTGTAGAGCTAATTTAGTCATTTTTGGTTAATTATCTCAAATATATAATTATGAAAAGATTAAACCCTACATAGGATAATTAGGGCATCATTATTCGATAACATTTTGAATATCGCGAAGAACATACAAAGAACATCCTAAAACTTTCAAAATTTTAACCAAAATTAAGGCCTTCAAATTTTTTTTATTATTAAATATAATATGCCCCAAAATTAGTCTACAAATTACAAGGATCATCACAGCATGATTAAATCTTAGATCCAACCCCAAAATCATCAAAACACCCGAAACATACCTAAAGCTCCTAAAGCTCATTTTAGATAAAAATCATATCAAATAAACTCAAATTTTAGCAAGTCAAATATCAAAGTTTATCTAAATAAAGCAATATAAAATGTGGTATAATAAATTTCATAAAAAAACTTAAAGGATTGAAAATACTAAAATTATTCAAATCTTCCATAAAAAATAAAACATACTTATGATTGTGAAATCATAACATGCTATACATCAAAGTTAATATATAAATTATTAATTTTAACATGGCATCATCAAATTAAAAAAAAATTATAGAAGAATCAAAATTCCCCCCAAATCACAACTTATGACCCAAAAGGCCCGAACCACCATCAACCACCAAAACCATGAAATTATTGAAATAAAAGTATATAACGTATATTAATTCTATTTACTTAGGGTTTTGGAGGTTTACATGTAATCCCAAGCTTTATCAATAAGAAAATGGTAAAATATAAACTAGAAGATTAGCAAGATAAGCTTATAAATTCATAATCAAAGAGAAAGAATTGAAGGTGAATAATTAAGGAACTTATACTCAAAGTTTGGAAGCTTAATCAAGCTTCAACAATAGTGTAATTTAACCATGGAGGCCACAAAATATAGAGGGAGAAAGGAGGGAAGATGGTGGAGGATGAAGGTGAAGGAGAAGGAGAAAAGAGATAAAATGACTAAGTTAGAAAGGTTAGGAAAAATACAAAAGTTAAGAACTAAGCTTTCTTAACCTTTAAGACTTCTTAGGTGAAATACACATGGGAGAAAGGGAATTCATGAATGTTAGCTCAAAATGAGTGAATCTCATGTTTTCTTATAAAAAATGGAAGGCCCATATTCAGTCTTATAAAATTTGGATAATAATTGAACAAGAGAGGTTTGATTTGAAGACATATACAGGAATAATAATATCTGTTTTGGCCCCAAAATTATAAATTTGGTTGTACAGTATTTTTTAAGTTATGAAAAGTTTAGAAAAAAAAATAAGATTACTCCCAAATTTTCATGATATTTCGAATGCTATAAAGGACTTAATAGGGCTCAAAATACTGAGATTAGGCTATTAATGCCTTTTTGGCAACAACTTGGTCTAGCATTTTGAAAGGAACTAGAAGACTCATGAAAACATGAGGATTTTAAATATCCATATTTTAGAAGAGTCTCTGAGAATATTTGATGGCCAAAAGTGGCTTAGAATTCTCACAGAGCACAAAATGGTAAGAAAGAATAAGGAAACCTGAAGGAAATATACCGGCAACACAACTAGGTTTTATAAACTCTACATAGGTGTGATGAATGAAAAATCTAAGAAAATTTAATCTTCACCAATACCAATCCTAAATAAGTCAAGTTTCCTAAAATATTGAGGTATTGCAATGGTCCCCCAAACCTATGGGAAGAATTGTCATCCTTAACTTCGTGGTGGAGAATAAAGTGTTAGTCGATGGTGGAGGAGGTTAATAGGGTCTTGAATAGAAAAAAGAAAGAATGGAGAATTTTGAGGCTCATGTTAAATATACATAAGTTCATGTGTGTTTTTTGTTTTATGTCTTGGTCACAAACCTTATCTTTGGTTAATGTATATAATATATTATAAAATGTACAAAATAATGAAAGAAAGAACCATATTTTTCACATGAGTCAAATAATTTATGTGAAATGGACTACGTACAATATAGGGATTGATGTAAGTTGACCTAATTCAAGTTAGGCCACAAATTATATCCTAATCATGGTAGCACTAGTATTTATGCATTGGTAACATCACAATGTAGCTTGCTGCTATTATCATTTATGATAAAGTTTAAAATCAAGGGATAATGAACCATACAACATTGTGTTTAATCGTAAGATACAATATAATCCAAAGATTTTAAAAATAACACTAATTTTAAACCATAAATATAATATAATAATTGAGTTTACACTTTTATTTGCCATATGATCTTCTATCTAAAATCTAGTGCTTTTTTTGTTTAAAACTTGGGGTTATATTGTATAGTATGCCTAAACTTAGAATTATGTGGTGCATTTTTCCTAAAATTAATTATCTTTAAATTGGATCATAGAGATATATTACAAAATTTCACTATTTTATCTATAAATAGATGCTTATATTGTTATATTTTGAATAAGAATAAATAAATAAATTTATGTGTATTGGAACACACATGTTTTATAAGAATATGCATATTCTAAAATAAAATATACATCTTTCAGTACTACTATACATATCTTCTAGGAACAATACAAAGTCTTATCAAGAATAATAAACATTTTAAGATTTAAATATACATTATCTAACATATAAATACACATATTCTAGAATATAAATGCCTATTTTCCAAAATATAAATACACATCCTCCTAGAAAAAATATACACCCATCATTTGTACACATGTAAAGGTGAAATACAAATGTATTAAAATAAATGAGTAATGATAGGCTTGTACATTATGAAATCATTTACGGTCTTTTTTGAAACCATCTAATAGTGTGCATGTCCCATGTACATATGTTACTTGTACATTATTAGATAGGCATAGAAAGGTCATAAATGATTTACATCTTTCAATATGACAATATATATTTTTAGTAATACGATACACATTCTTTATAACCAAGTACACATTTTCTATAAATAATATAGACATTCTCCTACACATTCTTCATCACAAAATACATTTACTCTATTTTATAATGATGTCCCACCACTAAAATACTTGTTGGGAAAAGAAGAAGGGTTAATTATTACTTGATTTGGAGTATAATTATTGCACATGGAAATGGAATTCAATTTCTTAAGAACAAATTATGATGATTCAGACATATGATGATGATGCATCATCTTCAACCTAAGTACAATGCCACAAATAATTTCAACTTCTTTATCTTACCATCCTATATTATTTGTACTCCCACTTTTATTTCCCATTTTAGATAGTTTTTATTTCTAATTTTTGATTCCCCAAAAAAATTAAAAGTATAGGCTATCAAAATATCTCATATCTCATATCTTTACACACCCTATTCTTGAAGTTTACACCCCTATACCCAAAAACTTCCCTCATTTTTCTATTTTACCCTTTTCGTTTTCCACCCTAACTCCAAACCCTCCATGTTCTCTCTTCTCTCTCCCACCCCCAACTTAGTAAAAATCATTCATTGAAGGAAATAATAAAGATTTTAATAAAATTCACACCCTAAGGTACTAAGATATATAATATACATAAATTATTAATTTTTTTGGGTAATTTTCCATATTTTTGAATTTATATTCTATAAATGGTTTTTCAAATTTGATATGCATAGATTAAACTTAGGTTAGTAGTTTTATAGTATTTTTTGCTGAATTTGGAGTTTTGAATTGTAATAATGTAGATTGGGGATGATAAACTAGTGTAATTAGCAGATGGCTCATCTGTAGGTTGCCCCTACAACGGAGTGAATGACCCAATAGTTCACCTTCCTAATGGGTAACTTTCCTGTGACCAAACCCTAAGAATAGATAAGATATTGACCACACTATCTTCTAATTGGGAGATTTACCCATTGCACCCCATTCCTATGTGTAGATCACCCATTACCCCCTCCCCTCAACGGGTAAACAACTTGCCCACCCTCCAAACCCTTAATACCCTAAACGCTAAATCCTTACTCCCATAACACAAACCCCAAACCTATAACCTATAAGCTCCTTAACCATTAACACTAAAATCCAAACCAAAAATACCAAATCCTTATCTCTTATCCCCAAACCACAAATATAAACCCTAAAACCTAAACCTTTATTCCCATAACCCTCTAAAAGATAAACTCCAAACCCATACACTAAACCGTTAACCCTTTACCCTAAACCCTTATCAATTAACTCAAAACCATTATAATTTATTTTATTACCATATTATATTATATTTTGATTTAGTATAATATTATATTTTGTAATGATATTTTTTATTCTAATTAGTTGATAACCGGTAGATGAGGTAGAGGAAAATATATGAGACATGTTACTTCTACTACCACTAGGGTGGCAAAGAGATGGTTTCTACTAATGCTAACGCATGATCTAATATGGATTGAGGAAAAGTGCCTTGTACTTCATATACAGATCATGTGCCACATGAGTAAGTGTATGGTATCCATAGTGAGGGAGCTTTTATTCGTACTAGAATGTTTAACCATGCAACATGATTTGAATTCTCATTGCCATTAGGCTTTCTCATCGGCATCATATGATGATTGGTGATTGGTTGGACTTATAGGGGTGGTCCATTTTATTCATGACCTTCTACTATTTATACGGGTCATGTGGCATATGCCATACAAATTAATTAATAGGTAAATTTTATTATTTTTTAATTTTTTTACTATATAATTGATTGTTATGATTTTCCTTTTGTTATAAGAATCCCGCTTTATCGTTAGGGTCCTATCAAGGACAAGAAGCCTTGGAAGACAACCATAAGATGAAGCTAGCATAGGTATTGCCTTTGATTACATCGATACAACTAGCTCGAAGCATCTAGGTGAGACATAATTAGACCACCATAATGCTCCTCTCATCTTCACTTTTGTTAAGAGGTGGCACCTAGAGACTACAATTTTCACCTTCTATTAGGTGAGATGAATATTACCCTACATGAAGTGATTTACATTATTTATATGAATTATAATAGTTATGAGCGTACTAGGGGTCATTTTGGTAGTGATTGCAATGTCATGAAGCTTCTTATTGATATGTGGGGTGAATCCAAGGTGATAATAAGGGTGAATTTTTATGAAGCATACTTTAATCGTGTTGGATGATATTTTTTATAAGATTACGATTAATTGGGTTACTAATGATGAGTCTTATTCACGAGTTTATTTGTGGTACCTTCCTTTTTGCACATTTTTGGTACACAAGTCCATCAATTATGCTCTATTATCAATTTTGATATTAGTAGTCAGTCTAGGTAAGTTAGGTGATTAGGCACTTAGATATGTGACTTAGTGCTTTTATAAAGGCATATTGGGATAACATCTAGGTCTGGGTGCAAGTAGTTAGACAATTACATCACATTATTATAGGCAATTATTTATTCCTAATTACAGTTAAAAAAATAGTTTAATTTGTTTTTTGGGTGTTATAAATGTGCATAAGCATGAATTTATGAGAATTTTCCTTGCTTTTGTAGGAGTTTTTCTTATACATATAAGCCAGCCATGTGCAGATAGAGTGAAGATATAGGATTATCAGAAACACTATCTAAGTTAATGGATGACCTAGTTCTATATAGGCGGTAACCCAATATGCTAAGGGTTTAATAGATGGGTGACATATTTTGTTGATGGCTTTTAATAAATAGGCGGTAACCTAATAGATTCTAAATCAGCACACTCTATGTGTTCCCACTCTAATGGCCCCCTCCTTATGCTATTACTAGGGTGACCTTTACTTTGTTGAACATCTAAATCTATGAAACTTGTTAATGCATGTTCGAGAATCTCATCAATCATTATAGTATATAAAAAATATATAGTTGAAGTATTATTGAAAATATTGTTATCAAACTAATAAAAATAGTCATAATGATATTTATCATCTAAGCACACACTTTGATCATATCAATGACTAAAACTTTCAAGTATATTATCAAACCCAAACACCAAAACACCATACCTAATCATTAAAACACCATGCCTAATCATTTATACATCATACCTGATCACCAAAATATCATGCGCGAACATTTATACACAATACATGATCATTTATATACCATACTTGATTATTAAAATATCATAGTTGAACATTTATATACCATACTCAATCATTAAAATGCCATATCCAATCATTTATACCACCATACCCCATCACTAGAATGTGGAGGAAATTTTTTATTTAAAAAACAACTCTTGATGATCATAAATATACCCTAAGTACCTCACCTAATTTCAAAAACTAGATAGCAAGTAGTTTGGTCCTCGACAAACAAGCCAAATAGTTGGACATTTTATTAGATAACACACGTGATCACTAGGTATCTATCCTATGCATGTCACTAAATTTCAAAAAGCAAAAAGCAAAGAATTTGGTGCATATAACCTGCCTAATGATAATGCATTTTATTAGGGAAACACATATTTTCATCAAGTTTCTATCCTAAATAGTTAACCCAATTTTAACAACTAAAGAGTGAGTTATTTAGTGATCTAGTAAGGCACTAAGACATGGGGCATAATTGGTCCTCTTGAATTGTCTCTTGTACCATCACATTTAATGACCATAATTTACATGAATAAACTATGCATCAACTTGATGCATTCAACAAAAGATTCATATACTTATACATATGTTAAAGTGCTTACCTAAATTGATATTCCTAAAATCTCCACAAGTAAGGTAACAATTTATATGATATAAGATAAACACTTAGAGAAGTTTATAAAATTTTAAGCTTACAGCGATTGAAAATCAATATAGATGTATAGCACCCCTATTTTTTACAACCAAAAATTTTCATTTTATAATATTCTAAAAGCAAAAAATACTAGACACACTTAGAAAAAATAAGGTGATATCGATGTAGCTAACACAAGATACATATCAGGGCCCTCTATACATGGGATTGAGTAGGTTACCGGGAAAATGAGCACATCAGTATACTACGTACTGAATAAGCCAAGTTACCTCCTCAACAGGAGTCACAAGCACACAATATTCTATCATATCATGGAAAACATAATTAACATGAGTCATGCCAATGCCATATAATTAGATGCACCTACTCAATCATGGTTAGGCAATGCATCAAAACTTAATGTCATGCACAAATTAGGCAATTCAGGATGCATCACACTTATCTTCATAATACAACATCTTAGATAGTCATAAACAAATAATAAGCAAACTAGGGTTTCTACCATCCATTCACATGGTTTTTCATCAAGATTATTTTCCAACTTACTCAATTAATTGGGCTATTCATTTATAATCATTAGTTCTCTTTCTCTTTTCCTTCTCTTTTATTTTCCAATTCTACCACATCTATAGTATATTCTCATTTAAATACTTATTCAAATTCTTATCCACATACTTATCTAAGTTATCATCCAATCACTCATTCTATTCATTATCCAACTACTTATCCTAATTATTATCCAATTATTCATTCAAATTACTATCCAAGTATTCATTCCAACATTTTTATCATTATCATTGAGCGATGGATTGTGCAACACTCCATGGTCTCACATACCATGGAAGCCTGTCCAAACTAAAGGACATAAAGTTGAGATCAAAGAAAAATGGATATAAGTCCAGATCAAAGCCCAATAACCACAATGGATATAAATCCAAGCAAAAGCCAACCACCTAGGCAACCAAACCTTTTAGTATTGATTCCCCCTAGTACATCATCAGTGTCTAGAGTAAGGCATCTGAATCTACTAGGATCCTACCCAAAGGCAAAACCAAAACGAAAACTAACCTCCGATAGCTAATCAAGGATCAGATAACCTAAACCCATACATAGCTCCATTGTCTTTCACTTTACATGATTAGTAAATTATTCTTAAGGTTATGTGATCACACAAGGCCCATACATTATATAAGAAATAAATTCACATGCTTCTTCCATATTAACCCTTTACATCCCCATCCATAAGTGGGATTTCCATTTATGCTGATTCAATATTAACCAAACCCGTTATATTAATCTGTCCAAGATAAAGTTTGTATGTCATCACCCTTTTTAAAACCATCATATTTTTTAGGGTTTACCCATCAAGACCTTTACAACACCTATTGAGTATGTCATGTATCATGGTTCATTTATTCCATCCATTAGGTTATTGATCCATGGCAACATATGTATTTTACCCATTAAATAGTCATATAACAGTGTTATGCACAATCTCAAAGCATATTCAATCCTATAAATCCAAATCACACCAACCGGTCGATCGATTTAGCTCAACCAAACCCAAGTTTCTCTCCAAATGATCAATTAATTTGAACAAACTAGTCAGCTATTTACATACCAGCTGATTGGTTCTACCCAACCCACTAATGGTTTTAAGCCAAGAGCAAGGCTAAAGTCCTTGCAGACCTATCAATCGATCTTTGGGTCAACTAGTCGGTTGTTCTAAGAACCAGTCGATTGGTTGGACCTAACTAGGTAATTAGTTTGCCTTTAAACAACGCAAAACAAGAATTTACATGTAGATCATACTTATAACTTCCTACCATACCAAATTGAAGCATGACCTAACATCAAATAAACATATTTATAGCGTACAACAGTTGCATATTTCACTATTAATCATCACAACCTATTTTTCTTTAAAAATTCATGTATTTCTCTCAAACTTTTATAGTGTAACCAACCAGTACCAAATCTAAAAATTTATATACTCATATCAACATATAACATGAAAACTTTAAAGGTTTCATAACAAACAAGCTTAACTAATTCACATTTTAGAACTAAGAATGACTTACTTTATATAGGCAAAACTTTCCTCATATATAAAAACTCGACCTATGAAAATCCTTAATTGTAATAATCAGGTTAACTTAGAAATCATTGAATAATTTTCCAAAATCAAAACTTGAAATAAAAAGGGAAAACATGCATACCACACCCAAGGGAAAATAGAGGAAGATTCTATTGAAATAACTCAGCTTTCTCCTAGATCTAACTCTTTCTTACTTAATAATAAAATAATATGGAGTTAGAAAAAGGATTAAAAGAGGAAAAAAATTCAAATGCCAAGCTCAAAGTAGAGAGGCAAGAAGGAGACTGCTACAGGGATAAAGCATTTTTGGTGGATGAAAGAAAGGTGAATAGAAGGGGTGATTAGGGTTATTTAAATCCAATAAATTGATGCAAATCACAAGTGTGTTAGGTAAAGATCAAAGACCCTAATTCCTACCATTTGAATTTGAGTGAAACGGGTAGAATTCATCCAAGATATGTTGACCTATCTTCTAGAGCTCAAATAGTGATTATAGAGAGGTATAGGTTGATTAGCCCAAAAATGCCAAAAAAATATAGGGGAAATGGAAAGCCAATGTGGAAGGAATATCCCGGCTAAGAAGAATTGAGTCTAAAATCAAAGCAACATTTCTAGAAGTGTGAAGCAGAGAGAGGTGGAAGAAGACAAATCTAAGGTCATCTCTCCCCTTTTGTCCAAATCGAACTCCTTCGGTTAATTTGAGGTAGTATTTTGGGTCATATGCATCATAATAAGGCTAATAATCTATAGGAAGAATTTGGAATGGGTTTATCAATATTCCATTTTAGTATAAGAATTTTCCCCAAAAACATTAGTTCAAAAAATGTACTTAGCTCAATAAACTAGTCAATCAATTTGGCATACTAGTCGACTATTCTACAGACCATTAGATTGATTCTCAAAATAATCGATCAATTCTGTTGAGTAAAAATCATTTAGTTGAAATGACAAACCAGTCAATCGATTCATAGAACTAGTCAATGATCTGCTTAAAACTTGCTTAATTTATTTTTTTCCAACCTCAATCAAATCTGATTTTACCTCAAACCCAAACATAGTTCCAAATGAAATTCAAACATTAACAAATGGCATAATTTCTCATTCAACAAATTCACAAAAAGATGGAGCACTACAAGATGGAACGTTAGCATTCTACATCTACTAATAATGTCATATTCCCTTTGATGATTTTGAATTAGAATTAGGAAGTTAGGTTAGTTTAGCTAATTGAGACTGAATGAATTCATGCTCTTGTGTGGCTCATTTTCCTCTTCCTCCTTTAATTCTCCTTCATGTTCTTCTTCATCTTCCTCTTCTACAAGGTTCTGCTTCTTGTTCTTGCTTTTCTTGCTCATTCTAATTCCTCACCAAATTAATGGAGACAATGCTCACCTATAGATACAACTTCATTCAAGGATTTTTGTGAAGCCACATTAGAGGTTGTTTCAAGTGTGTACTTAATCATCCCAATCATTGATTTCCTAGTCTTGAACAATTTATGATAAATTACAATGCTATGGCTCATAAAAATAAAGAATATGGTATATAATAAACTAAAAATAAGATGGCAAGAAATTGTTTTATATCATAACTAAACAAGGTTGATATTGAATCATTTGAATCTCTCACTCTTACAAAAATGAGGGTGGTATAATAAGTAGGAAAGTGATATTTCAGTACCATTGTATATAGTTCACCTTCATCTCTAGAGCACTCTATCATGCATCGGATAAGTGCTAACATCCTCACAATTATTCCATTATTTAATGTAGTCTATAAGGAAATCTGACCAATCTACTACATGCCTACCATGCTCATCCATCATGTGTATTTCATTCATTAATTGTTTTGGTATTACAGGAACTAGTTCAACCATACTAAATTATCTCAATACGTGGTTACGATAATATAATTCTACAAAGCATTACAAATGATTGGACTAAGCTTTGTCCGCAGTGCTTAGTTTGCTAAGATGGATGTTTAAAGTTGTTTATATACCTTAAAGTAAGACATCTAAATCACCTATTCAATACACATTCAAATAATAACATATCCATAGTTAATAACTATAAAAATAAATACCAATATATAAGGAAAAACAATCACTAGAAACACTAACCTCTGTCATTAAATCTAGAAGTCTCTATAAAAGCCCATAGACTTGTGAAGATTCTTATAGAAGCTTTTTGTACCTACCCATAATGAAAACCAATCAAATATCAAAAGCCTTGTTTAACACATACTAAAAAATAATGTATAAAATTCAAGTAATTACCTTTGCACTAATTTTCTATGTGTTTTCACCTCATTTATGATGTCATCACTAATGTAAAGTAATCATTGATGGTGAACTGCTTTTTGAACACATAGAATCGTATAAAATCCTATGGGAATTCTCTCATATAACCAAATCTATATGGAAAAAATTAGTTGAAAGAAAAAACTATATAAACTAAAAAAGATAACATATAATATAAGTAATTGATACCTCTAACATCACCAAGAATTTGACAATCTCTTTGGTCCCACTATGTGAAGCAAGACAAAGACCTTCTTATAGACAAGCTAAAACCACATATGTTCATAAATGAGCATTCATAGCTCTCTCATAAAAAATATTATCTTTATTTTTATTATCAAACATTATCCTCAATTCAATTTCAAAAGCAACACCATGTATATTCATAGCTTGATGTTCATTTTCTTCTCCTTCATCATTCACACCCATTTCATCAAAGTCCTTTATCTACATGGCGAGATCAACATGTGTAGTAAAATATTGATGTTGACTTGGTCTACAATCAGGACAGATATTAACATCTATCACATTGTATGAAGAATTAGAGCATTGAAAATTTGAT
Organism: Tamarix austromongolica; assembly: GCA_039764185.1. NCBI lineage: Eukaryota > Viridiplantae > Streptophyta > Magnoliopsida > Caryophyllales > Tamaricaceae > Tamarix > Tamarix austromongolica. Next base: position 28,405,045 of record CM077817.1, read on the forward strand.
TACTCAATGAGAAAAGTATTAAAAGAACCAAATGCCTACGTACATAGTTAGGGCTCTTAGTGCTTTATCACTATGAAAATTTGTCTAAAAGACCCTAAATTTAACTAGTTGGTCAACATTTTTAATGACTCATCATTATCTATTTGAATAAGAATATTTCTCTATATTATCGCATTTTGATATATCCTAAATATTTTTGAAAGAGTATGTATCACTAATATGATTTTTCCATAGAAGCATCATGTTCATTAATTCACTAAATGTAGGGGATAATGAAACAAATATAACTTTATCTAGGATCTTTCCAAGGGTAAAGTCCCTATACTCATACTTTTATTTATTATTCTAATATAAAATAAGTGAAATTTCACTCACCATATAGTTTAAGATGTAAAGAAGAAAGAAAAATATTGGTGCTTATTTTTTTGTCTACCAAGTTTATAAATTAAAAAATTTACCTAAGAGTTACCAAAAATTGATTTGGAGGGAATTTTAGGTATCCTACATTATGCATGTAATAAGCCATTCTCGCTTAATGTAGTAGTAATGGGTGCATAATAACAATATATTATTTTCAATCAGCCAACATAAACTCTTACTCATTTTTTCTTGTCGATCATATTCATAACACTTTTTATTCAACCAAAAAAATTGAATTTTAACATTTTATTTAACAAATATAATAAAACAATCATATGTCCCTTTTTTTCCACTAGTACATCATTTGTAAGTATAAGACTCTCAATCAACTAACATAAAAATAGTATAGTATTTTCTATTCCAAAACATACCCTCTATCAAATAAAATAAATATAATTATTATAATCAACAATATTTTTCACATTATACCAAATGTGGATTAGATACTCCTACATACAACATATACACATTTGAACAAAAGAGATCTAATTTTTATAAATGTGATAGAATTGACATATACACAAATTCAACTTAAATTAGCATTATCATTATTCATAATTCTAAACATACATGTATGACAAAAAAATATAAAATTAAAGATATTTTAGAAAATTTTTAGCACACAAAATATAAAATAAACTAAGAGCTAAATTTTAGCATAATGATATATACACATACAAATTTAAGAATAGTATATATATTATACACAACAATTATGTTAGATTTTACAAAAAAAACTATATATTATAGCATAATTATATAGAATATACCACAATCCAACACATATTATGATTATTTAAAAAAGACTAAAGAAGAAAACATGCTTTAAAGATAAGAAATTTTAGATCTAAATTAAGAGAGATCCAAAATTGGAACAATTAAGGGAAAATGGGGACAAATTGAGATATAATTGCAATAAAGAAGGAAAAAATGTGGAGAAAAGGTAAAGAATTGAAGAAAAAATTGAAGAAAGAGCTTGAAGGATCATAGGAATGGCGAATGACTATAAAGGAAAAGAGGAATGAATATGAAGAAACCCTTGGGGGTATGGGTAGGGTTATGCCGACATGAAGGAAACAACAAGTTTTTGAATTTAGTAAAATATGCCTAATGATTAGGAGTGCTTAGTTTTAACTTTTTTTTTAAAAAAAAAAGAAAGGGTTGTTATGCTTTAATGAAACACACCCAACGACCGAGAATGTATTGACTACAATTTAAAGGTTTTTTGGGAATATAAACAAGCATGCTTATTTATTTGCATTTTCTTACTAAAATTAAAATGGATATTTTACCTTAATAAAATGCGCTTGGTTATTAGGCATGTCTTCTTTGAACATTTTTTAAAAGGTCATCGGGAAAAACTATATTTTGATGTATTTTAAAATTTTTAAGGTATTATTGGTGTTTTTTGAACCCAAATGGTATATTTTGGTATTTGGTTTGACCTCCTTATAACTTTTCATTTGGTCCTCAATTCTATTCCTTTTACTCATGCATCATTATGTCACTATTATGGACGCTTTCCATTCAATCGTGCATCAATTATATTCTTACACATAATTCATAATCATCAAAAGACTAACTTTGTGGTTGATTGGTTGGCAAATCATGTGCATTATTTTCTTTATGGCATCATCCTTTTTAATGTCCCACCTCAATTCATTAGGGATATATTGCTATTTGTTTTGTAGGTAGGATTTATTACTACCTAAGAGATTCATTTTATTTTTTAAGATCTTATCCCTTTATCTATAAGAAAGAAAATAAAAAAAATCCTTCTATATATATATATAAATTTTCTTCCTAGTATCGAACCGTTGTTAGTTTTATTTCTAGTCAAATGAATTTGTCAATTAAGCTTTGTAGTTAGATAATTATATGTTTTTTGAATTTTATAATTAATCAAACACTTATTTATTATTTTAGTATATTATATTTGATAAATTCATAAGGAATAACTATTACAAAACTTATTTAGTACAAGTTTACATTGAAATTGTGTATGTTGATCACGTTTCACTACATAGAAAATTTAAAATATTTATCATAGGTTTTAATAGTTTAATATCCATATTTTAAAGTGATGCATTCACAAAATACAATGTATAGTACATTATGTTTTCCAAAATTTAATTTTAATTTCATTACGATCGAGAACTCTATAGTTAGAGATGAACATGTTTATGCACTTGTACATGCTTACCTAGGCTAAGTATAAAAAAGAACAAGTTTATATGTTTTGTTGGATGTTTATGAGTCAAGGTTCTTTGGGTATGTGGGGTTAGAGAGAGAGAGAGTAGATAGAAGGTAAAAAAAATGAGATTTTGTCATTAGTTGAACTATATAGCTAAGAGACCCCCTATTTATATAAGGAGAAACTATGTGATAAGGGAAGAAAAGGGTGCACCTTATGTGTTGCCTAGTCATTAGGTTATAATGGGTCGTATAGTGAGCCTTTGTGTCTTAGACTATTATACAACAATCTAATATTATGGTAAGCCATATGCAATACAACATGTGATTTCCTTATGGGGTTACAATGAAGTACTTCATCCTTAAGGGTTACTATAAAGTACTTCATCCTCATTTTTTTCCTTACGGTCACTCATAAATATTTTGGTAAATGAAACTGTAACACCCCCAAAATTCACTACTGAAAAATTTCGTTAATTAAAAGGAAACTAGTGGAAGAAAATTAATAAACCGTGAATTTTGGGAGTATTACCACCACGCTTAGTACCAGACCGGTTCACTCATACCGTTCCATTACTAAGTGCTAAGGCTAAAGGAAAATGAAATACAATTTGCAAGAATTTCAACATACTTAAATCAGAGTAGCGTATCGAATGTTTACAAGGATGAAATCCACCAATGGTGGTTACAGTATCAACATATACATTTAAAACCATAAATTTCAAAGAGAGGGAGAAAAACCCTAGTAGTTCCGGATGAGACCTTACTCTCTTTTCCATTGCCCACTTGAGTAGCACTTGAAAAGACCTGCAAGGGACACTGCCCATTGAATAGGAAGGGGCCCCACGAATGGAACCCTTCAGTACTACGGTACTGAGTAACCCTTTAAAGTCCCACTTAAAAGCAGGCCTGCAATGTAACACATGAAACAAGCTACATACATATATAACATTCACATAATTAACATTCACATAGCATATCAATATATCATTACGAACAATCGGTACTTACGGTCTTAAGCCATGTCATAATGCAAACTCAAAACAATCAGGCCTTAAGCTATTATTCCACTATAAGTGATTAGTACTTGCCCACAATTTTATCCACATACATAACTGGTTTTATTGAGCTCGGGACCCCCACTATTATTGTCGGTGGACCGGAATATATATAAAATCATCATCCAGGGCAAAACGCTCCTGGCCACTATTATAACCGGTGGACCAGGATATATAAAGAATCATCATCCAGGGCACAACGCTCCTAGCCACTATTATAACCGGTGGACCGGGATATATAAAGAATCATCATCCAGGGCACAACGCTCCTAGCCACTATTATAACCGGTGGACCAGGATATATAAAGAATCATCATCTAGGGCACAACGCTCCTGGCCACTATTATAACCGGTGGACCGGGATATATAAAGAATCATCATCCAGGGCACAACGCTCCTGACCACTATTATAACCGGTGGACCGGTACTCAATATCATAGTCATCTGGGCCCGGCTCATTAATATTCCACTTTCAATAATAGTATCTTTCCTTTCTTTAATCAGCACATCAATCATATTTATTTGCCTCAAACGGGAGATCAATAACCCGGGACACAAAGGTACACCGGTCGTACCGGTGCATATCAGCTACTCATTACCCTTCAACCACGAACCCAAGGACGCAAAGGTACCCTGGTCATATTGATGCATAAAGCTAACTCAGTACCCTACCGACAATGACACCTAATCCATAAGTATGCATACCCCCTAACTAGGTCCGTAGAGCTAGAAAGAGTAAGATATAGGGCCTGGCTGGGGCACAAAGGCACACCAGCAAATACCAGAATAATCGTGGACTAAACCACGTCCTTAGGGTAGCGACCCCTAAGGAGTCACCATTCCCGATCTCGAGGTCTTTCACTTTAAATATTAGTGTCTTAATTAAAGGTGATCATAAAGGCATGACAATCAGATACTTATTTACTGTCAACCGTTCTGATATCATTAGTCGTTTCTTATTCAGATGGTTATCCAAGCTATCATAGAGAAACCATTAAGGCCATACTAATTATCAAATACTCTTACTTGGCTAATCAGCCTTATTTAAATCACATTATAACATTCCACAGTCACAACAACAAGTTAGGTACAAATTACTTATTTACCCCCTTACTCATGTAATTACTAAGTCATCCCTTCTTTACTTGACAAATTACCACATTGCCCTTTAGGTTGCATAATTACCAAATTACCCTTTATCGCTATCATGATTACCAATTTGCCCCTTTAGTGGGTTAAATAATCATTACTTTACCCTTTAATCGGCTAAATTACCAAATTGCCCTGTAGTTGGTTAAATTACCAAATTACCCTTTTTCCTTGTCATAATTACCATTCTACCCTTCTCCATATTTATAATTATTATATTGCCCTTCTCCATTATTAAAATTACCATGATGCCTTTTAATTGGTTAATTTACCAAATTACCCTTCTCTAGTATCATACTTATTCAATTGCCCTTCTACAGTTGTAATTTAATTACTAAATTATCTTTCGTCATTATTATAATTACCAAGTTACCCCTTACTCCCAAGTTTACCATAATATCCTTTTATTTATAAAAATTACTCTTCTACCCCTTGCTTTCAAATTACCATAATATCCTTTTACTTATAAAAATTACCACCATACCCTTTTACTTGTAAAATTACCATAACACTCCTTTTACTTTACGAATTACTATTTTACCCTTTTACATCCAAAATTACCATTTTTATCTTTCCTTACAAAGTTACCATTTTGTCCTTCTTTTCCAAAATTACCATATTACCCTTTTACTCCCAAAATTACCATAATACCCCTTATTTATAAAATTACCATTCCGCCATTCACTTATAAAATTACCATATTGCCATTTGCTTATGAAATTACGATTTTGCCCCTCTTCCTCCAAAGTTACCATAATGCCCCTAGACTTGAAAGTTACCATCTTTTCCTTTTCTCATAAAATTACAATCATACCCCTAACTTATATAATTACCACAATACCCTTAGACAATAATAATACACATGCATTAGCAACATAATACATCATAGACAAGCATTTAATATTTCCATCAATAATCAACTCCTTCCTTAATTATCATACCTACACATGGCACAAAGACTATCGTGTTTTTCCCCTTTTCGCATCAAACAATATAACAATCATCTACACAACATGCTAGGCATCACATATCCCACATAAAATCATAATAACAACTCTAATGTGCTAGCATACGTTTTCCATGCATTTAAGGAAGGTTTAACGATTACCTCGGTTCTCGCCAAAAACAGACCTCACCGGTATTCCGATTTAAGGTTTAAGATTCAATTATCAAAACCAAAACCTAAAAATAATATCAAGGTTTATTATGTTAGAAATCATAAAAAAATCAAGACATAAGGCTTTATAACAATTAATAGCATAATTAACTTAAAATATAATTATACCTTAAAATTAATAAACAAATAGATTAAGAAGTCCAGAAACTCATGCTGCTAATGCAACATGAGCTGCATGAAAATTTATGGGGAGGAGGGCTCGAAGGAGGGTAATAGAAAGAAATAAAGACAATTTCGGGTTAGGATTTTTAGGCTAGGAAAAGAGGAATGTGGGGGTGGATTCAAGGCAGGGGAAGGATGCAGAGGTGGAGAGGGGGTGTAAGAGGTGGTCAGGGACGTGTTGATGGTGGCTAATGGTGGCGGAGGCGGCGGTAGTAAGGCTGCGAAGGTGGCGGTCGAAGTGGGGTGTCGAGGTGCAGGCTGGCGAGGAAGGAAAAGAAAAGGGAAAAGGGAAGGGGTGAAGGGGTTGGTTTCGGGAAAGTAAAGTATGGGGGTGGTAGAGGAGGTTGCAGGGAGGAGATTGGTGGTCTGGGAGGCGGCAGAGACGGCCGGACGGCGGAGAACGGTGGCGTTACAGGCGGCTGTCGAGAAGGTGAAAACAGGGAGGAAAAAAAGGAAGAAGGGAGAAAGAGGGCTGCGGGATGGGTTGGATGGTGTTGGGGCAGTGCAGGGCGGTAGTAGAAGGGTGAAGGAGGTGGTACAGGGGCTGGGTAAGGCAGTCGTAGCGCCGGAGCGTGGCGGCGTGCAGAACGAAGGGTAAAAAAAATGGAGGGGAAAGAAGAATGGAGGAAGGGAAATCGGGGGAGAAGGATGGCTCGAAGGAAATGGGCAGAAAATGGTTGAAGGGGAGGAGAAAAAGAAGAGGGAGGGTAAGGGGTAGATGGCAGGGAGAGGGTGGCGACAGGGAGGAGAGATCTGCCACCATGGCTAGGGTGTAGGGTTGGTTTGGCTTGAAATAGGGGAGAAGAGGACGGGGTAGAGAGAGGGAGTAGCAGAGGTAGGTGCGGTGGCAGTCGCAAGTGGTCGGGCAGCGGCTGTAGGTGGTCGGGCGGCTGTCAACGCCTGGGGAGAAGAAGAAAGGAGAAAGGAAGGTTGTGGCGGCCGGTCGGGGGAGAGGCAAGGAGGCTGGCCGGTCGGTCTAGGGGACAAAGAAAATAAAAAGAAAAGGGGAGGCTGGCCGGTTCAAGCACACGGGAGAGAGAGGGAAAAGAAGAGAGGGGGAGGTGGGCCCAGGCCCACTATGCGGGAAAAAGGGTCGGCCTGGGTGTGGCGGCCCGAGGGGAGAAAAAAAGGAAAAAAAAAGGAAGAAAGAGGAAAAAGGGAAAAGGGAAAAGGGGCAAAAAGGGAAATGAGAAAATAGGAAAAATAAAATAAATTAATTCATAAAATCATAAATGTAATATTCTTGATAAATTATTTAATTTAATAATTTAATTCATTATAATCTAATATATTAATTTAAAAAAGATAAGGTTAGTAAAATATTAGTTTGAGAAATTATTTAAATAAAAATGGCATGATAAAATAATAAAATATCTATTTTAATTTACTAAATATTCCCATCCAAATTTATATACTCAAAAATCCATAAATTAATTAAATTAGATAATTTTAAAAGCTAATTTATTTCAAATGGAAACTATTTATTAAATTATTGGCTTTCTAAAATTTTGGGGGATTACAGAAACATCCATCGAATCATATGCAATACAACATATGATTTCATAACCTACAAAAAAATTATTTTCCTTTCATTACATACCAAACCATTAAAAAAACAAGTAGATTGTTTATTTGCTTTATTTGAGGTTTTATTTCTTATCCTTCTCAGAAGGATGTCAGGTGAATTTTCTTGATCTGCAAAATTGAGTTGAGCTGGTATACTTTCAATGAGAAGGCCTAGACTATTAATGTCAAGTTGGTTATGAACATAACTCTAAGTGATTTCAACATTTTAGATGGAAATGGTTTCAAAATGAATCAAGAGGAATATATAATATAATTCATGCAATTCATTATCCATTTCTCTCAAGTAAGTTATGAATTAATAAACAAAACATAATCAAGATAACACGTATTAAACATAACATACAAAGAATAATGATGCTAACAAGAAACTAAGGGAAAAAAAGAGCTATATTGATTGTGTAAAAATCCTAATTTTCATTACTAGAAAAATTTATTTTATAGATTAATCTACAAAAGTAAAATAAAAATAAAAATCAAGAGGGTATCACCATCACAACTAACTCAAGTTCATCCACTACTTATTTAGGAGTCATTTGCAAGGATAAAACATGATTGATTAAAACTTGAATAAGATAAATTCATTAATGGAAATATCATAAACCATAATATATAGTTATACAATTCAAATGTACAACAACATACAATGTGGAAATATGAGGAAATAATGTAAGTGTTTAGAATTCCCAAAACAAACAAAAAATCATTCTCAACATAGGAATAGCCTTGGATATGTGCCATAGCAAGCCCAAAAATTATTTTTTTAGCAACCATCTCACCGAACAGTATCAAAGACTTTCACAATGTCATTTGCTTTCCCGATAAAATATGTAATCATCATAATAGATCAAATAAAGCATAGCATTAGTATGACTAGAAATGAGTATATCATACTAGCTAAACACCTAAAGTACATGATACATGATACACTTTGATACATACGATAACACAAGTATCATAAAAAAAATAATTAAGCACATATGATAACATGGATTCATGTCATAACGGATACATATGGAAACAATAGAACATATAGACTAGATGATATTGTAAGGAGCAAAAAAACACATAAAATAATGGAATTCCAAATTAAGATAACTAGGGTAGCTAAGACTAATGATGCAATCCACAATTAGAAATTAAATTGATTATTATATTCCCTTAATGGTGTTCACATAATAATTTCACTTCCATTTTGAGCGTATGGGATATATTTATCCTATCTCTTTATAACACGGAAGAATCCAAATCAAACCAATAATGAACATAAAGTCTAACTCATAAGACCAAATGTTTTGCTACCACCACTAACATATCACTCCTTCTTTATAGGGTTCAAAGAGAGCTTATAGAGTAGATATGGTATTACAACCTGAAGGCTGCTCAAAGGTAAATTAATAATGATGAGTGCACGGTTAGAGTTTTAGATTTAGACGGAGTTTATATGGAGTATTTAATGAGTATGGATTATGGAGGTTGATGATGGGGATTCGAAGGGGTGGATGATGATGGAACACGATGTAGAAGGGTAAATTAATCTTTAAACCACACAGAAATAAAGATTAAGGTTTCGAGAACAAAACCGTTCACACAGATTTGGTTTTATTTTGAGATGATTCGAAACAAATCGTTCACACAGATTCGACTTGTTACGAGATGAATCCACACAGAATTCAGGTTTAAGCAATGCTTAAGGTTGTTCTTCTTATTCAAGTTGTGTCTTTCTACTCGGTTTCCTATGGTTTATATAGCCAAGGAACCAAGCATCTTCTCAAAAGATTACAAGCATATTCCCTCCCAAAAGCATTAATTCCCTTAAGACTAGCTAGTTAATAGTTAGTTACTAAGTGACTAAAAGTAAATAACAATAACTAGTACTTAAACATAAACGTTACGCTAGCTAACAAATGTTGACTAAAAGTAAATAACAATAACTAGTATTTAAAAATAAACGTTACGCTAGCTAACAAACGTTGGCTAAAAGTAAATAACAATAACTAGTACTTAAAAATAAACGTTACGCTAGCTAACAAACGTTACATGAAGCCATGCATACCCCCTATTCATGCACCCATTCTGAGTAGCGTAACTGTCTTCCTCGGTGTTATGTTCTGTGACTTTGCTCCCGCATCAAATAATATAAGGGTTGAAGCTAAATAATCCTTGATAGCTAATAGAGAATTGAATAATTTAGAATCACCATAAGCTTATTTCCATTTCATTTAAATAGTGTTTTATTAGGTGATAAAACTTAACACTTAAAAGGCACATTAATCAATATTTACCAATTTTTCCATTAACTCAAAACCTTTAGAACCAAGTATTATCCACGTAATTAAGTCATCAAGGTCAAAGATAGGCATAAGCCATTACTAACACTTAACCACAAAGAATCATTCAATTACCAATCAAATTATTTAAAGTCAACAAAAGTCAGGGAGTTAAGGATGAATTAAGCTTAAGAAAAAAAGGAGATATTACATCACTACCTCCTTAAAAGATATGTTGTTTATGAAATTAAGGATTCAAAGATTAGGGAAGAAGGAAATGAAATTATGTTAGGGAAAAGTGATCATCATAGGTTATCCTACAGATTAAGTTTGAATAATTATCAAGGTACTACCCCCTTAAAAGAAAACCTTGAACCAAGCACACCCTCATATTAAAGATTTCAAGTTATGCAATATTTATGCTATTTTCTATCTCCTAGGTACCCTCCTCCTCACCATGGCAACTCTATAAAATCTTCATGATTGGAAGTGAGATCACACGAGTATATCGTACCCTGGTGTTAGGAATCCTCAAAGGCAAATCCTTATAATACAATGAATAATCCAACTTGATCTCATTAGGTCTAATTACATATGATGGATCTTTAATGTACTTCATCAATTGTGAGATGTAGAAGACATTGTGAACTTAATCCAACCCCAATAGAAGGGTTAGGTAGTATGCAACCTCATAAACTCTATGGAGAATCTTATAAGGTCTAATGTATCGTACACCAACCTTGGCATTCCAACCAAACCTCTACACTCCTTCAGTGGGTGAGGCTCTTAAAAGAACTTCATCTCCCACCTCAAAACCATCACTATGCCATGTCAAATGTGTATAACACTTTTTCTAGTCCTATGAAGCCCTCATCCCATCCAAAATCAATTAGATATGTTATGTCATTTCCTCAACAAAATCAAGCGCCAAAATAACAAAATCACTAATGTTGCTCTAACATAATGGACTATGGCACTTGTGTCCATTTAGTGCCTTAAATGGTGTCATCCCTATGATGTCAAGGTCACTACTGTTGCACAAGAATTTCACCAAAGGGAGTTTATCCTCCTTGATTCCTTGAAATTCCAAATCACAAGACTATAATATTTCCTCCAATTTTTAGATCATCATCTTATTTTAGCCATATATAGCTATATGGAAGATGATAATCATTCTCAAACTCATTCCCACAACAACCTCTTTCAACATCCCCCAAAAGTACTAAAGAAACCTCAAATCTAGGTTAAAGATTATATCAAAAGGTGTACCATGTTAACTCACCACAAACTTCATGTATACATCGATTAACTATCATATACTCTATGTTAATTTCATCATAATAAAGATTATCAACTTCATTAATTGGTTGAGGATGACCAAAATCATGCCTCGCCTACTACGATTCCTTAGCAACCTAAAAATGAAATACATATAGATGAAGTACTCCTTAAATCTAGAAACATCTAAAAACTAAACTAACCTACTAGCTTCCACAAGTCTGGAATCTAGATATGATCTTTACTACCTCTTTCCACAAGTCTGGCATCCTTCTAATATCTTTGTACAACCTATCCCTTTCAGTTTGGATGGATAAAATATTAAAATGACCCTTTTCTATAGTCCATATATTTAAATTAGTGCAAATTTCTTTAATACACCAACAACCTTTTTTACTGAATACTACCACCCTCATGGATCTTAAAGTCCTTAGTTCTACCATTTGGTATACTTCATCAAATTCTTTTAAGCTTGACATCCCTAAGATTTTTCACTTGAATCTCATCAAACACGAGTGGAGTAATACTCAATGCACTCATTTGGACCTACAAATCCCTATGCCAAATTAGCTCAATCCCTATGTCTTCTAGATCTTTGAGATATTGTCACGTAAGCACTCTAGAACTTAGCATGTGTCATATTTTGACTCACAGCATTAACTAAAACATTATCCTTACCCTCATGGTGGTTTAACTCAATATATTAGTCTTTAATAACTCCAACTACCTCATTTTTCCTATATTTAGCTTATACTTAGTGAAGATGTACCTTAGTCTCTATGTTCAATGAAGAATCTACATTACGTCTCATGCAAATAATGCCTCCAAATCTTTATTGAAAATACAACAATGGCTAGCTCAAAGTCATGTATTAGGTAGTTCAACTCATGTTGCTTAAACTAATAAGAATTATAAGCAAAATCCCTACCACAATGCATTAAAATGCAACCCAATCTTTGCTTTTATGCATCATTGTATACTTCAAACCCATTTAAACATGAAGGCAAAGTTGAAATGACTCCTTGTAGTTGAAATATCATTATTACCTTATAGTATTCTTCAAAAGGTTAGTTGAAAGACTAGTGACCTTCGAGAAGTCCCACACAAAATGTATATAGTATTCTCCCAATCCAAGGAAGATATGAACATCCGTCATACTCTTTGGTGCTTCATGCTCTAAAATAACCAATATCTTTGCTAGATCAATGAAAACTCCATTAACAAACTCCACCCCTAAAGCAAAAACTTGCATTTAAAGAGTTTGATTTAAAGCCTATGCTCTCTAAGGAATGTCAATATCATTCTGAGGTGTTAATTGTACTCCTCTCTACTCCAAGAATGCACCAATATATTGCCTATAAACACCATCACAAACTAGTCATGATATGATGAAACTTTTTTATATTTTATATTTTCCTCAAATTTATTGTTTTTATGAGGTCACCGCAACCCTTACAGTTTTTTAATATTAAAGCTTTTGCAAAACATTTTTTATTTCCCTCTACCAAACAATTTGCAACCAAGCTAGTTTTACTTAGGAGAAAATTGTCATTTTATGTGACTTAAAGTGGTTTAATACCTTAATTTATTTTAATTAAATTTATTTTAGAAATATATCATTTTCATTATTTAAATTAACTTTGGAAATACAAACTAACCATCTAAATTATAGAGAGTAGAGTTTTCACCTAGGGTTGGTAGTCGGGTTTGTGCTAGATTTATTTTGGTTCCAAAATTCCAAATTTTAATATTTTAAAATATTTGGGTTTTAGAATATTATTTTGATTTTTTTCTAAATTTTATATTTTTGGAATTTATTTAATATATATCTTTTTAAACACATGTTTAACTATTTTTCTTCTTAAAAATTATTTTGGGGAGCATGGGGGTTAGCTCCTCCTACTTCACATAAGTCCTTACAAGTTCCCACACCTCCTTTGTTATAAAATCTTATATCGACCATAATTTTGGCCATAAAACACATTCTCCACATCATGCATCACCTAACCATGATCATATGACATATATCAACCTACATTCCACCTTTGCTCCCTTTGGTCAATTATTTCTCTCTATGAGTCACTCTCTCTTACTAATTTTCACAAGCCTTAAGGTTTAGGAGAGTATATTTCATCATCTTTTATGCCATAAGACTTCACAATTTCATTTAAAAAGTTATTCTAAGTATTGAACTACATTTTCCCTCTTCTTCTCGTTGTTCTCACTTAGTTTGACATCCACCTCTTTGTTTCCTCAATTTTTGTTCTCTTTTCTCTTTTTGTAATATTTAGGTCTTGTTTGAAGCTAATTATCAAAAGTAATTATATAAGATAACTACTTATTTTTGGAAACTTTTAGCCTAAAAAATTTCTAAAATAAGTAGTTATTTTACATAATTATTTTTGGTAAGTAGATTCAAACAATATAGATTTATTATACTTTTCTTAAGTATAAGAGAGTTAGGATTTATAGAAAAGCTAAATAAAATTCTAGATTTCTCCTCTTGGTTTTTCTATTCTTGGGAGGAGGTTAAATATCCTTTTTCCTTTAACTCTCCTATATGTTCTTATGTATTTTAACATGTTAAAAATGGTTTTTTTTTACTAAATTTTGTTCTTGTATTTCTGAAAGGTGACCAAGGTGGTCAAGGAGATTTAAGAAATGTGTTGCTTTTATGTTTATTTTTTCTTAGAGTTCTAGATGTGGAGATAAATCTTTATTTGTGCTAAAATATCTTATGAGCATGATTAGGGTTTCATATATGCTACATTATATTTCTACATATTTCTTGTATTTCCTTGAAATATAAGTGAGTTGTGCCATCTTTATTTTAGCTACGTATATGACTCATGAAAATTTATGTTCAGGCATGTCATTATATGCATTTTAGCATGAGTATGCAAGTATATTATTATGAGGCTCAAATGTGTAAAATAAATATGCGTGGAATTTATGTATGCCTTAGCAAGAAGTAATATAGTCCATGTCAAGCCATTTTTCTTGCAATTTTGAGCATTCCATTGAATTCCTTGCATATTTCACTTAACATTTACTACATAATATGTTAACATTTGAGCTTGTGTTAGCTTAACATATGTTATCCTGAAGTTTTAGCATAAATAGGTGGAATTTTGTAAATTCACATGCATGGCATGAATTTCAAAAATTTTAAGTCAAAGTCATATCCCTCATGTTTTATTTGCTAAGTATGAATTTTATGGGAGTTTTTGTGCATAAAATATAGTGTTTTGGATTTAAAATTGAAATTCAAGGTTGAGGTCAAAATGTTGTTTTAAAAAATATTAAAAAAAAGGTTATGTACTGATATTTTTAAGTAAGATGTGATATTAGTGTGTTGCATTTGGTTATTATTATAGGACCAGGATATGCCTAAATAATTTGCAGAGTGTAAAAAAAATTTGATAATAAATAGTGCATTTTCATCATTTTACAATGCTACTATATTTTTTTGAAGTAATATTTATTTTATGGAATACTCTATGAGTTTTCAATGTATATAAATATTGGTATGGTTATTGTTTGTTAATAACAAGAAAAATGGTATTTTAATACCTTATAAGTATATTTAACCTTAATAAGGGATTTTTGGTCATTTTAGATTTAAATGTGTGTGAATGTGATCAAATGGGCTTTTTGTGTCGACCTTATGGATTTTTCCTTTTACCTACTTTTAAAATAGTTGACTTGTGCTAACTATAATAATTGGATATTATTAAGATGGTCCTTTGTGATATGATGGTAAGTTGGCATCATGCCTTTTATCTAGCCATGATGACTTGGTTAAGTGGATGATCCTTAATTAATCAATGGTTGGTTTATGGTATTCGCTAAATGGAAAAATGGTTAAGTATATAATATTATTTGTTTATTTGTTAAATATTATCACGTAATAAAAACACTAATCAATTTAAAGATAAAAGAGATATTAGTCGATCTAGATTAGCTAATTCTCGATTAACTACCGAAAATTAGTCAAATTTGGCCTTTCATATTATATTATTGAGTTTTCTCCTTTCCTAATACCTTTTTCTATTTTATGGTACCTTTTTAAGGCTTTTATGTTTATATCTTGAATTAAAGGTCTTAGATATATTTGCATTGTTATTATCTTATGGTACTAGATGGAAGTGAACTAATATTTAGATGGCGTAGTTGAGTTTTTTCATTTTTTTTCTCTACTTCAGTATTGTTTTCAATGGATATTGTATGTATGGGTGTTTATTATTTCAAAATTATACCGGATTGGATGGAATTGGATGCCCAGAATTGATAATTTCTTGGACCGAAGACCGGACCAAATTTTATCGCTCTTTACATGGGATTAGATTAGAAAATCTAAGTTAAGATCAGACTAGAATGGACAGAAATCACATTTTTTTAAAGATATTAAAATAATATTGTTGAATTTTTCCCCTAATTTATTTTTGGGTTATTGCTATTTGACACCTGATATCCAATAGACAAGTACTCCAGTGCTACACAATACATATAGCTAGAAGGGGGAAATCCAAGTACAATTACGCAAATACATAATTGCTAGTTTGCAATGCAAAAAACCTTGAGAATATGCTAAGTGAATCATTTATCTTCCAAACCTATTGAGAATAAAAGAAAAATGACCTCAAAATACAACTATGCAAGTAGCCAAGCACCATAGATTGGTTTACTTGCCTTAAAAAAGTTAATAGTCAATCACAACAACAACAACAACAACAACAACAACAACAACAACAACAACAACAACAACATAATAATAATAATAATAATAATAATAATAATAATAATAATAATAATAATAATAATAATAATAATAATAATAATCTACCATTCCATTTAGTTACTAGTTTCAAGCCTCCATTAACATCCACCATTCTATTCCATTACTAGCTTCAACCCTCCTACTTCCAAGCCACAATATTTTTCAAGATGCTCCCAAAGTTCATCTAACAAAACTCATTTCATCTTCCTCTTTGGCTTTTTCTTACACATCTATAAGACAACACATAAAAATAGATAATTTTTATAAGTGACAATGATATCATAACAATTAAAGAATAACTACTATTCAAATGTAGTGACATAATAATATTTGTTACCTTTTCCAATCTTTACAACTCTTTTATGCACTCTTCCACTTTAGCTTTAGAATTAGAGATATATCTTGTGTGTAGCCAATCTTGTGGACATATAAGACCTTATACCTTCTTGAAACATATCAAATACACAAAATGTATTAGTTTTAAATTTAACTTGTTAATTTAATAACTAGGTAGATTAAGGTTACAAATATATTTATCACCTTAGGAGTTAAAGAACTCCTAAACTGATCAATAATACATCCCCCGACATTAAATGCAAATTATGAAGCAACCATAGACACCAGTGTGGCTATGATATCATGTGCCGTAAGTGAAAGGATTGGAAATCTAGGTCCATTGAATTTCCACCAAGCTAAAATATCACTTTTTTCATCAACTCCCTGTTCCTCTTTCAAATAACGCTCAAATTCACTTCTCACAAACCAAATTCTTTTTATAGTTACCCTTTTGAATTTATCACTTACTATATTAAAAAATGAGCTAGGATATTGTTGATGTACACCTTGTAAAATTGAAACTTTCCTAAGCCCATTCTCATCCACAATAGAAGCATATAAATTTTTATACCCATCAAAGAACTCAAAGGCACATTATTTCACCTTATTAGTCATACTTTCACCAAGTTATTCTCCATACAATGTATAAAGAGACATTTTTACCCTATGAAGATTAAAATAAGGATATGAAATTACACCCAAATAAAGTCAACATATTTATCTTGTTAGTACTTTCCCAATACATATTACACTTGATTTTCATCTTTTCGACCATACATCTAAAACCATCATTAGAATTAAGCATCCACTTATTTATCGGATCAAGTGTATTACAAATGTCAAAGAAAAGATTATTACTTGTCACATACAAAGAGCTATAGATACGCTAGGTCAATTTATAAAATTGCTCCAAAAAAACTGCAAGTTGTTCAAGTTTCTACTAATCATCTTCAGAAAGAGGACCACCTTCTAAGTCCTTAGGAAGTTCCATCTAACCAAAAACAACCTTATACTAAAAATTTGTACTCAACATAACATAGGTTGAATTCCATCTAGTAGTCACATCAAGAGATAGAGAAAGCTTACATTTAATTTTACATTTATCTACTTGTTAAATAACAACAATCTTGCAAGGGAGTTTCTAACATATTTAACCACTACCCTAATCTTGTCAATACGATGGGCATGATCCTTTAAGCTATCCCAAATAATAAGATTAACAATATGGGTAAAGCACGTCAATTGTTTCCATCACTAATCACCCCACTAGTTTTCTTCACCATATTTCTCAAATATATACATGTAATACCATTTGAACTAGTAATATCAATAGTCACAGTAAATATTTTTTTCATTCAAATCCCAAGAATTAAAAAAAAGACCTCAATCTCTCTCCCAATGTCCTCTCCCTTATGACTTGCAATAGGAAAAATTCAAAATTATTTTATGGAATGTCCATTGATCATAAATGAAATGAGCAGTAAGGCACATATAATTGATTCTTTGAATTGATGTCTATGTATCAGTTGTCATACATCCTCTTTGACACGATATTCTTAAAAAAATATTTCAAACTCACCCTCTCATCAATAGAAATTTTATAACAATCATGAGTGTTAGTAGTACAAGAAGGTATATTGAAAGAAGGAAATGCAACAACCATCAACTCCCTAGAGCCAATCTTTTCAACAAATGTAAATAGTAACTCATTAATTATAATCATCCTACCAATGCCATTCTCACATCATCAAGATTCAAATATTTATATCTTAATTGATTATCTTCACTTTATTTAAGATTATGATCCATAAGATCAAAGCATAAATGATTTTTCTTACCCCTACTCTTGTTTGATGGACTTTCTATACAAAGCATGACATGATTCTTCAAATTTTTTGTACCATTAACATTTGAATCAGTAGCAAAAGTCTTGGAGCAGAAATTACACTCTACTCTAAGGTTTAAAGTACTCTTAGAAGTCCTCCTAATAGGGTGCTCTTCTTTTGCTCTTCCTTTTGATGTAGCTGCGGCCCTCTATTGTTTTTTTTTGTTATATGCTTATCATTATTTAGGGGTTTCCTTTCTCTTAGATTGTGTTTGGATCATCTATTATTGTACAACCTTCTATCATATTTTCCATGGAAACTCGTCACCTTTTTTAAATATAATAGAGACTGACATCTATTTAGAAATTAGAAAATATAAACAAAACATTGATTCATAATATAAGATATAAGAAACCATTAATGAACTTTTACACATAGATACTTACATTACATGATAGTTTGGTTAATGATTCCATGATTCCTCACTCTTATACCATCCATTCAGCCAATAACATACATAAAATATAACAATTTGATATTATTTACAATTATTGAAAAGTCTTATTAAAAATTTATCACTCTTATATGATAATCTTGATGCCTACATAACACTTATTTATAGCAGTGAAAATTATGTGAGCTTAACTCACATATCAAGTGAATTGACAAAGTAAAGAAACCAAATTGATAAAGCCAAACAACAAAAGCCATTATCAATTGGGAGTTAAGGTTTAGCTTCAATATGTATAATATTATAAGATGGTAATGATATTAATGTTATCAACTATTCGCCATCAATATGTATAAGACGATATGTTCATACTAAAAATTATTTTTCAATAAAAAAGTTAACGAACAAGAATCTTTTTGCTTGCATAACACTTATTTATAGTAGTAAAAAATAATGTGATCTTAACTCACATATCAAACGAATTCACAAATTAACAAAGCAGGGAAACTAAATTGACACAACCAAAAAACACAAGACATTATCAACTGGGAGTTAAGGTTCAACTTCAATCAGCAGTTCAACACAAATCATTACTAAGAACTAACAAATAATAAGTGACAACAATATAATATAAGAAATTAACAATAACAAAACAAAATGGAGGAAGAAGACTATAAGAGCTTACATTATTCGGGAGTTGGTGCTTGAGATATGGAGAATGAGGGTGTCGTCACCACCAATCGTTGGTTGTTGTAGCGCACAAGCGGCATCGGCTGTCGGTAGTGGCACACTAACTAACTGGGAATAAAGGTAGAAGGTTAGGACAATGAAGGTAAGAAGACGACACTAGAGCCTGGAGGCATAAGGGCTGAACTCTAAAGGAGGTTGGACTAGTCCATGGTCAGGATGTGGGATTGATGAGCAAGACAGAGAAGAGAAGAGGAAGTCTAAACTGAAAGAGAGCAAGACTAGACTGAAAGAGATGAAGATAAGAGAAAGACTGGACAGTCGGGAAGGAGTCAGGGGACTAGAAGTCTGGAAAGAGATGAAGAAAAACAAGATGAGAAGTGAGAACAATACAACAACAACAACTAAAGTCACTGAACAAGTGAACCTTAAATAAAATTTTGGTCCATTTCAATCTTAACCAAGAAATTCTGAGTTTGGACCAGTTGGACTGAATGCCTAGAAATCTAAAATATTAGGACCAAAGACTAGGCTAGATATATTAAAATCTAGACCGAGACTAGTATTTTCAGTCCATTCTAGTTTGGGTTTTCGTTCCATACCAATTTATGCACACCCCTAATTGTATGTACATAAGAAGTGATACACGCTTTAAGAAATTATATTATTTATAAATTTGATGTAAGTACTAGGTTAGATTAGTTGCATATCTATATCTTTTCATGTTTTATGAAGTTTTAGAAAATTTAAGTTACTTTAGTTATAGGTTAATATTAAGTTTTGGGTAGGTATTGGGTTAGATCTTTTCAGATTTATAGTTTTTTAGGTTATATTAGATTTTAGATAAACAATGGATTCGATCAAATCATTTTGGATTTATAGTTTTTCTAGTTATATTAGGTTTTGGGTAAGTAGTGGGTCGGTTTAGTTTTTTTTTTCAAGCTTACAATTTCTTGGGCTATATTAGATTTAGGATATATATTGGATCAAATTGAATGGGTTCTAGGCTCTTAATTATTTAGATAAAATTATATTGGATCCCAGGTGAATTGAGTAAGTATTCGTCAGATTTTTTATTTTAGGTCAACTTTTGTCATCTCTAATCATGACATATTCACTTTTCCTTGGAACCCATCGAATAGTCTCAGTCAGAACTTCCCTTTCTTGTCTATTTTCCTCGAATGTGATATCTCAAGTTTTCTTATATTTGGATGGTGACTTGTGATACTAGAATCTATAAATTCATGTGAATTAATTGAATTTAAATGATATATTAAAGTTACTTAGAAATTGACCTTAGGTTTACTAAGTTTGACCATAACCTAACACTTTGGTCTTTATTTTGACCATTAAATAATTAGATGAATATATGGCTAAAAATGGATTTTTCCATAACTAGTATCTAAATAACAAACCCTAATAGTGGTTAATGGAATTTTAATGACCTATACCTTGGCCTTAAAATGTGGAACCTCAAAAGTTGAATGACTTAGTATGTTTAGAAAAAAATAACATGGACATATATGATGACTTTAAGTTGACCCTACTTTGACTTTAGTTATAAATAGTAACATCCACTAAGTTATGTAAGTAAATGGGTGAATAATAAAAACTAAGATTGAACTCTAGTTGACCTCCATTTAGACCTCTATCCTTGGCCTTAGGTATTAACTTGAAATGTTCTTTAATACATGGTAAAAGTATTGTTAAGTAACAAAACCATGATTTTGAACCTAGTCATAAGCCTTAAACTATACTTGAATTATGAATGAAGAGAAATAAATAAAAATCAAATGGTAGCTCATACATCTATGACTAATATTAATATCATAACTACCCTTTTTTGGCATAAATGATTAAGCAAAATTGTCACTTTAAGATATCCCTAATGGGAATAATGGATAATATGAGAACCTTATATGGTCGTGTTTGGATTGAAATGACATGTTACTTAGAATGATACGGTATGTGGACCTTGGTGTGATATGAAATTTTGATCTAATAAAATACTAATTACTTAAAGCAAAATGAGAATTATGATGGGTCAAGGTTATCTGATCCTTAATTAGCTATCGGGGGTTACTCCACCTTTAGTCATTTTTACTATCATTACCTTTGGGTGCCTTCAAGTGGGATCCTAATTGATCTTAGTGTGTTTCCTACTCTAGACAATAATGATGTGCTAGGGGCTATTGATACTATAGGGTCTTATTACCATATTAGATTATTTGGCTTCATTAGGACTTTTGATCTCCAATTTCCTTAGCTTCGACCAGATTTTTTGTCCGTTCACTTATTTTATGTGACTTCCATGGGTATTGATATACCATAGGGCATAATCCTATCAATTACTTAAAAAATTGGTTCAAAGGACTTGTGTGATCACTTTAATGAAAGATAATAACTGGTTGGTTTTAAGTATATTATGTAACCTCATTTACTTTCTTTAAATGTTCCATCATGGAAGTATTCCTTAGAATACATAATGTGGCATATCAATCACTCACACACATATACAACAAGTGCTACCATGTACTTAATCCTAAGTTTTTTATTGTCATATAATTCTCTTGTTCTCGCATGTTTCCATAAATTATTACATGATCTATATTATGTGCAATCATGATCCTCCTACTATAAGAAACTATAGTTAAAGTGTCATATGTGTATTTATATGGTCATTACTCTATGAGATACACCCTACATACTTTTGTAAAGATGCTTTAAGTGATTTTTGTTTCCTCACGAATATGACATGTATATCCAAGTATGTTATAGCATGTATGTTTATGTATGTTTGTACAATTATGATCAAACATGTTTCAATAGATCTAAGTATGTCTAAGCATGACCTTATGTGAAAGTATGTGAATGACATGATATGAGTATTGCATGCGTGCCTTGGTGTATTGTAGCATGAGAATGTTATGTGAGTCTTGCACATATTATGATCTATTTAATAGTGGTAGATTGGTTTATTTAGTATGCATACATACTAAAAAGGTTGCAATCCACTGCTCAATTCTACGAGCAGAAGGTCTTGTGTAGGTTTTCAAAGTCGACTAGTGAGTGATTTAACATCTTCTTCAAGGATATTTGGGTTATCTAAGCATAGGCATTTTCCGAAGAAGTTTTCTTTTGATAGTTATTGAGTGAATGAGGCATCTTCCCTTATATTTGTTTTCTTGTAGTCATTGTTTCATTCTAGTGTACTTTTATATCAATTTTAGGCCTACTTAGCCTTGGTTGTAAACTTTTACTCTCTTACCTTTTATGAAATTTATCTTGCGTGCTCTATTTTCTCTTGTATCTTGTGCTGTTGGATATTAAGCCCTATGTCTAATATAAGATAAACGGTGATATGCCTATTTTGTATTAGATGCGGTGGTAATATTTATTTTTTATACGATTTTTTATGCTTTTACTTCCGTAATATCTAAAATAAAATTTTTATATTAAAAAAACAAGGACACTACAATTTTATATCAAACTACAAAATTAAACCGAACCAAATCACATGTCTGCAAATGACTAAGCTTAAATGACCAAAATGTAGCTACCAAACGGTCCAAGAAATAAAGGCACGATAGACAATTAAAAGACTAGGTGATCTATAGAATACCCCCTCCTCTCTCTTCCTATAAATAAGGGGTCTCTTCAATCATTTAGCATAACCAATAACACACTTCTTTCTACTTTCTCTATATAATACAATATATTTCAAGTCCATCCGCTCATAAATATTCTATAAATATATAAAATAAAATTATATATATTAATATTCTAAAATATAGCTAAATGATATTTTTATAAAAAAATATTCCTTTTTAAAATATATTAAGGATATTAGAGATTTTAATTTTAAAAATAACGAATTATAAAAACGAAAGTTGATTAATAATAATATAATAATACACCAATAATCTAGTCGTCCAGCCGACCTATAATTTCCACTGGGATCCAACCCGCATTTTACTTTTTATCACAAAATTTCGACGCATCCACTGACCGCCTTTCACGTGCTTCCAGAAACATGTCGACAACTTCCCCTCATCAATTCATCATCTCGTCGTTCATTATCTTTCTTTCCTCTCGCTTTTTGCGACCCTTAGAATTTCAATTCTATACAACTTTAATTGCTATTGTCCTGTCCTCTTCATTTTTCTTCTTCTGCTGCTGCTGCTTTATCAAACAAAATTTCAAACCCTTCCTAGCAGGTTAGTTGTTGTTTCAATATGTGTTTCTTTTCATATTTTTGAATGCTTGTAATGGAAGATTCAATTTCTGTCATGCTTATTCTAATTCCGGTCTGATTTATATTGATTTTTTATTTCAAAGTGCTTCAATTTCTGGTTATTGAGTTGAGGCATGTGTTGTTTTTGTTAGATGCTTGAATCAGTTTAACTTGAATGTTGATTGATGTTAAATACAGTTGTTGGTATGTGCAGATTGTGTTTGCCACAGAGAAAGGAAAAGGCGAAAAGCTTCAGTTGCTCTTGAACATTTACTATATACTGAAAGATTATGATGCTTCTATTATATCTGTCACAAAAAAGCACTTCAGATAAAACATTATATCAAACATCTGATGTGCATTTGATTTTGACCCTTTTTTCTCCCATCTCCAATTGATTCTCATCCAATAAAATCTTTTGAATTGGCATTTTCTGATTTAAATCAATGGCTGACTGTCCAGATACAAAATGAGTATCCCAGCTATTGTATACATAGCTTTGGCCTTGAATTTGGCCCTTCCTTTTCTTCCCCCTCAAAATTATACTTCTGGAGCAAAAGAGGGGGCTGCGTTCGTACTGTTCCACTCGATACATTCACAAACCATTGCTTCTGTATGACGAGGGATGGTCTAAAAGTGTTTGTGCAATGAGATGAATAATATCGATTCAGTGCATGGAATATTGTCTCACTTCAAATTAGGAAATAATATATTATCAATCCTGGAACACATTTTGTCCGATGCCTGATAGTTGTGCCCATAAAATGGATCCATATTTCACACTTCACACATAGGAAGACCTACTCACAATATGCTTGTACTTTTCTTGATGTGTTTTGTGTCGAAATTTTATGAGGATGATTGGCCGGTGGTGTTAAGGCTGCAGAATTTGACGAATCATGTTTGGTAGAACATTCTTTTGATTTATTCATCTTACTGTTGATGTGAGCAGTAGCAAATTTCTGTTCATTTTCTGTGATATTTGACTTATTTCTTTTCTTGTTTTTAGGGGAAAGAGAAATTGCCTTTAAACTGGTATAGTATATCATATAGTTATTGCAATTTTGTGAGCTCATTGGTAATTACTGAGTAAAATGTCGTCGCCAAGCAAGAGAAGAGATATGGATGTCATGAAACTGTAAGTTGACCCTTCGTTCTGGATTTTTTTTTTTTTTTGTTATCTAGTATCAACTGCCCTTCATGCATTTTGTAATCTCTTTTTCTTTTACAGTTAATATTCCTGTTTATGATTACCCATCAGCCTTCAAGTATAACGACCCTTGAGATTTCCTGTGATGAAAACTTACTGGAATTATTACTTATTACCCTTGTGTTGATTGTTTTTTGATTGCAATCATGAAATATTTCATTTAAAGATTTATTTCAGTGTTTACAAAGGTAATAAAATCAGTTTGAGCACATCAGTCTGATGTGAAACTCCACTTATATGATGGCCAATAATGTGGACAACGGAAACATGATTCTAATATCTTGTAACCTTGGAACATCCCACAGAGTTGCTAGCAAAGCATAATTTAAATTAGACTTGCGACTTGCTTTCAGAATCCAACACCCAACTGACCTTCAGGTATTGGGCAAATATGAGTAGGAGTAACTACATGACTTCCATGCATTCTGCTTCTCAACTGGATGATACTGAGTTTGTGATATTTCAAAAGACTGCAGCAATAAGATGAAGCTTTGCATGATTGATACCTTAAGTATCTAAGAATTAGGGAGGAGGGAGGGGGGAAGATGTTAATCTTTTGAAGAGGTGTAATCAAGCAATAAAATCGTGGTCTCGATTGCAGTTGCGGTCGCGGTGTCGCGGTATTGGAGCATCGCGAATGATATTTTATATGCTGCGGTTGTCGCGGCGTATTTTTTTTTTCACAATAAATATTAGCAAATACCAGTAAATATCGGTAAATATTAGTAGAATATCAGCAAATATCGGATGATAACCGATATATCGCCGGTAAATATGTGAAATTAGAAATCCGTCGTGTATCGGCTGACCCAAAATCCGATAATATCGGCCGATATTGCGTATCGAGACCGATATTTAATTGTATGGGTGTAATGTTCTTCATGAAGTGGCAAATAATTTTCTTACTTCCTGTCCTGGTGCTTGTTTGCTTTGTTGATTATTGTATGAATCGTGCGGTTTGGTGCTATAAGGTTAATTACTTGTCAGAGGCTTCAAGAAGTGTATGCTACTTTTAGTTTCTCAAAGGGAATTTAGTTTGTGCTGTGCAATGACCAGTTCTTTTTAGATAGTACTTGTCCTGATTGATTGTTTTCTTGCATTCAGGATGATGAGCGACTACACCGTGGAGCCAATTAATGATGGAATCAATGAATTCCATGTTGAGTTCCACGGACCCAAAGGAAGTATGTTTATTTCTTATCTCTCTGATAGATCATGTTCAGTGAATGCATCATGTAGTGCTTATGTTCTATCGAGACGTTTTTTTTTCTACGCCTTATGAATTGAAACATTGATTTGTTTTGTTTTCAGCCCACATGTTTCATAATAAAAATGGCAGTCAACAATTTTTAGTTCTGTATTAAGTTCTTGTGGATGCGTATTGAGAAGTGTGTTGAACACTTGATAATTTTTAATGTGTGGTTTCCAATCCTCTACCTTTTTAATGCAAGATTATTTCAATTGTACCATAAGAACTTCATTTTTGTTATGGTTTTCCTTTTGATAATTGATGCCATACAATTAAATAGCAGTGCTGCTGTAGCGTATCAGCTGCTATTTAGTGGTTTTTGAGTCAGCTACTATTTATCGATATGCTATGGTTTTATATTTTCACATTTTATTGGCTGATAAATTGCGGGTAAATTGCCGATTTATTGATAATTCTAAAATCTACAGCAAAAAGTATGCATGATAATTTCTTCTTAATCATTTAGTATATATATCTTGGATCAAGCTGTATTGAATTATAATAAAGTATTGTCATTTATTATCTTCACATTTACCACTAAATAACATGTATTATTTCATTCTAAGGTAAATTTAGGGTTATTAAGACAATTTAACATATAATGACTCATTTAAATACTTTTAATATAATATGAAACACAAGCTTATAGAATATTTATTTTTAAATAATCAATAAATAATAATTAGAGTACATGGTGAAATAAAAATAAAAATCATGCTGCGACATATAATTTATCGTTTGCGACATTCTGATACTACGACACTGCATCCATGATTTTATTGCCTGATTGAAGTAGACCAAAGTGGATCTAAAATGTATGCAACTACAGTCAAAATCTTGCTTACTAAAAAATTTTGGGGGCAAGTGTTGTAAATCACCTACAATTAGCTAAATTACAAAAAACCACCCCTAACTCACAAAATTATTAAAACCACCATTTACTTTGTTTTGTATTAACTAGGTTGCATGAAAACTTCTAAAGGTTGCCATTTTATGTTTCAGAAATATTCCTAAAATGGAAACCCAAGTGGAAACTATAGATATGTTTCTAAAATGTTTTTAGGATAAAAATTAACCAAAACAATGATATTTGGCCAATTTACTTTGTTTTTTCATCAACTAGGTTGCACGAAAACTTTTAGAGGTTGCCATTTAATGGTTCGGAAATATTTCTAAAATGGAAACCCAAATGGAAACTATAAATATGTTTCTGAAATGTTTTTAGGATAAAAATTAACTAAAACAATGATATTTGGCCAATTTTTCTAAACACAAACTCTCGATCATCACTCAACCTCTCCCACCTCATACAAATTCTTCCAACCCTCGCTTAGCTTGACCCACCTCTTAAAAGCCTCTAACTCTTACATATAAACTTTAATTGTGTATTTATAACTATTTTATTTATGGTTTTTTTTTGTGTAATTAATGAGCTTTATTAATACCAAAATGAGCAGTGAAATACAGCTAACTTGGACTATACATAGTTATTGACTGTGCAAAACTGAACTATACAAATGTTTCCTAACAGCAGTACTTAGTCTAATCTGAATATCTTGGATTAGACGGGTAACAATGATCCTACAATGCACAACTTGACTCCGGAAAACAGCCAAGTTGTGGGTGATTCATATCCTATAAAGCAAAGAAGCCATAGAAGCTCTCAAGATACTCTACAACCCACTTCTTCGTCTTGTGTACTTATACAGCCATGCTTACATTGCTGCCAAGATTGGAGGAAGGAAGAAATATTAAACCAATTCAGGACTTTCTTCCAACATTGTTGTGTCAGTAGACAATGGACAACGAATCAACAGATGAGTAATATCTTTCTGTTCACCCCCACAGATTGGGCATGTTGAATCAGCAATCACTCCCAGGCAATTAAATCGCGGCAGCGGTTGCGGTTGCAATGTCACGGTATCGGAGCGTTGCGAACGATAAATTATGTATCGCGATCGTCGCGGTGTGAATTTCTATTTTTATTTCACCATATACTCTAATTGTTATTTATTGATCATTTTAATATAAATATTCAATAAAGTAGTGTTTTATATTATATTAGAAGTATTAAAGTGAGTCATTATATGCTAAATTTTCCTAATAACCCTAAATTTACCTTATAATGAAAAAAGACATGTTATTTAATAGTAAATGTGAAGATAATAGTAATACTTTATTATAATTCAATAGTAACTTGGTCCAAGATATATATAGTAAAGGAATAAAATTTTTTATCATGCATGCTTTTTTCAGTAGATTTAAGAATTCTCAATAAATCGCAGATTTATCTGCGATTTATCCCGATTTAGCGGTGATATTTCCGATTTATCGGCAATACCGATTTACCGGCCGATAAATATGAAATTTTAAAGCCGTAGCGTATTGGTAATTTTGCGTCGTGGCCGACCCAAAAACCGATAAATAACGGCCGCTACGCTATAGCGGGACCGCTATTTGATTGTAAGATCACTCCCCAATCAGCTTGTTTATCCTTTGTCAGGATTGCTTGATGGTAGATCAACCAGTGGATGATTTTATGCCTTGATTCACCATCAATGATGCCACACACATGAGCCCCAAGGTCACAGTTAGAGCTGGCAATCGGACGGGTCGGGTCACTATCGGATCGGGTAACATAATAATCGGATCACATCGGTTTCGGATAATTTCGGATTATTTTGTCGGGTCGGGCTGGGTCGGGTTTGATTCGGATCAACTCAGTATCGGATAATCTCGGGTCATTCTAAGCTCTCGGGTCGGGTCTGGTTGAGATCGGATGGACTCGGATTCGGGTAAATTTGGGTTGTTCTAATTTCGGTTCGGGTTCGGATCGGGCTCGGTTGAGTTTCAATTATTATATTTTCGGGTTGAATTTAGATTGAATTTAGGTTATTTCATATTTGAGCCATGCTTGTGTCATTTTCTTTCTTTCTTTTTATTCCAAGATATTATTAAAAGCTAATGATTTTGAGATCATTTATTTTAATTTATCTTATTCAATTAAAAGTAAATTATTATATTAATTGTTTTGGGGCCTTAGAATTTTTTATCATTATTTCATCTTTGGAGATGTATCTGACGTTTCAAATTTAAAAGTTTTCAAATCGTATCACTTTTCTTTTTATGTTAAGGTATAACTTATAATTCAACTCCATTATTAGCTTGGTCATATTGAGTTCTAGTATTATTTTAAGTTTATATTATATTTATATCTTATACGCTCCTTACATGATATTAACTTATAATAGTCATTGATAATTGATAACAAATGAAGACTTCTAAGGTTGTACTTCTCATATTATTTTTAAAAGAGATTGATCACATCATATCAACATAATTTTAATAAATATAATAATAATAATAATAATACAAAAATAATGATAACAATAATAATAGTAATCAATGAATATCAATTATGGCAAAAATAATAATAACAACATATTAGTTTTTTTATTATATATTTTGATTAGATCATATCAAGCTAAATAAGATAAAAATTAAATAAAGTAAGTAATAATGACTATTATTGACAAAAGACCAACTAATATTGACTTCTTACTATTTAACACTGTTGATGTAATAAAAAATATTAATCTTCAATTTTTATAATGAATAACTAACATTCTCACTCTAGATTTTTCTTACTTTCCTATGATGTTGTAGGTGCTATATTGCAAGGTATGGTCGTATAGATACTAACATATAGTGTTCAAGGCTGTACTATTATTATCTTATGGTACTAGATGGAATAATGGAAGTGAACTAATATTTAAATGGCATAGTAGTGTTATTCTTTTTGTTTTCTCTACTTTTATTTCTATTGGTATCAATGGATATTGTATTTGTATATACATAAGTGATATAAATTTTATGAAAGTATATTGTTTCTAGATTTTGATGTAAGTGCTAGTATGGATTAGTTGCACATCTATATTATTTCATGTTTTATGAAGTTTTAAAAATTTTGAGCTATGGGTTAATGTTAATTTTTGGGTGGTACCAAGTTGAATCTTTATAGATTTATAATTTTTCAGATAATATCAGATTTTGGACAAATAATGGATCGGGTCGGGTCATTTTGGATTTATAGTTTTTCGGGTTATATCGGGTTTCGGGTGAATAGCGGGTCGGGTCGGGTTTATTTCGGGCTTATGATTTCTCGGGTTATATCGGATATCGGATATGTATCGGATCGGGTCGGATAGGTTTCGGGCTTTTAATTACTCGGATAAAATCGGATCGGATTTCGGACGGATCGAGTCGGTATTCGTCGGATTTTTCGGGTCGGATCAACTTTTGCCGGCTCTAGTCACAGTTCTGCTTTGGGATGAATAAGATCATAAAGAGCCTGGATGCTAAACTTCCCTCTCACTACACAGGACTGATTCAACAGATGAGGAAGTAATATCACCCTAAGATTCATTATCTTTATGAAAATCCAAGGAAAATGAAGCTTAGTTTGATACTTTTTAATGGGGGAGTTATTGATATACATTTCATGCACCCATTTTATCCACAAACCCTCCTTGTGTTCCATAATATGCCACAAATGTTTACCAATTGCTGCTCTATTCCACCAAAACAGATCACAAATACCCAGTCTATCCTTTGATTTAGGCAAACAGAAAGTTTTCCATGCAACGAGGGACTTATTTCCAGATTTGAGCCTTGTCTAGAAGTAACATCTACAGATAGCCTCAATTAAATGAATTACTTTCCTAGATAAAAGAAAGATTTGAGCCCAGAAATGATGAATGCCAAGTAAAACAGAATTTACCAACTGTAATCTCTCTGCATAACTTAAGAACTTGGAAGTCCAGCAGTTGATCTTACTTTAACAACCTATCCAAGAGTGGTTTGTAATGGTGTTTAGCTAAAGTGGCAGCAGTAAGGGGGCAGTCCAAGATATTTGAAAGGAAAGACTCCCTCCGTACAACCCATTCTCTGCTGCAGTTGTTGTTTATAATGCTTATTCACCCCTCCAAAGTATGCACAACTCTTGCTAGGATTAGCTCTAAGGCCAAAGGCTTTTGCAAAATTCTCTAACTTCTCCATTATAAGATGAACAGACCCTTTATCACCTTTATCAAATGTAAGCAGATCATTGGCGAAACATATATATATGATCTTGAGAGAATGACAACCCGGATGGCATTTGATTAGAGAATTCCCCCAAGGAGTACTTAAACTTCTATGCTAATACTCCATGCCTAAAATAAACAGGTAGGGAAAAGTGGGGTCTCCTTGTGTTAAACCCCTTTGACTAGGAAACAGATTAATCAAGGTGCCATTGATTTGCAAGGAAAGTATGACAGTAGTCACACATTCCATGATCATCTGAACAAAATGGGCAGAAAAACCATAAGCAAGGAGAATATGCTGGATGAAGACCATTCAATACTGTCATAAGCCTTTTGGATATCAACCTTGAGCATAAGGCATGGACTGAGATTCTTCCAACCATAATGCTTTTCAAGTTCATGAGTAAGCTGTCTACCTTTAACAAATGCAACTTGTGAAGTATCAACCAATTCATTTAGCACATTTTGCTTTCTATTTGTCAAAGTTTTGTAGATAATCCTGTAAAACACATTGCAGCAGACAATAGGTCTGAAATCCTTGGCTCTTTCCTGCATTTGGCACCTTGGGAATGAGAGCAATAGCTTTATTATTCAGTTGCTTTATTAACCTGCCTCTGTCCCACAGCCCCTTCACTTCTGCCTTCACATCCTCACCAACTATACCCTAGTGCTTGTATCCATCAGGACCAGGACTTTTAAGATCTCTCATAGAGAATACTGCCAGTTGAATTTCGCTATTAGTGATAGGCCTCAAAAGACTACCTCTACTGGCATCTGAAATAGCTTTCCTGCGGCACGTGTGGTTCTATATATTGCAACTGGCTCATGTTAGTCCCCAAAATCTGTTTGTAAAAACCCAGCATAGTATTGACCATATTCTCACCAAACACATCTTTATCTTGATCAGTTTGCAGTTTAATCATGCTATTCTGAGAGATCCTGCCCTTCACATTAGCAAAAAAGAAATAAATAAATAAAATGAGAATTACTAGCCCCTAGTTTAATGAAATCATTATGTGATTTCTGTTGGTGATAGGCCTCCTCTTCTCGAGCTCTTTGTTTACACATTTTAGCAGCCTCCCGTTCTTGATTGATTAAATGTGCATCCATAGGTTTTTGCATCAGCTGGCTCTGTAAAGACTCCCACTCCTTTGAGCCTTTTTTTTCCCCCTCTCTCTAACATGGCCTCAATGCAAATTGAGATTTTTGAACTTCTGCTTTAGGAGCTTTAATTTCTGTACAAGTTGAAATGTCCTTGTGCCATAAAAATGAGTATCCCAAACCTCCAGTAACACAGGTAAGAAGTCAGGTTTCATTGTCCAATAGTTATTAAACCTGAAGGGTTTTGGACCACAAGTAATCTTCATCCGAAACTTCAGAACTGAAGCAACATGATCAGAACACCGATGAGTGATAAATTCAGCCAGAGCTGTAGGAGGTTTAGCCATCCATCTACCATTCCCCAATACCCTATCCAATTTACACCAAACTCTGTCCATAGAACCCTGCTTATTAGTCCAGGTGTGCAAATCATCAATATACTTAATATCCCCAAGACCGCAGTTAATATACCTAATATCCCCAAGACCCCAGATCTATCGATTTCCTTCAGGTCCAACTGCCCTCCTATCTTCTCATGAGCATACAAAACACATTCAAAATCTCTCCTGTGTATTATTCTGCAGGATACGCAGATGTATACCTGGATTCAATTTCCCCAAAACAGTAACAGTATATTGTGTATCATCTGATGAGTAAAATTCTACCATTAACAGGGTAATCATAGGTATGAACGTACTTCCATCATAAATTCAGACCTCTAAAAACTTTTCCTAACTTTGGTTCCTTCACCCTCATTTCTAAAACAGGTAAAATCCCTATCCTGAACTTAACAATGTGATTCAACTCACTTTGCCCGAGGACTTTATTAAGTCCTCGAACATTCCAAGTGCCAATGGTCATGTTACAGATGGATGAGACCCTAGCCCTTCATCCTATCAACTTCTCCAATCTCCAGCCCTCATCAAGTCCTATTGCAATCTACTAAAGGAAATACTCAGGGATATATTTGAGGTCTCAAAAGTATCTACTAAAGTCCTGTCGCCCTCATCAAGTCCTGTTGCAATCTACTAGAGGAACTATGCAGGGATGTATTTGAGGCCTCAGAAGTATCTATTTGAACTGCCTTCCCTTTCTCAATTTTCTGTCACTGATCTTTTAATAAGAGAGAAGCCTGTCTCTGCTCTGACTTAACCTTCAGAACAGCAGGGGATACCCTCACAAGTTTATGGATGGGTGGGGGGTCAGTCTTTGCCTTAGGAACCCAAGCATGTGTGACCTTTCTACGTCGGTCCTTCTCATGAGTCATGACCCAGTGAGTCACAATGCATACAATACTTCGGCCTCCATTCATATAGGATCTTTTGGTGAAATAAGTTCCCATTAGGTAGCAAACATTCAATCTCCCTAGGCTAGTCAGAGCAAACATTAGCTTCCATCAATAGCCTGGTATAGGATATCCGTTCCATTGCTGTAGTAACAGAGTTAGCACAAATGGGTTTACCTATAGTACTGGCCATTCGACGTGTGTCCTCAGGCCATAGGTGCAATGGTAAGTTTGGCAAAATAATCCATAGTGGCATTTTCCTCCTAACATCCTTGCCTATCACAACATTTGGTCTCCTAGGCTTAAGTAGAAATGGCCTAGATCCAATAGACCAGTAAGGAGTAGCCAAAATGAGGTCACAATCCACTTCAAATGCAAATCAAGAGAGAAAGTATCCCAAGTCATGAGATCATGGGAGAAGAAACCATGCTCACTTTATTGTTTATTTAAGTTTGATAATGACAAGTATGATTGTATATGTTCTTTTAAGTAGATGTCTAAAGATACTCCTTGCGTTGACAAATAAGTGTTGTTTTAGTAATTTAATTTTGTCTACAAATAAGTGTTGTTATATATTTACTTGATAAATTTTAAATTTTTTTCCCTGCTCTACCCTTTAGCCTTAATTACTTTATACTTACATTAATTACTATTACCATTTTTAATGACACTTTAAATAGGGATAATTTAGTAATTTGAAATTAATTTCTTAATTTTCATGCCAAAAGTTAAAATGACATTTATTCATGAACGAAGGTAGTAGTAAATTGTTTATATTAATTATGAGTTTTCACTTATTTTTTATATATTTGAATAAACAATCTTATACATGTATAAAAATATTTTTCGGCCTTTTCTAGTGTTTCTCATTCTTAGTTTTTTGAAAATTATTGTTTCTTGATTTCTTCATTCATGTTCCTATTTCTGCAGAATCTAGGTTAGCAGATGATGACTCGTGCCTTTTTTTTTTGGCTATGGAACATTATGGCTATTTTTTCCCTCCACTATTTCTATTTTACTCGACAATGCTCAATCTCTTGTATTTTCTTACTTTTTATTTTTCGTTCCTATTTTGGAGGGTAAAATAATTGATTTGTCATTTTTCGTACCAAAAAGGTGTATGGATGCTATTTCCTAGCAAACTAAGTGAATTGTGGTTTTCAGTAACTTCTATAGCTGAGGTGTTTTTTATGGTAATTTGACTAAGTTACAGGAATTTGCTGCAATTTACCATCATATTTTCGTAACAATTTATAATGGAGATAATTATCATTTAAGGAACAATTTGTTTGTTCCAAGAAATGGTTTCGAGTTTATAGTAAAGGTACAAACATTTGAGGTTTATTCCGATTAAGGAAGTTATTTATTAAAATAATATTATTTATGTATAAATATCGTATTTTAAAGATTATACATAAATTTATTTATACAATTGCATCAATTAATAATTACATAATACACAAATTAATTGCAAGTTAATATAATATAATATAATATTATTTTATTATTTATTTAATACATTAATATAAAATTATTTATTTAAATTTTTTATTATTAATAAAAATTAAAAAGAGAAAATTAGTCTGTTAATATAAACTAATTAAAAGTTAGCCAACCAAACTTTATATAGCATATGGTATTAGCCTATTAGGAAGATATATGATTGTGATAATTAATTATCTAATAACCTAATCCACCTCTTCTGCCTCAACCTCCCTCTTCATCTCCTTTGTGCAGTTCAAACTCAAGAACTCAAACTTGTTGGTTGGGCAATTAGAAGTTCTCTTCCGTTCAACCGTCCACCCAAGTCATCTTCTTCCATCTCAATTAATTTACTACTTCGGGTAACTTAAATTTGTCCCATTTAGTAACCCAAAAAACAATGGCAGTGACAGAGTGAAGAAAGAACAGTGACAATGATATCTGTGTGGTATCAAAATTTAGCTGAGGTGTTTTTTATGGTTGAAGGCATGGTTCAGAACTAAAAAATGTCGATGGTGAGGTCGGCGAATTAAAACTGAGGAGGGCTTTGATTCACTGGTTCAGTGAAGTGAACAAGAGGTTGATATCAAAATTTGGGTAAAGCAGTTTTTTTGTCGGAGTAGAGCTCTTCCATTTGACCAAGTCATGGTGCAGTAGTGGTAAATGAAAAGGAGGTTTCTTGTCTTTGAAGCTTTGATTTCTCTAATTGAAGGTATTTGAGACAAACCAAAGGTTAATTGATTCAGTCCAATGGAGTTTTGTTTCTGATTAGAGGATGTATAAAGTTTTATAGAGAATCTCTGTAAGAAACTTGAAGGTCATGGAAAATTATCATCCATAGTGAATCTTTGTTTCTCGACATTACAGACCTAATAATATTAATTTTGACCATCTTGGACGAGTGGTTGGTGTGTCCCCTTCTAATTAGTTTAATTTTGAATTCAATAAATATTACAAGAGATTTATTGTATTTATATATTTGATTAGTGTAAATAATGAATAGATTAGGTATTTAATTTATTCCGTAAAAGATTATTTTATTATAATTTTGATCAGTTTTAGCTTAATTTAGATTATTGACATATTAGGTACTTAGAAAATACAAAAATAATATAATACATAGAATGTATTATACACAATTCACAATATCGTATAAAGTACACAATTTTATTTTAATAGAAATTTTCCTTGATCGAAATAAACCTCAAATGTTTGTACCTTTATTGTAAACTCAAAAAGTTTTCTTTCTTAATTGGAACCAACCGCAAATGTTAATTTCTTAATTGATAATGATGTCATTTATGATGTGATGATTTCATGATGTAAATGTGTTTAAGCCTAATTGTGCCATAGCAGGAGCAAGTTCTGTATACTGAGTTTCTGTTGTGCTCTAACTAATTATGTTTTCTCAGAGCTCAGATTGTTAGGCCAGCAAGTTGAGGAATCTTGTTAATTACTATTCTTTGGAAATTCATTTCCGGCTTTGGGGTTTCACCATTTACTTTGTCTTTTCCTTGTCAGGCCTATCATTTTAGTGCTGACTTATTGGTTGCAGGCCTATACGAAGGCGGTGTCTGGAAAATCCACGTAGAGCTCCCAGATGCTTATCCTTACAAGTCTCCATCCATAGGTTTTGTTACCAAGATATTCCACCCAAATGTTGATGAGCTGTGAGCTTTCTTGGCCTATTCATTTTATAGCTATACCATTCATTGTATGTAACAACATAGCGTGTTTGTCTGAGTATGAGATTAGCTTGAAAGCAAGAAATGCCTTTGTGATTGCCTCATGCCTATATGCTAAGCACCAAATTTCTTCCTTTTTGTGGACTTGCAGTTCTGGTTCTGTATGTTTAGATGTGATTAACCAGACGTGGAGTCCTATGTTTGGTATGTACAATGCATAAATCTGTTGCCACCAAAATGGATAGGTTCATACCCAAGCACTTTGATAACCAAACATTATGCTTTATATCATGTCATTCGATGCAGATCTTATTAATATATTTGAAGTTTTCCTTCCGCAACTCTTGCTATATCCAAATCCTTCAGACCCCCTGAATGGTGATGCAGCGTCATTGATGATGAAGGATCAGAAGCAATATGAGCAGAAAGTCAAAGGTGAATGATTCCTGTATGCATATAATAATAGGGAGTGTACGTCTGGAAAAATACTGAGGTTTTAGCTTGTATTGTGCCTGCAGAGTACTGTGATCGTTATGCTAAGAAGAACGATACCACAAATGGAGATGATGATTTGAGTGACGATGAAATCACTGATGATGAAGTCAATGATGGACGAAGTGCGTCAAGCGATGATGAGGTTGTTGGTCATGCGGATCCATGAACGTCGAAACAGCGTTGGTATGTTCCAGATGGCCCTTAGTTGCACAATTAGATTCTACTTCGTAGGATTAGTTTTTCATCCTTGTAGGATCTTTGTTATAGTACAAACTGAAGTTTCTCTTTCATGTGAAGGTAGCTCTTGAATTAGTGCTGTGTAAACGACAGATTCTCACTTCAAGAATCATCATAATGTAAGATTTCAATTTCATCTTATAAGTTGGACCAGAAGTTTTTTTTGGAGCAACAAGGCATCCTATGTTTTAAATAGAATAACTCACAAACGTTGATTGTTTTTCCACTCTATTGTTGTTTCCAAGCTTTTAAGTCGCCGATGGCAATAGTTTTCCTCCGGAAAGTGACATACGACAAAAATGTATGCTTTATAAAGATTTTCAACCTGATCTTTTCTTTTTGAGAAAGGATATCCTTCATTTTTGGATTCGAAGCAAAAGTTCGTTTCCGTTCCCATAAATTAGATGAATTGTCGAATACGTACATTTTGGAGTACAATTCTAGCGTCAAGAAATGAGGTTTCCATATACCAAAAAAGGAAAAAGAAAAAGAAAAAGAAAAAGTGAGCTATCTCTAAAATTATAAGGTTGTTTGGATCATCATACTTAACAATCTTTATAAATACACCATCCTATTCGATAGGTCAATCCGATACTTTATCGACCGATTTATCAATTAAAAAGAAATAATAGAAGGCTTTGATATATTCTCGAACATGACACTATATATAGAACGATAAGAATGTTAAACTTTTACTAACACCCAAAATAAATAGAAAATCGTCATTAATTTCAGAGAACTTTATTTATGGACGGATGCATTGAATTAGGTTGATGTTTATTATGATAGTTACAATTAGTAAAATTATAATCGTAATGTCCACAATAAATATATTGTAATTGTACATTTAATTGTAAAGAGGTTGATAAATGTTTTCATTCACATTAATATCGTCATCTTACACCTTTCTATATTTTAATGGCAACAATATACATATGATTTTATACCCAAAAAAGTTGGTCAATATAAAAAGGAAAAAAAAAATCTTATAAGCTTCTACTAGTGTGATAATTGTCTATACCTGCCTAGTAATCCTTCTACACTCACCGTCCCATAGTTTGTCGATCATCAAACCGTCCCAAAGAAGGGGGGAAGGGGGTGGGTTAAAAAGCACCCATGCTCCTACAAGATAAATAAGTTCCAAAGTTGGCGTTAGGCCGGTTGCATCGCTAACAAGGTAGCCCATTGGAAATTCGAAAGACTGTGAGCTGCTATAACCGTTTCATTTCTACTTGTAATATTTTAGTGGCTTTGTTTCAGATATCCGACCGTTAATCCGTTGAAAATGCAACATCATCGGAGTACTAGATAATTAGCCGGTTGGCTACAGCTTTCAACAAAAAATATAAAGAAAAGCTACTAAAAAAAAATTAATTATACACATAAGTTCCAACCAATTATATTCCATAACACACAAACCATAAGTAAGGTCCATAGCCGTCCCGGCCCGCTCGCTTTTCCTGAGCTGTCCATGACGGGGATCTAATATACTTTCACACTCATCTCATCTGTCAGGAAGGAATCAATTTTCCTCTTCCCCGGTCCCTGCATAGCTATGCCGTGCCTCAATGACTCTATCTCCGCCACCTTCATCTTCTACGCACATATCCGCCTCCTCCGCTCTTAAATCCCTCCCCATTTCCGCATATTTCCAGCTATCTCTTCGTTTCTCAAGTCGATAGCCGGAAAAATAAAATGTCGGAAGAGAACTCCGTATCATCACTAAAACAATCCTCCGACACCACCAAGACTGACGACACCTCGGACTCCGAATTCTCTCATCGGGGATGTTGTTCCTGGTTTCCCTTCACAACCAGTTCAACCTCCTCCTCCTCTTCTCCACAGCACCATCACTGTTGGGGACGGTTCAGACGCGGTTCAGACCGAACCGACGATACCAACTGGATTATTCGAAGTTGGAAGAACCTTCGAGGGTGGTCGGAACTCGCTGCCGGTCCGAAATGGAAGACGTTTATTCGAAGGTTCGGGAAGAATCGAACCAGTAACGGTAAGTTCGGGTACGACCCGATGAGTTATTCGCTTAACTTCGATGAAGGTCAGAATGAGGATTTAGATGAAGGTACTGCGTTTCGGGATTTCTCTTCGAGATACGCTGCTATTCCGGCGTCTGCTAAATCGTCTATGGATTTCGGTAAGGACGACGGACGCTCGTTCTTGGGATTAACTATCACGTGACGTATTCATTGACTGACTGCGTCGGTTTGTACTCGCCGTCACGTGTCGTCCTCTCGGGGCTGGATCCATTGATTCTTAGAGGTGGTGGAAGTCGTTTCGATTAGGTGGGGCGCACGATTAGTGGGAAACTGGGACGTCAGCAATCAATCCTCGAATTGGGCGTTGTTGACTTTTTTCGTAATGGGTTGTTTGGCTTTATTCCACTAGTCTTGTCCGCAATTTGGCATTTTGTTAGGTTTGTTCATTTTTTTCTTCTTTTAAATAATATATGTTTGGTTACTTTTTTTATTTATTTATTCTTGTTTTCATTGATTGTATGCAGAAACTCCCGCGACCAGTTAATTTTCGTCCTGATAACGTTTGTACATGGGTGTTTATAATAGGAAGGATTGGATATATGCTCTGCCGTTTTCATGTTGGACATATGAATTTTTAGAAATTTAGATTATATGTTGATCGAATATTAAATATATTTAATATTCATATAAAAATATTATTTTAAAAGTTTTAACAGATTTAAAATATATTTTTAAAAATAAATATTATATATTAATTAATATTTATGTATATATTTATAAGAGTATCTTATTTTATCAAAAATAAAATAAAATATTATTATTAGTTTTAAATTATAAAAATAAATGACATTTTAAAACTTAACACTAAAAAATATAATATTATAATATATTATTAAAATAATTAATAAAATATTATATATTATTTTGAGTCGAATAACTCAGCAAAAAAATATTCTTAATATTTTATATTATTTTGACAAAATTTAAATCAGATATAATGTTTTTATTTATTTGTACAACACTAGCTTCTATATTTCTTAATTCTACTTTGTCATTTATCCAAAACACATACTTATCATGTCAGGTATTCGCATTTGTTATTTTCTTACGTTCTTGTTATCTCATTTGGTACGGCTGCCACACTAATTTTTATAAGGTTAACAATTCTTTTTTGTATAAGGTAGGTTTAATCAATGTTGTTATGATTGAAATTCTAGATAGAATTGATAAAGGTTTGTAGTATTAAATCGTAGGATCGGATTGTGGAAACGTAAGATCCTATAAAGTTGACAAAAATATTATCTTGTAAGACTTGTATGTCATCAATTATTCACAATTGAAGTTAACTAATAAAAAAAAAGGTTAAGCTTTCAAATAGTTTAATAATTAAGTTTAACATGGAAATATACTCAAAGCAAGAATTGCTTTTTTTTTTCTTTCTTTTCTTAATATTCAAGTTCATCATAAGATATTAGTAGAAACTTAACAACAAATCACAAATCAATATATCAAAATTAAATGCATAAAAAATCTGCATTGAATGAGGAAAAAAAAACATTAGAGCAAAGCACAAAGTTCATGAATGAGAATCATAACTATAGTACACATTCATCCAAAAATACTAATTTTTTTATTCATTTGTTATGCAAGCTTAGAACTAAAAAAAAATATTCAGGTCTAAATAACATACTTTCTATGAAATACCTAGTTTAAAATTAAGAAGAGAAAAAAATAAACTTTTTACCTGTTACTCCTACTATTGTTGGGTAGTTTGAATTTATCACACAATCGTTGTTGGATTGTTAGAGTTTGAAACCCTTACTGCATTATTGTAGATTAACGTTTATTATCATTTCCTATCTTGCCAAGATGAACATACAAATGTAATTTTGGAAGAAAATATGAACTGACGATAGAAAAAAGAACCACCGGAAGAGAGGTTTAATGAATGAGTGAAAGGGATGTGAACAAGACTCAATATAAACTTCAAGCTAAGACTATTTAGTAAAAAAATATTTTTTAAGCTAAAATGGTGTTTATTAGAAACAGCTAATCCTAACTGCACATGATTGATCCTAATCGATCCCCAAGTCCTCCAAATTTAGAAAGTGGTGTTTGCTTAGGATTGGTAGGATCATTTGTAAAATTACAATCCCACCGTACCCACCGATCATGATTGATCCTGCTATCCTAGCAGTTATACTTCCAATCCATATCGATTTGGTACTTATGGATTGTAGGATCATACAATCTTGAGATTCAGATCGTGTTTTTAATTACAATAAGCCTGATACACATTATCATGCCCTTTAGTTTATTTTATAGTATATGTCCAATATTACTCAATTAGTATCAATAATATAGCAATTTTAATAGTAATTTTTTTGTACAAAAAAGAAAATTATTTTGAGAAAGTTAAAACTAATTCATAATCTTTTCTCTTCAATCTTTTAAATATTAGTTAGTTATAATCTAAATATTTAGATTCTTTTAATTATTTCATAAAAATACATGTAGTTTGTTATTGGTAGGCTCATAACTTAATGAGTGAGGCTAAGGTCTAGACACTGAAAGTCTTGGGCTTGAAGATCCCCTCCATTGGTATTTATATACTTATGTGATGAATCATATTCATCCCTATAAATGAAGAAAGTGTGTGCAGTCATATAACAAGACTTTTTTTTTACACTGAGTGAATGTGAAATTATTAATGGAATTCCCTTTATTTATATATTTAAATCAATTCATTTTACAATTAGAGATGAATTTACCTTGGGTTGTACAAGATTTGTGACTAATATAGAGACAACTAAGGTATTCTCATAATTTTTTTATATGTTAAGAAGATTTTAAAGTATAAGATAAGATTGGATATGAAAAATATATTGTTTTCTTTAATGGGTAGGCTAACTCTAGTTGATAGTGATATCATATGTCACTTGTGCATTAATCTTATAATTAGATAAATTTATAAATATCATTTATACGCTTCACCAAATATGAATTATTTCATTTTTTTTATAATGTTTGAAAATTTTCTTATATTGTTGTTCTCTTATTGTAAAGAAGTTATAACACAATTAAGGAAACTGAATATAAGACTCTTACTATGTGTTTTATGTATGTGTAGAGTATCATATATTTCTACACAAATTGTATCAATAAAAGTGTATATTGATGTCAGCATCCAAACTTATTTTGAAATAAAATATTAGCTTTGTGAATTTTTAATAGAAATTGATCAACTTTGGCTTTAGGTTAGTTTAGGTTTGAATTTGATCAAGTTTAACATTAGTGTAGGCCGTAGAAATCTAATATTAGTAAATGGATTATCTAATAGGTGGACTCTAGGAATTGGTTTACAAAATAAGGTAACAAGAGTTGAAATAATCAGAGGGACATTAGTTTGATATTGATATAAAGGTATTTGATGATCAGGTTACTCCTACCACAATCACATTTCATATACTTTGTGCCATATTTATGGTTATTTTTCTCATATTTCATATACTTCACACATCTAATACTAACTTGAATCATATAAATACCAAAGTAGCACTAAGGATGACTATAGAAATAGGGTTTTAAGATGGATGTGTAGAGGCATATCTGATGAAGGTTCAATGAACCCTTAATTATTATGATTAGTTCATATTGGGAGCTAAGTTGTGATTTGAGTGAGCTTTTGGAAGTAAACAAAGAGAGTTGGAGAGCATTTGGTAGAAAATGAAAATTTTAGTTATCCTTTAAACTCATCATATCCTTCTCTTTATAGCGAGTGATTAACAGTCTCGGGTCTCTTTAAAAAAGAGAAGTAAGGTCATCAAGCCCTTCAACATGGTCATAGGAAGCCTATCATGTTATCTTGGTAATTGTAGTTAAAACTCTGTTATCCACCACTAATTTGAAGATATTACAAATGAGTTCAATGATTTTTGTGCCAATGAAGGTAATTATTATCATAAAAAGTGAGGCGTACGTACACCAAAATAGAATGGTATGGTATAATGCATGAAAAAATGTTCTATGAGAGATTTTGATGCATATTATCTAATGTAGAATCCCTAAGAAATTTTGGGTAGAGATAATCAATATTGTATGTTATTTGGTGAATTTTTTATGATTATAAATTTAAAAAAAAAAAACAAAATAAATGTGGCCAAACTCAATTGCAAATTACTCAATTTTTCAAAAATTTGTATATCCATATTTTGATCATGTTAATAAGGGAAATATACAACCAAAAGTCATGAAATGTATATTTTTAGGTTATCGATATAATGTCAAGGGGTATAGGCTACATTACCTTAAGGAATCAAAGCTTATAATTAGTAGAGATGTGAAATTTAATGAGATGGCCATACTTAACCTAAGCCCACAACATGGCCTTAATAATCAAATTTAGGTTAGCAAGAAGGTGGAGCTTGAGATTGAAATTACCAACAAACAACCTGGGGATACACATGAAGATATAGGATAAGAAGGCAAACATAAAATATCTCAATGGCATAATTATTTTATTACTTGTATGCTTAGCATGATTGAGGGTATTGAAGAACAAGAACCAGATTCATTTAGGGAGAAATTTACTTTTGATGAATCATCACAACGGATTGGTTTCATGAAAGAAGAGCTTCAATCCCTCTATAAGAATTATACTTGGGATCTTGTTGAGAAGCTATTTAAGTAAAAGATTATGAGTTATAAGAGGATGTTTAAGAAGAAATATGAGATAAGGCTCAAATAAACACTTGTTGAAAAGGGACTTACATAAATTGTTGACTTTAATGAAGTTTTATCTCCAATGGTAAAGCATAGTTTTATATGTGTGCTATTTGCCTTGGTATCTCTACATGATTTGGAATTAGAGCAACTAGACATAAATATGAGATTTCTCCATTATGATTTGGATGAAATGATCTATATGCAACAACTTGAATGATTTGTTGTACTTAAAAGGAGAACCATGTTTTTTTGCTTAAGAACTCATTATATGGCTTGAAGTAACCGCTAAGACAATGGTATAGATGATTTGAATAATTTATTACCGGTGTAAAATATATACACTGATACAGGAGAAAATACTCAAGAATTGGATTTCATAATTATGGAACCAATTATTTTTCATTTGGAAAGTGTATCCCGCAAACTTGAAGACCAACGGATGGTTACATTGGTCAAAATGTAACAAACAAGTAATTAAATGTCTACATGAATGTACATGGCATGCAAGGAGGGAGTAACCACATGCATGAGAAGGATGTTGGCAGAATTTTTTAGCATAATTAAGTTATT
Organism: Tamarix austromongolica; assembly: GCA_039764185.1. Classification (NCBI taxonomy): domain Eukaryota; kingdom Viridiplantae; phylum Streptophyta; class Magnoliopsida; order Caryophyllales; family Tamaricaceae; genus Tamarix; species Tamarix austromongolica. The sequence continues at coordinate 28,449,767 of CM077817.1, forward strand.
TAGCTAATTTATTAATTAAGTAATATAGTAGGAGAATAAAGTTATCATAAAGTTAGCATAAAGTAGTATAAAATTAGTATAAAAGTAGCATAATATCTTTTGGCTTGGAATCTTTTGGAACATATTTTAGCTAGTGGTAATTATTCATAAATTTTGAGCATATGGCATGTATTATGATGATGATTGAATGAATAATTGAAGTTGAATATTAACACTGAATGAATTCTGTATGAGTTCATGCTCAAGCAAATCGAATTTGTGTGAGCAGTTTGGCTTGAAAGTTGTAATATCTTTGTCTATGTGAATTAAATATTAATCCATATCTTTTCTACTAATCTTAATTCATATTTTCCTGCCCTAATTACCATTAAATTCCTACTCTATTTTATGGTTAAACAAAACCCTAAATCAGTATACCAAGACAAAAACCCTAAAACATTCATTCGAAACCCTAACCATCCATACCAACCAAACACCACCTTATTTCCTCTTCTTTGAACCAAACCCTAACCTAACCCTAAACTAAAACTCTAACCATCATCCAAAACCTCACTTTCAAAACCTCATCATCATCATCTCATCATATTCGAATCACATTCATCACCATCGAATCATCATCACCATCAATGAATCACCATCATCATTTTTCTACCATAATTCAAACCACCATCTTCTTCTTTGCATCACTTTTGAACCTTTAGTATTTAAACTCACCATAATTGAGCCTTTATCATCTCATCTAAACTCCCTTTGAACCATTAGATCCATATAATTAAATATTACACCCTCTCACACACATCATACACATAGTGAGTATGATAATTGTGTATACTATGTAAAGCTTTCTAATGGATCCTATATTTACTTTCTTCTATATGTAGATGACATGCTAACTATTTGTAAGCATGTAAGTGAGATCGAAAAGGTGAATAAACAATTAAGTAATGAGATTGAGATGAAATATGTGGGTTATGCAAAGAGGATTCTCAATAGAGATATAATTCTAGATAGAAAAGTTGGAAGGGTTTGGTTATCTAAAAAGAACTATGTACCAAAAGTTCTAAATAGGTTTAGAATACAAAATGTAAGGTTAGTTAGTACTCCATCTACAACTCATTTCAAATTATCTAAAACCATAGATAAAGGAGGAGGAAGAATTCATGCCTTGAGTACATTATTCAATTGCATTTGGAAGTATGATGCATGCCATGGTTTTTACTAGACCAAATGCACATGTAGTGAATGTTGTTAGTCGTTACACAGGTAACTTTGGGAATGTTCATTGGCAAATTATGAAGCAGATTCTCCGACATGTGAGAGGTTCAACGAAAATTTGTCCAATCTTTGGCAAAGATGAAGCTAAAATAACTAGTTCTATTACTAGATTATGTGACTCAAACTATACAAATGATCTTTATTGAAGAAGGTCCTTAACTAGTTTTGTTTTTACCCCTAAGAGTTAATGTTGTCAATTGTTGTACAGCTTTACTATCTATTATTGTCCTCTCAACGATTGATGCCAAGTATATGGAAGCTATAGAAATCGTGAAAGAAGTTGTATAACTTAAAGGTCTAGTTCATGATCTTAGTATATGTCAAAAGGATTTTTATTGTATTTTGCAATAGCAAAAAGTAAAATTCAGTTAACTAAGAACTAGCTGTACCATGAAAGGGCAAAGCATATTGATTTAAGGATGCATTTATTTTTTGATTTTACAACATGAGGTGATGTGTCGGTAGAGAAGATTGCTACCTCTAATAACCTAATAAACATATTAAATAAGGCTCTCGTATGAGTAAAGTTTAAACATTGTTTACAATTAATTAGAGTATGAAAGTCTTGATTACATGTTGGCACTTGAAGTAATCGGAGTGACATTGAACAAAAGTGGTCGGTGAAGATTTGGAAATTCAAGCCAAGGAGGAGATTTATCATGTGGCTTGATTTCATTTGCCTCTCTTAAGGACGGTGACTATTATTTGCCTGAATTTAGTTGGATATTATCAATATTGTTTGCAAATCATTCTTTTTGGGTGGTGGGAATAAGATAGATGTTTTAATTGTCAATAGTCTAGCTTATGAAGTAGTATAGATGCCTCCTCCATTGTTTTGTAATTCATTCCAATTTAAATCAAATCTAATTTAACCATTCATTGAAATTAGACATTTTGTTTAGAGATTGAGACAATGGAGAGTTTTGTCGAGAGATAAGACTTCTTTTTGAATTCTTACATGTAGTGTTGTACTCTTTTCTCGATATTCTCATTTTGTTACAAATATTTTATTCCGTAAAATTTTCTCTATTATATACATGTTTTAACAATACAAACGTACTCCTATATAGTTGAAGCTCATATTGTCTGCTACAATGATCATAGAATAAAAAGATAAATATATATTTTAGAGTATTTAAGTAGTCTTGTCGTAAAATATTGTTGAAGATCAATAGTTAAAAATTACAAGTCACAAAGAATTCCTACCGTAAAGAAAAGCACTTCACCAATATGATTTAAAGCAATTGTAGTGTATCAAGCAGCATCTAAAGCTAGTTTTACTATAACCTTGAATGATAAAATACTATATATCTAATCAAATTACGAAAAGTCTAAGAATTGTACCACGGTATCGCATGCATATAGTAAAATCGGTTGATGTTACTTTAAAAAAAAAACCGTATGAATATAACAGTTAATTGCATACTCCAAGGTTTCTTTGTAATGGAACCAAATACGATTGAGGTTCAATACACAGAAAATGAAAGCCCTACCCATGTAAATCTGTTACGCCGAATATCAAATTAAACAAAAATCTAACATAAAAAATGAGCTTTGCAGAGATCCACCCGAAAGAAAAAGAACCTTTAGTCTCGTAATAGTACAGTAATGGGAGCGCAAATAGCAAGATATAGGCATTTGGATCATTGATCATTACAGTACGCACCAAAATTTAACCTAAGAAACTATACATGAGAAACCATCCCCACTTCTAACGTTGAAGCATGGGGAACACTGAGGGCATAACTTGGTCCTCTAGAATTCCTCCTTAAGAAATCATACCCATAATTAACTACAATCCTCCTAATCAAACTCGATCCACTCTTTGCCCTCACGTAAGAGTGTCCTAATATGAATGCCATTCCAGCTTCTCTAGCCTCCATCAGCTCCTGTAACTCTTCCTCCGTCTCGTTATTCATTTCCGGACTCTCGGGAACCACAAATCTTACCCTCTTCTTCGGCTGCTTAGTTGTCATTTTTGTCTCCGTCTTTTCTGATGCCGCTCTGCTACTACTCAATTCCTTTAGCCCTGAGCTCCCGCTGGTCTCCGGCTCCTCTTCACATAACCTTATCCCATCAATGTCAGCTGAGAATGATCCAACCACCGTCAGGTTCTCATCACTGTCATCTTCTGCATTTTCCTTCTTTCTTTTACCATCATGCTCAGGTCTCTCCGAACGAATAAACTCCGCAATGCTGCATACAAGATCCTTCTCAAACTCATGCTCATCCTTGTTATTGTCACGGTATCCATACCTAGCTATACACCTATAGATTCGATACTCTTTTGGCCCTATCCTGCCCACTAAGAATCTTTCTTCAGACCTAACGTGAGGCACTGGCACAAACTTGACGCATAGAAACACCAAAACCTGATGAAACGCTGGAAGATTAGTCACAAAATGAGAGAAAATGGCCGGAATCCCAGATACAAGCTCGGTCTGTATCAGGCCGATGCCACGTACACGAACAATGCCTAGGTTTGGGCTTAGACCGAGCAGCCAGTTGATTGGGACCTTGTTCTGGACATCGAACTCATATTTCTTGAGTGTGCCGTAATGCCAGACATACATGATCATTAGGAAAATCAATGACAGTGCAATTGGGACCCATGCTCCTTCAAGGAACTTAATGAGAGACGCTGAGAAGTACAGTGCTTCGAGGGAACCAAAGAAGAATATGAAGCCGATTGCTATGAAGATACTTCTCTTCCAGCAAATGACAATGACTAGGGACATTAGGCATGTTGTCACCAGCATGACAGTAATAACCGCCAAACCTGCATTATAGGATACAGAATGAGCCAACGATCGCTAGCAAACTTACTGACAAGAAGGGAATAATGAATTGGGACAAAGGCACAAAAATGCACCAGCAGCGGAAGTTACCTGCTGCATTTCCCATGCGTTTAGTGTCATTAAAACCAATAGTAATGGCCAGGCACACCAGCATCAGTCTCCAGTTAATTTCTGGAATATAGATCTGGCCGTGTATCTTAGATGATGTGTGGATTATTTTGACCCTTGGGAAGCAGCCTAAGGCAGAACACTGCTTAACGATTGAGAACGTCCCTGTGATGACAGCTTGGCTTCCCACGACTGCGGCAAGGATAGCTATTACCAAAACTGGCCACCTTATTTCATCTGAATAAAAATGCTCTGACCATTATGCCCGAGAAGAAAATAATCTCATTTTGGATATTTCATGGAAGATTATTGGTACAGAGATAGATGCCAAGACTAACCAGGTACAGATATATAGAAGCCTACATAGTTACTGTCGATGGGGTGGTGCTTGGACAAATACGCAGCCTGTCCCATGTATGCCAAGATCAAGGATGGATATACTACAAAGCTGAAGGCGAGCTGTAGGAAAGGCTACCAGTTAGAGAGCTATTCACAAAGCAGCACCGTACAATGTGTTCAAATTGGTGCGAAGTCTGAAAAACAAGGTTTAATCTTCTCACAGAAACTGAATACTCCTCCATACCTGAATCGACAATTGTGTAAAGTGACCAAGATTTGCAAACATAGCTTCCGAGCCTAAAAGGCAGGGAACAAATATTTCAGATGCTACATACAACCATGAGGCCGGCCAAGCCAATGTTTGTTTCTAGCAAACCGAAATACTTTGATACCTGTGATGCAGAGTAGGATTCCACCCAAGGACATCCAACCTCCCCTTTGGGTCTTCCTCAAGAACTTGTACATGTAGTAAGGGGAAAGGGCTTGATAGACATGCGGGTTCCAGTGAATGATGTTATAGAGACCGATAGCACTGATGCACAGAAGCCATGTTATGACTATTGGTGCAAATAGGAATCCCACTCTATGAGTCCCAAAATGTTGCAGTGAGAACAGGAAAATCAGTATGACACAAGCAGCTGGAACAACTATATCTGCAGCATCAAACTTTGAAGCATAAGAATATAGATAAACTCAAGAAAGAAGGTAGAAGAGATTAATATATGGTCCACTCCACAGTATTAGTAATTTAGTACCAACAGAAAAGCTCAGTTCTCATATAATAGGAAAAATCAAAATTGTGCAGAAACTGCTCAAAACACTTATAATTACTTTACAGCTAGCTGTTCACAAGATTGAATGTCACCCAAAAGACTTAACAACGCATACAACTACGATTTTCTTATACCACGAAAGGCTAGGATATATATACATTAACCCTCAACATCAACTGCTTTAGAGGGCAATTAGGGGAGACCGTATTCTCTGTTATAGGTTTAAAATCATATAGCAAAAGACAAATAAAGAAAAAGCAAATCAAAAGACGTTCTTGAATACGTCTTCATCCAGCACCATTAAAGACTGGTTTGACAAGGTCATACTAACCATTGACAATTCATGCATTCGGAACAATAGTCACGTATTCTGTGAACAGCAAGCGTGCAGAAGATGTTTTTGTTGTTTTTTCAAAAGGATTCAAAGCCTAGATATTCATATGTTTTGCCGAATTCATCCACTCACTCAAAGGTCAGGCGGCTCTTTTCAAACTGAAGTGTTTTAAAATGGCAATTAGGAAGTCAGAAAACATAAGCACCAATTTAAAATGAAGATTTCGCCTGTCTCAAGAAATACCTAATGGCGCTCAGCAATCATTGGTTCGATGGCCAGCCTCCATACAACACTATCCCTTTTTTTTTCAATTTTGATAACATAAGACTTCAACGTCAACACGGATTCTTGTCCTATTTTGCTATACCAATTGTTTATCATATACATAGATAGCCCACTGCCCTTACTAAACGATGAATTTCCCCGGACCTAACTATGACTTTAAAAAGAGATTCTTCACCAATATGATCCCCTAATCAATGAAATAATCCCACTTTTCCGGTGGCTTGCGTGCGCATCAATAGCATTATCTAATCACAAAATACATTTGACCCTTTTAAATGTGAACCCTACATCAAATTCTATACAGTAAAAACAAATATGCGGTCCCCTGACAGAGATCAAAAGTTAGTATTACTACAAAATATGATGCAGCAACCCACGAATTCATGCACCAACCACAAATCTCGAATACTGGTTATTCCATCAAGAGATCATATTAGTACTTACGATTCCTAACCAGAACGATCTCAGAGCGGTCCAACAATGATAAAGAATATATCCTTCGATCACTTTTAAATCCTTTCCCCAGTAAATTCAATTCTAAATCACAGAATTCATTACTCAATTAGATGGGGGGGGGGGCTATAGAACCAGAAGTTAACGAAACTGAAGATCTGTTGTGTTTGCTTCTGACCTTGCGATCAGATATGTTTCCAAGTTAGAACAATAGATATCCTTACATGACAAACACAAACACTTGCAAATTTAGTTCATTGGAAAAATAGACGACGGCGAACTTACAGTCATGAGTATGCTTTGAGGCAGAAAACTCCAATCCAGAAACCGCAGAAAAAACTGCCACGCAAATAAGGAGGAAATAAAACACAAACTCCTCAAACCCAATCAGGAAAATTGCAAGAAATTTAACTGCCGAGGGAGTTGAATATATACCAGAAATTGCAGGGATCAAGGCACCATCACCAATGACCATAGAAGCACCAATTAAAGCCAAAATCAACAAAACCTTTCGTAAAACCTTATGGTTCTCCAAAGTCAATCTCACCCTCGACTTCTCACTTTTTCCATCAACACCAAACTCTACATTCGACGATATAAAACCACCATCGTCATCGTCGTCTTTTTTATAAGCCGATAATTCCTCATCAGCAGCCTGAAAATTAGGCAGAGAACTAACACGGGCATGACGACAAAGCTTAGAATACAAAGCAAATGTACCACCTTCACCATGATCATCAGCTTTAAGCACAATAAATACATATTTAAGTAATGGGATCAGTGTTAATGTCCAGAATACAAACGATAAAACCCCAAAGATTTCTTCATTTGTTTCTGAGTGTGTAATGTCTTCTGCGAATGTGCTTTTGTATACATAAAGTGGTGATATGCTTAAATCGCCATAGACAACACCTAAGCTTTGATATGCTAGAGTTAGAACTGTCCGCCATGACTCCTTCTGCAACAAAAGGAATAAATTTTGGGATTAGGAGTTGGGATTCAAGGAGGAAGAAGAAAAGACAGCAAGTTTTCCTCTTTTTTTTTTTTTAGGCAAAATGGGTCCTACGGAAAAGGAAATCGAAATTGTAGATGTTGGATTTTGGCTTACCTTGATAGTATTGATGTGAATTGCACCTTCTAGGTCCATGGTAGGGCTGTCTGTCGGTCACAGAATCATGTCTCTCTGCTTCAAGTTAATTTTACGGAGACGGCCAATGCAACAAAAAAAACTCGACCCAGGGGATGATGGAACACCCTCTCCTCTACCTCATTCAACAAGGAAGGTGTGGTTTTAGCAGAGACGACAACAAAGCAGGTGAAACAGAAATAGAAAGATCAGAAAAGACTGTTTTTCCGGTACCCAAAGAGAACATCAGCGCACACAAAACAAGGAGCAGTATTCTCTTCCTTCTCTTTTTCTACAACATCTATCTATTTTTTTTTTCCCTGTCAGGTGAAGGTGATCGGAATCTGGGCAAACGAATAAAATATTGAGAGATGGAGAAAGAAAATTAATAATATATAATATACTACTAGAGTACTGAGTTCTATTCTCTATAAATTCCGCATGAAATTGTTGTTTTAATACCACCGCCGGCTATGCAACTTTTGATTGAGTTGAGAACTTGAAGACCTGAAGTAGATATAATTCATAAAATAAAAAACTAAATATTAAAACAAATTATTTAAAAAAAATTAAAATCATTTTTTATTTTTATTCTTATATTATATTATATATATATATATGTTATTATTATTTTTTAAATATAAAAATTATTAAAGTTATAAGATGTGCGATCATTGCTTGGCCCCACCTTCTCTGATCGTAAGTACTTAAAATGTGTTATTAAATGAATGATTCTCCTTTCTCTCTTTAGCAGCCGAACTGTAGATTTCTCGAATCATGCCAATGCTTAGTGTTTTCATCTCAAAAGACAATAATAGTCTTGTCTTAGGTCAAAGGTATTCATACTTACTTTATACTTTAGAGGTCTTAATTTTATTGTTTTTTTTTGTTCTTGAGATCACATACCCAAAAATACAAATTAAACTTTTATAGTTAACTTTTAATTTACTTCTTAAATATAAATTTTTTTCAAATTAACTATTAACTTAAAAGTTAGTTATATTATGTATAATGTATAGTAAAAATATATATTCCGTTAAAAGTGAAAAAATTAAAAATATTTTGACTTTATTAATTAAAGAAACTAAAATTACAAAACTCTATCATCACTCTTACACATCGATTTCTGTCTTATTCATTGTTGATTCTCACCAACCTTTTCTTTGACTACATGATTCAATACCAGATAATAATTATTCGATAAGGTAAAGCCTGTTTTTTCTTTTTCATTCTACTTTTATCTACTAAAAGGTGTGTATAGGAAATGGTATAACTATGGCTTCATTTACAATTTTTAAGCTTGACTGAATAAATTATTATTAAATTATCTATATTTATATTTATTTGATACAATTTATAATTTAAACATCGACACTATCAAAGTTTTTATTAATTTTACATTGCGGCTGTAAGCGATCTTATCTCAAGTTTCAACCATCAAATTATAATTGTGACAATGAAACATCTGCATTTATACACTCTTTTACTTTTGCTATATAAAAGACTGTTTTTAGGCATGTTAATGTTAGTTTCTTTAAAAAATGTTATTAATAATATAAAACCAATTTCTTTCTTTTCATTTTTAATCATTTTTTTTATGCATATTTATATATAATTTAGCTAAAAACTAAATTATTAGAGTTACTTTATAAAATAATTTAAGGAATAAAATTAAAAAAGTATTCCTCTAATGCTAATATTATTATATTCCAATAATTGATGTTTAATCACCAGTCACTGCATACTCGTAACATTAATTTTTTAATGTAATATTTAGAGTTTATATAGTATTATTTTAATTTTAAATAAATTTAATACTTAAATAAAGTAAACCGCTGATCATAAATCCACAACAGTTATATTTATACTATTTATCAGCTACATAATTCATCAATAGTAATAAATTTTATTGAAATTTACCTTTTATAGGTTATTTATATTTTTCTCGTCTTTACCTTTTCTTATAGTCTATTATCTCTAATAATGTTTTGAGTCGACCATTAAATCATTTTTTCATTACATTATACAAATGTGTCTCTACTAATATTTCTATATCGAAACCTCTACCTTTTCACTCTTTGATATAAAATAGTTACAAGTAAATTGAAAAAAAATACAAAATTTTAATCATTATCATTATCAAATCAAAATTTCATTTAAAAAATGTACAATTCATGAATGTATAATCATATTACTATATCTTATAATGAATGATTACTTAAGAAGCTAGTTTCATTTCTCTTTTCAAAAAATAATGCAAGAACAATAGATAAAGAAACTAAATAGACTATCATATATTAGATAAATTTCCAAAAGTAAAACAACAAAAAAAAATCCTATTGGAGTTTACCTTTTCCTTGAAACTTTTTTTTCTTTTCCACCTTTTTTTAAGTTTCTATCTTTAATAATGTTTGGAATCCATCACTAACTCATTTTTTAAATACTTTATTAGTTCTACAAATATGCTTTTACTCTTTCTTTGGATCAAATATTCCATGTCTTCACTATTTGATACAAAATAATTATAAGTAAATTCAAAAAGTCTATAACTTTAATCATTATCATTTTTTTTTTAAAGAATTAGACTATGCATAGTATAGTTAAGAAATGGGATAGTTTAGGCAGTTCTAATGGGCGGTATAAGAAATATGGGGTAGCAAGTGGGTAGTATAGTTAAGAAAAACTATTCTGGAATAGCTTAAGGGGGAAAGGGGATTCACTTTTAGCACCTAATATTTGTTACTAAAAGAAATAATTTTTGCGGAAACTAAATATAGAATAGTTATGTATTGTCGCCATACTAAATACAAGTTCAGTTTATAGTATCATTCTCTTATAAAGTATAAGGTAAAATATTATGAATATTAAATAAAATAACAAGAGAACAAGATATATTTCATAAAATATAAAAGGTTTAGAATAAACTTCAAGTACAACAATAATTAAAATGCAACAAAAAGAAAATTATGGACTAATAGTCCATAAGGTATATGGTTAAAAGTAGTAACTACTAGATAACTTGGATTCTGCTCCCAATACCTATATAAGAGTCATTCTTCCATAAGAAGTACATCAAACTCATCAAATTAATCGTTAGAAACTTACACATTAGCAATTAGGTCGTCTGTTAGTAGGAATGAGGAACACCCATGAAAAGGATGGTCAATATTCATGTATTGAATAAGGTAACAGTGCATATCAATAGTTACAAGGGCATGCACAACACTTGAGGTTACATAATGGAAATACTATATATGCACATTATTCATATTATGAGATGACCTAAGAAGGTAATCGTATTAAAGTTCATACTTAGGTGCTCACATATTTCCATTTTCATAATCATATTGAGACCACAAAAGCAGACTCATATTCCTGAAGTATGTATACTCCTATAATCTATGGAATGGATAGTATAGGGCAAATTTAGGGTCACCCTAATTGTCGCAACAACCATGAAGTACACTAGTACCATAATAACCCAATAGAAGAGATAATGAAACACCTCGATCCTAACTTACTTGATCTTCAGCTTTAACTATAGTGTATTATTAATTAATTATTCCACACTAAGCATAACATAATGCATTATTTGATTTACTTAAGAACATCATACTTCCACTTTTATTTCTATTTTCTTGTCACATGGGAAAACGTGTTTATCATCTTATTACAAGGGATAGCGATTATCATGAATTTATTTTTACAATTGTATTTACTAGAGATAGCTAGAATTAAACCATGGTTAACCACATCAAGCATGTTAAATACCATGTGAAAGTGATGAGGAGGCATAAAGAAGGATAGCAAGTACAATAGAGGACATTACACATATGTGAGGATGATAACATACTAAATAAAACCCTAATTCACAATTACACTACAAATCCCTTTATAAGGCTTTCCAATTTATCAAATTTAACATGTTTCCCCAATATATTATGATAAACAACAAATCCAAAAATTAGGACTTAACTCTAGCATTTCACGTATAAAATACTAATGTTATCTATCTAATATTACTCCCAAATTAAGTCATTTTCATTATAATATCAATATTTATGTCACCCTAATTTATCTCAAATGCTTTACATACCATATTTATCATATTTACAACCCCAAGACACTTTACAACCACATTTTTTCATATTTCACCCAAAATGAGCATAGTGCCCCGAATTCACATAAATGTTTCAAAACTTTTTATTATCATAACTTGATCTATATTCAACCAAATCATATTATATTGTATACCAAATTTGAAGTAAAAACCTCAATGAATATAATGGTATGATTATTTTTCACAAAAAAAAAACTTAAAATTTGACTCAAATGTCCTTAAGGTTGATAATCACCTAACATTCCAAAAATCTAACTTTCACCAAACTTCACTGAAAATTGCGCACAACTCCCAAATATTATTAAAACATATAATGTTTTAATTTAAATTAGCTTAAGACCCACAAAAACCAAGGAGGCTGAGACACCCTTGTGGCCCAAAATTACCAAAAATCTAAGCCCACACAAGAATTTCCTCAGCAACACTAAAATGCATGATAATTTACATAACAACATGCTTATTAACCAAAGCAAAATACATCATCATGCTTCAAATTCTATGACAAAGCCTAAAAATACATGAATATAAGTTAAAATAAAACCTATACCTGAATTCTAGCACAATATCATACTAACATAGATTTGCATAAAAAGGCACACGCTAATAAAATACCCTAGACTATAGATATGTATTCTTACAAAAATCCTCCAATGATCTCGAAGAAAGCTAAAATACTTCTAAGCACCTTTTTTACCCCAATCACCTAAACAAAGAAAAACACATAGAATTATAAGTTAAGAAATAGACAAGGGTTAGAATAGAAGGAAAAAATTAAAGGGAAAGAAAAAACCCATTTAGACTAAAAAATTATAAGGGCTTAGGAAGCTCATATAACTTTCACCAATCTATGAATTTAACTCTCTTTTGCTCAGAACAAGCACTAAAGAGTTAAAAGTTTAAGCTTTTACAAATTACAATATATGAGAAAATGGAATAGAGAGAGAGAGAAAAAAAAGGGTTGGTGCCTAAGGGAAAGATCAATAAAATAAAAATAAGGAAAACTAAGGTAGGAAAGAGAAAAGAGAGAGAATTTAGGGAAATGGCCAAGTGTATATGAGCAACCAAAGGGCATACAACCTTATGGTTGTAAAAATTGGTAGGAAGGAGGGAGAGGGAGAGAGAGAGAGAGAGAGAGAGAGAGAGAGAGAGGGGAAAGTCAGACGAAAGGGCTGCTTACAAGCTAAGATCTTATCATAGCATGTAAGAGGGTCATATTTTCAATGACAACACCCTAAGAAAGTCAACAATGAAAAAAAATGACTTAAGTATAGTAAAAAGTCCAATAAAAAAATAAAAAATAAAAATGATAATCAAATAATTATCAAGTACTATAAAAAGTTAGGGGCAGGTGTGAAATTAATCTTGGAACCCAAATATATAAAGATATTGGGTATAATAATTGATTTTGAGTAAAAATTACTAAAATAAGTAATTTGTGCATAATTGTCCAATGCCCGGTCTACCACCAGACTACCTAAGTAAGGAGTTTGAGATAAGATGATTAAAGAGTGAAAATGGGGTTATAGAATAATTAAGGAACTAATCATCTCGGCATTAGGGTTAGAGAAGTTTGGGGTATTACATCAATCCCTGCTAAAGGGCATAACCCTTCCAAAAAAATTGAGGAAAGAGGGAAATCCATTTGCATCACTTTACACATGTCAAATTACCATCAATAGTCTATATTTGTTGAGAAATAACTTATCATTTGGGCATTTTTTGCCCACAAAAATTATTATTTTTTCCTAAGTGTGTGTGTGTGTGCGCGCATGATCGTGTGTGTATATTGAGATACATCAATGGAGGCCTAGTTTTCTATACTGGATACTAATATAATTTTCTACAATTCTTTATAAAATTCTATATCTATATATTCTCTTATGTTTCTCTAAAATTTGTTAAGTCACCACCATTGCTATGAAAAATTAACTAAGTAGCATATCAGTAGCTTAACTATAATTTACTTCTATTTTTAAAAAGTATATCTAAGGTAATCATTTATACTACAACTCAACCATTGAGCATGCTCTTACTAGCTTTAAGAATGAAATACTATTCAATTATGGGTTCTTATTCTATAAATCAATAGTTGAATTATCTATCATTATATATGTAAACAATTCGATTCAAAATTGTAATATTCTTGATGTGTTTATGTGGAAATTTTTATGTTAATCCCCCTTTTTTTAGACTTTTGATATTATTGTATATTTTCAAAAGAAATATTTTAAATAAAAAATTGATTAGAAAAATTTTTAAAGAGTCTTTGTATAGAAAATTAAAGATGATTCATGATTATTACCCAAGTTTTTAGGCTAACAATTCCTAGGCATAAGTGAACTATCAACCTTTTTTACTTCTTTATGGATGATATGCCAAATTTTCATTCATTATGACTCAAAATTTTATTTTGTATCATTTTTTTTACAAATATAATTTCAAATTCATTCTTCATGTTGTGATACATATTCTTATTAGTATTCATATTAAAAAACCTTTAGTCATTAAATGTTTATAATTTGAATATATCTTTTTTTATCTTGAAAACTCTTATGCACTATGTGAGATGATAAACTAGTATCTAGTAATATGGTAAAACCATAAAAACATGTATCAAATAGTAATTTTGTAGATTTTCACAAATTTCAATTTGAAACTTACACTTTAATTTAGGACCTACAAAAAGTATTTGGTTATGATATTTAAAACTTATTTATAAGATATGAGTTTACGATTTCGTACATTGAAATATAAGAAAAACTCTAATTTTCATACGAATACATCAAAAATATTTGCGGTTAATAACCTTATATCTCTTTTTTAATCAGCTAGAAAATATTTAGTAAGAAAAAAAAAACATTTTAAATTTAGATATTGCATGTGAAAATAAAATAGTGCATATTAATGATTTTGATTATGAAAATTAGCATCAAATGTACATATTTAAAATTTAGTTACTTCCTTCTTCTTCACAATACCATATATGTAACCCTTTCATATTTAATTTATAAGTAACTTTACAAAAATGATAAAATATTTAATGAAATATTTTTAAAGTTATAATTTTATTTTTTTCCTTTATTTTCACTCAATCACATTATTTACCATATTACATTAATATCTTATGTGACAATTAAATTACTAAAGCCTTATTTTAGTATATTCAAATTCCCTTTTCATTCTTGAAAGAAAGTCCTCACGATTTTTTAGGACAAAATTTGATCATGTATTTCTCTTATAATATAATACATAATGATATTAAAGTATAATTTTATATTTTCATTGATAAGTACTTTCATAATATTATTTTTTATAATTTACACACACATATTAAAATACATTTATTGTAAGATCCTAAACTTTTCATTAATTATAATATCATAAATTTATCTAACCCTAATTTCTTATTGATTAGTCTCTTAATCCTTATGTAACCTTAAACCTTGTTTAGACACTTTATACATTCCTCTAAAACCTTTATTTTACTTTCCTACCCTTTAAAACCCTAGTTTTCAATTCAAACTATTGGCGATCGATTGGGCCTTACCTTTAATCAACTAGCTCGTAGGGTTCCTAACGCCATCATCCAATGCCTTAGGTAGTTAACTACCATTCTCTTTCGATTGATTAAAGCTAGGCAATTTCTACATTTTATATTTTCTTAATTTCATTTGACTTTAAATCAATTATTATACCTATTTTCCCATTTTAAACCATTAATTAAACTTTCAACCTTATATAAACTATGTTAAATCATTTTTTACTCTCTTGGAATTGAGGGGTTCAAAATTTAATGCCCTTACATACCGTGATCAATTCTTGCACGATTATTACTCATTCAACCAAAAATATAACCATTATCACCTTCCATCAACTCTCTTACACACTTTCACATATGTCAATCACTCACAACAATCCTTTTGCTTGAAAGTAACCATCCGATCATATTGTCCCTCTCTCTCTTGCCTTGGTCGACAACCATAAGTGGGGAATTGCCCTTGGTTGATCTCATTTACACTTATCCAATTTTTTAAATTTAACTTTGCTCTTACTCTCTTCCATCTTTCTATTTTTAACTTGTGTTGTTCTTGGTTTTTTGGCCTTATATCCAAGCCTCTATCCTTTCATTTTCTCCATGTTTCTTGCATCTTCTTACCATTAAAATATTAAGTTTTAACTCTTTGGTGCTTGTTTTAAGCAAAAGAGAGGTTTATAGATTGGTGACGGTTTGATCAAACTTATTCGAGCCCCATTTTCAAACCTAGAGGTTGTATTTTCCTCTATTTCATTTTTTTCTTATTCTATTCTAATTGTTTACATTATTCTTTTATTTTTTTAGGTGATTAAGATGAGGAAGAAGGTTATCAGTAATATTTTCGGTTAGAGGCCCGTGTAAAATTTGGTAATGATACATGTCTCTAATTATCATATTTCATGCTAGAAATCATGCTAGTCTTTATTTTATATTTATATTCATGTATTAATAGGTACAATGCATGATTTTATAAAATTTGTGATTTTATGAGAATTTTTTATATTTTATGCATTGCTAGGCTTTGCTATAAAATCCTAATCATAATAGTACATTATGTTGTATTTTTAAGTCCTAGAATGAGAAAATTAAATAATGTTTAAGTATGTTGATTGGTGTAATATGTTGAAATCTCAAATTTGAGGGTTTTATACCTTTGGGAAGATCTCGATCATGTGACCTTTTGTGGTGTTGTGCATTGATTTATTTTTTTAATTATATCTTTAGAGTGGCAATAATATAAATAGTGTTGTGTGTAAAATTTGTAAGATTTAGAGACTTGTAAAAGGTTGTAAATTTTTAAATGAGTCTCAACCATAGGGGTACATTTGTCTTTTTGTAAGTTTTTGAATAAAATAAGTACTTCATTATTCTCTTTGAAGTTATTACAATAAATTCAATTTATAATATGTTAAATTTTGTTGAGGGTGACTTAAGTTATGAAAATAATAAAATTGAAGATGTTTAGACAGGATAAGGGCTTTTTAGTATTTTTAGTCAAATTTGAAAATTTAGGTATTATATAAGCCAAAATATAATAAGGGTGATTTGTGAATTATCTTGATAAATATGAATAGCATAATATATAATTTTGTAAAAAAAATGGCTTAAATTGGGAATAATAATTGAAATGGCAACATCAATATTTTATGTGTGAAAAATTTAGAGTTAAGTTATGATTTTTGTGTATGGCATTTTTAATAATATTTTAGGATAGTATGATAAATTTGACAAGTTGGAAAACCTTATAGATGAAAATATGGTGTACTTGTGAATTAAGGTTTATAAAGGTATTATGGTCTTTACCTTGTGAGAGATTCCTGTATGTATTTAATAATTATTCTTATGTCTTGCCTTTACTCCCATAACATGTTCAATATATTACTAGTGATACACTCTAAGTGTTGGATATTATTAATTATTGGAATAAATTTATAATAACCAGGGATTATGATTATCAATTTTATCATGGCAAGTCAATGGTAATAAAAGTGGAAGTTTGATGAAATTACCTAAAGCAAGTGATACACCTTATGTGTTAAGTTTTGGTTAATGAGTTGATAAAACAATACTAATTAAAGTTGAATGTCACATGATATGGGATAAAAAAGATTACAAGTGTTGAAATTATCTAATTATTAAAATGACTATCTAGTCTTAATAGAACCAGATGACCTTAGTCTACTGTATCTGATTGATCCACCAACTTATAGGAGGTATACATACTTAATTATTAGAGGTTTACTATTGGCTCATGCATACTCTACCCTGGATAAGAGAGTGTCAGTGATGCTAAATACCTTTTTGATTTACAAAGAAAAGGGAAAGTAAGCATTACTAATCAATGAAGTAAATATTTTTCTCCCATATATGAGGAAAAGATGAGAGGAGTGGTTATAGTACAGTGGTTCCTTGATATCAATGTAACTAAGTGAAGGGATTGTGTGATCACCTAATAATAAACTTTAAATACAAATTTCTTTTGGATAATGTTATATCTTGAGCATATATGTATATATAGTATCTATCTTGTTTATATGTTCTTATGCAATCAATGCCCTTTTCTATGGATGCATATTATTACTTTATTTAATAAGTAGTATATTGATCATCATTTTCATGATTGATGTTAATTTCTAAGAGCAAGTATCACCTTGTTTGTGGGTATATGTATGATTCAATGATTTTATTATTCTTACTTACAATGAGTGGTTATGGGTTGGTTTAAGTGTATGGTTATAAATGGCAAATAGGTCATATGAGTTGGGTTTGAGTCAGGTCAATTTGAGTCAGGATAAAACTGGATATACTATGCAATCATATTAGGTTTGGTTTTAAGTTAGGTGTCCTTTGAATTCGGGTCTAATTTAGGTAGTAATGATTTGGATCAGGTTCATGTTGGGTCGGGTCATTTTGGGTCAGGGAAATATAAGGTTGGAGTCGGGTCTAACGCATCAAATATCTTTGGGTTCGGGTGTGATTGGGGTCTACAAACTTTAGATTAGATCAAATTTGGGTCTAGTTGATTCGGATCTACAAACTTCGGTTCATATTGGATTTGTGTTAGGTTAATTCAGTTCAAAATTTATATTTACATTAATTTTTTTATTAATTTAATATAATAAATAAATTAAATTTTGTGTTATTATTATTTTTATTCTTATTATAGTGTTATTATTATTATTATTATTATTATTATTATTATTATTATTATTATTATTATTATTATTATATATGTAATGACATAACTAATTGTTAATATAAAATATGTAGCAATAATAATAATAATAAAATAATTATTATTAGTATTAGTATTATTATAGCTGTTGTTATAAAGGCTATTATAAATATTATCATATATATAATTTTAATTATTGTTATGAATGTTATAATTATAATGATTATCATGTTAATTATAATAAATATTGTTATTAGTATAATTAATAATACTAATTATTGTAATAATAATAATAATAATTGTTGCTATCATCTTTAGAAATATAATAATCATTATTATTATTAAAAATATAAATATAAAATTTTATTATTAGAAATATAAATATAAACTTTATTATTGTCATTATAATTATATATATATTATAATTATAACTATAAAATTTATGTTAATAATAATAATAATAATATAAATTTATATGATTTAATCTGTTTGATACTAATATGATATTCAAATAAAGTGAAGAGAATAAAGTCATACCAATTTTTTTTTATTGTTATATGGGTTGCATATTATTATTTTTACATAAAAAATTATGAATAAGATAGTTTATTGATATTTATTTAGAAATTTATATAAGATAAAAGGTTACCTTTTGTGGATCTAATTTGATTTTAGATTGGATCAAAATTTGAAATTATGTTCGGATATGAGCTGGGTTCGAGTCATATTATATTAGGTTGGATAAGTTCTAATCAAATCATTATTAATTTTTTATCTAGGTATGGGTTGGGTTCGGTTATTTCAATTTGGATCATTTAGACATGGGTTATTATTGGGTTGGCTAAATTTGTATCAATTTTGGATTGATTTGGGTTATTTTAAGTTTTTGGGTTGAGATCAAATTTAACTTTTTTTTTTGTCTAAAACAGGTTGTAGGTTAGGTCATTTAGGTTGGGTCAGCTTTACTAGGTCTATGTATTGTGCAACACATAATATTTTCATGTTAATGCTTCTCCAAAAATGAAGATTTTGTATAGTAAATGTTGGGGTGTCACATTAATAGTCAAAAATTATCCTAAAAATTGATGAAGATTTAAAAAAACATATATATATATATATATATATATATATATATATATAATAATAATAATAATAATAATAATAATAATAATAATAATAAGTATCATTTATTTGATACTTTAACACTTCTTAATCTTCATACCATCATTGATTGTGAAATAAAGGGATTATGATAGTATTTAATGTAGGTATTGGTTAATTAGAATTGTAAAATATATGAACATATTGTTATTTTCTAAATAAGAAAAATATAAATTATCATATCTAGTATTATTTTTTTAAGATCAATGTTAATTATAAAAATATGTTTTTTTTTTAAATATAGAGAAGATAAATTATAAGTCATATATTAAATTACAATAAAATAATATCAAAATATAACACATAACTTATTGGATTAAAATGAAAAGATAATATTGAATCTTAATAAGTTAAAATGAAAAGATTTTTTTTTTCATTCATACGAACTCAATAAAGATATATATAGCTAACCATAAAAATGTGCAAATACTAATAATGGAAGAGTTTGAACTCAAGACCTCTAATGTTTAAGGCTCTAGCCTTAACAAGTAGCCAAGGATATCACCAATAGAAGGATAATATAATTCTTGGTATTCACAACTGATACCATAGTGAACTAAAAAGATAAGAATATATCACCATGATATTATAATGAATTTATGACCAGATTATTTTTAGTTTTAAATAATACTATATTTCAAAAAATAATAATATAAAAAAGTTAAAATTCTAAAAATAAAATTAAACATACTTTTTATAATCTTTGCTCATGTTGCATTATATAACTTTGCACTTTTTTCTTGAGCATGTGCATTAGAAAGAGTAGATATTAGTAACATAGAAGATATCAACTAACTCAAAAGATAAGAATTAATCATTATATTATTTGAATAAATTTATAACCAAATAATTTCTAATTTTCAAAAATATTGAATTTCAAAATAAATATCAAAATTATAAAAGTTCTATAATTTAATTTAAATTTAGATATTTTTAATCTTCACTCATATTGCATAGCATACCTTTATACTTATTTTTTAAGTATGTGCGTAAGGAATAGATATTGGTATATGGGCATGAGACATGATAATATTTTCCCCATAATGGCAAATACAAAATAAATATTCTATTTTATTAGTTTTTCTCTTTTAAGCAAAAAAAAAAAATCAATAGATTTCTAGTTTTTTTGGGTAAAAAAGTTAATTTATACATACATACATACATACCTAGTGGATATGAGTTGGATAAAAATCTATCTAAAAATAAAACTTACTCTTATCATATAAACCCAAAAATAAATTATAATCATTGAATCAATAAAAATTCCATCATCAATATTTAATCAATATATAGACTAAACCATAATATAAACCCCAAACCCTAAACCCTAAATCTTAAACCTTAAACATTAAACACTAAACCCTAAACTCGAAACCCAAAATCTTAAACCTTAAACCCTAAATCTTAAAATTAAAATAAATAAAATAAACCATGTATCCTAAACTCTAATAAAAAAATCTAAAAAACTTAAAATAAATACAATAAGCCCCTAATTCTATTAAAAATCTAAAAACATAAAAGAAATGGAATAAAATCCTAAAACCTACTAAAAAAACTTAAAACCTAAAATAAATGGAACAAACCCTAAATCATATTTAAAAATATAAAAATCTAAATAATTGGAATAAACCCTAGATCTTATTTTTTTTTAATAATGTAAAAATCTAAAATAAATGGAATAAACCCTAAACCTTACTGAAAAATCTAAAATTTTACAATAAATGGAATAAACCCTAAATCATATTAAAAAATGAAAAACATAAAAAAAATGGAATGAACACTAAACCCTATTAAAAAATCTAATAAATAAATAAATAATAAAATAGAGTAAACTATAAACCTTATTACAAAAAAATATGAAAACCTAAAATAAATGAAACAAACACCTAAATACTACTAGAAAAATTAAAACCTAAGATAAATGGAATAAATCCTAAACCCCAAACACTATTATAACTTGAATAAAATAATAATAGAATAAACCCTAAACCTTTGAAACCTAAAATGGAAAATCTAAGAAACGTAAAATGAATAAAATAAATTATCAACCATTAAAAATATAAAATAAATGTTAAACCATGATAATAGATCCTAAATCATTAACAATCTCCAAAATTTAAAATAAACCCTAAACCATTAAGATAGATGGGAGAAAATAGAAGTGAAATAGGGACGAACAACACACTTGATGGTGCTCAATCCCATAACCTTTGCATCTAACATCGAGTCTCAAACTACTAGACTATTTGTGATAGTTTATACATACATACATACATACATACATACATACATACATACATGCATGCACACACACACACACACACACACACACACACACACACACACACACACACACACAACATTTGTTATAAAAGTACAAAGCTTGACTAGTTAGAATATAGCTCGCATCATGCATAGCAATTAATAAAATTTTTGTTTATAACAATTCTTCAAAATTATGACCATATCACTACTTCAGATATGTTTGTTGAGATCAAATGTCGACCATCTATTTGATCGATCTAACAACTATTGATTGTTCTTACATATGTATTTTAAGCAAATATTTTTATTTTATTTTTTTACCTATATATATATATATATATATATATATATATATATATATATATATAAGTTAATAAAGAGTTTCCTGTGTATAATATGCTTATAGAGTCCTTACAAAAATCCATGCCAACAAAAGTAGGTAAACACATATATAAAGAACCTATGACTAATCCAAATCAAGCAATTTTATTTGCTACCATATATAACACCTCCAAAATTCACTACTGAAAAATTTAAAAACATAAGGGAATTGTTACCATCATAATTGGAATAAGTCTATCCCCAGACAATCCCTATACCAACTGCAAGGTAAAATAAAACATTACACAAACTACGATAAGTATAACATACAAACAATCCATAATATAAATAAGAGTTAGGTATTTGTTCCATAAGGAGTACTAAAATACATAAATAATCGTTCAACTAAAACATTAATAGGAAGAAAACCGGCTAAAACAACAACCAAATGTCACACTCTTGGTAGATTAGGAAAAAGTTGTCAACCCCAACCCACAAACATAGGAGGTGGAGGTGGGAGTTAATGGGTTAGGGTGTAAGTTATGGTAGGGGCATAAAGGAAAAAGAAAAGGAAAAATAAATTAATTAGTTTTTCTTTTAGAATTAGATTTAGGTTAAAATAATTTAGGTTAAGGTATTAACATATATTTAATTAACAACCATCCAGGGTTGG
This sequence comes from Tamarix austromongolica, assembly GCA_039764185.1. NCBI lineage: Eukaryota > Viridiplantae > Streptophyta > Magnoliopsida > Caryophyllales > Tamaricaceae > Tamarix > Tamarix austromongolica. Next base: position 28,472,508 of record CM077817.1, read on the forward strand.
CTTTAGATTAAAAATATTAATAACCTGTAATAGAGATTAGGGTTAAGAGAAGAATTAGAATTAAGGACTTAAGGTAGGGTAGAAATATTAATTTTTTAATATTAGAATTAGGTTATGATATTAATCACTTAGTATTAGAGTTAGCTAAAATTTAGGGTATTACATCAATATCATTCCTATCATGTGACTACATAATCCATTTATCTTATAGATTTGAGAGAATTAACCAATTCTCCACTACGAGTGTATGAGAAATGATAACTTACCAAATGATATTTGTGTTGAGTACACCAAATACAAGATAATTAACATAAGTAATCTCATCTCACTATTGATGTATGTATACAACAAATGACACCTACTAGGATACCCTGTCCCACCATAACAAAAATATTTTCTAGGAGGCACAAAAAAGAAAAAGGAGCATCACACTCCGCATACATGTGAATTGATGCCAATGGGCTTGTATAGAGACTCCAACATCTAGCACACTTGGACATATAATATCATGAGGTACCAAAGCTATCACTTAAGTAACCTAACCTTTAGGTATACATACATTCTAAAAGATTGTAAATCTAGAAGAATAGAAAAGGCATCAAAATCTCTTGGATCATGCTTGAAGGCAAAAATATATAGAAGGCCCATTAATTCCCGACTAGTTATGTTGAGAGCTAGAGAATTGAGGCTCAAATGAAATTTTATTTATTTATTTCCCATTAATAGTACTTTCACTCAACACGAGCCAAGAAACAGTTTCACCATGGGTAGGAAGAGCATAACTCTTGTACGATTATGTATGTGCCTTTCACATAGGGAATTTTGAGGAATCAAATAAAAGAAAAATTATTAGACCTGATGCCTAATGTCAATAAGTCGATAAACTTGCATTGTGCATAATGATATGTGTCAATGATTTTTGACAAAGTAAGGTATGGAAAAAAAATGAGATTTATGATCTAACTTTAGACATAAAATTTTGTCAATTCATGTTCCAACTTCGTAGAATTTATGTTGATTTTGAAAAACTAGATCTTTGGCTTTCTCTTATTCTTTCATGTCAACTTCATTGTAATCTATCAGTTTTCATGATTGTATACTTTTTTTTTATATACTCATGTATTTTGTTTGCTTGAGGACAAGTATAGGTTTACATATGAGGAAGTTGATAAAAGGATAAAAAGTGTATAAAATGTGTATTATTTCATTGATCTCCACTATTTATATGAACATGTTTTCATTGATTTACTATGCATATATGTCGCTTTTTATACTAGGTTTTGTGGATACTATGTATTTTATTATTTCATTTTGAAGGTGCACTTTTGGGATGCAAAATACATCTAAAAGGACGCAATCTAAGGACTTAGAGCACATGGATGAAAGAATAATTTGGTATATGTAAAGTATGAATGTCAAAGGTCTCCTCCTAGCTTTTCAATACATTTAAAGTCACATCATTCTGAGTCTGAAAGAATATGTTGTGACTAGAATATCAAAAGCTATCCAATACTAGATTACAACATAGAACATGACCGGAAATCTCATTATGTGTAGTACCCATGCTCCATGTCAGACTTTTCAAATTTCAAATGATGACACTTCTTTTACTTTGAATTCACCCAAGGCACTGATTTTTTTTTAACGTTGTTTTTTGTTTCTATTATTAGGGAGATGAGATAGGAAAAGGGGATAGTTTCACTTTGTATAAGGATTCTCTTTAACTTCAAATCCTACATTTTACCTTAATCTTGTCTATTTTCTAGTTTAATTTAGTTACAATTCTATTTTTATGATTTACATGCTACATTATGCTTGATTTATATTTACATTTGAAATGAATTCATTTTAATTATGGTTTTTAATCATCAAGATGAATGGATCTTCTATAATGCCTTATAATCTTAAGCCCAAAGGTATTCTTTTGGTGACCATTATTTTAATACCAATTGCAGAAGACATACTGCTATGTAATTTTACGTACTTAATAAATAAATAAATAAATAATGGTTTATAATGTAGTTATTAATAATGTAAAAATGGATCAATTATATAGTTATGATAAATACCAATAGTTATTGAATAATCAAACTTAATTCTCATAATTATCTTTTAGATTAATATTTTGTAATGTATCACCTCTCAACTATTATAAGTACCTTGGTAACTAAACTCTCATTTATTACCAATACTTCATATTATTAATTATTAATCATTAAAGTATTTGAGTTATATTTTACGTAAGATTTGTCCTATCAAGTTTGAAAAAATTCTAAAAGATATAATTAGTCTATTATAACAACTATCGACTCTAAATTCCTAACTACCAAATATTAAAATATGAGCAATATTAAATTCTTCCTTAGTTATTGTTGTTTTTTTCTTTTATTGTTGGTATATGTCTACTATGGGAAAGAAACCCTTTTTGGCAATTTTTTCTCTCTCATAGGAAACTTATCTCTTTACATTCCATCACATATTTGACTTTAACTTCATTAATCCAAGATTTATTTCATTATAGTTTAAAACTTTTCAAGGTTTTATTTAATTATAGATCTGAGATTCAAGAAACATTCTTTATTTTCAAGATTTGTTTGTGTCGAGATTATTTTGCTCAAAGGTCTTGATTTAATTAAGGCTTTACTATCCGATAACGTGTCATAACAAATAATGTATATATATATATATATGAGTATTGTGAATCTTATAGTATCATGAGCAATTGATATTTTATAATTGTATGTTGAAAGTTGTGAGCTTGAATATTTAGATGGATTTTAATGTTTTCACCTTTTTCTTTCTAATGATTTTGACTATGTTACATGGGATGAATAATATATTGTGTTTGAGTATGATTGTGTATAAGATTCATGGGTGCCATGTGGTTCACAATTTTGGTCTTAGTGCACCATATCTATGATGTGTGAGGGATTACCTAAAGAAAATATTGAGTATTGTAAGCTTTGACTGGATTGTAAGTTCTGTGATAAATATGAGGGCCCTGTGTTTATTAACATGGGTCATGTTTATTCATAGAATGTGTTCATGTGAGTTTTGGGCAAAAAGTCGAGAGTAAGAAAATAAATAGTAGGGGATGTTTCCCAAACACGGATCATATTTTTTCTTACTTTCCAAAACAACTAGTTTTGTCCTATAGGATTTTTTCTAGTTTAAAAGAGATATGAGAAAACTTTAGCCGTCAAGTTGTGCGAACTAACTTCTTCTTCTCCTCCATAGAATTATCCATTGTTAGAGAATTATAGTTTGGTGTGATTGGTTGATTAATTTATTTTATTATTTTCTAATTACACAAGAGCATGAAAAAATATCTTTATTTCCTTTATTTTTTCTATTTTATGATTTATCTATCAATTATTCATCATCTTGTGACTTTTTATTTTGGTTTGGATCCATTCAACCCACATTATTCTAAAACAAGTAATTTTGTACCTTATTACATATTAAAACGACAAGCCGAAAGTCTTCTTTCCAACACAAATGTCAGAAGTGGACTCTAAGCTTTGTAGTAAAAGATATTTACATTGTAATGAAACCTGCCAAATTAGTCAAAACCAAAAATGTGAATTGAGATGCATTTTTGTTTGTTATTTTTGTTCTATAATGAATGAGAGTCTTGTTGATTGTGTTGACCTTAGAATTATAAGTTGGCCTTGTTTGACCAAGTTTGATCTAGTTACACTATGGTTGAACTAGCTTGATCTTTGAGTGTGTATATATATATATATATATATGGTTTTGAAAATTTTTTTGATAAGTAAAAAGAATATATAAATAACATGCCCGAAGGCTAGAGTTACAAACAACTCAGTTTATGACCAACTCATCAATACATTGATGCCATCTATCATATGTAGCACTATGATCAGAGGCCAAACACCTACTAGCCATAATGAAACTTATATCTTTAAGAAGACTACTACAAGTGTGTGATACGTTATGAAAGATTCTTGAGTTTCTTTCCTACCAAACTAAAGCAATGAAGGTAAAAAATGAGGCACACAACATAGCTTTCTTCTCCTTAGGTTGTCTCGTGGTTCTGGCCAAAACCTTCATCTCTTCATCCCAAGAACACACAACATCTCGATGGTTAAAAGCCTTTTGAATTTTGTTCCATATCCCCAGGCTAAAGGAGCACTCCATGAACAAATGTTGTATAGATTCATCTTTGTCATCAAAACAAAGCACACATTTAGTATCATCCAAGAGACCCAACGGCTACATTCTCAACATGGTAAGCAATCTATCGTGAATAGCCAACCACATGATAAACTTATGCTTGGGCACAACAAGAGAGCACCAAACTAATGGGTACCACCAAACCTGCTCACGTCGTTGTCTCATCATGTCATAAACCTTGCAAATGCTATAGGCATCCTCTTTACTCACACACGACAAATGATTAGAAGTATGATGAAAAATGGGGGCAAATGTAGGCCTAAGCTTGAGTACCTATTGTAGTGGCTAGGAACATAAATGTAAGGCAGAGAAATTCCACATAATTGGGCATTTTTATTTTTAGTAAGTTGCTTTTGTGGTTAGTTAACTAAAGTGGAGTTAATTAATTTGGTGGATTGTGTTCTTTTGTGTGAAAATACCTAATAAAATATAATTAATGTAATATGAAATATAGAAATGGGTTAGGGTCCTTTGGTGTGGCCTCCTCGAGATTAGTTGCATTGACTATCAAAATTAGATCATTTGTGGTTGTACATATTTTGCTTTTATTTTGGTCATATTAGCTATTTATATCGCATCAGGTGTGGTTGTATATATTTTGATTCAGTTTGTTCTAGATCTACTTTATCTATACATGTGATCTTAGTAGGGGTGTTCACATTTATAGATTGGAACCACTAGTATTATTCATTAGCTTGATATAATGGGAAGACCTAGATGTAACGTATGGCTCCTCTTTTGGTATTTAGTTTGTTTTAGTTTTATTGGTTATTTGGCTCCAGCTCTTGGTTGGGTTAAGATCTTTAAAATTTCTTACTATTTACTAAGTGACCCTCTTGGTAAGTTGGTTTCACATAATCAAAATATTATGACTAATATTCAGTGCTATGTGGCTATATAAAATGAAGGAATTAATAAAAGAGTTATTGGTAGTTTTTAACTTGCTGTAAAATATGGTTCATTTGCATATTATTATCATCTAATATGTGTGTGTGTGTGTGTGTGTGTGTGTGTGTGAGTATTATACCTCCTTTGCAATTGTAATTTACTTAGTTGTTTTCTTAGCTAACTTGTTGTGTGTTTTAAACGGGTCTACAATGATCTATAGTATACATGATGAGCAATAACCTAGTGTAGATTGAGGGTATACCTATGCAAGGTGTTGATGATATGTATGGTGTGGAAAGATGAAGGTGGTGGGCATTTTTGGTGAATTTTATATCTTCATTGATTTCAATTAACTATTTTCATGGTTTTCACTTGTAACTGACATTTTCATTTGTGTCCTTTCATTCAATTTTGATTTCCATTGAGTTCGCTAGAAATTAACACTTGAAAACTAGCATGAGTTACAAATAAAATTTGGAGTATTTTCATATCATTATTAGCATTTGCAGTTGGTATAGGTCGGGCAATGGAATATCCTTACATTAGTTGTGGTGGTAACATCCCAATTTTCTATATTTTCTTCTACATAATTTTAAACATTTGGGTTTTCTAAAAATAGGGATGTTACATCCTCATTCATAGATTTTGATTATTTTATTCTTCTTAATCTTTCTTTGATAATTCTATTGTTGTGCTCATTTTCTATTAAATTATTCAATTAATTTCAACCATCTGTGAGTATGTTTCCAATTCTAGAGTGGGGTTTTATCTCGGTTTTGGTTGTTTAGAAAATATATTGATCTATTGTCTAAGTGGACAACCTAATCAAACAATTTGATTGATAGCATATTATAACTTGACTAAATCGATCGATCACCAATTTAGCTTAATTTAGATAATCAATTGAAGTACAAAAATGTAAAGTTTTTACCATACCTATATTGATCAAACAAGAATATCAAATCATGAAGGTCGTTTTGTGACTTTTGAGGTATAAATTAAAATTGCACAAGAATGCAAGGGGTTTAATAGGATAACAGTCCCATGAAAATAGGTTATTAAATTTAATTAGACACAATCATTCAATTAAAAAAGTGGCATTTGATTAACTTAGACAATCCGCCCTCTTGTATTTGGGTAACCATATTTGAATTGAAATATTCATTCTTAAAATACTAAAATTGTGTTGATAGTATGATGCTAGGCCTAGTTATAATTAATTCATCAATAACATATATGTTATTGTAGCTCATGATATTTTTCCTTCTTAATGCATTATTTTCCATAAATTGATATATTTTAGTTTAGACAATCGTGATATGAAAACACTGGTAATTAACATCAATTCTCTAAAAAAATGATCTTGATATAAAATAATGAATCCATATGCTTGTGAATTTTATTCCTAAGTTTTTATCACCTTCATATTCTTCATCTTGAAACAAAAGGGCTATTGTTGATGCCATAGGATCCTTTCTTGATCTTGGAGTGTTACAATCAGTCTTGACTTTCAATTTCAATGCAGTACTCAAACTTCTATGGAAAAATTCCTCAGTATGATGAAGACAAACAACCACAACTAAAACATATGTTAGTTATGTTTTCGAACTAAACATTGTAAAAGAACTTGCCTATTTTGATCATAGACATCAGTAGTTAATGAATCTTAACTTCAACATAGATGTGCATAAACCTCCTTATCTCATTGTTTTCCATATGCATTTCAAATTTCAACACTTTCCCAATCATTGCTCCAATGTAAAAAAAAATTGTATGAATATTATAGTGTTTTATAGGTAGCATTTTAATATGTTACCAAATGACCATCTCTCAAATAAGGAATTGTTTGAAATAGAAATTGGATTCCCATTGTCCATCTTGTAAGTTAATCAACTTTATTATGATGATAACATATAGCTTTTGTTGTCTAAGATATTTAATTCATGTGTTAACTTCAATTTTATATTTGGAATATACATATTATGGAGTAAACAAACATGCTCAAGAAAATAAGACTCAAGTTTCAAGTTATATGTTATAGTTGTAGGTTTTAAGTACATATGATTTACATACTGACCAATTACATATTTCAATTATTTTATGTTTCTAATTATATTTAAAAATATTTTTAAGGTATTAAAATAATTTCATACATCAAATTTTTGTCTGCGTGTTTATAGAAAAAGATTCTTAAAATCGATTATCTTTGAAGAACTTTTGCATATGAGATGATTTGAAAACTTCATGAGAAATTCTGTATACATTATTTTCGGGTAAATAATATCCCTTTAGAAAGCTTAATAGTTCTATTTTACATAAAAAGAGGATGACGCTCAATTTAGGGCTTTATAACTCAAGTTATTGTCTTTTCTATTAGACTACAAAATGCTAAAATTTGTTTCAACCCTAGATTGGCTTCCAAACTGATAAACAAGTTTTAAAACCAATCATCTAGTGTATGTTTCCTAAAAAAAATTATTTAAAATATACTCTAACACACCAACTACTCAAGCTAAATAGATTCACTGATCTATTAAATCGACTAGCTAGTTTATATGGTTTGGGAGTTTTGTGAAAAATCTACCCATTGGAATACAATTGTTGAAGTGGGATTTGTGCCTAATGACTAGTTCTAACTCTCCCCCTCTTTTTAGCACTATAAATAAGTTTTTTTAACTATAGGAAAATATCGATAAAGATTTCACAACTCCTTAAAAATCATTTCATATCTAAAAAAAAGAGTGTTTTGAATTTATAATATCAATATTAAATCCAAATCAAACTTCTCTAGTGCATAATTTATTCTTCATATTTATCTAGATTATTTTTAAAAATCTAGTGATGCGTGTACGGTTAGAGTTTCGGACTTGGATGGAGTTTATAGGGAGTTTTTTATGAGTATGGAGTATGGAGGTTGATGATGGGGATTCGAAGGGGTTGATGACTATAGAACACGAGGTAGAAGGATAAATTAATCTTTAAACCACACAGAAATAAAGATTAAGGTTTTGAGAGCAAAACCATTCACACAGATTCGGTGCGTTACATAATCCGAAGGGCATTACCAACCACTCATATAGCCCATACTTGGTCTTAAAAGCGGTCTTTCACTCATCTCCCTCTCGAATCCTCATATGATGATAGCCACTTTTGAGATCGAGCTTCGAGAAGACTTTAGCTCCGTGCAACTCATCTAGCATGTCATCCAACCTTAGCATCGGAAATCTATACTTGATCGTGATGTTGTTGACTGCTCTAGAGTCAATGCACATCCTCCATGTGCCATCTTTTTTTGGCACCAATAAGGCTGGAACCCCACATGGACTCATGCTCTCTCGTATAAAACCCTGATCAAGTAACTCTTGTACCTATCTTTGCAACTCCTTAGCTTCTTATGGGTTGCATCTATAAGCTGGGCAGTTCGGCAGTGGGGCTCCTAGCATGAGATCTATAGCATGCTCAATTCCTCTCAAAGGAGGCAACCCGGTTGGTAGCTCATCTGGGAACACATCTGCATATTCTTTCAATATTTGTTGCAGCTTTGGATCTTGGTTGATGACCTCCTTTTTTGAGATCTCCCTTGATACTAGGGCGTAGAACCTTTCTTACCCCTTTAGAACTTCCAACATTTCATGCTCTTTCAAAATTAGCAATTCTTTACCCTTCTGGCTTGAATTCTCCTCTTTCTCTCTAACCAAACTCTCTTCATCCTCGTTTGGTTTTAATTTTTACTTCTTCTGATCCTTACACACGATGTATTCATTGAGGACCCCATCATGTGTAACCTTTCTATCACACTGCCATGGTCTCCCCAATAGAATATGACAAGCATCCATAGGTAGGACATCGCATAGAATAGTATCTACGTAATTCCCAACTTTAAACGAGATAAGAGATTGTTTTGTTACCCGTATGCCCTTGTCGTGGTTGAGCCATTGCAGTGAGTATGGCCTGGGGTGACTCATTGTTTCCACTGGCTATGTTGGTGCATGAGCCACTATCAACGATGATCTCACATACTCGATCTCCCACTTGGCACTTGGCCTTAAAAAGTCTTTCCTGCTGAGTAGGTAGAGGTTGGGTTTGCACTTGGAGAACTCGTCTCAGTACATAACAGTCTACGGTTCCTTCTTCCAAGGCGTCCTCCAGCTCTTCGATGTCATCCTCCTCATGGTCTTTTCTTTCCTCACATGTCTCCATGATGGCGATTTCCTTTAGGGATAACACTCGTTGGTTCAAGTAATCCCGAGTGAAGTGACCATATCCCCGGCACTTGAAGCATTGCCTGCGGACCTTCTCCTCCGCTTGCTCCTTACCTTTTTCCTCCCGAGTGAATCTTCTAACCGCATCGGTGTTAGTGGATTGCACCATTGGTGGCTTGGATCCTCCTTTAAAGTTTGACCCGTACGGAACACTAGTGGGCTTACTTGGGGCCTTGCCCTACTTCAACTACTTCTCGAATTTGATGGCTAGCTTAGCCAAATCTTCAAAAACTTTGTAAGGGTACACTTCTACCTTTTCCCAGAGATTCATACTCAAACCTCCAATAAATCGTGCACACCTTTTCTCTTCACGCTCTTGTACGTCACATACAAGAGTTAATCTTTCAAACTCTCGGATATACCCTTCAACTCCGAGTAAGCCCTGCCTTAGCGTGGTCATCATGATGAAGTTATCTTGCTCGTACTCTCTTGGAACAAACTTCTTCCTCAAGTGCTTCTTCAATTTTTCCCATGACCGTATTCTCGATTTCCCTTCTCGTTCTCTTCTTTGATTTAGATTGTCGTACCAAAACCTAGAAAACTTCTTCAACTTCAAGATTTCTATATGACATCTCTTCTCATCATCGATCTCTTTGTACTCAAAGATCGACTCGACGTTTTGCAGCCATTCAAGGAACGACTCCGGGTTGAGATTACCCTCAAAGTCAGGTAAGTCGAAACGGATCCCCTTTTCTACGTCATCATACATCCTCCTAGAGGACTCATGTGCCCTTTCTTAGTCTCCTATGCTTTCTTCTTCCCCTTCCAACCGATGCGGTGTTCTCCTCATATGCTCTACTTCGATTGGCTCTCTTCGGTAGGGTTGTTGCACATGTGACCCTTGTGCTTGGGAAGCTTTGATTCTTCCTATATGGATCTTGAAATCCTTAAAATCTTCCGCCACGGATTTGAGAATATCTCTCAACTCTTCTTCTTGACTTGCTATGGTTGGTCTTGAAGAATTTGTTCACTCTAACCACAGCCTTGGCTCTGATACCAAATTGATGCGTGTACAGTTAGAGTTTCGGACTTGGATGGAGTTTATAGGGAGTATTCGATGAGGATGGAGTATGGAGGTTGATGATGGGGATTCAAAGGGGTTGATGATGATGGGAGTTGTTTAGGTTAGTGGTATTGGGTGGTGTAACCAGTTTAGGGCTCGATGGATGGCGGTTTAGGGCTAGGGAAAAGATAGAGGGTGGCGGTGGTGCTGTGATAGGATGGAGAGATGATTTGGAGGAGGATTTTTGGTGGGAGGAGGTGGGAAAATATAAAGTGGGAATAGAAGGATAAATTAATCTTTAAACCATATAGAAATAAAGATTAAGGTTTTGATAATAAAATCGTTCACACATATTTGTTTTTTTTTTTTCGATACGAATCCACATAGAATTCGGGTTTTAAGCAATGCTTAAGGTTATTCTTCTTATTCAAGTTGTGTTTTTCTACTCGGTTTCCTATGGTTTATATATCCAAGAAATCGAGCATCTTCTCAAAAGATTACAAGCATATTCCCTCCCAAAAGCATTAATTCCCTTAAGACTAGATAGCTAATATTTAGTTACTAACTGACTAAAAGTAAATAATAATAACTAGTACTTAAAAATAAACATTAAGCTATTAATTCCATTAAGACTAGCTAGTTAATATTTAGTTACTAACCAACTAAAAGTAAATAATAATAACTAGTACTTAAAAATAAACGTTACGCTAGCTAACAAACGTTGACTAACAGTAAATAACAATAACTAGTACTTAAAAATAAACGTTACACTAGCTAACAAACGTTGACTAAAAGTAAATAACAATAACTAGTACTTAAAAATAAACATTACGCTAGCTAACAAACGTTGCATGAAGCCATGCATATTCCATATTCATGCACCCGCTCTAAGTAGCGTAACCATCTTCCTCGGTGTTATGTTCTGTGACTCTGCTCCCGCATCATCTAGCTTGTTTATTTCTTAAAACCAAATTTGCATTTTCATTTCTATAATTGTGAGGAATCATTTGTAAACACAAAAACACTTTTTAAAACTAATTATCAAATTAGTTATGTGTGTCTAGTATTTCTAAGAAAGGTCATTGATCTTGTAAGTTCATGAACCTAAGAAAGGATAACTAAGATAAGATGTAAATAAGCTCTTAGAGAGGTATTTGAGATCATAGGCTCATAAATCTAGTAGAGTGATCTCCATCAACATATAATAAAGGTAAATTTTAAAATTCAAAAGGAAATACCTTATGGTAGTGAAAGTAGATGTGCATTTGATTCTTGAACCATGACAAATTATTGTGTCGTTTTTTAATTTTACATTATTATTGCTAAATACTCTATCCATATGAGCTTTCACAAAATAAAGATAGAAAAAGATATTTTATTAAAGAAATATGGCCCATTAAAGATCGCCTTTCCTTGATCATCATAGGGTGAGAGTTTAGCAATAAAGAAGCCTTTGCCTAGATTAATAACCTCAAAATTATTATCCAAATGGGATAGGTTTGGAATTTTATTACACATCTTTATATTTACTCATTGTTATGTAGGCATACCTAGTCCAACCTCCTTCCCAATACGTAGCTTTCCAATAAAGCTATATCTACTTATAATTTGGAGCCTCCTCTGAGGGATCAAAGGAGCTCAAAACTGAAAACAATACTAGAGAAGCATATATCATTACATACAACATTGATTATCTTGGTTCTTCCTGGAACTTGAATGGTAATTGGAGATGGTATTTTTACTTCGATCATCTCTATTAGCCTTTATCCTCTTTGGGTTGCCCTAAGTTTTTAGCTTTGAGCTCCTTTATTTCGTCGATGGAGGTCCAACTTATAAAATTTACTAAAACACCCTTACCACATAAAATGTTAACACCCATGGTCCATATTTATCATCTAACACTACCAACTATTATTATTTATTATTAATACCAATTATCACCTACTATACATACTTATTTAGGCCACACCCTTTTTACAAGAAAGATTACTAAAATGCCCCTAGGGCTCATATTAACATTATCTCTACTATAAATGGTCATATTAGCTTATCATGACATATACATGCATTTAACATTATTATTAACAATAAGGCACCTTTCTTAACCATAATTTGTACACATGGTACATTATACCATGCTTTTTATTTCAATTACCAACATATGCTACAAATCATAATATACTTAACATCACATAATATGCACACAAACATATTCAAAAACCCTAATGTGCTAGAATATGTATATCCATACATTTTAGTAGGGTATAATGGTTACTTTATTTCCAGCAATAATTTAACTTCACCGGTACCCAAATTAAAAGTTTAAGCTTTGATTAGTAAAAATTAATACCTAGAATTAATATAAAAACTAGCATATTGGCAGTATAAAATTAAAAGACTAAATTTTTATCAAAAAGCTTAGTAAATACATATAAATGATAACTATATTTATACCTTAAAAGTTGGTAAATTTTGTAGCAAAACTCACGCTGCATGGTAGCATGAGTTGCATGCACAAAGGGGAAGGGGAAATGAGGGACAGAGAGAAGAGATGTGAGAAGGGGGAGGGGTTGGTTTGGGTGAGGGTTTGGGGCTTTGGTTGAGGGCTTGTGGAGGGGAGTGAGGGTGGTGGATGGGTGTAGGAGGGATGGCAGGGTGTAAGTGGTGGTTAGGGGTTGGGGTTGGAGATTGGTGGCTTAGGACGATGGAGATGGCGGTGATAAGGCTGAAAAGGTGGTGCAAAGGAACACAGGAGAAGGAGAAGGAAGGAGAAAGAAGGGAAGAAAGGAGTAGCTGTAGAGGAGATCTCGACCAACTGAGGTAAGGGGTGGTAGAGGGGGTGTCAGGGGGTTAGGGTGGCTATGGTGGTGGTGTAGGGTGGAGGTTGAGAAGGGGAAGAAAAGAGAAAGGAAGGGAAGGGTAACTGTAGTGGGTGAGTGACAACTGTTCGGTGGTGTAGGGAGGAAGTAGGGGAGGCTAGGGGGTTGGTGTGGTGGCTGGTTAGGTAGTGGAGGTGGTGGTTGAGGGTAGTGAAGTAAAAATAGGGGAGACAGGAGGAGAAGGAAAGAAAGAAAAAAAAAAGAGAGGTTCTATAGGTGAGAAGGGAAGGCTCGAGGGAAGGAAATGGGAAGAGGAGAAGGAGAAAAATAAGATGGAGAGAAAGGCAGTTAGGGCTCGTGTAGGGTAGGTGGTTGCAGGGGGAGGGCTATAGGTCAGGGTAGATGGTAGGGAGAAGGAAGGAAGAAAAGTGGAAGGAGGGAGCACACGAGAGGGCTATGGAGGGGCTGTGCATTGTAAAAATGGAAGGAAAAGGGATGGGAGAAAGAGGGAGAGGTGCAGGATAGTGCAGGTGCAGGGTAGGTGGTTGTAGGTGAGAGGGTTGTAGGTTAGGGTAGATGGCATGGAGAAGAAGAAGAAGAAGAAGAAGAAGAAGGGAAAGACGGCAGGGCAATCAGTCGGGGGAAAGGAAGAGAGGGTTGGCTTGTGCACAAGGGAGAAGGGGAGAGTGGTTGGGCTAGCCCAATTGGGGGGAAGGAAAGATAAAGAAGAAGGAAGGTGGACTAGACAAGCCCATGGAGAAGAGATGAGAAGAGAAGGGGATCGACGGCCCAGCGAGGAAGGAAAGATGAAGAGGGTTGGGCGACCCGAAGGAGGAAGAAAAAGAGATAAAGGAAAAAGAAAGGAAAAAGGAAAAACAAAAAGGGAAAAGGAGAAATGAAAAGGAGAAAATAAAAATAAAATAAATTTTGAAATTAGGGTATTTAATTATTTAGATGGATAAATTATTTTAATAAAATAATTTATTAAAAATTTAATATATTAATTTAAGAGGATAATTTTAGAAAAATATGGGTTTGAAAAAATTATTTAAATAAAAAGAGTGTGATAAAATAATAAAATATTTATTTTAATTTATTAAATCATCATATCCATTTTTTGCAAATCAAAAGTCCACAAATAATCGAATTAATAATTTTCAAAAAAATATCCCAAATGAAGATTAATTATTAAATTTGAAGTTTTAATTTTTTTTTGGATATTACAATAATAGCTAAGCAATGTATGATAATTTAGTTACTATTATTTTTAAACATGCAACTATATTTTTTACTACAATGGACAAAAGGAATATGATACCCTAAAACTACAATAATTTTCTATAAATTATACATTCGTACAACAAACGGGTGCAAAACTAGTAGTTGGAATATTCATCCTCTCATATAAATTTTATAATAATAGAAGTTAATTATGGCTTACAGATACTTAACCTATTAAGTTTAGAAAACTTTATAGAAGGCTCTTGAATGGAATATAATTCATCGTCAAATTCAATATCTATTGAAAGGGTCTTGAAGTGCTCATCCACTTGGGAAGATGAAGGATCCTAATTTTCTTGGAAGAGTGTTCTAAGATACAACTTAGAATCCATTTTAGGGTTTGTAAATGATATATTTATATAATTTCACTCCCACAAGACTAATCCAAGTAAATTTAAATGATCCAAATCAAGCTAGAACTTGGAGGATTGCCAAAATGGTCCTCTAAAAAGGATCGTAAATAGTTAAATGGAATGTCATCAAAGGACAAAGGAAAATCATAGATGGTATTGCAAAAACTCAGATTATGTAATATTACACTTGACTCATATGGTAGAGGATCCTTAGCACTTTTGGTCAAACTCATCATATTTGATATTAGTAAGAAGAATGGCCCAAGGTAGCTCAATCAAGAGGCATACCACAACCAAAGATTCTAGCTTTTAAGGTGCTTTTGGTTGTAGTAATCAACTACACTTGGAAAGAAAGGAATACCTTATTATTCACCCATTAAAGAGAGGATTCACAAACTTTATTGAAGTTGATTGTGAAGGATATATCAACTAGGATTATTTATCTCCATGGATGCAAATGCTTTAACTCTCTCATTCGCATTCAATTGCATATAAAGTTAACACCTGACATGGGAATAAGGTTTGTAAACCATTTCGATTTTGGTTTATACCTACAAAATTTATTATTGTGCAAAAAATTTGGGATTAAAAGAACTATCATGTGTCTAAAAATTTTGATCTGACAATTAGGATACACCATCTAATTTTAGTTAAAAAGGATATTTGACATTTAGAATATTTAATTTTTTTATTAGATTAACCAATCCAAAAAAATGTATGATATTTTATTCATTATTTCAACAATATATCATAATATTATACATAATATTATATTTTTGTAATTTAAAATTTTATAATAATATTTTAAAACCTAATTAGATAAAATACGTGTTTTCTATGAATATAGATATAAATATTAATTGATATATGGTTTTTATTTTTAAAAATCATCTTAATTTATTAAAATTAATAAAATATTATTTTTATACAGATATTAGATATATTTTAATTCGATTCACATCATATTGTATTTTGTGAATATTCAATATTTGAATATTCAATCTAGAGAATGTGGAACAAATATCTAAAAGAAAATGCATTCATGTTGGATAATTTCTGAATTTAATTTTTGTACTTTTTAATTATTTTTTGTTGGATTACTAAGACAATAGGAGTATGTTCATGGTCAGTTGTTGGAGTCCATGTAGTTCTAATTTTTAAGACCTGTTATGCTATTATTCAGGAGTGGTTATTAGTTTTTTAGGAGGTAGTGGGTAGTGCTAATAATAGTTGATCAGTCTGCTATTTTGTGGTATTTTTTTGTTGTTATTTTGCCTATAAAAGGAATGTTGAATTCTGAATGAAAGATATATAGAGTGATTTAATAGCGATTCTTCTTCTCTTTTCTTGGCTGCTAATTTTTTAACAGTGGTATCAGAGCCTTAAATCCTAAGAGTAAAACACGTGAGGAATAAAAAAAATTCATTCAAGTCTGGTTTAGACTTTCAATGGCAGAAATAAACTCAAACTTTGTGCAAGTTGCTATTCCATGCTTTGATGGTCATTATGATCATTGGAGCATGCTGATGGAAAATTTTTTGCGCTCCAAGGAGTATTGAGGTGTTGTCAATGCTAGAGTTTAAGAGCTGCTAGAAGGCATGAATCTATCTGACACACAAATGGCAGATCTAGAAGCCCAAAGGCTGAAGGATTTGAAAGTAAAAAATTATCTCTTTCAGGCCATTGAACGTCCCATCCTAAAAACTATTCATTATAAGAATACTTCTAAGGATATTTGGGATTCTATGAAGAAGAAGTATCAAGGCTCAGCAAGAGTGAAGCATGCATAGTTTCAGACCTTGAAGAAAGATTTTAAAGACTTAGAGATGAAACACAAAGAATCTGTGAATAGTTTCTTTACACGGACTATAGATATTTGCAACAAGATGTAATATCTTGGTGAAAAGAAAATTGATGGTGAGATAGTGGGAAAAATCTTACATTTCTTGACAAAAGACTTTAATTTTATTGTCTACACATTGGAGGAGGTGAAAGACATGGATGAAATGTCTCTTAATGAGCTCTAAAGCTCTCTGTTGGTCCATGAATAGAAGTTGCATCAACTTCCAGCAACGGAAGAGCAAGCCTTAAAGGTCTCTACCAATACTCATGCCAACAATGCAAGAGGTAGAGGTAAAGGTCGAGGTGAAGGTAGGGGAGATCATGGAACCAAGAGCAATAATAATCAATTTCATGGCAAAGGTTATGGACGGGGTCATGACAAGTCTAAAGTAGAGTGCTACAGGTGTCATAAATTTGGTCATTATGCTTCTGATTGTTATACCAAATTGCCTAATGAGAAAGATATAGGGGAGAGTTCAAAGTTTGTTGAGACTAAGGAAGTTGAAATCCTGTTTATAGCTGTCTAAGATGGGAAGACATCTAAATCAGATGTTTGGTATGTGGATACTGGTTGCAGCAACCACATGAGTGGAAGTAAGTCCTCTTTTTCATATCTAAATGAAGACTTTCACTCTACTGTGAGTTTTGGTGATTCCTCCTCTATAAAATTTATGGGAAAAGGTAATAGTAAGATTAAAACTAAGAATGGTTTTGTGGAAACTATCTCTAATGTATTATATGTTCCTGACATGAAGAGAAACTTGTTAAGTGCTGGTCAATTGCGTGAAAAGGCTATGAAATTAGTCTTAAGAATGGTGCTTGTGAAATATATGATCCTGTCAGAGGTTCTATAGCCATTGTTCCAATGAGCTCAAACAGATTGTTTCCGTTAAAGATTGAAAGCATTCAATCTAGTATTTTGGCTGAACTAGAAAGCCCCTCATGGTTATGGCATTTCTGCTATGGCCATCTGACTTTTGGTGGATTGAGAACCCTCTAATAGAAGAGCATGGTGAATGGACTTCCTCAAATCACAATTCCTTCACGAGTATGTGAAGATTTTGTTGTTAGCAAACAACCTCATTCGCCATTTCCATTTGGGAAGTCATGGAGAGCAAAGGAAGTGCTACAACTAGTACATTCTGATATCTACAACCCTATAAAACCTTATTCTAATGGAGGTAAAAAATATTTTATTACTTTCATTGACAATTTTTCAAGAAAAACTTGGGTCTATTTTCTAGAAAGAAAAGTCAGAAGCTTTCTCAACATTCTAGAGCTTCAAGGCTTGTGTGAAAAATGAGTCAGGGAAGACCATTAAAACCCTCTAGACTGATCATGGCGGAGAATATTACTCAACTGAGTTTGAAGTATTCTGTGATGAGCAGGGGATTCGGAAAGAGCTTACAACATCATATACACCACAACAAAATAGTGTATCAAAGAGGAAAATCATAACCATTCTCAATATGGCAAGAAGTTTATTGGCAAGAGGAAGAGTTTTGAAGACGTTTTGGGAAGAAGCTATGAACTGGAGTGTGCATGTATTGAACAGAAGTCCAACTTTTGCTATTCTAAACATGACTCCGAAAGAGGCTTGGAGTGGAAGAAGACCCTTTGTGGATCATTTTGGAATTTTTGGATGCATAGCCTGTAATCCCCCAAATTTTTAGAAAACCAATAATTTAATAAATAACTTTTATTAGAAATAAATTAGCTTTTAAAATTATTTAATTTAATTATTTTATGGATCTTTGAGTATATAAATTTGGACGGGAATATTTAGTAAATTAAAATAGATATTTTGTTATTTTATCATGCTATTTTTTATTTAAATAATTTTCCAAACTAATATTTTACTAACTTTATCCTTTTTAAACTAACTTTATCCTTTTTAAACTAATATATGATTTTATTACAAACTAATATTAGAATGAATTAAATTATTAAATTAAATAATTTATCAAGAATATTACATTTTATGATTTTATAAATTAATTTACCTTATTTTCCCTATTTTTCCATTCCCCTTTTTACCCTTTTCCCCTTTTTCCTTTTCTTCTCTTCTTTTTCCTTTTCCCCCTCCCTTGGGCCTCCCGGCCTGACCTATCCCCCTGTGCATTGGGCCTCGGCCCATCTCTCCCTTCCTTCCTCCCTCTCCCGCACGACCTGCTCGACGCAACCTTCTTTTTTTTCCCCTGGACCGGCCGGCCTACCTTTTTCTTTTCCTGCATCGGTCCACTCACCCAGCCCTTCTCCTTCCCTCTTCTTCTACCTCTACCCCGATCTGCTCCCGTCGTCCATGCCCGACCCTGCAACTGCCACGCCGACCTGCTGCCACCGACAACTCTCTCTCCCCCCCTCTCTCTCTCTCTCTCCTTTTCGGACCCAAACCATCCCTGTACCATAGCCCGCGTGCCCCTCTTCTTTTCCCTCTTCTCCCCTTCCCTCTCCCTGCCAACTAACCACCCCTGCCACCCTACTGCAGCCCGTCCGGCCACCTGCCCCCTCTCTTCTCCCTCTTCTTTTTCTTCATCTCTCCAACCTCCTTTCTGCCCCATTTTTGAGCCCCTTCTCCTTCCCCGAGCTCCCTCTTTTCTCCTTCCTTCTCCTCCATTCTTCCCCGTTTTTTTATCACCGCCGCCAACCGCCACTTACACCACTGCACCCAGCCCCTGTGCCGCCTTCTGCCACCACCTGCTACTGCCCTACGCCACCACGAGACCCCCCAAGCCACCCTCGAGCCCCTACAGCTCCTTCTTTCTCCACCTCTTCTTTTTCTCCCCACTTTTCTCCCTTATCGCCAAGCCTCCTGTAACTGCCCCATGCGCCGCCGTCCGGCCACCTCTACCACCACCAAACCCACCATTCGACACCCTACAACCTCCTCTACCACCACCATGCCTTAGTTGATCGAAAACAGCCCTTGCACCCCTTCATTTTTTCCATCTCTTTTCCTTCCTTCCCAGCCACACCCAGCCAGACAGCCATGTTCGCCGCCTTACCACCGCCGTCTCCGCCGCCCTCTGCCACCGTGAAACCATCCCCAGCCACCACTTACACCCCCTCTTCACTCCTGCACCCTTACCTTGCCTCCAATCCTCCCCCACCTAGCTTCTTTTCTAGCCTAAAGACCCTAACCCGAAAATAACAAATTTTGCCTCCTTTAACCCCCTCTTCGAGACTTCCCTTTTTTATTTTACATGTAGCTCATGCTGCATGATTTAGTATTTTAATGCAAAATTTTTAAGGTATAATAGCATTTAAGTTAAGTGTTTTATTAATTAAATTTTATAAATTTTTATGCTTGGATTCTTGTTTCTAACATGTTAAGCTTTGATACTATTTTTGGGTGTTGAGTTTCTAATTAAAGCTTGAATCTTTAACTGGGATACCGGTAAGATTTGATTTTTGCGAGATTAAGGTAATCGTTAATCCTCACTTAAATACATGGAAAAACGTATGCTAGCATATTAGAGATTTTAGTATAAGTTTATGCATGTTTTGTGTGCCTAGCATGATATATAGATGGTTGTTTATATTGATCGATAAAAAGGAAAAGTATGATAGCCTTTGTGCCATGTGTAGGTATGATAATTAAGGAAGGAGTTTGATTATTGATGGAAATGTTAAATGCTTGTCTATAATGTATTATGTTGCTAATGCATGAATAATATTATTGTCTAAGGGTATTTTAGTGATATGCTTATGAAGTATGTGATCTAATATATGTAGTTGCTAATGAGTATTATGTTGAATAATGACAAGTTGGTGGAGTTAACTGATAAGAATGAAGTGCTAATATTAGTATTTTATGTAGTGGTGGTAGACTCATAAAAGTGGTGTAATAAAGGGGTTAAGTGGAAATTTTATAAGTAAAAAGGGTATTTTGGAAATTTTGTAGTAAAGGGGTATTTTGGTAATTTTGAAAGAAAGGGGTAAAACGGTAATTTTGTAAGCAAAAGGGTATTTTGGTAATTTCAAAAGAAAGGGGTGAAATGATAATTTTATAAGTTAAAGGATAAAATTGTAAGTTGGGAGAAAGAAGGGTATTATGGTAAGTTTTGGGGCAAAAGAGCAATATGGTAATCTTATGACTAAATGGCAAAATGATAATTTTATGAGTAAAGGGATATTATGGTAATTTTGGGAGAAAAAGGGTAAAGTGGTAATTTTGGAGTCAAAGGGCAATATAGTAATTTTATAAGTAAATGGTAAGAATGGTAATTTTGGAAGTAGGGGTAAAATAGTAATTTTGGATAAAGGAGGGCGTTATGGTAATTTTTCAAGTAAAGGGGCATTATGGTAATTTTTGGAAGTAGAGGGGCAAAATAGTAATTTCATAAGTAAATGGTAATATGGTAATTTTATAAGTGAATGGCTAAATGGTAATTTTATAAGTAAGGGGTATTATGGTAACTTTGGGAGTAAAGGGGTAATAAGGTAATTTTGGAAAAGAAGGGTAAAATGGTAATTTCGTAAGGAAAGATAGAAATGGTAATTTTGGATGTAAAAGGGTAAAATAGTAATTTGTAAAGTAAGAGGAGTGTTATGGTAATTTTATAAGTAAAAGGGTATTGTGGTAAATTTTGTAAATAAAATGATATTATGGTAATTTGGAAGTAAGGGGTAGAAGAGTAATTTTGTAAATAAAAGGATATTATGGTAAACTTGGGAGTAAGGGGTAAATTGGTAATTATGATAACGATGAAAGATAATTTGGTAATTAAATTATGATTATAGAAGGGCAATTGGATAATTATGATACTAGAGAAGGGTAATTTGGTAAATTAACCAATTAAAGGGCATTATGGTAATGTTAAATATGGAGAAGGGTAAATTGGTAATTATAATTATGAAGGAGGGTAAATTAATAATTGAAATTATGAAGAAGGGTAATTTGGGATTTATGATAATTGAAAAGGGTAAAATGGTAATTATAATAATTAAGAAGGGTAGAATGGTAATTATGACAATGAAAAAGGGTAATTTAGTAATTTAACCAACTAATGGGCAATTTGGTAATTATGATAATGGATAAGGGCAATTTGGTAATTAATCGACTGAAGGGTGAGTTAGTAATTATTTAACCTACTAAAGAGGGGAATTGGTAATCATAATAGCGAAGATGGGTAATTTAATAATTTATCCAATTGAAGGGCAAGTTGTTAATTGTAATAGAAGAAAAGGGTAAAATAGTAATCTAACCAACCAAATGGGACATATGTTAAGTGTAGCAATTATGAGGGGTGAATGGCGATCTAAAAAGTGTAGGAGATAACTTGGTAACCTAAATTGGATAAGGGGTAATTTGGTAATTATGCAAACTAAAGGGTAATACGGTAATTTGTCAAGTAAGGAAGGGATGACTTAGCAATTATATAAGTAAGGGGTAAATAAGTAATTTATATCTAACATGTTGTTGTGATTGTGGAATTTCATAATATGATTTAAATAATGCTGATTAGCCAAGTAAGAGTATCTGATAATTAGTATGGCCTTAATGATTTCTCTGTATTATCTTGACTAACCGCCTGAATAAGAAACGGCTAATGATATCAGAATGATTGAAAGTGAATAAGTATCTGATTATTGTGCTTTGCGTGATCACCTTAATTAAGACACTAATACTTAAAGTGAAAGACCTCGAGATCGGGAATGGTGACTCTTTAGGGGTCGCTACCCTAAAGACATGGTTTAGTCCACGATTATTCTGGTAATTGTTGGCGTGCCTTTGTGCCCCAGCCAGGCCCTATATCTTACTCTATCTAGCTCTACGGACCTATTTAGGGGGTATGCATACTTATGGATTAGGTGTCCTTGTTGGTAGGGTACTGAGTAGCTTTATGCACCAGTACGACCAGGGTACCTTTGCGTTCTTGGGTTCGTGGTTAAAGGGTATTGAGTAGCTTATATGCACCGGTACGACCGGTGTACGTTTGTTTCCTGGGTTATTGATCTTCCGTCTGAGGCAAATAAATAGACTTGTTATGCTGATTAAGGAAAGGAAAGATACTAATAATGAAAGTGGAATATTAATGAGCCGGGCCCAGATGACTTATGATATTGAGTACCGATCCACCGGATATAATAGTCGCCCAGGAGTGTATTACCCTGGCAAGTGATTATGAGTACCGGTCCACCGGATATAATAGTGGCCCAGGAGCGTTTTATCCTGGATGATGATTATATGTATTCCAGTCCACCGACTAAAATAGTGGGGGTCTCGAGCTCAATAAAACTAGTTATGCATGTGAATAAAGTTATGGAAAAATACTAATTACTTATAGTAGAACACCATGTGAGTTGGGGCCAGACCGGTCCACCGGCAAATAATAGTGGCTAGGAGCATTTTGCCCTAGAGACTGATCCACAGGCATATAATAGTGGTTAGGTGCGTTCTGCCCTATAAGTGACCGATCCACCGGCTATAATAGTGGGGTTCTCGCACTCACATAGATATAAAATATGAGATTGATTGAATGATGATGGAATAATGGCTTAAGGCCTGAATGTATTGATTTTACACTATGACATGGTTCAAGGCCCAAAAGTATCGATCGTGAATTATAACTTGTTATATTTGTGATTGTTAGGTATGCACCTCTGATTTCATATGTATATAGATTGCATTATGTGTTCTATTGCGGGCCTGTTTTTAAGTATGGTATTAAAGGGTTACTCAGTACCGTAGTACTGAAGGGATTCCCTTTGTGGCCCCCCTGCCTATTCAATGGGTAGTGCCCTTGCAGGTCTTTTCAGGTCCTACTCAAGTGGGCTACGGGGAAGAGAGTAAGGAATTATCCGGTACCGTTAGGGCTTTTCTCTTTCTCTTTTAAACTCTTGGTTTTAATGCTAATGTTGTTAAAGTCACCATCATTGGTAGATGTTATTCTTGTAAATGATTTGATACGCTACTCTGATTTAAGTATGTTGAATTTCTTGCAAATTGTATTTCATTTTCCTTTAGCCTTAGCACTTAGTACTGGAACGTATGAGTGAACCGGTCTGGTACTAAGTGTGGCGGTAATATCCCCAAGATTTACAATTTTATAATTTGCTTCCACTAACTCTTTCAAATAAAGCGAAATTTTTCAGTAGTGAATTTTGGGGGTGTTACATAGCCTATGCTTATATACCATATGCAAAGAGAAAGAAACTTGATGATAAGGTCGAAAAGTGTGTTTTTCTTGGCGTGAGTACAATTTCAAAAGCATACAATCCATTGAAAAATCAGATTATGACCAGTAGAGATGTTACTTTTGATGAAGAGAGTAGATGGAATTGGAGTATGCAATAACCTACTCAAATCCTCCTTGATGATGATAGTGAAGGTGAGCACTTGATAGTAGCATGTGAGCTTGAAAATACAGCAAACACAGTCCCTACAACCTTTGAAAGTTCAACAATAGCTTTTGTAGAGAGCAAATAAGAAGTTGAACGATGTCCAATAAGGAGGCCTGCTTGGATGGAAGATTATGAGGTAACCAGGATTGGAAATATAATTAGTCATTTTGCTTTGTTTGCTGATTGTGATCCTACAACCTTTGAGAGTGCTGTGAAAGAGGAGAAATGGAGAAAAGTAATGGATGACGAGATCATTTCCATTGAGAAAAACGATACTTGGGAGCTGTGTAATCTTTCAAGTGGTTACAAGACCATAGGAGTAAAGTGGGTTTTCAAAACCAAGCTAAATGAAAATGGTGAGATAGACAAGTATAAAGCACGGTTGGTTGCAAAGGGATATAAGCAGGAGTATGGGATAGATTACACAGAAGTATTCTCGCCTATTGTAAGACATGACAATATTAGGTTAGTGGTTGCACTTGCAGCTTAGAATTCTTGGTCTATTTTTCAGCTTGATGTCAAATTGACTTTCTTATATAGATAGTTGGAGGAAAATGTATTTACTGAACAACCCCTAGCTATGTTAGAGCTGGAAATGAACAGAAAGTTTACAAATTAAAGAAAGCTCTTTATGGATTAAGATAAGCTCCTAGAGCTTGGTATAGTCGCATAAAAGCTTATTTTCTGAAAATTGGTTTCAAGAAATGCCCTTATGAACATTCTTTGTTTGTTAAAGTTGGAGAAAAAGGAAAAATGCTCATAGTTTGCTTATATGTCGATGATCTTATTTTTACTAGGAATTGTGTTGGCATGTTCATTGAGTTTAAGAAGTCCATGATGCATGAGTTTGAAATGTCCGATCTTGGCATGATGCATTACTTTCTTGGCATAGAAGTGGTGCAATTTGATGATAGAATTTCTCTATCTCAAAAGAAATATGTGGGAGATATTTTGGATAGGTTTAAGATGCTGGATTGTAATCCTATAAACACTCCAGTTGAGTGTGGTTTGAAGCTTTGTAAAGACTAGGGAGGGAAAATGGTTGACAACACACTATACAAGCAAATTGTAGGGAGTTTAATGTATCTTACGACTACAATACCTGATATAATGTATGTTTTAAGTCTCATTAGTAGGTACATGGAGAAGCCTACTGAATTGCATCTACTTGCTGGCAAGAGAATCCTTCGTTACTTGCAAGGAATCAAAGACTTTGGATTGTTTTATAAAAAAGGAATTAAGTCTGATTTGGTGGGATTTATTGATGGTGACTATAATGGATACCAAGATGATCGGAAGAGCACTTCTGGTTTTGCTTTTATGCTTGATATAGGTGTTGTTTCATGGATGTCTAAGAAGCAGCCATTGTCACTTTATCGAGTACTAAAGCTGAATTTGTAGTTGCTACGGCTTGTGTTTGTCAAGCAATATGGCTAAGGAGAGTTCTTGGAGAATTATTGTTCAAGAAACCTAGAGCGATAGACATTTATTGTGACAATAGTTCAACCATCAAGTTGTCAACGAATCTAGTGCTACATGGAAGAGGCAAGCATATTGATGTTAAACACTATTTTCTGAGAGACCTATGCAATGATGGGACAATTAAATTGAGGTACTGTAGAAGTGAAGATCAGGTTGCAGATATATTCACTAAAGCACTCAAGAAGGAGGCTTTCAAGAAGCTAAGGAAGTTACTAGGTGTCTGTAGCATCAGTGCTTTAAACTGATTATTAGCAAACATCAGTTTAAGGGAGGGATTGTTGGATAATTTCTTAATTTAATTTCTTCAATTTTAATTATTTTTGTTGATTTAATAAGTTAATAGGATTATATTTATGGTCGGTTGTTGGAGTCCATATAGTTTTGATTTTAGGACTTGTTATGCTATTATTTAGGAATGGTTATTAGTTTGTTAGGAGGTAGTGGGTAGTGCTAATAATGGCTATTATTTTGTCTATAAAAAGGCTGATGAATTCTGAATGAAAGATATATAGAGTGATTTAATAGCCATATTTCTTCTCTTTTCTCGGCTGCTGATTTTTTAACAATTCAAATAAAAATAAATTTTCAGTTTTGTACCCCCGTTACAGCAACACAATGGCAATTTTAATAAAAATTGATAGCTTCCGAGATTCCAGTCCAACCACAGAGTTAATCCGCCTCCTCGTCATATTTGATCACTTGAAAAGAGGCCCAACTAGCCACATAAAGAGTTTGGCCCAAAAATACACCCCCTATAAGAAGAAAAAAAATTGGGCATGAAAGGAGAACCATCAATTTTATAGCATAATTAAATGCTCTCTATATTCTATCTGCTCACCTACTCTGCCCTTGGACTGACCACTCATTCTAAATCCTGCAGCAACAATTGGCGTCATCTGTGGGACAAGTGTCCACTCATATCATTGGCGACAAGGGTGCCCTCAACGTCAACGTATAAAGATGTCACTGAATCCTATATTAAGAAAATGTTAAAAATTAATCGCAAGTCCTGTAAGCTCATATGAGCAAGTCTTAACTTCTATAAAGCACCAGGGAAAACTTTGAGAAAGCATCGAACTGATGGACACTCATGAAAGACAACACTTCTTTACACACAAAAATTAGTCTCATCGATCATGTTAAGTTGGGACATGGCCCATGCATAAAGTGGTTTAGAACCTATTACATGAAATCACTACAAAAGGCTTAAGGGTCCGTATCATCGACCTCTCATTCTCGTAATCTCAAAATCAAAAGATGATGACGAAGGAGACATAGCCATAATGTTGGAAAGCTCAACAGTAATAATGATAGCTCATGCGGGACCAACAGTTTTGAGCGCCGCATATCTTCAATCTATCATACTTACCCAATCACCCTCATGAAGTTGGCATATCGTGCCATTAAGCTCCTTACTGTCATTCTCCTTCGCCTAAAGCATTTAATATATTGCCTTGATCTTATTTGACGACACATCACGGTGAATGAAATTAACATTGCAATATCTAGGAGAATGAAATAGTTTTTTTAGGGGGGGGAGAGGGGGCATTCCGGTCAACAACTATACATCATTGGTGTCTTATAACCCACAAACATGATATATCTTAGATTTCATATTTAGAACTCAATATTAGCACCTACCCATCGTCTATATGTGTATGCATTCGACATCTTCATGTTAGAGATTCCATTAAGTCAATATAGAGATATAATTCTCTTGATTATTTTAAAAATGATTTATTTTAAGGTAATAATATTTAGTATTGTGACTATCTTACTTAAATTCATAAAATCAATAGTTGTGATTATGTTTCTTAAAGCCTTGTGCCCCTTTCTTCTCAAACATCCCCCCCTAAATATTTTTTCCAACTGCTAACAATAATATAATTTACCTTCTTTTGATTTTGAAAGGAGAGTTAAGAGTTGTTGATTTGGTTTTTACCGACGATGGTTCAAGTTCTCTTTTATTACTGATATGGTTTAGGTATCTATCTACAACATATTGAGCGATTAACTTGATTGGTTGTTTATAATGATGACCTATTATCTTAGGCTTAGAGTGGGATATTATTGTACTTTTAATAGGAAAAATTACATTATGGACCATTCCACTATTCATTATTCATGTTGGGATTCCTCAATAAGAGAACCAAGGTCGTTGTCCATTCACTTCAGCTAAGGGCATCAACCAAACGGTTGTTAAGCAAAGGGCATAAGCTAGATGGGCCATGAGGGGTATCAACCACAACCATTAACCAAAGGGCGTAAGCCAAAGGCTAACTAATGAGATTAGTTGGTAGGGATGACCTAGTGATTACGACTAAGGAAGGAGATGTGAGTGAAGAAAGGATGTCATAGAGTAGTAAGAAAATTTCTTAATATAAAGGATTTGGTACTCATTAGTATAACAATCTATAAATTGACAATGGTCAACTCATATAGTCAACCATCAAGTTATACCTTGTGCGTTTCCTCTAACTATAACTTGGTAGGAAGATGTATAAGTTGGACAACTAATGATTGTTTAGTGTTCTAGCTAAGGATGAAGGAAGGTATAAAATTTCCTCTCCTAACTGTTTGTGATAAAAGGTGTAGTCTCTCAATTTTCTCCAAAATCTTCATACTAAATAAAAGTGTACAATTCTTTATCCCATAAATTTTTATTTTCTTTACGCTTGCAATCTATTTCTACATATTCTCATAATTGTGCACTTAGCCAAGGGGATTATTAATCAGCTGGCAGAGGGGGTTATTGTCCATGCAGACTAAAGGGATATTTTCTCATTAACTAGTAACAAAGCTAGGTTCAAAATCGTGGCAACTAGTACATCAGTCATGGTGATGTTGAACAACATGAATTATATTACTTGGAAGTTCAAGATGGAAGATATACTCTATGTAAAAGAGTTAGTAAATTTGATCGAGAATGAATGAGTCATATTTGAGAACATGAAAGAAACTAAAGGGGAGTGGAATAAGCTCAATATAAGAGCTTGCAGCTATATTCATCAATGGGTGGATGATAGTGTCATTCATCACCTTGAGGAATAAACTATAGCCTATGGAATGTGGTCCAAGGTAGATTCACTTTATGCAAACAAGATGGTAGGAAATAAAGTACAACTCATAAGTAATTTGTACAAATTGAGGTAAGATGATAGGGAGCCCCTTGCATCACACCTAAATGAGCTCCAAAAAATATTTATTTAGTTGAAGAGCATGGAAATATTTGGAGATGAAGTTCAAGCCCTACTGATACTAGGTTCTCTATTAGATAGGTGGAAGACTCTTTGTGTGTCCCTTAATAATTCCACCTTGGGTGAAAAACTCATAATGGCATTGGTGACAACGTCACCTTTTGGAGAAGAGACCAGAAGAGGAGGCAGTGTCACCTCATCATCAAAGTCTGAGGTACTTGTTGTGGGACGAGGGAGATATAAGGGTAGGATGTAGAGGCAAATGTCTAAGAGTAAGCTAAGGAACTCAAAGAAGGATAAATCTTGCTTCCATTGCTAGAAGGCTAGCCACTAGAAGAAGGATAGTTGGAATTTGAAGAAGGGTGCGAAGGGGAAAGGCAAGATGGATGAGGATATATTGATCATTTTCAATGATGAGTTGATGGTCATCTCATAGTGTATGAATGCTTGCATAAGTACCTCATGTGCTGACATACCGGTGTGTCTCACCACATCACCCTACACAAGAAGTTTTTCTCTTCCTATACATTTCAAATTTTTGGTGATGCGTGGATGGATAATTATGGCTTCTCAAAAATATTTGGTATAAGAAGTAAATGACTAGAGATGAGCTTGGCTTGTACCTTGTAACACAAGGAAGTAAGACATATTCCAAACTTGAGGATGAGTCTCCTCCCAGTTGGAAAGCTTAATGATGAAGGATAAATAAGTCAATTTGAAAATTTTCTATGGAATTTGATAAAGGGGTTCATGGTAGTGGCCCGAGGGAGTAAGTTTTTCTCATATATCAGACTTAGGAATAGGTGCATTTGACAACAAGGTTGTTGGTTAAGGAATTTGGCCAGAAGCAAGGGGTTGACTATGATGAAATTTTTTCTTCAGTGATAAAGATGACATCCATCCATATGATTTTAGGACCGGCTTCCACTCTAGTCTCAGAGGTGGAGAAATTTGACATCAAGATAACTTTTCTACACGGTGACCTCAAGGAGGATGTATACATGGAACGACCAGAGGTGTTTGAGGTCAACAACATAGAATATATGGTGTGCAAGCTAGTAAAGAGTTTATATCAACTAAAACAGGCGATGAGGCTATGGTACATGAAGTTGGAGTCATTCATGGCTAAATAAGGGTATAAGAAGATGTCACCACTATGTGTTCATGCAAAGTTCTTATCCTAATTTATTCATTCGTTTACTTTTGTATGTGGATGACATGTTGATAGGCTAAGATTGGTAATAGATTTAAAAGTTAAAGGAATTTTTTATTTTTGCTAAGACCTTTGAAGTAAAATACTTGGCCATGCCAAATAAATCACGGGCATATACATCATATGAGACCAAGGATGGGGCAAGTTATGGTTATCTCAAGAGGAGTATATAGAGAAGATGTTCAAGAGATTTAATATGAACCAAGAAAAACCATTCAGTTATCTTCTTGCTCTTTAATTTAGGTTTATCATGGCATCATGTCCAACTGATGAATACACAAGGAAGGAAATGAGCCATATTCCATATACATTGGCCATTGGAAGTCTAATGTATATAATGGTGTGTATACTTTCATACATTACATTTGTCCTCAACATGGTTAGTTAATTCATATCCAATCCTGATAAATGTCACTAGGAGGAAGTGAATATTACGGCATCTACAAGGGTATTTTAAGATGAGACTTTACTTCAGTAGGACTGAGCTAATTTTGGTGGGTTATATTGACTCAGTTGTGGCAGGATATATAGATATACGCCGATCAACATAAACATTCATGTTTACCTTTCGTGGGGGAATAGTCTCATGGCAATTCTAACTATATAAGTGTGTATCTTTATCTATATTTGAGGCATAGTACATATTAATCACCAATGGGTGCAAGGAGATATTGTGGATGAAGATGTTATTCAGGGAGATGGGTATAAAGCTAGCATGACAAGTTTGTGATATTCAGTGATTCACAAAGTGGCATCCATTCAAGATCTAAGCTTATCTAGGTTAGGTGCCACTGAATAAGATATGTGCTTGAGGAGAGGCAAATGTATCTAGAGAAATTGCACATATATGAGAGTGGATTAGAGATGCTTACAAAACCCTTGCCCAAAAGTTAGCATGAAATATGTTGAACTAAATATGGATTAAGTAAGGTCCATAGTTTTTCTCAATAGAGAAGAAATAAATTCCTAAAAAGCAAGATAACTATTCTTAAAAAGCAGGATAACCATTGGCATTTCATGATAAGAGAACCATGGTCATCAACAAACTAAAGGCCATTGGCCACCAATATTAGTAGAGGCCATCAGCATAAGGAATTTGGTACTCTTCAGCATGATAATCTATAAATTGATAGCGGTAAACTCATAGAGTCAACCATCAAGTTGTTACTTATACATTTCCCCTAACTATGACTGGGTAGAAATATGTATAAATCAAATAACCAATGATGATAGAGTGTTCTAGCCAAGGGTGAAGGAGAGTATAAATTGCCCTATCCTAACCGTTTGTGATAAAAAGGTGCAGTCTCTCAATTTTCTCCAAAATCTTCATATTCGATAAAAGTTTCCAATTCTTTCTCCCATAAATTCTCATTTTCTCTACGCTTATTGTCTATTTCTATATTTCCTCATAATTGTACACATGGACAAAAGGATTATTGTTCAATTGGCCGAGTGGGTTATTGTCCACTTGGTTGAGGGGGATATTTGTATCAACAATTCATTCAATGTGTTATATAAATGCCTAATCACTTTCTGGTGTTATTTATTCTTTATGCATTTTGAAAATTTATAGATGTAATACAATATAATTAAAAATACTCCTTGTATTTATGAATATTATATCCATTTGCATTTTTTTAAAAAATACAACCCACACTCATAACTAGTATAAATATAACTGTTATTGAGAATGAATTAGAATGAGCGTAAACAAGTTATAGGGAAATATTAAGGGATGGAACTAGATATTTATCGATTAGATTGTAATATGATGAAAGAAGTTAGCACGTTGAGTTTGATTTTGAATATGTTAAATTAATTAGTTATGGATTAAATTACTATTTTTTATAGTATAATAGTACATGAAATTCAATGGTGCATGTGCTTAATTCTTGTCTGGATGTCGATGCATGTTATTTTTTTAATTTAATGGCCTTGGATATCAAATAACCTTTCTTTTAAATTTGAAAAGAGTATGTCACTTTTATGTGGGACTAGGTTATAACTTCAAGTTCTTTAAAGCAAAATAACATATACTTTATTTTTTAAATTGTCAAGATCAAGAACAAAAAAAGAAGCAGGCCAAAGACTTTGTGGGTTTTCCCTTGCACCAAAATGTGTTAGTAAAGAGTGAAATTGTTGAGACCATATTAAACCATTACAAGTGTTTGCAAGATGATGTCTATTTGAACAAGCTCATTAAGGTTATAAATAGAACCTATGATCATGACTAATTTCTACATAAAGAATTTCAAATTATTCATTTGGTCTTCTTCTCTCCCTTGAATTATTTTTATCTTCATCTTAAATCATCCTCATTGAGTACTGCATATAATATTGAGTTTGTCAAAGTCCTGCTAGATTGGAGTGCTACTTCTAACAGGAATGAAAACTCATTTTATCTTGAGAGAGAATTGTTCACGACCTTGGCCACCATGAAGGAATTAAATTTATCTTAAGGACACATTATAACTTTGGTAGACTTGGATAAATTATTATTTTATTTTAGTTTTCAACTTCTATTATATTTTTTAATAAGGTATGTCTATTATTATTATTATTATAAATATAATTACTATTATTATTTGTTAATAATATTTTATTTGATTATTTATTAAATAACATATCATTTTCTATATTATTGATTAATTATATGTTGAACAATATTAAGACAACTTTTTTTTTTGTTTTGTTGTTTGTTATAAGTATTTATTTGATAAATTTTTACACCTTTCCTTCTTCTACCCTTTTATCTTATTTGTCGAATTTATGTTTATGTAGCAGAAATGACATCATCTTCAAACTTAGTTCTAAATCCTACAAACACAAAAGTGTTGGTGAAAAACTACCAAGATTAAATGGATCAAATTTGAAGCATTAGCAACAGAAAATATCTTTCTATGTGGCTACATTAAATTTGGTCGAGTATCTCAATGAGAATCCTCCTAAACTTGATGAAGGGGAAACCAATATAATCAATGTGGTTATAATGTATGCATGGAGTCATTCTGATTAACTATGGAGGAATTAAATATTAAATGGATTGGATGACATATCATATGATGTGTACTCAGGTGTCGAGGTGATAAAGAAACATTAAGATTCTTTGGATACCAAATATAAGACAGATGATTTAGGGATACTAAAAAATTGACAATGGTCATTTCCTAGAATATAAAATGGTGTATAACGAGTCTGTTATATCCTAAATGAAGGAACTTCAAGTTATCATTAATGATATTCATACTAAGGGTATGTCTCTTAGCACATCATTTCAAGTGATTGTTGTAATTGAAAAATTATCATCACTTTGGAAAGATTTCAAAAACTACTTTAAGAATAAGACTAAGAAGATGAAACTTGAAGAATTTATTTCCCATTTGAGAATCGAGGAAGATAACCACAATTTTTTAAGCTCAAATTCTATGGTATCTAGAGCTAATGTGGTGGAAATTGGGTAAAATAAAAAGTAATAAAATAAAGCAAAGTGGAGATGATTCTAATGCAAGACCTAATGTATCAAAGAAATTCAAGGGAAAGTGCTATGAATGTGACAAACAAGGACATCATACAAAGGATTGTTGTAATCCAAAGAAGTCTAAGAAAAAAAATGATTAAGGTAAAGCCACAAAGATATTCAAGTTATCTAAATATTTTGATGTTTTAAACCTCTCGGTAGTGGTGACACAGTGCACATTCATTGATAATGCTAAGGAATGATGGGAAGATACCCATATATGTGGTACCAAGTAGATGTTCTATGAGTAACAATTTATTTAAGATAGTGAAAAATAACTCTTTATGGAAAATTCTTCATCTTGTAAGGTGATTAATAGTGGAAAGGTGATACTCAAGTGGACAAGTGGGAAGAATCTTAAATGATGTGTTTCATGTGCTAGGCATATGAACGAATTTGGTTTTGGTATCTCTACTCATTAGTCATAGCTTTGGGTTAATATTTGTATTTGATCAATTTATACTTATTAAGAATGAAATATTTCTAGGAAAGGAATATTTTAATGATAGCTATTTAAGATGAATGTAATGACAATTGTACCCAAAATAATTAATGATAATAAGTGTGTTTCTTCTTCTTATATATTTGAGTCCTTTAATATTTGGCATGAACGATTAAGACATCTAAATCATGATATCATTTGTGGTTTACTGATTTTAGATTATGTACCTAAACATGAATTTGATCCTAATTATAAATGTGGAGTATATGTTAAGGCTAAGATTGCTCATTTTATTGAAATGAATTCAGAACCTCTAGATTTAATGCACACAGTTGTATGTGATTTAAAGTTTGAACAAACTAGAGGTGGTAAAATGTATTTCATTACTTTTATAGATGATTACACATGCTACAACTAGATTTATTTGTTACAAAGTAAGAATGAGGCAATTGAAGTGTTTAAAGACTATGGATATGTTTGATTTGAGAAAAATAAGAAGGAAAGGAAAATGAAAATGAAAGAAAAATGAAGGAAAAAAATAAGATAAATCAATTTTTTTCCTTGTTTGGTTGTTGGAAATTTTTTATAGAAAATATAATTCTTAGAAAGTGTTTCTGGTGTTTGATTTATAGAAAAAAATTATAAGAAAAGTTTATTATTATTATTATTTAAATACTTTTATATAAAAATTAAATACTTTTATATATTTAATAAAACTTAAAATATTATATTGATACATGAAAAAATTTCATAAAATTTCTCAAAAAACCATAAAAATTATATAAAAATCAACACTAATTCCATTTTTAGAAATATTTTAAAATATTACATAAATAACTTACAATAATTGTCAAAACAAAATCTAAAAATATACAAAATATTTCATACAAACAAGCTGAATAATGCACATAAATGATTAATCACTACATAAAAAAAATAAACTAGCTATTCTAGGAAGCAACATATGGACAGATGGAGAGGCATACTTGTATTCTACAAAGGAACATATACTGCTAGAGAGACACAGTGAGGCATATGAGTTGAAGATTTACATAATAGACTTGCTATTCCGGTAAGAAATATTGAATAGATAAAATCAAGATGGAGAAACATAATTGAGATGCCCACTATGTCATTTTATGAGACACTTCAGTCCACTCCTAATTTGATAATCTAGATTGTAATATGTTTCTCAAAGGTATATTGCGAGTGAAAAATATGTATCTTATACACCTTTATACTATAACCAAGAGGGATTCATCTTCATGCACCTTGCTAAGAAGAATTTGGTTGTGATCTTTATATAGCAATAACTCAAACTAGATCTTCCTCCTTTTAAAGGAAGTTGCGTGATGATTCAAGCTTGATACCCTAAGCTGCTTCAAGTTCCCCATACCCTCTGACCTCCCCTGTCTCTAAGCCAAAAAGGCACTTGCCCTCAATAATTCCTTAGACTTGTGAACTAATAATTTCAATGGCTGAGGCTGCCAAATCAATTACTAGCATGAAGAGATTGTTGTCTAAAGGGATGAAAAATGTTGTCGTAAGCATGCTTCATGCTTCTCCATCTTCTCTTTATGAAATACTCCTTATATGAAACTTGAACCATGACTATTATTAGTTCTGTCAATGTCACTTTCACCACTAGAAGTTCCGTAATCCAACTCCACATCACTAGGTCGCTGCCACCACCAACCATAATAGATTCATTTGGTGTGCTTTAGCTTATACCAACAAAAACAAGAAGCTATTTCTAATGTATACCGGTGTATCTCACAAGATGCCCTCCATATCTTACAAAGGCTTTTTATTACACATTGGCAAATCCCCAACTTGAACAAGAAATAGAAGAATATTAAACCTGCAAAGCAGTGTAAAAAATAGTTGTATAATCATTGCCTATGGGCAGCCAAATGAGTCCCTTATACTTTTAAGGGAAGTAATAATTATCAGTTCTTACCCATAGACAACCAACAAATTTTAAGGAAGGAAGTATACACCAGCTCGAAAATAATAAGGTCTAAGGTTTAAATCAAAACCTCTCTTGTGCATATCACCACAATGAAAAGGCCAAGTCTTCTCTACTAGTTACAAATAAAGCATAAAAGATAAAAAAATTAAGTAAAATGTCATGTCTCCCTATAAAGATTCCATAGAGAAATCTCTAATACATGAGCAAACACACATGACAACAAAATTAAGGATGTATAATATCCCACTACTGATGCTCTTAAAGCTAAGGTGGGAACATAAGCAGAACACCACAACAAAAATACAAGGTTCTTAATATGACATGTCCAAACATAAGGATACATCGAAACCACCATCAAAATGTGAAAGGTACAATCAAGGACGCGGATGAATGCAAAACATGGTTGTAGAAAACAAGATTCTATACTGCTATGCACGAGTCAAAACTCAAAGGTATATATGGTTGGAAGAACTACTATAATGATATTAATAACAATTGGGACTTACATTATAACATGATAAAATCAAAAGCCAAGGCCCTGGATAAGGAAAATCTTGCACGAGTATCTCATCAGGATTAACACAAGTTAGACCCTCATCCCATTCAGTCAACATAGGATTTGAGCTGAAACTCACTGGTACCAAGCACATCATATTAGCCTTTCACCCTTGAACTCTTTAATCTCATACTGCTTCAAAATCCACACCTACTTCATCAACAATCGACACCCAAAATTTGTATTAGGTTTTGAAATGCAATTAAAGTTCACGTAATTCAAACAATATAGTAAAAGATCAAAATTGAATTTACTAAACCCTAAACATGAGAATAAGATTGGGGTTTTGGGATAATACTTGATTCTAATTTTAGGTTAAAAGAGAATCAATCTTACCTATTCAAATCAAGTTTGGAGAGTAGTGAATTGAGTACGTTAAGTAGTCAAAGGTTTGGTGATAGGAAGATTCAAAGTCAAATTGCGTGGATGACTGATCTAGGTGCTATGCCTTGGAAGATACATGAGAAAAAGAATTGCAAAAGACAACCAGTTGAAGAAAGAGGATAGGGGTTAGACGAGAGGAGGAGGATGGTGGGAAGCTTGTTGTTAGGGAGTGCTCGATAAAATTTCCTCACTTTTCAGTTTTTTTTCCTCAAGTTTTGGTAAGGAAAATAATCTAGTATAAGTTTCCTCCTTTTTATCCCAGTTTTCTTTCTTTGTAATTTTTCTGATAACCAAAAAGTATAAAAGTATTTTCTATCAAATTTTCTTTTCTTAAATTTTTTCTAGAACCAAACATACCCTACAAGGCAGAAGTATATATAGATGTAATTCTTTTAACTAGTGAATATGTGTAATAAAAAAATTAATCAAATGGATTATCAATAGTATATGTAAATGGATTAGAAGTATATCAAATAGGTGTAAAAAAATCATTTTTGAATGGTGAACCATATAAAGAGATCTATATGTAACAACCTTAAAGGTTCATTGATCTAAGTCATGAGAAAAAGGTTTGTTAGTTCATTATATTCTTATATGGATTAAAATAGGAATCCAAGCAATGGAATGAGAAATTTAACAGTGTAATGTTTTAAAATAGCTTCAAAATAATTGAGTCTAACAAACATGTTTATGTCAAAGACACTCAAAAAGGCTTTGTTATAGTATTTATATACGTAAACAATATGATCATAAGGGGTAGTAATAATGATGCCATCCAAACTACTAAAAAATGTTCATTAGTAGTTTTGATATGAAAGATATGGGTCTTGCAGATGTTATATTAGGAATTAAGATTTCTAGAACATTTGATAGGATAATATTATCTAAATGTCATTATGTTGAGAAAATACTTGACCATTTCAAGGAGTGTAATATTAACCCAACTTAGATGCCATTAAAGGTAGATATTCATTTGATAAAAAAAAATATTGGTATTAGTACTTTACAATTATACTACTCACATATAATAGGTAATATCATGTATCTCATGAAATACACATAGCATAATATTTATAATACAATTAACAAGTTAAGTTGTTACACCAATAGCCCTAGTAAGGAAAATTGGAAGGTGATCATTTAACTCCTATGATATCTAAAACATAATAAGAATTTTGGACTACACTATAAGAGATATCCAACAACGGTAAAAGGTCATATTGATACAAATTAGATATCGGATTCCAATGACTCTAAGTCTACTAGTAGATATGTATTCACTATCGAAAGCGGTGTAATATCTTAGAAATCATCAAAACAAACATGTATTGTGGTGTCAACGATGGAGTCTGAATTTTTTACTTTAGATAAAGCTACATACTAAGGTGAATGGATTATAGACTTTATAGAAGATATCTCATGTTGGGAAAATAATTATGCCACCCATATGTTTCCATTATGAGAGTTAATTTGCAATGGGTAGGGAAAGGAGTAAGCTATATAATGGTAATTCTATGCATATTCATCATAGACATAATACTAATAGGAGGTTTCTTTATAGCGGGTTTATCTCAATTGATTATGTAACTTTGAAGGATAATATTGTGGATCCTCTTACAAAAGTGTTAACTAGAGAGAAATTAGAAAGATCATTGAGGGGAATGAGCTAAAAGCCTATGTAAAGATGGAGTTGACATGGTGACAACCTAACTTAATTGATTGAAGATCATCAAGATCTAGGTTTAATGGGACAACCAAACTATGTATGACTTGACATTACACTAAGGAACTTGTTTCTATCTACCCATTTATATAATGAAATAATGCAAATAAGAAAATAAGGTTAAGCTATGCTTTTAATGATACATATACCTTGATATGATCATGTGGAGTATATAAGGATATAATAATTAAGAAATCACCTATGTGAGTGAGAAGGGGCCACTTTTGTGAATTTTTTAAAGTGAAATTATTTGAAGCATTCATGGAACTAGGAGGTGTTCTTGACTGAAATGAATACAAACATGAGAACCAACTATGCTTAAAGGAATCTGTGTCTTTTCTTTTATCTTTGTTTATACTAGACAACTAATTGTTCAAGGAAGACCTGCCCACTAATTAGCTGGTGAACCTAATAGAAACTCATTATAAAAATTTTAATTTCACGAGCTACTTATCCAAATGTTGTTTTCTTCATGTATATTCAATTAGTTTGTAATGAAGTTAAGTTTAACTTTCATACAGAGGATGGGTGCATTCTAATTTTTTTTATCTTACAAAAGGGTAATGAGAGAGGTATCAGTCTAATAATGATATTGTCATCTTCTAATTTCATATAACAAACTAGTGGAGGATTGATCGATTAGATTGTAATATGTTTAAGGAAATTAGCACATTGGATTTGGTTTTGATTATTTTAAATTAACTAGCAATGGATTAAAGTACTATTTCTTATAATAAAATAGTGCATGTGCTTACTCTTTATCATGATGTTGTCATCTGGTAATTTCATATTATAATCTAGTAGAGGATTGATTGATTAGCTTGTGATATATTTAAGGAAACTAGCACGATTAATTTGTTTTTTATTGTGTTAAATCAAATAGTAATGGATTAAAGTTCTATTATCTATAGTATAATGCTACATGAAATTTAATGGTGTTGTCATGATGTGAGTGCATGTCAAATCATGAATTTAATGGCTATGGCTATCAAAAAACCTTTCTTTTGAATGTCAAAAGAGTATGCCACTTTTGTGTCAGACTAGGTAATAATTATAAGGTTTGCAAAGAAAAAGGATGTATATATTATATATTTTTTTTAATTTTCATCGTCGAGAATAGTGAAGAAGTGGGCCACAGACTTCATGAAAGTTTTCCTTGTGCCAAAATATGTTAGCAAAGGATGTAATTGTTTAGACCATATTAAAATATTGTAATTGTTCACAAGATGATATTTTTTTGAACACACCCATTAAGGTTATAAATAGAACATGTGATTATGAATAATATTTCCTTAAAAAATCCCAGATTATTCATTCGGTCTTCTTCTCTCCCTAAAATTCCTTTTCTATCTCCATCATTAATTATCCTCATTGAGTACTAAGCATAATATTGATTTTGATGGAGTCTTACTAAATTAAAGTGTTGCTTCTAACAGGAAAAAAATTCATTCTATCCTATAATATAAATTTTCACAACCTTGGGTAGCATTGAAGGAATCAAATTTATCTTTAGAACACATTATGAATTTGGTAAGCTTAAATACATTATTTTTGTCTTCCAATTTTCAAATTATGTTATGACTTCATTTAACAAGGTATGACTATTATATCATCATCATCATTATTATTATAAATATTATTACTATTATTCTTTAATAATATTTTATTAGCTTATTTATTAAATAGCATATCGTTTTCTATACTATAAATTAATTATACGTCCAACATGTATGATTATATTGCATTCTTTTGAGTATCTAAATTTTAATTATATGATGACCAGTTAGAAAAATTTATTAATGTTACTGGTTGTATAAAGATACTGTTGGTGTTTATTATGGTTATGAAGATGATATGAAATTAATGAGTGCATATTGTGGTTGGGAATATAAAAATGATACAAGAAGAAGGAAGGTAACATTGAAGGTGAATAAATTGTGGCTCAATTTCTAGACCCTAGTCCACCTCCAAGTTTTGACCATATTAATGTTGATTCGGTGTCATCCTTCTCTAGAGACTGGATGGGCAAGAGAAAATAAAGAAAATGGATCAAGGAGACATGGAAGTTCAATAAAATGATCTAGTTTATGTTTGGCAAAATAAATTTAAATTTTTGCTGAAAATTTATAAACTATACAATATTTAAAGTAGCTTTTTTTTTTAAAAAAAAAGACTATAAGTTAACAAAAAGTTACTTGTCAATAATTTTTAAATTTTTTTTTAAAGTAATAGTTTTAATAAACTAAAAGAGAATGTATAAATTACTTTGGCTCTAGCCAAATACACTAGTATTTTAACACATTGGGAGAATGGGAAGGTCCTTTAGATTGATCTACGTATTGAGGAAGATTATCAATTTTTTTATTCCTTTTTCCAATTGTTGCATGCTTACTTGATAGTAAATTGATCGCTATCCATGACTTTTAATTTCCTTTGAATAATAAAACTAAAAAAATAAACTAATAAATAGGTAAGTAAATATCTCATCAAAACAAGTATGAAATGCCGCCATTATCACATATGATTCTTATCATCTATTCAACTTGGTAATGTCAAGATATTACGAATACTTGTAAAGCCAACATCATAATCCACTTTATAAAATATTATAACATACTTGTAATGATATGTATGTAATATAAATATTGTCAATATGCTTGTAATGATGAGGATCCTTAAAGGAGAAATCATAAATATGGAAAAGATTCATCAAAATCAACTCATTATCAAAGTGAGTTTAGAAAAACATTGAAGAATTGGAGATAATAGGAAGAAACATCCTCCACTACAAACCTTTCTCAACTCAAGATATGGACTAATATTGAAGATATATATATTTTTTTCATGCATAGTTGACATTATTTGACTCACACAACATCGTTTACGAAGAAACGAAGAGAAGAGAGAAGAGAAAGTAATGGCGTGTAACCTTTATTCACTAAATTGAGTGCAGAACTCTGGCAATTCTAAATGGCATGAGAATAACAAAGCTTTAATATGCATCTTAAATATATAGTTTGGGTTGAACCAAATACATATGATCTCTTCGAACCTTAGACTAAACCAAATACAAAATATATAGCTTCAATCCTATGCATTAGCAATTGGTGAGGAGCATTTTAGCACACAAGTCACAATACAATACATAGTCCAACTAAACAGTTGAAATCAACTAAATACATTAACCTAAAAAGATAAGCCTAAATTATCAATTACCCCAACTAATTAATAATATAATATAATATTTGGGTTGAAAACTAATTATTACAATATTAAGCTAAGTGAATATAGAACATGCCCTATGGGCCACACGTGATATAATATCCAACACATTTCAATTGATCAAGTCCACCAAAAGTCCCAACAAAATCTTCAAGTCCACAATCTAGTTACCAAATCATGAACAACAACTATGATATACACCAATTGCCATTGCAGCTTAAAATAAATATTACATAATCAAAGTTTATTCAGTTATTCAAAATGTAGTTATCAATTATACTAATTCTAATATTTAAAATATTTGGAACAATTGTTTAGAAGTATATATATAAAAAGGGAGACTACATCATAAGTAAAATCCAATCAAACAAGGAAAAATTTTGATCAATTCTATTATAAGTACACATTAAAAAAATTTGTAGCCTTAAACACTATATGTTAGTATCTATACTTTGCAATATAATACATTCAATATCATAGGAAAGTAGGAAAAATCTAGAGTGCGGATGTTAATTAGTCATTATAAAAATTAAAGATTAATATTTTTTATTGTATCAACTATGTTAAATAGTAAGAAGTCAATAGTAATTGGTCTTGTGTCAATAATGGTCAATGAACATTGGTCATTATTATTACTTTATCTAACTTTTTTTTCTTATTTAGCTTGATATAATCTAATCAAAATATAAAAAAATTAGTGTGTTGCTATTATTATTTTTGCCATAACTGACATTTATTAATCACTATTATTATTGTTGTCATTTTTTTGTATTATTATTATTATTATTATTAAAATTATATTGATACGATAAGGTTAATTTGTTATAAAAATAATATGAGAAGAACAACCTTAGAAGCTTTCATCTGTTATCAATTATCAGTGGTCATTGTAAGTTAATATTATGTAAGGATCGTATAAAATATAAATATAATATAAACTTAAAATAATACTTGAAATTAATATGATCAAGCTAATAATGGAGTTGCATTATAAGTTATACTTTAACATAAAAAGGAACATGATCCGATTGGAAAACTTTTAAATTTGAAACATCAAATACATCTCCAAAGATGAAATAATGACACAAAATTCTAAGGTCCAAAAACAATCAATATAATAATTCATTTTTAATTGAATAAGATAATTTGATATAAATATTCTCAAAATAATTAGATTTTAATAATATATTAGAATAAAAAAGAAAGAAAATGGCACAATTATGACTCAAATTTGATCCAAATTTGACTTGAAAATATAATAATTCAAACTTATCTAACTTTGATCCACACCCAAACTGAAATTAGAATAACTCAAATTTACCTAAATCTGAGTCCTTTTTATCTCAATCCAACCCGATCTGAGAGTTTAGAATAACACGAGATTATCTGATATCAGATTGAATCAAATCAAACCCAACTCAACCCGATCTGATAAAATGATCTAAAATTATCCAAAATCAAAATGATCTAATTATCATATAACTCGATTCAATAGGAATGTGACTCGTCTTATTGTCAACTCTACATATGAATAGGAAAATGAACAGCGTCCAATCAATGTCTTGTCCCAGGTTCGATCCTTAAGACCCCAAGTAGCAATGGCATAATGTAAAGTTGAGTTGATAGAGCACAACGAACTTCAAAACTAGGATCATAAGAAAAGAAGACAAAAAAAGGAATCGGCTCAAGAAAAGATACAAGGAGAGGAGAGGAGGGCAGAGGGCGGTCTAATTAGTAATTATACACTTTTTAAATGTAATGCAGCTACATTATGCGCATTTCAAATACATCTTAGAGGGTTTTATCAAGTAATATGCGAATTATACATGAAACATATGCAAATTACTATTGTATGAAA
Organism: Tamarix austromongolica; assembly: GCA_039764185.1. Lineage (NCBI taxonomy): Eukaryota > Viridiplantae > Streptophyta > Magnoliopsida > Caryophyllales > Tamaricaceae > Tamarix > Tamarix austromongolica. The sequence continues at coordinate 28,516,066 of CM077817.1, forward strand.
CGCCATTAAGAAAAAAATAATACGGTGTTCAATCATAACAATAAAAATATTTTCATATGTGTAAAATATAATAAGTAAAAAAATTAATGAATTTATAGCTTGTTCATCTAATTAAAACAACACTATTTTTTTTACAATAACAAATATTAATAACAATAATATTTTTATTTCAATAACAAAAATTAGCATTTAGTGAATAACACAATAAATTAAGTAAGTATTTTAGTTACTTGTGGTGGGAGAATGGTTTAATGAGATGGTATATTTAATTGTTATATTATTGAATTCTTGTTGTAGATGTGAGAATAAAAGATAAGGGAAAAATATTTTTTAGTTTAAAAACAAATGTAATAAGTCCCAAGTATTAAGGCAAGTCATGTATCCATCGTGTCACCCTCTTCTAATGAAAAATTATTAGGTGTGCTAACTAAATCAAGTATGATATAACTAGGTTGCATATTTAATATAATTATAATATAATTTTAATATATTTATAAGTTATTATGTTATATTTATAATTAATTAGGTAAAACCAAAAAAATACTAGTGAATATTTAATACAATTATTATATACCTATAGATAATTACATTATAATGATGATTATAAAGGTGTAATTAAAAAAAAAAAAGTGTAACTTCTCCCTCCGCACCTACTATTACAGTAAAACGTACCAAACAACATCGTCACATATTGTTGCATTCCTACGTGGACTTCCACTTTTTGCTACTAAATTCGTCCATGGACGTCTTCTCACTTCAAAAGGAAAAAGTTTGGTAGATTTGGTATACATTACGTCTTTTGTGATACTAATTGTTACTCGTGGGTATCCATTATATAGTCGTAAGACGTAATCTATTAGCTAGTTTAGCATGAGGCCCTAAGTGAAACTGAAATGTGTTTATTATTATCATTATTATTATTATTATTATTATTATTTATGTTTTATTATGCATTTAGTTAAAAATTTTATCTTTCTCTATCTCACATGGCGTTTGTTTATTTCCAACTTTAGAAGAAAGTTTAAAAAATAATAAAAAATAGCACAATGCACATCACACTGATATATGGGTTGAGATTTTCAAAATATAATTGACACTAGAGGAAGAAAAAAAATATACTAATATTAATAATTTATAACAACATAGTATGTCAATTAAAATAAAAGAGCACTAAGCCTTTTCATCATGTACCAAACTCCTTAATTCCAACACATAAAGAACCAATATGATGAATACTGTTGTACCTCTATAGTGTAACCTTCTATACAATACTTGAGTAACTTGAACATATTAATATTATTTTTGTTTAAAATAATTTATCTTAAATATAGATTATCCAAAAATCGAAAATATATATTATCATAATGTTGAGAATTTTCTTTATAAGTAGAGATTTATATTGTTATATTTCTGGCTTAAACAGTTTATGTGTTTATGTTTTATTATTTTATATATTAAAATTTCATCATTTTACAACTAATATAATTCATATCTGTATTCCACTATTTTTACTACTAATTTTCACCGTATGTTTTTTTTTTCTTTCATTGGAAAGGACAAAATTCCAAGAAAACAAAACTGATTACATAGAGGCCACAATTTTATAGATGGTACCTCCAACAACATCAAACATCAATCTATCTGTAATAAAACTGCAGGAAAAATCAAAAACTATGGTTCCAAATTCTAGTAAGTGACCATAACCTGCTAAACCATCAACCACTCCATTACTCTCCCTATGATTATGCACCAACATGCATGCTTCAAATTTTAGTATACAAGATTTTCATTGTGTTTTTATTGAGTAATTATTATATGTATATTTCATCATTACTATACCCTATAGTTCACAATTTTTTATTATAAAGTCTCTCTCTTTTTACGTATGTAAAATATGAGGATAATATCGGTAGATAATAACTACATATAATAGCGGTGAGTATAACAATAAAATAGTAAAACTTTAGGTGGGGTGATAATTAAATACAGTGATAATGAAATATAAATCTAATAATAATGAAGTACAATCATGATTAAAAAATAGTAAAATATATACATGTTGAATATCAATTCAATAATGGTAAATTATCATGGTATATATATATATATGTACATCTAAAGTATATCTATATATGTCTCTATTTATATATAAAAAAATATTATGGTATAATTATTTTATTTTTTTAATAATATAAATTAAACATAATCTACTTTTTAAAAATCTAAAAAAAAGAAGAAGAAAATATTGGCCTTATTTACCAAAAGTACTATAAAACTGCACCGGCCACACAGCGCACCAATGTGACCTGCTGCATTCTCGATTTTGCGTCAGCAGCTAGAGATGTGTACCAAACACATTTGCAAAAGAGATTACGCAATCAAGAGATTCCATACCACATTGATGTTGATGTTAAGCGTTGCCGGCATTCCAGTAAATCAAACGCAACTTGACAAAATAGTTAAATTGTTAGATGTTCGACAGGTTGAGCTGTCTTCCACTTTCTATCACCTCCACATAGGCGTTTTATCTCATCGAGCTATGTTTGACCGGCGGCTTTCTGCTCGCCTTTCAATTGCTGCTAGCTATCAAAAGAAGAAAAAGTTGAATTGTTATACTTCTTTCTCATATTTTGGCATTTACACAGAAAGAAAAATAACACATTAAAATTACAATCAAATCTTGATATGTAACTAAAGAACAAATCAGAAAGAGAAATAATTATCAATGGGCCTGAAAACGACACAAACAGAGAGAATTATAAAAGCCAAGATATTTAAAAAATTACCGTTCTTTCTAAATCGTTCCGAAACTATAGCAAAAATAATCCAGAAATTCCCCCTTAATTGCAAATTGAGGCGGTGCAATCCTAATTGGAAAAATTGAAGAGAACATGCAATAGCCGATTGGGAGTGCTACAGGTGTTGAAAGAGACGGCTAACATATCTACCGACGAATGAAACAAAGCTCTTAGTCGGTTGCTAGAGGTGGGTCTTGAATTTTATACAGGTGGTGTGGTAAACCCTTTTGGTTAACCTTAATTACCGTATATAAATAGGCATAAAATTCCCCTTTAAAATTTTTATTATCGAATTCTATTTTGTTTATAGGAACTTTAAACATTTATTTTACTCATTTGTGAAAATTAGTATTTTTTATATTTTATTATTTGTGCTTATTGTAATTCATTTAAAATCGACGGATCAATCCTAAGATTTTTTTTAAAGCTTATTAATTTCATTTGTTGGCTTGAAATTTATTCTTTTGTCCACATCATTTAATTGTAGAAAAATTTATCTGTGTTATTAGATGATTTTAGTCATTTTTATATGTCAGACGTCAAACCAACTCCAAAACTAAATACTTTTATACATTTTGTTTCTAAAATTATTATGCATCCATCTATATCAATTTTAATCTTTTGTTATTTGTTTCATGTGTCTGAGGAAATATTTGTTTATGCGACTTATCCAATTTTATTGTTTTTACTCGGTTTCCATTCATCAAGTATCAAATCAGTTCCAATGTTAAATATATTTATGTATTTAGGCTTTTAAATTTATGATGCACATTCCCATATAATTTCATGATTCTTGGAACTTATTTGCTATTTTTTCCCATAAATTCTTATTATTAAAATTTCTAATAATTTAATTACCTAAAATTAAATGTAGATTAATCATCCAACTATTATTTGAATCTCAACTAGCCATCCTAGCAAGCCAAATCAAATTTATCTATCTAGTTACTTTCATTCAACCAAAAGTTTGGTTAAAACTAAATTATAATAATTTTATGTCATAAATACTCACATGCTCATCCATAGTCAATCTCTCACTTACACTCCCATCATTGTAGCATTCATTTAAAGGTAGCAAAATTTAACTCGCCCTAAACTCATGCCCTATCATATCCTGTGCCTTTTCCCTAAATTGCATATTGTTCTACATGCAAAATCAAAAGTTTAGGCTTTTTTCTTCAGCATTCACAACTAATTTTTATGTGACTTTGAGCCCTTCATTTTTCTTGGTTCTTCTCCCTCGATTTTATTTAGTTTTAATCCTTGAAATGCGTACTTGCATTACTCCCTATTTTTTTATTATCATGAACTTGAGAATCATCCTATTTCTTATTCCCCTTCTTCCCCTCCTCTAGACCAACCTATGTGTACTACTACTATTTGAATCGGGTTGGTTATTAGCCTATTTTGACCATCTGCCATGCCACGTCTTGCTTATTCTCTTTTAGATTATTGTTGGGTTTCATTCCTTGAAACTTTTATTTTATATATCACCCATATTCCTCAAATTTCCCTTACCATTAGGCCTTGTTTGGAAGCCACAATTGTTGCCCATACTCATTTTTGGTTAGATATTGGTGTGCATGTGTTGTGATGATTTTATGGTTTTTCTCTTTGGTTTCCTTCTCTTTTTCTTGCCAAACCATCCTACAGTAATCCTCCTCCTTGACCATCATTTTTCTTGTTGTTTTTCTTTGATTCTTGGTAGTGTTAATTCATCAATTTTTTTTTTGGTTTTTCCACTCTTGCAAACCAAACAACCTATCCTCTCTCCTTTCACATTTTTTGTTGAGTTAACTCTCTTAAAACCCTTAAAATTATTTCTAAACACTTTTTATAAGTGTAAGAGATTAAGGTTTGGGTCTTAGTAAAGAATTATTATGATTTGATATGCCTCCATATTCTAGGTTTAATATTTCCCATTCTTTTCTTTCACATTTTCCATATTCTCAATTTCCTTTCTAAGCTATTATATGTTATTTTTTGTAATGTTATTATATGTTTGCTTATGTGATATTTTTTTTATGAGTTGAAAGGAATCCAAGAGGATACTGTGTTAGTCTCGGGGAATGCTTTCTAATTATTTTTGCTTGGGCTTGGTTTTTCTAGTAAATTAATTCTTCCCTTTGTATTCTAGGGTTTGGTGTGTGATTATGTGAATGATTATATGTCTAAATATTATAAGAATGCTTTAAGTTTTCTTATTAGTTTATATGAATCATACTGGGGTTTAATTTATGCAAGATTATTTTTTGTGTAAAAGCATGAAACATATGTGGCATGTGTATTTATGAATTTCAAATATTATATGAGATCATGAAAATATATTATTTGATGTGTTTAATTATTTACAGCTAAGCATGTGGTTTCATACATGTGATAATAGATAATAACATAAATGATATGTTATTATTTTATGCGCTAAATTCGGTGGGAGAATTTTTGTCTGGCCAATGTAATTTCAGGCATTTTTATATATTCCATTACGTTCCTTCAGTGTTTTAATTAAATTTTGACAAATATGATATAATTTGAGCATAATTAGGCTTAATAATGCATGATGTAGGTTTTAGGAGTCTTACATATATTTTTTCATTTTTCCAACTTGTGGGTGGTGTACGTGTCATGATATTTCATGTATGATGAGTATGTCAAGTATGGCATGCAAGATATGCATGGTTAAGGTTTTATGTGTTAATTATGCCTATTATGCTAGTGGAGGTAAAATGGTCTTGTTGTTATTTCTTAAATTTTCTAGAATTAGTATTTTATGTTAAGCTTTTCATTTTCATGTTATTTATCCCTTTTAAGAGTTTCATTAAATTATATAAAGGTTTGGCATTAAAATGGTAATAATTGGAATCATTAGTGGATAAGGGCATTTTGGTTATAAATGGCTAAAATGCACCTAATTTTTAAATAATTTGACATAGGTTGGCCTTAGTTTAATTTATTTAACCTTAGTGTTTAACTTTAACCTCTCTTTTCATAGTTGACTTCATGTTTGTTTTTTAGAATAATTAAATACAAAGGTTGAATTGGTTTGAAATTCACTGAATTTATTAAGTGTTTGGGCTACGACTTAATACCTAACCCTAGGCCTTCTATGACATTGAGTTTTATGACCATTTTTTTCTTTTGGATTTATTTGGAAATTTTGGTTGTTTGATTGTTACGTGGACCTTGCATTCCTTTGTTGATAATAAGTTGATATTGAATAAAATATTGATCGATTAGAGTGAAAGACAAAATGAGCTGGAAAAATCTTGTTCCTTAGACTTAGGTCCCTGAGTCCATAGTTGGACTTTATGGTCAAATGGCTCACTTATTATCTGTAAGTATTCCTTACACCCTATAGAGGCTAGGTAAACTTAAGGACTTAGATGTTGAGTTTTAGTATAGGTAATTGTTATATCTTATGGCTTTCTTGATAAGCTTTGCCCTACAATTGAGTGGAATGATTTGGTAATAGGGCTTATTAATTAGATTAGTATTGAGATTGACTTGTGTTTATTCATAATTTATCTTTTTCAGATATCTTATGTTATTTGTCGATTGAAATTATAATGCGAACTATTTGGTACAAGTAATAAGTACTTGTTTGAATTGTTTGGTATAAATAATAAACACTCATTAGAATAATGGAACCTTTCTAGCTAAGTAATGTTATTTTATGGTTGGACATATTATTATGATTATTTGTTATTGCATATGGGTTATTGATATATTGGCATGTGTCCTTATTCTTATGTGCTTCTTGAGACCTCAGTCTACCTAGATTAACATTGGTTTACTTAGTACCATTGTACTGATATATTCTATTTTATGGTTACCTAGCTATTCAATAGGAAAAATGGACCTCGTAGGTTGTTGGCAACTTTTAGGTTAGGTTAGAGAGTTTAAGGTTATCTTGTGTAGTTTATGGTCCCAATTTGGGATTGTGTTTTGTTTCCCTTTCTTATTGTTGCCGTTTTGAGACTTCAAGTGTTTGTAAACTTTTTACTACTTCATTTAATATTGTTTATCGTCTACTCTTGTTGGGTTTCTATTGGTTTTGTATTGACCTTAGATTAGGTGATGGCCACATTTCATTCTCGAGTTTCAGTTATTTTTGTATTACATCTAACACAACTTAGGTATTGGTTATATATCTTATTTTATTGGATGTGGTAGTAATATCCATTATTTTATGTAATTAATTGCAAAAAAAAATTAAATAGAAAATTTTGAAGGTGTTACAACGGGGTGAACGTCAATAAACAATAACAAACAACTACTGCTAGTACAACCACTGACTAGTGAGGAGTTATGTGCGCTGCATTCTTATTTTTACAAAGGGGGCATAAATTTTGATTAGTGATAATGAACAAATGCCAACTCGTATAATTGATGACTGGGAAGGAGTCACAAATTGTACCATATAACTAGTCTACATGATATATATACTTATGTCATGCTAACATTAGCCTAATGTTAATAATTTTTAAAAATTAAATTAAAATAATTTTCACTAGAATTATCAAAAAAAATATATCATAATATTCATGATATTTTATCTCACAAATAGATATGCATATTGATAGATTTCTAATGAGAAAAATTACAAAAAAAAATATTAGCATAATCATGGTAAAAGATCATTAAAAGAATTTTGAGTAGAAACAATGGTGAGATTTTAGTAGAATGATATTGAAATATGTGTGTAGTAATAGTGAAAGATAAGTTTTAGTATAGTAAGGATGAAATTTTAGTAGAAGAATGGAAAAAAAATATGTACAACAATGGTTAAATAAGTATAATTATGGTGAAAGATACATACTATAATGGTGAAAATATGTATAATGATGGTGAAATATTGTGAGAATTTTGTTAAAATTTAGTAGTAACTTTTAGAGGAACAATGACAAAAGGTTTATACAACAGCAATGAAAGATAAGTTCAATTACGGTGAAAGATTAATTTTGTAACAATGAAACACCAATTTGTATATGATAAAATATTGGTTATGTTATTTGGTGAAATATAAGCACACCATAGGTGAAAGACTAGTTCAATTATGCTAAATGGTAGGCTCAACGATGGTGAAAGATTAGGCTATGTATAATGATGTGTTAACTACATTATATGGAAAAATATAAGCATAAAGTTGGTAAAATATCAAATTTTTTTTTATGGCGAAGGATAAAATCAATGCTATTAGAAAATTATTTTAGTTATAATTAAATATCAGTATAGGCATGGTAAGACATTGATGACATTTCAATGGTGAAAGATAAGTACAACGTTCACGAAATATCAATCTATGTATCTTACAAGATTATTTTTATATATAGTGACACAAGAATGCTAAAATATAGGTGCAACAATAGTGACACACATATAAATTATTTTTTAAGTGAAAAATATATTAATATAAGTGTCTATTAATAGGGAAAAATCTCAGAAACATTATAGCATGCACACACGCACACACACACACACACACACACACACTTAATTTTAGTTTTCCAATTAAATATAATTTATTTTTTTCTAAAAGAAAAAACTCATATTGTTATGAATGTTAATTAGGGTGGTAATGGTTTATATGTCATGTGTTAAGTTTATTGGTGGGTTAGCTTAAGTAAAAAAACTAGTTATCATTAGGACCTAATAAGTTTCATAACTAATGAAACTATTAGGTTAGTTAGCAATTTGTTAGAGTTAAACCTAAGTATAACAAATTAGTGAGTGTCATTAGGGTTTGTGTGTGGTATGTATTTCCCACACCCTATATGTTGTGATATAAACATTATCCTAGTTAGCTGTAAGCAAGATTGATCAAGTTAATAAAAATGATAACTCATTCGACTATGATAAATTCTTTGATATTCCTCTTATCCTCTTGTAACTTCTTTCTGGTTTCAATTATCTATGAAATGTTATTTCTTTAACCATAATCTAAGATTATTATACCAAATTTTACCTTTAATCATCATCTTTGATCTATTTTAGTGTGTTTCCTTTAGTTCATCAAGTACTTTGAGACACTCCAATGGTAAGTTGTCTTGTCAATAAGGTTATCAAGAATTGATTATGGATATTGTATAATCAACATTTGGTAGGAAAGCTTTGATTCTTTTGTTAGTATGGAAACCACTCTATTTGATGTTGAAATATTTATAGGAAAATATGATTTTGGCTTGTGGAGAGTTAAGATGATGGCACTTTTAGTGCAATAGAGATTATAATAAGCCATGGTTGAGATGAAAGAAAAGGAAGTTTTGTCTATGAAAGATAAGGCATATGGTGTCATTATCTTAGTTTTAGGAGATAAAGTCCTAAGAGAAGTGTCTAAATAAGTGACTATAACCATAGTATGGAAGAACTTAGAGACTATTCATGAAAAAGTCATTATCAAAGAGGGTGTTGCTAAAATAGAGGTTGCATTCTTTTTTAATAGTCTAAGGTAAGTCACTAGATGAACACCTATATGAATTCAATAAAATATTCCTAGACTTGGAGAATATTTAATTAAAGGTGTAAAAGGAATATTTGACACTTATTTTGCTAAACTTATTGCCCGTTGAAAAGTATGATTACTTTGTGGATACAATGATGTATAACCATATAAGGGACTAAAGCCAGAGATAGTTATGAATTCATTGGTGTCAAAAGAATTGAAGTAGAATAATAATCATAAAGTATAGGTTGTTTCTAAGTCATTAAAGATTTGATGAAGGTTAGAAAAGGGGGAAATAAGACGAATGAGAAAAAAAAAATACATTTAAAGTCTCAAACAAAAAACTCACATAAGTGTTTTCATTTCCATAATAAAAGGGAATTTTAGAAAGGATTACATTGATAGGTTTGGGAAAACAAACCAAAGGAATAAATATCATTTTAAAACTCATAATAATGGAGATACATATGTTATCTTAAATGGGTACAAGAGTTATGGAGTGTTGTTGGTCTTAACTGCCACAATAGGGGAAGTATGGGTGTTAGACTCTAGATGTTCCTTTCATATATGCCCAAATAAATCTATATTTATGCCATATGAAAAGGTACATGGTAATCACATATTGATGGGAAATGAAAAGTCATGCCTTGTGATTAGAATTGGAGATGTGATAATAAAATCTAACAGTAGTGCAAATTTTAAATTGAGATTAGTGAGGTATGTTCCTGAGTTGAAAATAAATCTTATTTCCCAAGGATTTCTTGATAATAAAGGATACAAAATCTAACTTGAACATGGGATTTTGAAGATAGTACAATGTTCTATGGTGGTCTTGAAAAGAAATCTTGGAAATGGGGTGTATTTTTTCATAAGCAGAGAACGAAAATGAATAACAACTGATAGTTAAAAGAATGCAATTGTGAGTAAATCCCTACTATGACACTACATGATGGGACATTTTATTTAGAAGGGATTGAATATTCTCAATGATAGTGGAGTATTTGATAAGAATAAGGCAGAAAACGTTGAATTCTATAAACATTGTACCCTGTTTAAATTTAGTGCCAACAAAAACATGTCAAGTGCACCATTGGATTAGGTACATGTAGACCTTTAGGGGCTATCAAGAAGACAATCAAAAGAAAGTGATTCATATTTTTTGACTCTAATTTATGACTACTTGAGATATGTTTGGATATCATTCCTTGAAAGTAAAGATAAAACATTTAAATACTTTGTTGATTGGAAGAGTATGGTTGGAAGACAGAAATAAAAGAAGGATAAAAGGATAATAATAGGAAATGACCTTGAGTTTTTATGAATCTTAAGTACTATGAGGCATCTAACTCTATCATGTACACCATAATAGAATATGTTAGTTGAAAGGATGAATCAAACAATTCTTGAGAGAGTTAGAAGTATGTTGTTTCAGTTAGGGCTGCATAGGATGTATTAGGTTAAAAATTCCAAAAAATTTGTCATTTGATTAATATTTGTATTTCCTCTATTGTTAACTTTTAAAAACTAATTCATAACTGTTATGGAAGTCTTAGAATTTATGAGAACCTAAAAGTATTTGATTGTATCTATTATATTCATGTGAAGCATGGGAAACTTAAACCTAGGGTAAAGAAGTGTGTGTTTGTAGGGTACCTTGATGGAGTAAAAGGTTATATAGTGTTGACACTTAAATTAGGTGGGGGTTAGAACCATAGTTTCAAGGAATTTTATGTTTAGGGAAACTGAATTTTACAAAGATCATATGAAACAGACTAATTCAGCCACTAATAATAAGGGTGTTTGACATGGAGGTGGAATGCAAACATATAACGTTTGAAGTTGGAAATGAAGATCAAGGGAAGAATGATGATGATCATGAATATAAATTACACGCAAAAGACTTGTGTGGATGTTAATTAGCAAGAGATCGATATAAAATACATGCCAAACCACCAAATAGGTTTAGACACAATAATATAGTAGCATACGCTTTGCATATTTTCATTTTTGTTGAAGATGAGGCATAGAGTTATAAATATTCCATGATTAGAAACAAAAAATATTTAATGGTGCAAAGCAATTCAAGATAAGATAGATTACTTGATGATCAAAGAGACCTAGATATTGGTTAAAAGGAAAGATAGGTAAAACATAGTAGAATAAAAATGGGTCTTTAAGGAAAGGTCTTGTGGCTTAGATTCTCCAAAATTTAAAGATATACTTGTGGCTAAGTATTAAACATAGAATAAAGTGATTAACTACAAGGAAATGTTATCAACTATAGTGAAACATACATCTATATGGGTATTATTAGCCATATAACAACTAGAGAATTAGAACTTGAACAACTTGATGTGAAGACTTCTTCTTCTTCTTCTTCTTCTTCTTCTTCTTCTTCTTCTTCTTCTTCTTCTTCTTCTTATTCTTTTTACATGAAGAGTTGAAGGAGAAGATTTACATGCTCAACCTTTTATATTTTTTGAGAAAACAAAATAAGATAAAGTGTTTTTTCTTAAGAAGTCAATTTATGGACCTAAGCAATCACGTAGGGAATGGAATATCATATTTGATTAATTTATTATTGGGATTGAAATTCATAGAAGTAAATTTGACTCATGTGCATATATGAGGCATGAAAGATCAATTAGCACTGTTTATTTTCTATTATATATGGATGGCATTTTAATAACAAGTAAGGATAATGGGGAAATTAATGAAGTGAAGGCTCTTCTCTATAGGGAGTTTGACATAAAATATTTGGGGGAAATAAAGAGAATTTTAGGCACGAACTTTAGTTTATTTAGTCCGAAAAGAAATTTTTATTTGTCCATGGGACATATGCTAAGAACGTACTTGATATGTGTTAAGTTAATAACAACTTCCATGCCTCATAATTTCAAGTTTTCAAAAGATCAATGTCCTATGACATGTAGTGAAAATAATTATATGTATAAAGTACCCTATGATAGTGTACCCTATGTTGAACATTGGCAAGTTGTCAAATAGGTTATGAGATACCTATCTGGAACTACAATATAAAGTTTGTTTGTATGATTTTAGTGACTTTGATCGATTAATCTTTGGAGGATATACTGATTCACATTATATAAGGGATTATGACATGAGAAGGTCTAAATCTATGTATGTCTTCCATCTTAATGGTTGTGTAATGAGTTTTAAGGCATCATTACATAAGGTGGTTTCTTTGTCATCAATAAAGGCTAAGTAGATGGCATGTATTAAAGCATTCAATGAGGTTAAAAGGGTTGATCAAGAAGTTTTCCTTAGTACATTGTATAGTAGTTACATGGTGTGATAACAAGAGTGTTATCTACCTTAGCAACAATCCTATATTTCATGGAAAAAATTCTTGCAAATGTTAGACTTCATTTCATAAGAGAGATTGTAGTTGAATGCAAGATACGGTTGAAGAAAGTTCACACAAATGACAATTTTGCTGATATGCTCACAAAGACTCTTCTTGGAATGAAGGTTCTATATTGTTTATAGTTGTTGAGGTTGCATAAAAAACTATAAGCAAGATGGAGAATGTTAAATAGGGTGGTAATGGTTTACCTGTCATGTGTTAAGTTGATTATTGGGTTATTTTAAGTCCAACAACAAGATATCATTATGACATATATGTTCCATAACTAGTAAAACAATTAGGTTAGCTGTTAGTTTGTTAGAGCTAAACCTAATTGTATATGATTAATAGGTATAGTTAAGGTTTTATGGTGTCATGTACCAATTGCATCCTACAAGTTGGCATATAAATAGAACCCAAATTAGTTGTAATCAAGATTAAGCAAGTTAATAAAAGTGATATCTCATTCAACATAAATCCTCTTCTCCTCTCATGACTTTTTCTAGTTTTAATGATCTACAAAATATTTTGTTCTAAACCATAATCTAATATTCTTATACCATTTTTTCCTTGCATTATCATTTTTAATTTCATTTAATTCATTTAATTTAAATTCATTAATTAGCGTGATATATTTCGCTGGTAAGTTACCTTATCAGTAAGGCCATCAAAAACTAATTTTGGGTAGTATATGATCAATAATGATGTTTGTGGTTATACAATAAACTATGTTTAACCATTATCATGGTAAATTAAAAATATGTTGAAAGATAAAATAGATTGATAAATAGATAGTCGGGAGCCAATATCGAACATAGGTAGGATATAAATATTCATAACTTTTTACCCTACATATAGCATTATTAACATGATATGATTGTTTATTTTTATATATTATCAATACAAACTTATGTATAAAAATTGGAGTCCCTTCCTCAAAGGAATCCCGGTGTAGCACAACCAATTCCTCCCTAAGGGTGACACCGAGGTTGTGATGAACAAATATATAATATGGTTAAACTATGATTATTTTGTTTTATAAAAAAATTATCTCTATAATATTTTAAGCCTAGGATTTACTTCAAGCAAAACGCAAATATATTTTAACATACATACATACATACATACATATATATATATATATATTAATCTTAGTATATATTTTGAATCATTCTTATTGCATTGTGATTATATTTTTCATTTTCTAAATTTATGAAAAATAAATAATAATACAGAATAATTTAAAAATGATTAAAATATGTGTAAAGAACAAATTATGCAATATTTTCCTCAAAATATTACTTGATTTTATATAATATTAATCCTTGCAATTATGAAATTATTGTATAGTTACACTAGTGTATTAATAAATGTATTATTTCCAATTACCATGAATTTATATACTAACTTTAATACAGTAGTAAGTGATGCTAATAATAAAGAAGAAGATAACATAGATGAATATATTGTTATTAAAATGTTAAATACTTACATAACGTGCAATACATTTTTTGGAAAATAGTTGTCATTTTGTTTAGCAATTAAATATTTTAGTGAATAAAATGAAATTTTAGTGAGAACATTGATCATTGTTATTATAAGATTAAGAGTTAATGTATATAATTTTGTTTATGTGAAATTTGATGAGTAAACAATGTTACTATGAGAGTAAGAGTTAATGATTCAAAATTTGAAAGGTCAAATGTTAATTATAATAAATACATTATCTATTTTCTTATCAAATTGAATTTCAGCTCATATTTATTTTAATATTTTTAGTATGGCAAGGAAGTTTATGATTAATTTTATTATTAATTATAAAGGTGCATAACTGTTTATACATGGCCTATTTATTATTTATTCTTTAACTATTGCAATCATGTTTTGAACTATTTATTTTTGTGCCTCATACCATAAGACTTCTTTTTGAATTTATTTATATGAGAATTTTGATTTAAATATCTTAATTTGGACATATATTTTAGTAATTGGTACACAATAGCTAATATATATTTCCATTTTCATTATGACATTCTAGTTTTTTACTTGTTTGATGCATAGGGTGAACCATAATTATTAAACTCCTAATCAAATTTTATGATTATATGATCTAAAAATCACTAAACGATCTATAATCATATGTAAAATCTTAAAGTAGCAGAATTATGGTAGGATCCTATGTAGAATAATAAAATTCTACATATTTACTAGAATTTTTTTATTAATTAACCTTAAAGATTTAATTTTCATCTTATTCTTATTATATTTTTTCCTTAACTCTAACATCAACCCTAATATTTTGTACATACCATATATTGAGAGTTAACCAATGTAAAGGAAACAGATGTGGGATATTAACAAAACTAATTGTTGGAAGAAAAAAATATGAAAATGTCTAAACTCTATACGCAAAGTAAAATAACTATATTAAGTTTTGTGGCATTATTTGTTTATAAATTTATATTTAGTTCATAATTATTGTTTTTATTTTATTTTCTAATGTTATTAGAACTTTTTATATACATGTATTGTCCATATAATAACATTTTTTTATATGTATATAATTATCAAATTTTTTCATAAGTAATGAAAGATTGTATTACTACCAAATGAGTGTGAAAGTATAGCTAAGAGTTCAAGGAATAAACATACTAACTATAATATTATTAAATTTTAATGATATGTTTTTGTGAAGAAAAATTGTTAAAATCAGAATATTATTGATGAATAAGGATGTGCATGATAAAAGTAATAAAAATAAGTAAATTTTATATAATAATATATTTTTAAAAGATTTAAATAAATAATAAAATATGTGTAATTTATTTTATCATAATTAGTTAATATTGAATTTGGTATTGTCGAGTTAGGTTGACATTAGGTCATGTTAATGCCGAGTTAACACTGGGTCAAGTTGGATTGGGTCATGGGTCAGATTTAGGTCAATGATATCCAGATCAGTTCTATTTCAATTCGGGTTCGGATTGATGAACTTCTCAAGTTTCAAGCATGATGAGTTAGGTTGGGTAGGTCAGATTAACTTTTGTTAGTTCTACTTATGAGCACATCAACATCATCTTTAATAACAAATGATAATGGCTAAAGTTTTCATAGTTGACCAAATACAGTAAACACACAAAAACTAGAACAACAATGAACAAAAAACCTACCTCAATATAATAATGATATTATTATTCAATAAAAAATGAAGGAAATTAACTGGCCATGTAAATTAGTGACAACATTTAGAAATGGAAACACTTGAGCGATGCAGTGCTATAAAAGCACACGCAAAATTATCCACCACTAGAGTAAAGGATCATAACAATGTGGAAGGTTATAGGTTATTACTTCAAATTCATAAATACTTTATAGGAATTAGGGTGAGTTAATAAAAGTAAATTTTATATCAATGTGAGAAATACAAGAGAAGAAGGATCTATAAATAGGTTGTGGGGATGCATGAAGATATTGATTAATTTTTACTAGAAATTAGAAGTTACTAAAAATATTTAATACATTATTGTGTGGGGAGGATATAAATTAAATATAAATAATGATTTGTGATAACCTAATTGATAATAAATGTTTTTTAAGTTAAAAATAAGGTAATTCACCATAAAAAAATTAGGAAAATGATAAATTATATAAAAATTCCATTCTCTAAACCATGTGATTGCCTTAAACACCTTAGAAAATACCGTTGAGGTGGTGAATAGTATTTTATAGAATAGAAATGAAAGAATAATTTTTTTACACATAATATAGAGTGATTGAAGAGTAAATTACTCTTCACATTCACAACCAAAACTTTTTCCCATTTAGATTTTGAAATACAGATGTATTTTTTATTGATGATCACTCTTTTTTTAATTTATGAACCTTACAATCTCAATGACTCTATAAGAAATGATTTGAAACTGAACCTATTTCTATTATCTATATTATCCACATGAATATCTTAATAATTATAGAAACACACTCACTAACCCCTTGAAATGATTTTTGTAAAGTAGTTATGATTACAAATGATTCTCACCAAGAATATAAGATATGAAAGTGTAGAATGTTGGATGAGATGTAATCTAGCTAGATATAATAAGATATATAACTATTTAGGAAAAACTCTAGCTAATAGAATAGGCAAAGGACACTTCTCAATAAAACTTAGAGTATAAAAGTTTATAAAGTTTGAATGAGCAATTGATCGATTTGAGAATAGATTATTAATTGCACAATCAATATAATTGAAAATTTATTGTAATAAATGAATGTGAAACTTATTTATAAGGTTTTCACTCATCATATAGTTGTTATATACAAAAGCTTAAAACTTTATAACACCAAATAGGTAGAAAATTAACATTTAATGCTCATCGGTCGATTGGTATGCACGAGCCAATCAATTGGTTGTATAACTAGTCAATCGGTGGTTCAAACCAATTAACTGATTATGTTCAAATTAAAAATGTAAAACCACTATTATATAAACTAATCGGTTGGTTATACATGGTGTATGGTTGATCTCATGAACGTATATGAACAATGAAATTGTATGATAAGACTAGTCGATGCTTTCATATCACCAGTTTATCGGTTTATTCAAACTAGTCATTTAATTACAAACTAATCGATCAATTTAGTAAAACTAGTCTATGTGTTTAAATAGAGACAATGAGTTTTTGTATAAGGGAAACCCATAGACTAGTTGGTCAAACCAGTTACTCTGTTTCCTCAAACTAGTCTATCGGTTAAGAAAAACCAGTTGATGAGTTTACATTGAGACACAAAAGTTTATGCAAAATTAAATCTCATAGACTACTTTGTCAAACCAATTAATTAGTTTCCTCAAATAGTCAATTGATTTAGAAAAACTAGTCAATGAGTTTAAATAATGACTAATGGGGTTCTTAAGCAAAACTCATGGATTGATTGGCCAAACTAGTCAGTCGGTTTACTACACCAATCTATCCATCCAAGTTAAAATCATTTCATGCCTTTGACTAAACTAAACCAGCTAGTCGGTCTTAAGACTAGTCACATAGTTCTGACTGGATCCAATCGTTTAGTTTTAAAACACTTTTGAAGAGTTTAGAGACCAAGATCGACCATAAATTCTTATGAAATGAACTCAAATCAAGTGTTTATTTTTTTTTTAAAGAATTTTGATCAAAATGTGAGTTTTCTCAACTTAACTCTTTACATGGAACTTAAGACTTAAGAAATATGATCCTTAACGTTAAAGTCTTAGTAACCTTTTTATGCATTGTTCTCTTGTGCTTAGAAGCTTGATTTCTCTTTCAAATTTGCACATTTGTATAAATTCTTTGAGTGGGTGAATTTATATTTCTTTGTTAGTTGATCATAGTACATACACACTTAAGCAACCACATTAGTTATTAATATAATTTTGTTATCATTGGAAGAAGGATAATAACATTGTTTGACCTATGAGGTCAATAATCTCTCCCTTTTTGATGATAATAATAAAAAAGTATATGATTTTAAATGTGGAAGGATGATGAATATAAAGTAGGCAATATTTTTACCAAATCCTTTTTCATTTACCGATTAAACAACTTTGAATCCAAACTTTTGGATTCTCTCCTCATTTTGTAATAAGCAAAATGTGATAAGAGAAGGCAACCTATAAGCAAAAAAGATAACAATCACCATATGGGAAGGGGAAACTCTCCTTAACATGTGTGTATAGATGATTAGGCATAAATATACATGAGGAAAATACAGATAAGAATCCCCTTAAAGTGATGCACAGGGGAAAACCTATAGTGCTTTTGGGAGAAACTTAATGATCAAAAAGCATAATGTGCAACTAGAAGTGATATTGATGAGTTGTAGAAAAAAATATATCTCATTAACGATAAACATTTAGTAATACATGAGATAAAGAGCATAAAAATGATGCAAGCCTAGGAAGTAACCTATGGCTATGCTAAACGAAACATAAATGTGCATAATTCTTGTTCAAGGTAGACCAGAGATGGGTGGGTAGATAGATACAGCTAGAGAAATGATGGAAAACATGGATTGAATGTTTAGGTCCTCACTCTCAATGTCCTCGTAGCCATTTGTCTCAACAACAACATGATTAATCCTAGTGGCCTCAATTAGTGACTCATCAATGATGGGATTGAAGGAAGGAAGAGTAGTAATTTCATTGACAGTAGGGTCATGGGCTTCATAGATAAATACAGTGTTTGGATGGGTGTCCATATGATCCTCATGATTTAGTGAAAATTCGGGTTGTATCTATGATTATAGTGCACACAACTCAGTCTCTAGGATAGTCTGTCGTTGTTCCATTGAGGTCAAAATTCTAATCACATAGAGAAGGAGGTACGTAGGAGGTGGTAGTGGCAGTTGTAGTTGTGGAGGCTCCTCCAACATATGAGAAAGGAATGGCGGTTGAAGCCATTGGTTCATCAGATGGCGGTCATAAGTCATCTTCCTCAGTCTCTGGAGACTGTGGTCTAGATAAGGTAGTGATGTGACCGTTGTGATGACGTGATGCAAGAGACTTAGGTGTAATCTTAAGAGTTTGGCCATCCATACTTATCTAGTATCCCATCGTTCAAAATGGGACTACATATAATAAGCTGAGCCTGTTCTATAGTTGAAATGGGGTGGCTAGAAACTCTTCCATTTTAACTTTGGAATCACAAAGAATTCATGTAATAAGGAAGCCAGTTCCAAGGGATACCTAACTATGCCAAGCCATGTGAGACGTGTTGGAAGATGAGAGCTATGAAATGTATGGGGGCCAAGGAGAGAATGTGATCAACCCCACACTAATCCTTTAGAGTCATGTCCGACCCTAAGCTTGCTCTCAGAAAGAGAATGGATGGTACCATGTAGTGACATACCCACTTAAAGTGTTTTAGGTAGTAAGAACTAGTAGTTCAACATAAACAAAGTGGAAACAATGCCTATTGGATAGAATATTATCGGGGATCATGGTTTTCATCCACAATGTATAAGTCATGCTAGTGTTGATACTGTGCTCAATGCCTAGAATTCTTGCCAACCTGGTCTCATCCACTATAATGGGAGTAGTTAATATATGAGTGGTGATGATGGTTCCCATAACATGAACTATGAGGTTCATGTAGAAAAGGCGAATTCAATCATAGAATGGATCACTGAGAGTGAATATAGAGGGAGAACGTGGAGGTTAGAAAGGGATTGTATAAAGGGAAGTATGAATTGGTTAGTACATGATACCACATCAATGCACTTCCCTAGGAGAACTTTCTTTTTGTGAAATGATTTGATCAAGCATTGCTGGTTATCCATAGTGCAAAAAAAGAAAAGTTGGAGTGAGGGAATGCCCTAGTGGTCCTTGATAAGCATGACGTAGAGAGAATAGGTGTCTTAGTGGATAATGAAGGAGCAGGAGGAGTAGTGGGCCTATAAGGAGAAAGAGAAGGGAATCTAGCCTCTTCTTATGAAGAAGAAATAGGTGAGGATGCCCGAGGTGGATGGAGGTAAGATGAAGCAGTTGGTTCCTCTATAAGAATTATTGTCCAAGTCATATGAATCAATTAAGTATGAGTCCATTCAGTGGAAAGAGTAGCAACATCTCTGTGGATGGTGCTAGAGGTAGTTATTTTTCATTTAGTTATTGCACCACAAAAATGAGAATTCAAAATTATAGTGAGCAAGTGAGAAATAAGGCCATTCAAGAGTGAGTATTTTGGTAAATGATTTTGTGTTGTTGATTCAACCTTGAGAATTAAATTTTTTATATTTTGATGAAGATTTTATTTATTTGAATGATAGATTAAGAAATGAAAAATAGGAGTTAATAGGTTGGGAAAACTAGGGTCAAGGGTTTGGTTGAGCAGGTGATGGCCTATATATATGCCCGATGAACCAGTTGATTTTTTATGATATTGATTGATTGATATTGGTCATCCATTCAATTGCTTAAGTTAGACACAAAACAATAGTGATTTTAACCCTCCAATTTATATTAACCGGTCAATTGGACCTTTGAACCCATTAACCGGTGTGTTGACCAATCAATTAGTTCTCCTAATTAGGACACATTTTTAGTTTTTTCAGATCCTTTTTTATTGAAAAACATAATCCCATTTTCCATTAAATATATCACATTAATCCATGATCACATATGTTATGTTTTGAATTCAAGTTATGCAATCTTAATCCAAGTCATTTTGATTTTGATTATTTTCATGATTAATCCTTTTTATTTGAATTTTTGTAATCTTAAGACATAAATAATTTAAATTATAGAAATTTCATTCCAAGTTCTCTCCTAATTACTGTGAATATTTATTCATTAAATAGATTGGTAAAGATATATCCCCACTAATGTAATGTATCTACAAGTTCTACACATACATCGTCTTTTTCAACATGGTCTCTTATGAAGTAATACCTTATTTCTATATATAAAGACTTAGGGTGTTGAATGGTATTTTTAGTGAGACATACAACACTTGTGTTTTCACATATAATTGGATTTTTTTCAATCTTAAGCCCGTAATCACTTAGTTAATGTTTCATCCAGATTATTTGTGCACAACAAGAACCTACTCTTATATATCATGCTTCAGTTGTAGAAAGTGTCACTTTATATTGTTTCTTTCTATGCTAACTGACGAGGTATTCTCTAAGAAATTGGCATGTACATAAAGTAATTTTTCAATCAAATTTAAATCTTACAAAATCAGTATCAGAATATCCTACTAAGTTTATAAGAGTATCATTAGGGTAAAACAAGCCTATGTTAAGTGTGCCAATTAGATACCTAAGGATTCTCTTGATCATGGTTATGTGAGATTCCTTGGGATTACATTTAAACCTAGCACATAAGCATATAGTAAACATGATATTAGGTCTAGATGATGTAAGGTAATGACGTGATCAAATCATACATTGATATCATTTTTAATCAACCTGTTTACCTTGTTCATCCATGTCAATCTCTATGGTAGTGGCCATTGATGTACTACAAGGCTTTATCTCATTTATTCTGAGTTTCTTGAACAATTATTTTGTATACTTTTATTGGTTGAAAAACATCCCTTCTTTTGGTTTCTTGATTTAAATTTTGAGGAAGTAGGTCAATTCACCCATTATACTTATTTCAAACTCACTACACATCAAGGTAGAAAAGTCATTGCACATGGACTCATTAGTAGTACTAAATATTATATCAAATACTCTTACAAGCAATAATTTCTTAGTTTTATTTAGAAAAAGAGTTATATCAATTTTACCTCTTTTAAAATCTTTTTCCAACATATATTTGCTCAACCTTTCATATTAAGCTCTAGAAGCTTATTTTAAAACCTAAAGTGCCTTGTTGAGTTTGTAAACATGGTTAGCCTTGAGTCATTTTCAACACTGAATGGTTGCTTAACATACACCTATTTTTCAATAAAACCATTAAGGAAAGAGCTTTTGACAACCATTTGATATAATGTAAGGCACATGGATGATGAAAATGCATGAATCATGCATATAGCCTCAAGTTTAGCTATAGGGGAAAAGATTTCCTCGAAATAAATTTATTTATCTTGGTTGTATCCTTTGATTATCAATTGAGATTTGTTTCTAACATCTAAATTATTTCTAAAGACCCATTTAGTCCCAATGATAGATTTGTTTGGAGGTAACGAGACTAATTCCTAAACATGATTTCTCTCAAATTAATTAATCTCAGCTTACATTACCATGAACCAATCTTCATGATTCATGGATTCTAAGTGAAAATTAGGTTCCATCTGAGATAGAAATACTAAATTATTGCAAATGTTACCTAGTAAGAATCTTATTCCAACTCCTCTTGTTGGATCACCAATGATGAGTTCTTGAGGATGCCTATAGGTATGCCTCCATGCTTTAGGAAGTTACCCTATCACTTCATCCTCTTGTTGATTGATTGGAGGATCTTCATATTTCTCTTCTTCTTGCTTTAATTTTTTTCATTTTCTAGTAAGCTCTCAACTTGAAGAGAAGGTCTGACTTCTTCTTCTTGATTTTTTTTTTGCACACTAGAGCAAGATTCATAAAAAGAAACATGTATAGATTCTTCAACTAACATTATTAATTTATTGAAGATCCTTTAAGATTTACTATATAAAGAGTAGTCAATAAGAATACCTATATCTACTTTGGAGCCAAACTTATCCAAACTACTTTTTCATTTTTAAGGACAAAGCATTTACAACCAAATGTGCATAAATAACCCACATTTGGTTTCTTAACATTGTAGGGCTCATAAGATGTCTTTTTCAAGATGACCTATATGAGTACTCGATTCATTATATAGTATTTATTGGTAACGTCTTTAGCCCAAAAATATTTTGGAAGCTTGGAGTCACAAAACATGGTTCTTGCAACTTCATATAAGGTTTTGGTTTTCCTTTCCAAGAGACCAATTTGTTATGGTGTCATTTGTGCCAAGAAGTTGTGAGTAATACCATTTTGATCATAAAAATCCATAAAGATACCATTCTCTAACTCCTTCCTATGATGTTCCTTATACCATGGATCATAGTTCCCTTTTCAACGTGAATTTTCTTAGCAAGCATAAAAAAGTGTTACAAGCATCATCTTTAGTCGAAAGAAATAATTTCCATGTTTAACATGAGAAATAATCTATAATGAATAGTTTATATCTACAACCACGCATGCTACAGGTTCTAGTAGGCCTAAATAGATCCATGTGCAATAATTCAAGTGGTTAATAGGTGGCTACAAAATTTTTGAATTTGAAAGTAATCTTATGTTGTTTTCTTTGTTGATATGAATCACATGATCGATCTTTTATAAAGTTTAACTTTAGAAGTCCACGTACTATTTCTTTTCACTAAAGTTTGTTTAATAAGTTCATGCTACCATATATAATGCGTTTATGCCATAATCATCCATTGCTTTCATCAATTTCACTTAGACATACATTGTGCAATTTTATTGATTTAACTTCAAGCATGTACATATTATTAATATGTGAGCATACAAAGAGAATGGATTTATCTACTCCATTTGAAATCATGTAATGTATATTTTAAAAGTTTACTATAAATACTTTATCACATAGTTAGATAATGCTAATCTAATTTTGCTTAAGGCCATCAACCAAATACACATCATTTATGAAGGGTTTAAAGTTATCAATACTAATGCTACCGACATTAATGATCTTTTCTTTTCAGTTGTCTCCAAAGGTCACGCTTACACCATCATATGGAGTTAGCTTTGAAAACATGGTTTGATCACCATTTATGTGTCTTGTGCATCCATTGTCTAGGAACCATTTATGGCTTCTTGTCTTGAATTTTAAGTATACCTCCAAGCAAAAAATGTCCTAGTGCAAAGGGTTTTTACAGGGTTAGTGTTTAATTCAAGCGGGATAATCCTCTTAGGTTCCTATGCTTGATTAAATTTTAGAATCACTTTGGTATTTTTGTTAAAATTACATGATGAAGCAATATTAATATATTTACCACAAATATTACACAAAATAATTTTCTCATGACTGGAGGTTAATTATTTACTTTTGGCATGCTTACATGTTGTAGATGAGTATCCACCATTTTCACACATATTACAATTACGTGATTTAGGAGAAGCATTCACTTGATGATATTTATAGGCCCTTACAAATAAATTCTCTAGTTTTTAACATTTAACTACCTTCTTATTTCCATAGCCTAAGCCCTCACAATCCTTACAATATTGTTGAGCACCTAACAATATATTTAATACTTTTTCATCCTTTGTGAAAGGTATATGCAATCTTTACAAATTTATCATATTTTTCTTTTATATCAACTATTTTATAGTAAATTAATTTATCTTAACCTTTTCATAAAAAAATAAATTCCTTATATGCATTAAATTCAGTTATTTTATTTACTAGCCCTGTTTTGACAATAAGCATGAGAGATTCAAGAAGAACATTTTTATTTAATGTAAGAGTGAATTGGTCATTTAAGAGATTAAATAACTTTGTCATATTAAAATTTTTCTTAGTTAGTCTATCATTATCACGTAATGAAGTATGCAAGACACATAACAAGTCATCATACCAGTAGAGTGAATCAGATTGTACCTAATCAATGTCGTCTTTATCATTGAAGATTGTGAAGGAGGTAGAGGTTGATGATTCCTCTCTTAGAGCCATAAGATAAAGTTTAGCAACTTCTTGCTCTTCATCGGAGGGTTCACCTTCACTTTTGTTAGAGGCAGTCGTGGCTTCTCTTGGTTATTATATTCCTCTATTGTTTCTTGAATTCACTTTGTTCTTTACCATTTGCTTAGCAATATCATTTCTAAACTCATACCAGTCACGGATGACATGCCCATGTTTTTTATAGTTATAGCATTTAATATTATCATCCATGTTGGTTTCTCTAGGCATCATTTTGTTTCTTGAGAAAGTCCTTCCCAATCTTCCATTTCTACTTCCTCTTGATCGGATGAACCTTTTGAATTGAGTGGTTATTAATGTCACTTCTTCTTCATCCATGGGAGTTTCATCTTTTCCTTAATCACCCTTTTTTATCCATGTCTTTAGCCACTTATTGTTGTCTAGAGCAATTAGAGGATTTTATTTCTAGGGACTTTTTCTTTCTTTCATCTAATCCATCTTCTAGTTTTGATTGATATATCATGAGATTTCTGAAGAACACTTTAATTATCATTTTTCTTAAATATCTTACTTCTTTAATGGTGATCACTTAGGACTCAATTATTTTGTAATACCATGCATGATATATTTTATTTTCTCTTCTTCAATGATTTTTTTCTCTAAGGCCTTGAGATTTTTGAGGATGGAGATAAAGTAGTTTCTTAGGTTGTTGACGATTTTACCTTGCTTCAAGCTAAAGAGTTCATACTCACTAGTGTGAAGAGTGATTCTTTGATCATTCACTTGCTTTGTCCCTTCATGGATGATGACGGGCTTATCTCATATTTATTTTGTATTTAAGTATGATTGGATGAGGTGGTACATCCTTTTGCTAAGCCCAAATTAAGGAATTATGATGGTGTTATTATTAAGAGTGAGCCTTCTCTTTT
Organism: Tamarix austromongolica; assembly: GCA_039764185.1. NCBI lineage: Eukaryota > Viridiplantae > Streptophyta > Magnoliopsida > Caryophyllales > Tamaricaceae > Tamarix > Tamarix austromongolica. Next base: position 28,541,747 of record CM077817.1, read on the forward strand.
CTCCATTTGAGAGCTTATCCCTTGGCTTTTCCACTAGTTCACCACTAAACTCTTTTGTGATTTTGATTGGCCTTTCAGTGATAATTTATCATATGTCATAGTCTTATGATTTGATGAAGAACATCATTCTATTCTTCCAGTAGGCAAATTTCTCACCATTGAACAATGGTAATTTAGTAATGGAAATGCCTTTATTTAGACCATTAGAATCCATCTACTTGTAGATCTTTTTCATATCAAATTGTTGATTCCTTTGAGATATTCTTTTGTTCTAATACCAATTGAAAACACCCTATATCGGGGGTATGAATAAGTTTTTATGGAATGGAGATAACAGAATAAAAAAATTTATGCACAATGTAAAGTGATTCAAGAGTAAATTACTCTTTACATCCACTATCAAAAGGTTCTCCCTTTTAGGTTTTGAAATATCGACATTTTTTTATTGATGATCACTCTTCTATCGATTTATGAGCCTTAAAATCTCAATGATCCTCTATAAGATGATTTACAACTTAACCTATTTCTCTTACTCACTATAAGAATCTCCCAAGAACAGTAAACAAACACTTACTAATCCTTTCGAATGAATTTTGTAAGGTAGTTGTAATTACAAATGATTATTACTAAGAACACAAGATGTGAAAGTCTAGGACTTTAGATGAGATATAATCTAGATAGATATAACAATAGATATTATAATTTAGGATCAATTATAACTTAGAGAAGTTTGCAAAGAATACTTTTGAGTAAAACTAAAAATATGAAAAATTTAGAAATTTTGAAAGAATAGTTCAATGATTTGAGAGTAGATGATTAATTGCACAATCAATATCATTAGAAAGTTGTTGTAATATATGTAGATAGATCTTATTTATAAGGGCTTCCCTTATTGTATGGCCATAAGATACAACATCTCAAAAAGTTATACCACCTAACAGGTAGAAAATCATCATTCAATTCTTACAGATCAATTAGTATATTTGAACCAGTCGATCCATTGTATGACCAATCAATTGGTGGTATAAACCAGTCAACTAATTATGTTTATATCAGAAATAGAATGTTACCATTGTACGAACTAGTCGATTGTTTTATTCAAACCAGTTAATTGGTTGTATGTAGTGTATAGTTGATCATATGAATGTATATGAATAGTGACATGGTTTAGTAAAACCACTCAATGTGTTCATTTCACTATTCAATTGATATGTTCAAATTGGTTGATTGGTTATAAACCCATCCATATATTTGGCAAAAATCAGTTGATGTGCTTAAATAGAAATGAATGAGTCTATGTAAGAGTAAAACCCATGAACTGGTTGGTTAAACCAATTAATTAATTTTCTAAACCAGTCGCTTGGTTCGGTAAAACAAGTTGATGATTTTAAACAAAGATAAATGGGGTTTTTGCAAGAGTATAATCCATGGATTAGTTGGTCAAACTAGTTGATCGCTATCCTCAAACCAACCAATGAATTTAAATATAGATGAACATTTTTCTATAGGAGTGAAACCGATGGACTGATTGGTCAAACCATTCGATCATTTTGACATAGCCAATTTATTGATTTGTTGTGACAATCTATCTGTCTGAGTACAACACTTTTCATACCTTTGATCAAACTAAACTAGTTAATCGATCTTAAGACCAGTTAACTGGTTCCAACTGTAACCAACCATTTAATTTTAAAATACTTTTGAAGATTTTAGAAATCAAGATCAACCTTGAATTCTTATGAAATAAAGTTAAATCAAGTGTTTAATTTTTTTTAAAGAGTTTTGATCAAAATGTGAATTTTCTCAACTTAGCTCTTTACATGAAACCTAAGAATTAAGAGATATGATCCTTAACCTTCAAGTCTTGGTTATCTTTTCATGTGTTTTCTCTTTTGCTTGGAATCTTGATTGCTCTTTTAAATTTACACATTTGAAGAAATGCTTTAAGTGGGTGCATTTAGATTTCTTTGTAAGTCAATCACAGTAAATACATATTTAAGCAATTACATTCATTATCAATATATGTTTGCTATAATCAAAGCAAGGATCCTGACATTATTTGACTTATGACATCAACAACTTTGTAGTACCTCAATGTGTCCCAAAACTATTACAAATTTCAAAATACTTACTTTACCCAAGAGTTTCTTGCTCTGATATAAGAGGATAAAAAATAGCTAATAGCACATCCAAAAACCTTTTACAACCAGTTAGCTAATTTTGGTCCACTATTTTGATTCTCAAAAACCTCATTATTTTAGGATCTTTATAATTCCAAAAATTAAGTTATCTCTTTTACAAGTTTTGTTACAATCTTTAAGACTTTGAAAACCTAAATCATGTTTTAGAAATGAATTAATCTTTTGAGCCTCCTTTAGGTATCCAACATATCTTAAATCATTCTAATCTATCTATATTTAAATTATTTATATATTTTAGAGCCATTGAGTTGTGTTCAAAACAAAAAATGAAGATTACTATGAAAAAATAAACTATTTCAACATTTTTTCTTGTTTCTTCGCATTTTCAGCCTTGATTCAACCCTTTTAGTTATTAGAAAATTATGATCCTTCAGAGTTATTATATATCATGTTTTGGATTAAAAAATGAATTAAACATATTTTACCTTTATTTTTATTATTATTTTCCTATTTTTGGTAAAATCTTTTGTCAATTTTGTCTTTCTCTACTTTGATCTTATCTAACCTCTATTGCACCATCTGTTTTTTTTTTATTAAGATCAAATCCTATACATTTATCTAGCCTAATAAAATCTTATGGTGCCACTTATCATTGAGATAAATATTTTAAGGGATATTCCTTAAGACTTCCTACTCATTATCCATAATTATCACCTCCTAACACTTTTTAATTTCTACTAAATGGTCTCCCTTATCCTCACTACTTTACCCACACCACATGCCCCTTCTTTTTTTCATCTTATGCTCATGTATAAGCCTTCCCCATATATATCTCCCTTCGATTGATAATTGAAAAAACCTAGGAGCTAGGGGTGAATAGGGTTATTAAGGATGGTAATATGACATTAAATTTTTGACACACTATATAAAATAGTTTAAGAATAAAATTTATCTACATCCACTACAAAAGGGATTGCCTTTTTAAATTTGGACATATCGTGTGTTTTATTGATAATCACTCATCTCTAATTTTATGAGTATGTAATATTCATAACCTTTTAGGAATTGATTTAAAATTTAACCTAGTTATTCTATCTATGTTTATGGATTTACTAATCTTATGACATCTTTCAAGAATGCTAAGCAACCCACAATATTAGTATAAATCATTTTGAAGAGAGTTGTTATTGATTACAAAGTATCTCACAATATAATAAGTTTTGAAGAGAGTTGTAGTTGATTGTAAAGTATCTCACAATTGATACAGATATAAAATTTGAAGAATAATTTGTGCATGTAATTTAGCTAGAAAGAATAGATTTTACACTCAAAGAATAATTTTTAATTAAGTAGAGTGAATAAAAACACTTTTGAAAATATATCAATAAGAAATGAACATGGAAGTGAATTGTTCAGAATTAATTTTAAGGAATAGAGAATTAAGTATGCAATTAATGAGAGCTCAATTTTTTTTTAAATTTTTTTCCCTATAAATGTTATTTATAATTATGTCCAACAATATAGTCATTGGAGTAAAAAATCATATAGTAATTATACAAGCAATGAGAATAATGTTTAGCATTTAATGTTGATAGATCAATTATTCAAGGGAACCATTTGATCGGTTACCCTAACTAGTTGATCAATTGGTAGGACCAACAAAAGGATTATGTTCATACTTGATGTAAAAATGTTATCATTGCACATAGAATTATATTGCTTTCATTCTATACATTTTTTGTCTTATGAAAATATGTGAACAGTTAAATAGTTTAGCAAACTAGTAGATGTATCATGCAGATCAGTCGATGGATTCGCTCAAACCAGCCAATTGATTTAGTTATTGAGAAAAACCATTTTGAATTTTATCTCAATTCTTTTCATGGTTGGTTAAACAAATTAATTGGTTTGTAGAACTATTTGATTTGTTTTATGAAACCAACCAGAGTGTTTAAACATAGGTAAAATGGGGTTCTCCATGAATAAAACCTATATCCTAGCTATTCTAACTAATTAATCAGTTTCTAAACTAGTTGACGAGTTCGAGTAAATGAGTTAAAGTGTTCAAGTAGAGGTAAAAGGGATTTCTATAGGAATAAAACCCATAGTTTGGTTAGTTAAATAAGTTGATATGTTTCTATATTAGTTAATGGGTGTGATAAGAGGCAAAACCATTGTTCTCAAGACTAAAAGTCTATAGTAACCAGTTGATTGGTTTTTAGGCTTTTTGAAAGTTTAAAATCCTTATTTTGAAACAAAAACCAACTAAGTAGTTTTAAAACCAATTAACTGGTTCCACTCTGAACAAAACATGTTTAAAATAATTTTAAAAGGTTTTGATATTTAAAACTAACAAAGAATCCATATTAAAAAAAATTCTAAGTAAGACTTTAAAGCATCCCAATAGATTAAAATAAAAAAATTTATGCTCAAATGACTTAAAAAGATAACCTAAGACTTAGAATACAAACCTTCTCTTGTGCTTTGAAACTTGATTGATCTTTTAAATTTTACACTTAATAATTGTTTGGAGAAGTGTAATTTTACATCCTTATGATCAACATAGTTTATGCACACTTAAACAAATATGTTAAGCCTTTTAAACCTATTCATTATCATCAAAATAATGTTTAAGACATTAATCAACCTAAGAGATCGGTAATATTATTACCTCAAATATTCCTTATCCATTACCATATTCCTTCTCAACCTATCACCATATACTACTTGTAACTCTGCCCTAATCGTCCCCATTATCCTATGATTCTTAAGCTCGCCACCTCAGCTTCTTTATCCCTTCAATGAGATTATGAGTTATGTCATAAATTTTTTCCCTCAACCATACCTCCATTGGTTGATTTCATTATTGCAAATATTCCTTCCATCATTGCTAATAAACCCCTTAACCAACCACACTTCACCACCTATCATTCATCCCCCATTTCCTCCTTCACTAGTCTCTTAATATAACCCCCTTAGATCATCTTGATGGCCGTGTAGTATGCCATTAATTATCCCTATCAAATTATATATAAGTTTCCATCTATAAATCACTACAACAAGTATACATATCGTCCCTATTTCACCTAGTTATTTATGCTTGTGTGTGCATAAATATTAGGCTATATAATGTGGAAGATCATAAACCAACAATCTTCTACAATGTAGGAAATTTTGTTTTGGATCACAAGTTTCAAAATCTTCTCAAAATCACTTGAACTTTCGAGTTGAACTTTGTTTAACTCGATGGTTTTAGTGGTATGCTGTTGGTTTAATCCAAGATCAATTACTTCAATAAAGAAATCTCCATTTTTTCTAGAGAACAATTTACAAATCTCTAAGAATCACCCTTGAAGAAGAAGAGCATCACACACTCTCTTTTTGTGTTGATATTAAAATATCAATTCGTGTTATTCATTATGCTTCAATCGTATAAAACCACACACACACACACATACATGTACACATGTAGGCCTTCCATTTATAAGCCCACAAAACTGACCTTACTAACAAAATTTAAACCCTATGCATGGTACTAATATATATATAGTAATTAAAATGAAAATTTACAAACATTATAAAGTATATAGTAAAATAATAAAGCTGCACAAACTCTAAATATGTAATATATTGAATTAAAATATATAATCAAACTTTGTGTCTTGTAGCCTTGTATTCCATGCAAATTTTAATCCTTGTAATGTCATTATCTTGTACATCAAAGAAATTTAATTGTCTAATTTTCTTGCAAAAATATATAATACCTTTAAGAGTTACTTAATAACGCATTAGTATTTTCAATAACAATTAATTCCATCTCTACGTAGGCTAATTCTCATTTTTCATTCTTAGAAGAGTAAGATTGATATTGAACTTAAGATACTCCAGCATCACCATAACTCAACACCTTCCTTTATTTCTTCATATTTTTTTGAGTTCTATTCTCCTTGTTCTTGAAGTATGTATGATGTTCCTCCATTTATACATCACATCCAAGATTTCATAAACTCAAACAAACCTGAGGCTTAGCTTCTTTGTGACTAATTAAAACAAATAAGAGTTAAGTTTTATATTTTGGAGAGATTTTCCTATATTATTCCACTATTTCAAGAATCATTAGATCTTCTCAGATCCTACTTGAGGGTATGATTTATCTCCATTTTATTTGGTTTTGATCCCTTAGTTTAAGTTATGTTTTAGCTTGATTCTTACTAAGTTTTGTTTGGTTTCAATGACTTTTCAAGGGGTTTGTGTGGTGGTTCTTGTTGTGAGTTTCTACACTATTTAAGTCCACTTTATTAAGTTCTAAGGAAAGATAAAATCTAATTTTGTAATTTTGGTTATTTTCATACGTGCTAATGTTTCTTGATGTGTTATGCTTAATTTGTCATGTTTAGTATATAAAATTTGTAAAGAGGACCATATGTTGTCATTTGAAGTTAGAAAGCCATATTTGGGGTGTTATAAAGTCGTTTAGAATCTTTTTATTGGAAGATTTGATAAAAATTGATTAAAGAAAGCATAAACAAATGATGTTTTTGGCAACACCGAATTTGTTGTATTTTATTATGTAAAATTGATACACTTGGATAAGATTTAGGATGAAAATAACATGTAATACGTAATATGAAATATACGTATGTCTATTTTTCCAAAAATTTGATGGTTCATGTATATAAGTATGTAAAAAGCTATGGCTAAAATCTTATAATTCTGTAAAGTTATCAATTCTACCATTTTTGACACAAGGCTCAGACTTTGAGCAAACTTGTGATTTTGTAATGTTCTGATAAATTTTATGGTTTTTTGATGTTTATTGATATTTTTAGGTGCAATTGTATTCATAATATTTTGTCATTTGAGTTAATATAACTTAAGTTATGATTGATTAAAGTTTGGTTGAGTTTAGGAAAACTAGTTTGAATGTTCTTCATTTAAAATATTATTCACAAATCACCATAAGTAGGGTTAGTAGATATTTAATCATATTTATGAGTTTTAATTAAGGATTAATAATAATTAAATATATAATGAACCATATTAGCATTACAAAGGTAAAATGATAAGTATGTGAATAGTAAAAGTCAAACCTTAACCATTATCCTTCAACATGATTGTCGACCATGAATATTAATTTTTTAAAAATTGTACACAATCTTATGCTATGATTTTATACCTAACTATATTAGATATTTGGGCCCGTTTATCCATTATGTGTTCTTTTTAGATTAAAAAGTGGTCACTTTGAGAACTTTAATCTGTACATATTTATACCAAGTTTAATGTCACCTATAAATACTTATTTTGTGATATATGGTATGTGTTTGGTGTTATCTATAAAGATCCATTTGGATTTCCTTCTATTTTATTTTACGTTAAGTTTGGTGTTCTCTATAAACAACTGCATGAAATAATTTGGGGGTTAATTATATTAGTTTGGCATTATCAATAAATGCAAAGTTGGATTTTTGTAGAGTTATCTATAAATGCATAGTTGGATAAGGCATAAAATTAGGTAAGATGTGTGTGTTATCCTCTTAAAAGCCTCTTTACTTTGATGACTTCCATTGTTATGCATTGAGATTCCAAGCCATGAAGTCCATGCATTGGTATGCATTTAGATTCCTAGTTGTTAAGGCCCATGCATTGAGTTTTCCTACCCACGATGGTTGGGGTTGAATATTTCATTAGTAACATATTAGGATATGAATAACTCCTTACTTTTGTTTAATTTTTTTTGTTGCCCTAGTAAAATACAATGTGTGGTATGTGTGCATAAGCCATGACTTTGATTTTAAATGTTTTGTTTCCTTTGAAAAAGATAGTTGATGGATGTGTATAACCCCTGGTTTCAAATATTTTAGAACATTGTCTCTTGAATGGGTGTAATATATTACATGTGTACTCTAATATGAGATTGCATATTGTTATCTACACTAAGCTACTCAAAAGTGACAACATGCTCAAATTTAATATGCGTATGTGATTATGAGAATTTTGTTTTAAGTGCTCATAAGAGCTAAATTTACTATGTATATCACCGTACCGACATCCTCTGTAGCCTTGCATTGATCCCAAGTTATTTGAGGAAGTACTTAGTCTTATTTTGTAGGTCTCCTTTATTTTTGAATCTTTTCTTGGGAGAGAGTATATATCCTAGGGTTATGCTATTACAAGGGTTTAGCTTATTTTGCTCTTATATGGGTTAGATTTAAATGTTATCAATTATTTAAACTCTTGTGTTTATTTAACCATTAATTAATGATTTGTTTACTTTCTAAGATACCTTTCTCACTCTCTCACAATTAAAGAGTTTTTTTCACACTTTGATTCATTGTTTAGTAAGTCTTTTATTGACCTTTGGGTGCTAGTCACAAGTGATCCTTGAGGTATGAAACTACTTTTAGCCTTTCATCTGACTCATGTTCTATATTGATTGGACCCCCTTTATGTTAGATGTGGTGATAATATTGTGCATTTTTTTTATTTTTCTTCAACACATCTTTTCTAAAATAATAATTTGTTTATACTGCGAAAATGAGCGTTATAGTTGTCGCAAGCTTTCGGGGTTTCACACAACTTCACAACTACCACCTTATCATTATTCGTTATTATAGTTATCTACCCAAATCCATTGAGAACAACCTTCAATCTATTATAAATGGTGGTCATATTCCCTACTTTTGGTAACATCTAATCATCCAGGCCACTATTCCCCTCCTACCCCTCATGTAGGACATCAAATCTCATTGTAATACCCCAAGTAATATAGTAGATGGTGGATGCTTTACATTATTGTTATGACAATATATATACAGTGTTGCATGGAGATGGGAATGGGGACGTGAAAAATAAAAAATGTAGAAAATTTATTTCTTAAAAATTTTAAAAACAAAGAAGGCAGGAAATGACAAAAATAAAAATAAATAAATTTTGCACACACACATTGTATACATTTTTAAAATAATAGACCAAATATACTAAAATTAAGAGAGAAAAATAAAAAAATATAATTACTATCTATCTTAGTTGATATAAACTATTAATATTTTTTTAAAATAATTAATTAGACACTTCCGGTATCGATTTCAACACCAAAACGTTTTTTGGGACCGGACACAGGAGGGAAGATTTTAGGAGTGGGAAATGACACCTTATTTCCATTTTCATGCTTCACAACCTATATCAACATATTACACCTTCCTTTTATGAAAACCAATCATTGGAAGAGTCCACAATTAAGTGTACTTAGCTTGAAGTAGTATAAGGATAGGTGGCATCCTAAAAAGTTTTTTGATATGTGTGTGTGTTAGTAAAGATTATGCTAAAAAGAACCCATGTTGATCTATGGAGTTAGCTATCAATTCCAAAAACACTTTAATTAACTACTTGAGAATAATAGAGGTTAAGGTGGTATAATGGTTTCATAGAAAAATCATAAGTTTTTCTTAGATGAGTTAATCAGTTTCTTACCAGGAATGGTTTTAGAGATTGATTTTAATGAAAAAATTAGTGGTTGAGGCACAATTAGAATGCTACATTCTTTGAGTGGGGATATATGTAATATTTCAGACAATGTGGTATATGGTAGATCAGGGACGAAGCCGGCTGATAAAATTCATGGGGTCCCAATAAATAATAAATATATATTTAAATATAAAATTATAATAATAATAATAATAATAATAATAATATATTTAATATTATCCATAATTATACATAGATGTTCATTTATAATTGTACTCGTCGAGGTTTTTCATATTTTAAAAGCAAACTATAGTAATCTTTTTACTAATAGTATTGGATATATATTTTTCTATATATTACATCAAATAATTATTTACCCATTCATCACACATACTATTTCACAGCTTGTTTTTATAAAACTAATTGCTAAGAAAGCTCTTTCAATACGGTTGTTACCGGTAAAATTAAAGCTAGCTTCACAAGCATATAAATCAAATACTTTTAAACTAATACTCAGCTAATTTAAAATTACACAATAATAAACTAATTCATATAGCTAACATAACCACACGCTTTTGAAGATGAGAACTATATTGAAAAATAATGAACTAATTTACATAGCCAAAATTATATAATAGTTCATACTATACTAATTCGACTTTAATATAACCTAATATAGAAATATACAATAATCAATTAATTTATGTAATTCTAATTCAAGATCATTTTACAACTGACTTGAAAACATTAAGAAATTTACAATATCACAAATTCATAATAAAATAAAAAATAAAAATGCAAACTAATTCGATTAACAAAATTTAGATTAGATTTAAATTAAATAAAACACAAAATCATTCTCTACTTATCTTTCTTCGGCTATAACTTGCAAATTTGTAAATTATTATCTTGGTAATTGGGGTGTAGTGCGGGGCATCGAGCGATGTGAGTAGATGGTGGCAGCAGCATGGTGTAATGCAGAGGGCAAACCACAGTGGCCTCGTCCCTGGCAGCGCGGAGGTCAAACTCCGAGAGTTAGTGGATGGCAGTGGACGACGAAATAAGCTGACGATGTGGTGTGGGAGTGGGAGGAAGTGACGAATGCTGTGGCCAAACGATGTTAATGGCAGTGGGTGGCGGGCAATTGGGTGACGGAATAAGCTAGAGCCTGAAGTCGAAGTGTCGAAGGCTTGGCTTGAATTTGAAGGTCAAACCATCGAAGAATATTGACAAGATGGAAGGGTGAGGGACTGACTGACTGAGAGTCTGAGGACCGAGGCATACCTTGTGCTTGAGCAGTGAAGGATGGCTGAATGGGCCTCTGGGATCAGGCATAGTGAGAAAAAAAATTGAGGGGAAAAAATTTTCGAACAGGGTCATCAGGATTTGAACTCATGACCGGTACTTCACTTAAAGTTTGTATTCCAACCAATGCTCTAGACCTGTGTTTTGATAATTTAACTTGTATACATAATATATATTTTTAAAAATTCCATGGGGTCAGGCGACCCCATAGGCTCTTAATTGGCTCCGTCCATGTGGTAGATGCTTAAAAAAGTATTGGCATGCATACATATATCAACATAGTGAGCTTTTCTTTTTGAAAATCCATCACTAAAAAACTCCACAATTAAGCATGTTTGTCTTGGAGTTGTATAAGCATCCATGAACTCATGGAAAGGTTTTTGAGATGTGTGTGAGTTGATGAAAAAATATGTTGAAAAGGGCCAATCAATAATCTTAAGAGTACTTTAGGTAATTGCCCACAACTAGCATGTGGTTAGGAGTGTAACACTCACAGCTTCTACCATGTTTCTGGGCATCATTAAAATGTATGAAAGGATCCTAAGGTTAGTTCTCATTCCTTGTTTAGGGTATAAGGTTGCAACCATGTTCATAATAAGGTTACATTATGCTTGGAACATTGATATTATTAAACGTTGCTTCCCACCTTTACAGGCCTCCCATATGGTGGACACTAATCTTATTCATCCAATTGATTTTATAGATTTTCAACTTGGATACCCCATCCTTATGGTGCCATTAGTTCTATCTACTTATAAAACCTTTATAAATTACAGACCTTCCACTTCTACGCATGTCATTTACAAAAATGGGGAAAGTATTAGAAAATCACAAGTAGTGCAGCTTGTGTTCATTTTTTTCTCTAGGAAGTTATCTCTAAGCCTATCATTACGAGAAATCTATTTGAGCCATTTTGCTTACTTTTATTAGTCCAAACTAGACTCAACTTCTTTCACTTGCTATATTAGTCTACTTATGAGCTATTAGGTTCTCACACATTCATTGGAAGCTCAAGAAAAAGAAAAGGGCAAACAATCTATGGCTAATTTAAATCTTATAATTTTGATTATTTTTATCTCATAGCGCCTATCCCTATAGACCTTAAGTTACCAATACAAATAGGGATGGGAGAATAAGTTACCACTTGTTGTATTCAAAGACTAGCTCACAACTGCCAATTTTATCCTTTTTGTTCTCAATTTGAAGAGAATGTCCATCATTCATTGTCACATAGCTAGGATCATCTAGTTTGCTTCACTTATAAGGCTCAAATTGCTTGTAGATGAGAACACCACTATTTACTTCACTTTTCACTATCTAGTTACAACTTCCTTACTATAGCGAGATGCTTAGATATGGTTGTGCCATCTTTTGGGCTTTGAAGAAGCTGATAAAAGATTATTCGATTTATATAAAATCTGATCCAATATAATTTGAGAAATTCATCAACTTGATCTGATCTGACACTGACCTAAATTTAATTAACCGGACTCTACCCAAATCCGACAAAAAACCAATCCATAACTTGCCATCAACATAACTTGCTATCAACCTGATTCGATAATATCAAAATTGATATTATCTAGTTATGATAATAAAAAATTACACGTGTTATTATTTATTTAAAATTTTTAAAAATATGTTGTTTTGTAAATTTTATTTACTTTTCTTACTTTCAATGTGTATATACTTATTCACCTATAATATTTTAATTTTATTACTTTTTTTCACATAAAAGTACAATATTAAAAAGTCATAATAATAAATAAATAATAATTAATAATACATTTTTAATCACATACTTATATGCACTCAAAATAATATTTACTTACAAGATTAATGAGTTGGATTTATTTTGATGATTAATGTTTCGTTTGATCTAAATTTGAAGTGATTCGATTTAGAATTAGTTTGACTTAAATTCAATCTAACCTATCATATCTAAAAGTACTTGATTTGTCAAATTAATCTAAACTCAACCTTTTAAATTAATTTAAATATAATATCATCTAAACATTAGCTATCTCGATCTAAACCTAACCCAATAAGCTTTTTTAAAATCAAACAAGGTTAACTTAAACATGGCTTGACCCTATAAATTAATCCTATATAATTTAAATATGTAATAATTTAATCTGAATACTAAAATAATTCAAGATAATATGAATTCAAAATAACTCCAACTAACCTACAAAAAATCTGTAATAGTGACCACCTCCACCGGCAACTTAACCCCCACCGGACCTGACACGACACCACGGTCACCTCTATAACGAGAAAAGACATAATATTGACCGCCTCCAACCGGAAGTCCGGAAGTCCGGAAGTCCAATACCTCGCTTGCTCAAAAATTAAAGAGTAAGTTATCAGTACTGTAACGATTTTTTACTCTGGAACCTTCAAGTTTTCTTTCATGAGCAATCAAATACTTTATACACAGCCGGAATTGATATGAACGCGTTAGGGTTAACCACCGGAAGTTCCATAGCATTTAAACGTGTGGGTTTTTGATCCAATTTTGTTCTTTGCAGGTGCCGTGATCGAAATGGAGAAAGATATAAAGGAATCAGTCGAAGACCTAGTCAACAGTTTGTTTAAGGAAGATGATGATTTTTCGGGGTTCGATATCAACGAAGGTTCGTTAATTTATCATCATCTGCTTCAAATTGCTATTGCTGTTAATTTTTATTTTGTTTATTCCGTGCTAGCTAGAATTGTTGCCTGTTTTCATTTCTCACGGGATAGTTTTTCCTTCAGTTAGTTCTAGAGGATGCCTTGGGGTTTAGCAAATCATGGTCAATCGATATCATTAGCCAGCCTATATTGGACCCTATTTGCGGCAAAGTTTCTCATCCAATCTTTTCCTCCCCCATCCAAACTTTTGTTTAATGGAGAGTCGTGCCTGTTGAAGATAATAGCGGATACTATACGCGAAATATCGAAACTGTATATAACAACAACAAGAAGAAGGAAAATCAGCCGGACCGTGGCGTAATCCTACCGCCGACACCGTCCTCGAGAATTGGTCCACCAGGAACTACTACGAAGAACATTTTGAAAAACGTTAAAAAAATTAAGAGTCATGCGATGAATGAAAACGACATCGAGCCAGTAGTATAGTAGAGCACACAAGACAGTCAACACTTTGGTTTCGAGGGGTATTAAGGGAATATAAAAAGTGAGTGAAACCCACTTATCCCACCAATACGCCTTTTGGTACCAGGAGAAAGTTAATTAGCAGCTTCAGCAAGTAGTTGCTGTTCTGCCATTGATTCAACAGTGCCACCGACTGAAGTTGGCGTGCCAATCTTTTCGTCTGTTTAGGGTTTTAGGTTCTATCTTTTCTGGTCTTGCTTTGTCTTCTGAAGTTCTTCGCCATGATATTTTGATCAACACGCTATAACTGATGTTTCATTTCAATGACGCCCTGCATTTTGTCATTATTGCTAGATAATGAATGTTGGGTCAGTTACCGTAAAATCAAACCAAATTTATTTTTGTTGTACCATATTTCATTATTATTTATGTTTGCTAATTAAGATGCTCAAGAAATTGAACTAGCACTACTCAAGTGTCAAAATATCAGTGTATGTACCGTGGTTTGTACCCTTACAGGCAACAAGTCGGTTGCCTTTGCCTTTCACGATTGCCAAGTGGGTTCATAAAGATAAACGGAAAGAGACATCACAAAAGAAAGGACCGAAATTTACTAAAAATAAAAGAAGAGAAGGTAGATCGTCTTTCTTCCAAAGTGTCTTTCAATTTTTTCCTCCATGTGATTTGTTGTTATTTAATTAGTTGTGCCCACTTACAAGAATTGGCGTGCTAATCTTTGTTTCTATCAAGTTTTCCTTTCAATGTTTAATGGTCCTATCTATTCTTCTCCGTCCCTCACCACACCCCCCTGCGCGTGCGCGTCCACAAAAAGGTTCTTACCATGATTCGCCAGTCAATATCCAGAAGTTGATGTCTGATTTTAACTAGACCCCTGACTACGTGCGAGTACATTTCTCTCAGTTATTCTAGGCCATTAAGAGATGAGAATGGCGTCCTAATGGTTATTTGCTTGGCCTCATGTTGCCCATTAAATTCTAACACTATATTTGTTCGAAATCTTTGTTGATTATTGCACAGTGATGACAATATTTTACGCCTTGGCTATCTTCAACTATAATCTTAAATTCACCCAGTTCTGTTAGACTAGTGCTAGGATGACCATATTCGTCTCTAATTCTTGGGGTTCTTGGGTTTTTAATGAGATGGATGGATGGCTTTTTCATATTTTGTGATCTGTACTCTGATAAATTATATGTTCGATTTCACTTAACTATCCATCTTTTTTAGTTGTAGTTTTTGAATGGCTTGACTGTATAATAAGATTATTTTTCTTCCCTTTCAAATGACTTGGTGGCCTTTGCCTTTCACTACTAAAGAGTGGAATGACAGGGAAAAAGGGAAGGAGACAGTAACCCAGTCGGATTATGACTGGGACTATGATGATGATGAGGTTATAGATGGCTTCTCTTTGCAATTGAAGAATGAATTGGAGAACGTTGCTAGGAAGAGCCAAGTTGATGCTAAGCACTAGACAGACTGGTATCATCTGTGGCTCTGAACCATATTTTCTGATTTATATGTGGGATCTCCTACCTTTTGTTCCTTATATAGCAGTGGCCTTATTTTTTGGAGGTGGATTATATATACTTCAAAGAATGGGACTTGTTTTAAATATTTCCTGAGGCTTTCTTAATTCAGACCGGTTCATGTCATATCGATTTTGAGGTAGTTTACTACTTTACTGTCCTTGAAGATACAGTTTCATTATTATAAGGCAGGTTCGGGAGGATTAATATTTTTGATAATAATTGATATTATTACTTCAGGCCTTTTGTTTTCCAAATTATTTTAATAACTTTATTATCTATATTATGTGCTACATATTATTATTTCATAAGTAGGCCGTAGTGTCTTATATTAAATATATAAACTATCATATATACTTTTATCTTTATATCCTTATTAATTATACCTGGTCACCAAATTCCTATAACTATTACTATTACTTATTATTAATCATTAATATTAATTTTTAATATGATTAATTATTAATTATTCATATTATTAATAATTTTTTATTAATATTAATTATTATAAATTATTCATAATTATTAATATTAATTATGACATTAACTATTGATATTATAATTTTATAATATTAAATATTAAATATTAAATATTAATATTATAATTATTAATGCTATTCATTAAGAATAATTAATATTAATTATTATTATTTATGAAGCTTAATAATTTTAGTTATTTTTTATTATTATTATAAATCAATATATCTTATTATAAATAAAATATGTAAACAAATAAAAAGTAATCATAATAATATATCTTATTAAATAAAAAAATATTTAAAATTGTCAATAAAAATAAATTTATTTAGATTAGATAAGTTATAAAAAATTATTATTATTTTGTTAACTTTTATGTATAAATAATACATGTTTAACGAATGTCATTAAGAGGGACGAAATCTTAAAATAAGCATTGTTGTTGTGCTCACTTGATTTTGAACATTGGTTGTGCTGTAGTTTGACCGTTAACAAGACCATGCTCTATCTATGCTGTACCAATGTGACAGAGCAATTTTGTTGGTGGTAATAACAACTTATTGTATCACATAAGCGATATGTTTAGTGACAATTTACATACTGTATATCCTTGATTTAGTCTATATAAGTTTTATCTTTAGGATATGTTATCTTAGTAGTAAGAGAAGATATTAGTCTTTAGTTTGTATATATAGAAGCGTATGTATGAGCAAAATAATATAATCTTACGCCTATCAATACAAGTGCATGTTTAATTCTTCTTACTCATCTTAATACACCATAATCATACATATTTTTAACTTGGTATCAGAGCTAGTAATACTCATAGTCCTATATTCGAAATCCCCATCACTAGTCATAAGTAATATACGTTGCCTACTTCAATCAATCATGGCTCAAGAATCTATTAATTCTTTGAAGATCCCAACAATACAAAACTCCATATAGAAATTATCTGATAAACTTATTCAAAGTGATGATCTATTGAGATTCATAGTTACCCTACTCAGTTAGCTGATTACCTTCAAGCTTGAAGAATATAATTATTTGCAATGGACATTTCAGGTTGAATATGCAATTAGTGGATATAGGTTGGAACCATATATTTTGGACACACAAGAAATTCCCAAACAAGGAGTTATGGATGATGAAAGAATCATTGTCTCTAACCTTACATTTGTGGTTTATTAGTGACATTGGTATCCTAGTTTTTATCATCTATATCCCCATCTTACATACTATAGTTGATTGGATGCAAGTTGTCTTTTGAGGTATGGATGACTCTAACACAACAACTTGCCTTCCAATCAATTGTCAAAGTTGTGCATTACAAAAAATAACTAGGAGGTTGTAAGAAGGAATGAATGGCCACAAAAGATTATCTTTCAAAACTAAAAATGTTGGCCAATCTATTAGGAAAAGTTGGATGCAAATTAAGCGAGACTAATCATGTACTCCCTTTTTTGAATGGGCTTGGAGATGAATATGAGGCTATAGTAGTTGTGATTGCCTCTAGAGATATCCATTATAATGTGAAAATTATAGGCAATCTTGTTTTGGCTCATGAAGGAAGAGTTAACCTGCACATGGGAGGTTAGATGATGGCTAATGTCGCCACTCAAGAAAAATTCTACTAATTACGATGGGAATCAAGAACCTTGGAATACAAGGACTCAAAGTAACTTCTCTCATAATAACCGCCAAGGAAGCAAATGTGGTTTTAGATGCAATAAAAATAGAGGTCAAGGCAGTTGAAATACCAACAACATGCCATTATGTCATCTATGTGGAAGGATGGTCCATATGGTTGTGAAGTGCTACCAGATGCCATAATGTCATCTATGCGGAAGGATGGGTCATATGGTTGTGAAGTGCGACCATAGGTTTGATCCATCCTTTAGTGGTTTCAACAATAATTCTAGTAGTGCCAATATTAGTAATTAAGGAGGTAACAATCAATCTTTAGTTAACTTACATCAAGATCAAGGTGATCCTATTTTAGATTTTTTTGGGGAGGTTTTGGCTATGCATTCAAGCTCAAATATGTCATATTGGTATCTTGACTCAGGAGAAACTAATCATCTTACTAATGATCTAAATAACCTTAGTTTTGACATTGAATTTGCTGGTAAACATAACATTTTTATGGTGAATGATGTTGGTTTAGATATTGCTCATATTAGTCATTGTGAATTTCCTTCAAAATTGTCTAGACTTTACAGTTAAATCATGTTCTGCATGCCCCTTCGATTACTGAAAATCTTGTTAGTGTTTCACAATTTACAAAAGATAATTCTCTATCCATATTAATTTCATCCCCATTCTTATTTTTTGAAGGATCCAACCACTAAGGAAACTCTTCTTGAGGGACGTGTGATCAAAGGCCTATACCAGTTCAGCTTGTTGAATGATGGACATTATAGAGTCAAAGGAAACACAAGGATGGAGCAAGGTCAGGATTCAATATCGTTAGATGATTAGCATTCATGCAATCAACATAGTATGCATGATAAAGATGAGTCTATTCACAGGCTATGAAAGTTGGGACTCTCACGGATTTTCATAACTCTAATAAAGTTAGTAAGATTCATATTATTTTTGTGAGGCTTTTCAACTAGGAAAAAGTCATAAGTTGCCTTTCCTCTGACTATTTATGTCGAACCTTTAAAATTAGTTGAATAAGATATTTAAGGACCATCTTCCTCACCATTTGTTTATGGTTTTTGTTATTATTTGAGTTTTATTGATGCCCATTCTTGATTTACATGGTTTCATTTTCTTAAAAATAAGTCACAAGAGCATGAATGTTTTGTTTAATTTAAGTCATAGGTATAACTTTAACTCAACAAGAAAATTAAGATGCCTCAAACAAAATGGTGAGGAGAGTTTAGGAGTTTGTCTACTCTTCTTAAAAGGGTAGGTATTGTCGATAGATTTTGATGTCCCCACACCTTAAAATAGAATGACATTGTTGAAAGGAGGTATAGGCATATGGCGGAAATTGTGTTGGCTTTGTTCGATCAAGCTAATCTTCCTTATAAGTACTGGTCTAATACTTTCTCTAGTGTTATTCATCTTATTATCACGTTACCAATTAAAGTATTGAGGCAGCGATCCCTTCATGAGGTGCTCTTTCATACTAAACCTGATTACTTGTTTTTAAAGATCTTTGGTTGTCTTTACTTTCCTTATTTGAGATCATATAATGCATACACAATGGATAATATGTCAGCTTTTTACACCTTCTTAGGTTATAGTCCTTTACACAAGGGTTATAAATTTTTAGACAAGTTGGGTAAAATCTATGTCTCGTGACATATTGTGTTTGATGAGTTAGATTTTCCCTCTATCACTCATTCATGAAGCCCCGTCACTTTTCTTTCTCAAGGTTTCCTTGTAGCCTTTGATATGCCTATTTTAAATCCTAGTTAGGTGTCTCACGACCCTATTTGAGATAAGACTCCTTGTAAGGTAGCTAACTATAGTGATGTACCGTTTAATGATTCCTCTGCTAGGTTATAATCAATCTTCTAATTATCAATAATCTTCTTCTTCCTCTTGAGTTTTTGTTCAATTCCCTATGATCTTCAACACTCAAATCCTCCTGATTCTTCTCCGAACAAAACACTTAACCAACATCCTATAGTTGCTCAAGATAAGTGTAGTATTTTTAATCTTAAAGTCTATCATGTTAACCTTGATCTACATAAGCCAAATAATGTAAATCAAGCTTGGGCACATCTATTGTGGAGAAAGGCAATGGAAGAGGAATATGCAGTTTTAGTGAACAATTAGACCTGGACATTGACGTCTTTGCCACATGATGGGAAGGTAGTGGGTTGTAAATGGGTGTTTAAGTTGAAGAAAAATCTAGATGGCTATATCTCTAGATATAATGCTCAATTAGTCGTTAAAGGATATACATAAGCCTATGGGTTTGATGATAAATTGGTAAAAAAAAAACTTTTGGGATGATTTTCATGCTTCTTATATGCTTGGTTTCATAGATTTTCTATGTATATTGTTAGATCTTTTATTAGATTCATGGATGTTGTGTCCCTTCGTATTTTGTTCTATAAGTGCACTTAATGGATGCAAATAAGGATTAGACGTGGCAATATGAGTATAGTATGAATATAACCTTATTAATTTTGGATGCAATTGCATTTGACTATAAAATTTAAGAATTTTGACAAAGATGCAATATGTATTTGGAGAAGTGCAACAAACAAAAGTTGTAGATCTTTTTCCCAGCTTTCCAACACGTTTATGATCACTTCATTTCAACTTCAGACACAGATGTTGTGAGCATCTTACTAGAAGCTATCTAATATTAGATTTTGACATGGAGTGTTGTGCAATTCTTAGTAACGGGACTTCTTTAATATGGGGTTAATTTTATAATACATGAGGGGCATGACCTAGGATTGGAGGGGGAGCCTCCTTTTAATTTATTATGTCATAACAACTTTTCCCCCATGTATTTTATTCTCTCTCTTCTTTATCCCTTTTTCTCTCTTAAATTTTAGAAGAATTATAGATTAGATTTCTCTTTGCTATTGAATTTTGAAGAATTGGAGCATTTCAATTGGATTTTATCAATTAGTTCTATTTACTTGGCCTTTCTATTTCTCTTTTGCTGTTATTTATTCTATCTTTTTATTTTGTTTCATGATTTTAACTATGAGTTTGTAGTCTTTTGTTTTAGGATCAAATACATTCGATTCTATTGTTTATTGATGAATTGAATAGATCGTTGTTAGAATCATTAGCATTACATTATTTAATTATTAGAACTTAAGTTAAATTGATTGATCACCAATTTCACTAGACACAAGTAATTAATCGAAAAACTAAAAGGTGAAGATGAATACTAGATATTAGCTATTGAACGATAATTTATGACTCACGAAAGTAGATTAGTGATTTGTGAGGAGCGATAAAATTATATTATTCTTAATGAGTTCAATTTTATCTATTGCTATGAAAATAGGTCGTTAGATTTGATTGAGCATGACCTTTAATTCTTGAAAAAGATCAAAGGTTAAATGAGGCTAATTGTTCCTAACGTTTGAGCACTCAGACATATGATTGATTGATTTATTAATCTATAGTAGAATTATAACTCAAGCTCGATCCAAGGCTTACTTTTTATTTTTAAAATCGTAATTAGTCATATCTATTATTTTTGTCATTTTATTTCTTTATCATTATTGCTCATCTCTTATCAATTATTCTAGTTTAGATAGCAACATCTTGAAATGTAAGTAATTAGCACCAAGTCTCTATGGGACTAACCTGGATAGCTATAATGAGTCCATGCGCCTGCGGATTTTTCCTATCAAGTTTTTGGTATTATTGCTAGAAATATTTGCAAGCACACGAACTCGTTGTAGCTATTAAGGTCAATCCCATAGATACTTGGTGCTAATTATTAGTGTTTCAAGATCGTGGCTATCTAAACTAGAATAATTGATAAGCGATGGACAATAACGATGAAGAAATAAAATGTCAAAAGCAAAAGAGACTACTAATTATGATTTCAAACAATAAAAAATAAGCTTAGGTTTGAACTTCAATTATAATTCCTCCGTAGATTAATACATCAATCAATCATATGTTGGAGTGCTCAATACATTAGGAATAATTAGCCTAATTTAACCTTTAATCTCTTTTAAGAATTAAAAGTCATGCTCAATCGAATCTATCAACCTATTTTCATGGCAATAGACTAAATTGAACTAATTAAGAACAAGCTAATTCTATCGATCTCCAATAATCATTAATCTACTTTTGTGAGTTGTGAATTTCCGTTCAATTGCTAATTTTCGGTATTAATCTTCACCTTTTAGTTCTTCAATTAGCTACCTATATCTAGTGAAATTGGTGACCAATCAATTTAGCCTAATTTTAAGTTCTATCAATTGAATAAAGTAAAGCGAACGATTTTGACAACAATCCAATCAATTCATCAATAAATAATGGAATCAAACCTCTAATTCGATCCTAGAACAAAAGACTATTCACACAAAGTTGAAACATGAAACACAATCACAAGATAGAATACATAATAGCCAAAGAGAAATAGAAAGGACAAATAGATATAACCGATTGATGAGATCTAATTTAAATGCTCTAATTATTCTAGATTTAATAGCAAGAAAGAAATCTAATTTAGGGTTCTTCTAAAATGTAAGAGAGAAAAAAAGGCTATAGAAGAGAGAGAATAAAATACATGGGGGAAAAGTGGCTATAATAGAATACATTAAAAGGAGGCTCCCCTAAACCCTAGGTTGTGTTCATGTTGTATCACAAAATTAACCCCATTTTAAAGGAGATCCATTACTAAGAGTCGTACAATGCTCTTTGTCATAATCTAGTATTGGAAAACTTTTGGTAAAATTTTCATAACATCTTCATGTGTATTTTAAATGAGGTGATCTTAGATGTGTTGGAAAGGTGAGAATAAGATCTACAATATTTGTTATTTACACTTCTTCAAATTCAAATTACATCTTTGTTAAAATTCTTAATTTTTCCAGTCAAATACAGTTGCCCCTAAAATTAAGGTTATATCCATGCTACATTCATATTGCCTTATCTTACTCTTATTTGCATCCATTGAGTGCATTTATAGAACAAATTACTAAGGGATGTAGTATCCATGAATCTAACAAAAGATCTAACAATATGCATAGACAATCCATGTAACCAAGCATATAACAAGCATGAAAATCATCCCAAAAGTAGTTTTTTTAAACCAATTTATTAACTCTCCATGCTTAAACTATTACTTGTCCCCAAACAACTCATACATGCAAACTCTTATAGGGAAAGCTATCAGTGTAAATGTGATCCCTTTTTGAGGAAATATTATTTTAGGAAGTACATCACACCAACTTAAGCTAACTCTCTAAGACCTAAAACTCGTTAAAATGCAAAACACAATTCATGAAAATATTTTCAGGCTACATTCTTAGGAAAGACGTATAAATGCATTGTGGAATTCTCAAGTAAAAAATCATATAAATAGTAACATGCTCATGAAAAACATGCAGAGTGGGTTGCAAGCAAGTGTACACCAACTCATTCAAGACCCAAACTAACAACCTCACTTTTAACATTTTGACGTTCATCTCTTATATTTGTTTATGTGAATCTATTTAAATGTTTCGCTTAAGTCTTCACACTCATGAACATGTGTGTCCATATATTTGCACTATTTCTCAATTCTCCCCCACCGAAAAGACTAAGAATACAAAATAATCGAGAGTTCTATTCAATGTTGTAACGGAACAAGAGGTTCAAAGGTTAGGATGATAGTTTTTGGGAAGTAAAGCAAGAGTCTAGTACCAATGAGGTATGAGTAATAATATTAATACAAGATTCTTCTAGTTTATTCGACCACACTCTCTCTTTTTTTCATCACTTTTTTTCATTCTCTTATCTTCCTTTTTTTTTCCTTTTCTTCTTACCACCCAAACTTATTTAACATTGGAAACAACCCTAAAATTCTTATTAAAATTTGTCCGTTCTCCTTATTCACTTTTCATCTTTCTCCTTTAATTTTTTTTCCTTTTACTCTTTTCTTCTTTTTTTCCCCCTTTTACAATAGCCATTCACTTTTACACACTAGCCCGATGCTTATTGTTTCACCACACTACGAACCACCTAGTCTATTTTGCTCAATATCCCTTAGTTCTAGACTAAGGTAGAGATAGTGGAAATCAGGTTATAAGTGTGGGCAATTTAACAGAATAAGTGGAAGTACAAAAGGGTTAACAAAGGATACGGTGTTAAGGTCAGGCTATCTGGCTAATTTAGTGGCAAGAAAAGAAGTATTTCCTCTATCATTTTAAATTATGCCAAAGTCATATGTGGCTTCGAAGAAAACTATTGCAAGTTTTAGTTTTACAAGCCATGGCTGGGCACACACAAAAGAAAGAGAATGAGACTATATTTGATATGTTAGTCATAAGGCTCAAAATCTCACTCAAGGTGTAAAATAATAGTCAGTTCTAATCTTTTAAATCATAGAACAAGTCAACATATAAGTCATCCACAATGAACCACAAGAAATACCCAATACATGCATGAGCTTCAATTTTATCAACATACTTACACTCATTTCACAAGAATGCAATGAAATTGTTTAGTGTAAAATCAAATTCATTTTAAAAAAGTTAAAGGAACTTAATGCAATGTCATGTTAAACAATCTTTAATCTCCATTGATGAAAGGATATTTCTTGTGGGGTCACACCTACTAACAAATGCAATCCAACCAACTCAACCTAATAGATAACAAACATCACGCAACAAACCCAACTAGGTTAAACACGATTCATCCTAATAACGTGTACTCAGAATTTCTCGCTTAACCAAAGTATCATATCACACCTCGTTAGGTGTTACTAGAAAATTGAATACCATGCACATTAAGTTGATACATTAATATAATTGGCGCATTGCTTCTAAAATGGTGCAAAGGCAAAGTTTTTTTGGACTTGGAATGCTTGGGACTCATAGTCAATTCATAATTCCAACGTCAACAAGAAATTTATACAATCCTAAATTTGTAGTAATCAATGCCAATTGACAAAGCATGAGAATTTTCCATTAGTTCATCAATTATCTTATAATAAAAAATAAAAAAATAAAAAAGGGAAAAATAGAGCATGGGTTGCCTCTCATGAAGCACTAGTTTAATGGTCATGAGCTCAACCCCTTAAAGCTTTTTAGGAAGATGGATTGAAAAGGGAAATGGTGTCCAATTTTTCGATCAGAGTGCCGATAATATAATGGTGATGTTGTTGCCCATTAACATTAAATTCTCCCGTATCCTTGATCTAAATTTTAATAGCTCCAAATGGATAGACTTTATGAATGAAGAATGGTCTTGACCATATAGAGCAAAGCTTACCCAAAAATAGTTTTAGATGGGAGTTGAACAAAAGCACCAAATACACTTCTTGAAATTCTCATCGGATAATATATTTGGCACGCCATCTCTTAGTTTTCCTTTTATATCCTTGTATTCTCATAAACATTCAATCTTAACTCATCAAGCTTGCTCAGTTGGAGCTTTCTTCATTCTCTAGTGGCCTTTAAATTGTAATTAATTATCGTTGTTGCCTAGATAAACTTGTGTTTGACTTTAACTAATAGATGATAAGTTTTCCATATATCAAACGAAAAGGTCTCATTCCAATTGGAGTTTTATAAGCAGTGCAATAAATCTATAAATCATCATTCAACTTCATTGACTAATCCTTTCTTGATCGACCAACTGTTTTGTCAAGTATCCCTTAATTTTTTGATTAGTGATTTCTATTTGTCCACTCGTCTGGAGGAGGTATAGTGTGTCCATTTTATGAGCAACACCATATTTCTTTAGAATTACACCAAAAAAGTGATTGGTGAAGTGAGACCCCTCATCATCAACTATAAGTCTTGGGACACCAAACCTTGGTCATATGACCTTTTGGGAAAGTCTGACCACTAACTTAGCATCATTTATAGGAGAAGCCACTGCTTCGGCCCATTTAGAAACAGAATCCATTGCGACTAAATTATACTTGTTATTGTATGATGATGGAAAATGACCCATGAAGTCGATTCCCCATATATCAAATTACTCAACATCAAAGATGTTTTTCAAAGGTATTTCATTTCTTCTCGATATATTACCCATCCTTTGACATCAATCATATAATATACCAAACTATCCAACATCCTTGATGTTAAGCCAATAGAAACCAACTTGAAGAATTTTTGAAGTTGTCTTATAAGCGCTAGCATAACCCCCTTAAGGTGAAGAATGATAATGGTATATGACACTTCTAACTTCCACTTCAGGCAGACATCTTCTGTAAACTTCATTTGCATATTTCTTATAAAGATAAAGCTCATCCCAATAATAGTGCTTGATGTCTGAGAGGAACTTATTCTTTTATTGATAGGATAAATCTGATGGAAACACCCCACATGCTATATAATTTACAAACTTTGCAAATTAGGGGGCTGATAAGCTTGTAACAACTGAAAGATTATTATTTGGGAAATAATCATCAATTGGAGTGTCAACCACTTGACTTCTATCCATATTTTACCTTAATCTAGAAAGATGATCATCGACTACATTTTCTGTATCCTTTTTATCCCTAATTTCAAGGCTAAATTCTTAGAGTAAGAGGATCAATCTAATTAAGGGTGGCTTTGTATCCTTCTTGGTCAATAAATACTTAAGTATTGCATGGTCGGTGAATGCTATAAATTTTGATCCTACCAAGTATGATTGAAATTAGTCTAATGTGAACACCACTACTAAAAGTTTTTTTATCAGTTGTAGTATAGTTTACTTGAGCATCATTAAGAGTTCGACTTATATAGTAAATTGCACAAACTTTTCCATTATTTCTTTACCTAAGGATCGCTCCTACAACATAAACGCTCGTGTTTCTCTTCACCCCAAATGGAATGCTCCAATCAAGCAACTGCATAACTAGAGCAACTGTTAAAGCCTCTTTTAGCTCTTTAAAAGCATCCAAACAAGGTTCATTAAATTCAAAAGACACATCTTTGATAAGTAAATGAGTTATAGGTTTAACAAATTTTGAAAAATCCTTAATGGAGTGCCTATAAAAACCAGCAGACTCAAGAAACTTAGAATGTCTCTTACAGAAGTCAGGCGTGTCATCTTGGCAATAATATCAATCTTCACCTTATCTACCTTGATGTCTCAACTACAGACTAAATGACATGGAAATGTAGATTTCTCTTGGTCACTAGGGTGACCGAGGGTGTGAAAGAACCCTAAATACCTGTCCAAGTAATAAAAATATGAATGTTTTGCCAACCTTTGTAACATTTGATCAATAAACGGAAGGGGGAAATGATCCTTATAGGTAACCTTATTCAACTTTCTATAATCTACAGACATTCATCATCCCGTGACCGTCCTTGTTGGAATCAACTCATTTTTCTCATTTTTAATGACGATCATTCCACCCTTTTTAGGTACCACTTGCATTGAGCTCACTTGCAAACTATCTAATATAGGATAGATGATCCCTGCATCAAATATTTGAGTACCTATCACTTCTTTTATATTTGGATTCAATCTCCTTTGATGTTCAATGGAGGGCTTGTACCTTTCTTGTTAGACAATACGATGCATATATATAGAAGGATTTATGCCTTTAAGAGTATAATTAATGATGCCCTAATACAACATAATAACTTCAAGCAAAATTTTAAATTTCTCTTTATTCAAGTTAGCATTCACAATAATTGGATAGTCACCATTGGAGTCCGAGAACACATACCTAAGTGAGGAAGGAAGTGGTTTCAGCTCTACCTGAGTTGTAATTTTTTTTTTTTACAAACAATATCACTTAACTTCTTTTTAGCTTTGGTCACCATTTCAGTTCCTTTTGTGTAGGATGTGCTTTCATCCATAATTGTAGTGTATGTAGCTACCTCATGGTCATCATCATCAATTGTTCCATTTTTCACTAGACATTTCACTAGACATAATTGTAAATTCTTCTTAAACCACCAAGTCAATTATGTCAATTCTACAACAAGTGTCATCAATTAGAGGCAATTTCATAGTAGAAGTCATTAAAATTCACTTTCTTATCTCTAATATTAAGAGAGTGCTTCCTATTTTTTAAATCAATGATAGCCTCGGTGGTAGCTAAGAAAGGTTTTCTTGATATAATGGGAATTTGAGCATCCTTCTCAATTTCAAGAATAACAAAATTAACCAGAGTATTGAACTTACTAACTTGGAAAGACACATCCTCTAGTATACCTACTAGATGTTTTATTGATCGATCGACCAATTAGAGAGAGATAGTTATGGGCTTCAAGTTTTCTATTTGCAACTTGTTACAAATTAATGGAGGTTTCAAACTGACACTTGCACGAAGATCACATAAAGCATGATTAATTAGGATATCACCAATGGTACATGGAATAAAGAATGATCTAGGGTCCTTAAGCTTAGGAGACAATTTATTCTGGATGATAGCACTATACTCCTGAATCAAGACTATAGTCTCATATTTTTCTAACCTTCTCTTGTTAGATAAAATATCTTTCAAAAATTTGGTGTAAGAAGGCATTTGAGATATGGCTTTAACAAAAGGGATATTGATATGTAATTTCTTTAAAATTTTTAAAAACTTCCCGAATTACTTTTTTAATTAATCCTTAAATTGCCTTTGAGCAAAGGATAAGGGAGACTTATAAGGTGCGGGTGCAACATACTTCTTAACTCTCTCCTCTTTCTCATTAATCTTCTCCTTAACAATTTTGGGCTCCTCACTAACATCACCCAAGGTCTTATTATTACCCACCATCTTAGGTCCTCCCATTTTCTTCCCACTTCTTAGTGTAATAATATTAAATTGGATTTTTGGATTGGTTTTGGGTTGTCCTAGAAACGTCTCAAAGGGTCTAGAAGATGAGCTAGCTTGTTGAGAGACTTGAGTTATTTAGCTCTCTAGCATCTTGTTGTGTGTATCTAGTGAGTCAAATTTAGAAACTAGATTCTTAATAGCATCACTTATGGTTCTATTTTGATGTCTAAACTTATTGATTTGCCTGTCGAACTTCTCATTTTGTTTTGTTTTAGCCATCACAAAGTTTTCCATCAATGTTTCCATATTAGACTTTTGGGGAGATGCATAAGGTCTTTGAGTTTGAAAACCAAGTGGGCTATAGGTAGATTAAGGCATGGTATTGAGATTTTGGGGTGGATTCTTATAGGAGATATTAGGATGATTCCTCCATCTTGGATTGTAAATTTAGGAAAAAACGATCCCTTCTTGGTCCAAAGTTATTAACATAGTTAACATGCTCATTTAAAGGTGCTTCTAGGGGTGGGGGATTTCCAACTTGAAATTCCATAGAAGGATGTCCTACAATGCCACTAATTTCATAGTTATAGGAACTAGATGCTACCGAATTTATTCTCATCTTATCAAATTTTAGAAATAGAGCATCTACCTAGGAGTAATGTGGTTTAATGCATCCACGTCTTACCTCTTGTTCTTTTTAGGTAGAAAGTGTTCACCTGACCATCGGAAATGATTCTAAGTGATGTCTTTAATTACTTGCCTTGCATCCGTCACACCTTTGTCCATTAATGCCCCTCCATCTGTATCATCTAGTCATCCTAGTATTATAAAGGAGACTCTTATAGAAAGTGTAGACAATCAGCCAACCCTCTAATTCATGATGTGGACACATCCTTAATAGGTCCATATACCTCTCTAATGCATCATTTAGTGATTCTCTATCCTCCTAAGTGAGACGTGTAATCTAATTCCTTAATTTGACGATCTTGCTTCGAGAAAAAAAAAATACTTGGCGAGGAAAGCTTATGAAAACTAGGCCCATGTAGTGATAGATCTCAAAGGTAATGATTATAGCCAGTATCTAGCCTTTTCCCTCAATGAGGAGGGAAATAATCTCAATCGAATAGCATCATTCGTCACTCCATTAGGTTTCAATGTGTCACAATATTCTAAGAAAATTGAGATTTGAAGATTTGGATCCTCATCTAGAGCTCCTTCAAACTAGTTTTTTTGGGCCATTGATAAAAGTGAAGGCTTTCACTCAAAATTGTTGGTGTCTACCCTTGGATTGGTAATAAATGATTGTGTGTCAATTGTGTTTAGTGATGCAAGCTCTTTTAATGATCTATTGGTTCTTCCTTGATCTCTCATGGGGGCGTTTTTAATCAAGGTATCTTGTGTCTTAAGTACCTACCTACTAATGTCTTGAATAGTCCTTTTGATTTTAGTGCTGTAATCAATTAGATCCCCAAGTCATAGGGACAACCTGAAAGGGAGAAGAATAAACATACCAAACTAGTAACAAAAAAGGAAAAAAAAAAACAAATGTTGAGTCTATCTAAGTAATGAAAATAACCAATATTAACAATATTGAAGTCCCCTGCAACGATGCTAAAATCTTGATAGGTGAAATCTGCAAGCGCACGGGCTCATTGTATTAAGGTTGATCCCATAGGGACTTAATGCTAATTATTAGTGTTTCAAGATCATATCTATCTAAAATAGAATAATTAATAAGAGATGGACAATAAGGACAAAGAAATAAAATGACAAAAATAATAGAGACTACTAATTAAGATTTTAAATAATAAAAAATAAGTCAAGAATTGAATTTTAGTTATAACTCCACTATAGATTAATAAATTGATTAATCATATGTTGGAGTGCTCAATAGGTTAGGAACAATTAGCCTAATTTAACCTTTAATCTCTTTTATGAATTAAAATTCATGCTCCATTGAATTTAATGACCTATTTTCATGATAATAAACCAAATTGAACTCATTAAGAATAAGCTAATTTTGTTGATCCTTGAGAATCACTAATCTACTTTCATGAGTCGTGAATTTCCATTTAATTGCTAATTTATGGTATCCATCTTCACCTTTTAGTTCTCCAATTAATTACCTATATCTAGTGAAATTGGTGTTCAATCAATTTAACCTAATTTGAAGTTCTAGGAATTAAATAAGGTAAAGCAAATGATTTCGACAACAATCCAATCAATTCATCAATAAATAATGGAATCAAACCTAATTCAATCATAGAACAAAATTCTACTCACGCATAGTTGAAATCATGAAATACAATGTAACGATAAAATACATAATAGCAAAAGATAAGTCAAAAAGACAAATAGATAGAACCAGTTGATGAGATCCAATTGAAATGCTTTAATTCTTCAAGATTCAATAGCAAGAGAGAAATCTAATATAGAGTTCTTCTAAAATTATATAGAGAAAAAGGGGTAAAGAAGAGAGAGAATAGAATCCATGAGAAAAAAATGGCTATGAGTGAATAGATTAAAAGAATGCTCCCCCAAATCCTAGGTTGTGCCCCTCTTGTATTACAAAATTACCCCTATATTAAAGAAGGTTCATTACTAAGAATTGCATAACACTCTATGTTAGAATCTAGCATTGGATAACTTCTTGTAAAGTGCTAGTAACATCTTCGTCCAAAGTCAAAATGAGGTGATCTTAGATGAATTGGAAATTCGAGAAGAAGATCTACAAACTTTGTTCTTTGCATTTCTCCAAATTCATATTGCATATTTATCAAAATTATTAACTTTTCTAGTTAAATGCAATTGCCTCAAAATTATTAAGGTTATATCCATGCTATATTCATATTGCCTTATCTTAGCCTTATTTGCATCTTTTGAATACACCAACAAAACAAAACTCCAAGGGACGTAGTATTCGTGAATCTATTAAAAGATCTAACAATATGCATAGAAAATCCTTGGAACCAAGCTTATAGTAAGCATGAAAATCATACCAAAAGTAGTCCTTTTACTAATTTATCATTTGATTTCTCTAAAAAATTTATTCTTATGGTTAAACCAGCTACTAGAAGAGTCATTCTTACTATTACTCTAGCTAGGGAATGGTCTATACATCAATTGGATGTTAATAATTCCTTTCTTAATGGAGATTTGCAAGAGAAAATGTTTATGGATCAACCCTTTGGCTTTGAGCAACGTAGGGGCAATGATAGTTTACCACTTGTTCGTAAACTTTAGAAGGCTTTGTATGGATTAAAACAAGCTCTCGGGGCTTGGTTTGACAAGCTGCAGATGTGTCTTCAAGACTTGGGCTTTAATAACTCTTGAGTAGATCAGGAATTATTTTCTACAATTAATAAAGTGTCTACAACTTTTGATCTTATATATGTAGATTTCATTATTATCACTAGGAGTAGTGATTCTAAGCTTAAATCATTGATTGGCCTCTTCAGTTAATAATTTTTCCTTGAAGGATTTGAGAGAGTTGCATTACTTTCTATTCACTGAAGTTGAGAATTATCTTAAGGCTTGTATTTATTGTAGAAGAATTATATATGTGATCTATTTTAAAAGGCAAATATGAATAATGATAAGCCTTTACCTACTCCCATTATTAGTTTTCTGAAGCTTTTTAAAACTGAAGGGGTTCCTATGCCGAACAGTGGTTGGAGCTTTGCAATATATCATATTCACATGAATAGAAATTTCCTTTAGTTTGACAAGGTTTGTCGATATATGTTGTCCCTCGACTACTAATTGGAAAATTGTAACAAGGATTATTAGATACTTGAAAATGACAGTTGAAGATGGTCTAGTTTTGCAAGCTTATTTTCAATTAGATTTAAAAGGCTTTTGTGATGTAGATTAGGCAAATGATCTAGATGATGGGATATCTACTACTGGTTTTTGCATTTATTTAGGCAATTGTTTGATTTCTTGGTGTTTAAAGAAGCAGGCAATAGTGTCTCGTTCTAGTATTGAGGTTGAGTTTAGAAGTTTGGTAAATGCATCAGTTGAGATGCTCCGGCTTGAGTTTCTTCTTCAAGAGATTGGAGTGTAATCATCACCACCTATTCTGTAGTGTGATAATCAGAGTACATTTGCTTTATCAGCCAATCCTATTTTTCATACTCAAACCAAACACTTGGAGTTAGATTTGTATTTTGTTTGAGAAAAGGTTGCATTAGGGCAAATGGTGGTTAATCAAGTGTTTTCCATTGATCAAGTAGCTGACATATTAACTAAACTTTTGTCTTCTTAATTTTTTAACAAGATGAAGGGAAGGTTGATAGTATCAATAAGGACTAGCATAGAGAGAGTTTAACCCATTGGGGAGAAATAAGAGATGTTCAGTTATCACTACCCCAAAAAGCAGTTTTAATAACGGTTCAAAACCGTTATAAAAAATATAAAAAACCCGCCAATTTGAGCATAAAATGCATTTTTAATAACGGTTTTTCAGAAAAAACCGTTGTTAAAAAAGAGGGTTTTAATAACGGTTATAAGAAAACCGTTATTAAAACATCATCCAACTACACTTGCTGACATTATTTAGGCATTTATTAAACCCTAATACGTATTAAACGAGCATAAGTTTGAGATTAAATGTACATTTTTAATAACGGTTCTGATGAAAACCGTTATTAAAATGTAGGTTTTAATAACGGTTCTTATTAAAACCGTTATTAAAAACTGAGTTCTAATAACGGTTTTAGAAGAACCGTTATTAAAACCTACGTTTTAATAACGGTTTTCATCAGAATCGTTATTAAAACAAGGTTTTAATAACGGTTTTCATAAGAACTGTTATTAAAATTCTAGTTTTTTTTAGTTTTTGCAGTTTTGTTCCTGCCCACATACACAGTTGTATGTTCAAATAATTACCAAATCTGCATTGTAAAACAACATCAATTGATAACAAATCTGCAATCACACCATAATTTCAATCAATCCCTTGTTAATACACCAGACATATATACTCAAGAATCAAAATTAGTAGGCATACCACAACTTGGTAGCTCTACACCCCAAAGCAAAATGTTCATAAATCTAGCTTAGAAGACTTAAAGACATAGACAAAATACAAACCTGAACATGCATGTAGAATATATAGCTAGATCTCTACCTAATACCGAATGAATGAGTGCACATGCTTGGCCCATTGCTCTCTCACTTCATCAATTTCTTCAACATTGTATTGCTGGCCTTGTGCATAATCATCGGTGAAAAACTACAAATCCCAAGTTTTGATTAATATATTGTTAGCACTTACGTCAAGTACCAAACATATATGTCATGATTCATTAATGGAAAAATATTGAAAAGAAAACATACATGGCTTGGATCTATGTTGACCGATCTATTTTGGACTATCAAATCCATTGCTCTACATACATAGTATCCACAATCTTTGTCATTTTGCTGTTGTGGACTCTGTCAAATGAATTTAGTTAGCTCTCTAACTATTACATATTAATTTTAATTAAAATAAAATACGAAATAGTTGCCTTCCTACTTACTATGACAGGCTCGTATTGAATATTCTTTGGGTCTGGGACACCATTCCCACCTCTCCTTTGATACGCTGTCCATAGTGTCCTAATAAATAGAGTTGGATACACAATATTGTAAGTACACATATATACCTCAAATAATGAAAGCTAGGCGAATATATGTATAAATAAGCTAATGAAGTAAGAAGTGAAAAGTATACTAACATGTCGATAAATTCCTTCCCACCACGACGAGCAACTTCAAAAGGCACGTCATAGGTTCGAAGGGAATCAAACACATAGACTTTATTAAGATCAGGTCGGACGGCGTACAAAACCTAATGTTCAGTTGCAAGGTGAGGAATGAGATAGAGCTTGTTGTGTCCCTCAATCAAAATGAGATCCGCTAAATAGTTTATGTGCCTACCCTCTCTTATTGTACTACTGTCAGCTATGTAGTATGGGCACACAATAACGCTAATGCTGGTGGAGGTTGGCTTTGCTGATCTGAAGAAGGAATCTTTTGTGGGGCAACTGATTTTTCAGATTTAGCTCTCTTTCCTTTAGCAGCGCCCTGTTTTGTGTTGCTCGTTCTGCTAGTACCTCTCTTGGTTTTACTAGCAGAAGCAGTCTTCTTTTTTGATTCCTTAATTGATAATATTAAACAAAATATATATTGAGTATATAAATATATATATGAAAAAGGTATATATAGTATAACTACCAAACAAGGTCTAATGAAGATGTTAAATGTTAATACCTCTTCAGTAGTGAGACGTATTTGATCCGCAGGCCAAGCCACGAAGCTTCCATGAGCTTCTAGTACTGTGGTTGCCTCATCGCCCTCTTTATAACAAGGCAAGTGTGCACTGCCAATGATTGGAGTGTCAATACTCACCGGCCTTGTATTTAGGGCTAAATTATACCCGTGAATTGTCTACGTTTTGGTACTGTGACTGATGCGGACCCTTCCTTTCGCCAAAATTGTTGAAATGTCATTCGCTAATAAGTCACATTTATGCAAACCCTAAACAAAAATATTACACATTATTAATAATTTATTACACCGAATACATTTAATAACAATTCATAGTTTGTAATGCTTACCTCGGGAAGAGTAGAAAGAAATGCATCAGCTTCACAACTATCTCTGATGCTATTTACATTAGGTATGTGAAGCTGATCATGGTCTACTGAATCAGATGGCTTATACCCTTGAGATTTAATAAATGACAACTCTTGCTCCATTGTTGCCATCCGTTCAAATGCCACGTTCAATTTTTGGGTGAGGATGGCGACTTACTCATTAGTGCTACGAGAACCATGAGATCGACCACATATGCTCGTTCTCGTAACACCCAATCCAAGGCCCCTGTGTCTTCCAGGGTGTTCTACAATTCCTGTAGCCTGGGACACAATGCTATATTGGTCCACCTCTTCACCTTCTGACGTTTCAAGTTCGTCCTGTAAATTTAACTTATAGGAATAAGCATAATATAATAGTTTTCTAAAAGAAAACTAAGTAGGGTTCTAGATATCTACAAACTTACAATTTTTTTGGCTGCAACATCAACATATTCATTAACATATCCATCTCTTGTTGCTCTAGCCTTCTTCCATAATATATCAATATTGATGGACGAGGTACATGGGTCCAAGTCTTGGGCTATGAGCTACAAATCAAAAGATATTCTTAATTAAAAATATTATTATAAAATTCAACATTTACATGTAAATAGATAATCACAAAATTCATACCAACTCCTCTTCAAGGCCCGCATAGCCTTTGCGAGCTATATTATGCCGGTATTTATTTTGCTTGGCAATCTCTTTATTTTGGGTACTTTTTTCCTATGTGACAAGCCAAAACATAATGACATGGTTATTTCAATATTAAGCATAATACTGGGATTGATACAAAAATTTTAATTGTTATCTAACAAGTACCTTAAAATCCCCCGTAAGACGATAAGCAATGAATTGGTTCCAACTTTCTTGATCGATGAAACCGTATCGTTTGGGTGGGTTCTGTCGTAGAGAACCATCCCTCTTTCTATACATTTTTCTACGAGCTAAATATGACCTAAATGTTCTTAGACACTCCCCACAATGTCTAAGAAGTCATTTCTTCCTACTCTCTGGGACATTGAACACTCTCTGCAAAATAAGACATGTAGATGTATACCAATGTTAATGTAATAAAATTAATAACATTTGACATACAAAAATGATTGCATAAAATAACATATTTACCGTGATTTCCTGCCAAATATGTTCCTTATGACCCTGTGGAACCTGCTTCCAATTATTATAGGAGATAGGAACACGGTTACAGGTTACAAGTGAAATGTAGGTCAAGAACATATCTGCGTAAGGGCCGATGGGAAGATTGTAAGTATTCCATCCCAACTCGACTACTTCTCCTCTATTCCTCATGTCTATGATAATTCTCATAATTGTAGGTCCTCTCTTCCCTTCTTCATCACTGCTATCCCTATTAATGTTTTTGTTGGCTATATCTCTACAAAAAATAAATAAATAAATTATGTTAGAATGTTATGTATTGAGCATAATAATATACCATTATTTTATCGATACGAATCATGCTTAGAAAGAATTAATCTCAAATGTATCATGCTATTCTATATATATATATATATATATATATATATATACGAATCATGCTAACACGTTTCCAAAAAGATATTAATACTAACCCTAACCCTAACCCTAACCCTAATCCTAACCCTAGCTAATTAACCATAATATATTATAATAAAACCTAACCCTAAACCACAAAAAAAACCCTGTAGCCAACACATGCAAGTGAAAATACATATAATTCTACACTCACATTCATATTATATATATATGTAAAGGTCTCGGCCAACACATACATTTGTTACTATATAACAATAACGCAACAAATTCAACAACAAACAGCAAAATTTTCAGCCAACACATTCAACAACACATTTTCGAACGACAAACCACAATCTTTCAATAATAAACAAAAGAAACCCTGTAGCAACATGCATGCATTTATATATATATACATATATAAGTAGATAAAAAGTTACGAGAGGAAGAACAAACATATACATAAAGTGAGCTAGCTACAAACATGACGGTGAGAATGTTGAGAGAGTCAAGGGCTTCAAACACGACAGAGGATGAAGGTGCAAGTGCTAGCTAGCTTCGGAACAATGACAGCAGGCACATGCAGAGCCGACAATGGTAGAGGCATGGTGGAGAATTGGCGGTGTGAGGGTTTCCTTTACTTGAGAGGAGCCGGTGTGGTGGTGCGAGTTGGTGGTGTACGGTGTGGTGGTGCGAGGGTTTGCAAGGAGAAGGAGAGCAAGAGAATGAAGGTGCAGAGAGTCTGAAAACTTTGGCTCGAAACAGAACTGAGCGAAATAAAAGTTGGATTTTGGAGTTTTAATAACAGTTCTTGAGAGAACCGTTATTAAAACATCTTTTAATAACGGTTCTTCCAGGAATCATCATTAAAAGCTTCTGACTTTTGACAACGGTTCTAGTATGAACCGTTATTAAATCCTCTTTTCATAACGATTTATATAAAACCGTTATTATACATCCGTCCAAATTTTACGTTGCCCTTTTAATAACGGTTTTTAACTAGAACCGTTATCAAAACTCTCTCGTCCATTAATTTTCACGCGTTTGACAACGGTTTTCGAACTACCGTTATTAACGTCCCGTTATTATTTCCCATTTTCATATTAGTGTATGGTTTAGATATAGTATATCTTTGATTTAGTCTAAGTGTTATCTTTAGAATATTTTATCTTAGTGGTTTGTTTTATCTTGTTAGATAAGATATTAGTCTTTAGCCTAGATATATAGATATGTATGTATGAGCAGAATAATATAATCTTTTAGCTATCAATACAAGAGCATATTCAATTCTTTTTTCTCAATACACTCTAATCATATATATATTTTTAGCTCTCTCTAAGACTGACTCATAACAATGTGTTGCATAACTTGTTAAGGAGCATTTCCAAATTACACCAAGAGGAGCCACCGTTGTCTAGCACTTTCTTTTTAGAATCTCTATGCCCTTCAACATTTCACCTCGCTTGTTTCCCCATCTCTCCATCCGTTAACTCTTTCACCATATTTTTGAGTCCTCTTTGTTTCACAAACTCTCTCACCGATCTATTGCTAGTTTTGACTCTCAACCTAACTTTGAGCTCATCTACCCCCATCCACACATTCAAAGGTTGTTGTGCCATCACTGGCTAGACCAATAGTGGCACTTTTGCGGATATGCTCTCCATCACTAAGTTCCAACCATAATGGTTAAAAAAAATCTTAGACACATTCATGCCCGAGTATCTCTTTTTGGTCCATACATTCTTATAAAACCAACCCTTCTTATTTTACCCTTTCCTCAAATCTATCAATTACCTCAAACACATCTTGTACAAGATTCGATATTGAGAAGTTCAATTGGTTCGTCAGTTTTGAATTATGGAAATTGAAGATGTGGATGATCTTGATTTAGAACAAGCTGGAAAAGATGTTATGCGGTCATTCAAATAAGCCAGATTTGATGACAAATAAATATTTGAATAGGCAAATATGAATGTTATCTCTACCATACAACAGTACTTGTTGAACGAGGTATTGCAGGAAGTGGAAAATGAATCAACTATGGTTTCCTTGTGATTAAGTTGGAATCCTTGTATATGGTGAGATTTGTGATGGATCATCTATTATTGAAGATTCGGCTTCATGATTTGAAATTAAGTGAGGTTCAATGTTTGAAATTCATCTTGATGAATTTGACTCTATTGTTATGGATTTATATAATATAAATAATGAAGATTTGATTATTATATTGTTGTATTCTTTGCTTGTATTTTTATGAGACTATAATGTATGAGAAGGATAATTAGTTGTTATAGATGTCAAGAATGGTTTTCTATAATATGAATTAATTGAGAATCAATTGACTAGAGTATGTCTAGGTGACTTATGTGGAGAGGGACTTGCAACAAGGGGATCTATTGAAAAATAGAAATCCAAATAAAGAAAGGATATGGTCAAGGATATGGTATGCCATGTTTATTATAGAAAATGCCATATTAATAAATACTATCCCAATAGGAAATCGATATATATTTTTGATGGTGTATTTGATGAGGGTGATGCTGTCATTTTTGATGGTGATGTATTGATTGCTACAAATGGATAAATTAGATTAATTGATAGGTGGATTTTGAATATTGGGTTCTCTTACCATATATGCCCTAATAGAAGTTAGTTCCATACTTATGATACTATTTAAGGTGGAGTTATTTTCTTAGAAAATGATGCTTTGTGCAAAGTTGCTGGGATTAAGACTGTGAGGGTAAGGTGCATGATTGGATGGTTAGGACATTGTTTACTGTTTGTCATGTTCCAAAGATGACTAAGAGCTTGATTTCGTTGTATTCCTTGGATAAATGACACGTTAAAGGTTTCTAAAATGATTTTAATGGGGATTATTGGAAAGCGGGTCAGGACATTGTGTGAACTTGTTGGCACAACTATTGAGGTTGCATTCACAGTGATATTGAGAGTATATGACTCATATGTTGCTAGACTTGAGTCGATGCAACTAGGATATGTGATTATTATTGACATGAATGAGAAATCCTTAATTTGTGTGAGTTTGAAATCCTTCTTGAGAACAAGGTGGAGCTGGAGAGTCCGTTGGGTGCTTTATACAAGGTGGAGGTTTTTATTGATCTAGATGGTATAGATTCTTTTGGCAAGAAGGAATTTGTGCAGGAGGTGGATCAAGTGGACAGTGCTTTAGGAAGAGCTGGTTATGCTTTGTATACTATGAACAGTAGTATCGGTGTGCTTAAATTAGTGTCATTTTCAAAGGTTATTTTGGGTGCTAATTTTGCCTTACGTTATTCTGTTGTAATTGTTGAAGAGATGTAGTCTTTTTGGTGGACTCATACATTAGTATTTGATGCTTCATTGGTTATTATTTTGTTGTATGTCAATGTTATGCTTGTTGCAGCAAAAGACATGTCTGAGGAAAACCACTTTTGACTTTAGATGTGCCAAAATCTAAATCAGTTGTGGAGGTTTCCTTCGTCATTAGTTCATACTATGTAGCTGTGAGACGTTTGATGTATAATGTAATTAGCACCAATTATTGTATTTCTCATATTATTAACATTTATGTGGTGAGTCCCTTGAAGATACCTTGGTTCGGTGTACTACGGATTGTAATGTACTTGGTGCATATAATATCGACTTATATGGAGTATGTATCATAAACCATTTTTTTGATTGGTTACTCTAATCTTGGTTATGGACTTGATAATTTGAGGTGCACTAGTGTGTTAGTGTTCACTTTAGAGGTTCTAAGGTTGTGTGGTTGGCTATAATTGGAGCTGATAATGCTATTTTGCCTGGAGTGATAGCTTGTGATGGTGGGATGATATGAAGAGTTTCTTCTAATGTTGATCCAGTATGTGTGTGGTAATAGATTCATTACTTGCTCGTGTTCATTTTTCATGAGGGGCTCTTTGGACCCAGGGGTTTAAAATGTTCTTTTGTGATCTAGTTGCTTGTTGTTAAGACTATGACTTGTATTTGTGTATTTTTTTCTAGTATCAATTGATGTATACAGGTGTTTGGAGAAGTTTGGAGCTAAAATGAGATCAAGGGAAAAAATATGGGGGCCTTATATTTTCTTAGCATACTTGATCCTACATCATTTTGGAAAAAAAATGAGAGTTATGGAACAAACTCATGGGTCTCATGTTTTTCCTATTTTCTATTATTTCTTGTGTCGGTTACGTGCTTTCATAAATAGATGTGTATGAAACCTTAAAGATGAGCGGTACGCCATCGAATCCTATCCACACCCTCACCTCCTGTATTCTTTTATGTTTGTAAGAAAATTTTGCACTGAGTAATATTATGATGATTATTTAATTCTCTTTGTAATCATTAGTGATGTATGTAATAAAGATTATTGTTGTTTTCTCAATTCTTATTTTGTTTTAATTCTCATCTCGAATAGATTGTGACTTTTTTTGATTTCTTATTAGATTATCTCCTGGACATTTACATTTGATTATTTTTTTCTTCCTACAAAAGCCTTTGCTAGAACTAGCACACCTTCCCATGTAGTAGGATATGTTTCATCATCGACATCAAACAATGATTGGAGATTAACTAGACCTAGTGGTGGGGGTCCACACGTTCTAGATCTTTTCACTAGTTTTAAGGGTCATGTGATATATATCATATAGAATAATGTGGAGGTAATTTCTATTATTATACATATTGGTTTATATTTTTTTATGTAGCAATTCATTATTCAAATATTATCTTTGTTGTAGGAACTAGGCATTATGCTAAGGGTTTAGTTAAGGATGAAAACCTTGAGGGGACTATCAGTTGATGATGCTGGCATAGGTATTACCTATAACTACATCGAGAGAACATGCCCAAAGCATTGACATATCATATGCTTCTACCATCACAATGTTCTACTCATCTCCATTTTTGTTGAGAGTTGGCACCTTGAGACCAACAACTTCCACATTCTATTTGGTGAGATGATGATTACTTTACATTACCTGATTTACATTATGGATCTTAATTGTCACAGGTAGAAGTTTATTAGTGAGTAATTTTCTAGCGATGGCGATGTGGTGGAGCTTCTAACATACAAGTAGGGTGAACCTGCAATGTTGGTCAAATCAAATTTTATGAAGGAAAGCATGGTTAGATGATATATTTTATAAGCTTATGTTTGGCCATGTTGATGATGATGTATCTTATGCCCATTTTTATATGTGGCACCTCTTGTCCTGCATACATTTTGTAGATAAGTCCCAACAATCGTTCTTTGTTATCAATCCTTAGACTAGTAGCTAATCTAAGTAAGTTAGGTGATCGGGCCCTTAAACTTGAGATTTTAACATATTTCTATAGACAACTTTAGATAACATCTAAGATCGGGTGTAAGTAGATAGGTAGCTGCATCATACTATTAGAGCTAATTATTTATTGATAATTACTAGTTAAAAATATGTTTAATTGTTTATATACGTGTTATAATTGTGCACATGCCTCAATTTATGGGTATTTCCTGTGCTTTTGATAGAGTTATTTTTGTACGTATAGTCCATTATGTAATGTCACAATGACGAGGTGGGATACATCTCATTAGATGCTTTTCTCTGAGTCCATGGATGAACTAATTTAGTATA
The DNA here is from genome assembly GCA_039764185.1 of Tamarix austromongolica. NCBI lineage: Eukaryota > Viridiplantae > Streptophyta > Magnoliopsida > Caryophyllales > Tamaricaceae > Tamarix > Tamarix austromongolica. The sequence continues at coordinate 28,583,900 of CM077817.1, forward strand.
GGAAGAAACTTAATTCTATAAGAACTTAGTAGGTGGGTGACAAACTTTATTGAAGGGTGTTCAATTGTAGATATTTGTTCTAACTAATATTAATAATGTTTTTTTTATATGTTTGTAGGATTATTTAGGGTATCTTAAAGTGATTCGAGTATGAAACATTTCGAGTCAACTTACCAAGGCAGCTTATGCTCTATGGATATTGTGGAGCTTTACATGCTAAATCTAGTTGCTTGGTAGTTTGGATTTCCTCAATTTATCCCGATTCTTTCTATTGTTCTAGCATATAGATATTTCCGGAGTACAAATATTAAGAATTATATGGTAAATTACTCTAGTTGTACATCATTTTGGAACACTTGGCCGCACGACTGGTTGGACTTCAGCTCCCACTTTCATCAATTGACATATCTACATGATGTCTTGGATCAGTACTTTCCTTGATATCATCCTAAGACCCTTCCAGTAGTCTATCCTATACTAGTAAATAAAGGGTTGAGTTATGTCCCATGTATCGGAATAGAAGGGAGATAAATAATTAATTAATGGGTGGGTTTCAAAGTTAGTTAAAAAAAGAGAAGAATGGTAGAATTAATAAGGATGAAGGTGTTGATAAGTTTAAAGAAGTGCACCTTTCCATGGTTGAGCTAAGATTGTCCTCTAGTGAAGAGGAGGAGGCTAACTCCCTACTGGTGATAGTTGGTAGATTTTTTTTCTTGTATTTTGATTTTAAATTTGTATTAATACTATTATGACTTTATTATTGGAAGAATTTGTGTGTATGATACTTTTAAATTCTCATTATATTATGCACAAATCATCAACTTAAGCCTTGCCTTTCAATTGACACCCATACACTGATATACAAAATTTTGCAACAAAATACTTAAGAAAATGCAATAAACCAAAGTATATAAAGTTCTTCATTGAACTTGTTACATTATACACATTGTCATCAACCTAAGTATCTCCTTTGGTTGCATTTTGTACCCATTACATTCTGTGTTCTGCCTAGTAAGTGACCGATCCACCAGCTAGAATAGTGGGGTTCCCGTACTCGCATGGATCGATAAAAATTATGGTGTGAAATGAATACTATTTAGAGATTAAATAATCAATTTAATCGGACTATAGCTTGGCCTATATTTATCTGAGAGATTGTATGATGTCGTATTATCGTGATTGTATTATGTACTATTATATGTTGGCCTTAGCACACAGTTACCTTACTCAGTATGTAGCGTACTGACCACCCGTATCATGGGTGTTGTTCATTCCTACGAGAAAAAGACCCATCTGAGTTTGTGCAGGTAGGAGATGATATCTTTGATGCCTACGACACTTAGGATGCATCAGATAGGGCCGAGAGTTGAGCCTAGACTTGGCTTGGGGATACTTTATCTTACTTTTACCATGTATCGTTTTACTCTAGTCATATTCTGTCGTACTGTGTTTTATGTATTCAAAAAACTTATTTAATTACACCTTGGATTGTAATTCTATTTAACCGCACTCTAATTTCTATATGGTGAACACTATCATTTCCTTTATGAATTCCTATTTCAATTATCGACTTGTGTTTGAAGTTAATCCTATTTAACCTTAACACTTGGTATTGGAATGGTAGGATTGAGCCGGTCTAGTACTGAGTGTGGCAGCAATACCCTCAAAATTTATAGTCTTGTTACTCTATTTATGTTAAACCCTTTTTATTAAAATGAAATTTTTTAATAGTAAATTTTGGGGGTTTTACAGTACTTCATTCAACGATGAAAAATATTATGAATCTTCACTAGATAGATAAAACTCTTGTTATCACCTCAAACGACTATAGCACCATGATCAACTCCATCTCACGTAGTGAACTACCAAGCTATACAACTTCTTGAAAATCCTTAGTCACAGCTATATACTTTGCCTCAATAATTGACAAGGCCATTACCTCTTATAAGGAATACCTCAAACTAATAAGTGAATCACTAAGACAAAAAATATATCCACCGATGGGTATACTTTTATCAAGGTATCTACCAAAAATTAGAGTCCACAAATCCAACCATCAAATTAACTAATCTCTCATACATTATACAAGCTGATGTCATTCCCCCTTTAAGTACCTTATAATCTACATCACTGCTTGCCAGTGAGCCTTCCTCGAATTCACCATATATCTATTCACTATGCTAACAATTTGAGTGATGTCAGGCTGAATACACACCGTAGCATACATGATACAATCAACAATAATGGAATTTTAAACAGCATGAACTCTTCCTACTTTTTAGATTTGGGAAAATCTAAAGTTGATAATATGAACTAAGTATCTAATAGAGTACTTATTTCTTGGAATCCATCATAAAAAACTTCTCTAACACCTTGTTAACATAAAACTATTGTGATAAATACAAAAGTGTTCGTTCATGGTCTCTTATGATCTCTATGCTATGGATCCTCCTTGAGTCTCTAAGATCCTTAATATTAAACTCATTATTCAACATTGCCCTAACCTTATCAACATCAAAAATATCTTTTGCTACAACAAGCATGTCATCAACATATAGAAAAAGATACACAAGAGTGCCTCCCTTCATCTCCTTCAAGTACACACATCTATCATACTCACTTCTAGAGAAACCATGCTTAAGCATAAATTGATCAAATCATTTATACCACTATCTAGGATATTGCTTCATACCATACAGTAATAGGCACACATGATCATTCATCATCTCAACAACAAACCCATCATGTTGTTACATATAAATCTCCTCCTCGAGCTAACCATGCAAAAATATAGTTTTAACATCCAATTTCTCTAATTATAAATCATGCATAGCCACAAATGTAAGAAAAGTACGAATAAAAGTATGTCTAACTATAGGAGAAAGTACCTCATTATAATTCATGCCTAGAATTTGGCTGAATCCACGGGTAACTAAACGAGTATTGTATCTTGATCTCTAGGACCTTGGGGATACTTGTTTGAACTTGTAAGCCCAGTTGTGATAAATTATCTTCTTCATCCTAAGTGCCTTCACAAATTCTCATGCCTAATTCTTTAATAAATACTCCATCTCCTCCTCTATAGTAGCACACCACTTTAAATAATAAGAACTCTTAATAGCCTCTAAGAATGTTGCCGACTCATGTACATAAATAACATTCTCTACATTATATAAAGCATAACTGGCTAATTTTCAAAACCATACCCGATAGGAGGCTTAACGGTCATAAATTATTTTCTTGGAGTAATGATCCTTTACTCTAGCTACTATTTGGATACACTTACTTTAGAAAATTGGGTCTATCTAAGGGTCTCTACCATCTAACTTCACCCAAACCTCCACCTAACTTGAAGTACTATCTTGCTCCCAACCTCCTTAGATATACAATCACAAAACTCAGTCTTTTTGAGGAATATGGACTCATTGATGGTAGCATATCTGTTGATCAATAACTTGGATGCAACTTGATCCCATGACCCATCCGCTTTACTCTGTATGTAAATCCAAGAAAGCTACACTTCTTGGCTCTAGGATCAAGTTTACCATCATTTACATAAGTGTAAGTAAGGTAACTAATGACATGTAAATTAGAATAATCAGCTAGCTTACTAGACCATAAATCCTCAAGTGTTTTAAACTCAGTGGACCAATTTGGTGATAAATTCATCAAGTATACTTCCATGTGAATTGCCTTAGCTCAAAACTCTCTACCCAACACTTCCTGTGATAGCATACAATGAGCCTTCTCTAATAGTGTCTTGTTTATCTGCTTAGTAACCCCATTCTACTATGGTCTCCCAACACAAGTGTGGTGCTTTGTTATCCTATGGTGTAATACCCTACTTTTTAGGATCTATAATGTATACTAATTTATATAGTTGATGGTGATATGAGGGTGTTTGATCTTATTTTGGACGTGTGTTTAAGATATGTATGGTTTTCGGTTGATCTTGGCTTGGATTTTGGAAGACAATTAGGTTTATTGGAAAACCAATTGAATGGTTGGAGGTACTGATTGGTGGATTTGTTCATTAAATTTGTGTTTTTGAAACCTGATGAACTAATTAAATGATTTAGAGTATCGATTGACTAATTTAACTGAACTGGTTGTTCTTTAGACTCGAGTTTTTACTTTCAATCTTTTCCCAATACTTTTCTAGCATCGTCATTATGTTTTGAGTAGTTTTTTTTTACAATTTTTACAAAGCTTTTGATCATGAATAACCTATTTTTATCAATTTTCAATAGATTCATGAATAAGTAATTCATGAGAAGTTATTACCTAAAACACTATAGTATCAATTTTCAATAGATTCATGAAGAAGTAATTCATGAGAAGTTATTACCTAAAACATTATAGTTTCCTCTTCTATGATATTCCTAAGCAGATTATTTGCTTTTGAAACCTTTGTAGATTATTGAAATTTGATTCCCTTTCCTTGTTGGCCTTTTTCCTTTTTTGTGTTTAAAAGTTTTGAGGCACATTACCTAGAATACTATAGTTTTACCAATTAAGCTCAGAAGTAGAAATTCCATCTTTGAAGCTTTGAAACTTGTACTTTGAAGCTTAGATTTAGGATAGGTTTTGGGGTCTCAATTTATACACTCTCTTACCTTTCCTTTCCAGTAGAAACTTTTAGTAATTCAAACCCTAAGGCTTCATTTTATCTTGTCCTCTCTAACCTCTGAACTGCTTTATTTTCTTCATACTTGCTTTACCACATTATTCTCCTTAACTTTTATTTTTTAATTTCCTCATCTCTTCTAATCCTTTACCTAGTTTTTTTATTATTATCTTAAGCAAGACTAGGTTAGATTTGAAGAAAGAGTGAGAGTTTATCTTTCATATATGGAGTTATCTATTTTCTTATTAGGAAGGTGTATTTTCTCTGATTTTCTCTCCTATGTCTTGAAGTTAGATAAATATTCTTTGCATTATTTCAAAGGTTTTACTGAATTTTAATCTATCTTTCTTAAAAAAAATTTCATGCTAGAAAGGGTTTGAGATTTTTCGAAGGCTTTAGGTTTCTTTGGTCTGTTGCTTAGTTCTTTTGAGGTAAAACCATTGTCTTCCTTATTTTTATAGAAAATAGTGTGGGTAAGTATCGTGCGTGTTCTATGAGTATGGGATAACGTGAATATTAGAGATGACAATGTGCTTGAATCTATTTATTATGGATGAATGAAATAAGAGGGAGAAAACTTATCTTAAAGTCTTGCATGTATAAGCCTCATAACTATGATTTTTGCTTTGTAATTATCTATGATATTTAGAGTGTATTAAGTGACAATAGTATGTGTGATATGATGGATAGATTGTTGCATGATGGCCTAGTAAGAAGAGAATATGGTGCATACTTTCTAATTCTTATTAAGTTTATAAAGTACAAGCATGATTTTATTGAGATTTTCATCATGATTTGGGTATTTCACATGTTAATCCCTGAATATTACTTGTTAAGAACATTAAATAACCTTAGATTGATCTTTATATTGATTGAGCAAATATTATGGAATTTAATTATATGTAAGTGTATTTTATTTGGAGGGTTTTTTTTGTCCCAATTGATTGACTAGTCTTATAAAGCCATTGATTGGTTGGCCTGTGACATTATTGGTCTTGGTCTTAGGTTAAACCCATCAGCTGGTTTAAACAAACCCATTGACTGATCTGTTATCTTAATAGTCTTAGCCTCGAGTTAGACACATCGACTAGTTTAACCAAATTGAATGACTAGTTCTAAGAATAGTTGACTAGTGAAGTTGACCGATCAACTGGTTCACCATCACTGTGAAGGTTGACAATGCCTTGACTTATCGATCAATACATGAGATTGACTGACTTTTTAGCAAGACCCATCGATTTGTTTTGGAAACCCATCGATTGGTCTTAGCTAGTCTTGCTTTTTTGCCTATTCTTTCCAAATGCGACATTTTAGTTTTCTCATGCTTGGATAATAAACTAAGGTACTAGTAGCTATATATTTACCTTGATTAATGGATTTTAAATGATTAATTAAAGTTAGTAAAGAGAAATTTTATCCTAGTTAGCCAATGTTGACCTTAATTTAGCATCTGGGCCTTTCTCTTAACCATAACATGAGTAAATGGTTAGATGGCTAAAATGGATTCTTCATATGGTTAGTATTCACATAATGATTTAAAATGATGGATAATAGACCTCTGATGACTTATATCGCAGCCTTAAAATATAAAACCTTATAAGTTAAATGACTTACCAAGAATAAGAGAAAATAACATGGACATATATGGTGGCCTTAAGTTAACTTTATCTATGAACAATGACTTTTAATTGTCTATTATGATAAACACATAAATAATAATGAGTTATGTTTGGAACCTAGTTGACCTCCAATTGAAGGTTCATATGTGGATTTAGGGAATTAACTTTGATCACCCTTTAATGAATGGGAAGACTGTAGTTAAGAAGTAAATTATGGCTTTTGCCCTAGGCCTTGACCTAGATATGAAGGGTGAACAAAAGATAAATAAATGGAAATCAAATGTTGGCTTGGAAATTTATGGATGATATTAACATTACATAATTGCACCTTTTGGCAAAATTGATCAAGTAATGGGATGATTAATTTAAGATATCCTAAATGGAAACACTGGATGATGTAAGAACCTTATATAGGTGCATTACATTAAAATGTCTTATTATTTTGTGTGATATCATTTTTGGACCTTTATGTGATATGACATCTTGATCTAATAAGATATTAATAATTTATAATGGAACAAGCACCATGATAGGTCTAGATATTCGATCCTTGATTAGCTACCGCAGGTTAGTCTTCATTCGAGTGTTTTACCTTTAGGTACCTTTGGATGGAATCCTAGTTGGTCTCGGGATCCTCATTTTTCCAACTCTAGATAATAATGATGTACTAGAGGGTATCAATACTAAAGGGTCTAGTTACCACGTGATAGTTATTTTAGCATGAGCTCGGACTTATGACCATCAGGTTACTTCGGCCTAATCTAGGAATTTATGTCCATTTATTTAGTTTGAATTCCATGGTATTAAGTGGCCATAGGGAATAATCCCACCTATTTCTCAATAACTTGCGGTAAATAATTCTATGATCACCTATTCCTTAATAATTTTGTAAAGGAATTTTATATTCACGTAATGCAAAATAATAGCTAGAATAAAACCAAAAGAGGTATTAATTAGCCTTATATTATTCTATGTTAGATCTTGATATGATTTGTTTATATGATACTTGCTTTGCCTATAAGTAATTAAAGAGTAAACGCCTCACTTAAGTTATGAATATATTGTGTAACTCATGTTTCCCTTCCTTAAATTCAATGTCAATCATATGTTTCCTCTTGAATGCCCTATTGTGGTATGTTTCTATATTTTTGGCATATTTCCATGAATTATCACATGATCTATTGCTATTATAATCATGAAATGCCCCGAAAATTTTTAATTTTAAAGAGTATATTTAAATAAGGTTTTATTGAAATATTTAATTTAATAAATATTTTTTACTAAAATAAAAGGAAATTTATTAGGGCAAATTAATAAGAAATTTTATAAATATGTTAATTAGAGGAAATTTGGGTATTTTAACTAATAAAAGATTTTAATTTGGGAATTTATTTAAATAAATTATTTTATTTAAACTAAGAAAGAGAAAATAGTTTCAAATTAATATAAATTTTATAAATAATTTAATTTGAGAAAATTAGAGTACTTTGATAATTAAAATGGAATTTATGAAAAATCCTTTAAAAATCCTATTTTAGCTTAAAAAGTAATTTAAATATTATTTTATTTAAATATTATTATATTTAAATATCCCTAATATCCCAATTAATTTAATCAACCTAAACCATTATTTTTCTCTTTTTCTTTTCCTTTTCCTTTTTCCTTTTCTTTCTTCCTTTCCCTTCTTTTTCCTTCTTTTTCTTTCTTTTTCTTTCTTTCTTTCTTCTTTTCCTCCCCGATTTGGGCCTAGCGTGGCCTAATTTCCTCCTTCTTTTTCTTCTCCTGTCGCGGCCCACTTTCGTTGCTTCTTTTCTTACTCCTTCGGCAGCCATCACACTTCGTTTCTTCGATTTTATACCCAAAACGCACCGATTCATTTAAACGGTCTTAACCCCCGCGCCGAATCGCCCGATCTACTCCCTTTTCTTTCTTTTCTTTTTCCTCGAACCGCTAGCTCGTCCCTTTCTTCTTCCTCCCTTCTCCGCCATTTTTGAACTTGTGACCACCTTCCCCCGAAAATGGCGCCACACGTGTCGTGACCGGCATTTATCCTGCCCATTTTCTCCTCCTCGACGCACACTCTAATTTGAAATACCCCACTTCCCTTTTCCTTCCCCACGTTGCTCCCAATTTCCCTCGCGATGGTCGGGAAATTTTGGAAATTTATGCTGCCCGATCAACCTCATAACCGTCCCATTTCTCACCGGCTTTGACCTCTTGGTAACCTCCACAACTCGAGCCTACCCTCCACTACTATAAATACCCCTGGTATGGCTCGAAATCGAGCTTTCTTTTCCCAAAAACCCTAAGTGCAATCGGTGCGCCACCGCCACTTTAGACGCCCCGTTCTCTACCGTTAGCCAACCTCACCGCCCCTTCTTCCTCCCAAACTCTTCCCTGAAACACCCTCTAATTAACTAAACCCTCCACATCCTTCGATTCTTCTCGCACGGGTCTCTATAACTGTGCAAAAATTTCTAGTCCTCTCGTCAGAATTATCACCTTGAAACCTTAAACCACCGTCCACCACCACATCCGCCACTTCTTCCACCCTCTAAACCACTCAGAGTCTCCTGATAATTCTCCTCCACCAACCCATAAACTTATTTTATTTTTCTCCTTCCCCCTTCCCTCTTTTTCTTCATTTTCACCCCTCTTAGATCACTTTTCCGGGCACCTCCGGGCACCACCGCCGGTGTCACCCATCCCCTCCAACTCAAGGTGAAACCCTAGACCTTTTCAACACTTCCTTTCGATTTATTGATAATTATTCTGCTTTTATCCTAATTTTTAATTTTAATTCAATTTTAATTATTATTATTGTTATCAACTGTAATCTAATTGCTAAATCTTCTTGACAGGTTTGGGAGTATTCTTGAGTTAGATAAATTATTATTCTTGAATTTTTGTTATTTACTAGAATTATTACATGTTTACTATTAATAATAATAATAATAATATTAATATTAATATTATTAGTGTAATTATTTATTTAATAATGCAATCATTTTAGGATGGGTAGAAACCTAAAATGTTAATTAAGTCTCGCACCTTGGCTTTTTATTACTATTATTAACATTTTTAACATTATTACTAATTATATTATTATTATTATTATCTTTATTAACTTTTATATTATAAGTATATATATAATATTAATATCATTATTACATTTTCGAATAGTATTATTATTAAATAGGGTGGTTTTGAAAGCCACATTGTAATTTTAAGATTTATGGTATTATTAATATTAATATTCTACTAATAAGAGTATTATTAATAATGTTTTACTTTTATTATTATTATTATTATTATTATTATTATTATTATTATAATTATTATTATTATTACTATTACTAATACAATTTTGGTGAATGGTAGAAACACTTATATCACCACCCTTTTCGAATGGAAATAGTAATTTATTTGTATCTTTAAGTAATATTTTCTATAGTTAATTATTGTGTAATATTGTTTTAATTAAAAACCAAATCTTAGAATAAGTTAGAGAATAATAAAATTTTATAAGGGAGCCTAATTATAGTATACTTTTATATAATAGGTGAATCTAGTCAAATCCCTCAAGTAGAATAAGAGCGTGCACCAAGACTTGTGTCGTTTTAGGTAAGGGTTTACTAAGGCCATTTATGTGTTTATATGCATTATGTGTTTCATATGCCATGTATTCTATGTTTATTATTATTAATTATTTCGTATGTGGCATGATTATAGAGTTGAAGTATGTTGGTGTGAATAAACTGTGGCATGAGATATATGTGTATGTTTATGTTATTATTATTGTATGATGTGGCCTTAAGACATGCATATTAGGGTTGTAAAATAATGATTGGGAGTGTAACAATGTGGTGTTAGGGTTTTGCATGAAATGGCATGGTGTTAGGGTTTGCATGGAATGGAATGACGTTAGGGTTTTGCATGAAATGGCATGGTGTCAGGGTTTGCATGAAATGACATGATGCTAGGGTTTTGCATAAAATGGCATGATGTTAGGGTTTGCATGGAAGCATGTCTATGTGGAGTTAGGGTTGCTTATGAATTAGGGTTTGCATGGAAGTATGGTATATATGGAGCTAGGGTTTGCATATGAATTAGGGTTACATGGAAGTGTGGTCTACGTGAAGCTAGAGTTTGCATGGAATTATGTCTACATGGATTTAGGGTTTGCATGGGAGCTAGGGTTTGCATGGAAGTGTGGTACATGGAGTTAGGGTTTGCATGGGAGCTAGGGTTGCATGGAAGTGGGGTTTACGATGAGTTAGGGTTTGTATGGGAGCTAGGGTTGCATGGATTTAGTCATGCATGTCTGGGTAAATGTTTGTGAATGACAATTGTTTTTGAATAAAATACTTAAGACACTAATATCTTAAAGTGGAAGATTATTGAGTCGGGTCTAGACCGATCCACCGGTCAAGAATAGTGGTTAGGGTTTTACCCTATGTGCGACCGATCTACCGGTTATAATTGTGGTTAGGACATAAGGTCCTATATGTGACCGGCCCACTGGCAATAATAGTGGGGTGACTCGAGCTCAATAAACATAAACCAAAATTGTTAAAGCGCTTAAAAGACATTAGTTACTTACAGTAAAACACCATGTGAGCAGGAACCAGACCGATCCACTGGTTAGGAATAGTGGTTAGGGTTTTACCCTATATGTGACCGATCCACCGGTAATAATAGTGGTTAGGACATGAGGTCCTATGTGCGATCGGCCCACCGGTTATAATAGTGAGGTATTTCTGTTTTCGCATAGATCTGATAAAAGGCATGATGTGTATCGACTTTTGATAAAACAAAGGTTAAATGATTAATCTGGACCTTTTTGGGCCTTATGTGTGGACTTGTTGATTATAAGTTATGGATTTCATTTTATGCTTCTATGTATCATATGTGTGGGTTTGTAAATGTATGTTGATCATTATCTTGCATGAATTAATGTGTTATATGCCGGCCTTAGTACTCGGTTACCTTACTCAATACGTAGCGTACTGATCACCCATTTCATGGGTGCTACTCCTTCCCACGAGCAGAAGGCCCTTTCTAACTTTGTGTAGGTGGGCAAGACATCAGTTGGGGCTATGGGTTGAGTTTGTTTTTGGCTCAAGGTTCGAGAGTTGTGGCCATATTTTTATGCCATGTATTTCCTTTATTAGTTCCTTTGTATCGGATATATCCATGTGGATCTATTACCTTGTATTGAGTATTTCAAATGATTATTTATGGGTTGTAAGTTTATTTCTCTTCCAAAATGAATGATAATTCTTCACGCGTACTCTGATTTCCTTGTTATGATCTTTTAATTCATTTTGTGAACGCTTCATTTGAGTTTAATAGTAATCTCTTTTTAGCCTTAGCACTTGGTACTGAAACGGTCGGAGAGAACCAGTTTGGTACTAAGTGTGGCGGTAACATTCCCAGAATTCATGAGTTTTAATTTAAAATCTTTCCGCTTTAAAAAAAAGTAGTGAATTTTGGGGTGTTAGAAATCATGATCCACTTGTTGTAATAATCCATGGTTGGAAACTCATATATATAATTCTGATTTCACATTACCCTTCAAGCTATAATCTGAACACCGTTGTGTGGATAGTTTAAGTAATCCATGTTCTTTAAAAAGGAAATATGTATGTTATAATCTATATACTTTTTATGCTGGTATAATTATGATTAAGCTTGTTTTAGTAGATACAAATATGTTTTGTATGGCATGATAATTATAGATGAATGGCAGAGTAGGAGAATTGCATGTACATTTTGGTAGGTTCTGCCATGAGCATGTCATGTGGGTCTTGCTTGTACCATGATCTACATGATAGTATTGAATTCATAAGCTTAATATGTAAACATACTAATGGTTTTTTATTTTTATTTTTTACAATTCCTTGTTCAATTCCACAAGCAAGAGGTTTGGTGTAGTGTGTGGTCCATCCTTTTCTCTGCATATTTGGGTTGTTGAGGGTAGGTATTCCTGGATACTTTCTTTTGTAGTCCTTAAGTGAATAAGACACGATTCCTTGTAATGAATTTACTTTAATCTTTGTCTTTCATTTGGTGTATCTTTGTATAGACTTTGGACTTATGTTGCCTTGGGTTGTAAACCTTGATTTTCCTATCTCCAAGTATTTTCTTGCATATTCTAGTTTTTCCTTGTGTTTGATTGGTTGGGCACTTAACCTTGTGTCTAATGTAAAGTAGGCAATGAGGTACCTATACTGTGTTATATACAATGGTAACACCTCATTTTTCCTTAGGATTATCTTGAATTTTCTCTTTTGTATTATTTTAAAACAAAAGTTTTTGGTAGTGAAAAATGGGAATGTTACACATGGTTTTGGCAAAAATTAGGAAAACTTTGCCCAATAATTTCAAGACCATTATCTGTCCTCATATACTTAACTTTCTCCCTAGTCTACTTCTCTTACAAGATCTTCTAAGATTTGAAAACACCAAACACATCATTCTTATGCTTTAAGAAATACACCTATACCTTTTTAGAGAAATCATCAATAAATGTGAGCAAGTACCATGAATCACCTTTGCAAACCACTCTCACTGGATTCCATAAATCTAAATGGATAAACTCTAGATGTGTTCTCATATTATGCTTAATTATTGAAAAGCTAACCCGCTTATACTTACTAAACACACAGTGCTAGCAAAAGTCTATAATACATGTTCTTTGTCCATCTAGTGACCCATCTTAGAGAGCTTAGTAAGTCCACACACATGTATCTTGGTCTCATATGCCAAAGTCCTATAACATCTAAGTTTTTTAACCTCAATGATGTCATTCTTGTTGTACCCACAATAATGGAACCTACCAGCTTATAAAATTTCCTGACCTGCTTTCTCTTCATAACCAACATAGATTATTTTGTAACTCTTAGGATGCCATCTTCAATAACACACCGGTACCTTTATAATCCAATGAACTCAAAGAGATGAGGTTTTTGGTCATCTCAAGAACATTTTTCACATTAGATAGTGTCCTAACCACACCATCATGCATCCTCAATTTCACCGTTGTTATCTTAATAAATTTTCAACCAACATTATTACCCATCAAGACAACTCCACCCTGAGTCACCTTTTACTTCTGAAACCAACTCTTATTGGGATATATATGGTGAGAATACCCAAAATTAAATATCCATTTATCACTAATCTTGGTATATCTATCAGTAGCCGCCAACACATCTCTATCACTATCAGTTGGGGCTATAGCAACATCATCATTCATACTAGATGACTCATCAAGCTTAACACCGTGCTTCTAATTAGAAAAAGCTTCCTAACATGCCCTTTTTTGTGACATGAGTAGCATGACACATTCTTTTTCTAACTCTTTGATTTATATCTGGACTTCTTATGGTCATGAGATCCCCACTCTCAATTCCTCCCCTTCCTACAAGTCCTTCACTATATAATTCCCCGAAATTATTATTGTCAATCAACTAATTATCAATTAACTTCCATTATAGTAGTGTAGATTTCAAATCCTCAAGGACTAACTTGTCCTTTTCTTACATTACAGTCTCACAAAAATGCTAAAAGCTAGCGAGTAAGGAACATAATAGCATAATTTCCAAATCTTCATCATGTAATTTGAATTATATGCTACACAAATCCATCACAATAAAATCAAACTTATTCAAATAAGCTTTCAAAGATTGACCCTTACTTAATTTCAGTACATGAAGCCGACTCTTCAATAATAACCAATTTTCTATTTATTTTTTCATATACAATGACTTAAGCTTCAACCATAAGGAAGCCATCATTGATTCCTTTGCCACTTCCCATAATACCTCATTTGACAAGTACGGTTGAATGGTAGAGAGGGAATTTAGATATACCTCTTCAAATCTCTCATCTATTGTCTAGTTTGGCTTATTCAAATGATATGCTAATAATTTTTCCAACCTATTATGAATTAGAATCACCCGCATTTTTAATTTTTATAATCTAAAATTGATGGACTAGCTGAACTTTTCAATATTGAATCTTATGCCCTTCTTGATAACTAGATAGGAATAATATGGTTTGAATGGATCTAAACTAAAATTAGAATAAATAAGGTGATGAACAATTGATAGATCAATCTCAAAATAGAATAATTAAGGAAGAAAAGAGATATTTATTTGTGAACTTATGTAATGACAAGATTACTAAACTAATCAATCAATCAATTACATAAATATACAATTATCTAATAATGGAGAATTATATAGAGAAGAAGAAGAGGTTGAGTCACATGACTTTACAATTAGGGTTTTCTTATATCTCTTTTATACTATAAAAACCTTACAAGGAAAAACCACATGTTTTAGAAATAAGAAAAAAATACGGTCAGTGTTTGAGATACATAACCCTCTATGTTAATTTCATTACTCTCAACTTTTTACCCAAAACTCACATGAACACATATTATGAATAAACATAGTTGGTGTTAATAAACATGTGGCCGCTATGAATATGTATACAATAAAGTAATCGAGTCTAAGTGTGCAAATATAATATCACTAATAATATTAGAGTCAGGTAATTGAAGATGACATGAATGATATTCGTTGGCTTTGCTAAAATGCAATAGCAGACGTGTGATTGTACATCCCATTAATCTCTATAATTTGAACTTAAATCTAGCATTGTTGATTGTCCTAAGTATTTTGGTATTATCATCATCACCCTATTTAAACTTGTCAAAAATCTCCCTTGGTTTGATATTTCTTTGGATTTGTTCATGCACCAACCTACGCTCTTCTTGAGATAATAGAAAAGCAAACAATTGTACCTGAAAATACTTACCTAATCTATGTTTATACATTATACATTCTACCACTAGTCTCTAACTACCATAAGTTTTTTCGCTTCCATGATTCCTAACTTTAATATCATACTTTTTGGTCATGGTAGATCAAACACTTTATGGATTCACTAAAGGTTGCCTTCTATAAGTACCATCGACCTCACAACATATCCAAACCCTACATTTTTTCCCTCTTGAAACCTAAACCATAGTATGTGGCCTTCCAATTTCTTTAACCCACCTAATTAATGACTCACATTTGTTAAAAATATTGTCCATAGCAAATAATCCACTCCAATTAGTTTTAGTTGGATCTTGATTATGAAATTAGTATTTAAAATATGAAATTATAAGGAAAAAAATGAATAACAAATATTTTTAGAAGGAGAGTTTGTGGGTAATACACTTACTAGAGTTTGAAATCGATGGACAATTGCCTTGAAAGATCTTATCTGGTTTCATTTAAATTATCAATGTCATAGGCCAACGGGTGAATTGTCTTTTATTATGACCTTCTAAGAGGCGAGTTTCCCATTAGAGTGACCTTCTAATGTGTGATTAGAGTCATCTTCTATAGAGTGAAATGCTTCTTAGTCTTACCTTCTAAAGGGTGACTCGCTAATTAGTTGCGAGTTTTGATGTGTAACTTACCAGTCAACCCCAAATTTTTTATTATTTCATCGAGTTCATCTTAGCTAAAACAATTATTAGATTAATTATCATCTTCCATACTTGTTGTATTCAAGGTTGAAAGAATTAAATTTTGTGGTATTAATTGAAGAGAAAAGTAAAAAAGGAGAAAGAAAAAGAGTGATGTGATGAATTGTGTAAAAATAAAAGGTTCAAATTGGTAACAAATAATAATAAAAAATAAGGATTTTAAGAGGTGTAAGCTCAATAATTAGAGTGTTCATATAACAACCCCCCAAAATATGTTATTTAGTATGCTATTTGAAATGCCCCAAAACCTTAATATTAAAAATTATGGCCAAACAAGGATTTCATAGAAAAATTAATTAAATAAATTATTTTATTAAAATAAAAGGGATTTAATTATGAAAAATAAGAAGGAAATAATAAATATTTTAATTAAAAAATAGGGTGTTTTGCTAATTAAAATGGAACTTAGAAAAAATCTTTTAAAAATCCTAAATTAGTAGAAAAAGGGAATTAAATATTATTTTATTTAAATATTACTAATTTTATATATCTCAAAATACCAAAATATTTCAAATACCCCAATCAACCTATTTTTCTTTTTCATTTTTCTTATCTTTCCTTTTTCTTCATATTTTCCTTTTTTCTTTCTTTCTTTCTCTCTTTTATCCTTTTCTTTTTCTTCTTCCCGATTAGGCCTGTCTCTCCTGTGGCCCAATCCCCTCTCATTTTCCTCCTTCGGTGCAGCCTAGTACGCCATGTTTCTTCCTCATCTTTCCTTATAGCCTGGTCGGTCCTCTTCTTTTCTTTTCTAGACCGCCCGGTCCACGTACTCCCCTCCTTCTTCTCCCTTCTTTTTCCTTCCTCGCCGCAACCTGTAGACTCTCCCCCAGCCTTTGCCGTGAATCTCGCCACCAACCACGCTCGCTGACCAGCCATCTCTCCTCTCTCTTTCCCCCTGAGTCGTCTGCCATTTGACCCAACCAACTCTCCTTCCTTCTCGCACATGACTTTTCTTTTTCTTGGCCAATCATATCCTGCCACGAACTGAGCAACTCTGCCTTGCCGTCCCCAGCCGATGTGCCCTCACCTACTTGCCCCAATTCTCCTATTCCTCTAACCTTATCCCCCTCCTTTTTCCCTATAAATACCCCATAGGTTGCATTGGTCGAGCTTTGATTCCAACCTAGAAAATCACTCTCTCGAGTGCCACTACCCTTTCAGACACCCTTATCGTTGCTGTCGGCCAGCGCCGCCGCTCGAGCTACCCACAATGCCACTCCCTGCATCACCCTCTACCAAACCACATCACCCTTTGCCCTCGATTTGCCTTGCATGAGCCACCTCGGCCATGCAAAATCTCCTTCCCGAGCAGCCACACTTCCACCTCCGCCGCCCTTCCCACCACCATTTGCCACTACTCCCACTATAACCACCACCTCTTTCACCTCCCAAATTGTCCTACAGACCTTCCTCTACCTCCCTACCCTCCTTTTTCCCTTCCCCCTCTCATCCTCCTCTTTCCTCTCCCCACCACTTTCGGCCACCACACCCACCGCTGTGCGCCACCACCTTTGGTTGCACCACCACTTTCACTCCACCCCACTCCACTTGGGCTTCCACTAACACCCTAACTTCCACCCTCATTCTCCCTCTCCTACTCCCAATACTTTACTAAACTCCTTTTTCCGCTCTTTCCCTGCCGCCGTCACCGCTGGTGCCACTCACCACCAACCTTAGGTGGTATCCTAAACCCTCTCAACCCTTAAACCCTAATTATTTAAGTCTTATTCAATTTAATTATATTATTATTATTATTATTACTATTACATATGGCTGAGACCCTATTTTGTCATTATTTTGATTATTATTTTGATTATTATTATTATTATTATTATTATTATTATTTCGTATTATCATTATTATTAGTATTATTATTTTTATTATCAATGTAGAGACAAAACCCTATTTCACATTTTTTCGATTCATGCCATTATTATTATTATTATCATTATTATCACTATTATCATTTATTATTATTATTATTATTATTATTATTATTATTATTATTATTATTATTATTATTATTATTATTATTATTATTTCAATGAAGGGTCAAAGCCCTATCTCATATTATTTTGATTAATACCATTATTATTATTATTATTATTAGAGGAAATAAAGCTATTAGATTTAATAATATAATTATGGCTATAAATATTATTAAAAATCCTATTTTCACTTGTAAAGTTTCCTTTCATAATAGTAACCCTAATCTTAGAATATAATAGGAAATATTAGTATTTTTTGTAGGAGAGAACCTAATCCTTAGTTTTTTCCTCTTATAGGTGAATCCAGTCAAAACCCTAAGGAGGCATAGGAGGGTGCTCCAAGACTGGTGATGAACCAGTGATATATTGTTTAACATGTTCTATTAGTTTAACCGTTTTAATGTGTAACTCAACTTGGAGTTGAGGTATGCTTATGTGCTCTCTTATGGTATGTGTTAATATGTATATGTGGTGAAATATGATGTAATGTGATGTGGCCCTTTAGGACATGCATGTGAGGATTTTAATGTGGTATTATAGGACCAAAAGATGAAAAAAAAAGGAGAGTGAGATGACAAGGGGATGTAAGTTAGCTAATATAGGTGGAATCGACCTAAGTATTCCATGGTCCATGAGTGGATGAATCAAAAGGAGATTTTAAATAAAATAAAAGAGTGGAAGAATCTAGGGTTTTGAATGGGAGAATCTAGGGTTTGCATGGGAGTTTAGGGTTTTGCATGAAAAACTTTGAAGATTTGCGTGGGATGAATAAGGTCTGCATGGGGGTAAAATTTACATATAAAAAGTTGACTTGGGATGTGAGGAAGGTAATGGAAGGGTTGTTTCGGTGATTGGAGGCTTTAGGTAAAAAAATAGTATGTGGGACAATATGAGGGTACATAGGAGACCGAGCTAGGGTTTGGAAGAAACCCTAAAATGAGAAGGTGGTAAAAAGGAGAAATAAATGAGGGTGAGTGGAGTAAAAGGTGAGGATGGAAGATTATCATGTGAGGGTTGAGCATGGGCACTATGGAAAGATAAGAGTAGAAGGTGAGAAATGGAGGGACGACATCTGGAAAGGAGGATGCTAGGGTTTGGTGTAACCAGTTGTGGTCAGCTAGGGTTTGGTGTGGCTACCTAGGGTTTCGGTCACACGTGTATATGGAAAATAAAGTGAGATGATGAGGGTCAAATCTAAGGGTTGTGATGTGTGGGGTGTTAAAATAGTTTGGGTTGCGTGCGGTGGAGAAGGATGGGCCACATAGGCCCAAATTTGGATAAAATCCTAGAGTGAGGTAGTAAGTGGACTTGGAGGTGTAAGGTAGTGGGCCTTGACCCATACACTTATGATTTGGGCCTCAAATGTGAATTAGGGTAAGGAGATAAGGATGTTGGGGCAAGTTTGGAGGTGTAGTAGTCTCAAGATATGGGATAACCTCTTTTGGAGGATAATCGTAGAGGGAGTTAGTTATGTTTGAATAGGGTGAAACTTTTGAATAAGACATGGTAAAATATGAATCATGTAAAATGGAAGATTATTGAGACGGACCCAGACCGATCCACCGACATATAATAGTGGTTAGGTGAGTTCTACCCTATAAGTGACCGATCCACCAGCTATAATGGTGGTTAGGTGCATTTTTCCTTATAAGTGACCGCTCCACCGGCTCTAATAGTGGGGGATCCCAAGGTCAATAAACCAAACCCTAAGTTTGCTAAGACACATAAAAGACATTAAGTACTTATAGTGGAACACCATGTGAGCTAGGGCCAGACTGATCCACTGGCATATAATAGTGGTTAGGTGTGCTCTGTCCTATAAGTGAGCGATCCACTAGCTATAATAGTGGGGTTTACCTACTAGTATGGATTGATAAATAGTATGGTGTGAAATGAATACTAATCAGAGATTAAATAATTAATTTTTTCAGACTATATTTGAGCCTTTATTTATTTATTTTAATGATTGTAAGCTGTTATATTATCATGTTTGGATTATGTGCTTTTATGTATTGGCCTTAGTGCATGGTTACCTTACTCAATATGTAGCGCACTAACCACCCATTTCATGAGTGCTACTCATTCCCATGAGCAGAAGGCTCCTATGACCTTGTGTAGGTTGGTGATACCTATTTCGATGCCTTCGATATTCACGAGGCATCAGGCAGGGCTGAGTGCTGAGTATGGACTATACACGAAGATTGAGAGTGGCATGGCCAGTGTACTCTAGTTTATGACTCTTTTTCACGTACTCTGATTTCTATATTATAATTGTTTAATGATTATTTGAAGTCTTGCTGGGGTTCGATTTATGATGATCATTAAATCTCTTTTAGCCTTGTGATTAGGACGGGGACGACCAAGGGCTGGGCTCGTACTAATCACGGAGTTAACATTCCCGAAATTCACATGTTTTTAATTTAATTACTTCTGTTTAAAAGAATATATGTATATATAGTGAATTTTGGGGTGTTTCACTAGTAAAATCACATATGGATTAATACTTTATTTTTCACTCTAGTATATTTGTGTTCCCCCATTTGTTATATATGTATTAAAAAAATACTATTATTAATTTGGATTAATAAAAACATTATACCAAAATATATATTTTTTAAATAAAAATCATATAAATTAAAAGGTAAAAAAAGTATGTTATAAACTGAATTGTTATATGTGATGAACTTAATAGTTATATATCATGAACTTACACATTACATGTAATGAGCCAAAACGTTCTATGTTATAAACCTAGGTTGGGCATGTTCATACTAAAGATTATAAAATTATAAAAAAAATTGACCTTATATTTATCATGAGCCTATATGTCTTTTATTGTAAGCATAATTTTTATATATCATGAAAATAAAGCTTTTATATTTTCAACATATAAGTTCATTGTTATTAATCTAGATGTTCTATGTTATGATCATAAACTTATATATAATGAACCTTTTATAGTAACATTATGATTATTATTACTATAGTTATCTAAATTTTTTATTAGATTAGTATCATATTAAAATATAGTCTTATATAGTAAAACACGAAGGTATATGTGATAATCATGAAACATTTTGTAATACCCTACACTTTCTTGTATTGGATGGATGAGAAAATTTGACAAATTTTGGGCCTTTGATTTTAATTGAATGTTATAATTTGATTTGGAATAAACATTGATTTGAAATATGTTTTATTCTCGTTTTTTTATTTTCCCTATAGTGGGTGTTGTTTGTACTTAAATTTTTGTTATACATTAACTCTAACATGTGCGTACTCTGGTTTTATTTATGAATGTTAAACTATTATGGTTTTTATTGATTATTCATGTTAATACTTTTAGTACCTTTAACCTTGTGGTTAGTATGAGATTGCCCAAGGATCCATCTTGTACTGATTACGGTGGTAACACCTTCACTTTTAGTTCATGGTTTTCTATAACAAACAAAAATTTTCAACTATAAATTTTGGGAGTGTTAAAATAATTCACATATTTTATAATTTAGAGGAGTTGAAAAACAACCTTAATGACATTATTTAGTAGTTGTTTTCTTTTATAGGTAGTCAGATGTCATGGTTACCTATTATTTACATACCTTCACTATATTTGTGCATGGTAGCTGATGTGGATCTTTGGGATCATATGATTTGGTTATATAATGAGATATATATATTTTTCGTAATTGGGTTGTACTTTCATCCATTCCATTTCATATTTCATCACTTGTTTTATAACTTGCCTCAAATGGGGCCATGGTTAGAAGCATTAGCTAGTTATTTGAAATGGTTTTCCCACCATACCAATGCACCAAACCTAATATTTATTGAGTTGAAGTGTTTGCAATGGATTATAATCGAGTAGCTATAAAGCTTATGGTGATAGATGATGAGGGGAATTTTTGTCATAGCTTACTACCGAATATCCACCTTGATTACCTTAAAGTATATGTCATTGAACTCTCTGTTGATGATGTGAGTGATCAAATAACATATCAACATGAGTGGACTCTGAGGGTAATAATTGCTCGTTAGCCTAGGAAAGGCTACTAATCGATTTCATAAGATGCTTTGGGTCTTAGTTAGGTGTTTGGTTGTAGCAACCTTTTAATGTATATAGTGCTTCTATTACCTTAGAGTTCTTCTTTGTTTTTGAATCTTGTTTTAAACATGTAGTATGTATATCTTTTGAATTTACAACCCTTATATAAAGGTTTGATATGTATATACATATAAAATCTTTCTAAGCATGATCAAATTGTGTATCGATATATTTTTTTTCAAAAACATATGGTAATAGTTTATAAGCAAGACTAATCTCTGTATTGGTAAAATTTTAAAAAAACACGTGGAATGGTTTGTATATATATAGCAATATAATAGCATAGTACATTATAGAAATATGAATTCTTTCTAAGTATTAGAAATTTGTGAATTAGTATATTTTTGAAAACATTTTATAATTATTTATATATAAAATAAGAAGATAATATGATATATTATGCTGATATGAATTACTTCTAAGCATGAGCAATTTGTGAATTAATTTATAGAAGTGAAGTGAATTGTAAGAATATTTTTTTATGGGATACATAGAGATTATAAAACTGTGGATCAAAAATGGATGTCTGTAAATCATTTGTCTAGAGTATATGATAAATAAATTTATTTTTTCATTAAGTTTCTAGTAAAACATGCCCAATACCTTGTGAAAAAAGTCTCTTCTTGTTTAACTTGTGAATATATTCAACATATCAATGCTAATGATTTGAGAGATATTTTTTATTTATTTATAGAATTGATACAAGTTATACTCATTGATATTGTAGGTGAGATAAAGTCTTGATATGATGATGAGGAAGGTAGGAGGAAAAGTAGTAAATTATTTGACAACTATGAGGGAGATTTGTTAGAGGAGATGACTTGGAAGGATAAGAAAAGTGTTTAGGATTGTCCAAAAATTTTTGACAAGTTATTGAGTGACTTGAAAAACCTTTATACGGTGATTATAAAGGGTTTACTAGATTATCTGCTACTTTAAGGTTATATATATATATATATAACATGTAATGGATGGAGTGATAAGGGTTTCACAATATTATTTACACTTATGAAATATATGCTTACCGATGATAATCTTGTACTAGATCATATTTATGAAGCGAAGAAGATCCTTTCATTTATAGGTATGATTTATGAGAAGATAAATGCATACCCTAATGATTATATATTATTTTACTGTTAATATTCATCTTTAGATAACTGTCCTAAGCCTGAATGCAAAGGACTATGATAAAAGAAGAACAAGATGTTATCTAAGGTGTTATGGAATTTCCTATTTTGGGCATTTTATAACCACTAGGGCCATTTTAATATTCTCAAAACTAAGCCATGCTATTTGGATAATTTTCTTGAGTATTAGTGATTTTAATAACGTTGAAGAAGGCAAACGTAAGTTGAAGAAGCCATATTTACTTCAGGAGTTCTTTTAATTTATCTAATTCAATTAATCACTCAATATTTTCTTATCCAACTAAATTTCTATGATAGATTAAGTAATACCAATATTAGGCAGAAATTTTTATTAATTATTTAAAAATAGTAAAATAATATTCCCCATCAAGTAAATCATCACAATTGCTTTAAATTTAAAATTTATAAAGTATTTATATATTAATGGGAACAAAGGTTAATCTTCTAAAACAATAAAAAAGAATCAACAACATTTATATGGTAGTAAGAAAAAATTTAAAATATGTATGCCTCTAATTGTACTTCTGTAATGTTAGTCTTATGATATTAATTGAGATCCTCAATATTAAAGCTTATAACCTAATGGTTTCTAAGTATCTAATATTAGCTTTATATAATAAATAAAAAAATAACAATTATTATTAATAATGATTTTCATTTAATTATGTTATAAATAATAATAATACTAATACTAATACTAATACTAATAATACTAATAATACTAATAATAATAATAATATTAACAACAACAACAACAACATTAACAACAACAAATAATTTAATAATATAAACATAATAATACTTAACAATGATATGATGAAATAATAATAATATGAATTTTTTAATAATAATGTTCATAATTATCTATTAATTATATATATAATAATAGTAATAATTTATAATGATACAATTAATAATAATTTTCTAATAGAAGTAATAATTCATTTAATGATAATAAATAATATGTAGATTTATTTAAAAATATAAATAATGTTAAAATTAATTTCATAATATAAATAACAATCTTAATAATGAAGATAATAATAAATAATGGGTATAATTTTAATTATTTATTATATAGATAGTAATAATAATAATAACAACAACAGCAGCAACAACAACAACAACAACAACTTCTAATGATAGTGATTATTAATATAATTAATTTCATAATAATAATAATAATTCATAGTGATAGTTATTAATAATAATATTAATTTTATAATGATAATATTAATAATTAATAGAAGTACTATACATTAATTCCTAAAAATTAATTTACGTTGATGAATATTAATAATAATTATAATGAATTCATAATATAAAAATAATATTATTAATTAAAGATCATCAGTACTAATTATAAATAATTATTAAAATATTAATTAAAGAATAATATAGATAATAATTTGTAATATTAATATTGATTTGATAATAATAATAATAATATTTCATAATCATCAACATTAATATTAATATTTGAAAGTAATAATAATTATAACATTATTACTATAAATCATAAAATATTTAATCATATTATTAATTTAATTATATTCATAATAATTAATCTAAATAATACTAATGAATAATAATAATAATAATAATAATAATAAATGATATTATTGTTATTATTATTATCTTAATAACATATAAAAATTATTTATAGAATAATTAATATTAATATTATTTATTTATAATTATGGATAAGATAATTCTTAAGAACAACAACAACAAAAATCATAATCATATTAAGGTGAGATCAACATGAATAAATTCAAATTAGATGATATCATATTAACGAAATTTAGTCACATGTACATAAACATTGATGATTGGTATTGATATTGTAAATTAAAAGTTGACTCGACTTATTTGTTTGTTTATATAAGTTGAGCTCAAAACTTATGTTTATTCTCAGATATTAAATGTGATACTTTTGGATCATTTATTCACAATCCATATCCTATTAAGCTCATTTAAAAAGCTCATATATAAGTACTAAATTATATATAAGTAGTATTTATGAATTCATAAATAAAAACTAGTTCTAATTACATATTATGTTATATATATAAATTAGTAGATCATAAACAAGTTAAGTGTATGGTATTTTCTATTCTAATCTTAGATTTAATAAAACATACATTTATAGACATAAGTCAAGTCAATAATTGTATTTAGACAACTCAATATATTTAAATCATTAGAGCTAACTTGGCTTAGCATATTTAATAACTCATGAGCTAGTTTAACTCGGCTCATTTAATAAATAAGTTGAAATTCAATAATCATATTTAACCTTTAGTAAATGAGTCAAATTTGAACACAAATGATTTTGTTTTTTTTGACTTATTTACAACTCTAATTAGTATTTTTGCTTATTTAGTGGTGATGGATTGTCATTTGGTGTACATTCAAATGTAGAACATTTATCTTAGATTAATGAGTTGTCTTTCTTCTTCAGGCTTGAGCCTTCTGATATAAAGTGGAGTTGTTGACCTAATAGGTCTGCAACAACAAGCCTAATTAAAGGTTTAACAAGTTTGGTTAAGTGTGCATGCTCTATAAGATCTCATAGGAAGTGGAAACACTCGACCAAATCCTTAAAATGGTTTAATATAAGAGATAAATCAAGCTCAAAGCACTAAGGAATGAGTTTTCATGCAAGACCTATAATACTTCAAGTAGTTTGAATACTTAAATTTTTTAAGGGTATCATGTATATATGTTTGATATTTGAGCACTTGGGAATTCTTATAAAATTTTCTCTTAAAACCTTCCTAATTTTCATATCTAGAAAGGTTTTAAAGTTGATTTTATTAAGAAAATTAATTTTTAATTTTAGGACTTGGTATTTGTGTTGTACTAATACCACTTGACTAATTTATGAGAAAACTAGTCAACTTGTTCTTAGGGAAACCTAGGGTTTTCCAATAAGTGAGTATTGGAGAATCAATTATAAGGTTCTTTCAAAATTCTACTTAACCGATTTTGATAAACCAATCAACGAGTTGAATAACCATTTTCAACGGTGTTCTGGAAGTTATGATTAATGGAATTAATTTCCTAACCAATCTAATAGTTTTCTAAATTAGTTAATTAGTTGCATGCCACAAATAGTTAGTTGCTCAACATAACCAGAAAAGCGATTGGAATCTTCTAAGCCTTAACATAGAACTCAATAACTCAACTAATTATTAAAACAATCCATTGCTTAAATGAATCAATTGTTTTGTGTCTATTTGTCAGTTAGTTGATGGTATCAAAATTTCTTTCTCTTAACCTATGCCTAGAATGGTTAAGTCTTGCTTAACTAGTTAAGTGGTTTTTAATTACTTGTTCCTAGACTCTTATGTCTCTGATGTATTTTAGATATGATTGTTGTACGAAGAATGAATTGTCCATAAACCTTTATTTATGTATTATATTTTCCTTTCACTATTTATTTTAATCCAACTTGTTTTGAGCATTAGATTTTGGCATAACGAAGGTGGGGAAACTAGACTTATCCTAAGTGTGGTGGTAACACCCATTATTTTGTAATTATCACTTTAGTAAAATAAAATTTTTAAGTATTAAATTTTGGGGTGTTATGCACTGTGAATTCAAGGATAGTGAGTCTCTGTCCTATATAGAGAATTTTCCCAACAAAGGGGATGTGTAGAATACTATTTTGGGGCTAAGTCAAGCATGCATGAGACCTTTTTAGGACAAATCTCATGTTTTGGATCGACATTCCAAGGACTAATAGTCCTAGTTGAGGAAACACCCATATCATCACTCTCTTCAAAATTTGACCAACCGTGTTAGCAACTTCGTAGACAAGCTAAAATTCTATGATATAACTGATCGTCACAACTATAAATTAACCATTCTAACTAATAATATCCTAATAAAAAATATTAAAAAAACATTACATCATCAAAGAATGATGAACAAGTTTGTTCATATGGTGTGCATCAGACATATATATACAGATTAAGACAAATAAAGTTATACATAAAATATTATCTGACACTTCTGCTGTAATATCTCATATTTTGTAAATGGTTGAATGAGAATCATGCCAAATTTTAGAATTTTGATTTGGATTTAATGTTATGAATTGGTTTGATGCAAAGTTTGATTTGAAATCATGTTAAAAAATAGATTTTTTGAGTTTGATAGGCAAACCGATCGACTGGTTTGTCATTTCAACAATTTTAGTTTTCTCAACTAAACCGATCAACTAGTTGGGGAAAACCTATCGATTGTTCTATGAGCAGTTGACAAGTAGACCCCAAATTCATTGACTAGTTTGTCGAGCTAGTCGTATTTTTTGAGCTTTATTTTCTAAAAAATCTCTTACATTGAAATATAATCTTATCAACCTGTGCCAATTTATCCGTAAGATATTTCTAACAATTTTCATAATGCATTTAGCCCAAAATATTGTCTCGAATTAATCTAGAAGTTGATTGGGATAAATGAGGAGGAGAGATGACCTCAACATTATCTTCTTCCTCCTTTCTCTTCTACATGATTTTGAGATCAATGTTTTGATCTCAGGCACAATTTTGAGTAGCTGGAAGAATCCTTCCACGCTAACCTACCATTACTTCACTCATGTATGTTAATTATGGTCAAATTGAGCTACATTTTCAAGAGGTACCATTTGAGCTACATTTTCATGATGCATTTCGAAATATTGCCAATAATTGATTTGGAGGTCAATTGGGATAATTGAGGGGGAAGGATGACCTAAACCTTCTCTTCTCCCTAATCTCTTCTTTGCATAATTCTAAGATTAATGCTTTGATCTCAGGCATGATTCTGAGCAGCTGCAAGATTCCTTCCAAATTGAACTTTCATTACTTTACTCATGCATATTAATTCTAGTCTAATTGATCTATGTTCTCTAGAAACAACATTTGAGATCAGAAAAATAGGTTAGTAAATCCTGGACAAAATTCATCTGTTGTGCTCAAATTCAAACGGTCAATTGTAGGGTTATGAGTTGGTTCTTAAACCCTCAATGTTTCCTTTTCATTAGTTAGCTAGAAATAACACCAATCATCCTTTATACATACCTTTTCTTTTGGCCATTGAATTCTCTAAATCTGATATTCACTCTCCCCTTTCTACGCTTTGAGCCTTGCCAACTAATTTTCTTACACTCTTTTAATCCTATCTCTAACTCTTTCTTATTTTAAGTGTTAACCAAAGAGAACTTAGATTCTGGGGAAAGGGTTAAGTGGTATAGTTGTGCTCTTCCTTGCTTTGCCTCAAGTTGGTATGTTCTTATTTCTATTTGTTTTTATGTTTGAAAATTTAATAAGGCTTTGGTGTAATTTATGAGTTGAGATTTTGGTTTTAAGGTTTTAAAAGCTGAGAATTTCCATAGTTCGGATTCCTTGTTTTTAAGGGGACATTTTCCTGCAACTATCTAAAATATTTAGTGATTATTCCTACATGTTACATGTTACCTTAAGTTGATTTTGACATGTTGGCATGAATGAATATAGTCTGTATAAGTTATTTGGATGGTTAAATGACATTATTTTAGTAAAAGCATGAAATAGGGGTAAAAATACCATATGATGATTCCATGTTGTTAAGTGCATGTTAATCTGGTTTAAAATATGCTAGAATAAATTGATTCATGCCTTAATGTAGTTAAGGGTGATTTATATGTAAGAAGTTGCATGAAATTTAATGGTTTGATGTTATGTAGGGCAAACCGATCGGCTATTTAGGTTAAACTGATCGATTAGTTTTAAGAGTAGTCGATTGGTTGACACAACCCATCGATTGGTAAGCCTTTAGAGACCTTATTCTTGATCTCTACTTAAAACCATTGATTGGTTTGGTAGAATTGATGGTCAATGAATAGTTTATTGGTTTGCATTGGTTTGATGAAAAACATGTTCTAGTTGAGTCAAATTGATCAATTGGTTGACACAAACCAATTTATTGGCTGGGCTAGACCAATTGACTAGTTCGACTTGTTTGCATGAGTTTTTTCCTTTTAATTTGGACTTTAAAGCTATGCTTGGGACTATACTATAATTTTTAATGGAATAAAAAATAGATTCGATCATGAATCATTAGTCTAATGAAAGGATTAAAATAGATCATAACTTATGATATACTCTATGAGTAATGTTATGGGTAAATGGATGTTTCACTCATGATAAGTGGTGGTATTGAGAAATGAGTAATAAAACTCAGTATGGACTTGCAAGAAATGATAAGATGGATATGAGTAATATGGTATAAGGATAAATAAAACCCACATGGTTGGGAAAATGGAAGAAAAAAGATAGTTATGGATTAACATCTAAATTGGCTTGCTTATTTTGTATAGGCCTTGTATGATCACCCATCCTTTTGAATAATATACTAATTATTTAAAGCGTAAGATAGTCTAGTTGAGTATGGGTTTGAATTATCTAATCATTGATTAGCTACTAGGGATTAGTCTAGTTTCGGGAATTTTCATGCCTTTAGACAGGATCCTGAGAGTTCTCGGTGCTTACTTGTTCTAGAAATTGATGATATACCAGGGGATACTAAAAGGTTTGGTTAACTTAGTGGTTGGATTTGACTTAGACTTATGTCATTATTGGTTGGTTTTGGCCTAGATTTATGTCCATTATGTTGATTGGTTTCAGCCTAGACTTATGTCCATTATGGTGATTGGCTTAAGCCTAGACTTACGTCTACTTAAGCATTATCTTCGACCTGGATTTTATGTCCTTTATTTGGATAGGATTCCAGGGTATGTAGGATTATAAATAGTAAATCACTTGATAATAATAAAATATGGATAATAAATAATTGATCGGTAAATTATGAAAGTTGACTCAGAGAATGGCTAATATTTTATTAAGAATGGAAGTAATGGTGTGATTGATCAAAAGGGAATAAAAGCTGGTTTATACACTTAGCTAATGGTCGAAATGACTAATTAGTTATGGAATGGAATATTGATCGAATGATTAACCTATCTCATATATGGATAAGTAAATGGTATAACCTAAGGAATTGGGTAATTGGATATAAATCCTAGAGGTTGCTTGGATTTTCTTTGTTATTATATATGTAAGTGCTTATGCAATGATAATGTGAAACCAGGCATGATATATTCCAATTTGTTGAAGTTTTTCATGATAGCATGTCCTTATGTAACCCTACCTTTTTATACATATGGCCTTATCTTGATGTATGTTGTATTTTGTATCCATGTATGATAGCTTGGTATAATTGTGTTACAATGAGGGAGCAACTTGACTTACTCGGTATGTAGCATACTAATGTGTTTGTTTTCTCGGTCACCTGCTCATTCCTATGAGTAGAGGATCATGTTTAGGTGTTTGGGAATGGACATTAAAGGGCCTACCTCAATGTAGTCAGGGATTGAGAGCAAGGACATCCGGAGGTTTTGGTGGGGCTCATGGTAGACTGAGATTTTAAGTTGGGTGTCATGTCCTAACCTTATTTTATTATTGCTTCATATTTCTACCTACATGTATGTTGTAACGAATTGGTTAGAACTAGTTCCTTCAATATGAAAACTTTTAAGTTGTTTATGTAATCTTTATTCCCTACACTATTGTTTTTAATATTTTGGTTGTTTTAGCCTTGTATTTAATATAAGGTAGGTGGGGGATGTCTACACCTATTCTAAGTATGTCGATAACACCCCATTTTTCCTCACTGTATTTTTAACTTTTGCAAATGTTTTAAAAAAATTTGTTGGTAGTAAAAAGTGTGGGTGTTACGTGTTGGTATTAGAGCATTTTTACAAAAATGCACTGACTTTTAAAGTGACTTGGCGGATACCCTAATTTTTATTAAGGCCTTTTTCTAAAAATGCCTTACTTCTAAAATAATTTTTAATCTGATGTTGTAGGATGGTATCGGTCTTGAGTTAAAATTATTTTTCCTTAATTTTCTAACATGTTTAATTATTTCAAACCCAGAATATCCATGAGTGAGAGTGGGGTTGGGAATGTCCTATAAAAAACTTGTGATTGTTGCTGTACAAGTTTTAGTACTCGACAGACTAAATTCTATCCCTAACTTCTTCTATTCTTTAGGACACGATGGCTAGTAATTGCCGCTACAAGCATGTCGATGCTTTTATGGATATCATCGGAGCTTATATGGGGGGGGGGGCAAGTCTAACCACCTCAACCTTCGCCAATGCCAGTAGTTGTACTAGCTCCGTAATATTGGCTCAAAAAGGTTATACATCGTCACTCGCCAATCTTTCAAGGCTAGAAGGATCCCAACATTATGGAATGATGGGTCTAAGACATGGAGAACACTTTCACCATCTACATATCCCCAAGAGACTAGAGGGCAGACGTGGTAATATACTACTTGAGAGAATGGATAGACGCATGGTTGAGGAGAATCCAACGTAGGGGTGAAGAACCTACAGGATGGAGACCATTATTGGAGTTGTTGTAAGCTCGTTTTTACCTTACCCACGTCCGCATGAACAAACACAATGAGTTCATGGCTCTTCGGCCGAGGGAATGTCCATTGAGGAGCATTATACTTGCTTCATGGACTTGGTCCAGTTCACCGAGGAGGTAGAGGCCAATGAGGTGATGTAAGTTTACCATTTCAAGATTAGGCTAGGTTCTGATATGAGGAGTTATTGTTGGGATTCACTTCGTCAGATATGGTAGGGATGTATGAACAAGCCTTGGGGGCATCCTGAGTCATCTAGGCTCAGAGTGCTCAGTCAAGGGGAATAAATAAATTCAAGGGTCACTAGCATCCCAATGACCGAAATAAGGCTTTTTCACGAGGTATTTTGCCACCTAGATTTAGCTAGAGTATGGGGCCAAAACCTCGATCTATAGGGTTGTTTGGGGGTCGTGCCAAGGAGAGGCACTACTACTACGAGAGATGCAGGTCAAATCAATCAGGGATCAATTTTAGAGGTAACAAGATGATATGCTATGGATGTTGTATGGAAGTACATAGGCATACAAGTGCTAGGTTGGTAGTGGTAGCATTCAAAGGAATCATAATAAATCTTAGAGCTTAACATTTATCCGATAACCACAACACCAAATATAGAGAGTTCCTATATTGCCAGCTAGTGTCACTGCCCGAGCTATTTATCCTAGAGGTCAAAGGCCTCACCCTTTTTAGCAATGGTAAATATTGGCTAGTGCCCTAGGATTTCCATCAATAGGATGCCTGAACGTGATGACTCAGGTAGAAGTAGAATGCTAAGCCGGTTTGGTGACTAGTGTGCTTACCATCTTTTCTCATTCTCCTTGTGTATTATTTGGTTCTGGTACTTTAAAGTCTTTTGTGGCATATGCTTTTATAACTAGAGACATCTTATATCCTTTGAGTAGTATTTCTAATTTTGTTTTTTTGCCTTTGGTGGATGGGATTGCATGCTCTAAGTGCTACCAAGGAGTTGTATTGGTAGTGGGAGGAATAGAGTTTCCATTGGACCTCATAGAGCTAGAGTTGCATGATTTTGATGTAATTATCAGGATGGATATGTTGGGGAAGTACCGAGCTCTAATTGTTTGCACACAAGAATGAGTGGTTATACGAGGACCAAAGGGTATTAGGGATCATACCGGAAGTGTGAACCTAAATCCACTACAAGGATAGTGTTGGCAATCACATTGATTAAGCTCATATGTAAGAAATATCTGCTTTACCTGTGCAGTGTCAGAGACATTAGAGCACCTGAGATGCCATTGGAGAAGATGGCCAAAGTCTATAATTTTCCCAATGTTTTCCCTTAAGGATATCCTGAGAATGTCACCAGTTCAAATTTTTGAGTTCACTATGAATGTACTATTAGGAACAGAGATATTATCTAAAGCTTCATACCGTATGGCACCTGCGGAGATGAAAGAGCTTAAGGCTTAGTTGGAAGAGCTGTTGGAGAAGGGTTATATCCAAACAAGCATATTGCCACGGGGAGCACCAGTATTGTTCATAAAAAAAAAGAAGGATAGATGCTTGAGGTTGTACATCGACTACTGAGGGTTGAACTAGGTAACAACGAAGAACCATTATCTATTGCCAAGGATTGATGATTTGTTCAATCTACTCAAGGGAGCTGAGGTGTTCTCAAAGATTGATCTACGATCGGGCTATCATCAATTGAGAATAGCAGAACAAGACTTTCCTAAGACTGATTTTTGAATAAGGTATGCCCACTATGAGTTCATAGTAATACCCTTTGGCCTCACTAATACACTAGAACCATTCATGTCTCTGATGAACTAGATCTTTCTTCCTTTCTAGAATAATTTCATCGTGGTCATTATTGACGAATCCTCATCTACTCCAGCAAATGAGAGTCACATGTACAACATTTGAGGGACACTTAATCCTTGCTGAGATCACACCAATTGTATGCCAAACTCTCAAAGTGTGAATTCTTATTAGATAAAGTGACCTTTCTTGGCCATGTGATCTCTACGGATGGTGTGGCAGTGGATCTTACCAAAACTCAAGTTGTTTTTGAATGGCCAACACCCACTTTTGTAAAGGAGGTGCATAGTTTTCTAAGTTTGGACAGCTACTACCATTGGTTTGTGGCATAGTTTTCCAACATGCACGAATTTTGACCCAACTATTGAAGAAGGCTACACGTTTCTCATGGAATGATAAGTGTAGTGGAGCTTTCATGGAGTTGAAGAAGCGTTTGACTTCAACCCTAGTACTCATATTGTCAAGTGGATTTGATGGTTTTGAGGTGTACAAAGATGCTGTAAAACATGGATTGGGTTGCGTGCTCATGCAACATGGAAGGATGGTAGTTTATGCTTCATGAAAACTAAATACGCATGAAAAAAACTACCCAAATCATGACTTAAATCTTGTTGCGATAGTGTTCAGCCTTAAAATCTAGAGGTATTATCTCTATAGAGTTCTACACAATTCTATATTGACCATAGGAGCCTTAAGTACATCTTCACTCAACTGAAGTTGAACTTTAGACAATGTTGATGGTTGGAGTTAGTCAAGGAGTATGACATGGAATTAACTTACCATGAGAGTAATGTCAATGTAGTGGTAGATACACTTAGCTAAAAGATATCATATTCCTTAGGCATGATCATGTTGTTAGATCACCTGTGTTGAGATATTAGAAAGATGGAGATTGAATCAATCATTGTTAAAAGTCTAGAGGTGAGAATGAGTACACTCACCATTACACCTTTAAATTTTGAGGATATCCAAGCTAATGAAGTTGGTGATGTCAAGCTAGAGAGAATTCGGGTTGGTATTGAAGAAGGTAGAGTTGAAGGATCCTAGATCTATGAGGATGGTAGTATCAGATACTGTGGTTAATGGTGTGTAACATAGAAGTGTGTGGAGCTTAAGAGAAGGATCCTTAAGGATGGACATTGTACTCCTTAATCTGCTCACCTTGGAGGAGACAACCTATACAAGGATTTGATGAAGATATATTGGTGGCCTCATATAAAGTGGGAGGTGGCAGAGTTTGTTACCCGATGTCCATCTTGTCAGAAAGGTAAGATTGAGCACGAAAGAGCAGCAAGGTTAGTGCAACTACTAGTAGTTTTTAAGTGGAAGTGGGATAAAATATCAATGGACTTCATGGTTAGTATTTTTAGGACCCATAGTGGTCTATGGATTATCTGGTTAAGTTGGTCATGTTCATACTGATGAAGGAAACGCAGAGCATGAAGCAACTAACCAATGCCTAGAGAAGGCATGTGATGAGACTTCATGGTGTTACTAAGGACATTGTGTCCAATTGAGACTCCAAGTTCTTATTACACTTTTGGAAAAGATTGCAAGCCGCCTTTGGTAGTCAATTGAAGATGAGTGCTTTTCACCCAGCTATAAATGTTTAGACAAAAAGGACCATTCAGACATTGGAAGACATGCTTCGAGCGCGTGTTCTAGATTTTAGGGGAAGTTGGGAAGATCGTTTGGACTTAATTAAATTCTCTTACAACTATAGTTATCATGCTCGTATCAAGATGGTGCCGTTTGAAGCCTTGTATGAGAGGAAGTGTCATAGTCCCTTATGTTGGAATGACATCAGCGAGAAACTCATCTTAGGGCCTGAGATGATTGAGGAGATGACTAGGCACATTCGTTTGATTTAAGATCGGATGAGAGGCACCTAGGACTGACAAAAGAGCTATGCAGATTTGAGGAGATGGACTGATGGTTATGAGGTGGCTGACAGAGTCCTATTTAGGGTCTCTCCCATTAAAGGAGTTATAAGGGTCAGTAGGAAGGGTACACTTAGTTTGAGGTATATTAGACCATAAAAGATTCTAGATTGTGTTAGTGAAGTCGCTTATCGTTTAGCTCTATCAATGGACTTGTTACATGTTCACAACGTCTTTTATGTATCATAGCTATGGAAGTACATAACAGATCATTCACACATTATTTGACCAGATTCACTAGAGCTCAATGAGTAGTAACCTATGATGAGTGATCGGTGAGCATACTATACAAAAAGTTGAAAGAGATGCATACAAAGACAGTTCCTTTGGTGAATTTTTTTTGGTCACAGCATGGTATAGAAGAGGCTACTTGGGAGGCCGAGGATGAAATTTGATCCAAGCATCCTAAGTTGTTTTCCTAGTTGCTAAGGGTAAACCTTTTTCTTTAAGGGGGTAGTACCATTTTCCTTGAACGTGAATATGATAGGTGTTTGACCTTATGTGTAACGCTGTGATTAGATTGTTATAGTCTTCGAGTATGTAGCCTCTTTAAGGGGGGTAGTGATGTAATATCCCATAATTTTACAAATGGTTGAATGAGAAATATGCCAAATTTTGGGCCTTTAATTTGGATTTAATGTTATGAATTGGTTTAAGGCAAAGTTTGATTTAAAATCATGTTGAAAAATAGAGTTTATTGAGTTTTGCAGGTAAACTGATCGACTGGTTCCATGAACCAATAGACTGGTTTGTCATTTTAGCAAATTTGATTTTCTCAAATAAACCAATTGACTGGTTGGGAAAACTGATTCATTGATCTATGGACAGTCAACTAGTAGACTCAAACCCATTGACTGGTTTATTAAGCTAATCATAATTTTCAAGCTTGATTTTTCAAAAAATCTCTTGTACTGAAATGGAACCTTACCAACCCTTGCAAATTTGTCTCTAAGTTATTCCTAACCATTTTATATTGAATTTAACCCAAAATATTGCCTTAAATCTATCTTGAGGTCGATTGGGACAATTGAGGAATAGAGATGATCCTAGCATTATCTTCTTCCTCCTCTCTCCACTATATGATTATGAGATCAATGTTTCAATCTTAGGCATAATTTTGAGCAGCTGGAAGATTCATTCCATACTAATCCGTCATTACTTCACTTGTGTGTATTAATTATGGTTAAATTGAGCTACATTCTCAAGAGACGCCATTTGACCTCTAGAAAATAGGTTAGCAAATCCTAGATAAAATACGTTTATTGTACTTGAATTCAAATGGTCAATTTAGGGTTTCGAGTTTTTTTCTTAAACCCTCAGTATTTTCCTTTAATTGATTGGCTATAAATAGTCCTATACATCCATTATATGCACCTTTCATTTAGCTATCAAATTCTCTTAATCTGATATTCTCTCTCACCTTTCTACACTTCGAGCCTTGCCAACTAACCTTCTTAAACTCTTATGATCATGTCTCTTGCTTTTTCTTATTTCAATTATTAGAAAAGGAGGAGTTAGATTTTGGAAAAAAAGGTTGAGTGGTCAAGTTGGTATGTTCTTATCTCTTTATGGTTTTAAGTAAAAATAATAATAATAAGTCTTTGGAGCAATTTTCGAGTTTAGATTTTGGTTTTAAGGATTTAAATGTCGAGAATTTCCATAGTTATGATTCTTAGTTTTAAGGGGATATTTTCTTATAGCTAGCAAGTGATTCTTGCTTCTAAAATATTTATTAAGTATTCCTATATATTATGTGTTACCTTATGTTTATTTCTAAATGTTGGCAAGAATGAATATAGTCTGTATAAGTGATTTGGATGGTTAAATGGGGTGATTTAAGTAAAAGCATGAAAAAAGGGTAAAAGTGCCATATGATGATTCCATGTTGTGAACTGCATGTTATTCTGGTTTAAAATATGTTAGAATATGTTGATACATGTCTTAATGTAGTTAAGGGTGATTTATATGTAAGAATCTATTTGAAATTTAGTGGTTTCATGTTATGTAGAGCAAATCGATCAGCAGGTTAGGTCAAATTGATTGATTGGTTCCTAGAACAGTCACTCGATTGACTCAACCCATTGACTGGTAAGCCTATAGAGACCTTGGTCTAACTCTCTACTTAAACTCATCGAATGGTTTCACAGAACTGATCAACCGGTCTATGAACAATCAATTATTTTGCTTAAAGTGATTGATTAGTTTTTGCAAAAGCATGGTCTAGTTGAGTCAAAACTATCGATTGATCCACATAAACTAATCAATTGGTTGGTGCAATCGATTGACTGGTTGAACCAGATTGATTGACTGGTTTACACGATTTATTTCCTTTCAATTTGGGTATGCTTTGAGGCTATGCTTGGGATTATACTATGATTATCAATGGATAAAACATATATTGTTGGCCTAATGAAAGGATTAAAATTGATCATAATTTATGATATACTCTATGAGTAATATAAAGGCTCAATGGTGTTTCACACATGATAAGTGGTGGTATTGAGAAATGAGTAATGATACTCAATATGGACATGAACAAAATGGTGAGATGGATATGAGTAAATATGATATAAGGATAAATGAAACCCACATGGTTTGGAAAAGGGAAAGAAAAGGATAGATATGGATTAACATGGAAATTTTCTTACTTGTTTTGTATGGGCCTTATATGATCACCCATAATTATGAATAATAAACTAATCACATAAATCAAAAGAGAGTTTAGTTAAGCATGGGTATGGGTTACCCGATTCTTGATTAGTTATAGGGGATTAGTCTGCCTTCGGGCATTTTGGTTTCGTCAGGTGGGATTTCCAAAGGTCCCGGTGCCTTACATACTCTAGACACTAATGATGAACTAGGGGATACTAAAGCATTTGGTTCCTTAGTGGTTGGCTTTGGCCTGGACTTATACCTATATTGGTTTTCTTTGGTCTGGTCTTTTGTCCATTTTGGTGATTGTCTTTAGCCTGGACTTTTGTTCTCTTGGTAATTAGCTTTGGCCTCGACTTTATGTCCCTTATTTGGATAAGTTTCCATGGTATGCGAGACCTTGGGGTGGTGCACATTCCATCACTTGATGATAATAAAATATGGATAATTAGTAATTGGTTGGTAAATTATTAAGGATGACCAAGAGAATGGAAAATACTTTGTTAAGAAAGGAAGTAATGGTGTGATTGATTAAAAAGGAATAAAAGCTAATTTATACACTTAACTAATGGCCAAAATGACTAATTGGTTTTAGAATGGAATATTGATTAGATGAATGATCTGTCTTCTATATAGATATGAAAATGGTATAACCCAAGGAATTGGTTAATTAGAAATCAACCCAAGAGATTCTTGGATTTTCTCTGCTATTATATGCATAAGTTCTTATGCAATGATAATCTAAAACCAAACATAATATATTCTGCTTTGTTGAAGTTGTGCATGATAGCATGTCTTTATGTAACCCTACCTTATATATATATATATATATGGCCTTATCATGATGTTTATTTTATATTTGTGTTTGATAACTTGGCTTACTCAATATGTAGCATACTAATGTGCCTATTTTCTCGGTCGCTTGCTCATTCTCATGAGCAGAGGGTCTTATGCAAGTTTTTGGGAATGGCTAATAAAGGGCTTACCTTAGTTGGGTTGGTGATTGAGAACAAGGACAACCAAAGGGTTTTGGTGGGGTTTGTGGCACACCTAGATTTTAAGTTGGGTGTTATGCCCTAATCTTATATTATTATATCCTATATTTCTACCTATATGTATTTTGTTACGGATTGGTTAGAACCCGTTAGGGTCCTCTAATGTAAACTCTCTTTTAATTCATTTATGTAATGTTTATTCTATGAATTGATTTATTTTTAAAGTTTTTGTTGGTTTTAGCCTTGTATCTGAAATAGGTAGTTGGCAAACACCTAATCTTGTGTTAGATATAACGGTAACATTCTATTTTTCCTAGGTACGTTTTTAGCTTCCACAAAAGTTTTAAAGAAATTTGGCTGTAGTGAAAAATGGGGGTGTTATATATGTAAGAGAAAAAGAATAAATAAGAAATAAATTACCACAAACTAGTGTAAAACACCACACACACTATATCAAGTAGTGACAAATAAACTTGACTATCTGATACATCAAAAATCTGCTCAGCCTTTCCTACTGAGAGAAAAAAAACTACAAGAGTTTGATCAACTTTTGTAAGATTTAAAATTTAGATTTTAATAAAAATAATATTATACCAAAATAATAATTTCTATGTAAGCCCCATTTTTTTTACGCCCATGTGTAGGGATATAAATGAGGTGAGCTAAATCAATATTCAACTCAGTTTAGCTCATTAAAATCCTGATTCAACGCATTTCTTTTGTTAAATGAGATGATCTTGAGCCTCTATTGTAGACTATTGAAAAAGCCAAGATAGTGCCCAAAAATGTGAGGGTAAGCTCATTTTTTGGCTTTGACTCTTGAGCTCAGCTCATTAAAAGTTCGGCTCAACTAGTATATTTAATTAAATAAACTGAGCTCGAGGCCGAGGGTCTTTAGCTTAGTTTGGCTTATTTATAACCCTACCCACGTATTTATATGAGAGTATGAAACTTTAAATAAAGGCCACATGATCCCATATACAATTATTATAAAAGGAACAATTTCCTAAGTCATTAAAAGCTAAATGTTTTGACGTTGCTATATTTATATGAAAAGGTATGAATTAAGGCTTTTATCTGGCACTTTGTCTTATCCTAATATTTTCCCCACCAACTATTCTTCTATCCAATCATAAGAGGTTATTAAGAGCATATTGTCGGTAATGAATACATAGAACTCGAGATTTTTTTTCTTTCTAGTTAAAAATAAGAAAATTTTTAATTTCTCATCTATATATATATATATGTGTGTGTGTGTGTGTGTATGTATCCTCAACTTACCCTCTTTCCTTACTTCACCATTTACTACTCTCTATTTTTTCAACTCTTGAGCCCTATACTTTCATTAAACAAACTATGTTGAATCTTAGTTTTTTTACCTGAAACTTGCAAATCTCTACTTTTAATAATTTGTCAGCCTACTTTCCACAACATTATTGTCTTTGATCATATAGATCTACACAACTCCTCCTAATTTTTCCATAAGTGGAGGAATTCAACATAACAAGCTTCCTAATGGTAATCGAACATGCAGAGTTCATGTTGTTGTTGCACCAACCACCAGCTGTTCTAAAAGAATTTTGAAAGATCTATTTTTCAAATACCTTACTCATCCTTCTGACTCCTTTACTTCTAAATCTTCAAATGTCTCCATCATAAAATCATCCTTCCTCTTTCTTTTTTTTATTATTATCTTCAACTAACACGTTGTTATGAACCAATTGGTCCATGCACCCCTTTGAAACATCATTCTTTATAACAACATGTTTCCACCCCTTCTTAGTAACATTACCAAACCTTAGCAAGATAAATTTTGTATTAGATACTATATTCCTTCTTTTCTTACATTGATTTAGCTAATCCCCTTAAATAGAGCTAATAATCTACCAAGTAGATGTATAACCTTGTATGATGAAGCATTATATGCTAGCATACATTTTCTCTTACACCCATTTATTAAAAAAGTAAATTCTCCAAACTTATCGGTTAAGCCCTACTCAATCTGTCTCTAATGCTTGGAGAATGGTGATGGGCTTTCACTATGGTTGTTCATTTGTTATAAGTCAGACAAACAATAGGTTTGTTTAGGCATTTTATTTTTCAAACTTTTAAGCTATCTATTGGCCATGGTTTTTTATGCTATTTAGATAAGAGGTGAGAATAAGTTCATCAAGGTGCCTTAGTATTTTGTAAAATGGTGGAATCCCTCATATTTCTTTATCTTAGGAGATCCCTAAGTGGGGTAAGCTAAATTTTGACATCAGAGAGTGTATTCCATTTTTCTCTAGAGTTAGAAGCCTTTGTAGAAAAGTTTGACAAGTTTTTATGGGACAAGAGTATCATAAATAATAATGTGGTTGTGATGAACCTTCTAAGATAGGAAGATAGTTGGTGGCCTCAAGATAACAACCCTTTTAAGTATTGCATTGAACCTCTCCTATCTGTAACACCTTAATTTATAATTTTATATAAGTAATGTGTCTTTAAAGTGAATATAAATATATACAGAGAGAGAGTGTGTGAGAGAGAGAGAGTGAGTGTGTATGAGAGAGAGAGAGAGAGAGAGAGAGATAGATAGAGAGAGTGAGAGAGAGAGAGAGAGAGATAGATTATATGCAAACCATGATCTAAGTACAAATGTAGGAACAATTATAAGCCATATATAGAAGAAATAAATGATTGAGATTTGATTGTAAACATATATGTATATAAAATAGGTTGTGGCAAGTTCATAATTTGTCACAATTGAGGTTATTTTTAATTGGCTCCTATGCTGGTTGTTGGGGCACATAGGTCTCTAGGCTCTAAAATTCTATTTATTTTTATATTTACTCCATGCATATATGTATTAGAAGGGTAGCAATGAAAGGGTGGTGAGGACATGTCCTTGAATCTAGCGAGCACAAGTTCAATCCTAGGTAATGACACTTAGATCTTTTTTTGGGCTTTGGTCATCTTTTATAATATTTTTATTCTAGATCTTTTTCCTTTTAGTTTTTGGGCTTGTTTAGGGTTTGGGGCTTATTCCATTTATTTTAGGTTTTTTTTAACCTATCTTCAAGGTATATAATTTACTCCATTTATTTTATAATATTTCATTTAAGGTTTATAATTTTGTTCTTTGGTTTTCTTTTATAATATTTTCATTTTAGATTTTTTTCCTTCTATTTTTATACTCATTTAGGGTTTAGCATTTATTCTATTCATTTTAGGTTTTTTATATTTCTTCAAGTTTTATAATTTACTCCATTTGTTTTAGATTTTCGATAATATTTTCATTAAATGTTTATAATTTTGTGCTTTGGTTTTCTTTTATAATATTTAAATTTCATTTCCTTTTCCTTCTAGTTTTTACATTTATTTAGGGTTTAAAGTTTATTCCATTTATATTAGGTTTTTTAGATTTCTTTGAGGCTTATAATTTACTCTTTACTTTTTTATTATTATAATATTTTCATTTTATGTTTATAATTTTGTGCTTCAGTTTTCTTTAGTAATATTTTCATTTTATTTTTTTCTTTTAGTTTTTAGACTTGTTTAGGGTTTATTTTGTTAATTTTATATTCTTTAGATTTCTTCAAGGTTTATAATTTACTTCGTTTATTTTAGATTTGTTATGTAATATTTTAATTCTAGTTTTATAATTTTGTTCTTTAGTTTTCTTTTATAATATTTTCATTTTAGGCCCCTTTTCTTCTAGGTTTTAGACTTATTTATGATTTAGGGTTTATTTCATTTTTTATGATTTTTAAATTTTCTCAAGGTTTTTAATTTACTATTATATTTTT
The DNA here is from genome assembly GCA_039764185.1 of Tamarix austromongolica. Classification (NCBI taxonomy): domain Eukaryota; kingdom Viridiplantae; phylum Streptophyta; class Magnoliopsida; order Caryophyllales; family Tamaricaceae; genus Tamarix; species Tamarix austromongolica. The sequence continues at coordinate 28,626,560 of CM077817.1, forward strand.
AATATAATATTTTCATTTTTTATTTTATAATTTTGTGCTTTGATTTTCTTTTATAATATTTTCATTTTGATCTTTTTTTTTCTGTATGTTTTTAGACTTGCTTAGGGGTTTAAGGTTTATTCCCTTTCTTTTTTTTATTGATTTGTTCGTGGTTTATAATTTACTCCATTTATTTTAGGTGTTTCTAATATTAGTTTAGTGATTACGATTTATGGTTTATTCCATGTCTTTTATATATTTTTTTAGATTTTTTCAAGATTTAGGATTTATTCTATTTAATTTAGGTATTTTAGATTTTTTTAAGGTTTAGGATTTATTATATATATATTAGATTTGTTCATCATTTAGGGTTTAAGGTAAGGGTTTGGGGTTTAAGTTAAATGTTTACGACTTAGGGTTTAGGGTTTAGCATTTCGGATTCAAGTTAAGGGTATAATGTTTAGGGTTTTAGGTTTGGGTCTAAGTTAATGGTTTTGGTTTAAGGGTATAGGGTTTTAGTTTATGGTTAGGGTTTAGGGCTTAAGGTTTAAGTTATTAGTTTAGGGTTAATGGTATATGATGTAGTGATTAGGGTTTAAGGTTGGGGTTATGGGTTTAAGGTTATGGTTTAGGGTTTTAGTTTAGGATTTAAGTTAAGGGTTTAAGTTTAAGGGTATACTTCTTAGGGTTTATGGCTTTAGGTTTAAGTTAAGGGTTAAGGGTATAGGGTTTTAGTTAGATTTTAGGGTTTGAACTTGTAGTTAGGTTTGAGTTTTAACCGAGTTTGGATATAAGTTTGGATTAAAATTTAAGTTAGACATTTATTACATCTTAACTATTAAATAAATAATAATCTAATAGTTAATATTGGTTCCTATATTTTTATTTTAAGAAGGGTTTATATATAACCTTTACCATATATATACATTGCATAAGAGTATTTTTGATTATTTTTCTTGAAATTCCCAATCTGCTTGATGGATAGAGATGAATATGATGAACTTTATAGTGGTTACTCAAATTTGAATGCTAAAAAAGAATCCTTTTAAGGTTAAAGTATTTTACCCAAAAACTTATAAGATTACATTAATAAGAATACATTAAAGTCTTCTCAGCCAATGAAGATTTTCTAAAGGCTTAAGTTGCTAGCTTAGAAAATTATTTTGAAACATAAAGGTAAGAAGCTAAAGCTAAAATAGAACTATTGAAGGTTGACACTATCCATCTAGAATACAACCTTTTTAATGAGAGAACATTAACAAATCAATTAACTTCTTTAAAGAAGAAATGGCCTATTGATAAAAAGGTTTGAACGTATAATGATGCTAATAGATATCTCCAAGTAGATATTGATGCAAAAGGTAATAAAATATTATGCTAAATATATAGAGATGGAAAAAAAACCTTTGGAGTAGCGGACCAAGACCGATGGGCTATGCAAAGAAATTGTTGATAAGTAGATGGAAAATAAAACATAAATAAAGCCTCTCCAAAAAAAATTGGTTGGGTCCATGTAGGTGGTCAAGGTGTCCTAAAAATATATGAATGTGCATATTGAGAAGGGCATTGCTAATGCAAAACTGATACATTCTTTTGAAGCTTTAGAAAACTACTAGGAAAGTGAAGAGTTTTCACATTATGATGCCTTAGTGGTATATGATCAATTCAAGACTTTAGTGGAGTGTAGCCAACTATAGAAGTTTGACAAAATATTGTATTGTGGCCGTGATTTAGAAGATATTCCCATTTTTGAGAATGTGGGAGAAGCGGAACTTGTAGAGAAAAAGATAACTCTTAGGCATCCCTTATTATTACTATTATAATAACTTTTTCATACCTTTGGTAGAGAAAATGGTTCCATTGTAGTTTTTTTTATCAGCCTTCATATATAACCTTATCATTCCATATATATCTAGGCTAAAATATTGTTGTAATAAAAATAATGAAACATTCAAAATGCACAAAATTTGAATCTTTATTATACTTTTGCAATGACGAGCCATAATAGCGTTTGATATAAACACCATTGGTTTATTACACCGAATGGACTAACAAAACCTTTCATTATTAGGCTCATTAGGCTTAACAACTCAGTTGAGGAAAACATTAAGGGAGCCTAGGCTAAATAGTTAAAAAGCTGCTATATGTCCCTTAATAGACTTGGTGGTCTTGGTACATTAATTAAGGACACACCATGAGAGTTTGTCTTCAATGCTCAACGACCTCTTTGTTTGAGGGGTTACATATAATATCTTGCACTTAGTGAGTGAAATCTCATCAATATTTTATCTCACTAGCTGGCCCCATCTTCAATGCTTCATGAAATCTTTGAGAGCTAGAGCCTTGGGCTTAGTGCATATAGCCAACTATGCCTATCTTCTATGCTTGATGGCCTCTTTGAGGGATTATGTATAGAGTGTTACATCCCAAATTTTTAACTAGAAAATTTTATTTAAAAGACAATGCAGAAGTGCTATTAAAATTAAAATTGGGGAAAGTTACCTCCACATTAATTATGAGAGAAGTGTGATCATTATCTAACCCATGCTTAATGTAAGGTAAAATGGGACAACCACGAAGAATGCATGCTCTACTAATAATACAGCAATTCTTTGATAACAATGATGAGAATAGTAATATAAGTGTAAGAGGGAGAGTACAATATCCAAATATAGGAATCAAATCCAAGAGTTTAAATAACTAGAAGGAATCAAAAGTATTTCAATATAGTGGGTATAATACATCTAATTACTTAGCTTAACTCTTAACTAAATGGTAATATAACTCTCAACCCTAAGCAATGGCCAACTACTAACCTATGATTTCATCCTCAATGTAGCATAGCCAAGAATTATAGCTCTGTAAATCATCCTTTACTCACCGGAATAGAAGCAAGATCATCATAGTGACCACATAAATATAGTATTAGTATGGTGAAGTATTAGTAAAACAAACCACCTAAAACATGATGAAGGATCATGCTGTACATTGAAGTCACATAGTGGCATAGTTATAAGCATACTAACATTGTATAACACTTAGAATAATGATAGTAATATAACAAGGCATACCTGTAAGGAAATCTTGGAAGAATATTCACACATATTATGCATTAGAATAACATAGTAGAAATCATGTTATAAATCTTTCCACATGACCATATATTTTCTATTTATTAAGATAGTATATTTGATCACACCTAGTTATCCATTATGAAAATAAGTCATGGCAAAATAGAAAGACAATGGAATACCAGACCTACCATACGAGTTCAAGATATATCAAATAGCTTTGTTTTTTTCTAGGGGCCACCACACCCATCATACATCAAATGCACCTACTACAAGGTCTAACATAAAATAGGATACTACACCCACCATATGGGGTTAAATTATATCAAGGGGATAACAATGGGATACCTCACCCACCACACCTTGAACGACTCTGTTGCAAGGGCTAAAAATTTAGGATATCACAACCGTGTAAATAATGGCCTTTACAAAGTATCAAGGGGCTTGTACAGGGATACCTCACCCACTCATATTAGACACCGATGCCATATCGATTTGCTATAGTATAATCTTATACCACAAATATATGCACATACCCCCTACCAAACGCAACCTGGTGAAAAAGGAAATAGATATTGAGTGCAAAGATAGAAATATAGCGTGACCCGCCAACTAACTTCTTGTTAGCTACCCTAAGAGTCAGGGAAAAAGGTTTAAATGAAATCTTAATACATTATTATTAATTATAGTGATATTAAAAATCATTTTTTAATTCCATTAAAAACTAATTGGATGTTTCCAAGTGATATCACCAAATAAAACACAAGGTATATAAGCCACTAATTGGCTGTTTAGAAGTGAGACCAAACTTAATAAAATCAAGGACTAAATATCATCATTTTTATCCATACTAAATTTAGGTTAAACATGGTGGAAATTATGATTAAATTATTGTAACTACAGAGGAACATTAGCATTAGAGGCACAACAAAAGAATATTAAATATCAAGAAAACCTAGAAAAAATAGTCATATCATTTAATCCATCCTTGGGACTTGTTGACTGATATGATCAAACCACACTTGAGAAGAAAATGAAACCAATGAACTATTCGATTGATTGGTCCCATCAATTAACTATTCATAGAAAACCATTCAATGGGTTTAACCAAATCGGTTGATGAGTTTAAGTAGATGCCAGACACTTTGGTCATAAGGCCACTAGTCGATAGGTTTGGCAAACCAATCGATTGTTTATGGAAACCAGTTGATCATTTCATCAAACAAATTAAATCCTCTCACAACCATTTGATCATACTTTCCAAACTAAGAAAATTCTCACACAATCAGCCACTCGGTAAAACAAATTGATAGCCTGGTTTGGGGGAAACAACACCCAAATCTATGATCCACTTAATAGAATTTTAACCAACCTTAACATATATTAATCCTAGCATGATCCTATATCATAAAACACATAAAATATATACAACACATGTAGATTCACACAAACATATAGTATAATCATCACTTAACATGATCATGCTCTAAAATACCAAGATCATGGATAACAATAAGGAATTCAAACTATGATTAACTTAAAAGATGGAAACTCTGCCACATGATTAAATCTAACAAATTAATTAACTAGTAAACAACATAAAAAAAATAAGAATATGAAACTAAAATAGACAAAAAAATATCTTATTCATTAGATATATGATTACATTACCTTTAAGCAAATTTTCTAGTACAAAAAACTCCTAACTTGACAACTATCTACTAAGACCTTGATTTCTAAGAGAATCAATAATAAAATAAATTTGAAAAATCTTTTTCCAAGACTTAATAAAATGAAATAAAAAGAAGAAAAATTCTGTAATCCAATCTTTTTCTCAAAATATAATTCTAAGGGAACGAAGATAACACTTTCAACCCTTTTCAAATCCTTAATCCTTCCTCACTTAACAGAAATAATTTAGAGTTAAAGATAATATTAGGGGAAGATAAAAGAGAACATACTTTGACAAAATGATAAGAAACAAGAGGAAAGCTTATGGTTTTCTTAGAAGAGAAGAAAAGGAACGAAAAATGGTAAATGCTCAACAAAAGGAAAATTTTCACAAAGGAAAAGGGAGAGAATGAGCAAGTGCAAATGATAGGGTGTGAATTCATTTAGGAATGGGCTGTATAAGGGAGAGTGTTGGTTGACACACAGAAGTGGGAGAGAGAGAAGCCTAACTTGGATTGAATATGGGCAACCAAGAATAAGGAAAACATATGATGAGGAAAGGGAGATCAAGTGTGATAAAGCATCGGTATGGTAGAGGTTTGAGAAGTTAGGGAAGAGGTGTAGAAATTCAAACATGCATCCATAGATGCCAAAAGAGAGAGGAAAGTTAAGGGGAAGAGAGATAAGGTAAGAAATATCTCAAAATTAAATCTAGAAAAAATTAGCTAAATAAAATCATAAAATGATTTAAAGAATGTAAAAATAATCCTAAAGGACCAAAATATACTTATTAGAACAAATATATTCTAATTATAAGTTTTCATAAATATTTAAAAGATATTTGAATCAACATAATAAATATAACCTAAAATTGTTAGACAATAAATTGATCAATTTGAGCAAATTAGTCAACCAGTTTATCACAAAATAAAATTGGCAGCTCTTGAATGTACTAGTGAATCAATTATGAAAACCTATCAATTGGTGCACCTAAAATTCACAACCTTATTAAAATTTCAAGCCCTTTTCAAAACTAAAACTCACATACTTTATATTGACATAAATTCAAATTTAATTTGATGTATTATAGGACAGGGTATTCAATAGATCCTTAGGCTTAATACATATCACTAGGTGTTCCCATCTTCTATGCTTGAAAACCTATTTGAGGGCTTATGTATAGAGCCTTGGGCTTAGTGCATATCACTAGGTGTACCCATCTTCTATACTCGATGACCTCTTTAAGGGCTTATAAAATAGAGCTTTGCTGACAACCTCTTTGTTTGTGGGCTTATGTATTCAAGCTCCAACTTTGTATTATTATCAAACATATTTGGTACAAAAGAAATTTTATGAACACATTAGTAAAAATAAGGTAAAAAATTTACTAATTCACCATCATTGACACATGAACAATGTATGCAGATTCAAATGTAACAAAAATCATTTTTAAGTTAAAATCAATCAATATTACAAATGGTATTTTCTCAAATGTTTTGCATTCCATGAATTCATAATATATATTCTCTCTTAATAAGCTATTATAAATGTGGCATACTCACCTTACTCCATAAATTGATATGAACCTTCCAATTTAGCTACTAATTTGTCTTGCTTACAATTGTTTTGGAAATAGGCTTTCCGTATTGCCCAATTCTTACCCTTAATTGAGTAAGCGTGAATATTTTATTATAGTATATAGCTACTTGTTCTATGTATTCAGCAAGCCACATTTTAACTACATCTCTTCACTCTTCGAGCAAGTCCTTATCAATTTTTAAGGCCTATTCAATATCTCTAGGATCATATTGGTTAATTCTATATGATCTAATTTATATATTTAATAGTAAAACTACCTCATCCCCAAAGGCTAAAATGAAAGGCATTGTTAGGTACCTCACAATTGTCATGACAATGTATAATATTCCTAGAAGTTCATCCACTGATCCTCACTAAATCCCATTCAATTAGTATCTCAGCCATCCCATTATTTTTTTTTATTTTCACTTTTAGCTTAACCCTTACACTATATGAAAACTAATGAGGAACCTGTTCTTGTGATACCAAGTGTTCAATATAGAAGAATATTTAATTTATTTTACCTTTGGATGAAATACTTAAGTAAGTAGATAATAAATTCCTCAATTTTCACAAACTATTACGCATTTTTAGTTATAATTATTAGTGGAACTCCAAACCTGTATATTTTTGTTAGCTCTATTCATACAATAAATATTCCATTAAAATTCCATTTTACCATCTCTTACCAACATATAATATTTTTCTAGAAAAATTTCATCATTCATTTTTTAGTAATTTATGCTTAGGGCTTTGCCTCTCACCATTTTATAAAATAATCAATAGCAACTATGATAAATAGTTTTGGGCCAACAATTACATTCAGTATGTTAGTTTGAAAGACATCTTGGAAAAATATTAAAATGATTATTTACATTTATTTGAAGAAACATCATTATTAGGGCTAAATGATCTAAAAATATCATCCACCTATACAATAAACAATCATGGACTTATGATTGGTTACTGTTCTAAAGTAGGGGAATTTTCTTTTAGGAGATTTTTTTTGACATGCTTGGCATCAATGTACTATTGCCACAACATTATGATACATGGTTCTCAAATAGTAATCTAGGTGTAAAGCTTTTTGCTGAGAGAGACCTAATAGCTTGATGTAAACCACATATTTCTGCATGTAATTCATTAATTACTTTCTATCCTACTACTCAAGGTACAAACTTTAGCTCTGACATGATTTGTAAATGTCTATATAATTCTCCATAGATAATAAAATATTATGCAATGCTTTATTTTTTTTCAATGGTTGAGTTCCTACTTCTATATAATCTATTAATTCCATCATCCACCCATTTGTTATCGATATCGATCTGACATTATTCAACTTCATCCTTATGTTTGTCAATCATACTATCATATAATAAAATTTACCTATTCTCTTTGGTGAAGAAGTACTAGCTGAGGATGACGTAGCTAAAGTATCAACCTCCAAATTACTTACTCTTGAGACTTTCGCTATTTTAAAAGACAAGAGATGTTTTGTTTCATTAATTAGCTTTCCCAAATATTTTTTCATACTGGGCTTTCTAACTTCATATTATTCATTATATTTTATCAACAACCAATGTCGAGTCACTGTATAGCTTGATTTTAACTGCCTTTAACCTATGAGTTATTCTAAGACCAACCAAAGTAGCTTCATACTCATATTCATTATATAGATTCTAACATGTTTCTATTATAATAAATACTCTAAAAATCAAAATAATATTTTAAATTTTTTAAGGCAATAAGCAAGGCATAAAACATCTTTTCCAAGTTGGAATATAAAAGCTAAACATCAGCTAACACCTTGCTATTGTAATAAACAATCTTCTATGTCCCTTCCTTAATGTGTTCCTTAACAAAAATAGAAGAAACATATAAGGCCAATGCTGCTAGATATAATGCCTCTTTGGTATTAGATTTAGGAAGGTTAGAAATCTAGATAAGTGAGATTTTAAATCATCAAATACTTTATAACAGTCTTCTATCCATTGAAAATTATCTTTTTCTTGTAGAATCTTGAAAAAAAAAATCTTGCTAGCCCTTGGAAAATACTTTATGTAGCGCAACCAGTTTCCCTATTAGTTCTTAAATAACTTTCCTTCCCATTGGAGGGTGCATATTAAACACTATAATTGTTTTTTTTTCTAGATTTACATATATACCTCTATTTGAAGCCATGAATCCCAAGAATTTACTAGTGCAAATTTCATTTCATTTTATATTTTCTATTCCTAATCTCATGTTTTTAGGCTTTCTTTTTATTGATTTTTACTATCATGTCATCCACATTAACATCTACATCGATCTATCCTTCAATGGTTGTGATTACTAACCTTTAGAAAGGTGCCCTAGCATTCTTTAGTCAAAATGACATTACTTTATAAAAAACAAAATCATGCCATATATGATGAAGGTGGTTTTTTCTTGATCAACCTCATCTAGTTTGACCTAATGGTATGCATAAAAGGTAACCATAAAACTTAAATCCTACTACTCGGTCATTGAGTTAATTAGTCGATCTATCTAAGGAAAATAATAGCCATCCTTAGGACATGCGACATATTCTCCATTTACCATAGGACTTTGTACCAGGACTGGGCTAGTTATTCAATCAACATATTTCATACCTTTGATAAAACCCTAAGTTAAGAAAAAAATCCACCTCATCTATAATTACTTTATTCTTTTCAAGGTAGATGGCCCTCTTATTTCGTTTTATTGGTTCACATCCTTGAATAATATACAATCAATACTCAATGATTTAAGGAGGAATTCCTTTAGGATCATATGCTTTATAGTCAAAGACATCTTTTTTTCTTGTAAGAAAATATATTTCCTCCTCTTTGTCATTATCATTGATATCCTTGCTTACCATCGCCCCATCAAGGAAGAAGATGTCTTTTTAGGTCATCGACATGCATCAAACTTCTCAACAAAAACCATCACGGGTTGGGAAAGGAATTTATTAATTCAACTTTTAGCTTCCAAAATCATCTCAATCTTCTCCTTTTAAAGTACTTGGGAATACCTTACATGACGTCTCTTCTCTTGCCCCAAATAGTACTATATTATTTCTAAATGCAGTCAAATAGTCATATAGATCAGTGGAGCCATCAAATGATTATTTGTGTTGGAATTTTATATACATCTTTTTTGAAAGGTGTCTACAGACTAAATCCACCACTATTATCCTTATTATCTCTTATAGACTTTGATGCCTCTTACACCCTTTAACCTATCGTCTTATTGATAAATTCCTCTTTTCCTTTGTTAGTTTGGTAGAAATATTGTCTTTGAATCTCTTCTTTATCTATGTTAATCTAGCAGGTATCATGTCTTCTATATTGGCATTATTTTACTTCATCTCCATGTTTTTGGACCTTATTACCTACAAATAATTCCTTTCTCTCCTACTTTTCCTCATTTGGATAAGGGATATGATCTTTTGTCACTTCTAGTACTTTTTCCTTGAGTGTGTTCCATATACTATACTTTTTCTTCTTAGAAGATGGCACTATGAAACCTAGTTCTTAGCTGTCCTTCTGGAAGATCAAGAGATTCCACCAATGTTTCTTGAGGAGTAGGTTGTTGAGGTGTAACATTATGATGTTGATCCATAAGATGGGATAGCTAATTGAGGTATGTGTAAGATGAGCTTGCATGTCCGAGACCATCTTTTGAATAGATGTTTAGAGCTTAGCATTAGCAGCTTGGAGATGAGAGATAATAACTAGATGTTCTTTATTAGAAGGATAAATTTAATTAGAAGGATTAATGGGAGACATAAATTTTTTACAAGAGATCCCTATAGATAACATCTATTGTTGTGTGTGTTTTTTTAACCATAGGGGTTCTTATTAAATAAAATTAAAAACTAAAAATGAGATAGTACCGTGGGAAATATTTAGAGGAGAGAGGGAAAAAAAGTAATAGAGTTTTATTATGATTTCAAATGTCCCCAATAGGATACAAAACCCCATATATGTAGGAGTAAAATGAAGGAGAAGGAAGATGGAAAGATATTGTGTGGTCGGGAGCAACAAGTTTTCCTATCTTATAACCAACCGAACAAAGGGGTTGTATAGGATTTTGGTCCAAGATCAATCGAAGACTAAGGTAAGTATAACTAAGAGTCTTTTGGGCCAAAAACCTTTTCTTTTAGGCTGACATTCCAAGTTTTGATAGTCCTAAATGAGGAAAAACCCCATATCACTTTCCATCTACCTGTTAGTTTACTTATGTCAAGCATATTTTTTCTATAGACGTGCATTGTTATCTTAATCATTATGCATCATATTAACCATTATTTTTATAGGAGTTGGTTATTTTGTTGAGCATATATAGTTTTATTGCAAGTATATGTTGATTTAATGCTTGCATTGAGATTACATATAGTGAGCATTTTATGGGTTAATACAAGAATAAAGTTATCCAAATATCATTTCTCTAGATAGCTTTAGTCGTTTATTTTTTTTAACATTTTGTTCTTTATTCTATATATTTTAATCATTTATCATTGTGGGAATAAAGGCTTTCTACACCTAATCTCTAGGTATTAGTTATAGTTTAGCCTCACGCCCTATAATAGATTGAATAAAGGGAATATTATTTTTATATTAGATGTGACATAATATCTAATATTTTATTATTAATACTTCAATACATTAAAAAAATTCATACTAAATTTTGGAGTGTTATATGATATCCTAATCATTAGACTAATTATATAAAACCATTAATTATTCCATTTATGTATCATTATTTCTTAATTAGAAGTTAAGGTCAAAGCTTAAGTCTTATGGAAAACTATAGTCAAACAACTAAGTATGGGTCAAAAAATAATTTTCAAGGTGCTTGTAAATTAGCTAACTAATCATTCAAAATAGTGGACCGGCTTAGGACCACATTAGAAACACGAGCAATTTCGGTAGAATAACGAGTTAACTGGTTTTGCTACTAACCAGTTTATTGTTAAAATGTCTTATCCAAATCTAGTTGACTAGTTCACTTTCTTAATAAATCACATAAAGTTCTTAAACCAACTACTTGGAAGCTTAAACCATTTACTAGTAAACTAGCTGAATAGTCTTCACCCAAACAAGTTAATTGGTTGCTTGCAAAAACTAACCTACAATGTTTCTAAAATAGTTAACGTGTGGTTAAAACTAGTTGACCGGTAAACTAGTTGACTAGTCATCATCCAAACAAGTTTATTGGATGCTTGCAAAAACCAACCCACAATGTTCCTAAAATAGTTGACTTATGGTTAAAACTAGTTAACCAAAAAACCATTCAACCAATCTTTACCCAAAAACACATGCTATTACTAAGCCAGTCGACTGGTGGTTGAAACCAGATGACTTGCACTAGTTTCAACTTGAACAAACTAAAATTTGGCATTACAAAGCTTGAGTATCTTGTTATATAACTTGCACTAGTTTCTACTCTCAGTATGACTTCCTAACTCCTTTACTATACCTCTTGTGATTTGAATATTTGTGCTCCTCTTGTTACTAAAACATGGTAATTTTATTCTAGCTAGAGTTGATAGGTGGTATAAGGGAACATGTATCTTAACACTTTTTATCTACATGGAAGCCTCTACCTTTTGTTTACATCCATCAAAAAATCCTTAGGAGGGTAATAACTTGATGAGTACACCTGAAACTTAAAAAGAGAGCTTTCTAAACATTTTTTGAGACCTCACATGTAAAGAAGAGATGTTAGATGATTTCCTTATGCAATATATAAAATAGGCATGTAGGTTCTACCTAGAAGCTCGTGTGAGCTAATATATCCCTTATAAGTGACCTTTAATGAACAATAAAATATTGACGGATATGCTATCTTGGGAAGGAGAATGGGTTCCAAACCACCTTCCACTAACTTACTATCTTACTTTGTGAACTAATGAACTCATAATTTTATACAATAATGAAGTGTCCTTGCACACGCAACTCTTATCCATTAAGAGAGTGAAATGCCTAGTAGAATACGTGCTGAATGTTGAGCAATCACCTTAAACACTAATAAACAATAGTAGTACCTTGAAGTTCCCATAAATAGATATTTTTAATGAAGTATATGTGCATCCATTTCCCCCATAATACATCATTTTTCATATATAAATTCCATAAACTTTTACCCAAAGCTGTCAATTTCCATTATTCAAGGTTTATAAGTCTGCACCATCATTCTTGTTTTAGCTTACAAACTTGTTGCCAGGCCATATGACTTTTTTTTTGCTAGAATGATGTGTAGACCATAAGTATATTCAAAAAATAACATTGATTGTGTGTATTTTGTATTTGGGAAGTAAATACATAAGACTCTAATAAGCTTAGATTCTAAGGATAACATATTTTATTAATTGAAGCCTCCCTACATAGTTTAAAAGTTTTCTCTACCAAGTTATCCACAAGTGGCCGATACTCTAAAGTTTCCACGTTCAACCCACCAGAGGATGTCCCAAATATTTCATAGGTAAGACCCCTTCATATATGGAAAATTAGTGTTGAACTTGAAATCTTATCTCCTATGACACTTTATCTCTATAAAAGATGTTAATCTTTGTTACATTATGCTATAATCCAAAGATAGTAGAGAAAGTTTAGAAGATATCAAGTAAGGTCTTAATGGACTTATCATCTTCTCAACAAAAGAACAATAAATCATCTACAAATGAAAGAGATACCAAACGGATTCTCTTGCATTTAGGGTGAGGTTTGAATTACGTATTCTCCCAAATTAAGCATCACAACCTATTCACATATTTTATAACAAGGATAAAGAGATGAGCTGAGATAGGACCATCTTATCTCAAGCCTTTACTAGCTTTAAAAGGAGAGTTTAAAATTCCATTAATGACCAAGGATTAGATAATAATAGTGACCCAAATCATGAGAAGCATGACAAAATGGAGAGGGAAATTTAGTCCTTATAACACATGCTCTAATAACCTCCCACGTATTCATAATCCTTCTTCATATCTAGCATGATCATACACCTAGATGATAAATGTATCTATTTATAACCATTAAACAATTCAGTAGACATTATCATGTCATCACCTATGTGTCTACCTTGCACAAAAGTAGCTTGAGCCTCCCTCCTAATAGTTGATAGGTAAGTTTAAATCTAATTAGCAAGGACCTAAGCAATAAGTGTGTACACTATATTATAGCAAGTAATAAGTCTATAGCCATCTACCTACTCAACATTTGGTACATTAGGTATGAGATTTAGAGCTATAACATTCAAACTCTAATGCAACTCACTGGTAATGAAAAAAATCCCTAACTGCTTGTCATACTTTTTCAACAATAATATGCCATGTAACCTTCAAAAAATAAGCATTATATTCATCTAGTACTAAGGATTTATCATTCCCCATACTTAATAAATCTATCTTTACTTCTTCCTTAGTTATAGGTGCTAACATGAAATGTTTTGCATGATTTGGAAATTTGTAAACGGTGTTCAACACGTCACTAGAAAATATGCTTGAAGTAATTGCATTATAGCTTTAGAGATTTTATAAGAATGAGAGAACACCTGATGCGATGTTGTGTACACAATAAATTTAATATATAAATCCTAATTTTCAAATACATAGTACATGGTAAGAAGGAGTCAAACCCACAATAAATGGTATATAATCCATAATTCTATAATTGATGTTAAAACCTCGGTTATGTAATCTCATTACTTGTATCACTAATTCTTATACTATGGATAAATAATAAAACACTCTATTCACTAATTAATGAATAAGGATATAAAGGTATTAATTATGGAATTAGGATATCAAATAATTATGGAGAAAAGAATGATTCTAAATGATTTAATGTTGACCTGTAGAAACTCATAATAATTCATTTTTTTGCTTTCTCTCAATTCTAATAAATTGAATAAGCTCTCAATTTATCACCTAACTAATTAATAACCTAGGTTAAGAACGCTAGATTCAATTAATGGAAGCATTATGAATGGAAAAAGGTCAACTACGACCATAATCACATAAGCTCGGATCATGCAATCGTACGAATTAATGGACAAGATTAACAATTAATCTTTTTCTACTTTGGTAACGTTAATTAACAATTATGTATTAATTCCATTATCTTAGTGTAGATTAAGATCTAAACTAAATAGGTGATTGGTCTAATTATTTTAAATTATTAATCTATGATGCGAGATCATTCAATTCCATCCATAAATTCAATTAAATTTAATTTAGAATCATGAATTCAAATTATGTTGTCATATCCGAAACCATAAGTCCTTCATCAAATCCTCCTACCTTATACTATCTACATAATTGCAATATCACATAATTAAATTCAATAATCTATAATTAACATCAATGATTACAAATAAATTAACAATGAAACACCAAGCATAAGAGAAATAATAATGCAATAAAGAGAATTTATTTGCATTCAATCAAAAATCAAAACTTACAATTAAGAGAGGAATGGAGAAGAACTTATCGACTTAAATTGTAGAGTGTTGATTGTTCAATTAGGTACAATGGAGAGAAAGAGAATTGGAATTACAAATTACATGTGGTATCTAGAGAATATAGAGAAAAAGAGAGAATCCCATTCTCAAACTCCCCCAGAACCGCCTCTCGAATGTTTAGAACTTTTGAAATATATCAAGGAGAAGTTCGCGTGAATGGTAATAAAATTTAAGAAAAACACAGTCCGTGTTGGAAAACATGGGACCTCCATGTTTTTCCTTGAATTCTATGCCAAATGTTGAACTTTAAAAGTTGAAATTTTGTGTGCAGAAAAAAAACACGGGCTGTGTTTATGAAACACGTGGGGGAGGGGCATGTTTCTTGTTCCTTCATTATTTCTTTCTGAAAATTTAATACAATCTTCCCTTTGATATATATTCTTTATTTCTGGTCTTTTCTTCCATTAATTCCATATCTCTTGATGTATTCTTTGCTTTATTTTCTCTTTCCATCGATTTCTCCTTTAAATTTCTTTATTTTTTTATCTATTCTTGCAAAATCTATCCAAAAGAGAAAAACTTGAGAAAATATTAAATCTTATAAAAATAATAAGGAATAAATGACGTTTTTACTTAGAAAAATAACATATAAATCCCATATATCAACACCTCACATATGTCTTGAGTTTTCCTTAATGCATCCCTAAGTATCCATCATAGATATAATTATGTTTTTATGAAATCTTCCCTTGACTAATGCATGAAAATATTTAGTATTGGCATCTCTACCTCTTGTCCGTAAAATTCTAGATTTATTATCATGAAATCCCTCTTCACACTAATATAGATAATCCAAGAGTTTAATTTGTTGTTACTATAAACTGAAAAAATCAGCTCTAGCTAGCCTAACATCTAGATCTATCTTGTTCTTCCTAATACCATCTCAAGATTTCTACTCTCTAATAGGGATAATATAAAAGTTCTTTACATTTATCAATTTAAGGTAGCTTTTAGAGCCTTCAACTTTGCATTAATAATGTGTAACTTTGATCCAGTATAATTTTGCATTCATACTGCTAGAACAATATTCTAGAACCTTGCATCATTCACCCACATGTTATAAAACTGAAAAGGTCTAGTTCCATATTAAAATTCTTGTGTAACACCCAAAATTATACTACTAACATTTTTGGTTTTACAACGAACGATTATAACTAAAATATTGGGTGTTATCGTTGTAATTGATGTAAGTCTGGTTTACCATACCATCCTCACATCAATCACAAGGCTTAAACAATTAAAAGTAAACATAGAGTAACTCAAAATGAGAGAAACTTTATAAATGTAAATATGAGTTTGGAGATTAACTATGGGATATAATAACAAAATATAAACAAAGGGATACCATGAAAGAGTCCAAAAGGTATCTAGGAAAAAACATCATATAGAAAACATATATCTTCACCCAAACACCTAGTATAAGAAAAGTCACTTCTCCCCATAAAGTCCATCAAAGGCTACAAAATCATTAGAATAGTATCAAAGACATACGCCAAAGCATCAGGGTCCTCTCCTTATAAAAATAATCAACATCCATGAAAAAGATGGCCAGTACACTACGTACTAAGCAAGATAATAATACTATTGAGTTATGGATATAGTTAAATACATATGTTTATAGCGGATGATAATTACACATATAAAGCACATAAAGTCTGAAAAGGTAAATACTAATCCAAGCCTCTTTATTATATATAACCATTTTTATTCCTTTATTTACATTGAGTTTAGGGAACATGCTATTCTTAAACCAGTAGAATGGTCTAAAATATCTCTTAGGAAAAACACACCTAAGTGACTATTATCATCCAGTATAACAAATCCAACACCTCTCAAAGTAGAGCATTTATGATCCACTATTTTTAAACCAGTGGAACCATCTAAAGCACCTTTCAAGGAGAATACACCTGAGCCACTATTATTATTAGGTGGAATGGATCTAATACCTTGGTCCTTAACCACATACTCTTCCACTTGAGATCATTAATATCTTATCCATTAGGTTACTTATCTCAATCCATATTCTTATTTAAGATGAGTATAGAGCCCCGCTATTCTTAATTCGGTAGAACAGACTAAAATACCTCTCAAGAACAACACACCTGAGACACTATTATAGTTTGGTTGAACGGACCTATAAAACACCTCTAAGGGAAAAATTCTATTGAGCTAATATTCTTAAATAAGTGAAATAGTTTGAAACACCTCTCAGGGATAACACAGTTGAGCTACTATTATCATCTAATAGAACAGATCCATAAACACCTTGGCTCGACTCATGTGATCTTTCAATTTTGAATGATTTATGATTTATTCAAAGTTACAAGACATATCTATACCAATAAGCACATCACAAAGAACATAAGGCTTTTCTATAGAGTTAAGACCCCTATATTTTTCCAAAACCCTAATTTAACACTTTTATCATAACTCTTCTTTTGTTACTCCTTTAATCACCAAACTTAGTACCTTTTTCCTCAAATATTATTATTATCAATATACTTACATTTCAAGGCCTACATATAAGATCTTGAATAGAAGATAATAACCATATTCAAAAGTTACTATTCCTATGGCATATAAACCCTAATTTCACAAATCAATCATCTCTTTTCACGTAGGGCTCAAATAAATATGAGATTCAATATAAATTTCCATAACACTAATATTAACAATATATAAAAATTTTGTAGTATAATTTTATCTTTTCACACATATGATAATAGCCTCCGCGTTTTATGGTTACTCTAAATACTTCATATAAATTTATCTTTATTAAACTTAGGTCATTCACAACTACTCTAAATACTTCATATAAATTCATAGAATTTATTATATCTAAATACATCTAATATTTTTTCCCAATTAGCCCTTATGTGATCTTTTTGGATAAAAAAGTGTCATTTTGAGAAATTTAACCCATACATGTTATATACCAAGTTTAGTGTCATCTATGAATACTTATTTTGTGATATATGATATGTTTTTATTGTTATCTATAAATTCCTATTTATATTTCCTTCTATGTTATGATACGTCACACTTGGTGTTCTCTATAATAAATTAGCTGAAATAGTTTGGTGTTTTCTATAAATGATCAATTAGAATTGTTTGGCATCATCTATAAATGCATAGTTAGAATTTTTTGGAGTTATCAATAAATGCAGAGTTGAATAAGGCATTAAACCAGTAAGATGTGGGTATCATCCTCGTGAAAGCCTCTTGGATTTCATGACTTGCACGGTTATGCAATGATATTCCTAGCCATGATAGGCATACATTGCTTACCATTTAGATTCCTAGCCGTGATGATTCATGCATTGAATGTTACCTTACCGAAATGGTTTATGCTAAATATTTCTTTAAGATCTTGTGAGAAGACATACAACTCCTTAGTTTTATGAAAATATTTTAGTTACCTAGTTAAAGACCATGTGTGGCAAGTGTGTTCAGCCCATGAATTGGATTTGAAATGTATCATTTCCTTGACAAAAGACCTTAGTTGAAGGGTGTGTATAACCCTTGATTTTAAATATCTTAGAACATTGTCTCTCAGATGGGTGTAAATGATGCGGGATCATTTAATGAACCTAATGATTGTCATGTTCATATTAATTCTCAAGGTAAGAAAGACTTATCTTTCTTAATGTTGGATCCTATCATGTTAAATATTCTTGATAATTCTTATATGCTTGATATTGAAAACCGTTCAAGTTGTTCTTGTAGGTATGTCACATATTTGTAAGAAGAAGATGTTAATTGATATATGAGATTTATATGTTATTTTGCTAAGTAAAAATGTCATTTATTCCTCATTATTTTTATAACATTTAATCTTTTCTCGAGCTTTTCTCTTTTGGATAGATTTTGCAGGAAAAGATAAAAATGAAGAAATTCAAAGGAGAAATCAATGGAAAGAGAAAAGGAAGCAAAGAACACATCAAGATATATGGAATCAATGGAAAAAAAAAGACTAGAAATGAAGAATATATATCAAAGGGAAGATTGTGTTGAAATTTCATGAAGAAATAATGAAGGAACAAGAAACACGCCCCCCCCCCCATGTTTCCTAAACACGGCTCGTGTTTTTCTATCAGCACACAAAATTTCAGCACTTAAAATTCAACATTTGGCCGAGAGTTCAAGGAAAAAACACGGGGGTCCCGTGTTTTCTAACACGGACCGTGTTTTTCTCAAATTCTGTAACCGTTCGCGCAACTTTTCCCTGATATATTTCTAAAGTTTAAATAATCGAAAGGGTGGTTCAGGGGAGTTCGAGAATGGGATTCTCTCTTTCTCTCTATACTCTCTAGATACCACATGTAATTTATAATTCCAATTCTCTTTCTCTCCATTGTATTCAATTGAACAATCAATAATCTGCAATTCAATTCGATAAGTTCTTCTCCATTCCTCTTTTAATTGCAAGTTTTGATTTTTGATTATATGCAATTCAATTCTCTTTGTTGCATTATTATTTTTCTTGTGTTTGGTGTTTCATTGTTAATGATTTGTAAGCATTGATGTTAATTATAGATTATTGCATTTAATTGTGTGTTATTGCAATTATGTAGATAGTATAAGGTAGGAGGATTTGATGACGGAATTAGGGTTTCGAGTATGATAATGTAATTCGAATTCATGATTCTAGATGGAATTTAATTGAATTGATGGACGGAATTGAATGATCTTGCATCATAGATTAAGAATTTAAACTAATTAGACTGATCACCTATCTAGTTTAGATCTTAATCTACGCTAGGATAGCGGAATTATTACGTAATTTTTAATTAACGTTTCCAAAGTAGCAAACGATTAATTATTAATCTTTTCCATTAATTCTTATGATTGCATGATCCGAGCTTATGTGATTATGGTCGTAGTTGACTGCTTTCTATTCGTAATGCTACCATTAATTGAATCTAGAGTTCTTAACCTAGATTATTAATTGGTTAGGTGATAAATTGAGAGCTTATTCAATTTATTAGAATTGAAAGAAAGCAAAGAAATGAATTATTATGAGTTTCTACCGGTCAACGTTGAATCATTTAGAATCATTATTTTCTCCATGATTATTTGATATCCTAATTCCATATTCAATACTTCCTCCTTGTTCATTAATTAGTGAGTAAAATGTTTTATTATTTATCCATAGTTTAGATATTGATGATAGAATTATATGTTATTGCATAACCGGAGTTTTAACATCAATTACAGAATTATTGATTATATACCATTCCTTGTGGGTTCGACTCCTTCTTACCATATAATACGTATTTGGGAATTAGGATTTATTTATTAAATTTGTTGTGCATACGACAGAGCATCATTAATACACTTTAATGTGTAAAAGTATTCAAAGCATGTAAGATTATGGCATACAAGGGAGTATGCCTTACAACAAGAAGATATGGTGATGATATTCATTAGTTGTATTAACTTGTTGTAAACCCTAACCCTAAGTGTATTTTATGTAAGTTAGGGGTTGATATAATTTCATGTATGTATCAATTAACTATGTATAATAGTTAATTGTATAGCTTTGTAATATTAATCCTTAGTATCATTTAACCAATGATATTATGCTTTGGATTAAGGTTATATGGGCTTAATTCAACCATGATTAATGGGATGAATTAAGGCTAAGGACCGGCTGGAAGGGTTTTGAAACTCAAGCTGGAACTTACCTATATATACCTCACTTGTACGCATGAGTCATAAGCAGAATGTATAAGAATTTTAATACAACTTTGAGCATAGCTAGCTGGCATCCATCTCTCTCAATTTAAGTAGACATTGAGCAAGTAATTTCTAGGACAATTGCCTTCCTCCATTAAACTCAAACTCGACACATTTGAATACCTAATTTAAATCTACCGAATACCTCTACTTTGCAACTTGATTTCATCAACTATAATCCTTCATTTCTTTTGCATAATTTCATTGGTGACATCTTCTACCAACAATATTCAATCCAACCTTCCTCTACTTTGATAAAACACATCATTTTTGGTATCAAAGCTTCGATTGTTTGAAGTTGTCACAAAACCAGCTCCTTACAGACTAGAATAATCTTGTGTGTGTTCTTGCATCAAGAGCTCCACGATAAATCAATCTTTTCCTTGAATTCTTGCTTCTTTATGATCTTCTTGAATTTTTCTTTAAGTTCTTGCTGGATGTTTTTGCAATCTTGCAACAATGTTGTTGCATTTTTTACCAACCTTTCACATAAAATATCGATTAGGTTGCAGGCCAGGTGCAACAGTTCTGTGTGTCGCCTTGTGTGCTACGATTTTGAGCCTCCTTAGCAGCTAATTTCTCCTTCATTCTACTCTATATTGGTGCATGATATAGTGTTAATCAAACCATTTCACTTTCCATTTGTGCATCAAATAGAGAAGAACACAAAATAGTCGAGACCTAGACACCCATCTCAGCATCAATCAAATAGGCCAGGATTTACAGACCTTCTATTCGAACCATTTCTTTTCATTTTCTCTCATAGAATCACTCAATCCTCTTCTTCTGGATCTCCTATATATCTTCTATGAATAAACCATCACGAATATCCCACTTGAAGATGTGTATATGTTGAAGACAAGAATCGACATCCTATGATTTTATGTGGTTGAATTTTACACCATATATAGAAGACCACTTCCATCTTTGTGTGTACTTGCATGCAATGGCTATTCTTGAGGCTAAAATATCTCCTTTGTGCCTAATCAAGGACTATAGGTAGTGATTGTAATTTTATTGTGAAGTTGCAATTAGTTTGTGCCTTGTTTGGTTGTAGGAAAAACAAATCCAGCACCTACACTTTGTGGAACATATTGTGTGCAACAAGAAGAGTTATGTGTCAAGCTTCACCATGGCTAGTGAAGAATTTCGTGCCCTAGTAGATTCCATAAAGAGCCTCACCACATGCATGGATGCTAAATTGCAAACTCAAAACACACTGCAACATCAACTACAAAGTGTGGAAGCTAAATTGGCCAAACAAGAGAAGTATAAGCCATGGCAAGTTCGTATGGAAACCACACATGATAGTATGGAGGGAAGAATGAAGCCTACCTACCATGACAAGAGCGGACGTGGACATTTCAATATACATCTTAATGAAGATGGATAAGATGAGATAAGTTCTTTTGGCTCAAACAACAAAAGAAGACCACTTACATTCCAAGTAAGAAATGCATACCATGAAGATCAAGGTATTAAACTTGACCTTCCTGAATTCTATGGTGATTTGAATGTGGAGTCATTTTTTGAATGGTTTTATGATATTGAGGCTATTTTTGAGTTTAACGAATATGATGATGAGAGAAAATGCAAATTAGCTACTCTAAAGTTTAAAAAGTTTGCTAAAATTTGGTATGATAATTTAAAGCGAAAAAGAGAAAGACAAGAGAAGTCTAAAATAAAATCTTTGGAAAAACTTAAAAAGCACCTAAGAAATAAATTTGTGCCTAGAGAGTATGAACAAGACATTTATGTTAAAATGACTACTCTAAGGTAAGGTTTATTTAGTGTAGAAGAATACACTAGAGAATTTGAAAGATTAGCCCTTATTTGTGATGTTCATGAAAGAAAGGAACAAAAGTGTGCTAGGTACTTAGGTGGATTGAATAATTTAGTAAGAGAAAAAGTTGACATGTACTCTTATGACTCTCTTAATGACTTGATTAAATTGGTTATGAAATTTGAAAGACAAACCAAATTAGCTAAAGTCTATGCTTAGTCTAATGCTTCAACTTCAACTAAACCCTATTCTAATACCTTTACACCTAAATCGACATTTTCATATGATAAAAATAATAATAGAGATGATAAAGGTAAAAATAAGGTAGTTGAAATGGAAAATAAACAATGTTTTAAATGTAAAGGATATGGACATTTTGCTAGAGATTGTCCTAACCAAAGAGCCTTAACCTTACATGAAATAGAAAACATAGAACCATGTAGTGTTGATGATGAATTAGAAGTTGAATCTCCTAATGAAATATTAACTATGGAAGAGGAAGAAGGAGATCCATTCTTTGTAATTCAAATAGTTTTACAAATACAACCTAGTGTTACACCTACTCAAAGAGAGAAAATTTTTAAAACTAAGTGTAAAATAGGTGACACGGTTTGTAGACTCATAATTGATAGTGGTTCATGTACTAATGTTGCTAGTGAGGTAATGGTTAAGAAACTTGGTTTGTAAACTACTAATCATCCTAAACCCTATTCTTTACAATGGCTAAATAAGGATAAAGGAGCTAAAGTAAACAAAAGAGCTTTAATCACATTTTCTATTAGAGACTATCATGATGAAGTTCTATGTGATTTCATAATTCCAAGTGTAGTTTTCCTAGGCTATATTATTAGTGGAGAAGGAATTAAAGTAGATCCTAATAAGATAGGGCTATAAAAGAATGGCCTATCCCTAAGAATGTTCATGATGTGAGAAGGTTTCATATTAGCTAGTCTCTATAGAAGATTCCTTAAGGATTTTTCTACCATAGCTACACTTATTACTCAACTCATGAAAAAGGGCGAATTTTATTGGAGACAAGAAGCCACTCAAGCCTTTGAAACCCTCAAAGATAAACTTTTTCATGCCCCTTTTATATCCTTACCCAAATTTAATCTTCTTTTTCAAGTAACTTGTAATCCAAGTGGAGTTGGAATAGGAGGAGTACTTTACTAGGAAAAAAACCTATAGCATTCTTCTCTGAAAAGTTGAATGGAGCGAAACTTAACTATTCAACTTAGGACAAGGAATTCTTTTCCATCATACGAAGTCTAGAGACACGGAGTCATTATCTAAGACCAAAACCCTTTGTATTACATTTGGATCATGAGAGTTTAAAGTACGTACATAGTCAAAAGAAAGTTAATTAGAGACATGCAAAATGGGTAAGTTTTTTACAATCCTTTGTGTTCTTTGTTAAATATTTAGATGGAAAAGAAAATGTAGTAGCTGATGCTCTTTCACGTAGGTCTACATTACTTGTTATGATGAATGCGAAAATCTTAGGTTTTGAAATGATAAAAGACTTATATCCTAAAGATGAAGATTTTAAGGACATGTTTAGTGCATGTAAAGAAAATGGATACTATAGAAATTATGTCATACAAGATGGATTTTTTTTTAGACTAAATAAACTTTATATTCCTAGATCTAGTATTCAAGACTTTCTAATCAAGGAAATACATGAAGGTAGCATTGCGGGAAATTTTGGTATACATAAAACTATGAAATTATTACAAGAAAATTTCTATTGGCCAAGAATGGTTAAACATGTACAAGCCATGATAAGTAGATGTTCTACATGTTAAAAAAGTAAAAGCTACTTTCATAAAGGCTTATACACACCTTTACCCGTTCTTGATAAACCATGGGAAGGAGTTACTATAGACTTTATCCTAGGGTTACCAAGAACACAACATGGTAAAGATTCTATTCTTGTGGTAGTAGATCAATTTTCTAAAATGAATCATTTTATTTCATGTAATAAAACCGATGATGCCACACATGTTGCTAACTTGTGTTTTCAAGAAGTTGTTAAAATTCATGGAATACCTAAAAGCATAGTTTTTGATCAGGATGTCAAGTTTATGAGTTATTTTTGGAAGACTTTATGGCATATGCTTGGTACTAAATTGTTATTTAGCACTTCACATCATCAGCAAACTAACAGTCAAACTAAAGTAACTAATAGAACTCTTGGAATGTTATTAAGAGGTTTAGTTATTAAAAGTACTAAAGATTGGGATGTTAAGTTAGCTCATCCAGAGTTTGCTTATAATCGTAGTCCATCTAGTACTACTCAAACTAGTCTGTTTGAGGTAGTGTATGGTGTGAATCCTCACATGCATGTTAACATGATTCCGTTGAAAAAAAGTGAATTACAAAATTATGAAGCTAAAGATATAGTACAATTTTTTCAACAGCTTCATGAGAAAATAAAAAATAACATTGAAAAAGCCAATGCCAAGTATAAAGCTCAAGTAAATAAGAATAGAAAATCTTATGTGTTTTCTCTTGGTAACTTAGTTTGGTTACATTTGGGTAAATAAAGATTTCCTAATTTATGTAAAAATAAACTAATGTCAAGAGATGATGGTCCATTTAAAATACAAAGAAAGTTTGGAGATAATGCTTATGAATTTGAACTTCCAGATTCATATGGTGGAATTTCAAGAAATTTTAATATTGGTGATTTGCCTCCTTATTATTCTGATGAAAATTTGAGGGCAAATTCTTCTCAACTTGGGAAGAATGATGCAAGAGCATCTAATGAACCTAATGATTATCATGTTCATATTAATTCTCAAGGTAAGGATAACTTAGCTTTGTTAATTTTGGAGCCTATCATGTTAAATATTCTTGATAATTCTTATATGCTTGATATTGAAAACCGTTCAAGTTGTTCTTATAGGTATGTCACATATTTGCAAGAAAAAGATGTTAATACACTTTAATGTGTACAAGTATTCAAAGCATGCAAGATTATGGCATACATGGGAGGATACCTTAAAACAATAAGATATGGTGATGATATTCATTAGTTGTATTAACTTGTTGTAAACCCTTACCCTAATTGTATTTTATGTAAGTTAGGGGTTGATATAATTTCATGTATGTATCATAGTTAATTGTATAGCTTTGTAATATTAATCCTTAGTATCATTTAACCAATGATATCATGCTTTGGATTAAGGTTATATGGGCTTAATTCAACCATGATTAATGGGCTGAATTAAGGCTAAGGACTGGCTGGAAGGGCTTCGAAACTCAAGCTGGAGCTTACCTATATATACCTCACATGTACGCATGAATCATAAGCAGAATGAATAAGGATTTTAGTAAAACTTTGAGCATAGCTAGTTGGCATCTATCTCTCTCATTTTGAGTCGACATTGAGAAAGGAAAGTCCGGGACAATTGCCTTCCTCCAATGAACTCAAACTTGACACATTTGAATACCTGATTCAAATTTTCTGAATACCTCTACTTTGCAACTTGATTTCTTCTACTATAATCCTTCTTAATCCTTCGTTTCTTTTGCATAATTTCGTAGGTGACATCTTCTACCATCAATCTTCGATCCAACCTTCCTCTACTTTGATAAAACACATCAGTAATATATTCCATTTGTACTCTAATACGAAATTTCATGTTGTTATCTACAGTAAACTAATTAAAAGTGACAACGTGCTTATATGTAATATGTGTGATTTTATGATTAAGAAAATTATATTTTAAGTCCTCATACTAGTAAGACTTTACAAAGTGCCTCACCATAGTTACATCCTCTGTTGCTTGGTATCAATCCTGTCTCATTATAGAAAGTAGTTAGTATTAGTTTATAGGTCATCCTTTCTCAGTGAAGCTTTTTTTAGGAAAGAGTATATAGTTATGGTTATGTTATTACTAGGGTTTAGCTCATTTTACACTTGTATGGGTTTGATGTACATTTTATGAATTATTTAAACTCTTGTATTTATTTGATTATTACTTGATGGGTTGTCTATCTTTTGAGATACCTATCTCACTTTCTTGCATTTAAAGAGTTTTTTCACACTTTGATTTATTATTTTGTAAGTCTTATAACAGTCTCACTCCTCCATATTAGATGTTTTAGTAACATCATGAATTTCTTATTTTTCTTTATTAAATCTTTTCCAAATCAAAGAATTTTTTAGGTTGTGAAAATGGGGGTGTTATAGTTGTCATAGGCCTTCAAGGTATACACAACTACCATCTTATTATCATTTACCATTGTAGTGATTAGCCCAATTCCGGATCCATTGCCAACAACCTTCATTGTATCATAAATGATGGCCAAATTCCCTACTTTTAGTAACATCTAATCATCTAGTCCATTCTTCCCCTCCTACTCCTTATAATCCCATTTCATTGTAGTAGTAACACATTTTCCATGCCTTGAATCAAAACATAAGAAGGGAAAATCAAAACTTGTATGCTCAAAATTTTCCTTTATCTATATTATCTAGCTTAAACCAAAATGAGTGGAAGAAGTTCAAGAACATCAAACTTCACTATAATGCCCTAAGCAATGTTTTAGATGGTGGATGTTCAACATGATTGATGTGACTACCTATATCAATATATTGTACATTATTACTTTTTAGAAAATTAATAATTAGAGGACTCCACAATTAAATGTGCTTAGCATAAAGTAGTTTAAGGATGAACAACCTCCTAAAAAGGTTTTTTGAGATGCATGTGGGTTGATAAAGTACTCTAAAAATGGCTTATGTTCATATATGGGGTCATCTCTCAATCCCAAAATCACTCTAATTAACTACTCATGACCATTTTAGGTTAAGGTGGTACAATGGTATAAGAGAAAATTTTCAAGCTAAACTTAGATGAATCACTCAATTATCTACCAAGAATGATTTTAGGGATGGATTATAATAATGCACTTATTAGTTGAGGCACAATGATAATGCTACATTCTCTAAGTTGTTGTGTATATAATATCTTGGGTAATTTCATAGATGGTAGATACTTAAAAAGACTGACATAACTACATATATCAACATAGTGTGCCTTCCTTTTTGAAAATTCATCATCGGAAAACTCCACAATTAAACATGCTTAGATTAGATTAGCACAAGGATCGGTTTCCTCATGGAATTTTTTCCAAGATGCGTGTAAGTTGATAAAGAAAAAAAAAACAAGTTAGAAAGGGTTCACTTTGATATATAAGGCAAATCAAATATCTAAAAAAAAAAACATTATGTAACTACCTGCAAAGAGTATGGGTTGGGGTGTAACACTCACAAGTTCTACCATATGTTTGGGCATCATAGAAATGTATGGAAGGATCATATGGGAAGTTCTTATTCTTTGTTCAAAATATAAGGTTATAACTATGTTCTTAATAAGGTGACATGGTTGATATATCTTATATTACCTCTCTCTTATGCTTGGAATAATAATGTTATTAGGCATTGCTTCCCACCTTATAGGCTTCCCATATTGTGGACACTAATATTATTCCTCCAATTGATTTTATACATTGTCAACTTGGAGACCCCATCCTCATGGTACCATTAATGGCATATATACTTATAAGACCTTTGTTAATTAAATACCCTCCACTTCTATGCATGTCATTTCCAAAAATGGGGGCAGTATGGGAAAATTATAGGTAGTGAGAGCCATGTACATTTGTTCCTATAGAGATTTATCTCTAAGTTCATCATTACCAAATACAATTTCTACCAAAAAATCTCTTTAGAATCATTTTGCTGCTTTTAGTGGCCCAAACCAAATTCGACTTCTTATACTTGCTAAAGTAGTATACTTATGAGCTATTAGGCTATAACACATTCATTCAAAGCTCAAGAAAAATAAAAGGAAAATAATCTAGGGCTTATTTGATTATTATATTTTTTACTCCTTTTATCTCATAGATCTTATCCCTAGAGACCATGAGAAACCAATATGAATAAAGGAAAATGCATTACCACTAGTAGAATTTAATGAAAATCTTGCAAGTGCCAAATTTGTTAACCATACAAATTATCCAGAAAATAATCCCATGACTGAAGTAACATAATAAACAAAATGGCCAAAATTTATGATGATTTAAGTTCTCTTTGTTTTTAACTTCAATAGAATTTCCATCATCTTTTCATTCATTTTCACATAGATAGGATCATATAGTTTGCTTCAGTTATGAGTTTCAAATTGCTTGAAGATGAGAATTCCATCATTGCCTTACTTTTCACTATCTAGTTGCAGCTTCCTCACTATAGTGAGATGGTTAAATATGGTTGTGCCATCCTTTGGGCTTTGTGGAAGCTTAGAAATGGTGTGTATTTTAGAAAATAGAAGAAATACATCATGAAAATCATTGTTGATGAATCACATTAATTTAATTACTTGCCTAATAATTTTACTAATAGAATTTTAGAAGACTTGGCAAATTCATAATGCACACACTCCACAACATACACCAACATCGCAACCTCATAATTTTCCTTTCGTAAAGGTGAATGTAGATGGAGCATGTTCATAAGGTACCATTATCATGTCCATTTGGAAACATTTTAGTTATATAATACATTGTGATATTAGTCATGAAATGGAGATACATGTTCAGGATTCTCCTTTATCCATATTTATCATCTCATAAAGTATGAGTTAGAGTTCTACATATATATCTGTTTTATAAGTGATCAGAAGTGTGATTCCATATTTCTTGAAATGTGAGACCTCTAAAAGGATAAATTACAAGCTTTTTTATTAGGCTTGGAATTGGCTATTGGAAAAAATTTCCAACATATTATCATTGAGTGTCATTATCTCATTATAATTCAACTCTTCAGCAAGTGCATCTAACATCACCTTGAAGATCAAGCAAGATTGTATGGAAGTGTGGACAACATTCAACATCATCTTTGATATCAAGGAAAATTATATGGAATTGTATATATATTATCAAGCAACATTCATAAGTCTCAACATACCATATCAATACGAAGTGCAATTCCATTTCTTATGCTCTTGCCAAGTTTGGCCCAGATGAACTTATTAGATACTTTAATTTGGGACTATTGTTATATGCATTGTATTTTTCACTATATTGTATGATATGATATGCTTAATAATTTGACCTTAGGAAAAATGAGAGGGTGAATTCAAATATTAAAGTGAATAATTGTTGTCTTTAATCAGTTGCACCCACTTAATATAATTGTTGTGCCAATATTTGTTTCTATCAAGTTTTCCTTTCAAATTTTAATAGTTCTATATCTTCTTCCAAAAAAAATTATCTTCAAAAAAATTCTTTCCATGATTTTTTAATCAATATCTAGAAGTTGATGTCTAATTTTAACCACACCCTTATGATATTTTAGTTTCCCCTTGCATTTGTAAACGCATGCAAGTATAGGTCTATCAGTCATTCTTGGCTATTAAGAGAAGAAAATGCTGTAATAAAGGTTATTTTCTCAGCCTCATGTTGTGCTTTAAACTATCACACTATATTTGTTCCAAATCTTTGTTGACTCTTGCATAGTGATGACAATATGTTAGGCCTTAGTTTTCTTCATCCATAATCTTAAATTCACCCTGTCATGTTAGACTAGTCTTCATAGAATGAATGTATTCATCTCTAATTCTAGGGTTTCTTGGGTTTTTAATGAGACATATGGCTTCTTCATAATTTTTTGATATGTACTCTGATAAATAATATGTTTGATGCATTTAACTATATTTTTAGTTGTAGTTTATGAATGACTTGATTGTATAATAAGGTCATTGTTCTTCCCTTTCAAATGACTTAATTGTCTTTTCCTTTCACTTCTATAGAGTGGAATGATAGGGAAAGAGGGAAGGAGATAGTGACCTATTGGGAAGATGATTGGGATGATGATGATGATGATTTTATAGATGCCTTATCTTTGCAACTTAAAAATGAATTGGAGAACGTTGCTAGTAAGAGCCAAGTTGATGCTAAGCACTAGATAGACTGGTATCATATGTGGCTCTGGACCATATTTTCTTATCAATATGGGACCTGCCACCTTTTGTTCCTTATATAGTCAAAGAATGGGACATGTTTTAAATATTTCCTTAGGCATTCTTAACTCATATGGGTTCTAGTTATATCATAACAATTTTGAGGAAGTTTACCACTCTACTATCGTTAAAGATACTATTTCATTATTATAAGGCTACTTGTTTTACATATCATTTTCATAACTTTATTATCTATATAACCTATTATATATTATTATTTTATGAGTAGGTTTTAGTATATTTTTATTAAATTTATAAACTATTGTATACTTTTTACCTTTAAACCACTATTAATTATACTCATCCACCACATTCCTACAACTATTAATATTACTTATTATTAATTTTTAATATGATTTATGATTAATTATTCATATTATTGATAATTATTATTTATTAATATTAGTTATTATGAAGTATACATAATTATTAATATTAATTATGAAATATTATTAAAATTAACTATTTATCTTATTATTTGATAATATTAAATATTAATATTATTTATTAATAATATAATTTTTAATATAGTAGTATTAATAATATTAATATTATTTATGAACCTTATCATAAATAGTATTAATTAATATTTATTAATATTATTAATCATTATTTATGAAGGTTAATTATTATTATTATTATTATTATTATTATTATATATATATATATATATATATATATAATATTAGAAGAATATATTTTATTAAAATAAAGAATGTCAAAAATTATTAATATAAATTAATTTATTTTAGATTAGATAGTTATCAAATAATATTACTACTTTAATAATTTTCATACATAAATAATAAATATTTAACAAATATCATTATTATTTCAATCACACTATTATTTTCGCCAACAAGTCATGCACTCACTATTCAAGCGGTAGCACCACCTCAAAGCAATTTTGTGTGGTAGTACGGCCTTATCGTCTCTAAGACTGACTCATGGTACTGGGTTGCAGAGCTCATCAAGGAGCGCTTCCAAATTACACCAGGACGAACCACCTTTGTCCAGTGCTTTCTTTGCAGAATCTCCGTACCCTTCAACGTTTCTCCTCGCTTGTTTCCCCATTTCTCCATCCATCAACTCTTTCGCCATCTTTTCTAGTCCTTCTCGTTTCACAAAACCTCTCGCCGACCCATTATTGCCTGTTTCAACTCTCAACCCAACTTTGAGCTCGTCCACCACCATCCTCGCATTCAAAGGTTGGTCTGCCATCACTGGCCAAGCCAGTATCGGCACCTTTGCAGATATGCTCTCCATCACCGAGTTCCAACCACAATGGCTTAAAAAACCTTGGACACATTCATGCCTGAGTATCTCTCTTTGATCTACCCATTCTCGTAAAACCAACCCCTTTTCTTTTACCCTTTCCTCAAACCCATCAATTACCTCTTGATTTTTCCTCACAACCCATAGAAAGTTCACCTTGGAACTCTCCAATCCAAGTGCTATTTCCATCTGTTGTTCCTCTGGAAATTCAACTTGTGAACCGAATGCTACGTACATCACTGTCTTCCCTTTAGCTAGCTTCTCATCTAGCCACAGCAGCCAAGCGGACTTTTGACTAATTGCTTTTATCTTCTTGGGCTCGGCTAGGCAAAATGGCCCAACACACCAAGCTTTTTGTCTGAACTTTGTATTCCAATAATCAGAAAAGAGTGGCTCAAGCTCATAGAAACTATTAATCACCACACCATAGCTCTCAGCTGTGCTCGTAGTAACCTGCCAGATGAAATCCATATGTGGACCCCCTGGATGACGCTGGTTGAATGGTTCGCTAAAGTCGTTTCTACTAACCTTAATCCAAGGAAAATCAGGAACCGTGAGAAGCCCATCATTCGATTCGGGCCCGGACAAAAAAGGTCCTACAGCTGCTGAAACCGCAGTAGCATAGTTACTCATACCAGAGAACGACAACCTTGGTACCTTGAACTTGGATGCAGATTCCATTGTCCAATGAAAAAATGCATCCGATAGAATGAAAGAAACAGGGCAGGAAATGACAAGTTTTTGAAGGGCATCTTCAAAGTCCAGTTGCATGAGTTTTGTGGCATTGACGAATGGGATGAAGAGTGACATGGACGGAAGTTTATCGGTGCTCTCAATTCCGGGTGGGACTCCTGGGATGTTGGAAGGGAAGGGGAGGCAGATGATGGAGATAGCAGTGGATGGTAGGTCGGAAAGGGAATGAGAAATGAAAGATTTGTTAGCTTGGGTGGTGAAGATTGTGATGGTGATGGTGGTGCGGTGGTTGTAAAGGAGGCGAGCGAAATGGAGGAGGGGAATCGTGTGGCCTTTGGACATGAATGGGAACAGCACCGCATGAGGTTGGGATGCCATTTCTTTCCCCTTCTATCAGATTTATGCGTGCTGTGATGTTGTCTATGGCAGCTAGCATCGACACTATATATATATATCTGCCCAAATAATTCAAAATTTAAAAATTCGATTCTGTATCTAAAAATTTGATATAATATTTCGGATATTTGATTTCGCGATATTTAATTTTTAATTGAATTATTCAATCTAAAATTTCTTTCTTAATATTTTATTGATTATTTTAATAATATATTATAATAATATAATTTTGTAGTTTTAATTTTTAAAATGAATATATTTTTATATTTTAAAATTTTATAATAATATTTTAATATTTTTTAGATAAAATAAGACATATATATATATATATGGTCTTCATTTTAAAAAGAATTTACAAATTTTATTAAAATTAATTAAATAATATTTTTATTCAGATATTTGATATATCTAAATTTTATCTATATCTTATATTTATTTTTCACATATTCGATCTTAAAAATACAAGATAAATATCTAAAAAAGTATCTAAGCAAATATTAATATATGATATTAAGTACTTCTAAGAAAGACTCTGCGTAAAGGAAGTTCAACCCATTCCACTATCTCTCTCCTCCGTTTAAGTAATCGTAAAATAAAACAAACAAGCCAAGACGGGTATATCTCAACGGTTAAAGTGTGGTTATATGAAATATTGGATCATAGGTTCACACCCCGGTAGCCGCAGTGTGGGAGTTTTAACTCTTCTTTAAGGGGGTGGCTTATTGTGGGCCTCGAGGATGGCTCCGACACGTGAGAAGAGTTGAGTTATTATAGTTTACCTCCTCAAACAATCTTAGGCTACTATGTGACGCCTTGGGGGTAAGAGATTCACCTTTTGAGACATTAAAATGAAACAAACAAGAGGGAATGGCATGGTCACATAGGCGATTAGCAATAGTTAAATCATCTTTTTATAAATCAATTTAATTTTAATTTTACCTTGAGATGAAGTAAAATTAAAATTAAATTGATTTATAAAAATTTGATTTAACTACTACTAATTGCTTATGTCATCCCCTCTTGTTTGTTTGCAATTTATATAATAGAAGTGCTTTTGGCTTCATTTTTTGTATGTATAATTTTAAATGCAAAAAAACCTTTAATTCTCCTTACACACATCTATATGTTTTTAAATTTATTCTCATTTTTTCCACCCCTATTATTTCTCTACTAGATTTTTTTTTCGCTTCTTCTTTATCTCAACTTCTTACATAATTTTTCAATTCTTCTCAAATTTTCTATCCAGTCAAGAAATCAGATTTAGATCAACATTTCAATACATTCTACATCCAAAGATATGCAAGATTTCGTCTTATTTTTGTTATTATTAATTTGATGATTTTCAAAGTAGCTTAAAATGCATGAATTTATTTTTCCAATTTCTAATTTTAGTTTTTATTTCACTAAAATTAGTATATGTATACATAGATTGAACTTAAATTAGTAAATTTATAGTTTTTTTTTTTATTAAAATCTTAGCTTTGAACGATATCATAGGAGGTATGGGTGAAATAGTTGTGGCGATAAGTGGTTCACATGGTAGTCAGCACTACCAATAGGTATTATACCTACTAGCCTCTCTCGCAAATGGATAAATTACCCGTTGAATTGATCTTCAGATGGGTAAGTCATCGGTCACAAAATTCTTCTAGTGAGTAGTTCACCCGTCACTCATTGTCACAAAGAAATGTCACACCAATGGAAACAATGAACCTCGAAACCCTCTAACCCTAAACCATAAACCTCAAATCCAAAACCCAAAACCATTAACCTCCAACCCCAGGCCCTAAAGCATAAACCTCAATAGCAAAACCATCGATGAACTAATGCATAATGTTTGTTAATGATCTTTTTGGCAGATGACTAATAGAGGAGGCAAAGGGTAAGATCTGAGGCTAGTTACTCCTACTGTCAATAGGGTGGTGAAGATGGCAGTTACTGCAAGTGCTAGAGTACAAGCTTCAATGGAGTGTGGGAAAGATCCATGTACTATAGGCACACAACATGTGTCATTTGAAGAGGATTATGATGATACTAGTGATGGAGCTTTCACCAGAACTAGTACATCTTCCCACGAAGCTTGATATGTTTCATTGTCTGCATCAAACAATGATTGGAGATTGAATAAACCTAGTGGTGAGGGTCCACACATTCTAGATTTTCTCACTAGTTTTAAGGGTCATATAGAATACACCATATGGAATAATGCTAAGGTAATTTCAATTATTATAAAGGTTGATTTCTATTTTTTAACTTGGTAATTCATTATTCTAATATTCTATTTTTATAGGAACCATGCCTCATGCTAAGGGTACAATCAAGGACGAAAAACTTGAGGAGACTAATAACTGCATCGAGGGCACTGGCTCGAAGCATCTGCATACCACATGCTTCCACTATTACAATGCTCCACTCATCTCCCTTTATGTTGAGAGGTGGTACCCAGAGACTAATAACTTCCACATTCCATTTTTGAGATGATGATTGACCTACATGATGTGATTTATATTATGAAACTTAATTGTCATGGGTATGAGTATATTAGCGAGAATTTTTCTAGTGATCGTGATGCGATGGAACTTTTAGCCGACATGTGGGGTGAACCTAAGGTGTTGGTCAAGTCGACTTTTGTGAAGGAAAGCATGGTTGCATTGGATGATAATTTTTATAAGCTTACGATTGATCATGTTAAGGATGATGAGTCTTATGCTCAGTTTTATGTGTGATGCATGCCATCTTGATCACTTTATATAGATAAGTCTAGAAACACTACTTTATTATCACTACTCAAATTAGTAGCTCATTTGAGTAAGTTAGGTGATCGAGCCATTAGAACTAGGACTTTAACACATTTATATAAGCAACTTAGGATAACAACTGAGATCCAATGCAAGCAAATAGGTGGTTACATGACACTATTAGATATAATTATTTATTGATAATTATTATTTAAAAATACTTTTAATTATTAGTTTAATTATTCATATACTTGTTATAATTATGCACAAGCCTAGATTTATAAGTATTTTCCATGCTTTCAGCATATTTATTCTCATGTGTATAGTTCATTATGTGATGCTGTAGTGATGAGGTGTGATACGTCTCGTCAAACGCTTCCCTCTAAGTCTGTGGATGGTTTAATACACTATAGGAGGAAACTAGATTCTCTAATGGATCAACAGGTGAGTGGCATACTTTGTTAAAGGGTTTTCAATTGTAGTTATTTGTAGTAATTGATATTAATATTGTTTTTCATACATTTGTAGGTTGATTTCTTATCGTTTAACCAAGATCTGAGTATGAATCATCCCGAGTTAGCGTACTAAGTCTGCTTACACTTTATGGATTTTGTGGAGCCTTAAGTGCTAGATTGAGTTGTTCCTATCATTCCAACACATGAATTCTACTGGAGGTCAAAAATTAAACATTATATGGAAGATTACTATAGTTGTGCATTATTTTGAAATGCTTGGCAACACCACCAATTGGATTTCAACTCCCACTTTCATCAATTGACATATCCATATGATGCCTCAGCTTAGTACCATTCTTGGTATCATCCTCGGACCAACCCCGTAGTCTATCCTATACTAGTAAATGAAGGGCTAAGTGATGCCCCACACATCAAAACAAAATAAGAGATAAATAATGAATTAATGGGTCAGTTTTATTTCTTGTTCAAAGAAGAGAAGAATGTTAGAACTAATAAGGATGAATGTTTTGATAGGCTGAAGGAGGTGTACCTCACCATGGGCGAGCTCAAACTCTCCTCTGGTGAAGAGGAAGAGGTTGACCACCTCCTTATTGATGATAGTTGGTAGATTTTTTTTCTTGTATTTTGATTTTAAAATTGTATCAAGACTATTTTGAATTTTTCATCAGAGCAATTTTTGTGTATGTTAATTTTAAATTCTCATTATATAACACACAAATCATTAGCTTAAGCCTTTTCTTTTAGTTAGCACCCACACACCATTGCATTAAGTTCTATAATAAATTACTTAAGAGAATTGGATAAAAAAAAGTACATAAATTCCTTTAAAAAACTCACTAAATTACACACACTATCACCAATATAAGTCTCCCCTTTGGTTGCATGTCATACTCATTTCAATCCGATACAGCTGAATGTGATCATGATATGGCTTGTCCCATCCACATACACTTGAAGCAACATGTTTGTACCACTGATTAGATACATTTAACAATATTATGTTCTCCATCAATGTTAACTACGAGCATATAAATTATCATAACACAAGGGTCAAACATATGTAGTATAATGAAAATTGTATACAAAATTACTATGAGTAAAATACATACCGATATGTAGTGGAACAAACTATTGACACTTGAGATGGTAATGATATGATCAAGTTATTGGCTATTAGGTGGAGGAATGTGCAGTAAGCATATTAACACTCAAGTAAAATAATACGACATTGAATGTTGTGGTAAAGAGGAATCCAAAATTGGGCTTATGCCATAGTTTCTCCATTGGAGTCGCTCCTCTCCAATGTACCAGTCACTACTTGTTCTCAACAATACAATCTACAAAGGTATGCATATATAACTCATGATGTGTCACTAGTTCCCTGTACATTGAGACTCTAACATTTGACCATTCTAATTACCTGCTTAGGATTTACAATTCAACTACTCTAAAGCACAATTTCCAACCTCCACAACATTACACTATGATTCCACCTACGAGAGTATAGCTGTCTCAATATCATATGACCATAGGTAATTATGGATAATTCGACGAGTCCTTCTAGTACTATACCTCTTACTAATACTTTTTCTTGATCCGATCGACCAAGGGAAGAGAGTCCTCTGCCATAAAATGCACTACCAATTCCCTGTCCTGATAGACCTTACCTTATAAGTGATTTTGGATAAGCACACTCTATGTGCTCTTACTCTGATGGTTCCTTCCGTGTGCTATTAATAGGGCACTCTTTGCTTTATTGAACATTCAGTTCTACCATACTTGTTTATGGATGTTTTATAATCTCATTGATAATATTAGAATAGTATTGTAGATATGATTAAGAATGGCAAGCATCATTTTTACCTTAGACATAATGTTAGAAGAAATTAGATGTATGAATAAATTAAAATTTGAATCATCAAATGCAAACCTTTCTTCTAATGGGTTGATAAAAGTGAAATTCTTCCAAAATTGGTCCATTGATGATATGGGAATGGTTTGATAATCTCATATGTAATGATATATCTCATGTCCATACACTATACTGTGTATCAAACTCAAGTAACACCCGCATCCAAGGATTTAGGACCAATCTTATTAGACCTCTTACTCTCCTGTTCAATCAAGTCCAACACTCTATGACATACAATAGATATGAGCTCCTTGAATAATATGCCATCTGTAGAGTAATGTGGAAAAATAACCCATAATTTCTCCAAATATTTTTTTAACTA
Organism: Tamarix austromongolica; assembly: GCA_039764185.1. Classification (NCBI taxonomy): domain Eukaryota; kingdom Viridiplantae; phylum Streptophyta; class Magnoliopsida; order Caryophyllales; family Tamaricaceae; genus Tamarix; species Tamarix austromongolica. The sequence goes on from CM077817.1 coordinate 28,664,752, forward strand.
ATTAATTTAGATTCTTATAAATGTATCAATCTTTAAACATAGTATGTTAAAACCCATCTCTGATGATGATATATATTTCTTCAACTTAACATGTTTACTTTATACCCTACAATTAGAATTTCAAAATATAAGTAAAGGTTAATTTTTATTTAGTTATAACTTAAATGGTATTGAATATTTACAAAAAACATATACATAGTGGTTATATGAGTGCCAAATTGGAGAATTCCGTCAATCCACACCATAACAAACCTATATTTATATGGACTCAACCATGTCTCGTACACATATTATAATAGTTGTGGAAATCTTCCCCATTTTTCACACATAAGTTGAAGCTTATTCTCATATATCTCAATTGGAGTCGCTTATATAATCCTTTTCTAACCTCCTAGGAAACATTCTCCCCCTACAATACTTCACAGTTGTTTTATGGCATGTGTGAGAAAAATATTGTTAATGTGTCATCTACATAAGAAAGATGTTGAATTAAAAAAGACTTCAGCACTATTTATGTCAGTCTTAGTTCCCTATCAATGATTGCCGCATTTGGTTCTTAGGGCTCCATACATCTCTTTACCTTATCAAGCACCCATTCGTAGTTATCTTCCTTTTCCTTCATCATAAATTCTAAGGCAATGGTAAAATTCTTACCACTATACATACAACCAAAGACCTACAAGGAAGGAAGGTTGTACTATTGATTTTTTTTATGTGCAATCCAAACAAGTGTCATATAAAAACTCATGCAACAAAGAAATAGAATTTGAATCCTCAAATACAATATCACTAACCACATTAGAGTTAGGCAACCAATGATTTCATGAGTAGTATTCATTTGTTTCCATGTAGTGCAATAACTTTTGCATGACTATATATCCCTCTAAGCTCTATACCTTGAACTTATGTCTAGCATTGTAGGTTGTCCTAAGTGTTGTAGTATTATCCCCATCACCCTATTTTATCTTGTTGATAGTCTCCTTTTGTTTGACATTTATTTCAATTATCTCATGCATCAACCCACATTCTTCTCAAGTTAATTGACAAGAAAACAAATGTCCTTGCAAATACTTACTTAATCTATGATTATGCATTCCACATTCTAGCACTAGTATCGAGACACCGCAAACATATTTTCTTCCATGAATCCTGAGTTCACAACCACACTTTTTGGTCCTAGTAGATCACACATTTTGGATTCATTGAAGTTTGTCTTATATAATTACCACATCTCTTACAATGTACCCCAACCCTAGCCTTTTTTGACCTCTTGATACCAAAAACCATATTATGTGGCCTTTCAATTTCTTTAACCCACCCAAATAATGACTCACAAACTTAAAAAATCTCATCCATAGTAAATAATCTACTCCAATTAGTATTACTTGGATCTTAATTATGTAATTAGTATTCAATATAAGAAATTATAAGGAACACATAAATATAAAAAAATGAGTACAAAAATAATGGAGGGAGGGTTTTTTGGGTAGTTTATCTACTGGAGTTTAAAATCAACGAATAAATGCCTATCTTACTAGCTTTTGGTAAATCGCCCATCAAATATTAAAAGCTGACGGGTGAGCTACCAATTAGAATGACCTTATAGTGGGTGATTTGCCCATCAAAGTGACCTTTTGACAAGTGAGGTGCCTACTAGAGTCACCTTCTTAGATTGATCAGCCCGTTAGGCTCACCTTCAAACAGGTAACTTACCTATTAGTTGTGAGTTTTGATGAGTAACTTACCCATCTAGCCCAAAATTTTTGAAAAAACATTTCCTTACTATTATTTCATCGAGTGTATCTTAGCTAAAATAATCATTAGATTCATTATCAATTTCCATTCTTATTGAATTCAAGGTTAAAAGAATTAAATGTTGTGTGATTAATTGAGGAGAAGAGAAAAAAAGAGTGATGAGAAGATTAGTGCACAAATAAAAGGGTTAAATTGGCTAAAAAAAAATTAGCATTTTAAAGGGTGTGAAATCAGCACTTTAGGTTGTGCATATGACAACTCCCAAAAAAATATTCAGTACACCAATAGAAGCACATATGGATTAATATTTTATTTTTCACTCTAGTATATTTGTGATCCCCTATTTATTTTGTATATATTTTATAAAAATTGTATTGTTAACTTGGATAATTTAAAATATTATACCAAATTTTTTTTTCTATAAATAAAAATTCATATTACTAGAAGGAAGATAGTGTTTTGAAGGCTTGTAGCTCTCTTTAGGCTTATACACGGCCTCCTTCATGGCGAAGAAGAGAAAAACATTGACAAAATATTCTCAACCACATTCAAATAGTAAATATAATGGTAAGTATACTAGAAAGTTGAATGGTCGGTCTAATGATAAATCGAATGGAGAATCAATTAATCAAAAAAAAAATCCCCTTATTAAGGTTGTGCCTAATTATGTATATATAAAAAAAGATCTCTCTGAGGTCAACTATGTGGAATTTACCCTAGTTGTGCATGGTGTGTATTCTACGGCTAACTCTACACCCCTCCTTTGGATCTGATTGAGATCATCGTTCTAGATCCTAAGGATACATTATCGACCAAGATGAATGAGAAGGGCTCTAATTTATTTTTTGTTCTTGATTCAATGAAGGCCCCGAATCCTAATTAGAGAGACAAGATCTCTACTAATCGTATGCCTCTTAAGTATATAACACCTATGATTCAAGATGATCAAGTTGTGGTTCAACTTGGTAAGGAAGACGTTGATAAGGAATTTGATGAATGAAAAAACACAATTTTAGGATATATATTTGGGGAGAACCTAATATTTAGCCAAATGCTTGTCTTTATCAAATCTCAATGATCCATGATCGCCATTCCTTGCTTACTTCATCAAAGCTAGAATTCTTGTATTTTTAAATTTAATTTGGATATAGATAGCGACCTTTTCTTTTCCATTATTGATCTTATTATAACTGGATCTTGTTCCTAAAAATAAGGTATAGAAAGATGAAAATGGTCAATGAAGACCTGTAATTTCTCCCTCTACGAGTTAAGTTCCCCACCATTCCCTTAGAGTGATGGTCCCCTAAATATTTGAGCCATATTGCTAGCACCATTAGAAGATCAATCTATTATAATGTCATCATTTTGATTCGGGATCAAGTCTCTTTTATTAGGGCACTCATTGAGGTTGAGATTAAAAATCTATTGTGTGATAAAGTACAAATATGAGACCTTGATGGTTTAGCTTTGCAACAATAGTTGATCTTTGAATGAAAACCACAATTGTTTCACCTTTGCTCATAGTTCAAGCATATAGGGACTTCATGTAAGTGGTTTTCTCACCCTATCCATCATACCAAAGTGCCAAAGGGAGAATTGGTTATTGTGCATGATAAATGTAAACATAAGGGTCCTACCACTATTAAATCATCCTTACAGAAGGTTTCCCCCAATGGTGTGCCTTACCAATAGATGAAGCCTTCTAGTACTCAAGTTAGTTCCTCTTCCTCTATTGTCATAGGTACTCACCAGTAAGATCATATCAATCCCTTTTATGTGTTACACACATTTTTGAATATTGTGATTGACCGTATTTTTTTCCTAGAATGTAGTCTTGGTAGGTACATTTTTTCCGATCCTAGACTCCCATGTTAAGTTCTTGGAACATGAGAGGGAAAATGATCCAATCAAGAAACAAGGGGTTAAGGATTGGATTAGGAATAATGGTTTATAGCTTGTTATTCTTATTGAATATAGAGTAAAAGAAATAAATATGGAGAAAGTTTTAAATAAAGTTGCATCGAGATGGTGTATTTGCCACAAATTTTCTCACCATCACAATGTTCGAATATGTGTCTCATGGGAACCTCAAGGCATCTTGTGTGAAGTTCATTCTACCCAATTTAGTTTCCATCGGATGATATGTTTTATTTATGGTTATAATACAGGGGATAATAAACATGATCTCTTGATTGGCTAGTCATAGGTGATTTTATTGCCTTGTTATCTATGTAGGATAAATAAGGAGTTGGCCCCTAAAACAAAATACATCATTGATTTATTCCACTGCTGTCACCAAATTAGTCTCCAAGATTTGAGAGGAACTAGTTGTTTCCTCTTGTGGACCAATAAAAGGGAAGGTAATGAGGAGATCTCTTGCAAACTAGATTGTGCATTAGTTAACCTTAAATGGTTATATATGTGGACTCATTCATATGTAGATTTCCTTCCCCCTTGATTTTGGATCATTTCCCAATCATTATTCACAATCTTGTTGGTAGTTAGCATAAATGGAGATCTTTGAAAATTTAAAATTTTTAGACTGTTGATGAAGCATTTTTATCTATTACTACAAAAGATTGGAGTCAATTTCAATCAAGGAATATCCTAATTCATGTTTGGAATCAACTTCTATCTATGTATAGTGGTTTTTAAAGGTAAAAAATCATAAGTATGGTAGTTTGGAATCCAAATTGCATCAAGTTCATACTACCTTTGGCAATATTTAGCAATAACTGATTAATAAATTGGCTTGTAATGAATTGAGATCATAGGAAAAAGAAGCTATGAGTGCTTATGCTCACCTATTGAAGTGCCATGAATCCTTTCTCCAACAAAAAGCTAAAGTTCATTGGTTTAATGTGGGTGATAGTAACCACAAATATTTATCTGCCCATTTAAAGGATTGTACTCAAAAGAATGGGGCCTTTGGGATTGTTTTAGATCAAGGTGAAGTTTTTATTAACCCCTCTTCCATCTATGATACTTTCCTTGAGTTTTTATACAGGATTATTAGGATATTTTGGTGATTCTACTAGATTGATTGAGGAATATGTGATAACAAAGGGACATGTTCTAACTGAAGATATATGGAGAAATTTGTTGGCTCCCATCGTGATCATGGAGGTTTAGGATATCATTTTTTCCATAGGGGATATAAAGTCCTCAGGTAGAGGTGGCTACTCTTTTGCTCTTTTAAGAGGGCTTGGGATATAAATGTTGTTGATTTATTTAAAGGAGTTGCTGATTATTTTACAACTGGGTTCCTCCCTTACACCATCAACTCCACATCTATTACACTTATCCCCAAGAAATCAAATGTAGATAAAGCCACTAACTTTATTCCTATATAATTTTGCTTAGTTTTGTACAAAATTGTGTCTAAAGTTATCACGACTACATTACAACATATCATAGCTTTCATTATTGACGTGTCTTGATCCACATTTGTCAAAAGGAGAAAATTTGGGGAAAACATTTAGATGGCCCATGAACTTGTAAGGAAATATAACTGCAAGCATCTTTTCACCCGTTACATGATGAAGCTAGATATTCATGAAGCTTATGATTTAGTTGATTAGAACTTCTTACAACTTATACTTTATGTGTTTGGCTTCTTGATGCAGTTTTTTCATGCGGTCATGGCATGTGTGACTTCCATTTTATATTCCATCTGCCTGAATGGTAGTTATTCCTATCCTTTTATAGAGAAAAGGGTTCTTCAGAAATGGGACCCCTTATCCCCCTACTTATTTGCTATAGTAATGGAACATTTGAATCATTCTTTAAAGAATTAGTAGCTTCACTATGAGTTTTATGGACATCTATGGTGCAAGAAGCTTTGCATTATTAGTATCTCCTTTTTTGATGTCTTACTGGTCTTTTGTAGGGGTGACATAGGCTCGATTAGACAACTCATGCCCTATATGAATAACTTATCTAGGTCATCTGGTTTTACCTTTATCCTATAAATGTATTGTCTCTTTTGGTGGGATTAAAGTAGACATCTATTCCCAAATTTTGAGGTTGACTAGTTTCACACAAGGTTCTCTCCCCATCTTATATGTTGGACTTCTCCTCTTTGGATCAAGAATCACGGTGGTGCAATTGTAAAAATTTAATTGAGAAAATGATTGCTTGCTTACAACATCGAAGCTCCAAATTCCTCTCTTATGCAAGTTACTACAACTCATTAAATAGGTATTACTCCATATCCAAATGTATTGGTTCCAAGTGTTTATTATTCTCTCTAAGGTGATCCGCCAATTCAATTCCATTTTGAGGAACTTCTTGTGGACTGGTAAGTCAAATCCTTCAAAGAAGGCTCCTATTTCTTGGGACCAAGTCTTCCCATCCAAGTTAGAGGGTGGGTTAAGCATGATCAATATTTAGATCTAGAACTAATGTCTTATGGCTAGCTTGTTACAGAACATTTAGAATAAGAAAGGCAGCCTTAGGGTCCGTTGGGTGCACTCAATTTACCTAAAGAATTTGTTGATTTGGATTTTTTTTCCAAAATCTTCTTGTTATTAGCCTTTCCTCAAAATCTTTGCTCTAAAGTCAATTTGAGCAGCTATTTTGTAGGGTGATTGTGTTAAGATGGATGGGGGTTATAATAGTAAAAACGTTTACATGTTATCTAAGAAAAAAAAAACTCATATTTTGAGGGTGAAGTTGGTATGGAGTCCTTTAACTTCCCCAAAACAACAACTGATTTTTTGGTTGGCAACATAATAGTGACTTGCTACTAAGGATAAGCTTTCTCAATTTGGTAATGCGGACCCCCAAGAATGTGTGTTATGTGATGATGTTGTTGAAGATATTACTCACCTCATCCATGAGTGCCCCCTTTCCTGTAATCTTTAGACACCTCTCCATTCTATACTAGGCCAAAGAGATGCAATGAAACAATGGATCCCTAATATGAATGCACTAGCAAAAAATCACTAGGCAACCGTCACGAAAGAAAGATATGATCCAAGCTATCTATGGTGCCATGATAGCTCACATTTGATATGAACTTAATGCGCATATTTTATGATGGCACAAATCGTCCCATATGGCTTATCACTTAGGGAAGTGATTTTTATTGTTTTATATGGATACATGTATGAGCCTAGATACTCTAAATATAGTCCTTGGATCCATGTCCTTTATGATATGGTCTGATATTGAGTTATAATGAGTTGTACCTCTCTTGACTATTTGGTACTGAAATTTCTCTCTTCCAACCAAAAATAAAAATTCATATTACTAATAACATATAAAAAAAGGTATCAGATGAACCGAATTGTTATATGCGATAAACTTAATCATGATACATCATGAACTTATACATTACATGTAATGAGCCTAAATACTCTATGCTATGAACCTAGGTTAGGCATGTTCATGATAAGGATTACAAAATTATTAAAAAAATGACCTTATATTTCCATGATCCTATATGATTATTTTTGTATATTTAATTATCATATATCATGAATCTATACATTTTATATTATAAAAATATAAGTTCTATGTTATGAATCTAAATTTTCCATGTAACACCGGAAAACTTTGTAACCTTTTTTTTTCGAATGTTTAGCCATTTATTTAAAAACTAACACTTAAACATTGACCTAACAATTTTATTAATAACATTTGACCCGTAACCTGAATAAATTCATATATATTTTTCCCAATTATTTTACCTTTTTCCTTCCTATTAAACATATCCTAAACCTTATTATTTTAACTTGATATATTTTCTACCCAATACCCTAATTTATCTAAACCAAACCTAAAAATAATATATATATATATATATATCCCTACCCTACGTTACCATTTTTACCCCCTAATTATCCATTTACATGCCCCTATTTTTATTCCCCAACCACTCTCCTTGTCTCCCTCATTACCACACTTAGCAACTCATACCCTTCACTTGTCGAATCATCCCTCCCACCCTACCCTTCACTTTCGACCATGTTCCATCACTTCCCTCACCCATCAAACTCACCCTACGTACATTCACACACACAAGTATATCTACACCTCCTCAACAAAACACTACTCTCCCCTGACTCCTCTCTCTGCCCCATTTGTTTTCCTTGTTACCCAACCTTATTCCTCTCCAGCTTGTACACGCACCTCCACCACCCATTCCTTTGTGCCTTACCACCTCGACTAATTCCCCAACCATTTATCATCCCTTCCATGCACCGCTCTACACTACGTGCACCATCCCTACAACACTTTTACCCCTCAATCATCTATTCACATGCCTTCTTCTTCTTCTTCTTCTTCTTCTTCTTCTTCTTCTTCTTCTTCTTCTTCTTCTTCTTCTTCTTCTTCTTCTTCTTCTTCTTCTTCTTCTTCTTCCTCCTCCTCCTCCTCTTCTTCTTCTTCTTCTTCTTCTTCTTCTTCTTCTTCTTCTTCTTCTTCTTCTTCTCTTTTCTTATTTCTCCATTATTACCCCTATTTTTCTTCTCCCTTTATATTGACAATTTTTGCTGATCCCTGCCACATTCATTTGACAACTTCTCCAAAAGAAACCCCTTGGTAAATGGCAATTTTTGCTATTGCACTCCATCCCTTCAACCCCTAAAACTATAGCTAACCACTACCCTCTTCGACCCTCTCTACCTCTACCTTCCTCTCCCTCCTTCCTGCATTGCTTTAGCTAAGCCATCCTCCACACATGCCCACACACCATTGTGCTTCAAAGCATCCTCCACCACCCTTTTCTATAGCACCAAACAACCCTTGCACCATCACCCTTCACAACATCATCATCTATCTTACACCATATCCATCGTTGCCACAATTTTTGGTCACCCCTTCCATAGCGACTCCCAGCCTATAACACCCTATCCTGTAGCCTCATCACACCATCACCTCCACCTTGATCCATCATCACCATCTACCATCATCTCCTTTTCCTCTTTCATATCCCTTCTCTCTCCTTCACTCACCACCATGCCCCAAAGCCACCACTGTCACCCCTCTATTATAGCCTTCCAGCACAAGCCATCGATTAACTGGTTCCTAAAATAATTGATTAATTGACCTATCCCATCAATTGGTAAGCTTGTAGCAACCCTGGTCTTACTCTCTTCTTAAACCCATTGAATGGTTGGGTAGAACTGATTAGTTGGTTTATGAATAATTGACTGGTTTGCCTAAACCAATTAAGCAATTTGAGGAAAATATGGTATGGTTGAGCCAAACTAATCGACTGATTTGGCTAGACTGATCGATAGGTTTGGTTGGTTTGTGTGAATTTATTCTTATTGCTTTGGATATGCTTTGAAACTATGCATAGAATTGTTATATGAAAAATTAATGGATAAAATACATATATTACCATGGATCAATGACCTAAGGAATGGATTAAATGGACCATGATTCATGACACACTCAATGGGTGTTGTAAAGGCTTAAATGATGTACCACCTATGAAATATGATGGTCCTTGAGAAATAGGGTGGTGAAATAAGGAATGTGCTTGAATGGAATAATATAATAGACATGATTAATATTGGACAAACATAAATGGAAACACCACACCTAGTTGGGGGATATAAAGGATTAATATGGAAGAGATATGTGAATATCTTGCTTTCTTTTTATATGGGCCTTATGCGATCATGTAACCTCATGAATAATGTACTAATTACATGAAGAAAAAGAAAATTGAGATTTGTATGGGTCTGGGTTACTCGATCCTTGATTAGTTACTAGAGGTTAGTCTGCCTTCGAGCATTTTTTGGTGCCTTCGGGTAGGATCATAGTAGATCTCGATGCCTTACTTGCTCTAGACATTGATGAGATATTAGGGGGTATTAATACTAAAGGGTATGGTTACCTAGGTAGTTAGATTTGGCCTAGACTTATGTCCATATTGGTTGGCTTTGGCTTGGACATATGTCCGTTTTGGTTGGCTTTGGCCTAGACTTATGTTCATTATGGTTATTGGCTTTGGAGTGGACTTATGTCTATAATGTTTATTGGCTTTGGGTAAGACTTTATATCCCTTGGTTTGGATAGGCTTCCATGGTATGTGAGACCATGGGGTGGTGTATAGTCCATCACTCAATGATGAATAATTAGATAATGATTGGAAGGAATGGTTAGATGATAATAATAACGATAAAAGTTGGAATGAATACTTGGATAATGAATTAAAGGAATAACTGGTTAATAATTGGATTGGATGACTGGATAATGACCTATATTATTATATGGATAAGGGAATGGTATAACTTAATTGATTGAGTAAGTTGGAAAATAAACCCTAGTGTTCACCTGTTTAAAAAATTACTTAGTACGAGTGTGTGAGTACCTATGATATTGTACTATGAGAATGAGCATGATACATTCTGAGTTGCCTGAGTTTTGTATGATAGTGAATCCCAATGCATTATTAGATCATGATAGAGTAGATACCCTTACTTACTTGGCATTGGCATGATGCATGTTAAGTAAATTTTCCATGATATGATAAAACCTTGTATGCGTGTGACTTCTGTTGAGGATGTATCTTGGCTTACTTAGTACATAGCATACTGATGTGCCCACTTGCTAGGTCACCTACTCATTCCTACCAGTAGAATGCCATGTGTAGGTTTTTGGGGATAACCAGTAATGAGCCTACCTCACCTTGAGTTTGGGGCTTGAGAGTGTGGATATCTAGAGGTTTTATGCGGTATGTGATAGAATATTATTTTGGGGTCACAAACAAACTTGTTGTAAAAGTTTCTTTAAAATATTTATGTAACTTGATCTTGTGTACTCTACTTTAAATTAGTTGGTTTTGTTTTTTATCCTTGTATCTAACATGGGACAGGAGGCTAACATCTATCTTATGTTAGGTATGATGTTAGCATCATATTTTTCCTAGGTGTGTTTAATATTTTATGCTTCTACACTATTTTAAAATGAAAATTTTCAGTAGTAAAAAATGGGGGTATTATAGGTTGGTATCAAAGCATTTTCTTAAAAGCATGTCATTATCAAGGATTTTTAAGATGATACCATAGGATGGTGTCAGCCTTGATTTCAATTTTTTTCACTCTTCATATTTCCCTACTATTTGAATATTTAACTGCAATTTTAAGTATTTCTAAACCTAGAATGTACATGAGTGAGAGTGGGTTGGGAATATGTTATAGGTAGTCTTTGTGATAACTTGTTGTGTGGGTCTTGGTACTTGCTAAATTGATTTTCTCCTAATTACTTCTAGTCTTTAGGAATTGATGGTCGCTAACTACCATTACAAGCATATCAAAAAATTCATGGAGACTATTGTAGCCTACATGTAAGGCTATATTCCAGCACTACAACCACCACTGGTGCCAATAACTACACTAGTTCCTAAGGATTGGTTCAAGAGGGTTAGGCATCATCACCCACCGATCTTTGAGGGCCAAGAGGACCTTGACAACATAGTGAGATGGGTTGGGGATAAGGCACAAACCTTCACTGCATGTGGTTTCCATGATAGTGTATTATCTTAGAGGAAGTGAAGATTCTTGGTGGAGGAGCATCTAATGTACAAGTAGTGTAGAACCTACAGGATGAGGTTCGTTTCTAGGCTCTTCATGCTTGATTTTACCCTACACACCTCCAAATGAAGAAGTACAATGAGTTCATGGCCATTTGGCAAGGAGGCATATCCATTGAGGAGTATTACACATGATTCATTGCCTTGATCCAGTTTGCTCTAGAAGTTGAGGCCAATGAGGTGATGCAAGTGTACTATTTCAAGATTGGCATGGGAATTAGTGTAATACCCCAGATTGAGTGGAGTGCTATAAGGATTGATATGGCTACTTATATCAACATGGTATACCATCCTTTTGGTGATTCTATCCTAAGAACTCCACAGTTAAGCGTGCTGACCGTAGAGCAATTTTAGGATGGCTAACCTTCTGGGATGTTCTAAAAATTTCTTGAAAAGTGCGTGAGTGAGGACAAAGCACGCTGAAAGGACTCGTGTTGATCTGTGGGGCCAGCCGATCAATCCGAAAGCACTTCAAGGTAGCCCCCGCATGGTCGTATCGACTCGGAGTGTTACAAATGGTATCAAAGTAAAACCGCGACTGTGTGCTAAACTTGGATGAGCCAGTTAGCCACCTAACGGGACGATTCTTGAAATAAAGTGTATTGAGACAGTTTGTAGTTGAGGCGCAATGAGGATGTTACATTCTTTGAGTAGGGGTGAATGTAATACCCCAAATTGAGCGGAGTGCTATAAGGATTAATATGGCTACTTATATCAATATGGTATACCATCCTTTTGGTGATTCCATCCTAAGAACTCCACGGTTAAGCGTGCTAGCCATGGAGCAATTTTACGATGGGTGACCTTCTGGGAAGTTCTAAAAATTTCTCAGAAAGTGCGTGAGTGAGGACAAAGCGCACTGAAAGGACTCGTGTTGATCTGTGGGGCCAACCGATCAATCCGAAAGCACTTCAAGGTAGCCCCCACGTAGTCGTATTGACTTAGGGTGTTACAATTAGATAGAAAGAGCTCTTAGTGGGATTTACTCTACCAAACATTATAGGAATGTACAAGCAGGATTTGGAGTCTTCTCAAGTCATCCAAGCCCGAAGTGCTCAGTCGGGTAGTAAAAGAAATTTCAAGGGTTGCCATCATTCTAGTGAAAGGAAGAAGGCTTTTTCGGGAGGAAGCATGCCACCTAGATATGGCTGGCGTATGGGGTCGGTACCTTGATTTGAATGTTTGTTTGGGGGTTGTTGGAAGGAAATGCACTACCACTACAAGCATTGCATAATAGATAAACTAGGAGTAAACTATAAAGGCAACAAGGTAACGTGTCATATATGTGGCTTGGTGGGGGCATAGAGCTTATGAGTGTTGATTTGGAGGTGGTAGTATCCAGAGGAGTCAGTTTAGAGCTCAGAGTACTGGATCTATTCAGCAGCCACGTTTGTAGCCTTAGAGAGTTTCTCCATCACTTGCTAGTGTTGCTAGTCGAGCTAGTCAGCCAAGAGGTCAGAGGCCTTGCCTTTTTCAATAAGGGTAGGGATCAACCAGTGTCACAGGAGTTCCTTTGGGAGGATGTCTGAACATGATAAGCTAGGTAGATGTAGATTGTTAGGTCGGTGTTGTAACCAGTATGATTGCTATCTCTACCTTTCTAACATGTGTGTTTTTTGACTTTGGTGCATCACACTCCTTTTTTTCATCCACATTTGTAGCTAGAGCTGCCTTATCTCCTTCCAGTAGTATTTCCCTTCTACTGTATTACTTTATGTGCATAGAGTTGCATGCTCTAGATTCTATAAAGGAGTGGCCTTGATTATTGGGGGATAGAATTTCTATTAGACCTCATAGAACTTGAATTGCGTGATTTTGATGTGATCGTCAAAATGGATATGTTGGGGAAGTATCAAGCATTGGTTGATTGTGCATAAGAATGTGTGGTTCTGCGAGGACCAAAGTGTTTTAAGATCTCATATCAGAAGTGTGAACCTAATCTCTCTACAAGGATCATGTTGGAAATCACGATGAGCAACCTTGTTTATTAATAATATCTACTCTTCTTTTGTAGTGCTAGAGACACCGAAGTAGTTGAAATGCCATCAAAGTAGATAACAGTGGTTAGCAAGTATCCTAATGTATTCCCTGAGGAGATTCTAGGAATGCCATTCATTTGAGATATCGAGTTCGTCGTGGATGTGTTGCTACAAGAAGAACTGGTATCTAAGGCCTTGTATCATATGGCACCTGTGGAGTTGAAAGAACTCAAGGCCCGGTTGGAGGAGTTATTGGAGAAGGGTTACATCTAACCAATCATATCACCATGGAAAGCGTTAGTCCTGTTTGTGAAAAAGAAGGATGGGAGCTTAAGGTTGTGTATTGATTACTAAGGATTGAACCTTGTTATAGTAAAAAAATGTTATCCATTGACAAGGATTGATGACCTATTCAATCAACTCAAAGGTGCCAAGTTGTTCTCCAAGATTGATCTTCTGCTAGGCTACCATCAATTGAGGATAGTAGAGCAAGATATCCTAAAGACTACTTTTCGGACTAGATATGGCCATTATGAGTTCACAATAATGCCTTTCGAAGTTACTAATGTGCCAATAGCTTTCATGTACCTCATAAACTAGATATTCAGACCGTTCTTGGACTAATTCATTTTAGTATTCATCGACAACATCCTCATCTACTCCAATGATCGAGAGATGTATGAGAAACATTTAAGGCAGACTTTGGTGTTGTTGAGATCACACTAGTTGTACGCCAAACTTTCAAAGTGTAAGTTATAGTTAGATCAAGTGGATTTCCTTAGTCATGTAATCTCTAAGAATGGAGTGGTAGTGGATCCTACCAAGACTCAAGTCATTTATGAATGTCCAAGACCCACTTTTGTTCAAAAAAATATGTAGCTTTCTAGGATTGGTCGGTTATTACCATAGGTTTATGGTAGACTTTTCTAAGATGGCGCGACCTTTTACTCATTTACTAAAGGAGGTTATGCCTTTTTAGTGGGATGATAAGTGTGGTGAAGCTTTCAAGGGGTTGAAGAAGTGCTTGACTTCAGACCTTGTGCTCAAGTTGCCGAGTGGGCCTAAAGATTTTGACATATATAAAGATGCTTCCATGCATGGTTTGGGTTACGTGCTGATACAATATGGAAGAGTAGTGGTGTATGCTTTTTGACAACTGAAGCAGTATAAATAGAACTACCTAATGCATGACTTAGAGCTTGCCACAGTAGTGTTCGCCCTTAAGATATGGAGTTATTATCTCTATGGAGTTAAGTACAAGTTCTACACTAACCATAAGAGCCTCAAGTACATATTCACATTGTGGGATTTGAATCTTAGACAACACCGATGATTGGAGTTGGTCAAGGATTAAAAACTGGAATTGACCTACATGAGGGTAAGTTCAATATGGTAGCAGATGCACTTAGCTGAAAGACATCGCATTCCTTGGACACGATCATGTTTTTAGACCATTTATTTAGAGAATTTAGGAAGTTGGAGATCAAACTTATCAATTTTTGTAGTCTAGAGGTTAGAATGAGTGCACTCACCATTTCCCCTTCGATCTTTGAGGAGATCATAGCTAATCAACTTGGCAATGTTAAGCATAAGAGGATTTGTACTAGTATTGCAGAAGGTAGAGCTAAAGGATTTCAAATCCACAAGGACTATAGTGTTAGATACCAAGGTAGGTGTTGTCTACCATCCACGTGGGGATGTGTTGAGCTTAAGAGTAGGATCCTTTAAGAAGGACATTGTACTCCTTATTCTACCCGCCCTGAAGGGGACAAGTTGTACAAGAAATTAAAGAAGGTATATTAGTGGCCACACATAAAGCAAGAAGTGGCAGAGTTCGTTGCTCGATGGTGTGTGCTTGGGTTAATAATGCTTGATAGGGTAATGAAATGAATGAAACACAACACAATCGTGTAAGTATACACATTCAAACCAAGTAATAAAGTAATGAGTGAGTATCATTCCCTTAGGGATCTAGTGAAATATACATCAATAGAATCAAGTCTACTAAAGAATTAAACTATACTATGAAATATTGACAGGGTCATGGAAATAATAATGAAAATGTAATGAAAATAAATGGGCACTGGGAGTTCATTAATACCAATATGAAATAGATGAGAAGAAAATTAAAGAGATAAAGCTGTATGAGGGAAATCACTTATCATCAATTGTAAGTATCCTATGACAGTTTATAGCCTGCCAAGATCAAATGATATTAAATCTTCTAAACTCACTGGACTTCACTCAAGGGTGAATTATACTCTCAAGCTGTCTCCATCATGGTGCATGGACTATGTCAATCTCATGCAACAAGCTTTGAGGGGTTAATGGTAATGCCACATCACTTTTTAGTGTTAAACTTGCCACCATTTGCCGTCGTTAGTTCTAACTACTTAGATGGTTAATGTAGAATTCAAGTGAGTGTCTAATGCGGCCAACATTCAACACCATAACATATGAATGCTCAGCGAAATGAAATGTCAACTAAATAGATGTAACTATAATGTCACAGATTACAGTAAAAGGACCAATTAATCCACCACTAATAGAGAGATTTAGCTCATGTTAATTTCTTATGCCAAATTAATAATGAGTAGTGAAAAACAAGAAGGGAAGAGAATGGGTAGATTATGGTAATCCAAACCCTATCCAGCCTAAACTCTCCTTCTTCTTATTTCTCACTCAATATTGCTCGATGGCACTCTTCTCTCTTAGGATTTCTTCTCTTCTGCTCTTGATTTTTGACAATCAATTTTCTCCTCCTCGCTCACTGCTCATTGCTTTGAACCAACAAGTCTTTATAGGTACCACACATGCAAGTCAGAAGAGGTGCCAATTGATACAACTTCTAGTGGTTGTAACCTCCACTGGTCCTATAATGAATACAACCAAATCTACAAAGTTGGGTATTCTCTTTGGTGATTGAGTTGTGCAGTTGATTGTGACATGAATGGCTTACTCTTTTAGGATTATTTCAGCAGTATTATTAGGGTGTAATTGTTTCTCGAATCTGTTGAGCCTTCTCTTCTCCATATTTTACACCTACACATGCTTTACATTATAGTTGAGTAAAGGTATCCAACTTGGTGAGTTGACATGAGAGTATGAGTAACACTCTCATTTCATAGGGTATTGAGACCCTTTTCAGATAAGTTTATGCAATTCATGTGAAAGTTCATATAGTGGAAAATTGTTAGGAACACACCCTTTGACTTCCAAATGCAGCAAGAATCATGCCTAAGAGTGCACTCATAGGATCCTTTAATCCACCGAAGTCAACTCATATCAACTCCCCCAAACTTAAGCTATTGCTCTCCCTGAGTAACTTTGTGATAGGAACAATGTGATGCCCATAAGTATTTTTAACGTAGAAATAATGAAGTAATTCTTAGGTCTTAAAAATGGAAATTGCCATCATATATACGAAATATGCTAAAAGGGTCAGCATTATGCATGTGTAGAAAGGAATTTAAGATTTCTCTTCATGTCACCCTACCAAACCTTAGAGGTTCCTCAAGTTAGTTATGTATCTGAACATTCTATTCTAGATTATATTATTTGGATTGTTTATTTTGCATAATAGTGTAAAGGTTTAGGGCCCGCAAAATTTTAAACAGATTTTATTTTCTTTTCTTTTATCTTTTCTTAATTTAGAAATAGGACTTCCTAGGGCTGTTAGGATCTTTTGACACAAGTGTGCATCTAGTTCTTAGATAAGTACCCCCAGTTACTCCATCCTAACACCTATTCCAAAAGTTTTCAAGAAAGCTTTTCACCTTACTACATTGTTTGACACAACTGCACACATGGTTCTCATGCATGTGCCCCTAGTCACTAAGTGTTGTGGGCACTGAAGCTCCCTTTTCTACTATTATTGCTAAAAATTTCATTTTTCCGAGTTATTACTTTCAAACTTACTTATTATTCATGTAAAATATTTAATCGCAGGCTTCCTAACATGTGTCTACTAAGAATGCCTTACTTACCTGATCTTTAACCTATATGCTAGGTCTAATAAAGTCCTCATGGAGATAATCTTTAGTTCCTATATGCTATGTTTGAGTGCTGACAATTTGAACAAGTTTTGATATATGATAGGCAACAAAAATAGTTTAACAACAACATATTTCATATGGTCTTATTGAATTAGCTTCATTATTTCACAATCAAGGAATTGGGTTTATCACATGCTCGATCTTTCAAATTTAAGGGTCTTGACAATATGCACAAGTAATTAGGTGAGGGATAATATGCTAGTTCAACACTTACGTAAGAAATGTGAGTAATGGAGCTACCTTGTTTGCTGAATTGGTCATAGTAGTCATCCTGAAAGGAAAGATAAGAAGACTAGACAAAAGAAAAAACATATCAATAAAAACAATACTACTACATTAAAGATGAAATTACATTACAAGAGCAATTAAAGATATACCCTTCCTTGAAAAAAATTCTCGACATTGTCTGCATTGTCATGATGGGTAGGTTGGGATTAAAAACAAAAAGGCTAAGTGGCTAAGAATAGTGACAAATTCCACCATAAAGAAAAAGAAAAATATCCTTCAAGTACAAGCTCTTCCATCATCATGACAAGCTTCAAATAGATTTGGATAGGGAAGGCTTTGGGTCTAACCCTATTATAGGAATTCTACTACTAGAAGGGGGACCAACTAGATTACTAAACATAAAATATCCGGTTACTACATCATACCTTGTGAATGTCTTAGTGAAATGCCCAAAAAAATTCTAATCTTAAATATTATATTTAAATGAGGTTTTATTATAAACTTTAATTAAGTAAATTATTTTATTTAAAATAAAAGAAAATTAATTAGGGAAAATCAAGAATAAATTTATAACTATTTTTATTAGGAGGAATTGGGTATTTTAACTAATTAAAATTTTAATTTGGGAATTAACTAAATAAATAATTATATTTAAAATAATAATGAGAAAATAGTTTTAAATTAATAATAATTTTTATAAATAATTTAATGGAAGAAAATTTGGGTATTTGGCTAATTAAAATGGAATTTATGGAAAATCTTTCAAAAATCTTATTTTAGCCTAAAAAGGGATTTAAATATTATTTTATTTAAATATTATTATTTTTAAATATCCTAAATTTTTAGATTAATTTAATTGGCCCTAACCTAATTATTTTTCTCCTTTCCTTTTTCCCTTTTTCTTTTTCTTTCTTCCTTTTTCCTTTCCTTTTTCTTTCTTTTTCTTCTTTTTCTTTTTCCTTTTCTATTTCCCCGAACTGGGCCAACTGCGGCCTAGTTTCCCTTTCCTTCTTCCTTCTGAGGCATGGCCCAGCCCGCGCGGTCGTCGCCCTTCTTCTGTCTTCGGCGCGCTGCGTTTCGTCCTTGTTACTCCCGAAACTCGTTGTTTCATTTAATGAACTTACCTCCTCGTGCCCGACCGTCCCGGCCTACCTCTCCTTTCTTTTCTCCCCGAACCGCCGGTCCACCTCCCTTTCTTCTTCCTTCTTCCTCCGTCCACCTCCATCGCTACACTGCAACGCTGGCCGCCATCAATGGCTTCTCCGGCTACGGTGATTAATACCGTCCGTTTCTTGCCTCATTGTCTTCCTCTTAACTCCAGGAATAAATTTGCATAATTATTGGATGATAAATCTTGCCCGTTTCCTCTCCCCAGCCCCGCGAAACTTCGAATCCAACCAAACGATGCCCGACCGTTTTCTGCCACCGGCCACCCAAATTCTCGCATCTAATGACTTCCTGCCAACCCCCAAAACCTTATTATCCCATCCACCATCTATAAATAGCCAAGTTATGGGAGTTTTAGAATTTTTTCTTCCCCGAAAACCCTAAGCCAGAGCTGCCGCCACCTCAACCTCAGACGCGTCATCCACCGCCTTTAGCCAACTTCAACGCCACCTCCGCATTCTAAGTTCCTCTAGTTAACCAAACTATTTTCAACCTTCGATTCTTCTTGTACGAGCCTCAATAACCATGCAAAGTTGGATGCTCGTTTCGCCGGAATTTTGACCCCAGAGCCTTAAACCGCCGCCGCCTCCGTGCACCACCGCTGGTGCCGCCTATCCCCACCAGCCTAAGGTTGAACCCTAGACTCTCTCAACCATTTTCCATATTATTATAAGCCTTGATTTAATTTATTTCAATTATTTGCATATAATTACCATTATTATTATTCTTAATAATTATATTCTTAATATGTTTTATTATTATTTATTAGTAGTATTATTGTTTTATTATTATTTATGTTGAGGGCCGAAGCCTTATGGTATTTTAATTCAATTTTATTATTATTCCCCTTGTTATTTCTTATATTACTATTATTAATATTAATATGTTATAAGTATAATTATTATTATTATTATTTTATATTTCAAAATTCTATTATTCTTATTCCATTATTATTAATGCAAATATTTTAACATTAGTGTTGTTAATAATGCTATTATTGTTATTAATATTGTTATTATTATGATTATGATTATTATTATTATTATTATTATTATTATTATTATTATTATTGTTATTGTTATTATTCTTTATATTCTCATTGATATTAGTTTTATTATCCTTGATATTATTATATTAGTATCATTATTTTTATTAGGGTAAAGTCTTAACCCTATATTATCAAGGTTTATAATATCTCTCTTATTTTTATTTAGCAAAGTTAGAATTTTGTTAAGGTTATTTTATTAGTATGTCATATTTTGGTTAAAGCCCTAAGGAGGCGTAGGAACGTGCTCCAAGACCGGTGTCAATTCAGGTAAGGGTTTACTAAGGCGATTGTGTGCTTCTATGCATGATGTGCTTCATATGCTATGCATTATATGTTTATGATTATTAATTATGTCGTATATGATATGACGTGGCGTTGAAGTATGTTTTTGTATGGGACGTGTATTATTTATGTATGATGATATGTGTTGTGATCCTGTAAGACATGCATGTGAGAATGTTAATGTGGTTGTGTGGGAAAGAGGATGAAAAATAAGGATGGAGAAAGAAGTTGATCAAGAGATATGAGTTGACCTAAGTATTTTAATGATTTATGAGAGGAAGAATAAAATGGGAAATGTAGGGTTTCGTGGGAGACAATATAATTTATGATGTTATATGGGAGAATTGAATTTATGGTTTGTTAGGGAGAATCTAATTTATGATGTTATTTGGGAGAATGTAATTTATGATATTATATGGGAGAACCTAATTTATGATTTGATTGGGAGAATCTAATTTATGACTTGTTTGGGGAATCCAATTAATCCAAATTATGGTTTTCCTTGGGAGTTTCTAATTTATGATTTTATGTGGGAGAATCTAATTTATAGTCTTGTATGGGGAATCTAAATTGTGGTTATGAAAGGGGAGAATCTAATCAATTATATTATGTGGACAAATCTTAGGTTTTGCTATGGATTGAATTTAGGGTTTTATATGGCAGAATCGTGGGTTGAATGGTGGTACTAATGGTTGCATGGTGGTATTAGGGTTGGTATGATGTTACTAAGGTTTGTATGGTGGTATTTATGGTTATATGGTGGTATTAGGGTTTGTATGATGTTACTAGGGTTTGTATGGTGGTAATTATAGTTGTTTGGTGGTATTAGGGTTTACATGTTGGCATTGATGGTTGGATGACGATATTAGGGTTTGCATGGTTGAAATTATGGTTTCACATGGAATTTTAGGGTTTGTATAAAAAAGATGCAAAGGTTTGCATGGGGAGATTAATGTCTGCATGGGTATGAAATTTACGTGTGGAAAGTTAATTTGGGATGTAAGGAAGGTAATGTAAGTATTATTCGGGTGTTGAACTATTTTGGATGAAAAATAGTACGTGGAGCATTATGAGGGTATGGAAGAGATTGAATTAGGGTTTGGAGTAATGAACTCTAGATTGTTGTGATTAATTAGGGTTGGAGTGGACAATTGTGGTTGTTATGATTAACTAAGGCGTGGAGTGGCTAATTATGGTTGTTATGGTTAAATAGGGTTTGGAGTGGTTAACTATGGTTTTTTGTGGTTAATTGAGGTCTGTGGTGTCTGATTAGGGTTTTTGTATTATCTTGTGCATGTGGTAATTAAAGTGTAAATATGATGGTGGAATTTTATGATTTGTGATGTGTGATGACTTATGCATGTCCAGGGTGAAAGCCTTTGAATAACATACTTAAGACACTAATCATATGAAGTGGAAGATTATTGAGCCGAGTCCAAACCGATCCACCAATTAAGAATAGTGGTTAGGACGCGTAGTCCTATGTGCGACCGATCCACCGGTTATAATAGTGGTTAGGACATGAGGTCCTATATGTGACCGACCCATCAGTAATAATAGTGGGGTGACTCGAGCTCAATAAACACAAACCAAAATCATTAAAGCTCTTAAAAGATACTAATTACTTACAGTGGAACACCATGCGAGGGGGAACCGAACCGATCCACCGGTTAGAAATAGTGGTTAGGATTTCTACCCTATATGTGACCGATCCACCGGTAATAATAGTGGTTAGGGCAGGATGCTCTATTGTGACCGATCCACCGGTAATAATAGTGGTTAGGGCATGATGCTCTATTGTGACCGGCCCACCGGTTATAATAGTGGGGTGTTCCTATGCTCGCATGGATTGAAAAAGGCATGGTGTGAATCGAATTCTAATAAGAGATTAATTAAATGATTAATCTGGATTATATATGGGCCTCTGTACTTTTACCTGAATTGTTCATATACCTTTATATTGTTATTTTGGATTATGCCCTGTTATTAATCTGCATGGATTATGTGCTTATGTGTTGGCCTTAGTGTTCAGTTACCTTACTCAATACGTAGCGTACTGATCACCCTTTTCATGGGTGGTGCTCATTCCCACGAGTAGTATGCCCTTCTGAATTTGTGCAGGTGGGCGAGATATCAGTTGGGGCTGAGTGTTGAGCATGTTTGGCTCGAAGTTCGAGAGTGTCGTGGCCGTATTCATTCTTTACGCGATTTCATTCCTTTTGTTATTTCTTTGGTATAGTATTTACCATTTTTTGATTCAGTACTCGATTGAGTATTTTAATGAACCTTTTATCGGTTATAAGTTTAATTCTCTTTTGGAAATGAATTACATTTCTTGATGCGTACTCTGATTTTGTTTTACAACCTTTTAATGATTATTTGAAGTTTAGTTATATTAATTTTGTAATTGATTGTTGATCTTTTCTTTAGCCTTAGCACTTGGTACTGGAACGGTCGGAGAGAACCGGTTTAGTACTAAGTGTGGCGGTAACATTTCCAGAATTCACAGGTTTTTAGTGTTTCTAATTTAATTGCTTCCGCTTTAAAATAAATAAAAAAGTAGTGAATTTTGGGGTATTACACTTAGGGTTAGCCATAGGTTTGGTCATAGGACCGGCTTCTTCTAACCTAACAGCCTTCATCATGCTTGCTCCATTCTCCAAAACTTCCAACACATCATAATATGTGGGGTCATCAACCAGGGGATTAGTCACACCTTCCTTCTCTACATTGGGCACATGTGTCACCCTATCATTGTGCTAAATTGTGCAAACTTAGCCTAAAATTCTTCCTCCACCTTCTCTTTCGAGTGACCCTGTCTATCCTCCACCAAATGTATAATCAATATAGATATCCCTGGTTTAAGATCCCTAGTCTCTTGATCTAAAAATCCTATATACCCAAATGCTATAATAAGTTTTGGGACCATAGTGATGACCTCTTCTTGCCCTTTCATTAGGATGCCCATGTCCTTCCTAATTGCTTACAATAGTGGCTCCAAACCCTCAGGGTTATGCTCTAGGGCTGGAAGTGGCATTTTGGCTTCTGAAGCAGCTATAGGTGAGTTAAAGAGCTGATTGATTACAACCTGGTTGCTCGATTAGGGGCTAGTAACTTTCTCTTTATTGGGTTCAAGGGGAACCGCTACCCCAACACATAGTCCGACGATTAAGACAAGGTAGAAAATAGGGCCTTGTGGCTTTGTGGCCACCAACTCTAATTGGTCCTGAATGATGTAGCAAAAGTCTATGGTCTTCCTTGTGATGACACAATAAAGCAACACCATTCAATCAAAAGAGATAGATTAGTCTCTTGTAGTGGCTAAAAGTTGACTCCTCAGAAAATGATACTAGACCTTCACTTGAGGGAGAAGCTATGGGCAGTCGTAGTAGCGAGTACTACTCGTGGTCACTCTCCACTTTGTGCTTGGCTTAGTAAGTGTAGAGAGGATATCCAGTAGTCCATCCCATAGTAATAAATGAAGGGTTGAGTTATGCCCCATATATCAGAATAGAAGTGGAGACAAATAATTAATTAATGGGTGGGTTTCACTATTGGTTCAAAGAGGAGAAGAAGGGTAGAATTAATAAGGATGTAGGTTTTTATAGGCTTAAGGAAGTGTTCCTTTCCATGGGTGAGCTAAGACTCTTATATAGTGAAGAGGAGGAGGCTAAATCCCTGCTAATGACAGTTGGTGGATTTTTTTTAATGTATTTTGATTTTAAATTTGTATTAATACTATTATGATTTTGTTATTGGAGCAATTTGGGTGTATGATAATTTTAAATTCTCATTATATTACGCACAAATCATCAACTTAAGCCTCACCTTTCGGTTGACACCCATACACCATTGTATAAAAGTCTTGCAAAAAAAAAAACTTAAGAAAATGCAATAAACCAAAGTATATAAAGTTCTTCATTGAACTCGTTACATTATGCACATTGTAATTAGCTGAAGTCTCTCCTTTGGTTGCATTTTATATACTACCAATTCATTGGTAGGCTTGTCCAGCAGCTCAGAATATTCATCGATATCAAAAGAGGGAAGGCCATAGAGGTTGTTTATGGTGGTAGAGACATAGGATACCAACTTCCCTTGCACAAAAACTTCCATGGTTTTTCGTTTCATATCTAAATTGTATAAAAATTTGAGTACTACCAACGAGGAAATTTTAGGTAGATGCTGACAAATATTGGCCTAATGGTGTTGGGTTATTGGGTTAACAAGATATGGGGAAGTTTAGGAAGTGTGAATCCTCACTCAAAATATAACTCTATGGTAGAAAGTAAGTTGAAGTGTTCTTGAGCCTGGTTGGAATGAAAAATAGTCAAAGAGTTTATGGATCTTTTTGGGCATTTGGCTAAAGGAATAGAGGAATGGTTTCCTCCTCTTCCTCTATGGACAAAAATTCACCGACAAATAAAGAAGGGGCGGGCCATTTTTTCAAGGATGTGTTTTCTTTGGGGGTTGAGAGTTTTTAACAGCAGCTTCAGCCATTGATCCGGTGGTTCTTCTAGTCATTGTGGGGGTAGAAAGGTTGGGAGATGAGGAAATTGGAATGGATGCCCCCAAGAGAGTAGATTCTTTTATGGCGGTAAGAATGGGGATTCTAGTGGGTTTAGTAGAGGGGGATGAAGTAGGATGTTCACAGGACTCGGTGAGGAAATTGTTTTCTTTTGTAAAAATAGGTTGTGTAGGACTTTCCTTGACATAGTTAGAAGGAGAGAGGGGAGTGAATGAGAATTTCTAAGAACTTGCTGAAATGGAAGAATGGGGATGGTTGAATGGATGATATGAAAATGAAGAAGAGGACAACTTTTTAAAATTTGTATGGGGGTAAGGACTGGCTGGGAGGTACAGTGGTAGGGATATACCTCATAATAACAACCCTTTGACTAAAGATATGTATATCGATGTGTAGGTGCAAAAATGACTATTTGCCTACTCATGCATTTGCCATGTGGAACATGATTCCCATCTATCTCTGTTATCTGCTCAACATCTTGGTAAGAGAAGGATTGTGTTACCAGGGTCAAGTGGGTATACCAAAAATTGATCGTACAGAAAAAATCCTTTGAAAATTAAAAATAATAAAATTTTAAAAGAATGTAGGTAAAACTTAGGCTGCCTCCTAAGAGCACTTGGTTTAATGTCTTCAGCCTGACAAGCTATGACTTTAGTAGGGAAAGTGTTTAAACTTTCTTGTTAAAATTTTTAGCTCAATAAGGTTTTACTCTATGGCCATTGACTTTGAAAATACCTTTAGTTTTTTTTTATCCTTCAGCTCTATAACTCCATAGAGATAAACCATAACAACTACGTAGGGTCTAGACCATCAAGATCTTAGCTTCCCTGGGAACAATTTTAGTTGTGAGTTGTAAAGCAAAACCAAATACCTAGGATAAATTTCTTTCTGCTTGATATGATGGTCATGAAATCTTTTAGTTTTTTCTTTGTATAACCATGCACTCTCATAAGAATCATTCCTCAGCTCCTCTAGTTCATTCAGCTGTAACTTACATGCCTCTCCTACAACAAATGGAACAAAGTTTATTACCTTAAGTGCCCAATAGGATTTATATTCTAATTCAATGGGTAGATGAAAAATCTTTCCAAACACAATCCTATAAGGTGACATTCCTAAGGGGGCCTTAAAGGTTGTCCTATATACCCATAGTGCGTCGTCTAACTTGGCAGATGAACCCTTTATAGTAGGGTTGACTACTTTCTCCAAAATTCTCTTAATTTCCCTATTAGAAAGTTTTCTTGGCCAATAGACTGTAGGTGATAAGTTGTGGCTACTTTGTGGTAAATCCCATATTTGTGTAATAGCTGGTTGAACAACTTATTGCAAAAATGAGTGTTTCCATCGCTAATGATTTCCCTCAGAGTCCTAAATCTTGCCAAATATTCTTTTGGAGGAAATATATTACTACATTAACATCATATGTTAGTGACACAATATCTTCTATCCATTTAGACACATAATCCACTAGTACTAAAATATATTCACTGTTAAAGGAGGGTGGGAGTGGGCCCATAAAGTCAATACCCCAAATATTAAACAGTTCTATTTCTAATATACCCATTCGAGGCATTTCATTTCTCTGTGATATGTTCCCAGTTCGTTGGTATCAGTCACAATTTTGAACCTCAAATCTAGCATCTTAGAATATGGTAGACTAATAGAATCCACTTTAAAGAACTTTTACTACTGTGTGTGTACCTCTAAAATGACCTTCATAGAGTGCATGATGACAGACTACCAAAATATCCCTTACCTCTTCTCTACCTATGCATCTTCTTATCAACCCGGATGGGCACTGTCAAAACAAAAATGGCTCATCCCAATAGTAATACTTGATGTCATGTAAGAACTTCTTCAATTGTAGGCAAGATTTGTCAGAAGGTAGTACTTTACATGCCAAATAGTTAGCATTGTTTGCAAACTAGGGTATGTGACCCTACCTGATTGTTAGGAGTTTTTCATCAAAAATGTTATCCTGAATATAAACTTGTTTGTGCTCTTCACTTTATACTTTTATCTGGACAAATGATTTGTAATTTTTATCATCCTTAATCTCGACATCAAACTCTTGCAAAAGTAGGATCCATCTGAGTAAACAAGGCTTTGGTATCTTTTTTAGAAAGCAAATTGAAGAGCATCATGGTCAGTATAGATAATTGCTTTAGTTCCTAGGAGATAAGATCAAAATTTATCAAATGCAAATACTAGTGCCTCTAGCTCTTTCCTAGTAATCGTGTAGTTAAATTGGGACTCATTGAGTGTTTTATTGGCATAGTAAATGATATGAAAAACCTTAATCTTGAGCTGTCCTAGGATTACTCCTGTAGCATAATCACCTGCATCGGACATAATTTCAAAGGGTAAGGTCCACTCGAGTCCTATGATAATAGGAGCTTTGGTGAGTGCTAACTTGATTTGCTTAAATGCTTCCTTACAACACTCATCAAACATAAATGTTCTATCCTATTCTAACATATGACAAAGGAGTTTAGCAATTTTTGAGAAATCCTTAATAAATCATCGATAAAATCCTACATGTTCTATGAAACCTTTTACACCTTTGATAGTGGTCGACCTCCAATCCTTTAGGAGAGACTATGTCCTAAAATAATGCCCTCTTCAACCATAAAATGACACTTTTTTTCCCAATTGAGGACTAAATTGGTCTCTTCACACCTTATCAATAGTCTCTCTAGATTTGTCAAGCATTCATCAAAGCTATCTCCAAAAACCAAAAAATCATCTATATAGATTTCAACAGTATCCTCTATCATGTCTGTGAATATGTCTATCATGCACCATTGAAAAGTTTTAGGGCATTAAACATGCCAAAGGGCATTCAATGGAAGGCAAATATGCAATAGGGGTAGGTGAATGTGGTTTTATGTTGTTCTTCTATTTCAATGACCATTTAGTTGTATCTATCCAAAAAATAATAAAAATATTTCCCTCCTAATATATCAAGCATATGATCAATAAAGAGGAGGGGGAGATGGTTTTTTCGGGTGGTTTTATTAAGTTTCCTATATTCCATGCAAATAAGCCACCCTATAACTATCCATGTTTGGGATTAAGTTGTTTTTAGAGTTTTAAATGATAGGCATACCTCTTTCTTTAGGACAAATTGGACAAGGCTTACCCAATTGTTGTTAGATATGGAATAGATGATTCTTGCATCCAGCCATTTGATGATTTATTTTTTTACTACCTCCTTCATTGTTGTGTTGAACCTTATTTGTTTCTCAATATATGAACTTGAGGGATTCTCTAGTAGAATCGTATGCATGTATAATTTTGGGATGATTCATTAGAAATTTTCCATGGGTCCATCCTACTCCTTTTTTTATTTTTTTGGAGAAAGTTAACCAGCTCTTCCTGTTGAGATTCAAGCAATGTAGATAAGATAATAACTGGTAGGGTGTCTTCCTTACCAAGATATTCATATTTTAAATGAGTTGGTAGGGATTTGAGCTCCAACTTGGGAGGTTCTTCTACCATTGAGTTAAAAACATTAAAAATTATCTGCTCCTTGTTAACCCTCATAGTTATTTCTCCTTTCCACACATCTATTAGGGTCTTACCAATAGTTAAGAAAGGCCTACCCAAAATGACAGGAACCTCCTTATCTTCTTGATGATTAAGGACAATGAAATCTATTGGGATAATGAACCGATCTACCTATACAAACACATCTTTAATCTTTCCCTTAGGGTGAACATATGATTAGTCAACTAATTGTAGGATGAAAATGATAGGCCTTGCCTCACCAATGCATAGCTTTCTAAATATGGACATAGGCATAATATTAATACTAGCACCAAGGTCACAAAGGCTGTACCATAGTACTTATCTCTAATAGATCAAAGGATGATGAAACTACTAGGGTCTTGCAATTTTCTAGGTAATTTCTATTAAAAAATCAAACTACATCCCAGATTCATTGCAACCATCTCGAATTCACACAATCTTTTCTTTCATGTCAAGATATCCTTTAAGAAATTTGCGTAGAATGGTTGAGAAATGGAAAGGATTAATATGGAAGAAAGATGTGAATGTCTTACTTGTTCTTCGTATTTGTCTTTTGTGATCACTTAACCTCATAAATAATGTTCTAATCACGTAAAGTAAAAGACAATCGAGGTGTGTATGGGACTAGGTTACCCTATCCTTAATTAGTTACCAAGGATTAGTTTACCTTTGGGAGGGATCCTAGTAGATCCAAGTGTCTTACCTACTCTAGAAACTGATGATGTACTAGGGGGTATCAATACTAAAGGGTGTGGTTACCTAGGTGGTTGGATTAGAAATTATAAGGACATAGGGTATCTAGAAGAAGACAACACATCATGTGTAGTGCCATAAGTTGCTACTACAATCTTCATCATGTCCCTCAAATTACTCAAGATTGGTAGGATTCCCAACTTGAAAGGGTGGTGGTTGAGGAATCAAGGTCACATGCCAAGATTTTCAAACATCAAAATTGTGGAGATATGGTGTTTCCATTCTCTCAAGGAGATGATGCCTCCCCTCTCTAAGATTAAGCAGCAATTGATATTACAAGATGTCAATGAGAGGGTGATGCAATTGATTGATTGAGAGGAAAATGAAAAGGCTAAGATCATCTCCATCCAAGGTATGGTTTCATCCTAGTGAGTTCATAGCCAGGATTCCAAAAAAAGTGACCATTAAAGATTGCAACTAGAGGCACACATTTTAGACAAATGATGGTGGTGAAGGGAGGCAAGAGTGTGAATCTTTCAAGAAGGGCCTTCAGCACGTTAACCATATAGCGATTGAAAATTGTCATGCAATGAAATTTTTTCCTAGCATATTCATACACCTAATTAACCCAAGAAGCTTGAATATATGTGAATGCAATGAGGAACTTAACTGCTTATTCAAATAGGAAGAGGAAGATGAGGGAGATACATAGAAAGCCCTATGAGCACTCCGCGAATTTAGAATCAAAGGCTTTACAAAATTAACATTGCTCCCACCGACTCTTCAATAACTCCCTCCGCTCTTCGAATTTGAGAGTAATGATTGTAATGGTTTGAGGTCAATGGGGATGGAGATTGAATGGGTGCCAAAGGTAGAGTGCCTTACTATCATTTCATGCCCCCTCTCTATAAGCATCGAAAGATTCAAAAGAGAGTGCCTTGGGGTCCAAGTAGTTTTCAAGTAAAAGGTAGAGAGCATAGTGTATGCGTGTGTGTATTTTTATTTTCATACAATTTTTCCCCTTATTTCTACATTGACATTATATGTACTAAGTATCTATTTCAAAGTTTTTGTTTTTCTGTTATAATGATAATTTTTAATGATGTAATCAACTGATATTTCCTAGTAGTCGAGGTTAATGTAATCACCTTATTGCTGTAAATGGATGCTTGCTAGTGGTTTTAGTTAATGCCAACAAAAATAAACTAGTTACCGAATCCTAGATAGTTTGAATTTTTTGATTGGTTTCTCAGTGAATCACATAAATACTAATCTTGGGTGTTTGTTTTTGTTGGCTTCTAATTTACTTATTATCCATCCCAATCACTTTCTAGCAACTCAAACCTTCAATTTATAGAAATTTTCTATAGTATTGTACTGAAATCTATGTATGAACATGCATGTTAGAACTTGATGCAGGCATTTTTTTTTAAATAAAAAACCCTTCAAGTAATGTATCAACTAGTGAATGTTGGTTTTTCCACTGTGTAGTGCAGCTAGCTTGCTAGAGGCAAGTATCCTCCTAACCCTTGATAGCAAGTGGCGATTCCAGAAGTATCATAAAAAATCAATTTGCAAGATCAAAAAAATAAAAAGGATAAAAACATGTTAATTCATGCAGTTTAATTTCTCCACTCTCCTTCTACTAGTTTGGCACCAACGTCATCCTTGTTTATGAGGAATTGCTTCTTCAAGCCTAAATGCACCATCAACAACCACACAAGAGTGATAAGTTTCCCATCTTTACTGAGTTGTGTAGCACGAGCATTTCCAACGCAATGACTAGCAACATAACTAAGCATATCCACCTAGATTTTTTAGATTGCCTTCCATTTGTTATATTTTAAATCTATAAGATTCTTAGCCAGGCAAAAGCCTTCAAACAACACTGAATTGCTTCTTTATCCCTTGGCTACTTTCATTAGGATGTAACCATCTACAGCCAAGAGCTCAATGAAAGTTGTATGACATTGTTCCTCTTTCAAGCACTTAAGATTCAAATCTAAGCTATCAAAGAACTTCTTTGTTTCAGTAGTTGTGTCTCTAAACTTGAGTTGACCAATCTCTACAATTGTTTTCATCATCTTTGGATGCCTTATCAAGAGATACAACATATAATTTGATAGAGTTTTTCTCATTATGCAATAGTCATTTTTTTTCTACTCACTGTTGTGGTAGAGATCAATGGCAATGTGTCAGATAAGAAGGCTTTCATTATACTTGTAAGACCTCGATTTTTACTATTAGAAAATTTTGTTTTACAATGGAAGACATATAAATAAACTATTGGCGGTTACTGCCATAATTGGTATAAGTCTGGTTTATTCAACCATCCTTACATCAATCACAAGGCTAAAAAATGTATAGTAACACAAGAAAATTAGAAACAAAGGAAACATTTATAATATAATAATGAGTTTAGAGTTTGACTTTGAGTCACAATAAAAAAAAATACAAAATAAGGGATATCAAGGATCAAGAGTCCAAAAAGGTGTCTGGTTAAATACAACTATCCATTAATATTACTCTTCACCCAAACACCTAGTACAGATAAAGTCGCTCATACCCATATAGTGCATCATAGGCAGCATAATCATCTAGATGATCTTCTGAGACCAGCACATAAGAATTAGGGTCTCCTGCTCGTGGCAATGAGCAGTACCCATAAAATGGGTGGTTAAAACAGGGATACAAATAGCATGTGTATTCAAAATGGGTGATTATATACAATTAAATAAATAAAACATCTCATAAGACAGATAATGATCCAGATCCTTTTATTAGATATAATTCATTTCATTCTTTTATATACGTTGAGTGAAAGAACGCCTCTATTCTTAAATCGGTGGAATGATCTAAAACACCTTCTTAGGGATAGCACACCTGAGCCACTATTATCATCTGATAGAATGGATCTGAAAGCATCACCTTCTAGGGGTAGAAGGCTCCTGAACCACTATACTCTCCGGTGGAACGGAATATACATAAAAACAACACGTTGGTCTTGACTCACGTACTATTCCACTTTAAATCATTAGTGTCTTATCTATAGGTTGTACTATTATATTTTCATTTCACGATAAGGAGGAGCCCCACTATTCTTAATCTAGTGGAATGGAATGAAACACATTCTCAGGAAAAAAAGCTGTTGAGCCACTATTTTTTTCTTGGGAATGGAGATTAAAAACATTACCTTCTTGGGGCAAAATGCTCCCAAGCCACTATTCTCTCCGGTGGATCAGATAAAAAAACATCACATTGGCCCTACTCACATACTCTTTCACTTTAAATGATTAGTGTCATATTCATGATTGTTTCACAGGCATTGAACACATTGAAGCAGATATACACATAACACATGTTAAAGTTTATAATCTCATTAAACCCTACTTACACACTCCTATCATTCATTCTCCCATATTAATTATTCAACCACAATTTATAATATATCATTCTCAAATATCATCATCATTATTATACCCATAATTTATGATCTAACTCCCATGTCGTACACATACAATAATAATATTGTCCCAAGTATTACTCAAAACCCTTATTTCACAAGTGGTCATAATTATTCCCATAAGACTCATATGATTACCAAATTCAATAACAACTGTATAAGGCCATTCATTAACAACATAACCAAAATCTGAATAACCTCAAGATTTTACACGTGGAATGATAACATTATCGTTTTAAGTTATTATGCCTTGATTATACCATTACTTCATTCTGAAGGACCCCAATCAAACAATAATACTCCCAAACATTTCTCAGGATATCATTATCATATTTTAATCCACCTAACACAAAAAATACCACAATTTTCTTATAATTCCATAATGATCAAAATACCATTAATAGTAAATTCTTGTACCTTCCACACACATTATTTTCCAAATACACCAATCATCATCATACCTCATAAATATGCTTATGTCAATTATCATAGCATATTTAGCCCACATTTCATGCCACAAAATATATTCCCACAATTATGTCATTATCATAACAAAATCATAAGTATTCCTCTTACCCATTCTTATTTTCTTTCAAACATATATTCCATATAATCACAACATATCATCAACAACATACATTAAATCCTATAGCAACAATATCATGAAAATACACATATCCATACAAGTGATTAGCAAAAAACCTTAAAATTGATTAATATCCTTACCAACTAGGGCACTAGCACTAAGCACGCACATCCTAAACTTCAACTTCCGAGATTACTAGAATACCACCTACAAAAAACAAAAAAAAAAACTACGGTTAGGCTCAGAGAGTATAACCGAAGGAGAAATTAAGGAAAAGAGGGTAAAAGTAAAAATAACTATAGTAAAATGGAAGCTTGGGATGTGTGGATGTGTATTAGAATGTGTGGTGGAGCTATGGTAAAATTTTGATGGTGTTTGGATAATGTTTGGGGGTGAAAGTAGGGGTGCACGACCGAAATGGAGTGGTTGCATGGGTGTGCTACGTACAGTGCACACCCAAATAGAGAGTTGGGATCATGCACGACCAGATGGTGTGAAGTGGAAAGGTCTTTCTCAATCACTATCAAACCAATTACAATTTGAATAGAGTCCTACAAGCGTGTGTTTGGGTTGTGCGTAGGCATACGAGGGTGCATGGGAGGCTATGCTGAATTACACGGGTGTGTGATACGAAATTTAAGTGTTGAACAGCTGTGCTTGAGGCCGTGCGCAGGCCGTGTGTTTTGTAAAAATATGACAGACACAAGGAAGAAGAAGGGAAAAGAGGGGGTGATTGGTGGTGTTGGTCGGCGACGATATTGGGGAAAAGGGTGACCTTGGGTGGTTAGCCCACTAGCCTTGGGTTGCACGTGGTGGTGCGCGGTGGTGATGGTGGTAGAAATGGTGGTGCGCTGGCAAAATAGGCCATGAAATAGGAGGAAGAAGGAGAAGAAAAGAGAAGGAAGAATGGAGAAAGAAAAGGGGGAGCTTGGTGCCAAATTTTGGACACAAAATAGGTAGAAGGTAAGGAAAAATAATGAGGAAGGAAGGGGAGTGTGTAGTGTGTGTATATGTGTATATGTGTGTGTGTGTGTGTACTGTGAATGGTAGAAAGAAAATTGAGGGGGAAGGCATGCGTGTAATGGTGTAGGGTGGTGGTGCAGGTCACAAGGGTGGTAGTGGAGATGATGGTTGTATGTTGTGAAAAATAGCATAGGGTGTAGTAGGGATGGTGATGGTGATGGTTGTGTGTGTGTTGCGTTAGGGTGAGGAAGAAAAGAAATGGTAGGGGGAGGTGATGGTGGTGTATAGATCAGGTAGAGATAAGAGGAGAAGAAGAAGAAGAATAAGATTGGGTGATGGATGATGGATGATTGTAGAAAAGATTATGGGAGATGGTGGAAGTGGGGAGGGATGCAAGTTGCAACAAAAATCAAACATTGCATCTTAAGTTGACGAGAGAAAGGGAGAAGAAAATGAAAAGGGGAATGAAAAGGAAAAGGAGAAAAGGTTAGGGATTAGTTTAGGTGATTTTGGGTTAGCAAAAATAGTTAAGATTAGTGGTAATTTTTGTGGGTTTTGAGTTCCGTTTACAAAATACGTTTTATTCAGGTCAAAGATTCGGATTCAATTAAAGTTTCAAGATTAAGAATTTGAGTTAAGTCTAAAATAAGATTTTCTTAGGTTTAGAATCAAATTAAGACTTTAATGATATGCTATTAGGCTAAGAAAATTTTTGGGGTATTAAAATACTCAACCTTGGTAATCCATATGTCTAACACTTCCTAGCTAAAATCCCTAGAGCTATCTCTAAAAATTTGCTCTTGGGCCCAATCACCCCTCTCCTTGAAAATCTTCCCTACCTATTTAGGTTGTGATATCTCTTTAGCTCTAAGACATCAAGTGTAATGGCCCTAATGATCAAAGTATACGTAATCTTAACATCATGCCTATCATACAGAGACTTATCCATCGAGTACTAAAGCTACATGGATATGAATACCAACACAAAGTAAACGAGCTAAAAGAAATATTCTACCCTACCATGGATGACAATCAAGTTGGTATAAAGAATGTCATAGATGAAGTTGTGCTCGAGTTCCACCACTTTGAAAGCTTGTTCTACGTTCCGCCCAATAAAGTACTCCTGACTTTTCTTCCCTTCATGCTTGCAGAATACAAGATCTGCTACTTGTCCTTTGAACATATTGAAAAACATAAAAGCATCTTGAAACATCTTTGGACCACTCTAGTTACTTACACTGCTCTCTTCCTTGCTTTTGAATTTAATCTCTAATTTGAGATCCATGGTAATTTTAATAGCAACCAGTAATCATGCATCACATCTCATCACATACTCCTCTATAAGCTTAGCATAATTAGGCCTCAAATCACAAGGTTTCATTAAAAGAGTTTTGACCTTTACTCATGCTAGAGTGGTATGATGAATTTATCCTCTCACTATACTTGATAAGCCTAGCTATAAGTATTTAACATTGTGGGAAACAACAGTTCATTAGTGGGGAGGGATTTTTTGAAGACATAAATAGTTGTAGCAAGTTGAGATAGAAGCTAAAGCAAATGATGTAGCCATAACCCATTATCTTCCAAGGCGAAGGCAGTGATGCTGTCAAGTCCACCAAGAGTAGTAATCAGAATCGAAGCCTAGAATTCCATGAGGTCATTGATTCTCTTCTCAATCGAGGTATTACCTTGTATGTGAGACATGATACCTACTACAAAGATTGCAGACCAATCAGTTACCAAATAGGCAAGCCAAATCAAACTAGCGATGATGGCATTAGTGGTTATTTTCTTGAAAGGAGATGTAATGGTTAGAAAGAATTAGAGGAATAGACTGAAAAGAACAAGGACTCTCACATCCCAAAAGTTCCACAATTTCTATAGTTTATCAAATGGAAAGTAGCCCATTGATTTCTTTTTTCCCTTTTTCTCATTTTTGTATGTGTTATAGGAGCTTTACCCATTCTAAAATGATGGAGACAACCTTCTTTGATGAATTTGAGCACACAATACCCACAGTAAAGGTTGTAGACTAGCCAAATCAAAATAGTGATAATGGTATTAGCAATACTTTTCCTAAAAGAAGATGCAATGGGTAGAAATAATTGGAGGAAGATACTCTCGAGAAAAAGGTCTCTCACATCCCCAAAGCTCTATACTTTTGGTAATTTATCAAATGGAAAGTAGCCCGTCGATTTTTTTCCTATTTTTCTTATCTATGTATGTGTGTGTTCCAGGAAGTTTCCTAATTCCAAAATGGTGGAAACGGCTTTCTTGGATGAATTTGACCAACTCTAAGAGCCAATTAATTCTAGTAGTCAACTAATCTGCCCTCCACTCATTTCTTTCTTCTTATGCTTTTTTTATTATTCTTTTTATCTTGTGTGTGATTGTTAAATCAATAAGTAGATTGGTAGACATTTTTTAATATTTCTTCCCCTTCATCTGTGTACTTGTTTTTCCTAGTCTCCAACTAATCAATTGAAGTTAAAACTCTATGTTTAAGGTATAATGATAAAAATATTGATGTGATCATCAATCATCAATTTATGATTTTATCATGTCTTAGTATCAGAAACATGTTGGGGTTTTCCTCTACAAGGGATAAAACAAAATTTTTTGGCTAAAGGGAAGATAACAAAGGTAATCGGCTAAGGTCCTTAATAAGAAAGGGCCATGAACTAGGTAAGACAACCAGAAGTCATTGACCAGGAGCAAACTTCCAAGGCTGCCTGCCAATTTGCAATAACTAGACGAAGGTCACCTGCCAAGTTGTAATAACTAGAGAGCGTCAGTCAAAGATGACTACCAAAGGTGTGAGTTAGGGGCCACAGGCTAGAGGAGAGAGACATGGCCGATGACCAAGAGTGTCAGATAGGGGTGACTATTAGTGCCGTTGACCAAGGGCGATAGT
Organism: Tamarix austromongolica; assembly: GCA_039764185.1. Classification (NCBI taxonomy): domain Eukaryota; kingdom Viridiplantae; phylum Streptophyta; class Magnoliopsida; order Caryophyllales; family Tamaricaceae; genus Tamarix; species Tamarix austromongolica. Next base: position 28,701,494 of record CM077817.1, read on the forward strand.
TGAGGATGATAAGCTAAGGCCATGTCCGCCAACTAGAGAAGAACGATGGCGTAATATCAATTGATGGGATCAATCAACTAGTAAGGACCTCTGGCAAGACCGAGGAAGAAGGATTGAGTGAAAATAAGGTGCTAGAGAGTGGTTAAAAACTCTCTTAATATAATAGATTTGGTCCTCATTACCATGATAATCTACAAGTTAATATAAGTTAACTTATAGAGCCAAGTATTAAGTTGCAACTTATACATATTTTAACTATGACTGATGGTAGGTAGAAAGATGTATGAGTAAGATAACCAATGATGATTGAATATTCTAGCCAAAGATGAAAGATGGTATAAAATGTTATCTTCTAATCTTTTGTAAAATAAAAAAAAATCTCAATTTTTTCCATTATTCATAATTAATAAAAGTTTTTTATTCTTATATTCGGTATACGTAAGAACATTGTAAATTTTTCCATTATTCCTGCATATTTTTATTCTTATACTTGCAATTACTCTTACATTTTTTGAAATTTGCTGAGAAGATTATTGTTCACCCAAGAGAGATTTTTTTTATTCCTGACAACAAACGTGTTTACCGGTTTATATTTTTTTATTGCATCATACATATCTTTTACCAGCTGACATTTAGGATTTGTTTGGTTCATGGAAAATAACTAGGAAAGAAAAAAAAAGTTATATGGAAACCAATTTTTTAGAATTTGGTTCTCAGAAAAATTATAGAAGAAGAAAATAAGAAGAAAAAATGGGGGAAAGTTGTATTGCACCCTTTTCCTCACCAAAACTGAAATGCCCCAAAACCCTAATTTTAAGAATTTAACTAATTAAGGATTTATTTTGGAAATAAATTAAATTAATTATTTTTATTAAAATAAAAGGAATTTAATTAAGGAAAATTAAGAGGAAAATATTAAATATTTTAATTAAGAAAATTTTGGGTATTTTGCTAATTAAATTGAAATTTAGGAAAAATCTTTCAAAAATCCTAAATTTTACCTAAAAAGGGAAGTTAATATTTTTTAATATATTTTTTTTAATACCCCAAATTACCAAAATAATCCAAATAACCCAACCCACCTATTTTTCTTTTTCCTTTTCTTTCTTTTCTTTTCTTTTCTTTTTCTTCCTTTTTCCTTCTTCTTCTTTTCTTTTTTTCTTACCCTTTCCCCAACCTGGGCCTGCCTTCCCGCAGCCCAAACCTTCTTTTTTTTGTTCTTCCTTTTTCAGTGTAGCCCAGCACGCTGCATTTCATTTGTTTTTCAGTCGACCGGTCCGATTCTTCCTCTTCTTTTCTTTTCTTTCTTTCTCCCCAGCCGCCCGGTCCATGCCGCCCATCTTCTTCTTCCTCCTTCCTTCTTCCTCCCTCCGTCGCAGCCTGTAACCCCCGGGATTTTCGCTGTCGGCTAAGCACGATTTGACCGACCATTTCCTCTCCTCTCTCCTCCCCCTGACTCACCATCCATTTTAACCCAACCCATTTCTCTTTCTTCTCGTGCGCGACCCCTTCTTTTCCTACACAACCACCGTGCCACAATTTGAAATTCACTGGCCAACTGCCACCGCCGGTGAGCCCTAACCGACCTGCCTCGATTCTCCCATCTTCCCTCTAACCATAGCCCTCCTTTAGCTCTATAAATACCCCTTACCCAATCTAGAATCGAGCCTTTCTCCGAAACCCTGAATTTCCCTTCTCATGCACCGCCGCCACTTCAGACTCTTCTTCTACTGTCGTCGGCCAACACCACCGCCCACTCTTTCCACCTAAGCACTCCCTGCACTACCCTATAACTAACTATACCACCCTTCTTCCTCGATTTTCCCTACATGAACCACCCTAGCTGTGCAAAGTAGCCTCCTCGATCAACCTTTCCTTCCACATCCGCCACCCTTCGCACCACTGTCCACCACCACTTCTGCCGCAACCACTGCCCTTTTCACCTCCCAAATTTTACTATAGACTCCCCTCTACCTTCCCCTATCTTCCTTTTCCTCTTCCTCCCTTTCCTTCTCTCTTTCTTCCTTTCCTTCCCTTTTGGCACCACAGCTACCGCCATGTGCCGCCGCCATTAGTTGCGCCACCACCCTCATTCTGCTCCTCTCCACCTAGGCAACCCTAAACACCCCAACTTCCACCCCCATTCTAACTCTCCTTTTCCCAGCATTCAACTTTTCCTCTTTTCTTCTCTTTTTCTGGCCACCATCGTGCACCACTACAAGTGCCACCTGTCACCACCAACCCAAGGTGGAACCCTAGACCCTCTCAACCCTTTTACCCTATTTATATAAGCTTTAATTATTTTACTTTATTTTATGTCCATTATTTTCAGTATATTATTATTATTATTATTATTATGAATTATCATTATTATTATTATTATGAATTATTATTATTATTATTATTATTATTATTATTATTATTATTATTACTACTACTACTACTACTATCATTATTATCATTATTATTATTATTATTAGTGTTATTATTATTTCAAAGTAGGGTCGAAACCCTACTTTACTGTATTTTCAATTTATACTATTATTAGTATTATTATCATTATTATTATTATTTCGTAATTAGTATTATTATTTTATTTTTATCATTACTATTTTCATTATTAATGTTAATAGTATTATTATTAGTATTATTTTGGTGAAGGGTCGAAGCCCTTATTTCACTATTTATTTCCAACCATATTATTATTATTAGTATTATTATTATTGTTATTATTAATATTCTTATCATTATTATTATTATTATTATTATTATTATTATTATTATTATTATTATTATTATTGTAAAATCTTTAAATCTTATATTATCATCTTTTACAATATGACTATTATTACTTTTACCTTTAGCAAAATTAGTAATTAGTTAGTGTTATTCCTATTATATTATTATTTTATCCAAAACCCTAATCTTATCATAAATAAGGAATAATAGTATTTTTAGTAGGAGGGAATCTAATCTTTAGTTTTTTTCCTTTTATAGGTGAGACCAGTCAAAGCCCTAAGGAGGCGTAGGAGCGTGCTCCAAGATCGGTGTCATATTAGGTAAGGGTGTAGCTAAGGCCTTATGTGTGTTTATGTGCCTTATATGCTTATATGCCATGTATAATGATGTGTTATGTATCTTATGCTTATTGTTATAACCGTTGCATATGTAGTGTGGCTTGGAATTGAGGTATGCTTATCTATTTTCAAATGGTATGTGTTACTATATATATGTTGTGGACTGTGATGTAATATGTTTTGACCCCTTTTAAGACATGCATTTGAGGATGTTTAATGTGGCAGTGTGAGGTGGAATGATGAAAAAGAAAAATGGAGTAAGGTGACTGAAGGAATGTAAGTTGGCTAATAAAAAGGGGATTTTAAATAAAATAAAAGAGTGGGAATCTAGGGTTTTACATGTAAGAATCTAGGGTTTGCATGGGAGTCTAGGGTTTTGCATGAAAAGGTTTGAAGGTGTGCATAGGAAGGTTAACGTCTGCATGGGAGTAAATTTACGTATGAAATGTTGACTTGGGATGTAAGGAAGGTAATGGAAGAGTTGTTTGGGTGTTTGGAGGCTTTGGATGAAAAATAGTACGTAGGACAGTATAAGGGTACATAGGAGACTGAGCTAAGGTTTGGGGGAAAAATCCTAATTTAAAGAGGTGGTAAAAAGGAGAAATAAATGAGGGTGAGTGGAGTACGAGAGGATGATGAAAATGATCAAGTAAGGATGAACATGATTGGCATGGAAAAATAAGGAGTGGAATGTAAGAAATGGAAGGGTGAAATGTGGATATGAGGAAGCTAGGGTTTGTTATGGCCAGTTAGGTTTTGGTGTGGTTACTCAAGGGTTTGTGACCACAAGTGTACTTGAGGAGTAAGGTGTCATGATGAGGGTTAAATCTAAGAATTATGAAGTCTGGGATGTTAAAATAGTTTGGGTCGTGTGAGGTGGAGTAGGATAGACCACATAGGCCTAAATTAGGATTTCAGGATAAAACCTTAGGGTGAGGTGTTGGGTGGACTTGGAAGTGTAAGGTAATGGGCCTTGACCCATATACTTAAGAGTTGGACTTCTAATGTGAGGTAGGATATGGAGGAAATGATGTTGGGGCAAGTTAGGAGGTGCATGAGTCTATTAATATAGAACGGGTTCGTTGGAGAATTGGTGTAGGGAGAGTGAGACATCCATGTCTAGGGTGAAACTTTTGAATAAGAAACTTAAGACATTAATTATGTAAAGTGAAAGATTATTGAGCCAGGCCCAGACATATTTTTAGTGTACAGTCACAAACTATTGATGTTTATTCCAACTACAAAATTTATCAGTAAAAATAAAAACATTATTTTAACATATATATAATAGTGGCCAGGTGCCGGGGTACCCTGGAGACCAATCCACCAGCATATAATAGTGGTTAGGGCATGTTGCCCTATGTATAACCAATCCACAGTCTATAATAGTGGGGGATCCTGAGCTCAATAAACCAAACCCTGAGTTGCTAAAACACATAAAATATACTAAGTACTTACAGTGGAACACCATGTAAGTAGGAGCCAAACCGGTCCACTGGTAAGGAATAGTGGTTAGGGCATCCCGCCCTATATATGACTGATCCATCGACTAATAATAGTGGTCGGGTGCATTGTGTCCTGTATGTTTCCAGTCCACCGGGTATAATAGTAGGACTCCTGTACTCACATGGATTTGACAAAGAGCATGATGCGAATTGAGTATTGATAAGAGATTAATTGATTAATTAATCCAAACTATAAATGGCCTTCATTTATTATTTATCTGTAGTGATCGTATGGTGTTTTATTTTCCTGCATGTATTATGTGCTTTTATGTATTGGAATTAGTGCATGGTAACCTTACTTAGTACATAGGATACTGATCACCCGTTTTATGGGGGCTGCTCATTCTCATGAGCAGAGGGCCCTTCTGACTTTGTGCAGGTGGGTGATGCATATTTTGATGCCTTTGATGTCCATGAAGCATTAGGCGGGGCTGAGTGTTGACCATGGGCTTGGTTCGATGTTTGGAGTGACGTGGTCGTATTCTCTCTTTATGTCATTCTGTTTCTTTATGTTATTTTTTTTCTGTATCGGATTTTCCAGAATTAAACATTATCGTTTATAGACATTATTCCCTTCGAGGAATTTTGATTTAATACTTTGAGATATGTAACTTTTTTTCGCGTACTCTGATTTCTATGCTATGACTCTTCTAGTTTTTCTTTTTATGAACTCTTGGTTTGAGTATTAAATTAAGTTTGATTATTAAATTCCTTTTACCTTTAACACTTGGTACTGGAACGGTCGGAGTGAACCGGTCTGGTACTAGGTGTGGCGGTAATATCCCTGAAATTCATAGGTTTTTAATTTAATTGCTTCCGTTTAAAAAATTATATAATGAATTTTGGGGTGTTACAAAAAAATATGGAAAATAAGTAACGATTGAGGAAATTTTTTTGGGAGCTTTGCCCGATTCCATCCTAAACTCCTCCTCCTTCAACACCATTCTTCCAACTTGCCCATTGTTGCCGGTGGTCCCTCTTGCTGCTAGCGAGGCTCTGATGGTGGCCTGTGACAACAAAGGGAGATAGAGGTGGAACTATCGGTGTCAGGGTCGAGCTTGCTCCCCTGTTCGCTAGCCCATCGCTACTACTATTGTAACTCACGACGCAGCTCGTCTCCGATGGTAGCTCGGTAGTTACTGGTTAGTGACGAGGCTGGAGCGGTAGTGTTGTGGTGGTGGTTCGATGGGGTGGTTTGGTTCGAGGGTCGAAGGGCAGGGAGGAAATGAGAGGTTCGTCCATCCGTCCATCCGTCCAAGAAATGGAGTCACCCTACTTTTTTGTTGAGAACCTTCTAGAGTTGTCATAGATGATATAAAGAATGATGTTTTCTTCCCTACTAATAACATTATAGCTAATAATTCTACTGATTCCTCCAATGCGAATGTCGTTGATAGCTGCAATTCTTCCATTTTTAGCACTGATAACATATATCCAGTTGGCGGTGACTACGATGGTCATTGTTTCCCCGACCCTCATTTCTCCAGCAAACTTTGTGTTCCGATATGAATTCGTTCGTCCTTTCTTATGTTAAATTTTTTTTTTTGCCTCTTCCTTCTTTTGAGGGGATAATTTGTTCGTCAATTTTTTTCCTTCTTTCGAACTCTCTCTCTCTCTCTCTCTTTGGTTCATATCATTTTTGAGTTCAAGAGAATTTGGGCAATCCAGATAACAGTCACTTACTTTAATTTCCATAAATAATAATAATAATAATAATAATAGTAATAATAGTAAAGAACATTTCAAATTCGCGATTATTGCCAAACAGAAATGCAACTTAAGTGAAAAACTTGTGACATACATATATACATTTTATTAATAATATATTACGTTTAGCAGCAACCCCTCCCCCCCATCCCAAATGGAATGGGGAAAAAAAAGAGTTAGCACTTAGTTTGATTTGTTGTTAGTCAATTGTTATATGATTATCGAAGGGAAAGGCAGGGAGGTCAGAATCAAAACATATTTGGTACCAAATTTAAAATATTAAAAATCAAAATATACTATAAAACAAAAATATATATTTTTAAATGGAATTAAAATCATATGAATATAAAAAAAATTATGGTCATGAAAGAATTTATTTAGAATAAATTATAGCGACAACAATTAACTAGATTCTAATATGAATTTGAAACCATTGATAAAACCATAAAATGAATCAAAATTAAAATAATTAAATATTTTCATCAAATTACATTAATAAAATCATTAAGCTTAAGAGAATTGAATTTAAAAAATATGGAATATTACACATTTTGATTGGTATGTGATTGATTTTGGAGCTCAAATAGTGGTTATTTTAGCTTTACTTAGAGTGTGCAGCTATGTTGGCCGACATCTATTAATTTTGTTTTTATCAAATTTATTCATAGTTGTTTGATACGCACATTTCATTATGTAATAAGGTTTTTTTAGCTTTTTTTGAGTTGATGATAGCAAGTTTTATAGGAATAAATTTTAGCAAGTATTGTTATTTGTTCTATCATTTATTATTAAGCATTGGAAAGTCTGTACCAAAAGATGCATAAAAAATAAAATAATGAGTTAATACTTTATAGAACTAACGAGTGTATAGTAACCATAGAGTAATTCTTTTTTTTTTCTTCTATGTTGGTTGTGTCATATTTGAAATGGAAAAGAATATGGAATATTTTGTATATTTTTTTAAACAAATTTGAAATTTATTGTAATTTATTATGTAATATTTTAAAATGCTTCTAAAAATATTAGAATTAGTATTGAGTTTATGGAGTTTTTATTATTTTTTAGACACTTTATGGAATTTTTCATGTATCAATATAATATTTTAATTTTTATTAAATATATAAAAGTATTTAAATAATAATAATAATTAACTTTCCTTATAATTTTTTTTTCTATAAACCTAACATCAAAAATACGTTCGAAGAATTATATTTTCCATAAAAAATATTTCAATCACCAAACAAGAAAAATAAAATTGATTTTTTCTATTTTCTTTCCTTCAATTTTCTTTCTATTTCTTTTTTCTTTTTTTCTTATCTTTTTAAATCAAACAGAGCCTTAGCATACATATAAAAACCCAACTCAAATATTCATAATCTTTCTACCAGCCTCCCCAAGGGAACACTTGCATTCACCAAGCTAAATGCTTGTGTTAAAAGGTCAGAGAGCTGGGTGTACGTATGGTAGGATGATGGAATGGGTCGTTTAACTTTTACCTGTTGGTTTTCGCTGGAGACTTATCACCTTGCTAATCTCAGTAGCTCCTTGGTGTAAGATTGATCTTTGTTTGCTGCACATGATATGAGACATCCTAGTCAGTAGAAGACAACGTTACAACTTAGATAGGAGCTTTTGGCAAGGGATTGAGATGGGAGATTTGACAAGCGGTCTTCTTTACTATTTTGGACACTATTTGGAAATTTAGAAACAGAAAAGTATTTGACAAGGTTGATGCATACAGCGTATGGATGCTTATGCTTATAAAAATATGAATTGGGTTCTGGATCAAAAACGGTAAGAAAGAATTTTCTTATTGATCGGAGAAGGTAGTCCATAATATTCAGGTACTGCTGAGATAAGAGGCCCTTATGTTTTGTTTTTTGGTTCTATGTGTTTATCTCTATTGTGTAACACCAATTATCAAAAAGAATGAGACCTCCCGGTCGTCCCCTCTTTCCTTTTGTATGCGTCATTATGGACGAATGGAACCATTCAAGGTTCTACAGCCTGGCTTTTTAGGTCGTCGTGAACATGAGGATTTTAAATAAAAATTAGAGAGAGCCGTAGAAATTAATGCATTTGAATTTCAAAATGCTAAGAAATTAGACATCCAAGCAGAACGAATACGAAAGAGGATAACAACTTCCTCTTATCCACAAAAGTTAAAAAATGAGGGACGATATTAATTTAAAATATAGTAATATATTTTTTTGGAGTGGCATATTCCACTTATGTACGTGCTCTTAAAGAAGACATGGTTCATTATTTGAAGGGTGGTTTTCTGCACGCGTGCGTAGTGCCACGGCGTATAAAATAAAAAGTTCGACATAATTATTGTATATGCAAGATATAATTAACATGGATACAGTAAATTATTATTATAAATATAAGATATAATTATTATCTATTATGTAATGTCCACTTTTTCTATCATACATATTATATTTTTCTAATACACATAATATTCATGCTAAAAGACTTAATTACCATAAAAATAATATATAATTACCATTAAAATAAGACATAAGCGTTATATTTTAATGTTAAATACTTATATATTTTGATGATTGATTGTATGGCAAAACCTTCAAATATAAAATGTGATTAAGCACTATTACATTTTATAGTTTAAAATAGTTGTAAGGTATAACTTTTTACCTAATGAGCATGTATTTGATATATAAACTATGTTTTGATATAGCGAAAAGAAATCATATAAAATAGTCGCTTGCGATTGTTGTACCCAGTTTAGTGATTATCTAATCATAGAGTGATGATTATCATATAATAGTTTGGAGTTGTATAATGATGATGATGATGATATTATTATTAAAACTATTATTATAATTATAGTTTGAGTAATCAATAGTGATGATGATGATAATGATTTATTATTAACAGTGATAAATGTGGTGATTATTACAAAACTAGTAATTATGATTAATATAATAATGATTATCTTAATTATAGTTGGCAATTATATTATTACATAGGAGTAATTATCTCTAGTGACGATAGTAATCATCTTATATGTTATGTTTGTTAATCATTTCAATTATCATATTTATTATTATACAATTATAGTACCAATAATTGTAGACATATAATTAGATTAATTATTTGCATATACAAAAAAAAATGATGATTATATTTGTTTAATATCACTTCAATAGGTGATTATTAGTACCTTTATTATAAACTCAATTGACTAAGTAATCATAAAATGCTCTATTATCAGCGTTTAACTTTGTTCTTAATATAAAAAATTCATTAGGTTTTTCATCTACTTTTCAATCAATTAAACGTAATTAATACATGTAAAATTATATTTATTATTGTTGATGGGCTTTACCATCAACTCAGTTTCATTAGTTATAAAGTTTAATTAAAAAAATAATAGTTCTTACTTGATTATAGGATTTTTACTTTCAGGTAAAAGATAATATTTTGAGTTTAAATTATAATTCTCATATCCTAAAAAATAAATATTAAATAAAATATAAGAGATATAAAATATATTATAGGATAAAGAACGATGATATTGGGATAGTCACGTTTTCACCCATTTGCAATTTTCTTTTCACTGCAATAGGTTGGAAGTTAAGATTTTGGATTAATTATAATAAAAGGGTGTCAATTCTTATTGCTAACCTATCAATTCAAGAAGAAATAGAATAACTTAATGCATAAGTATTTGTATGTAATTAATTAGTTGTATTTGAGGAACAATATTAATTAATAAAATTCATTAATTAGTTGTAATAAAATATCATACTTGAATAGTTATTTGATATATATTTTTCTTCTTCTTAACTTCTCTTTAAAATTATAAATTATTATAAATATATAATTTTGATTAAGATAGCATAAAATTGAATTTATAAATTATATATAATTAAAACCCTTTTTTTAATAGTATATATGTATTTTTTTTAACTTGATATTTTGTATTTAACATTGTTAACCTTAAAAAATTAATTAATTTTTAAATATATATATATATATATATATAAAGTATTGTTCCATTTTAACTTAACTTGATACTTTGAAGAGTTTGAAACTTTGAATAAATGGATTTTGAAATTAATCTCATATTTTACTATGTTTTTATCAAAATAAATCTGAGATGTTTCTCTCTAAATTGGTTTTTTAAAATAATAGTTCAGTTTAACTATGGTAATCTAAGATAAAAATGTGCAACATTATCTTTCCATAAATTTATTTAACATAGAGATAGGTGGAGGAAGTTGTGGTTCTAAGGAATAGTTTTCTTTTGGTTGAAGATTGCATTTTAGACACTACGATCACTTTTTTAGACATTGGTTTTGTATGCTATGTATTATCTTTCTTTTTTCTTCAAAGCATGACATGTATAAGTGTAATACCCTAAAATATTTCTTAGCCTAATCCCGTATCATTAACACCCTAATTTGACTATAATCTCGAGAAAATCTTATTATTAGTCTTAACCAAATTTTTTAGTCTAAAAACTTTAACCGAATCTGAATATTTGACCTACATAAACCATATTTTGTAACCCAATCTCAAATCCAATAAAATTTGTCACTAATCCTATCTATTTTAGCTAATACAAAATCATCTAAACTAATCCCCAACCTTTTCTCTTTTTCCTTTTCTTTCTCCTTTTATTTTCTTTTCCTCTTCTTTCTCACGTCAGCTTTGCCATAAAGCTTGACCTTGGTTTTTGCAACTTGCAACTTGCCTTATTCTTGCATGTGTGTTGCCTCCTCCCACTTGCACCATCTCCCATGACCTCTGTAGCCACCCTCATCCATCATATTTTTCTTCTTCTCGAGTTTCCAATATGCGCACCACCCCTATCTCCCAGCATTTATTTTCCTTCTTCATGCAACATACACTCACACACACCATCACCATCACCTACTAACACCCCCTACAATCTCCCCAACACTCAACAATCATCTTCACTACCATCCCTCATAGTCACCTGCCACCCCCTGGATCATTGCTCGTTGCACACCTCCCCCTGCCATTTTCTCCCCCATTCGCATGCCCATGTCTATATATATATACACACTACACACTCTCATTCCTTCAGCTTTTGTTTTGCCTTACTTTCTATCCATTTTGTGTCCAAACCTCTACCCTAAGATCCCCCTCTTCTTTCTTCTTTCTTCCTTCTTCTTTTCCTCTTCTTCTCTACCTTATTTTGCCTGCCGCACCACCATTTCCACCACTATCACCACCGTGCACCACCACGCACCACCCAATGCCGAAGAACTGACCACCTAGAGTTGCCCCATCCTTCCCCATCACCATTACTAGCCATCACCACCAACCAAAGCCCTTTTTTCCTTCTTCTTCCTTGCATCCATCACATTTTTATAAAACACATAGCCTGCACATGGCCTCAAGCACAATTGTGTAACACTAAAATTTCTTATTGCAAGCTCATGTAACCCAGAAGAACCTGCCCATGTATCCTCCCATAGCCTATGCATGACCCTATCGCATTCCCATGCGCATCCATTTGACTTAAGTCTGTTTGCCTAGTAGTGGAGCATGGTTGTGCCACTTCACATCACCTGGTCGTGCACAATTCTAACTCTCAACTAGGGTGTGCGCTGCCTATAGCACGACCGTCCAGCCACCCATTTCGGCTATGCATCCCTATTTTCTCCCCCAAACCATACCCAAAACCACCAAGTTTTCATTATATCTCCACCGTACATTCCACCACACATCCACACAACTCAAGCTTTCTTTTGACTTTAGTTATTTCCCTCTTTACCTTAGTTTCTCTTTCTGTTATACTCTTTAAGCCTAATCGTATATTTTATTATTTTTCGTAGGTGGCATTTATGTGATCTCAAAGGATAAGGTCTAGGATTTACGTGCTTAGAGTCCTATGTCCTAGTTGGTAATGATACTAATCAATTTTTAGGGTTTGTGCTAATTACTTGTATGGATGTGTGTATGTTCATGATATTATTGCTATATGATTTCATGTATATTGTTAATGATATGTTGTGATTATATGGAATATATGTTTGAAAGGAAGTGAGAATGGGTAAGAGGTATGGATATGATGTTATTATGATAATGTCATATTTGTGGAAATTATATTGTATAGCATGAAACATAGGCCAAATAAGCCATGATAAGGGGAATATGCATATTTAAGAAGTATGGTCATAAATGCTGGATTTGGAAAAATTAATGATCGTAGAATGTGCGAGGTTTTATAAAATAAAATTTGTTGGTTATCCTTAAGGGTATTTTGGTCATTATAGGAAAATAAGGAATTTATTTTGCACTTTATGTGTTAGGTGGTTTAGAATATGGTAATGATGTCCTAAGAAGTGTTTGGAAGTATTATAATTTGTCTTAGGTTCTTCAAAATAAAATAATGGTTAAATTAGGGCATAATAACATAAAATGATAATGTTATCATTCTATGTGTAAAACCTAGAGGTTATCTGGATTCTGGATATGTTACTAATGATTGGCCTTATGAGGATGTTTATTGAACTTAGTAATCATATAAGTCTTATGGGGAGAGTTATGACTACTTATAAAATTATGTTTTCGGTAATTCTATAAATAGTACCTTGGATAAGATTATTAATATATGTGGATGACGTGGGAGTTAAACCATGAATTACGGGTATGATAATAATGATGATATTCAAGGATGATATATTATAATTTGTGGTTAACTAATCAATATAGGATAATGAATACTAGGAGCGTGTAATTAGGGTTTGAAGAGATTAAGGACTTCGACCTTTATTATGTGTTTATCTGCTTCAATGTGTTTGATGCCTATGAATCAATCATGAATAAGATATAAATCATTTAAAGTGAAAGAGCACATGCGTAGGGTCAAGGTGATGTTTTTATATTCTATTCCAACGGGGATAATAGTGACTCGGGAGCATTTTATCCTAAGAAGATGTTTTTAAATATCCATTCTATAGGAAATAATAGTGGTCGGAAGCATTTTGTCCCAAGAAGGTGTTTCAGATCTGTTCTACTAGATTAAGAATAGTAGGCCCATTTCTCGTCATGAAATGAACATATAACAGTATAACCTATGAAAAATAGTGAGTCAGGACCAAGATATTATTTTTATATCCATTCTATCAGAGAGAATAATGGCTCGGGAGCATTCTGCCCCAAGAAGGTGATGTTTTCATATTCGTTCCACTAGATAATAATAGTGGCTCAGGTGTGTTGTTCCTGAGAAGGTGATTCAAATTGTTCCACCGATTTAAAAATAGTGGGGTTACTACACTTAACGTACATAAAAGAATCAAAATGGTTATATCTAATAAAGAGACCTCGATCAGTACTTATCTTATGAGATGTTTGATTTATTTTACTGTATACATATCACCTGTTGTGATTGCATGTGCTATTTGTATCCTAGATTCGACAGTATTGTTTACTTACTCAATATGTAGCATACTGACCACCCGTTTTATAGTTACTGCTTGTTCTCACTAGTAGGAGACCCTGATTCTTGTGTGTAGGTTTCAGAAGATTCTTTACATGACTATGTTGTTTATGATGTACTATGTGGGGATGAGTGATCTTATCTGTACTAGGTGTTTGGGTGAAGAGTAATGTTATCCGATAGTTATATTTACTCGGATACCCTTTTTTGGACTCTTGATCCATGGTATCCCTACTTTGTATTTTGTTTATTATAACTTAGAGTTAGTCTCCAAACTCATATTGTATTATAAATATTTCTTTCATTTATAATTTCCTTGTGTTACTATAAATGATTTTATCTTTGTGATAGATATAATGATGGTTGAATAAACCTAACTTATGTTAATTATGGCGGCGACCCTTAATATTTTACTTATATACTTCCACTATAAAATAAAAATTTTTAGTAATAAAAATCAGGGTATTACAATAAGATATTCATTTCTATGAGAGCTTGATCTTGTATTTTAAGTGTTATAATCAATAGCTAAAATCTCCCCTTTTAATTTATTAATTTTCTTGGAAAATGGTAAAAAAAAAAAAAGCATATAGTTAACCTATTCCCTAATTTATCAATTGCTTTCAAGTCAAATTTCCACAAATGAAAATTTGGATGTCTATTTGAATTTGCTGGTTTATAATTTTTTAGTTGCAAGTGATTTGTAATTTGTTTTTCAATTCCCAACTAGCAACCATTGTCTATCACTTGTTGCTGCTTGCTTGGTGGCACCTACCACCTCATTGCTGCTCATCTTCAGTTGTCTACTTTCTTTCATCATCAATCTCCACATCTCCTTATTAGCATCATATTCTTCAAATTATTGTAAGTTAAATATTTAAACTAGTCAACACCCCCTCTTTTCTATTTAATTATTTTAGTTTGGTAGTTTCATATTTAATTAATAAAAAAAGGTTCAATAGAGGGGAATTAGTATAAATAGATTAACTAGTTCAATTTCAAGTGTTGATTTATATTTCATTACTTTTCTTTTGTTTAAGTGTAGTTCACTATTCATATTTTTGTAGTTTCATAGCTATTTAACTATTTTTTATCCTATAATTTAATTCTTTGATTTCATTGACATTACTAATATTCTTTTATTACTTAATTTTGTGTAAACACATAATTATTATAGCAAAAATATTACAAATTTACTGGTGCAGTTATTCTAAGATAAGGATCACAAGGCAAAAGGTGTTACTCTCCATTTATATCTCAGTATGTTATTAGATATATTTTTTTATCACTATGTTTTTTTTTGTGTTTACTAATGTATACAAGAAATTATGAATCTAGATATGAAAGCTGTAAGAAAAAGAAGAAAGTTAAAGAATTTATTCAACCTAAAAAAGGTATATGTGATAGATTTATTAGTAGTAGCAAGAAAAGTAATTTAGAACACATAGATGAAAATCTTGCAAATGAATCATCTGTTAGTGATGACAATAATATCAGTAATGCTTTAGAACTTAATGAAGAAGATAAAGAATATGAGGAGAGAAAGGAATGCATAGATGGAATGAATTCACATGTAGACATAGATATATATATGATTTGGGAAATTATAAAAATATTACAAATAACTTAAGATATTTGGTTGTTGAGAAGGAACCTATTAGATATGATAATCAAGGCTTTCCTAAAGATGAGAGCTCTAGACATTTTTCCACTATATATTACACTATACAATTGCAAATGGAGACATACATGATCAAACATGATTAATTTGCTAAAAAAAAATAGATATAATATTTTTCTTTTGTTGTAAATTATTTTCAAAGTCAAAATTAAATTTTTATTTTGTAAATTATGGTTGAAAAAATCTTGACACTAAGCTCAAGGAACATGAAACAAGTAATGAGTACTTTTATTAGTATGACTTCTTGGATTAATACAAATATAAGATTACAAAATGTAAAAACAATCGATAAAAAAAAACTACAGTATCATATGAGTAAAGAAAAATAACAATGGAGAAATGCGTTATTGAGAATTATTGGTGTAGTGAAAGCTCTTGCAAAAAATAACTTCGTATTTAGAGGGACAAATGAAAAAAATTATGAAGATAACAATGGAAATTTCTTGAGTCTTGTTGAAATGATTGCTGAATTTGATCCAATAATACAAGAACATTTCAAATGTATTTAGGTATTTGAAGTACATGATCATATTTGGGCCATAGAATATAAAATGAAATAATTGCTTTGTTGGCAAATGAAATAAAAAGCAAAATTGTGAGAAAACAACATCAAAGTATTTCTCCATCATAATTGATTGTACTCTTGATGTAAGTCATAAAAAAATTTAATTTGTATTAAGAGGTTTTGATATTTCATCTCTTCCAATTAGAATATAAGAATACTTTATAGGATTTTTTTAATTTAAATAATACATTAGGTCAAAGACTTTCGAAGAACTTAAAAATGCATTAGATAACATTGGCCTTGATATTAGTGATGTAAAAAGACAAGGGTATGATAATGGCTCTAATATGAAAGGAAACCATCTAAGTGTGCAAAAGCGACTATTAGATATACACCCACGAGCATTTTATACATATTGTGGTTGTTATAGCCTTATTTATTATTTTCTGACATGACTAGTTGTTGTTCTAAAACCACTGAATCTTTAGAGAGTTGCAACATATTTATTCAATATTTTCTTCTTCTACTAGAAAATGAAAATTATATCTATCACGAACCTTTTGGGAAAGTTACATTAAAAGTGTTAAAGCACTTAGATTTCAAGCTTCATAATTAAGGGATTCTACTTGAATTAGAGGAAACTAGTGATGCCCCTAAAACAAAAAGGTGAAGCTTATAGTTTGATTGTATATGAACTTGAAAGTTTTAAATTTTTGGTGAACATGATAATTTGGTATGAGTTATTATTTGTCGTTAATTTAGTTAGCAAATTTGAAAGGCCTTATCTTATTTTAAAGAAATTATAGAGAAAATGGATTCACCACAACACTTAATTTTAGGTATAGAAATAACTTTTGATATGAATATAGAATCTGTATTTTGTGAAAGAAAAGTAATTCACAGGAAAAGATAATTTGATGAAACTAATACTAATGATGCAACACATTCTTCCAAAGAAGCATTTAAAATCAATTATTCTTTTTATTTTGTTGATCAAGCAATTTCTTCTTTTGAAAGTAGATTTGAACAATTTAAAATATATGAAGAATTTTTGATTTCTTATATGATTTACATAAATTAAAATCTTTAGATGGTGAATATTTAAAAATGTGTTGCCTTAATCATAAAAGCTTTTGAAACTTGATATAATTTCAAATCTTGATTGTTTGGATTTATTTTTTTGAACTAAAAGGTTTTAAATAATTCTTTCAAGATGAAACAAAAGCTCCATTAGATATTATTAATTTCATACAAAATTAAATTCATTTTATAATACTTTAATTATATATGGAGTATAATTAATTATTTATGTTCCAGTGACACCAGTAGAGAAAAGTTTTTTAAAACTAAAATTTATTAAAAAAAATTCTATAGTTAATTATGTTTTAAGAAAGACTAAATGAATTAGGTATTATATTAATTGAAAAAGAATTGGTATCAAAATTTAATTTTCAATGCCTCATCAATGAGTTTATATTACAAAATACATACATACATATATATATATATATATATATATACATACATATGTTTAAAGCCATGCTTGGGAGGGTAGTAACACGGGTGTAAAAAATACCCCAGCGTCAGTTCTTCTTTTACATACTGTTTGAGATAATAGAAAATAAATCCATTAGAAATAACTCTCTTCTATTTTGGCAAAAAAAAAAAAAAAAAAAAAACCCCACATTCCCCTTGAGAATTCAAATTCCCTCCTGCCAAGATCCCACCAAAACCCACTACCACCCTACTGCACCTACCCCACCACATCGCTATTCGCTATCAAGTAAGTATTCACTAAAATACCAAGCATGATAGAGGGAAAAATATCACCCCCTTTTTCCTATTCCCTGCATATATTCCAGCCCTTTTAACTCCTGATTATCTATTACTTTCATGCGGAGCATGGCCTTAATGATATTTTTGTAACAAAAGTTTATTTCCATCACATGCGAAAAAGCCCCTTTCCATTATATTTACTTAGGATCTTAAAATATGTAAGGGCTGCCTCGACTTTATATAAAAGCTTCAACCGTGCCCCACGCTCCTTGCATTTTTCTGGGATACTCTACTTATCAAAGTGCATGTAAGTGCCTAGACCCACGCACCTATTTGTTGAGGATATTTTTCCAATCTCATCTTCTCTAGCATCCTTGAATGCCCCGCATTTTATTCTTCCTTCCTTCTACAGTTCTTCTACTCCATTTCGTCTGATGCTCCTACGTCATCTCCAAATTCTAGGCCTCAAACCAGTCCACCCGATGATTAATGACTCCTCTTCCACGTCATCTCCTTCGCTCGACAACAACACCGCACCCGTTCTTGCAACAGTATATTTAAACCCAACAATATCTTCTCCACCAACGAACAGGTGTCCACTGCACTTAGTGACTCTAGTTGATCACCTGCCCCCATTCAAATATTATAGTGTTTTGAGTAACTTAACATGTTTTTTCCATTTGTTAAAACAGTTTTCATCATCAATTATTGATAGTAGTTTTCTTTTTAACTATAACTGTATTTTTTATCTCAAATTTTATTTTTAATCTAATGGTTCAAATTTTTTTTAACCAAAAAAAATTACTATCATTAGATATTTTTCCTATGTGATATTATGCCTTTATCCTCTTTATGATTTACTGAGTATGTTACTTCCTTTTACCAAATGAGTGCTTAAGATTGAGACTTGGTTAAGAAGTCAATATTAATCTATGCTTGATTATTGGTCAGAATCAATTACTACTGCTTTTGATTTTATTTAAAATAAGCGACTTTCTAAATTTTTAATACAAACTTTGAGCTAATATTGTTCCCAACTTGTCTCTACTAATTAAATATCTTCTATATAAAATTTAATTAGATATATTTACTGCTGATAACTTGACAATTTACATATTTTTTTAATAAGCTGTAAAAAAATTATCTTGAATCGAAGTAGTATTGATTAAGATGATGTGATGGTCATAGATCTATAAAAACAAATAAATTAAGACAAAAGAGTCGATTTGGTTGGTATTGTGAGAGAGTGCTGTAAGTGTAATATGCTGGTAGAATGTGTTGGAAGTGAGGAACCAATTGCTAGGAAAGGGATTCTACGCTATGTTTCAGATGATGAACCAGAGATGATTGGAAGAGATGATGACGACAAGAAACTCATTAAAATGTTGTTTGATAAAAATCCTAGGAAGTCCGTTGTTCGGATCACCGGAGAGGTTGGAGTGGGGAAAAACAACCCTTTGTCGAGCTGTTTGCCACGATAAGGAAGTTATATGATTGGTCCTGGTGCTATACACTATTCACACTCGAATACTCTTTTGTACGAGCTGAAGTGCTAGACCTCTTATGAAGGCTACAGTAGCTCCTTTAATGGAAAGTATAGTCAAGACGTGACGAGTTGCCTTTATGTGCAGCAACTGATGTTGTGTTCATTATGCTTCCTCCTTCCTTCATATTTAAAAGCAACCGTAGCTCCTTCTCGTGCGAAGCAGTGACAGGCTGCTTTACCTATGGATACCCAAAGTCTCCTCCTGTCACCGTCACCAAGGCTACCTTCCCCTGTTATATTAATATTCATTCATTTGAAGAAAATAATAATATATATATATGTTATAAAGATAATATATATGTATAAATTAATATGATCATAAAAGATAGTTTATATAATTTAAATCAGTGTGTAAGAGAAATGCAAGGTATATGCAGCTTTTTTTTAGGCTTGTACCCTATGGCTGTGGAGTGAGTGGTGGGAACCATGATATGCTCTTTTCCTGGTTGGGTTTCTTGTCCTTGAGATGGAATTTGGTCGCCTTTACCTGAAGACATTCTCTTTTGTATTTCTTTTGCACGGGTTGTCGGGAATTTTTTTTAAAAAAATAGGACTTTCTTGTGGAGGTAGCAGTGACAGTGGTTAACGTAATTAGATCGACGGTTACTGAATAAAGCGGTAGTAGCATATGTATAGTAAGATTATTGAAGCAAACTCTTGCAAATTATATTAAAGCAGAAGTAAAACAGAAACAATAAGGACCTAAGAAAATTCGTTGTGCCGCGTATGAAGACGCAGCCTTGAAGTAAAAATCCGGCACGACTGAGGAGCAATCGTGAAGCCGTCCCGTCCCCAAGGTTGGCACACCACCCACCTTTTTCGCGCTCTCAAGAATGGGGGCTTTGGAGTCTTCAGATTTTTTACCTAGAAACTTGAATGGAAAAGCATAAGGTAAATTAGCTGGATATGGAAATTTCAGAGGGGAGAAAATAGGGTCGAATATATCATTACTCGGAAAAACCCACCACTCATTAAATGCAAGAAAATGGCCACTCTCCCACCTCCTGAAAACAAGCATCGAAGAAAACCGACAACATTTGAAAACATACAGCAAAAATCGGATCTCAACCGATTGAGAAAAAATGGAAAAGAGAAGAAAAGAAAATAGTAAAAAGATAGGGCTCAGGATCAAATATCACACCACACCCACGCATGTATGTGTCTTGGCCCAGCCCACAATTCAAGTCAATTTCTCAAATACATCTTTAGAAATGAAAAAATATAAAACAATCTCAAGAAATTTATCCCACCAATGTGGGATGAGGTAAAAGCAAAAGACAGACTTTTACCATTGCCTCCAACAATCCTCCACTAATAGTAAAATAACAAAAAATAAATAATTTCTAGGTAAAAGAAGGAATAACACTCAATTACCAATGTCACAAGAATTGAATTGATACGTAGTAAAGTAAGGTAACAATCATGTTTAAGGAATGAACAAATCTTGAACTACCTTAACATTGACTAAGACCCCCACAACACATGTCTTACCTTAAAATCTACAAATTTGCGATAGTAAAACAAATGCTTTTAATGGTCATGCACACACCTTATATACTTATGAGTGCTAAAGAAAGACAACCTTAGTCTTTCATAGAAGGCGACTCACCTTCACACTCACTTAAGTGAATCCATCAAGTGCTTCTCTCAAGCACCACCATACTTGGCTATGGATTCATTAAGAGTATAAGTATACTCAACCTCATATGTATCAAGCGGTAAGTTCATCAAGTCGGTCTCACTAGGACCACCCAAGAATAGGGATATGCATTCATTAAGAGTCTAAGCTCAACCTGTCTAAATAGCACTACCATAGGCCATAGGGATGGGAATGTAGTGCTATAAGGTAATCATATGGCTTCGTTTGACCATGAGTGGTATCCACCATATTTTCCTCAACTCAAAGGCTTAAGCCCCATCCCCCTCGACAATTCGAGGATAATTCTCCTCGTTTGGCCCTTTATAAGAGGGTCTACCAAATTTCTCTCTAATCTGACAAACTCTAATGAGATCACACCATTCTTCAACAGTTATCTCACAGAACTGTGTCACACACTGATGTGTCTCCTATTAATATTATACACACTATTCTTGGCAATACTGATAGCTGCCTGTAAATCATAGTGCAAGGAAACCGGCACACAAAGTTTCCTCTACAAAGTGACATCTACCAACAAGTTCCTCAACCACTCTGCCTATTGACTAGCAAACTCAAGGGCAACAAACTCTGACCCCATAGTAGAGCAAGTTATACAAGTCTACTTAGCAGACTTCCACAAAATAGATCATCCACCCAAGGTAAACACATAACCACTAGTGGAGCTAACCTCATTATTATCAAAAACCTAATTTGCACCTATAAATCCTTCCAAAATAGTATAAAATTTACTAAAGTGTAAACACCAATTCTTAGTACCTTTAAGGTATCTAAGCAAATGACGAAGTGAAATCCAATGGTCACTACCTGGGTTGTGAGTATATCTACTCAGTCTACTCACTGCATAAGCTATGTCGGGTCTAGTATAGTTCATGAGGAACATTACACTTCCTATAATTTTAGCATATTCAACTTGTGAAACACTAGAAGCTTTATTCTTTTTCAAATTCATGCTAGGGTCATAAGGAGTTCTCATAGGCATATCATCGAAGCAATAAAACTTTTTCAAAATTTTATCAATATAATGTGATTGACACAAGGAAAATCCATTCTCACTTTTTCTCATTTACACTAATAATCACATCAAATTCTCCCAAATCTTTCATATCAAAATAATAAAACAAAAAAGATTTAGTCTTATTAACCACATTCATATTAGTGCCAAGAATCATCATGTCATCACCATGTAAACATATAATCACACACTCATGTCCAAACATCTTGGAGCAAACACATATATCAGATGTATTCACTACATAACCATCACTCACTAAAGTTTGGTCAAATTTTTCGTATCATTGTTTAGGAGCTTGTTTAAGACCATATAATGTCTTTCTCAATCTACACACTTTATTCTCTTTACCTTGAACCTCACATCCCTTAGGTTGCTCCACATAGATCTCTTCTTTCAGGTCACCATTTAGAAATGTTGTTTTCACATCCATTTGACGAACTATAAGTCCATAGATAACAGCTAAGGCAACTAAAGAACGGATAAGAGCAATCATAGTCATGGGAGAGTAAGTACTACAAAAGTCAACGTCTTTCTTTTGCTTGTAGCCTACAACCACTAATCTAGCCTTAAACTTATCTATGGTCCCATCAGTTCTTAATTTCTTTCTAAAGACCCAATTACATCCAATTGGTGTACATCCTCTAGGTAACTCCACTAAGACCCATGTTTCATTTGCCTTTATAGAATCTAAATCATTTTTAATTACCTCTTTTTAGAAACTAGCATCGATGGATGAGATGAATTCCCTATAACTTTTAGGATCATCCATAATCCAATAAGTAAACACAAAGTCCAAACCAATCTTATAAAGATTATCATTCTCAACTAGGAAAGCTGTAACAAATTCAGACACAAAATTATTTTATATCCTTCTTATTTTACTTTTCCTAGGTTTAGCACATTATCATTCACATTATCATATAAAGAAGGCATAGATAAAGGTACAAAAGAAGCATTAAAAGAACTAACAATATCACATGCATTTTTCCTTATAGGGAACATGTTCTCAAAAAATTATATATTTCTAGATTCACAAATAGAATAATCATTCAAACACAAAAAATATATATGCAGCACTATTTTGAGCATATCCAATAAATGCACAGTTAAAAGTCTTTGTTCCCACGTTGGTTCTTCTAAAGTCTGGTAAACCAACCTTAGCTAGACACCCCCACACTTTTAAAAATTTCAGGTTAAGTTCAAAATATTTTCATAATTCATAGGGAGTCTTGTCTAGTTTTTTATGAGGAACCCAAATCAAAATATAGCATGCAAACAGGGCTGCCACCCCCCATATATGGTCATACATACCAGAACTCAATAGCATAGCATTCATCATTTCCTTCAGAGTTATATTATTTCTTTCAGCTACACCATTTTGTTGAGGAGGGGCACTACTTTCATGTATGATACCATGATTATCACAAAATCCTTTTGAAAACTAGTTCCATATTCACCACCCTTATCAGACCTAAGCTTCTTAATCTTTCGTTCCAATTAGTTTTCTACTTCTGCCTTATATTTTAATAACATATCTTCAATCTCATATTTAGACCTAAGGAGAAAAACTTTAGTATATCTCAAATGATCATCAATAAATGTCAAATAATATTGTTTTCCTTCTCTACTCTCGATGTTCTTAAAATCTGTTATGTCTATATGTATTAATTCAAGCAATTCTGCTGATCTCAATGTGACTGGTTTAAAAGGCTTTTTAGCATACTTGGTTTCCACACAAACATGACACTTCTCATAATCATTAGTGTCCGACACATTAATCAAGTTCATTCGTTTTAGTTTTTCTATGGAAGTCACATTCACATGTCCTAACCTACCATGCCATAAAGATACGGACTCAACAATATAAGGAGAAGTAGAATCAATTTCATTAATAGAAGTAGAAACAACATTCAAAATAAAGAGTCCATCAGACAAGTACCCATTACCCACAAAGTTTCCATTTTTTGTCAACACGACCTTATTAGCCTCAAAAACTAGTTTTAGACTGGCCCTATTAAGTAAGCTACCCGAAACTAAGTTCTTACGGAGGGAGGGGCATGCAAGGCATCACTCAACAATAAAGATTTTCCAGAGGTAAGTTTTAAAAGAACCTTTCCTTTTCCCAAAACTCCGATAGTGGATGAGTTTTCTATAAGACATGCTCTCCATTAGTAATTTCTTGGAACTGGTGGAAGAGTTCTTTATTGGCACATAGATTCTTGGGAGTCCCGGTGTCCAAGATCTATTATGTCTTATTGTCAATAAGATTTACTTCCACTACTACAGTGGCTATAACCTCCTTGGTCTCAACAACATTTTCCTGTACAAGAGCCTTCTAAGTCTGATTCTGGTTCTGCTGGCCCTGCCTTTTGTAGCACTGGTAAGCCTTGTGACCTGTCTTCCCACAACCATAGCATGTCACCTTCTTTTGAATCTTTTCACCCTTCCAGAAATTTGACGAATTCTTCTACTGACCTTTATTTTGGGACATCTTCTCCTTACCCTTAAACTTGTCCTCAACAGCAACAAACTCGACCATATTTGTAGTGACTGACCCAAAAGCATATGAGATACAGTTGTCCTTCAAAAGATTTGACTCCTCTGTCCTCATATGACTAATGAGCTCAGGCAGTGTCAAATTCCTCTTCTTGTGTTTCAAATGGTTCCTGAAATTATTCCAAGGAGGTAGAAATTGATCTATCAAGATGTTACCCTGAAATGTTTCACATATTTTCATTCATTTGCCTAAGACTTCAGCAACTAAAAGCTCATAATCATGGACATGATCCATTATCGTCTTGTCATTAATTATTTGGAAATTTATCAGATTTTTAATAGCATACTTCTTTCTCTAGGATTCATCAGGACCATACTTGTTCTTCAGAGTATCCCAAATAGCCTTCAAGGACTTAATGCTGAAAAACATATCAAATAACTTATTGTTCATGTAAGACAACAAGTGACCTCGAACCGTCTTATTATCCCTTTCATATTTTTCCTTAGTGATACCATTATCTTTCTTAGCTGCAGGTGGAGTGGGAGTAGTTGTGGGAGTAGTAAGTGATGTTCGTCTCCTTTTGAGTAGGTAGATCAAATAGTAACATATAATAAACCTCAAGAGCTTCAAATAAAATCAGCGACATTTAAGACCATCTACGGTAATTAGAGTTGTCCAATGGTTTGACCTTCGTCATGTCCGGCATCACCCTTAGAATATTAGTAGCCATAACAGATTGATGATAACAACACTAATAACACTATAAAAAAATAGTACTTGATCTGCGTATTGTAGCACTTTAGCTTCGAAATCACCGTAGCACTATATTACCGAAGGCACACGACCTAAAAGTATGACATGGCAACAGAGATGAAAGATATTTAAATCCAAGGCTATAGAACCCAAAGTACTATATCACTACTATAGCAGTAATAGTAGTTGAATAATTGATTAAGATTCCAATTTCAGCAAATTATCAAACAATCGGCGTGCGTTCAGTATAGAGCAGAACCAAATATAGAGAGATGAAGAGAGTTATATTATTTCATAATTAAGGTTACAATTTATAGATATAGATCAGAGTAAATATAGTAACTAATTTCCTATTAATAAGCCATAGATAATAGGATTAGATTAGTTACAACAAGAATGAATAAAATAGCTAACAACTATGATTTATCCTTAACATGCCCCGCAAAATGGACGACCATGAGGAGAGGCCAATCTTGGACATTAACAAGTCAAAGTGCGCGTGACTTAAAGGCTTGGTGAGAACATCAGCAAGCTGATCACCAGTTGGAACGTGCGTAACTCGCATGACACCACGTTGAACTTGCTCACGAACAAAATGAAAAGCAAGAGCTAAGTGTTTCATACGCGAGTGAAAGACAGGATTAGCTCTGAGATAAGTAGCACCCAAGTTATCACAATATATAACAGGGATAGAAGGAAGAGTGACACCCATTTCATGTAAAAGATTTTGGAGCCATATAAGTTCAGCAGCAGTAGAGGCAACGACTTTATATTCAGCTTCAGTAGAAGATTGAGCCAGGGACCGTTGCTTTTTGGAGCTCCAGGTGATTGGGGTGCGACCAAAGAATACTATATGACCCATTGTGGAAGTGAAATCATCTTTGTTGCTAGCCCAATCGGCATCAGAAAAGGCATGAAGATGAGTGGGGGAATCTTTGTAGATAGTGATGCCTTTATCCAAAGACCTTGCAAGGTATCGAAGAAGGCATTTTAAGGCAGCCTAATGAGTGGAGCAGGGATAATGCATGAGCTGAGATAATTTGTTAACAGTGAAGGCAATGTCAGGACGTGTGAGGGTGAGGTATTGAAGACTGCCAACAGCTGCACGATAATCGGATGGATTATCTATTAAAGTGCCAGAATGAAGTGAAAGGGAGGTGCCTGAAACCATGGGAGATGGAGCCGGCTTGGCACCCTGCATGAGAGTACGATCGAGAAGATCAAGAATATACTTCTTCTGACTGAGAAATAAACCTTGCGGCGTGGGAAGAACTTCAACACCCAAAAAATAAGAGAGATTGCCAAGATCCTTAAGAGCAAAACGTTGAGCGATTTGTTGAAGAAAATCATCGACTGCTTGAGGATTTGGACCTGTTAATAAAATATCATCAACATAAACGATTAAATATAGAGGAGAGGTTTGATGATGATGGATGAAAAGAGACGCATCAGCAATCGATCGTTTGAAGCCATAGCCTTCTAGAGAGAGGGACAATTCTATGTACCAGGCACGAGGGGCCTGTTTGAGCCCATAAATAGCTTTGCGTAGGTGAAAAACATGATTAGGAAAGTGAGCATGTGGAAAAATGGGAGGTTGTTGCATGAAGACTTGCTCAGTGAGGGTGTCATGCAAAAATGCATTGTTGATATCAAGTTGACGTAAATTCCAATGGTTGGTGGCAGCAAGAGCAAGAAGGAGTCTTATGGTTGCCGGTTTAACGACGGGACTGAAGGTGTCATTGTAATCAACCCCAACCCGTTGTTGAAAACCTTTGGCAACGAGACGAGCGCGGTATCGCTCAATGGTACCATCAGGCTTATATTTAACACGGAAGACCCACTTGCAGCGCACAAGATTGTGACTAGGGTTAGGAGGGACCAAATCCCATGTTCCCAAGTTTTGTAGAGCGTGGACTTCCTCTAACATGGCTTGACGCCAGAGAGGATCTTGAAGAGCATCTTTCACAGAGTTTGGTTTAGTGGGACGCGAGTGAGTAGTAACTAAGTGAGCATACTTAGGATTAGGTTTGTAAATATTATTTTTGGACCTGGTGATAATAGTGCCAGGGGGTGGCTGAGGAGGTGGGTGGGGAGGTTGAGCAGAGGAAGACGACGGTGGAGAAGATATAATAGGAATAGGAGGTGGCGAGGAGGAAGTTGAAGAGGAAGGTGGAGAGAGAGACTGCTCGCTGCATGGCATGGCAGTATCGGTGGAACGGGATATAGGAGAGGGTAATAATGGCAGGGTAATAGGGAGCCAGTCATTAGGATGAGGGTACGTGGAAATGGGCATAGTGGAGGAGAGGAGATGATATGGAAATTGATTTTCAACAAAACGAACATGACGAGAGATGTAAACTTTGTGAGTAGTAGGATCAAGACAGTAGTATGCACTTTGAGAGGAGGAATAGCCGACGAAGACACATGGGAGGGAATGTGGAGCAAGTTTGTGTGAAGAGTAAGGGCGTAACCAAGGATAGCATAGGCAGCCAAAGCTCCATATCTTAGAATAGTTTGGTGGTTGGCCAAACAAACAATGATAGGGGGATGTATTGGAGAGAGTAGGAGTGGGCATACGGTTGATGAGGTAAGTGGCTGTGGCAAAGGAAAAGGAACAAAATGATAATGGAAGGTGAGCATGCGAGAGTAAGGAGAGACCAGCTTCAACAATATGACGATGGCGACGTTCAGCAGATCCATTGTGTTCAGGGGTGTGTGGAGGTGTGGTGAGATGAGAGATACCACTAATGGTAAGAAACTCCTTAAGTGCGACATATTCTCCCCCATTATCAGAATATAGAGTTTTGATACGTGTGTTAAAAAAAATTTCAACCAAGGACTTAAACTAAATGAAGATGGCCTTAGTATCAGATTTTTATTTTAGGGGATAAAACCAAACGTATTTAGTGAAATGATCAACGAAGATAAGATAATATTTGAAGCCATCAAGAGAAGATAATGGAGATTTCCATATATCGGTGTAAATGAGTTCAAGAGGAGAGTGAGAAACTAAACTATTTTGATGAAACGGAAGCTTGTGGCTTTTATTACATTGACAGGCATTGCAAGTAAAAGAAAAATTAGGAACTACATCAACGTTGAATGAGGACAGTATGGAGCGGAGGATTGGTGGTGCTGGATGCCCTAAGCGATGATGCCAAGCAAGGGCAGACGTTTTATGGCTGGTGAATGCAATAGAGGATGATGAAGAAGGCCACTCATATACGCCATTTTTAGTTGGTCCGGTGAGGAGATGTGCCCCCATAAGCCGATCCTTCACATGGAATGAGTCAGAGGAAAATTAAATTAAAAGATTATTTTCAGCACAAAGTTTAGAAATGGAGAGAAGATTATGTTGCATGGTAGGAATACATAAGACATTAGATAGAGTAAGATGTTTAGTGGTAGTAGGGAAGAAAGTGGAACCAGTGTGTGTAATGGGCAGACCAGATCCATCACCAATCACTATTTCTTTGGTGTCATCATATGGTTGATGGAGAGACAAATTTGCAAGATCCTGTGTGACATGATGCGAAGCGCCAGAGTCGAGCAGCCATGGAGAGGAAGTCATGGGTGGAGCAGCTTGAGTGACATAAGCCTGTGGTTTGGAGGAAAAGGATGGGGGCGTAGGAGGACGGATGGAGGGGTGCTTTTCCTGAAAGATGGGGCATTTTTGAAGAGAATGACCTTTGGTGTGACACCATTGACATCGGCCTAAAAATTGTTTCGGGCCATTACCAGAGGACGTGTTGGGATTACATGGGGAAGATTTAGATGAGTGGTGAACTTTTGAGGAGGAAGAGGATGTATTGGAGCCAGTGTGGTAATAGAGAGGACGGGTGGCAGTGGCATGAGCAGTGACAGGCATGGAACTGAGGAGAGGTTGAGACTGGATAATGAGCTCTCACTGAATTAACTTTTCCATGAGATTAGGAAAGGAGATAGGATTATCACGGGCATTCACTGCTTCGATAATGCCCTGATAATTAGAGTCCATACTTTCGAGAACTTTGTCTGTGATGTCCTCTGATTTCATGGGGTGACCGAGGAGGGCTAACTGATCAGCACAGGCCTTGATGGAGTTCATGAATACAGTAATAGATTGTGGTCCTTTGGTGATGCTCTTGAACTGCGCTTTGAGCTGCTTAATATCACCACGAGAGGCACTGGCATATGTGTGTGCGAGGGTGTCCCAGAGATCTTGAGAGGTAGTAGTGAGGGACACAAGAGGGATGACAGGCTGATCTAGGGTGCCGATAAAAGTGCCATACAGAAGGCGTTCTTGACGCATCCACGTTTGATACGTAGGGTTGGGAGTGAGAGTGTCATTAGTGAGGATAGTGGAAGAAGGGGACGGGAAGGAGCCATCAAGAAATTTGAAGAGGCCATAGCCGACCAACGTGGCCTCAATCTGAAGTTTCCAGGAGAGATAATTGGTAGAGTTAAGTTTGATGATGTTAGGGAGGGAGACAATGAGCAATAGGGAACGCAGGATCAGCTTCATTGGGGATGGTATTAGTGTTGGCTATGATAACGAAGAGGAGAAGACAACAGAGAAATTTTTTTTTTATCGAAACCAAGCTCTTGATACCATATAGAGAGATGAAGAGAGTTATATTATTTCATAATTAAGGTTACAATTTATAGATATAGATCAGAGTAAATATAGAAACTGATTTCCTATTAATAAGCCACAGATAATAGGATTAGATTAGTTACAACAAGAATGAATAAAATAGCTAACAACTATGATTTATCCTTAGCACCAAATACCGTGCAACTAAGTGATAGATGAACTAAGATTATATCGACAACAGCAATCGAATACCCACCAGTTTTAGATTCGGTATAATCACATAAATTCCAACTAAATCAAAAGTAGGTATAACATAAATCTATCTATCACTGCATCCAGAATTCAAAGTAGTAGAAAAATTAGAATTGAAGAGACCGATCAACTGCAGGAAATTAGACAATATACATCAATTCGAAGCTTAGAGCGTTCAATGATAACAGTAATGAAAGTGAATAGAATTCCAAACAGACAAAGCACCAATACTATCAGAAACCAGATATTTCGAACCAAAGAATTTGGAGTAGCAGTGAAGAATTGAAATCCAAAAATCCAGACATAGCAGAATACCGAATAGGGAAGAAACTAAATTATGTATACTCCAATAAGAAGTCTTTCGCTTCAAAATGTAGTAAGATAACTGAAGCAAACTCTGTAAATTATAATAAAGTAGAAGTAAAATAGAAACAATAAGGACCTAAGAAAATTTGTGTGCTACGTAAGAAGATACTACCTTGAAGCAAAAACTCAGTGCGACCGAGGAGCAATCGTGAAGCCGTCTTGCCCCTAAGGTTGGTGCAACACCCACCTTTTTCGTGCTCTCAAGAATGGGGGCTTTGGAATCTTCAAATTTTTTACCTAGAAACTTGAATGGAAAAGCATAAGGTAAATTAGCTAGATATGGAAATTTCAGAGGGGAGAAAATAGGGTCGAATATATCATTACTCAGTAAAAACAACCATTCATTAAATGGAAGAAAATGACCACTCTCCCACCTTTTGAAAACTTGCAACGAAGAAGACCAGCAACGTTCGAAAACATGCAGAAAAAATCCGATCTCAACCGATTGAGAAAAAAAGGGAAAAGAGAAGAAAAAATAGGAAAAAAAATAGGGCCTATGATGAAAGACCACACCACACCCACGTCCAGCCTAGCCCGACCAGGCTGGCGACGGCACACGCACGCGCTCTTGTGTGCTTCTTGGCCCAGCCCATAATTAGATAAAATAATCCAATCCAATTTCTCAAATACACCTTTAGAAATGAAAAAATATAAAGTAATCTCAATAAATTTATTCCACCAATGTGGGATGAGGTAAAAGAAAAAGAAAGACTTTTGCCATTACCTCTAATGGTATATCCGGTGGTTCCTGATACTAATGAGTTGTAGATCAATGTCTCTCTCCTGATTACAAGGTTGGATCTAATCATCACCTTCTAAACTCTTTCTAGCTATTATATATATAGTAGTTGGAAATAAATCAAGATAGATAAATATACGCGGGGGAGGGAGAGGAGAACTTGATGTGTGTTGTTGCGTGGCAATGAAGTGTTCATGTGTCATGCTGAAGAAGGGAGTGATTGAAAGTTAACTGACATGTTTGTACATAGAAACTAGGGGCATTGCATGGGTTGGTCTCGGTTAAGTGTATGTATGTATGTATGTATGTATATATATATATATATATAAGATACAAAGAGGTAATATTTTATGGAGCAATCAGCCCATCCCAAAATGGTGCACTTTGCCTATTACCATGCATCTAGTTGTTTCCTGTCAATACCTAGTGACGAGCTAATTACCTGGAGCTTATGATGTCATGTTTATCTATGTGTGAAGTGTGGTTACATCAGCTTTGATTTCATTTTTAGATATCTATCTATCTATCTATCTATCTATCTATCTATCTATCTATCTATCTATCTATCTATCTATCTATCTATCTATCTATCTATCTATCTATCTATCTATCTATCTATCTATCTATCTATCTATCTATCTATATATATATATGTATGTATGTATGTATGTATGTATGTATGTATGTATGTATGTATGTATGTATGTATTTATTTATATAATACATGTATATTATTGCTTAAAAACATACATGTTTGCTCATGTCAATAATGTTGTCCATTTTATTTTATTTTTAATTCATTTGTTTTACATAGAATTCTTTCATCAATTATTTTAAAGGTTGATTAGAGGACCTTAGTTGTAAAAAAATGAGATCGGCTTTTGAATAATGATGAATCTAATATTTTCTATGTTTTCATCATGTTTTGCTTGAGATTATAATTGACATCCTATGTGATTTATTAATCTTTCATATGATATAGCTATCTATTTCATGTTACTACTCTCCTTTGATTCTATAGGAATTAGTGTGAAGAATAGAACATCGAAGAAAATAGAGCATGAATATAGAGCAAGGATGACCCAATGAAGGAAATGAAGATGAAAAATCAACTTCTCATGCAAAAAGGAACCGAAAGAACAAAAAAGGAAGCAAAAGAAGTAATAAAGAAGAATAAATGGCGTTGCACAGTCTATTGGTGTAGCGCAAGGTTGTACAGTCTGCCCATATAGAGAAGCAAAGCCACCTTAGAGCACTACATAGTCAATTGGTGCAGTGCACGATCATGCAGTTTGCCTATACAAAGCAATTGAGCCACCTTAGGTTGCTACATGGTTTATTGGTATAGTGCAAGGTCATGTGGGTGAAATTTATTTCCTCGATCACTTGAATTAAATCACAAAATATTTTATTTTTGACATTTCCTCTTGGGAGAAGAAGAAATTCAATTTTTCTCTCTTTTTCTACCAATTTCCCTTCACTTTATTCATCAAACCTTAATACTATCTACATCTAATTTATGTTTATTAGCATTATAATCAAAAAAATTATAGAGTTCTTCATTAATTTCATAATCACTAATGGTTTATTCTTCTTCATCTCTATAACATGAATTATTTTATGACTGTAAGTATGATTATTGTTATGTATCTAATTGTAGATATAAGTATATTATTTTTTTTAAGATTGAACTAAGTCTGCTTCCATATTATGACTATGAATTAATATGTGTGTTATGGACATAGTTCTTACATGTTGTTTTATATGTCAGATGTCAAAGTTATGATTTAAATTTGATAGAATTTGATTCAATTAGATGTTACTTATGATTTAAAAATTAGAGTTAATGTCAGAACTTAGCATATGAATAGGATAAATATGATCACAAAAGTAGACATATGAATCTGAAGGATGTTTATAGCTAGTGATGCTTAATAGGTTTAATTAGATTTAATAGTTATGAGAATACTCAATATGTTAGATTAAATACAATGTTAGACCTCGAAAGAGGCTATTGTGTTACATATATATGACTAGTTTTTCACAACCATTAGAACCGCTTGTATAATATTGTATGAATTCATTAGTGTATATTGGAGTTGAGATCGAAGTTCAATCCTATATTTTACTACCACTGATTTAGAGATTATATTTCATTAGTCTTCGCTTGTATTTTTATATTTCATATCTATATATTTGCTAATTACTCAGTCTAGATAGCCAGAATAGTGGAGTTTAGGGACAATAAAATCCTTGTGGTATATGACATTGAGATGCTATAATAAGTTCATGCACTTGTGGATTTGGCTCACGAACTAGAAAATGAATAATAGTTAGAAATTTCTTGCACGTATCAGGTTCATGTTGAACCCTCTTACATGTAATATTCGGGTCCCATAGTGCACTTTACATAAATAAGGTTCATTATAAGACAAACTCATAAAAGAATTGTTCATATACTCTCAACGATAAGTT
Organism: Tamarix austromongolica; assembly: GCA_039764185.1. Classification (NCBI taxonomy): domain Eukaryota; kingdom Viridiplantae; phylum Streptophyta; class Magnoliopsida; order Caryophyllales; family Tamaricaceae; genus Tamarix; species Tamarix austromongolica. The sequence continues at coordinate 28,735,062 of CM077817.1, forward strand.
TGATTGGCTAGCTTAAACTTCATAGCCATGGGACCAGTGGATTGTTGGTCCCATCAACTCAACTCATTGGAGCTAGCCTCTTAAAGATTTACATTTGAACATAAAACTCTTGTATAAGCACAGAGTATATCATGCATATTAATTAATAAAATCTTTATAATAGTAGTTTAAATTAATTTGAAACACATGTTCCTCAAAAAAACTCATTCAAAATGGTCGCTCTAAAATTACATTAGCTAAATGTTAGAAAATATCTAGAGCATAATAACTCCCCATATCTTCCACTACGACTCAATCTCTCTCCCAAAAGATTTTATTTAAGGCGATTATGGGCATAAATTAAACTCTTTTTTAAAAAAAAATTAACAAACTTATATAAAGTAACTTGAAACAGTTACAACTCTAGAGGAAGTATGTCTAGAGGAACCTCAATCTTTTTTGTTTTAATATAACTTAAAACTTATATTCAATATATAATCTATAAATGCCCAATGAGCTAGTTAGTCAAAGACTATCTCTAAGATCCTATAGTTTAGCCCAAGACTGGTTAATGAACCTATGCTTTGGGTAAAATTAGCAACCCAATTTCCTTTATGATCTCTATCAATCCTCTTGCTCCTGCTAGCTTGTTATCAGTATTGGTATATCCATCTTTATTGAATGTAAGTATATTGTCCAACTGGTTTGCTTCTTCATACGTTGATGTGGTAGCCGGTTCTTTCTATCTTTAAGAAATTCCTACTGAAACATTGGCCTATAAAGGAAGGAGAAGTGGTTGTGAGCTTCTTTGTTGGTTATGGTTATACTATATTGTTGTAATTGCATGTATGAATATACTTGACTAGGTATGTGCTATATATGATCCTATTTATTTATAAAATTAGTTTTTTATCGACAAGTGGAAAGATTTGCTTCCACAGATCCTTAGCATGACAACAATCTAAGAACTGATGAATTTATGCTTCATAATGTAGGAGATAGATGGGATATACTTGTTAATTAAGGACATGTCTATCATATAGAGATTCCTTTATAGGTAAACTTCGATGTTGTAGCTACCACAAGAAGAGGTGAATCCTAGGAGTCGCATCTAGCTCTCGTATTCACTTCCAGTTTTATCTTGAGTATTGAGCAAATCCCCTTGAGCATTATTATATGTTGAAGCCATAGAAAAGGAACCCATGGAAGTGTATACTCAACTATCAATATCTGTATTTTCCATAGTTGACCAAGGCACACATGTTGCTAGAATATGTTGTCTAATAACATGAATAAAAGATAACAAATTAAGTTTCCATATGTGTTCCATCAAGATATTAGCAACCTAGAGGCCATCTTCTCCCTTATTAAGTGGCCTCTCACAATAATATCTTTGAGGACCTTCCTTGCACCATAAAATCAAACAAAAAAAATCATATTAGCTCTATTAATAATAATTCTTCTTAATTCCCTGATTTAACAACATTTGGACCTTAATCAAAGCTTTTAAAGTTTAAGAAAGATGTATCCTTAACTATTAATTTCCTCTATCCAATTATTTTTGCCTTAATGCTATAGTTAATAATGCTTCATTTTGTTTAACAAATCTCCAAGCTAAACCCATGAGGTGACTTTTATTATTCAAGTCAGTAAATCTTAAACCTAGGCCACCTTCATCTTTAAACTTTGTTACTTTATCGCACAAAACACGATACATCTTCTTCTTTTTCCCCTCTTAGGTGAGCCCCATAAAAAGGATCTTATAATTTTATCTATTTTAATTGTATCTTTCTTAGGTATACAATCAATTTAAATTACATATACCGGCAAGGATTCCAAACTATCTTAACCAATATAAGACACCCAGCTAGAGAGAGACTAGTACCCTTACATATGGCAAGTTTGGTTTTCATTTGAAGAATCAAAACATGAAATTTTATCGATGAAGTTATGGGACCAACTAAATGTGACATGACCCAAATATTTTCCTAGATCTTGCATTAATATGATACCAAGATCCAAAGAACATCTAATTTGTTCACTATCATTTGAATTACTAGAGAAGAGTAATTTTGACTAATTATACAAGCTAATAATATGACTTATATAATCACATAAAGTTCTTAAGACCCTCTTAATGGTGACAAAATTACTATCATCAGCTTTGGAAGACAAAATTATGTCCTTAGCAAATATCATATGAGAGAAACCCATTTCCTTTTTGATATAGGTATTGGGATCTAGTTTCCTTATACTTCTTGTTAGATATTTTTCCCAATGCTTCTTTACAAATTATAAAAGGAAAAGGACATATAGTAACTCATTATCTTATTCCTTTATAAGGAGTAATTATATCCATTGTTGGTGTTTATATACATACATAAGGAGCTTTGACAATTTGTCGGGAAAATTAGGCCATCTTAGACTTATGTGAATAAATCCCTATCCCATCTCATTTCATCATATTCCTTAGCTAACTTCAATTAGAAACCAAATAAGCTTATTTTCCTTTCCATTTTTTTTTGTGAAGCTTAAGAGTGTGCAATATTTCATGACAGATAATGATATTATACATTAATATTCTTCCCTAAAGGAAGATAGCTTGTTGAGGCCCAATAAACTTTTTAGTAAACGTCTCATCCAGTGTAAAAGAGAAAGAATTTTAACTACCAAGATCTTCTTATGAAAAACCCCAATACAAATCCAATTATGTCGCAAAACATATACTGAAACATGTATGAACACCACCATGTCCTAAGGCCTTCTTTGCTCCTATACCAAACACACATTTATGCATTTCAACATAATGAGATTGATTTTGTCTTCCTCTTCATAGCTATGATTTTATCTTCCTCTAATTAGTAAAGTAATTTTTTATTTCTTTCTAAATCATAAGTACTTCATAAATCCATTGCTCATAACTTAATCTGAACACTTCAATTTTATTTCTATGTTGCCATTTAATAGTTGTACAATGAAACATTTTTGTATTCATATCACAAGAAAAAATCTATCTAATCTAGCCTTATTTCTCTAAAAATCTTTCTTTATATGGAATTGATCTTATAAGTTATTATTGAGTTCATTTTCCTTTTCCTAATTATCCAAGTTAGGTTCCATAATTAAGTCATTTTGTTCCTCAAGTAAAGATTTCTTCAAACTTTTAGTGTTATCAAAGATATTTCCTAGTTCTCAGTCATTCAAAAATTTTATTCTTTAGGAAGAATTTCTAAAAACATTAGTATATTGATGAAAACAACTAGTTTGAATATTTTATCTAACAACTACATAGGTTCCATTATAGTAAGTCTATATGAAAAAGTTTTCTTAGCATCTATGTTTAATAAAATAAGGCAATGATCTAAATAAGCCCTATTAAGATGTTGAACTTGTTCATTTAGGTAATCAATCATTGAAATGCCCCATAAATTTCTAATTTTATAAATTATATTTAAATGTGGTTTTATTATGAAAATTAATTAAATAAATTATTTTTATAAAAGGAGATTAATTAGGGCTATTTAAGAAGAAAACAATAAATATTTTTTTTAGAAAAGTTTTGGTATTTTAGCTAATTAATAATTTTATTTTAGAAATTAATGAAATAAATTATTTTATTTAAAATAAGAAGGAGAAAATAGTTTCAAATTAATATTAATTTTATAAATAATTTAATTGGAGAAAATTAGGGTATTTTACTAGTTAAAATGGAATTTATGGAAAACCTTTCAAAAATCTTAATTTAGCCTAAAAAGGGATTTAAATATTATTATTTTTAAATATTCTAAATATTCAGATTAATTTATTTGGCCCTAATCTAAATATTTTTCCTTTTTACCTTTTCCTTTTCCTTTTTCTTTCTTCCTTTTTCCTTTCTTTTTCTTTCTTTTCTTTTTCTTTCATCCTCTTTTCTTTTTTATTTCTTCTTCCCGGTTGGGCCATTCTACGACCCAATTCTTCCTTCCTTCTTTCTTTTTCTTCTTCGACGTTTGGGTCTGCCTCCTTCGTGCAGCCCGTTTCTGTCTTTTTATTCTTTTGTTCGGCCCAACTCCAAAACGCCACGCTGTAGTTGTTTTTCCACAAAAACGTTGCACTTCATTTAAAACGCAGCCTCTTCGCCCTGCCGACCGCCCGATCTCCTTCTTTTCTTTCTCTTCTTTCTTCCGTGAACCGCCTGGCCCAGCCCCATCATCTTCTTCCTCCTTCGCACCTGCCAGCCCGGACGCCAGCTTGCAACCTCCGCCACCCAACTGAGATTATCGCTGCCGGTTACGGTAGTTTTGACCGGCCGTTTTTATTCCTATCTCTTCCCCCTGAATCGTCGGCCCTCTTGACCCAACCAAATCTACATTTCTCGCGTGATTTTTCCCTCTCCTTTCCATGCGCAACCCTAGCCCTATTTTGCTGCCACCGGCTAACCCTCGCCTCCGGTAAGCCCAAACCCTACTGCATTATCCCCTCACCGACTCAAATAACCCTAACCTCTCCTCTAACTCTATAAATATCCTCAAAATCTACCCTGTTTCGAGTTTTGATTTCCTAACCTAGAAATCCTTCCTTGCCACCGCCACTCCTTTAGACGCCTCGTTCTCCTCCTTCGGCCAACTTAGCCTCCATATCTGACCACTAAACTCTTCCTTACGCTGCCCTCTAGCTAACCAAACGTTCCATGTACCTCGATTCTTCCTGAATAAGTCTCCCCAGCTGTGTGAATTCCCCTTCCCAACCAGCCCTTTCTTCCACCTCCGCCACCCTTTGCGCCACCCTTAGCCACCTCTTCCACCGTTTCTGCCTCTTCTTTCACCTCCAAAATCTTCTGCAGACCCTCCTCTATCTCCCCATACCTTTATTTTCCTCTTTCTCCCTCTCCTCCTCTCTCTTTCTCCTTCTCCTCCATTCGGCCACCACCATCGCCGTCGTGCGCTGCCACCTTTGGCTACGCCGTCACCCTCATTTTGTCCCTCTCCTTCTGGGCAACTCAAAACACCCTAGGTCCCATCTTAATTCTCCCTATCTTATTCCCAGCATGCAACTTTCCCTCTTTCTTTTCTTTTCCTGGCCGCCACCGTCGTTGCCGTGAACCACTGTCTGTGCCGCCTATCCCCACCAGCCTATGGTTGAACCCTAGACCCTCTCAGCTATTTTCCCTATTTTTATAACCCTTAAATTATTTTATTTAAATTATTTGCATATAAATACTATTATTATTCTTAATATTATATTTTTAATATGCATTATTATTATTATTATTATTATTATTATTATTATTAGTATTAATGTTATTATTATTATTTATGTTGAGGGCTAAAGCCTATTGTATTTTAATTTGATTTTATTATTATTCTTCTTCTTATTTCTATATTTACTATTATTAATATTAAAATGTTATAAGTATAATTATTATTATTATTTCCTATTTCGAATTTCCATTATTCTTATTCCATTATTATTAATACAAATATTTTAACATTAGTTTTGCTATTAATGTTATTGTTGTTGTTGTTGTTGTTGTTGTTATTATTATTGTTATTATTATTATTATTATTATTATTATTATTATTATTATTATTATTATTATTATTTCATCACTATTATTATTACTAAATTTTGTTATTTAATTTACTAATATTATTATTAGTAGTATTATTTTAGTAAAAGGGATGAAGCCCTTATTTAACTATGTTTTTGAGTAATGTCCTTCTTATTATCATCGTTACTGTTTTTATTAACCTTATTATTATTAATATTGATATTATTTTTGGTATTTTTGCTATTATTATTTGAATATTTTATCAAAAGCCTAGTCTTATATTAAGTTAGTTATTAATAGTATTGTTGATAGGAGGGAATCTAATTTTAGCTTTTCTCTCAGAATAGGTAAAACCAGTCAAAGCCCTAAGAAAGTATAGGAGCGTGCTCCAAGACCGGTGTCGTTTTAGGTAAGGGGTGCTAAGGCCTTTTGTGTGCTTATATGCATTATGTGCTTCTCATGTGATGTATCCTATGTTTATCATTATTAATTATTTTGTATGTGGTATAACATGGAGTTGAAGTATGTTTTTGTATGGCATGTGTACTATGTGTATGTGATGATATGTATAATGACCCTGTAAGGCATGCATGAGAGGATGTCGATGTGGTTTGTGTGGGGGAAAAGGATGAAAATGAGGATGGAGAAAGAAGTTGACTAAGGGAAGTGAGTTGACCTAATTTTATGGTTTTATAAGGAATAATCTAATGTTTGGTTTTATGTGGAAGAATATAATTTATGATTTTATGCGGAAAATATAATATATGGTTTAATTTGGGAGAATGTAATTTATGACGTTATATGGGAAAATCAAATTTATGGTGTGTTTGGGAGAATCTAATCTATGATGTTAATTGGGAGAATATAATTTATGATGTTATATGGGAGAATCAAAATTATGGTTTGTTGGGAGAATCTAATTTATGATGTTATTTGGGAGAATTTAATTTATGATACTATATGGGAGAATCTAATTTATGATTTGATTGGGAGAATCTAATTTATGATTTTTTTGGGGGAATCTAATTTATGGTTTTGCTTGGGAGATTCTAATTTATGATTTTATGTGGGAGAATTTAACTTATGGTCTTATATGGGAAAATCTAATTTGTGGTTATAAATGGGAGAATCTAATCAATGGTAAGGTAAGGATGAATCTTCGGTTTTATGTGATTTGAATCTAAGGTTTGGTAAGGATGAATATTTGGTTGGTATGGATTGAATTTAGGGTTTGGTATGGACAAATCTTTGGGTTTTATATTGTTTGAATTTAGGTTTGGCATGGGTGAATATTTGGTTTTGTGTAGATTGAATTTAGGGTTTTGTATGAAAAAATCATGGTTTGTATGGTGGTATTTATAGTTATATGGTGGTTTTAGGGTTTACATGGTGGCATTGATGGTTGAATGGCGGTATTAGGGTTTGCATGGTTGAATTTAGGGTTTCACGTGGAATTTTAGGGTTTGCATGAAAAAGGTTCAAAGGTTTGCATGGGGAGATTAATGTCTGCATGGGTATGAAATTTACATGTAGAAAGTTAATTTGGGATGTAAGGAAGGTAATGTAAGTGTTGTTTGGGTGTTTGACCACTTGGGATGAAAAATAGCATGTGGAGAAAATTAAGAGTACAGAAGAGACTGAATTAGGGTTTAGAATGATTAACTATGGGCTGTTGTGGTTAATTAGGGTTTGGTATGGCTGATTAGGGTTTTTTTGTTATCATGTTTATGTGGTGATTAAAGTGTAATTATGATGGTGGAATTTTATGATTTGTGATGTGTGATGATTTATGCATGTCTAGGGTGAAAGTCTTTGAATAAGATACTTAAAACATTAATTATCTAAAGAGAAAGATCGTTGAGACGGGACCAACTGATCCACCGGTTTGGAATAGTGGCTAGGGTTTTTACCCGATGTGCGACCGATCCACCGGTTATAATAGTGGGGGTTCTCGAGCTCAACAAGCACAAACCCGAGTTTTGCTGAAATGCTTAAAGGATACTAATTACTTACAGTGGAACACCATGCGAGTCGGAGCCAACCGATCCACCGGTTAGGAATAGTGGTTAGGACGCGTAGTCCTATGTGGTTAGGAATAGTGTCAATAATAGTGGTTAGGGTATGATACCCTATGTGCCTTTGATCCACCGGCTATAACAGTGGGGGCTTCAGTACTCGCATGGATTTGATAAAAAGTATGGTGTGAATTGACTCCTGATCAGAAATTAATTAAGTAATTGAAATGGATTATAATTGGGCCTTTGGACTTTTACCTAGATGATTACATGTGTTATGTTATCATGATTATGCTTTTTTATTATCCTACATGATTTTATGTGCTTATGTGTTGGCCTTAGTGCTCGGTTACCTTACTCAGTACGTAGCGTACTGATCACCTTTTTCATGGGTGCTGCTCATTCTCACGAGTAGTATGCCCTTCTGACTTTGTGCAGGTGGGCGAGACATCAATCGGGGTTGAGTGTTAAGCATGTTTGACTCAAAGTTCGAGAGAGTTGTGGCCATATTTTAGTCTTTATGTGATTTTATTTCCTTTTGGTAATCTTTTATCGGTTGTAAGCTATTTCTCTTTTTAATTTAAATAATAATTCTTTATTCGTACTCAGACTTTTGTTTTAGAACCGTTTAATGCTTATTTGGAATTTGGATTGTATTGATTTATAATTGATTATTTCTTTTCTTTAGCCTTAGCACTTGGTATTGAAACAGTCGGAGAGAACCGGTTCGGTACTAACTATGGCGGTAACATTCCTAGAATTCACAGGTTTTAAGTATTTCTATTGTAATTACTTCCGCTTAAAAAAAAGTAGTGAATTTTGGGGTGTTACAATCATCCATTATGAATTCACCCACCCCATATACAACCTTTTTTGAGTCTCATATCCCATATAACTTTAGGCTATCCAAGTAAAATTAGGACCCTAAAATCTAAAATCTATCCTACCATAAGAATCCATATAATCTTTATAAAGATTCATAAGTAGAACAAGGAATTAAACTCCCTAATCTTCCTAAGCGATTAAATATGTCATCAAAGTCGCCCATGAGTTCTCAAGATCTTACTATTTTATACACTAACTTAGTAAGGTAATCCTATAGTATCACATTTTCAAAAAACTTAAAATAAAGATAAATCTTAGTAAAATTATAGCTAACATTAAACGTAGGTACCTAGATGTGGATAACCATGACTATAAGTGCATCCTCAAAGATGCTGACTTATAAGATCCCCAATTTACTATTGAATTTTTTTCAATTTTTATAGAAGCTATTACATAATAATAGGATATAAGCATCATACCTGATATGAGTCTAGTTTATCGTACCATTATCATAGCAAGTACAAGAAAAAACATTTACAAATTTAAACATGATAAATAAGGAACGAGAGATATTTTATAAATAAGACAAGAGTTAAGAACATGAAACTCTGAGTACATCTAAAATACAACAAATGGGGTCATATGAAACTAATAGTCTATAAGGTATCCGAATAAAAGTGCAACTAACAAAAATGCAACTATTGGATAAACCAGACTCTATACTTAATTCCCATACAATACACATCACTCCTCCCCCAAAAGTAAATCAAAATCATGAATCAAGTCATTAGAAACATGCACATCAACAATTGGGTTATTTGCTCATGGAAATGAGCATCACCCATAAAAATGATGGTTAATATGATACGTATTGAGTAAGGTAATAATACACATTAATAGAATAAGTCATGTATAACACATAAGGTTAAATGATAAGAAAAATAATATACATGCATATACTACTCATGATATGAGAGGACCTAAGATAAATAATATACATGCAAACACTACTCATGATATGGGATGACCTAAGAGAAATCCATATTATAGTTCTTACATAGATGATTACATAATTTATTTACTTAGTCACATGAGAATAAGAACCCTACTTGAAACATATTATAGTCCTTTTCCAATGTAGGTGAAATATAAGTATCAAACTAGGGTAAAAATACAATATCTGGTAGCCACTAGTATACCATTAATCATTAAGTACACGTACCCCCTATAGGCTAGTAGAATAGAATAATATAAATTAGATATAAGCTCCACTAGTTCAGATAAAACAAGGCTATTTTTATTCAACAATTATAATACTTTGTTTCTGATTCACGTGATCTTTCACTTTAAATATCAATATCCCATTTGATCATTACCCAAATACTAAGCTATACATTACTTGATTTACTGCCATTAATAACACTTCCACTTATCACTTATTACATGGGCTGCAAATTATCACTTTTTTCATATTTTAACCAAAACAACACTTATGTAACACCAAATTTCTAGAATTTTTCTAAATGATAATTTTGCCTTTATTTCATCTAAACACATCAAAACTTCTTATGCTTACAACTTAACCCAGAAAATGTCAAACCTCACAGTATATAACAAAATTTGATTAAAAGCACTAAATATTATAATTATATACTTAGATTTCACAAACACTCACTAAAATGAGCAAAAAGGTCCCTATAGCTAGTCATACCCAAAATACAAAGTCCACATTTCTAAACCCCACCATTTTTACACATAATCCTCCTCATAATATAAAACACTAAAATATGTGATTATCATAAATTAAAACCTCAAAAAAGGTATACAACAAAAAGGGTCAAACCAATGTAGACCTAAAATCCTCTAAAAATCAATCCTCACCCTATTTTTCAACATACATACTTAATCACAAATTAATACATTGAAGAACATGCTTATTAAAAATAATTACAAAAATAACCATGCTTGAAATTTTAAGAAAACAATCTTGCATGGTTTAACATGACATATTCCAAATAGAATATAAAATCATGAATAGTTAATATTGAAGCGAGCTCCAAGTGGAGTTCAGTAAAAATTACACAGAAAAACGCAAGAACAACCGAACAGGAACAGGGATAGGGTCATCGGGACTGCCCGATCTAAATCCTCGAAATCGAGAATAACAAAAATGCCGGAAACCGACAATAAACGATACAAGATCGTAAGAATTAAGCTGATAGCTTTATTTCATATACTGAAATTGATTCGAACCAAGTTATTCTTCTTACATAAAGATCGAAGCTTTATATAGGGCAGCAACCAGCTAAGGTGGATGGAAGTCGAACGTTGGGCAACGGTCGAGAAGGTGGAGCGGGTAGAGTGAATTAAAGGTGGGTAACTCCCATTAATGGTGGTCGACGATGAAGGCGAGATCAGAGGAAGAAGACGACTCGGGAAGGGCTGTGTGAGGGGTGAAAGTTGTGTTGACCGAACGGGTTGGACTGGAGGGTTTGATAAAGAAGGCAGGCGTAAAGGCTGTGGACCGGGGAGACGGGGTGCGTTTTGGTTTTGGGCTTTTGTTTGTTTTTTTTTGGTTGAGAAATAGTGGGCTTTGGGGTGTGGTAGGATTAAGGAAGATGTGGGAATTTGAGGGTGGTTTAATGATGGATTAGGCAAATCCCACTTAACTAGCTTCTTAATACCCTTATTACAAGATAAAACTAAATAAACAAAACAACGATAATAATGGTAGAATTTTGCTAATTGGCGATAATGCCATTATTCTTGCTAATAATTTAAAACTTGAGTATGTCTTCTCAGCAACAGGATCCCGTTTTTGATAGCACCGTCTTGAATGAATCCTTTTCCCCGCTTGCTTGGCTTAGATCGTCAATTTTCTTGATTATCCTGCAAGACAATAATACAAATATAATTAATTATTTTTAAAGGATAATTGGTGCTTTTCTTAGTAAGGGTACTAAGGGTATTTGGGCTTTCATCATCCTCCCCTTCTTGAAAAGGTTTCGTCACCGAAACCGAACCTGCATCATAAAAGGGGGATAGGTCAGAAACATTAAAAGTATCACTGATATTGCCATATTTTCCTGGAAGATCGATCTTGTAAGCGTTATCATTAATGCGTTCCAAGATGGTAAAGGGACCGTCGCCTCTTTGTGCGAGTTTGGATTTCCTTTGGGTAGGAAACTTTTCTTTTCGTAAATGGACCCACACAAGGTCTCCTAGAGCGAATATAATCTTCTTGCGGTGTTTGTTTATTGCGCTTGCTATCTGATGATTGCGTAGGTTTATCTGTTTCTCCACTGACTCATGTAATGATTTTATGGATTGCGCCCTTTTTTCTGCATCAAAGTTAGCATAATCGGTTATGGGTAAAGGAATAAGATCAAGGGGTGAAAGAGGATTAAACCCGTAGACAATTTCAAAGGGAGTCTTTTTGGTGGTGGAGTGGATGGTCCGATTGTATGCGAACTCCACATGTGGTAGGTGAGATTCCCAATGCTTAATGTTATTATCCAAGATAGCTCGAAGCATGTTACCAAGAGTGCAATTTACCACTTCCTTAGGACTAGCTTGATATGCAGGTCTATTGGGAATGGAGGCTCCAGGTATGAAATCAATCTGATGCTTGATTCCTCTAATTGGAGGTAACCCTTTTGGAATTTCTTCGGGAAAGAGCTCAGGGTACTCACTAAGTAGGGAGTGTACATTATCAGGCACAGAATCAAGCAGGGTGAAATCATGATGATAACATTCTTTACGCATGAGCATATAGATGGGTAACTTAGTGGAGAAGGCATAAGAGATGTCCCTTTTTTGGGCGAAAAAGTTTCGTAGTGGTTTATTCTGGCCTTCCATGTTGGATTTTGAGGTCTTAGTTATCTCCTCCCTCATGCTTTTGAATTCGGCTTGAAGCTTGAGTTGATCATCATGGACTTGTTTGGGCGATAGCGGTATTAGAGTGATATTTTTGTCATCCTTGATAAGGGAGTAGCTATTTTTATACCCGTCATGTGTTACCTTCCTGTCAAACTGCCATGGCCTACCAAGTAAAACGTGACTAGCGTGCATGGGAATGACGTCACATAATACCTCATCCGTATATTTCCCAATATGGATTGCAAGTACTACTTGCTTGTAGACCTTTACCTCACCCGTGTCATTGAGCCATTGTAGTTTGTAGGGTCGAGGGTGTTTCGTGGCTGTCAACCCTAATTTGGTAATTAGGCTAGCACTTGCGGCGTTAACACAACTACCGCTATCAATGATCAAACTACACAACTTGTCACTGATTCGACATCTGGTATGGAAGATATTTTCACGTTGTATTCGCTCGTCATCAACTTTTGCATGTACGTTCAAGGCACGTCGTACGACGAGTAGTTCTCCCTCGGAAGCATATACCTCATCATGGCCAGGGTCACTATCATAGGGGTCAATAGGAGTAGGGGAGTGGTCAACACAATCATCATCCTCGGACTCAACCTCTCCTGTGGGCCGAACCACCATCACCTTCCTATTGGGACATTCGGACGCGATATGACCATGCCCCAAGCATTTGAAGCATTTGATGTTTCTTGAACGTCCATTGCTAGAATTACCACTTGTATGTTCCTTACCCTTTTCCTTAAGAGGGTTTATTGTATCGTCGAATTGAACCCTTGGTTTTTCTTCATTTCTAGGAGGCTGCTTCCAGTTATGATTTTTTGAAGGGCCGGGTTGGAAGTTGGGTTGGGATTTAAAGGTCCTGACCCTTTTGATCTGTTTTTCAATCTTGATAGCTAAGCTAACCATTTCCTCGATATCCACATAGTGTTGGAGTTCAAGTTTATCAGCTATTTCCTTATTAAGTCCACTAAGGAATCTAGCCATGGTCGCCTCTCTATCTTCGATTATGTTGGCCCGAATCATTGCGATCTCCATTTCCTTATAATATTCATCAACGCTTCTAGGGCCTTGGACGAGGTTTTGTAGTTTTTGGTAGAGTTCTCGATAATAGTAGCTAGGTACAAACCTGCGTCGTAATAGTCCTTTAAACTCGTTCCAATCTCTTACCGGTCTCTCGTGGTTTCGACGCCGGTTAGTAATAAGCTGATCCCACCAATTGATGGCATAATCGGTGAACTCAACAATGGCGAGTTTAATCTTTTTTTCATCTGAGTAATTGTAGCAGTCAAAGACCAACTCTATTTTTCTTTCCCAGTCCAAATATGCGTCAGGATCATTCTTTCCACTAAATGCTGGGATCGTTAATTTGATATTATTTAGGTTCCGGTCCTCCCGATCGTACCGTCTTGGATGTCGGCGAGGTCGATGTCCCATCCTGGCATGTTCTTGGGCTGATGGGCCGTCGGATGAGAAAATATCTGGTTCGGGGTGGAAGTTTCTTGGATGTCTGTTTGGCTGGGGTGACTGGATAGGTTCAGTTGTATTATTAATTGTTTGTTCAATCCGATCCAGTCTTTCTATTAGGATACGTAGTTGTGCGGAAATAGAGTTTGAGTTACTATCGGATCCTTCCGACACGTGTCCTGACATTGCATGTCCGGTTCGGGAATTCATTTCAATCCGTTTATCTGTATTAAATTGTCACACGATCGATTGATATTACTTACGTAATAGGTGACTAGAATGTTGGGCTTTTAGCCCGTGACTGTTCGATAGGACGGGTTTTTCGAGCTGGTGGCTTAAACGATATGGAATATCGAATCGCCGCCTAATACCCGATATCCTGCCCCATTTCTGGATACCAAATTAATTTTGGTATCAAGTTCGGATCACTAGGGGAAAAGGTATTCCGGAAGAGAAAAAAAAATAATAAAGTACCAATCTTTCGGAATTAACACGGAAAATCAACACATACAATTGATACTGGAGATGCACGATTATTCGTTCGATTCAAAACAAGCATGGAATTGAAACACAGAAAATTGCTACTGGAAATCAAGACAGAAATCAAACAAAATACGACATCGACACTGGGAATTAAAGACAGGAGTTTAACACGAGATCGACACTAACACAACCCCAGATCCGAACGGTTTCGAACACAAAAAATAAAAGAAAACATTAATTCAGAGATGAGCGAAGCAGATCGACGCTCTGATACCAGCTGAAGCGAGCTCCAAGTGGAGTTCAGTAAAAATTACACAGAAAAACGCAAGAACAACCGAACAGGAACAGGGATAGGGTGATCGGGACTGCCCGATCTAAATCCTCGAAATCGAGAATAACAAAAATGCCGGAAACCGACAATAAACTATGCAAGATCGTAAGAATTAAGCTGATAGCTTTATTTCATATACTGAAATTGATTCGAACCAAGTTATTCTTCTTACATAAAGATCGAAGCTTTATATAGGGTAGCAACCAGCTAAGGTGGATGGAAGTCGAACGTTGGGCAACGGTCGAGAAGGTGGAGCGGGTAGAGTGAATTAAAGGTGGGTAACTCCCATTAATGGTGGTCGACGAAGAAGGCGAGATCAGAGGAAGAAGACGACTCGGGAAGGGCTGTGTGAGGGGTGAAAGTTGTGTTGACCGAACGGGTTGGACTGGAGGGTTTGATAAAGAAGGCAGGCGTAAAGGCTGTGGACCGGGGAGACGGGGTGCGTTTTGGTTTTGGGCTTTTGTTTGTTTTTTTTTGGTTGAGAAATAGTGGGCTTTGGGGTGTGGTAGGATTAAGGAAGATGTGGGAATTTGAGGGTGGTTTAATGATGGATTAGGCAAATCCCACTTAACTAGCTTCTTAATACCCTTATTACAAGATAAAACTAAATAAACAAAACAACGATAATAATGGTAGAATTTTGCTAATTGGCGATAATGCCATTATTCTTGCTAATAATTTAAAACTTGAGTATGTCTTCTCAGCAACAGGATCCCGTTTTTGATAGCACCGTCTTGAATGAATCCTTTTCCCCGCTTGCTTGGCTTAGATCGTCAATTTTCTTGATTATCCTGCAAGACAATAATACAAATATAATTAATTATTTTTAAAGGATAATTGGTGCTTTTCTTAGTAAGGGTACTAAGGGTATTTGGGCTTTCATCAAATATAATACATGAATACAAGCTTAAAAAGCCTAAAACATGATTCTTGTAAAAAAAATATTATCTTGAAATCTATGTAAAAAGAAACATAAGTCATAAGAAAACCCCAATATAGAGTTATGGACCATTACCAAAGCTACACTAATCTCATAGTAAAAATTACTCCTAAACACTTCATTCTTGACCTTGATCTTCTAAATAAAGAAAACATAGAATCAGATAACAAGAATGTAAAGGGCTAGAATATAAAGATAAATAAATAAATAATGGAGGAAAAGAAACCCTTATGCTCAAAAATTGCTAGGAAAAGGTAGGGGAAGAAGCTTTAGTAGTCTACAAATTTTAACTCTTTTTTACTTAGAATCAAACATTAAAAGATTTAAAACTAAAAATATGAGAATATAAGAAGAAAAGAATGAAGAAAAAGAGAAGAGGGAGAGGGAGAGGATCTGTAGGGGGCTAGGATCAACAAGAACAACCAAGAACGCACAACAAAAAAAGGCTAATGGAGAAAGGAAGGGGCAAAAGTAGAAGATATGATATTAGCTAAGTATAAAATGAGCAACCAAAGGGAGATAAATCCCTTATGAGGTTGATAATGGGTAGGGAGAGAGAGGCATATTATGGGGTTGTTTACAAGATAGAGAGTGATGAGAGTGATGAGCATAAGTAAGAGAGTGTGAGTAGTAGGTAGGAAATGTAAGAAGTTTATGATGACCAAAGAATTGGTTGATTGAGTAAGTACAAGACAAGTTATGATCATGATCATAAGGGGTAATAGGATTATATTCTTGAAATCAACCACCCCAAGTAAGTCAAAAATAATTAAAACATAATGTAGGTATGGTAGAATATCTAATGAATGGTTATAAAAAATTAGATAATTCCAAAAAAATATGAAAATTTAGGGGAAGGTGTAGAATTAATCCAAGAACCCAAATATATAAAAATATTGGGTATAAGAATTGATTTGTCCTAAAATAAAATAAGAAAAAAAGAATGATAATAGTCTTCCAACTTTAATTGATTAGGTAAGTGGGTGGTTGATCGGTGGATGTCATGAGCAAACATCTTAGAAAGGTTAGTGGCCAATATACTAAGAAAAGGATGAATTTGTAAGATATTTTGGTCAAATGATAGGTTTAAGGGTTTGGGTAAGGTTTTTAAACAATGGATAAGGGTTAGGGAAAATATTAAGAGACTAATCATACTATTTTTGGGTTAGAAAAATTTAGGATATTGCACGTTAATTCCAAAGCACTCAAATGCCATTTGTAAAGTGTACCAGCTTTCTATCGGTACACATGATGAAAGCCCAACCCCTATGATATAACCTCACCCCATGGACCCAACACTCTAGTCTCCATTATAATCATTATATCTAGCCTATGTTGTTGCATATTGTCTTGGAAAAACTTGGTGATACAAATCCTAAACAATTCCCTAATAATTTTTTCATTGGATTATAGGTGCCTCAAAAATTCTCAGGTGTAATACTATGCTACAATATTTAGCTACTTCAAGTGTATCCAAGCTGTAACAGAGAAGTAGATTCAAGGAAGAGGAAGATGATCTAGAGTAAGGAAGGAAATATTGAGAGCAAAAGAGTGGTGAGAGTTGAGCACTTTTAATAATACTATGTGCAATAAAATTGAGATTGATTGAACCTTCTGGTGATGATATTTCTATTCATCTAAAGAGGTGGAAGATTGGAAAAATTAAAAACTATGTGCTAACCACCTAGTGGCATGATCATTTAAGTAACATTGTGGCTGGGACTAATCTTTGCACTATCTCATTTAGGCATGATCATGGAAAAATTGGCATGGCCCTATAGGTTAGGAGCTATATAAGTAAAGTAGCTAGCTAGCCAGCCCAAAGATATAACTAGCTAGCATTGATTTGTGTGTGCATGTTTCAATGATTAAGTTTTTTTTATGATGTCTTGAATTTGTACTTCGATTTGCTTATGGATCTAGTCATATGCATGCCCAGTTTTCAATCTACATGGTTCTTATATATAGACATTTTTTCTTGTGTGCTCTTTATTTTTGATTTTTTACTATCTTGTAATCATTCCAACATTACATCAATAAGAAGAATTTTCTTAGTGTTTCCCAATTTTACTATCTCTTTTCTACTATTTAAGTTATTTACCTTAAAATTTTTAATTAAGAAAATCTACTTGGCTAGAAAATGAAAAGTATTGTGACCTATTTATGTCTTAGAGGGTGCAGTCAGGAGTTGCTCCTAGCAATTATGTTTTGATTTCAGCATGCTTACTTGATTTCTAAAGGCTATAAGCCACATTCTTCATGTTATTTTCATACTGTATTGTTCAAGTTCCTTGTCGTTTTTTGTTACTGTGGCTATTATGGCCATTGTCATGACTTTGGATTAGTCTTACATTTGTGATGCCTTACTATGCAGGTTAGTTGTCCCAATGTGTAGGAACCTAATGATTTCTTTTTCTTTATATCTCCTAGTTGGGGTTTTATTACCATGGTCGGAAAAAAATGTCAAGAATTTTACTTTACTTCATTATGTATTGAATTATTTTGGTGGTGCACTTATGACATATTTGATTTTTCCTAAAGATTTGATTTCTTTGAAAAAGAAACATTGGCTAGAATTTGTTCTAGTGTATTTTTTAGGGGGATAATATGTGATTCTTTCTAATTATTCATTTAATATAGGTTACTAACATTAGGTGTTCATTTTCATGTAGGTTGAAGAAGAATTATCATATCCTTTTATTGTGCACACATAATACTTAATAACAAGTCATAATATACTACTAGATTATACATAACAGGCTTGTGTTAAAACATAATTATTTGACATATTATTGGAGTGATTTTGAAATGGATTGTGGTTTGTTTAATTTCTCAAAATATTTGTGTAGATCTGTTTATCAGAGCTAGGTAGGTATCTTTTTTAATGGATTCTTTCAGTAAAAATTGTGTGTGTGTGTGTGTGCGGGTGTGTGTGGGTGTAGGGGGTATGTGTGTATCTGCTTTGTTGTTTATGATTATATGCAAAATAATATGCACTTTTCTAGATAGATGAATTAAAGCTAATGAAATCATCCTATATAAATTAAAACATAGCTAATGGGATAAACTAGTAGTAGTCAGTGGAAAAGCATGTGTCTATTGTTTCATTAGGTCGGTGCAAGGTCTAAAATATTACTAATTATAGTATCAAATTATTTAATAATAGATTCTTTATATTTTTTTAGTACTAATGTCATGATTTAATGTAATTATATGAAGCCAATGACTTGTTTGCCATTATCAAGGACAGAAAGAAATATTGTGGTGGCATTTTGGTTTATTAGGTTTAGGAATCAATACATGATATTATTATTAAGTTATCTACTTGATATACTAGAATATATCAAAATATCCAAGAGGAATGTACATTTAGCTAAAAGAAATCTTAACTAAGGAATTAACAATGCAGATGCATTTATTAATTCTAATGTTAGTTGTATTGATCAACTTAGAAAGGATAGGCATACATTTTATATATTGTGTTGGTTGCTTTAACATAAAAAAGGTTTTAAAGAGTCCAAAAATATGTCAATTAAGGAAAGGGTTGCAATATTTTTGAACATACTATCATATGATCAAAAGCATAGGAAGATTTTGAGAATATTGAAAAGATCCATCAAAACCATAAGTAGAAATTTTCACCAAATGCCTAGATTTGTCTTATATTTTCATACAGTGTTGATGAAGATTCTAGAACCAATGCTAGAAAATTCTATACATGAAAGATGGAAATGATTTAAGTTAGAATTTAACCTTACTTTATTAATATATATTGGAATATGATGAACACATATTTTTTACATATTTTACACACTTTTAATCTTAGTTTTTGGTTTTTTATTTGAATAATATATTATTATATTTATAATTTTATGCTTAAGTGATAATAATTTAATATATTTAATTATTTGAGTTAAAGTGATATAAAATAATGTACTTAAATTATGGCATAATATATTAATTCATTTAATTTAATTTTGTAGGTATAATATTTGTTTTCATAGATAAAAAATAAAATAAAGAAGAAGAAGACGAAGACGAAGACGAAGATATAGCCTAAAAGACTAAAAGACCAAAAGGCTACATAAATGAGGCAAATGAGGCCTAAAAAAATGCGGCAGAAAAGTAGAGAAAAAGGGAGGCCTGGAAGGTGGGGAATGGAAACAAAAAAGAAAAAATAGGTAGAAAGAAAAGAAGAGAGAAAGTGTGGTGGACAGAGGATAAAAATAAGCATAGAAGAAATGGATGGAGAGAGAGAGAGAGAGAGAGAGAGAGAGAGAGAGCAAACAGACGGGATAGAGAGAACTAACATGATTCAAGCTCACAAGAGGCAGAGAGAAAAAAAGAGAGAGAGAAGAAGACATCACAAGGAATGAGAGAAGGATGTGATGGAAGAGAGAGCGATGATAGATAGTGTGACATGGAAAGAGAGAAAAAGGGGGGAAAATAAAAAGAGGGCGGTAGAGGTGACAACGATATAGAAGGATAGGAGGGGAGCGAGAGAGAGAGAGAGAGAGAGAGAATAGTTCGGGATGAAAGAGGAAAAGAGGCTCGAAATAATTTATTACAGATAAAAATAAGTAATTTTTTATCATAATAAATTGGTAGAATTTTCATCCATATTTAATTTTGGTTATTTATTTCTTTATTTATAATATATATTTGTGTGTAATTTACTTATTTATTTATTATGACTAGCTAAATTATTATTGGTGGGGAATAGATTGAAACCTTAGACTATGGTTTGAGATGTAATATTAATTTTCTTTGTTTCATGATACTGTCTTTTGACTCTAATTTAATTGCTATACTTTATATGTGTAATTCTGTTGAGTATATAGTGCATGCCTTGTTCTATCTTCCTTATAGTGATAGTATTTAGGATTATATGATTGTTAGGAGGTTATATGAACATACTAGAATTGTTATAAATAATTACTGCTAGATTAGATAACAATTCACCTAATAGAACTATTCACTAATTATCAATACCATTGAGAACAAATGTTGCCTGTCTCCTCTCACCTCTCTTCTAGGGTTGAGTGACACACAACAACATGACAAGAAGGAAGAAGTTGCCTTCTTCTATGAATGTGAATCATCTATGGTTGTTGGCTAGATCGAAGGGTTCTACTAGTTCTTTGTAGGAGGGGATTAATGAGAAACAACAAGTTGATGTCTTGGAGAATCAAGGGAAGCGTTCGTTGATTAGAAATATATCTTCGATTCCCATTGAGTTGAATTTGGTGGACATAGATATTATTGATGGATTTGTCATTGATCCAGGCCATAAGGTTGGTGTTAATTCGATTGATTTCCATGATGGCAATGAAGGTTTGCACAGTCATTGAGTAATCCTTGCAAATCTTAACATGGAATCGTGTCTTAACCAAAACATATCTTTGAATCTTGCGAATGATGAGAAGAAGTCGGTATGGGAAAGAATAGAGCTTTGTACATCTTCTAAAGGCCCTTCATGGAGGGATATCTTGGCTAGAAATTAGAAAGCATCCCTCAGAGATTTTATTTCATATGTCTCCCCTACCATTGATCAAAGGGTGGCATCTGTGCAATTGGACAAAGATGATGTTAGTTCAGAGGCTTAATTATGGAGAACAACTTTAGTCAGTTATGTATTCAATGATTTGCCAACTTATAACAAAATTTGTGGTTGTTTTTCCTCAAGTCATGTTACATGCATCTGGTTATTTTTTTAAAAAAAAATTGAGTCTGTTGAAGATGCTATTATGATCTTACGACAACATTAGACATAATTCAATAGGCCTCTAATGCTGAAATCTTGACATAGAAGGATGAGGATTGATAAGGAGGAGATGCAAGTGGTTCCTTTATGGATTAAATTTCTGGATTTTTATTTGGAATATTAGGTAAACAAGTAGTTGAGCCGTATTGCAAGTACAGTTGGTAGGATGCTGTGTATGAATTTCATCACTATCTTTAAGGAATGTGTGTCATTTCCAAGAGTATTAGTCGAGGTGGATATGAAAAAGCCTCTTCTTGAATCCTTAGTGATCCTTGATCCTGAGGGTGGTGAGTTCTCTCAGCGGATTGAATATGATTGGAAGCCATGCTACTATCATCTTTGTGATGCATTTGGTGACACTACAAGAAAACTTATTTTTAGCAACAATTTTTTTACAATGATAATATATCCTCACTGCAAAAAATGATTTATGGCATCGATAATTTAATTGTGTTGCTACAAGTTGTTGCATAAAATA
The DNA here is from genome assembly GCA_039764185.1 of Tamarix austromongolica. Classification (NCBI taxonomy): domain Eukaryota; kingdom Viridiplantae; phylum Streptophyta; class Magnoliopsida; order Caryophyllales; family Tamaricaceae; genus Tamarix; species Tamarix austromongolica. Next base: position 28,756,759 of record CM077817.1, read on the forward strand.
ATTAACCTATATATGTGCTTTGTATAAATTGGTGAAAATATTTTGCAACAACAAATCTCGTTGCAATATACACAATTTAATTTTTGCAACAATAATTTTTTGTTGCAATATCTAACAAATTATTTGCGACGATATATTATCATAGTAAAACATTTAATTAAGCTATGGCAACAATTGTTTTGTTGCAAATTTATATCTTATTCTAGTACAACGAATCATTGTTGTAATAAGTAAAAAATAAAAGAAAAAATTATATATATATATAATACTTACTTCATAATTTTATAGCAACAATTGTCTTTTATCATTGCAAAAGAAAACAACTGATAGTTGTTGCCAATACTTATTACATATGTATTAGGAACGCATTCTAAAATTTACTACAACATATATCTCCCTCCCTCCCTTGTGAATGTATTTAGGCTGCACAAACCCCTAAATAGAGGAAGAAATCCCTGACTCAACATTCCTACAAGATCTCTGTTTGTGAATGCTACCTTCATCGATTGCTACCATCACCAACCATTTCCTTCACCAAATTTCTTCCTTCACTGAAGATACTACACCAGCTTTGTTGCAGATAGCATCTCCTCCCACCTCTAAGCCCTAATTAATTCTCAACGGTGAGTAATTATTTTGTAGAACTATTCTTCAATGAATTAATCTTCAATTCATAAGATTACATCTCTAATTCTTTCACCTTTTTTAGATACTTTAGTGAGAAAGCCCATAATTTTCATATTCAGACTCTCACTCTCCTTATATTGGTGGTTTTCATATTGTGGATAGCTAAATAAGAGAAGTACCTATTGTTGCTGTGGGTATTTTGATTTTCATTTATGAGTAAGAGAAGTACCTATCATCCTACCTCTATATATAGTTGAGTAAGAGATTCCCTAACCCTCACGCTTCCTTTATTAATTTTTTATTTTCAAATTCTTCAATAAATTTCTTTATCTCAGTTGATTTACTTATATAAAGTTCTTGATTCTTTTATTTTTCTTGTGTTGCTTAATTTGTTTTTGAATTTTTTTGTGTGTAAACCTGAACTAGACATATAAAGATTTTATCTCTAATTCTTTTCACCTTGTTCAGATACTTCAATGAGAAAACCCATAGTACCAGCATTAATTTTTAGGGATTTATAATATCATCATTTTCATTTGATTTTTTAATGCCTCCGTTTGTTTAGGTTGTTTAGGTATGTGTATTTATAGTACTGGCATCCTATTTTGGCGTTACTTTAATGCATAATTTAGAAATTCATTGCTCCTGACCTTACCTTTTTGTCCTTCCTTTTTTCTTTTATTGTTGGCAGCTAGATTTTACTATATTCATGCTCTACTTTTTATATTTGTTTTAGCTGTAATACTTGTTCATTTTGCCTTTTGAACTAGCCATGTCTATCACGTTTATCTTTACACAAACTATAGTTCAAGGAAATTATTAACATAAGATTATTTCATTGAAAAGAAATTTTATTGTTGTTCTATCTCACTAAGTTGTTATGTGAGCACAACAAGATAAGTACCTTTTTGCCCTTGCTCTCCAACTGTTACAAGCTAATAAACTAGGGTGAGTTTAACTCTACTTCTCTATATTCTGTGGAACTTGATGATATCTTCTGTGTGTATACGTGTATTAGTATTTTTTCACTATTAGTTTGTTGTGTGAAAACTATAGAAGCTTAGGGAATTTCTAATTTGGATGGGAGGCAATAATGTTTATATTTTGCTTGATTAATACATTGTTAATACATTGAATGCATTTTACTACATGCATGTATGGATTATTTTGGCATGAGGAATAAGTTTTGTTCTATAGTTATTTTATTCAATGCATTTTTGCTGAGGTGATGCCATAATTATTAAGGGCTAATTCTTAAAAATTATTATAAATGTTTTAGAACATAATGAAAGGAAACCATTGTAAACCCATGTTGTTTGGCCTGAGTTGATATCTCATAAGGAACATAGCTATTTTGCTGAGTTGATGTCATACTTAGTAAGGGTTGTGGGATACTTTTTGCTATGACCTAGATGGGTGATAATTTGTTGGTTTGTGCAGTATTGTATGAAAACAGTTGACAACTATCCCTCTTTGTCTCCTAACTCATCCATTGAAGCACTGTTGATAATTTATAACATCTATTTGTTATACCTATTCATTTAGTAGATAATCTTGAATAGTTCTTAGTCAATACATAGGTGCCATTAAGATATACACTTGATTAATAGAAACATTTTCAAGGGCTGAAGAGACACAAAAAAATTACGCTCTACAGAATCATCTATTTGCAACTTTCTACCATGTGTGATATATATCCTAAATATTGACATAAACATGTCAAAGATTCCTAGGATTTGCCATCATTTTGACACCCTTTGGTGTGAATCTGGTAACTCTTTAGGATTCTATTATAAAAGACCAAGAGATTAAGAACATGATGACTACAACAAAAAAAAGAAAAGTTCAACCACTGATAAGTCATACTTAGAATGCATGTAGAGCAAATCTGAAAAATAATGATCTAATTTGAAGGTACAGTAAATAGTTTACTCAATATATGGCCAATGAAGCAGCTTTAATGTACAACCAGAAATGAAGGGTGATGACAGCTGGGTTTTTTCCATGGTTTCTGCCATATGGTGATGACAGATCCACACAACATACCCATCTAGAACAATAAGGGTTGGCTTGGCTAATGGTTTTTTAGTTATAAGTACTATATAGATAGACACAAATATTTTAGTTTGCTGCACCAATCAGCTAAATAAAAGTAGTTATATAGTAGCAAAAGGAAGGAAGTTTAATTGCCTTAATTTAAATCCATGCAACAATAATTGTACTCAGAAAAGGCTTCCATCCATATTTGCATATTACATTTTACATTTTCCATCCAACCACTAATCTATTGCAGAAAAGATAAGAACAGTCCACATAGTAAAAGCTTCTAACTAAGCAAGTACTATGGACCACAAATGCAACCATTCAGTGCCAACATATTTTTAGACCCATGGATGAGCGAAATAGAACTAAATATTTGAGGATACCTTATTATATTTATTATCTCTAACACTAATATCAACACCATTCAACAAATTAGTAAGTAGTAAAACAGGAGAAGGTATTATTACTTATATGCCGTGAATAACAGATTTGGCCCCAAGTAATAAAATCCAATAAGAAAACTAATGTATACTATGAACTTTTAGGGCCATAAATTTTTTGTGGGACCTTAGATTGAGGTGATCTAGGAGGCTATTTAGGGTTTTTTTAGATAGACAATTTGGCAAATGGTGAAGTTGGTTTGGGCACTCCAAGAGTTTAGAAAATTCCTTTTTGGCCTCTAAATTGAGGTTTTTTTTTGTTAATTTTCATATTTTGTTATGTACTTCGCATGAGACTTAACATACCTTGTTTGTAATGTTCATTGAACCTAGGTAGGAGCACCTAACATAGCTAACATACCTAACATAAAAGTGATACGACCGTAAAAATTTATTGTAACCCTCTAATTTGAACTTTATTTCTTTGTGTATTTTTAATCACTTTTTCACAATTTGAACCTTTAATTAGACCATCTTGAAAAAATTTTCTAAATTATAATTAATTAATAAAAAATTAAATTCAATAAGACTTAGGGTTAGTATATCAGGGTATGAGGGTGTTACAGAACCTCCTGATTAAAGTGGTAATGATATCCAAGGTACCAACACCGCATTTTCTAAATGGATGAGAAGTTAGTCATGGCTAAGAAATCAGTCATCACAAAGAAGTCACAAAGTCACACTTATAAATGCTGCCAGCCTAAGATCCAAATAATTAGAATTTGGATTTTATATATGTACATTGCTTTAGAATTTGGATTTTATAAATGAAAAGCCTTATTCGTCCAATTTTGTTAGTGAACTTTGAATTCCCTTCTCATTAGCTTAATTCCCGGGCAATATGATTTCACTGTCCTTGGGTGCTATCAATTCTTTCACTATCCTTAGGCAATACGATTTCCAAATCTCCATTACGTGGAAAATTTTAAGGTTGTACGATAGGTGGAACAATTTAAGCGAGACTCCGTGCTAGGTTATTCATAGCACTAACATACAAGAATTCATTTTGCCTGGTCTATTATTACATATAGGAATCATAGTTTATTTTATGGTTCTATAAATATTTTGCTTTGGTAGAGAATGTGAGTGGTTTGTTGTTTTCTTGTTTGTTTGTTTGATCATTATTTCATTTTCTACTCTTCTATATATATATATATATATATATATGGTGCCTATGTCTCATTATATCAATTATATCTGGATTTGAAAATAAAACACCCACTAAAAGAAAACCCTTACTTTTCAATATATTAAGTCATAATAAATTTTAAACCATATCTGTAGTCTCTCCTTAGTGAGAAATGTGTCTTTCCTCTTTTTATTATTACCTCTTCTGCTAGTTAAAACCATTCCTAATTAATAGTCTTGAGAGAATTTTACTATTTTCTAGATGAAAAGATTTTGATTAATTTATCTAAATTATGTAACTTCTAAATATAACAGTATGCACTTCTATCCATCTGTTTTTTAGAGCAAGAATGCTTCTTAGACATATAATTCTTTTTTGAACTTGCTTATTTTCCACAGGTTTACTGGTTCAAATAGTAAGGTTTGGCCATCCTAGTTAAAGGAAGTGTTATCTTTTTTTAGTTATCAGGTAAGCATCAAATAGTGTTGTCTTATTTTGATGGTGAAGCAAATGAGGATGAACATTATGATGTTGATAGTAAAGTTAACATGTTAGAAGATAATTGTGGTGTTTCTGGCGTCAATTTGGGGGATGGTACTCACATTTATAATGGGGATGACATGCCTGAAGAACCTATTAGTGAAGCAGCAAAATTCTATCGGCTCTTGAAAGAATATCAAGAGCTATTAACAACAAATGGCATGACAATGTCGAATATATCATTTATTATAAAGTTCTTGTAGTTAAAGGTTCTTAATAATTTTAGTGATTCTTCTTTTGATAGCCTACTTAAGTTATATGCTCAAGCTTGGAGAACATCACATCTTGATTCATATTGTGAGGTTAAGAAACTCATTGCAGACTTGGGCCTTGAGTGTGTTAAAGTTAATGCATGTAACAATGACTATATCCTTTACTGGAGAGAGAATAAGCATTTGAATGATCACCCCACGTGTGGTCTATCTAGGTGGAAGACACATGACAAAGGCTTTTATAAAGGGACAAAAATACCTCATAAGGTTCTTTGATATTTTCCATTGGAGTCTAGGTTACAAAGGCTATATATATCAAGAAAGACGGTTAAAGATATGCAATGGCACAAAGAAGAGAGGGCAGAAGATGGGATAATGAGGCATCCTACTAATTCATTTGCTTGGAAATCATTCAATGATGAGTACAATTCCTTTACTAATGATGCATGAAATGTTAAACTTGGATTAGCTTGTAATAGATTCCAACCTTTTAATGACTCACAATATAATATTTGCAAGATTTTTCTTATTCCTTTCAATCTTCCTCCTTGGATATGTATGAAAGCCCACTCGTTCATCCTGACTCTACTCATACTAGGACCTTCATCTCCCAAAAGAGATATAGATGTGTACCTTTAGCCACTTATTGAAGAATTGAAGGAACTTTGGGAGATAGGTGTTGAAACATATGATGCCCACTCTAAGATAAAATTTATGATGCATGCAGATGTATTGTGGACCATCAATGACTTTCCAGCATATGTTGATTTGCCTGGTTGGTCAAAAAAAGGTAATTTTGCTTGTCTATGTTGCCATAAAGAAATAAGATGCACTTCACTAATGAATAAGGGTGGTTACATGGGAAATCATTGTTGGTTGCCACATAATCATAAGTGGAGAAAGGATGTTAATTCTTTTAATAAGAAAAAAAGAAAAAGGGAGTGCACCAACTCATTTGATTGGTGATGATGTACTTGCACACTATAACCAGTTTTGGCATGAAATGTTTGGTAAGCTGTGTGGTGGGAAAAAAATTGATGCCTTTAATGTTTTATATGGTTGGCAAAGAAAAGCATATTTTGTGAGTTTCCTTATTAGATAAAGTTAAAGATTCAACATAACATGGATGTTATGCATATTGAAAAGAATGTCTTTTATAATATTTTGGCGACTATAATGAACATTAAAGATAGTGATAAAGTACATGTTCCAATAGCATGCTATACTTTAAATGCTAATGCTAAAGCTGTAGTTTGTGAGTGTTCGCTTGCTTGAAATCTCTAGATGGATACTTGTCCAACATTTCTAGATGTGTTAAAGAAAATGGGACAAAGATTTCATGCATGAAAAGCCATGACCATCATGTGTTTATTGAGCGGCTTCTTCCTATTTCAATTCATAGTTTATTACTAAGACATATATGTGAACCTTTAATTGAGCTTGAACTATTCTTTCATAACCTTTGCTCTAAAATTATATGTCTAGAAGAGCTTGATATCCCAGAAAGACACATCCCCTATATATTATGTTAGCTTGAAATGGTTTTCCCTCCGACATTCTTTGAAACCATGGTCCATCTAGTAGTACATTTAGCAGTAGAGGCAAAGATTGCATAACCAATTAGCTATCAATGGATGTATCCCATTGAAAGGTACACATAAAAATTTGATAATCTTCTTTTCTTTTAAGATGTAATTGAAATTATTTTTGGTGATAATTACTTATTATCGGGTACTTGCGTACCTTGAAGAAGTATATTCACAATAAAGCACACCTAAAAGGTTGTATTGCTGAAGGTTACCTTACATATGAATGTCTAACTTTCTACTCAAGATATATGGATGAAGTTGACACAAAATTCAATCATTAAGATTGTAATGATGATGATGATGAAGAAGGGCATATGAGAAGTAAACTTGAGATATTTTCATCACTTGTTTGGCCGATAGGACAAGGTGTGTCACACCATTTGACTTTCGAGGAATGTGAAAAAGTGTGTTTATATGTTCTTTAGAATTGTGATGAGCTTATAGAGTTCATAAAGTACGCTCTAAATTTTTTTTATCTGTCTCTCAATTTAATGCATATTTTTTTAGATTACTTACATATCTTATGGTATTTCTTTAAAAGGGGGCACAAGATGGAGCTAGAAAGAAAAAACCCTCAATGCGTGGAGCAAAGGCATAAGTCATAATTTTCAAAATGGATATATCATCATGTATGTGATTTGAAAAAATGATTACCTTAACTTTCTTCTTATTTTCAATATTGATATCTCTTATATATATACCTTTTCTTATATAGGTGCAAAAACTAAATTAAGAAGGATAAATTAATGATGATGCGTAAAATTTAGTTTGTTATCCATCTAGACTTGTGAGGCCTTACTTTGGGCATATATTAAATGGTTTTCAATTTACTATAGATGATCGATGTGATAATAGGAAAACTCAAAATAGTGGAGTTATGGTGAAGGGAGATGATCATAGTTCCGATAAGGAATATTATGGCGTGTTGAAAGATGTATTTCTGTTGCAATATCCAGGTAGAAATCATGTGTACATTTTTAAATGTCATTGGTTTGATGTGCATCATGGTAGAGGCTAGAAGATAGATGAATATGGGATGATTAGCGTAAATAAGATGAGATCATTGAAAACGGATGAGCTATTTTTTTTGGAGTCACAAGTGGAGCAAGTATTCTATATACAAGATCCAAAACATGATAACTGGAAATATGTTATAAAGACACAGCCCAGAGATCTTAATAATATGCTCAACCAAGAGAGTAATGGAGAAACTATGGATGTGGATGCATATCAGCAAGAAGAGGTGAATGTTGAATCACATATTGTCGATGAAGGTGAAGTTGACAATTTTTTTTCAATTCATTAGCTACATATGCTTTTGTTGTGGAAGGGGAAGCAAGTGTGGTGAAGTTGGTTATGATTTCAAAGGAGAGCAGGCAAAGAAACTTAGATGATGACTTTATTGATGATGAAATTGAAGTTTCTAAGGGTTCAAGTGAAGAAGAAGAGCTATATTCTGGTGCTTCAGCATGATGAACCAATTATTTTATTTAGTCTTAAGTTGTTTTTCTTTTGATTTATTTTTTATACTTTCCTTTATTTGTTAGAAATAAAATATTTCATGTATTAGAAAGCGTGTAACTTTTTATATTTAGTGAGTTGGATGTGTTGTTGTATATTTCCTGAACTAATTTGGTATATTCCGCATTTTGTCACATAGTTTAGAAATTATTAGACAATGAAGCTTGTATTTTCAACCTTAAAGTCTATGTGTGTTAAAGTAGGGGAAACCATAACTACTAGACAAGCAAAGGACGGTGCGGTGTAGAGGAGCAAATAATAGGATGGTGAAGGTAATTAGACATTTAGAAACTGATAATATGATGGGTGATGAAGGTACTTAAATTGATTCAACAATCATTTCTTATTCATTATTTTTTTTATGTTTATTGATTATGATAAAAAAAAACTTCAGTTGGACCAGGAGAGTTAGGGAGGACAAGGGGAGGATATAACGGTAGAAGTAGTCGATGTCGTACAATTGAAAGAGGTAAATCGATTTTCAAATATCATGTTATTTAATCTTCTTAATTTATTTTCATGAATTTTTATTAAGTGCAATTAAAAGTATTCACAATGTATAGACTTATTGGTGGAGAACTTTAGATTTAATTCAACAAGTTCCCCAATCTACTACATTTCAACCTCGACATGTAGAAGATGCTAATATGATGGGTGATGAAGGTAATTAAATTGATTATACAATCTAGTCTTATTTATTAATATTTTTATTTATGATAAAAGGACAAGGAGAGTTAGGCACCACAAGGGGAGGATATAATGGTAGAAGCAGTCGTTATTATACAAATAAAAGAGTAAATAGTTTTTTGAATATTTTATTAGTTAATCTTCTTAATTTTTGTTCATGGCTTTTTATTAAGTGTATATTATTTTGCTTGGAACTTAATATGTAGTGAAATTAAAAGTAATCACAATACTGGTGGAGAACTTCAAATTTTGTTCAACAGGTTCCCCGTTCTACTATAATTCATCCTTAATATGTAGAAGATGCTCATATGATGGCATTACAATATAGTCTTATTCATTGTTTAATGAAGGTAATTAAATTTAATTATTTTTAATGATGAAAAGGAACTAAAGAGTTGGGTATGATAAGAGGACAACATAATAATGGAAATAGTCATCATACAAATGAAAGAGGTAAATAGATATATAATTTTATGCTCATTTTGATAGTGATATATCTTAGCTAAATGGTTTCTTGTTTGGTTAGTTAATTTTAGTCTCATTTTCATGTTTAATCAACATCATAAAGGAAATTATTCTAATTTTTTCCAAGGAACTCATTGACACTAGTAGCATTTAGTGCATACATTAATCCTCACCTTTGTTATTATAATCATATAATCGGGTACTCTATTACAATCATATATTAGTGCATTCAGTGCAACATATTTCGTAATAGAATATTTTTTGTGCTCTATTGTTTACTTTTTCAATTTATATTCTAATTATAATACAAACATATAGTTAGATAATGAAAGTTGGAGAATAGGTGTAGCATAAGAGCATCAAATTCGATTGAAACTATTTCCCCAAATATGCACTTAGATCACTAAGATTTTAGTGATAATGAGTATGAGAGACATAATCTACCAAGGGGTGAGGTTAAGTTATATTTTGATACTAAAATCCCATCATATGCATCATTTAATACAAATCTCCAAATTGCTAAGAAGAAGAGAGTAAACAATTTTACTGAGAGTTTCTATGGCGTTGAATGTCAATGAAGTTGTTGATCAATGTGAGATTAAGGAAAGACCTGAAAACAACTTTATGAATGATGAAATTGAAAATGATGAGAAATAAAGAAGGGGAAGTGGGCATATTTCAATACACTCAGCAATTAATGCAACTACCAAAAATGGTGAAGGTATGTGTTTTTAATAATATATTCCAACACAAATTATTCAATTGTATTAATTTAGTAGACGTAAGACTATTAGTATGCTATGTAATCATATTTCAAATATCTAATTAACCATTTGTTTCTTATTTTCATTTGGCATTACCTATAAGTAAGAAAACTAGAGGTCAAAGAAGAAAAATATAATCCTATGTGGTTGACATGAAAATCAAAGGAAAATGATCGAAGTTGAACATTTACATTCCTAATGAAATTGATCGAGCAATTGGAGAGAATGCTAGACATTTGGTAAATGAGTGTGGTCATATAGTGAGAACAAAGGCTCTGCTAAATGTTAACAACTAGCAGGTAGCATTCACGGTGGCTGGTGATAGCATTTGTAAATATTTTTTTTGTAAGTCTAATTATCATGATAAATTAATTATGTTGTACTAGGATAAATTTAACATCCAAGAAGGTAGGAGTTATTTGAAGTTGCAAGCTTTTGTTGTCGATACTATGTAGCATCTATATAGTTGTAGAAAGCTCGTTTGCACTACTATTACAAGAGTGATAAATGTGGCCAAACCGATGAAGAACGCTTGAAGAATCCACTTCCTGATTTATCACTGGATCAATGGGATTATTGTGTAAAACGGTTTGGTTTTGATGAATTTAATGTAGTATCTTTATTTAAGGTACGTAATTAGATTTTATCTTGATTACATATATTAACATTGAAATTTTTTAACATGCAGGAAATAAGTGAAATAAATTCAAAAAATCATAAATCTAACAAGAGGTCTACACAAACAATTAGTAACTTGTTATTTGCAGAATTAAAAGATATATTGGTAAAGGTTGACATAGTAAGTTCATATTAGCTAGTATTGTGAATTGCATATTAATAATGATATTTTCAATTTTTTACACAAAAGAAAACAATAATATGAAGCCTTTGGCTGATATAATTTGGCTTGCCCAACGCACACACTAGATTCAAGATAAGGTGCTTGAGTGGGCAAACAACTAATCAAAGGAGATGCATGTATGAAACAAAATATTTTTATTATGTATGTTTGTATTTATCTAGTTAGTGTATAAATGTTTTTTTTATTTTCATATTTTATTTATAGGAAAAATTTAAGGATGTAGTTGCTACATTGGGTGACACCAAGCCACAAGAGGCGATACTTTTGGAGGTTTTACTTGCTAGATCTGGATATTTTCGTGGAAAAGGGACTATAATACGTCCCTTTACCAAAGGAAGACAATAAATACACCAACAAAAAATAATGGACAAGCAATAAGAGAAAATTAAACAACAAGATAAAATAATTAAGGAGTTAGAGAAAGTGATTGAGGAAAGCCAAGAAAACCATTAGAAGTAATTTGAAAGCTATAAAGAGCGGCAACAATGTAAAATGGAGGTTTTAAACAATAGATATTGGAGCAATCTGCCACTTTGATAAATGTCCCTTGTAATACCCCAAAAATTTTAAGACCTAGAATTTAATAAATAACCTTTATTTGGGATAATTTAAAATTTAAATTATTTTAATTTAATTATTTTTTGGATTTTTAAACATATAAAAATGGATATGAAGATTTAATGAATTAAAATAAACATTTTTTTATTGTATCATGCTCATTTTATTTAAATAATTTTCCAAACCAATATTTTAGTAAAATTAATCTTTTTAAACCAATATATTAAATTATAATAAATTAAATTATTAAATTAATTTATCTATCAAAAATATTAAATTTAATTATTCTTAAAAAATTATTTTATTTTATTCCTACCCATTTTCCTTTTCCTTTTTCCTTTTTCCTTTTTCCTTTTTCCTTTTTCCTTGTTTTCTCATTTTCCTTCTTTTTTCCTTTTCTTCTTTTTCTCCTTTGGGCCTCCAAGCCGCAACCCCCCTCACGTTGGGCCACTGGCCTACTCCCTCCATTTCCTTCTCCTCCCTCTCCCACGTGACATCCACCTAGGCCATCTCCCACCTTTCTTTTGTTTCCTTCCTTACCCTAGCTTAGCCAACCTAGTCTTTCTTTTCTTTTCTCCCCCTCTCCCTCGCGGGTAGGCTGGCCTACTCCACCCTTTTTTCTCCCTCACCTAGCTGGCTACCCTACCCCTCATTTCCTTTTCTTCTTATTCTTCTTCTTATTCTTTCTCTTCTCCTTCGACATCAACCACTACACACCATGACTGCCCGTACTGCACCGCCTTCTACCACCACTTGCCTCCCCCTATAGCCTTCTCTCACTCTCCCTCTCTCCCCCATCCTTTTCTTTCCCTTTTTGGACCAAACACACCCCTACAGCCCTTCCCTGCATGCCTTGTTTTCCAATCTTCTTCCTTTTCCTACCACCCTATGCACCGCCCTCCTGCACCTCTACCCAACCGGCCATACCTGAATACTCTAACTCCCATTTTCTCCTCCTTTTCTACTTCATTTCCTCCCTACTCGAGCCACACTTCCCCCTGTAGACCTCCCCCTTTTCTCTCTTCTTCTCCTCCTCTCCTCCTCCCCTGTTTTCCCTTTGTCGCGGCCAACTGTCGTTGCTGCCACCTAAACAATCACCTCCCTACACCACCAAGTCACCGTCACACGCCCACTACAGCCACCCTTGTTCTTCTTTTTATTTCCCCTTCTCAACCTCCACCCTGCACCACCACCGTTCGCCACCATTCCACCTCTTTTACTGCCATCAAGGCCACTAATCCACCCCTAGAACCTCCCCTACCACCCCTTACCTCCCTTAGCCAAAACCCAGCCTTGTAGCCCCTCCTTCTTCCTTCTTATTTTCCCTTCCTTCTTCTCCTCTACCACCCTTGCAACCAACTTCGCATCCCTACAGTCGCCGCCTCCATAGCCCTGAGTCACCAATCATCCACCCCAACCACCACCTACACCCCACACCATCCCTACACTCAGCCTCTACCTTAAATCTCCTCCACCTTCTCTCCCCTTAACTCCCAAAACCCTTACCCAAAACAACCACCTCTCCCTTATTCCATCCTTCTTTGACCCCCCCTCCTTCCTCGTTGTCTTACATGTAGCTCACCCTGCATGAGCAGCTTGAGTTTGCTGCCTCCCCCTAACTTGTTTGGCTAATAACCTTGAGGTATAATGATGGTTAATAGTAGTATGTATTTACTTATGTTTTGATAAAGGTTTATTCTTGATTTATTCTACTTCTAATATGATAATTATTGATATTATTTTTAGGTATTGATTTTGCTAATCAAAGTTTAAGCCTTTAACCAGGGTACCGATAAGGTTTGATTTTTTTTTTTGCGGAAAATGACATAATTGACCCTACTAAAACATATGGATATACATATGCTAGCACATTATGATTTTTAATATTTTTATATGCATCATATATGTTGTTAAGTATAATGTATGTTGTTGCATTTATTGTGATTGATTAAAATGAAAGCATGTTAATTTATGTGTCATGTGTATCAGTAATGTGTAAGGAAGGAGCTTTGTTGTTAATAATACTTTTAAGTGTATATATGTGATATGATATGCTAATATGGCCATTTGGTGCTTACGAAATGTCAATATGAGCCCTAGGGAAATTTTGGTAAATTTGCTTATGCTAAAGTTATTGAAATACCCTAAAACCCTAACTTAGGGAATCATGACCAAATAAGAAATTATTAGGAAAATTAATTAAATAAACTATTTTTATTAAAATAAGAGGGAATTAATTAAGGTAAATTTAGGAGAAATTAATAAACAATTTAAATAGGAAAATTTTTCAGTATTTTGCTAATTAAAATGGAATTTAAGAAAATTCTTTCAAAATTCCTAAATTAACCTAAAAAGAAAATTTAATTATTATTTTAATATTAATATTTTATTAAATATCCAAAAATACTCAAAATATATTAATTAATCCAACCCACCTTTCCTTTTCTTTTTTCCCTTTTTCTTTTTCCATTTTCCCCTTCTTTTTCCTTTTCTTTCCTTCCTTGTCTTCCTTTTTCTCCTTTTTCTTCTCCAACCTGGGCCGGCCCGCTGGCCTAACTCCTTCCCCTTCCCCTGTGCAACCCAGGCCCGTGTCGTCATTTTATCCCCTCTCCTAGCTGGTTTGGCCTCCCTTTTATTTCTTTCTTCTTTTTCCTGGACCCCAAGTCCAGCCCCTCTCCCCTCCTACGTCATCTTCAACCTCCCGCGCCTACAATTCCCTCAATCGGCGCTGAGAATTCCTCCACTAACCACCTTGTCTGACCGGAAATTCCTCCCATCTCCTCCTCATTGAATTACCTACCATTTTGATATGGCCATTCCTCCCCTCTCTTGCGTGTTATTCCTCCTACCCCGACAAGAAATGGCTTGTGAAGGTAGACCTGCGTCGGCCTACCCTCGCCGGCCGGAGACCTTTTTCTTTTAGGTTTGTTTTATATTTTCTTAGTTTTTTTTGGTGTGTATTGTTATTAACCTTTTCCTTTGAAGTGTTAGTGTTTTCAGGTAGCTATGAGGGGATCCTTTGATTATGGACGACTTCGCATGAATCCTAATGCAAGAGTCAATGAGGTAAGTTCAAGTAGCCTAAATGATAAACTTAACAAACTCATTACTCTTATTTTACAGTTAGCTAAAGCTTCTGAAGTTATTAATACAAGTGGAGTGTGACATGCGCAAGGAAATCCATATGCTTACCATGAAAAAACCATGACACGAGGAGGATGGACACCATCCGATGCTCAGTCCTTCAATGGTTTTCAAGGACATGATCCCTGTACAAGCACATACTATTTGGGAATGAGGCATCAACCCAACTTTGGATGGGAGATGAATGATCAGTATCAAGTGCCATATCAAGACCCTTACACGCGCGAATATAAAGCTTCAAAATATTATCAATATCATCAACAAGAGTCTTCTCCAGTTTCAGAACCCTCAAGTTCAGAAAAAATGGATAAGCTTCTTGAAGAACTAATAAATGGTCAAAACCAGTTGGCAAAAAGCCAAAATCAACTGATGCAAATGAATGATCATTATTCAGTGCCATATCAAGACCCTTACACATGTGAATATGAGGCTTCAAAATATTATCAATATCCTCAACAAGAATCTTTTCCAATTTCAGAACCCTCAAATTTAGAAAAAATGGATAAGATTTTTGAAGCATTGACAAACAGCCAAAATCAACTAATGCAAAGTCAGATTAGACAAAATAAAAGGTTGTCAGTGCTAGAGGAGAAAATGGGTTATAAGGTAAACCTGATGAATCAAATACAAGCACAAGAAGAGCTCTCTAGTACTTTAGTTCCAAATTCAAGTGAGAGTTATGAGGATGATGATGCCATATCCGAATGTAAGGATGAGCTAGTTGAGGAGGTTCCCATGGAGAACATTGAAAAGCAAGATCATGTGGAAGAAGAGCTTGTAAAAGTAGAAGAAGAATCTCATCAAAATGAGGATCAAGTGAACAAAGAGAAGTATATGGATGATAAGACTATCACTTTCATCTACCATATACCATCTTTGAACATTTATTCCCCAATTTTGCTTGGAGATAACCACGAGACACAAGGTAAGCCTTTGAACCATGTTGATTTTATTTATGCTAACCACACTCCTTGTTTTCCCTCTTTTAGCATGTTGTATGGATCTAAGAGTGAAGAGAGTAATCAAATCACCTTAGATACATTTAATAAGAAGCGTGATGCTCCAAAGGAGAGGTTATGTTAGAAGGACGTGTTTAAAGATTTTAAGATGAGAAAATATGTTCTTCCTTTGATAGAGAGATCACCATGCTTGGACATTGGGAAAAATATTCTCTCTTTACACACCTGCTTAAACTCCATGCTAGGTGAGTTACGTTCTTGCTGGATCAAATCTTTCATTAAAACTAATATTTTATCTTTTTCTTCCTTGCAGGATAAAGATAATCATCAGGAGGAAGGATTTGGTGAAGCAGCTCTGAAGTGGACGTATCCACCTTGAACGAGAAAAACCGAGATCTTATCAGGCTGAAGACATAAAAACAAGCCATACTTGGGAGGCAACCCAATGTGATAAGGGAGTTTTTCTATCCTTTAGTTATTTATTTATTTAGTTTGTTTCTCCATACTTTAAATTACATGTTTCTCTAGTTTTTTGCACATTGAGGACAATGTGTGATGTAAGTGTGGGGGTGTGTGTGTGTTTTATTTTTTAGTAAAAAAAGAAAAAATAAAAAAAGAGATAATTATTTTTAAAGTGTTTAGTATTTTTAGAGTCATAGGAACCCTTAATTAGTCAATGAGGAATATATCTTGAAATCTAACGAATAGAGGATCATGAAATTGAGATAAAGTAAGTGGATATTTTTTGTGTTAATTTCGATATAGGGAACACATATCTATGTGCCTAAGTGTGAATGGAGAGAGAATATGTTTGATTGTCTAATCACCAACATGGCATGTTGAAATTCATCACATTCCTTAGTGAGCTTTTGAACCGTATGTACCTTCTTTTTCTGAGTGAATTTACACAAAATCATCTACTATTTCTTAGCTTCAAAATTTTCTTTGTAAACCTCATATATTTTTAATTTCTTTGATCAAATTTTTTTCCAGATATATTGTAATGGATTATAGTGACTACGAGAACTTATTCTTGTACTAGTTGAAGCTTATAGTCAAAATATGCTCTGATTGAGAAAATGATAAAGGCAGCTTAGGAATTTTCCATCATATGACCAAATAGCTTAATGTAATTTGTGTATCCATGATATACATCCCATATAAACCATTTGAGCCTATACATGGAACATACATTTTTTTCATTATCCACACTAAATAACCTTCGGGCCTTTATATCCTTACCCTTGTTTAAAGCTAGTGGAAGGAAATCAAATCGTTATGGATATGAAGAGTTGTTGTGTATGTGCGTATTTGAAAAAAATATATATTTATCCCTTCTAAGAAAATGGATTGGTTATGTTTGGTGGAGATAAAAAAAAGTTAATGAAAAGAAAAAAAAAAGGAAGAAAAAAAATGAAAAAATAAAAATTGGAAAAAAAAAAAAGAAAAAATGTTAGGATATAAGGAAGAGAGGGAATTATGGAGAAGATGTTGAGAAAGTTCTATTCATGTTACATTTTATTGTGAAGACGGAGAGGTGTATCATTAATCATTGATGTGGAGTTATGCTTATATTTCATCTAATTATTAGATTCCACTAGCTCTTGACATTTTTATCACCACACTCCTAAACTACTCCATACCCTTATTTACCTTAAACCCCGTTACAACCAATAAGTAAGTCCTATTTGATTCTTAAGATGAGCAGCCTTTGATCTGATGGAGATTAGTCACAAGAGTTAAGCATATGGTTCGGTCCATTTGACAAGTATTTGATATCTTTCATGAGGTTTTATCCACTAGATCATGAGCCTTCTTTGTTTATATATGTGAGTCGTTTGTTATTTTTATCATCTTAGCTCACATACATGAGGGTTTCTATACATTAGTAGCCATAATTCTAAGAGAAAAAGAAAAGAAAGAGGGTATCCATAGTGAGGATGAATCTTGATGTGACTAAGGCGTGGTAGATCTTCATCCATAATATTGATCTGTTCATACCTGTCATGTTTATGTGTGAACCATATGTTGAAATTGATCCTTTAAATTTCCTAATGAAGAATCTTGATTGACTACTAATCTTGACGTATGAAAGTAAAAGATTCCGAAAAAAATGGTTAAGGGTGTTAGGTATATTTTTATTTTATTTTATATGTATTTGATTTTGTGGGTATATCATCTGCAAAACCCTCACAAGACCTTACTCGTCCTCGATGGGTGACCTAGGGGTTTAAAGGGCTTGTTGCACATGCTAAGTGTAATCGTGAGACCTACGAAAGTGGCTAGTTAATTTAATTTTATTTGTTTAAAGTAATAAATTACTTGAGGACAAGCAAGAACCTAAGTGTGGGGGTGTGATGAGTTCATATTTTGACACATTTTATACCCTTATAATCTTAGTTTTTTGTAATTTATTTAACTAATATAGGGGAATAATTATTGTTTTATACTTAAGTGGTAAAAATTGCATAAATTTTATTATTTAAGTTAAAATGATATAAATTAAGTAAATTTAGAATAAAATATTATTTATTAATATTTATTAAATTTTATTTTGTAGGTATTATTATTTTTAAATAAAAAAAATAAAAATAAAAGAAAAAGATTTCAACCTTTGGACCAACGGCCGAAGGCCCAAAGGCCTGTAACAAACGAAGACGAACAAACCAAATAGAGGCAGCCTTCAGGGCACTACAGCACGTTGAGGGGTAGCTGCCAGGAATGAGGTTCGCACGGAATAAAAGAAGAAAAGTAGGGCTGAGGTGGATATAAAAAATTCAAAGAAAACGGAGCCATTAGTCGTAAAAAAAAATTATAAAGGGCGTGCAACAGTCAGTAGGAGACGAGGGGAGAGACCGGAGAAGAGCGAGAGCCTTCACAGACTCAGACATCAAAGAGAGACAGAAGCCACAGAGTAGGGCGGTAGGGCCGCAAGCCAAAGAGAGCCTTCAGAGGCTAGGAGGAACAACACAGATGTCTCAGAGGAACAGCGCGGCACAAATAAGATAAAAATTATTTACAACCCCCATTAGTATTTTTCTTAATTATTTATTTAGTGTCATTTAGGATTTTTTATTTGTATGGTTTGAATTATGATTTTATTTTCTTTGTTTCGTGAGATTGTTTCTTAACTCAATGTTAATTGCTATCGTTTATATGTATAATTCTGTCAAGTATCATTTATTTGGTGCATGCTTTGTTGTGGTTCCTCATAAGTGACAGTATATAGGATTATTTTCCTGCGAGGTGGCCATATAAATATACTAGAATCTATATGTATAAATTGCAGCTAGGTTAGATAACAATTCACCTAATAGTTTTGTGATTCTAACCAAAGTGGTAAAACGTTTCGATACGTGTGGGTCAAGGAAAGGAAATAAAGCTAGACATGTGTTTTATACTAGTCTGGGTACTTAGATTGACAACCTTCCACTTACACTTAATGCATTAAATATAGTTAAATATAGGAGCCGCTTGTTGTTGCTATACTGCTAGTATTTAATAGGGTTAATATAAGCATGTGGTCGCATTAATTAATTAAGGGAAGTAATATAAGGTGTATGGACCTACGTTTGGTGTACAACTTGGTCGATCTCATTCTCATGATTAAATATTGAATTAGAAATAAATATTCTATTACGACCTAATCTAGTGGTGGATTTTTATTTGCCTAACATATTCCTCATATCTACAGGTTTTCTATTATTTTATTATTATTAGTTTATTTTATTTTATTCCTTTTATTATTTTATTATTTTATTATTTTGATAAACCCCCATTAGTATTTTTCTTAATTATTTATTTAGTGTCATTTAGGATTTTTTATTTGTATTTTTATTTTTAGTTTAAGCTAGTTAGATAGAGGTGAGCCATCTCAATCCCCGGCCTAGAACGATACCCTTATATACCAGTGCTACAAGTGACAACAAGAGGGTTTAAATTGTGTGTCGGCTACGGCCACACCAATTTTTGGCGCTGTTGCCGGGATTGATAACTTCACCTTTATTTTCCTAGTATTTTTAGTGTGTTTTCATTTTTAGTGTTTTTGCATTTTTTCTATTAGTTTTGTTTTATATTTTCTTAGGATTTTTGGTATGTTTTGTTATTAACTTTTTCCTTTGAAGTGTTAGTGTTTTCAGGTGGCTATGAGAGGATCCTTTGGTTATGGACAACTTTACACGAATCCTAATGCAAGAGTAAATGAGGTAAGTTCGAGTAGTCTAAATGATAAACTTAACAAACTCATTACTCTTATTTTGCAGTTAGCTAAAGCTTCTGAAGTTATTAATACAAGTGGAGTGTGACATGCGCAAGGAAATCCATATGCTTACTATGAACAAGCTATGAGAGGAGGAGGATGGACACAATCCGATGTTCAGTCCTTCAATGGTTTTCAAGGACATGATCCCTATACAAGCACATACTATTCGGGAATGAGGCATCAACCCAACTTTGGATGGGAGATGAATGATCAGTATCAAGTGCCATATCAAGACCCTTACACGCATGAATATGAAGCTTCAAAATATTATCAATATCCTCAACAAGAATCTTCTCTAGTTTCAGAACCCTCAAGTTCAGAAAAAATGGATAAGCTTCTTGAAGAATTGATAAATGGTCAAAACCATTTGCCAGAAAGCCAAAATCAACTGATGCAAATAAATTATCATTATTTAGTGCCATATCAAGACCCTTACACATGTGAATATGAACCTTCAAAGTATTATCAATATCCTCAACAAGAATCTTCTCTAGTTTTACAACCCTCAAAAAATCAGAAAAAATGGATAAGTTTTTTCAAGCATTGACAAACAGCCAAAATCAATTGATGAAAAGTCATATTAGAAAAAATGAAAGGGTGTCAGTGCTAGAGGAGAAAATGGGTTATATGGTCAACTTGATAATCAATTACAAGCACAAGAAGAGCTCTCTAGTACTTTAGTTCCAAATTCAAGTGAGAGTTATGAGGGTGATGATGCCATATATGAATGTAAGGATGAGCTAGTTGAGGAGGTTTCCATGGAAACCATTGAAAAGCAAGATCAGGTGGAAGAAGAGCTTATAAAAGTAGAAGAAGAATCTCATCAAAACGAGGATCAAGTGAACAAAGAGAAGTATATGGATGACAAGTCTATCACTTTCATCTACCATATACCATTTTTGAAAATTTATTCCCCAATTTTTCTTGAAGATAACCATGAGACACAAGGTAAGCCTTTGAACCATGTTGATTTTATTTATGCTAACCACACTCCTTGTTTTCCCTCTTTTATCAAGTTTTATGGATCCAAGAGTGAAGAGAGTAATCAAATCACCTTGGATACATTTAATAAGAAGCGTGATGCTCCAAAGGAGATGTTATGTTGGAAGGATGTGTTTAAAGATTTTAAGATGGAAAAATATGTTCCTTCGATAGAGAGATCACGAGACATGGACATGGGGTAAAACATTTTCTCTCTACACATGAGCTTAAATTCCATGCTAGGTAAGTTACGTTCTTCCTGGATAAAATCTTTCATTAAAACTATTATTTTATCTTTTTCTTCCAAGCAGGATAAAGATGATCATCACGAGGAAGGATTTGGTGAAGCAACTCTGAAGTGGACATATTCACCTTGAATGAGAAAAATTGAGGTCATGTCAGGCTGAAGACATAAAAACAAGCGCTACTTGGGAGGCAACCCAATGTGATAAGGGAGTTTTTCTATCCTTTAGTTATTTATTTATCTTGTTTGTTTTCTCTATACTTTAAATTACAGGTTTCTCTAGTTGTTTACACATTGAGGACAATGTGTAATTTAAGTGTGTCTGTGTTCTATGTTTTAGTAAAAAAAAAAAGAAAAAAAAGAGATAATTTTTTGCCCCATGTCCATGTATCGTGATCTCTCTATTGAAGGAACATATTTTCCAATCTTAAAATCTTTAAACACATCCTTCCAACATAACCTCTACTTTGTAGCATCACGCTTCTTGTTAAATGTATCCAAGGTGTTTTGATTACTCTCTCCACTTTTGGATCCATACAACCTGCTAAAAGAGGGAAAACAAGGAGTGTGGTTAGCATAAATAAAATCAATGTGGTTCAAAGGCTTACCTTGTGTCTCATGATTTGGTAGCACACAATAATTATTTTATATTTAATTATTCTAATGAATTCATATTTTAACACATTTTATACCCTTATAATCTTAGTTTTTGGTAGTTTATTTAACTAATATAGGGGAATAATTATTCTTTTATGCTTAAGTGGTAAAAATTGCATAAATATTATTATTTGAGCTAAAATGATATAAATTAAGTAAATTTAGAATAAACTATTATTTATTAATATTTATTGAATTTTATTTTACAGTTTTTGTTTTAAAAAAAAGAAATAAGACCTTTGGACCAACGGCCAAAGGCCGAAGGCCCAAAGGCTTGGAACAAAAAGAAGAACCTAACGAAGCCAAACAGGACTTAAAATGACGGCAGAAGAAAAGGAGAGGCAGCAGAGAGGAACGTCGCATGAGAAGAAAAGTTAGCTGTAGGGCTGACGTGGAGGTAGGAAACAAGAAAAAAAATGCTCGAGGGGGCAGCATTAATTGAAAAGAAAAAAAGAGGGAGACAGCAGGGGGCGACAAAGCCCCAGGGAGAAGGAGGACAGTCTTAACAGGCTCGACCGAAGGCTAGGCCGCACAGGAGAGGCTCGTTAGTCGTCAGCACGGAATGAGAGAAAACGACACAGAAACCGAGGCCAAAGAGAAACGCAACGCACAGAGTTAGATTCAGCCCCGGTAGCCGACAGCTTTCAGCCTGAAAAAGAAAGAATCGCACGGATATTAAGGCCACTGAGAGAAAGAAGAAAATAAAGGAAGAATTTCTACCGGTAGAATTTATTTTAGATAAAATTAATTTTTATCTGAATAAATTCTTGATCTTTAATTCAAAATTAATTCCGGTTATTTCTTTCTCTTATTTTTAATTTATATTTTAGATATATATTTCTGTGTAATTAATTCTTTAATTATGGCTGGCTGATTATTTATTGTTAGGGAATGAATTGAAACCCTAGACTATGGTTTGAATTATAATTTTATTTTCTTTGTTTCGTGAAATTGTTTCTTGACTCTATATTAATTGCTATCATTTATATGTATAATTTTGTTAAGTATCGTTTATTTGGTGCATGCCTTGTTGTGGTTCCTCATAAGTGACAGTATGTAGGATTATTTGCCTGCGAGGTGGCCATTTAAATATACAAGAATCTATATGTATAAATTACAGGTAGGTTAGATAACAATTCACCTAATAGTTTTGTGATTCTAACCGAAGTGGTAAAACGTTTCGATACGTGTGGGTCAAGGAAAGGAAATACAGCTAGACATGTGTTTTGTACTAGTCTAGGTACTTAGATTGACAGCCTTCCACTTACACTTAATGCATTAAATCTAGTTAAATATAGGAGCCGCTTGTTGCTACTATACTGCTAGTATTTAATAGGGTTAATATAGGCACGTGGTCGTATTAATTAATTAAGGGAAGTAATATAAGGTGTATAAACCTGTGTTTGGTGTAAAACTTGGTCGATATCATTCTCATGATTAAAAGATGACTTAGAAATAAATATTATATTTCGACCTAATCTAGTTGTGGATTTTTATTACCCTAACATATTCCTCATATCTACGGTTTCCCATTATTTCCATTATTTTTATTAGTTTACTTTATTTTATTTATTCCTCTTATTATTTTTATTATAATCCCCATTAGTATTTTTCTTATTCATTTATTCTGTGTTATTTAGGATTTTTATTTTTAGTTTTAGTTTTATTTTCAAGCTAGTTAAGTAAAGGTGAGCCCTCTCAATCCCTGCCTAGAACGATACCCTTATTTACCAGTGCTACAATTGACAACAAGAGGGTTTAAATTGTGTGTCGGCTACGGTCACACCAATTTTTGGTACTTTTGTCGGGGATTGGTAACTTCACCTTTATTTTGCTAGTATTTTTAGTGTGTTTTCATTTTTAGTGTTTTTGCATTTTTTCTATTAGTTTTGTTTTATATTTTCTTAGGATTTTTGGTATGTTTTGTTATTAACCTTTTCCTTTGAAGTGTTAGTGTTTTCAGGTGGCTATGAGAGGATCCTTTGGTTATGGACAACTTTGCACGAATCCTAATGCAAGAGTAAATGAGGTAAGTTCGAGTAGTCTTGATGATAAATTTAACCAACTCACTACTCTTGTTTTGCAAGTAGCTGAAGCTACTAGAGTTATTAATACAAGTGGAGTGTGTCATATGCAAGGAAATCCATATGCTTCCCATGAACAAGCTATAAGAGGAGGAGGATGGACACAATCTGATGTTCAGTCCTTCAATGGTTTTCAAGGACATGATCCCTATACAAGCACATACTATTCAGGAATGAGGCATCAACCCAACTTTGGATGGGAGATGAATGATCTGTATCAAGTGCAATATCAAGACCCTTACACACACGATTATGAAGGTTCAAAATATTATCAATATCCTCAACAAGAATCTTCTCTAGTTTTATAACTCTCAAGTTTAGAAAAAATGGATAAGCTTATTGAAGCATTGAAAAATGGGCAAAATCAACTGATGCAAATGAATGATCATTATTCAGTGCCATATCAAGACCCTTACACATGTGATTATGAAGCATCAAAACATTATCAATATCCTCAACAAGAATCTTCTCCAATTTCAAAACCCTCAAGTTCAGAAAAAATAGATAAGCTTATTGAAGCATTGAAAAACGGGCAAAATCAACTAATGCAAAGTCAAATTATATAAAATGAAAGAGTGACAGTGCTAGAGGAGAAAATGGGTTATATGGTCAACCTGATGAATCAATTACAAGCACAAGATGAGCTCTCTAGTACTTTAGTTCCAAATTCAAGTGAAAGTTATGAGGGTGATGATGCCATGTCCGAATGTAAGGATGAGCTCATTGAGGAGGTTCCCATGGAGAACATTCAAAAGCAAGACCGTGTGGAAGAAGAGCTTGTAAAAGGAGAAGAAGAATCTCATCAAAACGAGGATCAAGTGAACAAAGAGAAGTATATGGATGACAAGACTATCACTTTCATCTACCATATACCATCTTTGAACATTTATATCCCAATTTTGCTTTTAGATAACCATAAGACACAAGATAAGCCTTTGAACCATGTTGATTATATTTCTGCTAACCACACTCCTTTTTTTCCCTCTTTTAGCAGTTTGTATGGATCCAAGAGTGAAGAGAGTAATCAAATCACCTTGGATACATTTAATAAGAAGCGTGATGCTCCAAAGGAGAGGTTATGTTAGAAGGATGTGTTTAAAGATTTCAAGATGGGAAAATATGTTCTTCCTTTGATAGAGAGATCACCATGCATGGACATTGGGCAAAATATTCTCTCTTTACACACCTGCTTAAACTCCATGCTAGGTAAGCTATGTTCTTGCTGGATCAAATTTTTCATTAAATCTAACATCTTGTCTTTTTCTTCCTTGCAGGATAAAGATGATCATCACGAGGAAGGAGTTGGTGAAGCAACTGTCAAGTGGATGTATCCACTTTGAACGAGACAAACCGAGATCATGTCAGGCTGAAGACATAAAAACAAGAGCTACTTGGGAGGCAACCCAATGTCATAAGGGAGTTTTCTATCCGCTAGTTATTTATTTATTTATTTTAGTTTGTTTTCTCCATACTTAAAATTACACGTTTCTTTAGTTGTTTACACATTGAGGACAATGTGTGATTTAAGTGTGAGGGTGTGTGTGTTTTATGTTTTCACAAAAAAAAATTAGAGTTTTAGAGTGTTTAGTATTTTTAGAGTTGTAGGAACCCTGCATTAGTCAATGAGGAATATATCTTTGAAATCTAATGAATAGAGGATCATAAAATCGAGATAAAGTAAGTGGTGATTTTTTTTGTTAATTTTGATATAGGGAACACATATCTACGTGTCTAAATGTGAATGGAGAAAGAACATGTATGATTTTCTAACTACCGACATGGCATGTTGAGATTCATCATATTCCATAGTGAGCTTTTGAACCATATATACTTTTTTTTTCTGAGCAAATTTACACAAAATCATCTACTATTTCTTGGCTTCAAAATTTTTCTTTGTAAACCTCATATACGTTTAATTGCTTTGATCAAATTATTTTCCATAGATCATATAATGGACTATAGAGATTACTAGAACTTACTCTTGTGCTAGTCAAAGCTTATAGTCAAAACATGCTCTGATTGAGAAAAAAATAAAGGCAGCTTAGGAATTTTTCCATCACATGACCAAATAGCTTAACCTAATTTGTGTATCCATGATATACATCCTATAGAAACCCTTTGAGCCTATGCAAGGAACATATACTTCTTTTCATTACCCACATTAAATAACCTTCGGGCCTTAATGTCCTTACCTTTGCTTAAAACTAGTGGAAGGAAATCAAATCGTTATAGATATATATATAGTGATTTTGTATGTGTGTATGTGAAAGAAATATATGTATTTATCCTAAGAAAGGAGATTGGTTATGTTTGGTGGAGATAAAAAAAATTAAAAAAATGAAAATTGTAAAAAAAAAAAGGAAAAGAAAAGAAGAAAATAATACAATTAAGGAAGAGAGGGAGTTATGGAGATAATGTTGAGAAAGTTGTATTCATGTTCTTTTTTGGTGTGAAGGTGGAGATATGTATCATTTGATCATTGATATGGAGTTATGCTTATATTTTATCTAATTATTAGATTCCACTAGCTCTTGATCTTTTTAGCACTACATTCCTAAAATACTCCATACCCTTCTTTACCTTAAACCCCGCTACAACTAATAAGTAAGTCCTATTTGATTCTTAAGATGAGCATGCTTTGATCTGATGGAGATTAGTCACAAGAGTTAAGCATATGGTTCGGTCCATTTGACAAGTATTTGGTATCTTTCATGAGGTTTTATCCACAAGAACATGAGCCTTCTTTGTTTATATATGTGAGTTATTTGTTATCTTTATCATCTTATCTCACATACATGAGTGTTTCTATACATTTGTAGCCATGAATCTAAGAGAGAGAAAAAAATAGAGGGTATCCACAGTGAGGATGAATCTTGATGTGACTAAGGCGTGGTAGATTTTCATCCATAATATTGATATGTTCATACTTATCATGTTTATGTGTGAACTATATGTTGAAATTGATTTTTTAAATCTCCCAATGCCCAATCTTGATTGATTGTTAATCTTAATATTTGAAAGTAAAAGATTCTGAGACAAATATGGTTAAAGATGCTAGGTATATGGTTTTTTTTTTTTGGCCGAAGGCCCAAATGCCGAAATCTTTTTTCTTTCTTTCTTTTTTTTTGAAAAAACAAAACCTACAAAATAAAATTAAATAAATATTAATAACTAATATTTTATTCTAAATTTACTTAATTTATATCATTTTAGCTCAAATAATAATATTTATACAATTTTTACCACTTAAGTATAAAACAGTAATTATTCCCCTATATTAGCTAAATAAACTACCAAAAACTAAGATTATAAGGGTATAAAATGTGTCAAAATATAAACTCATCAGTACTAAAGTTTGATTCGAAAGTATTCTCCCACACAAAACTTTCTGATTCCTCTTATCATTGTATTTTTCTAGTTTTTATATAGATTTTGTCAATGGTAGTCTTTGGAGTTATTAATTTTATTTTCAAAATAGTATTAGTTTGCTAGTATATGATAAATTCACAAATTGATAGGTATTCTTATTTGTTGGAAGAAAATGGAATATAATTGAATAAGCAAGCACACATATGATAAAAAAAATAAACTAAAATTAAACATTGAGATATGAGATCGGCAATTTCTGACCATTTTGGTATATTACTATAATATACATTGTAAGTATTTGCGTAATTATTAATCAATGTACTTTAATTTTTATTTATTTATAGAGAGTTGGTTAAGACAATTAAAAAATATTTTATTGATCAAAGTGATGTGATGCATATAGGTTTGAAAATGATAAATGCATTTTATATATCAACTGATGAAGAATTTAAGGTAATTTTAAATATTAGTTTAATCTTTAATAAAGATCATCGTGTTAGTAAAATTGTATTCCATGGAGTATTTTATTTTTAAGCTATAGCTTTTTAACTCTAAGTATTTTTAAAATATATTAATTTTATATTTTAGATATAATAAAATAGTAAATGATAGCATCTAATAACTTATAGTAATAATGAATAGCAAATAACTTCATATTTTTATTTATTTATTATTATATAGACAATGGTCAAGCCCAACAGCTAGACCTGGCAAAGTTGACCCAACCTGATCGACCCAACCCGAATAACCCGACTTGAAACCCGATAGTAGCCCGAAAAATAAAACCCGTTCATACCCGAAAGCCCGAAATAACCCTATTCAATTTAGACCCGACCCGAATTTAGCTAACCCGATAAAGACCCGAACCTAAATTGACCCGAACCGAAGTGACCAAAATCAATGATAACCCGAACTAAGCACACCTCAAACCCGACCCAACCCGAACTCCAACCCGAACCCAAACCGACCTGAACTCTAACCCGAACCGACCCAAACTTTAACTTTAACCCGAACTAACCCGAACCTGAACCGACCCGAAGCAGACTTGGACCGATAATTGATTATTCTTATTCATATATGATATTTTTAACTCCACACTCTTATTAATTTTTGAAACCATGTAAATAAATGCAAACATTTATAAGCATAAATTTATATTTTTGCTTCACTTTGTTTGATAATTTCCTACAACTTAAACTCTACACTTTGGACCATAATAATAATACACTCATTGTATTAATGATTCATGAGGACCTAACAATCAAATTCAGCATTTCATCATACACTCATTGTATGATACACAATACACAATAATATCAAATATACTGATAATTACTAACAAATAAATACAATAAAAGTCCAAACAAGTGTAAATAAGAAAACTAGAGCATTGATAACACACCTATAATGAATACTTGATCTTATCTTTAATGGATGAAGGTGAATACCTCTCTTTGATTGAAGCCCTAACCTTGAGGTAAGTAACCAAAAAATACCAATCCATTTTGTACATCAATATTGAATTATACATAATTAAGTCATCACATCTTTCTTATTTTAATTCATAATGTAAGGTTTACTTATATGAAAAACAACATCTTCATTTTTACCAAGTTTTTGATATGATTTTTCCGCAAATAATATCTCATTCAATAAGCATATTGTAATTGCATTTAGTAGATTTTAACTTTATAACTTAAGACATACGATCCTATTTCTTCCACTCAATCAAAATGCACTTCAAAATGATTAACATAAGATAGGAGTCAACAAATTGCATATTCAAAATAATTACTTTAACATAACAAGGTGCATATAAATAGTTAGTTACAACAAACAATGGGCTAAAGAAGAATATTTCAACTATAATTATATGATATCTTCCCGAAAATTTTCAATGACCTGTTAGATTCTACCTTGATAATTTTGTTATCAATAATGAAGTTACCATCTTTAAACCACACTCCATATGTACATTCATACATGTTAGACAACTTAATAATAACAGACAGAAAATTTCTAATGGTAGTGACTCGATGATAGAGAGGGGGTGATAAAAGGGGCGCGAGAGAGGAATATACAATCAACGAACTGCAGAATACAGTTGGTAAAGCAAGCCAAAAGTAGCAGGAATACTAAATGCGGTATCAAACAGATCAAATGCCATCGCCTCATTTTTTCTGTTTTTTTTTATAAAAAAAATTAAAGAAGAGAACCAAAGTAAAGGTTGAGGTCTGCCTCTCCTACTATTTCATCCACCGTTCTTTTTGTCGTCGTTCCGTGCCCGGGCATCTTTCTGCTTCTCGCTTTCAAATTTCTTATTTATATTGGCTTAGAATTAGTCAGTTTAGAGTCAGACCCAATCATGCAAGAGTTTGTTTGTTACAGTGCTGAACCCAACTGCTAAATAAATTAGTGTAAGAAGCTTCACCGAGATGACTTGAGTGCATGTATTCTAGTTTCTAAAAGAGACAAAAATGGAAGCAGATAACGATCCCATTATCTAGAATCAAATTGAATCAAGTCACCGAGATTCTACAAGCTAAGAGAAGACATCAAGACAAGTAGCAAGGTAATGTACCAAAACGGTCATTGTGCAAAATAAATGCAGAGATAAAGGGCACTGAAGCTTCAAATAAATGCATGTCTCCACAATGGAGGAAGGACCGAAGAAGACTAAATATATGAATTAATGGAAGAAGACTGAATCTGCGAATTACCTCAAATAATTAGATTGGTTGCGAATTACCACCTCGACGGTTGTTTGGCGATGGTGGACAATTGTTGATCGGGTTACTGTGCAGTTAGGGCGCTGGGAGTAGGGGTTGCGATGGTTGGGATAGTCGGATAGGTGTGCTGGATGTGGATGGGAGCCTGGCTGCCTGGGGCAGAAATAAATGCAGAAAGAAGATGAGGGAGGAGCTGGGGCTATGGTGGTCGAAAGGCGTCGGAGGAGAGGAAGAAAAGGAGAAGGGTCTCGTCGGTGGCTTGCACAGTTGCACGGTTGGTGTGGGTTGGTGCTGCATTGTTGCGGATCGAAGGCAGGAGAAACGAGAAAGGTGCACGCAGAGTCGCGGACGTAGGGAGAGTTGGCCAAACCAAAAATAACAGAGGGAGGAAAGCTGGAAAGGTCTGTTTGGTTGGGCAGAACCGCAGAGGGCTAGGACCCTGGGACTGCTGGGTGTTGTTTGGTGCTGCTGCTGCCGTGCTGCGGTGCTGGTACCATGTGCGTGTGTATATGTGTATAAATCATATAATTGGTTGCAGGAGGTGGCGTAAAGGATGAAAGTGAGGGAGACAGAAGAGTGTCTACGGGGATGGGATAGCCGAATAGCAAAGGGCAGAGGGAGAGAAAGAGGGAGAGAAGAAAAAAATATATATATTATATATATACATATATAATATGATATATAATTATATATCTTATTTTAAATTTAGCTTGGATAAATTAAAATATCAGATAGAAAAATAATTCGATTGGAGATATATTTAAATAAACAAAGAAGATAAAAATAATTGGAAATAATTTTTTGGAATTTATTTTTGGTTATGAGTCACGACTATTAATAAAATAATTCCGATCAAAGTAAACTGATCTAAGATAGATATAAATAAAATAAAAAGGTAAAAATAATCAAGAATAATTTTTAGAAAATAAATTTTAGGTTACAGATCAAAAGTTTATTAATAAAATAATTTAAAATACGATTTACAATTAAAACTAGGATTAATTTAAATAACCTAATCTCTATCAAAATTTTAACCTAATTAAATTTATACTTAAACCGTTGAAATAATACGAAAAATAATAATACTTTTAAAATTAAACCCTCTAAAATAATAAGATTTAGGTGAAATATTAAAAAAATATAAAGTTACTAGAAAATTAGAAATATTTTAACTAATATCTTATTATAGTTTATATACAAATTAAGGGGGTTAGACAAATAAGAATTAAGTAAAACATTTAATAGGGGACAAAGTGTTAAAAAAATATTTAGTATTTAATGTATAAAAAAATAAAATGAGTTAAAAATGAAACTTTTAAATAAAATTTAATCATTGTAAGATTTTGAGTTTATTTTCTCATAGTATTTAAATGTAATAATTAGATGTATAATGTTATTATTAATTATAATTATCATTTAATTTAATGATAAAAGTTATTTGTATTTCTAACCCTAATTAAATTTTGAGACTAAATTATATATGTAATTTATTCACAGCATGTTTAACATTTACATCTTTATACTTTACAACCTATAAAGTTATTGGATATTTTAAAGCTTTATTAACTTTACAACCAACTAGAGATAATATTAGCTAGGCATGATATTGAGCTAAAAGATCTGAAGGGAGTCAAGGATGAGTCACCATCATCAAGTTTGCAATGACAACAAATATAACACCTCACAATCCTCACTAAGAAT
Source organism: Tamarix austromongolica (assembly GCA_039764185.1). Taxonomy (NCBI): domain Eukaryota; kingdom Viridiplantae; phylum Streptophyta; class Magnoliopsida; order Caryophyllales; family Tamaricaceae; genus Tamarix; species Tamarix austromongolica. The sequence goes on from CM077817.1 coordinate 28,788,325, forward strand.
ATCTAATTAAGATTAATACTTCAAATAATCAAAGGCTTATAAGGAGTATCTATTAACTAAAAATAGGTTGGTTGAGAAAGGTATGAATGGACCAATGTGTGAGATATGTGAACAAGTAACTTAGACTTTGGTGCATGACATTAATGATTTCCCAATTACCCAAGTGTTTTATTTGGATGATGATAATCCATAGAAAAGTTGTATAATATAAAAAGACAATAAATTTGATTGGGTTTATTTCATAATCTAACACTTAGATGATAAGACGTTAGAAATGACGTGTACACTAATATGGGTTATTTGAATGAATTGAAATAGGAGGAGATCAAATGACTCTGCATCGATTCAATGACCAAAGAATATCATTGAGGATACCATGCACTTGCTTCTAGAATAATTAACAAAGGAAGTACATGATCCACCATGTTAGCAATTATAAGAACGAAGGAGATGGATGATATGCATGTTGAATTGTTGATGCAAATTGAACATGAACAATGCAGGAAAAGTAATATAGGAAATCATGAAAATTATAATTGTAATTTAAAATGTAAAAGGCGATATATTGTCACTTATTAGCTATGTTGTAACCATTATAAATATTTATCGACATATTTATAATATAGATAATTGTCTTAAGACATCAGACATACAATATAGAATTTAGTGTGCTATGACGGAGTATTGTTTTACTAAGTTAGGCATTGAGACAAATTCATTGGAAGTGGGGTAGGGTTTATAATCATAAGACAACATTGATATTTCATTTTTTTACAAAGTTATTGATGATTGTGATTTTTATTTATCACATATTTATTTATTGTATATTAAAATCTATTGTTGAAAATGAAAAATAGTGACAATGTCACACTGAGAAATTAAAAAACCACAGCAAAAGAAGCTAAAACCAAACTAATAGTAATAGGATAATGTCGTACTATTATGGCTAGGAAAAAACTCTCTTATTTTAAATTGTGATGGTGGTGTGTTCAAAGATTTTATTAGTATTCTAAAATTACTTAAAGTTAATTTTGTAAAAATTAAAAATAATTTTATTTTATTTCATACAAGTTCCAATTTTTATGTTCAAACTCGTTATCGATCATGATTCATACTGTTATAAATAATACCTAATTTGAGTTTTTTTATTTGATCTAAAATCTATAGACCCTAAATAGACCCAAATTTGAAAAACTCGATAGATCTGACACTTAGTTGATCTGATTCACATCCGACCCATAGAGTAACCCAAACCCGAACCCGAACCCAAACCTAACCCGAATTCTATAGACCCGAGTCAAACCCGAAATAGACCCAAACCCGAAAAATCCGAAGAACCAAGCATTGACCCGACCCAAATCACACCCGACCCGTCAATTAACCCGAATCGAACCCGAACCCGAACCTGACCCAAAGCAACATAACCCGAACTACACCCGAACCGAATTAGACCCGAACCCGAACCCGACTCGATTGTATAGTAAATAAAAGTTAACCCGACCCATATCACCCGACCCAAATGACCCGTTTGCCGCCTCTCAACAGCTACCTACGGTACATCAAGATGGGGAGCAGCGACGAGATAAAGAAAATTGAGAACATTATAATCGCAAATACATGACGCGCTGCTATACAGGATGGGCCAAGCCGCTAGCCTATAAAATAATATAAAAAAGAGGAAAGACCCCGTTTCCGCATAGTCGGGCGGTCAAAAGAACTGTGTCATTTTTTGTTTAAAAGAATGTGAATTCTTTGATAATGATAATAATAAAACACAGACAAACACAAACAAATTCTTTGCCGGCACCCATCTTCAAATTAAAGATTTATTTTCAAACACTTTTTCGTCTTTAATAAAACACGCACAAAAGAAAGAAAGACCCCGTTTCATTTCATTGCCTGCCACCCAGCTATCCATCATCCTTGAAAGATCTGAGATTGGACGCCCAAGTTCCGCCATCGCCTCCTCCTTAACAATATTGATTGAAGCTTTAATTTTCCAAACCGACCTCCCCCGTCTCCAGCTCAACCTTTCTGATTCTGCTTAGCATTTCCTCATCTTTATACTTTCCCGGTCACTCTTCTTAACTACCCATCCACCCTTTGGTTATTTGAACCTCGGTTAGCTCATCCGATCAAGAACAAACGAAATATGGCTGACGCTTTTCCATCTGCTATTTTGGACTCCGTACTGAAGCAATCACGGTCTCCCATTTTCCTGAGCAAGCGCTGCATGAATCTTCACACCCCACCCCAAGAACTCCAATCAAAGCTGGAACTGATCAAAGATGTCATTAATGAAGCCGAGCTTATGGCGGTCATGATCCCAAATTCTTCCGCGAGTGGGTTTGCGAGCTCCAGCGTGTGTTGTATGAATCAGATGGCTTGTTTGATGAGGCTCTTATACGTTCAACGTCCGGGTCCGGCATGGTCAAAAATGTGGCCTCCTACCTTAACAACGGCTTATTTGGTTTGACTCTTGCTCCTAAGATGCGGCGCATCAATAGCAGGCTAGCCGACATTATTGAGGAGTGCCGCCGATGTAACTTGATTGCAGCAGAGCCTGGTGGACCAGTCGCGAGGAAAGGGATTCTAGTTTATCATCCCGACTACGTGAGGGATGACGAATTCCAAATGATCGGAAGAGAAGATGACAAGAAAGAGGTCATGAAAATGTTGTTCGAGGAAGATCCTTCCAGCTTTGTTGTTTTAATCAGAGGAAAGGCAGGAGTGGGGAAAACAACGCTCTGTCCAGCTGTATACCTTGATGAGGATGTTAAAAGTCATTTTGAGATTCGTCTGTGGGTTGATTTCGGAAGTGTTAGTGAACTTTCTTCTAAAAACTTTTGGAAGAAAATAATAACGACACTCAAACCTGAAGAGGCTCATCTAGATCCGGGGATAGAGGAGAAGGATCAATTGAAAGACATATTTTTTAGATTCATCGCAAGAGGAAAACTTTGCTTGTTTTAGATAACATTAGATGCTATTATGATATTACATATTCTGAGCCGCTTGCTGAATGTGTGAATGCTTTTAGTCATGAAGGGAGTAAGATCTTAGTGTCTCAATTCGACATTCGCCGGATGGGAGAAACATACTACGTACATCATTTAAGGGATGGCCTATCCGAAGAGCATTCTCGGTCTATATTTGAAAAAAGTGCATTTGGAGGGAATGCATCCGTCACCCAACGTGATTTGATGATATCACTTGGGATGCAAATTTTAACAAGGTGCCACGGAATTCCAGCTTTTCTCAAGGGTGTTGGCACTCTATTGCATGGAAGGGATGATAGGACGGATATGTGGGAGTATTTTGCTTATCATTTTGATTTTGACAAACAATTTGATATTTACAATAAAATTTCTAGGGCACTCCGGATTTTCGCAAACAGTCCTCACTACCTTAGTTACTTGTCCATACTCACAGATGCCAAGTCCAGGTATGAGGGCCTGATGCATCAACTTTCGGCTCACGGATTCGGATTTTCTATTAACGAGCTAGTGGTTACGCCCTTGTCACAACAAATTATTTTATCATTGGACGGTGCAGAAAGCACCATGCTAGGATCGACGAATGATGTTATTCCTGAATTTACTCGACAAGTTTCTATTTCATCATCTGCTATTCAACGATTGAATGGAATGCTACTAGATAGTTTGCTCAAGGATGTGATACATAGGAGAACTCTTCTCTTCTTCAGAGATTCCTTCCCTACGATTATACGTGTACAAACACTAGATGTGATATTCTCTCATCTTCGATATTTAAGGGTGTTGTCTCTAGAAGACCTGAGGCTGTAGAAGATACCAAGATCCATAGGGAACTTGATCCATCTAAAGTATCTCAATCTATCCGGCAACAATTTCACAGAGCTCCCTTTATCAGTATGTTCGTTGAAGAATTTGTGGACACCGAAGCTGATCCGTTGTAGTGAGCACAAGTGGTTTCCTGGACAAATCACAAACTTTCGTCATCACAAACACTTGGATATCAATATGTGTCTTGACTTGATTTATATGCCATCAGCAATTGCAAAATTGACTACTCTTCAAAGATTGGATCAGTTCGTAGTGAGTTCAACTAAAGGTGGCCTCAGGTACTTAGAACATCTGGACAACTTAAATGGAAATCTGTCCATCGAGCTTCCTCGAAGATGGAAGGATTCTATGGAGGATTCAAAGCAGGAAAATTTAGAGAGAAAGAAAGGACTTATTTCACTAGAATTCAAATGGTATGGTGCAAATCAAAGTGGTAGCAATGATCATGATGTGCTAGAACAACTCAAACCTTGTCCTGGCATAGAAAATCTATTCGTTTATAATTTTGGAGGGAGAGTATTTCTAAGCTGGCTTACATCTTTAGAGAATCTTGCTGAAATTACTTTATCTCGATGTGCAAATTGTCGTTTCTTGCCTCCGTTTGGAAGGTTGCCTAAACTAATATGCCTCACTCTTGTCTCTATGAATTTAGAGTATCTAGAAGAGAAAAACTACTACAATAATGTCGCACCCTTCCCATCACTTGAAGAACTCGTGATCGGTTGTATGCCCAATTTGAAGGCATGGTGGTCAGATATGTTTCTATTCTATTATCTTCGCGCATCAGAGTTGTGGCGATATAGTGTTGTCCTTCTCTAATTTTGACGCCTTCTTTCTCTTACATTGAGGAATTGACGTTACAAGATTTTCCTGGGAAGACGATACAATTAATTGGAGGAATTGAAATTGTTGAGTTTATGCCTCAAATCTGACGGTTATGAAAGTCTTTAATGTGAAGTTGAAGTAACCGAAGAGTTTTAATTAGTAGTATTTACTACCATCAATGAAGAATTTAAAAATAGAGGTTATGAAAGACTTAAATATGAAGCTAAAGTAACCGAAGAATTTACTACTAAATTAATTGGTAGTATTAACTGCCATCAATGGAGAGTTATAGTTTTTAATCTCCATTAATTAGCAGTTTTTCAGGGTTTTCTTTTGAAGACTATATATATATATGTAGTCCTTGGCCCTTTCTCAAAATATGACTTACAATATCCATCATAGTTCTACACACATTTGAGAGTTAGAATAATTGAGAGTGATAGATCTCTACAATCCTCTATCCAATTGAGGATTTCTTGTATTCTTTCTCTACATAGTAAAATTATCCATACTCATTGTCATCAGTGGACGTAGCCCACATTGGGTGAACCACGTAAAATTGTGTGTTCTTTTACTTTTTGCCTTACAAGTGGTATCAAAGCTTTAGGTTCATGATGTTTGCCAGATTTGAGATCGAGAAGTTTGATGGCAAGATTAGCTTTAGTATCTGGAGGGTCCACATGAAAGCAATGTTGACCCAGAATGGATTAAAGAAGGCTCTAGATGGTAAATCTAAGAAGCCCGAGACTATGATGGATGAGAAATGGGACAAATTGGATGAGAAGGAGCTATCAACAATCCAATTGTCTCTATCTAAGGAGGTTCTTCATGAGGTTGTTCATGAGACTACTACATCTACCTTATGGCTCAAGCTTGAATCGCTTTACATGACAAAGAGTCTAGCGAACAAGCTTCATCTCAAAGAACGTTTATATACTCTATGTATAGTTGAAGGTACTCCTATTCAATCCCATCTAGATGAATTTAATTCAATTATTATTGATCTTGAGAATCTAGATGTGAAAATTGATGATGAGGATAAAGCTATTTTATTGGTCGTCTCTTTACCATCTACCTTTAAACACTTCAAGGAAATTATGTTATATGGTAATTCTGATACGCTTACCTTTGAGGATGTTAAATCCAATTTGCTCTCGAAAGAGAAATTTGATCTTGAAGTTTATTCTGATGATAAAGCTGAAGGCTTTTTTGTTAGAGGTAGATCTAACGACCGTGGTAGTAAAAATAAGAAAAAATTCTGATCTAAATCTAGAGGACGTAATTCCAATGTGACTTGTAGATATTGCAAGAAATTTGGGCATGAGATTTCTGAATGCTATAAATTAAAAAATAAGAAAGATAAGGAGGATAAAGGAAAACCACCAAAAAATTATAGTAATGTTGAAGCCGGTACAGTTGTTGAAAATTATTCTGAGGGTGATGTACTATTGGCTATATTTGATGATAAAAGGAGTTGGTCTGAATGGGTTCTAGATTCTTGTTGTACCTATCATATGTGTCCCAATAGGGATTGGTTCACCACTTATGAGCAGGTTGATCGTGGTGTTGTCTTGATGGGCAATGATGCCCAGTGCAAGGTTATTGGCATAGGTAGTGTGCAAATCAAGGCCCATGATGGATGTATTAGGAAATTGACCGATGTTAGGCATAGTCCTGATTTAAAGCATAATTTGATCTCTTTGGAAACCCTTGAGTCTCTTGGTTGTAGGTATTCAACTGAAGGTGGAGTTCTAAAGGTCTCTAAAGGTGCTCTTGTCCTAATGAAGGGCAACTGACATGGCAGTCTCTATATCTTGCAGGGTTCTACAGTTACAGGTTCAGCTGCTGTATCCACATCTATGTCTGATGAAGGCCTCACTCAATTATGGCATATGTGTCTTTGTCATATGAGTGAGAAAGGTATGAATCTTTTGAGAAAGCGTGGTCATCTTGGTAATGGTACGGGAAAGTTAGAGTTTTGTGAGCATTGTGTTTTAGGAAAAAAGACAAAGGTCGGATTCTCTACTACAACACACCGTACTAAGGATATTCTAGATTATATCTATTTTGATTTATGGGGACCATCCAAAGTTTCTTCCTTTGGAGGTAGGTGCTATATGATGACTTTAATTGATGACTTCTCCCGGAAGTTTTGGGTTTATTTTCTACGCCACAAGAATGAAGCCTTTCCTACTTTCAGGAAGTGGAAAGCTCTTGTTGAAAACTAGACAAGGAAGAAGGTAAAGAAGCTCAGGACAGATAATGGGTTAGAGTTCGTTGAGATAGATTTTAATGAGTTCTGTTCAGATCATGGTATTGCTATACATAAGACTTTGGTTGGGAAGCCTCAACAAAATGGAGTTGCAGAACGCATTAATCGGACTCTACTTGAGAGGGCAAAGTGTATGCTCTCTAATGCTGGATTGTGGAGCAAACGTGAGTTTTGGGCTGAAGCTGTTTCTACAGCTTGTTACATCATCAATAGATCTCCACATGCATCTATTGATTTCAGGATTCTAGAGGAAGTTAGGTTAGGTAATCCCGTTGATTACTTTATTCTTAGAGTTTTTGGATGTCCTGCATATATTCATGTTAATCATGGTAAATTAGCTCCTAGAGCTGTTAAATGCATTTTCTTAGGCTATGCTTCTGAGTCCAAGGGATATAGGTTTTGGTGTCCTGACTCTAAAAAATTATTCTGAGTAGAGATGTAACTTTTAATGAGAATGCATTAGTATCTTCTGGAAAATAATCTACTATTTCCTCGCATGGTACAAGTGATCAATAGGGTACTAGCGAGAAGGTGGAGTTAGAAGTGACACCCGCTAATTCAGATCATAGTGCTCCCTCTTCCTCATCCACATAGTCCAGTAGTGATGTCGATGATATTAACCATTTAGCTCATACCACTAGTCCCATCCAACAGCAGCAAGTGGATGGTTATTCTATTGCTCGTGATAGGCCAAGGAGAAATATTCGAAGGCCCACTAGATATGCAGATGGAGATGATGATGGCTTGATTGCTTATGCTCTAGCAGTTGCTGAAGAGATTACCGAAGGTGTTGAACCTTCTTCTTATTGTGAGGCCATATCCAGTCCTGATTCTTCTAAGTGGCTAGTTACTATGAATGAAGAAATTGAGAGTTTGTACAAGAATGGCACTTGGGAGTTAGTTGAGTTACCTAAGGGTTGAAGAGCATTGAGTTGCAAATGGATCTTTAAACAGAAGGAAGGCATACCTGGGGTTGAAGATGCTAGATGGAAGGCACGCCTCGTTGTTAGAGGTTTCAGTCAGAAGGAAGGTATTGACTTTAATGAGGTATTCTCACCAGTTGTTCATCATACCTCCATTCGAGTTCTCCTTGCTTTTGTTGCTCTATTTGATCTCGAGTTAGAGTAGTTAGATGTCAAGACAGATTTCCTTCATGGAGAGTTGGAAGAGGAGATTTATATGCATCAACCTGAAGGGTTTGTTGCTCCTGATAAGGAGAATTGTGTCTGTCGGTTGAAGAGGTCCTTGTATGGTTTAAAGCAAGATCCAAGACAATGGTATATGATGTTTGAATCTTTTATGATTGGACAAGGCTACACAAGAAGCAAGTTTGATAGTTGTGTTTATTTTAAAGAGTTTGAAGGTGGCTCCTTTGTTTATCTATTACTTTATGTTGATGATATGTTGATTGCTTCCAAGGATAAGTCCTTAATCAACAGGTTGAAATCACAAATTAACAAGGAGTTCAAGATGAAAGATCTTGGTGCAGCTAAGAAGATTATTGGCATGGAGATTATTAGAGATCGAAAGGCTGGGAAGTTATTTCTTTCACAGCAGAAGTATATTAAGAAGGTGTTAGATAGGTTCAATATGGGTAATTGTAAACCTGTGTCTACACCTCTAGCTGCTCACTTCATACTATCATCAAAGATTTGTCCAAAGTCCGAGGAAGAGAAGGAGCTAATGTCTAGCACTCCCTATTCTAGTGCAGTTGGTAGTTTGATGTACGCTATAGTCTACACTAGACCTAATTTGGCTTATGCTGTAAGTATGGTGAGCCGGTTTATGCACAACCCTAGTAAGGGTCATTGGAACGCAATCAAGTGGATTTTGAGTTATTTGAAGGGTTCCTTTGATGTTGGTTTGGTGTTCGATAGGAGTAGAACACAAACCACTAATATTATTGGTTTTGTTGATTCTGATTATGCTGCTAACTTGGATAAACGTAGGTCTATTTCTGGTTATATCTTCACACTATATTCTGATGCTATTAGTTGGAAAGCATCATTGCAATCTATTGCTGCCTTGTCTACTACAGAAGCAGAATATGTTGCAACTACTGAAGGTGTGAAGGAGGCCATTTGGTTGCGAGGTCTCATTCTTGAGTTTGGTGTTGCACAAGGTACTACTGTTGTGTTCTCAGATAGTCAGAGTGCTATTTGTTTAACCAAGAATGATTCTTATCATTCGAAGACCAAACACATTGATGTTAGGTTCCATTTTATCAGAGACATTATTGTTGTAGGAGATGTTGTGGTGAAGAAAGTTCACACATCGGATAATCCTGTAGACATGCTTACAAAGCCACTACCTACTGCTAAGTTCAAGCATTGCTTAGACTTAGTTGGTACTTGCAGCATATGATTACCTTTCGAGGTTTATGATGACGATGAGTGTTGTGGATTTGAGCCAAGGTGGAGATTGTTGAGTTTATGCCTCAAATCTGACGGTTATGAAAGTCTTTAATGTGAAGTTGAAGTAACCGAAGAGTTTTAATTAGTAGTATTTACTACCATCAATGAAGAATTTAAAACCAGAGGTTATGGAAGACTTAAATATGAAGCTAAAGTAACTGAAGAATTTACTACTAAATTAATTGGTAGTATTAACTGCCATCAATGGAGAGTTATAGTTTTTAATCTCCATTAATTAGTAGTTTTTTATGGTTTTCTTTTGAAGACTATATATATGTAGTCTTTGGCCCTTTCTCAAAACATGAATTACAATATCCATCATAGCTCTAAACAAACTTGAGAGTTAGAATAATTGAGAGTGATAGATCTCTACAATCCTCTATCCAATTAAAGATTTATTGTATTCTTTCTCTACATAGTAAAATTATCCTTGCTCGTTATCGTCCGTGGACGTAGCCCACATTAGGTGAACAACGTAAAATTGTGTGTTCTTTTACTTTTCACCTTACAGAAATGTTTTGAAACATCCAAGGTATGGTTTCATCGTCTAGTAAGCTCGTAGTTATGTTTCCATAAGCATTGACAATTAGAGAATGCAACCAATGTCAAATGCTTTTGACAAATGATGATGAAGGGACGCAAGTGCGGGGATCTATCTGTGAGCATCTAGTGATAGAAAATTGTCCCGCAATGGAAAAATTATCTGCCAATCTCAGGAGTCTAACTGATTTGACGACCTTGAGAATATCCAAATGTAGTGATAAGCTCGATTGCTTATACGATGACACTGAGGATGGCATGCCATGGAAATCCCTCCAAGCTCTATGTAGTTTAACAATTGCAGGCTTTGAAAATTTTACAGCACTCCCAAGGGCTCTTCAACAGCTCTCTATTCTGCGAGAGCTTGAAATTAAAGATTTTCCTAGATTGAATCATTTGTCTAGCACTCTCGAGAATTTAATTATGTTGAAGAAACTAAAGCTGTCCAAATGCAGTGAGCAACTTGATTGCTTATTCATAGAGGCCGATAATGGAATGCCATGGAAAGCCCTCCAAGCGTTGCATAAATTAACAATCAAAGGCTTTGAAAATTTGACACCACTCCCAAGGACTCTTCGATACCTCCCTAGGCTCTTCAAATTTAAGATTAATGATTGTAAGCATTTCAAATGGGAGGTGAATAACCTACCAGAGATAGAGTTCCTTCTTCATCAAATCATGCTTCTCGAGGAGTATAGAAGAATTCAAAGCAGAGTAACCCAATGTTGTAGTATTTGTTGATGGGTGAAAGGCATAGCGGGTGTACATGTTGGGAAATTAATCGCAAGATGAAGTAATGGAACAATCAATGGAAGTTCTCCCTCGTCGAAGTGACAGAGGAGAGAAAACTTGTATTCTGCAATAACAAGACTGAAGTCTCAGAGAGAAAAAATATCCCCCGTGTCTGTTTCTTCTACTTTTTTTCATATATATACAATATATACTTCTAACTAACAAAATTATATCTAACAAAATATTAACTACATATCAATATATTCAACATCCCCCCTCAAGTTGGACTTACGAGAACATCAACAAGTCCCAACTTGGAAATCAAAAATTGATGTTGTTGAAACCCTAAAGGTTTAGTCAGAACATCAGCTAGCTGTAATGTAGATTTAATGTGATGAGTGCAAATGACTCCAGATTGCACTAAGTCTCTGATATAGTGGCAATCTATGTTTAGATGCTTGGTACACTCATGGAAAATTGGATTGTCGGCAATATGTCTAGCTGCTTAATTATCACAATGTAGATTAACCGAGAAAGTAGTGGGAACACATAAATCCTCCAAAATTCTAATGATCCAAACTATCTCATTTGCAGTTGTTGACATGGCTTGATATTCAGATTCAACTGAGGACTTAGAAACAGTCTTTTGTTTCTTTGTTTTCCATGAGACCAGAGATGAACCAAGAGTTATACAATATCCAGTGAGAGAACGAGACGTAAAAGCACAAGTTCCCCAGTCAGCATCACTGTAAGCAGTAAGATTGAAAGCAAAACTAGTAGAATAGAAAATACCTCGATCAATAGTGCCTCGTAAGTATCTTACTACATGCATTGTAGCTTGTAAATGGGGTTTGCAAGGAGAACTAAGAAATTAACTGAGGTGTTGGACTGAGTGAGAAAGATCTGGTCTGCTGAGATTAAGATATAACAATCTTCCAACCAGCCTTCTATAAATTTCAGGATCCTCTATAGGATCACCATCATGTGGTCAAAGCTTTAAACCTTTAGGAAGAGGAAAAGAAATAGGTTTACAGGTGCTCATGCCTGTATCAGCCAAAATAGCAATAATGTATTTCTGTTGGTTGAGAAAAGTGCCAATATCATTTCTCAGAATTTTGAGCCCAAGAAAATATCTCATGTGCCCCAAGTCTTTAATGGTGAATTCTTGATCAAGTGCACGCTTGACAGATTGAATTGTATCATCATGATTACCAGAAATCAAGAGATCATCTACATAAACAAGAGAAATAGTGAAATGGGAATCATTTTTCTTGATAAATAGGGAATAATCCCTCTTGGATTAAGTAAAATCCAATCACATAATAAATTTAGTGAGTTCAAGATTCCACTATCTTGATGCTTGTTTCAATCCATATATGGACCTCCTGAGACGACAAACTTTTCCTGGAGATGCTCATGTATAACCAAAAGGGGGTACCATATAAACTTCCTCATCTAAAAAACCATGAAGGAAGGCATTGTTCACATCTAACTGATGAAGTGGCCATCCTTTAGAAGTGGTCAAAGCTATTACAACTCTAACTATTGCATATTTGGTAACTGGTGAAAATGTGTGCTTGAAACCTTTCCTTGCAATCTGGTTATATCCCTTAGCAACTATTCTAGTCTTGTATCTTTCAACTGTCCCATTAGGACGAAACTTGATTTTATAAATCCATTTTGATCCAATTGCTTTCTTCCCAGGTGGAAGAGAAGTGATTTCCCAGGTATTATTATCCTCCAAAGCTTGTAACTCTTTGTTCATGGCTTCAACCCATTTGGGATCTGATTTTTCTTGATCATAATGAGCAGGTTCAGGAACTGATAGAATATTGCATAGAGAAGCCATATAATCAGTGGGGTAATATGGAGGAATAGATGTAATCATTGAGGTATTGGATGTATGTGAATAAAAAGGAAGTGTAGGACATATATAATCTTGTAATCTAGAAGATAATTTTGGCTTCCTGGTGTATTTTTGAATGGGTATAGATTGTGTATGTAAGTTATATGATAAATGAAGTGATATGATAAATGAGGTGTGGGAACAACAATGGGTTCAGCATTATTATTTGGTGGCTGAACATCTATAGTAGGTGAATGATGAACCCCATCAGGTATAACAAAAGTGATAGGTGAATGAGAAATGCTAGGTATATCTTGGGTAATGGGTGATATAGTTTGATGGGACAAATTAGGAGATCTATGTGTTGGATTGACTAAAGGAAGTGGCAACGAAGGAGGAACAGATGGTTCCACAACAAATGGGATTTGAAAAGAAAAATGATCTTCTCGAAAAACAACATGTCTTCTCCCAAAGATCTTATGAGTAGAAAGATCATACAATTTATATGCCTTTTGCTTAAAAGGAAATCCTAATAAAATGCATTGTTTGGCCTTGGTCTGAAATTTATCTGTTGTGGTGGGATCAAAAGCATAACATAAACATCCTATAACTTTAAGATGAACATAATTTGGCAGATGTTTAAATAGGGTTTCATATGGAGATTTCCAATCAAGAATTTCAATAGGAAGTAAGTTTATGATGTGTGTAGTGGCCAAAATGCACTCTCCCCAAAATTGTAAAGGTAGATTAGCATGAAACCTAAGTGATCTAGCCATTTCAAGTAAATGTCTGTGCTTCCTTTCCACTCTACCATTCTATTGTGGAGTATAAGGAGCACTTCTATGATGCACAATGCCATGATCAGAAAATAGTTGAGAACATTGAGAATTAATGAATTCTGAACCATTGTCAGTCATAATGCACTTAACAAGGACTAGGAAAAGGGACTTGGAAATGAGTAGCAACATAAGAAATGAAATGAGATAAGGAATTAGAAACTTGTTGCTTATTATGCAAAAGGAAGGTCCAGGTACATCTGGTATGATCATCCAAAATAGTGAGAAAATATGATGATCCACATATAGATGGTGACTTATAAGGTCCCCATAAATCCATATGGACTAAGTCAAAAGGATGAATGGCTATAGACTTGCTAATTGGGAAAGGGAGTTTGTGATATTTTTCCATTATACAAATATCACATGGAAATTCTTTTAAATGTGAACAATGACATATTGGTATATGTCACATACGGGAACGGGAAGTATGCCTAAGTCTAGCATGTAACAATAAGATATCAGTGATACAAGCATTAACCAAAGGTAATGCAGCAGAAGAATTTGAGCAGGAAGCTTTCACTCCTTGTAGTGTGTAAAAGTTACCATGTCTGCAACCAGTTGCTACAACTCTCTTAGTTGACAGGTCTTGGAACAAGCATAATTGAGATTCAAAGTGAATGGTAATACACGTTGAATCAATTAGCTTTCCAACTGAAAGCAAATTATGCTTAAAATCTAGAACATATAATACATCATGTAAAATCAGTTCAGACAAGAGGTGAATTGTACCTACTTGAGTGACTAATTTTGTGCTATTATCAGGTAAAGCAATGCAAATGGCATTAGCTAAGGTTATGATATTATGAAATATGGTAACATCATGACACATGTGGTCTAATGCTCCTGAATCAATTATCCACGAGGATAAAACTTCATCAGTAAAGGAAGTTGAAGATGTGTTACATGCAAAGTTGCATGAGGTATTATATCCAGTAGATGATCCGCCTCTTTTCTTTAGTATTTCTTGATATATGGCTTGTACCATGGCTGGATCAACTTTTTGATTGGATAGATATGATGGCTCCATTACAAGAGGGTTATCTTGAATATATGCATCTTCAGAGGTATTTGCATTTGCAAAAATTTGGAAGAGGAAGATTTCCCTTAAGTTTATTGTACTAGTCTGAATATCCATTTAAATTGAAACACTGATCAACAGTGTGTCCTTTCTGATGACAATACGTCCTTTTCCTACCAGCTTTCTCCTTCTTGTTATCTTTAATTTTGGTCGTATCCTATGATTGTTTGTTCACTGCCAGAGCCAAATTCTCTTGGGAATGAGAAATATATCCTGATATTTGCTTTTGTTTCTCAGTCTGTAGCAATAGAGAATAGGCCTTGTTTACATTTGGCGGTGGTTCTTTGGCTAGAATTTAAGTTCGCATAGCATCAAATCCTTCATTCAATCCCATGAAAAATTTGATTAGCTTGTCTCTTGAATCTCGATCCAGCAATTTCTTGATAATTTCGCATTTGCAATGTGTAATTCCACCATAATTGCAAGAAGGTAATGGATCGATGTGGTTAATTTCATCCCACAATTTCTTTAATTTTCCATAATACTCCGCTATTGAAAAATTACCTTGTGTTTGCAGCTCTAGACTACGTTGAAGTTGGTAGATAAGTGGACCATTAGCTTGACCAAAGCGTTCAGTCAGTTCATCCCAAAGCTCTTTACTCGTCTCTGCACAATTGAAGTTCTCGGCAATTTTTGGATTCATTGAATTTAAAATCCAACAGCTGACCATAAAATCACATTTCTGCTTGCTCTAGTAAGCACCATCTTCTTCAATCGAAGGTTTCCGACATGTTCCGTCAATGAACCCTAATTTAATTTTAGCTCAGAGAGCTCAACGAACTGCTCTACTCCAACAAAGAAAATTTGTGCCATTGAAGGTGGCGTTGGTCAGCATCATTCCTGGATGATCCAAGGATGATAGATGGAGTGGATCATTATAGTTATTATTTGTGGATCCACTGATATTTTGATTGTCGGTTTGAGAATCAGTTGAAGGAGTTGAATCATTGAATCTATATGAACTAGGAGGAGCCATTACTGTAATTGGATTGACTATTAGGTAAAGTGATTAACCGAGGCTCTGATACCATGTGAAATTAATCGCAAGATGAAGTAAAGGAACAATCAATGGAAGTTCTCCCTCGTCGAAGTGACAGAGGAGAGAAAACTTTTATTCTCCAATAACAAGACTGAAGTCTCAGAGAGAAAAAATATCCCCCGTGTCTATTTCTTCTACTTTATTCCGTATATTTATACAATGTATATATATATATATATATATATACAGTATATACGTCTAACTAAAAAAATTATATCTAACAAAATATTAACTACATATCAATATACTCAACACATGTTGGCTTCTATAATTGTGTTTTTTTATTTATGCGTAATCAACTAGAGTAATTTATTTGTTGGTCTTTAATCTATTGATATGGATTGTGTAAGTGTCACTTCGGTTGTGTGATCATTGCGTTGTAAATATGGATGCACACTGATGGTTTTAGCGAATGCTAAACCCTTCCTTAATCTAAACCTTGGATTTTCAATTTTATTAAATATTTATATTGATAACTCATTTTGGAATCGGATATATGCGTTTCAATACGAGTAGGGATTCAAAACTAGTGGAATGGGAATGTGTTTTGGTAAAGGGGCCGTAGTGAAATCAATATGTGTCTTGGCCTCATATCTTTTGGTAATGGAAACAGAATGAAGGAATTTATTTATATAATGGATCTAATTGGTTCTGGGACATCTGCATTCAATATCTGTATATTTGGTGATTCTATTTACATTTAACACAAATTAAATTAATATATTTCCACTTCATCCTTGTTATTGAGAATCAACGCCGCTATCTTAAACACAAAAAGGAGTATTTTTCAAATTGAACCGATGACCAAATCTACAAGTTAATTTAATTTGTACCTAATTCAACTAAGTTTCTATTATGGCTATTTAAATATAGTTACATAAGAAAAATATGTTTTTATATGGTTTAAAATTAATGTTCTAAAACAAATGTACTAGCTCAAAAACCTCTAATGCCACTGAATAACATTTATATAAATAATTAAATATAAAGTAAAACTATGTAACAAATTAAAGAATGGATGATTTACTAAGAATTTTAATTATATCAGGCTAAATATGTGTCCGGTTCTCAATTTTTGTGTAGGAGGTAGAGAGATGGTGTGGTTGGATGCAACATTTCAGAGCCCTATTTTCCACTTCAAATAAATTTAGAAAGTATAGGCGTTGATGCACGACAATTGAGAAAAAATTGCTTTAACTGGTCACAATTGCTTTAAAATTAAAATTAATAAAGTATTTATACCTTAACGGGAATAAAGGTTAAGCATCTACACCTACAAAAAAAATTATAAAACATTTATATGGTAATGAAAAAAAATTTAAAATATTTATACCTTTAATTATACTTTTGTAAATGTTATAGTCTTTTGATTTTGATTGAGATCCTTGATACTAAAGCTTATATTTTAATGGTTTCAAAATATCAAATATCCAAAATTTGACTACACTTTTTCTCGATATATGTATATTTTATAATAATTATAACACTTACATGATAAATTATACTCATTGCTTTTCATAAAAATAATAGCAACAAACTATGAATTAGTAATGAATATTGGGAGGTGGGGAAGTGTGGGAAGTTAAGAAAATATGGTTGAGAGGAATTTTATGACCTTAAATAACATTGTTGAAGTGTGCCCTAGATCGTTATAGCTGAATAGATAGTGTGGATATAACCTAAATATAATTTAAATCATTTTATTATTTCTTATAGTATTGGTAAATAAGGATATCATTCTATGTTGGAGATTTAAATGACTTACCTAAATTTAGCTAATTCACAAATAATAATATAAGACTCTAAATCATATAAAAAAGAATAAGAAAAATAGAGTTATGGAGCTTTAAAAATAGAAAATAATAATAATAAAATAAATACGTGTGAATACCAATATGTCAAATATGCTAGGGAAGTTTAAATCCATCACTAGACTGTCGAAATATAACAATAATTTTTAAATTGTATTTTAATCACTAGAAAAAGATTGACCAAGTTGTAAGCCAAAATTAGGTCTATACACTTTATATTATTTCTCTAAAATAATTAATACAACAAAACATCAATGTTAACTCCTATTAAATTCTAGCAATATAATCTCAATAAGCTGCTCGTATATTTAACTAAATTTAAAGTATTAATCACAATTGAAAGGATGTTATTCTAAATATCTAAACAAGTACATCCAGCGTGTCTAGTTCTCTTTTTTTCCTTTGACCCACATGTGTCTAAATGTTCCATTACTTTAGTTAGAATCACAAAACTATTAGGTGAATTATTATCTAACCTAGTTGTAATTTATATATATAAATTCTAGTATATTCATATAGCTACCTAGCAAGCATATAATCTTACATACTATTACTATGAGGAAGTCAAAATGAGGAATGCACTATATAAATCATACTAAAGAGAAATGCACTTATAAACTTTAACAATTAAATTAGAGTCAAAGAACAATATCTTAAAACAAAGAAAATTAATATTACACCTCAAACTATAGTTTTGGGCTTCAATTTATTCTCCAACAGAAATTATTTAAGCAGTCATAATAAATAAATAAATTACATAAAAATATATATTAAAAATTTATATTATAAAAAAGAAGAAAATAACCAAAAATACATTCAGATGAAAATTTTAGCAATTTAATCGAATGAAAAATTGTTTATTGCCATTCATAATAAATTCTTTCATATTCAATCTTTTTTCTCTTTCTCTTTGGCACACTCTCTCTCCTTTGTTCACACTATCGATATTCTCTCCTTCTTTCTCCTAGAACAAACCCCTCTCTCTCTTCATCTTTCTCCTGCGCCACACTCCCTCTCACCTCTTCTTCTCTCTTCCTCTACTCTCTCTGTTTTTTTTTTCTTCATGTGTTAGTTTCATCTCCCTCTTATCTCCTTCTATATTTCTTTTTCCCTCTCATGCCATTACTTCTTTGTCCTATCTGTCTCTCACTTTCCCCATTCCTTTTCCTCTTAGTCTTGCTCTTCTTTCTTTGATTTTATTTGTCTCATGCTCTATGCTCGTGTGCCCTATTTACCTGGCCTTTTCTTTCTCCAAGCCTTTTGGCCAGGCAATTGGCAACTTACTTTTGAAAAATAAAGAAAATTATATCTACAAAATAAAATTAAATGAATTAATAAATTATCTCATAATTTAAGCTATCATTGTATATCATTTTAGCTCAAATAATTAAATATATGATATTATTTTCACTTAAACACAAAACTATAGTTATCTTCATATATTGTTCAAATAAAATATCAAAAAATAAGATTAAAATGGTATAAAACATATAAAAATATGTATTCATCAATACTCCCACACTTAGATTATTGCTTATCATCAATCAAAACTTGGTTTAAAATGAAAATAAATAAATGAAGCTAACTAACCACTTTCATAGGTTTTACGATTGCACTTAGCTGGTGGAGCAAGACTTTTAAACTTTTAGGTCACCCATAGATGACAAGTAAGATTTCATGAGGGTTTCACATATGATAAATCCAAAAAATCACACACAGTTCAATTAGAAAAAGAAAAACATGCCTATAACACCCTTAACTAGTTTTATCAAAGTCCTTTATTGTCATAGTACCAAGATTAACACTCAACCAAGATTCATTATTTAGAAATTTAAAGGGTTAATTTCAACATATAGTTCACACATATATTTGAAATATATGAACAAAGCAATAATATGGATGAAAATCTGTAATCTCCCGAATTTTTAAAAGCCTATATTTTAATAAATAAATTTTATTTTAGATAAATTAGCTTTTAAATATTTTATATTTAATTATTTTATGGATTTTTGAGCTTATAAAAATTTATTATAAATATTTAATAAGTTAAAATAAATATTTTGTTATTTTATTATGCTCTTATTAATTAAATTAAAAAAATTTTAAACCCTTATTTTACAAAAACTATTTTCCCTTTCTTTTTTCCTTTTTCCCCTTTTCCTTCTTCTTTTCTCCTTTTTCTCTTTTCTTTCTCTCTCTTTTTCTTCTTTGGGTCGCTGGCCTGCTTCGGCCTACTCTTTTCCCCTCTTGCACTAGGCCGCTGGCCCATTCTTCCTCCTTCCCCTACCTCTCCCCCGTTGCCCGGCCACCCTTCTTTTCTTTTCCTTCTTCCTCGATTGGGCTGACATGTTTATTTCCTTTCGGTCGGTCTGATCGCACGCTCAGCACCCCTCCCCCGACTCTTTCTCCTTCTTCTTTCTTCTTCCCCACTCCTTGCCATCGCGACTCCCTGCTACTCCCTCTCCCCCATTGACCTCCCTAACTCTCTCTCTCTCTCTCCTGCCATTCTCTGCCCTGTACCCGCCCCACCATCCTCCTTCCGCACTCCCTACCATTGCCATTCCCTTCTCCCTCTCCCTGCCATGGCCATTCCTCTACCACCCTAATGCCATCCCCGAGCTCCCTATCACCTCCTCTCTCTCTCCTTATTCTTTTTCTTCTTCACTTCCTAATCCATTCGGGCATTTTTTTTTCGAGCCTTATACCTTGCCCAAGCCCCTTCTTTCCTCCCTTTCTTCTCCTCCCCTCTCTCCCCCTGTTTTGTTTTGCCACCCATCTCCGCCACTGCCACCGCCTCAACCACCATCTACACCACCTCCTGCCACCCTCTACCTCACCCTTGAGCCATCACAACCCCCATCAAGCCACCCTACAGCCCCATTCTCTCTCCTCTCTTCTTTTTCTCTCCCTTCCATCCCTTCTCGGCAACCACCCTGCACCGCCGTATTCCGCCACCGTCCCACCACTTCTGCCTCCACCTAAGCCACCTAATTACTCCCTGCAACCCCCTCTACCATCCCCAATCCTCCTTTGGTCGAAACCATCACCCGAAAGCCTCCATTTCCCTCCCCATTTTCCTTCCTCACTAGCCTCCATCTTGACCTCCCTCCTCGGCTGCCACCTTCGCAGCCTTGCTGCCGTTGCCTCCGCCGCCCTTAGCCACCTTCAACCCATCTCTGACCACCACCTACACCCCCTCTACACTTCTGCACCATCTCCTTGCCCCAAATCCTTCCCCACCATGCCCTTTTCTTAGCCCCAAACCACCAACCCGAAAATAACTATCCTTCCCTATTTCCACCACCTTCGAGCCTTCCTTTTTCTTTCCTTGCATGCAGCTCATGCTGCATGAGCAGGATGAACTGCTGCCCTCTTTAATTCAGTTGAAAATAATAATTTTTAAGGTATAATAATATTTTAGTTTAATTATTTGATTAATTAAGTGTTATAAAGCCTTGTAATTTGGTTTTTATCTTTTCTAATGTAATAAGCCTTGATATTATTTTTAGGTATTGGTTTTGATAATTAAAGTTTGGACCTTTAATCGGGATACCGGTAAGGTTTATTTTTACAGGAATCGAGGTAATCATTAAATCCCACTTAAACACATGGATTAACGTATGTTAAAACATTAGGATTTTTAATATATTATTGTGTTTGGTTTGTGTTATTTAATATGATATATGTGGTTCTTGTGTTGATTGATGAAAAGGAAGCATGATAGGTTATATGATATGTATGGAAATAATATTTAAGGTAATAATTTGGTTGTTAAGGAAAATGTTAAGTATTATCCATGTTGTTTTATGCTATTGTGATATTTAATACATGTTTAATATTTTGTGAGCCTTAGGGGATTTTATTAATGTACATTGTACAAGAATATGGCCTAATATATATACGGGTGTTAATGAGTATTGTATTAACTATAAAAGTGGTGGATGACGCATTAATATTAATATTTTATGTAGTAGTAATAATAATTTAATATAAGTGGTGTGCTAAGAGGTATAATGGTAAATTTTAGTAAAAAGGGGTATTATGGTAATTTTGGAGGCAAGGGAAAAAATAGTAAATTTGTTAATAAAGGGGCAATTTGGTATTTTGTAATAAAAAGGTAATTTGGTAATTTTGTAATAAAGGGGTAATTTGGTATTTTGTAATAAAAGGGTAATTTTGTAATTTTGTAATAAAAGGGCAATATGGTAATTTTGTAATAAAATGGTAATTTGGTAATTTTGTAATAAAAGGGTAAAATTGTAATTTTATAATTAAAGGATAAAATTGTGATTAACGGGCAAAATGGTAATTTGGAAATTTAAAAGAGGTAAGATAGTAATTTCATAATTAAGGATAAATGGAAATTTTATAAGTAAAAGGGTGATGAGGTAATTTTTGGGAGTTAAGGGGTAAAATGGTAAATTTAAAGGTAAAGGGGTAAAACGATAATTTTGTAAATCAAAGGGGTAAAAGTGGAAATTGGAAAGGAGTAAATTGGTAATTATAATAATTAAGAAGGGTAAAAATAATAATTTAAATAACTAAAGGGTAATTTGATAATTTAATAATGGAGAAGGGTAGTTTGGTAATTATGATCATATAAAAGGGTGATTTGATAATTTCACCAACCAGAGGTAATTTAATAATTTTGATAATGGAGAAGGGTAGTTGGTAATTGATAATAGAGGACGGTAATTTGGTAATTAACTAAATAAAGGGTTAATTTGATAATTAGGATAATGAGGAAGGGTAATTTGGTAATTTGACCAACTCAAGGATAATTTATTAATTATAATAAAGGAAAAAGGGCAAAGCTGTAATCTAACCAACTAAATGGAAAGTATATTAAGTGTAATAATTATTAAGGGGAATTAGTGACCTAATAAGTATGAGTAATAACTTGGTAACCTAAATTGAATAAGGGATAACTTGGTAATTCTGTAACAAGGAGGGTAATATGATAATTTGTCAAGTAAGGAAAGGATGACTTAATAATTTTATAAGTAAGGGGTAAATGAGTAGTTTGTATCTAATATGTCAAATAACGCTGATTATCGAGGTAAGGGTATTTGATGATTAGTAGGTATTACGAGAACGAATTCTAATTCGAAATTAGATAAGATTAAGATGGCCTTGATGATTATTCTGTGTTACCTTGGACAACCATTTGAATAAGAAATTTCTGATGATATCTTAATGATTAAAATTGGATAATTATCTGATTGTTGTGCTTTTGTGATCACCATTAATTAAGACACTAATACTTAAAGTGAAAGACCTCGAGATCGGGAATGGTGGCTCTTTAGGGGTCGCTACCCTAAAGACGTGGTTTAGCCCACGATTATGTGGTATTTGCTGGTGTACCTTTGTGCCCCAGCCAGGCCCTATATCTACTCTATCTAGCTCTACAGACCTAGTTAGGGGGTATGCATACTTAAGGATTAGGTGTCCTTGTCGGTAAAGTACTGAGTTAGCTTTATGCACCGGTACGACTAAGGTACCTTTACGTCCCTGGGTTGATAGTTGAAGGGTACTAAGTAGCTTTTATACACCAGTGCGACCAGTGTACCTTTGTATCCCGGGTTGTTGATCTCCCTATCGAGGCAAATAAATGGAATTGTTGTGCTGAATAAAAAGGGAAAATACTAATCGTTAAAGTGAAAGATTAATGAGCCGGGACCAGTTGAATTATATGATGAGTACCGATCCACCGGAAATAATAGTGGCCCGGGATGTTTTGCCCTGGATGATGTTTATGAGTACCGATCCACCAGAAATAATAGTGGCCCAGGATGTTTTATCTTGGATTATATATATATATATACGTATGTATGTATGTATGTATGTATTCCGATCCACCGACCAGAATAGTGGGGGTCCCAAGCTCAATAATTTTTTTTTTGGATGTGAATAAATTATGGAAAATTACTAGTCATTGAGATGATCAATTAATGATGGACTAATGGCCTTAAGGCCCGAAAATTATCGAATATTCATTATGCCCTATTAATATTTGGTTGATTGGTTAAGTATGCGAATGTACGAAAGTGAATGTTACGCATACGCTATTAATATCTGATCGAATTGTTGGATGTGTGAATAAATGGATCCGAATATCATGTTCACACCTATGGTTATGTACGAATGTAGTAGTATTTCATGTGTTATATTGCGTGCCTATTTTTAAGCGTGTATTTAAAGGGTTACTCAGTACCGTAGTACTGAAAGGTTCCCTTCGCGGGGCCCCTACCTATTCAATGGGCAGTATCCCTTGCAGGTCGTATTCAGTTTCTATTCAAGTGGGCCTCGGGAAAGAGCGTAAGGTACTATCCGGTAAATTCTAGGGTTTTAATTTGTCTCTTTTAAATTTAATGCATTTGTTATTTTGTAACCACTGTTATTGGATTTTACTCTCGTAAATTATTTACTGCACTTCTCTGATTTATACATGCTTAAGTTTCTCGTAAAATTGTATTTTACCTTTTTAGCCTTAGCACTTGGTACAGGAATGGTAGGAGTGAACCGGTCTGATACTAAGTGTGGTGGTAATACCCCCAAAGTTCACAGTTATTTAATTTGCTTCCGCTAATTTCCTTTTAATTAACAAAATTTTTCAGTAGTGAATTTTGGGGGTGTTACAAAATCTACCATGCCTAAGTCACATCAAGACCCAACCTCACTAATGATACACTCTCTTTTTATTTTCTCTCTCTTTCATATTCATGGTTATAAATGTAAGAAAATTATACTCTAAGATATGTGAGATATAAGATGATAAAAAGAGCAAGCAACATACATATATACATGAGGAAATTTATAATTTGTGGATAAAAACCTCATGAAAGATATTAAACACCTAAAAAATGGCTCAAACCATATGCTTAACTGTTGTGACTAACCTCCATCAAATTAAAGGCTACCCATATCAAGAATCAAACATAACTTTATTATAGGTTGTAATAGGGTCAAGGTATAGAATGGTAAAGAGTATTCTAGAGTTGTAGTGCTAAAAGGCCAAGAACTAGTGGAAGTCTAATAATTAGATGAAATATAATAATCAACTCCACATCAATGAAGATAAATAATATGCACCTCAACCTTAATGCCAGCCTATAACTATGAGATAATTGAGAAATTAGAGCATGAATAGAACTTTCTCAAAGTCATATCCATATCTCCCTCTTTTCCTTATGTCATGTCATTAATTATATATAAAGAAAATAGATGACAACACAATTCCTTTCTCAACATAAACACATATATTAGATATACAGTATGCCACCATAGGTTGGATATCTTGTTCACCACCAATGGTCTCCAACCAAGGTAGTCTTGCCAAATGTATCCTAATCCTTAATTATATATATACCCTTTATAGGATTTATATATACATATAATATATTAAAGGCACCTAACCCCTATATCATTAGTGGCCCCTAGTGTTTTACAAAAAAAAAAACAAAGTAATATGTTTGTAAACTATGTTTTGTATATTAGCACCAAACATATTTGAAAGTATTTATCTCATATAGAGTGCATAATACACAGAGCGAGTGTTTCTACTTAAGAAAAAATTCATAAGACAATACATAAATCACATTTGTTCCAAAATTATTGCTTCTAGTCGAAAGACATTAGAAAGGCCAACTAACAAAAATATTAGATATAATAGGTTTAACCCCCATAATATAGGATTTTTTGCTAATTTTGAAAAACTTACTATTCATGATTTATTCGAAATGTAATTTTATAACAAGAAGCTTAAATTAAAAAATATTAAAACTTGTTACCAAGAAATTACTATTCACATTTGACCTCTATTTAGAGGGTTAAGGTCAATGTTCAACCTTTGACCTAAATCATATACTAAAGGTTGTTTAGGGTAATTAGGTTTGGTTATGGTTTATTGGTGAAAAATAAAGATTAGTCCCAAGTCTAAGCCTACTTAGGATAACCAAAAAGTAAATAAGCTAACTTCAAAAAGAATGCCTTGAATATGCTCAATAACACTTTGGATATTCAATAACACACCTAAGCATGCTAAACTTCCAACCTAATTAAAATACCCAAATCCTACATCAATTAAGTCATGTCATTTTATCTAATAATTGTAATAAACAACGTAGTATCATGAAAATTATCCAAATCCAATAATATCATATATTAATCCCAAAGGTCCAAAAATTTATCAATGCCACAACTCATCACAAACCACCATAATGCATGTTCACTCATCAATTCTATCTATGTATAGTAATGTTGTGTTTACCTAAGTGTCTTAGCTCTATAGAAAAGAGGAATATAATATTTTGAAGAATAATAAGTTTTCTACTAATTCCAAAGAACTAATATACTTTTTTTTGTTGAAAACACTAATGGATTAATCCCTAGTTCAAAAGAGATGAAATGAAGAAAAATCGAAGAGTTTAGGTGGTTGTGGTGGTGGTGTGCACCGACGTTGAGAAAAGAAAGGGAGGAGTTATAAGGCTGATGATGAAAGGTAAGATAAGATTATATCACATGTATAGGAAGTTCGATATTTTTGGTTTACTTACTCAGGTGTATAAAGGAATTAATAGTTAAAAGAAGGAAAAAAAGTTGTGTGGTGGTGGGGCTGCCTCCAACCCTAGGTTAATCTAAGCCATTGACCAAGATTGATTAATTCAATTAAAAATGGAAGGCTATGCTGTGTTCTCACAAATTTTAGAATAGTTAAAAACATTAAAACAAGAGTTTCAATAGCTATTTACACCAAAAAGGGCAAATTAAAATTCAAAGTTATAAAAATAATAACTTATTATTTTCAATTCATTTCTAGATCATTAATGCTAAAATGTAGTGAATTCTGAAATTTTATAAATGTCATATAGTTAAAAGGGCTATTTTGGAGCTAAAAGCACAAAATAGCTAAATAAAAATTAAATAGTACTTTTCCCCCAGAGATGTTTGATTAAAGTTATGAAATAGGCTAGGAGGCTCAAAAAAGACAAAGAATTTAAAAAATAATAAATTAAAATTATATTATAGAAATTTGATAGCAAAAATTGGCTCAGAAGGTATTATAGGAACTGTTTTAAAAGAAAGGGTTTAGCTTCAAAAGCAAAACCTTTTAAAAATAAACAAGGGTTTTCAATTTATCAAAGGATGTAATAAATGTAAAAAATAAGGTAATTTTATCTATAATCAAGACAAATGTCAAATAAATTAGATTTTTGAGAAACATGGTATTTCATGCTCAATGGAACAACAACATCATAATCAAAAGAAATTTCTTTTCACTATCTCCTCAATACAATTGGAGGTTTAGGTTGTTGTGAAAACCACATAAATCAATGTCAAATTATAATTGGGATTTTGAGAAGAATTATTTTTTGGTTGGACCTAGATTAATGGTCTTCTCCTTGTCAAAGAGCATTCTAATGTGCAACATCAATAGAAGAAGTAATTTTTTTGGTAAAGCAACTTTACGAGTAAATTTAGATACTACTCTAGGTCCCTAATTATTTTTAGCATGCTTACTTTGGTTAACCACCGATTCCTCCATTGATTAGCATTGTTACTTCTCACAAATAGAGTTATAATGTCCCAAAAACCCACATTTATCACAAACATAGACAAATCTTCATTTTCTAAATATTAGATATATTTTCCTCAAGCACTATTAATCTCAACTAAGCTATAGAGCTTCTTAGCCATATGAATGTCAACTAAAACTACCATATTCAATTATTAAGTTTTGTGAAGTGACATAAATAATTTTTAAAGGCTTATCCACAAAGGATGAAATTTAACCAATTGCACCTAAATTCCACAAGTTCATTAGGGAATTCCTTAATCTAACCTGATCAGAGATTTTTGAAAAATTCTCAACATAAAATTAAAAGAACTAGTGAAATTCATTCAAGGTAAGAGTTTTGTTCCTTATTATTTAAGCCCGCCTACACTAAAGTAAATTTATCATTCTCATTATTAAAATGAAATAGTAACTATAACACCCTAATTTTTACTACTAAAAAAATTCATTTTACAGTGAAAGCATATAAGTAAAATAGTAGGGGTTATAGCCATACTTGACATAAGTCTTGTTTGCCCAACCATCCTTACATTAATAACAAGGCTAAAATCATTATAGTAAAATAAAAATTATAAATGAAAGAAACATGTATAATACAATATGATTTTGGAAGTTAACTTTAAATTATAATAACAAAATACAAAGGAAGGGATACCATGAATCAAAGAGTCCAAAAAGGTATTCGGGCAAATACAACAATCGGATAAGATAACTCTTCACCAACACCTAGTACATATAACAGGTTACTCATTCCCATATAGTACATCAAAAGCAACATAGTCATCTAGTGGATCTTCCGAGACCTACACACAAGAATCAGGATCTCCTGCTCGTGGGAATAAGTAACACCCATAAAAAGGGTGGTCGGTACGCTATGTACTGAGTAAGGTAATAATACTATCGAATTAGGAATACAGATAACACATGCATTACAATTGATGATAAGTAAATATTTAAATAAAATAAACATATCATAAGATAAATAATGATCCAAACATCTTTATTAGATGTAACTATTTTCATTCTTTTATATACATTGAGATTATGAACTCCACTATTCTTAAACTAGTGGAATGGTCTAAAGCACCTTCTTAGGGACAACATACTTGAGCCACTATTATCATCTAGTGGAATGGATATGAAAACATCACCTTCTTGGAGCAAAACACTTCTGAGCCACTATTATCTCCTGTAGAATGGATATAAAAACATCACCTTAGTCCTAACTCACATACTCTTTCACTTTTAATTCATTAGTGTCTTATCCATAGGTTATACTACTATATTTCACAATGAGTAAGGGCCCCACTATTTTTAATTTGTTGGAATGGATTGAAACACCTTTTGGGGTAAAATGTTCTTGAGACACTATTATACTCCGGTGGAATAGATAGATAAAAACATCATTCCCTTAGGGTAACACGCTCTCGAGCCACTATTATCTCCTATGGAACGAATATAAAAACATCACCTTAGCCCTACTTAAATTATCTTTCACATTAAATGATTAATATGTTATTCATAATTGATTCATTGGCATTGAACACATTGAGATAGATAAACACATCATGCAGGTCATCAGGTTGATCTCCAAGGTCAAGATCCTTAATTTCCTCAAACCCTAATTTCACACTCCTAGCATCATTCTCTCATATTGATCATTCAACCACCAAATATAGTATATCATTCTTATCGATAGTATTCTCTCATATCGATAGAAGAAGAAGAAGAAGAAGAAGAAGAAGAAGAAGAAGAAGAAGAAGAAGAAGAAGAAGAAGAAGAAGAAGAAGAAGAAGAAGAAGAAGAAGAAGAAGAAGAAGAAGAAGAAAGGAAGCCCAGGGTTGTTGTTTTGGACAAAATTTGGGCAATAAATGGAAACAAACAAATGAGGGAAAATGAGAGTGGAGTAGTGTGTGTGTGTGTGAGGGGTGAAAATGAATGAAAAAAAATGTAGAGGGTGGTGCAGTCAAGAAGGACGATGTAGGGGGAGATTTTCAATGAAGGTGGTTGGATGAAAAATTTCAGAGGCATGCAGCATGAGATGGTGATGGTTGTGTGTGTGTGTTACATGAAAATGAAGATAGCAGTATGTGTGTGTGTGTGTGTAGTAGGGAAACAACAATGAGATGGTGAGGGATGATGGATGATGGTGATGATGGCGGTTTTAATAGGGTGAGAGTGATGGTTGATGGTGCAAGTTGCAAGATTAATAGGGGTGGTCAAGTATTATGGCAAAAAGGTGACAGGATAAAGGAGAAGGAAAAAAAAAAGAAGAAAGAAAATAAATAAGAGCAACGGTTTAATATTAGTTTTAGATAAATTTTATATTAGTCAAAATAGGTAGGATTAGTGATACATTTTAGTGGAATTAAGATCGGTTTAAGAAATATAATTTTTTTGGGTGAAAGATTTGGATTCGGTCAAGATTTTAGGATTAAGAAATTTGGTTAAGGCTAAAATAAGATTTTCTCAAGATTAGAATCAAATTAGGGTGTTAATGATACGTGATCAGGTTAATTAAAATTTTGGGGTATTACATTAACCATCCTAAACTATGCATGTAATACCCCAAAAATTTATTTTAGGATTTAAGAATAAATAAGAAATTATTGGATAAGATTTAATTATATGTACTATTTCTAATAAAATAATAATAGTATAATAATAATGATTATGGTAATAAAAGAAGAAAAATTATGTAGGGACCTAATTAGTAGAGACTACATTTATTTACTAACCTAAGATAAATTATAAAATGATTTATAATAATATCTAAATTAATAAATTTTTTTCATATTATTATTACTAATTTTATTACTCCTAAAATCTAAAAAATTCCAAACTACACTACCACCCCATTTCCCCTTTTTCTTCCCTCCTCTTTTCTTCCTTTTCTTTCTTATTTTTCTCCTTGTTTTTTTCCTTCCTTCCTACTCCTTCGGCTAGTTGGGCTACGCCCAGTGGTGGCCCAATTCCCCCTCCCCCCTCTTTTCTTTCCATTCCCCTTTCCCTGACCCATTTTTCTATTTTTCCCCCTCGAGCGGCCCAAGCCCTCTTGTAACCCCCTCTTTTCCTTTCCTCTTCCTCTCTTTTTCTCTTCTTTCCTCTTCTATCGCTGCCTCCTTCTTCCTCAATTAGCGCTATTGCGCGTGGCTACTTCACATATCTCCCTCATCTCATTCCCTCCTCCTTTCCCTATTTGGCCATGCAAGGCGTGCAACATGCACGACCTTGCATGGTCTCCTCCCTTCTGCAAGCCCTCACTCCCTCACCTACCTCCTAACCCCCCTGTGAAGTCCTGCCCCTATCCCTCTGTTGCATAGCTGCACTGACCTACACACCGGTTATAGCTACCAACCCCCTCCCTTTATCTTCTTCCCTCTTTTATCCACTTCCCCAGCCCCTACACCTATAAATATCCCTCCCGACTCCCTTATTTCTTCTCTTTTGTCTACAGACCATCCCCCCGGCCATTACACGCATCGCCTAAATAGCCGCTGCTACTGTCAGCACTAGGACACTCCACAATCGTTGCACCCTCCCTTTCTCTGCCTACATCACCCTACACCCAACTAACCACTCCCTTACCCCTCCTTCTCCTTCCTTTTCTCTCCCTACTTGTCTAAAGTGGCCAACTCGAGCTACCCTTTTACACCTCCCTCTGCCACCTTACGCCTCCATCATAGTAGCTACCACTACCCTTCCTACCCAGAAAACCCTCCCCTACCTTACTACATCACCACTCCCTTTTTTTTCCTCCTCCCTCCTCTTTTCTTTTCTTTCCTTCTCTATTACTGCCATTGCCGCTATCACCACCATGCCGCCATCATGAGGCCACCGCCACCACTACAACCCCCTAAATTAGGGAACCTTACCATTTAGGAAACCCTAACTCCCCTCATATTTTCCAACCCTAAAATCCCTCTTCTACACCATCCTCCACCACCACTATGTGTCACTACAGCCACCACCCCCTCATGTGTTATCCCTTCTGGTTGTGCCCTTCTCCCTCCTACTTAATTAGTATATTTTATTTTAATAATTTATTATTATTAACATCATCATCATCATCATCATCATTATAATTAATATTTAATTAAGGGAATAAAGAAAAAGGGAAAAAGGAACAGAAGGAAGGTGAAATGACTAGTGGTTCTCTTTTGATAGGTTTTAACCAAATCCTTCCTCGTGAGGAGGTGTAGAAGTGTGCTTCAAGCCCAGAGTCCAACTAGGTAAGGATATGGCTAAGGCTTGGGTTATGTTATAGATCTTGTGTGTATGGGTGTATTCGTATGCCTTGTGTGAATATATATGAATGTGAACTAAGTATGTGTGTAGTGCAACTTGGCTTGCAAGGAACTAAGGTATGGTGAATATGATTTGTTTTATGTGTAATATGTGTGATATAACTTATTATGGATGACATGTCCTTATGTATGGTTGAGATGCTATGATTGGTATTCTTAGAAACCTTAGGTGGATTTGGGTAGTTATGAGGACTAAAAGAAATAAAGAGGGTGGAGTGAGTAAGGATAATTGGGGGAAATGCCTTAAGGGTATTAAGAAACATGGCTGAGAAAATAAAGAGGAAAAATAATAAAATGAAGGGTTAGGATAAAATCTTGCATAGGGAGTGTGAGCTTTGCATATAGTGTATTGGATTTGCATGGGGGAAATACTTCAGTGGGAAAATCTAGTTTGAAGGTTGGCCATGGGGAGAAAATTGTATTTTAGGTGATTAGTGTACTTAGGAAAGAGTTATTACATGGGTTGATGGAAATATGTATGGGAGCATAACTAGGGTTTTTGGGAAAAACCTTAAGGATAGGGGTATTGTGGGAGAGATTAAGGAGGTTGGCTGGACATTAGGTTGTGATGAGGGGTGTGTCACATGGAGAGTATGAGTCATGTCGAATGGAGGGTAGAATTGTGTAGGAGAAGATAGTGCGGAGGAAAAAAAAGATATATTATAATTTTCAGGGGTAACCCATTAGGGTATTGTTATTACATATGGGAGTTGAGCAGTTAGGCTATGAGGTTTGGAGTGGGTTGAGTATGGTGATGGCATTGGAATTAAAGGGGAATGTGGGATGAGTAGAAAAGTAGAGGCTAAGGTCACATAGGACAACTTAGGATTTCAAGGGAAACCTTAGTGAGTGATGGTGGAAGGTGTATGGGGGGTCCTAGAGTCTTGGGGGATATAGAAGTCCAAGGTTAAGGGATATGGTGATTCGAGAAGTCTAGGTTGGTAGAGTGGTAATGAGTCGGGTGTGGATGTTTAGATGGGGGTTACTTGTTGAATAAGATATGAATAAAATACTAATCACTTAAAATGAAATATCATTGAGTTGAGCCCAATCTTAGGATGTTTACTGCCATTCCACCAGCTATAATAGTGGCCATGAATATTTTGCCCTGGATACCGATCCACTGGTTATAATGGCGGTCAGGCACGTTTTTCCCTAGAGTAGTATTTTCATTCCACCGGTTATAATAGTGGAGGTTCTAAGCTCAATAGAGTTAAACCTTAGATGAAAATAATTCATGAAAAATATATAAATTACTTATAATGGAATACCACGTGGGTTGAGACTAGACTTAGAATGTTTATCGTTCCACCTATCATAATAGTGGCTAGGAGCATATTGCCTTGGAGATGTTCATGATTACCATTTCACCAGCTATAATAGTGGTTAGATGTGTTCTACCCTAAAGTAGTTACTTCCGTTTTATCGGCCATAATAGTGGGGTCTCCATACTCCCGTGAATATAATTTGAGAGATGTGTGAAGATGGTACTAATGGCTTAAATTCTGATCGTGGTAATTAATCTAATAAACTTATTGCTTCCATTATCTGTATTTTATGTGATGTGCCTTATTTGAGCTATAATGTTTCCTTACTCAGTACGTAGCGTATTGATCACCCTTATTCTAGGTTCTGCTCATTCCCATGAGTAGTGACCCCTCCTAAGTCTAAGTAGGTAGGTGATGAGGCCCTTGCGAATTTTGATGCTGATTATGAGTTGATTAGGGTAGTGTGACAATCTGATGTCCCAATGATGGGGCTAGAGAGGGTGTTCTCTGGACTTTCTATCCTTTTACATTTCTACAATTTTTGTTTTTTCTTAGTGGGGCGTTGTCTTGTATTTTATTTCACTCATGTGTTAACCTTAACATTTGCGCACTTTAGTTTTTGTATTTGATGTTGAAATGTTTATGTTTTTAATCATCTTTTGTTATTGATCCTTGTACCTTTAAGCCTTATAGCTAGTATGAGATTAGCCAAGAGTCAATCTTATACTGATAACGATGGTAGCATCCCCCCATTTTGGTGCATGATTTTCCTTAACAAATAAAAATTTTAAACTATAAATTTTAGGAGTGTTATAATGTAAAATGTACTTGAATGACACTTTAAAAACACTTCTAGAAGCATTTAATTATGGATTTATCAATAGAAACACCAAAAAATTAGGTCAGCAAACAAGCCCCCCAAGAAGCTTCAATCGAATCTCAATATAAATAATAAACACATAATAATTCTTTGGGGCATGATACTCATAGAAAAATAGCTTAAAATTTGTAAAAATATTATCATAGGCTTGAGAGGCTCTCTAATTCATCTTTTGATCACCTAGGATTCTATCTTTGACCTTGTCATGATAAAATTCCTCATTTGGAAATTCATTTAGAATGGAGTTAGAGAGTAAAGAACAGGATTGCTCTTTTAACCTAACTAGATTTGCACCCGTGCGATGCACGGATGATTCGAGCGTATGAGTAGGATATTTTTTAAATAACATTTGGTAAAGAAACATTTAGGATAAATAATTATTATATAATTGGTTTCTAAGCAGATATTCATGGTAAACAAACTGAAAAAAAAAATATAGACAATGAAGAATAACTAATCAAAGAAATTTCATAATTATATCTTTTCAAACACTTCTTTAAATACAACATTTGTGGTTGAATTACTCTCTGCAACATCATTGTCACATATAAGTATTTTCAAATCTTTACGATTTGTCACTCAAGATATGGCAACATAAAGCTGACCATGACTGAATACAGGTTTCTTTAAGAAAATACCAACATTATGAAGTGATTGACCTTGACTTTTGTTGATTGTCATTGCATAGGATACAATTAGTGGAAATTGTCTTCGATTAAACTTGAAAGGCAACCTTGGATCAGATGGTGTTAGTGACATTCTTGGTACCAATACTCGTTCACCAGAATTATTTCCACCTAAGATCTTTGCTTCCAACACGTGAGCTCCAAGCCTTGTGATTACCATCCTAGTACCGTTGTATAAGCCAATTGAATGGTCAATATTCCTCAATAACATAACAGGTGTACCAATCTTCAAATGCAATACATGATTTGGGACACCGAAACACTTAAGACTGTTTAGGAATTCCGGAGTGTGTAGATCTTGCAACAAATCATTATTTGAATCAGATCTACATGTTGTATCTGAACTCAAATATGTTTTCTCTTCGGCTGAGTTAATTGACAACATGTATTCATTGACGGACTCTACAATATCAAGAGTTGGTGCTAGGATAGATCTTCCCTCAAAATAAGTATCATCAGTGATATTGCTTGTGAACTCTGGATAAGTGCTTTTCACAATAGCTACAATTGGATCATTTGAATATTTTATTAATAGATCACTTGGAAATTCGATTGTTGCATGACCATCATTAGGACCTCCAATTATTCCATCTCCAATGCTTGCAATCCAATCAGAAAATTGCTTCAACTTGGCACATTCATCGACTGAGGTAAGATTTCGTAACCTCATATTTTTTGTCAATTGCAACACCTTGCAATCTCGCCATAAGTATGAGGAGTTGATAGTTGCATGAACAATATCTTGTCGAGTACCCTTAGGAATGACAGGTAATATTTGTCTAAAATCACCTCCAAGAACAACTGTCTTACCTCCAAATGGCTTATCAATACTAAATTGATCGTTGATGTGTAAAATATCTCTCATAGCTTTATCCAAAGCTTCAAAGCAATATATGTGCATCATTGGAGCTTCATCCCATATTATGAGTTTACATCTTATAATCAAATCAGCAAGTGGACTACCTTGTTTGATGTTACATGTTGAATCTTCGGTTGGATTTATAGGAATCTTGAATCGAGAATGAGCTCTTCTTCCTCCTGGTAATAAAAGAGAAGCTATTCCACTTGATGCCACATTTAACACGATATCTCCTTTGCATCTAATAGCGGCTGATAAGGTCCTCCATATAAACGTTTTTCCTGTACCTCCATACCCATACACAAAAAACAATCCACCTTTATTTGACCTTGTTGCCTCCATTATCTCATCATATACATGTCTTTGCTCTGAGGTCATAACATATAGATTTTTATTGAGCTCTTGAGACAAATTTGATCGATCATAACACATTTCCTCACGTATCAATGAATTACCAATGGTAGAAAAAAACTCGGATGGTGGGAATGGTATTGGCTCAAACTCTCTTAAGCTTCTTCCACAGTTTTGTAACAACTTTTCTACCTCTACCAAGCCATAATTTTTTATCTCATCATCGTCCAAATGAAGTTCTGAAAAAAAAAATTCAATAAGTTTAGAAAGAATATATAAATAGTTTAACAATTTGAAAAAAAAATAATTAAGAGAACTAAGGTAAGTTACCTTCGTGTTGTAATAATAAGCGTTGTCTATATAAAATATCATCAGTCATATAAATCCAACAATGATTCCAAACAAATTCAGGTCGAATGAGTGATTCAGATGTCAATAATGTTGCAAATAATTTTCTCAAAGAAGATGCAGAAGCCCAATGACTTGCCTCAATAATACCATCAATGTATTCCTTGTCATCATCTAAAAAACCTAGGGCATAGCAGGCATCACGGTATGATGAATGTTGCTCTTCATTAATGTATCTTATGTCTTCATAACTTATAGGTCCACGCACAACATTAAGAAGACATCTTAAATAATAGAGTTCTCCACTTCCAGGAGGGACATAGAAAATCCGTCCAATAGAGAATCTTTTTTGCCTTGGTCGCCATTCTCTATTATACTTATCCCAAATGAATTTTGTAGGGAATTGAGAATAAGTTAATTCCTTTGCCTCAGGATATTCTTTATTTGCCTTCATCCAAGCTAAGAACATACTTTGCTTAACAGATAATCGATCAACAACATCATCGATCTGATCATAATCTGAAAAAATAACACTTTGTTGATTTGGAAGATGAAAACCTAACCTTTCAACCGGAGGATCTCTGAATTGAATATCATATTTGAATAACCTCCACGATGCTTCACATGATGATATATACCTACAATAATAGTACATCTGAACTTCGTCTGCCTTTTTTGCTACTTCGTCATCCGTTGTACTTCCATAAAAAGATGCAGTAACACGATCATGTCCTTTGTTGACATATTTAAATAAATACTTGATAGAGCGAGATTGGTTACACCATTCAACATTCAAATGTGCACCGTACTTGAGCAACAGATAACGATTGTGAGGAACAATAAACCTGTTATCAAGAGGAACTCCATTCTTCTCCACTATTCGTCCGTTATCTCTTCTTCTATAGATAGGATATCCATCATCATCAACAGTTGTTGATTCAACAAACCTTTTAGGAAAATGCTTTGTACAACGGCCAGCAGACATGCAAGGGGAGCTCTTAGCAGCAATACCACATGGTCCATGTACCATAAATTCTTGAACTGCTATATAATACTTAGGATCAATGTGTTTATCTGGAACTTCGGCTGAAATAATTTTGTCGATATCGCTTCCTGTTAGATACTTGTATGTTGCTGCAAGAAATAACAATATGTGTGCATGTGGCAACCCACGCTTCTGGAACTCAATAGTTGATATAACTGCAGTAGAATTAAAATAAAGGGTTATAACCAACTATAGTAAGAATATATGCTAAATATAATATACACACACACACACACACACATAGACTATGAAATAGTACTTGATTTAACCGTTCCAAAGATCTTGTTACTCCGAAGATCTTTGATGAGATAATCCAACTTCATTTTAAAAACACGACAAATAATATCCGGACGATCATCGGCTTTGAGGCTTCTTTTTTCAACAAAATGAACTATTTCTGGCCATTTGGGATTGCAAGTAAATGTAATAAAAAGATCCGGATAACCAACCCATCTACAAATTGCCATGGCGTCTTGATAGTTTTGAATCATATATCGAGCACCGCCTGTGAATGATGACGGTAATATAACTCGTTTTCCTTGCGTTGATGGATCGGTCTCACCCCTTAAAATTGCATCTGTTAGTCCACTATATAATTCACACCGCAAATGTTTTTGATGTAACTTAATGTAAGTCAATCTTGAAGATTCAACCATGGTATATGCGTCAACAATAAATTGTTGAAGTAGTCTCATGGAAGACAATATAATTGATAACTCCGAACTCCTTTCATGCAAACGATATGAAAAATACTCTATTAAACTAACATACTTCTGCCCACCCTGCTTCATTCCCCCATTCAACGTTAACGGAATGTCTTCTCTATAGCCATCTTCACCATAAGGAAACAATATAGGATATTGTAATCCAAGATATGAAGCATGTAGTTGGTTAATGCGTTTCAGCATTCCCATTTTCGTTTCGACCAAGATATCCCTATCACCTAATGATGCATCAAAGTCCCCAACAATTAATCCAGCAATTTCTGAAGCTGTAGGTAGATTATACCTTCTGCCATCCCCATTCCTCCTACCAATCAACTTCAACTTCACATCTAAACAACCATCCTTTTCAATTTTTTCTCTTACCATTCTGAATGATTTAACCAACACATTATTCTTGTCAAGCATCATCTTTAAATCATAAACAATAGATGTACGAAGGCTGTTCAAGGTTTGACTTTCCCTATAACCAATACAGTTGGAATAAGGAATTAGAAGAAATTACTTAAAAATGATAAAATAACTCAATAAATACCATAACTTCTTAAGTAACTCACCTAACAGAATGAACTCGATTTTCAACTTCATTATCAGTGTCATAAATGTAGAGTTGAGCAAATTTAGGCACTGAACCTTCATTCGGCAATAAACTTCCCATAAGATGATAATTTTGACCATGAAGTCTAAATATTGGAGGAGATCTTCCATTGTTCAAACTCCTGTCAACTTTTCCTCCCATGGAAGTAAAACAGAACATGTTATTGTATGACCGAATATTCTGGAGAAAGTGTTTGCTTCTATCATTTCGTAAATATAACAGATCATGTAATACTTTAGGAGGATTTCGCATTGGTGGGAGTTGAACCTTGCCTTGCATGCAGCATAAAGAATATTTTGGGTTTCGAGATGGCCGACTTTTACACAATCTTTCCTCATACCAGAAAAGAGCATTGCAAAATCCACATGTGTATATTGCATCTCCAATATCAAAATAATCTACACATATCATAAAATTAATATAAGACATTTGGAAAGATTTATTATAAAAAAAATTATGTACAAATACATTTTTGGTTGTATACCGGAAGGTGTTCCACTATTTTGTTCTATTTCAACATCTGCGAAGACGTAAAGTATTAGACATTTAAAAATATTACAAAGTTCTTCTATTATGTTTATTATATTAAAATTAAATTTATATGAGACTTTTCGAGAAATGTAATATTCCATATGCATGTATAAAATATATTAATCAATGCATACTAGATAATACGGTTCCACTATTCTCTTCTATTTCAATATCTGTTGACACGTAAATTACAATTACAATAGATATATACATAACAATTACAACGTAAGGAAAATATTTATAAACTTATAAAATAATATTAACAATAAATGTTTACACATATTGGAAAATGAGAATGCTAACCTTCATCGAATTCCAATTGTTGCCCTACGATAGAGGCACCATAATTCTTCTTAGAACAGATAGAAAAGTTTGTCATTTTTGATGATTCTGAAAAATTCACAATACCACTTTCATTTGATGCATGGCATGTTGAATATATATTGGTTGTAGTATTTGAAGGCCCAGTACTTGACAACCATTTCATTTGATCATCATCATAGGTTAGTTTATAAATAGAGTTTATAGGAGTGCCCGCTGTAAGAAAGGAATAATAAATAGTTAATATAATTGAATACTATAGACATGATTTTTAAACTGCCACATATAAATGTAAACAACTTATTACCATTTGTGATGTCACTAAGAGGAGATAACAATCCCTGAGATTCAAAAGGATTGAACGCACATTTTGTATGTGTATTTTTGTCTGGGATCGATTTTGTACCAATCATATTTAAATTACCTGCATACAAAAAAATAACAATTGTACCAATCATTTATCAATTCAAAAAAATTAATGTTAATATATATATTTAAAAATAATTAAAGAATATTATATTATTGTCAATATGTTGTTAATTCATAATGTAAACAATAATAATAATTTAGTATTATTAAATTGGATTAATATACTTTTTAACCAATTAAATATTTCATAATAATATTACGCAACTATATTCAAATAGTTATAGTTTCATCAAGAGAAAAATTTCCAATTTTAAGTAGGAAGTTTATATTTCTTAAAATCATTATATAATTTTTTTTCCAAAAATTAATTAATTATCATATCTCCTAATATTGAATAGGAATTTTTTAGCGTTTCATTAAAAACCTTTTTTTTTAATTCTCATAGTAATTGACCATGAACAATATGTTCTTAATTTATAATTTAAATAATAATAGCAATTTAATCTTCTCCAAAAAGATTAGCATACTATTATTTAATTAGTTATACTCTCTTCAAAACAAAATTTTCCAGTTTTAAGTAGGCATTTAATATTTGTTCAATTCATTATATGTTTATTTTTTCCAAACATTTATTGTTAAAAAATAGCTCTCAATATAATTTTACAATATTATTTTATTCACAATTATCTATGTATTAATTAATATTATTTCAAAAATTATTGTTAATATATATATTTAATAAAATTTAAAGAATATTATATTATTGTCAATATGTTGTTATTTCATAATGTAAACGATAATAATAATTTAGTATTGTTAAATTGGATTAATATACTTTTTAACCAATTAAATATTACATAATAATATTACGCAACTATATTCAAATAGTTATAGTTTCGTAAAGAGAAAAATTTCCAATTTTAAGTAGGAAGTTTATATTTCTTAAAATCATTATATAATTTTTTTGCATGAAATAATGATGGGGAGTGTAACAATATGGTGTTATGATTTTGCATGAAATGGTATGGTGTTATGTTTTGCATGGAATTGCATGATGTTAGGGTTTTGCATGGGGGTATTAATATTGCATGGTATTATGCTTTTGCATGGGGTATTAATATTACATGGCGTTAGGGTTTTGCATGGGGATATTAATATTGCATGATCTAGGGTTTTGCATGGGTTGATAATATTACATGGTGTTACGATTTTGCATGTGGGTATTAATACCACCTGTTCTTATTTGTTTAAATCATAATATAATTTTTTTATATCAAAAATGTAATGTCAATATATATGTTTGGTTAAATTTATAGAATATTATTTTTTTGTCAATTATGTATGTATTAAATCATTATGATATCTCCTAATAAATTTTAGGATTTTTAGGCTTTCCCTGAGAACAATATTATTAATGTTGTAAATTTTTTATGTATTAATTAATTATCATATCTCCTAATATTGAATAGGAATTTTTTAGTGTTTCATTAAAAACATTTTTTTTGAATTCTCAAAGTAATTGACCATGAACAATATGTTCTTAATTTATAATGTAAACAATAATAGCAATTTAATCTTCGCCAAAAAGATTAGCATACTATTATTTAATTAGTTATACACTCATCAAAACAAAATTTTCCAGGTTTAAGTAGGCATTTTATATTTGTTTAAATCATTATATAATTTTTTTCCCAAAAATTTATTGTTAAAAAATAGCTCTCAATATAATTTTAAAATATTATTTTATTCACAATTATCTATGTATTAATTAATAGCATTTCAAAAATTAATGTTAAAATATATATTTAATAACATTTAAAAAATATTATATTATTGTCAATATGTTGTTAATTCATAATGTAAACACTAATACTAATTTAGTATTGTTAAATCGGATTAATATACTTTTCAACCCATTAAATATTTCATAATAATATTACGCAACTATATTCAAATAGTTATAGTTTCATAAAGAGAAAATTTTCCAATTTTAAGTAGGAAGTTTATATTTCTTAAAATCATTATATAATTTTTTTGCATGAAATAATGATGGGGAGTGTAACAATATGGTGTTAGGTTTTTGCATGAAATGGTATGGTATTAGGTTTTGCATGGAATTGCATGATGTTAGGGTTTTGCAAGGGGGTATTAATATTTCATGGTATTATGGTTTTCCATGGGGTATTAATATTACATGGCGTTAGGGTTTTGCATGCGAATATTAATATTGCATGATCTAGGGTTTTGCATGGGTTGATAATATTACATGGTGTTACGATTTTGCATGTGGGTATTAATACCACCTGTTCTTATTTCTTTATATCATTATATTTTTTTTTTATTTCAAAAATGTAATGTCAATATATATGTTTGTTTAAATTTATAGAATATTATTTTTTTGTCAATTATGTATGTATTAAATCATTATGATATCTCCTTATAATTATTAGGATTTTTAGGCTTTCGCTAAGAACAATATTATTAATGTTCTCAATTATTTATGTATTAATTAATTATCATATCTCCTAATATTGAATAGGAATTTTTTAGTGTTTCATTAAAAACAATTTTTTTTAATTCTCATAGTAATTGACCATGAACAATATGTTCTTAATTTATAATTTAAAAAATAATAGTAATTTAATATTGTCCAAAAAGATTAGCATACTATTAAATAATTAGTTATGCTCTCATCAAAACAAAATTTTCCAGTTTTAAGTAGGCATTTTTTATTTGTTTAAATCATTATATAATTTTTTTTCCAAAAATTTATTCTTAAAAAATAGCTCTCAATATAATTTTACAATATCATTTTATTCACAATTATCTATGTATTAATTAATATTATTTCAAAAATTATTGTTAATATATATATTTAATAAAATTTAAAGAATATTATATTATTGTCAATATGTTGTTAATTCATAATGTAAACAATAATAATAATTTAGTATTGTTAAATTAGATTAATATACTTTTCAACCAATTAAATATTTCATAATAATATTACGCAACTATATTCAAATAGTTATAGTTTCATAAAGAGAAAAATTTCCAATTTTAAGTAGGAAGTTTATATTTCTTAAAATCATTATATAATTTTTTTGCATGAAATAATGATGCGAAGTGTAACAATATGGTGTTAGGATTTTGCATGAAATGGTATGGTGTTAGGTTTTGCATGGAATTGCATGATGTTAGGGTTTTGCATGGGGGTATTAATATTGCATGGTATTATGGTTTTGCATGGGGTATTAATATTACATAGCGTTAGGGTTTTGCATGGGGATATTAATATTGCATGATCTAGGGTTTTGCATGGGTTGATAATATTATATGCTGTTAGGATTTTGCATGTGGGTATTAATACTACATGTTCTTATTTGTTTAAATCATTATATAAATTTTTTATTTCAAAAATGTAATGTCAATATATATGTTTGTTTAAATTTATAGAATATTTTTTTTTCAATTATGTATGTATTAAATCATTATAATATCTCCTGATAATTATTAGGATTTTTATGCTTTCGCTAAGAACAATATTAT
Organism: Tamarix austromongolica; assembly: GCA_039764185.1. NCBI lineage: Eukaryota > Viridiplantae > Streptophyta > Magnoliopsida > Caryophyllales > Tamaricaceae > Tamarix > Tamarix austromongolica. The sequence continues at coordinate 28,830,953 of CM077817.1, forward strand.
TAATGTTGTCACTTATTTATGTATTAATTAATTATCATATCTCCTAATATTGAATAAGAATTTTTTAGTGTTTCATTAAAAACATTTTTTTTTTGAATTCTCATAGTAATTGACCATGAACAATATGTTCTTAATTTATAATGTCAACAATAATAGCAATTTAATATTCTCCAAAAAGATTAGCATACTATTATTTAATTAGTTATACTCTCATCAAAACAAAATTTTCCAGTTTTAAGTAGGCATTTTATATTTGTTTAAATCATTATATAATTTTTTTTCCCAAAAATTTAATGTTAAAAAATAGCTCTCAATATAATTTTACAATATCATTTTATGCACAATTATCTATGTATTAATTAATATTATTTCAAAAATTATTGTTATTATATATATTTAATAAAATTTAAAGAATATTATATTATTGTCAATATGTTGTTAATTCATAATGTAAACAATAATAATAATTTAGTATTGTTAAATTGGATTAATACACTTTTTAACCAATTAAATATTACATAATAATATTACGCAACTATATTCAAATAGTTATAGTTTCGTAAAGAGAAAAATTTCCAATTTTAAGTAGGAAGTTTATATTTCTTAAAATCATTATATAATTTTTTTGCATGAAATAATGATGGGGAGTGTAACAATATGGTGTTATGATTTTGCATGAAATGGTATGGTGTTATGTTTTGCATGGAATTGCATGATGTTAGGGTTTTGCATGGGGGTATTAATATTGCATGGTATTATGCTTTTGCATGGGGTATTAATATTACATGGCGTTAGGGTTTTGCATGGGGATATTAATATTGCATGATCTAGGGTTTTGCATGGGTTTATAATATTACATGGTGTTACGATTTTGCATGTGGGTATTAATACCACCTGTTCTTATTTGTTTAAATCATAATATAATTTTTTTATATCAAAAATGTAATGTCAATATATATGTTTGGTTAAATTTATAGAATATTATTTTTTTGTCAATTATGTATGTATTAAATCATTATGATATCTCCTAATAAATTTTAGGATTTTTAGGCTTTCCCTGAGAACAATATTATTAATGTTGTAAATTATTTATGTATTAATTAATTATCATATCTCCTAATATTGAATAGGAATTTTTTAGTGTTTCATTAAAAACATTTTTTTTGAATTCTCATAGTAATTGACCATGAACAATATGTTCTTAATTTATAATGTAAACAATAATAGCAATTTAATCTTCGCCAAAAAGATTAGCATACTATTATTTAATTAGTTATACTCTCATCAAAACAAAATTTTCCAGTTTTAAGTAGGCATTTTATATTTGTTTAAATCATTATATAATTTTTTTTTCAAAAATGTATTGTTAAAAAATAGCTATCAATATAATTTTACAATATCATTTTATTCACAATTATCTATTTATTAATTAATATTATTTCAAAAATTATTGTTAATATATATATTTACATTTAATAAAATTTAAAGAATATTATATTATTGTCAATATGTTGTTAATTCATAATGTAAACAATAATAATAATTTAGTATTGTTAAATTGGATTAATACACTTTTTAACCAATTAAATATTTCATAATAATATTACGCAACTATATTCAAGTAGTTAAAGTTTCATAAAGAGAAAAATTTCCAATTTTAAGTAGGAAGTTTATATTTCTTAAAATCATTATATAATTTTTTTGCATGAAATATTGATGGGGATTGTAACAATATGGTGTTAGGATTTTGCATAAAATGGTATGGTGTTGGGTTTTGCATGGAATTGCATGATGTTAGGGCTTTGCATGGGGGTATTAATATTGCATGGTATTATGATTTTTCATGGGGTATTAATATTACATGGCGTTAGGGTTTTGCATGCGGATATTGATATTGCATGATCTAGGGTTTTGCATGGGTTGATAATATTACATGGTGTTATGATTTTGCATGTGGGTATTAATGCCACCTGTTCTTATTTGTTTAAATCATTATATAATATTTTTATTTCAAAAATGTAATGTCAATATATATGTTTGTTTAAATTTATAAAATATAATTTTTTTGTCAATTATGTATGTATTAAATCATTATGATATCTCCTAATAATTATTAAGATTTTTAGGCTTTCCCTAAGAACAATATTATTAATGTTGTCAATTATTTATGTATTAATTAATTATCATATCTCCTAATATTGAATAGGAATTTTTTAGTGTTTCATTAAAAACATTTTTTTTGAATACTCACAGTAATTGATCATGAACAATATGTTCTTAATTTATAATTTAAACAATAATAGCAATTTAATCTTCTCCAAAAAGATTAGCATACTATTATTTAATTTGTTATACTCTCATCAAAACAAAATTTTCCAGTTTTAAGTAGGCTTTTTATATTTGTTTAAATCATTATATAATTTTTTATTTCAAAAATTTATTGTTAAAAAATATCTCTCAATATAATTTTACAATATTATTTTATTCACAATTATCTATGTATTAATTAATATTATTTCAAAAATTATTGTTAATATATATATTTAATAAAATTTAAAGAATATTATATTATTGTCAATATGTTGTTATTTCATAATGTAAACGATAATAATAATTTAGTATTGTTAAATTGGATTAATATACTTTTTAACCAATTAAATATTACATAATAATATTACGCAACTATATTCAAATAGTTATAGTTTCGTAAAGAGAAAAATTTCCAATTTTAAGTAGGAAGTTTATATTTCTTAAAATCATTATATAATTTTTTTGCATGAAATAATGATGGGGAGTGTAACAATATGGTGTTATGATTTTGCATGAAATGGTATGGTGTTATGTTTTGCATGGAATTGCATGATGTTAGGGTTTTGCATGGGGATATTAATATTGCATGGTATTATGGTTTTGCATGGGGTATTAATATTACATGGCGTTAGGGTTTTGCATGCGGATATTAATATGCATGATCTAGGGTTTTGCATGGGTTGATAATATTACATGGTGTTAGGATTTTGCATGTGGGTATTAATACCACCTATTCTTATTTCTTTAAATCATTATATATTTTTTTTATTTCAAAAATGTAATGTCAATATATATGTTTGATTAAATTTATAGAATATTATTTTTTTGTCAATTATGTATGTATTAAATCATTATGATATCTCCTAATAATCTTCTCCAAAAAGATTATTACCACCGTACATTTTTTTGTGGATAATCCTAACCGTCCGTTTAAATTACTTAATACCCACCCTCCTCGTGCCTACCGGTTATTTTTTCATTCGTTCCATGCCTACCGTGCCACAGAATTAATAAAACCCTACTGTCATAAGCCTCCCCTAACCGTCCGATGAATGACACTGTAATCTGCACCATTCATTTTGTAAAGTTCTATCATCTTACTATATAAGCAGGTAGGGTTTCTGGAGAATTCTCCAACCCATTTGCGCGCAGCTCTCTCCTCTGTCCTCTCTACTCTCAACTCTCTCATCTCTCCCATCCTCACTCTGTCCGATTCTCTGTATCTTTCATGAAGAAAGAAATTTTCGAAACTTACACTCTAGATCTGTATTTCCTATGCTTTCCCTTCTAATTTCGTACTTTAATTTCAGTTCCAGTTATATGATGTTTCGAAAAAAAATTTCTTTGCGAAGATTAGATATGTGATTTCTGTGTATTATAGAAAAGCCGAATCAAAAGTATGCAACTTTTGATTTTTCTGTCGGTTATACTATATACCAAGAATGATATCTGTTCGATGTTGTGGGTGTATGCGTTCAGATTTCGAAAATTTCTTGTTTTTAGTTAGATCTGGTGGGTGCGTATTTCATGGTTTACTGGTCCTAAAATACCCATCCGGTTCTCTTCAAGTGTTGTATCTTTTGCTTTTGAAAGATAACACTCAAAACAGAGAAATTTGGGTATTTAAGGTAATTTTTTTTTAATTTCAGTTCCAGTTATATGATGTTTCGAAAAAAAATTTCTTTGCCAAGATTAGATATGTGATTTCTGTGTATTATAGAAAAGCCGAATCAAAAGTGTGCAACTTATGATTTTGCTATCGGTTATACTATATACCAAGAATGATTTCTGTTCGATGTTGTGGGTGTATGCGTACAGATTTCGAAAATTTCTTATTTTTAGTTAGATCTGGTGGGTGCATATTTCGTGGTTTACTGGTCCTAAGATACCCATCCGGTTCTCTTCAAGTGTTGTATCTTTTGCTTTTGAAAGAGAACACTCAAAACAGAGAAATTTAGGTATTTTAGGTAATTTTTTGATTTTGTCCAAAATTTTCCAAACATATATTGTTGTCGGTTTGTATATCTTTTATGTTGACTTAAATCTGGGTATATTTTTCAGATCTGTTCCTTTCGGAAGCAAGAGACAGATCTAACATAAAATATGGTAACGTTGAAGATTTTATTTCGTAATTCTTAAGTATTATTCCTTCTGTTTCTTTCTGAGATTGTATGTCACTTTCAGAAGTTTTTGAAAGTCGACACAAACAAACCGGACAAATCTGGGCATTCAAACATGGATCTTTATTTTTCAAACTTGTTCTTTCATTTTTTCATTATTTAACTTCCAAATGTTCTTTCATCTAAAGTATGTAATAAAACCAACAAAGATCCGCTTTCAGATCTATAATTTTCGGGAGTTCAAAAATAGATCTAAGCTAAAATAGGCTAAAGTTTATATCATTTGTGTTACTAACATAGATCTGTATTTTTTTTTTGCGAGGAAGATTTCTTGTATTTCTTAACTATAGTTCCTTCTATTTATCTGTGCATTTTTATTTGTCCCTTTCGTAAGTTTCGAAAGTTGACACAAAAAAAGCCAACAAATCTGGGTATTCAAACTCATATCTGTATTTTTCAGAGTACTTGAATTTTTTTTGTTATTATTTCATCTTTTGTATTTAAAGGAAACAAAGATCCGTCATTTTACGTTGAGTCCCATCTGTTCGGTATTTCAGATCTGTTATTTTCATTAGCGAACACACAGATCTAACATAAAATAGGCTATACCTTCTGATATTTTTAATTTTTTGGTCTAGCAATATTTTTCTTAATTTTTAAGTAAAAAACCTTCTGATATGCTCTGCAAGTTTTTCTGTTCCTTTCAAAAGACATTGAAAGTGGACACACGAAGCCCAAAAATTGTGGTTTTCAAACTTATCATGTGCTGATCTCTTTACATATGATATGTTGCTTTCAAAAATTATTGAAAGTCAACCGAGATGAATTACAAAAATATGAATTTTTGAACTCACTTTTCAGTCTTTTGTTTTCGTATGTTCAATTCCAGCAGGTTTTTTTTTAGTATTTGTTATGATCAGTTTGTCTGTCACATTCAATATTAGGTGAATATTTTTAATGGTTTAGTTTTGTTACTTATGGCTGACATATTTTCAGTTCTGTAATAAGTTCTGTAACAATATTAGGTGTTCGAATTTATTTTCTCTTTGATTAATTTATGTGTCCATGCTTTAATAACATACTTCTACTCTAATTTCTACAAGTAAGTTGATACATACTTTCTTATTTGGACTTCGACAATATTATAGTGAGTTATCACAATATTTACATTTTGTGATTATTAATATATATTCTTGATTATCTTACTAAAATATTGGATTTAATTTAAATGTAGGTATTGCAATTCTTCATAAACTAGCAACGGTAAAAGTATACAGACATATTTCTCACATATCATATTTATAATTTAATTTATGTATTTTTTTTGGCATGCTGTGTCTATTTCTAAAGTGCTATAAAGTGTTGTAATTGCCTCTATTATGTCACACCTAATGTGCTATTTATAATTTAAATTGTATATTAGTATACTTGCTTTCTGTTTATCTATAAGGTGCTATAAGGTGCTATTTTCAATAATGTCTGTTTATCTATAAGGTGCTATAAATTGATATAATTGCCTCAGTTAGATCACACCTAATCTTACTGTTAGTTGCAAATTGAATTTTAATGCTATTTGGTATGCTATGTGTTTATCTCTGAACTGCTAAAAATTGCTATAATTGCATCTGTTCTATCACATCTAATGTTTTCTTAGTAGCAAAAGTTGATAATTATCTATAACATTGCTATCACAATAGCTGAAATTAAAACGATAAACATAATTATTTACAACAGAATATTGTTAATACTATACTGAAGTACCTGTTGATACATAATCTCTTGATCTTTTTCCTGTTATTGTAGTTGATGATGTTAATTTCCTCATATTTGGATGTATGTGTAGGAACTTGTATCTTCTACCCAATCTGAAATTATGTTACATAAACAGTTAATTGAATAATTAGTATAATCATATTTAATTACTGTAATATAATTCACAATATAGATTGAGCAATGACTTACTTCAGAAGAATGAAAGTCAGGTGAATGTGTTCCTGTTTATATTGTGCTGCAGATTTTTGTTGTGTATCTGTCTATTGTCATGTGTGGGCTGTATGTCTTTTTATAAGAAGTATAAAATTTTTGAACCTAAATTTAAGAGGGAAAACTTTTCATACTGAGCTTCAGAAAGTAAAAGTGGTATATTGTAGATACCAAATTTGCAACTGAATATACTAATTCTTTACTTTTTTTTTAAATAAAATATTTCAAGTTATAAAAATATTATTCTAAGTTCTTTAATAAAAGGATCCCCATCTTCCATCAAACTTGACTATAAGAAATGGGAAATGATAAAAATTTTCGTATCTAATGTAACAACAGTCAGCAATTATAGGCTTGTGTTCTTTTTTTTGTAATATTATAATTCTCAATTATTTTAATGTTCCCAAAAAGCCAAGTATAAATTTCTGACTGTTGTTTTGACATGTATTGAGCCCTATATGCAATCTCACTAAGTTTTATGAACAACAAAATAGTGGTGATTCATAATAAATTTTCTTATGGTCTGTTTGTTTGTGATGTAAGGGATCTATTTATTAAGACTTAGAAATAATAATGAGGCGATGATGGTGGTTGTGTTTTAATTTATATTGGATGATTTTTAACTGATTGTTAACAGAATTTCAAAATAATCAATTTTCATCCCTTCCCACAGTAGGTAAGAGTTTAGGCAGATTTTTTGAAGGGAATAATCAGTTAAAAATCACCATTTATAAATTAATTGAATGTTAGGCATGAGCCTATGATCATTGGATGGTAAATATTTTGAATCCTGAGCCTCCAAAAAATATAAAAGAATCATTCAGCTTTTATGTTGAATTTCATAAAATTTAGGATAATATTCATAACAAATACTCGATAAACCTCCTGAAATAACAATCAGATGTATGATTTTCTTATTAAACTATAATATAGGATTTCTAAAATTGTTCCTACCCAATTATGATCCTGTCTTTAATTTGCTGCGGATTTTTATTGTGTGCACTGTACTTAGTCATCTAATTTAGCGCATTCATTGTGAAAAGTTATTGAAATATAATAGGTCAGATTAAAGAGTATGCATAGATAGGAAAATAGCTATTACATGAGAAGATGAAATCTTAATAATAAAGCGTACATAATTGAAACAAAAGTAATATCAAACTGTCTTCATCTGGTACATACTGAAGTCACTAATAATGCAGATTAAGTTTGGTTTCTCAACCAAATCACAATTAAGTAACATCAACATACAATAGAAATTTCAAATGCTAGTTAACAAAGTTAATCAACTTGAGAGTACATCAGTTCACTCCTCTGCTCTATGAGCTTAAACTTTCTCTATTTTAACATTGACCCTAGATCTCTTTCTCTTAGGAGCTGTAGTGGAATGATCCGCATCAATACACCTCTTTCCAAATTCTTCATCTGTACTCTCAGAATTGCATTTTGTGCCTTGCTTTGGTGTGGGAACTTCATCTGTCTGAGATTCCACCTGTACATAGAATACATTATCAGGTTATAAAATAATTATTAACTAAACAATTAATTCACTACAATAATTATGTTTGTATTATGAATAATACCTGTTCATCAGCTACAGTTTCTAATTTTGAAAGCATATCAGAGTCCTAAAATAATGCACAAATGTTTTTTATAAATTTGGTTCCTTACATAATATATCCCTTCAAGTAAGGATTTGAACATATAGAAATATTTTACACTAACCTGACTGTCTAAGGAAGTAGGTCCATAATATTTGGAAACCAAAGCTTCGTCCACACTTAGCTTTATAACTGAATATGCTCCCAATTGCTTCTCCCTCACTTGGACTAAGAAAAGAGCCTTCACATCTATGAGTTTTTCCAAATTTGTTGGAAGCTTTGTATATTCAACATCTTCCTGTGTAAACTAAAAAATGTGATTAAAATAGTGTGCATAAACTGAAACCATAAAAATTATGTCATATTAAATCAGGACTTACCTTTGCATTGCTTTCCCCCTCAGTTGTTGAGCTGATTTACCAATAATTTGTGTACATTCCCTATCCCATAGAAGTAGTGGAATATTTCCTGTTCCGTCAACAACTCTAATTTGTAGCATGTATCTAAGACTTCCTTTATCATTTTTCATACACTTTTCACAATAAAAAGAGTCTCCAATAGGCTTGAGTTTCTTTAGGCATTTCTTACATGATACATAAAACCACTCTCCTACTGTTTCAATTCCTGCAACCCTGACATTGATCCAAAACTTTCCCACCTAAACCAAAATTCAATATTTTTGTTAGTAATGAAACATCAATTATCTATTATCTATTATATGTATTAAAGAAAATGAATATTACCTCATTCTCTTGAAGTTGTTCAACTGTTTTGAAAATAGATCTCTCACTTGCTAGCTCCTTTGTTATTGTTTGTGAAGATAATGATTGCCTCTCTTCACAAACTGTGATCTATGTAGATTCACATTCAGGTAATCTGTAAAAAGGTAATTATGTTTAGTTTTCATAGTCAATATGTCATGAAAGTAATTAATGTGTAGAAGTGTTGAAAGATATTTTCCTCTTTTCAAAGTCTCTAATCTCATCCATTGTAGTATCAAGAATTAGTTTTGTGACATTCCAAGTGTTTGATATCCTAACTTCATCTGCAAGTATTAAGTGTAGTTAATGTTAATTTAACCATAAAAAATTGCTAACAAAATAAATATCTATTTTACCATTAAACTTGCTGATTCGACAAAATTGGAGAATAATAATAAGCTGGTTTGGATTTGTCTATGAAACATATTCACTTAGTTCTGTAGCATAATCTCCCCAAAGTGTGCACTGTATTCTGTTTTCTCTGAAAAATTGTGTAAGTAAATACTTGATATTAACCATTGTGGAAAAAGCATAACAATGTCCAATCATTCATATACACTTGTCTTACTTTTCATCTTCCAGCACAAAATCCATGTATTTGGTGACTTAGCCATAAACTTCCTTCTCTCTTAATGTGTGTACTATGCAAACTCTTCCAATAATGTCTGTCATCATAGTAGTTGTTAGTACGATAGCTCAAGCAATTTAGTAATTAGTATATGAATTATAAAAATGAATATGGTACCTGTAAGACATGTTGGTGACCTTGTAGATAATTCTTCAAATGCTGCAAACTTGAATAGTACAGTTGGAAATACTTCTATATTTTTTGACAAATTACACTGTGTAAAATTGTTGAAGTAGATCACATATTTGAATTCAGTAGTTTTTATTTTCATTTGGTTATCTGCCACTATAAAATTCTTGACATGGTAGAGCTCTCCTTCAATGAGTTTTGCTTTATATTGTGGAATCTGAGATTTCCTAATTGAAGCATGAATTCTATTTTCCTGTTTTATTCAAGCAACAAAAATTATTAGCTTTATTTATATATTTCAAAATACTAATGAAATAAATAACATAAAATTTGCCTGCCAACGTACCTCATTGTCATGAAATACACATTCTAAACTATATGCTTCATTTTTATTCCCATAAGAAGGCTTATCGTAAAGCCTAATCAGTCGCAGTTTAATGCACCAGTTTCTCTTGGCAGGGTTTATTTCTCTTAGATTTGTGAAGATTGACATGTTATCTGTAAATATATCAGGTCAAATATCAGGTAAAACTGATATTTGTGAAATTCTAAAAAGGTATGTATCTGTAAATGTTTACAAAAAAATGTAATTTATAAAAGTTTTAAAATCTGGTCAAAATAGTTGGCTTACCTAGGGATGCTGATGATTCTGCCAAATGACCTAACAATTCTCACGATTATACCAGCACAGTATGTTTTTGTGATGTATATATAGGCAGGGAGAGCTGTGTTTGAAGTCAAACAGAGAGATCTGACCGCCGATTATTAAGTTATCCAGGGAAGAGTTGCAGAACAAATCAAATTTGGACACATGGCAAAATGTACTGTTACATTGGCTGGGAAAAAAAGTTGTAATGAAAGTGTATATATTTTTTTTAAATGATGTAATTTTTTACGATGACTATGACCTTCCAAAGTCAGATTAAATGCTAAATTGACACCTGTCAAGTATAGTAGATAGAAATGAGCGGGAAAAATATAAAAAGTTGTAATGAAAGTGTATATATTTTTTTTAAATGATGTAATTTTTTACGTTGACTTTGACCTTCCAAAGTCAGATTAAATGCTAGATTGACACCTGTCAAGTACAGTAGACAGAAATGAGCGGGAAAAATATGCTGCATGTATTCTGCTTTTATATATAGTAAGATTTAAATTCTCCTAGTTAGGAATCAATATGAATAACATCCTCATCACCATAGGTATGACATAACAAAGAAACTAGAAATTTGTCTAAATTCAAGTTAGGGCAAGCACCCTGAACATTCGAGCAATTTGAACTTTGTTTCTCTAAAATTGTTACTTGAATAGAATCTTGGGAATGACAATTAGCTCGATCTAATTCCAAACTTCCACCTGCCTCAAAATCTAAATACGGAGATTTAGATCTCCTTCAATTTAGAGCACAATATTTGGAGTATGCTTTTTCAATATGAGAAATGAGCACTTTTAAGAGAAAACTTAGTTGAATCCTCACTCAAAGCAACCAATTTGTGTAAGCTAAGAAGGACACAAACTATATCTTTATTAAGAGCCTAACCTTCGCTTAGTTTCTTCTTCAAGACCATATTCCTTAAAAGTCAAATTGAATAAAAAAATCAAAAAAAGATGCAAAAGGAAGAGAGGAGAGGAAGAGAAAAGAGAGAAAAGAGCAAGTGTATCTCAAAGACATTAGGAGATTCATTTTTCACACATAATTACCATAAGAAGGGTGAAAGGTTGTGAGAAAATCAGTTAGAGACTACTTATCAAGAGTTAGACACATCACATTTAACTTATATACGTTTCTGAAATACCCCAAAAATTATAATTTTAAGAATTATAGCTAATTAAGGATTTATTATAAAAATTAATTAAATAAGTTATTTTTATTATAAAAAAAAGAATTAATTAGGGCTAATCAAGAAGAAAATAATAAATATTTAATTAGGAAAAATTTGGATGATTTGCTAATTAAAATGAAATTTAGGAAAAATCTTTCAAAAATCCTAAAATTAGCCTAAAAGGGAATTAAATATTATTTTATTTAAATATTATTATTTTTAAATATCCCAAATATTTAAATTATTTTAATTATCCCAACCCACCTAATTTTTCTATTTCTCTTTTTTTTCCTTTTTCTTTCTTTCTTTTCTTTTCTTTTTCCTTCTTCTTCTTTTCTTTCTCTTACCCTTTCCCCGACCTGGGCCTACCTTCCAGTGGTTCAAACCTTTTTTTTCTTTTCTTCCTCTTTCGGTGCAGCCTAGCACGCAACATTTCATTTATTTTCCAACCGATCGGTCTGGTTCTCCCCCTCTCCCTTTCTTTTCTTTTGTTTATTCCTAGACTGCTGGTCCACACGTCCTTCCTTCCTTCTTCTTCTTCTTCCTTCCCCCCTTCCCCGTCTACCTACAACGTCCCATGATTGCTACCACCAGCCACTTTCCCCTCTCTCCCTCACTGATTTAATAGCCACTCTGACCCAACCCACTCCCCTCTCTTCTCACGCATGATCACTTCTTTCTTGCCTAACCATCCCTGCCACGATTGACTCATGCCAGCCTTCCATCGTCGTCCGTGAGCCCTAACCTACCTACGCCAACTCTCACTTCTCTCCTCTAACCTTAGCCCTCCTTTATCTCTATAAATACCCCCATAACTAGTCTTGGTTGAGCCATTTTCCTTAAACCCAGAAGTTTCCCCCTTTGTGCCACCGCCTAATCAGACACCCATTATGCTGCCATCGACCAATGCCACCACCCACTCCGTCCACCTAAGCACTCCCTACACCGCCCTCTATCTAATTACACCTCTCTTATCCCTTGATTTGCCCTGCACAAGTCACCCCGGCCGTGTAAAGTCTCCTTCTAGATCAGCCACTCCTCTACCCTTACCACCCTTCACACCACTCTCCACCACCACTTCCGCCGCAACCACTGCCCCTTACACTTCCTAAAAACATCTGCAAACCTCCCTCTACCTTTCCCTACCCTTATTTTCCTCTTCCTCCCTCTCCTCCTCCCTTTCTTCCTTTCCTTCCCTTTTGACCACCACAGCTGCCACCGTGCACCGCCACCATTAGCTGCGCTACCACCCTCATTCTACTCCTTTCCATCTAGGCAATCATAATTACCCCAACTTCCACCCTCTTTCTCCCTTTCTTTTTCCCAGCACTCAACTTTCTCTCTTTTTTCTCTTTTTTTGGCCACTGTCGCCGCCGCCTGTCACCACCAACCCAAGTTGGAGCCCTAAACCCTCTAAACCCTTTTATCCTATTTATACAAGCTTTATTTATTTTATTTTGTTATATTTCCATTATTTCAAATATATTATTATTATTATTATTATTATTATTATTATTAATGTTATTATTTTTATTGTTATTGAGGGCTGAAGCCCTGTTATGTTTTAGTTCAAATATATTATTATTATTATTATTATTATTATTATTATTATTATTATTATTATTATTATTATTATTATTATTAGTGTTATTATTATTTCAAAGTAGGGTCGAAACCCTAATTTACTTAATTTTTGATTTTTAGTATTATTAGTATTATTATCAATTCGTAATTACTATTATTGTTTTATTATTATTATTATTATTATTATTATTATTATTATTATTATTATTATTATTATTATTACTATTACTATTGTTATTATTAATCTTAATAGTATTATTATTATTATTATTATTGTTGTTGTTGTTATTAATGTTAATAATATTATTATTAGTATTATTTTGGTGTAAGGTTGAAGCCCTTATTCCACCATTTATTTCGAACCATATTATTATTATTATTATTATTATTATTATTATTATTATTATTATTATTATTATTATTATTATTATTATTATTCTTACTACTACTACTACTATTATTATTATTTTAGTATCATTATTATTATTAGGGTACAATCTTCAAATCTTATATTATGATATTTTACAATATGACTATTATTACTTTTACCCTTAGCAAAATTAGTAATGTGGGATGGAAAGGATGAAAAGGAAAATAGGGAAATAAGTTGACCAAGGGATGTAATTTGACCTAAATATTTTGATGATCCATGAGTGGATGAATAAAAAGGGTATTTTAAATAAAATAAAAGAGGGGAGAATATAGGATTTTGCTTGGAAGAATGTAGGGTTTACATGGGAAGGTTAACATTTTCATAGAAGTAAAGTTTGCATATGAAAATTTGACTTGGGATGTAAGGAAGGTAATGGAAGAGTTATTTGGGTGTTTGGAGGCTTTGGGTGAAAAATAGTACGTAGGACAGTATAAGGGTACATAGGAGGCTGAGCTAGAGTTTGAGGAAAAAACCCTAATTTTAGGAGGTGGTGAAAAGAAGAAATAAATAAGGGGGAGTGGAGTACTAGAGGATGATGAAAATGATCAGGTAAGGATGAGCATGATTGGCATGGAAAAATAAGAAATGTAATGTGAGAAATGCAAGGGTGACATGTGGATATGAGGAAGCTAGGGTTGTTGTGGCCAGTTAGGGTTTGGTGTGGTTACCTAGGGTTTTGTGACCACATGTGTACTTGAGGAGTAAGGCACCATGATGAGGGTTGAATATAAGAATTATGAAGTCTAGGGTGTTAAAATAGTGTGGGTCGTGTAAAGTGGAGTAGGATGGACCACATAGATCTAAATTAGGGTTTTGGGATAAAATCCTAAATTAAGGTGTTGAGTGGACTTGGAAGAGTAAGGTAGTGGGCCTTGACCCATATACTTAAGAGTTGGACTTCTAGTGTAATATAGGATATGGAGGAAAGGATGTTAGGGGGGCAAGTCAGGAGGTGCAGGAGTCTCGTGATATAGAATGGGTCTATTGGAGGATAGGTGTAGAGAGAGTGAGTCATGCATATCTAGGGTGAAATTTTTGAATAAGACACTTACGACATTAATTACGTAAAGTGGAAGATTGTTGAGCCGGGCTCAGACTGGTGCACCGGCATATAATAGTAGTTAGGGCATTTTGCCCTATATATGATCGATCCACCGACGAGTAATAATGGTTAGGCGCATTATGCCCGGATAATAGTGGGGGATTTCGTGCTCAACAAACCGAACATTATTGTGCTAAGATATGGGAAAGACACTAAGTACTTATAGTGAAACACCATATGAGTCAGGACCAAACAGGTCTACCGGCAATAATAGTGGTCAAGAGCTTTATGCCCTATATGTTTCCGATCCACCCGCTATAATAATGAGATTCCCGTACTTGCATGGACTTGATAAAAGAGCATGGTGTGAAATGAGTATCGATAAGAGATTAATTAATTAATTCATTCATTTGGACTTTAAATGGCCTTTATTTATTTATTATTTATCTGAAGTGATCGTATGCTATTTTATTATTCTATTGGGATTATATGCTTTTATGTATTGGCCTTAGTGCACGGTTACCTTACTCAGTACGTAGCGTACTGACCACCCGTTTTATAGGTGATGCTCATTCCACGAGCAGAAGGCCCTTCTAACTTTGTGTAGGTAGGCGATGCATATTTTGATGCCTTCGGTGTTCACAAAGCATCAAGCGGGACTGATTGTTGAGCATGTGCTTGGCTCGATGATCAGAAGTGACGTGGCTTGATTCTCTCATTATGTTATTCTATTTCTTTATGTTATTTCTTTTTGGATTGGATTTCCCTTATTTTATTTTCTAATTATATTTTGAGTTTCCTAGATTTATCTTTTACCGTTTGTAAACTTATTTTTTTTAGGAACTTTGATTACGCACTCTGATTTCTATCTTATGATTGATTGTACTCCTTTAGATTGTAAACTTTTAGGCGTACTCTAACTTCTATGTTATAATCTTTCTAGTTTTTATTTTTTATTTTTATGAACTCTTGGTTTAAGTTTGACGATAATATTTTCTTAGCCTTAGCACTTGGTATTGGGACAGTTTGAGTGAACAGATCTAATACTAAGTGTGGCGGTAACATTATCAAAATTTACAAGTTTTAATTTATTGCTTCTGTTTTAGAAAAAAAATAGTAAATTTTAGGGTGTTATATTTTTAGCCCCAAGATTCTTACAAGATACTATTTTCTCGAAGCTCCATAATTTAAGTAAGAAGACTATTAGTCGCTTCTGTATTACTAGAAAATCTTCCCACCCATCTACCTAGCCCCCCTTCTCCACCTAAAAAATCTTGTGACGCTGATGGTATTGGGAATAAAATCAGATCTAGGCCAAGCCTGATTTAGAAAAAAAAAACTCCAGACTATATCCATATATAAGCTTAAGTGAGGTTCCATCCTAAATCAATTGATAATAGGAGGAGGAGGAGGAGCCAACTATACCTATATATTGGTCTATTTCTCTCTTATTTATCAACGTGGGACTTTGTTTACACCTAAAAATGCCCCCTTTGAACAAAGTAATACACAACTTCTCCTTTCTGAAAAAGACAATACTCCATTAAGTCAACTACTCATCTTCACTACGTTGGTGAGGGTACACCTTATGTGAAGTATTAGAGTATCACTTTACCTTAGAAGTCCATTGTTCTAAGCTACTTTGGCCTTTTTAATAGAGTACCGAACAACTTCCATTTGTAATTGTAAGGATACCTACCTAGGTTCCAAACTAAGATATGATATCACTTGTTAGTACTAAAGTATACTATATATTGATATATTTCTTTCTTATTTATCATTATAAGACTTTCTTCTCAACTAACAAATAGTCTATGTATCACCATTCTCTATAGATACGGGCATGGCCCATGACCAAAGATGACAATAATTTAGCGAACGGCGCCTAAGTAGGAAAGAAATGGCCCTCTTGAGTCTACATCAATGTTTTTTGTATCAATCTCTTACCATAATCATCAAGTAGGCAGGCCACCTCATCGAAGGCAATATAATCTGTGGTCCTCCGACCTCTCAACTTACAAAAACGCGTAGGGTCACCATACTTTGACGAAATGCCCATTATTTGAATATACAGAGAATAGAGATTGCCACCAAGAGCACTCCTCATCGTAGCACAAATGACAGGCAGTTTCTGAATAAGACATACATCAATGGAAAATTAGACAATCAGTATATCATGTCATTTTTCTAAAATAAGAAAATAAAATTAAACTACGTACTGCCAAAACTTCAGCATTAAGTAATTCATAACAATCATAATATTTTATGCCAATCCAACGAAGGCAAAGTAAGGATCCGAATCTTCATACTACTTGCAACCAGTATTTTCTATATTTATCAAGTCAGTATTCAACTCTTTTGTCCGATTATTGATGATAAAAAATAAAATAAAGAAAACTAGTTATTTTATCCGGATTATTAGACCCCAGATAATATCCCCTCCGCATTTCCCCTCAAATCTCGTGTATTACGGAGAGCGCCGAATACTGGAAGCAAAAGAGCGGAAATTCTCTCCTTGAAATCGACGTGGGTCTCTGTGGTAAATCGTCGAACATCCTCAGTTGAAATTGTACATTTCGTTTTCCTTTTTTAATTTTTTCTTTTTGACGTGTGCTTTAAGAATGAGGAACATGTCACTAGAACAATAATGCTTTGATGTATTAATAATTGGTTTCTTCAGAATCGTTGATTAGTCAAGGTCAGATATTGGCTTGTTGACTGAGTTCTTTCGTTTCTTCTGTATAAATTGCAGGGAAGAAACTTTTGTCAGGAGAGATAAAAGCTTAAGAATACAGTTGAGGACCTTGAGGTTGGGTTTGAGAGTAAGGTTTGGGGGTTTCCTTTGATTAGAAAGTTATTTTATCGTAAATTGTTTGTCGAGCCGGAAACTTTTTCGCTTGTGGAATCTTGGGTTGGATTTGGATTTGTTTAAAAAAAATTCCAGTCCCGATCGATGGGGTTGCATAAGATTTGGGGCGGCAAAGCTAAGCTTGATTATCAAATGTCCTGCAGCTGATTTATGTAGCTGGGATTCCTGATTGTGGCCTGTAGAAGCTACCCATCTAGGTTTGTTGGCTTCTGGCGTGTTCGGAAGTTCTTGGGTCTTGTCAGTTGTTCTTGCTTTTATCCAATGATGATGATGAGATTATGATTAGAGTTGTGATGCTCGGTTTCCGCGGCGGCTTTCTGTGATTGATTGTCGGATATTGCAAAGAGTTTGAGAATTTGGTGATCGAATATTGAAATGGGGGATGCTCACGGTGGCGGTGGTGGTTCGGGTGCTTTGCCTCCTTTTCTTGCAAAGACTTATGAGATGGTAGAAGATCATGGTACAGACCCTATTGTTTCATGGAGTTCAAGTAATAAGAGCTTTATTGTTTGGGACCAAGCTGTATTTGCCAGGGATTTGTTGCCCAGATTCTTCAAGCATAATAATTTCTCGAGCTTCATCAGACAACTCAATACATATGTAAGTCGTCCGTAAATTCAAGTCCCCACTTCTTTGACAGTCTATGATTGTTCACTCCACCGAGCTTCTGTATTTCTTCTGTTCGCTGGCTCAACTTGATTTCTATGCATGCTATGTTTTGGTCCACCAGGGTTTTAGGAAAGTTGATCCTGAACAATGGGAGTTTGCAAACGAAGATTTCATAAGAGGTCAGCCACACCTGCTGAAGAACATACATAGACGCAAGCCAGTTCATAGTCACTCCTTGCATAACATTCATGGAAACCTTCATCCGTTGACTGAATCGGAGAGACAGAATTACAAAGACGAAATCGAGAGGCTGAAACATGACAGAGAGTCACTTCTTCACGAGTCACAGAGGCAGTTGCAGGATCGAAAGGGAATCGAGTCACAAGTGCATCATGTACATGAGCGTTTGCTGTATATGGAGCAAAGGCAGCAGAGTGTCGTCGATTACTTGGCTAGAATTTTGCAGAAACCGGAACTTGCATTAACTCCCGTGCCTCATGTTGAAAACCAAGAAAGGAAGCGAAGATTGCCTAGACCTGAATATGTCGTTGATGAAGCTAGCCATCTAGATGATGAGACTTGGGTCCGTGATCGTCGGCGTAAGGGAAGTCCTGACTTTCCTTCTCTTCTAACACAGGAGGAGGTGGAGTTACTGGAGCAGTTGGAGTCATCGCTGTGTTTCTGGGAAAATCTGTTGCATGATGTAGAGCAGAGTGATGCTCAACGATATTCCCCAATGGACATAACTGAATCAGCCTCTTGTGCTGATAGCCCTGCAATGTCCTACACACAGCTCAATGTAGACTTTCCATCAAATTCTTCTACCATTGATATGAATTCTGAGCCATCTAGTACCGCTGCTGCACCTCCTCCTGAGGCCACCCTATCGAAGGAGCAAGAAGCTAGCAATGTGCCTGCTGTTCAGCCAGGTGCTAATGATGGGTTCTGGGAACAATTTTTGACCGAAAATCCTGGTTCCACAGACACGCAAGAAGTTCAGTCTGAAAGAAAAGATGGTACGGGTAATGAGAAAGATAGTGATACGATAGGGTACGGCAAATTTTGGTGGACTATGAAGGCGGGCGCCAACCTTTCAGAGCAAATGGGACAGCTTGCTTCAGCTGGAAGAAGCAGATAGTAAGAAAACACTTGGGTTGGGTGCGTTGGGGTGGTGTAGTTCTGGATGTACATATAGGTACGATCAATTTTGATCTGCGATGACAAAAGGATATTCACACATCTTCTTGTACAAATCATCATAATGTTATCTTTCATAATTTTGGTATACATTAACATACCCATATGATCTTTACTGATATTAGTTCGCTGTTTGTCTGCCAGAACTACTAATTAGTTGAGTTTTCATTTGCGTCAGATCAGCATCGATGTATTGCTAGGATGCTAGGCCTATTGATGTTGTTCGCGTTACATTTTTGTTTACACCTTCCTGTACTATGTAGATATCAAGACATACTCTGCCCTTGCACTGTTATGTCAGGCAAATGTTTTGTTTTCCTGGTGACATGTTTTCTATTCCTACTATTTCTGAAATGCAGATGACCTTGTGTGGGAAAGAAATTATCTGATTATCTGTACTGTGCTGCTAGCTGGAGGATTACTTCATGTTGCTGATCATCAAGGGTACATTCATGTGTCCTGTCCTGATGTCCTGATGTCCTAGAGCATGAAGGTAAACATAAAGGAAAAAGGTAACACTAGATCTAAGTCGGATATTAGACCGACAGCTCTTTGTGTCTTCCCCAAATGCGAAGTGAGATGAGGAATGTGGATAGAGATTGTAGTGGCTGTTGTTAGAGGGTCATATCCCAACCAGTGGTTATCTCTTGCTTTCATTTGCAGTTGAAAAGTCTTGGTCGCAGAAATGACTATAATTACAGATGCTAAATCTCTCTAGCAGGATGTTTTAGACCCGGTCTCTCTCTCTCTCTCTCTCTCTAGGATGTTATGCAGAGAAAGGTTTTGGTTGTCATACAGCTGGAAGTTGGCGATTATTGAACTGGCATTTGGATGTTGCTTGCGTCTCTTCATCCACGGTTGGAAAATATATTGCTTCTTAACGGGGCAATTGGGAAGAATATATACATATAGATATATATCTTTGTAAAACCAGTTGCATGAGGTATTCGGAACATACTTTTTGAAAAAAGAAATAAATAAATAAAATTTTAGACCTTTATTTTGCAGAAAGGTTGTATTCGGTCCAAATACCCCTTACAAAAGATGTGAAAAGTAAGATGCATTTTTCCTCCTGCCATGCAGATGACCCCTCAGATTGTACCGTTACGAGGGAATATGACAATTTTCCTTCGGAAAGAAAAAAAATAAAAATAAAAGAACTTGCGAGCTTTATTTTTGTCCTGTTTGCCGATATTCGGAATATCTTACAGAGGAGTGCTGGAGGCGGCTAGTGAGCTTGTTTTGTTTATATTATCTTTGGACAAGTCCGACATAGAAATACTGATTGCTAAGTGCTCACCTTCGTGGATTGTATAAGTAAAACGCGCGCATCTATGCTATACGCTTGGCGGCGGCCATTTTCACATTTTAGCGTCACCAA
Organism: Tamarix austromongolica; assembly: GCA_039764185.1. NCBI lineage: Eukaryota > Viridiplantae > Streptophyta > Magnoliopsida > Caryophyllales > Tamaricaceae > Tamarix > Tamarix austromongolica. The sequence continues at coordinate 28,851,423 of CM077817.1, forward strand.
CAGTTAGGTTGCTTCAGCGTTGCCGTATGCACTCAGCTTTTAACGACGACCGTGTTATAGATATGTTAGTACGTTGCTCTGAATTTGGTGCAACTGCTCGTGCAATTTCTTGCAAATCTCACGGTCATCTTATCGTTTGGGTTTCCTGAGAGTCGGTTAGTGGTTAATTATAACCAATTGGCACGCATGCAGCAACATTTGAGCATGCTTTTTTGTACTGAAAATTTGGTGCATGTTACGACTTCAACGATGGCAGGGAGCCTGCTCCTCCAAATCATACTGTTTAAACAGGCTCGGGGCTCATGTGATTCCCAGTCTTGAGGCGGTGCTGGCCCCAAACCGAGGGGCAGAAATTGACGGCTCACGCGATTATAGTTGACCGAAACTTAGTTGTATTCTGGTTCCGGGCATTTTGTTGGTGAAGTCGGTAAGCTGTCCGTTACGATGTCGTAATATAATGGCATCTCGCTGCACACGTAGTGGCGTTCGTTCATCATGACTTGCGCAATGGGAAACCGAAAGAAAACTCAAACGTCAACCGTGGCGTGAATGGTAATTAGTGGAGCATATTTTCCCCTGCGGCATCATATCCTTTCTGTTGTGGTGGAGAAAAGTGGAGGGTTTTGGATAAGTGGAAGGCACCAAAATGGGTTTTTTATTTTTATTATCTTTGCCTTTATTATAACTATTATAATAATTATCATTATTATAACTATTATAATAATTATCATTATTATAACTATTATAATAATTATCATTATTATAATCTCCATCTTTCTTTCATTGCATTCAAAATGACGGATGGCCATCGAATTGGATGCTTTTATTCTTCTTATGGGCTGTCGCTCCGTGTTTTGACCCTCATTTGCGGAGACTTTTTTACCAAGCTATGGTCCTCGCGGTAGCGACAGCAGTTTTTTATTTGTCCTTCCACGGAGTGCAAAAATGTCGCTAATTTTCTAAGAAAGTTCTAAAGAAACGAAGAAAAAGGGGGAATCAAATCATTCAAACTTCTTTCATGTATATATATATATATATTGAAAAAGATCAACAATAATTTTTAGTATTTTTATTCTCTATTCTACATACCATTTTCTCAAACAAAACTAGTACATTTAACAATATAATTTCTTTTTTGCCCTTTTGTTGAAATTTTCAAGATTTATCATCAACCAAGGTTGTTAGAATAAGATCTTAAGATGTTACTACTATCATAAAAATACGACCCCAATATACTTATATGTTACAAAGTCTAGTAGTTATAGTTAAAAAATACAAAAAAAAAAAATCATTCTTAAGTTCTTTTAGTCACTAGTTAAGTTCTATTGGATAAAAAGGAATACAAATAGTTAAAATATATGCATAAAAAAATTGTTACCTGGAAAACTAATAACACCACAAATTAAAAAGGATAATTATAAAAAAATTTAAATAAATAAACAAATAATATCACAAAATTTAACAAGTTTATTTTACTCTATATTATAAAGTTAAGACACTTTCATAAGTATTGTTTTTCTTTCCAACAATATATTTTGTTGCTATATTAATATCTCAATCTTTAATGTTGAAATATGTTTAATTAAGTGAGCAAGTGCTATATACATTGAAGTCATGATCATCAAGCTCAAGCATACCTTCTAAGTGTTAAGGATGACATAACACTCAACTTTATGGAAAAGATCACACATACAAGACTATCAAAGACTTGAACATTTATCATAATTTTTCTAAGTCTTTTTGGTTAGACAGTATGGTTGTTTAATCTTTGAGTACCTTAAAATTCTCTTAAAATTATGTTTTAGTTCCTTCCTATACTTTTTTTAACAAAAAGTTTTTACATTGGTTTTAATTTGGACAATGCATTTCAAGTAGTAGGACTTGTTATTAGTTTTTAGCTAGTATTAGTGTTATAGGATTAGGAAAAATTAGTCAATTGGTACGTAGGAATAACTAGGGATTCAGTAGTTTATGGACTTGGAAACTAATCAATTGGTTTCTTACCAAACCAATCAATTGGTTAAAATAGTCCAGTAGTTTTGGAAAATTAGCCAACTAGTTATTACTTTTCAAAAGTCACTTGATCTCAATCTATTTCCAAAAGTCACTTGATCTCGATCTAAATCCAACAACTCAATTGTTGCTTAATCAATCTATTAGTAAGAACTATTCAACTAGCTTTAAGCAACCAATTCTTAACCAGTCAAGTAGCTCTTCACTACTAGTTAATTGGTTCCCTTTAAACTACCATAAACTTTATACTAATAACTTATTCTATCAAGGGAAATAAGAAATCAATCAAATAATTTTTACATGTCATTCAAGTAGTTCTACACATATTTACATTTCTACCCATTGAACTGTTCTTTTGTGCATTAAATGTAAACAAACACAAATTGCATCCTCCTACTAGTAGCAAGATGATATCACTATTGCTTTTGTATTATAGTTAAAGTTTTTTTTTATAATTATAACACAGAAGTTGGATAATAAAATAGACATCTTTTAGATGTAAATTTACATCTTCCATACATAAATACACATTTTTTTTATGATAAAATATACATCCCCTAAAAATATAGTGAACGTGATGATATTTTTGTAAATCGTTTAAACTTTCTTTCACAATAATACAAATCTTATCTAATAAAAATATATCTTTAGGATAGATCCCTAACAATAACACACATCTTATCTGAGAAAATATCCATCTTATCTAATAAAATGTACATCTTTTGAATCTAAATTACTTCATTTATTTATAAAATAATAAGGGACAAATACATATGTTATGTATACGTAATCTTATATTATAAATGTATATTTTATAGCTGTAAATGTAAATTTTATTTCAACAATACAATCTTACCGAGATATAGCAATAAAACGCACCTTATCTAACAAAAAACACATATTATTCAACAAAATACATATCTTCCATATATAAACACATTTTTTTTATAAAACAACAAAGGATCAATAAATGTATTAAAATATCATGTTATTGAAAATAATCTACATCTTTATAGGATAAATGCACATATTAAAGTGGCGAACACACATGTTATATCAACGAAGATACATCTTAAGATAAACAATTTGTATTTTATATGTGCATATTATAAAGGTAAATACACATTTTATATCAATAAATGCATATCTTATAATTTTAAATGCACATTATATTATGGTAAATACACATTTAATATTAACTAATGCACATTTTTTAAATATAAATATACACATTATTTCTTTATTTATTTGTATTTATTATCTAAAATATATGTATTTAGTTGAATAAAATGTGGATTGTATTAGATAAGATGTAAATTGACTAAGTATATAGATAGATAGATAGATAGATAGATAGATAGATAGATAGATAGATAGATAGATTTATATATAAAATAGGTTTTTTTTTTGAATAAGATGTGTATTATTAAAAAAACCCAACAAACACAAAAAAAAAGGTAGCATAGACCACGAAAATTGCCACAAGAGGTAAAAATTGGCTACCAAACTTTTTATAAAAAATATGACATTGTGGTTTAAGTAAAAATAACCACAAAAATTGAATTTTAGTGGTTATACTCAAATATTTTGCTACAAAAAAGTATAACCATCATTAATTTACCACGATTTTTTTCTTGTAGCAAAGTGGCCATGAATTTGTCATGAAAAGTTTTTTTTTTTTGGCTAACTCTTCAAGAATTGGCACAATAATTTATTTTTTCAAACAAATCATTTCAAATTTGAGATGGGAAAAGAATTTTGTGGCTAACTCACCATAAATTTGTCACATGAAAAAAATATTTGTGTGGCTAAATTATCATGAATTTGCTACAAGTAGATATTTTTGTGACTAGGTAACCATGAAAGATATTTTTTTACCTAATTTGTCACAAAATGATATTTTCATAGTATACTTGCCACTAATTTCCAGCATAAAGATTTTTTGTGGTTGATTCACCTTGAATTTGGTATATAAAAAATATTTATGTGGCTAAATTCAATGCGCATTTAGCTATAACTTAAAAAATGATGGCTATACTATGAATTAATTTGGTCAAGTTTTGTTCAAATATATAGTATATTACATTTTCATCCATGTAGTTTGATTATTTTGAACAAATAGTAAAATTAACTTATTAGTAATTTGAGTTCTTTTTTAAATGTATATACATTTTTTTTACTAATATATATATATATATATATATATATATATAGATTTAGGCTCTTGTACAAACCATTACTTAAAATACAAATGTAGAAACCTTTAATTACCATTAGATCTAGAAGATTGAAGGGTCAAGATTAAAATAAATTCAAGAGAGTTATTTACTAAATCTTGACCATTGATCAAATACTAATCTAATGGTTATGATTGGTTCCTACAAATGTATGTTAAAAATAGTGTGTATGGGACCTTCACCCTATATATATATATATATATATATATATAATTTAAATGTTGTTGTGATAAAGTAAACACCATATTAAAAATTAAGTAGACCATTTAAAGAAATATGTATAGTGCATTATTAGTAGATTTTTTTTATCTTTCATTTTTTTAATTAATTTGGATCAAAAATATAATTAGCCAGTTTTTTTCTAAATTAAATGAGCATATACATAATACACAGACACTTATACACACACAAGTGTAAATATACTATAGTTATATGGAAAAATGTTATTTTAAGTATAGATCAGATGTGTGATTATATAAACAAATGGATGGTTATATGAAAGCCTTGTACACACACACGCACATACAAAAAAGAAACAAATATATCAATATACTATAGTTATAAGAAATTTTTTATTTTAGTTATAGGTCAAATGGGTGATGAAATGCCCCAAAAATATTTATGTTAAGAAATATAATTAAATAAGGATTTATTAGGGAATTAATTCAATTAATTATTTTTATTGGAATAGGAAGAAATTATTTAGGGCAAATTAAGAGGAAATTTACAAATATTTTTATAAGGAAAAATTTGGGCATTTTGCTAATTAAAAAGGAATTTAGGAAAAATCTTTTAAAAACTCTACATTAGCCTAAAAAGGAAATTTAATATTATTTTATTTAAATATTTTTATTTTAAAAACCCAAAATATTCTAATTAATTTAATTGACCCCAACCTACTTAAAATTTTCTTTTCCGTTTTTCCTTCTTCCTTTTTCTTTCTTTTCTTTCTTTTTATTTTCTTTTCTTTCTTTTTCTTCTTCCTTCCGATTGGGCCTGTCGCGGCCCAATCTCTCCTTTTTCCTTCCTCCCTTCCACGGCCCATTTGCCGTTCTTTTCTTTTCTTCCTTCGGCAGCCGAAGTGCTGTATATTGCACCTTTTCCCCATGGAACGCCGCATTCCATTTAAACTTTTATAACTATTACCGACCGGCTCGGTTCTTCTTTCTTTTTCCCCCGGCCAGCTGGTTCACCTTCTTCTTCCTCCTTCCTGCTCCACCATCGACCTGCATCTCCGCCGCTTTCGAAAATGGTGTTGCCGGCTACGCTTGACTTGACCGGCTATTCCTCCTCTCTTTCTCTTCCCCTTGAATCGAAGATCAGCTTAACCTAACCCACTTCCCTTTTCTTTCGCGCAAAACTCTACTTTTCCCGTGCGAAAATTTGACCCCAACCTAAATTTGTGCCGGTCAATTGACGCTGCTGGCTACCCTAAACCCTACCTGCATTATCCTTCTACCGACCCCTAGAACCCTACCTTCCCCTCTAAACTCTATAAATACCCCTTGTTTGGTTGATTTCAAAACTTTTTTCCCGAAACCCCAAGAACCTACCCTATGTACCACCGTGACTTCAAACTACCTTTCCTCCACCGTCAGCCAACTACGCTACCATCTCTACCTACCTAAGTCTTCCTTGCACCGCCCTCTAACTAATTGAGCCATCCATCTCCCTCAATTCTTCTTGCACGAGCCACCACAACTGTACGAAGTTCCCTGCCATCAAGCCAAATTTTTACATCCGCAACCCCTCGTGCCACTGTCCACCACCACATCTGCCACTATCACTGCCTCCTACACCACCCAAAAGCTGCTACTAATCTTCCTCTACCTAGCCATACCCTTATTTTCTCCTTTTTCCTTCTCCTTCTCTCTTTTTCTCTTTCTCTTCATTTCGGCCGCCACCTCTGCAGCTGTGCATCGCTGCCACTTGCTGCGCCACCACCCTCACTTTACTCCTCTCAGCCTAGGCTACCACCAACACCTCAACCACCACCCTCATTCTCCACCTTTTCTTCTCAAACCTCAAAATTTTCCTTTTCTATCCTCTTTTTCGGCCACCGCTGCCACCGCCGTGCACCACCACCGGTGCCACCCATCTCCGCCAATTCAAGGTGAAACCCTAGACCCTCTTAACCCTTCTCCTCTATTTATTTAAGCTTACCCATATCCAAATCCATATCCACTAACATATCCATATTCGTATCCGTTGGATATCTGTTACTCGACGTATTATCCGTTTACCCATTAATGAATATTATCTGACAGATAAATCTATCACCCAACAGATAAACCCATTTAGAGTTAAGCTAAATGATAATTCTAACTTTAATTTATACTATATTTATTTTAAAATTAAGGGTAAAAAGGTAATTATATATCGGGTAAATGGGTACGGATATGGATACGGGTATGATTACGAGTACGAGTATGGATATCCTATACCCGTATCTGTACTCGAACCCAACGGATATTTTTTTTCCAACATCCATATTCGTTTATCCATATCCGTTAGACAAAATCCGTAGGGTTTCGGGTAAAATCCGCCCCGTTCATATCCCTAGCTTTTAGAATACAATGTTATACATATTGTTTATAAAGTAAGTATACAAAAATAAAATTTAAAAAAGAAATGAATAAGGAGCTTATATAAAATTAAGACAATAATGACAAACATAATATATATATATATATATATATGTGTGTGTGTGTGTGTGTGTGTGTGTGTGTGTGTGTGTGTGTGTGTGTGTGTGTGTGTGTATAGACACACACACAGACATATGTATATTTAACGGGTCTGGCGGGTTGGGTCTGGGTCTAGAACTGGACTCAGACCCAGATCCTTTAAGGAATATATGGACCCAGACCTGATCCAGACCCAGATCCTTTAAGGAATATGTGGACCCAGACCCGATCCAGACCCGTCGGGTCCAAAAATCATGGACCCAGACCCGCTAAAAATGAGGCGGGTCTAGTAGATCTAGGTCGGGTCCGAGACCCATTGCCATCCCTAGTTGCAGGTAGGTGATGCCTTCTTTGATGCCATTGATATCTATAGGATATCAGGTGGGGCTGAGTGATGATTTGGGCTGGATCGGGTCCTGGAGTGGCATGGCCATTTTCCTATCATGATATTATTATTCCTTTTCTTTTTTAACTATGTTTGAAACTCCAGAAACAATTTTGTTATTGTAGCTGTTTTTATTCTCTAAAGAACTATCTTCGTACTTCGGATTATGTAAAACTCATGCGTACTCTGATTATTGATTTGCGAACTTTAATTTATGTATTAATGTGTGATGATGGAAATGTTTTTCTTAGCCTTAGCACTTGGTACTAGAACGGTAGGAATGAACCGGTCTGGTACTAAGTGTGGTGGTAGCATCCCTAGAATTTGTTGGTTTTTAAATTTAAAGGTTTTTTTAAAAAAAATAGTAAATTTTGGAGTATTACAGGTGATCATATAAACAAATGCATGATTATATGAAAACCTTGTACACAATCACACAAACATATATATCAATAAAATATAGTTATAAAAAAATATGTATGTTATTTTAACTATAGATCAACTATGTTATCATATAAACAAATGCATGACCATATAAAAACCTTGCACATTTGTGTGTGTGTGTGCAATTGAAAAATACGTAATACTCAAAATCAATGATGTATAATTGAGACGAATTAAATGATTTTGTACAACTATTTATATAAACAATGTGCACCTTTCTAATATAAATTTTATGTTGAGGAATTTCACAATAAATGTACTTGGTTTGAAGCAATTCAAGATGGGTGATATCATAGAAAGTGTAATACCCTCAAAATTTACTACTGAAAAATTTTGTTTAATGAAAACGTTTAGTAGAAGCCAAATAACAAAATTGTAAATTCTGGGGATATTATCGCCATACTTAGTACCAGACCGGTTCACTCTTACCATTCCAGTACCAAGTGCTAAGGCTGAATAGGTTTAACATAAAAAACAAATCGACAATTAAAACAAGCATTCATAAAAGAACTAAATCGTCCACCATACACAAATCAGAGTGCGGCAAACAAAAGCTATACAACCCAAAAGTAAGGATTTAAAGTTCCCAACAATAGAAAACACTGTACAATAGAATATAACCAAATCATAACAATACAAGAAAAAAAATGGAAGATAGAGTCTGGCCAGGTCACTCTTGATCCTTAGGCTAGGACCAAGCTCAACTTTTAGCCTCACCCGATGCCTCGTAAGTGTCCTAGGCATCAAAAATAGCATCATCGACATACACAAAGTCAAAATGGCCTTATGCTCGTGGGAATGAACAACATCCATGAAACGGGTGGTCAGTACGCTACGTACTGAGTAAGGTAATCGTACAAATAAGGCCAAACATATAAGGCATATAATACGAGCATGATCATATAGACAACATACAATAATACAGATAATGAGGCCGAATTACATTCTAGATAAACTTGTTCTTTTGTTCTCTTAGAAATATACTCATTTCACACATACTCTTTATTAATCCATGCGAGTGCGAGAACCCCACAATGATAGCCGGTGGACCAGTCTGGCCCTGACTCACATGGTGTTTCACTGTAATTACTTAGTGTATTTTCTATGTCTTAGCTTCATTACATTTGGTTTGTTGATCACATAATCCTCCACTATTATAGCTGGTGGACTGTAAATCATGCAGGGCAAAATGCTCCTGGCCACTATTATTCATCGGTGGACCGGTCTGGGCCCGGCTCAATAATCTTCCTCTTTAAATGATTAATATCTTATTTGTATCTTATTCAATAATATTTCACCCTTAACATAAATGTTACCACCCTTCTACTTCTATCCTCCCAAGAGGGCTCGTCCTATATTTTAAGACTCCTACACCTCCTAACTGCCCCAACATCATTTCCTTATTCCACTATTCACACTAGATGCCCAACTCCTAGTTGTGTGGGTCAAGGCCCACTACCTAACACCACTAAGCCCATTCATAGTCTTCCCTAGGGTTTTCTCCAGAAACCCCTAATTTGGCCTATGTGGCTCATCCTCCTCTACCTCACATAACCCAAACTATTTTAACACCCCACACATCACAACCCTTAGATTCAACCCTCATGATCTCACGTTACTCCCCCAAATACACATGTGACCCCGAAACCCTAGGTGACCACACCAAACCCTAGCTAGCCATGCCAACCCTAGCATCCTCTTTTCCACATGTCACCCCTCCATTTCTCACCTTTCACTCTTGCTTCCCATGATACCCATGCTCGCCCCACACATAAGAATCCTCCATCATCATCTCATGCTCCACTCACCCTAATTTATTTTTCCTTTTTCCACCTTCTCATATTAGGGTTTCCTCCCAAACCCTACCTCGGTCTCCTATACACCCTTATACCATCCCACGTACTATTTTTCACGCAAAGCCTCCAATCACCTGAATAACTCTTCCATTAACTTCCTCACACCCCCAAGGTAACTTTCCATACGTAAAGTTCACCCCCATACAGACTCTATCCATCCTATGCAAACCCTCAAAGTTTTCATGCAACACCCTAAAATTCCCATGCAAAACCCTAGATTCTCCCATACAAAGTTCATCCACTTTATTTTGCTGAAAGTCCCCTTTTATTCTTCCTTTCATGGATCATGGGATGTTTAGGTCAAGCCCACATTCCTTGGTCAACTTACTTCCCCTTGGTCCCCTTACTTCCCCATTTTTCTTTTTCATCCTTCCACCCCATATCACTACATTAATTATCCTAGCATCTATGTCCTAAAAGGGCCATATCACACCTCACCATTTATAGTACAAACATATTGTACACATGCTATAAGAGAACACAAGAGCATACCTCAAATCCAAGCTGCGCTACACATAAAATGGTTATAATAATAGCACAAGACACACAACATATCATTATACATTGCATCCAAGGCATATAGGACACATAGCACACATAAGGCCTTAGCTACACCCTTACCTAACACGACATCGGTCTTAGAGCACGCTCCTACGCCTCCTTAGAGTTTTGACTGGTTTCACCTATAAGAGAGAAAAACTAAGGATTAGTTTCCCTCCTACCAAAAATACTATTATTTACTATTTTATTCTAAGATTACGGCTACTATTATTAAAGGGAACCTTACAAGTGAAAACTAGGGTTTTTATCCTCAAGTTAGCCTACTAGATTATTACTAGTCAAAACAAATTTATGTTAATATTTATATTATTAAATCTAATAGCTTTATTTCTTCTAATAATAGTACTAATACTAGTTATAGCAAAATAGTGGTAGTAGTAGTAATAATAATAATAATAATGATGATGATGATGATGATGATGATAATAATAATAATAATAATAATAATAATAATAATAATACTGATACTCCTAGTAATAGAAACCCTAGTATTTTTAAGGCTAAGGATAATAATAGGGTTAGGGATAAAATAATAATATAATAATAGTAATACTAAAAAAATACTAATATTGCTAAGGACAATAATAATAATGATAATAATAGTAATAATAATAGTTATATTTGAAATAATGATAATATAAGGGTTCGAATATTTTTTACCATAATAATAATAGTAATAATAATAATAACAATAATAATAGTAATAATAATAATAATACTATAGTAACAATGTTAATAATAAAGGCATTAGGAATAATATTAGCAATATTCTAATAATAATAATATTATTATTATTAAGGTTTGAGTACTCTTCTTTTATAGCAACAAAATGATAACATGCCGAACCTAGCATCAATAATAATAATAATAATAACAACAACAACAATACTAATAGGGTTAAGAATAATACTAATAGTAATAATAATCCAAATGGTAATAGTAATATAAGGGTTCAGATATTTACATAATAATAAGGTAATAATAATAGGCCAAAGCTAGCATTAATAATAATAGTAGGAATACTAATGAGGATAATAATAATAGTAGTAGTAATAATAATAAAAATCATAATCATAATAACACTAAAGTTATAGACCATTAATAATAATAATAATAATAATAATAATAATAATAATAATAATAATGGTTAGGAAAATTCTGAAGTAAAATTAAGTAATAACAACAACAACAACAACAATGATGATGATGATGATGATGATGATGATGATAATATTATGGATAATACCACTAATACTATCAAAAATAGCTAATACTTGTATAAAATAGGTTTAGAGGTTGGGAAGGTTAGAGTAACACCTAGGGACAGTGGCGGCACTAGCGGTGGCGCATAGTGGTGGCGGCTGCGGTAGAGGGAGAAGAGAGGAATAGTTAAGTGTTGGGAATAGGAGAGGGAGAGTGAGGGTGGAAGTTGAGGTGGTGGTGGATGCCTAGGTGGAGAGGGTTGGAATGGTGGTGGTGGCGCAACCAAAGGTGACGGCTCAAGTGGTGGTGTTGTGGTGGCCGAGGGTGGTGGAGAGGGAGGAAGGGAAGAGGAGAGGGAGGAAGAGGAAAAGGAGGGTAGGGAAAGGTAGAGGAAGGTCTGAAGGTGATTTTGGGAGGTGCAAGGGGTAGTGGTTACGACAGGAGTGGTGGTGGATGGTGGTGCAAAGGGCGGCGGGGGTTGATGGGGGGATAGTCGAGAGGGGGACTTTACACGGCCGAGGTGGTTCGTGTAGGGTAAACCAAGGGAGGAGAGAGGCTTAATTTTGTAGAGGGTAATGCAAGGAGTAGTTATGTGGATAGAGCGGGTAGCGGCAACGGAACGGGCGTTTGATCGGGAGGTGGCGCAAAGGAGGAATTTTCTGGTTGCGAAATCAAAAGCTCGATCAAGGTTGCTTATGGGGTATTTATAGACCAAATTGGAGGGGTAAATGACAAGGGGAAGAGGACAAGAAGGGTGCAGGTGCTAGGCACGCCAGTCGGTGGTGGTAGGCGACACTAGTCTACCATGGTAGGGGGTTAATCTAGAGGGAAGAAGAAAAGGAAAGGGAAGGGCACGTGTAAGAGAAGAGAAGGTTGGTTGGGGTCGAAATGGTGAAAGAAAACAACAAGTGAGGGTGGAGAAGGACGACGTGTGGTGGTGGCCAATGAAAAATAAGGTTGTAGGCCTTGGGTTGCAGGTCGACATCGGGAAGAAGAAGAAGAAGAAGAAGAAGAAGAAGAAGAAGAAGAAGAAGAAGAAGAAGAAGAAGAAGAAGAAGAAGAAGAAGGGGGCTGGACCCGTGGTCTATGAAGAAAAGAAAGAAAGAAAGAAAGAAAGGGGGAACTGGACTGGCAAGGGAAAAAGAAGCAAGGGGGATGCGGCGCCAACTTGGGCTACGTAGGAGGAAGGAGGGGAACTGGGCCAAAGGGTTGGCTGGCCTAGGTCAAGGGAAGGGAAGGAAAATAAAGAAAAGAAGAAGGAAGAGGAAAAGAAGAAAAAGGAAAGAAAAGGAAGAAGAGGAAGAAGAGGGGAAAAAAGCAAAAGGAAAATAGGTGGGTTGGGGTATTGAAAATATTTTAGTATTTTGGGATATTTAAAAATAATAATATTTTAATAAAATAATAACTAGATTCCCCTTTTAGGTTAATTTATAATTTTTTAAAGATTTTTCCTAAATTCCATTTTAATTAGCAAAACTTCCTATTTTTTTCCAATTAAATTATTTATAAATTTCCTCTTGATTTTTGAGAGATTTTGAGCATGATGATCTTATCATCATGTGACTAATTTAGATCATGAATTGCTAATTATTCTTATTCTAAGGTGAAGGGATATTCTATGATTGTGTTGATTATTCTTGTGATGATTGTGATTTGAATTTGTAATTATGTAAATTGCATTATTGTTTGAATGTCATAGTAAAAAAAAAAAACTTGATCTACTTTTAATATAAATAACTCCTATTGTACCCAAAATATGAAATGGTAGTAGATCCACATAATGCAATTAGAGTACGATTGACAAATTGAGAGCCATTAATTGAATCACTATAACCAAAAGGATGATAGCTAATTTTATTGTGTTGTCAAATACATAAATTCAAGCTAGGGATAGTTGAGTTTGTAATTGATGGTAGGTAAATGTGGCTTGCGAAGGCATAGTGGTATTTATCTTTATGATGAATTGAAAATGAATTTTAGGTTAGGAATTGAGTGATTATTTGATATGATATAAATTGGAGAATTCAACCGGAATAATAACCATCTTTTTATATGAATAAACTCTAATTAACTGAATTTTAGTTTCTTTTCCTCTATGATTTTCTTGTCTTTTAGAATAATTTTACCAATCAATATGTTGGCAGTCTAAGCATAGATAGGTCTTATCATTATTTTGATAGCCACTCTTTGGTCCTTACAGGATGATAACTTGAGTACTACTTCAATTTCATGCACTTGTGGATATGGTAGATCAAGTTTTTGGCATCAATCAAGGGGAGTAGGCAACAAGTGACATTAGAATATGAAAGAATTTATGTGATTTAGATATTTTGTTTTAGTTCTTTTCATCTAATCCTACATCAAGTTGCTTTTTAGCTAAGTATAGGTATTCTAGTGCTTGGCCTACGTTATTGATAATTGACTACTGTCATTTGATATCAAGACTAAAAGGACTTTCCAATTTCTATGCATACTTAATTTAGGTGAACATCATATGGAAAATTTTGGAAATAAACAAACTTTACCACCATGATAAGTTTGACCACTAGGTCAAGTCATTATACCAAGCCAAGATCCTCCATAACTAAAGCAAGTTTTTCACCCTCCTTAGCTACAAGTTCTAAATGGTAGGTCTTTATGGTATTATGCTACTTTACACATATAGGGAACTAATTCAAGCATCTAGAGACCAAATATGAAGGTAAATAATTTTGAGATCAGACTTACAATCATCTAGATGATCCAAACTATGGAACAATTTAGTGGTTTACCTCATAATGACACTATAACACATATAACTAATTTCTTAGAGATTTTTGATATGTTTAAACAAACTGATGTCTTTGATGATTTTATAAGACTTACATTTCCCCCTTTTATCTTATGAATAAATCTAATAATTTGCTACATTCTTTGTTGATAGGGTCTATTACAACATTAGATGAAATCGTTAGGAAATTTTTAGTTATGTTTTTTTCCACCATTTAATGTGGCCAATATGATAAATGGCATAACAACATTTGTGCAATATGATTGAAAGTCATTATATGAGGGGTAGGAAAGATTTAAAAAATTTCTTAGAAAAAATATTCACCATGGTTTTCCAATATGGTTGCGGGTTTAAACCTTTTATAATGGTTTGTCATCTATTAATCATTCTATGATAGATGCATCCATATGTTTTACAATCATCAATAAGATATTTGAATATGCCTGTGCCTTTATTGAAAATTTATCCATTAACAATCATCAATTGTAATAATTTTCTTATAAATAGTATTATCATTCACTATATTGATGTTGTGATGCACTGTCGTGAATACAACAAATTTAAATAAATCCTAAATCCCAAATATGTAGTATATGGCAAGAAGGAGTCGAACCCACAAGGAATGACGTTCTAATCACTAGCTTTGCTATTGATGTTATAACCCCGTTTATACAATCTCATTGATTCTTATACTAAATTTGATTGTACTAAATCTTAATCACTAATTGACAAATAGGGGAGGAATGAATTGATGATGGAATTAAAATGCCCAACATTCAAATAAGAAGAATGATTCTAAACCATTTAATGTTGACTTAGGAAATTCAGAATAACAAATTCCCATACTTCCTCTCAACCTTAATAAATTGAATATGCTCTCAATTTATTTTATAACCATTTAATAACCTAAGTTACGAACACTAGATTCAATTAATGGTAGCATTATGAACGGGAAGCAACCAACTACAATCATAATCACAAAAGCTCGGATTATGCAATTGCACGAATTAATGGATAAGATTAATAATTAATCTTCTTGCTATTATAGACAAATTAATTAACAAATACGGGTTAATTTCATTGTCTTAGCAAAGATCAAGTTCTAAACCAAATAGGTGATCAATCTAATTAGTTCAAGAATCTTAATCTATGATATGGAATCATTCAATTCGATCCATTAATTCAATTAAACCTCATCTAGAATCAAACATTTAAAGTATGAAATGGTAATTAGGATATAATTCCATCCTCAAATCATCCTACCCTATTCAAATTACTCAAATGTCTGCATATTTACAGTTCATACAATTACATATAAATCTTGAAAATTAATAACAACAACACATTCACGAATTCTATTATTGCAACAATTAGATGATAATGTAGTGAACACAAATAAAATTACAGAAAATCTACTTAGATTTAACAAAAATGAAGATACTGAAATTTACAAAGGAATAGAGGAGACTTATCAATTGAAGTGCAGAATGTCAAATCATCAATAGAATTCAAGAAGATCAAAAAGTTGGAATTATGCATTACATGTATGTTCTAGAGGAATAAAGGAAGAAAAATACATTCCAATTGTTTTCGATCTCTCCTCCTCTGTCCCGAACCCTGTTCTTAGATAAAATTTATTAGAAACAAGTCGCGCAGACAGTTACACATTTTTAAATGGAAACACGATCCGTGTTTTGGAAACACGGGACCCCTGTGTTTTGGAAACACGGGACCCCCGTGTTTTCTTCCAACTGCTCTACTGAGAAGGATTTTAAGATCGATGCTCGAGATAAATAACACGGCCCGTGTTTTTTTATCTTTCCACTCAATTCCTTTGAAAGTTTCAGCTTATCTTCTCTGGATGTATTTGTTCCCTTTCCAACTTCGCTATCCTTGATTCAACATTTGTTGATGTGTTCTCTACTTGATTTCTTCTTTTCAATGATTTCTCCTTGAATTTCTTCAATTTTTTTCCTTTCCTGTAAAATCTATTCAAAGGAGGAAAACATGAAAATAATTAGTGAGAGATAAATGATATTTTTAAACATGAAAATAATCAATAAATCTCATCTATCAAATACCCCCATGCTTGAATTATTGCTTGTCCTCGAGCAATATCATAACATGCACATGAATACATCAAGAAACGCAAGAGAAGCAGGTTATGAAACACAAGATTTATTAGATTGGAATTATTCATGTACGAAGCTCAACTTGTACTGGGACTGAAAAAATACTTGTAAATCATGAAATATCAATGATAAAAATATTTTGGACCACACCCTAAATCACCTTAAAAACAGTCTTATCAAATGCTCAAACGGTTAAGGAATGAAAATTATAATAGTTAGTATCTCATCATGCAAATTAGATTAAGACTAATGAAATTCAAATTGGTAGATTCTTACTTTTGGGATGTCGAAACGCTCACTCTTATGTGTATAGGGTATGATGTGTTTACTCTCAAATCTTCTCCAAATGATAATGATCGCCCATATGTTTGCCATTATTCTCAACTCGCCACTGCTAAAAAAAACTAAAGTATATAAGAATCAAAAGGTCTTCAAATTTGGTTGTCATGGGGCTAGGGCTCTAAGGTGGGATGGAATTTTGGGATTGTAGCTAGACTCTACCAACTAGAGAAGCAATTTCTTTATTTCAATTAAATAACAATTCCTCCTCTTTTCCTTTACTTCACCTCCTTTTTTTTCTTTTTTTTTCTTTTTTTTTTAACTTTTTTTTCTTTTTTTTTCATCACACCCTTCCCTTCGATCAAATAACATCAAAAGACATGAAATTTTATTCTCTTCTTCTTCTTCTTCTTCTTCTTCTTCTTATTCTTCTTCTTCTTCTTCTTCTTCTTCTTCTTCTTCTTCTTCTTCTTTTCTATTATTATTTTAGAAGAAAAATGCTTAGCCACTTCCTCCATTTGTTTTTATAATATCCACACCCCCACACTTAGATTTCACCTTATCAACAAAACAGAAGTTCTCCTTGAAAATCTATTGCTCTACTAGTCGTAGAGTAAGGAGGAAGAATGCATATGGAGATTCGTTGTTAAGAAAGGTTATATCAATAGAATAGGTCTTTAGGCTCAAAGGGGTTATACAATGGATAACAATTATCAAGGTGAGATATTTGGTCTTGTAGCTAACAAAGAAAGAAGAGTGCCTTTATCATTTTCAAATATCCTAAAGTTCTATGCAGCCTTGAAGAGAACTAATGGAAAATTCTAGTTTCACATATCATTGGAGAATGTACACACAAGTAAAATACGTTTTGGATAAATAATATATCCAATGACTAGGTCCAAGCACTCACCAAGGTGTATCTACCAATTTTTCAATTTCATTTCATCCCATTCCTAGTCAATGCATGATTTGATCTCTAATCATTCTAACTTTCTTTCCTTCACTGTTATCACATTCTCAATTTCTATTTTTAAGGTTTCAAAAGATGTTGATCAAAACATACAATAAGTATAAAATTATCCTTTTCAAAAATAATTCAGTCCCATACTTTGTTTTACTTCGTATATGGATTACTCAAATCTAATACTTCCTATTTTTTTTAAATGCGGATGAACAACTAGTACGTAAAGTAGATAGTAAATGCATTAACTAACTACCACTTAGCATAAATATATAACATTTACGAACTATTTCTACTTAAGAATAATCACAAGCCTACGAATGCTAATGCACCCCCCTACTTATTGTGTTCATTGTCCCTAATGAACAAATGCAAGAGAAAGATGAAGAAGAGGTTTCAAGAGGGAGGTGGAGGTGGGTCTCGGCTCCCGAGATGGAAATAATAAAGATTTTTCATCATCTCCATCATTTGATTTTGGTTATGGCGAATGGAATCCAATTGGGAATATACTTGATTTTGAAATTGGAGATGCCATTCTGGGACAAAAGTTGAGGAGGAAGAAGAGCTGGCTTGGGATCGGGGTGGTGGTGGCGGTGGTGCATGGTCACCATGAGGCGGAATAGGATGTTCGATGGCTAACGGGGCAGGGTTATCATCATCCTCACTAGGCTGCCAGTTCAATGGGTTTAAAGGGTCGGTTTTGGTTGGGTTAGGAAGAGGAAAGAAAACACGTCCCTGGTAGGAAAGGTACCACGCATTACCTCTACACTCAATAAGATGCGTAAGATGACAATGTTCGATATCAATGCGCGTGCTCATGACCTCAATGGGCATATCCTCGGGGAGGGGTATGTCTAAACTTACACAGATGGTGGTGATTAAACCACCGATGACAATGTCCCCCTGTTTTGAATTTCCAACCCTTTGAAATTGTTTTGCTATAAAATAGGCAGTGTCAACAGAGTAGTGTTCAAGCATAGAATAGAGAAAGAAGAGTTCAATTGAACGAACCACCCCGGTACTATCTCCCCTCCCAAAAATGGTAGTAGCCAAAAGCCTTTGTATATATCAGAAGACTAGGTTAAAAATCCTAGAGGATTTAGCTTCAGAAATGCGGAAGGTATCGGGTGTAGGCATATTCGCTATATCACCTATTTTAGCGAAAAAATTGTTGGCATGGAACCAAGGTAAAATGAATCGGAACCCCTGTGAAGGCAACATAAAAATGTGGGCAAGTTCATGCACGGCTAATTGCCTATCTTCATTAAAGAGGCAAAAAGAAACATACCCTTGATTATTTTTGGTGTCACCGATGTCACCAACTTCAGCAAAAAGTTCAAAAGTACTCAAAAATTCTAAAGTCAAGCGCCTATAGGTGTGATTTGTACAATAGACAAAGTTATGCAATCCTATAGTTCTTAGCATGTGCATGACTTGATCATGAATACCTAATGTATGCAAACACCCATCATCCAAATATCTAGTGCCAGTGATACGCCTTTGAGACAAGTAATCGTACCTTTGTTGTTGTTCGGGTGTAGTAAAAATTATACCTAAATCATTGGGCCGGTTACGTCGTTGTCTCGCTTGAGTGGGTGATGATCGGGACCTTGAGGATTCGCCTTCGGATCGCTGCTTCTTTTTCGGTGCCATCTACACAATTTGTCAACATAAAAAAAATGAGACTGTGAGTCTAGGTCGGTTTGTGTAATGGAGTATATAGAGACATAAAGATTATTAATTGGATGCTAAGAAACAATGTCTTAAACTTGAAAATGCAGCAAACATAATGTTGTTCTTGCAAGAATATGATTAGCCTGCAATGATAACTACACACAATATACACTGAATGCATACATATGCCCTAACCATATCATTCA
Source organism: Tamarix austromongolica (assembly GCA_039764185.1). Lineage (NCBI taxonomy): Eukaryota > Viridiplantae > Streptophyta > Magnoliopsida > Caryophyllales > Tamaricaceae > Tamarix > Tamarix austromongolica. Next base: position 28,870,828 of record CM077817.1, read on the forward strand.
CCCAGTTTTATAATTGTGCAAGTTATGGAACAAAATCACCCAATGTTCAATCTCATTGTGTCAGCATATGTAAACACAAGCAAGGAATACGATTTCAATATTGCTGCATGATGGGGAAGAACCACTTACCTTGATTGTGTAAAAACAGGTTATGAAAATGACAAAAATCAGAGAAATGATATTGGAATGACAGATTCCACGAAAACCCTAAGGTAATTTTCAGAAAATGGAAGGGTTAATGTTCGAATTGAAATTAGGGTTTGATGGAAGGGTGATGCCTGTTTCTGTAATGGAACGATAGAAAGACTGCAGGAAAAAGAAAATTAAGGGTGTGAAAGAAAATGGAAGGTTAATGGAGTAGGAATTGTTAGAATTTGAAGGTTTTAGTGAGAAAATGGAGGATTTCGAAGGAGTAGACAGACAGAGGAGCGCAGCGAAGAGATGGAGACAAAGAGAGTAAAGGCCCGTGTTTTCTCAGATCTGTAAACACGGGGGAGAAAAAGGATGCCGTGGAAAAACACGGACCGTATTTCAGAAATACGGTACCCCCGTGTTAAATTTTAAACATTCTGTTTCAGAAAAAAAAATGACAGAGAAGGAAACACGGGCCGTGTTTAAAAATACGGAACCCCCGTGTTATTTTTGAAGCTCTCTGGAATTCTGAAATTTTTCTGCAGACAGAAAAACACAGGCCGTGTTTACAAATACGGACCCCCTGTGTTAATTTTGGAGCTCTCTGGAATTTTGAAATTTTCTGTAGAGGGAAAAACACGGGCCGTGTTTGGAAATACGGATGCCCCGTGTTAATTTTGGAGCTCTCTGGAATTCTAAAATTTTCTGCAGAGAGAAGAAACACGGGCCGTGTTTAAAAATACAACCCCTCCATGTTTTTTTTTGAAGTAAATAAACTAAAAATATATTTTCACACATATACATATTATGTACATACAAATTTATACCAACTATGTAAAAAGAAAAGTACGAGATACGGAAAACTTATGTACAACACTTGGGTGTTTCCAAAGTGACAAAATGCGATTCATTCAACCCTCATAATTGGGGGTGGTAAGATCTACCACTTCCAAATTGTGCACTTGGTGTCCTTCGTAATAAGGTTTGAGGCGGTGTCCATTGACTTTCCACATCTTTCCTATTTTCTCACTCTTAATTTCTACTGCACCATGAGAAAACACATTAGTCACAACAAACGGGCCGATCCATCTCGACCTCAATTTCCCTGGAAACAACTTCAATCGAGAATGATATAATAAAACTTTTTGACCAATTTCAAAACTCTTTCTAAGAATGAACTTATCATGAACTGCCTTAGCTCTATCTTTATATCTCAATGCAGTTTCAAAAGCATCATTTCTTATTTCGTCCAATTCTTGTAGTTGGAGTCGCCTATGTCTTCCAATTTCAGTTGACTCCATGTTACATTTCTTTACGGCCCAAAAACCTTTATGTTCTAACTCAACTGGTAGATGACAAGGCTTAGCGTAAACCAGACGATATGGAGACATACCAATTGGAGTCTTGAAAGCTGTACGATAAGCCCAGAGAGCATCATTAAGATGTAAACTCCAATCCTTTCTTGTTGGTTTCACCATTTTTTCCAAGATTGATTTGATTTCCCGGTTGGATACCTCAGCTTGACCATTGGTTTGTGGATGATATGCTGTAGAGATTCGATGTGTCACATGATATTTCTTTAATAGGGCTTCTACGGTTTTGTTGCAGAAGTGTGAACCTTTGTCGTTAATGATGGCTTTTGGTACGCCAAACCTTGCAAAAATGTTAGTTTGAAGAAATTTTGCAACAACCTTAGCATCATCAGTACGGGTGGCCTTAGCCTCCACCCATTTTGACACATAATCAACAGCAACAAGAATGTATTTGAACCCAAAAGAGGATGGAAAGGGTCCCATAAAATACATACCCCAAACATCAAAGATTTCGCATGCTATGATAGGAGTTTGTGGCATTTCATTTCTAGGACCTAATCCCCCAGTCTTTTGACAGTTTTCACACGTTTTACAAAATTCATGAGCATCCCTAAACAATGTAGGCCAAAAGAATCCACTCTCTAAAAATTTATAAGTTGTTCGCTTGGGACCAAAGTGTCCCCCACAAGCATAACTGTGAAAAAAGTGTAAAATAGACAGAACCTCACTATCAGGAATACATCTTCTAATGATTTGATCGGCACATTGTTTCCACAAGTATGGATCATCCCATACAAAATATTTTGCCTGACTTTTCATTCTATCTTTCTGTGCTTTTGTAAAGTGTGATGGAAATACCTTAGCTACCAGAAAATTTACCATGTCAGCATACCATGGTATCTCATTCCCAATGACATGAAGTTGCTCATCTGGAAATGCTTCATTGATAGGTACTTCAACTTCAACTTCTTTGATTAACCGACTTAGATGATCTGCTACTCCGTTTTCTGTTCCTTTCTTATCTTTAATGCGTATATTGAATTCTTGGAGTAGAAGAATCCATCTAATCAGTCGTGGTTTTGCCTCTTTCTTTGCTAACAAATATTTCAACGCTGCATGATCAGAATAAACAATTATTTCAGTTCCTAACAGATAAGAATGAAATTTATCCAAAGCAAAGACAATGGCAAGAAGCTCCTTTTCGGTAGTTGTGTAGTTAAGTTGAGCTTCATTAAATGTTCGTGAGGCATAATATATCACAAGTGGATCTTTCCCGATCCTTTGACCTAACACTGCACCAACAGCAAAGTTAGATGCATCACACATCAATTCAAATGGGAAGTTCCAAACAGGTGGTTGAAGTATAGGTACACTTATCAATTTTTCCTTTAAATGGTCAAATGATCTCTGGCATGCGTCATCAAATTGAAATTCCGTTTCTTTTTGAAGAAGCTTACATAATGGTTGGGCTATTTTAGAAAAATCCTTGATAAATCGGCGGTAGAACCCGGCATGCCCTAAAAATGAACGCACATCTTTGACAGTTGATGGATAAGGTAATGAAGCAATAAGATCAATTTTTGCCTTATCTACTTCAATTCCTTTGGCTGAAATAACATGTCCCAAAACTATTCCTTGTTGGACCATAAAATGGCATTTTTCAGAGTTTAGCACAAGATTTGTTTCCAGACATCTTTTCAAGATAAGGGTCAAATTACCTAGGCATTCTTCAAAAGTATCTCCATGAATACTAAAATCATCCATGAATACCTCGATAATTTTCTCCAGATATTCGGAAAATATGCTTACCATACACCTTTGAAATGTAGCTGGAGCATTACATAATCCAAATGGCATGCGTCGATACGCAAATGTACCGTAGGGACATGTAAATGTGGTTTTCTCTCAATCTTCTGGAGCTATGGGAACCTACACATATCCAGAATAACCATCAAGAAAACAATAATAAGCATGACCTGCTAGCCGTTCTAACATTTGATCCATAAATGATAAAGGAAAATGATCTTTCCTAGTCATGGAGTTCAGCTTTCTATAGTCAACACATATCCTCCAACCATTTTGAACTCTAGTAGGAACCATCTCTCCTTTATCATTTTCCACTACTGTTATTCCTGTTTTCTTTGGGACAACCTGAAGCGGACTTACCCAACTACTATAAGAAATTGGGTATATGACTCCTACACTTAGCAATTTTAAAACCTCTTTCTTCACAACTTCCATCATTATCGGATTCAACCTACGTTGTACTTGTCTACTTGGCTTCACATCCTCTTCCATTAAAATCCGATGCATACAAACTGAAGGACTAATACCCTTAATATCAGCAACTTTCCATCCCAAAGCTGATTTGTATTTCTTCAGCACATTTACCAGTTTTTCTTCTTGTTGAGATGTTAGTTCACTAGATATGATAACCGGAAGGGTATTCTTATCTCCTAAGAATGCATATTTGAGATGGTCAAGTAAAGGCTTCAACTCCACTTCAGGTGGTTGTTCTATGGAAGGTATAGGTCTATCCACTGTCAATGGCAAATCCACAAATTTTCCAATTCTACTAGGACATGTTCCCAAAGCAGCCACTACCTCCTTGATTTCTTCTTCAACGCCATACAATCTATTCAATTCTTCCAATCTTTCAGTTTCTATACCTTGTGTCAAAGTTATTTCCAAAGGATCAGCTGACGATAGTTGGTACACCATTTCAGTTAAATTCTCAATGACATCAATCATAGATACCTCTTCACCATCTGCAGGATATCGCATGGAATCATATATGTTAAACTTAATAACTTCACCGTCAAATTCCATGGTTAACACTCCATCGTGGACATCAATTTTTATTTTTGAAGTTTTTAGGAATGGTCTCCCTAACAATATAGGAGGGGGTTAGCTAAACCATTATCTTGCATATCTAACACATAAAAATCTGCAGGAAAAACCAACTCATTTACCTGAACTAAGACATCCTCAATAACCCCTTCAGGATATGTGTTAGATCTATCAGCCAATTGGATAACAACACGAGTTTCCTTTAAAGGACCTAGACTTAGGGTGTTAAAGATAGATAAAGGCATGACATTTATTGAAGCACCTAAGTCAAGCATGCATTTTTCATACCTCGTGTTTTCAATTTTGCAAGGTATAGTGAAAATACCTGGATCTTTGCACTTTGGTGGAAGCTTTCTTTGCAATATTGCTGATACATTTTCTCCTACACTTACCTTCTCATTCTCATTAAGTTTCCTTTTGTTAGTACACAAATTCTTAAGGAATTTTGCATACTTGGGTACTTGTTTGATCGCATCAATGAGAGGAAGATTAACTTCTACCTTCTTGAATATGTCAAATATCTCCTTGTCATGATTTACCTTCTTGTTTTTGGCCAACCTGCTAGGAAAAGGAGCAGGAATTTTTATAGGAGAATGTGACTTACTCTTCATCGTTTGTTGTGAATCTTCACTTATTTCTTCTTCAGCCATTATTTCATCTGGCTCTTTCCTTGTGTCATCTTCTTCACTCACTTTTCTTGGATCTGAAAATTGTTTTCCACTGCGAGTTGTGATAGCACTAGCATTTTCCTTACGATTTCTTTCGGTCTGGCTAGGAAATTTTGAAGAGCCTTGTGCTTGTAGTTTTCCAAAGGAATCTGCTAATTGACTCACTTGATTTTCCAAATTCTTAATACCATTTATGGTCTCTTGTTGGAATTGTAATGTATTGGTAGCCAAAGACTTTACCAAGTCTTCCAAAGGCATACCTCCCGATTGTTGTGGAACTTGCGATGGAGACATCGGTTGAAATGGTGGTCTTTGCTGATTTGGTGGAATTTGGAAAAACCCGGGAGGTGGATTTGCTCCTTACTGATTTTGATACATCTATGGTCGGAAATATGAGTTACCACTTTGTTGAGTGTTTCCATACCTTAGATTCGGGTGATCCTTCCATCTAGGATTATATGTTGGAGCAAATGGATCATTCCTTTTTGGTAACGGTTGTCCTCCAATGGCGTTTACTTGTTGTTCTTCCTGCAAAGTAGGACACATGTCAGTTGGATGACCAGTAAAAGAACAAATTCCACATACCTTGGCAGGAATCTTTTCTCCTACAACTCTTTCCACAAGAGCTGTCAAATTCGATACTTGCGTTTTTAATTAAGCAATATTGGTTTCTTTCCCCTGTTGAGACATAGAAGTATTACCCCTATTATAATATTGAGACTTAGATGCCATATTAGCAATTAACCTTTTAGCTTCGATGGGTGTTTTATCAACTAAAGCACCACCACTAGCATCATCTATCATATTGCGATCCATAAGAGATAAACCTTCGTAAAAATATTGTATTAATAATTGTTCGCTAATTTGATGATTAGGACAACTACCACACAATTTCTCGAAACGTTCCCAATATTCATGTAAAGATTCTCCTCCATCTTGCCTAATACCACATATTTCCTTTCTTATATTAGTTGCTCTTGATGAAGGAAAATATTTTTCAAGGAAAACCTTTTGCATATCAGTCCAAGTGTTTACTAAGCCCGCTAGTAGATCATATAACCATTCCTTAGCAGCATCAGCTAAAGCAAAAGGAAAAGCTTTGAGTTTAAGTTGTTCTACACTTACTCCATTCGGTTTCATACCAGAACAAGTTATATGGAATTCCTTGAGAATTTATTTGGGTCGGTGAAACAGCCTGAACCCATGGAATTGTTGTCTCTAAAACCTGTAAAAATAGGTAAGGCTTGTATTAATCCAGGTTTGATTTCACAAGTATCATTGTCAGCAGGATAATTAATGCATAAAAGATTAGGGTTGAAGACAGGAGCAACTAGCTCCTTGAGAGTTCAATCCACCATCGGTGGATTAATGTAGCAAGGTGTACTACACAAATCCTCTATACGGTCTTCTCCTAAATTTGTGGAACTTTCTTCAAAAGGTGATGGAATCTGACTAGCTTGTTCCAATTTCCTTATTGTCCTAGTTGCAATTGGAGAAGATGAGTTTGGATCTATGGCTGGAATAATTTGTCCTTGATGCTCGATTGCAAATGATCTCAATTGTGAGTGCCTGAAGATTTCACACAATCAAAGATTAGATGAGTTCACGTGAAGAATTTATCAAAAACTAAAATAAGAAACCATAACAAAAACAAAACTAGAGATTATGATTGCCATTCCCCGGCAACGGCGCCAAAAATTTGATGCACTGTCGTGAATACAACAAATTTAAATAAATCCTAAATCCCAAATACGTAGTATATGGCAAGAAGGAGTCGAACCCACAAGGAATGACATTCTAATCACTAATTTTGCTATTGATGTTATAACCCCGTTTATACAATCTCATTGATTCTTATACTAAATTTGATTGTGCTAAATCTTAATCACTAATTGACAAATAGGGGAGGAATGAATTGATGATGGAATTAAAATGCCCAACATTCAAATAAGAAGAATGATTCTAAACCATTTAATGTTGACTTAGGAAATTTAGAATAACAAATTCCCATACTTCCTCTCAACCTTAATAAATTGAATATGCTCTCAATTTATTTTATAACCATTTAATAACCTAGGTTACGAACACTAGATTCAATTAATGGTAGCATTATGAACGGGAAGCGGCCAACTACAATCATAATCACAAAAGCTCGGATTATGCAATTGCACGAATTAATGGATAAGATTAATAATTAATCTTCTTGCTACTATAGACAAATTAATTAACAAATACGGGTTAATTTCATTGTCTTAGCAAATATCAAGTTCTAAACCAAATAGGTGATCAATCTAATTAGTTCAAGAATCTTAATCTATGATATGGAATCATTCAATTTGATCCATTAATTCAATTAAACCTCATCTAGAATCAAACATTTAAAGTATGAAATGTTAATTAGGATATAATTCCATCCTCAAATCATCCTACCCTGTTCAAATTACTCAAATGTCTGCATATTTACAATTCATACAATTACATATAAATCTTGAAAATTAATAACAACAACACATTCACGAATTCTATTATTGCAACAATTAGATGATAATGTAGTGAACACAAATAAAATTACAGAAAATCTACTTAGATTTAACAAAAATGAAGATACTAAAATTTACAAAGGAATAGAGGAGACTTATCAATTGAAGTGCAGAATGTCAAATCATCAATAGAATTCAAGAAGATCAAAAAGTTATAATTGTGCATTACATGTATGTTCTAGAGGAATAAAGGAAGAAAAATACATTCCAATTGTTTTCGATCTCTCCCCCTCTGTCCTGAACCCTGTTCTTAGATAAAATTTATCAGAAAAAAGTCGCGCGGACAGTTACACATTTTTAAATGGAAACACGGTCCGTGTTTTGGAAACACAGGACCCCCGTGTTTTCTTCCAACTACTCTGCTGAGAAGGATTTTAAGATCGATGCTCGAGATAAATAACATAGCCCGTGTTTATGAAACATGGGACTCACGTGTTTTTGATCTTTCCACTCAATTCCTTTGAAAGTTTCAGCTTATCTTCTCAGGATGTATTTGTTCCCTTTCCAACTTCGCTCTCCTTGATTCAACATTTCTTGATGTGTTCTCTACTTGATTTCTTCTTTTCAATGATTTCTCCTTGAATTTCTTCAACTTTTTCCTTTCCTGTAAAATCTATTCAAAGGAGGAAAACTCGATGAAAAGATTAAATCTAATAGAATTAATGAGAGATAAATGATATTTTTAAACATGAAAATAATCAATAAATCTCATCTATCATGTTGTTACTATTTTCTCTCCTCAGTTAGATGTTTCATTAAAGCAAGTTGGTAATTTGTGTGTAGCTAATGTGTAGGTCTTGATGATTATTAGTACCAAGTGTCAAGTAAATAATCATTTATATCAATCATCTAAGAAAGCTAATAATGTTTCTCATTTTAACGTGTCAAACAACAATCCTTACTCTAACATCTACAATCCTAGATGGCAAAATAACCTCAATTTCTCATGGAGTAATTAGAATTTGATGCAACCTCAAAATCAAGTGAGAATGCTTCTAAGATATCAAGTTCTAGCTCAACCTCAAGAGACCAAGCTAAGTTTTAGATATAATAGGTGTCAATAAAGAACTAAGAAGCAAAAATAATGAACCAAGAGGTGTAGGGGAGAAAATTGGAAAATATGTTTGTAAGAAGTGACCCCCAAAAATTACCTAAAAACATAAAGAAGAATCTAAGTTAGGATGTTTAGGAAATCTCTTTGAAGAGTGGTAAGGAGCATCCTAATGTACCAAGTCTGAGCATGGAAGAAACAAGTAAGGAAAAAGGTAGTTAATAATCAACCTAATGAAATATTTGATTCTCAAAAGAAGGTAAGTAAGGAACTTACATCTAATGAGTTTTCTAGATAAAAGGTAAAATCTTCTCAAACTTGCATTCATTTTCCTCAAATTTTAAAGCAACAAAATCTAGACACTCAATTTTTTATTTTTCTTAAAGTTTTCAAGATATTACATATCAATATTACATTTATTGATGCTTTAACTCTAATGCCTAGCTATGCTAAATTTTTGAAGGAAATGTTTTCTTAAAAAAATAATTTGGAGGATTTTAAGATGGTTTGGTTGAATAAGGAAACTTTTTATGTGATCCAAAACAATTTACCACCTAAGCTAAAGGATCCAACAAGTTTTACTATTCCTTATAACATTGGTAGTTTACATTTTGATGTTTTGTGACATAGGTGCAAGAATTAACCTTATTCCATTTTACATTTTCAAGGATCTTGGACTTAGCAAACTAAAGGAAACTATTATATCTCTTTAGATAGCGGATCAATAAATCAAGTATCGAAGAGGTATAATAAAAGTATGTGTTGTTAAATATAGATAAATTCATCTTTTCTATATGTCTTATAATATTAGATATAGAGGAATACCATGAGGTGCCTCTTATCATAGGGTAGCAATTCCTATCCATGATAAGAGATTTTATTGGCATTCATGAAGCTAAACTAATTTTAGGGTTTCAAGATGAGAAAATCACACTCAATGTTTTTCATACCATGAAATACCCTTGAGAGGAAGATGATTGCATATGAATTAATACTATTGTTGAGTGTGTTAGTGAGTATTTTCATGTGAATAGGTTTTAAGACCCATTAGAGACTCACCTTACCCACTAAATGATTTATCACAAGGAGGATTCAAAACTTAAGGAAACAATCCACTTTTTGGATGCATTTCCTTAATTTCTAGATTCACAAGACCATGATTTTGAGGCTTAGATCGAGAGGAAATCAAGAAGTTGAAGCTTTCTATTAAATAGCCACCTCCATAACCAAAACCCCCTAACTACTAAATCTTTGGTATGTGAGTTGCTCTCTCCTTATTCTTTTGTAACACATTAGGGACAATGTGTTTAGTAAGTGGGAAATAATTAGGGGTATATGTATACATGAAATTTATTCTGTTGTTTTTTCCTTATTTTTGTTGTATTTATTGTGTGTGTTTGTGTGTGTCTATTTTTTTTTTACTTTGTTATGATTTATTTTTAATTTTTAATTTTTATTTATGTTAAGTGTTTAAAAATTGAAGATAAGGAGAGGGGGAGAGAGAAAAAAAATGAAAAAGTGAACCTGAAAAAGAAAATTAGATATGATACTTCATTAATGATATGGAAGAGTCTTTATCTAGTGATGTCATATTGAGTTAAGTTGTGTTTATATCCCTCGTTGACCTTTTTGAAATTGGATTTTATTATAAACTTGTAAAATATTTTGGTTATATTCTTCTAAAATAAGCGTAACTAAAAATTTTGCACCTAGTGAACTTTTGAATCTTTAAACTGATACATTGATGATATAGGCTCATTACTTTCTATTTTTATGTGATGTCCCCCATGACCCATGAAACTAGAACTAGCAATAGTTTTCTTTAAAATCCCATATGACTTTGGACATGCTTTAAAATGATAGTGGTGATGATCCTTTTTTTTTACCTACAATATCTAAATAGTCCGACCTTACAATTATATCCTTTATTAAGCCCTTTATGCTTTTGGTCTTTTTTTTTATCTAGGCATGCTTGTAATCATTATCCATGTATCCCTACCTCAGCCTAAAACTAGTGGGGTGATAAATAAAATGAGAAAAAGTGTAGGAGTGTGGTGTATCTTAAGCACGGGGGAGGTGTGAAAGGAAAGTTGGTAGCTATAGAAAAGAAAAATGAAAAAGGAACAAAGAAAAAAATAGAAAAATAAAAAAAGAAGAAACATAAGAAAAAAAAAGGAAAGGGAAAAAGTGAAACCCCAAAAAAGAGAAAAATAAAGGAAAAGGAAGTAAAAAAATTTGTGAATAAAAAGTTTTGAGATGAAGAGATAACGATACTCACTTAATGTTTAGGGTTTATGTTTGTATTCCAAATAAGTTGGGTGATTAAAAGAAGAAGAAGAAGTATATCAATAAGGTGGTTAAGTCTTATAGTTTATATTAATATACTCCAATAAACACTAGCCTTTGAGAACGATCCCAAAATATGACATACCTTTCATTCTCTAACCCCATTAAAACCCTTTTAAGACCTCATATTTTTTTTTCTATGTTCAATATCTCTAAGTTATGAAGAGCTGAGAAGCACTACAAGAAAAGGGATGATCATGTCATGAGTAGGAATAATTGAAAAAAAAATCATAATTGATTCACATAAATAATCAAATAAGTGGGGTGTCTATAGTACTAAAAGTGAGGATTCTAATTCAAAACCTTACATCTTGAGCGAGTCTAGTATGCAGTTACTTAAAACCCATTGTTAATGTCTCTTTTTACATGTTATAACCTGAGAATTTGATAAGAAATTTACACTCCCTTCATGAGCATCCAACCTATAATGTTTTAAATAAGTATGATTTTCATATACTTGGTTTTTGGATCTCGATGTTTCTGACTTAACTTGGTGTCATCTAAGTGATAAGTGTTATTTTTTACTAGAAATTGTGGGTGCATTATTTGATGAGATTTCATTAATCTTCAACTTAATTTTGGCCCTTGTGATCTTGGTTATTGCTTTTGATCAATGACATAGATAATTAGAGAATAACAAGGTCAAATGGAGTTAAAACATGAGCTTTAAAGCCTTATTAAGGCATCAAATGAAGGTCCCATAAGCCAACACTATCCTTAGTGTTTAGGAATACTACATGTAGAAGTTTGGAAAATAATGAAATCAAGAAACTAAAATATAGATAAAAATGACCCCCTCATTTTTACCAGCATAGAACCATGTTCAGCACCATGATCAACAATTTGAGACATAATGTGACAAAGGAAAACATGCCCCCCTGTGTTCATAGGTGTGACTCGTGTTGACCTTGTAACCACTATAACACTTGTTTTTATTCATGATTGATAGATTATATTTTGAGATTGATCATTTTATAAGGGATCTATCATTCACAAAAATGAAACCCTTATCTTCTTTGTCTTCATACCCTTTCAAATTTTGTTCATTTTCCCATTTCATTTGTAAATAACAAAATACGATTGATAGGAGCTTATTTGAACTTCAATTGCAATGTTAATTTATCATTTATTGAATAAAAATTTCCTTCTTCCTTTTGAGAACTATGAATTTCTTTAATCTTATTATCACGTGCTTAATATAAATCATGAACATCATAGTTGAAATCCTACTCAACTTTGGATAAAGAGGACTCCTGTCAAGATTGAAAGATGAAATGATAATATATCCATATAACGTAATTAGATATTAAGATTAATAAATAAAGAGACATTAATTGAATATCTATAACCAAAAGGGTAAATAGTTTAGTTTATTACATTGTTAATTACATAAATTAAGAGTATAATTTTTTTTGTAGTGCTTGTGGGATTATTAGATATTCTATGAAATTAGGGAATTCGACTTGAACCTTAACCATTTTTATACATGAATAAACTCCAATTGGCTAGATTTTAGTTTCTTTTTCTTTGCAATTTTCTTGTCTTTTAGAATAATTTCACCAATCATTATGTTGGTAGTTGGAATATAGATGGGTTTATCACCAATCTGGTGCTAGTTCTCCAGTCCTTGTAGGATGATACCTTGAGTAATAATATAATCCCATGCACTTACAAGTAGGAAATATTCTATTTTCTAAACCCTTTCCTTATTATGTTTAAAATAAAATTTAATAAAAGTATAAAAATTTAACCATTCATAATTAAGTACGATTGGCTAATAAATGGTCATGAACCATGAAACACATATAAAAGACAGTTTAAAATATTTCTACCACCAACTTTTTGAAAACATTTATTCCAATTCATTAATGTTCTTCTATACTCTTTTTGTCAAGCATTTAATTCAACCTACTTTTGTAATCCTAAATTTTCTTAAGAAATTGTAAGTGCTTAATGTCCATACATTCCTAGCTAGAGGGATAATATATTATACTGTTCATATAACATAGTTATATTACTCACCACAATAATTCTCAATTTCATATCTTGTAAATTGCAATAAATTCTTATAATTACCACAACACTTTCTTCAAAAATCATTGCCAGTAGGTTATGTGTGTGCCTAACATTCTTATTGATATTCTTAAGGAGAATATAAGCAAGATCACTAGGTTAAGTTTTAAATCATTCTTAGGAGTGGTATAGGCTCATAAACTTAGAGTAAGATGATCATGAATAAACTTGAGAGTTTCAAAATCTAAATGGATAAACTTATGGTAATAGTCATAAAGAAGATTGATTTGGATTTTCTATAACCACTATACAATGTATGTCAAAATTTCAAAATTTCAACTCTTTTCGATTGACCCTACTTACTCCCACTAGGGCTATTTGATGAAATAATTTAAAGGATGTAGAGTTTGAGTCTTCCATTTAAGTTGATTGATATCAGCATGTGCTTTACATTATATGTTTTATATATACAAAGGTATATGAATAAACAGTATTAGGAACGTTATAGACTATTACAAATCATTATATTATAGTAAGAAAATATGATTTAGAATTTATACATGCTAATGAATATGTGAATATGTTGATAAATTGGGTGAGACTTTTTAAATTGCAAACAAAGGATTTTTGAGAAGTTATAATCCTTATGAGAAAGTTGATTGTCATGCCCCTTAAGGTGTATCTTACTACATCATAGGTAAGGTGAGGAGTTTATGCTGTGATGGTTATGCATGTTGATTTGCAAAAACCATTGATGTAATACCCTATTTCTTAGGAATTAGTTTTACTCATTATATTCACAAAATTGAAGAAATAATCTACCTAGATATAGTTCTTTATTGCTTAGTATATTTGATCAAAGAATAATTGTGAGAACTTTTCATGTTGAGACATTAGTCAATTGCTTCAAGAAATCAACCATCTAATTAATATTCTTTGTAAGTTTTGGTTCTAGTGAGACTAATCAACCAACCTTGACAAATCAATCGGTTGGTTTGACTGCAATTCTCAATTCACATTTCATTTTAATTTGAATTTTGTTAAACCCTTATTAAACCTTCTATTCTTTATATACTCGTGGTAATCACCATTTTTATGATTTAGATTATTATTCTTATAATATTTAGAATACTATTTCAATTAACTCAACTAAAATTTGTACCCAAAGTACTTTTTCACTCATAATTGTTTTCCATAATTGTTTATTCTATCTATCTATCTTTATTGTTCACTCAAATTGTTTCACTCAAAGCTATAGCTAACTCTATCTATCTTTATTCTCGATCCTCTTTGATTTCATATAGCAAAAACTATAGAATTCAACATTAGTAACTTCCTTCCCTTGCCTGTGTTTGTAATTAGTTCATAAATTGATCATTTCTCTCTCTCTATCTCTCTCTCTCTCTCTATCTATCTATCTCTCTCTCTCTCTCTCTCTCTCTCTCTCTCTCTCTCTCTCTCTCTCTCTCTCTCTCTCTCTCTCTCTCTCTCTCTCTCTCTCTCTCTCTCTCTCTCTCTCACACACACACACACACACACACACACATGCACTATACCTCATCATATCATCTTTACTAATCAAGTGTTGTTCACGAATTTTCCTCTCCTCCTCATTCTCAAAAATATATCCCCTCCCTTCATCGTATAATTGTGTTCATGACACACAAACAGTTGCTTCACTTCATAATTTTGTTTTCCATGTGTTTACCAAGTATTGGAAACTCTTAATTTTGTCTTCTTGTATTTTTAAATTAAGGCACCTTCCACTATTGTTCTCCACCTTTTACCTTTTACAATACCTTAGCATATCCTTTTCTTATTTTTAATCAAGGGATGATTATGTTTTAGGTAATTTGTAGAAAACACATGTTCTTGTTCCTACAGTTCATCCTCCTTTAAAGAAGTATATACATTATTATCCTCAATTTCTTTCCCTCTCTTTATCCTTAATTCCTTATTATGTTTTTGCTAGATTTTGTAATATTATCAAGTGATCTTCAAACTTGGGCTTATATAAGGGTTATCTTTTATTTCTTTGTTCTATGAGCTCTTAGAGGAGGAAAAATCCAACAAACTTTATAGATGATAGTTTGTTAGGATGTTTAAAATTAATAAACATTATAAGTAATAATTTGAATAAGAACATGCAATTTGTTATATTTTGTTAAAGAATATGAAAGGGAAGCATATTTTTCCATGCACATGCATTGGCCTTTTTAGTGAGTTTGGTGAATATTGGTGTTGCATAATAATGAAAATTTAATGGAATAGAATGAATATTAGAATTAACAAGACAAATAAACAATTAATAATTCAATCATAATATAAAATAATTAGGGAAAACAAAGATCTTTATTTGTGCACTTGTGTAATTACAAGATGATTTAATAAATCAATAACACAATAACACAAATTAGTAATTCTCTGAAAAAGAGAATACTATAGAGAAAATGAGATTTTTACATGCACAATTTGACGTCTAGTGTTTTATCACATTAATTCTCTAAAAAAGATAATACTATAGAGAAGATGAGATTTTTACATGCACGATTTGACGTATAGTGTTTTATCACATCTCTTTTATACTAGATAAAACTCTATGAGGCAAAATAATGTGTTTTGTAAGGTCACTAAAAACATTGTCCATGTTCATAAACATAGGACCCCCATATTAATTTCCTTACTCTTAGCATTTGCCTAAAAATTCACCCAAAAATATTTTGTCAAAAAACATGGCTTGTTAGTTGATATGGGACTCCTGTGTTTTTTACAAAATGCACCATACCAACATTACACTTCTCATGCACTTGCATGAACCAAAACCATGATATGTTATGCTTTAAATACCCGATCAAAGCTCACAATTCTCTACCTTGACTTAATATTTATGACACATGACATTGAAAGACCTCTACAAAAAAATCCCTAGCCCTACAAAGGAACTCATGGTCTATGAACACCAATTAAGTTTGAGAAATACTCAAACGTCCCTATGTTGAATGGATTTTTTAACATATCGGCCACATTATCTAAAGTACCCATTTTCTCCAACACAACTTTGCTAGCAACAACAATACATCGGTTAAAGTGATATATGATGTTAATATGCTTCATTCAATGAGGGAAAAAGTTCTGATTATTTGCTAAATACATATCACTCTTGCTATCATCTTAAACAACTAAAGCACCATAACTAAACCCCAACTCATGTACTAAACCACCGAGCTACATGGCTTCCTTAAAAGCCTCTATTATAGCCATATACTTTGCCTCCATAGTAAATAAGGCCATCACCTCCTATAAGAAATACCTCCAGGTTATAGCTAAACTACTAAGATACAAATAATAATAATAATAAACATATCCACTAATGGACTTTCTTTTATCTAGGTTTCCACCATAATCAAAGTCCACAAACCCAACCAAAAATCTACTAATCTTTTATACTCTATATAAGCTAATGTCATACCCTTCAAATGCCTCATAATCCCATTCACTACTTGCCAGTGGGCTTTTTCCAAATTTATCATATATTAACTCACAACACTAACAACTTGAGCGATATCAAGCCAAGTACACACTATAGTGTACATGTTATAATTAATAACATTTAAATAAGGAATATTAGCCATGACTTGCTCTTCCTTTATGGATTTAGGACCACCTAAAGCTAATAGTATGAAGTGAGTAGCTAATGGAGTGCCTCTCCATCATATGAAATACTTCGTATGAAACCTCTCTAACACCTTGTTCATATAGAGCTATTATAACAAGTACAAAAGCTATCTCTCATGGTCTCTTATAATCTCTATGCCCAGGATCCCCTTTACACCTTTAAGATCCTTAATTTTAAACTTACTCTTTAGCATTTTCTTCACCTTATCGGCATTAGACGTATCTTTTATTGCCACTAGCATACTGTCAATATATAGTAAATATATACAAGTGAGCCATCCTCTATCTCCTTCAAGTACACACACCCATCGTACTCACTCCTAAAGAAACCATGCTTAAGTACAAAATGATTAAATCATTGATACCACTATCTAGAAAACTACTTTAGACCATATAATGACCTCTTTAATAGGCATACATGGGCATACATCTCATTAACAACAAACTTGTTAGGCCACATGAATGTAAATCTCCTCCTTGAGCTCACCATGCATAAATGCAATTTTAATATCCTATTGCTCCAACTCAAGATAATGCAAGCCACAAGCACAAGCAAGGTAAAAATAGAAGCATGTCTAACCAAATGAGAAACCACGTCATTATATTACACACTTGGGATTTAACTAAATCCACATACAACTAAACAAGCCTTGTACCTTGGTCTCTCAACTCTTAGGGTTATCTGTTTGAACTTGTACATTCATTTGCAATCAACTATCTTCTTCTTCTTAGGTGCCTTCATAAGTTCCCATGTCTAATTCTTTAATAAGGATTTCATATCCTCCCCTAAAGTAGCACACCACACAACAAAATCATAACTCATTGTATCCTCTTATAACTCATTGTTGTTAAGGGGATGCACATAAAAAGTAATATCTACAGAAGGCATAACTAGCCAATTCTTCAAAATCATATCAAACTGGAGGCTTTGCATTCCTCCATGCTCTGCCTATAGCAATTCTCCTTTAGTTCAGCTACTACTTCGACCCACCCACTTTAGGAACACTAGGTATATCAAAAGGGTCCCTATCATCTAAGTCAAACTTAACCTCCACTTGGCCTAAATCACTAACATGCTCTAGCTTCTTAGATGCACCATCATAAGAATCAATATTCTAGAGGAATGCAGACTCATTGAAGGTAATATCCCTACTGGTCAAAAACTTAGATGTAGCTAGATCCCATAACATGTACCTCTTCACTCTAGATTTAAATATAAGAAAGATATACTTATTAGCTCTATGCTCAAGTTTACCATCATTCATATAAGCATATCCAGGGTAACTAAAGACATGCAAATTAGAGTAATTATTTGGCTTACTAGATAACAAATCCTTAATTTTTTTAACTTAGTGGACTGATTTGGTGATTAATTCACTAGGTATGCTGCCATGTGAACTACCTCAGCTTAAAACTCTCATCCTATCCTTCCCCATGATAACAGACAACAATCTTTCTCCAATAAGGTTTTGTTTATTTTCTCAACAACCACATTTTGTTATAGTATCCCGACATAAGTGAGGTGTCACACTTATCCTATGGATTGGAAGAAATAATTGAAACATTTTTTAACAACCTCGAGATCATTATCTATTTTGAAACATTTAACTTGCTTCCTATACTGCTTCTCAAGCAAGGTCCTCTAGTGTTTGAAAATACCAAACATATCATTATTATGATTTAAGAAATAAACATGTACCTTTCTAGAGAAGTTATCAATACATGTCACCAAGTACATTGAACCTCCTTTAGAAGTCACTCTCGCTAGTGCACATAAGTTTGAATGGATATACTCAAGAGGTAATCTCAAAATATGCTTAGTTGTGGAAAATCTAACATGGTTTGACTTTCCAATCACACAATGCTTATATAATTCCACAAGACGTATACTCAGTCCATCCAATATCCCCCTCTTAGAGAGCTTAATTGATCCCTTGACACTCATGTGCCAAAGAATCATAACACCTAAGATTGTTAACATCGACGATTTCATAGGAGCTATCCCTACAACAGTGAAACCCACAAACTCATACAATATCCTTATATGTCTCCCATTCATCACCACCAAAGTCCCTTTTTTAACTCTCAAGGTATCATCCTCAATAACATACCACTACTTAGTATAATCTAAAACACTTAAAGAGATGATATTCCTAGTCATCTCATGGATATGTTGCACATTAGATAGTGTCCTGACTATACCATCATGCATCCTCACCTTCACCATCCCAATCCCAAAACCTTTACAAGTAACATCGTTTCCCATCAATATAACTCAAATGCCTTAAACCAAATAAGGTCGGGATATATATGGTAAGAACACCCATAATCCAAAATCCATCTTTCAATTATCTTGGTTTGTCTATCAATTTTAACACATCTCCATTATTATCATCCTAAGTAATAACAACATCATTCTCCGTACTGAAGGACTCATCCAACTTAACCTTAGGCTTCCTATTATGCCAAAACTTCATAATATGCCCTTCTTGTGACAAATATATCATGTCATATTCTTTTTCAAACTCTTTAACTTAGATTTATACTTCTTACGGTCACTAGACCCCCACTTTTTATTCCTCTCCCTTGTTACAAGTCCCTTATTGTGTGAGTCCATAGAAGTACCACTATTATTCAACCAACTATCAATTAACTCCTATTATAGTAGATAGAATGTCACATCGTCAAGGACTAATTCATCATGTTTATACAAAATAGTCTCACAAAAAGTTATTAAATCTAGAAGGCAAAGAACACAAAAGCATAATGGTAAAATCTTTATCACCAAATTTGATTTGTATGTCATGCAAATCCATCATAATAGAGTCAAAATCATCCAAATAAACTTTTAAACATTGACCCTCACCTAATTTTAAGTCATAAAGCTAAATTTTTAATAGTAGTCAATTTGCTACTAACTTTATCATATGCAATGTCTCAATATTCAACCATAAGGCAGATGTCGTTGATTCATCCACCCATTTCCATAGTACCTTGTTAAACAAGCATAGCTATACAGTAGAGAGGTACTTTAGATATACCTTCTCAGATCTCTCATCCATCATCGATTTTAGATGATTCGAATAATAAGATAAAGCTTTCTCTAATCCATTATACATCAAAATTATCCTCATCTTTAATTTTCATAATACAAAATTGATGGATTGATTGAAATTCTCAATATCAAATCTTGTATTTTTCTCGATTACCAAATATATTCAACAACTAGACCTCTAATGCCAAAATGTTGTGGAATACTTCTAATTGAATGGATCTGAATGAATATTAGAATTAACAAGTTAATTGAACAATTGATAGTTCAATTGTAAGACTGAACAATTAGGGAACAATAAATATATTTATTCATGCACTTGTATAATTACAAGATGATTCAAAAAATCAATCAAAAAATTACACAAATATGTAATTATCTAACAAAGAGAGCACTATAGAGAAGAATAGGTTTTTACAAGTATGACTTGATGTATAGGGTTTTATCACATCTCTTTATACTAGATAAAATTTTATGGGCCAAAGTAGCATTTTTTGTAAGATCACTAAAAAAAATCCTTTTTCATAAATATAGGAATCCTATATTAATTTTCTTACTCTCAACATTTACCCAAAAAAATCACTCCAACAGGAAAAAACACGGCCCGTATTAGTTAACACTAGCCCCTATGTTTTTACAAAATGAAGCATGCCAACATTACACCTTTATAGTATGTGGAGGAACCAAAACCATGTTATGTTGTGTATCAAATTCCTAGTCAAAGCTCATAATAAGTATGTGTAATGATTTTGATTTAATTCTTAAGCATGATGAATGTGTTTAATGTGTTGGTACATGATTTTATATAGTTTAAATGTATGATAGCATGTTAAGGTGTGTTAAAATTAAGTTAGAAGTGTATAAGTTGGTTTTACATAAGTTTATGATTTCTCTATGGATCTAATCAACCGATAATGGGCAAAACCATTCCACTCACTAGTCAGCTAGTTGGTTGTTTTTTTTTTCATATTATTTTTACACCAAACAACTAGTGAAGGGCTTAACTAGTCAATTGGTTACCCTTAAACTAGTTCATAAGGTTTTCTATGATAAAGGACTTATTTATTGTTACTATTCCCATCCAATCTACTGGTTTATAGGGATGGTCCCCTATGATAGTTTTGATTTTTGTGGTTGGCCCTATGTTGTTTGGATAATATGTGAATAAAATGGAATAAAGTGGTTAAGTATTTGGGATAGGGATGAATGCCTATCCTTAGGCATTTCATGACTTGGTGTGATACAATCATGATAAATATCAAGTGGCCTTTGTGGCTTAGTATTGTTACGATCCTTATAGTTATTTTAGATTAATTAAAATTGTGGAAATGGTCATGTGTGGTTCTTGGTATTATTTGGTGATAAGTTTGATGGCTTTCATAAAAGCACTTACTACTTAGAGAGAAAAAAGAATATGAGTTAGGGTTGGGTTCTCATACCTCTGAGATAAACCTTTGAGTTAAAATATCCATTTCTACTCTCTAGATTTTTTACAGCCTTATAGGGAGTATAGATACTTAAAGTCTTGAGAGATGAGGTTTTGTGTAGGAAAATTTTATGTCATGTTATTGTAGCAGTACTTTCTTAGTGACCATTTCCCTTAATTGAGATATATAAATATTCCCACTTAATTTTTGAGTTTGAAAGAATAAGTTTGAGCAACCTAAATATGATTTAATAAATGGGAAATAGTTGTGACCGATTGGTTTTATGTTAGTTAGTAACTGTGAGAGTGATGCCTTGTGTTGTCCAATAGGGTTGCTATTGCTTTGTGTAATTGACCTTGTTGGTAGTGTTGAAGGGGAGTATCATAAGTAATTATGTGCTCGTATATTTCATTCTCGTAAGAGATAGCATGCCTCATGTGCCCTTAAACCATAATTATATGTTTTAGATGTATTATATAAGGATAATATCTATATAGAGTGATTTTTTTTACTCAGTACATATGTTATACTGATACTACACTTTTTCAAATGAATATGTGCATCATTCATAGTGGTTGAAGAAGTTCAAGAGTTATAAAGATTAGATTAGTAGTGGAATCACATCGATTTGGCGTCTTATGTTTTTAGCACGAATATCATTTGGACTCTCATGTCCTTCCCCTTATGTATTTAACCCATGTGCTTATATTAGTGGTGATATTTTAGGGTTATATGTCCCTTTAACTCTTTATTTGTTATATATTTTACCATTATTGTTTTAATTTAATTTGTAGAAGTTTTTTTTTTTTTTGAAGAGTTTTATCCTTGCATTTATCATAACAATGGGAGTGGAGAACAAACTTCTACTAGATGTGGTGGTAGCAACATTGCCTTAGAGTGTTTGGATTAAACTCCCTATTTTCTATTTTAGCTTTTGTATTAATTTTTAAAAATGATTTAAAAGTACAAAAATGGGGCGTTACAATTTTAACTTCCACATATCTTTTTTTACAATAAAAAAATAATATTTATAAGTTATAAAAATAAGGGTGTTACAATTAATATCTAAGTTCAAGCTTACTCAATCTATCTAAACAGTCAAATATGAGGTTGTACACTTGGTCTTTAAGTTCTAGTGTGGTCAACATGGACATAAAAAAGAAGAGTGTAATAGTGTAAATACTTTGCAAGAGAAGAAGGATAGAGTTGTAGCCATTATGGACAATGATGAATTTTTAATGTAGTAGGAGAAAGGTGTTGAGTATGAGCCATGAATGGTGGTGTAATCAAGATTTGTGGGGAGATGAGGTAAGAATACGGGGTCTAGATGATGTAGCACTAGATATAAGGGAAACCCTAATGCTTCAAGTGCCTAAAGAACTAAGGTTATTTCATTGGACATGGATAACATAAGTAGTCATGCAAATACATATCCAAAAGACATAATAGAGGTACCAATGAACTTTTAAATCAATGAGGAGAACCTAAACCATGGTAGGAGGTTATAAAGGATGCAATATCGGCCTTTTAGACCCTCACATCTCAAATAGGATAACAAATATCTTGTTGACATCTCTAACATTACTCACTTAGTCATCTCAAACCCCACTATTGAAGATGACTATTTATTGGTGTATAAAAAATGGTAAAATAATGTATATGAGAGGGAATGGGTGGTAGTAGGCTTGAAATTGCAAATTCAAGCATAGCAACTCCACTAGATAAGGATAAAATGATTGATGAGGTTGAAAACAATTGTCCTAACAAATAGATAATGTAAAGGAAAAAAAGGGAGGTGGAAAGGGGAGGTTGAATAGGCAAATTCTTCTTGAAGGATCTAGATAGAAGTGATAATGTTACCCTAGGTGGGAAGGCCAAGGCTTCCATGATTATTTGTATCCTGTAAGTGTGTGGTTTTTTATTCTATCACTAAGGTTCCAATGCTCTATTATAGAATATAAGACTCGTTATGAATGACATTACCTTCATGATTCTACTTGATGTTTAACTAGTTAGTTGTTGTTATTTAGAAATAATAATTAATGGTGATAAAGCCCATAGAGTGATCTTTTCTTGTATATTTGGTTTACCTATAGGGGTTAAAGCAACTAACTTCTCTAGTAGTATTTGGTTGTTGTGGTAGGTTGGCAAAGTAATGCTTAATCTTGTGTCATTTAGTAAGTAGATTATGAATTTTCTAGTCCACTTCCTTGGAGATAATAAATGGTTATTCTCTATAATGTATGTAAGCCTAGATTAATGGGTTTGGGGAAAACTTTGGTATGCACTAAATAAGGAAAGTTATTCCCATGAATACCATTGGTTTTTTACAAGGGAATTTATTCAAGTTGATAATTTTGAAAACAATATCATAGGGTTCAATGAATTATAGCTCATGTTATCAATATCAAACAAATATAATGATCGGATGCAACTTGATAATGTTAGGTTTTAGTTGTTTAAGGTTTACATGGTCAAACTTTTATGAGTCAGCTATACACATTATGAAATAATTGGTTAGAGCCTATTCCAATCCTAATAATATATTGTATTATATCAATAAGGAGGTGCAACATCTTATGCATCAATCTTTTGATCACTATTATTGATTCATATAGCCTATAAGCCCTTCATAATTGGCGTTTTGTTTTCTAAGCTATGTGGATAGCTTATCTCTAGTTTCATAATTTATGTATGATTTTAGATAATAAAATGCATCACTCTAGATTATTGAGTCATTTTATTGAGAAGTAACATTATGGGCTATGAATGTGTTTGATTGCTTAGATTACAAGAAGAGAAAGATGAAAAATAGACTTTGTGGTATCTAAATTTTCCTTCAGAGGGATCCAAATGGTTGCTTAAATAAAAATCCTAAGTATATTAGCAACAACATTATAAGGATCATTGTGATACTCCACTTTTATAAAATACATATAATACTATAATTGAGAAAATATGTGTAACACCCCCAAATTTACTACTGAAAAATTTCGTTTAAATTAAAGGTTTAGCGGAAGCGAAAGAATTAAAACCATAAACTTGGGGGTATTACCGCCACACTTAGTACCAGACCGGTTTGCTCCTACCGTTCCGATACTAAGTGCTAAGGCTAAACCAAACCATCATCAAGTAAGAGTCATCAAAACATAGGTCCATAGTTAACATAGACCATTCACGAAAACCACGAATCAACTACAGTTAAAATATCGTTTAGGAATACAACCTCGAGTACGGTTTCAAAACAATAAGCGTAGTACAAAATATAGCCAAATAAAACAGATCCCAAGGGACCCATATCCGGACCGCCTACATCACTCAAGCCAAACTGTCCACCCCAAAATAGTACCCGATCATAGACCTGCACAGGAGGTCTGCTCCCCACCATCGGTGGATCATCACAGGACCCATTCAATCAAGGTAGTATCAGTATGGGTCCAATACTGAGTAAGGGCGCAGGTGCGCTAAGGCCAAGCATATTCTCATACAACATGACACACACAACACAATCACATAAGTGAAACATAATATTATGGATGATACAGGTCGGTTATGGTCCACCCCAACTTCTTCTTTTCATAACTCTAATAATTATAGTCGATTCACATCATAATCGCTATGAACCCATGAGAATGCGGGAACCCCACTATTATAGCCGGTGGATCGGTCACTTATAGGGCAGAACGCACCTAACCACTATTTTATGCCGGTGGATCGGTCTCCAAGGCAGAACGCTCCTGGCCACTATTATGCCGGTGGATCGGTCTGGCCCCGATTCTCATGGTGTCTCACTGTGATTATAACGTACCTTTCCATAATTTGTTTATAAGTCATTTCACACCATAATCTTTGTTAATCCATGCGAGTACGGGAACCCCACTATTATAGCCGGTGGATCTGTCACTTATAGGGCAGAACGCACCTAACCACTATTATACGCCGGTGGATCGGTCTCCAGGGCACAACGCTCCTGGCCACTATTATGCCGGTGGATCGGTCTGGCCCCGACTCTCATGGTGTTCCACTGTAAGTATATAGTATCTTTCCCGTGATTTAATTACAACATACTGTTTGGTTTGTTGAGCTCGGGATCCCCCACTATTATAGCCGGTGGATCGGTCACGTATAGGGCAGAACGCACCTAACCACTATTATACGCCGGTGGATCGGTCTCCAGGGCACCCCGGCACCTGGCCACTATTATGCCGGTGGATCGGTCTGGGCCCGGCTCAACAATCTTACTCTTTAAGTAGTTAATGTCTTATTCATGTATTATTAAATAGGGTTCCACCCTTGACATGCATGTCTACTACTCTCTGCTTCTTCCCTTCGAGGAGGCCCGTCCCATATCTTGAGACTGTTCTCCCCTTCTCATGCCCGATATCCATCCCCTCTTACTCTTATACATAAGGAAGCGTAGTAGGGCACACTCTACCGAGAATGCGGGCTAACCCTAACACAACGATATCGATCCCGCATGTCCTCACCCCTCTAGGGCTCCTCCTTGGAAAACCCTAATTTGGGCCTATATGGCCCAACTCCTTCTTACTCACCCTAACTTCACTTTGTTCCTTGTCTCGCATCCCGTCTCTACTAAGAAATTCCCAATATATATCCCTTTTTATTCCCAAACTCCGCATGTGACCGCCAAACCCTAGTTGGCCACACCAAACCCTAGCACTTTACTTCCTCTCCAAGTAACCTCTCCTCTTTGCCCCAAACCCCCTTCTCTCGTTTAGAAGACCCATACTCATCCTTTATATAAGTGAGTTCTCACTCTCAACCCCATACTCCATCCCTCCTTGATCATTTTTACCCTTGTACTCTTCAAATTGCTCATTTCCTCCCAAGATTCTAATTGGAACCCTTGGACATCCTTACACCGACCCACGTAAAAGTTTGCACCCGAGCCTCCAACGGGTCCATAACTTTGACATTATTTTACTCACTTCCTCAATCAACTTTCCTCACGTAAGATCCATTCCCATGCATAATTTAAACACTCCATGCAGGCTCTCCAACACCTACCTACACACAAACCCTAATTCACATACAATCATTTACTCCCATGTAGAACCCTAATTCCACCATGCAAACCCCAATTCCACCATATAAACATTAATACCACTATACAACCCATAACACCACCATGCGAACCCTAATATCACCATAGGCCATTAATGCCACCATGCAATCATTAATACCACCATACAAACCCTAATACCACCGTGCGAACCATAATACCACCATACCAACCATTAATACCACCATAAAATCACTAATACCACCATACAACATTAATACCACCATAAAATCACTAATACCACCATACAACATTAATACCACCATAAAATCACTAATACCACCATACAACCCTAATACCACCATGCGAACCCTAATACCACCATTCCAACCATAATACCACCATGCAACCATTAGTACCGCCATAGAACATTAATACGATCATACAAACCTCAATACTCCCATGATGGTTACCAACTCATATTACCGTTTATCCTAACATGCATGTCCTAGTGGGCCATAACATATTATATCATAAACATCATACATATAAATGTCATGCTCATGTCACGGAAGCACATACAACAAACCTCAATCTCCAAGCTGCGCTACACATAAGACAAGTTATTCACAAATCAGATAATACATGGCATAGCATGGCATACACAACATTCAACACATCCATGTCACACATAGCACAAGGCCATTAGCTTCGTCCTTACCTAGGTAGGCACCGGGCTTGGAGCACGCTCCTCTAACTCCTTAGGGCTTTGGTCGGGGTTACCTATAAAAAGGAAAAATGCTAAGTATTAGTTTCCCTTATAATTACTATCAACCCTCATTATAGTTTGAGGTTAGGGTTTTTATTACTAAAAAGGATTTTATACAAAAATTAGGGTTTTTACCTTAGAATCAGTATACTAAATATTAGTAGTCAAAATATGCTTATTTTTAATACCTATTGTTACACTTATATTATTAGCCCCGATAGCCCTATTCTTATAATAATAATGTTCATGTTAACTATAGAAAAATAATGATAATAATAATAATAATAAAACTAATACTCATGACACTAATATTTATAGTAAGAGAAACCCTAGCATTTTTAAGGCTAAGTCTATTAATGGTGTCATATTCAAAATAATATTATTATAAGGTCACAATATTACAAGTAACTATTCCTAAGGGTGATAATGACAATAGTTGTATATTCTTGAATAATAAAAGGGTTTAAATGCTTTTGATTACAACAATAAGGTAGTGATAGTAGTAATAATAATAATAGCTAATAATAGTGTCATAGCAATAGGGTTAGGGTTAATGTTAAATGGTATGGTAATAAGGTTCAAGTACTCTTCTTAGTTAACAACCAAATGATATTTACTAGGTTGAGTTAAGTAACATGGGTAAGACAAGGTAGTATTATTATTAACAATAGTGGTAAATGTGTTAAGTGTAATAACAGTAGTAATAATAATAATAATAATAATAATAATAATAATAATAATAATAATAATAATAATAATAATAATAATCACAATAGTACAACCAATTAAGGCTAAGCAATACTAATAATAACCATAGTAAGGATAATAGAATAATAATAATAAAAATGTTAATACTAATACTTATAAAAATAAGACCAAAGTTAAGTATAATATACTTTAGGGTTTAAAAGAGATGTTAGTATTAGTAAGAAACAAGAACATTAATAATAATAAGGACAATAATAATGGTAATAATAATAATACTAATAATAATAATAATAATAATAATAATAATAATAATAATAATAATAATAAAAGTAATAATAATAATAATAGAAATAATAAGTATATTAGTATTAATATTAGTAGAAAATAGTAGCAGCTATATACAAAGGGGGTTAGGGTTTGGATGGGTGGAGAACCACCTAGGGTCGGTGGTGGTCCGATGGCAGCGCGTGGCGGCAACGGCGGCGGCGGTGGAGGAGGAAGAGAAGGTAAAAGATCAAGGTGGTGGTTAGATGGGAGGAGAAGAGAGGAAGTTTGAGGTGGGGGAAGAATCAGCAGGTGAAGGGGAGTGGAATGAGGGTGGTGGCGTGGCAAGGGGCGGCGGCGCTCGGCGGCGACGGCGGCGGCCGAGGGTGGTGGAGAGAGGTGGAAGATGGGGGAGGAAGGAGGAGAGGGAGGCAAGGGAAATCGAAGGCAGGGGAGGGTAGAGGGAGGTTTGCTGGGAATTTTGGAGGGTGGAAGAGGCCCTGATGGCGGCCGGGCTGGCGGTGGAAGGCGGCGCAAGGACGGCGAAGGCTGGAGGTGGTGGTTTCGGGTTAGGATTTTTGCACAGCTATGGCGGCACGTGCAGGGCAAGGGAAAGGGTGCTGGTGGTCTGGTTTCGTAGAGGGCGTTGCAAGGATGATAACGGTGGGGAGAGGTGGTTTCGGCGGTGGCTAGAGGCGGTAGAAATGGTGTCTGTTCCGGCGGCGGCGGAACAGGGTTTCAGCAAGGTCCAACGAGAGGACTTGCTGTGGCCGTTCGAGAGGGGGTATTTATAGGCCAGGGGAAGGAAAACGACGAAGGGAGGGAGGTGGCACGCGGGGCAGGGGTGCAGGTGGCCGGCCGATGGCAGGCGGTGCAGGTCTGCCATGGCAGGCTGGGTCGGGGACAGGGAAGAAGAAAGGAAGGAGAAGGGCACGCGGAAAAGGGAGAGAAGGACTTGGTCGGGCCGAAAAAAGAAAGAAAGCGACGGGAGAGAGGCAGGGAAGGACGATCGGGTTGGTGGCTGCCGGCGAAATCGACTTGCAGGTCGATTGCAGGTCGGGGGGGCAGGTCGAAGAAGAAGAAGATGGCAGGGTGGACCGGTGGTCCAGGGAAAAGAAAAGAGGAGGGGAACCGGCCGGTTCGGCGTGGTTTATTAAGCCCGCAAGTCGAACGCGACGTTTCGACGTTATGGGCGACAAAGCGCCGCGTCGCGTTGCCCGTTTGGCAACGGCTATAAGGCCATTAATTGAGGCGCGGCGTTTTGACATTTATGAGGGTAAAACGCGGCGTATGGGGCGCGCAACAGTTGGCGTCGCGCGACGCTGGGCCGCGGGCGGGAAGGAGGAAGGAGAGGCCAGGGCCTGGGCTCGCGCGAAGGGAGAGGGGAGGCGAGGGGTCTGGGCCGGTGGGCTGGCCCAGCCGGGGGAGAAGAAAGAAAAAAAAAAGAAGAGGAGGGAGAAAAAGGGAAAAAGAGGGGAAAATAGGTAATAAATAGGATGGGAAAATTAAATAAAATAACTTATGGGTAAATTGGGGTATTTTTGGGTTGTTTATAATATTAATATTTATGAAATATTAAATAAATTCCTTTTTTTTTTGCTTATTTTAGACTATTTTAGATAAATTCCCTTAACCTTCATGCTATTTAGAGAAATACCCAAATTTTCTTCCAATTAAATTCGTTATTATTTTCCTCTTAATATACCTTAATTAACTCTCTAAATTTTAATAAATAAATTTATATAATTAATTTTCCTAATAATTCCTTATTTTGCCATAATTTCGGAAATTAGGATTTTGGGATATTACGATATGCCTCCTTGAAGGCTGATTACATCTCCTAAGTGAATTAAAACCCTAGATATGATTATAAAACATTTCATTTCATTATTCCTATCTTTTCTCACAAATTTATAATCTTGAGACTTTTTGAGTCACTATTGGTCATCTAACTCTTTTGTGACCAATATAAATTGTTCATATGTGAATTCCTTATCTTTCTCTAAGTCACATAGTCATATTTAAGATGATAAATAGAGATTATGATAAAAAAAAGTACTATTTATATTCTAGTTGATGTTTATTAGCATTTCAAGCCCTAAAACAAAAATTTTAATTATCTAAAATTTATGAAAACTTTGGGGTTATTTTATTTTTATGATCTTAAATTAAAACTAAATTAAAAATATTTTATTTTCATTTTTATTATTTTTAGAATACTTCAACATTTTTCAACATAATTAGATACTAAAACCTCACCTTCTATACTTAAATATTATCCAATTCTTTTGAAATTCAATCTAAGTCATCTAATCATGATAATATTATATAGTAGCTTTCCAATGCAAGTCTTAGTGGTTGGAACACCCTTAGTCTCCAATTTATTCTTATCTTAACTAAAATATCTTAAGCTTAGCAAATATTAGTCATGATTAAATTTCACATGCCATGTAAGCACTCCATTCATTCCTTCTTATAGCAAGTTACAAGCATCTAATCCTCCTTTCCACATGTGTGAACCATTTTTCACCACTCATATCTGATCATGTCGATAAATATCTAAGATTACCTCATTCTCTCTCCTTCTCTTGTTCTATGTTCACCTTCTCATAAGAACCTACTTCTTCTTTTCCTCTCTTTTTCATACATCCATCTTCTTTACCTTAGATATTTTTAGGATAAAAGTATCTAAGGAAATCTTACTCATTAAGTTAACTTAACATTTAAACATCTAATTCTTATCCTCACTTTCTTTCTCATTTTTCATATTCTCTTTCCTTCTTTTTTCCCTGACTGATTTCCTTCTCCTTTTTCTCCTTCAACCCCACCATCAACATCTTCAAGTCTCTATTGATGAAGCTTGGAATCCATCCAAACTTGAATATTTTTTTTATTCTTTCTCTTCTATTAAATCTCTTATCCTTTGATTTAATGTAAAAGTAACTAATTTCTAATGATTCTCTTAATTTTTAAGGTTTGAAGAAATTCATTTTAGTAACTATTAATCTTAATCCTTCTTTCTTAATATTCAACTAGTAGTATTGATATTATGTAAGCTTTTCTTACTCTACTTTCAATATGATTATGTGGTACCGTGTGTTAAGGTTTTTTATGAATATTTAATGTCTTATATGTATATAAAAGCATGTGAATCATGATCTCTTAATGTTAAAAGCTAGTAATTAATTGGATCCTAATGTTTTAAGGCTTTTACACAAGATTGATGTTGAAGAGCATGAACATAACCATGAATAGTCTTATTTGTTATCCGGCTGGTAACCTCTTTTGGGTATAGGTTTTTGGTTTTGTTAAGTTGAGTGTTCCATGATGTTAATTATCATTTTTAGATTCAAATTGATATATAATATTTCAGCTTTTGGATTAGTAGACATGATTTATAGATGATTAAAAATTATTAAAGTTTATACTTTTTTGAAGAAACTTTGAACTTTCTTGAGTTGTTTTTGAATTATTCATCATGCTTATAAGATAATCATGCATTAAACACCCATTAATTATATAAGTTAGGATAGTAAGAAATAATCATTATTTATGGCATAACATGATAAACATTTATCATTTCATGATTAAAGGCTTACCATGTTAATATTAGAAGTTATGGTTTGACCTTAACATTAACCACAAACTTTGATGTTGACCATTAGCCATGAATGGTAGACGTTTTGGGAATGGTATATGCCCATGTTTTATGGTGTTTTACCTTAATATATCTTATAAATATGCCTATCGACTCATATGAGGTCTCTTATATTAGAATGTGTGGAATATGCTTAGGGTGATATAGGAATTAACCTTGAGGTTTAGTGTTATCTATAAACACATTTGTGTGAGTTTGGTTTTATCTATAAATACTTATTCATGAGTTTGGTGTTATTTATAAATAATGTGATATGTTTGGTGTTAGCATAAGAAACAATCAAGGGTGTGTTTGGTGTAATCATATAGTATATAAACTATCTATTATTTTGTGTAATTGATAAACATAAGAGACCTTTGTATATCTTAGTGGTTCAATACCTACTATACTATATGAGAGATTTATGACCCCTATAGAGACTATGCACATCTAAGGACTAGGATACCCAGGTTGGTGGTATAAACATCAAGGCTAGATGACCATGGGATGAGTGTTGAAGACCCAAGCCATTATGGCATTATATGATACAAATGGGAGGATGTTAAAGATCCATGTACAACCCCCTTGGCCCTGATGCCCAATGATGATGGATGTTAAAGGTCTTTATCATTAGTTTAGCAACCATGGCTATTAACCATGAGCCTTAGTTATTCAGTACTCAATGTTTTTGCTAATATGCATTATTATTGTCATTTCAGATGCCATGGCCATTAACCATGAGTAGTGGATATTGAAGACCTAATCTTTTTGCTTATATTCCTTGTTGATATTTGAGCTACCATGGCTATTAACCCTAAGTAGTGGGTGTTAGAGACCCATATTGTTTTTTTTATTCATATATTGTCAACCATGACTAATGCCCATGACTAGTGGAAATGTATGTTTTCCCTCTAATATTGAAATGCCCCAAAACCCTAATTTTAAGGATTTTAGCTAATTAAGGATTTATTTTAAAAATTAATTAAATAAATTATTTTTTTTAAAAAGGGAATTAATTAGGGTAAATCAAGAAGAAAAAATTAAATATTTTAATTAGGAAAATTTTGGGTGTTTTGCTAATTAAATTGGAATTTAAGAAAAATCTTTCAAAAATCCTAATTTAACCTAAAAAAGAAATTTAATATTATTTTATTTAAATATTATTATTTTTAAACATCCCAAATATCCAAGTCATTTTAGTTATCTTTTTCTATTTTTCCTTTTTCCTTTTCTTTCTTCCTTTTTCTTTCCTTTTTCTTTCTTCTTCTTTTCATTTATTCCTCCTTCCCGACTTAGGCTTGTCTGCGGCCCAATTCTTCTTTTCCTTCCTCTCTCCTTTAGTAGCCTAGCACGCCGCATTTCCTTTCTTCTCCCCGGTCCTGTTATTTCTTTTTTTCTTCTTTCTTTTCTCCCCAGCCACCCTATCCAGCCCCCTCCTTCTTCTTCCTTCATCCCTCCTCCGTCAACCTACAACAGCCTGAAAGTTTCGCCGTCAACCTTGCCATTTGACTGGCCATTTCTCTCCTCTTTTCCCCATCGTTTTGCTAACCACTCTGACCCAACCCACTTCCCTTTCTTCTCGCACAATCTCCCCTTTTTTTCCCTGGTCAACCATAGGCCACAACGCAGTCATGCGCCGGCCTACCGTCGCCGTCACTGAACCCTAACCTACCTGCCCCAATTCTTCTGTCATCCTTTGACCTTATCCACCTAAAATTAGCCTATATAAATACTCCTTTAGCAACCAAAATCAAAACCCTTTTTACAATCCAAAGTTTCTCAACCTTGCCACCATCGCTTAATCAGACTTTATTTCCGCCATCGTCGGCCAACTATGCTGCCCACTTCGCCCACCTAAGCCTTCCCTACATCATCCTCTACCCAATTGTACCTTCCCCCTCCCTCAATTTTCCTTGCACGAGCCACTTCGACCGTGTAAAGTTTCCTTCTCGATCAACCACTCCTCCGCCCTTGCCACCCTTCACACCACCGTCCACCACCACTCCCGCCGCAACCATTGCCCCTTACACCTCCCAAAAACACCTTCAGACCTTCCTCTACCTTACTTTTCCTCTTCCTCCCTATCCTTCTCTCTTTCTTCCTTTCCTCCCCTTTCGGCCACCACAACCGTCGTCGTGCGCCGCCACCTTTGGCTGCTTCGCCACCCTCATTCTACTCCTCTCCATCTAGGCAACCATAAATGGCCCAACTCCCACCTTCATTCTTACTCTCCTTTTCCTAGCATCCAACTTTTTTTCTTTTCTTCCATTTTTCCGGCCATCGCCATCGTCGTTGTGCACCACTACCGGTGCCGCCTGTCACCACCAACCCAAGGTGGAACCCTAAACCCTCAAAACCCTTTTACCCTATTTATACAAGCTTTATTTATTTAATTTTTTATATTTCCATTATTTTGAATATACTACTACTACTACTACTACTACTACTACTACTACTACTACTACTACTACTACTAATGTTTTATTTTATTGCTATTGAGGGCCGAAGCCATATTATATTTTTATTTTGGTTATATTATTATTATTGTTGCTATTATTATTATTATTTTTGTTGTTGTTGTTGTTGTTGTTGTTGTTGTTGTTGTTGTTGTTATTTTCAGTGTTAGTATTATTATTCTAGATAGGGCTGAGACCCTATTATGTCTATATTAAAATTTTAGTATTAGTATTATTAATACCATTTCTTATTATTATTATTCTTATTATTATTATTATTATTATTATTATTATTATTATTATTATTATTATTATTATTATTATTATTATTACTATTAATATTTTTATTATCATTAGTATTTATTATTTTTTTTTTTAATTATTATTATTCAATGTAGGATTGAAACCCTACTTCATTTTATCTTCGAATATTATCATTACTATTATTACCATTATGATTATTATTATTTCTCAATATTATTATGGTTTTTATCATTATTATTATTATTATTATTATTATTATTATTATTATTATTATTATTATTATTATTATTATTATTATTATTATTATTATTATTATTATTATTATTATTATTATTATTATTTTGGTGAAGGGTCGAAGCTCTTATTTCACTTTCTTTTCAAATTATGTCCTTTTCGTTATTATTATTATTATTAGAATTAAATCTTCAAACCTTATATTATTAACTTTTACAATATTACTATTATTTCTTATATCCTTAGAAAAATTAGTAATTAGTTAATGTTATTATTATTATATTATTATTTTATCAAAAACCTAATCTTAGAATAAATTAGGAAATAATAGTTTTTTGATAGGAGGGAATCTAATCTTTAGTTTTTCCCTCATATAGGTGAGACCAGTCAAAGCCCTAAGGAGGTGTAGGAGCGTGCTCCAAGACCTGTGTCATTTTAGGTAAAGGTGTAACTAAGGCCTTATGTGTGTTTATGTGCCTTATATGCTTGGATGCCTTGTATAATGTCGTGTTGTGCATCATATGGTATTAGTTGACTATTTTATGTATGGAGCAACTTGGAGTTAAGGTATGCTTATGTGCCTTCTTATTGTATATGTTGACATGTATATGTGGTAAAGTGTTGTGGAATGTGATGTAATGTATTATGACCGTTTAAGACATGCATGTGAGGATGTTTAATGTGGTTTGGTCGGGTGGAAAGGATGAAAAAGGAAATGGAGAAGTAAGTTGACCAAAGGGAAATAAGTTAACCAAAGGATATGAGTTAACCTAAATATTTTAATGATCCATCAGTACATGAATAATAGGGGATGAAAGTAAAAATGAAAGAATGGGAGAATCTAATCTAGGGTTTCTTGTGGAAGAATATATGGTTGTGCATGGGAGGATCTATGGTTATGCATGGGAGAATATATGGTTGTGTATGGGAGAGTCTAGGGTTTTGCATGGAAGAATCTAGGGTTTTGCATGGAAGAATATAGTGTTTGCATGGGATTTTAGGGTTTGCATGAGAAAGTTTGAAGGTTTACATGGGAAGGTTAGTGTCTGCATGGGAGTAAAGTTTACGTATGAAAAGTTGACTTGGGATGTAAGGAAGGTAATGGATGAGTTGTTTGGGTGTTTGGAGGCTTTGGGTGAAAAATTGTACGTAGGTCAGTATAAGGGTACATAGGAGATTGAGCTAGGG
This sequence comes from Tamarix austromongolica, assembly GCA_039764185.1. Classification (NCBI taxonomy): domain Eukaryota; kingdom Viridiplantae; phylum Streptophyta; class Magnoliopsida; order Caryophyllales; family Tamaricaceae; genus Tamarix; species Tamarix austromongolica. Next base: position 28,906,438 of record CM077817.1, read on the forward strand.
TTTAGGGGAAAACCCTAATTTGAGGAGGTGGTAAAAAGGAGAAATAAATGAGGGTTAGTGGAGTATGAGAGGATGATGAAAATGATCAGGTAAGGATGAGCATGATTGGCATGGAAAAATAAGAAGTGGAATGTGAGAAATAGAAGGGTGATATGTGGACACGAGGAACCTAGGGTTTGTTGTTGTCAGTTAGGGTTTGGTGTGGTTAACTAGGGTTTTGTGACCACATGTGTACTTGAGGAGTAAGGCGTCATGCTGAGGGTTGAATCTAAGAATTATGAAGGCTGGGGTGTTAAAATAGTTTGGGTCGTGTGAAGTGGAGTAGGATGGACCACTTAGGTCTAAATTAGGGTTTCGGGATAAAACCCCAAAGTGAGGTGTTGAGTGGACTTAGAAGAGTAAGGTAGTGGGCCTTGACCCATATACTTAAGAGTTGGACTTCTAGAGTGATATAGGATATGGAGGAAAGGATGTTGGGGCAAGTTAGGGGGTGTAGGAGTATGATGTTATGCAACGGGACCTTTTAAAGGATAAGCGTAGAGGGAGTTAGTCATGCATGTCTAGGGTGAAATTTCTAAATAAAACACTTAAGACAATAATTACGTAAAGGGGAAGATTGTTGAGATGGGCCCAGACCGGTCCACCAACGAATAATAGTGGTTAAGGCGTTTTGCCCTATGAGTGACCGATCCACCAGCGAATAATAGTGGTCGAACGCATTATACCTGTATCTTTCCGGTCCACTGGCTATAATAGTAGAGGATTCCATACTCAACAAACCAAACATAATTGTGCTAAGACAAGGGGAAGACACTAAGTACTTACTGTAATCCCCCAAATTTTTAAAGGCCTATATTTTAATAAATAAATTTTATTTTGGATAAATTAGCCTTTAAATCTTTTAATTTAATTATTTTGTGTATTTTTGAGTATATAAATTTGGATATATATATTTAATAAATTAAAATAAATATTTTATTATTTTATCATGCCCTTTTTATTAAATAATTTCCCAAACCATTATTTTACTAAAATTATCCTTTTTAACCCTTATATTTTAATTATCCTAAATTAAATTATTAAATCAATTTATTACCCAAAATTATTCTATTTTCTTATTTTATCAATTAAATTATTCCATTTTCCCTTTTCCTTTTCCTTTTCCCCCTTTTCCTTCTTCTTTTCTTCTTTTTCTCTTTTCTTTCTTTTTCTTCTTTGGGTCGCCGGCCTGCTTCGGCCTGCCATGCCCTCCCCTCCTGCGCTGGGCCGTTGGCCCATTCTCTCCCCCTCCTCCCTCCTTTCCTTTTTCCTTTCCCGGCCCAGCTCCCCATCCTTCTCCCGTGTGAGCCGGCCGGCTCCCTTTCCTTTCTTTTGTTTCTTCCTTGACCGGGCTGGGCTGCTATTTTCTTTCCTCAGCCGCCCGTTGCACGCCCAGTACCCCTCCCCCGACTCTTTCTTCTTCTTCTTTCTTTCTTCTTCTTCTTCTTTCTTCTTCCTCTTTCCTCGACGATAATCCCGGCCACCCTCCACCATTTTCGCCGCCCAACCTGCAGCTCCCTCTCCCCCATTGACCTCCCCCATCTGTCTCTCTCTCTCTTTCTCTCTCCCCCCCTCACGTCGTTTTCTCTGCCCATCCAGATCCCATCATCCCGGTCTCCCTCTCCCTCTCCCTGCCATTTCCATATCCCTTCTCCCCCTCCCTGCAACATCCATTTCCCTACCACCTACAGCAACCCCTCGAGCCCCCTATCCCTTCCCTTCTATTCCTCTTCTATTTCTTCCTCCTTTCCTGCCCCGTTCTGCATTCTTTTCTCGAAATCCTCTGCTCCCCGACCCTCTCTTTTCTTTCCTTTCTTCTCCTCCCCTCTCTCCCCCTTTTTCTGTTTTGCCACCCATCTCCGCCACTGCCGCCGCCTTAAACGCCACTTGCACCACCTCCTGCCACCCTCTACCTCACCCTCGAATCATCCCAGTCCCATCGAGCCACCCCGCAACCCCATTCTTCCTCCTCTCTTCTTTTTCTCTCCCTTCCATCCCTTCTCGGCAACCACCCTGTGCAGCCCCAATCCGCCGCCGTTCCACCACATATGTCACCGCTTGAGCCACCACAATAATCCCTGCAACCCCCTCTACCACCCCCAATCCTCATTTGGCCGAAACCACCACCCATCGGCCCTCGTTTTCCCTCCCCATTTTCCTTCCTCACCAGCCTCCATCTCGACCCCCACTCGGTAGCCCCTCTTCGCGGCCTCTCTACCGCCGCCGCCGCCGCCTCTAGCCGCCTTCAACCCATCCCCAACCACCACTTACACCCCCTCTAAACCTTTGCACCATTCCCTTGCCTTAAATCCTCCCCCACATGCCTCTTTTCCTAGCCTAAAAACCCTAACCCAAAAATAGCCCATTCCTCCTCTTTTCACCCCCTATGAGCCCCCTTCTCCTGCTGCTCCTTTTCTTGGTTAATTTGGGTAAAACATTTAAGGTTTAATAATATTTTAATTTAAGTATTTGATTAATTAAGTGTTATGAAGCCTTATACTTTGATTTTTATTATTCTCTAACATAAGAAGTTTTAATATTATTTTAGGTATTGGTTTTGATAATCAAAGCTTGAACCTTTAACCGGAATACCAGTAAGGTTCGTTTTGGCGGGAATCGAGGTAATTGTTAAATCCCACTTAAACTCATGGATTAACGTATGTTAGCACATTAGGCATTTTTAATATGTATTATGCTTGATATAGGTTGTTAATATATTATATATGTTTTCTTATGTTGGTTGATGAAAAGGAAGTATGATAGATTATGTGCTATGGTTGGAGACATTGTTTAAGGTAGAAGTTGGTTATTAATGAAAATGTTAAGTATTATCCATGTTGTATTATGCTATTGTGATCTTAATACATGATTAATATTTTGTGAGCCTTAGAGGATTTTATTAATTTACCTTGTAAAAGAATATGGCCTAATATATATATGGGTGCTAATAAGTATTGTATTAATTATAAGAGTTGTAGATAAGGTGTTAATATTAATAATTTATGTAGTAATAATAATAATTTAATATAAGTGGAGCAATAAGGGGTGAGATGGTAAGTTTGTAAATAGAAGGACACACTGATAATTTTGTAATAAAAAGGGTAATTTGGTAATTTTGTAACAAAAGGGCAATTTTGTAATTTAGTAATAAAAAGGCAATTTGGTAATTTTGTAATAAAAGGGTAAATTGGTAATTTTGTACTAAAAGGGTAATTTGGTAATTTTGTAATAAAAGGGTAATTTGGTAATTTTGTAATAAAAAGGATAATTAGGTAATTTTGAAATAAAAGGGTAATTTGGTAATTTTGTAATAAAAGAGTAAATTGGTAATTTTGTAATAAAAAGGGGTAATTTGGTAATTTTGTAACAAAAGGGCAATTTGGTAATTTTGTAATACAAGGGCAATTTGGTAACTTTGTAATTAAAGAGGCAAAATGGTAATTTTATAATAAAAGAGCAAGATGGTAATCATATAATAAAATGGCAAAATGGTAATTCTCTAATAAAAGGGGCGAAATGGTGACTTTATAATAAAAGGGCAAAATGGTAATCTTGTAATAAAGGGGTGAAATAGTAATATTGTAATTAAAGGGCAAATAGAAATTTTGGAATTAAAAGAGGTCAAATGGTAATTCCGTAATCAAGGGTAAAATGATAATTTTATAAGTGGAAGGGGTGTTATGGTAATTTTTGAAAGTTAAGGGGGTAAAATGGTAAATTTGGAATTAAAGGGGTAAAATAGTAATTTTATAAATAAGAGGGATAAAAGTGAAAAATAGACAGGAGTAACTTAGTAGTTATAATAATTGAGAAGGGTAAAATAATAATTTAAATAACTAAACGGTAATTTAATAATTTAATAATGGAAAAAGGGTAAAATGGTAAACATGATAAATGTGAGGGGCAATTTGGTAAATTCACTACTGAAAACAGGTCCTGGAATTTAATTTGGCAATTAAATGAAATTTTTCAGTAGTGAATTTTGGAGGTGTTACACTTACAGTGAAACACCATGAGAGTCGGGGACAGACTGGTCCACCGGCAATAATAGTGGTCAGGAACTTTATGCCCTGTATGTTTTCGATCCACTGGCTATAATAGTGGAGTTCTCGTATTCATATGGACTTGATAAAGAGCATGTTGTGAAATAAGTATTGAGAAGAAATTAATTAATGGGGACTATAAATGGGCCTTTTGTATTTATTCAAATGATCTTATGTTATTACGTTATCATGTTAGACTATATGTTTTTGTATGTGCCCTTAGTGCATGGTTACCTTACTCAGTACGTAGCGTACTAATCACCCTTTTCATGGGTGCTGCTTATTCCCACGAGCAGAAGGCCCTTTTGACTTTGTGCAGGTAGGCGATGTATATTTTGATGCCTTCGATGTTCACGAGGCATCAGGTGGGGCTAAGTGTTGAGCATGTGCTTGGCTCAATGATCGGAAGTGATGTCGCTGGATTCTCTCTCCATGTTATTTTATTTCCTTCTGTTATTTCTTCTTGTATTGGATTTCTTCTTTTATGACTTATTACTTTTTATTGAGTATTCGAGACAAAACTTTTATCGGTTGTAAACTTTATTTCTCTTTTTAGAATTTTTATAATGCACTCCAGTTTATGATTTTCTTTACGCGTACTCTGATTTCTATGTTATGATCATTTTAGTTCTTTTTATGAAATCTTGGTTTAAGTATTGATTAAGTTCAATAAATATCCTTTTTAGCCTTAGCACTTGGCACTGGAATGGTTGGAGTGAACCGGTCTGGTACTAAGTGTGGCGGTAACATTCCCAAAATTTACAGGTTCTGATTTAATTCATTTGCTTCCAATTAAAAAAAATGTGAATTTTGGGGTGTTACAAATATAATGTGTTGCCATTACATTATCTTTTGGATGGTTTAATATACTTCATGTTTCCCTCTAACTAAGATTACATGTGACTTCATAAGTTACAACCTATAATCTATGCCTATCTTACATATAATGCCTTATCTGCGTATTGCAAATATTATCACTTGAGGATACCATTACTGATTTGACTGCTTCATGCCCTAACAAAGAAAGTTTATCTATTCTATTTTTTCTTGCATGTGTTAAGCATATAGCCAATAGCTTCTTAGAAGGTAAACTGATTTGATCACCTTTCACGACCACAGCAGAGGATTTCATTCCTTTCACTGCGGAGCTTGCCTACCAGGGTAAATGAGGACTTTTCGGGGTATTTACCATAACTAATAATTCTCTATTGGAAAAGTGAAAATTTTTCACACAATTTGGATCGGTATTCATGATGCCTATACTATGTTCCATATGAACAATACTATTATATAGTAGTTGGATCTTTGTCAACACGTTGTGTGTTGATATGTCCATTTTATAGTCACTGCCTATTCAATTGGTAGATGACAAAGTGTCTGTGTAGAGTGTTGATGCCCTTATGGATGATGGTTATGATAGCAAGATCTCCAATGATAAACAACAATGCTTACATGATGGAGTGTGATAGTAGCCTAAAGTTAGGCTAATAGACAACTAGTTTTGACCTTTACACAGAAAGACTTTGTTTCAATATTGCTCATTTAGCCTCTAGGTTAAAATTAGTTATCCTTAAATAAGTGTTATAATATATTTTGATACATTATTAGCATTCCTTGTATTTTTGTTTCTCTATTACAAAGGACTATATATGGTTATATTATTGTAAAGGTATTATTTTATTTTTTTTATTACATCATCATTAGCCTTACACCTACATTAGTTAGGAGAATGATCATTCCTCTTCTAATGTTGGATGCTATAGTTTCCCCCTCATTTTAAATTTTTCCGTCCATGATACTCTTGAAAATAAAAATTTTAAGCTAAGAAAAGTAAGGGTACTGCGATCATTTTGTAGTTAACGGGGAATTTAACACACTATTTTTTCATCTATTGACTATTGCCAAGTGGAGAAGGAGTAAGTGAGAAGGCCTTCGATATGAGGTTGGTTCATGGAATTAAATTAATTTGCTTTCATATGGTGATCAACTATTATAGAGACATTTTTACTCTTCTAGTTCACGTGTTGCATGGAGATTTCACCCCCAATAATATTTTCCCTCACTTATGAAGATTGTAGGATATTAATAAAAGTAAATAGATTAAAAGGATATACGTACAATTATGCTTAATATTGATTCTTAACCGACTGTCCTTTCACTAATTTTTTACCAGTGGCACTAGGCAGTCATGAGCATATAGGTAGTTGATTTAGTTAAGGTGGCATGGAGTGCAGGTCTTCTCTCAAATGAGATTAATGATACATTGATCAATTTGATCCTAATGTACATATAGAGAGAGTGGCTAATTAAAACCCTATCATCTTGATGAATGTGTCCTCGGAGATAATCCCTATGGTGATGGTTAATATGATCCAAATGTGTCTTATTATCTTGCTGATTAAAATACATGTAGCAATATGCTTTTTGAGAGGTGTGCATGCTTCTTATCTCCCAAACCTTGATTCTTTATATTGAGAGACTATCTCGTATTATTATTTTTTTAAATTTTAGAGTAAGGTGTGGAAATCCATGTATGCTTAAAATAAAAGGCTTTCTATATCATATTCTTTCTTTATCAATGATTTAATGTTTTTCTATGCAAGCATCTCTTAATCAATTTGAGTTTATATGTGTTGAACATTAAGAACAAGTTTATTTGGTGTATAAGGACTTTACAAGGGGATGGAGTTGATTGGTAAATGACCAATTAGGAATATTGGGAATGGTTAGATGACACACTTTTTCCTCGATGTATGGGTGCAGGCTATTTTGTTAATCTTAGTTGGTATCATAAATGTAGGGACTAAGATGTTACAATCTATGAGTAGTAGAGTTTGTGGGAAAATGGTAAAATGGAAGTGATATACATTAGCTCATCTCCCCTTGAACTTGGCCCTCTTGAAAATTACAAGTATTCTCTATCTTCTTAATAGCGGGGAAATAGATATATTAATTTGGTAGTTGCACCCATTAGGGGAACATTTAGACAAAATTATAGTAGGTCAAATAGTATTGGGGTGTCCATTTGCTTAAAAATTACCATAGAAGTTATAGCTTGCTAAACACATCAGACTCTTTTTATGGAAGGCAGCATAGGATACACTTTTTACAAATGTGGAATGGGTAAAGCCCAAATATGTTGATAACACTTTGTACCCCCTTTATAGTAATGTTGAAGATGCTTATCCTATATTGATATTACCCAAAACAGGTCTAGCTCATTCTTTTACTATTAAGAGAACCCTTTTCTAATAAAAATTGTTTTTGCTAGTTTGGGTTTAACCAATGGGAGTGAGGTAAACTTATAGACATCGTAACATGGGATATCATTTTTGCAATTACAGGCTAGTGGATATGGAAGTGGCACTATAGAATTATTTTAGAGTCTATAACACTAATTAATACTAAGGGTTTCTTTCTAGGTTAAGCCTGGGGAATGACCAAACCTTAAAAAAAGTTTGGTGAATTATCTAAAGTGGGGAAGAGATGCACTTTGAGTGTGGGATAAACTTTTCTATCACCCGATACCTTCAAAATTAATGTGGATGGATACATCACATGCAACATGGGACATTCGAGATCTAGTGGTGTGACACATGATCATTTAGGTTAATCAATAATTAGGTTTTTCATGAATATGGGAATTGCTTTAACACTAATGGTTTAGGTCTAGGAAATTCACCAAGGACTCCTACTTGTGAGGGATTTGGAGCTTCAAAACAATTTATAAAAGTATATTTGAAGATGGTAGTGAATTTGGTCATAAAGGTGGTGTTAAAATTAGTGACAATGGTGAGTTGCTGCATGATTCAAACTTTATTATCCTTAGAGGATTGTTTTGAGAACATACATTACAATCATAAAGCTAATAGGAGTATGGATAGAATTGTTTCCAAAGCTCCATGTTTTTTGTTAGATGCTCATAGGTTGTCCTATGCCCCATGGATTTGATCAGTTTTTTTGTGTAATGATGCCTTGAGCATGTGTGTTTCCTAACTTATAACAATATATTTGGACATATTTATCCTTCTTTTCTATTAAAAAAATAGAGAAAATTTTCATCTTTTATCTTATGTAACTTGTATTTTTTTTAACTTTTTATATTTGAACTTCTTTTATGTTTGGTGATAAATTTACTTTCAAGAATGTAAGGATATAAATTTTGAGAAGGAAAAAACTCTATTATCAATGATCAAATGAAGAATTTGATAATGTAATTCCAAACAATATTGTCATAGGCTTTATTACATATCAATCAAATAGACACTACTATAGAAATACAAATAGGCAACAATGTATATATGGCTTTTGTGACAAAAACAATTGTATTTAACCCATTTAGTAAAAATAGAGTAAGTTGGTGGAGGTGATGTTAATGTGATAGATTATAGACGATGGTTTTACAATTATAATAGTCATCTATAATGTCTCCTAAAATTAACACATTAGGTAACACTATAGATGGTTGTTTTATTCTTAAACCATCATTTATCATTTTGTATAGTTTTTTTTTCAAGGTATAGATGCTATTTTCAATTTGAAGTAGTCATCCATACTTCAACCCACTTTGTTTCTTCATTTCTTCACTTTAACCTAGATTGATTTTGATTCGTTCATTTACTTGAACCAAAAAAAAAATTGTCCACCATTTGTACCACCTCAAACCTTTTATTGTAATTTTCTTCATTTTCCTTTCCTTTCCTTTTGCCATCTTCATTGTTCTTCTTACTTTAGTCATGCATTTTTCGATTTAATTCTTGCTTAATGTTTCACATTAGCTCAATATCTCCATGCATAACTAGGGTGGTTTCCCTAGTTTTGTTCTTTCATATGTTTAATATGTTTAAAATCCATTTATAATGTTGCCTATTATCATTTGGTTGTAGAAATTTATAATTTTTTTTCATGTTGTCTAGTACATGCTTTTTACATTCTTTGTTATTTGTTTGCTTGCTATGGTTTTAGCAACCTAGAGGACAAAATTAACTAAGAAGAAATTTTGAAATTTTACATTGGTTTCGTTTATGCTAGCTTAGTGTTTGTTGGATTTTTAAAATATTTCCAAGAGACAATAAACCTTATAATTTAGGTTACTTACTAGTGTGAAAATATAAAATATTGATCAAAGTCTACTAGTGATTTCATCCAAGTATGACATATCTAGATGAAGGGGGATAATAATTAAGGAAAGAGAGAAAGTTCAAATGAATAATGTAGCTAAGTTAAGACATAAGAAAACTGAATTGGTAGTTGATGAGTGTATAAATCATAGGGCGTCAATTGTAAAAAAAAAAATGGAACATATTGGATTAGCTATATGAATGTCAAAGCTCATGTAATGGTTCCCATTACTATTCCTTATTAGAGAATGGTAATTAATGATGTGAAGGAGAAGTTATAGACAATTATACAAGTGTGATGAACATTTATATACCAATAATATATCATATATTATTCATTTAAATCATATATATTTTAGTAATATTTATTGTTCTCTTGTAGGAGCCTTTGATATACCTAAATACAAAAGAAGATTATACTTCAATTTTGTATTGAATATTGGAGAGACATTAAGTCTAATTTAGCAATTATTTACATGATATCTAAAGATGGAACTCATATATCATAACCTCTATGAGATTATCAATTTGTGATGATCCCACAACAATTTGTTGAGTTTGTACTACAACAAAAATAAGCATAACCAACAACACATATATGACTACTTTGATGAGAAAAACTATCCATAAGTTCTCCAATTAAAAAAAAAAACAAGTGGGATGAAATAAGAAGAAATATGTGGCAATTAAGGAATTATGATAGTTGTTTATAGTGTGAGCCCAATGGGGGTATATATGGTTTTTCTAACTTAAAACTACCATCCATACTTTAGAGAGAGTTTTATTTTTATTTTGTAATGTATATGTGGATGTTCCAAGGTGTAATCTCCATCTAAACATTATCACGGTATTTTATTTTTAAATTGTTTCCCTCTATAACTTCATGTTTTTTCTTCATCTTGTATTCTTCACTATTAACCTACTAGGCTTTCTCCTCACCTCACATTCAAATGAAAACAAACACACACACACGAACCTACCTCATGAATTTCTTCTTCCTCAAAGCCTTTCCACCATTTTATCTTCCTCCACCTCTTCTTGCTTCTTCACCGTCAATGACCTCTATAATTATCGTTAGTCATCCTTCTTATTCTTCTCTTTTTTCTATTGTTTCTTTAACAAGTGTGCATTTTTCATCATCTTATTCATAAATTTTTCCCTAATATTATTGATGTGTCTCCTTATATTTGCATGAACACACAAATTTTGAATATACTTATTTAATTTGTTTTGTTATATGTTTTATTATATAACATTAGAAGTTATTTAGTATTAATTTTGTAGATACTATTGTTGTAATTTCGATAATCTATACCTAGGCATAATTTTTAACTAAATTATCTATTTTTATATTTTTTTTGTTTTATATATGTTTTCAAGATCTATGCACAACCCCCCTAAGAGGTTTTAACACTTCTAGACCCCCAAAAAATAATGTTTTGACCTTTTAAATTAGGTTTTTATATTTTGAGCTCTAAAACTCTATTTTTGTGATAGCATAATAGTACAACATGTGTGCATGTGTAATTTTATAGAAGTATCATATTCTCTTATTAAAAAAGGAAGATATTCAACGTTAGACGTATTTATAATTGCCTTGTATGATGCATAAAATGTTATGATAGTGGAGTGTATTTATAAGGTTATTTTATGATAGTTTGATAGAATATCATGGTGTTGGAATATATTTATATGGTCCTTAAAGAGACTTGGATGAATAATGTATACCATTATTGGAGAAATTATATATTATTTGTGAATGTCATATCAACTTTTTGTTAAGATGTACTTATGACCATGATAAAGATTTAGGAAGAGAGGTAAAGAAAAGAGATGAAGATTATTTGATAAAATTAAGAAGGAGAAAAAATGGAGAAAGTTACCAAGGAATCGACATTGCAATTATTTGATAAAATTATAAGGTTTGAGCATTATCTACTTTTCAATGTTATTTGGATATAATTTCTTATCCAGAACTATTAATAATAATTTTTCTGATAGGATGTGGTCCAAGATATAGAAATAACATCAATAAGTGGCAAAAGTAATGTCCTCACTCAAGCATTGGGAATTGAGGAACACAATGGTTGAGTTAGAAAGCTACCACATTGTACCACACTATCAAGAAGACTCCCTACTTCTCACACTCTAAAGGAAGAGGTGAAGGGTATGAGAACTAAGGTGAAAACTATAAGAGAAAGCTGAACAAAGTTAATTGTTAAGAAACATATGATGGAAGAGATTATCCAAAAGCTAATGAATGAGAGGACATGCTCAATGGTTCACATTATAGTGTCCACTCCTACATGTCCAAAGATTAGACTTATTCATAAAGTATATGAGGTAATATATTTTTATTTTGATGATTTTTTATTTAAAGTGTATCTATAGTTGAGATATATGAAATTAATGGAACTCTTATATATTGTATATAAGGTGATTATCCATGTGATCTCAATACATCATAGGAAAGAGTTATTATCACCAAACAAGTTGATCATGCCTTTGAGGAGAGATCATTAGAGACCAATTTAGTTTGAGTGACTCTCAACAATCTATTTGATGAATATACATTATTAAAATTACCCTTTTGAAAGATGATGATCGTGATCTCTTATGCTTTAGAAGGTAATCACTTAGATGACCATAAAATTGCTATTCTAAAGGATGTGGAAATATTATTAATAGCCAAATTTATGTTAATTAATTTCTTTATTATTGTTTATTAACCTCTTTTTCTTTTTTCTTTCTTTTTTTAACTAGGATGGTAACATTTTCTATAGGAAGCTATGTCCTAAGGAATAATTAGAAAAGGAATTATAAGAAGCAAGAATGAAATTGTGTATAAAGCACCACACACCTCTTCAACTATCAAGAGCAACCTCATAAAATAAGGATATATTTTGATGAAGTCTTGCACAATCAAGATTTGACCATTTAAATTAAAATATTGTCACAATTCTTTAACATGCCTATAGTAGTCAATGTATTTATAGGAGCTAAGGATGTAGTTAATTTTTTGCTAAAGTTTCGCTACAAATTCAACATATTATATCATATATAAGGTGTAATTTCAATTAATATTATCAAAATTTAATATATAGTTATATTCAATAATAATATTATTATTTTTAAATGACTACAATCACATGATTACCTAATTTTTTTCCTATAGGTTATTAAAATATTCACTTATATACGAAGAGGATGAGGAAATGTTGTATTATTATGTCCTTAGTTGATACACTATAAGGAAGGTTTGAAAGAACAGGTGGAGTATGTGATCAAAGTGATGAGGGTGAATTTAAATTGATATACTTTCCTTATTTTCCTTTAATGCATGTTGGTATTCACTTATTGTCACTAGAAACTTGAATTGTAAAAACATTTTAAAACTTTGGAGTTTCGGTCCAATTTAGCTTATGAAAGAAATTTTGGGGTGAGTGAGTTTGGCCTTTACTTTATGACATGTGCTTTTGTGAAATGTTTGGCTTTATTAATTGTTTCATAGCATAACATTCTCCTAATGTGGCGTTAGTAATTTCATATGATATTACTGAATACTCACGACCATTGTTTGGATGAGTTCATGGTAATAGTCAGCATGTATATATAGCAACAAGTGCAACAAAATCAAGTAAAATTGCAAGCACCACCACCACCTCATTTACTAGTGTCTCCACCTGAGGATTAGTTCTGTAGGGCTAGTCATCAACACCCACTGATTTATGAGGGATGGACGAACCTATAAAAGTTTGAGTAATGGATCAATGAAGTTGAGAAAATTTTCATCGCATGCGGATTTCTAGATGATAAGAGAGTTAGCATAGTTGTGGTTTATCTATAATGTCTAGCTAAAAGCAAGTGGAAATATCAATATCTTAATATAGGAGTACTAAATATATGGGAGTTGTTCCTGAAGTTGCTTTGTAGCTATTTCTATACTACCATTGTTTGCTTAGTGAAGTATAAAGAGTTTTAGTCTTTGCATTAGGGATCATTACCCTTGGGGAAGTACTACACTAAGTTTGTGGACTTGCTTTGTTTTGCCTTTGAATTCACAGTAAACTAGTTAATAAAGGTACATTGATTCTAGTTGGGCAATAAAATCTGTCTCCAAGATTTATAGCTTGCTTGGAACTACTTATCAAAAGTGATTATCCAAGATAACTACTTATTTTGAAAATTTGTTAAGCTAAAAATTTTTCAAAATAATTAATTATGTTGGATAATAACTTTTGATAAGTAATTTATAATAAAATGTTAATTGTTAAAGTAATTGCTCCAAACCAAGAGACTATGTATGAGCAGGAAATGGAGGCCTTAGAGGTTATGCGAGTTCATAATTCCTAGGATGGGAAAAATAATTATAAAGGAGAAAAAATTTATAGAGGTACCTATCAAAAAGAATTCAAGCCAAAACTGCACCTCGATTTTAAGAGAAATTTGTTTAGAACTATGCTGAGAGGCATTTTTAGTGTAAGCATTGTGACAGAAACCATATGTCAAAATTATGGAAAAATAGGATATAGAAAGTATGAGTGTTTTTCTTACAGGGTGGAAGAGATATAAAGAGCAAGGGATACTCATAGAATTATGCATTGTATTTACAGAAGGCTTAAAAAGTGTCAACTCCATTGTCTTGTGGAGCTAGTCGTGCTTTTTAGCAGATATCTCTAAAACCCTAAACATCTCAACCTAGTCAAGGATTGGGAAATTCTAAAGGTGTTTTGTCAAACAGTCACTACAATATAATAAGTGAGAATGAGGCATATCACCAATTTGATGTGGTCACTAGTATGTTTACTCTATGATTTTAGTTTATTATTCAGACTTTAGTATTACTTTCTACAAGCATCTCTACTTCTATGATGTTGCCTTAAGGAGATGTTATTACATGTATAAGACTATATAAGAATGTAACCTAAGTTCTAATTAGGATTAATCTTTCCACAGACATGATAGCAATCGAAATTATAGATTTTGATGTGATATTAGGTATGGACATGTTTGAAAACTATTGAGTAGTCATCAATTATGCTTAATTATTTGCGGTTATCAAGGGGGTGAAAGGTGTTAGGGTTTATTACTAAAGGTGAAAGGTAAAACATTATATGAAGAATATTTTGCATACAACAATTGACACCCTTATAAGAAAAAGGTACCCATTATACTTATGTAGCATACAAGACTTGGATGCTAAAGAGGAAACTATTGAGGATATTTTAGTAGTTCATGAGTTTCTTTTTTTATGATTTTCTATACAAGATTCCTACTAAGCCTTTGCCTAATGAAGATGATTTCATGATCAATCTTTTTTCCTAGAGCTAGGCATGTTTCAAAAGTTCCAAATCATATAGCACCAATATAAAGAGTAGAGATAAAGATACAACTAGAAGAGTTTTTAGGGAAATGATACATTCTACCACGTGTATCACCTTAGGAATCATCAATGTTTTTTGTTAACAAGTAATATAATGAGTACATATTTTATACCCTTTTTATCTTAGTTTTTTGGTATTTTATTTTATTAATATATAAGAATAATTATAATTTTGTGCTTAAATAATAATAATCTTATAAATTTTGTTATTTGAACTAAAATGATATAAATTAAATAAATATAAAGTATAATATTATTTATTTATTTTTTAATTTTATTTTATAGGTTAAAAAAAATTTGGACCCTTTGGACCAAAGAAACAACAAAAAAGAAATAAAAGTAGAAGAAGGAGAATTGGGCAAACGAGGCCCAACAACCTAAAAAAAGTTATAAAAGGAGAAAGAGTCATCCACCACATGGTGGAATAGAATAAGACAAGAGAGAGAGAGATAGATAGATAGAGAGAGATAGAGAGAGAGAGGTGGAGGAAGAGAGCAGGATGACATAAAGAAAAAAAGAAAAGAGAGTAAGGGTACGTCGTTAGAAGGAAAAACCAACCTCTATCTCCTCTCGCACACATTAGGAGGCAAGAGGGGGAAGAGAGAAAAGAAGCAACTAGAGACCACATAGATTAAAAAAGAAGAAGAAGGAGGAGGGACAGGGGAGTAGAGTAGAATGGAATAAAAGAAGAAAAAGAAAAAAAAGATAGAGGAGCCAACCAAGGGTTTGACGTAGCGAACCAAGAGAGAGAAGAGAGACAGAAGAAGGCTAGACAGGTAGAAAGCGAGAGAAGCCAGCGAATCGCGATGCTCAATAGACGAAGCATAGTAGTGAAGTGCCAAAAAAGAAAGAAAGAAAGAAAAAATGAAGACTACATCGAATTCCATAGCAGCCGGGAGGGGAAAAAAAGAAAAAAGAGATCAAAAAATTTATTTAAGATGAAATTAATCAATTTTTCATATGAATATATTTTTTAAAATTCATCCATAATTAATTTTGGTTATTTCTTTCTCTATTTTTGATATATATTTTTGGTGTAATTAATTTGATTATTATGACTATCTATTATTTATTGTTGGGGAATAGACTGAAACTCTAGATTATGGTTTAAGATATGGTATTATATTTCTATGTTTCATGAGAGTGTTCTTTAACTCTATTTCAATTGCTATCTTTATATATATGTGATTTTTTCAAGTATAATTTATATGGCACATGCCTTGACCTAGTTTTCTCATAGTGAAAGTATGTAGGATTATTTGCTTGCTAGATGGCCATATAAATATGTTAGAATTTATATGTATAAACTGCAACTAAGTTAGATAACAATTCACCTAAAAGTTTTGTGATTCTAACCGGAGTAATGAAATATTTAGATATGTGTGCATCAAAGGAGAGAAATACAACTAGACATGCTTATTGTACTAGTTTGAATACTTAGATTGATATCCTTCCATTTATACTGAATGTATTAAATCTAGTTAAATATAGGAGCCACTTTTTGCTATTATACTGCTAGTATTTAATAGGATTAATATTTGCGCTTTGTTGCATTAACTGTTTTAGAGAAGTAATATAAAGTGTATATATCTGCTTTTGGCTTACAATTTGGTTAATCTCTTTCTCATGATTAAAAGATGACTTAGAAATTATTATTATATTTTAACCTAATCTAGTAATGGATTTTGATGTCCCTAGCATATTTATCATATTTGTAGCTATCTATTATTTTTATTATTTGATTTTATCTATACCTTTATTATTTTTCTATTTTTAAACCCCCATTAAAATTTTCTTATTATTTATTTGTGTTTGATTTATAGAATTTTAATTTTTAATTTATTTTTATTATTTTTAAACTAGTTAAATGGAAGTGAGCCCTCATAATCTCTAATATAAAATGGTATCATTATTTATCAATATTACAATTATCAACAATAGGGTTTAAATTGCATGCCGCCTATGGCCAAACCAATTTTTGGCATCGTTGCATGGGATTAGTAACTATTTTTCTAGCAATTTTTTAGTATTTTGTGTATTTTTCTTTAGTCATTTATTACTACTACTACTACTACTTTACTTTTTTTGTTTTCTTTTTATCTAGTATGGTCTACTCAGTTATAGTGTTTTTTCTTATTTCAAGTATCCACGGGTGAATGCATACGAGAGGGAAAACATAAGGAGAGCTTATACCAGTGAATCTTAAGTTAGAGAGATCTATTCAAGCAATTAGAAATTTAAGAATTTCTAGTTCTCCTTCATCGCTAAAACTCGAAGACGAGCTTTTTGGTTCTTCATCATCACCAAACTTTAAAGAAGCGACTTTAAATATCAGCACATCATTACCAAAAGAGCTTATCTACTTCACTCGCATGAAAACTAACAATATTTTGTGGGAGCTAGCAACTCATAATATAGCTGAAGTTGTACCTACATGTATAGGCTACCTTGAGCTTACTGATGGAAAGGAAAAACGGGTTCGAGCTAAAATCTAGCCTACTTCATCGTCTTCTAACATTCCATGGGCTCCCAAGTGAATATCCCAATAAATTCCCAGAGGAATTCCAATTTTCATGTGTCTCCTTATGCCTCAAGAAGGTAAACCTTCAAATCCTGAAGCTCAAGGATTTGCCTTGATACTTGGTGTGAAGGATTGGCTTTATGAACTATCTATAAGGCATATATACTCATGAGATAACTTGACTAGTGCAATCTTAGACAAGTATTTTCTAGCTTCACGTGTCATGGTACTGAGGAAGAGGATCACCAAGATCCAGTAAAAGCCTAAAAAAACATCTCACTCCACTCGAAAAGAATATGTTGGATGCAGCAAGTGGTGGCTCTTTCATGGATAAAGATCCTACTTTAACTCAAACCTTATTAAAAACCGAGCTGCTTCTGCACAACAATATGATGACCTTTCCACCCGTGCAAGAGTAAATAAGGTAATTGCAAATAAATTTTATGATAGAATTAACCAATTCACTACTTTTGTTTCGTAGATTGCCACAGCTATGGGAACAGTCACCACATGTAGAGTATGTTCAGCAATAGGAACTCCTAGTGATAAATGCCCACAAATGATTAGAGGAGAGGATTATGCTCAAGAAAATGGTATTAGATTTTCAAATACTTATCATCTAGGTATGCACAACCCTCCTAATTTCTGTTGGAAAGATAATAATAATGTTCTTAATCCTCCAAGTTTGAACCAAGTAGCACAGAATTTTTATTAAAAACCGCAAGGAGGATCCACTCACCCTCAAGCTCCAACTACTAACAAATAAGATAAGATGTTTGAGTTGCTGAAAAATGGACAGAATGAGCTGATACAAATCCAACTAAACATGGACAAGAGTGTTGGATATAGAGTGTTAAATGGGAGAAGTGGTCACTAAGCTGAACCAATTACACGATCTAAGGAAACTACCTAGTAGCACCATACCCAATCTGAAGGGCAACTTTAAATCAGCCGATGTAGTGGTAAACAAGAGTGATAAATCATGTGAGAATGCTTCAAACAAAACCAAGGAGAATTTATAGAAATCGAAATAAGGCCTTGCTACAAAAGAAGGGGAGAGCATGCAGAAGCAAGAGAATAAGAGCAAAAACCGACAAACAATTGATCAACCCAATATTAAACATAAATTTGAGAGTTCTTTGAATGGTAAATCCTCCACCATTCCAAATTTCATTGTTACAAACCCTATATCTACTGCTGTAACACTCCAAGATTCACTATTTTTTTAAAGTAGAAGAAATTACAATAGAAATATTTAAATTAAAGCCCGTGAATTCTGGGGATGTTACCGCCACACTTAGTACCAAACTGGTTCTCTCCGACCATTTTAGTACCAAGTGCTAAGGCTAAAAAAATTAACACAAAACTTAAACCAATATTTCATAAAATGAATTAAAGAAATAATAACATAGAAATCAGAGTACGCATAAAGAATTATTATTCATATCCAAAAGAGAAATAGCTTACAATGGATAAAAGATTCAGTTAAAGTACTCAACGTAAGGTGATAAATCATATTGGATAAATCTGATACAAAGGAAATAATAGAAGGAATATAAAATAACGAGAAGAGTGAATCCGAATACATATATACTCAACACTCAGCTCCACCGGATGTCCCGCCCACCTGCACAAAGTCAAAAAGGGCCTTCTGCTCATGGGAATGAGCAGCACCCATGAAAAGGGTGATTCATATGCTACGTACTGAGTAAGGTAACCAAGCACTAAGGCCCACACATAAGCACATAAATCATGCAGAAGAATAGAGGAATACAATCATAAATGCATATGATTAACCGGGTAAAAGTACAAAGGCCCATATATAATCTGAATTAATTACTTAATTAATCATCGATTAGAAGTCGATTCACACCATGCTTTTTATCAAATCCATGCGAGTATAGGAACTCCACTATTATAGCCGGTGGACTGGAAAACACACAGGGCATATAGCTCCTGACACTATTATAGCCAGTAGATCAGTCTCCAGGATACTGTAGTACCTGGCTACTATTATTCGCCGATGGACTGGTCTGGCCCCTGCTCGCATGGTGTTCCACTGTAAGTACTTAGTATCTTTCCCATATCTTGGCACAAATACATTCGGTTTTGTTCAGCACGGAATCCCCTACTATTATAGCCAGTGGACCGAAAACGCACAGGTACAAAGCCTGACCACTATTATTACCGGTGGACCGGTTACACATAGGACATTATGCCCTAACCACTATAAAACATTTTGAGAATAGTGTTGAGTCTTTTGTTTCATATATAATTGTTATGTGTTATTTAACACCACCCTTATTAAAGTGATTATGACTAAGCCAATCTGATAATTTTCGTCATATATCAAAATAAAATTTTGACTCTTTAAAGCTTATTTTATAACCGAAGTAAAAAGGTTTATACTGTCCCACTATTATGGGAGATATATGCAACAATGAATGAAAAAAGAAAGCAAATTGTTGCGGTGGTTTTATTAACCTTTCCCAACAAATATTGATAATTAAAAAAAATTTAAAAATTAAAACAAAGATCAGTATTTTCTCCAGAATAAGGAAACAAGTGCTACAACGTCCAAAATTTCCAAACTCAATAATAATTCAACGTTGAGCATAAAGTTGCATTCACAAAGAACGACCTTCCATTTATATAAATCGATATTACATTATACTTCAATAATATATAATTCTCGTGTTATAGTTGAATGAAAGAATATGAATTTATCCACAAAATTTCGGGGAGAGGACATCAGGGGAACATATATATGTGCAAGGTAAAGCTAATATCATCAGTCCAATGGAAATTGCAGCCCTACACAACAGGGACAGAGAGCGACATTGGAACGGAGACATCCCCGGCGAAACTTGTATCTCTATTTGTAGCAGAATTGGCAGGAGCAAAAGGGTATCCAGATCCTAATCCACTAAAATGCAAGGCTGCATGTTCACGTCTCTGGAAAACCCGAGCGAGTGAAGCTGCCTTCCTCCTTGCCCTCTTTGTGCCAGTAAATAACAATGTCCGGAGCAAACCAGCCAGTGCTGGGGCCTTGAGCACCCTCTCGCTGGCTGCTGATCCTCCACTCCGACATAGCTCAAGTAATGCCGCAACTGCATTCTCCTTCCCCCTTGGTGTTCCGGAACGCATCATCCCAAGTAATCCCGACACTGCCGGTTCCTCCTTCCCAACAGCTTCAGCCCCCATGGGCTGCCTCACGAGCAAGGCCAAGGCACCTGCTGCCTCCTCTGAAACCCCTTCGACTCCTAAAGCTTCCACTAGAGCTGTCACAGCACCGGATTCTATCATCCTTGCACAGTTGTCAGAGTGTGTGCACAGATTAAAAATAGCAGTAACGGCATCCCTCTTTCCTCTTAATGTACCTTCTCTCAACAGCCCCGCAAGGGCTCCAACTGCTCCATCGACATCCGCTATTCTCTTCTTATAGTCATGGACGACGGACAGGCTAAACAATGTCGCTGCAGCATTTTCCCTTGCCTCGGTCGTTTGCCCAAATCTCAGAACACCAACTACCGACTCTAGACACCCTTCTTCCTCCATAAGCCTTCTTTTGTTCTTGTCGTAGATGGAAAGGTTCAGCAACGCAGTAACAGAATTCTCTTGTGCAACAGCATTCGGCGATGACAGTAGCCTCCTCAGATAGGGAATCGCACCAGCTTCGGCAATACAAGCTCGATTCTCCTTCCCTGTTTTGGCCAAAAGGCGAACCTCCTGAACGGCAATGGTTTTAGCATCTTCGGAACCAGAGGCTAGCTGTTGAATGAGAAGCGCTGTTGTGGCCCTGTTGGCTTCGATAGCTGCTTTGGAAGAGGAAGCCACGGAACATGTTTCTGAAGATGAATCAGCACCCTCTGGTGGATCAAATGGGATACCATGAGCATTGCACCATTGCATGATCAAGTTCCTTAGAGCTCGATTTGGAACCAACTGGGTATGAGTAAGCATTTGCCCCGTCTTTGGACATGTGCAGTGACCTTCCTCCAACCACCTTGTGATAAAAGATCTATCATAAGTCTGTCCCGTGGATACAAGCACTGGGTCTCGCATCAACTCCCACGAGATTGAGCAGCAAAAATCCATTGGAATCGAGATGAAAGAATCAGAGATTTCCTGACTAAGAAATCCTTTCTTCATCTTCATCTGATTCCCTGTCCCCAACTCCATCAGACCATCTTCCTTAAACCCACAGAGCGAAAACATGGAATACCTAGTCAACGCCACAAACCCATTCAATACAGAAGCTGTAGGCTCAATATCTCCCTCATGATTACAAATTTGCTCCTCCAAGAACTCAATTTCACTTCTAAAGCTCTTCACACCACGAATCCCCAACCTATCCACAAAGAACAATTGCAGTTGTGGTAAATCAGGAACCTTACCATTCTCAAGCTCATTCAGGAACGAATACAACTGATGCCTCAACATATCATCCTGCCTATCGACATGCAACAGAGAACTTCTCAGTTGCTTCTGCAACAGTTCAATCTGCTCCCTGACATCCCTACTCAAATCAAGCTCTTTTATAGGTAAAACGTCTAAAAGGGTCGAAATCTCTTGATTGAGATCGTGAAAATGCCCTGAAATCGTTTGGTTTTGAAGAAGCAACCACAATTTACTAGATTGTGTGCAATAATCGAGCAATATTTTTGATCTATACAATAACAAATAAAGCTCTTTAAAGCACACGATCGATGTACAGGAAAAATTCTTCAACCCTGACTCTTTTAAAGAATCCAACAACACAACAAGTACCTCGATTTTTCGTACCAACGACCTGTGATTCATCCTCTGAAACGGCAATTTCTTGCCGGAAAATGACGAGACTAAATCATCCGCCACCATTGATAGCGTCCGAACAAGGCCGCCGCCGGTAAGTTCTACCGGCGCTAAGAATGCTTCAAAGGACGGCGACCTTCGACGTCGTAAAGAGGATACTATTGCTCCCGAAGCCATATGTAGGATTTCACCGAACTTGCAAATTCTGAAATAAAATCCCCAAATTTAACACAGAATTACTTCAACAAGGCCCGACAAAAAATTGAAAAGGCAAATTAAGACAAGACAGCTCAGTATATCCACAGAATCAACTCCAATAAACGCTGAAAGATTTCTCAAAAAAATTCTCAGCAGTCAAACGAGAACTTTAGAGAAAGAGAATCAGAATCACTTACTTTTCCGTTGCGCAATTTTCTCAGTTGTGCAAATGATGCTTAATAATTCTTTCTTCCTCTGATTTTTCTGTATCCCGAATGGGTTGTAGGTGAAATGGCAAATTGTGGTGAGGTTGTCTGACGTTTGAAGGTTCAACGGTTTTTGATAGAAGGAAGAGAAACCGTCAGCAACAGCCTCTGTTTTATATCAAAATAGAGAAAAGTAAGACGATAGAAAACTTCAAGTTGCGATAATGATATGGTTTACGCGTATGCGAAATTGAAGAAAAAAGAAAAAGAAAGGCCTCCTCAATCTGATTTTGTTCCTTCATTAGAAAAACGACTCGATATTAGTAGTGGGGGCCTCGTATGAAAATGTATGAGCTCGTTTATCGTCCGTTAAATTTAAAAAACCAATAAATTAAAATGTTAGATCATGTATGATAAAATATACAATAAACATTGCCATCTAACACGACTTCCTAACAAAAATGCTATATATAGATACGTATGAGAGCGATGTTTATTAATTGATAATCCATTTTCTTTCTTTATTGTAAGAGACCGATGTTTATGATGTTAGTAAATTAGTTTGCATACGCATCAATATATAACTGAAATATACATAAAAAAAATAAAAATTTATTATTTGATATTATGTTGTGAAAGACTTCATTGTCGTGAAGTAAAATTTGGATAGTTTTTGGTACAAATCTCTTATCATCTAGTTCACCCTAAAATAAACGCAATGCTTTTAATTATGTGGACTTGTGATATGAGAAATAAGAAATTACTTGACATATTCAATGTCTAGTAATTTTGTAAAGATTAGAGAGAGAGAGAAAGAGAGAGAGCTAAAATAAAAGAAATACTTGAGTTTTATACATCGAATAAATACCAAAGAACTAATTAAAACGGACAAAATTGTGGAAGAATGAAACATCTTCCACTCCTCAAGAGACCAAAAAATTGGAGGAAGAAATCAACCAAAGCACCAAAAACTGCAATTGAAGAAAATGAGCAAAAGGTTCAAAGCAGTTAGAACAAGATAAGCGGAGAGCGACGTGTTGTGTGGTATCTAGTCCAACCCATTAAACACACAAAATAACCCAAACCAGCAATTCAATTAAGTCATTTGGTAAAAGAGTATAAAAGTTGAGAGAAACACAACTTATCCACCAATGCGGAACAAGATAAATGAGCAAATAGAAGCTTAGTGTTCAGCCATTGCTTCAACAATGGAAAAACACAAAACATCTAGGCAAAGAAGAAATAACATTTAAGTATCAATATCATAAGAATTGAATTGATACGTAGTGAAATAAGGCAACAATCGTATTTAGAGAGTGAATGAATCTCAAACTACCTAGACAACAACTGAGACCCCCATAACACATGCTTTACCTTTAAAATCTGTATATTTTGTGAAAATAAAGAAGCACTTTTAATGATCATGCTCATCCCTCGAGTACTCATGAGTGTTCTAAAAAGATAATATTGGCCTTTCATAGAATGCGGCTCCACTTTACACTCATCTTGGTAAATCCATTAAGTGCATCTTGCAAGCACTACCATACAAGGTTATAGATTCAATAAGAGCATAACAATGTTCAACCTTAATTAGTCTAGTGGAGAATTTATCAGTTATGTCTCAATCAGACCACCCAAAATAGGGCTATGAATTTTTTAGAGACTAAACTCTGCCTAATATAACACTACCACCTCCCATAAAGATGGGATTATGATATAATAGAGTAATCATGTGACGTCGTTTGATCATAAGTAGTATCCACTATACTTTCCATAACTCAAATTCTTAAGTCCCACCCCTTTCGATAATTCAAGGATAACTCTCCTCGTTAGGCCCTTCGTAAGAGGATCTGCCAGATTTTTCTCTAATCTGACAAATTCTAAGGAGATCACACCATTCCTCAATAGTTATCTTACATAACTATGTCATATATGAATATGTCTCCTTTTACCATTATATACACTTTTATAGGCAACACAAATAGCTACATGTGAATCATAATATAAGAAAAATGACACATTAGATTTCCTCCACAATGACACATGGCCAACATATTCCTCAACCATTCTTCCTCTTGACCAAATAACTCGAGGGTAATAAACTCGGACTCCATCATAGATCAAGTAATACAAGTGTGATTAATAGACTTTCATCACACAACTCCTCCTCCCAATGTGAAAAAATATCTACTAGTGCAACTAACATCATTGTTATCTAAAATCTAATTAGCATCTGTAAATCCTTCCAACATAATAGAAAATTTACAAAAATACAAACATTAATCCTTAGTAACCTTAAGGTATCTAAGTAAACAATGAGGTGTGGTCCAATTATATCTATTTGGGTTGTGACTATACTAACTTAGTCGACTCATAGCATATGCAATGTTAGGTTTAGTACAATTTATGGGGAATATTACATGGCCTATGATTTTAGCATATTCTTCTTATGACACACTAGAACCTTGATTCTTTTTCAAATAAATGCTAGGATCATAGGGAGTTTTCACAGTAATTTATCATGACAATCAAACTTTTCCAATATCTTATCAATATAGTGTGAGTGACTTAAGGAAACTCCATTCTCATTTTTTTCTCATTTCAATACCAAGAATTACATTAGCTTTATCTAGATCTTTCATATCAAAATGAGAAGATAAAAATAATTTGGTCTCACTTACCATAGTTACATTAGTGCCAAGAATCAACATGTCATCAACATACAAATATATAATCACACAATTATGTCCAAACATCTTGGAGTAAACACAAAAATCATTTATGAGCTTGTTTAAGGCCATGTAATGACTTTCTAAATCTACAAAGCCCTTGAGCTGGTCCACATTAATTTCTTCTTTAAGATCATCATTCAAAAAATGCAATTTTAACATTGATTTGATGAACTATAAGTCCATGGACATAACTAAGACGACTCTAGAGAGTATAGTGGCAAGCTTAGTTGGAATAAGTATAAAAAAAGAAGTGATCAACACCTTTCTATTCTTTTCTTTGTTTTTGTATATCCTACAACTACCAAATGATCCTTAAACTTATCTATGGTTCTATTAGTTTTTAATTTCTTTTTAAAGACCCATTTACATTTAATTTATTTACTCCCTATAGGCATGTCAACTAAATCCCACATGTGATTATAAATTATTGAATATAACTCATTTTTAATTGCTTCTTTCCAAAAACTAGCATTAATAGAATTTAATGGTCATTATATGATTTAGGATCTTCTTCAATCAAAAAGGTAGACACAAAGTCATCATTGATCCTATCTATATCATCATTCTTAATAAGGAGTGTAGTCACAAAATCACGTCTAAAACTAGTTTCTATCCTATGTCTTTTGGTTCTCGTAGGTTCACTAACAACATCATCATTTATAACAACATAGGAAGAAGTCACACTCATAGGCATAGGAGTATCATTAGAAGAACTAGCAATTTCACATGCATTCATTTTCATGTGAAACACATTTTCAAAGAACTTTGCATTTATATATTCATAAATAGAATGATCACTTTAGCATAAAAATTATATAAACAACAATATTTTGAGCATAACCAATAAAACACAATAAAAAATTTTAGCTCCCACATTTGTCCTTTTAAAATTAGGTAAGCCAATCTCAACTAGAAACCCCCATAATTTTAAATTTAGTAGGTTAGGTGCAAAAC
Source organism: Tamarix austromongolica (assembly GCA_039764185.1). NCBI lineage: Eukaryota > Viridiplantae > Streptophyta > Magnoliopsida > Caryophyllales > Tamaricaceae > Tamarix > Tamarix austromongolica. The sequence continues at coordinate 28,932,428 of CM077817.1, forward strand.
CTTTTCATAGATTATAGGATATTTTATCTAGATTTCTATGAGAAAAATGATTCAAAATATAACAATTGGACAAAACAACTTCTCTCTACATATGGTCAAACATACCATAACTCAAAAGCATAACATTCACCATTTCTTTAAGATTCCTATTTTTCCTTTTAGTTGTGCCATTTTGTTGCAGGGTATAAGGGGCACCGGTCTCATGAATAATACCTCACAAAAAATTCTTTAGAAATCTAGTTCTATATTCACTAGCCCTGTCAGACCTAAGCCTCTTTATCTTATGATTTATCTAGTTCTCGACTTCTTCTTTATATTTTAAGAACATACCTTCAATCTTATATTTAGACCTTAGGAGGTAAACCCTATTATATCTTGAGTAATCATCAATAAAGGTCATATAATACCATATACCTCCTCTACTCTCAGTGTTCTTAAAATCCACTAAGTCCTTATAGACCAATTTAAGTAGCTCATTTGTTTTGTTTGTGACATATTTAAACATCTTTCTAGTAAACTTAGCTTTCACACAAATAGGACACTTCTCATAATTAGTGTTTGTCAGATTAATTAATTTCAAACTTTTAAGTTTTTTTAAGGAATTTATTTTCACATGCCCTAGCTTATCATGCCAAATATCAACAGACTCACACAAATAAGCATAACCAACATAATCTATTTCATTCAAATAAAATGGAAAAATGTTCGGTACAAACAAATCATCAACTAAATATCCCTTTCCCATTACTACAAGTTACATGCCAGCTATAATCAATAAACTACCAAAAAAGTAAGTTCCTCTGTGGGGAAGGTACAAAGTAAACATCACTCGATGTTAGTTTCTTTCCAAAAGAAAGATTTAGTAGAAAATTTCCCTTGTGATTTGGTTGCCCATGCAGACAAGCTCTCCTTAATCAACATCCTTGAACTGGCTGAACATTTCTCTGCTAGCACACAAATGTTTTGAATTACCCATGTCTAGAACCTAATCTACCATGTTCTTCACCAAGTTGAATTCCACCACAACACCTATAACATCCTTATTTTTATCAACATTAACCTAAGGAGATAAAGTTATAGTTTTTTTTTTAGTCTGACTACCTTAACCTTGCCTCTTGTAGCACTGGTACGCCTTACGACTTGTTTTTCCACAAATGTAGTAGTTTACTTTCTTCTGGATCTTGTCCCCTTTTTTAAGTTTGATGAATTATTTTGATTTCCCCTATTCTAAGGAATCTTTCCCTTTCCTTTGAACCTATCTTTATCAACACTAGGGACAACCAAGTTAGCATCAATAGAATTAACAACGGAAGAAACATGCTTATCTTTCAGTCGGCTGGTCTCTTTGATCCTCATATAGCTAATCAGCTTTTATAAAGTCAGATATATTTTCTTATGCTTTATGGGGTTATGGTAATCATTATAAGAAGTTGGAAACTTATCTAGAAAAATATTATCCTAGAATGTTTCATGTATCTTCATCCCCTCAACTATGACATCAGCAATAAAATCCTTGAACTTGTGTACTTGCTTCATGATGGGCTTATTATCAACCATCTGAAATCTCAAGAAATTACCAACCACATATCTCTTTAGACCAACTTCATCAAACCCATACCACTTCTTCAATTAATCCCAAATCTCCTTAAAAGAAGTCACGTCAAAGTAAGTATTGAACAACTTGTTTGTGATATGAGATAACAAGTGGCCCTGTGCAACCTTGTTATCCTTATCCACCTTATTTGTTTTCTTTGTTGCAGGAGTGACCAAAGTGGTAGTGGGAGTGGTTGCAACAACTTCTTTAACAGATGGATAAGTGATCAAAACATAATCAACATCAAGAGTTTCGAATAAAATCGGCATCCTCTAAGACCATATACGGTAATTAGCAGAACTCACATCAAATTAAGTATCAAACAACTTGTTTGTGATATGAGATAATAAGTGGCCCTGTGCAATCTTTTTATCCTTATCCGACTTATCCTTATCAGCCTTATTCAATTTATTTGTTGTAGGAGTGACTAGAGTGGTAGTGGGAGTGGTTGCAACAATCGCTTAGAAAGGCGGATTAGTGAACAAAACATAATCAACATCAAAAGTTTTGAATAAAATCAGCATCCTCTAAGACCACAGTAATTAGTACAGTCTAAAGGCTCAACCTTTCACACATCCAAAACAACTCTAAAAACAGTATCACGAGCCATAGCATGAGTATAGTACACGAATTTAGACACAAAACCAGTATTAATTAGTAACAAATCCCAATTATCACTTCCACCACAACATGTTCGGAAAGAAATTTAATAGATAACAGTGCACAACACTAATAAGTCATATCTAAACAGCAGCATTGGCGATATACTAAATTCAAACTAAATCACAAGCTTGAACCAAAGAAAGCAGCAAAATTGCCAACCCAACCAATTTGACATGTCAACACAAAATTGAATGAAAACCTCATAATTAATTTTGAGAATGATAAATCAAACAGATCACAAGTTCAAATTTAGAATGGGGGTAGCAACAAACGATTACCAAATGGTAGCAAAAAACTAAACGTAAGATGCTATGTATACTAATAATAATTTCACTTCATTAAATTAGTGTGTATAAGCAAAAATATATGATCAAAATAGATAGAAAGAGATAAACTTAATATGGTGTTGTGAAAGACTACTACCCTAAAGTGAAATTTTGTGAAAACAAAGAGAGTGTGAGAGACAAACTAAAAGAATAATTGGTTTTCTATATGCCAAAAAAATGGAGAAGGACCGGTTAAAATAGAAAAAATCATGGAACCCATGCCCCTCCTAGACGAGCAACAGCATGCACACATGTGTGTGGTATATAGTCCACCCCACTAACTACACAAAATAACCCAAACTAACAATTTAGACTGGTCATTTGGTAAGAGAGTATAAAATTTTAGAGAAACACAACTTGCCCGCCAATATGGGATAATAAAAAATGAGCAAATACCAGCTTGATGTTCTGCTATTACTCCAACAAAATATTCTATCATATTAGACTAAGGATTTTCTTGGTATGGAGGTAATAGGAGTGGAAAAACTCCCCTTATTTAATTATTTAATAATGATAAAATTAATTTTAATGATTTTTTTTTATCAAATTAAGATATAAAATGGGTATTCATTTGAAAAAGAATTTTTTTAATTTCAAATATGTTATATAATCTATGTAAAATATAAGGGTAATTTTTTCATTCCTATTATCCCCATATTTGACAGTGCCATCATCCGCATTATACACCCATGTTCTAATAATCTTACTCACCCTATTCCAAATAATTTACTCTAGCATAAATATGAGTATATAGTTTCATTTGATTTTTCTTTTTAATTCCAACCACAATGAATAATCAGATAAATCTAATAGATATATCATGATACTTATACTAAAATAATACAAATGGTGAAATAATTCATCAATATCTAAGCAAGTAATAGGATCATATATAATTCTATAATTTAATTTATTAAGTATATATTGTAACAATATATATGTGTTATTATTTAACTAGTTTTGTTGTCTGTAAGATGTGTGTGTGTGTGTGCGTTTTTAATAAATAGGTATAAATAAAATAATATTAATAATGTATTTGTTTTACTTTGGAAATAGATGATAATGATATATATTGATAATTGTATATATCGACTGACTTTTATATATTGATGTTTAAATATAATTTTAAATTTTAAAACCAAAAAAATATTTTAATTCATTTTGACATAAGGATGCATTACGTAAAAGTTTCAATATGAAAGTCAATAATTAATAATAATGATTGACTAAGAAATAGATGAAATTAAATACCTTAAATCCCAAGTGGAGATTCATGTAAGTATGAAAGATGTGAACAAACCTTGGCTAAAATTAATGGAAAAACTTAGTAGCGTGAGCTCATTTCTTTTGTTGCTTGTATTCTCTACCTCTTTCTATTATATAAAAAGTTGATAGTCCTATTTGTTAAGCATAGAAAAAGATGTTAGCAATCTAGTATAATATTTATCGGCAAAATAAGTTGTTTGTATCGTGAGCTGCTTCTTCTACTTCTTCTTCTTCTTCTCTTCCTATCTTAATAGTAATATTTACCTAGATTTTTTTTTCTAACAATAAATTATTTTTCTATGGAAAGAAATAGACTTACTTTGTAAGTTTTTCTTTTAGGTTGCAAAGTTTTGTTGGTGGGCATCCCATTTTTATATATATCATTTGTGTTATTTATTTTTCTCCCATTGGCATCTAGAATCTCAATAATTTGCTCTACAAGAAGAATATGTAACAATGACTATTTTGACCACAATGTAATATAAAAAAATTGCATTTATTTTTCTAGATTTTGAGGCAGTAGGTATATGATACTTGGATACAATATGATTCATTAAGAAAGAAATATATATATATATATATATATATATATATTATTTTACATCATATAATTCGTTTAGAAAGAAAAAAAATAAAGATATATATATTTAGAAAGAAAAAAGTTTTATATGGCCTATATTTATATGGTTATTTTAGACTCAAGTAATTAAAATACTTTTTAGTTGTAAATTTTTAATATTTATATTATTTCCAATAATTTTAGTTTTAAATAAAATCAAATAATTTACAAAAATAGCCAACAACCAACCTCTCCCCACATACACACATGATTCGTTGTACATTTAGAGGACATGGTGTGTGGAGTTGACTTCGACAATTTCTCCATTTCTATATCGCCTCACTTTCTCGGTCTCCGGCCCCTCTTCCTGATGTTCTTATTATTCCACACGCATATCATCAAATAATACTACTCATAGGATGATTGACTTGGGGGGTTCCGCGATGCAAACCCTTTTTTTTCTCGCCCCCTTTTTCTTTCTTTCTATCATTACCGGCTATAATTGTGGATCTTGGAAATATGATGATTTGGAATCTAAGAGAAACCTCTTTTCGATCCCTACTGCTGTGATAGCTCTACGTTGTCTTTCTGAGGAGGACCGAAGGGTTCATAATTGTAAAAGTATAATTGAGTTCGAAATTTCGGGTCACCGTCTGTGGTACTGAATCTCTTTCTAGATCGTCCGGTTATCACAGAATTAAGCTACAGCAACCTTTTACCAGTTATCTATGCGCTTATGGACTGTTACATGGCACGCCGATGCCTTTTAGGCTTTTACTTCGTTGCCTACGACAACATCTTAAAAAATTGAGCTGACTGTTACGAATATGAATTAGAACCACTGAGATACATATGGGTGTCGATGATTCGAGTTGCCCGAGGAGAATAGACCTCGCCTGTACCAACCTCTCTTCGGAGCAAATTGCTGGAAAAGGCGGTAAAAAGTTTGCCGTAGTCAATGTCGTCAACCCAACATCTAAAATGTAATAATGGTGTTTACTGGGACTTGACTTGACTTAACTTTTTTGGGTTTTTTGGGACATCAAGCCTAGCTTGTTGTTCAAAGGAGAATTTGATCTTGAGGTTCACGATAATGAAAAAGTTGATGGTGTATCTGTTAGGGATCGGTTGAATGATAGAAGAGAATAACTAGATATGAGACTGGGATACGTCGGTGTACGGGAAAGCGGAGGAGAAGTCGTCGCAGCCGGAAGATTTGAAACTAGCAGGAAATTGGAGTCCCGAAGAGGCGGGAGCACATGTAATGTAATCCGCGTAGTGGTCCAAGTTGGAAAACTAGACACGAGATTTATGACTCCAAATTGAATACTTATGGAGAACGAAAACTATGGGAAGCAACCTCATAAAGCCTAAGACGAAGCCGTTGTTTTAAAAATATATCTGGTCATCGATCCGGTATTATAACACGTTCATCGGTTTTATAGTTAAACCGATAGCTTAGATCTATAAGACCGATAATATATTATATTAAAAAATAAAATAAAAAATATTTAAAATAAATTGTACATGAGTCTAATGAACTCATAGTAGATTTTTTGGCCCATTCTCACTCATCTAACCTTGCATTTTTGATTTTAGGCGGTATATAAAATCTCATTGGTTTATTAGTAAGACCATTCGATCTTATTCTTAAAACTATGGATGAAACTATTGTTGTAAAAAATCGATTTTAAAGGTAATATTCCACTCTCTACATTTTATAAAAAAAAAAAGAGTAAAGTTATTTGGGTTTTACATTCTGATTGTATTTACCATTGTTCTTCTAAAGAATGATATTAATAAATATATAATAATAAGTATTATAATATATAATTTAATTATTAATTAAAATAATAATAATTTTAATAATGAGTCTATTATTATTAATATTAATGATAATGATAATATTATTAATAATTATCATTATTGTTGTTGTAAAAATGTGAACTGAGGGCTTTTGGGATTAGGAATTTTAGCAAAAAAGGAAGAGAAAGCAAAAGTAATGAGTTATTTAAATGATATATGTCTTAAAAAACAATTGTGATCTCTTATTTATAGACGTGAGATATACGAAGAGTAGGAGAAAGATGGAAAATAAGGGGGAGGTGGCCATATGTTGGTAAACATGGGTCGCTTTCATAATAGTATTCTAGTTGGTTGCTTGGTTATAAGAGTTATACTCGGAGTGAGGTAACCTATGAAGCTAATTAATTGGGTGGTTGGGTTGGGGTTGATGGTTGACTGAGGAGGTTTAAGGCTTTGGTTTGGGTCGACTGATAGGTAGAAAAGTCTAGTTTGAAAACCAATCATATTATTACTCACTTTAAAAATTAAATCGCCTTCATTTGTTGGCTTCTAAGGATCAACCTAAGAAATACTTTGTTGGTTCCGTAGGATCATTTTAGAATATACCCACGTCATCGCTCTCTTCAAATTTTGAATCACCACCATCCATCGACTTTCAAGGATCAGGCTAAGAATTACCCATTGGTGTGTTTTGAAAATTTAATCTACTTTGTTCATCAGCTCCCTATGATCAACCTTGCTTGTATCTATTTTTCTCCCTAAATTAGTTTGCCAAAGGTATATATATTGTTAGGTAAATTACAAACATGGCTAGGGGGAATCACAAGTATAGCTGAGGGTAATTATAAAGATTGCTGGGGTAAATTACAAACATGGTTGGGGGAAATATAAACATAGCTAGGGGAATTACAAACATTGAAGGGGAAGGAATTAATCTACTAGAAAATTTACATAAGTTATTAAAGGTGTAATGTCGGTCGGAAAGATTTGGCAAAGGTGCGAGTAGACAAAATTCATCAGTGAGTTGTTTTTTTTTTTGTTTGGAGAAAAGTAAAAGGTTAATTGGTAATAGTTATAGAAAAGGAATTACTAATATGACTTTTAATTTTTTTTATCGGGCACATTTAAATTTTAGGTGAACATCTCTTGTGACACATGTCTAGGTTTATAAGTTTGAGGAAATCTTATCCACTCATTTTAAGGGAATTTGGACCACTTATTTTATAATGGCATTCCTAGTGTCATTGCCCTAGATAACATCCAATTGCCATCCTTTTGTTGTTTCCCAAAATAAAATTGCATAGGTTAATGGTTGTTTGCATCCTAATGTTGTTGCAAAAATGTGAATGGGAGGTTTTGGGATTAGGAATTTTGGATAAAGGAAATAGAGATAAAAGGTGATATGTTATTCAAATAATAGATGCTTTAAATAACAAATGATGCATAATATTTGTAGAGGTAAGGTACAAAGAGAGTAAGGAAGAGATGAAGAATAAGGGAGAGGTGATCATGGGTTGAGGGTCACTAGCCAATTATAAGGGTTGCATTCGAAGTTAGGTAACCTGGCTTTGTAGTTGATTGAGTTATTGGACTAGGGCCAACGATTGACTAAGAAGAATTAAGGTTTTGATTAGAGCCGACAGATAGGTACAAAAGTTTGATTTGAGTATATATATACACTAATATATATGTATACATACATACACATATATATATATTTGTCGTTTTTTCGTATGGACTCATAGTACATATATATTAATTCTATGTTGATCATTTTTTGTATTTTTGAATAGCCTCCTAGTTTTTTCTCTTGTTTTTTATATGTTTAATTTATAAGTATTTTATTTCAAAAATATTAAAATAATAGTTAAAAACAACTATTTTAGAACGTTTATCTTTTTCATGGGAAAAAAATTAAAAAGAATTTCATATTTAATTATATAAAATATAAATGTATTAGTATTTTACTTACATTATTCATTTAAAAAAAATAATTTGATCCATTTAAGATTAGTTTACTCAATTGATCCAATAGAGCTGGCTTGGAACCTAAACTTTTACAAATTAATAAGTCTAGATTACACTTAGATCTAGGTAGGATTTATATCTTGATCCGGTCAAACTCGATACATTATTGCCCCTTGTCATGAAAAAGTAATCAAAACAACATTAATTATTTTAGAATAGAGTTAGGGTGTTGCATAGTAGCAGTAATGTTTGGTAAGAATAAGTAGGAGAGATTTTTAGCGGACTTTTATAGCGTACTAGTAATAGCTAGGATTTAATCATTGAGACGAAAAAAAGGGTTGATATGTACTAGGTAGGAAAACTCTTTTTAACTTAGTTACGTGTTTTTTTTTTATACGAACCTTATTAGTTATCTTAATTTTCAAGATTGGTGTACTTTAAGTTCAAACATGCATTTATGATTGAATTAGGTTTTCGATTCTTAATTTGGTTTATAAAATTTATACACAAAAAAAAAAAACTAAAGATTGTCTGGATAAATTTAGAAATTGTTCTAATTTAATCAAACTTCTAGTTCTTAAAAATACAACAATATTCTTAAGAAACGTGCGTACCCCTTCCAGAATTTTTTCGGACAATGGTTTTGATCAGTCAGAATAAAGCTCCAATAACCAGACACGGAATCACAAAGAGGAAAAAAAAATGGAACTAGTCTTGAGAAATTAGAAAAATAGTTTCCAAAATATTTGATCTGAAAAAAAAAAAAAACAAAAAAACAGAGTGGTTCAACCACTACTCCACCGCCCAAGCTCCGCCACAGCCCGAGGCGTAGGTAGGCCGACTAGGTTTGTGTCTAGGGCACCAATATTTTAAAACGATTGATATTATTATATATATCTCTTCCTAATAGGATCAAATTCTGATCGCGGGGAGGCGTGCGTGTGTAAATAATATAGGGAGTGCTGGTATGATGGTATCGAGTTTTCACTCCTCACCACCATGGCATTAGGTTTGATTTGTTTTTGACCTTTTTTTTTATTAGGGCCCCCCACCAAATCATGTACTTAAATGATTAGTCTTTAGTTAAATGAGTAGCCCTCCTGCCTAGGCCCCCGTAGACTCTAAGGTTGGCCTTGCCAATGCCATTTACTCCCGGGCGACGTAACACCAGTCGCCATATACACCACAGTACCACTGCCCCTGGTCAGTCAACACAATCATTGCTGCTGTGGTAGTGGTCATTTAGATGAACATACATTCTACATCTTAAATATTATTTAAGAAATTAAATAAGTACTATAATTAAAAAATAAAACTTCTTTTTATTTTTATTTTTTTGAAAAATGTTACTCTATAGACTATTTTTTTTTCACAACTTTTTCATAAAATATAGGGGTTACATTTTAAACCTATATTATTTGAGGTAGTTATAAATAAGTAAACAAATTAATTGTAAAATTATTTTTTTTTTACGGAAAACACCCAACCACAAGGTCGAGTGTAAACTCTCTCTCTCTCTCTCTCTCTCTCTCTCTCTCTCTTATTGGTAACAAAATTTTCTCTCTTTATTTTCGGGTACAATGGGATCCGAATCATTTGGCGGGCTTTAAGCAGCAGATGAGATTCGTTTGCGTGCATTGATTGAAACGAAGACAGCACTGTGTCTACCGGGGCGCATGTCCCATTAGGCATGCCGGTTAGAGAGCGGATCAACATCCCATAACCAACTGGCAATGGAGAGATAGTGCCGCTTACCAAATAATAATAATCACACTAAAGAAATACAGAGACGGTGCCTGCAGCCGAAATAAACTAACGCGAGGCAATGGGGGCAGCAGAAGGAAGTATGGGCGGCAGTAATGGGCTACAGCTACAAGTGCGAAACGGCCATTCAGATGTTTATTAATCATTTGTGTGTGGATTTTTCTTTTTTGACAGAAATGCTGTTTTAATTTCTCCCCCAGATTTGTGAGCGACCCCTTTGAATACCCTTTTGGTAGGGGGGTAGGGATGGCAATGAGTCGGTAGGGATGGCAATTTTCCCCGCGGGTTCGGGGCCCCGTCGGGGATTCCCCGTTCGGGTTCGGGTTCGGGGAGAGAATTCGGGGATCGGGTTCGGGTTCGGGGATTCTTAACGGGGATTTTTTCGGGGACGGGACGGGGACGGGTTTGGGGTCCCCATCCCCGAACCCGCCCCGAAATTTTTTTTTATATATATTTTTATATAATTATATATATATATAATTTTTTTATAGAATATAAATTAAAAATATAGTATAAAAAAATAGTTTAAGGATCGGGGATGAGATCGGGGATCGGGTATAAAGTCGGGTTTCGGGGATCGGGTCGGGTTTTAAGAACGGGGAATAAATCGGGAATGAAAAATAAATCGGGTATCGGGTCGGGTATGGGGATTTGATCCCCGCGGGGATCGGGTCGGGGAATCCCCGATAAAAAAATAACGGGGATCGGGTCGGGTTCGGGGATTATTTTCCTTATCGGGTTCGGGGATGGGGATGGGGTCCCCGTCCCCGACCCGCCCCGTTGCCATCCCTATGAGTCGGGTTTTGATCGGGTCCAGCCATATCCGAATCTAGACTTATTTATATTATTTAGACTCAGACCTGACTTAGACCCGTCGAGTCTTAAAAGTTTAGACCCAGATTCAGATCTACTAGGTCTAGCGGGTAAACTTGTTCTAAACGGATCCTAAATGGATCCGGCTATTTAAAAAAATAATAATAATCTACATAAATGGAAATACATTTATATTTTATATAACTTAATATATATTTTTTGTTAAAAAAATCCTCCATGTGAAAGAATAAATATATTAAAATAGTTACGTTAACTTTTTAAATAGTATTTTCATGCTTTTATAATACAATATTGTACATATTGCTTATAAAGTAAATATATAAAAATAAAATTAAAAAAAATGAATAAGGAGTTCAAATAAGATTATGACAATAATAATAAATATAATATTAGTATGTATTTATATATGTATATATATAAACACACACATACATATATATACTAAACTGGTCTGGCGGGTAGGGTCTGGGTCGGGTTTAGTTCTAGAACTATTGGACCCAGACCCAGACCCGTTAAGGTATATATAGACCCAGATTCAATCCAGAACCATCGAGTCCAAAAATCATGGACCCAGATCCGCTAAAATAAGACGGATCTAGTGAGTCTAGGTCGGGTTCGAAATACATTGCCATCCCTAGTAGGGGGATAGGGCAATTGGAAGGTATACTTCATGTATTATTTCTTTTTTATATAATGTATTTAAAAGCTGAGGTGTGTACATATTATAGTTAAATTATTAACCAAACCGTACCAAATAATACTTTTACGGTTAGATTTGGTTAACGGTTAAAAAAATTAAACAATTTGTTTAACATTTAATATCTTAAAATTTTAATTAATTAATCGTTTAAACATATTATACACATACACTTGGTATAGCCTAACAATAATATTTTGTTGAGAATTTACTTCACACGTGACAATGCACCTAAACTACAAGACCTAAGATCCAAAAGTCTTCGGTCCCCATATCCAACTCCCTCTTTCATCAATCCTCACAATTCACACACCTACACTTGAAACCTTGCTCAATCTATATTTGTTATTTTTGCTTAAAATTTACACTTAAAATATCACTTTAGATATTGCATAGTAAGGAGGACGATAAAGTGCCTTCTATTTATGAGTTTGGAACTACAAAAATTTATTGCTATAGATCCATGATTCATTATTGAATTGGTATATTTTTCTTACCATTTTTTTTTATGTTGGTGATGAATTTTTTGTAGGTTTCTACTACATAGGGTATTTTTGTGATCATTTTAATATTTTGGTTACTCATTAATTAAACCAAAATAAATCAAAAAATTACAATTTTATTTGGCTAAGTTAATTTTAAAATATAGTTTAGTTTGGTTCAAGAAAAAATTTAACCATAAAATATGGCTTGGTTTGGTTAATGTCATTAACCGAACAATATACACCCCTATTTAAAATAAAATAAACAATTTTTTTTCCATATAGTCATTCTATGTCTCTGTTCAAATTAAAGGGGGTATTTTTTTAACAAAAAAAAATATTAGTATCTATTGCAATTATGCCTTATCAAAGTGCAAATTAGTTGGTGCACCCGATACCACCTCTTTAGGATGCTCTACCACATTAGGGGGAAATGACAGCGTAGAAATGCAAAATATTACACCTACATCTCACGCTATCATCAAGTAGTCACTTGTTGCAATTGGTGCATTATGCAACTATGTGCAACATGCAGTCTATTATGGCGTTCTCTGCATTCCGTAAAACACTAAAATAGTACTTCTTTTTTTCCTCTGCTTATCATCAAGTTGCTTCTTTTCTTCCTATGCATCAAGTTACTTCTTTTCTGCTTATCATCAATTCGTCACCTACGAAGAAAAATATAAGGAATCAAAATCCAATTTACATTTTAGTCAACATATAAGATATGAGTTCACCATCTTCTTCTATTTCTTCTTAAATCTTAGTCTCTTGTATCTTTTTATTAAATGCTTTGGCCTATGCTAAATGGAGCTTGCATGTGTCATTAATGACAAAACTTGTCATGATGCTTCAACTAACTCAAAAAAAAAAAAAAAACTCTATTAGATCTTGAACATGCACACAAAGTGTTCGACAATTTGATTTTGAAGCTTATCAATGTCACCATATTTTTTTGCATATTTCCCTAATATTTGAAATTATTATTTTTGTTTCATTTTAACACATGTATATTAATTTCTTCTTTATACTTGTATAGATAAAAATTATATATTCTTATCATGGACTATGTGTATTATTATTCTTAGAGATATATATCTCACTACTAAAATATGTGTAGGTTGTAATTTGTTTTAGAAAATATATATTTATCTCCTAAAAAATATATATCATTATCCTATAAGATATATGTCTTTATTTTGTTGGACACGTGTTTGTTTTTGAATATATGTATTTCTCCCTTACATTATGTTCAAGAAGTTGGTTTTAACTTAAATGATGTGTATATGTTTTATAGAAGATATGTGTTGAAAGATGGGTGCAAGATGTTTTTGTGTAATCGATGGACAAGAAATATGTGAATGGTTTGTGATGATGTGCATTGTTGTTAGAAGAATATGTTTCCCCTTGTGCATCCTTATTTGCCGATAGTTATTTTAATAATAAAGTGGCATGGGGGATCACTTTTCGAGCTGGGTGGGTTCATATTGGGCGGTAAAGTTCTCCCTCAACCATTTTAAACCTATTTGTATTTCTAGCGTTCGAACCTAACAACTAATTAAGTTGGAAGAAGCTGCTTACCACTTCTTCCAAGGCTGTTGGGTATCCTTTATTCCCCAACTATACTAGTGAATGGCCGCTCGGGTATTTTAATTCCTTCCATTCTATCTCTTTTCTTTCACAGTATATGTACACAGAGAGAGAGAGATGTGCACTATATCGTGTTATTTTATGTGTAGCTATAGTACAGCTAATTAGTTATTAGTATGTTTATTTATTACGGATTATTGATGCTCAACATCAATATGTTTAATGAATTAGGTTGTGGGTGCTCATATATATGTCATGCCCTTGCTTTTTTGATTTTGATGGCTTTGCTCCATGTCCATATAAAGCTTACACATCTGACCACCATTAGCATTGGCGCCCATAAATACCGCGAAGATGTCATTTTCCTCTTGATGTTCTTAAGAGCTAGAGGTTTTAAGGCAAAAAGAAACATTCAACATGTTAAAGAAAAAACGCATTGAAATGGACAAAAGAATTCAAGATTGATGATCTAGTCAAAAAGCAGGAGGAATAATGAGATTGAGCCGAAAGAAAGTGAAGTTCCTGCATGGGAACAGGAGTTGTGCAAGCTTGAAAATGTGTATTAAAGTAGAAGTACGAACTAATCCGGGTACTATAAGATGGGTATTTTTGTCACCGAAGATGTGTATATTTATTTCCAAATATGTTTATTCTTATTCTAAAAAAAATACATCTATAGAAATGTATATTCTTTTCTTGTAAGATGTGCACTATTAGTATGTAAATTATGTATTTTTATGTTGTAAAATGGTGTGCTTGTACTAGTAGAAATGTATATATATATATTCCTGACATTTATATATGCATATTTATATCATATGATATGGGGGTTTATATCATATATAGAACATGAGTATTTATATGCAAAAATATGTGAATTTATATCAAATATGTGTATTATGATTGTGGAAGATACATATCATGTTGTACAACTTCCAAGAAGTTAGATATTGAAAAATAGTTCCCTCGAAGAAATATTTATTTCTGTTTGTTACGTGTATGTACCTCCTGAGAAGTATGATGACTTCCTTAGTTGTTTTGTTTGGTTTATTTTCTTATTACTTAGGAAGTAGGCATAAAATTACATTAATATCCTTTATTAGTAAATATCAACATTTATTTTTTCTACCTATTCTTTTACATGAATAAAAACTTTATTTACTACTACAAAAATATAAATAATTATAACGGACAACAATATAATATTATAAAAATATCATCAAGTAATTAAAGTAGCTCCTGTATCAAAACTTACTGTAAAAAAGTAATAAATGTAATGACATAAATTAGAATGATGAAATAATTCTAATACAATACTAAACAAATTTCTTATTGAAGATAATCATAATAATAATAATAATAAATGTGACAGGAATATTTTAAACATCCGGAATCAATAAACTAATAATATATGACATTCGATAATCCTCATCCATACTAAAGAAGTAGTCAACCTCTATAGGATCAGAAATAATTTTTTTGCAACTTTCATAATCTCATTTGGAGTTAAACCTTCTACTTTCTTTACTTCAGAGAAGACATTCATTCTTCTATTATCCACCTCAGATTCGTGTTTAAAGCAACTAGCGATGAGACCAATATGCTCTCCGGCAGCTTCCATCACATCACTCATTCGTTTCATATGTGATTCCATATGCTTGACAACTTCTAAGGTCTCTGTCCTAGCTTTTTTACTCTTATTGCTATTTGAGGTTGTGTCAACATAAGAACCATCATCTATGGGTGGGGATGGTGTTTCATTTTGCTCATTTTGTTGTTGATGGTTATCGATCTCATCAACCACATCAGCGGCACATTGAGCACCTTCTCCAGTAGCTCGATCATTTCCATAAACAATAGAAAGATCTTCATAATGCGGAAATGACTTGTTATTTAACCCGATAGCATTTGGATGACCCTAATCCAATGTGAAACAAATATTAATAAATTGCTATATAATCATTTTTTTGTATAGAAATATTATTAAATAGTTACATATCTCAAATAGACATATATATATTACCTTTACCCACTCTGCAAATGTGGCATCTTCCACCGAAATACATTTTCTTCTTTCATCCCATCCAAATCCACTAGCATTAGGTCCACGCATTTCCGCAATTGCATGATATCTATCCCTTAAAAATTTAACTCTTGAATCAATGTGGGGCTTAGCCTTCATCTGACAGCCATGAATTTTTTCTTGCATAAGCTTCTCTAGTTCAAATTGATACCCCAACTTAAATTGACCATTTTTAGCCTTCCAACATCCTTCAAGAACAAGATACACCAAACTTTCAACAAGGGCATCCTCCTCCTCTGAACTCCATCTAACACAAGATCTTCCTCTAGCATTTGATGCCATGATCGTGCTTCGTTTTCAATACTAAAAATAATCATAAACAAAAAAATTATAACAACAATCAAATGCATATAATAAAATATATAATGCAAATTCATCATTTAAGCATCCTCATGCAAATAATAAATCAGAACTTGACTTTTACTAATTTTGTCTAGGCTCCTGCCAATGTTGAAACATCTCACAAGCTAAATTATTTCTAAAGTTATTCCAAGTGGTGCTAGTCTCGAGATGCCCAATGAAATAATCATCACCAACATCTTGCATTCCATTATCACATTCTTCAACAAATGTCTCCATTGGATCAGTATTCATATTCATCTTGATAAAGTTATGTAATAGAACACATGCAGAAATAATCATGCTCACTGTCTTCACTGAATACCAAGTAGTACATCTTAAAATCCCCCATCTCATCTTTAGCAAACCAAAACACCTTTCTATCACATTTCTAGCTTGAGAATGCTTCATGTTGTAAAACTCCTTAGTTGTTGTAGGTTGGTGTCCATGTCTCCATTCATTAAGATGATACCTTTGACCTCTATATGGAGTTAAGAAGCCTTCACAGTTCATGTATCCGGCATCACATAAATAGTAACATCCTAGCATACATTAAAATATTATCATTGTTTCATAATAAATTCAAAGTTCATTAACAAAAAGTGTAATACTTAAAGGTATTATAATTGTTACCTTGAGGTATTTTTAACCCATTTCTTCTAGAAAGTGCATCTCGAAGCACTCTATTATCATGAGCCGAACCCTCCCAACCAGGTAAAACATATATAAATAGCAGGTCTTTTGAACATGCACCTAATACATTAGTGGATAATTCTCCTTTTCGATTTCTATACCTAGCTTTCTCATTTTCTCCAACACGAACTTTGAAATGAGTTCCATCTAAAGCATCTAAACAATTCTACACAAAATAAAAATTTTTAGAGATTATTTGCTTCATATTTTAAATCTAGATAAAAGTATAAAATTAATGTGACACACCTTAAACCATTTCCATCTTTCATCCGAACTGCTTCCGTCAATAGGTTCTGGCTTCTTCCAAAGAAGATTGTGACATTTAAGAACAACACGAAGTACGGTATTGAAGTGCCTAGATATTGTTTCCACTTAGCCTAAAATATACTTGAGTTCTTCTATTTTTTGTATCATGAGATAGCGTATACAAGAATATTGCAACCATCTCATCTACATCCGTGTTTTTGTTTCCTTGTAGCCCACCTACATAACATAACATATCACACAACTTAAGAAAACATCTTCTATCCATTCTTAAATGATCCACACACAATTGGTCACTAACTCGAATAAGAGAGTTGATATTTGATATTCTAACTTCATATCGTCTATGTGTTGAGCCATCTAAGGTATAGTGGACGGGTCTAGGAGTTCTAATTAACATTCTGATAAGAGAAAGCATCATCATGATCTTAGTCTCCATCATCATAATCATCATTCGATAATAAATAATAAGACAAGTTGCTGCCATCCTTTTTTTGCTCAATGGTATCTGTAACACCCCCAAATTTACCACTAAAAAATTTCGTTTAAGTTGAAAGGTTTAACAGAAGCGAAAGATTTAAAACCCTAAACTTGGGGGTATTACCGCTACACTTAGTACCGGACCGGTTCACTCATACCGTCCCGATACTAAGTGCTAAGGCTAAATCAAACCATCGTTAATAAGAACCATCCAAAAACATAAGTTCATAGCCATCACAAATCATTCAAGAAACAAGAGTCGACCACAGACAGTGTATCGTTTAAGATTACAGCTTAGGAGTTCCACTCCAAAATACGAACATAATACAAATACGGTAAACTCAAGGTAGACAAAAACTAGGATAGTAAGAGAGTCCGGCGAACTCGCTCTCGGCCCCAACCAGGACAGGCTCAATGCTCGGCCCCATCCGATGCCTCGTAGGTATCGTAGGCATCGAAGACATGATCTCCTACCTGCACAAGGTCAGATGGGTCTTCTGCTCGTGGGAATGAGCAGCACCCATGAAACGGGTGATCAGTACGTTACGTACTGAGTAAGGTAACAGACGAGCTAAGGCCAATATAACGTACAACATAAAATGCAAGGTACAACATACAGGGGACATGAAATAACACGGAGGGTGCAAGTCAGCAATGGCCTACTCGAACCTCTTCTCTCATAACTTTATAATTAACCATTTCGCATTACAAACTTCATTAGCCCATGTGAGTACGGGAACCCCACTATTATAGCCGGTGGATCGGTCACTTATAGGGCAGAACGCTCCTAACCACTATTATATGTCGGTGGATCGGTCTCCAGGGCACAACGCTCCTGGCCACTATTATGCCGGTGGATCGGTCTGGTCCCGACTCTCATGGTGTTCCACTGTAAGTATATAGTATCTTCCCCATGATTTAATTACAACATACTGTTTGTTTTGTTGAGCTCGGGATCCCCCACTATTATAGCCGGTGGATCGGTCACGTATAGGGCAGAACGCACCTAACCACTATTATATGCCGGTGGATCGGTCTCTAGGGCACCCCGGCACCTGGCCACTATTATGCCGGTGGATCGGTCTGGGCCCGGCTCAACAATCTTACTCTTTAAGTAGTTAATGTCTTATTCATGTATTATTAAATAAGGCTCCACCCTTGACATGCATGTCTGCTACTCTCTGCTTCTTCCCTTTGAGGAGGCCCGTCCCATATCTTGAGACTGTTCTCCCCTTCTCATGCCCGATGTTCATCCCCTTTTACTCTTATACATAAGGAAACGTAGTAAGGGCACACTCTCCCGAGAATGTGGACTAACCCTAACACAACGATATCGGTCCCGCATGTCTTCACCCCTCTAGGGCTCCTCCTTGGAAAACCCTAATGTGGGCCTATATGGCCCAACTCTTTCTTACTCATCCTAACTTTACTATATTCCTTGTCTTACATCCCGTCTCTACTAAGAAATTCCCAAATATATATCCCTTTATTCCCCAACTCCGCATGTGACCGCCAAACCCTAGCACTTTACTTCCTCCTCAAGTAACCTCCCTCTTTCACCCCAAAATCTCTTCTCTCATTTAGAAACCCCCGCTCATCTTTTATATAAGTGAGTCCTCGCTCTCAACTCTATACTCCATCCCTCCTTGATCACATTTACCCTTGTACCCTTAAATTCGCTCATTCCTCCCAAAAACCCTAATTTGGTCCTTTAGACACCCTTACATCGACCCACGTGAAATTTTGCACCCCAAATCTCCAATGGACCCGTAACTTTAACATTATCTTATTTGCTTCTTAAATTAACTTTCCTTACGTAAGATTCATTCCCATGCATAATTTAAATACTCCATGCAGACTCTCCAACACCTACTTACACCCAAACCCTGATAAGGTCTCTTATGCACCAACTTATGTACTACTTTTCGTATTAAGTCTCCAATCATCCCAAGACTCTCCCAAGCTCTTACTTACAACCCAAATCAACTTCTCATACGTAAGAATCATGCCCACGCAAGGTCTAGTTCCCCCATGCAACTTCTCCACATCCACTTTCCCGTTGTTCTTTTATTATCATTTTCATGCTACTCAAAACCCTAGCATGCATGTCCTAGAGGGCCATAACAAGTCACATCATCAACATCCATATCAAACATGGGACATGCCATACACGTATAATATAAGGCACACACGACATACCTCATGATCCATGCTGCGCTACACAAAACAGGTTACTCATAACACATGCATAATACACATCAACATGGCATACTCATCATTCATCAACACATAATATTACACATAGCACAAGGCCATAGCTTCGTCCTTACCTAGTTAGGCACTGGGCTTGGAGCACGCTCCTCTAGCTCCTTAGGGTTCGGATCGGGGTCACCTATGAAAAGGGGGAAAACTAAGTATTAGTTCCCTTCAAAGTACCGTCATCCCTTAGTCTAGTTTAGGATTAGGGTTTATATCGCTAAAGTGGGTATTATACAAAAACCAGGGTTTTTATCTTAAAGTTAGTGTATTAGCCATTACTAGTCAAAATGTATTTATTTTTTTATACTAATTGTTACCCTCTTATTTGTTAAACTCATTAGTCCTAATCTTGTAGTAATAGGGTTGACGCTAACTAAAGGAGAATAGTGATAGTAGTAATAATAGTAAGAGCTAATAATAGTACCCTAGTGATGAGGTTTAGGGTTAAAGTATTTGGGGCAACATTAAGTGGTATGGTAAGAAGGCTCAAGTATCTTTCTTAGTTAACAACCACATGATATTTACTAACTTTGAGTTAAGTCACATGGATAAGACAAAAGTAGTTTTATTGTTAACCTAAAGGATAAGGTGTTAAGTAGGGTAATAATAATAACAATAGTAGTAGTAATACTAATGATGATGGTAATATTAGTAATAATAACAATAACAACAACCCAGTATGGTTAAGTATTAATAATGACTTTAGTAAGGTAATAGAGATAATAATAATAATAATAATAATAATAATAATAATAATAATAGTAATAATAATAATAGGGTTGTTAATGATAATAAAACTAAAGTTGAGTTTAATAGAAGTTAGGGTTCCAAGGTATGTTAGTATGGTAAAAATGGTAACTTTAATATCAGAAGTCACAATATTAGAAATGATAATAATAATAATAAGAGTAATAATAATAATAATAATAAAAGAATAATAATAATAATAAGCATAATGGTATCAATATTAGCTAACTTAGTAATACTTATATGGAAATAAAGTTTAAGGCTTGGGATGAGTGGAAGACCACCTGAGGACGGTGGTGGTCCGGCGGCGGCGCGAGGCGGCGGCGGCGGCAATGGAGGAGGAGAAGAGAGAAAAGGTGGGAAAAGTGGTTAGATGGGAGGAGGAAAAAGGAAGCTAAGTGTGGGGGAGGAGACAGCAGGGAGAGGGGAGTGGAATGAGGGTGGTGGCGTGAGCAGGGAGGCGGCGCGCAGCGGCGGACGCGGTGGTCGAGGGAGGAGGAAGGTGGTGGAAATGGTGGAGGCCGGTGGAGAAGGGAGCAGGGGGTAAGGAGGGTATGGGCAGGTAGGGGAGGACCTGCTGGTCACTTTGGAAGGTGGAGCAGGGGTTAATTACGGCGGAGGTGGCAGCAGCGGGCGGCGCAAGGCGGCGGTGGCGTTTTTCGGGGTGGCACCTTCGCACGACTGTGGCGGCTCGAGCGGGGTAGGAACGGAGGCAACGACGGTTTGGCTGCGTGGAGGGTGGTGCAAGGAAGGTTTTGGTGCGTGGAGGTGGTCGCGGTGGCTGCTAGAGGCGGCGGAAAGGGCGTCTGATCTGGCGGCGGCGAGGCAGGGTTTCGGCAAGGTCCAAGGGAAGGACTTGCCCTGGGCCGTTCGGGGAGGGGTATTTATAGGCGATTGAGGTGGGGAAAACGACGAACAGGAGAGGAATGGCACGCGGGGGCAGGTGCGGCAGGCTGCCGTTCGGCGGTGGCAGCCGGTCGCAGGTCTGTGGCTTGCAGGCCTGTTTGGTTGTGTGCGGAAAAAGGAAAGAAAATCAAGACGCGTGAGGGCCAGGAGGGTTTTGCTGGGTTGATTCGGGAATGAAAGGGACGGAAATGGCAGAAGAAGGACGGCCGGACGGCAGGCCAAGTCAGCGGCGGCAGGCGCGAGTTGCAGGCCTGCGCGAGGAAGAAGACGACGGGCGGGGTAGGTTGGACCGGCGGTCCAGGGAAGAAAAGAGAGGGGAAGAAACCGGCCGGTCGGCAACGGTTATAACCTTCATAAACTCGACGCGTCGTTTCATCATTCAGGAGGTCGAGACGCAGCGTCGAGTCGTTGGCTGGCAACGGCTATAAGGTTCATTATCGCGACGCGGCGCTTCGGCGTCCTCGAGGTCAAAACGCGTCGTTGCGGCATCAGCGGCGAGGGTCAGCGCGCAGCGCTGGGCCGTGGGAGGGAGAAGAAGGGAGTTTGGGCCAGCGAGGCCCAACTCCGGCGAGAAGGTAGGAAAAGGAGGAAAAGAAGGAAAAGAAAAAGGGAAAAAGGGAAAGAAAAGGATATATTTAGGGTTTTGGATTTTACATGAATGATTTAGAATATTTTTGGGCCAATTAGAGTATTAGCATTTATAAAATATTAAATAAATTCCCTTTTTACCTATTCTAGACTATTTTAGATAAATTTCCTTAATCCTCCATACTAATTAGGAAAATACACAAATTTCTTCCAATTAAATTCTTTATTATTTTCCTCTTAATATACCTTAATTAACTCTCTACATTTTAATAATTAAATTTATATAATTAATTTTCCTAATAATTCCTTATTTGGCCAAAATTTGGAAATTAGGATTTTGGGGTATTTCAGTATCCGTACCATTACTGCATACAAAAGTATTATCTGTACAATATAATCAATTCGTAGATTGTATTGATACCATTGGAACATGTGTTACAATAATAAATAATGGATTGGCATGTTTAGCTATCATGCACTGCCTATACCTATGATTATTTATTTATATCTACAAAAGAATAAAAAATCTTGCCCTTTAATTTCATTTCATTTGAAAATATACATACGTACGTACATATGTATATATACACACACACACACACACACATATATATATATGTGTGTGTGTGTAGGTATATATATAGACATATGTATATATCTATATCTATATATATATATATATATACACACACATAAATATATACACATATATATGTGTGTGTGTGTATGTGTGTGTATAGGTATATATATAGACATATGTATATATCTATCTATATATATATCGTATCTGTAAACAAGCTAATTATGCTGCAGTGAGGTCAGAGAGTTTGGACATATGTATATATATATATATATTACGTTGTAGTGAGGTCGGAGAGTTTGGACATATGTATGTATATATATATATACACATACATATATATATATATATATATATATATATATATATATATATATATATATATATATATATACACATCATCAACCCTGATGGTTGACGAGACAATAGGACATATATATATTACACGTACACTCGTGTAATATTGGTGTTCCAACAAATAAAGATAAGATACTTGTGTAATATCCAACGTCTAACTCTAACACCTAAATATCACATGCAACAGATAGCAACCAAGCAATATCGTAAGAGCAAATAACAGAGGCAAATAGAACAACTTGTTTCAGAAACATATGCATAAGCTTTCATCAGAGGAAAATGGAGACAGAAGCAGGAACTAGGAAGTAGCAGCTATCATACTTATTTACGAATTAGTACATATATAATGAGGAAAAAAGGATTGAAGCTTTTTGTTCCAAACTGAGGTATTGACACACACTAAAAAATAGTACTCTCACAAAACTGACAAAGAAACATGTACAATAAAGCCCACACAGGATTTTCACCTCCTTCTGTTGCTCTGATGGAGAGCCAAACCAAACACCCAGTTCTTCCCTTGAATTACATCACCATAGTGGACCACAAAGAGAAATGGTTGAAGAGACAATAGGAAATGCAGAGAGAGATGGAGCAACAAAAAATTAAAGATAAACATGTAGAGGTTCAGGAAGAAGTGCCAAAGGTTCGTCTAGAGGCACAAGAAGTAGTTCTCAAGGATCCTAAGCAAAACCAAACAGACACTCCCAAAAACTCTAATACTAATAAATATTTGTTCCATTCTTTTACTAATTAAACACCCCCATCTGAATCCTACTAGACGCAACAAAAGATAAGGGCATAGATAATGTTAAAATCAATTTAAATTTAGAGAAAAATTATACTCTAGATTACCTGATAGGCTGATAAGTTTGTCTTCTTGCACTTTCTTTCTACGGCTTTTCTGAATTTTCTCTCTCTTCCCTTTCCCTCAATGAGCAACTATGGAGATGGATTAAATATATTTTTTTAAATCAATAAACAGGTACGTAATATGGAGGTATAATAGGTATATGCTGATGAAGTGGTAAAAAGTGGCTGAAATTTTTGCAAAAATTATGGATAGTTGAGGATAATTAGGTAATTTATAACT
The DNA here is from genome assembly GCA_039764185.1 of Tamarix austromongolica. Taxonomy (NCBI): domain Eukaryota; kingdom Viridiplantae; phylum Streptophyta; class Magnoliopsida; order Caryophyllales; family Tamaricaceae; genus Tamarix; species Tamarix austromongolica. Next base: position 28,956,363 of record CM077817.1, read on the forward strand.
TGGGAGTATTATTTACTTAGCTTTACCTCAGGAAGTAACTTCCTTAATGTACGGGTAGTTTAGCATTTTAAGGGAAACAGTTTTTCCCTTTGACTTGTTACATCTCTTATACCAAACAGGAAGAGATTTTGTATTTTCCAGAAGTTATACTTCATCTATCTACTTCCTTGATACCAAATGACCTCATAGTATTTAAATATGTGTATTTATTTTAAAATAAGTGTATTTCTTCCTTTAATTGTATAAAAATACAATAAAAATAAAGGATGAGTATTTTTATTTTTGAAGATGCATATATATATCCTTAAAAATGCACATTTATATCCTTCTATATATATATATATATATATATATATATATATATATATATATATATATTATGTTAGGGAATGTGAATTATTATCTTAAAATATGTTTATATAAATATCTACTTGTGAAAAAAAAATAGTTTGATATAATTTTTTATATTTTTCTTCATGACCCAAATCTCTTTGTGTGTGAAGAAAAAAATGACATAGCTCAAATCCGTATTGGAATCATATATACAGAAGTTAATAGAATATCAAGATTGCCATCATACTCATTTTTTCATTAGTTATCATAAATTTACCAAATTATCCCATGTGCATCGAACATGATACATTTGAATGTACCATGCAGTTTGTGTTACTTGAAGTGCTTTCACAATTGATGATTGATTTCATAGATCAATACAATTACTTTCCAACATACTTTTTTCTCACCCATCCTTATATTTCTATAGCACAAACATACTTAATTCTAAAGTTCTCCGATGGTGTATTTTCAAATATAATAATACACATTTTGATATGAATAGTCATATCTATATTTTTAAGCTTCTACAATCCATCACATAGCCTGGACATCACACAAAATATCCAATGTAGCATAACTTTTTTAAATACGTCAAAGAAACTAAATAAATGAAAAGGACTTCATGCCTCAATGGAAAAAGGCACATCTCTATTGGCCTAAAGGGTTAGGATTTAAATCTCAATAGAGTGGTGTGCATCATATTTAGGTAAAATAACTGTTAACCTAAGGAACAATTTGTTTATGCCCAAATAATATATATTGATTATTAGTTTATTAGCGATTATGCTAGTTTTGGTCAATCTTTTGTTTGCATTTCAAGTCATATTTATTTGGTTTTCATGAGAAATCATTACCTAAATAGTAATGATTTTCTTCTTTTTTTAACCCTTTTGTTTTTGGTAAGGAGGACATGATGTCCAATAATTTCCTTCTTTAGCGATTATTTGAATGGCACAAAGCTTATTTGAGTTTTAATTGATCATTATTTGAGGTCCAAGTGACGATATTATTTTTTGGTGATTATTTGAGCTAAATGTTGATTATTTGAGTTTCAATTAATGATTATTTATATTTTAATCAATGATTATTTAAATTTCAAGTGATAATTTTCATGTGAATTATTTAAATTTAATTGATAATTATTTATGTTTCTAATCATATTATCATTCTTTATGTGGATTTTTTAATCCCTCTTTATGTCAATGATTATTTGAGTCTATCAACAATTATTGAAAAATATAATATTCACAACTTCGCTGAGATTTGAATCCAAAACCTCTTAGTTAATAGAAACACACCTCCTTTGTTGAGCTATAGAATCATTTATGTTTATTTAATGTTATTGTCATGTTATAATATGTTTTACATAGCAAGATATTTTACATATTTGCGTTAGCACCGCCACATCACCTAGTAGGACATTTTACATATAGTCATTTTTTTTATTTAATGATGTTGTCATGGTATAATATGCTTCGCCTAGTAGGATATTTGTGTTAGCATCACCGCATCAGAAATATATTGCATTCATCCTCCACCCCCACCCCTGCAAAATTAAAAGAAGAAGAAGAAGAAGAAGAGTGAATCGAAAGCATAAAAAGACAGAACGTATGTTGCTTGCAAAGCATATGATGCGCCTAACTGTGTTAAATATTTATATTTTTTAATATAAAAAAATAGTAAGAGTAGGGGGATGTTAAGGGGGAAATAAAATATGGTGTTCTATAGCATATGTATCTCCCAAATTTTATGATACATCCAGGGATATCCAACAAGATACACCTAAATAGTTATATTTCTATGAAAAAAAATGTCTAGCTAGTGAGTAGTTTAAAGGGGTAGAAGAGAAGGAGTGTGACACATAGTATTATCAAATAAAAAAGTCAATAACATTAGTTTGTTGAGTACCATAGAGTTGTTTAGGATAACATGATATGAAATACATAATCATGACCACATGTCAGGATCATAGTTCAAAAAATCAAACTGGTGAACCAATAACCTCAATGGTTAGACTTAGATTAGGCAATTAGACCAATTAACTAAAAGATCTAGTCAAAGTAGGTCAAAAACCCGTGAAGCTAATGCAAACCGATGAAAATCGATGCCAGAAAATTTTCAAAAAAGAAGAAGAAGAAGCAATCTTCTACATCAACTTGATCGAACAACAACTAGACAGTCCTTGTTGTTCACCTTCAAAATCCTAAGCAACACTCTCTTTTTCTTCTTTTAAGGCTATATAAACTTAATAACATTAATGATTGCCTCCTCTCTCAATGGATTGAACACATAATCATTATTAAGAAGAAAAATCATGAAGAGAGAAAAATAAGTTAGCTTGTAGAATTAAATCATGGAAAAGAATAATGGAAACAAGGGAAGAGAAAAAAAAGTGGGGGAAGAGAAATTGAGATATAAGGCTAGGAGTTGCTTCACTTTCATGAGCTAAAGAAAACCTTAAAAAAATGATGAGGCAAAGTAGCAAACATTATTAACTTAGGGTTGGCATTTTTGTAGTGGGCTTGAGCTAAGCTCAAAAATGAGAAAAGAAAGTGGATGGGCATAGTTATTCACTTATCCTCTTAAAAAAATATTTAAGATGTTTAGGTAATCATGCTTAAAAAATACTTTATTATGTTATTAAATAAAAAGACTTGATTAAATTTAATTAGTTTGAACTTAATTATATATTTTCTATTATATTATGTCTAATATTTAATATCTAAGATTTATTTATTTATAATGAATTATTGAATCGGTATGAACTACTGGTTTTACCAATATGAACCTCTAATTCAACCAATAGGTCATTAAACTAGTAAGAAGATCGGTTTGGTGACTAATTTGCTTTTTAAAACTATGGATATAATAATCAACGACCCAACACAAAATATATAATTAAGGATAATCAACAAACTATTATATAATAGTCTCTACTAACTAATGAGATAATCATTGGTTTGTCATGTGATATAATAATTATCAGACTAATAACAAAAAAAATTATTAAAAGTGTATAATCATCGGTCTATGATAAAACAATCGCTATGATAATCATCACTCTGCGATACGATAATCATCAAGTTGAGCACAATAAACACCTCTTTTTTATAAAATACATTAATAACCAAGATAATCACCAAGCTGTTATATGACAATCATTCATAAGCAATTCGCTCAAATGTTAAGGGCATAGATAACCCTTTAAAAAATACCATAAATAAGTAATTATCATTAATTAGTTATTATAATTATAAATATAGTCATATTTGCTAAAAAAAATTTATAAGTATATAATATAATCACAATTTTATGATATAATAATTACCAAGTTAAGTACAATAATCACCACTCTTTTATACGATATAATAATAACAAGGATAACCATCAAGTTGTTATATGACAATAATCAATTTGTGATAGGATAATTACCATACCAAATTATTTATCACTAATTAATAATAATAATAATTGTTACAATTATAATTGCTATAATAAATTAATATAATTATATTTGATATATAATAATTTGGTTTACAACAATCTTTCGTAGTAGAATAACTACACATATATTATATGATAATTATCAATTTTATTCTTACTACACAACACATGAGGAGCATCTTGTTAGATTTTGTGGGTATATAATTGGTAAGGGGCCTAGAGGCAACACTTCACTTCAATCCGTGAGCTTCTTTCAAAAGCTATAAATGAGTCAAATCAAACTACCTTTAAATAGAGCTAAGAACATTTAATTTTTTTAGGACTCCAGATCAACTACTACAAAGCTTGTAGGTGGCTCAGCTCGTTTGAGATAAACTAGAGTAATTGACTTGATTCATTTACATGCTTGTTTTACTATTTGGCTTATTTGTTAAAGATTTCTTAACTAAGTCAATTTAGCTTGTTTAAACATAACTCAATTACAAGCTTGATTTTTATGCCTTATCTAAAGGCTCAATTAATATGTATAATTAGATTCCAAAACTCAATGTTTTGTTCAATTAAATCCCAGCATGCACAATATTTTGTAGTAGAAAGATATTAACTATAACAAGCCTATAAACAAGCTAGCTTATGATTATATATATATGAGTTGAGCTTGAGCTAGTTCGTGAATAAGCAAGTCGGGTCGATCAAAACTCAAACTTGACTCGTTTACTAAATGAATATAAAATTGAGACTCATATTTAACTTATTTAATTAAATAAATGAGCTAAAATAGTTGATGAGAGCAGTGATAATCCAAAAACCTTTTCACAGCTTTACCAACAGAAAAACGGAAACAACGTTCTGAGTCTGTAAATGTGAAAAGTTCAACTCAGAAAGGTTTCTAGCATCAACCTGACAAGATAAATGAAAATAAGTCAAGCTAATCCAAAGGCAATGACATGGAGTCATATTCAAAGATCCAAGTCCATGACCTGGCCTAATAGAGAACTATTTCTACAAATTAGCGATTTTAATTCCTATCATATTACAATTCGTTCCAAGGAATAGCATTCACAGTATGCCATATACTTAAATTTAAATGAATAAATAAAAACTTCCATCACTGCCAAACTACAGGTCCATGATCCCCAAAAATTTGGTAAACCGACAAAGAAGACCGACTATCTTAACAAGACCTAATTCAAAGTATATATATATATATGATATTTTTCTCAAGTAGGCCGGGGTGGTTAACCATCAAGATATCATGATGCGTTACCAAATGACTTAAGCCCACTACAATGTTGACGTCATTTTCCCTATCTCAATGAAAACTGTCCCCAGGCATGCACAGGACAAGACTAGGAGACATAGCACAAACATGGAGGCAAGCATGTTGGGGGTAAAAAGGAAAGAAGAAAAGGGTAAAGTTTTAATGAAAATCAGGGAAAATTGCAGTCGTCTATAAGATGGCTACTAACATAAAGAATATATTTAGAAACTCACTAGCATCAGCAGCAGCACTATCTAAATTCCGTCCCTGCACATTGCTCAATTAAAATCAAATCAATTGCCACCAACTCCCATAAGTGGACAACACACTGCAGCAGGGGAGTGGAATGATACAAGTTAAAATGTCATTGATGCACTTCCGGGACAGCCCCACTGTTTCCTTGGAGACCTTGAAGGCATACACCTTCCACAAGAGACAAGCTTCAGCAGTGAATGGAGTCTCCGAGTCCGAATTCTCCATTGTGAAAGCTGCAGCAACAAGTTTTTTTTATCAATTAATCCTACTATATGAGAAGAAGAAAAAAATTGACACATTTTCATGATCAGCCAAGTTATTTATTTATTTATTTATTATTATTTTCACCCTGCGGAGCAATATAATATGATGACATCGACGTCACGTCAACGTCAACATTACTCTATATGATTGCTCCACAAACGTAGAACAGCAACTTTTGTACAGGGAGGCAAAAGTCAGGCTAGAAGAAAACACTGACTCCACTTACACGTATACTAACATTCACGAGTAGTTGTAACACTTTGCACTGATTCCTTGATAAAATCAATATGGAGCACCAAGGTTGGTCATCTGTTCGGGACAACGGTTTTGTTTGAAACCTTAAGAAAGAAAAAAGGATGACATGCCGGTAATATCGAGAGTATGAAAGAGATGCCTCACGGGAAACGAAGCTTGAGAGCATGGCAGAAATGGCTCGCAGGAAACAAGCATGCATGGACCCATAACAGTAATCATATACCATGATTATATTTCTGTATAAGGAAAAGACATTTGTTCTGTTTTATAACATAAGATATATTAGTTTTTACACATACTAAAAAACATTCAATTCAAGATTGAACAAAAAAAATCATCTACTTTTACAAATATACCCTCATATTAAATTTAATAAATTTTAACCATTTATTTGATCCTCATTGGTCCTTAACCAAGGTCTATAAGATGGAAAACTGGACACAAAAAAGGAAACTACGGCCAAGAGCAGACCATAGATCATAAATAACTGTACCAAAAATACGTTGTCAACAATAACAAAGTTGGATCTACAGCTACTACAGAGTGAAGTTGCCAGAAAGTACTTCGCCTGCCATACATTACCTTCCGCCGAGTTAACCTCGATGTTTTCCCGCAGAACAGAAAACGTCTTGATCTAGATTCTAGTCTCCTGCAAATTGACAAATATCAAGTTCATTTATGTTAATATATTAAGCCCGCTGCCCGCAACAATATGACTCCAAGTGTCAGAGGAAAGTAGGTTTCCACAGGATAGATGTCAACGAAGTTAAATAATCAGAAGCAAATATGCTAAACTTGGGTTTCCATAGGCATGCTAACCTTCTATTTCAACTTTTCAATAATTAAGTGAACTAATTCTGTGGGAATACTTCCAAAAATGTAGCTTCATGAAGTATCTTTCAGGAAAATGGTAACTGATGTCAAGCTAGATCATACCACGGCTTCTATGTATGGCATTTGACGCTGCAAAGGAGGTTCGACATGGGCCAAGATAAAACCCCATATTAAACTTGGTTTTCGACGATCATGGATCAAATAATCGTATTAAACCAATTGCGCTCAAATGGTTTCATTCGGGAGTTTTGGATTGCTTGTTTCATCTCTCATACGCTAGAGGAATGATGAAATTTTGTTCATGAAAAATTTTGAACCAGATTACAGATCCTTTAAGGCAGACAAAAACTTATAAGCATCTTGCAAAGCATTTGGATCATGCAAGTGGAGCATGTTTTCACCATAATATAATATTTCCAGTATGAAAGCCATACGCAGTTAAATAGGAGTCAGCATGCAAATCACCTAAAATCCAATGGTAGATATTCTTTTCAAAATAATTGCCTGGAAACGTTGCTCCGATAAACTCTCATTCTAGTCCTTTCACTATCCCTTTTGCAAGCATTAAAAACAATGAGGACTAGTGAAACTGCCGATTTCAAATATGAATATGTTGAGGGATACCTATATATACCAGCAGGACTTGGCATGAAAGATATAGAAGTAATTTTAAGCCATGTGCAAGGGATCAACAAAAGAAAGAGGCTCTGTTTTGCTGTTGCTAAAAGGCATATATCACCAATGTACTCGAATGCACTTCTGCATGCTAATGAACCAAGCCGGCCCAATGTTCAACCTATGGGCCAGGTGCCCCTGCCCTCCTTTCGACTATAGTCCAGCTAAGATCTAACAAACAAAAGGTCATTCATTAACTTTAACACAACCATTAATGCAAATAACTTGATCCACAAACTCCATGAGCTCCTTAGAGAACAAGAATGAGGGAGGAGATAGTTACATCCTTGCACTAAGGTCCTTCCTGGTTACCCTTGTCCAAGTTCTAGTTCACCGAAGGCTTGTCAAAAGCAGAAGGTAACTAGCTTAAGATTCATTACAAAGGGATGTAGCTCCTCAAGCTCTCGCTTAACTCCTTCCATCATTGCAAAGGGAAAATGAGAGTTAAGGTGATACCAATACACCTGGGGCTGCCCGTAAGACAGCCCACATGTGCTAAATTCTCAAACCTGATGTCAATGAAAATGGCATTCTAAATACGTATTCCTCAAAAAGAAAAATAAGTCTTTTAGCAAATCTACTATGATCTCAGTCATAGTGGCTTCAACTCCACATGTTACAAAAAAATCTACAAAATAGAAGATTTTGACACGAGAGCAAAAGACTGAAGCAGGAAGTTATCATCGATACTTACAGATTCTCTTGTTCAAGTTTTTCAGCAATGGACGCTGATTTACGTCTGATCCAAGCACTGTGATATGTAGAACCTTCAGCCTGCTGAATTACATGGGCAAGAGACACCTTGCTTCTGACTATGCTTTGGCACCGATTTTGTTCTGGAAGTCTACTTCTTCTAGAAAGAAAAGATGTGTCAGTTTCTTTACGCAAACAGCCAGTATCACTGACCCAGGCCATTTCCATGTTATCTGCTCGTTCATGACTTGCTTTCCCCAGGGAAGCTGCCATCTCAACGATTTCACTTGTTCCTGTATTGACCCCTTGTTGAGGAATCTTTCTGCTACCTTCATTGTGCCCCATTTCAGAAATCCAGTTATAGGAGGAGCCATTCTCAGAAGTCGGCAAGACCAGAGGTCCATTAGACTCTGTCCTGGCTTCTTTCCTTGATTCACACCAAATTTCGATAATCACAGGAGATTCAAGAACGCATTCAAATGCCTGAATCATATACGCTCTATATTTCTCTGCCTGGGATTTGGCCTCAGGTGAACTGAACATTAGATGTACAGCTGGAGCTGTAAAAGATGAAAAATGGATGGTCATGCAGTCCAAATATTCAAAATAAGAAAGACCTATCTTAGATTTGAGTATGGGTGGAAGAAGTCACCAATTTGAGGTGGGCTAAAAATTTGATATATGCATACGAGTGTTTGGGCCTTCTTTTTTAAAAGAAAAAGAGAAGAAAAGAAAAGAAGGTGTGGCCTACATTGTTAAGGACCCGAATACAAATTAGTTCAATTAAATGATTAAATAAAATATACGGGCTTATATATGTCTTCTTTTATATGGAGGAAAAAAAATATTAAATAAACTAGGCCATACTTATCTTTCTATCCCAGGCCACTAAAAGGTCAGGCCCGGCCTTTTATCCTTGGAAGCGATGTCACATGACATTTTTACCAAGTATAATGGATATTGAATATCAAGGGGAAAAAAAGCTTCCTTATTATGTATCTTTTCGTTAAATATTTTAGATTTTCTGGTGAGGACCACTGAATGCATCTGAAGGACAGATCTTGATAAATTTAAATAAAAAAGGAAGTTAAAAGAATGAATAAAGGAATGATTATCTAGGCAAAGGGATCGCAATAAGCATTCTAGAGCACGGAAGATAGTTGAATGTCAGGAGGAGGGTGCTTCTCGAGAAAAAAAGAAAAGAAAATTTACATAATCAAGCAACATGATAGAAAACATATGTGGCAAAGAATGATGCTCGAGGTAGACATTCAAAAAGCTTACGATTCAGTTGAGTGGAATTTCATCAAGCAATTTCTGCCGGCTTTCTACTTCCCTTGGCAGATTGCAGACATGATCATGTGTTGGGATTCAAGCCAGGGTTCAAACCAATGTGCTGGAGGTTAGGAAACACCTAGAATGGAAGACATTTGAAGTGGAGAAAAGATTGAGAGAAAAAGGTGAAATAGAGGCAAATATGGCCAGGCTGTGTTGGTCGAGCATGTCAATGGTAACTTTTTCACATGGCATGATTTTTTAGTCTGATCTTTTCTGTATTTTTTGTTAGGTCAGTTTTGTATCTTTTAGGTCTTTTCTAGACCTATATAAAAGGCTCTATTTATATAGAGTTGGTATACAATTCACACAGGGTGTGATAGACAAGAATTCAGGATAAATTATTACGGATTTAGATCTAGATATTAGATCTAGGAATATCTCAATTGAAAATGGAATTCTAAAATTGAGTAGATTAATTAAGAGTGTTGTTTTTTATAATCTTGGAGAGAAAACACAAGGGGAGAGAGTTCAATCTCATCCTATTCAAGCTAACATTCAAGCAAAGGAGAAGGGTTATTCACATGAGGAGGAAGATAAAGTAGTCGATGGAGGGTCATCTAACTGTCTTGTTTTGCTCATTTTCATTTTGGTTTTTGGTTTTTTCTTTTCCTATCTTATTATATGACCTATGTAATCAATCTATACATGATGAGTGTCTAAATTCTTATTGCTAGGGATGAGGTTGAAACCCCTAGACTATGGCTTTAGATTTTAATAATATTTTCTATATTTTCCTAATTCTCATGAGATTGTCCTTTACTCTAGTTTAATTATTATCGTTTATATGTGTGATTCTGTCAAGTATGATTTATATGGTGCATGCCTTATTCTAGCTTCCTCACAATGATAGTATGTAGGATTATATGTTTACTAGGTGGCTATATAAATATGCTAGAATTCATGTGTATAAATTGTATCTAGGTTAGATAACAATTCACCCAACAATTTTGTGATCCTAACTGACATTTAGATATGTGTTGGTCAAACAAAGTAAATATAACTAAACATGCTTAAGGTACTAGTTTACGTACTTAGATCAACATCCATTCACTTACTTTTAATGCATTGGGCCTAGTCAAATATAAGGGTTTGTTTGTTGTAACTATAATTTTACAATTCAGTAAGATTTAATATTGGTGTTCATATTATATTGAATTAAGGAAATAAAATAAGGTGTATAGAGCTACTTCTGGCTTGCAACTTGGTTGATCTCCTTCTTTTGAATAATAGGTGATATAGGATTTATTTATTTTATCTTAACCTAATCTAGTGGTGGAAATCAATTATCTAGCATGGTTGTCATATTTGCGTTCACCCATACTTGTTTTATTTAATTTTATTTACTTTTTATTGTTTTCTATTTTAAGTACCCATCATTGTGTGTTTTTTATTATTTATTTTGTGTAATTTAGAGTCTTTTATTTTATAATTTGTGTGCTAGCTAGACTTAGGTGAGTCATATCAATCCTCAGCCTAAAACAATCTATTTTTACCAATACTACAATTGATGACAAGAGGGTTCAAATTGCTTGCCACCTACGATCACACCAATGGTGATAAAATTCAATTTTTGCAATTTATGACTTATTTAGAGCTACTTATAAAAAGTATTATTATTAATTATTTTAGAAATATTTTAAGCTAAAAGGTTTCTAAAATAAGTAATTATTTTAGATAACTACCTTTGATAAGTAATTTCAAACATACACTCAATTTTTGAATCTATCCTGCATACGTCTTGTTTATTAATGCGAATTTCCCGAACATCACATAGTGCATACTGCATATCTACTGTCAAAATTTCACTTCATCTTAATGGTTTCCCCACCACCCTTCCTTAGCAGAAGAGGGCTTCATCAAGGTGACCCATCTCCCCATACCTATTTGTGATATGTATGGAATACCTACATAGGGCATTGAAGAAGCTGTGAAATTATAATGACTTCAATCATCGAAGCCATGCAACTTTGAAAATTGTTGACTTAAGCTTTGCAGATGACTTGCTCCTGTATTGCCTAGGTGGCATTTGCTCAGCTAGAAGAATGACTTGCTCCTGCATGAGGAATTTACAGCTTGCTAAGGTATGACAATCAACTCATCTAAAAGCACTTTGTATTGTTGTGTGGTTAAACCAGATGTTAAGCATCAGCTACTGGAATTATTTTCTTGCTAAGAAGGCATCTTTCCCTTTCGATATTTAGGCATACCTTTGGAGACTTGTTACGTTGGAGTTCATCAGTAAGAAGGCATCTTTCCCTTTCGATATTTAGGCATACCTTTGGAGACTTGTTACGTTGGAGTTCATCAGTACCAAGGATTAATAGACAAGCTAGTTAGCAGGACAAACAACTGGACATGCAAATGTCTCAGCTCAGCTGAAAGATTTCAGCTTATCCAATCTGTCCTGGCAGATAATATTCACTTTAGGGTGCAAATGATGTTGTTACTTGTTGCTGTTGTCCAAAATATTGAGCAGACTTGCCAAAGATTCCTATGCCCAGGATAAGCAGAGCATTCTCATGAAGCTTTGATTTATTGGCACATTATTTGCTTAGCAAAGAAAGAAGAATGTCATGATCTCAAAGACCTTCAGATCTAGAAGCAGCTATGGCAGCTCATTGAAAACTGTTAGACTCACTGCCGCAAGCTTATGAAAATGATCAGAGATGGTAAGTCGGGCTACAAGAAAATCAACTATAATTCTGAGAGAAACAGAGAGTTGAGAAATCTGGGACTTAGCATTAATTCTCAGAGCCGTCGGGTGCCCAGATTTTCGAGGACCCCTCTCTAACAGACTCACTAACTAACAATTCAATAAACAATGATTCTTACCCATCTCTCCTTCCCCACCTTACTTGTCCACTCTGTTGCCTCTCCTCACATGAGTGTATTTGATAATAGGCCTATCAAAAACAAAAGAGGGGCTTTGGATCATGAAAGATTGCACATGAAAGAACCTTTTCACCAAATAAACTCAGTCCTGTATGTTCCGAAGCATCATGAAACTTATACCTATACTGCTGCAGAGGCTAAGTGACTTAGGTGAAAATAGTTCTATGATGCCATTACATATAGGGAGGAAAACAAAGTTTTGGTTCTACCTTGTATGAAGCATGAAGGCCAACCTAGACACAAGATAATTAATTGGCTTGTTTGCCATTCAACTCTTCTTACTCGTGCTCAAGTGGTGCGTCGGAATCTTAATATTACTGATCAATGTGGTGTTTGTCAAGAAGAACATGAAACAGTGGAGCATGTCTTGGTCACTTTTGTGATTGCTCGACAATGCTGGGGTTCCATTCTAGCCTGGCTGGGATATCAACTGGAGTTTAACGCATGGGATCAGATGATAGATTGGATGAACACACAGATAACCATGGTACAGCAGGGGTACTAAGAGCATGGTTTAGTGCTGCAGTCTATCATTTGTGGCCCAACAGAAATGCTTCAATCTTTCAGGGGAAAACGCCGCTGCCCACATGTCTCATTAGGAGAGTTATTGTTACTTTGCATATTAAGTTCTTGAATGGTGTCAAAGTCGCCAATTTTAGTGCAGTTCTGAGGTCAATAGATTTCTTTCCTAGCTAAGCATAGAGTTGGTGTATAGCCATATGGTTTGATGTATCTCACATCTGGTATTAATGATATTACATTAATTACCAAAAAAACACATTGACTTAAAATGAGGAACATCCTTGTTCCTGGTAATGCTAAGATACTGAAATACTAAGATGACACGAAACAAAAATGTATATGGTCAACTATAATAATGAAAGATAAGGAACATTAGAAGTGCTTGGTAATGGAAATCATAAGTTAAATAAGGCATGCAATTACCTGTCCCGACACAGATAGACATCAGCTTCCCTTCCTTATACAAGAACTCTTTTATGCAATTTATTTGTATCTGCTCAAGAACCTCCAACCAGATTTCATCAATTTCTGTATGACCTTCACCTACATTATGTCCGTCATTTACTCTTTCAGTAGTAAGATTGATAGAACACGTGTGTTCTGAAGCAGTGATTCTTCCAACATGTTTACTCCCATCTATGATACTATCTGCACCCTTGCTACCATGATGGGTATCAAATGAATCTCCTAGATGATGCTTTTCCGTTGCACTACCATTTTCCAGTCCTCTTCTATTACTCTGCATCATAGTTTTCCCTGTACTAGATTTCCTCGCATCTCTCTCTGACTTATTATTTGTGGCCAAGGGGCTATGATTGGAACTAGCATCTTCAGCAGAACCAGGCAACGTATACTGCTGGTCAGGAGCAAGCTGAAGCAATGCAGCAGTCAGCCATGTCAGTTTGTCATCTGACATCCTCAGCTGCTTCTCAGCTTCCGACAGTGTTCTCAAAGCTTGACGCAGTTTTTCCATTTCTTCTTTGGACACTGGACAAGGGATGGAATATTGTTAGTCGAACAATACAGAAGACATGAATAAAAAGTATATGTGCTACAAGCTGAGAAGATACATAAGCTTACAATATCTAGAACAGGAATAAATAAACATAATTTTTATGGGATTGCTGGTAATGAGCAATAAATAATAGAGGAATAAAAGGATTGAGAATGAAACGTTCTTTATATTATTCACAGGCTAAATCAAAGGTTATGAATATGGGCAAGTGATTTGCTCATCAAAAAAAATAAATGAAGGAGATATGTTAAGGATTAGACACGCAAGATCATGAGAGACCTTGAGCAAAAGTTCTTAATATAAGTAATTCCAAGGTTACAAACATATAAGAGCAATTGTAGCCTCACATGCTTGTCTTCGGAAAAACTTCCTTCTATGCCTCTCTTTAGTGAAATCATAGCTCCCAGCAAGTATATCAGTTATCACCGTGGCAAGCTGTGATATGAGAGCTAATGGCTCAACACAAGTTTCCATGATTTCTCTTAGATTCTTTACTGTGTTTACCGTGTCTGCAGAGAGCGCCATATCAAGAAGGTCTACCAACTTCTCATCAGAGATAAGGCCAATCTGAAAGAAGAATGCAGAAATAACTAACATCACAAAGCAGCAAACTAAGCCTGAAACAGTATTTAAGAAAGTCATACAAATATATTGAAGTCCAGAGAGTTGTAATGTAATAAAAGGTTGAATCCTATCTAAGAGAAATCAGAGACTAAAATGTTAGCACTCATCGATTATTCACAACCTGATTTGGTCATACACTTCATGCATGCATATGTCATGGGCATGGCTAAAGAAATACATGTGTCAATCATAACCGGGATCAGCATTTTCCATCAAATAATTTACACAATCTCCAGAAAGGAACGAAAAAAAAGGGGGGAAAGAAACAGACTTCACATGGAGGAGCAATAATTTTGTCGACTATGTAGTCTTCCCATCAGATAGGGAAGCCATCCAGATAAATAAAGAAGAACGTCTAGCAGTTGGTTGAATCTAGTTGATATTTCTAAAAATAATTTGAAATATATCCCAGTGAGAGGAGGGGCACATTCCTTGATAGAAAGTAGCATATCGATCTGGAACCTATTTATGAGTCACATTCAAGGTCACCAAAATTTTCAAACTCTGTTTGCCTTTTCATTGACCTAAACTGTGCCACGACTCCAAATAAGTTCTTAATCCTCTACCGTTTCCAGCTAGTTGAGCTCTACCATATCATGTATTAGTTATATGTTGTATTACCACTCTACCAAACATAGTTGGACTACAGCCTTGCAACAAGCCTGCTACAAGATGACCTCTATAACAGAACAAAGACATTGCCCAGTGGGCCTCATCCCCAGAGATTATACTGCAAGCTGCCTTAGGATCATCTTATCTGAAAACAAATGATGATGTTGCTTAATTTTTGTAAGCTCCGCCAAGGGAAAAGAAACGAGAAAATAATGGAAAAGTCCCTGAAGTTGTGATTCTTATCAACAACTATATATTTCCTGGACTTACAATAAAGATCAAGTCACATCCTCATGTTACTATGTTTGCAGCTTTTCAGCAGTTTGAGCAATTAATGTCAAGGAAAGTCAACTGTCAGATCCCGTTCCAAAAATTTAAAGCACCAACAACATGTCACAATCAAGACAAATGGAATATTCTATTAATTCCAGATGGAATATCAACTCATGCAGAGACATTGACTCATGAGATAAAACCTTAATTGATGCCTACATAAGGTTTTTACCATCCCTTCTAAATCTCAATGCAATCCACCACAAAACCTCATTAGGAGGAGCATAAAATATAGTACCTTAATTAGAGATGTGGGGTTTCGGTAGTTCTAAAGCAAGCATGTCTACATGACGTGTAGTTATAGAGCTCAACCGTTTAAATCAGACCATAAGAGGTTCATGTCAGATTAAGTAGGCAGCCACCCTAAGGCGTGATTAATTATTATGTTAGCTCCAATTCTAAATCTTGCTAACCCGAACAAGACACTGGATTATCTATGTCAGAGCAAACAAATAAAGAAAAAAGCAACATATTTAGAAATGCTTATGACGAATGATTGATGTAGAAAATGTGACATCAACTTACCAATTCCTGTACCAGAGTGACAGATATCTGTTTCCCTAATAAACTTAATTGCTCCAGAGTCATCTCAGCATCCCGCAAGGACCCTTCAGATCTGGATGCAATAAGCTTGAGTGCATCTTTATCAATTTTTAAGCCTTATTTTGCAGCAATCCATTGCAAACCATACATTATATCTGCATCCCTCAACTTGGGAAAGAAAATTTTCTGACACCTTGATTTAATTCCATGGGGCAAAACATCAAGATTTGAACAAACAAGAATGAAAACCAAATGCCTTGGTGGTTGATCCATGGCTTTGGATATGGCACTCCAGCAACCAGGTGATAAGGTGTCACAATCATCAAATATGAATAGTTTATAATGTGATGGCTTTTGCAAAGCAGCCATTCCATGAAGCAGATCCATGATGCTCTCAAAACCAAAATTGGTAACAGGACCAACTTCTTTTATATTTCTACTTTTGCCCATATCATGTGCAACGCAAGAACCACAAAACCCACATGGTTTTGGATGATCCAGTGACTGGCAGTTTAAAGCCCTGGAAAATATGCATGCACATGATGTTTTCCCTGTACCTCGAGGTCCATAAAATACATAGAGCAAGCCAACCTTCCTTCGCATAACTGCATTTGATAGAGCTTGGGCAACCAGATTCTGACCCACCAAATCCCTAAATGTTCTCGGCATATATTTCTGAGTCAAATTTTGATGTCTACCATAGCTAGCCGCTCTCGGCTTCCGTTGATCACCAGGCCTACCTTCAGAAGCCAGAACAGAGTCAGTGTCACACTTTAACAGACTGTTGGCAAATATTCCCAGCTTCCCAGAATAATCATGTGCCCATGCAGCGTTTTCAATACTCCCTTGTGATCCAGGTCTACTAACTAGAAGAGGCAATGCCTCAGCATCAGATTTACTAGCGGTACTGGAGCTATAGCAAGTGTTCTGCAAATCAGAATTATCTCTTGCATGGGATGCTGGCTGGCCACAAGACAAGCTCCGGCCGGCAATGCCTAGAAATGATTTTCCTCTGTCATGAATCCTGGACCAATTCCAAGGAATCCCACAAGAATTTTTTGGAGTCCCGGTAACATTTTCCTGAGCATACCTATCTTCTCCCTTCTCCACGAGACGCCTATGATGGAAGGAAGCATGAACCGACGAATTAGATGCCACGGATTTTTTATTATGAGTTACCGTGTGCCTCAGCTCACCAGGAGCCTGTGGTCTCTTTATCTTGAGGAACTTGCGCCTCTTCACCCGAGTAAGCCCTACACACGAGGCACGAAAACAAGGTTCCGGTTCGTCAAAAGTATTTTCATGTTGGGTTTGACTCCTCTGTTGTTGTATGTATGATAAGACTAAATCATTGCTGTCCAATGGGATCTCGCCCAACTACTGTGAAAGCATTTTGCCATCAGCCTCTTGACCTTGTTTACCCAAGACGCTACTCTTCTTAACTCTTATCTCAGAGTTTACAGAAGGAATGCCTTGGGTCAACTCAGGGATATTTTTATTGCATGAAGGCCCTTCATTACCACCCAACAACAGATGATTCCTCACACCTGATTCTTTTTCCCTAATCCTAGTAGCACCTCGGTCTCGGGCCCCAGTCTTGCTACACTGTTCGCTTCTTAATCCTGCCCCATAAGTAACCCCGTTCACTTCAGCGCCAGCAACTTTAGAAGCTGCGGCCCTTTCTTGTGGATGCGAGCTTGTCGACAGCCTTCTTCCGTCTCTTGCACGGTGAATGACAGTAGACCTTCTCCTGCCACTCATAGTTTCCCTGACCTGAGTCTTGGATAGCAATTCAGCCACATGAGGAGAAGGCCATGCTGCAGGAATCGCTGAAGGATCTCGAAGAGACCTTGTCCTCTGAAGCGCAACAAGATCCCTCGTGAGGGAACTATCATACAGTATAGGACTCTGCTTATGCATATGATTTTTCAGATGAATGAAATTTGTCAAATGAATGTGACTGTGTACGTGGCCACGGATATCACAATCTGCATTCTTGAGAGGCCTATCACCGACTGCCCAGGTCATAATCAAAACACTAAATGGCCCAGATACAGAAACTTGTCCAAATTAAATAAAAAATAGACATTCGCATGGCATCACTCTTGATCCTACACTGTTCCAAAATCCTCAGTCAATCAATATCTCTTTGATACATAAACTAATGAGGCAAAGATCTAAAAACATTAATGCCCGAATTCAATCATCGAAGCTACTGAGCTCCTCAAGTCCAATGACGGCCCCAGACATTTGAAAACTCCCCCGATAACTCCTCTGGCTCTGGACACAAATCATTTGGCCAACCAATGACATAGACCCCCTTAAGCAGATTACTCAAATTTATGAAGAAAAAAAAATCATAAAAGTAAATGAAGCAAAATGAGCTTCAAAAGTTCAAACTTATTAATGCCGGCTCCAATCCAGCAAGACTGCTACTCGTCTGAACCCCGGCAAATGGAAACGAAAATACATTGAAGTACCTTTAGCATAAAAAATTGCATGTGGCCCCAACAAGAAACGAATCAATCAACTACTACAACCATCCAATCACAGAACTAATAGAATCAAATGATGCATTAAATGATTCAAGTAAAGTAGGAAAACGGACAGAAAAATACAACCATTTTTTAACACATTGTCATGTATTGAAGCAAGCATTCACCTAGTCCATCAATACCCAACAACATCCTCGTCCATCAATACTCAACAACAAATTAACGGACATTTTGATGAAAGGGGTTGAGAGAGAGAGAGAGAGAGAGAGAGAGAGAGAGAGAGAGAGAGAGAAGAAGAGAAGAGAAGAGAAGAGAAGTACAGCTACAAGAGAAGGAGAAGAGAATATGAAACCAGCCTAATAAATTAAGGGGGGAAGATTTTATTTATTTATTTATTTTTAAAAAAACACATTCACCTGAATCTAAACGAGAGAAGTGGTCCGCATTGATGAAATGTACTCAAGTCACTTCCGGTCAGATCCCTCTCCAACATCAGCGTTGGGAGTAGGACGGGAAAAAATAAAAAATGTTAAATTATGGATTTTTTTTATAATTTTAATTAATGTACGCATATTTTTACAATAAAAATAAATTTAAAATTATATTTACTCTCATCAATAAAAATAATAAAATATTGAATGTATATATAATTAAAAAAGATGATAATATAAATAAAAAATAAGTTTTAATTTTTTTAAATAAAATTTTTTATATAAAAAAATAAATGATAAAATGACTCTTTTATGCTGAAGGAATATAATTTAAAAGTGAAAACAAATAATATTTTCTGATCGAAAACGAAAGGTTTGGAAAAAAGAAAAAAAAATCTTCCATAAGTCCTCTCTCCACCAAGACGGCAGGACCACCACATGCTCGCACAGGCTTAGCTCAGTTGGTCGGGACCCCTTAGTTGGTAACAGGTGAGCCAGGATTCGATTCATGCCAGCCGCAGTGTGGGAGTTTCAACCCTCCGTTTGTGGGGATGACTCATTGTGGGCAACATGGATAGGCCGGGGGGTCTTAAAAGGCTGCTGAGTCACCGTAATTTACTTTTTTCGGTGCTGTCGGGCCGACTGACGAAAGCCCGGGGGGCGAGGGTATCGCCTTTTGGTAACAGGCAGGACCACCACATATCGATCTGTGCTACTAACTTTGACATGAACTTTTAGAAGGCTTTCCTTCTCTTTTCAAGAAAACGACAAGGCGGAGGAAAAAAGGGCGACACAGAAAGGGCAGCAAAGTTCGCAATCTTTACGAGAGAGGTGAGGTGCCGTTGCCTGCTCTTCCTGCAGCAATCACTGATTCACTGACTAGCAATGTAGTTCTTCCAACGAATCAACACGTTTCATGAGGGACCAACGTGGTCGATTCAGATTCCGATGAAATGGCCCCGGGGGACAAGTGTATGTACCATGCAGAGGTGCTGTGGAATTTAGTAATGGTAGCAGGATGAGGACGATGTCTTGTCTGTGAGGGCGGCATTTCAGTCGCAACCTGCAACTTAGGCCAGGAACAACAGAATATTATTTGAGACTTAAATCGGGAGCCAATGAGATTGATGTTGTTTTCTGGTGAGGCAATGATAGCTTAAGAGCATCTACAGATGTTATTTATTGAGTAGGTTAAAATATTTTTTTAAATAAAATAACATTTTCTCTTTTTTTCCCCAACTTTTTTTTTTGCCTCCCGACTCTTCTTGTGTGCAACTAGTTTCTTTTATTTTCTTTTTTTTTTTAAGTTTTTCATTTTTTTTAATTACTGCTCCAAATATTCTTCATTATTTTTCTAACTTCCTGCCAGCTACTTTAAAGATCATCTATTGTATATGCTTAGAGCACACCCAATTGATGGTTGCTTAATGAGTAACTTCCCATCTATTTTGGTCAATTTTAATAGTAAAATAACTTTTTTTTTAAAAAAAACTTAAGTTATCCTTCACCATGGTGCACAAACTTCAATGTTTCATATCCTACTAAATTGCGCTTACATAACTTAATTTTTATAATGAAAAAAAGAAATTAGTAGAAAATTGGGACATTAGAGTTGTGGGAAAAATGCTATTCTAAACCTAAATAAAAAATTAAATCTTTCTAAAGATATACATATTAGTACACTCATTTTATATTTTATAAATAATTAATTAATACAAACTAATAATAATTCAAAATAAAATAAAATTATGGCACGAAAAAATATAAATCTTTTTTATTATATTTATAATAACAATAAGAATGATGATTATAATAGAAATATTACAAATAATAAATTTATTGTATTTTTTTGCTATATTTTTTGTATAGTGTATTATTATTAGTTTGTGTCACTTAATTATTAATAAGAAACTAAAATTAATAAAATACTTTATATATATACTACTATTGGTTCCCTTTTTTTATACTCGGACAACATTTTTCCCACTTTGATATCAAGATGACCAACTATTAAAATCGTAGCAACCCTTTAGCTCCCCGATTAGACTGTCAGTGCCATCTACCCTGATATAGAGATAGTACACATAGTGCCCGCACGGGCGTAGCCTGACGGTTGAGGCATGGTAAGTTGGTGCAAGAGGTCCTAGGTTTGAATTTCATGGCAACCGCAGTGTGAGAGTTTCACCCCTTCAATGTGGGGGTGGCTCCTTGTAGGCATCATAGATACTGGACCACTATGTTCTTAACCGTTGAGTCACCGTGATTTACCTTCCTCCAACCAAGGCCGTCGGACAGGCAGGTTGGGGGCACTGGGGGCGAGGTATTTCGCCTTTTGGTGCAAGAGATAGTACCCATAGCATAATTGGCTAACATCCCGTACGAAAGGAAGAAAAGACGGGAGACGAATCACTTGCGGAACATCGTACAGTATGGCACACAAAATAACAACATTTTGCTGCTTTTTATCGTCCATAATGCCAAAATGACGCCATTTGAGGGACAGGATTTGTCACAGAGAAAACACAATTATTAGGGGACGCATCAAAAGTTAATTTTGGACTTGAGCCATACAAAATCTGATATAATTTAAGCTGACAAATTTATTAACTCTATCCTATTTAAATTTAAAGTAAAATTTATCCGATCCAACGTGGATCCGAATATATATAACCTAATTCGACCTCCACCGAACCCAATTACAATTCATTATCCGCCATTAATTAGACTCCATTTGACAAAATTCAATTCGATATTAACCATTTATAATAATAATAATAATAATAATAATAATAATAATAATAATAATAATAATAATAATAATAATAAATACACGTATATTATTATTTATTTAAAAATTTTAAAAATATATTATTATTTAAATGTTACTTATTTTTTTTACTTTTATTGTAAATTTATTTATTTATTAATGATATTTTAATTTAATTTTATTTTTTTGCATAAAAATATAACATTAAAAAAGTCATAATAATAAACAAATAGCAATTAATAACATATTATCAATTACATACTTATATGGAGCTAAATTTAATGCTTCCCTAGGAGGTTAATGAGTTAGATTAATTCTGGTGATTAATGCCCAATTTAATCCAAATATAAAGTGATTTGATTCAAAATTAACTTGGCCCAAACACAATCCAATACATCAAAACTTAAAAAAGATCTAGCTCATCAAATTAACCTAAACCTAATCCGTCAAATTAACTTAAATACAAAATCACCCAAATACGAGATTACTTGACCATAATCCAACCTAATAGGGATGTAAATGGAGTAAGTTTAGGGAAGGTACGCTCATACCCGCTCCCGTACCTGATAAGAAAATATAGACCCAAATTTATACCCGTACCCCAAACAGATATCTACTAACACATCCATATCCGTATTCATTAGATAGTTTTTACACGATGGATAATTCGTTTATCCATTAACGAATATTATTCAGCGGATAAATCTATTTCCTGACAGATACACCCATTTGGAGTTAAGCCAAATGACCATTTTAACTTTAATTTATACTATATTTATTTTAAAATTAAGGGTAAAAGAGTAATTATATATCTAATAAACCGATACGGATACGGGTATGAGTACGGGTACGGATATAGATATAACATACTTGTATCCGTACCCAAACCCAATGGTTTCATTGTTTTGTATAATGTGTTATATCATGTAGTTTTGGGATGCCTTTTATGTGATGACCCTTATTAATTCTAGGTAGAATCCTAATTTTAACAACCTTGGTCATGGTAGCCCAATTCATGTAAACCACACCTCAATAGTCAAGCATAAAAAAGTTGGCACCTATTTGATTGATGATTACTACATCCCTTCCACTCAACAAGAGTCAACCTTCGTATATCATTGAAATTCCCACCCACTAACCATAAGATAGTGGTGATGTCTTTGATGGCAACTAAGTGATTGATAAATACTCAAGAAAAAAACTTGATAGTGTTTGGTAACCGAATCAAAGTGTGAAGAAGCTGGTGTAATGCTCCAAGAACCTCTAAATCTATACAATTTTCACACCATTGAAACTAGATGCCCCCCTAAAACCTTAGGCTTCAGCTATAATACCTTGAAAATTTTATCTATCTCAATCCCAAGTAATTAATATTATTATCCTAACCCTAAACTCTCTTTTTTCTTTTCCCTATATTTCTCCTTTTTTTCTCTTTTATTTTTAATTTCCTATTTTTTCTTTCCTTTCTCCCCTATCTTGATCCGCTTGCTTCTTCCCTCCTTCCTCTTTGAGCCATAGAACCTACTCCCATATGAATTCTTTTACTTTTTTCCTTCACAACCTTTCACTACCTTATACCTACTTCCCTAAACTACCCTTCACCTACCCTACAACCTAACCTGCATCCGCCAGGTATGGCATTATCATAGCCCCGTCCCTTTTATACACCCTATGTACTTTTGGTTTTTACTTGATTTTGTACCTCAACTCACCTATAAATACCCCATATTTTCTTTCTCCTTGTTTCATTCACTTTCAACTCCAAATTCTCTCCGCTCTCTATTCTTGAAAATCTTTCCCTCACTAATCCCCAACCCCACTCTTATTAACCATTAGTATCCTTATCGTTGATTCAATCAAACTTAGCAACCGCCCACCTAAACTTCCCCCCAATCACTCATTGTGTTTTCTTCCCTCATCCAAGACGTGTTTCCATTTAATCTTTGATGCCTTACTAAATGGGTTGGACTCATGTAGTGAGTTAAATCACTGAGTTGGTAAACTCGATGAGTGTGCGTCCTTTTTCATGTTTTGGTTGCCCTACCAAGCATGGTCCATTTATTTTGCCTTAGTGTTGGCCCATCTAGCTACCTTTTCTCTCGGCCTAGTTTGTTAATTTTCCCTTTGACCAAGCCTTTTCCTCTCCCCTCGATCCCTTCCTCTCTTCCCTAATTTTCCTTCCTCTCACATTACCTCTTCATGATTGATCTTCTTATGCTCTAACTATGTGTTTTCTCTTGGCCTTAGATGTTTCCCTGATGGCCTTGGAGGTAGAGGGTTGAGCCTTTTTTCTTTCTTAAATACCGGCATCATTTTGTTATAACTAGGGTTTTATGTCTGATGTGTATATTTATATACAATCTCATGTTTGGTATTTTTATATGAATAACATCATTATGGTAATTTTTTTTATTACATGTTGTATGGTATGACGAAAAGGATAGATAATGTGATGACATGCAATTATGTATATTGTTAGTTAAGTTTGGTTTTGCAAGTTAAGAAGGTTAACATGAATCATTTATCTAAATTGAGCTTTGATGTTTAACTCATATATGTACACACACGCGTGCTTACATACTTGTGATTAATTATCTTCATGAGGATATGTGTTGGAGGTTGAAAATTATTCATATTGGGACTCGTAAGGATTTTATAAAAAAAAATGTGGGCATTTTAGGCTGTCTTAAAGGCATATTGGTCAATATGGGTAAAATGTGAAATATCTGGTATTTTAATGTTTTGGTTGGTTCAAAATATGCTAAATATTTTATGTGAAATATTTGGAGTAACTAAGAATGACCTAAGTCCAATAAAATGAGAAAATAACTTAAATTAGGATTAGTAACCCAAGTGGCGGGGTCATTATCACATATGAAAACGCAGGATTTAGACTTGATTTTTGGATATGGTGTTAAAATTGACATTTTAGGAATGTATATTAAATTTTATGGTCATATGAGTCTTATGGAAAAATCTATATATATATCTTCTGAAATTAGGGTTCATAAGGAATGATAAATAGTAACCCTACTTATAATCTATTATTGCATATGTAAGACATTAGAGTTAGACCTGAATTTTTAACTATGTGCTCAATAATACTATTTTAGGGATTTTTACTGAATTTGGTGGTAAAATGAGTATTATAGGAGAAGTTATGTCTAACTTGTGAAATTAGGGTTTCCTAGAAAAAAATATGGCTTTTTCCTTAGAGGATGTCCCAATATGCATGCGGTTGTGTTTTACATGTTTCATATTATTATGTGTCTCTTATATCTACATATGTGTCTGTATGATGATTTTGAGATAAATAACAATGAATAAGTTATTAATTAATTAATGTGAAAGATAACATGAGTGAGGACTGAGGTATTGAGTCCATTCCACTGGCTTAATACTAGTGATCAAATGTGTTATGCTCTAGGATGTGCTTCATACAATTCTACCAATTTAAAAATAGTGGTAAGAGTATATCTCTTTGGGAGGTGTTGAGTCTATTGCATCGATTACATATTAGTTGCTAGAAACGTTTTATTCTAGGAGGTGTTTTAGTTCGTTCCACCATATTAAAAATAGTGGGGTATGAACTCAACATAAATAAGAAATGGATTATGTATATACCTAATGATGGAATTCTAATTTAGTTCTCATTCTACATTGTATCAAGTTTAATCATTATGCATTCTCATTTTCCCTTTATAATCTTATATACTCTATGTAACCCTACTATAGTTGTATTGTCACCTTATTTAGTATGTAGTATACTGATCATCCTTTTTATGAATGTTGATAATTTCCATGAGCATAGGGCCCAAATGAGTTTGTATAGGTCAACGAGGACCTATTGGATGGCTTTGCTGCATATGATGCTCTACTTGGGAAGGAGTAACTATATTATCTTTAAGGCTCAGGACATAGAAGCATGTCATCTGGTTATCACTTTTGGTATGGATACCTTTCGGTACTCTTAGTTTGCAATGTATCCCTTTTAAGTATTTTGACTACTATATTAGGAGTTGACCTTCAAACTTTTAACTAAGCTTATGGATATCTCTCATTCTCACTTTATCTTATTTTAAGTTTTTATTATTTTTCCTTCTTTTTAATAAAAGGATGGTATGGTAAGTTAGACTTGTGTCAATTATGGAGGTAACAACCATTTAAATTGTGATTAAGCTTCCACTAAAAAAAATTCAGTAGTAAATTTTGAGGTGACATATCAACCCTCTAAGTAGTAAACAAATATTGGGCTTTACTCAATTCTCCATGTTTATCCTTAGAAAAACTATAATCTCGGGCCTACTGACCAGGATTTGATTTAGGTTTACATCCATGGCCTAATACCATCATCTATAATCCAAATGATAAGTCAAACTCTCCAATAGCCTCATTCTCTACAGGACTGTCAACCACTATGGCCATTGTATGTTGGGCTTCTTCCTCCCTACTAGCCATCACTTCATATGAGTAGGGGCAAGAGTCACTTAGATAGTCAAAATAGCCATAATAGACAAAAATCATCTTTATCCTTTCATATTCTATATTGAATAGGGTAGAATCGATACAAAATTTTGGTATCAAGGGATTCTCAAAATCAATCTCCATCACCAAGCCGGTGAATTTGCCTTTAGATATACCAAATGGTCACTTGTCAAATTTGAATTTTTTTCCAATGAATTTAACATCCATTTGTAGTTTTTCTTTGTCACCATAATATTTGATGGGTAATACAAGTATCCATACCCATGCTAAAGTTAAAGTAAAAGAAGTAGTAGATGTTATAGACTCTGGTGTCTAGTGATGCACCGTTAAATATTGTTGATAAATAATCCACAAACCACATATAAGAAAAATTCATAGTCATAATCCTTTTTTTAAGTTTGATTAGGATAAAACCTTTCTTCAAATCAACTAGCCCATATGTCCCCTCAAGATCTAATAGTTCATGAACCTTATGGCATTAAATTTCTTAATTCTTGGAATGTACCAATGGTTTGATGATCAAACTCAAGCACCAAGATTGTTGAAGCATGTTTTTTTCTTCTTCTTTTTTTGCGAGTTATAATTAAGGCAAGGGAGTTTTATTGGACTTTATAGTCATCTTGGAAATCATCGTCGTCCATCCTTTCAATCTTTTCCCATTCTAGGTTGTCTACCTAGGAATAAACAACCTTTGTCACTTGTCTGAAACTGATTGAGTTGAAACACATATCATGTCTTCTAGGGATTAAGGTCCCCCTAAGTATTCCCATGACCATGGTTTTCAAGGTCATTCATCATGTCTTCGTCTCCATAGAGGCTGTGTTGAGTAATCGTTTGCCAAAAGTTTAAATTTCTTTGTCGATGAAGAGAATTGGTTCGGAACCATGGAGAAAGAGGAAGAGGGATGTGTGATAGAAAGAAGATTGAGGGAAAAAAACATTATAGGGTGCATACCATGAGTTATCCATTTCTTCCTTGAAAATATTTTATACTTATCCCTTGTTGATTATGTTTATGGTTATATATTTTATCTTGAGCAATTTATCTATTCATGTAAAATATCCCTCCTTTGCTTTTATTATGTGCAACTATTTTCATTAGCTCTATACATCATCGTCATTACTAAATTAAAAATATTTTAATGTTTCATTTTTTATTTGTTTAATGAAACAATAAATAAGGTGTTGTTTGGTTTTACTTATTATTAATAACTACTTTTAAATAAAAACTACTTTTATAAATCTACTTTTAAAAAAGTACTTTTATAAATAAAATGTATGTTTGTTTTTACTTTTATTATATAAGTAATTAATACTAAAAAACTACTTATTGTACCTTATTAGTGTTTGGTTTTCATTTTTCTACAAAATTACTTTTTCTTTTCCATCTTTAGTTTTTATCTTCCTATATTTATCTTTTAGTAATAATTACTATATAAATTATGTAATATTAAATATTAAAAGACATATGAAACATTAACAAGTATAAAAAAAATTATAAAGATATTACAAAGTACTAAAAATTATAAAATAAAAATTATAAACTTATTAAAAAAATTATAAACAACCACTAAACAAACTTGATAAAATTCACAAACATCTAAAACTCAAATAGTGACAATGATCAAAGTTTATATTATGTAATAAAAGTAGTCTTTTTTTTTTCCGATCATCCATCTATTCAAAATCAAAGCATCACTTGCATTATATGTATGTCCAATATATATGCATAAAATTATATACAACAAGCAACACTTAAGTTTTCTATCAAAGAACATGAATATTTCAAAGCTAATTCAAAAAAATATGATATGCATATGATTGATCGGCTAAAGTCTATCAAAGGTAGACTATTCTAAAATACCAAAAGTCACAAGTCCAAACAATTACATAAGTTCGACATAAACAACATAATTCATACTTCATAGTTTTACAAATAGAAAATAAAAATATCTCAAAGAAATTAGTCTTTTACAAAATACCATAACAACCTAACATCCTTGATTAACTCTTAGATGGATCTCTTAAAGATTCCAACCAAACATAATAAATAATAATCCCCTTTCCACATCTTCAGGCAATAGTTATACATGCTCGTCTCTCGACCAGTTGAGCCGGCAACTCATCCTACATTACTCAGAGATGTGGTGGATATTATGGGAGAGTATCCTCTTTTCGATGGGTTTGCTTACATTAAAAAGCATTTCGAGTTTACTTTTCAAAAGAACATAGTCATTCTTCAATTGATGTAGGCATCGTCGACACCTATACCAGGCAAAAAAGTCGGTTTAGGACATCAAAGAGTTAAGATAGGGCATTCCATCAACCAAGTCAATATAATGAAATACCAGCACCTGGACGGAACAAGTCTTTATGAGATTGAAGTTGTAATTTCATAGTTTATTCTGAAATAAAAAGTTGACCAGCAAAGGTCCAAAGTTTTAAGTTGACATAAGGATGCTGACTCATGATACATAATGCACATGGACAAAACCATCGTAAATCAACTACTTTCAGCAAAATGCACGCCTTCTGTTCTGACTGAGAAAGATATCCCAAGCATCTATACAATTTTCAGGACACTGCCTATTCATGATGAACAAATATTCAAAGACGAAGCAATTTGATTTGCGCAAAATAAAAAACTCACCCTTCAGCATCCTCCTTTTCGCAATAATTTCGAAACAAAACACATGCGTTCTTAACTCTCACAGCACCAATGCTGTCACCCAAAAGTACAGAAACCCACTTGCATTAGAGAATCATACATGTAGTCAGAAACCAAATTTGATGCAGTTTCTTAAAGCCGTGTGATGTGAAGAAAAAAAATTTTCATTCTTTCGTCATTCAGTGGACGGGAATCCTGCACATCCTACTATGGTCGTGTTTATGAGTTTCTTCCTCATACAATGCCACTATTTGCTCTCGCTATTTATTTGGACATCTTATAACCCAGAATACAATTTTTGCTGCTTGATGGACGAAGGGTCCAAATTAGAATAATATCCAAAAACGGACGACGAAAAGGAAAAGGGCAGAGGAGATCGGGTACCTGGAACTTGCTTGAAATCCATAACAGGTTGTTCGCTGTCAGATTGGAGAAAACCAATCCGCAAAGATAGAATAGAATAAATCAATAAATAGATAAAGGAGAAGTATAAAAATACTCATAATTCATGGGTCAGATCCTTGAGAAGGCTTTCCGAATCCTCGAAGAAGAGAGATACAGCTTCAAAAGCAAAACCAGGATTGCTATCGTCTGCCAAACCCCGGAGTTGCGTGAATTGATCATCTAACGATCCCTAATCTATGAAAATTGAGCCATAAATTCATATCCATCATAAAAATCTCCACACCCCTAGTAAACAAGCTGCCGCTCCTTAGCCTAATCCCAGACACCTTGACCCTATGTCAAATTCGAAGGCACCATCCCGTCGTAGACAACACCGGTCCTGATATCTCCACGAATAAAAGCCCTATAAGCATAATCCTGAAGAACGACATCAAGGGAACCACGGCTCGTAATGGCGGAAGCGGACCAACAAAATCGAAGAAAAAAAACAGAACCAACAAAATCAAAGACAATGAGCAGGAGACGGAGAAGGCGAGAAAAAAAACTTGGAACTTCAGGAGGACGGGAAATCGAAGCCCAACAATTACAGATCTGTATCTTCTATAGATCGATCGAAGAGCGGCGTCAGATGGAAGCAGCAAAAATGGTGATGGCGAACGCGAGCAACAAAAATGGAGAAGGTGAGCAGCAGAGACGAAGAACTCGAGTGAGGATGCCGGCGATGATCGAAAATTTCAACGCTGGGCAGAGCACACAATCAGAAATGGAGAGAAAAATGGAAGAAAACGAGCCAGAGCCAACATAAGCCAAACAACGGACATGGGACGGGAAAGTCGTTTGCCGTCATGAACGACTTTTTTTATTAAGAAAATACCGTGCCGCACGGGACAAAAGTAATTAAAAAAGTAGATAAAACTTACTTATAGATTATTACTTATAGAAAGTAATTTTTACAAATTACTTTTTCATAATTACTTTTAAAAAGGAAAACCAAACACTTATAAAAATCTATAACTACTTTTTATAATTAATTATATGAAAAACTACTTTTCTTAAGTAAAACCAAACAGGCTCTAAGTTGTTCTAATCTTATTCCATATTTTTCATTAAATAATTAGAAATTTTGTAATGGTTAAAATTAACTATAATGATTTAACCTTTTAAAGCAAAATGAAATGGTTAAGATTAACTCTAATGATTTAATTAGATTACTTACATATATGATTGACATAAAAGAATCATGAATTATGCTAGTCAAAATTAAGTCATTCAAATAATGTGCTTTAAAAATTATCCTATCAACCTTTAACTAGATTTACCTTAACAGCTTAGCAAAAACTAAAGACTCAATATTTTGTAAACAAATATTTGCATTAAAGAAATAAAAAAAAGATCCAATTAATCAAAGGAAAGTTCTTTTTCTAAAAATTACTTTAATCCTAAAAGTGAGATTTTTTTATTTAAAAAAATCAAGAAAATCTAATGGTTTAAATATACTGCATTCTCCGATAATACCTAGAAACTTGGATCGCATATAATTGCTAGACTCACTACATCAATAATTATGGAGTTAATAGAAATAAGACATATAAAAAATTAGTAATAGTTTAACTAACTAAAATAAGAATTTACATTAAGTGATTGATTGGATATAAATATGGTTATATTGATTATCATTCATAAAATAATATATGAAATAAAAATTTAAGAATCTAGTAAATATAGCCTCAAAATATGCCCAATGGTTTTATAAAAAAAAATTCTAGCAATTTATAAATTATCTTAGGAGAAAATAAATATATCCTTAATATTATAATTACACTTTTAATTGAAAATCAATATAAAAATTAATGTATAAAATAAGAAAGAGAAAAAGAAAGGGTAAAAATAAAAAATAAATATTAACTAATCTAAACAAAAAGATTTTTTTTAAGATGAAGAAAGTATAATATAAAAATATAATTATTATAGTTAAAAAATATATCTATATTATTTTTTTTATAAATATATATGTTAAATGTTATTAATAATTAAATTTTATTTTTAAAATACACAATATTAGTTTTTTTAATATAAAAATAATAATATTATATCTGTCACATGCCACTTGAAATAGGTCATATCGAGCATCAGGTTCATTTAAACGTTCTTCTAAATTACTCCTTTATCTTTCTTTGGCGTTTGTATATGCAACTATGGCAACCCCTAAAATTCTTGCAAGAGTATTTTTCATTGCGTCACATTCCATCATCCTTTCTGGCACCCTCCCTCCAACTCCCAAGTACCCTAAATGGCCTACTAATGATTAATTGTTACTACAAAAGCAAGTTTGTAGACCTAGCCAAGCTTAATAGGTCCAATAACTAATCTAGGATAAAACCCATTCCATGACTCAACAATTCTTCAAGTCAAAGCCAAGTTTTCCCTTTTCATTCTTTTACCTAACCAGTGCTAGTTAAAAACTTCTAAAAGGGTATCTAAAAAGAGTGCAGTTGTTGTTGTTCCTAAGTGCATGTTCGGGATGGCATAAGGGAATTTATTCCCTATTATTACCATGTTTGGTGTGTGTATATTTTATTAAAGGGATAATTATTCTCCATCTTTTGACGGTAACCCATCTCCCCACTATCCCCCGGGTAATTGAGCCTAGAGGAAAATAATAACCCTCACTCTCTTTTCACATCTTCAACACTCATCTTCTCCACTTCATCCTTCGTCTTTTGTCATATTACAACAATCAATTCAAAATTGTGTATTTCTCTCATCATTGTTTTCCTCCAACGAATATCAACAATTTGTTCTCCGGCTTTGCTTTATAGATTCACATCTAATAAATCTCAACATTTAGTTGTCCTCCAACTTCCTTGCTTAAGGTATGTTACTTGAATAATCTAAAATTTTGAATATTGCTATTTGAATCATGATATTGTTTGGGGCTTATGGTTTAATTTTTTTAATTTTAGTTAGTTTTCTTAGTTAACTTCTCTCTAATCTTAACTAGCTTATATTGATTTAAATTTTGATTACTATAATTGACAATCACATGCATGCTACAGTAAACTTTGCCTGATAGATGTTAAGGGTGTTGCAATAGTAGGGTATTGGGGTGGTCATCTACGACAACTTTGTGTTCCTCTTGATTGAGATATATTAGATAAGTTGAATGAAGTGGCTAAAGGAAGAAATGGGTACATGGACTGATTAGTAGTGTTTACTAACGTAAATACATATTGATGTCTTAAATTTTATAAACAAACTTTAATTATTATTTTATATTGTATTTTCTTGTAATTAAAAAAAATATAGCTATTATATTTGTATTGAAATACACTTTTGAATATTATTTTTATATAATTTTTATCAATATATATTTAAAAAATAATACTAATTAAAGTGTGTCTTCGAAATTCAAGACAACGAATATATATTTATAGAGGGAGTATATCATAGTTTTAAAAATTGGATCAACCATTGAGCCAATCTTCTTATTTGTTAGTTATTTACTTATTGAATCGTCGGTTTTAATTAGTTAGACCAATGATTCATACTAGTTTGATAATTTATGATAGATAAATATTTAAATTATATTTAGGTAGAAAATATTATATACAATGTATATGTATATATATATATATTGTTTTATAAAATTATTATTTTATAAATAAAGTGTTTTATATTTTATGCATATATTAATAGTTAAATATGGTCTATATTAAAACTAGATATAAAGTTTGGCCATAAAGTCATTTATATAATAAGGTTTCAAGTTTGTATATTAACCTAATTAACTTTTTATCTATTTTTTATGGTAGAAATTGTAACACCCCCAAATTTATGGATCGCAAAATTTGTTTGAAAAGTTAATTGTGGAAGCTAAAACAATAAATCGCGGGATGTTATCGCCACAATTGGTACAAGTTCAGTTTTCTTTACTGTTCTGTTACCAAGTGATAAGGCTAAAACGTTACTCCACTTAAATCAATAACACAATTATAAATTAAAGTAGTGAGAGAGTTAAAGTAATTTAACATCATTTCAAATAGAACCAACTATCAATAGCTACAAAATGTTAGTGAAATGAAATACATAAAGACATTAAGAGTACAGAATCTTCTGGATCAAAATATATCAGGCAAAACATCGGATAACCCTAAACTCTCAACCTAAATAATAGTCTTCAACTGATCTTGCAAACTAATCTGCAAAAGCCACTATCCATTAAATAAGCAGGGACCTATGAAAAGGAAACATTTATTATAACGATACTGAGTAACACATTATACAAAACTAATATGAAAAGCTCACATGGAACTCATAAAAGGAATCCCAACACTACATGATATAAAACATTTAATTATACATATAATAATTGAAATACGATAATCATTCATATAACCACATACCATCAAGGCTATATACTACTCATACTCGTTCATCTAGAACTAATTGAAAATTACCAATGGAATATCCAAGAGATGATCTTTGCAGTATAATTAGAAATAACATCATCCTCACACCATAACTATGGTCATAAGGCTCATTATCAGTACCAACAAATCTTATAACATAGGTAGGCTCACTAGCACAGACCAATAACAACTCATAGCATCACAAGTAGGCACGAATACTGCTACCAAAATACAGGTAGGCACAAATGATACTACCAAACCATCCAATAATAATTTCAATTAAAATAACAATCATTCTAATTATTTATTCTCATCAAGTCCAGGGCCCCCACTAATCTCAACGGATGGAATGGTAACAGAAACACATCCCCAAGACTAAATGCTCCTAGCCACTATTTTCAGCCGGTGGAACGGTTTCAATGGTATACAACCACAGGGAAAAACACTCCTAGCCACTATTCTGGTCAGGTGGAACGGAAAGGTACAACCGGTCTTGACTTACATGGTATTTTACTTTAAGTGATTAGTATCTTATCAATGGTTATGACCATTCAAATGATTTATTTAATTTGAGGTTAGGGACCCCATTATTTTCAACTGGTGGAACGATAACATAAATATAACCCTAGGATAAAATGCTCCCAGCTACTATTCACAATTAGTGTAATGGTATTATAAGTATACAACCCGAGAGCATAAATCTCCTAATTACTATCCTCATCCCATGGAACGGGTGAGTACAACCGTTCTTGACTCATAATATTTCACTGTAAATGATTAACATCTTATTCATGCTTATTTATTTCAAGGTAATCATATAAGTATACATATAAACATGCAAGACACATATCCCAACAAGTCCTCCTAAGGATGAATCATAATCCCTTATGCACTACAAAATAATTCACTTATACCAACAGGGCATTATCTATTGGCAAAAGCCATTTTTCTGTTGGTAAAAGTTTTACCAGCAAATATTTGTCTGTGACAAAACTATGGGTAAAAACTCCGTGCTTAAAAATTTTTCCCACAGATAAATATGATCTGTTAGGAATAATTAATAATGCCCACAGATATTTATCTGTTAGTAAAACTTATACCCACAATTATATCTGTAGGTAAAAGTATTAACAACAAAACGATATCTGTGACTAAAATTATTATTCACAAAATAATATATACTGCTAAAACTATTACTAAGAAATATATATATATATAAATTATCTATTTGTAAAATGATAATGATGCCATAATATCTGTTGTTGTAATATTTACCTGTAATAATAACTTATCCTTATATACAATTAAGTACACCATACATAATCATCAGTGTTTAGTTTATTTGTCAAAGTGATAATACAGTTTTATAGATACAATACTATAAATACAACTTGTAACATACGCCGACATACAAGACATCTTTATTAACACATCAAACACCATCATCTTCATTCTCATCCTATTCAGCATCTTCAACGACTTCAACATTCTCTTTGATAATCATCAAGATGTATTCCCTAAGAAAATATTAAAGTAACTTAATTAGATTAATATAAATTCATACCCAAAAGCTAAATAAAGGAAGTTTTAAAATTTTCTCAAAAATAATAAGAGTCCATAATTAAGAGGGAGAGCAGGTGCGAGCAAAATCAAATATTTGGAAGAAAACTTAAAATGGCTCTCTAATCAGTATTATTCTAGAAAAGCATTCTCAATAGTTTTAGAACTTTATCACAAAATGGTAAAATAAAAAGGAAAACTAAAAATTAAATGGAATTTGTGTTTTTATTTACATGTAATAATGTAGAAGCTCGTGCAACATGTAACCTTGATTAGGTAATCAGAGTTCACATAGCATGCATATTTCAATCATCAACCAATTTCAATGTTTGCAAATTATACTCTTGGAAACATACATTAGAAGTTTGAAACCCCAATATTCTATAGGTCTTTTGGAAGAAACCTACTGCAATTGTATATGAGGGTTGTGATGGTGTGTACATCTACAAGATTCATATTCGAGTGTTACTTTAGTCTTGGAAATATTAATTACAAAATAATATCTTCTAGGGTGAGCAGCAATGAATAGCTTCAAGCCTTACAATTTAAGCTTTTTGGTTTTTGACATGGTAGAGTCAATCTATTCAACAAGTTGATCTATTCAATAAGTTCAAATATTCAGAGCTCCCATTTATACTATTCCAAGATGTGTGGTTTCTAGAACTGGTATAAGCAAGCCCATGTCTTATGCCCAAACAAAGTATTCACGTATAAAAGAATATTGAAAGTATAAAATCATCAATTAAGCCAAACCCAACAACTTATACTTTTAGGTTCATTAGTTCAAATACATAGTCTAAGAAAGGCAATATGTGACTACTTATCACCTAAAAAGAGAAACATCCCGAATGAATCCTCCCTTTAGGTGTACTCTAGTTAAACTTATATAATTGATATAATAGTTTGTCTAACAATTTCCCTTAGGCACTTGTCAAGACTTTAATTTCTTTTCCTAAATGGTGTAATTAGATAACTAATTGTACATACATGCACTAGTTGACATTATTAAATGTCAATGTTCTTTCTATTTTTAATGTCTCAACATAGCCACCTATTAGACTTTATATCATTCAATGAACAAAAATATAGAAGTAGGTCAAATGATATCATAGTAATAATTAATCATAGTATACAGATCATTATGACAACAATGTTGGAATTACTTTAAGAATGGAACCTCTATGGCCATTTAATCAATTAAATGAATATGATCATCCATGTGATCAAGACACTCAAAGTTAACTAATAATAATTATAATAATGATAGTAATGATAACAATAGTAATGGTAGTAATAAAAAAAACTATAAATTATGACACTAACATTAGTAAAAGAATAATAATAGCACATTGAATTTTTTTCAAATCAAATCAATTCAACAAAAATGAGACGAAGAGAACATAACCATAGGAAGCATTGATGCGTAGACAAAGCATGAAAAAGTATTGCCTATGAAGTAGCTTCTTTGATTACGAGCATTAACTAGTTTCCACATAGGTCTCTAATTTTCCGATAATGCATGAGCATACTGACAATTAATGGATTTTATGTATGTCCAAGTGAAAAGAGAGTCTAACGGCTTATAAGCTCCACTAGACTTTCATCCTAAAACCACACACTTATGACAAAGTCATCCTATTATTTTTTCATTTTTTTTCATATAGGATAAATTACATGTAGGTTTCAACTTCTTAACACTCCCATTCACATGTGAGTCCCTCTTATGATTGGCAATTCATGAAAGGCCACAACCTCTTCATAGTGACTACATCAAGGTTGCTCGGAAACGGGTTTTAAAGATCAAGGCCACAACCTCTTCTAAACAAATCCGAACAATCAATTTTAGCAAAAATAATCACAATGTTGACCAATTCTAGAAAAATACTTTTGAAACTAGGGTTTTAGGTCCAAAACATAATTTAGTCAAATCTTATTAATTTCTTCAAATTCAAAGTTTAAAAATGCAATTAGACATATTGTATAACATATTGTATAATCAATTTAAGAAAACAGGCCAATGATCAATCAAATTTCAAAACCGCAAGAGTTTTGACCAAGAATTTTGATTTTTATTGATTCTGGACAAATTTTTCAAATTGACACTTTTAACCTGCAATTAAATACATTTCAAAGCATCTTACAGAATCAATTAGTAAAAATTGCTTAAAATCGGACGAAGCAAAGCTATACCGATAAATCCTAGTTATAAATCCAAATTTCATAAATCAACCATATACAGCACAAACAACCCATCCAAATCAATCATCTAACTCATATATACATAATCTAACAACCAATTTAGCTTATCATAAGCTAATTCACAAATTCGGATAAAACCCGCAAGAATTTTGATCTAAGAATCCAATTCCGATTAATTTCACACAAAATTTTTAAATTGATACTTCTAACATGAAATTAGATACATTTTAAAGCATAATGTAAATTCAATTTATCTAAAATAGCTTAATCGAATAAAATCGACAAATTCGGATATAGCGGAGTCACAAATTCAATTTTCACAAACCAACCATAACCAGTACAATTAACTATCCCAAATCACTCATACAACACACACACACACACACACATATACATGTATACATATATATACATATATATATATATATATAAAATTAAACAACTAAATTATCTTATCATAAGCTAAATCATTTAAAATTAATCAAAACATAAGTTAGGGTTTAAGTATTTATACCAAGTGAATTGCTGTGAAATTGGAGGAAGTGAGGGGTGCTGGAGCGTCACCGGTGGTCAAGGAACACTCGCCGGTGACGAGCGGTGCTAGAGGCGGACAGACAGTGGCACCCCGCGGCTGTCCTCGTGCGTTGCTGACGGTTATTGCTGTTGTTCGCTGCTCGCTGCTGCTACAATGGAAGACGACGAGGAGGAGCTAGAGCAGGTATGGTGGTGTGCTCGAGTGGGGGTGGCTGGTGTGGTGATGCGACCTAGGTTGAAGGTGCAGAGTAGGAGGAGACTGGGGTCGAGGGTCGGGGGTCGGGGCATAGGGGACGGGGCTCGGCGAAAATTAGAACGGTATAAGGGCGGGGTAGTAGGCGCGCGGGAGCTAAATTTGTTTTTTTTTTTAGTTTAAGGAATTGAGGGGTTTAACTATTTTTTTATTATATTTTATTTTATTGGATTTAGAGATTTGAAAAAAATATTATAATATATATGTGTGTGTGTGTGTGTGAGTGTGAGTGTATAGAACTTAAACATTTTTAGCGACTAATAAATTAATAATTAATGATCAAAAATTATATTAGTCGTAATAGATATACCAATAACGACGAATTTTAATAGTGATCATTAATAATATATCAATAACGACAAAAAAAATTGGTCGCTAAATTGGTTGTTAATGCACCAGTTTATTGTAGTGTAAAATAAATAAATTTAAATAAAGAAATATTTGTTACAAATAAATTGTTAAAATGATTTTACTACTTTAAAGAGATTTTATAATAAAAAATAATTTATTTTTGCTAATGAAATATAACTCCATAATAAAGTTGTAATCACACAACGAAGTTATAATTGGAAACAAATTTAAAATATTAAAATAAAAACACATAATGAAAATGGAAATATATTTTGAATAAAAATCATATAGCTTGTGGAAAAAGAAATAAAATATCAAAATAATAATTAAAATAAATTGAAAAATATATAAATCCAATTCTAACGAACTGTAAAAAAATTTAAATAATTTCCGTAAATGGAAATATATTTTTAAATAGAAACGAAGATCATATGAATTTAATAAAAGTCATAATTGTGAATGAATTTTTCTAGAATAATCTACAAGGACAAATGATTAAATAAATTCCAATTTGAATTTGAAATCATCAATAAAATTGTAAAACCAATCAAAAATAAAATAATTAAACATTTTCATTAAATTTTATTAATAAAATCATTAAGTTTAAGGAAATTGAATTTAAAAAATACGAGGTATTACAATAATTATATAAATAACTATAATAATATTAGGCCTAAGAAGATCTAACTACTATGGGTACACCGCCGCCTAGACCTTCATCGCGTTGATCGAGTAGCGAGACTCCCATCATATAGGTCATTCGAAGTCTGACTTGACTGATTATTACCTTTATTATAATATTTATTATTATAATTCATATAATAATGAGAGTTACTATAATTATTAATCATTATTATAATTATAACTTTTATTATTTTAAGAATAATTATTATTAATTTAATTATCATAGTTATGTTATAATAATATTAACAATAATTATAGTGATAATTATAAATATGGTTATATATTATATTATTAGTATTTCATATAAAAATTAGCAATTCTCATAATAAGAGAAGTATCTCATGTATAATAGTTAAAACATTTGTCTTCCTTATATACTAATACCAACAGATATATGAGTGGGTATTAGTTTTGTTGGTATAATGTTACTAATACCCACATATATAAAAGTAGGCAAAAGATCTATTGGCTTAACATACTATTACCAACAGATAAAAATTTTCTGTAGGGAAAACTTTCTTCATTTCCCACAAAAAAATATCTGTTGGTATTAGTAACTTTTGCCAATAGAAAAAAAATCTGCGACTAAATTTCTATTGGCACAAGTCATAAATTTTGTAGTGATGAAACCCTAATTTTGTAAGTCTAACATAACTTCTTCTCCGATACTCATTTTGTCACCAAATTTAATACCCATCCTTAAAATATTATTATTAATAACATACCCAAAAATCAAAGTTTAAATCTATTTTCTTATACATGGAATAATAGTCTACCTTTAGGGTTACTATTCATATTTTATCACAAAATCCTAATTCCACAATATAATCATAACTCTCCCTAGAAGATCTATATTACCACCAAATTTAACATATAATCCCAAAATATTATTATTCAATTCATTTACAAAAATTGAGATCTAGCTCCCACATTTTACACTTTCGATAATAGTCGGTCTTTAGGGTTACTGTTCATATTTTCCCACAAAACCCTAATTCCACAATTTAGTCATAACTCTTTCCAAAAGATCCATATAACCACCAAATTTAATATACATTCACAAAATATTATTACTAACTTCATATACAAAAAATCGAGATCCAACTCCTAAATTTTACACATGCACTAATAGTCTGTCTTTAGGGTTACTATTTACATTTCTCCACAAAACCCTAATTCCACAATTTAGTCATAACTCTTACTAGAAGATCCATATAACCACCAAATTTAATATACATTCCCAAAATATTATTATTGACTTAATATATGAAAATTGAGATCCAAGTCCCACATTCTACACATACGACAATAGTCTACCTTTAGGGTTACTAATCACATCTCACCACAAAATCCTAATTCCACATTTTAATCATAAATATTCCCATAAGATCCATATGACTCCCAAATTTGATTTGTATTTAGTAAATTACCAATATAATCAACATATCTAGAAATCAAGGTCAAACTCAAACAATTCCCACATGTGATAATAATTTTGCCCCTAGGGTTACTATTTATACTTAAAACCACTTTTCTTATTTATTGGACTTAGACAATTCATATTCACTTCAAAACTTCCACTTAACATAATCAACCTATTTTGAATCACTTATCACTTGAAAATACCCAATATTCTATTTTTAACCTATATTGATCAAAATGCCCCTCAAATAACTAAAATACTTATTTTTCTACCTAGATCTCATGATTCCCAATATGAATGACTTTCAACCTCCAATGAATTCTATCATCATAAAAATTCTTATACATAATTATATATATGAGTACTTAACCAATAAATGTATCTTTACGCATGGTTTAGCGTGTGAAACCTTAACATGCATGTAACTTCAAAACACATACTTCCATACTTATCAATCATTAAGGCAAACTTATAAGAGTAAATATCATGGTATGCTTAAAATGACCAAATTACCCCTAGGACACACAATAACAATAATCATGCTAAAAATAGGCCTAGGCATGCTCAACCTATGACATTTGGTCATACATGACATATATATTTTATTTTCGGTATTAAAACCACTTTAACATACTTTTGTTCACAATAATAATTTATACAAATTAACATGCTCTATTTCACCAAATTTCATGCTAACATTTTCTGTCAAATAATTATAACTTAAAGAATATAAATAATATAATTTATACATCAAAAATCTTAATGTGCTATCATGAGATATCTAAATATTTTAGTGGAGTATAAAGACAACCTAATTTCCAGCAAAATATAATTTTATCAGCGACCTCCTAAAAATGATTAGTCCCCACTAATCAAAATTTTGTACCAACTTACCCTTGAGCGAAAGATGGGTAAATAAATTATTATTATTATTATTATTATAGGTAGAACCTCATGCTACTCATGGAGCGTGAGTCCTTTCGATGAAGGACAAAGTTCGAAGGCGAGAGGTTTGGTTGGCTAAGTGAGGGTGATGGTAGAGGGTGATGAGGTTGTGCAAGGAAGGGTGAGGGAGTGGCTTCGGTGGTGGTGTTGTGGTTGCAAGGAGAAGGAACGGGGCACAAGCAAGGGGAGGGAAATAAGGTAGAGGTGGTTGGGTGATAGTGGTGATGGTTGGCAAGGCTACTCGGTGGTAGTGGTGGTGTTGCTGCAAGGTGGCTATGAGAGGGTTGTGGTGTGTGGGATGGTGTGGAGGAAGTGAGCAAATTTGGTTGCTGGCTTGCGGTGATTATGGCCAAATGGAAGGAGAATGGAGGAGTTGGGGGCTACTAACTAGAGGCTATAAGGTTTTTGTTGGGATGGTGGTGGCAAGGAGAGGGGAACAAAGGAGGCTAGTGGTAGTGATGGTGAAGAAAACAGAGGTGGGGGGATTGGTCGTGAGTCACGACTATAGGGAGCAGGGAGAAGGAGGCAAAGGAAGAAGTTTACGGGGTTGGTTTGTGGTGAGGAAAAGAAAAGCAGGGAAGTAGTGGTGGTGGTGTGGCGTGATGCAGGGGGAGGCACAAAGCAAAGGGGATGGCATCATTGAGGAGGATGAAGAGGAAAGAGAGAGGAGAAGGTTTGAGGTTGTTGGGGAAAAAATGGAGGAGAAAGGAAGGTGTAGGGTGTGTGTGTACATGCATAATGTTGGGGAAAAAGGAAGATATTCAATGGGGAAGGGTCTTAGGCATGCGATGGGAATGCGGGAATGTAGGGGAAAAGGATGGGTGCAAGTGAGTGGGTATTGGCAAGAGCGATGGATTGCAAGAGGTGTAGGGTGGTTGGTGCAAGCTGAGGGAGTTGGTTGCAGGAGCCAAAAATGGAAGGGGATATAGGGCATATGAGGGAGAAGGGAAAGGGTTATTTGGGTTTGAAGGAGAAAGGGAGACAGACGAGGTACAGGGCGCAGGTAAGGGTCGTGTATAAGTTTGGGACACTTAGGAGATGTGTTACAGATGGGCATGGGCAAGGGCATGTTTGGGAGGTAGGATGAGTGAGGGAGAAGAAGAAATAATAAGGGAAGGTGGGTTTGGGGTTTGCACGGGGTGGAAGGAAAAGAAAGTGATGATGGTTGGCCTGATTGGGAAGAGAAGAAGAAGAAGAGGTAGGTTGAGCTAGCCGGGGAAAGATGAAAGAAAGGAAAGGAGGATTGAGTCGGGGGTTCGGATGGGGAAAGAAGAAGATAGGAAGGAATAGGTTCGGTTGGAGGTGTAGGGAACATAAGAAGGGAAAAGAAGAGGAAAAAGAAAAAAAATGAGAAAAGGAAGAAAAAAGGAAAAAGGGCAAAGAAGAAAAAGGAAAAGGAAAATAGATTTAGGGTTAGAACTAAAATTATATCAATTTTACATTTTAGAATAATATTAATTTATCCAAATTTAGGGTATCCGATTAAAAAAATTAGGTAAAATTATTGATTTAGGTTTAGTTTAATTTATCTATATTTGCATGTCATAGGCTAACAAAACTTATTAAGTTAATATTTAAATGTTAAATTTTTTGAGAAAAAGGTGAAACGTTCTAAATTAAAATTATAAATTTTGGGTTATTACAGAAATTGTTGTAAGGTATAAATGTGTGTTGTATTAAAGTGGCATGTGACAAGCACATGTATTGGAAAAGAAAGAAAAGGAAAATAGAAAATTTCATTTTGTAATCAAACGTGAATAAGGAGGGAAAATGGCCAAGGCCCATGATTCTCCATGTAAGATTTAGAATCATGTCAATTTTCTTTTATATGTATTAGAAGTTCTCTTTCTTCTCCATCTCCCAATACATGTATATATGTGAAGCAGCAAAAGTAATTTGGATGTGATTCTTCCATCAAGTTTTTTGAATTCAAAGAGAAGATCATCAAGAGATCCCTATTTCCATTCTTGTTATATGACATGCACCATCGGGTCCAGGTTCAAGGGGTAGAACCATCAATTTAAATTCGTTTGATAATTCTTGCTTTCAAATGCATATTAATCTCATCAATAGTTGGAGGTCAGCAAATTATACTTAGTATAATGATTATTGAAGATCCTATTTCGCATCAAGGTTTACTTTCATATGTCTAGGGTTTTTATGAAATTGATTTGAT
The DNA here is from genome assembly GCA_039764185.1 of Tamarix austromongolica. Lineage (NCBI taxonomy): Eukaryota > Viridiplantae > Streptophyta > Magnoliopsida > Caryophyllales > Tamaricaceae > Tamarix > Tamarix austromongolica. Next base: position 29,000,043 of record CM077817.1, read on the forward strand.
TGTGCATGAGTTCATGAAATTGATTGTATAATATTCATAATTCATGGTATATATAGTCTAACATAAGTCTAATAAAATATTTTTACCTTAAACACAATTATCCAAAGGACTTAAAATAATCTTTTTATGGAGATATGCCCATGCCCATAAGGCCGCAGCCCTAGGTTTCTAATGCACATCATTTCTTTTTCATTAAGCCATACCATTACTTACTTCATTAGAGGTAATTCCCTTCATTATTATTTTTTTCTTCTCTCACAACCTCGTCCCTCATTCTCTTGCATGATTCAAATAATATGCAGAATCTATAAATATTTTGGTTTCAAATTAAGAAAATAGATGGTGGCTAATTCATGGGTGACATAGTAAGATTAAAATCAATATATGTAAGGTAGAACACAAGGGCTTAGCTAGATTTTGTGTCCGTTCAGCAACCATAACTAGGGAAACAAAGAAAGATGAAAATATAATGGTTCATTTAGTTGGAAAAGAATAATTTTTCATCTTCATTTTTCAATGGAAAATAAAATTTTAATTCTCTATAAAAAAACCTAGAAAAATATATTCATTTATCTATATCATGAAATTGACTTTTTATTTTAAACATTTTAAAAACACGTCACTTTCTTCTATATTGGATAATAATAATGATGATGATTATGATGATATAATAATTATTACCAAAATTATATATAATATGAAAAAAAAAAAATAATAATAATAATAATAATAATAATAATAATTTTACTATTAATATTAACAATGATAATACTAGTAATAATAATCACTATTATGATAATCATGATAAAAAATAATATTAACAACAAAATTCATATTGATATAGTAATGATATTATTATTATTATCATCATCATCATCACAACAACTACCACCACAACTAACAATGGTGACGATGATATTATTATTATTATTATCATCATCATCATCATCATCATCATCATCATCATGTGAATCTTTAGAAAAGTTAGGATAATAGTAGGATTAATCAAAATAAATATAATAATGTTAGTTATAATAGTTATGATATTAATATTAATCATTAATAATACTATTCAACAAAATGTTATATTATTATTTTTGTATAAAGTGGTAATAATATTATTATTTATGTGAGTTATATTATTATTGTTATTGTTATTGTTAATAATATAATAATATTATTTTTATAATTATTTTTAATAACTATGTTATTATTATTAGTATTATTTTTTGTAAATGTTATAATAAAAAAATAAAATGTAATTATTATTAGAAATATTACTAAAATATAAACTATTAACATTAATAATAGTGTTAGTATTAATATTAATGAAATCAATAATAATATAGATTATTACTACTAATAATATATATAAATCAAAAAATGGAAGTTTATTGTTGTAATAAGTATGAAGCATTATAATCTTGAGACCAGAATGCATCAACTATATGAATACTATGACTATACTTAGAGTACCTATGGCCATATAAACATCTATGGAAAACACTAGTGGCAATGGATTTAATCAATGTATTCCATTTACAATAAATGTCATTAAAAACTTTGTTGTTCTTAGCCTTCCATATCTCATAAAGAGCTGTGACAAATAAACCTCTTAAGAGCATCAACTTTGTCCTCGAGCGACCATACATGAGGCTGAATTCTGTTAGCAGCCTACTCCAACTAAGAGATTTTTCCCTGAGTCTCATGGGATAAAAAATTGAGAGAATAATACCCCCATTGCTGGACAATGTACAAACAGATGAGAAATGGATTCCTGATCAGCACAAAGTACACATTGTTGGTATGCCATAGGTATATACTTACTAAGGCGATCCTTTGTGGCCAAACGACCAGTTGCAGCTAACCAAGATATGAGTTGATGACTGGAGGCTGCAAGATTATGCCTCAAATTTGTATAAACTTTTTTTAATACTATATGATGTGTACTATGGAAGGCTTGCAAAGACAAGATATAGTGTAGTCCTTAAACTCAGGATACTCCTCAAAGGCCAAGACGCGGTTGTGGAATATCTATGTCCCAAATTGAGCCTTGTTTGATGATTCTACTATGGATCCATTTGATCCACAAAGTGTCTTTTTTTCTAAGCTAGTTTTAGGGATGGCAATTTTCCCCGTGGGTTCGGGGATTCCCTGTTCGGGTTCGGGGAGGGAATTATGGGATCGGGTTCGGGTTCGCGGATTCCTAACGGGGATTTTTTTTGGGACGGGTTTGGGGTCCCCATCCCCGAACCCACCCCGAAATTTTATATATATATATTTTTATATAATTATATATATATATATATATATATATATATATAATTTTTTATAGAATATAAATTAAAAATATAATATAAAAAAATAGTTTAAGGATCGGGGATGGGATCGGGGATCGGGTATAAAGTCGGGTTTCGGGGATTGGGTCTGGTTTTAAGAACGGGGAATAAATCGGGGATGGAAAATAAATCGGGGATCGGGTCGGGGAATCTCCGATAAAAAATTAACGAGGATCGGGTTGGGTTCGAGGATTATTTTCCTTATCGGGTTCAGGGATGGGGATGGGGTCCCCGACCCGCCCCGTTGCCATCCCTAGCTAGGTTCCATAGATGTTTGCCAAGCGTTGCAATTTCCAGGTGCTAATATCGATTATGCCAAGACCTCCCTCACTCCTTGGCAAACAACAAGAAGCCCAAGAAACTGGATCTTTATGGGAGATGGAAGTACTGCCAGTCCATAAAAAGGAATGGCAAGCAACAATAAGATAAGTAAGAATCTTCTTAGGTAGTAAAAAAACCTAACTCCAATACATTTGGATGCTAGATATAACTGATTTTAGAAGTTGAAGTCTGTCGGCATAAGATAGCAATTTGGTAGCCCAATGATTCATTCTGTGAAGGACCCTATCCATAAGAATAACCATGTGATGAGCATTGAGACGCGTTTCCTCAACAGGTACCCCTAGGTATTTGAAAGGCAGTGAGCCTTATGAAAAAGTTAAGTACTCTAGGATGTCCTATCTGACCTATTGTGAGACTCCTCTAAACAAGATAGAGCTCTTATGGGGAATAATGGTTAAACTAGACAGGTTTGTAAAGAGATGGAATTTTTGCATAAGGCTTTAGACTGATTAGAGGTCACCATGATAGAAAAGAAGCATGTTATATGCAAAAGATAGGTTGACAATTCTCAACTTCTTACACTGTGGATGTCCCTTGAAGCTTGGTTCTTGACATAAGGTCTTCATCATTCGGTTAAAATATTTCATGATAATGACAAACATATAAGGGGAGAGGGGGTCACCTTGTCTCAGGCCTCTCTTCCCTTCAATGGGATCCATTAGAGTATCATTATCGGCAATGGAATATTTCACACTAGAAACACAAACCATGATGACGTTAACTAGATGGGGAGGAAAATGAAATGCTAGCATGGTTTTCTCCAGTAATTCCCATCTTACAAAGTCATATGCTTTGCATAGGTCAACCTTCAACATGCATCTTGGGGAGATATGCTTCCTTCCATAAAGCCTTAGTAGTTCATGTGCCAGTAAAATATTCTCACCAATTGATCTACCTTTAATGAAAGCAGACTGTGAGTAATCAATTAGAACTTGAAGGATGAGTTGAAGTCTGTTTGTTAAGATCTTTGTGAAAGCCTTGTATAATACAGTATAACATGCTATTAGTCTAAAATCCCCATTATTTTCAGCATTGGAAACTTTTGGAAAAAGACAAGTAGAGTTGAGGTAATGAAATTAGAGAGACTTGCTGTGAGGAAGGACTCATTCAAGACTTTCCAGATGTCATCACCTATAATATCCCATGCCTTCTTGAAAAATCAAGCAGTAAACCCATCTAGGCCCGAGGCTTTTGAATCACCAATGGCAAACATAGCTTCTTTGACCTCTATCTTAGTGAAAGGTTTAATCAAATAGTGTTGCTGTTCCAATGAGAAAAGGGGGCCCTAATGTAGAACCTAGTGTAAAAGTTCCATTGGATGAGAATTTGGTTGGCCTAGGAGTTGAATATAGTAATCCCGAAAAGCTTTCAAGATACTAGGTTGATCGGAAATCCAAACTCCATTTGCTCCTTTGATCTTTGAAATCAAACTTCTGTTTTGCTTAGCTTTCACAGTGGCAAAGTAGAAGTGAGCGTTAGCATAATAATAGTATTTTTAACGTTAGAAGTAATATTGTTACTAATTAATAATTAGTATTAATAATAGTGATATTATTAATGCTAATTAATAGTTATCATATTTTTTTAAATATTAATATTAATGAATAATAAAATTATTATTATTATTATGAATATTAATGTCAATAATAATAATAATAATAATAATAATAATAATTTTAACATTATATTCAATTATACTAACAACAACAACAATAAAAATAATATCATTGGTATAAATTTTATTAATATAAGTATTGATATATATATATATATATATATATTTATAAAATTTATAAAATTTCAATATTATTATTATGCTTAAAAATAACAATCATACTAATAATATTATTAGTAGTAAAGATAACAATATTAATATTATCATTATTATTATTATTATTATTATTATCATCATTAATTTTTTAATTAGAAGACATGAAAGAAATAATGACATATATGTATATAAGAAAACACATAAAACATGGTCTATATCATTTTCCATTTTTTCTTCACAAAGTTGGAAAATTGTGTTTTTCAGTTTTTCAATCAGAAAAATAAAAAACATAAGCTATGAATATGTTTTATAATATTTTGAAAAACTAAAAAATATTTTTCAAAAATAATCCTTTTTTTTAAACCAAATGCACTCTATATGGGGTAGGTCACAAGCTCTTTAAGTTCCATTTAGATGATATCGAAAGCATGATTATCTGTCAAGTATTTATTAAGACCAATTTTTCACTTCACTTGTCCAATTGTAAGATCGAGCTAATAGGCTTGTTGGTCCACCATTTGACCAACTAGACCAACTAATGGAATATGTCCTTATAATATATTTATGTGAACTATGTTTTAGGTGTACACATGAGTTAGAGCTTAATCAATACATTACTGTACTGATGTCTTTCATAACTATAACACCCCTTTTTTAGGAATTAAAAAATTTTGTTTAAAGAATTAATTTTTGGAAGCTATAATTGTAGAAACACAGGGTGTTACTGCCACACTTTGCATAAGCCTAGATTCCTATACCATTCTTATACCAAGTGCTAAAGATAAAATGTTATTCCGCTTAAATTAATAACAAAATTATATGAACTAGAATAAAGTCTTCAAAGCAAATTAATATCATTATGATAATGTAACTAGTGAGTGGTTACAAAATCCAACTTAAAAAAAATAGAGAAGGACATAAGAGTCCAAAAATATCCAGATCGAAGACACCAGATAGTCCTAACTCACAATTCAAAAATACTAACTTTCAAAATAATCTTCCAAGTAAACCTGCAAAGTCACCACCGTCCATGGAATAAACAGGGGCCTAATAAATGAAATCCGTTGGTACAATGATACTAAGTAACCCATTATACAAAAATAACATGAAAATCTTGCATAGAATACAGAGAAGGCATCACCGTAGGACATGGTATAAATAGTGAATTATATATATGAGGACCAAAATACAATAATCATTTTACATAAATAAATATCACCAAGGCCACAAACTTCTCATGCACGTTTAATTAGAACATAATGAAAATTACCAACAAAGAATTCAAGGGATGCTCTTTGAAGTAATGATTTGAGTCAATTTCAACCCAATAACCAAAACATTCACAATATATCTCATATATAAACATTAATACTAATAACATTCATAAAACCAAAGGAAGGGCTCAGAGGTAACTACCAACCACAGGTAGGTATGAAGGCTACTATCGAAGCATACGTAGGCATGAAGGTTACTACTGAATCATAGATAGGCACGACGGCTACTATCGAACCATAGGTAGGCAAAAAGGCTACTATCAAACCAATCCAATAATTATTCCAAACCAACAATAATAATTTCTATTTTTATTTATTCAAAGGGAGATCATATCAACCTGAAGACACTAAGGTATTTTAGTCATACCAACCCACAAAGGCAACATAGTATCCTACCGATTATCAACCAAAGGACACTTAGGTACCCTGGTCACACAAGTACATGAAGGTAGCATAATACTCTACCAACAAGGACTGACTAGTCCATAAGTATGCATACCCTCTAAAAATTCCACAAAGTTAAAGAAAGTAAGATAAAAGGTTGGCTAGGGCATTAAAAAAACTAGCAAAAATCTACAAACAACTATGGGCTAAACCATGTATTTAGGGTAGTTACCCTTAAATAGTCATTATTTCCTATCTCAAAGTCATTCACTTTAAATATTAATATTTTATTAAGGTGATCATAGATATCATATAATACACAAATATATCTAATTTTCATACTTAACCATGTTCACTTATTACCATTTATTCAAGACAAGCATAAATAAGCTCAACATTAAGGTCAACATTAAAAATCTAATTATTTACATTAGGTGGATTAGGTAAAAAATTACCAAAATGCCCCTGGGACCATAATTTCCACATTATTATCCACTTTAAATACTAATTTTATTTTTATTTAATAATTTATCATGAAAAGGCTAACATGCCATAAGTAAATTATTTAACATGTAAATAAATTACTAGGTGCACCAAATGACCATTTTACCGTTACATATGATTTAGCACGTTCTACTATACATTTCTAAAACATCAAATCAACACTTCCACACTTGGAAATAAATTATTCATATTTATCAAATTAAATATCATGATAGGCTCAAAAAGACCAAGTTGCCCTTAGGATACATAATAATAAGAATAATTCTAAGAATACGCTTAAGCATACTCAACCTATCATATGAGATATACATGACATATATAATTTATTTTCAGCATTAAAATCATTTTAACATGTTTTCATACACATAATACTTTACACAAATTAACATGCTCCATTTTACCAAATTTTATGCTAATATTATATGGATTACCTAATTTCTAGCAAAAAGTAAAACTTATAAGCAATCTACTTTAAATCGTTAGGTTCCACAAACCAACCTCTTTTACCTAAAATAAGACCAAAAAATTGTATATTAATATCAAACACATAAAAAAAATAAGATAATAAAATAAATAAGAAATACCAAGGATTACACTACTAAAAGTTGTAAACCAAACACATCAAAACTCATGCTACATAGAGGCAGACAACATGAGTCCTATATACAAGAAGGCCCGATGTAGCAAGGATAAGAGAGGTGAGGGTGGCTTAGATGAAGGAGAAAAATGAAAGGGGAAGTAAGTTCAAACAAGTGGAGGCAAGTGGGAGTGGTGGGGTTTCAGTGGTGGTGATAGCTAGTGGCTTGGTTGTGCACGGAAGGTGATGATGGTAAGGATGTAGTGGCAGTTGGGGCGAGAAGGATGAATAAGGAAGGGCTAGAGTAAATAGTTGACGATGGGGTTGGGTTATGGTGGAGTTAACGCAGTTAGGGGCAGGTTGTGTAGGCATCTCACACTATAGGGACGTGAAAACATGGATAGGTGATATTGGGAAGGGTTGATGGTGTGGATGGATGATGTTGGAGGAAAGGATGTTGCATGGATTAGAGATATAGAGGGGAGGGTTCGTGCATGCTACCTTAACGCAGTTGGGTATGAGGTGGTGGGAAAGAATGATGTTAAATTGTTCATGTAGCATAGGATGGTGATGTGGGGAGACAATGGTGGTGATTAGCGATGGAAAAGAAACAAAAGGGAGGGGTTAGTGTTAGTGCTGGTGCAATGGGGGCACACGGAAATGGATAGGTGCTAGGTCAAGGTGGTCATGTGAGAAATGGGGCACAACTTTGTAAGTATTAGTGCATAGACATTGCACATTTGTGCGATATGCAAAACTAGAAACAAGGTTGGGAGGAAAAAGATGGAGAAAGGAAAGAAGAAGGAGAAGAAAAGGAGTGGCGGTCGAGGTTGGTGATGGTGAATAGTGAATGATAAAGTGTGGTGGTGACATGTGAGCGACACAACTAGGGTTTAAGAAACCAAAATAGAGGTTGCACAAGAGGGAGGTAAGGATGGAAGGAAAACGATGAGGGATTGAGGTGGTGATGGTTCGATAATGGTGAGGGTGCTAGATCAAACAAAATAGAAGGGAAAAGGTTGAGTATATAAATTAGTTGAGGGGTGGATGGCTTGACTAAGAGGGATAGGTGTAGTGTTATAAGGTTAGGGTGTTCGGATAAATGTGAGAAAAGGAGGGAGAAAGGGGAATGTTTGGGGGAGGAAATTTTGGCATAACAAATGGCTAGGTTAGGCTAGAAGTATAATAGTAGATTAGGATTATTTTACTTTTGTGTTAAGTTTATCTTGGTTAGTTTAGGGTACTCAGTTAAGAATATAAATAGAGGAAAAATGAACCGATTTAGAGTAGGTTTAATAAAAAAATGATAAAAATAATTAGGGTAATTATTTAATAATTTATCTAGGTTATAGGTTAAAGGTTAATAATAAAATACTTAAGCTAATATTTTAGGGTTAGGTTGCGAATAAAGGTTAAACACCTAAAAAAAAGGGTTATAAAATTTTAGGGTGTTATAATGCCAATGTAATGAATATGAACAGACTCATCTACGAGAGTAATTATTATTGTCTTGTAGGTTGTTGATGCTTCAATTGTTGATTTTTTTGGTGAGAGTGCTTCTAGGAAGCTTTTTGCTACCACTTAATAGGGAAATTTTCATCACTTGTTGGTCTTTGTATTTTTTTTAGTTGGATCTTTTATATTCAATTTTTCATCACTTTATAGGGAAGTTTTTCCTCTATTTATAGGGAAATTTTCTACCACTTTGTATTTTATTTATTTATTTCTAGTGTAAAAACTTTCTCGCACTATGCTTCATTTTAGTAAATATTTTATTAGACTCGAGTTAGACAACAACCATATATAATCCTTAAGGAATAAGTCTACTTTAGCTTTACGCTTATCATATGTTCAATATTATTTGTATCTCTCATATGTTAGATGTGGTAGTAACACCTTAAATTGCCCATTTAGCTTTTAAAAACTACTTCCAAATCAAAAATTTTTGGTTATAAGAAAATATGAGTGTTACAAATAGCATATTCTTGATTTAGTGATTACACCTTTTGAGCTATTAGCTAGTCTCTGTCAGATGATAATCTAGTACTCATAGTGTCTTGTATTACTTAGGACCTATATACTTACCGATAGGAATATTTGGTCCTCATCATTTATATCAAAATTATAAGGTGTTTTCTATTAAAGTAGTATGTGAGTGGATTACATGTATTTTCTTTTTCTTTTTTTTTTATTACAAAAAACCTAAGTTTCTCTTAGAGCATCTTAAGAGAAGAGGGATAGGTATTTGTACAATTAAAATCCTTAGAGTTGTTTCAACGGGAGACCTTTGGGTAATTTTATGGGTAACTTTATAATTAATAGAATATCGTAGGAATAGCCTAATTAGGAAAAATGGGAGGAAAAAAAGAGCATTAGTAGATCATGATTTTGTTTTTTCCATTTGGTGTATGAGAGATTATATATATATATATATATATATATATTGTGAAAATATTTATTGTGAGATATAAGCTACTCATTCATTGTGAGATATTTATTGTGAAGATAGCATGTGAGTAGTTACATGCACATTATCCTTTTCTTTTATCTTTATTTTAAGTTTATAAAAGCCTTAAGCCACCCAATTTATCAATTAACTTTGAACTTGTTCTTACATCCAAACTACCTCAAACTAAATATAGTGTTTTTGTGGTAGAAGAGAGATAATGATTACAAGATAAAAATATGTTGTATATCTAATGATTGGGACTCAAGTTAATATTTTTTTTAGGTGATGCATGAGCATACCCCTTAAACAATAATAACAAGGATAATCTACTTATTAATTTTTCTAAATTTTAACACTTCAAAACTCTTCTTACTCGGGTTAATGAATAAGCAAGATTATTACGTAGCCATGCAAAGCTATGTAGAACCAAAACAAGTCGTCAACTCCCCATGAGTGGCTGGCTCTATTATGACTACATTATGGCTCCACAAAGCCACATTTGATCGGCTCCATTATGGCTTCAATATGGCTCATCAAAGCCACGATTATCTCCATCCTTACACTCCATTTTAGTTGAGGAATCTACATCTTACAGCCCTATTTCATGTGCATAATTTAAGGAACCTTGGGAGGATAATTCTGAAGGAATCAAGTGATATTAATCTCCAAAATTTGTATTTAAATAATTCTATTAATTGTTATAAATCACTTTGTGATTACAATTATTTTTCTTATTGTGTGTTTGATTAGGAAATTAATGCAGAACATGGGGAATGGAACCAAAGGTTGTTGTAGCTGCTGAGACGAATTGTTGTAGAAATTTTCTTTTATGTTTAGAAAATCCCATGTGATGCATTCGCCAGCAAAATTGGCTAATAGGGATTAATTTGGCTGTATGACCCGCCACCCGACCCATAATTAATTGGGTTAGTTGGAATGTGGGTTATTCGCCCCTTGGTAACCATGATTAGCTAAATTACTTTCTAACTGATGGGAATTATTTGTATCCTTCATTCCTTGTATTATTGTATTATTATGGCATGTAAAATTTGTATTTGGGTTGTTAATCCTTTGCTCAGCCATCGATCCATTGTTGTGTACCGGCTGATTCTTGGGCTAGATTTTTGGGCTGAATCGTGTATGCTGTCGATAGGCCTGCGATATATATTATACGCTTACCTTGTATTGTATACGCCATATATATATATGGCCTCCACCGTATGTACCAATCACTTTTCGGCTGAATAAAGTTTTGATACTTCTGGAGTTCTCTCTACTCTCTACTCTCTCTCTCGACTCTCCCTCTCTCTCGCGCGACCTTCTCGTTCGCATTCTTCTTGCTTATTCTTCTCGATCTCTTCTTGATCTTCTTTACTTCATAACTTCAGCAGCCGTTGATTCAACTGCGCTCTGAGTTTCTGATCTTCCTTTGGAGAAATCCTTAGGCTGATTGCTCGACGAGTCGAACCCTGCGCTCGATTTCGATTACGATCCTGTGAAATTTTGTGAAACCCTTCCAGGTTTCATCATTTGGTAGCAGAGCCTTGATTATTCGAGTGCTCGTGGTTTAATTCGCTTGTTATCAAGATTTTCTTGTTTTAATTACCATTTTCAACTTCGCTAACCCATATTTCTGAAGCGTGAATCTAAGGTTTGCCATTGATGAAGGAAATTGAAGGATTTTGTCTCGTTTAAGCCGGCGACCAAGAGGGTTGCATTCTCTACTTCAAAACTACTTGGGAAACCCTAAGTAGCTTTGGACGATTTTTGGCTAAGGTTTGTTCAAGATTCTTGAATCTTGACGATACTCAAGGAACACTCCTCGATTGGTAACTTCGAACCTTATCTTGCTACTTACTGCAAAATTGTGACAGTCAATTTACAATTTTATTACGAGTTATCATTTCTGTTCACGACAAAAAAAAAGTGCGCAGGAGTGATTGAACCGGCTAACCCTTGGTTCTAAAAAGGAGTAAGGAATCCAAGAAGAGGGGTCCCTATCTAGTAATTGGGTTAATTGCTTGAATTGCTCACGGTAATATCATTTCTTTCTTGAGCTCTTCGGTTGTATTCGATTTAATAATTATCTAGAAGTTAGTGTGTATTCTGTGTGTTATGATATATCTTTAATCTTGTCTAGTATTGTGATATCTTTATAATTAGAGTGATTAATTTGTTGTGTGCTTGATTTAATATCATAAAATAAATCTAATAATGTCTAATAATGGTCAATCTATTAATCAATATGTCTTAATTTCTAGTAATGACTTATTAGAAACCCTTAGGACTTTTCAAGAACAAATGACTGCCCAACTTGCTGTGTTATCTGCTAATTTAGAATAGAGAATAGGAGAACAGGAAATAAGAATTAATGAATTGCAGAATAATAGGGTAGATACTCAACATGCAGTGGTATTAGGACCCTAGAACTAGGATTCCACCCGTGACTAATTTAGAAGAATTAGAGGACCAAGTATCCAATAACAGTGATAGGAGGCCTAGACAGAATAATAGACAAGAAAGGGATTTAGACTTAATTGATAGGAACCTAAGTAATCTTAAGTTTAACATACCTGGATTCAATGGCAGAAATAATTCTGATTATTATTTTGAGTGGGAAAGAAAGATAGAATTAGTATTTGAATGTCATAATTATTCTGATGAAAAAAAATTAAGGTAGCAATAGAGGAATTTACAGAATATGCATATTCTTGGTATCACAACCTTATCTTAACTAGACGTAGGTGTGGATAACCACCTATACAAAAATGGGATGAGTTTAAGATTTTGATGAGGAAAAGATTTGTTCCAAGTTATTATTATAAAGAATTACATAAGAAGTTAAAAACACTAAATCAGGGAATTAGGTCGGTGGATGAATACTTTAAGGAACTAGAAGTTTTGATAATTAAAACAAGAATTGTTGAGGATGAGGATGCTACCATGGCTAGATTCTTAAGTGGATTAAATTCTGAAATAGCTGATAAAGTAGAATTATATCCTTGTGGGACTTTAAATGAAATGGTTAACATAGCTACCAAAATAGAGAGTCAGATAAAGAAGACTAGGCAGTATAAACCCCCTGGGATTGGGATTAAGAGTACATTAAGAAGGAATTTTGGAGGAACTACTTCTGGGAATTGGAATAATAATGGGAGATTTGAACCTAGGGGTAGGAATAATGAGGTTAAAGTAGGAAACAAGATTGAGAAGGGTAGAAATGTAACAACTAATCCTACTGGTGGTCCCAATAGAACTAGGGATATCAAATGCTTTAAATGTGGGGGATTAGGGCACATAGCTTCTGAGTGTCCAAACAAGAGGAATATTTTAATTAGAGAATCTGGAGATATAGAGTCTGAATCTGAGGAGGAAGACTTAGAGACTAATTTGGTTAGGGATGATACTAGTGAATCAGAAGAAGAGATAGAACTTCCAATAAGTAGAGATCTTTTGGTAGTACGTAGGGCTTTAAATAGTAACAAACTACCTGATTCAAATGCAATATAGAGAGAAAATATATTTCATACTCGATGTTTGATTGATGATAAGTGTTTTAACATAGCCATAGATAGTGGTAGTTGTATCAATGCTGCTAGTACTTTATTAGTATCTAAGCTAGGATTACCAACCACTAAGCACCCAAAACCATATAGACTACAGCGGTTAAATGAGTTAGGGGATGTTAAGGTTAGTCAGCAAGTTTTAGTAAACTTAAAATTAGGAAAATATGAAGATTCCATTCTGTGTGATATAGTTCCCATGCATGCTGCTCATTTATTGTTAGGAAAACCTTGGCAATATGATAGGAGAGTGACACATGATGGTTATAAAAACAGATACACTTTACATAAGGATGATAAGAAAATTATCTTAGCACCTATGACTCCAAAATAGATTTTCGATGATCAAATAAAAATTAAATCTGATTATAAGGAACTATCCAAATAGAGTATAGAGAATGGGGTTAGTTCAAAGGAAGTTAAGGGGACATCTGGATTTTATGCTAAGAGTAAAGATGTGGAAAAGGCAATTAAAAGATAGGCAAGTGTGTATTTGATGGTTTACAAAGAATGCTATGAGTGTCAATTAGAATTAAGTGAGGAAGTATCTATTGATGTGAGGCAATTGTTGGAAGAGTATAGTGAGTTATTTTTTGAGGACATACCTTGTGGATTATCTCCATTAAGGGGAATAGAACATCAAATAGATTTTGTTCTAGGAGCTGTTATACCAAACACACCTGCTTATAGGGTTAATCCTGAAGAGGTTAAGGAATTAAAGAGGCAGGTTTATGAGTTATTAAGTAAGGGATATATTAAGGAATCAATGAGTCCATATGCAGTTCCAGTATTGTTAGTGCCTAAGAAAGATGGAAGTTGGAGAATGTGCATAGATAGTAGAGCTGTAAATAAAATAACTATTAAGTATAGATACCCTATATCTAGGCTTGATGAAATGTTAGACCTTCTACATGGTGCTGTGATTTTTTCAAAAATAGATTTAAGAAGTGGATATCATCAAATTAGAATGAAACCAGGAGATGAGTGGAAAACAGCCTTCAAAACTAACTTTGGATTATATGAATGGTTAGTAATGCCTTTTAGGTTATCCAATGCACCCAATACCTTCATGAGACTTATGAACCATGTCCTTAGAAATTTTATTGGAAAATTTGTGGTTGTTTACTTTGATGACATACTTATATATAGTAAGTCTTTAGAAGAACATTTAAAACATTTAAGGATTATTTTGGATGTGTTTAAAACAGAACAATTGTATGCTAATTTAGCTAAATCTAGGTTTTGTCTGGAAAGTATAGTATTCTTAGGATTTGTTGTAGGTAAAGATGGTATATCTGTAGATAAAGAAAAAATTAAAGCTATTCAAGAGTGGCCTGTACCTAAGAATGTGACTGAAGTGAGAAGTTTCCATGGTTTATGTTCATTTTATAGATGATTTGTTAGGAACTTTAGTACAATAGTTTCTCCTTTGATTGTCATAACAAAAAAGGAAAATGGGTTTAAGTGGGATTTAGAACAGCAAAAATCTTTTGAAATTCTTAAAAATAAGTTAACCCAAGCACCTGTGTTAAGCCTTCCTGACTTTGAAAAGATGTTTGAATAAGACTGTGATGCTTCAGGGTTAGGAATAGGGGATGTACTTTCCCAAGAGGGTAAACCAATAGCTTATTTTAGTGAAAAATTAAATGGTAGTACTTTAAATTACTCTACTTATGAAAAGGAATTATTTGCTTTAGTAAGAGCCTTAAAAGTTTGGCAACATTACTTATGGCCTAGAGAATTTGTTATAAATAATGATCAAGAAGCTATTAAATATTTATAAAAACCAATCGAAATTAAATAGAAGACAGGGTAGGTGGATTGAGTTTATTGAAAGCTTTCCTTACATAATTAAGTATAAGAAAGGAGGTGATAATGTAGTTGCAGATGCTTTATCTAGGAGACATACTTTGTTAAATGTTGTAGATACCACTTTACTGGGTTTTTCCTGTATCAAGCTTTTATATCTGGAGGATCTTGATTTTAAAGAAATTTATAAGAAATGTGAAATTGCTACACAGGGAAAATACTATATATCTGAGGGTTATTTGTTTAGAGAAAATAGGTTATGTATTCCTGAGTGTTCACATAGAGGGTTATTAATTCAAGAAGCTCATAATGGTGGATTAATGGCACATTTAGGATTTCAAAAGACCTTATACATATTAGTTGATCACTTTTATTGGAATTATATGAAAAAGGATGTATTGAAATACTGTGTTAATTGTGTGGCTTGTAGACAGGCTAAGTGCACATCAAAACCTTTTGGGTTATATACTCCATTACCTGTGCCTAATCAACCCTGGACTGATGTTTCTTTAGATTTTATTTTAGGCTTGCCTAGGACTAATAGAGCTAAAGATTCAATAATGGTTGTAGTGGATAGGTTTAGTAAAATGGCTTATTTTATACCTTGCAATAAAACAAATGATGTTGTGACTGTGGCTGAATTATTCTTTTCTCATATAGTTAAGTTGCATGAATCTGTGAGTCAACAAATTACTAAGAGGGTTCAACAAATGGCTGAGAATGCTAATAAGAGAAGAAGAAAAATGGTTTTCAAACCTGGGGATTTAGTTTGGGTACACCTTAGGAAGGAAAGATTTCCAAACCTCAGAAAATCAAAATTAGACCCTAGGGGAGATGGACATTTTACTGTGTTAGAAAGAATTAATGATAATGCTTATAGAATTGATTTACCTGCTAAGTTTGGGAATTTTAGTGACTCTTTTAATGTTGCTAATCTTAGTCCATTTATTGGCATCAATCAGGTTTCAGAGATGAAATCTTTCCAAGAAGAGGGGAATGATATGAATCTCCAAATTTTATATTTAAATAATTCTATTAAATGTTATAAACCACTTTGTGCTTACAATTATTTTTCTTATTGTGTGCTTGATTAGGAAATTAATACAGAACATGGGGAATGGAACCAAAGGTTGTTGTAGCTGCTGAGAGGAATTGTTGCAGAAATTTTCTTTTATGTTTAGAAAATCCCATGTGATGCATTCGCCGGCAAAATTGGCTAATAGGGATTAATTTGGCTGTATGACCCGCCACCCGACCCATAATTAATTGGGTTAGTTGGAATGTGGGTTATTCGCCCCTTGGTAACCATGATTAGCTAAATTAATTTCTAGCTGATGGGAATTATTTGTATCCTTCATTCCTTGTATTATTGTATTATTATGGCATGTAAAATTTGTATTTGGGCTGTTAATCCTTTGCTCAACCGTCGATCCATTGTTGTGTACCGGCTGATTCTTGGGCTAGATTTTTGGGCTGAATCGTGTATGCTGTCGATAGGCCTGCGATATATATTATACGCTTACCTTGTATTGTATACGCCATATATATATATGGCCTCCACCGTATGTACCAATCACTTTTTGGCTGAATAAAGTTTTGATACTTCTGGAGTTCTCTCTACTCTCTACTCTCTCTCTCGACTCTCCCTCTCTCTCGCGCGACCTTCTCGTTCGCATTCTTCTTGCTTATTCTTCTCGATCTCTTCTTGATCTTCTTTACTTCATAACTTCAGCAACCGTTGATTCAACTGCGCTCTGAGTTTCTGATCTTCCTTTGGAGAAATCCTTAGGCTGATTGCTCGACGAGTCGAACCCTGCGCTCGATTTCGATTACAATCCTGTGAAATTTTGTGAAACCCTTCCAAGTTTCATCATCAAGGCCTTCAAAAAAAGATTAATTTATGGGAGAAGAAATCTCAAAGATTTGGCCAAAATCTAGCCTGCTAAGGAGCCTTTATCCATCAACTTTCAATCAACTAAAATTTCCTTTCTTACTTAAGCATAGTTAAAGAGTGTTGTTAGACTTTCCTAAAGTGTAATTTATGTTTTATAAGAACTTATTATAGTTTTTAATAGCATCCATCATGTGATGGAGAGCTAGGAAGCTTCAACAATTAGCAATAGCTTATTTTAGAGACTATTAGCCTTAGTAACCTTGTATTAGTATAAACTATGGTCGGGGATGTAACCAAATTTGCTCACTATGAGTTGGATGTGTAGTGTAGATAACTTAAGGCCTGAATACACTTTATATATAGTTAAAATTCCTGAAGGAATTCAACTAGCTTTCAACCAAAAAATTCTAGATTATTGTTGACACAACACTCTCATTCAAGACTAAGAGTTAGTCTTGTGTGTTCTTTCAAAATCTTACACCCTTTAAGCTAAGAGTTTATACCTTATTTGGTTAGTGTAAGTGATTAATCTTGAAGGTATTTCAAGATTAAGTTCAAATCTCATCTTCTACATTTTTTGTTTTGTTGGAATCTACCCAATTCCATCACTAACACTTGGCTTAATCCAATATGTTTAGTATTATGCATCAAATTCGTATCAAAGCTCAAGTTTGGTACCTTTGGTTCATCATAATACCTTCACCACCTTAATTTAAACCACCATACATTTTGGCTCTTCACAAAAAAAAATTAGCCACTTCTCCCACCCATACTTGATTATAGCCACCTTGTATTTTTTTTCTTCTCTATCTCTTGAGTTGCATAAGAAATTTTGCTTGCAGTCTCAGCCAATATGGAAAACCAACCTATTTCCAAATGTTTGAGTCTTGAAGAAACCCATAACCTAAAAATAGATAGGTTCGTCAAAGCTTTACAAATAGATATGAGTAGGGTGTTGGGAATTTTGGAATCGTTGGTACCAAATGCCAACATTCCTAAAGAAAGGAACCCACTTTCACAAGAAGGAGAAGGGGCAAATGGTGTAGGAGATGAGTCCAATAACTTTAGATAATCTTATATAAATTCCCCTAGATTACCACAAAGGAGGAAGTTGGTTAGGAGGGAGCCCTTTAATGATATCAAGTTGGAGATCCTAGAGTTTGATGGATCTTATAATCTGGAGGAGTTTTAAGACTAGGAGTTGAGATGTAATATGTAATAGAATGTTCAAAGCTAGATCTTTAGATAATGATAAGTCCTTTAAGTTTGTTGGCCTTAAGTTGAAAGGGCATGCTTCCTTATGCTGGGAAATTTTAGTACATCATAGAGGGAGGAAGGGCAAGTTCAAAGTGAGAAGTTGGGCAAAAATGAAAAGGTTGATGAGGGAGAGGTTTTTGTCATCTTCTTATACTCAAGACCTATATGACAAAATGTCTTCTTTAAGGTAAGTTCCCATAAGTGTGGTAGATTATATTCAAGAGTATAAGAGGCTCATCATGAGGCTTAGATTGGAGGAGGTTGAAGAGCACACAATGTCTGGGTTCTTAAGTGGTTTAAGGAGTGACATTGCTAGGAATGTGGAACTCTATAAGTATTAAACCCTAGATGAGTTGTTCCATTTATCCATCAAAGTATAGAAGAATAAAAGGGAGAAGCGGAGTTAGAAATTTGAAGGGTTAAGGCCGAATGCATACCCATCCAAGGAAGTACCAAAGTCGACTCCTAACCCCAAAACATTTGATGATAAGGGTAAAAGGAGGCTAGATGTGCATAACTCTAGTAGAAATAAAGGTGCTTGGTGTTTTAAGTGCCAAGGGATTGGGCATTATCAAATGAGTGTCCAAATAAGAGGGTGACAAACTTGCTAGACTTGGAAGAGGGCGCATTAGAAGGAGAAGATGGTGAAGATCATTCTGCCATGGAGGGAGAGGACGAGGTTGAAGAAGTACCACTAGATGTAGGGGAGTGTTTGGTGGGGAGAAAGATTTTGCAAACAAGGGAAGTCATGGAAAGGAGTCTCAAAGGGAGAACATATTTCATACTAAGGGTACCATACTAGGTAAGATATGTTCCTTTATTGTTGATGGTGGTAGTTGTGCAAATGTAGCTTCTAACACTCTTGTAGAGAAGCTTAACTTGCCAACCACAACCCATGTTAGGCCTTATAAGCTTCAATGGCTTAATAATAGCTCTATAGTTGAAGTCACCAAGCAAACGATTGTTCCATGTTCTATAGGGAAGACCTATCAAGATAATGTGGTATGTGATGTATTCTTCATGGATGCTTGCCACTTGGTTTTTAGGGAGGCCATGGCAATTCAATAGGCATGTCGGGCATGATGGTAGGAAGAATACTTATAGCTTGAACTATGCTAACAAAAACATTGTACTCACGCCTCTTAATATCTGGTCCTCATTTTTTAGAGAAGACACAAATTGTAAGAAGACTTTGTTCATTGATGGGAAGGGGTTGGAAAGGGCCATAGGAAAGGGGAATACCTTGTATTTTTTTTATTAATGCTTGAGCATAATGAGAATGGTAACATACTCAATCCTCAGGTCAAAACCTTATTAGGGGAATTAGGGGATGTCTTCCCAAATGAATTGCCTAGTGAGTTGCCTCCCATAAGAGGCATAGAGCACCAAATTTACTTTGTTCCTATGCTAATCTCCCAAACAAATCGACTTATAGGATAAATACTAAGGAGGCCATGGAGTTATAAAGGAACATTGAGAAGTTGTTGCAAGAGGGTTTCATTAGGCAATCCCTTAGCCCATATGCGATAAAGGCCTTCTTGGTACCAATGAAATATGGTACAATGAGAATGTATGTTGATAGTAGAGTTATCAACAACATTACCATAAAGTATAGATATCTCATACCTAGGTTTGATGACAGGTTAGATTATTTGCATGAAGCAAATGTGTTCTCTAAAATCAACTTAAGGAGTGGGTGCTACAAAATTAGGATGAAGGAGGGAGATGAGTGGAAGACCACTTTCAAGATCAAGGGGATATTATACAAGTGGATGGTCATGCCTTTTGGACTATCCAATGCACTAACCACCTTCATGAGGCTCACAAATGAAGTACTTCGACCCTTCATCTCTAAATTTGTAGTTGTGTATTTTGATGATATTCTTGCGTACTCTTTTAGTCATGATGATCATGTAAAGCACTTGAGACTTGTATTTCTAGCTCTTAAGGACAACAAGTTGTAATATAAACTAGAAAAGTGTGACTTATTTGTGCCAAGAGACACATTTTTAAGGTTTGTTGTATTTGGAAATGGAATTTCCATGGATGAGTCAAAGGTGGAGGTAATTTAAACATGGCCTACACCCACATCCATTACCGATGTTACATCCTTTTTATGGGCTTGCCTCTTTTTATAGGAGCTTCATAAAAGGATTTAGCACCCATCACAGAATGTATCAAAAAAGGAGAATTCTAATGGAACAAGTCCACACAAGAAGCCTTCGAGCTAATCAAGAATAAGTTGAGTGAGGCCCTAGTGTTGTGTTTACCCAACTTTGACAAGGTGTTCGAGATCAAGTGTGATACAAGTGGAGTGAGAATTGGTGCCATCTTGCTACAAGAAGGAAAGTCGGTAGCCTTCTTTAGTGGGAAACTCAATGGTTTAATATCCAACTACAATACCTATGAAGAAGAATTTTATTATATTGTTAGGGCTTTAGATCATTGATCAAACTATCTTAAGACCATCATAATTTATATTGCATACTGATCATGCCTAAATTATGCAAATAGGCAGTATAAACTTAATCCTATGTATGCTAGGTGGGTACAGTTATTGCAATCTTTCTCATTTGTAGTCAAGTATAAGAGTGGCAAAACCAATGTTGTAGCAGATGCACTCTCTAGGAGATATTATATGCTATCATTGTTAGAAGCAAGGGTCTTAAAATTTGGGTGTTTGAAGGAGCTATACAATATATATGAAGACTTTGCAAGCTACATAGAATGTTGAGACAAGGATTGGGGTCCATACCTAGTACAATAAGGGTTCCTCTTCGAAGGAAACAAGTTTTGCATCCTAAAGTGATCCATGAGGGAATTGCTCATTTGTGAAGTGCATAGGAGAGGTTAGCAAGGCATTTTGGCATTAAAAAGACTTGTGATGTACTCTAAAAACATTTTTATTGGCCTAAGATGGTGAGAGATGTACAATCGCTATTGGCAAAAGTGCTCTAATTGCCAAAGGTTTAAGAGTCACTTCTACCAAGGACTCTACACACTTTTACCTATTCTACACTATCTTTGGGACCAAGTGACCATGGATTTCATAGTGGCATTACCTAAAAATAAAGGTAAAATGATGACATTATGGTGGTCGTCAGTCGTTTTTCTAATATTCGTCATTTCACCCCATGTCATAAGATGGATGACGCCTCTTACATCACCAATCTTTACTTTAAAGAAATAGTTTAGTTGTATAGTTTTCCAAAGACGATTGTCCCCGATAGAGATACCAAGTTTCTCATCAATTTTATGGAAAACTTTGTGGAGGTTACTCAATACTGAACTTCCATTTAGTACCACATATCACCCACAAACCGATGGCTAAACTGAAGTCACCAATTGCACCACCATAATGATTTTAAGGAATTTGGTCCACAAATCCTTGAGAGATTGGGACACCAAACTAAACCACACAGAATTTGTATACAATCGCTCTCTCAAGTATGCCACTAATCACTCACTTTTTGAAGTAGTGTATGGGTCGAATTCCACCACTCCCATTGATCTGATTCCTCTACCAATTAAAGCTCAAACCAATTTTGAAGTAAAACACAAGGCTGCTAAATTCAAAAAATTACATGAACAAGTGAGATCCAAGATCAAAAAGGTTAACGACATGAATAAGAAAAGGGCAAACAAGTACATAAAAGAATAATTTTTTTAGCCAGGAGACTTAATGTGGCTTTACCTTTGAAAAGAAAGATTCCCTTCTAGGAGAAAGAATAAACTCATGCCAAGAACTGACGTACCTTTCAAGATTATGGAAAGAATTGGCAACAATGCATATCAGCTTGAACTTGCATAGGAAATGAGGAATTTGTCAAAAACATTTAATGCGGGCGTCTTACTCCCTCATTTACATGATATGCCCTATTAGGATGAGGAAGGGTCATTTCAAGAGGGAGAGGATGATGCAGGAGCATACCCTCAAACAATAATAATAAGGATAATCTACTTATTAATTTTTCCAAAGATGAAGACTTCAAAACTAGTCTACATTATGGCTCCACAAAGCCACATTTGATCAGCTCCAGTATGGCTTCAATATGGCTCATCAAGGCCACAATTATCTCCATCCTTACACTCCAACATTTCAACTAAGGAGTCTACACCATGTAACCCTACTTTGTGTGTAGAATTTAAGGAACCTTGGGAGGATAATTTTGAGGATATCAAGGCCTTCAAATCAAGCTTAATTTAGGGGAGAAGCAACCTCAAACATATGACCAAAATCTAGTCTGGAAAGCCTTTATCCATCAACTTTCAATCAACTAAATTTTCCTTTCTTAGTTAAGCTTAGTTAAAGAGTGTTTTAGATTTTCCTAAAGTGTAATTCATGTTTTCTAAGCACTTTCCATATGTTGTAATAACAGCCATCATGTGATGGAGGGCTAGGAAGGTTCAAAATTAGTAATAGCTGATTGTAGAGACTATCAACCTTAGTTAGCTTGTATTCATATAAACTATAGTTGGGGGTGCAACCAAATCTGCTTACTATGAGTTGGATGTGTAGTATAACTCACTAAAGGTCAGAATACACTCTATATAGAGGTAAAATGGATGAAAGGATTCAACTAGCTTTCAACTAAAAAATTCCATATTATTGTCGACACAACACTGTCATTCAAGACTAAGAGTTAGTCTTGTGTGTTCTTTCAAAATCTTATATTGTTTAAGCTAAGAGTTGATACCTTAGTTGCTTAGTGTAAGTACTTAATCTTGAAGGTATTCCAAGGTTAAGTTCAACTCTCATCTTCTTTACCTCTTCTCTACATTTTCTATTTTGTGAGAATCTACCAAATTACATCACTAACCCTTGGCTTAATCCAATATGTTTAGCATTATGCATCATTAGGGCTACAACATTCCAAAAGATACATTTGTAACTAATGGGACCCACGCAATAAGTTATTCTTTTCTAGGTACAAGGACATGCTAGATAGTAGAATGCAATGAACCAATTTTTTTCCCACTAATTTGTTTTATCTTATCAAACAACGATGAATTATCACCAGAATTCCAAAGGATCATATTTTATATTTTTTTATTATTATTTCAACGATTATATTTTTTTCCTTTAAATATTAATTATCCTATTAATTTCAATTTACAAAATATTTAATTTTAATAGTGTTTAAAAATTTGTGATTATTTATTAATGTAATTTTTGAACAATAACTTATGTGTATTAGTTAAACTTAAAAATAAAAGAATAACCTAAATTAAAAAAATGAGATGATGCAACAAAATTTCCTCAACTAAGTTCCCCTTATTGCATTACAAAGCAATTTTGTGGTATTTAATTTTAAAAAATAGGAGAGTTTTTTTTATTGCAAAAATCAAGCAAATCCAAGACAACCTCACTGAAGACGCACTTAGAGGTCACTTAGTAAAAGGAAAATGGAGATTGAATATTTTATGCCTTTTTTAAGACAAGATATATATGAATATACTTTCCACGTCCATGACGCTTGCACCAAATGTAAGATAACCACCAACAAATCACGCGTGCCCACAAATACCAATTCTATCTTGCACTTTAGAATATATAGTAAGACTCTACCATACTTAGAATAAATGTAAGACATATACTAGTTATGAACATGCTGATAGAAATATAAATTTTTTTTATGGTCCTCTTTTATGCTACAACTTTAGACTAATGGCTTGTTTGAAGTTACTTATCAAAAGTAGTTACCTATGATAACTATTTATTTTTTTTAAAATTTAAACTAAAATTTTTTTAAAATAAGTAATTATCATAAATAATTAATTTTAATAAGTAACTTAAACCATAGGCTAAATTATCTTTAATATTAGATTATTAGAAAATAAAATAATTATAATAAAATATCTCTCGGCTTTTTCTCTACAAATAAACACATATATTGCTATAATTATGTTTGAAAAAATTATTATATAAAATGCTCTTATATATTATCTAAGATTTGATAATATTTATTAGTTTAAAACTAACGTTCGTCAGTTTAATATTTATCAACCAAAAATCATATTCATCCACTCAAAAAATATAAAATTAGTTACCTAAAATGCTAGTACTCATCGGGTTTAAGATAAATATTCATCGGTTGTCTATATTATTGACTAATTGCTCATCATTGTCTTTAATTTGATGAGTAAAAACATTTTAGTAGATGAATGTTAGTCTTTGAGTTAATGAGTTTTTGAGGTGATATCCATCGGCTCAAAAGGATAATAATCATTGCTTAAAAATTAATATTCATCATCTAGAATCTAATATTGCAATCATGGAAGCCAAGTGGATATGCTGATGCAGTGGGTATGTTGGACATGCAGAAACCAAGTTGTCGGCAATCCTGAAGCAGGTGACCAATGCTGGGGAAGGTAGATCACCCATTGAAATACGACTGAGCAGCTTGATGGTGGTCCAAATAGCGGAAGGGAGTAGAAGACAGTAAAAGCGGAAATTGATATCTCCTTCATTAAAGCTTTTACGGGGATATGATTTCAGCTGAAAGAGGAGAAAAACCTTTCGGTGAATCAAGACCATGAGGGGTTAACATTGTGAAACCGATTGTTCAAATACTAGTTATGATTTACAGCAACTGGCAAAGTATCTGTACTTTGGCTTCTTTTCATAAGTCAAGATGCTCAACTGTCTCCAATCAAATTGGTAGGCTCACTCAATACATACTTCGGCAGTTCATATTTTGCACCTGCGAAACAAAAGCGTGGATACTCAAGACTCACGATTCAATACAGAACAGTAGAATGTTGGAAAAAGAGTTAAGAGATGATAACCAGAGATATCAAATCAAAGTACCTCTTTCATCGTAGCAGATCGTTAAGTCGGGGTTTTGAACAATTACACCAGCACTGTCAATAATTGCTTGAGCTAGAGGCAAATCAGCTTCAGACGCTGCTTTCAGAGCATCCCAGATCTCTGGTAAGACAGCAAATGCCATTCTACATGTCATTTCCCATGCTTACCATCAAGTTCAAAACCATGAGATTGAAATCTGTAGCTTTAAACAACAAATCATCATTCGAGAAGAGGAAAGAAGAAAGCACATGGAATCTCTTCATTGTCTTTGCAAGGGAAGGGGATCACAATTTCAATTTCAGATTTATTTCAACACTAAAACAAACAGCTTCAGATTTGCCCTCATATTTCTTTCGGAGAGGCATGGATGACATTCTGCAAGGTGAAGATTGCATCTAATTTACGTTTAGAAAGGAGGCATAGCATCACTAAAGGACTAAACCAATATGTTTGTTCATTCTCCCTCTTTATCATTACTTTAAGATAGCTTCAGAGCCATGACAATTTTACACTAAATAAGGATAACAGTAAATATCAGCCAATATGCCAAATGCGACGATATATATCAGATTTTTGGCCGACGAATACACAAAATGTCTTATATGTAACACGAAAACAAAATCATGTGTATCGGTCAATATTTACCAATATTTGCCAGGAAAAACTAATATATACTAAATTTGATTATGTAACAGAGATGAAAAATCACTCCAATATTGCAACACCACGCGATTTTTTTGCCTGGTCTCAGTCATCATTAACTTCTTGGCCAAGTTTTATAAAAAAATTCTATTAGAAAAATATTGCGAGGATAAAACTGCCACAGGTTCATGCACCCTCGTCTCAAAGTAAATGAAATATGAGGCAGTATCAAGTAGAGGGAAACCTCCCTGACATAGAACGTAGTCTCATAATTGATAGCAATATGAAGACGTTTCTATGATATTTTCCATAAATCATGCCCAGAACCAAGCCAGATGTGCACAAGAAAACAACGATCACTTTTCGTAAACACCAACATGACAGAGAGATCAAAAATAAAAATCACAAATAGCTAAGATGTATTTCTTCCGTATTGATGTGCTACAGCAGACACAGTTATTAAAAAAAAAAAAAAAAACTTCGGAGCTGTGATAAAGGGACTATTAATCTTAAATGTGAAGCAGTCTCAGCCTCTCAGGCTCTCACCAACTCTGTTCCAAAGGAGGAAGAAGATACAATTTCTTCATTATTTTTACTTCAAATTAACTACAATGAAAAAAAGACTTTCATAGGAAAGAAAATCATCAAAAACATCCACCAATGTCTAGCATTTATTCCTACATCTCGAAGAAGAAGCAACAATGAACGAAAAGTAAATGATAGGTCAAAGACGATCAGGGAATAAAATTGCATGATAAGAATATGATTTCTCGGGAGAGTATACAGTGATATTTAGCTGTTTACCTGAAAGTAACAAGACAATCCAATCCAAAATAATTTGTGCCTACCTAACCCTCTCTTCTAGACAAGATATGAATCTTAGTAGAGTTAAATAATCAAATGTAACCTTTTAAGGACCATCTCTCCAAAAGGAAACAACGATAAACATCTGGAGCAAGCCTTATTTAACCTAGTGGAATCAGATGTACATGCTAGAAAACTTAATAGCATTGTAAATAGAAACGGAAAAGATGAGCACGAAATTGAACTTATTAGATTTGGTTGAGTCGTGAAATAATTTCACTGCCCTAAAGTAAAATACTGCCTGACCGTGGTGCAAATCAAGTGTACCGTCTTGCTCCCAAGATTAACACAACCAGCTTCTGCTCTTATCTTATGCACTCAAGAATAATGAAGAGCCTGGAAATGCAGAAACTTTGCCCAAATATTTTGTGCTAGAATCTGGCTTGTGAAGAAAGAATTTTTCTGATACTACTACAAAAGCCGAAGCCCGGCTTAAAAACAATCAACGAAAAAAGATGAAGAGAAAACAGCTAAACACTTGAAATCCGGCTCCCACTGTTCACGCACATGGAACGGTTTTCAGAAGCATTCAAAAAGCATGAATAAGTAGAACGGAAGAAGACTAAGCTTCCCCGATCAAAAACTATTTGAGAAAAAAAAATTAGTAAAAAGAATAAGTGGGCCTAACTGAATCAATGATCGCACGCAGACACAAGCCCAGCATGGACTGGATGGGCGGGCGGTGCGCACGCGTGGCCCAATGACCAGCCCAAGACCAACCACTAAAGCCAGTCCAAGCTTTCATATTAAACAAGGAGCCATGAGGAAAGATATTAAAGCTAAAATAAAATGGTAAATCCACCAATGTGTGATGCTGGAAAAACAACACAAGGTAAAACCATCACTGGTTTGCCCCTGCTCCTAACAAGCCTACTCCAATAGCAAAACAGAAACAAAACACAAAAATTATCTAGGCAAAGAAGGTTTCACACTTAAGCATTAATATCATGAGGATTGAATTGATACGTAGTGAAGTGAGGCAACAATTGTGTCTAAGGAGTGAACAAATCTTGAATTACCTTGACTTCGATTGAAACCCCCACAACACATATTTTACCTTAAATTATACAATTCTGCAATAAAAATAAAATAAAATAAGCGCTTTTAATGGTCATGCGCACACCTTAGGTACTCATGAGTGCTCTAAAAAGATAAACTTAGTCTTTCATAGAAGGTAGCCCACCATTACACTCATATAGGTGAATTCATCAAGTGCATCTTACCAACACTAGCATAAAAGGCTATGGATTCAATAAGAGCACAAGAATGCTCAACCTCATATACATCAAACGGTGAGTTTATCAAATCCGTCTTACTAGGACCACATCAAAATAGGACTATGAACTCATTAAGAGTCTAAGCTTAACCTACAGTCAAAGCACTACCGCACGCCATCGGAAGAGGAATGTAGTGCAACAAATTAATCATATAGCTTTTTTTTTACCACGAGTGGTATCCACCATACTTTTTTCAACTCAAAGGCTTAAAGCCCTATCTGCCTCGATGAATCGAGAACTACTCCTCGTTAAACCCTTCGCAATAGGATCTGCCAAAATTTTTTCTAATCTGACAAACTCTAAGGAGATCACATCATTCCTCAACTATCTCACATAGATGTGCCTCCTCTTACCATTGTATACATTGTTCTTGGCAACACTAATAGCTACCTGTAAATCACACTGTAAGAAAACCGTTATATTTGGTTTCCTCCACAATGGTACATCTGCCAATAGGTTCCTCAATCATTCTACCTCTTGATCAGCTAACTCAAGGCCAATAAACTCGGACTCCATTGTAGACTAGACAATACAAGTCTGCTCAACAGACTTCCACGACATAGCTCCTCCCTCGATGTAAAAACATATCCACAGGTGGAATTGACCTTATCATTATCTGAAATCCAGTTAGCACCCGTAAATCCTACTAACACAGTAGGAAATTTACAAAAATACACACCAATTCTTAGTGCTCTTAAGGTATCTAAATAAACGACGAAGTGCGGTCCAATGATCTCTATCTGAGTTGGGCGTATACTGACATAGTTGACTCGCTGCATATGCAATATCAAATCTAGTACAGTTCATGAGAAACATCATACCGCCTATGATTATAACATATTCTTCCTGAGAAATAGTAGAACCTCAGTTCTTTTTTAAATAAATGTTAGGATCATAGGGAGTTTTCACCAATAATTCATCATGAAAATCAAGTTTTCCTAATATCTCATCAACATAGTGTGATTGATTCAAGGAAAAGCCATTCTCAATTTTTCTTATTTTAATACCAAAAATTACATCAACTTCCGCTAGATCTTTCATATCAAAGTGACAAGACAAAAATGATTTGGTCTCATTAACCACGGTCACATTAGTACCAAGAACTAGCATGTCATCAACATACAAACATATAATCACACAATCACGTCCAAACATCTTGGAATAAATACAATGAATTTGATCCGTTTATCACATAACCATTGCTCACTAAAGTTTGGTCAAATTTTTAATACCATTGTTTAGGAGCATGTTTAAAACCATACAATAACTTTTTTTAATCTACACACTTTGTTCTCCTGACCCTCAGCCACACAACCTTCAGGCTGCTCCACATAAATTTCTTCTATAAGGTCACCATTTAAAAACGCAATTTTAACATCAACTTGATGAACTACAAATCCATGGATAGTAGCCAAGGCAACTAAATAATGTATAGTGACAATCTTAGTTACAGAAGAATAAATATTAAAAAAGTCGACATCTTTCTTTTGTCTGTAACCTATAACTATCAATCTGACCTTAAACTTATCTATGGTTCTATCAATTCTCAACTTCTTTCTGAAAATTTATTTGCATCTAATTGGTTTACATCCGATAGATAGGTCAACTAAATCCAATGTGTGATTAATCATGATCGAATCCAATTCATTTTTAATTGCCTCTTTCCAAAAACTAGCATCTATTAATGTTACAACTTCCCTAAAAATTTTACGGTCATCTTCAATCAAATAAGCATACACAAAGTTCAAATCAATTTTATCAAGACCATCATTTTCAACTAGGAAAACAGTAACAAAATCAAGCACAAAGCTAGTTTTTGTCCTTCGTCTCTTACTTCTTATGGGTTCATTCACATTATCATTCACAATACCAGATGAAGAAGAAGGCATAGATAAAAGCAATGAAGATGCATTAGAAGAATTAGTAATATCACATGCATCTTTTCTCATAAGAAACACAATATTAAAAAATTATATATTTGTAGATTCACAAATAGAGTTATCACTTAAACATAAAAATCCATATACATCATCGTTTTGAGCATAACCAATAAATGCACAATCAAAAGTTTTAGTTCCCCCATTAGTTCTTTAGAAATCAGGTTAGCCGACCTTAGTCAAACACCCCTACACGTTCAGAAATTTCAAGTTAGGCTCAAAGTCTTTCCATAACTCATAAGGTGTTTTGTCAAGATTCTTATGAGGGGCAATGTACAAAATGTAACACGCAGACAACATGCCGATAACTTAATAGCACAGCATTCATCGTTTCTTTTAAAGTTATAATCCTCTCACCTACACTATTTTGTTGAGGGGTATAAGGGACACTCGTCTATATACAATACCATGACTATCACAAAAGTCTTTTAGGAAACTAGTTCCATATTCACCACCCCTATCGGACCTAAATCTCTTAATCTTACGATCTAATTAGTTTTTCACTTCTGCCTTGCATTTTAATAACATACTTTCAATCTCATCTTTAAACCTAAGGAGCTAATCCTTCGTATACCTAGAATATTCATCAATAAATGTCAAATAATACTGTCTTCCTCCTCTACTCACATTGTTCTTAAAATCTCCTAAGTTAGTATGAATCAATTCCAATAATTTAGATTTTAGTGATAGGTCTGAAGGGCTTTTTAGCATATTTGGCTTCCACGCAAACAAGACACTTCTCATAATTATTAGTGTCTAACGCATTAATCAATTTCATACTTCTTAGTTTATCAATGGAAGCTACATTCACATGTCTTAACTTAACATGCCATAAAGAAAGAGACTCAGCAATATCAGCAAAAGTAGAATCATTTTTATTAATTGAAATGGTGTTCAAAACAAAGCGACCATTAGCCAAGCATAGTAGTACCCCTTTCCCACAAAGACTCCAGTCTTAGTCAACAAAACCTTATCAACCTCAAAAACCAATTTCAGTCTAGCCCTATTAAGTAATCTATCCAAAACAAGGTTCTTACGTAGAGGGGGCACATACAAAACATCACTCAAAGATAAAGATTTGCCAGAAGTGAGTTTCAGAAGAATCTTTTCTTTCCCAAAACTCTAGCAATGGCAGAGTTGCCCAGGTACACATGCTCTCTATCAGCAACATCCTTGAACTGGTAAAAGAGATCTTTGTTGGCACATAGATGCTTGTAAGCATCAATGTTCAAGGCCCAATATGTCTTGTTATCAACTAGATTCACTTCCACCACCACAGCAGCTATAACCTCCTCGGTCTCATCAACATTAGTCTGTGGAGCTGGAGGGATAGCACCCTTATGAGTCTGATTTTGATTTTGTTATCCTTGCCTCTTGTCGCATTGATAAGCCTTGTGACCTGTATTCCTGTAGACATAGCATGCCACCTTCTTTTTTTGAATCTTGCCACCCTTCTTGATGTTGGATTGATTCTTCTACAGACATATCTTTTGGAGCATCTTTCCCTTACCATTAGGCTTGTCTTTAGTGGCTACTGACTCAACCACATTGGCACTAACTGACCTAATAGCATATGACATATGGTTGTCCTTTAAATGGTTTGCTTCCTCTATCCTCATATAGTTGATCAGCTCTAGTAGTGTCAAATCCCTCTTCTTATGATTCAGATGGTTCCTGTAGTCATTCCAGAAGGGATGGAATTTTTCTAGTAGAACATTGGCCTAAAAGGTCTCACAGATTTTCATACCTTCACACAGAACATCAGCAATCAAATTTTCAAACTCATGAACCTACTCCATGACTGGCTTTTCATCTACTATAAAACTTCGGCAGGTTACCTACCACATACTTCTTCTTGCCCACCTCATCAAAACCGTATCTATTCTTCAAAGTGTCCCAAATCTCTTTTGAAGATGAAACTCTGAAGAAGAAATCAAACAGCTTGTTGCTCATATTAGACAACAAGTGACCTCAAATTGTCTAGTCATCCCTATCATACTTCTCCTTAGCATCTGTCTCAGCTTTCTTGGTAGTAGCAAGTGCTGGAGGAGTAGAAGGAGTCATAGGAGTTGCATCATCACCCTTGTCTACCAGTGGATCCTGATGCTATATATAGTCTACTTCTAATGCTTCAAATAATATCGCCATCTTTTATGACCATCTACAATAATTAGTTCCGTCTAGTGGCTTGAGTTTGAACATATATGGAATTACCCTTGAAATACTAGCAGCCATTTCAACTTAGTAACAATAAGACACTTGAATATAACACTTAAGAAGATAACAAAAGCAAGCAAAAGAACCACTATAGCAAAATAATGTAGCACTAAAGTATTGTAGCAGTGAACTGTAGTAGACTATCAAAACTCAAATATAGCGGCAACATTTGATATAAGGTTGTATCCAAACAAAGGCACAAACACCGAATACAAAATCACAAACACAGCAGCAAGAGCAACCCAAAATCAATTGAAAACCTAAAGAGAACAAGCAACCAAACACTTGATGTGCATTAGTTGTAGAATACAACGCAAAACAACACACTGCCAGTCGAACACATGGTTTCAATGGTAAATAATACCAAATTTACAACACCCAAAATAGACGTACCAGAAAGACCAAACTTAAGAGACCAATCAGCAGGAAATATTAATTTGAAGTAGAGCCTTTTTGAGCTTATTAACTTCGACTACAACATAGTACAATAATACGAATTTACCACCATATGAAACCAAATTATCGAGTAGCAAAGTCAAATAGGACAAATGAAAATTAATGTAATCAAACAATCTAAAAGGTAGCAGACAGTGACAGAAGTCGTATAAAATGAACAGAGCAATGGCAGCAAGCAATTGGACACCAGATTAGTCTATATACTTAATTTTCCAATAGTATTTCACTTTAGATTGCTAGAAAAATTAATAGCAGTATATGTAAATAGCAACAGAAAAGATGAGCAAAAAATCGAACTTATCAGATTTGGTTATGTCGTGAAATAACTTCACTACCCTAAAGCGAAATACGGCCCAACCGTGGTGCAAATCGAGTGTATACTCGCCCCCAAGATTAATACAACCCGACTCCATTCTTGTGCACTCAAGAATGAAGAGCTTGAAAACACAATCTTTACTCGAATTTTTTGTGCTAGAATCGGTAAACATAAGACTTGTGAAGAAAGAATTTTTTTAATACCACTACAAAAGCCGAAGCCTGGCTTAAATACATAAAAAATAAAAATAAAAATAAAAACAAAAAGAGATGAAGAGAAAACGGCTAAACATTGAATAAGCGGAACGGAAGAAGACTAAGCTTTCCTGATCCAAAACTGTTTGAGAAAAGAAAAAACAATAAAAAGAATAAATGGGCTTGACTGAATCAATGATTCACACCCACACCCAGTCCAGCCCAGCCCAGACTAGATGGGCGGGCGGCGCATGTGCACATTTGGCCCAATGACCAGCCCAAGACCACCCACTAAAACCAGTCCAAGCTTTCATCTCAAACAATGAGCCATGAGGAGGGATATAAAAGCTGAAATAAAGTGGTGAATCCCATTGATGTGGGATGCTGGAAAAACAGCACAAGGCAAAACCATCACCAGTTTGCCATTGTTTTCGACAAACACATCATCCCTTCCAAGAGCAATGCCCACTCAAAGAATAATAAATTATAAGAAACAAAAAAGCAGCCAAGAAATGTCCAGATCAAATCCGGATACACTTCAACTACAAATTAATCTAAATTTTAAAATGTGACTCTTTAAATACAAAACAATTTAAGTCCTTGTTTGGAGCTAATAATAAAAAGTGATTATACAAAATAATTAATTTTTCTAAATCAAGATTTTTTTCTAAAATAGTCCCCTTAACTGACCAAATCAAGCAATATTCACCCATATCTGCCCATAATCATCTCCTTGTCCTCTTAGTTATTCTCAATCTTCCCTAATCCATAATCACTCTCTTTTGACCCTCAATTGTTCCTGTAAATAAATTTTTTTTTTTTTTTGTTTATGCTCTACATCCATGATCTCCATATGCTCAAAATGATAGAGATAGTGATTAGGAGAGAAGAAAAGTGATGAAGGAGATGTATAGTGTGTGTGTGTGTGTGTGTCAAAGAGAGAGAGAGAGATAACAATGAATTTAACATAATTTGACTGGTTATAGGGACTATTGTAGAAAGAAACAAAAAATTGATCTAATGTGACTAATTTGGGAAAAAAATAACAAGGACCATTTCGATAGATCTCTACTCTAAAGGGACCAAAAAGGCATATACCCTTCATTAGGAGAAGGCTTAAGAATGCATTAGCTAATAAAATTTTAGGGACGTGTCTAAAGGCCAAAGGGGAACCTATTGCTTATATTTGTGTTGTTAATGACATGCAAGAACAAGCTAAGACTACTGTTAAGATAACAGGCGGGGGTGTGGTAAAAGTGGGATTACAGATAATTTTCCTCACAACACAAGGTTACTAGAGAAGGATTGTTTTAAGTATATGGGTTGATCGAGGCAATCATGAAATAGATTAGAGAGTGGATACAATGGTTGAGTATCTATGATTCTATGTGATAACATCAATCACTCAAGCAAAGGGTAAAAGTATAGGATAATTGCTAGACCAAATATTCTTTAAGAATACTTTATTCAATGCGTAATGTAAACTAGACCTCATAAAGTTGACCCAGAACCATTAACCAAACAAATGACCCAAAACTATCCCTATTTTGATACAAAAGTATAAAGTTAAATAGAATTGAATCAAAACCAATTTAAAGTTAGTTAAACCCAATAACAATCCTTATCCAAACTAACCCGAACTGAAAATAACCAGAAACATAACTCTACCTATACAAACTTGAACCAAACATTGCCCATACCCAAACATAAACCAAAACCTAAACCAAAGTGGCGCTTGCCATGAATTATGAATTATTTATTATTTCATTTGGTTCGTCATAATGACATAAGAGGACACAAAGTCGACGTGAGAGAAGGTGATAACTATCAATTCATTTTATTTCAAAAAACTACCATGATTTTATTAAAATTATAATTTTTAAAGATTAGAATTTTCATCCAATATATTGATCAATTGATGATATTATTTGTATGAAACTCCTTTCTTTATGAAAATGGTCAATCAGCAATTATATACTCACCTTATTCATAACACTTATGAATGGTTGATGTTAAGGATTGAATGGTAGAGCCTAAAAGATAAATTATCTATTTATATTATAGTATGTTAGTTACTAATATACATTATTTTATAAAATTTCCTTCAAAGTAAGTATCCCTCCATTAGGGTCATCATTAATGTCAATATGTCATAAACTAAAAATATTAAAATAGCATGCTAAGACACTATGTTACGATTTCATAAAGTTATGAACACAGAGTTTTTGATTTATAATAATTAATTCCAATAACTTATGCAATATAGAATTAAATAAAAATATACACCACAAAAAAAGTTTTAAAAAATGGATTGATAGCAATTGAAGCAATGGATGAAAAAATTATTAGCTCTAATATAATAATTACAATAGTAATAAATGAAGATAGTGTATTCTTAGAGATGCAATGTTTTGAAAAAGTTATGATAGCCTCGTTAACAAATATATCAATGGATGAAAAAATTATTAGCTCTAATATAATAATTACAATAGTAATAAATGAAGATAGTGTATTCTTAGAGATGCAATGTTTTGAAAAAGTTATGATAGCCTCGTTAACAAATATATCAATGGATGAAAAAATTATTAGCTCTAATATAATAATTACAATAGTAATAAATGAAGATAGTGTATTCTTAGAGATGCAATGTTTTGAAAAAGTTATGATAGCCTCGTTAACAAATATATCAATGGATGAAAAAATTATTAGCTCTAATATAATAATTACAATAGTAATAAATGAAGATAGTGTATTCTTAGAGATGCAATGTTTTGAAAAAGTTATGATAGCCTCGTTAACAAATATATCAATGTAGTATATATTTAGCAAAGCTAGATAATGATAAACCAAATTAAAATAAATAGCCTAAATGAACAAATTTATATCATGTATACAATTCTTGAGAAATTCAATAAATAATATTATCAAGCACTATAAAAATAAAATTGTTTAAACCTAATTAGTAATATAAAGAATATTCATTAGTTGTAATTAATAATTAGATTAATGAACAAGAAATATAAATTAATAAACTGTTGTCTAATAACATTAGCTTAACCACAAAGTAAACAAGCTTTCAAGTGCTTTATTTTTCTTATGATGTCTTTCATGTATAATATTTTATGTTACCTTACAATATTTTATTTTACCTTAAAGTCTTCTTATTATACAAATATTTTAATATCTTATAAAACCCATGACAACTCCTTAATTAGATTCACGTTAGTGAGATAATATAAAAATGAAATGTAAACTTATCTCTAGTTATAAACAATATGACACTATATTACATATTTTAGCCACAAATCAAACAAAATAATAAATCATAGAACTCATAACTTACTTATTATAATAAATTATGAACTAATCTTAACATGAGTTTCAAAATGACTTCGCCAAACAAATACTCAATGTATAGACCTAAATTGAACTCGAACCTAAAAAAGGATGGGTTAGATTTTGACCAATCCAACATCCATCTAAGCTAACATATGACCGAACTAGAACCAAAACCAAAACCGATCTAACATCCAAATTAGCACAATCTCAAATACAACTGTGCCAAAACAAATCTGAACCAACCCAATCAAGAACCACTGACCTAATCCACAACAATCCATATAAAACTAATATGAAATTATTTGAATCAAAATGGAGCCGAATAACCCATTTCTGACCTCTAACTAGAAGAGAAAATTAGAAATGAAGTAAAGTGGGTGTGACATCAAATGTAAGATGCAAAAGGTCAAATGTTGATGATATGATACGTAAAAAGGATACATGTAGATACCTACTAGGAATTGTAAGAATATCATATTAAAGGTTGCAAAAGAAACCAATATCATATTCAAGGTTGCAAAGAAAGAGATAATACCCATAGCTTTTGATATGCTCAATATAGGAGATGATGGCCTTTAATATATCCCTATGAAGCAAATTACTCTCTCAATCGTTAGCTTCATTTTATATATTTTATTTCATTTGCTTATTTTTCCTCCCACTATCACGCAATCTGGCTTTGTTCTTTGTTGATCATCCATGCACCTATATGACCTCTCTTTTGCTTGTTCATGTGCTACTCTTATACCGTTACTTATATACTTATTACAGTTTTCTTCGTGAGTTTGAAATATACTCTCAACCGGTCTCATTAGTATAGATAACGGAACATACATCTAGAATTCCCCAAGCTTTGTCATTGTTGTTATTGTTGTACTAGCTCCACAAATCTAAACAATGTTTATGAAAGCAATAGGAGCAACTAATTTTTTTGTGATAGAACAAATTTTATTGTTGCTTTAATCTTGCTTGGGACTTGAATAAGAATAGAAAAGGAAGCCTTGTTTGTGTTTTGATTTGTACAGAGTTGGACTGGATTTTCCCCTTTTTTTCAGGACAGTATGCATATTCCAAAACCGGGTAGTTTCATACCGAGGGGCCATCCGAATCTAGTCAGACCGATTGGGTCAGCTAGTCAGGTTTAGTTTTTTATTCAATAATTTGAAGTTGGACAAGTGAGGGGGAAAAAAAACAAGTTTGTTAAGATTGATGACCAAAATGAGAAGTTGACATATCAATAAACAAAACTACATCCCAATATAAGCATTTAAGCTAAAAAGGACACAAATACTCCATAATTAATTCAACTCGTTGATAAACAAAAATAAGCTAAATTTGTGAAATTGTTATCCACGTACATTCTTTAACCAGTGTTTGAAGAAGCGCACCTCCAACACAAGGCATTAGGTGTCAAGGACCGGGGAATTTTTTTTATCCCAGTCTGCACAAGTTTCATGGGGCACTACTAAGGTGCACTAATGCACAAAGACACACAAGGCCTCTAAGACGCATGTCTATGATTAACTATTTTTTGGATTTATTTTCATTCAAAATATTTCTACAATCAATAAGATAACTAGATCCCGCTAGGAAAGAAAAGGGAGTAGGGGGAAAAGGTCAAGATCAATACACATAATCTTTAATGGAAAAGGAAAGAAAATATGTACTACAAAGAAGGTAACTCTACATAATTATTTTTAGACTTTATTTTAATCCAAAAATTATGCAATCAACATGATAACTAAATCTCACATTGTGACAGAAAGGGATGAGGGAAAAAAAGGTCATGGGTGATGATTTGAACTGGGACTATTATTGATGGTGCTAGAGTAGATAAAAGGAGGTTTAACCTGAGATCTAGAAGCAATAAGACTGGTGCAAATGGAGGCAGAAGTAGCTAAAAAACATGCATGTCTAGACTCAAACTAAAGGAAGATGATGAAGGCTATGAGTCAAAATTAGATGTGTTGGAAGATGAAGATGCGCTTTTAGGGATGACCCTTTTTTTATTATTTTGAAAGTATTAGAATAATGGGTTGCTACTTGTAAGTATTTTTTTTTATTATGGCATTCTTTTTTTAAAACTTAAGTCATTTTATAGATTTTTTAAGCAATTTTGGCACCTCGCTTAAGGCCATCTTTTCAAACACTATCTTTAACAAATATGGACCGAGGAGCTTTCTTACAAGAACTATAGTAGAAAATATTATAGTTTTGGATCTCATCACGGGAAATATGGAATAAGGAAGGAAAAGAGATTTTTGGCTAAGTAAGGTCAAACAACTTGAAGGTATTATGGGGGGATCTCAACAACATTGAGAGAGTGTGGGATTCCGAAAAGCCGAGGATTAATTATTTATTAATCCCTGGTTAATTTTTATTTGTTACAACATAGCAACCATTAGATTCAAAGGGGATGTCAACAAAGTGATGGTTCCAACTCCTGACTGCTTTGTGATGAACCTTGTCCTTTCTAAGCACCTTGTAAGAATATGAGTTATGTGACTTATGTCTAAAATAATGTTCCAGTGGTTCCTTCTTACATATAGTTACATCATGTTGTGCATATTCATGTCACTCATGAGAAAGTATGCATCAAGGTTGAAGTTCCTAAACACATAACAAATGCCAAAAGGTATCAAAGGGACTAGTTGCTGCCAGTCAATAAGCCAGCATTGCACCATGACGTGACTATACATATGCTGGTGTTCTTACATGCAGGGGTGGATGTGGATGTCTCTGGTGGGGCTGGAGTGCTACATTAAAGTGTTTCACATAGGTTTAGCAACAAGTGGTCAACGAACATGACCTTGTGAGGAGATATTTCAATAAGTTGTTGAAAGCATTGCTATGGGATGAGTCTTAGACATGCTAATGCTCAAGTTGCTCAAGAATTTGCTGCAAAATGATTTCCCATTAGGGAGCCTCCGGATGTTGTCTCGGATTTTGTGGAGCATTTTATGGTCTAGTGAGTTTGTCTCAA
The DNA here is from genome assembly GCA_039764185.1 of Tamarix austromongolica. Lineage (NCBI taxonomy): Eukaryota > Viridiplantae > Streptophyta > Magnoliopsida > Caryophyllales > Tamaricaceae > Tamarix > Tamarix austromongolica. Next base: position 29,039,242 of record CM077817.1, read on the forward strand.
CATTACTCAATCATAAAGAAAGTCATCTCAAAAGAGTTGAGTGTGATCCAACATCAATGTTATGTCTCAAGCAAGCAACTCTCTCTTTGCATCTCACATGTGTTCTTTCATGGATGTTGTGAGTACTCGTCTTGGAAGCCTTCAGGATAACAAGCCATGACATCAAGGACTTTGTCCCTAAGCTTGTGACACATGCTAGTAGAGGCCTGCCAAGTCATGGTTTATATTCATAAAGCCATCATATATTTATCTTTCTTAGTGACTTAGTGTTAAAAAAATTATGGACGTTGGAAAGAAATTTATGATACAATATTCTTAAAACATGAAAAATCTTTAAGAAATTTTGTAACATTAAATTTTCACACAATTGAATACAAATAAGATCTTGCTAATAAGTGAACCCCTCAATATAAATATTCCCTCCACCCCTAAGTTGTCACCAGGTTCACATTAGTATGTAGCTACTAATGCAGAAGTATGTCCTACAAGTTATCCTATACTTGAAGAGGAACCTAATGAAGTAATTAGACCCATTGGAAGAGGTTTGGTTAAAGAATTGGGTCAAAAAACACGCATAGGCCAAATAAGGAGATAACATGGATCATAAGTGGATATGGAGAAAATTGTGAGAAGTCAAATAAAACCAAGTGTCATGCACATGTGAAGGACATCCCTACGCCTCATATGGACGATTCTAATTTTTCATAATTATTTATTATTTATTTTATTACTTAATCATTAAGAAGTTTCCTAGAAGATTACAGTTTATTAGATATAGTTCTATCTTTTTAGAGTTTGATTTATCATTTGTGTATGTATGAGTGTGGCATGGATATGGGGAGACTTTGTACACTTTTTTAGTTTCTAGCTTATATTTGGCATGGAAGATTCAGCTTGAATCAAATATAAAAAGCTTCATGTAATCACATTGACATCCATGATAAGCTAAATGAGAATAAGAAGATGATTCTTCAATTGAATTCTATGAGAGTGTTTCTCTACTTTTCTCAATCGTGAATGGAAAATTTAGAAACCATATTGATATATAGTTCTTTCCCAAGGTAATATAAATAAATTCATCACCATAGCCATGTTGATTCCATACATAAACATATACATTCCCATAAATCATAACACCACCATCATCTTCAACCATTGATTGAAACCCTTACCATAACTTCTTGCAGCATCCATCACCACCATCATCTTCAACCATTGATTGAAACTCTAACTTCTTGCAACATCCATCACCACCATCTAATTGTAAGCCTTTAATTAAGCCTTAACATCATCAATTAAACCCCCTTAGAATCATTCCCAACCATCCATACAAAACTGAACACAAAATCCCAAAAAACCCTAACCCTTATTAGTGATTCTACCATTGTTTTTATCTCTTTTTGGTTCGATGTTCCTCTAGTTTGTTCTCGATTACTTTATTTTGGTTGTGTGGACTTCTTCTACACATCAACTGCCGAATTTACCAGTGGAAAAATGAACAAACTGTAGAGGATTGAATGACCTGCAATGATGACTTGTACTTAACCCAAAGCTACCAAAATGATCATCAATTTGAGACGACACAATTGGACCTGAGAAAAGAATCAAGGATGCAAAATGGGCCATTTCTGAAATTGTCCTAAGAGTTTATATGATTTGTCAAAGAGCCAAAACTGAACAAAAACCCGGTGTGATCAAAAGCTTCAGCCCAAGGTTGAGTGATGGAATGGTGGTCTCAAGGAAGATAAAATGTTCAGCCATTTAGTTTTTTTTGACAAGTTTAAACGTATAATCCTAGAAAATGGAACAGAGCTGCCAGTTGCTAGACAACTAAATTCTGCCTGAAACATGAAAGGTAAACTATAACAAATTTCAGCATTCTTAAAGTTCAAAACAATCGAATGATTATTGCTTGATCGCATAAGATTAATGAGAAGTTCTGTACGAGAATAAAAAACTAAGTATTCGTTTCAAATAATTCTGACACATGAGTAATCACAAAACTCTATTAGATAAGGTCTTAAGTGATACAAAGCTTTTAGAAGGTGCAGAGCAGGAATACACTGAATCTTGGTACAAGTACTATGTTATATGATCTTCTCGTTCTGAGTACGGAACATGCCACCAGGCTGCCAGGACCTAATTTGATAAAATACACTGAATCATAGTATAAATACTATGTGATATCATCTTCTCTTTCCTCAACTCAGCAAATCCTATCTGGTCACTAAGGAATGAACCACAAGTTTAGCTTTTATTTTTTTCACTCCTTAAAACTTTTATTATTCATTTTGTTTAGTACAAAGAAAGAGGCAACTTTTATATTGATCAGCTTCATGCTTACAAGCATTACACACAGCTTTCGGCCCTCACAATATAAATGTAAGCGGACATGCAAGAAGGATGGTGCACTTGTAACTTCTGTTTATGTTATGACTTCCCTTGAAGTTAGGTACTGACTTCTTCTAGGACGTGTACCTTAAGGTGCGTGGATGAATCAAGAAGATCATTCAGAGAGGAAACACCTAAAAGTGGAACACCCTGAATCCCCAAAAGAAGGTGAAGCAGCCTGAAGTAATGTGTGAAATTCAACTAAAAGAAATTACACAGATAGAACAAGCCACTAGATCACTGACCAAAGGCTAAAGTCCGTACAGCAAGAAACAAAGAGAAGAAGCAAAATGAAATAAAATTGAGAACTAACTCTATTGGCTGACAAAAAAAAGTGAGCAACTGAGCTTAACAGCCTTGAGAACAGCAAAAGAATTACATTTACTTGATTAATTGACTACTATTTACATACTCTCTAGTATAAGTTAGCAATAGAATAAAGAGTGTGGTCAAAAGACAGCTTGGGAGAGTTAAGTACTTCCCAAGTGTCCATATTTTAAAAACTTTCAACAATAGAGCTTAAACATATCAAAGAAGATCAATATTGGAATAAACAAGAAGAATGAATGAGCTCAGGGAAAGATTACCTTTCCTGCCACCATAGTGCGGAGCAGTGTCCCAAAACTCTTCACGCAACTGTTTCAGTTGGTCCCTTGTGATTTGCTCAGAATGCTTAAATGGCTTGGGTTTGCAAATCGTCTTATTTTCTGCAAACCCAAGAAAATCACAATAATATTTAGACGTACGTGAATAGATTTGATGAGTCCACTACCATAACAGGCTACAGATAGAACAAAGATACACTAGAATAAACAATTGCAGACACAAGTAAAAAGTTATGTCAAGTTCAAAGTCGTGAGGAAACTCAGAAACTCTTACAAAAGTAAGATATGCACTAACAACAGAAATTTGACGAAACCCAGCACTGCAACTGCTTTTCCTCAGCAGATGCTCAGCATGTCAAAACTATTGAGTCAGAAAACAAGTGAGCAATAATTCTGTAGTGACCACTCTGGATTAAACATGAGTTAATATTTAGCACTAGTCGCCTGGTTTATCAAGAAGCAAAATACTCCACTATGGACTTTAATAAATGGTACTTTTTAAGACAAAGAAAGAGTGGAGAGGAGGAATAAAAATTGCAATTGCTTATCCTTGAGATAAGTGCAGTCATCCAGTTTCAAAAGAGCAACAGGACATTTGTTATTGATATGAAAAAATGTTGATTTCAAAATTAATCAGATAGTGGATGCAGAGGAGGGGGGATTGGGTAATTAGGAAAATATTTCAGTGAAGACAAAACAACCAAGGACTTTTTAATCCTCCAGCCATGCACAAAGTATCCAAAAAACTGGATACATTTTATTTCTTTTCCTAAAACAATTAATAAGAGAGTACTCTAGAAGCTTATGAATGGGGCCTAGAAGCCCCATCCATTTGTGTCTTTAATAATCACTGAAATATTATCAACCGAAGGCATGAAGTTACATATATGTTGATTCTGATCCAAGTAACCACAACGTCACCGACCAAGAAAGACAGCATCGCATCATAGAAATGTTGGTTATGTCTAGGAAAAATACATATATGGACTTCAGTGCATACTGGTTAATAGTGATCAGAAAAAAAAAATGAAAAAATTCCAGCATCATTATCAGAGAAATGACCACAAACAAGATAAGATATTAACAACATCCATCCATCTGTATCTCCACAGGATTCAAAACTCAAGAGTGGCTACTCCTAGAGGTGGATTAGTCCAAGAACACCACTTTGCGCACAGTTTACCAAAAAACAACTGGAATTCTTGGGTTCGGATTGGCTTCTCTTGACCAAACATTCATCGAAAAATTGATATCATAATTATCAAGGATTTTGTCACTGTCTTTTACTGCAAAGTTACCCGACGAAAAATTGCCATAAATGTGCTTATAAGATAAGCAAGTTTTGATGACTAAAGAAGTAATATGGCTATAGTAAGAAAGAAAGGCCCTGGAACTCATAATATATATATATATATATATATATATATATATTAAACCCTGCATTGGTAATATGTACAAAAAAAATAACTGAGTAGACTAGTTCACATTCACTCTTCTATTGAACAAAGGTAAACCAAAAGCTTATTTGAGCTCAATAGTTTTACTAAAATTGCAATGTTATGAGCATGAGCTCTTAGCCTCGCTGAGGCAGGCTAGCTTTTAGTCTTGTGTAGTAAGACATATCTGGCTTATATTTTATTTCTAGGCTATATTATAATGATATGCTAGATTATTATATTTTTCCTGTGATATATTATTGACATGTAGAATTAGTTTAGGGGTCTATTCTCTTCGTCATATTTTTTTAATTAGCTAATGTTTGCCAGTCTGATCAGTTTGAAAATTTCAATTATTGTTATTACCATTATTATTAGTGTCATAATTAAAAAGATTATTTAATACTATTACTATTGTTATCATTACTGTCATTATTATAACTATTGCCATTAATTTTATATTATTTTTACTATTATCAAAACCAGGACTTATTTGATAAATCATGAAATAAGAGGACGAGACAGGCCCAAAGTATATCAATATTAGTCTTTTTTTAATAATTGTGCTGCAAGTCTTTAGTGGTTCAGTAATAGTTTATTTTCAGGTGATGTTTATTTGAGGAGATAACTACAATGTTAGGTTGAATAATTAGTGTTACCATATTGAGAGAATATTCTTATGGCAGCTCTAAGGCTGTAATCCCTATATAAAGGGACAATCTATGTTCAATGGAAATCAAGCTCAGCTACATAGGTTTTATCCTTCTATAGTCAAATTTATCTCTCTCTCTTTCATTAATTAATACTTGCATTTATCCATCACACACATCCATTAATAACCCTTACATACTCTCACCATCATTAATTATTCTTGAGTAAACAAAGGAACAAGAAAAGGCATCTCAATTGCAACATGATCCCCCAATGCTCTAAATTTAGTTTTGTGACGAGGTCCAATAACGGAAGCATAACATGCAATGCAATAGGTATAAGGAGAAGGCCAAAAGCATACTAGGAAACTTAGTCTTCCATGAATAGACTAGGAACAACCAACAAATAAATGCACCTTCTTCAAAGTAAATGCCAACCATAGGATATAAAAAATATAAAAAAAATTGTAAAAAAGGAAAACATTGATGCCATGCAACAACCAGTCAGAAACATGATAGAACAATGTCAACACCATCCAAACAAGAACTAAAAATTGAAAAGGAAAGAATGCTTGAAAAACGAGAGAAGGGAATGGCAACAAAATAAAAATTGTGAAAGACAAGAGCCATATCCTTAAGTGTTAGATCTCCATGCAACAATAAAAAAGGAAAAATAAAAAAAAGGTATTCTAAATTTCAAGGACATCTTACTTAAATATCATGAACTTGATTAGATATTAAATGTCCTATACTCTTTCAAAGCAAGAACATCTGATACCTATAGTGTCACATCAACAAGCATAGGACTAAAAACATTCCAAAGTCTAACAAGAAACATTAACTTTTTGCTTGATGACTATTAGGATAGATCTTAAATGTCTCACGATGTCTAGATACTTGAGAAATTAGAGATCCTAGATGTTTACCACAGCAAAGGGCCATTGAGGGTCTCTTCTCATAGGCACGTGTCTCGCACTAGCAGTGCAATGCAGAGAAATAACTGTTGCAACTACAATGAAGATATATAAAATGCAGCCCAGACAAGTGTTTCTGATGGTTCAATCTTTAGCTGAATCATCCCCTTTATACTATTGCTTACCTTATTTCATCTCTCTTCATTGTGAGCCAAGACAAAAAAAATTGGGAGATGATTTTGATGGATGAATACTGTACAAGCTTTTGTATCTTTTTCATATCTGTTTTGATGGATGAGTACTGGACTGACTTTACAATGTAATTCAAGATGACAACATGCCAATATTCTATTTCCTTTTTCTTTTAACCTAGAAGAAACTAATTATGGTATGCCACACTGAGGGAGATGATTTTGATAAACAATATAACTACACCATTTCAGTGGCTCCACAGAGTAATAACAATCTCATGCTTACTAAAAGAGCTTTAACAAAATATAAACATTACATTCTTAACCATCAAGCCAGAAGCATTGATTACAGACCAAATCCACCAAGTTCTAACTGACTTAAGCCTATTTTTCAGTACTTGTATTTGTTTTCAATCAAACAAATCTGGTGTCCACAAACAAAACTCAAGCTAGAAATTTAAGTATATAAGTAGCTAATTGTAGTTACCATATCATCACAAGGACCCCCAACATCTCACATATCTTCTACACAACCATGGCTTCCCCATTCAGAATTTTAGATACATTTAAGATAGGGATATTTCTTCTGCCATAATTAACTAGCTTGGTATATTATGTTCCTGCTAAATTAGCAATTAGAAAATGCAAAAAGGACATAGTGCCAAAGAACCTTTTCAGGCACTACCACTAACAATTTGAGCACAACACGACCTCCTCAATCCTAAGCCAAGATGCAAAGTGAAGCACGAGTCTTCTCAAAATTCCAAGCCAGAATATAAACAGGCCAATAATACATGCCAAAATTTTAGCATTCCAAGATTTGATCCAACTGCTCCCATGTTTACCACCCAGCCACAACCTTCACATGTAGATCGATCTTTGTTTGTTGTCATGCATGTAAGATAAGAGAGGAGAGGGGGAAAGTGAATGCCTCAAAACTTTTCTATGTGCATACACCCAAGCATGGCCCACCTTTGAAAACATAAAAATATAAAAAGCTACAACAAAAGTGGCTTGTAAATCTAATAAACACCAACACCCTATCAGTTTATCATGGTCATCCCATACTGTCAGCATTATTTTTCCTTTTTTTTTGGTAAAATGTGGCGAATCCAGTTGCATGACAGCAAGCGCAGAAATCAACACGCCTCCATCACCCCAAAGGAAAAAACAGCATGAAAACCAAAAGTGGCCTCTGCTTTTAGCCTATGTCGTTATGTTAACATCAGAAACAAACTCTCCTAACCCACATAGTTACCACTTACCACCCAGTTAGACGCTATACAAATAGATAAGCAAATGAATTTCAATATCTTGAAGATCACTTACACTTACAAACCAAGCATGGATGAATGAACTCTACCCCAATTCCCAAACCTAATAGAATAACGGAAACAAAAAAATCTAGTGATGGGAATGAACAAAATAAAAAAGATTCTATTCATACACAAACTACTGCTAATAATGTTTTGTGCTGCAGCCTAAATGAAACAATCTCCAGTTTACTCCAATCACCAATGATGGATAAATAGAATCACCGCAGCAGTAAATGGAGTGAGAAAGAATTAATAGATATCAATTGACACGAACTGGTCACTGAGCAATAATACTACAACCTTTTAAACTTCCTCTCTCCCAAGTTCTTCCAGGCTTTCAGCCCATGAACATTACTCTCTTCAATCTGACGCCACAGCTCAAACGAATGCTAGAAGAAAAGACCAATCAACAGAAAGCACCGATCAAAGGAGGCAAGTGGCTGAATTACATCCTTTCCTTTCTTCTACAACTCAAATATTAGGCCAAGAACAGGAGTCATAGAACCAATAATTAAAGGCCAAACTAATAAATCTAAAGCGGAGGAGAGAACTTCAGACCAACCAATTCTTGACGAAACGCCCAACATCAAAATGTAAAATAAATCAGCATGAACAAGTCAAAGGAGCCCATTTAACGAATTGTACTTGACTAAACATAAAAAAGAAAGAATTAATCAATATTTATCAATACAAGAGCTTGGGTTGAAAGGAAAACTGAAAGTAAGCGGTGAACGGGAATATTAAAGAGCAGACAGATTATACTCCACAGAGATATCCCACCAGCTCCTTTCTCTCTCGACGACATGCAACCCATGGCAAACTGATCCTTGTAGCAGTAACAACACTGGAATCAAATATCAGCGACGACAAATCAGCTTCGATTTGTTTAAGCAGAAAATTGTTTTTTTAAACAAGGAGAGGATGGAATTGATAAGCAGAAAAATCAGCTTGAGTCAGATGTTGCGAGTCCTTTTCCATAGGCGTCAATCAAAATTCTACCTCGTGTTGGGGGTTGCCACGGGGGCGAAACACTCGCCTCCCTATATTTTTTTCGTGCCACGCTTTCGTCGTGAGGCGTAGACCGTTAAAACTAGCCGAAAAAATCCGAAAATTCGATTCACTATTTAAAAAATTGGATGAGATATTTAGAATATCTTATCTTACTTTAGCCAAACAAATATCTTATTTTTTATTAAGTTATCCATTTTATAAAAATATTTAATATATTATTAATTATTTTTAAAATACAGCATAATATTATATTTTTATAGTTTTAAGTATTTAAATTTTATTTATTTATATATTTTAAACATTTTTAATATTTTTTTAGATAAAATAAGACACTTATAAAAAAATATAAATATTAATATTAACTATTGTAAAATATTTATTTTTAAAAATATTTTTGTAAAATTTACTAAAATTGATATGATAATATCTTCATATAAATATTGAATATATCTTAATCTGGTTCATATTCAATTCATATTTTTTAGATATTCAATTAAAAAATGTGTGGTGGATATTTGAAAAATAAAATATTCAAACGGATGCATATATGTGGTTTTACATACCCCTAATTAAAATGATAGACCAAACCGAACATCACGATAGCGTTATACTTTGATTTGCTTTGCGATTTAAAATTTTACAAACTAGTTTATAAATTTTGAAAATAATCTGATTATAGTCTGAAAATAAAAATGATGATTTATAAAATGCAATATGTATATATAGTTGAAATGATAGACCAAATTGAACATCGTCATTGTAATACCCAGTAATTTTTAATTACCTAATTAATTAATAATTAATTTGGTAGTTATTAGAGTATATAAATAAGGTGTTAGGCATAAAGTTATAATAAATACTAATAGTTTTGGATAATTCATCAAGTTTCATTTAATTTGGTAGCTTTATATTTAATATAGACTTGGGAAAAAATGACTAATTAATTTATTAAGTAAGTAACATTTTACATCCCTGCAGTTATGAATAACTCAACTAACCTTTTTAAATTTCTACCGTTATATATCATCTATTAGCCTTTATAAATTTTGTATGCTATATAAGACTTATAGTTAAGTTGGTAAATGATTGAGGAGTACATATGAAACAAGATTGAGAGAAGAGAAAGAATATTAGAGAGAAGGATAGAGCCATTTTGAAGGCAATTAGTTCTGGTGTAAGGTACCTTTTTTTATAGCCAATTGCTCTTACTATATGGGCATCAAATTATCTATCCTTCCTAATAAATAAAAAATTCTCCTATCTATTTCTTGGCTAAGAAAAAAAAAACATATATATATATATATATATATATATATATATATATATATATATATTTGATACTACGTTTAATCTATAAAGTAGGGGCTCGTATTCTATATTGACTTTGCCTTTCAATTTTTTTTAAAAAAAAAATTGATTCTACTTTAATTTAATTAGCAAACATTAGTTGAGTCATGCAATTACAGAATATCCATCTCTCCATCCAATTTTTTTCTCTTTACTTGTACCATAATGAGACATATATAATTATATGGTTAGGATGGCCTAACAAGGTGATAGGAAATTGTATCTATTTTACTTATTTTATTTATTTCTAGTCAATTATGCATGCATAGACTAGGAAAAGTGGAGGCTTCATTAGGCATAATAACAACGTTTAAGGTAGTAGAAGTTAGTAGATTCAACCTATGGGTTCCCAATTCTTATTTCTTTTAGTTATTAGGCTTTTCTACAACCTTTCTAGTCATACTTTGAAAGTTGCATTGTGCACTTCGGTTCTTTCTTTCAATATTTAATTATATCATTTTTACTCATGTATTTTAATTATTTATTTTAAATTAAAGTCAAAGTTTTGTATTTTGAAAGTTGCATTGTGCACTTCGGTTCTTTCTTTCAATATTTAATTATATCATTTTTACTCATGTATTTTAATTATTTATTTTAAATTAAATTCAAAGTTTTGTACATCATAACTCTAGTCATCAATAAATAAATAAAGAAAAATAGAAGCTAGAGAGCCTTGAATGGTTGTTACATAACCATGTAAAGGGTTATATTATTTAATTTAGCTTTAATAGTAGTGGAATACTAATCGCATGTAGGGTTGTTCACGATTTGAATATCTAATATTTCATATATTCAATTTTCATATATCCAAATTTTGGATATCTAAAAATAATATTTAATATTTGATTTGAAACTTCAGATATCTAAATTTTCGGATCGAATATAAAATATAACTGATGTTATTCGAATAAAATTTTAAATATTAAAAAACTACTAAATCACAAATATATTTGATATTATCCAATCTACTAAGTAAATATCCAATTCGCTTAGTAAATATACGACTTACTCAACAAATATCTGATGTTAAAACTAAAATAAGAAAGGCGTGTGTAGGGTCTATCGGCATACAGAGTGTTTTTTTTAATATAAATATCTAAAAAGTAATTATATTAAAAATATAATTTCAACTAAATTAAATTTTGGCCTAAATAATAAATCAAGTAAGTAAAAATTACATATACACACACATCTAAATTTCTATCGGCATACAGAGTGTTTTTTTTAATATAAATATCTAAAAAGTAATTATATTAAAAATATAATTTCAACTAAATTAAATTTTGGCCTAAATAATAAATCAAGTAAGTAAAAATTACATATACACACACATCTAAATTTATTTATATATAATTATGTATAGAATAAAAATTATAAAAAAATGTATAAATATTTTTCTTTAGATCGAATATTATTTATATTTGTCAGATCAGATATATAGTTTGTTTAACTTTTCATTGGCTAGGTCGAATATTTGATTTGAAAAAAAAATTTCATATCGGATCGGATAAGCAAATATCGGATAACATAAACAACCCTAATAGCATGGGTAATGTAATCATGTCAATCACTTGTCAAGTTAAAAATACTACACTTTGGTTTGTATGAATCCATGAGATTAACAAAATAACTAATGTGTTGCACCTTATAAATTTATTTGGTAGTGAATAGGGTTGTTCACGATTCAAATATCTAATATTTCGGATATTTGATTGTCGGATATCCAAAATTTCGGATATCCGAAAATAATATTTGATATTTGATTAGAAACTTCGGATATCCGAATTTTTGGATCAGATATCAAATATAACTGATATTATCCGAATAAAATTTCAAATATAAAAAAACCACCAAATCACAAATATATTTGATATTATCCGATTTGCTGAGCAAATATCTGATTCGCACAGCAAATATCCGACTTGCTCAACAAATATCCACCGTTAAAACTAAAATAAGGAAGGGGTGGGTAGAGTATATCGGCACGCAGAGTGTTTTTATTTTTTTAATAAATATCTAAAAAGAGATTATATTAAAATATAATTTCAACTAAATTAAAGTAAGTAAAATATATCGGCACGCAGAGTATTTTTATTTTTTTAATAAATATCTAAAAAGAGATTATATTAAAAATATAAGTTCAACTAAATTAAATTTTGCCTCAAATAATAAATAAAGTAAGTAAAAATTATACACACACACACATCTAAATTTATTTATATACAATTATATAAAAAATAAAAATTTATAAAAAAAAATGTAAAATAAATTTCTTCGGATCGGATATTATTTCTTTTTGTCATATTAGATATTTGGTTTATTTGAATTTTTATTGACCGGATCGGATATTTGATTTAAAAAAAAATCGGATCGGTTATTTACTTGTTTGGATTTGATCGCTTCGGATATCGGATCAAATAAGTAGATATCGAATAACACGAACAACCCTAGTAGTGATTATGAATAAGTCTTAACGGATGTAGAAAATAATATTTATATAATTAATATAGTTGTGGGTCCTTGGTGCGTTATATATATATATATATTTTTATTAATAAGACTTAAATAACTTGAAAGTGTAAGACGAGAATGGGCTAGGTCCTTCGAGGTGGCCTCCCGAAGTTTGATTGTGATGACTATCTATATTGGGTCAATTGTAGTTGTATATATTATGCTTTTGATGTCGTTGTGTTTGCTATCTATAATGGGTCAGTTGCGGTTATATATATTCTGTTTTTTATTTAGTTGTGTTGGCTATCTATATATTCGGTTGTATATATTCTACTTTTGATTAGGTTGTGTTGGCTATCTATATTGGGTCAATTGCGGTTGTACATATTCCTTTTTGGCTTGTTTTATATCTACTCTATCTAAGGTTGCGATCTTAGTAAGGGGTGTGTATACTAAAGGACTGAGACCGTTGGTAATCCTCTTTGGCTTGGTCCAATGGGAAGACCAAGGTGTAACCTTTAGCTCCTGTTGTGGTTTTGGTTTGATTGGCTTATACTGGTCATTTGGCTCCGACCCTTGGTTGGGTTGCGGTCCTCCGAACTATTACTACTTATTAAGTGACCATCTTGATAAGTTGATTTTCCTTATTCAAATATTGAAAATAATATTTTGTGTTATGTGTTCACTTAAGAGGGAAAAAAAGTAATAAAATGGGGACTATTGGTGCATTTTAATATACTATAAAATATGGTTAGTTTGCATATTATCATTAAGTACCATATACTATACTCCTTTGTATTTACGTGTTATTTAATTATTCTCCTAGGTAACTTATTACATGTTTTAAACGAGGTTGCAATGACCCATTATGGTGGTGAGCAGATGATCTATTACAGGTAGCTAGTGATCATATTCCTTGTTGATGACATGAATGGTGGGTAAGAGAGAGAATTTAGTGGCCATTTTCATCGTTTTATTTGTTGTATTGATTTCAGTAGACCATTTTCATCATTTATTTGTAATTGACATTTTCTTATTGTTTCATTTGGTTTAATTTTCATTTTAATGTACTTATTTACTTAAGTTAGCCTTAGCATCTACTATAAGTAAGACATTTGAGTCTACTTACACTGGGTGTGGCGTTATTGCCCTCTATATCAGTTTTAGCTTCCACATATTTCTTTAACTTGAATGCTTTTGGTTTTAAAAGTATGGGGTGTTACAACCATAACTGTATACTTTGATTTGCTTTACGATTTAAAATTTTACGGTTTGGTTTATAAATTTTAAAAATAATTTGATGATAGCATGAAAAATAAAATTATGATTTATAAACTTTAATATTATATATATATATATATATATATATATATATTGATAATATCACCATCAAATGAGTATATTCGATGTAATTCTAACTAATAGTTATATTATAAATATATATGCATTCATCATAAATCTTTTATTAGAACAGGAATTTTCTAGGTTTATGAAAACTTATAATTAGAGTCTAGTTGTGCTAATAAGCATATTTTGATGATTTGGGATTATATTTATATTATTTAGATCATTTTATAATTTTACTTAGCTAAATTCTCCAAAAGCTTTTTTGAGGTACTTTCTCATCTGCTCTCCCTTTCCTCACTTTTCTATCTCCTTTGGTAGCCATGGTTGCATGCAAGCTATCCTAGACCTTCTCCATTGACTTACCTATCTCTGCCACTACCTGATTGCACTCTACCTCCCTTATCTTCTCCATTTTCCTTCTTACACTTTGGTTATTTACAGTTAACTAGGGTCAAGTCTATCTCTCTCTCCTTCCTTTTGGTGTGTCGACCCAATCCCTTAGGCTTCATTGTCTGATTTTATTTGAATCTTGGTCTTCAGCACTCGATATCCTTTCGGTCTTTCTATAGATTATTTTGATAAGTGTTGATCATTTCCTCATTTGCTCCCTTTTCTCTTTTTCTAGAAAAATATAGGCTTGTATCTTGGATTTCTCCTTTGGTCAATTTTTTCCCTCTTCTCTCTTTTCCTAATCTTAGCCTTAGCTCTCCCTTATTTACCCTTTTCAAACAAGGAATGATTGAGATTTAGAGAAAGGTTGAAGAACTTAGTTTTTCTCCTCTTTAAAATTTGTTCTTAAGAAAAGGTTGAGTTTCTCTTCTTCTTCTTCTTCTTCTTCTTCTTCTTCTTCTTCTTTTGTTTTCAATTTCTAGTTGGGTTTTAAAAAATGTATTGATTATTTTGATTCTTAGTTTTCTTAGGAGTTCTATAGTATTGGGTTATTCCATCAAGTTAGGAGTTTAATCATGTGCTAGAAGACTTTACTTGAAGGTAAGACATCATTATCTTTAATATGAATAAGGAATGTGTTAATTAGTGTAGCTTCATGTTCCTGATGTGTTATGTGATGTGTGTGTGTGTGTATTGTGAAGTCCTTAAATATGATAACGTGGAATGTTTATGCCTTTGGAGTTGGAGCATGTTATTGAATTTTATAATATTTTTCAACAAGATTTTGGTGATTTTTGTATGATTATCATGGGTACTAGTTTTTCTATAATGTATCCATGTAAATTTGGTTGTGAAACATGTTTTTTATGGGTTTTACAACATAGGAGCATGATAGGATTATTCTGGGAAGCATGTGATTTTTGTTAAGTCAGATATGCTTGTTTTTGGCTATTATTTTGCCCAGTTCAGTTGAATGGTTGGTTGAACCCGTCTATTAGTTTTCATAGATAGTAGATTGGTTTGATGGATCCCCTGACTAGCTCATGTGATTTATAGATCAATTGAGGAATTCATTGATTGGTTCCATGAGCAATCGATTGGGCTTATAGACCCATTAATTGGTTATTTTATGAAAAAAGTAGTTTTAGTCTTAGCTTAAACACATCGACTACTCCGACCAAATCCATCTCGTGGTTCTTATGAATAGTAAATTAATTAGACTAATCAATTACTAATTTTTCCATGTTTATTTATTATTTGTTGATGTTTCTTTGAGGTTTCTAATTTAACTTGTTCATTAATATGTGAAATCAAACCACAACCTCAGCCATGCATAATTGGAACTAAAGAAAAATAAAATGATGAATATTGTGGTGTAGCTTGAAGGCCTTGTTTGGTTGAGTTTGGTGTTACCTCTAAATATCCAATTGATTATTAATGGAATTAAGTTGTGACTTGTGATATCACTTAAAAATTACTAATAATGGAAATTAAGATTTTGTTTGAGCATTTTTCTCTAATTCTTGGGGTAGTTAACTGAGAGTTAATGGGTGGGTTTCCCTATATTATTACCTTCTCACTCGGTACCTACTTCATTTTATATCGGGTTGTGATCGTTAGGGGGTATGTACATATCTTTGAGGTATAGGATAATACTATAGCAAGTTGGAGTGGCATCGGTGTCCATGTAAGGTAGGTGTGTATAAGCATCTTGGCACTTCGTATGTCCATCATTTAGTTGGGTATGGTATCTCAACTTTGTGTGGCCCTCACGGCAGATGCATTCAAGGTGTGGTGGGTGAGGTATCTCCAGAGAAAAGCCCCTTGGTGTATTCTGACCAATGGGTGTAGTATCCCAAATTTTATTTTAGTCCTCGCGACAAATGCAGGCAAGGTGTGGTGGGTGTGATATCCTTGGAGACAAGCCTCCTCGATATATTATGACCATGTGTGGTGGGCGCAATATCCCATTGTATGTCTTACGTTACCATGACTTTTTTTCATGGTAGAGAACTAGGTGTGATCAACCCAAATATCTTAATAATTGAAAAATATGTGGTTATTAAATGGAGGATTAATTATATGGTTTCTTCTATATAAATCTTATGCCCGATCTGTATTATTATCCCTTTCATGATTCTTATGCGAATATGCTTTATGATGCAATAATCATGACCTTAGAATTTATAGTATCAAATAGTGTTTTGTACCATATAATTATATGACCTCAATGTACAGTATGCGTCTTTATCATGTTTTAGGTAGTTTATTTTACTAGTACTGTATCATACTAATACTATATTTGTGTGTTCATTATGATGATATGACTTTTGTTCAAGTGAGTAAATGATTACTTATAGGGTTACAATTATTGGCTAAAGTATGTCGAAGATGATGACGTGGGTTAGTAGCTAGCCATTGCTTAGGTATCAAGAGTCACATTGTGCTTTAGTTAAGAGTTAGGCAAACCAGCTTGGATTGTTTAGCCAATTGTGTTAGAGTATGTTGATTCTTTCTATTATTTAAACTCTTAGCTTTGATTCGTATATTTATATTTTGCAAATCTCTCTATCCCTCATATATTATTCTTATCTTTGTTATTATTACTATTATATTGTTAGCACATGCATCTTTTATTCGTTGTTCCATTTTTTCTTACATTAAGCATGTATTAGGTAATAATCATACATCTTCCATGGTTGATGTAGTAGTACTATTCCCTAACTTTCCTTTTAATAAACTTCTACATTAACTTCAAAACAAAAATATTAGCTCAAAATTTGGGGATATTACATTTTATGTACCTAGTAACTTATAAGAATCTAATATATGCTAATCTGATTAACCTAAGGTGAGGAAACATTGGTTGGTGAAGTGACAATGGATCTCACTCCTTAAACAAAATAGGGAACGTATACTCCATGATGTAGCGGATGAGACGTATGGTGTCTAAAAATCTTGACCTTTAATATAGTTAGCTTGAACCCACCTTACACACAAAATTTGTTTCATTTCTTCTTGCAAACATAGTAACCTCCCCTGAGCAAGTAGGTTCCATGCATGAATTTACATTAGCCTCAAACCTTCTTCCTACTTCAGCATACATACCTTGGAACACAAAATGGAAGCTTTCCTTAAAATAATGTCACTTTATAGATATAAGATTAGCATAATTCTTGGATTTAATGGATGGCTTTATGGGGAATCCTAAAAGATAGACTCTAGCAAGCTTGAATTCTAAGAAGAATATATTAGACTAACAGGATACACTCACTACAAGGAAAGGGAAATTTTAGGACAACAATATTAGGAACAACTCGATGTCATCACTATAGAATAACATCAATAAGATGATTCATAAGTAATTTTATTTTTGGGGACGACTTTGTCATTGCCAATTTACTAATGGTAAAATTTTCCCCAAAATTTCCCAAGGTTGTAATAGCTTTTTAGAAAATAACATTAGGAATAACATTGGCATTGCTAAAAACCCCTTTACAAACTAAAAGCTTGGTGAAAAATGAGGTAGCAAGTTTGGAGCCATCGAGGAAATGTAGTTAAGGTTTGTTCTCTCATTGCTTGTTTATCTCTATACTTAGTAGTAATTCTGAGTTGTTTAGAATTTGATGTTTAACCATAGGTCCTGTGTTAGGTAATAAGTTCATCCCTCATACTTCTATAGTATTTTCACTTGTAAGTTTTGAACAAACATTAACCTGTTTTCCCAATCTATCTCTCTTTCTTCCTCTTCTAGCATCCCTATAGAATCTAAAGAGAATATTGCTAATACTGAAAAATATGTTCTTAATAATTTTTAAGGATCTATCAATAACTAAAAACTCCTAAAAAATTCATTCTAAATTAATTTACAAAAATTCAAAATATTTTTAATCAAAACTAAAAAACAAGATATATAAATTGCTAATCCTTTTTGTAACCATTCAACTTCTCACAAAAAAGTTATGAGAAAAATTACATTAAAAATGGCTTTAAATGTATTCATTTAGGGCTAGCTAAGGTAGGATTCAAACTACTAACTAGGGAATGATTGAATACCTCAATCTTGACCATCTTATGTGATGTAAGACTTAAAAAATTTGAAGACTCAATTTTGGGAACCTTTGAATGTAGTCTTTGCAATGGTCCTCTCTTTTTTAATTTCTATCTAAACTTCTCTCATACTTTAAAAGATCTAAACCTCCTTCAATCCCTTGTTTTACAAATAAAAACTCATGGTTATAACATGCTCGAAAGATCTATACCAATCGCTATAATCTATCGAATTCACTTCAAAGTCATGAAAACTGCTTTCAAAACAGAAGCAAAAATCCAAACTACCAAAGGAGAAACTCTCCTCCTCCAAACGGATCCCATTAGAGCCAATATTGTTGTTCATTATCCAATCAGATGGAAGGATGTTACCCTTCCAAAAGATTGGCTCCTTAAAAAGGCTGCACCACTTCAAATTTAAAAAACCCAACCTCTTATTGAACAAAACACGAAACTAAAACAAATTACCCAATTCCAGGATGGGACTGTAAAAAATAAATTTACAAAGATCTCTTAGCCACTGTTTCTCTAATATGGCCTCAACCTCGTCCACTCTCAACTTAGGAAGAGTTTTAAAAATTCCCTCCTTGGTAAATCTTCCTTATGATCAAAGAAGATACTCCATTTTAAGATCTACCAAGTGCATTATTTCAAACAACCAACTATACTTCAAGTATTTCCCATTTCGTCTACACTAGGAAAAATCAACCATAAAATATTGGAACTCCTCGAGATATAGAACCTCCTCATAGTTCTCTATAAATTCTCAAACCACTAAAGGATGAAAATTCTCCTCTTAATTCTCCTAGCTCTTTTGATATCATAGAAAACCTTATAAATATCATTGAAAAAGAGTTTCTAATTAAGAAATAATTCTTTCAAAATGATTTCTATGGATTTCATAACTTAAAGAAAAGAAAATGGTTGTTTAAACATTTTCTTAACCAATTTAAATAAATTCAAACTAGATTTTACAACTTCATTTAAAATGAAAAGGTAAACATCATATTCTTTGATTGGCTCAAGATATATGCAAAAAAAATAATATTGTTTTTCCTTTCTAAAAGATCAATCATGTGACAACTCAAAACAAAACTAAAACATGGCAGAATGACAAAAGGCACAATCGAGTATGATCACCCTTATCTACAAAACATTAAAATATCTTCAAGAGATAACTCACTTGAGCTAAAAGCCCTTTGAATGCCTAAAGAAGAAGATAAATATAATATTAAAAATATCCTTCCTCAAAATAACTTCACTAATCTATCTCAATATAATTGGTTCACAACTATCAAAAATAATAAAAAATTTTAGAAAACTACTCTTCCATCCTTCCCAGAAAACAATAAATTACCCATCTTCAAACCATTATAGGTTTTGAAGACTAGTCAACAAAATATCCAAAATGGAAGAACTGAATTCATCTAAGTAATCAAAACTCAACTTAGTCAAATGAGTCATGCTTCCTCTTCAAACCAAGTCCAGGTTCCTGATATTCCAATACAATTCTCTCAAATAAATACCTTCGAATTCATATATTTACCACATCAAATGGAAGATGAGCTCATTGAGGAACCAATCATATTTCGCCTTTACGGAATAAATGAAAAATCTTCCTCTTAGAAGGCTACTATTCCCATAAACATAGCCCCCAACCTTAGCCTTGAAACTAGGCCAAAAAAAATCATTCAACTAAATTATAAAGCATAATCCTTGTATGAATGGAATATTGATGGAATATTTGCATATAACATTCTAAACCTCCTTCAATAAATGACAATGGTTGTTAATTCCTACAAAACCCAAACTGATACTTTTGATAAAGCAATAGCAAAACATTTAATTGCAGGGTTCTCTGGCCAACTCAAAGGATGGTAGGAATTACATCTTACCTCTGAGGAGCAAAACTCCATTCTTGATGCTATTAAAATGGATGAAGAGGGCAACATTATTTTTAAAAATGATAATGTATGTTAGGATGTTTTAGCCTCACTTATCCTTTCTATTTCTCTTCATTTTGTTTGTCGCCCTTCACACCTCAAAGATAAAAACGCTAAACTACTTTCAAACCTTCGATCTAAAAAACTTAGTGATTTCCAATGGTACAAAAACACTTTCCTTTCTCAAGTTATGATTCGAGACAATTCAAACCAACCTTTCTAGAAACAAAATTTCCTTATCGATCTTCTAACCATTCTTGGGGAAAGAGTTTGAAATAAAATAAAATAATCCCATGGAACCCAAATTCCATATTACATATTCACCTATGGTAAACTAATTAACCTTACACAAAAAGGAGGTAGAAAAAATCTGTCAAGACCTCAAACTTCAAAGACATGTAAAATGGATAATGCATAAAACTAGGTAAGAACCTGGTACTTTCTACCAACAATTTGACGCAAACTAAATTATCACCCAAAGCATTGTAGTAAGAAATATTCAAAGAAAAAAACACCTCCTCCACCAATTCCATATTATAAGAAATCCTATCCTTACAAAAAGTAATCACAAACTTCTTTCCAAAGACCTCCCAATGGGGACGTCAACTATTATAAATGTGGAAGAAAAGTCCACATATCAAAATAATTTCATTTGAATAAACAAATTTGCAAGCTCAATCTCAATGAAGAAACATTGGAAAAAATCCAAAACCTTCTCATCAAATATTTTGACAATGAGTCTCCCGAATAAGACCTTTCTGAATTTTGTCTCCAAGTTGATGAACTTGACTCACCTTATTCTTCTTCCTCCGAACATGAGGATGAAGATTTTTCAAAATAAATAAGTATCCAAACCAAATGACAAAGGTTCATGCTTGAAGTTTCCTAATGTATTTATAATATCCTCTTCATGAGTCTCTTAAAAATGGTGAAACATCTCCCCTTCAATCTAAGCTTCTAGCAAAAAAAAAATGGTTATGACCTAATCTCTATTTTTATATGACAAAAAAAATCAAAGAATTCCATTCCCACAACTTCTAAACTCCAATAAGAAATTAAAGGAGTTAAAAATGAATTAAAACAACTCCAACAAAAACAAGAACATGATTGTAACATTATACAAATTCTTCTATCAAAACCTATAGAAGATTCCTCACCATTTCCCATTGAAAAGGATAATAATGATTCCAATGATTAATCCTTCCAATGATTTCCTTAACATTATCAAGGAAATTATATCTCTAAAATATATTATAAAAATCACCCTTAAAATTTTTGATGAATCCCAAGTCAATACCCTAGCCCTTTTCTATACAGGTGTTGATCTTACTTGTATCAATTATGGTGTTATTTCAAAATGCTTCCTCTCTTCTACTATAGAAAAACTTTATGTAGCAAAAAGTATAAAATAAAAATAAAAAACAAATATGAAGCATACATTATTTATAACAACCTCAAAGTAAAATCAACTTACCTTATAACACCTGATATCTCCGATAGTATAATCTTAGGTAAACCTTTTATTAACCTTATCACTCCTTACCAAGTAAATCATATTGGTATTACATTCAAAAAAAAGAAATAAAGAATTTCTCTTTATTTCTTGGAAATTCCTAAAACCAAAAACATTAAGGCTAAATCTATTTATCAAAACCAACTCAACATTATTGTTCAAAGTAAACAAACTTACCTTCATTTTATAAAACAAGGAATTTATCTTTCAAAAATCCAAAATCAGTTAGAATTTAACATTATCATAACCAAAGTTATCAGTCTTCAAAATCAAATTGAGAAAGAAATCTGCTCAAGTCTTCCAAATAATTTTTTATCAAGAAAACAACACATTGTAGACCTGCCTTATGCAGATTCTGTATTTGAAAATAATATCCCAACAAAGCCTGGGTCAATCTAGATGCATGATAAATTAGAAAACTACCATCGGATCAACATTACAAACCTAGAAAATAAACACCTAATCTCAAAATCGCAATTCCATTGGTCTTGTGCAGCATTCTATCAACAAAAAAACAAAAAATTAAATGAGGAACTCCTTGAATTGTCATTAATTATAAACCTCTTAACATAGATCTTAAATGATTTGCTATTCTATTCCTAACAAACATGATCTCCTTAAAAACTTCATTATGCTCTCATCTTTTTAAAATTTGATCTAAAATTAAGATTTTGGCAAATCTATATCACACCAAAAGATCGTTACAACTTACAAGACTGTTTTTACTATCCCTTTTGGACAATATCAATTGAATATCATGCCTTTTAGACTTAAGTATGCCCCCTTTAAATTCTAAAGGATTATGAATGACATCTTTGATCCTTTCTTAAATTTTTGTATTATCTATATTGACGATGTCTTCATATTCTCCCATTCTATTGATCAATATTTTAAACATCTTAGGGCATTTATTTCAGTCATTAAAAGGAACGGTCTCTTTGTCTCTAAATAAAAAATCTCCCTTTTTCAAACTTGTATTAGGTTACTAGGCCATTATCTCTCATAAGGAACTATCACTCTAATTAAGAGGTCTCTGAATTTTGCTTCCAAATCCCCGTATAGGATTCTAGATAAAAATAATAATTATTATAGACATTCCTAAGCAGTCTTAATTATATCTTAGATTTCTATCATAATGTCAATCGTCTAGCAAAACCTCTTCACAATAGGTTAAAGAAAAATCATGTGCCTTGGACTCAGGAACATACAAAAATTGTCAAACACATCAAAACTCAAGCCCAAAACATCCCATGTCTCCATATCACTGATCCAAAACATCTTAAAGTGGTTGAAATGGGAGCTTCTAACATTGGTTATGGTGGTATCCTTAAACAAGTTCAAAAATAGCAAGAACAGATTGTTTAGTTCACCATTGGAATGATAGCTAGAAAAAAATACTCTACCATGAAAAAAGAATTCCTCTCCTTTGTACTTTGCATCCTAAAATTTCATATGACCTTTTAAACCAAAATTCCTACTATGAATAGATTGCAAATTAGCAAAAGAAGTATTGCAAAAAGACATCCAAAACATTGCCTCTAAATAGATATTTGCTAAATGACAAGCCATCTTTAACTTTGACATAGAATTTATCAAGGGCGATTTAAAATCTTTCCATGACTTCCCAATTAGAGAATTTCTTCAAGAAAAACCTTGATATGGCTCCTAAAAAGAAAGACAAAAAACCTACCTCTAAAACCCTCTCATAAAACCCCATCAAATCATGGTATGAGGTCATAGTTGAAGATGAATAAAATGTATCTTCATAAAAAATACCTCCTATGAACAGACACTAAGATATGAAAAGCTGGGCTGATACCCTTACAAAATCCTTTGAAGCCCTCATAGCACTACGACAAATCATGCAAAGCATGCCTCCTCCATCTGTAGGTTTAATATCTTCCCCTATTTTAAAAATAGAGGAGGGATTTTATTCTCAAAACCCCCTTCTCAAAATCTAGTTTCAAATTCTTCCTCCTTAAATATTGGGATTTTACCAACCTCATCTTCAAAACAAATTGTTTTGAAACATAAAGATTTTTAAAAATATTCTAATTATTTTTTTAAAAACTCATTTCTGAATTATTATAAATTGTGAGGATGGTTTTTTCTATCCTAGCCCTTTTTTGTCTTTACAACAACTCTTCTTATTGGTTTCATAAACCATAGGACTTACATAACCCTCATCCATATTATATGGCAATTCCTGAATTTGTCGATTCTTCCTCCTTAAAACATTTCTCACATAATGATTCTCCACATGAATTAGCTTACTCTACTTACAAAATTCACAAAATCATCCATCCTTCTAAGTGGAGCAGAACCCTTGAAATCCCAAGATGGCTTCCTGATTGCTACAAAATTCATTAAACTACTCCCTTTCCTTTAATTATTAAGATTACTAGAAAGCTTGGTATACCACCTTCTTCTCACAAAATAATCGGAACAATCACTCCTTGCTTCTCTTCTTCCAAAAATTTACCACAAATAATCCACCTTTTTGGTTCAAAAAATGGTGGAAAGACTTTAGATCCTTACCATAAATATTACAACCATAGGTAAGGAATGCCCTTGATTCCTTCAAAACCCTCTTCTATCCTAGTCTAAAAGACAAACAACTTCCTCCCCTTTACTAATTATGCTCAAATTTCTTCTATCCATGGGTTTTCTCTTGGGAGTTAGAACATCAAACCATTGACAACATTTTGACCATTAATAAATAATTTAAACTCAAATGGTGGCATAAGGTTTAAGCTTTTGACAAAATCTCAAAACATGTTCAGGCTTAGGTAAAAAGATAATGCCTTATCAAATTAATTTCTCAAACTCCTCTCGACTATTTTTGCAATGACCCACATTTTTTTATGATAGTTGAATGAGAATTTTTGTCAAATTTTGGGCATTTGATTTTGATTTAATGTTATGATTTGGTTTAGGATGAAATTTGATTTGAAATCATGTTAAAAAATAAAATTTATTAAGTTTTACAGACAAACCCATCAATTGGTTCCATAAATCGATCGAATGGTTTGTCATTCTAGCCAAATTGGGTTCCTCAACTAAAACAATTGACTGGTTTTGGAAAACCGATTGAGTGGTGGATGAAGATAGACCTAAACCAATCAACTGGTTTGTTGAGCTGGTCATATTTGTTAGCTTTATTTTTTCTAAAAGTTCCCTTACACTAAATTGTAACCTTACCAACCCATGCAATATTGTCTCTAAGAGATTCCTAACCATTTTTATGATGCATTTAACCTGAAATATTGCCTTGATTTGATATGGAGGTCTATTGGGACAAATGAGGGGAGAGATGACTTTCGTAATTTTCTTCTTTCTCCTCTCTCTGCATGATTCTAAGATCAAATGCTTCGATCCAAGGCATGCTTTTGAGCAACTGGAAGATTCCTTCCATGCCGACTTCTCATTGCTCCATTTGTGAATGCAAATTCTAGCCTAATTGACCTAAATTCTCTAGAGATACTATTTGAGTTATAGAGAAAAAGTCTATAAATCCTAGACAAATTTGTCTATTTTGATTGAATTCAAACGGTTAATGGTAGGGTTTTGATTCAATCTATGAACCCTCAGTAATTTCTTTTGATTAGTTGGCTATAAATAACCCCAATCATCCCTACACTTCACCTTTCTTTCAACCACTGAATTTCCTTAAGTCTTGCATTTTCTCTCTTCCTTCCACTTTTTGAGCCTTGTTAACCTACTTTCGCATACTTTTCTAATATTATCTCTATCTCTTACTTGTTTTGATTCTAAAGCAAGGCAAAGTTAGTTTCTGAAAAAAGGTTGAGTTGTTCAGTTAGACTCTTCTCTATTTTGACTTTAAGCTGGTATGTTCTTATTCTCTTCTATTTTAATATTAGAAATTTGATAATATTCTGGTATAATTTATGAGTTTAAGACTTTGATTTTAAGGTTTCCAAAGTTGAGAAGTTCCACTGTTGGAAATTCTATGTTTTAAGAAGATTTTTCCTGCATCAAGTAAGTGATTCTTACTTCTAAAATGTATAGTATTTGTTCCTACATGATAGGTGTTATCTTTAGTTGAATGATGCATATTGGCATGAAGAAATGCAGTTGTATGTATGATTTGCATGCTTAGATGATATGATTTGAGTAAAAGTATGAAAATGGGTAAAAGTAGGCTATGATAGCATTATGATAAGAAATACATGTTAATTTCATTGGAAATATGTTAGTTGATGTTGATACATGCTTTAACATGACTAAAAATGATTTATATAAAAGAATATGCATGAAATTTGTGATTTGGTGCTGTATTAGGGAAAACTAATTAGGTCAAAACAATCGACCGGTTTCTAAAACAATTGAATGGTTGACCTAACCCATCGACTAGTACGCCTACATAAACCTTAATCTCACTCTCTACTTAAACCCATCGACTGATCTATGAATAGTCAACTGGTTTGTCCAAAATGATTGATTGGTTTGAGAAAAGTATGGCCTGGCTAATTCAAACCCATCAACTGGTTGACCTAAACAGATTGACTAGTTAGTGCAATTGATCGACTGGTTTGCTTAATTTGTTTGTTTTTGGTTTGCTTATTCTTGGAGATTATAACTAGTACTATGCCATGGATATTAAATGGATACAATATAGATTTTATCACAGACTATCAGCCTAATTAAAAGATCAAAATGGATCATGAATTATGATATACTTTATGAGTAATGAAAGGAATAAATGGGTATTTCACTTATGATAAATGAGGCTATTGAGAAAAGAGTAATGAAACTCATCTTGGGTTAGAATTAAATATAACGGTGGATATAAATAACATTGGCCAAGGATTAGTGCTAAACCCACAATGTTGGGAAAATAGAAAGAGAAGGCTTAATATGGATTAACCTAGAAAGTTGACTTGCGTACTTGGTATAGGCCTTGTATGATCACTCATCCTTATAAATAAAACACTAATCGTGTAAAGAGAAAGAAAATTGAGTTTAGTATGGGTCTGGGTAACCCAATCCTCGATTAACTACCGAGGTTTAGTATGCCTTTAGGCGTTTTTGGTGCATTCTGGCCTTACCTTCAGGAGGAATCCTAAGAGGTTCTGGTGCCTTACCTACTTTAGACATTGATGATGTAATAGATGATATCGATACTAAAGGGTATAGTTACCTAGGTGGTTGGCTTCGGTCTGGACTTATGTCTATATTGGTTGGCTTCAGCATGGACTTATGTACATTTTAGTAATTGGCTTTAGCCTAGACTTTTGTCCACTTAGTGATTAGCTTCGGCCCGAACTTTATGACCCTTATTGGATAGGATTTCATAGGGTGGTGCAAAGTCCATCGCTCGATGATAATAAAATATGGATGGTAAATACTGGTTGATAATTATGAACAGTAACTAAATGAATGGTTGATGATTGGCTATGAAATGGAAGTAATGATACGATTGACCAAAATAATTAAAGTTGGTGTATGTCTTAACTAATTGGGTATAGAATGGAACATTGATTGAGCGATTGACTTATCTCTTATATGAATAAATGGATAGCATATCCTAAAGGAATTGGATAATGGAAATAACTCTAGGGGTTGTTTGGATACTCTCTCTTATTACTTATGTAAGCAATTATATGAAATTGTCAAGATCCCTAAACATGATGTATTCTATTGTGCTAGAATTGTATACAATGGCATGTCTTATGCACACTTACCTTTATATATGGCCTTACCATAATGCATGTTATATATTATGTCCATGTATGATAAATTAGTATAATTGTGTTATATTAAGGGAGCAACTTGTCTTACTAAGTACGTAGTGTACTACTATACCCATTTGCTCAGTCACCTGCTCATTCCTACGAGTAAAGGACCATGTGCAGGGCTTTGGGGATGGCCACTAAAGGGCCTACCTTATTTGGGTTGGGGCTTATGAGAGAGGATGTTTGGAAGGTTTTGGTGGGGTCTGTGGTGGACCATGGTTTTGATGTGGGCATCCTACCCTAATTTATTTTTTGTAATCCCATACTTATTCCCACGTATTTTGTAATGATTTGATCAAAAGTCGTTAGGGTCCTCTAACGTAAACAATTTTGGTGTTGTTTAATTAAATTGTTAATTGTGCACTTTGATGTTTTAAATATTTGATTGGGGTAGCCTTGTATCTCATATGGGGTAGGCAGCGAATGTCTATCCTATGTCAGGTATAGCGGTAACCCCCCATTTTCCCCGGGTACTTTCTACTTCCGTAACATGTTTTTAAAAATAAATTAGATAGCAAAAAATGGGGGTGTTACAATTCTCAAACCTATTTTCTTGCACAAAAATCTCATATGGTTGCATGTCTTGCTGCTACCAAAACTCATGATGAATATATCTCCATCTTTTGCCAAACTCTATCTCAAAGTAAAACCACATCATCTGAACCACTTATCGTCTATTGGAATTAAAATGAAGATGGTTGTTACATGATACTTTGTTGAGGATAAACAAGGATTGTGAGAAGATAAAACAGCAACTCAAAAGGTGTCCCACAAGACGCCCTAGTTAAAAAAGTATAAAGCAATTACTATAGAAATGATCACTATAACAATTACTATACCAGCTGAAAGTAAAAAGAAAAAAGTGTGTAGAATCTTTCAGCCATTCTATGTAAAAAGACAGGCTACCAACAAAATTACAAAACATCTTTTAGCCTTTTTATGTTAAAAGACAGTATGTGAAATGATTCTAGTAGATAAAAGGATAGTTTACCAAAGGATTCTTGTAGAAAAAATACCTTTCGGTGGATTTCTTCATATTTGATTCCATTATAAATGTTAAAGTTCATTATGATGATGTCTGGATATCCCTAAGTCTCCCGCCTATAAATTACAGACTGAAGGATCATTGTGAGGCATCAATTTTTTTCAAAAACATTGCGTTCTCTTTTATATCAAACATTGTAATCTCTTGTGATTGTAGAGCTCATGTGTTGCGCATCATCTACAATATAAATGCAAAAGATCTTATAACATCCCTCATCCATATATCAAAAATTTTGATTCTATTCCCACTAGTTCTCTGATTACTTTCTCTTACATTTAAGATGGTGTTACTATTTACTTTTTTTTACTATATATATATATATATTAAATTATAATTTAAATATAATTATATAATTCATATATATTATTCATCAATAAATTCTAAAGCTAACTTAGTTATTGATATATTTTAAATAAATAATACTATAAGTTAGATGATGTAATATTTAAATATATATTATATAATTCCTTTTTTTTTACTTTTTTTGTTGATAATTATTACTTTATGATGTATCTTACACTGTAATTGTCAACTTAACATACTAAAGCCTAGGGAATTTTTTTTAGAAAATACTAAAGCCCAATGTGAATCCTAACATAGTTTGTTCTAAAATCCAATATCTCTTCCCCTTCTTGATAAGTTATACCCTAAACATCTTAATGTCTATTAATTGAGTTTGTAGAAAAAAAAAGGTAAGTTATATAGATCATCACCACCACTCTCATGAGTCTCATCTCTAATATCCTAGCATGTCTCCCTTGATGTTACTCTTTTATCTCTAGATCTTTACTCTTATTTAGTGACGATAATTAAGATAATTATGCAAAGTGGAGGATGACAAATAATGAAGGACATAATGGAAGATAAAAGGAAAAAAGCTAGTTTAACAGGTAGTAGGTAGGCCGCCGATGAGATACAAAGGATGGAGGGATGGTAATGATGATGATATATAAAGAATTAAGGCAGCGGGTGAATTTCTCCCCTTTTTACAATGGAACACTTATGGAAATTTTGGGCATTTCACACTGGTTCCCATCATGAAAATGGGAAACAACATTTTCCTGTCATTTCCATGCAACAAATATGCTAATACAAATTATGACTAAATTGATAAAAGGGGAACAGAGACTTAAATTTGTAACACCATGTTATTAGAACCCCCATATGCTTTCCTTATGTCAATCATGCACCTTGGAGGGACATGTCTTATAGTGTATCCTTTCACCAATTCAATAGTAAGGAGGGTGTTACTACCTATACTTTTCCCCTTCATAAAATTTAAATGTGCATCCTCAATAAAACAAGGCTTGAGACACTACAATAGATAAATAATTACCTTAACTATTACTTTATAAAGCATGTTACAGTAGGCAATAGGTTTATAATCATTGGCCATTGTGGCATTTGGAACCTTTGGATTTAAATTAAGGATGGCTACATTGATGCATTTATCAATAACCTCTATAGTAAACACCTATGTGACTACTTTCCACAAATCCTACCCACCATTAACCAATAGTGCTTAAAAAGAAATCATTGTAGCCCTCTATTTCTAGTGCCTTATCACTACTTGTGGTGAATATAGTAAATGTTTTGTTGTGATAAGCTAAGAGTAAAACCCCTAAAAATGATATCCTCCCTAACTTCACCACCCGGTGTATGAGAATCACTAAGGAGATCAATATAAAACTATGAAAGTGCTTGGGAGATCTCATCTTGGTTAGTGAAGCATAGATCCATCCTCCTGTTTTAAGCTAACAATTCTATTCTCCTCTTACCCTTAACATAAGCATAGATAAAAAATTTGTGTTACGGTCACCTATTTTAATCTAAGAAATACAATTTTCCTGTCTATAAAATCACTCATGACAATTGTTGTAGTGTCTTTGTTTGGATAAAGCCCCTTATTCTTGTTGCATTAGATTGGGATTGAGAAGGGATTCACTAAGTTGTTATTTAACATGAACAAGGTGTTGTTTAACTTAGATCACTCTTTTAGATATACCATCATGCTTCGCTTGATTAAGTGCACTAAGAGTTTGCTTATAAAATTCAAAATTTATACATAACAAACTTTAGGGCAAGGAGTTGGGGTTAGAATGCCAAACATCACTTTCACCTTGGAAATATTAGGGTTTTGAGCCCATATATTATAAAATTTAAAACTTTTATGACCTCTAGTATAATCATTACCTAAGGACATAATCATGGCATCATGATCTAAGATCAAAGGGGTGTAAAGTGTGTAAGCAAACCATTAAATAACCCAAGGCAGGATTCATTACACATAATACATCAAGTTTACACCATGCTTTCACATCAACATTCATTTGATTAAAC
The DNA here is from genome assembly GCA_039764185.1 of Tamarix austromongolica. NCBI lineage: Eukaryota > Viridiplantae > Streptophyta > Magnoliopsida > Caryophyllales > Tamaricaceae > Tamarix > Tamarix austromongolica. The sequence continues at coordinate 29,069,938 of CM077817.1, forward strand.
TAAGTGACATGAACACCCACATATCTAATACCCTGAAGGAACAAGTCTTCAACAAATAAACAAAAACCTCACACGTCCTTATGGCTTCCCCATTCACCTTCTCATCGTGAATTTATGCAGTACTAAAATCACCAAGCAATACCAAAGTTGATTCTTAGAATAAGAATGCATCAATTGGGATCATAAATATTTCCTCCCCCACCCATCGTTGAGACCATATATGAAAGCAATTAGGGAAGTGATAGAGGTAACACTCAACTATACTTTACACAGAATACATTGTGAACATCCACTAAGTTTATTAAGATGCCACAAAACATGAGACTAGCTAACATAAAACCACTCATTGGGATGAGTATCATAGATGAGTATCAAACTTTATTAAGAAATCTCCTTTGAATAACTGCAACCTTATTTATTTCCACCCCTAACCTCAACTAGTCCAGTTAGGGATATTTTATTCTCCCATAACTGATTTAAAACTTTTTTTAGGGATCATTAAGACCCCAAAATTCTAGCATCCGAGAATTATGATAAATGGATATAAGAAACAAGTTTAAAAATGTCCTCCAAAATTGTTTTACCTTTTGTGACTATATACCATGGAGAGCTTCCATGTTCCTCCTCAAGTAGGTTTTAGTTTAGGCTTATACTTTTTGTCTATTGGATTAATATAGTGTCTGTCCCTATAAGCACTCACCTAGCAAAAATGTGGTTTATCAATAATTCGCTAGCTTTTTTAAATATATATATATAAAAATTAAAATCAATATATATTTAAAATAATATAATTTAATATTAAAATATTTTATAAAAATGGCCAACTCACCAACAAAACTATGAGTTTATTATATTTCATCTTATATTTAATATTACTTTTTCATATGAACATATACTTCCTCCGTTTCTAAGAAAATTATTTTTAAGTAAAAAAAATAAAATTCTTGAAAAAAAAATTAATGTTTATTTTCCATTTTATCATTAATTTTCCTTTTTCTTTGCTTATATATTAGTCATTATGTTATTTTTTAATGAATAGTATAATTGTAATATTAATGACATAATTATTACTTCCTCAAATAGTATTCAAAGTTCTAAAATGATTAATTTTTAGAATGGAGGGAGTATATTAATAAAATACATACATTATGTTAGTTTCAATTTCATTTTTTTTCATTTTTTTTATATTTTTTAGGTCATTTTTCAAACATACACTTCTTATTATATTCTTTTAGCTATAACATACCAAATTTAATATTGATAAGTTAACTAAAATATTTTCATATTATTTATAGGATCACATATATTATAAAAGAAAAATATTTTATTCATAAATATTTTAACCTTAAAAAATTAGGAAAGATTAATATTTTGATGAAAATATTTGATAATTATTTAATATAATATATTATTTATGTTAAATAATTATATTATGCAACTAAAGTACATTATTAAGTCACTAATATACTATCGATGTTACATCATGATCATAATATTATACCATATTAGATATATCCACTTCTTAGATTTACATTAGGATATTTAATAATGATACTATTAAATAAAGCTAACATATTATTGATGTAAATAATGACATTATTATAACTTATCAAGGGTACCTCACAAATTATATCATGCACTTAGATTCATCTTACAAGGTGCACCTAACTGGTGTGGTAGCGACATATATGCCTCAATTGTATTTTTTAGTTGTTTTATATTCTTCTTTACCCCAATGTCTATTTTCATTTAAATTAGTGTCTAGTCTACTTTTGTACTTATATCCTTAGGTTGATGTATATCATTCTTTTATACTTTTGTACCATATCAGCGATTGAAGTGTATATCCTATCCTATAAGGCTATAACCCCATTCTAATATAGCACATGGAGTGCATCATGCACTATGCACGCAGGTGCATAATATGTGTATTGAGGATACTCATCTTATTGGATAAGTACATAAATACATTGTTTATGTTAGAATCTTTGAATGTTTATAGTATATGTAGTAGTATATTTATTTATTTATTTACATTATTATTATTATTATTATTATTATATTGAGCTTCAAATGATAGAATCTTAAATAAATTTTCTAGGGTGTACTTGTGTTGTCTAAATCAATATATTTAGCTATTTATTATATTATTTTTATTTGCATGTATTAGTATATTTATCTACATAGATATTATATACACTACCATATCCAAATCATTATATGAAATTAATTAAGATGAATGACTTATTATTTAAATATATCAATTGGTAATGTCCACTTTATATTTGAACTAAATGAATTTATACAAATAAATACTCCATTCGTATAAAAAATAAATTCATTCTAACAATTTACACAATTTTTAAGGAATTAATAAATGTTGTTCTAAAATTACACTTATAACCTTTATTAAAAAATAACAAAGAATTTCATGCACATAAAATTATAAAAAAAAAAAGTGAAGGTGAAAATGGAAAGTAGGCTCAGACTTTTCTAAAATGACTTTCTTTTTTATATAAAAATTTAATGATAGATTTTCTTTTTCATACAGAGGGAGTAGTATAATCTAAATTGATATATATTTCAAAATGATCCAAAGTAAATTTTTTCCATATATTATTTATAATCAACATATAGGAATTTACATTTCTAAGGGAATATTTTCATTTCATTTTACTATTGTCTTGAGTGAGCCATATCTATGTAATTTATATCCATGAATATGTGTTTCCATGCAAGCACTTTGATATTAATAGTTATACTTTTTAAGTGTCACCCAAAACAAACCCTAGTCTTATGAGGATCTCCTCCATCACATCCGATTTTTACATAATGATAATTTAAAAACAATTATGATATCACATCATAGACACTTAAGTGCAAAATAATGAAAAAGTTTTATTTTATAGAATTCATGTGCTCTTGAAAAAAAATCATTACTTTTCTAAGGTTTTATCTCTTTTAAGGTTATTTTCCTTCCCAAATAAAATCAATCAACTTTCCTTAATAGTTATTAAGAGAAAAAGGAGGCATGGGTCTAGGGTCACCTAAAATATAGAGCCCCCCCCCACATAATCATTAGGGCTGTACAAAAAAAAATATGGAATCCGAAAGATCTGACCAAGTATCTAAAAAAATTGATTTGACATTTAGGATATTAGATCCAATTTTTTGAAAAGTTTATCCTCATAATTTTTTAACCAAATTATCTAATTTAGAAAAATTCATAGCATTTTGATATTTATTCTATTAATATATTATATTATAGTGTTTTCAAAGTGTTAACTTTTAAAATTTCTTTATTTTTTATGATTCAAACTTTTAAAATAATATTTTAATACTTTTTTAAATAAAATAAGACACTTATATGAATATAGTTAGGAATATTATCTAATATACAATCTTTGTTAAAAAAATATTATTGTAAAAGTTATTTACATTGATAAAATAGTATTTTCATGTGGATATTATATATATTCGATATCCAATCCTTACTCAATCCTCATTTTTGGATATGTGATCTAAGGGATGTGAAGAGGATATCTGTCTAGTAGATACAGATATCAAGTTATGAACATTCTTTTTTTATAGTGGATAACAAATAATGATAGATCAATCCATAAAGCATCAAATTACTAAGCTAAGTTTAATTCTTACTATTAATAATTTTTAATAATGGTGTAATTAATTTTATTTTTTTACATTTAAAATAATATACAGTACCTCAAAACTAATTTTCATATAAGGCTTTAAACAACTTAGGATTGGCCTTGGCATTTATACAACTATAAAATATTACTATATTTTAAGGAATTTATACATGTTTATATTCATTTGAAAATACTTTCTCTTCTTATGGAAACTTAGCTATGGAAAGGTTTTAAATCATTTAAGTAATACGGCTGCATGATTTAGGAAGATGATATATGTATATGTTACTAATACTAAACAAATGGATGTAATATCTTTTGGTCTTTCTATGGTCCTAAAACCTTTACCATTTTATGAATCACATTATATCTAATATTGCATTATAATCATGAATTGTCTATACATATTAGTGTTTGTTTATAAGTTATGAAAATGAACAAAATGATGCTCTACTTTACTTTTGTATTTTCTATCACATTTCTCATAATTTTCATTCTTCATTATATGTTATCAGTGTAATAGAATCCAAACAAGTTTAAGTCACTAATAAAATAATCAAGGTGTTTTTTTATAGAAAAATAATTTCATTACCAAAATAGCAAGAATTACAACTAAATTTCTTAGCACTCCATCTAAAACATGAATCCACATAAGATATTTGGAACTCTTAGACCCGTACATACACGTACAGAGGGTAGACATCATAATGTCCTCAACAATCAAATGAGGGAGACAAATAGCACTATAAAAAACACACTTATTACACTTATATCAAATATGAGCCACTATGCTACCATACAACAAGCATAACATGTTCTTCTTTGCAACTGGTTGTCTAGTTGTCTTTGTCAACACTTGCATTTTGAGAACCTAAGATTAGAGTGTAGCATCCTAAAATTTTATACTTAAAATTTTCATTTTTTGGAATCATATTATTAAGATAATTAGGTGTTAACATCATACTCAACATAAGTATGATTTACCGTACCATCATCACCTCAAATTCAAGGCAAAACATTTACTACTTAAAATAAAATAAATAGAGAATGAGGGAAATATTTCATATACCTTATATAAGAGTTTAGAGATTAAAATCTGAGTACAATATGAGTGAAACAAAATAAAAATAAATCAAATGAAATTAAGAGTACAAAAGGTATCTAGAAAAAAAAACTACACCCAAAATCTAATAGATAGAAGCCACTCCTCTAAAAGAAGTGTGTCATAAGCAATAAAATTATTAAGGCAATTTTTAGTAACTTGTACATAAAAACTATGTCGTCTACTTTTGGTAATGAGTACCACCTATGAAAATGATGGCTAATACTTGTACATAACACATAAGGTCACATTAAAAGGCTAACCATGCACATTAATTAAAACATGAGGGGTTGCTAAGAAGAATTGAAAAGTTTCCAAGATAGATGATTATACATTTTCATTTACTTAATCTGTTGAGTTCATAAACCTCACTATTCATAACTGGTGGAATGGTATCAATTAGTACAAAAATCCCAAGGCATAACATTCCTAGCCACAATTCTCATCTAATGGAATGGACTAGTACAACCCTAGGGCATAAAGCTCCTGGCTATTATTCTCATCCAATGAAATGGACTAGTACAACTCTAGGGCATAAAGATCCTGGCTATTATTCTCATCCAATGAAATGGACTAGTACAACTCTAAGGCATAAATTTCCTAGATACTATTCTCACCTAGTGGAATGGACAAGCAAAATCGGTTTTGGCTCATGTGATCTTTCAATTTAATTACTAATATCTTATTAGATTGTTGGTTATATCAATGATGTCTTATAAAATTAACATCATTATACAAGGATTATATAACATATTCATAAATGTTTTGGGTCATTCCTTCAAGGGAAGGACCACGACATCTCTATGAAACCCTTATTTCAAAAGACAAGCATAACTCCTTTCGTAAAGCTTAGCTAAACCCCAAATTTTGTACAATTTAACTCTAACGTCTCACACATAAGATAATGAGTCTATCTCTAGGGTTAATAACCTTAATTTAATCCATTTTCTCATTTTATTATACTTATGTTTGCATATTTACCCCGAGTATTTCTCATAACGTACTTAACACATTTTAATCCAATTACTCTATAATTACCAAAATGACATATTTAACCGGAGATAACCAAACTGTCATTATCTTACTTGGATGACTCAAAACATATTTTTATGTAAATTATGTCATTCTTAACCAAAATTCTTACATGTTACTCAATAAATCAATTATAAACCGTCAACTATTACCATGCCATATTTATTTCTCGCCAATATCATAAAATTCCCAAATGCCCTTGAGATAGCTAAAACACCCAACATTTCACACAAATTATTTGATTCCCATGATTATCAATTACCAACCCCCAAAATATATCATCAAGATAATACTTAACCATATATACAAGCCATTCTCCATACTTAAATTAAAACAATAGATCATACCAACATATTAAGGTTATAAGATTGGACTTAACTAAATAATATCACAAACGATCATACTTTTGTTTAACAACCATACTTTCATAACATGATAAAATAAAATAATTAAATAATACTAACAACATGATCTCACAAAAAAATATCTATACTAACATGTCATCATATACAACAAACATATAGCATCAAAACCCTTTAACTAATGGCATGTATCCTTACCCAAATGTCATTTGTCTATAAGTAAAAAAAACACCAAGTCACCTCCTCCAAGACCATTGAAATATCACCTAAAAACTAAGAAAACCCCATGTTTGGAAATAAAATAAAAAAGAAAACAAGGAAAGATAAGAAAAAGTAGGGTGGAAAAGAGATATAACCAAAGCAAAATAAGGGTGCATGTTGAATGAGGGAGTTGTGTTTGTTAGGGTTGAATTGCTTGAGTTTCTCATATTGGTGGATGTGAGAAATGTGAGGAAATCAGGTTGGTTAGGGATGGCTATGTGAGGTTTTATTTAAGGACAAGGGAGACTATATGAGGGGTTCACATTGAGGGTTAGGAGTTAAGTGAAGGTTAGGGTGTGTTGGCAGTGGTGTTGCGTGAAGAAGGTCAAAGATGGGGTTGTAATAGGGTGGTTGTGTGAGATTCTCACATTACCAAAGGGGTTCAATCTAAGGTTGTGATGCTATGGATGATGGTATAGTATGAGGTGTATCGGTTTGAGTGAAACCTGCTCCACAAAAACAACAAAACTTATAGGGAAGCAGAAGTATAAGAGAGTTGGAAGAGGGAGAATAGATCAAGGCTTAGCTTAGTGGAGCAATAAATTCTAGAAGGAGTAAGGGAGAAGGAAGTGTATAATGGATGGTGGCATGCAAACATGGTAGTGTGAAGGAGCAAAAAAAGTGAGGAAAATGCAAATCAAGGGGCATGGGGAGAACATAGGAAAATGGGGATATTTCATGAAAATCTTCTAAATAAAGGGATATGATGATCATGAAGTGAAGAATTAACCTTAGGTTTGTTTGGTTGGAGCAACCAAAATAAGACAAACTCAATCAGGGAAGAGAGTCGTACAAGGAAAAGGTGAACTAAGGGAAATAAAGAAGATGAAAAAAAAGGAGAAGAAGGAAATAGGAAAAGGGGGAAATAAAATAAGAAGTTTAGAGTTATAGTTAGGGTTAAGGTTAGTTTTAATTAATTAGGATGAGGTTAAAATACTAATCACTTGGGATTAGGGTTAGGTTAGATTTAGGGTATTAAATGGAGATAATCTCCTCAATCCATAGACCATTTCTGTCAAGATAAAGGATAGTCATGGAATAAGTAGAGATACTCTTATCCTCACAATCAAATGAGGCACACAAACTTGCCATAGGGATACCGAATTAGTTCAGTTAGTCTTTGATGTAAAGTCAATCTTAAATGGCTAACCAAAATACAAGAAGAAATTTAGGGATAGTCAAAGGATACCATATCAACCTCCACTTCCACACATAGGGTTGCTTTTATCACAGAGAATCATAAACCTTCTTTATGTAGTTGCCATCATCACCCTCAGTGAGATAATCTTGTAAACACATCATGTCCTTAACTAGAGGTTGGAGAGAAAGGATATTTAGGAATGTATAGGAGTAAATAGATATGGGGATATAATCCCATATCGGGGAGTGAACTCAACAAACATAAGGACCATCCTTATTTTCATGAATATTCCAATGTAAACATGCCACTTGACAATTATTCCAAACTTGCAAGTTGATAATGCCAAGACTTCCGTCAGCCTTCAAAAGATAGACTTTAATCCATAACACTGGAGTTCTCTTGCTGATATTCATGCCTCTAGACCAAATGAAGTTTTAGATGATGGAATTTAGTTGGTTCATCACTTTTCCAAGTAGAAATAAGATCTAGGACCAGTAAATTTGTATATGGAATAACATCGACTTGACAACCTATAACCTACTTGCATAGGTGAGAAATTTGGTGGACTAATATCTCAACCCAACATTCATTTTCTTATGTAAATACTGCATTTGAACCATGCCGATCCTAGATCTCAAGATTTCAAGACCCAAATAAGATATGGGAAGAGAACCACATAGGAAGCCCTTTAGAGAAAGGATCTAATTGCATGTATCCTAATCCACATCCCTAAAGAACACATATCATTTGTCAGGACTAAAAGTAAAGCCCGAACATGTAGGACCTTATCTGCACATTGCTTATAAAGTTAAGGATCATCCCAAAAAATAGTGCTTGATGTCAAAAAGGAATTTCTTACGTTGTTGGTAAGACGGGTCTTCTGGTAGTATCCCACAAATGATGTAATTGAAAATATTTGTGAGCCATGGGGCTTAGAGGCTCTCAATGGCAAAAATATTTTCATAAGTAAATGAATCATCAATTGGGATGTCATCCATTTATTCTTCGTGCATCTCATGCCTAAGTCCGGAAAGGTGAACTACCACTACATTTTCAGCACCTTTCTTATCCTTTATCTCCAAATTAAACTCTTACAAGAGAAGGATCCATCTAATCAACCTCGGTTTTTCATCTTTCTTAGCCAAGAGATGCCTAAGAGATTTATGGTCAGTGAACACAATAACTCTTGATCCAATAAGATAAGACCTAAATTTATCCAAAGAGAACACTATAGCTAGGAGCTCCTTCTCGGTTGTGGTGTAATTCATCTGAGCATCATCCAAAGTCCTACTAGCATAGTACATGACACACACTTTCCCATATTTCCTCTGCCTAAGTACAACCCCAGTAGCATAGTCACTGGCATCACACAGTACCTCAAAAGGCAGGCTCTAATCTGGGAGTCTGATTACTAGGGTAGTTGTCAACACTTCCTTTAACCTACTAAAAGCATTTAAATAAGATTAATCAAATGCAAAAGGAATATCCTTGATAAGTAAGTGGGTTAGGGGTTTAGCCATTTTGGAGAAACCTTTAATGAACTGCCTATAAAATATAGCATGGCCTCAAAAGCTCATAACACATTTGACATTGGTTGGGGTGGCATCTTAGCAATGATATCAATTTTGGCCTTATCAATTTCAATCACACAATAAGAGATTAAGTTTCCTAGAACAATCCCCTCTTATACCATAAAATGGCATTTTTTTCCAATTAAGTACGAAGTTCGCTTCTTTAGATCTCTTTAAAACTTTAGCAAGATTATTGAGGCAATCATCAAAGGTAATTTCATAAGCATAGAAGTCATCCATAAACACCTTCATAATATTTTCTATAAGAACTAAGAATATGGACATCATACAACGTTGGAAAGTGGCTGGAGCATTTCACAAGCCAAATAGCATGCTTCTATAGGAAAAAGTACCATATGGGCATGTAAATGTCATTTTCTCTTGATTGCTAAGGTGGATAAGGATTTGAAAAAATCCTAAGTACCCATCTAGATAATAGAAATAGGAGTGTCTTTTTAACCTTTCCAACATCTAGCCAATAAATGGAAGGGGGAAGTGATCCTTTCAAGTGAATTTATTTAACTTTCTATATTCAATACACATACGCCACCTGGTGACCAATCTCGTAGGGATAAGTTCATTTTATTCATTCTGTATGACAGTCATGCCCCCTTCTTATGGTTTACTTGAACTGGACTCACCCACTCACTATCTAAGATAGGATAAATGATCCTTGCATCAAGTAACTTAATCAATTCCTTTTTATGACCTCCTTTATGTTTGGGTTCAATCGTCTATTATGTTCAATAGAGGATTTATTCTTTTCTTCTAATAGAATGTGATGTATGCAAAATGAAGGATTTATGCCCTTGATATCGTCAATGGAATAACCTATCGCATCTTTATGCAACTTAAGGACTTCAAGTAATTTTTTGACTTCTTCTTGACTCAAGATACCATTCACAATAACAGGATATTCATCATTAGAGTCTAGAAATTCATACCTAAGAAAGAAAGTGAGGGGTTTTATCTCTACCTTAGGTGTAGATTTTTATTTACATATTGAGCTATGCAATTGTCTGTCAATCGGAGCCACTAAACCTGGTTGTTTTGCATAGATAGGGTTTTCTATGGGCATTGTAGCAGAGGCAGCTACCTCGTCATTGCCATTATGGAACACTCCGTCTCTCGTCAAATATTTTTCTAGTGGATCATTTGGGAATAAGTTGGCAAGGCCTTCTCGAATCTTTCTATCCACTATATCAATCATGTAGCAATTATCATCAATTAATGGAAATTTTACTGTAGAAGGTAAATTAAAATCTACTTTTGCCTCTCCAATGTTGAGAGAGAGCTTTCCATCTTTCACATCGATAACCGCTCCCGCGGTAGCCAAGAAAGGTTTTCCTAATATAATAGGGATTTATGCATCTTCCTCTATCTCTAGAATGACAAAATCAATTGGAACATAGAACTTACCGACCTAGATAGGTACATCTTCTAATATACCTATTGGATGTTTTACCGACCGATCTGATAATTGGAGGTAAATGGTGGTGGGCTTTAAATCTCCCATCTATAGCTTTTTACAAATAGAAAGAGGCATTAGACTGGCACTAGCTCCAAGATCACAAAGGGTGTGGTTAATGGATATGTCACCAATAGTATATGGAATAGAAAATGAGTAGGGATCTTTGAGCTTAGGTGGAAGTTTGTTTTGAAGAATAGCACTACATTCTTGTGTGAGGGATATTTTCTCATATTCCTCTCACTATCTCTTATAAGAAAGAATTTCTTTTAAAAATTTAGCGTAAGTAGGCATTTGAGATATGGCTTCTACAAATAGAATATTGATTTGCAATTTTTCTAAAATCTTAACAAACCTTCCAAACTATTTTTCTAATCTTGCCTTAGCTTGTCTTTGAGGGAAAGGTAGGGTAGGTTTATATGGTGGCAGAAGGACATATTTCTCAACCTCATGATCTTTCCCTAACGTGGTTTCTTTCTCAATTTTTATGACCTCTCTATTCTTTACCTCTATTGCCTCGACTCTTCCACCTTCCTCTTCCATTTCTTTTCTCAAAATCAGACCTTCCAACTCCTTTCCACTTCTAAGTGCTATGGAATTAACGGACCCCTTAATATTGGTCTCTGGCTACCTAGGAAGCAATTCGGCGGGCCTAGAGGAAGATTCTAATTTTTGGGAAACTTAAATAATTTGGTTTTCCTGCATCTTATTATGGGTGGCTAGGGATTCAACCTTATAATTTAAGCTTTTGACCAAGTTCTTCAAATCCTCAGTTTGTTTGTTTTGAGAGGCTATGAAGTTCTCCATCATTAACTCAAGATTTGACTTTGGAGGGTTAAGAAATGATGGTCTAAGGTTTTGAAAACCTGGAGGCCTAAAGTTTGATTAAGGGGTGGGATTCGGTGGTGGGTTCTTGTAGGATAGATTTGGATAATTCTGCCATCCTAGATTGTAGGTGGGAGAAAATGGGTATCCCTTTTGGTTGAAATTATTCACATAATTAACGTGGTCTGCTAGGGTTGCATCAGGGGGTGGATGGGTAACGGACTAACATTCAATAGACGAGTGCCCTGCAATGCTACAAATCTCACAAACAGCAGGAGAGGATATTAATGCGTTAACACTTAATTTATCAAGTTTTTGAAATAATGCATCAACACATGAAGAAAGGTGATCCAAAGTATCAATGTCGTACCTACCACCCTTCTTGGTAGAAGAGCACTCACTCAACCATTGGTAACGATTCTGAGCCATACCTTCAATCAATTACTTGGCTTCGGGTATGCTTTTTTTTCATGAGAGTGCCTCCTACTGTAGCATCTAGAGTCAACCTTGTATTGTAATTTAGGCCATTATAAAATGTGTGAACCAACATCCATTCTTCCAACACATGATATGGGCACATTCGCAATATATCCTTGTAGCACTCCCATGCGCCATAGGGCCACTCACCATCCTTTTGACTGAAACTTGTAATGAGGTCCCTCAATTGAAATATTTTGGATGGGGAAAAGTACTTGTTTAGAAAGGCTCATGAAAGTTGATCCCGAGTGGTAATGGACCCAAGGGAAAGTGATTGCAACCAAGATTTCACTTTATCCTACAATGAAAATGGAAATAACTGGAGCTTGATCGCATCATCTGTCGCTCCATTCATCTTCAAAGTGTCACAATACTCAAGAAAAATGGAAATATGTAAGTTCAAATCCTCTATTAGGCTAGCACTAAATTGATCCTGCTGAACCATGTTGAGAAATGTAGGCTTTAACTCAAAATTGTTGGCAGCTACGTTTCGTTTTTATATACTTGATTGTGTCCCGTATGCATTCGGAGATGTAACCTCTTTAAGAGAGAGGTGTTACTCTTCCTCTCCGTCAATTTCAACCATAGTTTCTAACCTCACGCTTGCTTTTTGTCTTACGCATCCACCTTCGTAGTCTAGTCAACATTCGTTCGATCTCAAGGTCTAGCTCAGATGGAGTTCTAAGTCGAAAAGGTCGTTGCATAAAAGGTACCTGAAAAAGCAAACAATGAACTATCAAATAAAGAAGATAAAAGGTAAAGAACATAAGGAAATGAAAGGATTTAGTCTAGCCAAATAATAAAGAACATAACATCAATTAGTCGAAGTCCCCGATAACGACGCCAAAAACTTGATGGGCTAAATCCCCAACTGTACATATTCATTTTAGCATTACAAGTTCGTATCCCACAGGAACTTCACAATTGAGTACACTTCTTTATTATCTTACCTATCTAAATCAATATGGATTAGGGATATGTAAACGGATAACAAGAATAATTATGAAAAATTTCTAATTGTAAGTGCTAAAACAATAGAAGTGAAACCTTGGATTGAACTTTAGTCTCCAAATTAGTAATCAATGATGAAATAATGTATATGTCGTAGTTTAATTCGTTAACTAATAATAATTGGTCTAATTATATCCATTAACCTCTTTCAAGGACTCAGAACATATTTAATATAATTTGCCAACTACTTTCACGACTCACAAATGAAATTAAATCCATTAAGTGTCACCAATTTTATAGTCCCTAGGAATTAAACACCTACTTTCATGATTGGTTAAATTCCCGTACACATGATACCTTCTAATAATAATTTTAACCTTTCAGTTGTAAATATTATCTAAAGATGTCAGATTTCATCAAATCCACTTTACAACAATTATTCCTAGCACATGAAACAGTATAGACAAACCAAACATATGACATAATACCTCAATTCGTCATATTAACACTAAAACAAACATAGTTTAATCTTAAAAAAGAATATTACTCACGTATATCTTTAAGGAAAATCAAAAAAATAAATTGCATAATAAGCATAATGATAGTATAAAAATATGAAGAAGAGGAATTAGATTGAATTTACCGTAAACCAGAGGAGAAAAAATCGATTCCGAGTTGATTATATATGAATATGCACTGGGAAACAAACAAAATACATGAAGCTATTTCTTGAGAATGAGAAGGAAAAGTGCTCTAGAATCCCTCTAAGAACACCTGAGAAGTCCACAAAATATGCCTTAAATAATCCCCCTCGTGCCAGACATGTCGTGCATGATAAACATGGGAGTAATCATCGCTATACGGCCATGCAGTGCTTGCACCGCTTGGCCGTGCAACATCCCAAGCTCATAAATAGATGGAAATTCAAACCTTGCACAGCTGTGCGATTTGCACACTGCCTGGTCATGCAAGGTCTATAGCCTCGACTTCTTCAGCAAAAAATTCCACACGGCCATGAGATTCATGCACTGCCTAGCCATGCAGTTTCTTTTTCTTCGAAAATCATAGATAGGTGCTACACAACTATGCAACTAGGTGTGTAATCGGCTGTGAAGCTTTCCCTTCTTGTTTCTCTTAGACTTCTTGGCATATCTCCAGCTCTCTTAGCTTCTAAAATCTTCCATAAACATGTTGGGTTGACTTACTCTCCTCCAAAGCCTTCTATGCTAGGTCCTTTGTTATGAAAACATGTATTTATTTCTTGAATTTGTGTGTTCTTGTGGAATTTCCTGAAACACAAACCTCAAGAAAGTAGGAGTGTGAATAATAAACTAGAACTATAGTAAAATATGTGAAAGAGATTAAATGAAACTCAAAGTGAAGGCAAAGAAAGGCAAAAATATAGAAAATATTATCTTTATCACATCACCAAACAACTCGCCTGCATGTGTGTATACATACACACAAGCACTCCTCTCTCACTATTTGTTTTTGTGCACCTTCCTCTCCTTCTAAACCAAGCAACCCTCATAACCTACCCCTAATCCATGCCTTTCTCAACCCTATTTTTTCTCACTCCTAGCAAAATAATCCTCAACTATCGAGCCCTGTCATGCATCTTCCTCTCCACCTCAACCAAATAACACGTCCTACCCTCTCTCTTTTCCTTCATTCGAGCCCAGCCCTACTCTTCTCAGCTTTGTTTGGTATCGCAAAACAACCACCACCAGCACACCATCCCCTACTCCCCTCCATATTCTTGCATTGACCAACACCACCCTTACCCTTGTATTTGTGCCATCACCACAACCAAGCACCTTCCCTTTAATTTTTGTTAAACCAACCATCCAGCCTCCTTCTTCCTCTCCTCCTCGCCACCACCATCCTAGCATCATTTTCCTTCTCAGCCATTCACCAACCCCTGCCCATGCATCAACCCTCCCCTAAATTCCATCACATAACCAACATCACAATTCACAACCCCTACTCCCCCTCTTGACTCTGTTTAGTTCTACCCACACCCACTCCACCGTTCGCGATCCATTAACCACCATAGCCTTCACCACCGCCAACCATCCTCCTCCTCCTCTTCTTTTTCTCCCCTATGAACATTCCTACAGCTCCCTACCCTTCTACCTTTAGTTTGGTTTACAATACCACCTCCACCACCTTTGGCATTCTCCCCTAATGTCCCTCCCTCTACTTCAGCTACGCATTTTATAACATTTTCCTACACAATGGCAGAAACTACCGTTGCTCTTTTGTTCACTTTGGCACCCTTCCCTATAGCACCATAACCCCCTACATTGCCCTATAATGCAACCAACTCTAGCCCCTACACCACCTCCTTTTCAACCCCTCCCAATTGAGACATTCACCACATAACCTAACACCTCCCAACTTATGCCTCACCACATCGCACCAATGCCACCACCAGCTATATCTGAGGCAATCTCTACCACCGCCTTCCCTTCTATTTTTCCTAAATTACTCCACTAAGCCCAATGCCACCTCTACCACCCTCCATTCATCCCTCTCCATCATAACTCCCCTTCGGCACCATCACCACCTCGTAGTAATGCTACTACCCTTCTGATAACACCACAAATTTTAATGCTAATTTTTTTTAATTTTTAGTGGAAGCTTATAACCAAAATATTGGGTGTTACCATCGTAATTGATACAATTTTGGTTTACCATACCATCCTCACATCAATCACAAGGCTAAAACCATTGAAGTAAACACGGAGTAACTCAAAATGAGAAAAGCTTTATAAATACAAATATGAGTTTGGAGATTATCTTTGGAATATGATAACATAATTCAATAAAATGGGTACCATGGGTCGAAGAGACTAAAAGGTATTCGGGTAAAAATATCATCTGGATTACATAACTCTTCACCCAAACACCCATTATAGATAAAATTCACTCCTCTCCATACAATACATCAAAGGCAGCAAAATCACCCAATTGGTCCTCAAAGACCTGTACAAAAGCATTAGGGTCATTTACTTATGGGAATGAGAAGAACCCCATGAAAAGTATGGTCAATATGCTACATACTAAGCGAGGTAACAATATCGTCGAGACAGGGATACAGATAAAAATATACATTCATAACAAATGATAAGTACATATACAAAACACAAACTCTCACAAGGTAAATACTGATCTAGGATTCTTTATTTGATATAACCATTTTCATTATTTTATTTATGTTGAGTTCAGGGACCTTAATATTATTAAAATAGTGGAATAGTTTGAAGCACCTCTCAGGTACAACACGCCTAAGACTATTATCATATGGTGGAATGGATCCAATACCTTAGTCCTAACTCACATACTATTCCACTTTGAATCATTAATATCTTATCCATTAGGTTACTTATCTCAATCTATATTCTTATTCACGATGAGAAAAGGGCCCCAATATTCTTAATCTGGAGGAATGGATTGAAGCACCTCTCAGGGACAATACACCTGAGCCACTATTATCATCTAATTGAATGGATCCATAAACACCTTGGCCCGACGCACGTGATCGTTTACTTTAAATGATTAATGTGTTATTCATGATTCATTACAAGGCACGTAATACATTTAAATCGGGTAAGGACATCATGAATATCATAAGGTTGTTATATAGAGTTAAGATCCCTATAGTTTCCCAAACCCCTAATTTTATACTTTTATTATAACTCTTCTTCTGTTACTATTTTAATCACCAAACTTAGTACCTCTTCCTATAATATTATTATTATCAACATACTCTAATTTCAAGACCTAAATATAAGGTCTTGTGCATACAATAATAACTCTATCCCAAAAGTTACGATTCATAAGGCTTATAAACCCTAATTTCACAAATCAATCATAAATTTTCATGTAGTGACCAAAAACTTTTCATATTCAATATACATTTCCAAAATTCTAATATTAACAATGTAGGAAAATTTTTTGGTCTAACTCTACCGTTTCACACATGTGATAATAGCCTCCTCGTTTTAGGGTTACTATTTCCAAATCAAACCATTTTCATACTTTATTAAACATAGGTCAACTACTCTAAGAAATTCATATAAATTCCTAAGCATATTTTGGAGGATGGAGCACCTTAAAATACCATGATTTTTGTATTTATCCCACATTAACCAAAATGCCCTTATCGATAACAAACCCTTATTTCATGCGACTCTTATGTGTTTAGTAATATTATTTCCAAATCCACATTTTCTCTATAGAACCTATCATACTCATTTCACATTCATCAAAATATTAGTAAACCCATGATACATCCATATTTCACATTGAACTCTTTTCCATATAAAATAACAATACTACACAATCTTTACTTCATTTTCTAGTGTATAACATCAACCACATATCATAGTATTAACAATAATATATTAGTTCAAATAATCACAATAACATGATACAACAAAAAATCATGTATAACACTTAGCAATAAAATACCCTAGACTATGACAAGTATCCTTAAAAAAATGACTTTCATCTCTAAGCAAGAAAACTTATAATTTGCCTCTTCTAGAACGTTGGGAAAATCACCTAATAAATCATAATAAAATGCCAGTAGTATTAAACCATATAAATAGGGAATGTTAAGGGAAAATTAAGGGTAAAAGAAGGAAGAAACAAAACTAAAATAAACTAGGAAAACTTGCACAACCAAAGAGAGGAGGGATGACAAAGTTGTGCTAAGCCAAAGGTTGGTAGCAACAACACAAGCTACCATTACTATGGGGCGATCAATGGCCAAAGGAGCTGAAAGGTGGAGGAAAGCAATGGTGGGCTAGGCTAAAGGATGGAGGTGGGTACTTATTGTTTTAGTCGAAGCAAGGTGAGGTGGTGTTTGGTTGTTGAGGTCGAATGGTGGAGGGTGTGGTGTGCTGCATGTTGCTAAAATATGGAAGGTAGGTTGTGGTTGTGGCTACAGAAAGAGAGGGGTTTGCTTTGACTGGCGAAGTGTGGTGTTGGGTTGCAGTGAGGGTTCCTACAACAAGGAAAAGGAAAAAGGAAGAATTTGGTTGCGGTGGAGGCAACCGATAAGGAAGTGTGGGTTGTGGTTGAAGTTGTCAAAGATGAGGGGGTGCATCAGTTATTGGTGCCACAACCAAGGAAGAAAATAAATGGGAAGGCTATAAGCAAAACTGTTGAAGAGTAAGGAGGTGGTGTGGTGGTTATTACCACAACCAAGGAGGAAGAAAAAGGAAAGAAAGAGGTTATGATATATTTGGCCAAAGTTTAAGGTTGTGGTACGGTGGACGTTGGTTTTGGGGGGTTTTAGTGCAAGTTAATATAGGTGGTAGAGGTGCCTCAGTTAGGCTCACCGGTGGCAGTTTTGAGTTTTTTTTGTGATTGTAAAAAGGTGGTGAATGAGGGAAAATGGTGGTGCTTTGTTTTGCAAAAACAAAATGTAGAGAATAGAGGGTGGTCGGGCCATTCATTATTGGGTTTATATATACACACACATTCATAGGGATGAAGGTTGTGATAGGCCAAAATTTTCAACACAAACCTTTAAGTTGAGGAGAGGGAGTTGACGGGGGTAGAGGGTAAGCTTGTTAGGGGGAGTTGTGCATGCAAAGGGAAGGGAAGAGAATGGGGGGAAATTAAGTGGGAAAGGAGGAGAATTTTTTTTTTAAAAAAAGAGAGAGAAAAGGGGGTGGTGTGGGTTTATATTTAGGTTTAGATTAAAAATAATTTAGGTTAGGTTATTAGGATAAATAAATTAAATGATAATCCGGGATAAGGTTTAGGTTAGAAAATATATTAATAACTCAATAAAAATTAGGGTTCGGCTAAGTTTTAGAATTAGGGAGTTAGGGTAAGATAGAAAAATAAATTTTTTGAAGTTAGAATTAGGTTATAATATTAATTACTCGAGATTAAGGTTAGCTAAAATTTAGGGTATTACACTTCTAGCCACCACTATCCACCCAAAACAACACTAACCATCTCTATCCTTGCTTCACCCTTCCACCACAGCTAGCTAGTCAAGTAACAACCCCCTTTTATTTATTAAATATTAATTTGGTAATAATGGTATTATTTTTAGGTATGAAAGTTTGATTAGCGGGGCCTTGTAATGTTTTGTAGGATAAAGCTAATTTACATTTTTTTCAGAATTCAGGTAACTTTTATACTCTACTAATGTTAGATATTACATGATAGCACACTAGGTTTTTTGTGTCTACAATATGTTAAGCATGATTTGTTGTAATTATGTGTCATTTATTGTATCATAAAAATTGGTTAAAAGAGTATGTTATCATATGTAAAATATTTTGGGAACAAAAGTATAACAACAATGATCTTTTATGATTATGTATCACATGTACATGGAAAAATGATAGGTTGAGTATGCTTGGATATATTTATGGAATCATAATTATGGATGTGTGCCCTAGGGGAAATTTGTTTATTTTGGGTGTGTTATGATATTTATCTTGATAAGTATGTCTATTGTGTATTATATATTGTTAAACATGAGAATATATGATCATGGATATATTAGATACACATGCTAGGGTTTTATATACAAAATCTTAAAGATGCGAAAAATAATTATTTGGCTTATCTGATAATTTAATTGCATGATAAATAATTTAATTATTATGTTTTAACCATTTCATGACAAATCTATTAATAAAATAGATGTAGTAATTAAAGAGGATGTTAATGTGGAAATTTTGATCTCTTGAATATTTTGGTCATTTTCAGCATAGTGCGCCCAAATGTGAATAATTGAGCCTATGATAGCCTTATTATAATTTTGTGATTGACATTGGTAATGATATTGTTTAGGCTTGTCTTAGAATAATTGGAATTGAGTAAAAATGATTAAATATGGAAATTAGATCTATGTGATTTGTATGCAATTTCATAGTTACCTTAGTAAAATACTAATACATAAAGTGAAAGACCTCGAGATCATGAATGGTAGCTGTATAGGGGTCACTACCCTAAAGTTGTGGTTTATCCTATGATTGATTATAGATTTTTTTTGTTGTGCCTTAGTGCCCTAGCCAAGCCTTATATCTTACTTTATTTAATTATGTGGACTAATAGGGGCGTGCATACTCATAGGTTAGGTGTCCTTATCAGTAGGATACTATGTTACCTTCGTGTACTAATGCGACTACGGTACCTTTATGTCATTGGGTAGATAGTCGATAGGATATTGTATTACCTTGGTGCGTCGAAATGATGGGAATACCTTAGTGTCTCTAGGTTGATTGATCTCCTCTCAAGTAAATAAAAATGGAAATGATTGATGGATTATTAGATTGGTCGGTAGCAACCTCTATGCCTTCTTGTGGTTCAGTAGTATCCTTCATGCCTACCTGTGGTTTGGCAACAACCTTCTTTCCTACCTATAGTTCAGTAGTAGCCTTCATGCCTACCTATGTTTATATTGGTAGTAGCCTTCATGCATACCCATGATGCTATGGATTGTTATTGGTCTATTCCTATGAGCATACCTGCGATGTATGAGATTTGTTGGTATTGATACTAAGCTTTGTGATTGTTGTTATTGCTATGATTTGGGTTGATGATATTTCTAAACATACTTCAAAAAGAATATATTGCATGTTCGATTGGTAAGTTTCAGTTTGTTTCAGATGAATGAGTATAAATAGTATATGTCCTTAGTGATATGTGGTTATATGAATGATCATCACATTTCAATCATCTTATGTATATTTAAATGTCTTATACCATGTGTTTGTTGTATGCCTTGTATGTATTTCATACTGATTTTTCATATTAGTTCTGTAAAAGGGTTGCTCAATACCGTTATACTAAAATATTCCTTTCATGGGCCCCTGCCTATTCAACGGGTAGTGGAATTTATAAGTCAGCTTACGAGTTCAGTGAAAAGTTGGTAGTTTGGATTAAGAGCCTATGATTATTCAATGTCTATTTAATATATTTGATTTCGGTTGTACTTAGATGCCTGTGTCCTCCTATTCTTTTTCTCTTTAAGTTTTATAATTGCTGATGTTGCTTTTATTTAGAACAATCATTGTCTGTTTGTCCCCTCTATTATATTTCTTGTAATCATGTTATTAATTTAAGCAAAGTAGTGATTTTAGCCTTAGCACTTAGTATGAGAATGATCGATAAATCTAGAATTGTACCAAGTGTGGCGGTAACACCCTTCATTTTTATTGTTTTACATTCTGCACTTAACTCTTCAAATAAAATTTTCTAGTCCTAAAAATTGGGGTGTTACAATAATAATCTGAACGAATTAAAGTGGGAAACCCAAATCATGGAGGATTTGTTGTGGGAAGTGCCAATTAATGGAACCATATGCTTGATGTATATCTAACTACCTCAAACGCCATAGGGAAATATTATTGAATTTATATCTTTTAACAAGATCGTGAGCCATGGGAGTATTGTCCCCAATTTTTTTCCCCATTACAAACATTGATTGAAATACAACTATAATAGAAGGCACAATAGGTTGTAGTCTAGTTATAAGAATCTTAGATATAATCTTATACCGGACCGAGCAACAAGTTATGGGCAAAAAGTCAATAACTCTTTTTACATTTGGTTGTATTGGGATGAGGGTGATATGTATAATTAACTTTATGGGGAAGGAATCTAAAGGCAAAAACATCTAAAACACTCTTAAAATTATCTTTAGCAATGGCATCCCTAGCTTTCTTGAAAAACAAGCTGAGTATCCATCCTTACCATGAGACCTGGCATGCCCCATAACAAATATAGTAGCCTTTACTTCCTTATTAGTAACATGTGCAAGCACTTGTAGTTTCTTATCATTAGCCAAGGTAGGTCCCTTCTTGAACATATCAACATCAACACACCCTAAAGCCTCATTTATTGTACCTAAATTTTTTATTTATTTTATAAAATTATAGGATAGCCTCTTAAATGTCAATATGATTAGAGAGTACCCCACCTTGGTGAGGAGCTATCATGAAAACACCATCTCTTGAGTTTTTCACTTTATCTTAGCAATGAAATATTTATACTTTCTATCCCCTATAGTAAGCCAAGGAATTTTTTTTTTGCAAAAAAAAAAAGCAATTCATAGAATTTGAGAAAATGAGCATATGCTTGTAAAACATCATTTTCTCTCATTCTCAACTCAACCTAGACTCTCCTTTGGATATCATACAAGTAATACTTATCTTGCTTATGGTTGAACTATAAACCCCCCATATCTATGCTGGTTTAGCGCTTTAAAAGAGATTTGCAAATGGAACAACCTATGTTAGATTCAAAGTAAATAGTTACCATATTGGAATTTTCCCAGCCATCGACCATGATAGAAATAAAGGTAGCATCTTTCGTCCATAATTTTAAAAAATTGAACTCACAAGGATTGTGGCATATGAGATTCATTTTATAAATAATGATAGGATAATGATCAGAGATCAAATGTGAAGGGAAATATTTCCAAGGTCTATATAAGATCATTTATTTATTTTATGTGTCATAACCATTTTTATTTTACATTGTTAACAATTATAGTAAGAGGACCATTTTTCCCTTTTAGGTATAAACTTCTATTTTCCATATTAACACTCATGATTACATTTGTAACATTATTAACATGATTGTTATTCTTATACTTTCAAAAGTTCTATTTTGACCCTTTTTCATTCTAATGCACCATTTTCCATTTATGACCCATTAAGAGATTTTCATTACACCAATCATCAGTATTCCACACTTAGCTAGGGTTATTGACATGATTGTCATTGCTTTTCATTCTGAATTTCTATATTTACAAATAATTTCTTCCTTATGGCCTTAAATATTATTTTTAGCATAAATTTTGTCATGCAAATCCAAATAAAAACATATTATTTATCAAATGGAGCCTAAACATATCACTGATCATGATGTCTTACTTAAGAAAAGAAAATTCTAAACCTAGAACAAAAAATGCCTAATAGCTAATCAATCCACACACTATACATACTTTATTTTATTTTCTTTTGATCCATAACTTCACCATAGCTTAGATTAGGCACATAATACTCATCCCATAATTTTATTACCAAAATAGCATGCTTCAACCATTACTACAACTTTCCCATAGGAAATTTGTGCTCATTTTGTTTTTTACATATGCTTGTACCAAACCTATCAAAGGATCCTTCACATAACCCATATTCCAATCAACAAACTCATATTTACTTTAGGAGCATGATTTAGAGTAACCTAATAAAACCATGCTTTCTCAACTGTTTAATGCATCTTATAACATATAAAAATACCACAAAGGTATACATATACTCAACTTCATAGACAAATAATATACTATGCAATAATTCATTTTTTTTTACTTATAACAAGTTAAGATTCCTAACATGATGCTATATTTGGTGATAGTAAGATAAGTCCTACCTTGGTTTAATCTTTACCAACAAAGCATCAAAATTAATTAGGATGCTACTCTTAGCTCAATACTAATTTGTAACCACCTCATTTTCACTATTAATTTTTATTTTATTTTTAAAGATGATTTGCAAAAACTAAATTGTAAATGCATGGCATTGCTACCACCCTAAACACAAATAAGACATTATCAATACCTAACCCATGTTAGAGATAAGACTTAAAGTAGTCTTACATGTTGTGATCAGCAGATCAGGTGGGATAATTATTTGATCCTAAAAGAATATAAGATTGTAAAATAACTCAGAAGAATAAAGGATAACAGTAAGAAGGAATCAAATAAGTAGAATATACAAATATATGCAAAACATACACCAAGTTAGACAAGAGATATAAGAGCGTGAGGAAATCAACAATTAGAAAATTCTATTCTATGCTCTACCCCAAGTCACACTTGAAAGCCCATGCCCCAACACACCCATCCACATGAGCATTTCACATGAAACATCTAAAGAAATAATATAGTATCAATATAATAAAGGTACTGGGTAAACATAACATACAAAAAGTGATAACATGCTTACACGTAAAATATATTATAATATTTTGACCATAGTAAAAGGAAACATGCTAATATAAGGATAGATGGTTATAGACACTTTCAAAATACCAAATTCTTTATTCATACTATTCACACTATATAGGATACCATAATGGAACATGTGATCATAACATTAATACATCCATACAATAACAAAATTACATGATCATAAAATACTATAAATGATATCCATGAATCATAACTAGGGTTGTAGATGAGTCAAGTCAATCCTTAAAAATAAGGCTCAACTCATTTTATTAAATGAACAAGATGAGTTGAGCTTTTAAAGAGTGGAGTTGAGTCAAGCTCATGACATTAGGCTATAAATGAATTGAGTTAAACTTTTTTGGGCTTAGTCTTGGTATGTTTAATAAATGAGCCTAAAAGTGAGGCTCAAAATCATCTCATTTAACTAAATAAACTAGAAAAAATGAGTTTTTAATGAGTAGAGCCATGAAAAATAGGCTTATTTACAACCCCTATCACAACCATTCTTAGAGAAGTATAAGGCTCATTACTAATTCAATTTCTTATCTAACATTATCACATAACTAATTTCACATATTTACCCATTTTCTTATACATGACTTCATAATTCAATTATTCACCCTAAAACACAATATTGATGACATCCATGGCACATCAATCAAGGAACACAATGACTAAGGAAACCACATCTAAATCTTGATAACTAAGGAAATCACAAACACCCATAGTGCTACCAACTAATACAACTATGAAACCACTGATGACAACTTAACCTTAAGTATTAATGCCTATTATAGGGTTTGTAAGTTACCTATTGTAACATCTCAACCCTACATTGGTTACATACAATTACTTGGAGCGCTTTTAGGGTTAACAATTATCTCCATAGATCAACAAGAGTCATTTTTAATATGTTTTGTTCTTACTCACAAGCTTCTTGGAAAACTTCCTTGAAGATTATCCATCCTTGGAATACTTTAAGTCAAACACGCTTAATTTTGGAGTTTTGTTGTGATGCATTTTGTAAAATAAAGGTGCACCTTTTTGATATAGGTAATCTTATAAATTATTTTAAGCATCTAACATCAACCATAAATTTAGGGTATTATATACTCTTCCAATAAAATAACATAATGTTCTTGTTGTGCCTGAACCACTAACTATCTCAATATAATCTATCCCAAGAATTTTCTTACTATCTATGTTTAGATCATGGTTTTGGATTCACTTTGATACCACTAATAACATCCCAACCCTACACTAGTTACAAGTAATTACTTGGAGTGATTGATAATTAGCTTCACAAATCAACACGAGCCCTTTTTAGCATGCTATGTCACCACTCACACACTTCCCCCTAAACTTTCTCAAAGGACATCCATCGTTGAATTACTTTAAGTTAAGCATGCTTAACTATAGAGTTATCTAGTGATGGATTTTCAAAAAGGAATGTGCACCTTGTTGATACAAGTAGTATTATCAATCATTTTTATCGTCTACCATCAACCACTAATTTATAGTTTTGCACATTTAGAGAAGAGAGGGGCCTACCCAAGACACTACCAATGTGGCATATATGAAATAATATGGAAGGTATATACTATATGATCCTACCATGGAGGCTATTGTGAGACTACTTGAGGTGGATTATATATAGCCACCAGCTAATACATTATAGAATATCAACACGAAACATATTAACCTATTTATCTTACTTATTATTTGAATTACTCAACATCTTAAATATATTAAATTATTCCACCAAAATTTAAGGTTGTACACCAATTTTGAAAATTCATCATTTACGAGGATCACTAATCATAACGCTAGAAAATGTCTATTGAGAATCAATATGAAAAAATACAATACCTTATCCTAAAATCTTTCATAATATATTTAAAATATGTTGAAATAAAAGAAAATAGTTTTGGTTTTAGGAAGTGCTTAAAAATGGGCAAGTATGTGAGTTTTATGGGTACCAATCAACTAGTCATATCCAAAACTAGTTAATTGAATCATCTAGGAACCTAGATAATCATCCCATAAAAACTAGTCAATAGGTAGGAGAGAACCAATTCATAAGTGTTTCAAAATTAGTCGGTTGGTTATGCTAAAACTTTTAGGTGCTTTTTGGTTTTGTTTTAATTTCTCTTTCAATGATTTACTGAACTTCTAATTAGGGTCTCTTTATGCTAATAATCATATTTGGTCATTTGAAATATTTTCACATTATTTACATTATTCTATGATTTTATTTATCTAAAATCCATTGAAAGCACTTTTTGAGATACTTTATCACCAACTCTCCCTCCCTCTCTTTCCTCTCTCCTTTAGCTTGTAGATCATTGTGCAAGCTTCCTTACACCTTTATCCTACCTCACCTCCAATTTGACTTAGTTATACTCATCCTTTACTAAGCTTCATCATTTAGAAATCTTATACAAGACTCTAACACTCTACCTAAAATCAATTTCCTCTTTCATTTTCCTTCTGTTTTGATCAATCAACCGCTTTTCTTACGCCTCATTTTCTGGTTCATTCACATTTCAACACTTACTTGCTTTCTCTTTTCCCTTAGATTATTTTTCTAAGTGTTGAGAATTCATTATCCTTTATATTCCTTCTTCTTACTAATTAAGGCTTTACCTTTTGAATTTCCCTCTCTTGTTCAACCATTATTCTTCCTTTATCTTGTCCTAATATTTACTTTAATTATTCCTTATTTTTTATTAAACAAAAAGGGATTAAATTGTAGAGAAAGGTTGAATATTGTAGACTTTTTCCTATTGGCAATCCTAACCATAGAAGAAAATTGAGTTAACTTAGAACCTTGGAAGGAGATTAAGTTGTGCCTCTTCTCATTCTTCTCCTTCTACCCCCTCCTCCTTCTTCTCTATATACTCTTTCTCATTCTTCTCATTCTCTTCCTCCTTCTCCTTCGTCTCCTTCTCCTCCTTCTCATTCTTCTTATCCTTTTGCTTTTGTATCTCCTTTTGCTTCCCCTACATCTTCTCCTTCTGCTTCTCATACTCCTCCTTCATCTCCTCCTCCTCCTTATTCTCCTCATTCTTCTTCAAATTTGGCTTAAAATAAGTTTTATGATGATTTGATTATTGATATTCTTAGGATAATCAAGAGCCTTTATTGTGGTAGCACAACCTTGGTGTGTTCTATGATATGTATTCATGAAGGCATTATTTTTATTACTTTGGGAAACAAGAGTATGTTTTGGCTACCTTAGTCTCTAGCATGATATTTGTGATTTGTCCGTGAAGGTTGATGTAATTGATATAATGAGTATAGATATGTGTTACAAAGTGATAAACATGTTTTCTTATGAGTTTAAGCTCTATAGGAGCATGATCGAATGATATGGTTGAATTAGGAATTTATTTCCCTTTACTTGTTAGATTTTAGTGTTTCTGTCCATTGGCACCAACCGATAGTTGTTGGTCAACTATTCGATTAGTTTAACTGAATTTTTATCTATCTTTCTCCCTCCTTCCCTCCTTACCTCTATCTATTGATCTATCTATCTATTTTTTGATCTATCTATTTGTAACACCCCAACATTCACTATATATATATTTTTTAAATCGGAAGCAATTAAAATAAAACCTGTGAATGTTGGGAATGTTACCGCCATACTTAGTACTAGACCGGATCACTCCTACCGTTCCAGTACCAAGTGCTAAGGTTAAAAAAATTACTTTCAACTTAAATTAATACTTAAACCGTATGCTCATAGAACAAAAATCAGAGTATGCATAAAAGTTTGCATAAATCGATAGAACAAAAATCAAAGTTCCTTGAAAGGAAATAATGTCTACAAACATAAAAGTTTGAATTTGGAAAATTCAATGCATAGAAGAAATGACATAAAGGAATAAGATATCATAGGAAGAGAAACTGGCCACGCCACTTCGATCATCGAACCAGCCCAAGATCAACACTCAACCCCACCTGATGGCTCATGGACATCGAAGGCATCAAAAAATGCATTGCCCACCTGCACAAAGTCAGAAGGGCCTTCTGCTCGTGGGAATGAGCATCATCCATGAAAGGGGTGGTCAGTATGCTACGTACTGAGTAAGGTAACCGTGCACTAATGCCAACACACAAAATCACATAAACTATGTAGAATAATAAAAAGAGCATAAAGTCTAACATGATAACATAATGGCATACGATCATTCGGGTAAATATACAAAAGTCCATTTACAATCTGGATTAATTACTTAATTAATCTCTTATCGGAACTCATTTCACACCATGCTTTTTATCAAATCCGTACGAGTACGGGAACTCCACTATTATAGCCAGTGGATCGGAACGCACAAGGCACAATGCACCTGACCACTATTATTTGTCGGTGGATCGGTCTCACACAGGGCATAAAGCTCCTGACCACTATTGTAACACCTCCAAAATTCACTACTGAAAACTTTCGTTAATTAAAAGGAAATGAGCGGAAGCAAATTAATAAAATGTGAACTTTGGGAGTATTACCGCCACACTTAGTACCAGACCGGTTCACTCATACCGTTCCAGTACCAAGTGCTAAGGCTAAGAACAATGAAATACAATTTGAAAGAAATTCAACATACATAAATCAGAGTAGCGTATCAAATCGTTTACAAGAATAACATCTACCAATGATGGTTACTTAAACAGCATTAGCATTAAAAACCAGGAGTTTAAAAGAGAAAGAGAAAACCCTAACGATACCGGATAACTCC
The DNA here is from genome assembly GCA_039764185.1 of Tamarix austromongolica. Classification (NCBI taxonomy): domain Eukaryota; kingdom Viridiplantae; phylum Streptophyta; class Magnoliopsida; order Caryophyllales; family Tamaricaceae; genus Tamarix; species Tamarix austromongolica. The sequence goes on from CM077817.1 coordinate 29,098,513, forward strand.
TTACTCCCTTTCCGGTAGCCCACTTGAGTAGCACCTGAAAATATCTGCAAGGGCACTGCCCATTGAATAGGCAGGGGCCCCATAAAGGGAATCCTTTCAGTACTACGGTACTGAGTAACCCTTTAATACCACACTTAAAGACAGGCCCGCATACGGCACATAATGCAAGCTACACACATAAATAATAAGAGATGCATACATAACAATAACATACATAATAATTTATAAGTCACGATCGATACTTTTGGGCCTTAAGCCATGTCACAGTGTAAAATCGATATATTCGGGCCTTAAGCCATTATTCCGTCATCATTCAATCAGTCTCATATTTTATATCCATGTGAGTGCGAGAACCCCACTATTATAGCCGGTAGACCGAAAAGTATACACTCAGGGCAGAACGCCTCTGACCACTATTATTGCTGGTGGACCGGAAGATAAACACACAGGGCAGAACACCTCTGACCACTATTATTTGCCGGTGGACCGGTCTGGCCTCGACTCACATGGTGTTCCACTATAAGTGATTAGTATTTTTCCATAACTTTATTCACATACAATACTGGTTTTATTGAGCTCGGGACCCCCACTATTATTATCGGTGGACCGGAATATACATAAAATCATCATCCAGGGCACAACGCTCCTGGCCACTATTATATCTGATGGACCGGAATATATAAAGAATTATCATCCAGGGCACAACGCTCCTGGCCACTATTATAACCGGTGGACCGGTACTCAATATCATAATCATCTGGGCCCGGCTCATTAATATTCCACTTTCAATAATAGTATATTTCCTTTCTTTAATCAGCACATCAATCATATTTGTTTGCCTCGAACGGGAGATCAATAACCCGGGACACAAAGGTACACCGGTCGTACTGGTGCATATCAGCTACTCAGTACCCTTCAACCACGAACCCAAGGACGCAAAGGTACCCTGGTCGTACTAGTGCATAAAGCTAACTCAGTACCCTACCGACAAGGACACCTAATCCATAAGTATACATACCCCCTAACTAGGTCCGTAGAGCTAGAAAGAGTAAGATATAGGGCCTGGCTGGGGCACAAAGGCACACCAATAAATACCAGAATAATCGTGGACTAAACCACGTCCCTAGGGTAGCGACCCATAAGGAGTCACCATTCCCGATCTCGAGGTCTTTCACTTTAAGTAATAGTGTCTTAATTAAAGTGATCACGAAAAGCACAACAATCGGATACTTATTCACTTTCAATCGTTCCGATATCATTATTCCTTTCTTATTCAGATGATTATCCAGGATATCACAGAGAAACCATTAAGGCCATGCTAATTATAAAATACTCTTACTTGGCTAATCAGCATTATTTAAATCATATTATAATGGTCCACGGTCACAACGATATGTTAGGTACAAATTACTCATTTACCCCTTACTTATACAATTGCTAAGTCATCCCCTTCTTTACTTGACAAATTACCATATTACCCTTTAGGTTGCATAATTACCAAATTGCCCCTTATCCAATTTAGGTCATCAAATTGTCTCCTACACTTTTTAGATCACCATTCACCCCTCATAATTGCTACACTTAACATATCTCCCCTTTGGTTGGTTAGATTAAGAAGTTGCCCTTCTCCTTTGTTATAATTACTAAATTGCCCTTGTGATGGATAAACTACCAAATCACCCTCCTTCATTATCATGATTACTATTTTGCCCCTTTAGTTGGTTAAATAATTATCACTTTACCCTTTAATCAGCTAAATTACTAAATTGCCCCTTTAGTTGGATAAATTACCAAATTGCCCTTCTCCTTTATCATAATTACCATTTTACCCCTCTCAATTATTTTAATTGTCATTTTACCCTTTTTAATTATCATAAATCCCAAATTACCTTTCTTCATAATTACAAATATTAATTTACCCTTCTTCATAATTATGATTACCAATTTTACCCTTCTCCATATTTATAATTATTAATCTACCCTTCTCCATCTTTATAATTACCATATTACCCTTCTCCATTATTAAAATTACCATAATGCCCTTTTATTGATTAATTTACCAAATTACCCTTCTCTATTATCATAATTGTCCAATTACCCCTTTTTAATCATACTTTAATTATTAATTTATCCTTTGTCGTTATCATTATTACCAAGTTACCCCTTACTACTGGGTTTACCATAATATCCTTTTATTTACAAAATTACTCTTCTACCCCTTACTTTCAAATTACCATAATATCCTTTTATTTACAAAATTACTCTTCTACCCCTCTCAATTTATTTAATAATAATACACTTTAATTAAATATGAATATACCTCAAAATTTAACCAAATGAATTTCAAAACAAAGGGGAGCTCACGCTACATGAACAGCGTGAGTCTCATGCAGAATAAGGGGGTGAAAAAGGTCGAATGGGGTAAGGTGGAAGGGGGAAGGAGATGGCTCGGTTTAGTGTCTTTAGGCTAGAAAAGAAGGTGGATTGGGGAGGTTTCAAGGCAAGAGAATGGTGCAAGAGTGAAGAGGGGGTGTAGGTGGTGGCTAGGGATGGTTTCATGGCGGCATAAGGCGGCGGAGACGGCGGAGGCGAGGTGGCAAAGTTGGCTGCCGAGATGGGTCGAGGTGGAGGGTTGAGAAGGAAGGAAAAGATGAGGGAAAATGAAGAGGTTCAAGGGCTGTTTTCAGCCAACTGATGCATGGCGGTGGTAGAGGGAGTTGCAGGGTGTCGAACGGTGGGTTGGGTGGCGGAAGAGGTGGCCGGACGGTGGCGGAAGTGGCGGTTGCAGGTGGCTCGGCGGTAAGGAAAAAAATGGGGAGAAAAAGGAAGAAGTGGAGAAGGGAGGAAGTGCAGGCTCGAGGGGGCGGTGTGGGGGTGTAGGGCAGTAGGGGGTGGTGGCAGTAGGCGGCACAGGGCTAGGTGCGGCAGTTAGAACGGTGGTTGGCGGCGGCGTGGAGAGAAAACAGAAAAAAATGGGGAAGAAGGAAGGAGAGAAGAGGGAGCTCGGGGGAAGGAGAAGGGCTTAAAAATGAGGGGAATGAAGGGCTGGGGAGATGGAGAAAAAGAAGAGGGAGAAGAGAGGGGCAGGGGCTGGCCGGCGAGAGGACGAAGGGTGGCAGGTGGTGGTCAATTGGCAGGGGAAGAGAGGGAAGAAGAAGGAAAGAGAGAGGGGCACGCGGGGTGTGGTCCAAGAGCCGGTTTGGCTCAAAAAAGGAAAGAAAATGACGGGGGAAGAGAGAGAGAGTAGCAGGGGCAGGTGTGGTGGAAGGCGGCGGAAGTTGCAGGCGGTGGTCGGGCGTGCATGGAGGACAGGACGTGGGAGAAGAAGAGAGGAGAAGAAGAGGCTGGGCGGCTGGACCGGCGCAGGAAAAGAAGAGAGCTGGCCGGTCCAGAAAAAAAAATAAGGAAGGAGGGCGGGTTGGGTGTGCTGGGCAGCGCGCGAGGGAGAGAAGGGAGGAAGGAGCGGGCCTGGCCCAACGTGCAAGGAGGGGGTGGGAAGCAGGCCAGCAGCCTGGCGGCCCAAAGCCAAGAAGAAGGAAAAAAAAGAAATAGGGGAAAGGAGAAAGAAAAGAAAAGGTAGGAAAAGGAAATTGGGAAAAATGGAAAAATTGAAAATAATTAAATTTATAAGATAATAGGATGTAATATTTTTGATAATAAGTTTATTTAATAATTTAATTTAATATAATTAAATATATGGGCTTAAAAAGGATAATTATAGTAAAATACTAGTTTGAAAATTTATTTAAATAAAATAATATGATAAATAGAAAAATATTTAATTTTATTTTATTAAATGCTCTTATCCAAACTCTAAAATCTATAAAATAATTAAAATAAATAATTTTAAAAACTATTTTTATTTCAAATAAAAGTTATTTATTAAAATATAGGTTTTCGAAATTTTTGGGGGATTACAACTATTATTCACTGGTAGATCGGTCTGGCCCCGACTCTCATGGTTTTTCACTATAAGTACTCAGTGTCTTTCCCATGTCTTAGCACAAATATGTTTGGTTTATTGAGCACGGAATCCCCCACTATTATAGTCGGTGGATAAGAAACACACAGGGCATAAAACTCCTGACTACTATTATTCACCGGTGGACCCGTCATATATAGGGCAAGATGCCTTAACCATTATTATTTGTCATTGGACATGTCTAGGCCTATCTCAACAATCTTCCACTTTAAATGATTATTGTATTACAGTGCCTTATTCAGAAACTTTACCCTAGACATGCATGACTCACTCCCTCTACACTTACCCTCCAACTGACCCATACCATATCATAAGAACCCTGCACTTCCTAACTTGCTCCAACAACTTTTCCTCTACACTCTAACTCACAATAGAAGTCCCACTCTTATATATGTGGGTTAAAGCCCACTACTTTTCACCTCCAATCCACTCACTACCTCCCTCTAGGTTTTTCCCGGAAACTTTAATTTTAGGCCTACATGGCTCCTACTACTCCACCTCATACGACCCAAACTATTTTAACACCCCATTCATCACAACCCTTATATTCAACCCTTATCATCTCACCTTACTCACCAAGTCCACATGTGATCGCGAAAACCCTAGGTAGTCACATCAACTCTAACTGGCCACACCAAACCCTAGCTTTCTCATGTCCACATGTCTCCCCTCCATTTCTCACATTCCACTTCTTATTTTTCCATGCCAATCATGTTCAACCTCACTTGATAATTCCCATCATCCTCTCGCACTCCACTCACCCTCATTTATTTCCTCTTTTACCACCTTCTCAAATTAGGGTTTTCCCCCAAACCCTAGCTCGGTCTCCTATGTACCATTATACTGTCCCACGTACAATTTTTCACCCAAAGCCTCCAAACACCCATACAACTCATCTACTACCTTCCTTACATCCCAAGTCAACTTTTCATACGTAATATTCACCTCCATACAGACTTTACACATCCCATGCAACCCTTCAAACCTTTTCATGCAAATCCTAAAACTCCCACGTGAAACCCTAATTTCACCCATGCAAACCCTAGATCCATCCATACGAAACTCTATATTCCTCCATGAAAAACCCTAGATTCTCTCATGCATGAGCATAGATTCTCCCATACAAAATCCTAGATTCCTCCATGCAAAACCCTAGATTCCTCCATGCAAAACTCTAGATTCTCCCATGCACAACCATAGATTCTCCCATGCAAAAGCTTAGATTACTTCATTTTACTTTCACCCCTTATTATTCTTCCACTGATGGATCATTAACATATTTAGATCAACTCACATCCCATGGTCAACTTACTCCCCTTTAGTCAACTTACTCCCCTTTAGTCAACTTACTTCCCTTTGGTCAACTTACTCCCTTTTAGTCAACTTATTTCCCCATTTTCCTTTTTCAACCTTTCCCCCACATAGTCCCATATTAAATATCCTCACATGCATGTCTAAAGGGTCACAACACATTATATAACATTCCACAATATTTCATCACATATACATAGTATACATGCCATATGTAAACACATAAGCATACCTCAACCCCATGCCATACTACACATGAAATAATTATAATTGTAAGCATAAGATACAATACAAATCATCATACATGGCATACAAGGCACATAACACACATAAGGCCTTAGTTACACCCTTATCTAAAATAACACCGGTCTTGGAGTACGGTCCTACGCCTCCTTAGGCCTTTGACTGGTCTCACCTATATGAGGAAAAAGCTAAAAATTAGATTCCCTCATACCAAAAATACTATTATTTCCTAATTTATTCTAAGATTATATTTTTGATAAAATAATAACATATTAATAATAATGACATTAACTGAGTACTAATTTTGCTAAAGATATAAGAAATAATAGTAATATTGTAAAAGTTGATAATATAAGGTTTGAAGACTTTACCCTAATACTAATAATGATACTAAGAAAAAAAAATAATAATAATAATAGTAAAAAAATAATAACGATAATACTAATACTAATAATACTAATAATAATAGTATGGTTTGAAATAGATGATGGAATAAGGGCTTCAACCCTTCACCAAAATAATAATAATAATAATAATAATAATAATAATAATAATAATAATAATGATAATAATAATGATAATAATAACGATACGAATAATAATAATAATAATAATAATATAAAAACCATAATAATACTACAAAATAATAATAATCATAATGGTAATAATAATAATGATAATAATTGAAGATAAAATGAAGTAGGGTTTCGACCCTTCATTGAATAATAATAAAACTAATAATAATAATAAATACTAATGATAATAATAATAATAATAATAATAATAATAATAATAAGACATGATATTAATAATACTAATACTATAAATTCGAAATAGACATAATAGGGTCTCGGCCCTATATAGAATAATAATATTAACATTGAAAATAACAATAACAACAACAACAATAATAATGATAATAATAATAATAATAATCACATAATAATAATAATAATAATAATAATAATAATAATGTAACCGAAATAAAAATATATTAGGGCTTTGGCCCTCAATAGCAATAATAATAAAATATTAGTAATAATAACAACAACAACAACAACAACAATAATAATATATATTCAAATAAATAAAATAAAATAAAACTTGTATAAATAGTGAAAAAGGGTTGAGGGGGTTTAGGGTTCCACCTTGAGTTGGTGGTGACAGGCAGCACCGGCGATGGCGCACGGCGGTGGCAGGAAAAAGAGAAGAAAAGAGGAAAAGTTGAATGCTAGGGAAAAGAGAGGAAGAATGGGGTGGGAGTAGGGGTGTTTATGGTTGTCTAGAAGGAGAGGAGTAGAATGAGAGTGGTGGTGCAGCCAAAGGTGGCAGCGCCCGACGGCGGCGACGGCGGCCGAAAATGGAAGAAGGAGAGAAAGAGAGGAGGAGGGGGAGAAAGAGGGAAAGAAAGGTAGAAGGAGATAGAGGGAAGTCTGTAGAGGCTTTTGGAAGGTAAAAGGGGCAGTGGCAGCGGCGGAAGTGGTGGTGGATGGTGGTGCGAAGAGTGGTAGGGGTGGAGAAAGGGTTACTCAAGGAGGGGACTTTGCACAGCCGGGGTGGCTCGTGCAGGGCAAATCGATGGAGAAAGGAGGTATAGTTAGTTAGAGGGCGGTGCATGGAATACTCAGGTGGTTAGAGTGGGCAGCGAAGTTGGCCAACAGTGGCAAAAGAGATGTCTGAAATGGCAGCGACACACGAGGGGGGTTTTCGGGGTAGGAAATCAAAAGCTTGATCCATGCTGGTTATAGGGGGTATATATAGAGCTATGGAGGGGGATAAAGTCGGATGGGAGACGAGAGAATAGGGGAAGGTAGGTAGGAATGCTCCGGCCGGCGGAGGTCAGCTCGTGGTAGGGCATGATTGGCCAGGGAGGAGGGAAAATCACGCGAGAAGAAAGGAAGTTGATTGGGTCAAAATGGTAGGTCGATCAGCGGGGGAGAGAGGGGAAGAACTAGGCGTGGTTAGTGGTGGAAATAATAGAGCCGTTCGGGGAAGAAAATCGTAGGCGGCGACGGGTTAGGGAAGAAGAAGAGGGGGGCTGGACTGGCGGTCCAAAAGAAAAGAAAGAAAGAAAGGGAGAGGGGGAGAACCGGACCGGCCGAAAGAAAAAAAGAAGAAGAAGAAGAAGTGACGCGGGCCTAGGCTGTTGAAGGAGGAAGAAGGAAAAGGGGAAAGGTATTGGGCCGCGGGCTGGCCCAAGTCGGGGAAAGGAGGAAGAAAGAAAAGAAGAAGAAGGAAAAAGGAAGAAAAAGAAAGAAAAGAAAGAAAGAAAAAAGGAAAAAGAAAATAGGTGAGTTGGGGTCAATTAAATTAATTTAAATATTTGGGATATTTAAAAATAATAATATTTAAATTCCTTTTTAGGCTAATTTAGGATTTTTAAAAGGTTTTTCTTAAATTTTATTTTAATTAGTAAAATACCCAAAATTTTCTAAATAAAATATTTACTATTTTCTTCTTCAATTTTCCCTAATTAATTCCTTTTCATTTTAATAAAAATAATTTATTTAATTAATTTCTAAAATAAATCCTTATATAACTAAAATTCTTAAAATTAGGTTTTGTGGTATTTCACTATCTATCTATCTATCCCTCCATCTATCCATCTATCCATCTATCTATCCATCTATCCATCTATCTATCTATCTATCTATCTATCTATCTATCTATCTATCTATCTATCTATCTATCTATCTATCTATCTATCTATCTATCTATCTATCTATCTATCTATCTATCTATATATCCATCCATCTGTAACATACCCAAAATTCACTACTGAAAAACTTTGTTTTATTAAAATAAATAGCGGAAGCAAAATAACAAACTATGAATTTTGAGGATATTACTGCCACACTTATTACCAGACTAATATATTCTTACTGTTCCAATACCAAGTGTTAAGGCTAAAAGTATAAAATAAAATTTATGAGAACTCAAACCATAATTAAATCAGAGTAGCATAGTAAACCATTTATAAAAATAAAATCCACCAGTGGTGGTTACAAGGACCAGGACCACATTAAACTAGGGTTTGAAAAGAGAAAGAGTACAACCCTAGGACTTTCCGAATAATTCCTTATTCTCTTTCTTGTTTCCCACTTAAATAGCACCTGAAACGGACCTACAAGGGACACTGTCCATTGAATAGGTAGGAGCTAGGGATGGCAATGAGTCGGGTCTAAACCGGGTCCAGCCATACCTAGACTCGGACCCATTTATATTACCTAAACCCAAACCTGACCCAGACTTGTTGGGTCTTAAAAGTTCAGGCCCAGATCCAGATCCATCGGGTCCAGCGGGTAAATGGGTCCTAAACGAGTCCTAAATGGGTCCAGTTATTTTTTTAAAAAATAATTAATAATCTATGCTAATACAAATACATTTATATTTTATATAACTTAATATATATATTTTTTGTTAAAAAAATATCTAAGTGAAAAAATAAATATATTAAAATAGTTATATTAACTTTTCAAATGGTGTTTTAATGTTTTAGTAGGGATGTAAATGAGGCGGGTTCGGGGTGGGTATACCCATATCCGTATCCGATAAGAAAATCCGTACCTAAATCTGTACCCATGCCTGAATCCATATCCGTATCCGTTGGATATCCGTTTACCCGTTAATGGATATTTTCCGATACTTAAATCCATCACCCGACAGATAGACCCATTTAGAGTTAAGCAAAATGATAATTCTAACTTTAATTTATACTATACTTATTTTAAAATTAAGGGTAAAAAGGTAATTATATATCGGGTAAACGGGTACGGGTATGGATATCCCATACCCATATCTGTACTCGAACCCAACGTGTATTTTTTTTCCATCATCCATATCCTTATCCATATTCGTTTATCCATATCCGTTGGACAAAATCTGTCGGGTTTCAGGTAAAATTCGCCCCGTTTATATCCCTAGCTTTTAGAATAAAATGTTATACATATTGTTTATAAAGTAAGTGTACAAAAAAAAATGAATAAGGAGCTTATATATATATATACAGACACACACACACACATGTATATATTAAACGGGTCTGGCGGGTTGGGTCTGGGTCTAGAACGGGACCTAGACCCTTTAAGGTATATGTGGACCCAGACCCGATCCAGACCCATTGGGTCCAAAAATCATGGATCTAGACATGCTAAAAATGAGGCTGGTCTAGCGGGTCTGGGTCGGGTCCAAGACCCATTGTCATCCCTAGCAGGAGCCCCATGAATAGAACCCTTCAGTTCTATGATACTAAATAATCCTTTAAAACACACTAAAAAGCAAGCCTACAATGCAACACATGATACAACACTATATACATATAAAATGAGAGGTGCATACATAGTATTCACATTCATACATTCCCCTACTTAACAAGTCCATCAAAAATAAATGGGTCAAAATGTACAATATTTCTGGGCCTTAAGCCATTAGTCCATCGTTAATCAATCATCTCTCATATTATATATATATATATATATATATATATATATATATATATATATACCCATGTGAGTGCGGAAACCTCACTATTATAGCTGATGGACCGGAATACATATAGGGCAGAACACTCCTGACCACTATTATTGCCGGTGGACCGGTCTCTAGGGTAGAACACTCCTGCCCACTATTATTCGTCGGTGGACCAGTCTGGCCCCGACCCTCATGATGTTCCATTGTAAGTGATTAATATTTTCCATGATTAAATCATATATGTGTGTGTGTGTGTGTGTGTGTGAGTGAGTATAGAAACCCCACTATTATAGTCGGTGGACCAGAGTACATACAGCACAGAACGCTCCTGACCACTATTATTTGTCGGTGGACCGGTCTCCAAGCAGAACGCTTTTGGCCACTATTATTCACTAGTGGACCAGTCTGACCTCGACTCACATGTCTTTCACTTTCACAATTAGTGTTTTCCCTTTTAATCATCACGTTAAATCCGATTCATTTACCTTAGAGGGGAGATCAAGATCCCAGGACACAAAGGTACACCGGTCGCATTAGTGCATACAAGCTATTCAGTACCCTTCAACTATCAACCCAGGGACGCAAAGGTACCCTGGACGTACTGGTGCATATAGCTAACTCAGTACCCTACCGACAATGACACCTAATCCATAAGTATGCATGTCTTGTAAGTAGGTCCATATAGCTAGATAAAGTAAGATGTAGGGCCTGGCTGGGGCATAAAGGCACACTAGCAAATACCAGAATCACCGTAAGCTAAATCACGTCTTTAGGGTAGCGACCCCTAAAGAGCCACCATTCTTGATCTCTAGGTCTTTCACTTTAAGTATTAGTGTCTTAATTAAGGTGATCACGAAAAGTACAACAATTAGATACAATCATTCTGATATCATTAAGCGTTCCTTATTCATACGGTTATCCATGATAACATAGAGGAATCATTAAGGCCATCATAATCTCATTCGATTCGGATTTAGGATTCATTCTCGAGATACTTACTAATTGTCAAATATCATTATCTTACTATTCAGTATTACTTGAGTCTTATCACAAAACTCCGTTATCACAACGACATATTAAATATGGGTTACTGATTTACCCCTTTCTTGAACAATTATTAAGTTATCCCTTTTCTACTTGCCAATTTACCATATTACCCTTCATGTTGTATAATTACTAAATTACCCCTTGCTCGATTTAGGTTACCCAGTTATCTCCCACACTTATTAGGTCACCAATTACCCTTCATAATTGTTACACTTGTCATATTTCCATTTGGTTGGTTAGATTACCAAATTACCATTCTTCGTTGTTATAATTACCAAATTGCCCTTTAGTTGGTCAAATTACCAAATTACCCTTCTCCATTATCATAATTACCATTTTACCCTTCTCCGTTATTATAATTACCATATTACCCTTTTCCATTATCATAATTACCAAATTACCCTTCTCCATTATCACAGTTACCATATTACCCTTCTTCATTATCATAATTACCATTTACCCTTCTCCATTATTATAACTACCATTTTCCTTCTCCATTATTATAATTACTGTTTACCCTTCTCCATTATCATAGTTATCAAATTACCCTTCTCCATTAACATAATTATCATATTACCCTTCTCCATTATTATAATTACCACTTTACCCTTCTCCATTATTAAAATTACTACTTTACCCTTTTACTCACAAAATTACCATTTTGCCCTTCACTTTTAAAATTATCATAATACCCTTTTACTTGCAAAATTACAATTTTGCCTTTTACTTACACATTACCATTTTTCCCTTTTACTTTTAAAATTACCATTTTACCCTTTACTTCCAAAATTACCATAATACTCTTTTACTTACAAATTACCATTTTACCCTTTTATTACACCACTTTCATTAAATTATCAATACTACATGAATATTAATATCAATACTCCATTCTCATCATCCAACTCCACCAACTATTATATTTCAACATAATACTCATTAGCACCCACACATATTAGGCCACATTCTTACACAAGACATATTACTAAAATGCCCCTAGGACTCACAATAATATTATTCATGTATCAATGGTCACAATAACATAGTATAACATGGATAAGTATTTAAAATTTTCTTAAATAACAAATCTCCTTCCTTAAGCAATTTCTTCCATACATGACATATAAACTAGCATGCTTTCCTTTTTATCAATCAATATAAGCAACTACATACATTATATTAAACAACATATATCAATCATAGTAACATATTAAAAATCCTAATGTGCTAATATACGTTTATCCATACATTTAAGTGGGGTTTAACGATTACCTTAATTTCCGCAAATCAAATCTTATCGGTATCCCAGTTAAAGATTCAAGCTTTGATTAGCAAAACCAATATCTAAAAATAATATCAATACTCATCATATTAGAAATGAGAAACCAAAGCATAAGACTTTATAAAACTTAATTAATGAAATACTTAACTTAAATATTTTTATACCTTAAAACTTATTTACCAAATTAAACCAAGAATGCAGCAACTCATACTACTTATGTAGCACGAGCTTCATGCAAAAAAAGAGAGAGAAGGGAGGAGGAAGTGGTGTTTTCGGGTTAGGGGCTAGGAAAGAGGGTAGGTGGGGGAGGATTTAGGGCAAGGGAAGGGTGAAGGGGTGAAAAGGGGGTGTAGGTGGTGGTCAGGGATAGGTTGTTGGCGGCCAATGGTGACAGTAGCGGTAGTGAGGCTGCGGAGGTGGTTGCCAAGGTGGAGGGGGCTGAGAAGGAAGGAAAAGGAAGGAGAGAAATGAGGGGCTGTAGGTGTTGGTTTCAGTCAAAGGAGGCGTGGGGGTGGTAGAGGAGGTTGCAGGGATGGGTTTGGTGGCTTAGGTGGTGGCAGAGACGACAGGACGACGGTAGAAGGAAGAGATGCAGGGTGGTTGTCGAGAAGGAAGAAAAAGAAGAGGGGAGGAAGAAGGGGGATATAGGGTGGCTTAAGGGGTGGTGTGGTGGTGCAGGGCGGTAGTAGAAGGTGGCAAATGGTGGTGCACGTGGCTGGTGAGGTGGAGGCAATGATGGAGGGGGCGACGGTGCAAAATAGAGGAAATAATGAAGGGGAAGAAAATGGAGAGAAGGAGATCGGGGGAGGTAAGAAGGCTCGAAAATGGGGCAGGAAAGGGGCTGTTGAGGAGAAGAAAAAGGAGAGGGATAAGAGAGGGGGAGTAGGTGGCTGGTCGGGTGGTAGTAGGGTGGAAAGGGATGGTAGGGTGGTAGGGAGAGGGAAGGGAAGAAGAGGAAAGAAAAGGAGCATGAGTGGCTGGGGTGCAGGGTTGGTTTGGGTCCGAAGAGGGAAAAAAGGGATGAGGGAGAGAGAGAGGGAGAGAGGGAGAGGCAGATGGTGGTAGGGAGAGGTGGTCGGATATGGCATCAAAGGAAGGAAGAAGAAGAAGAGGGAGGTGCAGGTTGGGCAAGGGAAGGAAAGAAAGGGGAAGTGGGTGTGGGTCGGCCTGGTTGGGGGGAAAGGAAAGAAAGGAAGACATATGGGCTGGGTTGGTCGCTGGGAGAAGGAAGGAAAAGGAAAGAAAGGGAACGGGTTGTATGCGCGGGGAAGGAGAGGAGGAAGAGAGTAGGCCGTCGACCCTAGCGTAAGGAGGAAGGGCAGCAGGTCGTGGCCTAGCAGCCCAGAGGAAAGAAATAGGAAAAAGAAAGAAAGAAGAAAAAGGAGAAAAGGGAGAAAGAAAAGAAAAAAGGAAAAATGGTGAAATTAAAATAATTTAATTTATAAAATAATAGAATGTAATATTTTTGGAAAATAAATTTATTTAATAATTTAATTTAATATACTTAAATATATGGGTTTAAAAAAAGGTTAATTTTAGGAAACATGTTGGTTTGGAAATGTATTCAAACAAAATAAGTATGATAAAATAATAAAATATTTATTTTAATTTATTAAATATTCCTATACACTTTTATATACTCAAAAATCTATAAAATAATTAAATGTAATAATTTTAACAGCTAATTTATCCCAAATAAAATATGTTTATTAAATTATAGATTTTTGAAATTTCGGGGGATTACACCATCCATTTATCTATCCATCGGCCTTAGGGGTAAAGTTTGTATATGTGTGAGTTGTAGGGGAAAATAAGTTTGTCATTGTATTCCTTAATGTCAATTTTCTATAAGTTTTTGAAGTATATTAGATTTTCTATAAGGGTTGGATTAATAAATAATTTATAGTTTTTGAAGTATATTAGATTTTCTATAAGTTTTAAGTCTTGTCAAGTAGGTATTAACTCACATCACTTTTATTTCGGAGGAGTTCAATTTTTGATGGGTTGTAGTAGAGGACAATTCATTTTAAAAGAAAATTTGCCATCTTTTTTTTTCATCGAAATACTACAATTGAATTTATTATAAGATTTATGATATATTTACAACTTTTCTAACACATTAAATCAAGTAATTTTCTACTTCGATTTATTAGAAGGAAGTTGGATTTTTTTAGGCATAAATAAAAAATCCATATGTTGATTTCTTTTTACATAATTTTCTTTAAGTTTATTTTATTTTATTTTTAAAAAAGGACTATATACGTTCTTAGCTAAAATCGAATTGATGCATTTTAAAGAGTCATATTATTCAAGCAAAATGCTATAGTTAATTCTTTATATTTATTATTAACAAAATAAATAATTTATAATCATAAATTTTTTTAAGTAAATCCTAGAAATTATATCACTTTAAAAACCATAAAAGTGTGCATAAGAAAATAATCATAAAAGTGAAAATAAAGATCATCGAGGTCGTCCATAGACTCCCTACACACCCCTATAGTTTTTATTGGGGTGGAGGCTGGGGGAGTGTCCTGTAGGTTTTTCTTGCCATATCGAATTTCACGAAATAAAATATTAAATTCGGTCAGGTCGGTTTCGGTTTCTTATGTTCAAATTGGGCCGGATTTCAGACAAATCCGTTAGGACTCAAGGAGGAAAAAGAAAAGAGTTCAAACTTCATAGAAACACACATCGTGTTGGAAGGCAGCAAGCCGATTTGTGCTGCCACGTCACTAATTCCTTCTCCCCCTTTTTTCCTTTTTTTTTTGGCCCCTTCCAGTCTCTTTAGCAAAACTAGAATTACCAACCGCAGACCGCAGGTAGTCGGTCTTCATATTTTCGTTCTCATTCCCCTCTCTGATCGAAGATCTAGGACGTAGGCGGCATCATCTTACCTGCAGCCATGAATATCTTCAGATTCGCCGGGGATATGACTCATTTGATGAGTATTTTAGTGTTGTTACTCAAAATTTACGCTACAAAATCTTGTTCAGGTGATCATCTCTGTACCATTTCCCGTAAATTCTAGGGTTTTATTTTTAGAATTTATTTACATTTATCTGTTCGGGTTGCTAACAAATGGATGAGAATATTGGTGTTAATTCTTCTGAGGTTATTGAGTGAAATGGGAACTGAGCGCGTTTTAAGAAATGGGCGTTTAACTAGTTCCGGATGAACGTTTAAGTACGTTCTTTGGTGTTAACGTTTCATCATCAATAGAAACTAGGGTTTAAGATTTCATGTTTTAATAAATAAAAAAACTAGGAAGATTACAGCGAGATGTTTAGCTCCGGGTTTCAGCTGAATGCCAAAATTTAATGTCCGATGCTTTTGTAATTGGTGCTGTGAATAGGGATAAAAGAATCATTTCCACCGTCGGAGTTTAAATTGTTAATATATTTTAACACAAAGTTGGTGGTTTTTGGATTGATTCAAACTAACTACAGAGTAAAGCTACAGGCAGAACACTATCTTAGCATGCTGAATCATAGTGCAATGTTCTGTTAAGTAATGCGTATTTCTTTTTGCCTGCTTGTGGATCAGGCATTTCTCGGAAGACTCAAGAGCTGTATGCACTGGTTTTTTTGACTCGGTATTTGGATCTGTTTACGGACTTCATTTCCGTATATAATACTATTATGAAGATTGTTTTCATTGCGAGTTCGCTGGCTATAGTTTGGTGTCTGAGGTGGCATTACGCAGTGAAGCGTACCTATGACAAGGAGCTTGACACTTTTCGCCATTATTTTCTTGCCCTTGCGTGTTTTGTGCTGGCACTTGTTGTTCATGAGAAATTTACTTTTCAGGAGGTAATATTCTAGTTTTACTACTTGTCGATATTTATATGTTGTCTTTTTATCTGTTGGGCCTCATCATAGATTTTATGTTGTCTGTTTTACATTTGAGTTATAATCTATGGACTGTCTGATTACAACTAAGTAGTGCACTCATGATTTCAGGATGATTAATTTGTTTGGAACAAAAATTCTGTGCCAGGATCACCTGGGATTCAGGCGGCTTATATTGATTTCTTATGATGGTTGTCGATTATTTTTACTTATGGGATCAATCAGTTTTGTGTTAGTTGCACACATCACTATATTTTCATGATAAATAGCTTTTGAGGCTTCTTTGCATACTCTTTTTCCCTTGATCTCTCTCCACAGGCTTTTCATCAAACGCAATGTCATGCATTCATGTGCATGGTTTTCCTGCCATCTTAGTGATGGTACATGCATTTCCCTTTGTGATATCTAGCACTGCCGAGATGTAAAAGTTTTTCCATAGTTGTTATTGATAGGTTATGGGAATGTTTTGTCTGTCTGAAATTTAGAATCAAATGGTGCAGATGAATTGACATATCATTTTCCTGCATAGGCATTTATGAGTGTTTGAACTTCAATACAGCCCTCAATATATATATTTATCAGTAGAAAGTTCACATATATCGATTGCTACCTGTTGCAATCTTATTCTTAAAAGATTGAAAAATAGTTGATGCATGTTTCTATGACGATATGTAGATGTCTTCTGCTATTGGTGTTAGATTTCATTACATGAGTTCATTGAAATGTGGTCAATGTAATATTTCATACTCCTGCTAGTTTATCAGCATGCGATAAGGCTTATAGAACTATTTTAGTCACCATTAGTTGTTGGATGGAGTTTGGGGATTACCATTACAGCAGTTGGCCTTGTCTCAATGATGACTCTCTGGAATTTAGGGCCTGTTTGCTTTGGTGATCTAATGCGAATTAAAATTTTCAACAAGTTGTTAATATTATTTTACTATTATTAATGCCGTAATTAATATTTTCTTATAGTTATCATTATTATAATTATTTTCATTAATTTCATCTGGATATTTTTGTTGTTATTATTAAAATTTTGCTTGATCTGAATTGAGTTGATAAGATAGTGAACGGACCCTGATTTGACAGATCTAGGTTGGTGTTGACATTGCAAGTTCATGGTAAGGATTTATAGAGGTGTTATAATTCTAAGTATGAATGTAAAATGCTATGCTAATCATATAGTAGCTTGGTGGCTCCTTACAGCTGGACACTTATTACATGGGCTTTTTGCCATGTAAAAGGAGAGACGTGCTTGATGATATGAGAATTGTGCAGGCATACTGGGATGTACTTTTACATATGATGATTGATTAAGTTACTCTAGGCTGATATTTGGTTGACTAAAGAACTGGATAAATGGGGAGGAGATGTGGAAATACTCTAGGACACTTTCTGGCCGGAGAATACTTAAGGAATGTGTAGGAAAAGTTCCTGTCCGTCTACCATGGGTGTAGTGGCATGAGGATGGTTGTCGGTGGAGAGTAATGTAGTGTTGACAAGCTCCATTGAGAAGAAAGTCCTTGGGTTTGGGTTGGGAGCAAGAGAGCTATATGGAACTTCTACCTATGTGTAGCATTCCTTGTTAATTCTTCTGCAAAGTTTGTATTTGGCGTATAGTGCAATCTTGTGTTTCTAACCTTGCATAGAATTTCTATTGGAATGCTGACTTGCCTGCTATATATTGGGGATGAGCTAGGATGATACTTCAGTGAGTGATTTCGGTTGTAGTTGTTCCCTTGGTAGAACATGAATCAACTACATTTTGATATTGCTCTATCATTATCTAATAATCCATAAAACAGATCAACATTGAGTATTTGTCCCGTAAAGAATGAAGTCACTAGGTCACACGTATTGTTTGGTCTGCAGGAAGTGGATTAAAAATGTTCCTTTTTTGGAGGAAGAACAATGCCTATGGGTGGGTATAGCCTATAGGGAATGTTGAAACCAAGAGTAAGTCTCTCTACTGCCCTCTTTCTCAACATCTGCAATCCATTAGGCCTTCCTTAGCTGGGTAGTAAAACAACTTTTCGCCTGTCTTGCTTCAAGCAGAACTGCGTTTGGAAATTAGTTTTGGAATCTCAATGTGGCGAAAGGACTTTGAATTCTAAGAGAGATCTATGTCCTATGATGAATGACATAAAATCCATCTAGCTCTTCTTCCAGGCAGATGAAGTTACCAAACACTCCTGAAATGCAATGTGTTTGTGAATTGTAGCAGTGGGAAAAATTACAGCTGAAACCTTTTGTGGTTTTCGAAAATTCCTTACATCATTTGGCCCTAATCATTTGATTGGATATGGATCATTTGGGTTATGAAGAAAGTTCCCATTGACCATTGAAATCATCCACATTATAGCATGTGTGGCCAAACAATACTTATTGTTCATGGGATTCTCATGGGGATTACCAAGAATCCCGAACCTCTGTATTATAGTTTTAGTTATTGGTAGTGGAGAAGTTTTAACTCTATTCAATTTCAAAATTAGAATTCTGTACCATCCAAATATCGATGATGATTACTTTCAACCTTGGTAAAGCAAGAAACATATCAGCAACTTTCTGATAACACAAGCACCTATTTTCCTATTTGTTGCATTTTATGGAGATGGTCCAGATGGAGTTGTTGCTAAGTTTGTACTTAGATGGGCTTACTTTTGATTTTGAGAGGATGTTAGGATTTCCGTATCCTATCTAGTGAGATGAGTTTCAGTTTGGATAAATCAGCGGCCTTTTGTTTTTTGGTTGTTTTGAGTATCTAAAGCGTGAAATGCTTTGTTTTTTTGTCCATCCGAGGAGTTAATTGGATTCAAGTTATGCCAAGGAAAGCTCCATTACTAATCTTTTTTTTTTTTCAAATGTTTTGCCACTTAAGATACTTCTCTATGCTCAGCTGTTCCCGACTCTTGTTCTATCTTGTTCCATATTTAGAGCATTTGTTATTGTCTTTACCATGCTTTTTCAAAGCAATTTTCCCTTCCATTTCCTCTATTGTTTGCGTGATTTGAGTTTGTTTGAATTGCTTGTCTGATCTGATTAGTGTGATTAGTGCTTGTCTGAATATGAGAATTAAACTTGATGTAACTTATTATTATTATTGTTTTTATAACAATAATAATAACACCAATAATATTAAGAATAATATTCTTAATGATAATTATTACTATAGAACAATGATAATAATGATCCTAATTAGTATTATAATTAATTTTAATAATTATTATTGCTTTCATATGTATCAATATAATAATAATAAATATTGATTTATATTATCATAATTATTATTTTAATTCATGGTGATATCAATACTATTATCATATTGATGCAAATAATATTTATTACATTAATTATTATTATTTATGTATAAAAAAATATAATTAATATAATAATCATATTATTATTGTTATATTTATGATTATAATAATTATTTTAATAATTGATTATAGTGTTAAATATAAACTATAAGAATTATTGTTATTAAAATTATAATGATAACAACAATAATAAAAATATTTATAATAATAATAATATAATTTTATTTCTCTGAGTATTATTATTATAAATAAGAATATAATAATACTATTATGAATAATATAATTTAATGTTTATTAATGTAATTTTTTCTATTATAAATAATAGTATTATTATAATTTTTAATTTTATCAGTATTATTATTGAATATAATAATATTATTCTTATTATCTAAAATAATACTATTATTAAAAATTGTTATATATAATTATTATTATTATTATTATTATTATTATCAATTACTATTGTTTGATATGATCTTATCTTAATCCTAATCGATATGATGATAAGACGAGGAAAATAGGGTCTTAGGTGGAAGATATGGAGCCCTTAATTTTGTTGGTAGGCCTTGTCATCCTATAGTTCAGATTTTTGCATCAGTATCCAGGAGCCTCCAACTACAGTTTCCTTGATTTGAATCCTGGTTTTCCTGTTCCTGGGGAGCTGATACTACCCATTGTCTTGCAAAAGCCCTAAACGGGGTTCTCATTTGTTCCATCTTTATGGTAGTGTTCACTCTCAGTGGCTTGTTTAGCTGTCTGTCAAGGTTTAAGCGACCCTTGTCCAGTTTATCTGTCAAGTTTCTACTTTAGGCTGCTGCCACATGTATCCTATCAAAAAGTTAAATTTGTATAACTTGGCGAGAAAATTTTCAACTTTTATTGGTTTCCCTTAATGACATGCTTATTAGTTCCTCTCCTAGCTTCCTGATGTGACCTTCTCTGGTTATGTACCATTCTTCGCAAACTAAATAGCTGAATATCACCTTTTCGTCTTCATACATCATTTGGTGATTGAAATGCCCGACAAAATGATTTTGATGATCGATGTGAGAATTTGGTAATTCTGGAGGCATGATCAAGTATGATGCACCAGTTGCTGACACCCCTTCTTGAGTCTTTTTTCACTGAGCTCTTGCTACGCAGAGGTGTACTGATCTTAGTGTAACATTTTTTTTCTCTGCCAGAGGATGGGTTGCTGCTGCAGTTAATATTAATGAGAATAATAATTATTATATTAGTATTAATAATATTAATATTTTTGTAATATTAATGCTGATTTGATCGGATTGGATTTGACCATATTAATGTGGGCAAGAATAATAATAGTTATATTAATATTAATAATAATATATTATTATTATTATGATTAATATTAATGATATGTTATTAATAATTCTTTTATTGTTATTATTATAATATGTAATAATACTGTTGTTGTTATTATTATTATTATTATTATGATAATATTATTAATAATAATATTAGTAATAATAAATATTATTATAATAATTAATAATAATGATTCTAGTTAATAATATTATATTTATTATTTTAATTTATGGAGGTATTTATGTTATTATTATATTTGTACAAATAATAATTATTATTGTAATTACAACATTCACACAAATATTATTATAATATTTATTATATTTAGAAATATAATTTTGATTATAATAATAACAATAATAGTATTTTAGTATAATTTTATTTTTATTAATATTATAATTATAGATAATAATAATTTTATGAAATATATTATCATACATAATAATATAATAACAATAAACTTTAATTTTTATTTAAATTATTGTGATTACCATCATACATAATCATATTATTAAACTATTATTTTTATTACTATTATTATGATTATTAATATTATATTTAAATATAAATATTATAATGCATAATATTACTATGAATAATCTAATTATAACATAATAATGATAATATTGATTAAAGTTTATTATTATTATAATAATGATTATACTAAAATTATTATTACAAATAAACATAATAATAATCATGCTAATAATTATTAATATTTATAATAACCATAAAACTAATAATTATTATTAATTATTATAATGAGTAATAATTATTATAAATAATTATATTTAAGATAATAATTATTAGAATAAATAATAATTATTATTAAGATAATAATATTTATGATAATAATTAACAATAATAATTATGATAAATGTTATGGTATATAATAATAATAATAATAATAATAATTATTATTATTATTATTATAATTACTATTGTTGAATTGGATTATATTGGTGCTGATCGGATTTGATTTGATTTACAAATAAGAAAAATGCACTATGTGTTTCCGAGTATGGTCTTAATATTCAATATAACCCTGAGTTTTTAAAAACGCATCATAGGAGGTTTGACAATTACATTCCAGATAACCCTTGGTACACTTGTCATATAACCCTCAAGATTATATTATGTATTTTTGAAAATTTAGGTTATATTGTATATTTTGCTTAAACTCGGGATTATATTATATATTATCATTTAAAAATAAGGTGAGGAAAATTGGGATCTAATTGCATCCTTTCCTCAAATAGATTGCTTCTTCTCTTTATTTTCATACTACTGTCAATTTATAATAGGCGACATTTTAGCTTCATGCACAAATTAAAAACTTAAAGCAAATGAAAAATATAACCCTAGAAATTGTTAAATATCTAATGAAAATTTGTAGGGTATATAGAAACTTAGAGAAAAAACATTAATGATGATAAAGGGTAAATTAGGAGAAGTGTTTAATATTTTACATGGAGATCATAAAATGACACTTATTTTGGTTAAAATGCTAAAATGAAACATAATATGAATGGGAGTAGTAAAAGTTTGTAATAAAGGGATTAGATGTGTCATATTCGAAAGCTTTAGTTGCACACTTTAAGGCATATTTTTTGATATTGTATCAACTACGGTTGTTGACAGACTAAATTGAGCCGAACCTCCTCGGGCTTAATCACGGCTCGTTTAGGTTTTTTTAAGGATCGAGTTCAGCTTGAGTTCAACACGAACCAAATGAGTATGGCTCAAAAAGGTTTGTGATCTATTCGGCTTTGCTCCTTTAATGTAAATAAACCAGATAATCTCGTTTATCTTAATTTGATTTGTAGCTCAACTCATTTAACTATTCTAATATTTTGAAATTTAAATAAACCAAATCAACTCGTTTAAGTAGCCAGCTTGATTAATAACTCATTTAACTATGTAATTTATTTATTAAATAAATTTTGTACATGCCTTCCGAATCTTCTACACAAGTTTTTAAAATTTTATATACAAGCTTATAAGCAAACATACAAACAAAATTATAAATAAACCTATAAATGAGTTTATAAATGAGCCGAACCGAGTTTGAGTTGAATTTGAGTGGGCTTGTGAGCAAACAAGGTGATCCTAACATGGCTTGAGCTAATAAATGAGCCTAAAAATAAGGCTTGAGCTTGATTCATTAGCTAAGTCCACAACGAGTTGAGGTGAGTCGGCCCGGGTTGTCAACAACCCTAGTATCAACAAAGATGTGCTTTTGATATAAGAGTCATTTATTGGTGTTTTGGTTGCTGCATATCACTTGTGTTCAGCGTTCTTCACCAGGTGCCACAAGCATATCCTAGGCTTATGTCAAGTATCTTCTCTTTTAGTCTCTTCTTCTGTCAACTTCACACAGATAACCTAGCAGGCCAACCTATTGGTCAAAATCATGGAAGCCGATCTTAGTAAGCAAAAGAATATTGTCGTCTGCATTCCTTGAACAGAATGGCTTGGTCTTGTCAATTAATTAGTAAAAATGAAATTCAGAATAAAAATTAGTGCTTCCTCAGTCCCTGTCAACAAATGAACTCAAACCTCAATTTCAAAAGAAAGAGTTCCTTACATCGAGTTTGGAATTTCAGATGTGAAGTCGATCTTTCTCCTCTCTGTTAAGTTTGCTATGGGTATTTTGTTTATAAAAAAGTCAGGGTGATGATTTCATTATGGAGATGCAAGGTTATTATTATCTTCATATTCTTGCAACAGAGTGAAGTGTAGGAGTTACTATGTAGATAGCAGGATGGCTGCCATTAATGGTCTGCGTGTAATTTTATATGTTGTGTTTAGGTCTATAAATGAGTTGAGTTGGTTCAGTTCATTCGTTTAGTTAAATGAGCCGAGCCTAAGTTTGGAGGAGCTCAACTTGGCTCATTTACAGTTGGCTACCCATGAAATGTTTCTTTTCTAGGTCTGTGTTAATGCACAATTAAATTCTGCTATGACCTTGTTGGAAGCTTCTTATGGTACATTCCAGGCAATAATGTTTATAACATAATCACCATCTAATTTAGCTTCACATTTTACATAATCTGATTCTTGGAAAGAGACATATAGGTCATGTTTGTTTGATTCTGAATTCTCGGACAAGATAGGTGGTTTATTTGATTTTCCTAGAGTGTAGGGCATACTTGCATTTGCATATGATCCATTGGTTTCTTGTATTGGAATGGATCTAAATCTCATAAATTTAAAGGAAATATGTTTGGAGATCTATATGTGTCTATTGTATTTTTGAGTTGAAATTTGACGTGCATTGGTTTAGGTTTTCTGGGCGTTTTCAATATACTTGGAGGCAGTTGCAATTCTTCCGCAGCTTGTTCTGCTACAAAGAAGTGGAAATGTGGACAACTTGACTGGACAATATGTTTTATTTCTTGGGTGAGCAAAACTTTTCATGCATGTCAATATGGTGTAAATTTTCATATTCTTTATTTTTGGGAGTCATTTTATATCATATGTACTACAGCCTGCACACTGATGCTTATATAAAACTTTATAGAAAGTATATCTAGGACAAATGTCATTTGCTCAAAATTCATATAGTTGGATAATGTGAACTGCTTTCACCCTATGCTGTGTTGGAATATACACAGTTCCCCCCCTCCCTTTCTTCCCAATTCATGTATTATCAGACGATGCAGTGTTAATTTTCCTTTTGGTAGCCGGGGGGTTCTAAAGTGTGTTGTACCTCCTGACTAGTCCTAGACCCATGTACCCACATACTGTCTTTTTCAGTTTATGTATTGCCAGAAGGTGCAGTGCTATTTGAGCATATTTTACATCTCTAGAATTCGGCACTTATAATTCAAGCTTATCTGGGGTATGCGAGGGAATTTATATGGCCAAGTGCTTGTGGTCCAGCCTTTTTAATACGATGAGAGCTGCATGTCAATGGCTGAAATGATGCTACCTTTTATCTTGTTTGTCAAAGGATTATCCTTAACTTGCACCGTGTTGATCTCCTATTCCATTTTTGAAAGCTCTTCTTTTTTCTTAACCATGGTTAGTGTACATTGTGCTTGTGAACTAGCATGTTGGTAAGTAATTTGAATACTAGCCAACGGAGCTATTTGCTTGACTAATATAAATCATTTGCAACAGGGCTTACCGTGCATTGTATATCCTCAATTGGATTTACCGTTATTTTACGGAACCACATTTTACTCGGTGGATAGGTAAGCAAGGAGAAAACTAAAGGTATTCAGTAATTTCGAATACATTCCTGTTGGGCTAATAGAGCTTGACATCTCTGTTTCAGCCTGCGTCGCTGGTCTAGTCCAGACAGCCCTCTATGCAGATTTCTTTTACTATTATTTTATCAGGTAAATGAACTCTTTAACTTTAACCCCATGGTTAACATGATATTTTCGGTGCTCTTTATGTATGAAATGAACAAATCTTATGTGCTATGCAGTTGGAAGAACAATATGAAGCTGCAGCTGCCAGCTTGAGGCAAAGAGGGGGCAGGAATCTGAGCAATTGCTTACGCACGGTTTTTGACCGTTGATGTTAAGTGAAGCTTAATGTCGACACAAATCTTGCCATTCAGGATCTTGGGCGTGCTGGCAGTTGTTATTATTGTACCGATGGGAGTGTAGATTGAAGAAATTAGTTTTTTTTTTCCTTGGTCTTTTTGGTGGAAAAATTTTCAACTGACGGACTGATGTTGTGGGAGTGCAGGAACTTACATAGATAGGCCTATAGGATGGCTTGTAAAAACCGGAGAGAGAAGGGATTGGACTGATGGTACTCCCAAACATTACGCTGCATATTCTCGGTCCAGGGGGAAAAAAATCTATAGGATCTCTTAATTAATTGCAGTAGTTTAGACGCTTGTATTATGTCTGTATCGTCCTGGCTGTTTTGTTATATCAACGGTGCTATCAACGATTGTTGCAGGATGTGATAAGAAATGAAAGAATTAGGGATAAACTTCATGAATGGAAGCTCGAAGTGGCATGAAAAATGGAGAAGGTGAAATTCTCTGTAGCCTTTGTGATAATTTGATTTTGTAACGATGAGCTTAGTAATACAGATTACATATATATATAGACACACACAGATGGATAGATGGATAGATATATAGTGTGGCGTAACTGATCTTTAGTCAAATGCTAGACAGGATAATTCTGATAACAGAAAAGAGAAAAATTAGACAGATTGACCGACTATAGGAATAACATCAATAAACATGACATCTATTTTCTACGTCGAGGTGTCCAGTGGACCCAGAGAGAATAATCGGCGAAATTCCCTCTGAATATGATCATCTTTATCACTCTCTCAAGTTGGAGTTGATGAAGGATTCAACACACCAAACTTGCCTGAAATAGAGCGCAACTACCTCTCCGGCAGACATTTGGACATTATTATGTCGGTTAACTGTTCTTGTATAGTGACATGAACAAGGGAGATCAACCCGGCTATAAGACTGGTTTTCGGATAAAGTAGTAATCCAATTTGAGGTGCTTTGTCCTTTCATAGAGAACAAGATTGCAGGCAATGTGGATTGTTGCTTGGCTATCATAGTTCAAGGGCACCGGAGTGATGGAAGTCAAAGATATGTCACTCAACAACCTAGTGAGCTAGCAAATTCTATTGTTATGCACCTCATCAAGTGGTATTCAACTTGGGTAGATGAAAGAGCCACAATATGTTGTGTTTGGATAGGATTTATGTCCTTTGTGGTTATCAGTTTTAGCTTAAGACTTTATGTTTCTTTGTTTGGATAGGATTTCATGGTATATGAGACCATGGGTGGTGTACAATCCATCGCTCAATGATGAATAATTGAAAAATGGTTGAAACGAATGGTTGGATGGTAATAATGGTAAAAGTTGGAGTGAATATTTGGATAATGATTTGAGTGAATAACTGGTTAATAATTGGTTGACTGGATGATGACTTATATAAGTATATGGATAAGGAAATGGTATAACCTAATCGATTGAGTAAATTGGATAATAAACCTTGGTGTTCATATGGATAATCTATTTAGTACGTGTGTGTGATTATCTATGATATTGTGCTATAATAATGAGCATAATATATTTTGAGTTGCTTGAGTTATGCATGACAGTGAATCCTGATATGTTACTGCGCTTACCTATATAGAATTGGCATGGTGCATGTTAAGTATGATTTCCATTTCATTATTGGATTTGTATGCTTATGACCTCCTTTAAGGAGGTAACTTGGCTTACTCAATACGTAGCATACTAATATGCTTGTTTGCTGGGTCACCTACTTATTTCCATGAGTAGAGGGTTATGTGCAGATTTTTAGGAATAACCAATAGTGGACATACCTTAGCTTGGGTTTAAGTCTTGAGAGTGTGGGCATTTGAAGGTTTTTATGCTGTCCATGACAAACCATAGTTTTATGGTCACACCCTAACTTGTTTTCTACTATTATAGTTTGTATTCTTAGCTTGTCATCCTCCCTCTATTTGGCTATGTCGGGGAGCGTCAAGGCCTTATGTTGTAAACGATCTTTTAAATTGGTTGGTTTGGTTTTAGCATTGTATCTAATATGGGATGGGTGGTTAACATCCATCCTATGTTAGGTATAGTGGTAGCACCCCATTTTTCATAGGTTTATTTAGTATTTTCCGCTTCCATACTATTTTAAAATAATAAATTTCAAGTGAAAAATGGAGGTATTACAGTTTGAATGTCTTAGTCAAAAGATTAATCAACTTTTGATATCGAAAACTTTCATTAAAATTGAGAGATGAAATGGTTAGCAGACTTACATAACACAATTAGATATTAGAAATTTACAAGTCAAGAGACATTAATATAATTCTACAACAATAAGGGGGGTAATTTAATTTATTACTTTGATAATTATATAAATCTAGGCTAGAGATAGTTTGACTTGTAATTGAAAAAAGGTTATTGTGGCTTAAGAAAGCATAGCAATAATTATCCTTGTTACCACATTAAGCATAAATTTTAGGTTAGGATATGTAGTATTATTTAACATTTCATAAAAATGAAAAATTTAAATGGAAACTTAGCCATTGTTTTTTATAGCTTAATTTCGATCTTTTTAAAATTTTATGTCTTAAGTGTTTCCTTTTTGTCATAATTTTCATAATTTATAGAATAATTCAATCGATCAATTATTCAGTGCTCTAAATATAGAGAAGTCTGATCACTATTTTGGTGCTCAGTCCCTAGTTCCCGAAGGATTGGCCTTGCATGATGCTCTAACACTGTATACTTTCAGTTAGAGCACATCAGTGTTTTTTTTACTTGAATCATGTTTAGTGTAGTGAGTTATAATAAGTATGATATATGCAGAATCTTGATAAGTGAGTGATAAACCTTTAAGTAATGACTGTTGTGCAATACCAAGTGTTTATTTTATGAGAATATGGAAGTGATATATATCTTGAATTTTACTAATAATTTAAGTATAATATTGTGTTTGAGATTTAGACAAGTAACCCTGGGATGAACTTTGAGGTGGGGTTTGCAATATATGAACTCTCTGTTTATATATGGGGTTGTGTTGCACTTTTAGCATATAGTAAAGCATCTTTCTACTCTATAGGTAAATCATGGATCCTATAGGGCTATGAATACTTAATGATAGAGCGTTACTTAGTGGTTTTAAGATATTTTCTTAATCCTAATACTTTGGATTGATATTTTAGCTATTAGTGCTTCGACTCTGGCATCATTCCTTCTTAGATAAAATATGGATTGTTGTGAATTATGTGACACCATTATATGGAACAGAATAACAATTAATTATGATAGTATCACATTTTATATATTGTTATCTGTATTAAGGTTCTTAGATGTGATTCATGTGCTATCATGTATTTCTTACCTTGTGGCTATTCCCTTAATCACACATTTATTATGTTATATGATCCTATTATTTCATGTTCATCTATTTTCACATGTTCTCCTCTCTATATCATACCATTTCATCTAGTGAACTCATGTTTTTATGTCTTTTCATAAGTCTCCAAGGATATCATGCTAATGTTTATGACTCTTCTTCTTTAGGTTGTGAATTCTTCTATGTTATCAATGACAACATATTTCCACCACAAAAGCTTGTTTTTTCCTCCATATTCTTCTATGATTTTTAAACTCTTTTTCATTTATCATGTCTTGCTGTAAATCCATGCTTAGTTGAGAGTATATGTTTTTTGTGTTATGCATTGATTTATGGTCATGTTCTACTGTTTAATAAGCTCTCATGCTTTCCATTATCTCATGTATTAACATGATTATTCATGTTTTACTGATGCCATGATAATGTGATTATTTGTGAGCATGTCATCAACATGGTTTATGTTATTGCATGTTAGTTAATGTTGCACTTTTCATGTATCATGATCGAATGTAAAAAGTGTGCATGCTATCACTACATGTTGAGTGTGGTTTACTCAATATATCATTGTAATGATGATATGCTTGTTTAGATATCTATGTGCAGGTACCCTTGCTTGAGTTATGTAGTGGTTGTTGGTTTGTGCTAAAAAAACACTAAGTCTTTGTCCCCTGAGGACTTCTATAATTGGTTTTAGATATTTTGTGGTTTTAAAAATTTGTATTACTAATTTTTATAATGTTGTAAATGACCATTTATATTTCTATTTTCTAGTTAAGTTTTTTTAAATTTAGGTTTAGCTCATAGATTTTCCACTAATTTTTCAACAATGATTTTATCGAATTTTTTGTTGAATTTATCAACAAGGTTTTGGTTTAGTTTCTATTTTAGGTTTTGCTGGACATGTTTTTGACCTTGCATCTATTATAAGATAGATGATAGATATCCGTCTTATATTAGGTGTAATGGAAATGCTCTATGTTTTTTGTTTTGTTTTTGGATTCTGCCTTATTTTTATAGATAAAATTTTTTAGGAGTGAAAATAGATGTGTTACATTTTTGCTTAGGCTATGACACACCACATCTATCTCAATGATTCAATGAGTTTCATTTCTCTTCCTCACGCCATTTCTCTATATCTCATTGGGGACAATTTAGAATCTAAGAATAGGGGGATGAGATTTCTCACTTATGTTACTTGTGTTTCACTTGTCATGTATTTTTATTTGTCTTTTATGAGTTTTTGGTGTGATTTTAGATATGCTTTGAGTTCCCATCATTCTTTTCTTTTCTTAGTGTTTTTTCCTTTTTCCTTTTTATTTTTCATGAACAAAAATAAAATGATTGAAATGATAGTGGTAGAGAAATTGGTTGCAATTTTCTAACACATGCATATGCATGTGAATTCACTTGCCTAGTTAATGAACTAGGAATCTTTGTCTCTTGTGTAGTTGGTTAGGGTGCTATTTGTCTAGGTTCCAATTTACTTACACTTGATTCTAATTGCAATGATAGTTAGGAATGGCTTATATCTTAACTCATCTAATTAGCACCAAACCTCCCATGGTGACTTAGACTATTTCTTAGTTACTAGTACTAGTAATAATAACAATAATAAGAGCGAAGCCCTAAGTTTGTCACGATGAGACCTAGTACCTCACCCTTATAAGTATGGTTGTCGTGATGTTTAGTGCTACATGCTATAGGACTCATGAAGAAAAGAGAGAAAAGAAGAGTAAAGAAATCAAGTACTCTTTCGAAACCTTAAGTAGGAAAAGTATGACCAATGTATGATAATATATGTGTCTATCATATGGGGATTCCTAGGGAATTGGTTGGAAGAATAAAAATCCATATTGTTATTCTAATGTTGATGAATTGAGTCTTTTACACTAGCGCACATGAATCCTTATAGACTCATTGTCTTCAATTCGAGGCATGAGACAATATTTTTGTTTTGACATCGGGCTAAATGAAACACCATTGTATGTGAACTTGGGTTTAAACAATCACCCTTGTTTATATTTTTCACTTTTATCATTATTCCTTCAATGCGTGAACCATCACTCTTTGTATGTGTTATTCTGTGTGTTTTTTCTTGGGGAAAATATTTAAGCATGGGAAGTTGATAAACTTGAATGTTTTTGATATTTTAATCATCTCTCACCCTTGATTGTTCATTATTTTATGACATTTTCTCTTGTTTAGCTCCTTTATTAGAGACCATTGCTCTCTTTGTGAACTATGCATAAACTATAAGAGCTAAACATGGATTCAAAGCAAAGAAGGAACCAAGAAGCACTCATTTAGAGATAACACAACCTACTAGTGTTCTTTAACACTAGGGTGTTAATGCACAAGAGAGTTTGTAGGAAAATAGAGAAAAAGGGCTAAATATGACCTAGATGTATTGTTAATCATGGATATATTCACCTTTAGGTCTTAATACTTTTTTTTCACTCAACACAACTTGTTCATTTTGGTGCCTAGTGGTTGAGACTTCACATGATTTCGAGCTTTCTAGGCTGTTATTTGAGGGCATATTTTTAGTCAGACTATTATAAGATATTTAGAGACTTTTTTTAGTAGTTATTTTTTCATTCATTCTCTCCCTTTTATCTTACACTCACTTCTCTTTTATGTTACAACACCTAGACTGTATTCTTTCTTGCAAGTTTTAATCATCCATCTTGGAGAGTTGGAACACTACATTTGGATCTCAACAATTAGTTTAATCTTGTAATCTATATCTTTTCTTCTCTCTATTATGATCACGTCTCTCCATTTGATTGTTATACATTCTAAATTTATCATGTGCAAGTATTCATTTTTCTAGGATTGAACTAGATTCGATTGTATTTGTGAATCGATTGATTGATTTATTATTATTGTTATCACTTAACTTGCATTATTCAATTACTAATGTCTATTGATAATTTTTTTGATCAATTGGCTATTGATTTAACTTAATCAGGTTTTTCATCTGAATTGAAAGGTTAAATTGACACCTAAAATTAGTAATTGAAAGGGAGTTGGTTGATCATGATAGTAGGCTAGCAATTCTTATGAACATATTAGACTAACATGATCTTCATAGGTTTAGCTCAATTTAACACCATGAAACTAGATTGTTTGACTAAATTAGACATGATTTTTAGTTGTTGAAAGAGGCTAATAGTTATAATAGGCTAGTTATTCCTAATAAATTGAACAATTTGATTAGTGATTGATTTAGTTTATTTGTTCATATTAGAGTTGCAACTGAGTTCTATCCAAGGACTTTCATATTAGTCTAAATTTGATATTATAATCATCTTTATATTCATGTTGTTATCTATTGTAAAATTGATTTTTTTTTTATATTTTAATTGGTCTAGATAGTCATACAAAATGGAAATAAGTAATTAATGACGAAGTATTTGTAGATATGGCATTATATCACTATAACAACATTCTTGCACTCACAGATTTATGATGAACATGACTTTCGCATTAGAAAACCTTCTCCATCTTTTGTAGCTGCTCCCTAAGAGCATCTAATATATGTATGTATAAATGGAGGCTTTGATTGTATTCATATTTTGATGATGTAAAATCCAGGGCTAAGTTAATTTCTCCTTAAAGTCAAGTACGTCGACTAATTTAAAGAAGTATCTTTTAATCAAAGAAGATGAGTACATCTTTAAAACCTCATTTGTTAGTGATAGATTCTAACATTTTATATCGTTTTACATTGTTTGGATTCTTCTAATGGTAGTTTTGATTCGCCCTTATATTTTATTACAATTCATAATAATGAATTCTTTATGTAATAAAATAAGATTAGGTAAATACTAAAACAAAATACATCACTTGTTTTCATCTTTTGTTCAACATTTTTTTCCCAAAATGGGAATCACCACACAATTTGTTAGACAATCTCAGAGGTGGACTACCGCGTGAAAAGTAACTTATTTCAAGTATATTTTAAGTACCATACCTTTTATTTAATATTAGTTAATATAAGATACCTTTTATTATTATATATAGTTAAGATGAAGATATCGATAAGAAAAAAATATGTTAAGTGCATAGGAAAATCAAAAGTAATAATCATGGATTATAATATTGAAAAAGTGAACGGGTACGAAAAAATTAATTGGTAAAGAGGAAGGAGACTAAAAATTAATGTAGGGGTTTATGGTATAGTAATTAAAAGAATATAAATATGAGAATAATAAGTGTTTCTTAGAAAAAGTAAAATCTGAAAAGAATTTTTTTATTAAATAAAATTATATAAAACGAGGTAAACTAAAATAATAATAATAATAAATATAATTATTGTGATACATGATCTGATCATGAAGTCAAAGTCACGTTGAATTATCGTGTTATGCCATCACCACGCCACTAACCTCACCCACTACTAACCTTCCGTGTTGTGATCCCCATTTCTCCTCAACTTTCCCTTGTATTCTACATGTCCCATTTTCCTTTTGCTTTCTCCTTAATCTTCGTTTGACTTATGCCAATAAAAACTAGCTGTTTTGTAAGACACTACTCCATCTATTTTTAAAAGATTTTTTTTTTCAATAATTTATACATTATTTAAAAAATATTGAATATATATGTGATGTTTATAATTACATAATTTATTAAAAAAATTTATTTCAAAAACGGAGAGAATAATTTGAACATTGTGGAATTTTTTTTTAACATGTATACTTAGGGTATTCGTCCGAGTTATTAAAAAGAAAAAAATAAAACTAACATTTAATAATATTATTTAGATACAAGTGGAATAAAAATAACATTTAATAATATTAATTATTATATATACATATAACTGATTTTAGTATTTTAAATGGTAAATTAAAGTCTTAACATGTATATAAAGTAAACATTAGACGATCGTGTAAAGATTATAGAATATTATTAGAAAGTTGTATATCTATTATTATATTTTTCTTTAGTACCATGATCATAGATAAAGAATATTTAAAAATAAAATTATATTAGTTTTATAAAATTAATGTTGGAGTACATAAAATAATAATTAATTTATATTGTAGATGAGAGACTTTTAAATAACATATTACTCGTCCAATTTTAGTAATAAATAATTAATAATAGATGTTGAATTCTCATTCTAATCCTTCATTATATTCTGATTTCCATATAAAATAAATATGGAATATGTTAATGTCAGCATCTTTTCTTATTCGAGTCTCTGTACACTTGTATATATTTCCTAATAAAACACAAACATCCATGGGGGTGAAAAATATGAATAAATAGCTCGAAATAAAAAATAAAAATATCACAGGTCGTAACCAGCGACTATACACGCACGAGTATTAAGCTCTCGTATATATTATTATTACACCCCTTCTCCCTTCTCTCCGTAGCTATCTCCCCCTTCGCATTAGCGTTCAGATCTGTAAGTCTCTCTCTCCCTCTCTACCCATTTTTCTCGCACGCTCTCTCTAGTCGAAACCATCGGACGTGTCGATTTTGTATCTCTTTGCGTTTCTGGTCACTCGATTCGGTGATTGATTTGTTATGACGATAGTCAATTGAGGCACTTCTATTTTGTTTCAGTTAATTATATGGTGTAAGGTTTGCAGGTGGTACCAGATCTGTTTGATTTCGTTGTTGTTTGGTTCCGCTTGTTTGAATTTTTAATCGAAGGAGGAGTTCAATGTTGGTGGTTCTTGATTTGGTGGTGTTGTTAATCCTACGTGAATGAATTGTATTATGTTATTATTATTATCATTGTTATGGATTTTGTTGTCATTTCTGTGATCAGATCTGGATCTTTTCGATTTAGAGCTTGAATGAACACGTAACTTCCTATTTTGTGGTTTTAGATTTGGAGATTTTGAAACTATAAGGTTAATTGGGTAGAGGGAAGACTCACGTATATTATTTAGCAAGTGGAACTTTTATGCCTTTTGCATAAAGGATGTAACTGATTGTGTCGTTACATCTTACTACCTGTTTAGTGTGTTTGTATAATGGCGCTGCCCCCCCCCTTTTGGCTAATTCTGTGTTCTGAGCTTCGGGAGTTAGGTGGAAATTGTTCGATATGGCTTATTTTGCTATTTCTATGTGATAGATTCAAGGGGAATTGCTGATACTGCTCTCGTTAGTTCGGTTTACCTATTAATCACAAACTATTTATATGTCTTGATTCTACATGCAGTTGCCAATTTTAATGCCCTTTTATTTTCCCGTTTAAGTTTGGCATTAGTTAGAGCTCAAGTTGCATGTTAATTACTTAGGTCTGGGTCAACTGCAACCCATCGTCATTATACACTGTTATTTGTGCTGGAATTGTCTCATAATTTCCTATTAATAGCATTACTGGCTTGTTTGATCGTGATGGAACTGACGCTGGCCCTTTCAAATTTGGATGTAACAGGTAACTGGAGTTTGCTTTATCTTGGCTTGAATAATTCACAATGGGGGGAGGATTCAGAGTCTTGCATTTGGTCAGACCGTTTCTTTCATTTCTCCCAGAGGTGCAGACCGCTGACAGGAAGGTGCCTTTCAGAGAAAAGGTCATCTACACTGTTATCTCTTTGTTCATATTTCTTGTCTGCAGTCAATTGCCACTCTATGGCATACATTCAACCACTGGTGCAGATCCATTTTACTGGATGCGTGTTATCCTTGCATCCAACCGTGGAACTGTTATGGAACTTGGTATCACCCCAATTGTGACATCTGGGCTTGTGATGCAACTTCTGGCTGGGTCAAAGATCATTGAGGTCGACAACAACGTCAGGGAGGACCGTGCCCTCATGTAAGTATGGTTGTGTGCTTTATTTTCAGCACTGCTTATTCTGCTTGTTCTGATGTATCTAGTACCCTAGACTTATACTATTTAATTTCAATCTTTTGTAAGCCTGTAATAGAATATGATTGCTTTTAACTGTGGACTTTTGTTATGTGTGGTGGTAAGCTGCTGTGTTTGACATTTTGTTTAGTATGAATATTCAGCCTATACATGTTTAACTACAATGAGAATTTAAAGAATATGTGATATTTTTCTACATTAAGCTTAATTCTATCATACCTGCTTTATCGGGGAGCGAGTCTTTTTCTGTATCCTGGAGCAGCTTTTATATAGATGCTGTTGGTGGAAATGGATGCAGTTCATTCAAATATGTCTGTTTACTTGTCTGTGAGTCATAAACAACTTTCTAACTCTGCTTGTTTTTACACAGGAATGGTGCGCAGAAGTTGTTGGGCATTCTGATCGCTGTTGGTGAGGCTGTTGCATATGTTCTCTCTGGGATGTATGGTAGTGTTGGGCAACTTGGTGTTGGGAATGCAATCCTTATCATCCTTCAGCTTTGCTTTGCTGGTATTATTGTGATATGCCTTGACGAGCTTCTTCAGAAAGGATATGGTTTAGGCTCTGGAATTTCACTCTTCATTGCTACAAATATCTGGTATATGCCTTTTGTCATAAATTTGTTTTCACCATTTTGATATCTTCTTGAAACTTCATCCAATATTTGTTTTGCTTTCAGTGAGACTATCATCTGGAAGGCATTCAGTCCAACAACAATTAACGCAGGCAGAGGAGCTGAGTTCGAGGGTGCTGTCATAGCCTTGTTCCACCTGCTTATCACTAGAAGTGATAAAGTTCGTGCTCTTCGGGAGGCTTTCTATCGGCAGAACCTTCCAAATGTGACAAATCTGTTGGCAACAATCTTGATATTCTTAATTGTTATATACTTTCAAGGATTCCGTGTTGTGTTGCCTGTGCGATCAAAGAATGCACGTGGGCAACAGGGTTCATACCCTATCAAGCTCTTCTACACTTCCAACATGCCCATTATTCTCCAGTCTGCTCTAGTATCTAACCTTTACTTCATCTCACAGGTGCATGGATTTGCTTGTTGATTATTAGGTCTTGTTTGCTTTGTCTTCCGGTTTTCAATGTTAATGTTTCTGCCAATTTTTGTTCAGTTGCTTTACAGGAAGTACAGTGGAAATTTCTTTATCAACCTGTTAGGTCAATGGAAGGAGTCTGAGTATGGTGGCCAATCAGTCCCAGTTGGTGGTCTTGCATACTTAGTTACAGCGCCAGCCAGGTAATAATAAATTCTATTTAACTGACAAACATGGATAACAAATTAATGTATTGGATGATTAATTATTTAATTGTCTTTGAAATGCTTTCAAACATGCAGTCTGGCTGATATGGCAGCACATCCATTCCATGCTTTGTTCTACATAGTGTTTATGCTTTCAGCATGTGCTGCATTTTCAAAAACGTGGATTGAGGTTTCTGGCTCTTCAGCAAGAGATGTGGCTAAGCAGCTCAAGGTATGAGGAAAAAATCTTCAGTTCTTACATATGTCAAGTTGCTTTGGCTCCTACTTAGTGGTGTTTCATGGATGAGCCTTTGATATCATAGTTTGCATTGGAGTAATGAATATGCATGCAATCCATATTTATACATCTTTTTGCTGATATTTGAATCTTTGGAGTACCTTACATTTCAATATGGACAGTGCGCATCATAATGTGGTGATTTGTTTCTTTATAGGGTTCCATTGTGTAATAATATGCTGTACCTGTGTTATTAGTTCAATAGTTGCCCATCCTATAGGGTAAACCTCAGTTGAAAGAGTTCCTGTTAGCTAATTGGTTGTAGGCATTTCACTCAATAGGCGGAACTTAATATTTGCCTCTAGTTCTATGCTCTTGAAAGTCACTTTTTGGTGAGAGTGCAAGAATTTTTGCTTACTATTATTATCGCAACAACTATCTGGGGATTTTTCAGCTATTATCCAATGTATTTTTGTCTTCCGGTATTGCTCTACTTTGGAATTTGGATCCCTCACCCAGAATTCTATGGACACCATATCCCTGTCATCATGATGATTTTTCTGTGAATGCTGATAGTCACTTGTGGTTAGATTTTTCCCTACTCTGATGCTGACAGCTCATTGTTGTGTTGTGGCTTGTCTGTAGGAACAAGGAATGGTGATGCCTGGTCATCGGGATTCAAATTTGCAGAAGGAGCTTAACCGTTACATCCCAACTGCTGCTGCCTTTGGAGGAATGTGCATTGGTGCGTTGACAGTGTTGGCTGATTTCATGGGAGCTATTGGGTCAGGCACTGGTATCTTGCTCGCAGTTACAATCATATATCAGTACTTTGAGACATTCGAGAAGGAGAGAGCAAGTGAACTCGGTTTCCTTGGCCTTTAAGCTTCGCTAAATGGCATATAATACTCGTATGGTGGCACTAGCAAGTTTTGATGAAAAAATAGAGATGCAAAAGGGTCACCGTTGTTATAGGACAATTCCATCAGTAGATTCTACATAGACTCCCATCATCTCGCAACTTTAGTACATTTCCTACTTATAGCTCTTTCCGGAAGAACTTTTTTGGCTTTAGAAACAGGTGAACTACAAATGTTGCGGTGCAAATGTTTGTAACTAAAATGTAGATTTAGTGATGTCCTGAACAACGCCTTTTGATTGAAGTGAGTTATTAAACTATCAATAGTTCAGAGTTTTGCAGTGATGCATATGGTTGGTGCATTGGCGCACTTGAACAGGTTGGACAAGAAGAATATAATTCAGACCATGAACGGCTGAAATTTGAAGCAGCTGCTTGACAAATATCAGGCTCTCAGATCTCTTCAAGTACCCCAAATCTTTCTTATACTCGAAATCAACTACATTATCCCAACTTTGAAATCCCTCAACTAAAATTGAAACAAGGATAAATTCCTATGGGTTTCGTGGGGGAATTATCCAATTAAGACTATTGTGAATTCTATGAATTAAAATCTTACCACCCCTAGGCATGTATAAACATCACAATTGTTAGAATCATCTTGTCATTCATTTTCAAAATAACCACAACCTTAGGAGGAGGAATAAGAAGATGAAATAAATGCTGATGAAGGTATTAAGAAGGGTTGCAAGGTCACTAAGATCAAAGAAGAGGTCGTGAACCATGTCGCTTATTGGGTTATTGTTAGTATTGATAGTGAGGTCGGTGAAAATCAAAGTGGTGGGTGCCTTGGTTAAGAGTTGTCAAAATCTTTGATTAGTATTGAGGTCATAATTGTGGAAAACAAAAATGGATGCATTGTAAGAATCATTTCAACAAAGGTTTGCTAGTTTATTTTTGTTCCCTAATGCCTACAAACATGCATTAAGGACTATAATAAGTGGGAAATTAGATCAAGATGTTATGAAAAAAACATAATTTTTTTTATTATCAAGCACTTAATAAGAAAAGAAGAAGAATATGATTTACCTTGGTATATATGTGGGAGATTCTTACAAAGGAACTAAAGTGAAAGGCTATGTATCTAGACATACCATCAAACTCTAGGAGCTATGGTTAAGGAACAATGGAAGGGGTGCCTAGTCAAACAACTCTGGATCAATCCAAATACTCTTACATACGATGAATCATCAAGAGAGCTTGTTTTACATCCTCCAATAAAGCAAAGCAAAGGAAAATGAGCTATGAATGAAGAATCAACATTATACTTGCAAGCCGCAACCACTCACTTTGAAACATTAACTTACTTATATAAGGATTTTCTAGATCTAGAGAAGAGGGAGTATAAGATGAAGAAGTATGATGCAAGTGCATACTTTTTTATATATCTAAACATGTTTCTTGGACATGTTTAGGATATTTCTTGAAGTTCTTGGAGGTATTTTCTAAGTTAAAAACACTTTCTTGAAGATTTGGTTTGAAAATGAAGAATCTTGTAAAATAAGCAGTTTTGTGAAACCAAACGAAGCCTTGTTGAGTTGGACACTTTGTTGACTAGTCAAAGGTATTGAGGAGACAACTGAAATGAGTCAACAACAACCATGCCATGTGAATAATGACATCTAGTAGATGTTGGAACTAACTAGGGTTTTTATATGTTAGTTATGGTTTAATGTAACAACTTATAGCTAATTCTACTCAACTTTGACATAGATTGGTGACATGGATTATAGGTTGTATTTAAGTTTCCAATGACATGTAAAGCAAGCTAATTAATGGTTAGTATGGTTGACTTAATTTTATTGGTTATAATTTAGTGTTTGTTAGGAGTTAGTTAGGATATTTGCATCTAACTAAATCCTAATAACGACAAGCATTAGAGGGCTGGTTGGCGTGGATATTAACCTATCAGTAATGCTTAATTTCATGGGTTGTACACATGATAAGTAATTTTGATTTGAATAATAAGAGTATTTTTGTGAGTTCTATTATTTGTGAATTAAAGTTGTGTATATCTATTCATCATTGTGAGTTTGGGTTTGTATCTTGAAAGTGATACTTTATGAATTTCTTCAATGTTTTCCTTACCTTTAGAAGTCTACTTTGTGTCTTCTTCTTGAGGGATCCCATATAAGGAAATCTAAGTGAATCATTATTTGGTAGTTTGAGAGTGTATACTTGGTGAACTCACTTTCATTCACATCCTTTTTCTTCTCCTTTGGTTCGAGTTACATTCATTTGAATTGGGGGTTACATTCGACGGTGGTTACATGTAGGAGTGGACATTTGAATCCACATCAAAGTATGTAAGGCTTGTGGCAATGGAACATTAAACAACACCCTTAGAGATGGTGATGAAAACAAATAGAGGTGGAATTGTATGATAATGAAGATGAATAACATGTTAAGAAGGAAGGTTGATGAATGGATTAATATTATATCTGGTGTTCTTGTTATTGTTGTTGTATTTCAAAGTCTAGCTATATTGTGGTACTCCAATAATATTACTATAACACGAGTCATATTCTTGTAATTTGGTTTATTTTTATAATATGTCCTTGTGTTGTACTTCAATGTTTGGCTATATTATATGCTCCTACAATATTGCTATTACATGAGTCTTATGCTTGTGATTTGGCTTAATGATGTATTATCTGTTGTTATATTTCAAAAGTCTGGTTATACTGTACAATCTTAAAGTATTACTATGACACGGATTTGGAGGTTGTATTTTAGTTTAATTTTTTATTTAATATATGTGGGGGGGTATCATTATAAGTGTTGCTAAATCATTATCATCACATGGGATTTCATCCTATGGTACATCCCACATGATTTTGACAACTTACACTACCTTTATTAAATAAAAGTAGATAACATTAAACATGTGAGAGTTGAGTCTCATTAAATAAAAAAAAGGTTTGACTTCTATAGCATTTTCACATGTTATTCCTTTATTTGGTATCATATATAGGATGGTGCTAGGTTTAGTAAAAATTAAATAAATTAGGGAAACATTAATTCCTTGGAGGTGTCTTTTCATATGTCTGTATGCTATCATTATTTCCACTTATCATAGTAGTACCTACATAATTAATTGAGTCTCATTCAAAAAAATTTGGCTTATATAGTATTTTCACATAGTATTATACATGTAATAGTGTTGTGTTTTATCCATAGACATATATATATAGACAAACATTATTACCTTTGACATTTCTTTTCATTTGTTTGCACACTATCATTATTGGTACTAATCATATGGGGTTCCTTTGTTTGTTACTACCCATGTTATTGATAAATGTGACTTTTGCATCTTATTCCCAAGGTTTATAAGAGTTTATACCGTAAATTTCAGTTGGAATTCTCCCTTTTTGTTCTTGTTACTGCCTTTGTTTTGTGAAAATTTGCAGGATCTCAAGGAACAAATAAGCATGAAGGATGGAAGCAAGAATAAGCTTAAAGGGAGCAAAAAGGAGCAAAGAGGATCAAAATTTGAAGTGAAAAGAGATATAGAGCTGAGATGCAAATTTCGGAATGAAATAAAAGTAATACTACATATTAAAAGCATGTGAGCATGAAAGATGTGGAATTTATATTGGGATACAATATGAATTTGGAGAATCTTTCAACATCAAAGTTATATATCTTTTCAAGATATTTCCAATGCATCCAAAATCAACTCAATCAGAGTCATGATGAAAGAGTTATGGCTGAATTACTCAGTACTATCAAAGTTGACACGGGTAGCCTGTGTTGTTTAACACGGTCGTGTTGGCTAGTCGACACAACTATCCCGTGTTGTTCAACATAGCCGTGTCGTTCCATAATCGCTGAAAAAAAATTAATGCGCACGTGTGTTTCAATGGAGAAAACTAGGGATTCGAGGAGGCCGATAGATTGAACATTAATTCTAATTTTCATCTGAGCAGCCTTCACACCCTCTCTCTCCTCTCTCCTCCCTCCTCCATCCTCTTCCCTAATTCCTCAAGATTTCTCTTGTAAACTAGGGATCTAGGTACATGAAGTTGAACAGTGTAAGAATTTGTGAATTTCAAGGGTATTATCTAATGATCTTTTCTCTATCTATGAAATCTCTTGTTGTTCTCAATATTGTTGCTATGAATTTGATAGGCTAGATCTTATACTAAGGTGAAAGGCAATTCCTCTGATCCTAATGTATTGAATAATTGCATGATTTTTTATTCAATTTATGATCCTTGTATTGTGTTATTGATTGATTGACAAATTGACAACCACGACCGGGTTTCAATTTTCGGCGTGGGAAATACTGGTGCGATCAAGAGATAATCCCGTATTAGACCCAATAGCATAACTAGCGGTTAGATTGTAGGTTGAGAGACGATCAATTAACCTCTAGAACAATAAAGGAGGACACTTTGTGGGGTTTAATGCATTACCTTCTATTAGACCTTAAGCTAGAGATAGTTAGGGTCATGGAGGTGTAATTGGGTATTTGTGGCTTAAGAAAGCACAACACTTTTTATCCTTGTTGACATGATTAATCATGATTGTTGAGTCAATTTGTGGTGTAGTATTTA
Organism: Tamarix austromongolica; assembly: GCA_039764185.1. Classification (NCBI taxonomy): domain Eukaryota; kingdom Viridiplantae; phylum Streptophyta; class Magnoliopsida; order Caryophyllales; family Tamaricaceae; genus Tamarix; species Tamarix austromongolica. Next base: position 29,141,035 of record CM077817.1, read on the forward strand.
ATTGCATTCAAGGATCCAGGGTAATGACCCGTAACCTTAGCCTTCTTGTTTATTGGAGTTACGTGAGTGTTATTTCCATTCTTTTTCTTGGTTTAGTTAATTATTTTAGTTACTTTAGTTATAATTTCTATAACCTTTTATTTCGTAGTCTAGACATAGTCAAATTCATCACCATCCCATTGGTCACTACCTTGACTACTACTCCAACCCCGTACACTTGCGGGTAGGAACGTGTCAGTTATTACCTGAATCCTATGCATGTAGTATTGTTATCCACTATTATTACTTTTATTTATACGATACTTTGTATTAGAAGTACAACACCATCTACTATCATCTATTCATAAACGTAATAACCTACTTTTTAGAAAACCTAACTTGTCTAAAATATCTATTTTATTTATGAAAAATAATGTTTAATTTTAACAAGATCAATTTGTTGTATTCAAAATGTGACTTTCAAGAGTATTTGACATAATTTTTTAACCAATTTGATTTATAGATTATACCATGATTCTTTCGTCAAAACTTTGAATTTATAATTCATACCATGACATTTTTGGATTAATTAACAATTAGATTCATTTTTTTACTTATTTTCTAAGTGAAAGAAACCTATAATTATGTGTTTTGGTTTTGTTGGAAATTTATTTTGGAATTCATTACATAGGTTTTACATTAGTTTTATTCCTTTGGACCCTTAAAAATGATTTCCCTTAAAATGAATTTTAGAGATAAATTTATATTTATTAGCATCTATTTCAAATCTTTTTACATATTCCTATTAGTATTTACATTAAAAAAGAAAAAAGAAAAAAGAAAAAAACCCTGTTATAACTTTAAACCATCGATTCTTTTTTCCACAATTCCTTCTTCTCTATCCCCCTTGCTTCTCACCCGGCTTGATCCCTACTCCCATTCCTTGATCACCACCTCCTTTATCCTACAACACCACACCACAACACCATCACATCTAGCCACCACCATCCACTTCATCTCTTGACGACACCCCTCTAATGCGAGCAGCAATAACCCAATGGTGTGAATAATAATGGCATCGATAGACCAGTGAACAATAGAACAATGATGTAATAATTATTTTCCACCATGTCTAGCCATCACAAGCAACACCCAACATTGATAAACATTTCCTAATCTTTAGCAACCTCAAATAATCCTTACCTGCTCGTTTTGATATATATTCATTAGGTATAATTACCAAAACCCTAACCTTTGTTTTGATTGATATTGAATGAATACGCTTTAATTAAGTTAAATTGATTATTAGATTATGTATATACGAATTGTATGATTGATTTGGATGTAATTGTGACGTATGAGATGGATTTATGAGATTTAAAATTTTAACCCATTTATGTCTGGATAACTCAGATTTATTTGTTTGAGCTATTTTTGATAAATTGATTATGTAATATGTCATGAAATGTATTTAATTTCATATTGGTTGCTTTAATTTGATAAATTTGATTTAATTAGGATTTGTTTGGGCCCAAACCCTAATTGGGAAGACATATATTTGAAATTTGTTTACTTCAATATATGTTCAATTATACCCTTTTCTTTTCTTATCAATTGAATCAATTCTTAATAATTAGCTAATTTAGGCTTTGGTTATTAAACCTAATTGTTTAAGGTCATTTTTGATAGAATTTATCTATTCTCTATAAATTTTGCTCTAATTGTGTTACTAAATAAATTTAAAATATTGATAAAGCATTCTTTATAACTTGATTTAGTCAGTGACTTATTTCTTTGAAATATTTGAAGGGCACATCCTCAAGAATTGAAATTTGTATTTGATATATGGAAAAATGGTTTGTATTTCTCGTTATTAATTGGTTAGTATTATGTGAATCCATGATCATTATGATAGTTTCTAACTTATTTCTATAATTTTGTTTTTTATCTATGGAGAATTTGTTGTGCTCCAAGCTATGATCCTTCATGCTCTTTTTCTTCTTTGAGCTTGGATAATAAGCAAACTCACTCAAACACCTAAAGGATATAAATTGTATTTTAGCATGTTTGTTTCATCCTTTATATGATAAGAGTATATGCGTTTGGAAATCTTAAGCATGATATATATTTTAATGAATACGTGCTAAGTTATGTACTTGTTATATTGTAAATTAGGGTTTAATATGGCTCTATGAGTATCATGTTCCCTCCATGATCTAGGTAAATATAGTTTGCTTAATACTTGGTTTCTATGGTATTAATTTATTGTGATATTACAAGCATGCATTCTGGTGTTGAGGGAGTATGCTAGGGTTTATGTGGACTTCCACATTACATTAGATTGATTTGGATAATGCAATCATATGATTGATGAAAAATTTTGTGTTTGGCTAAATTTATGCTTTGTATGAGGCTTGGCCTCTAGGTCACTATTAGTGTTATGATTGTTTGAGATTGATCAACATTCCTTATGTCTAGTAAATTTTAGCATAAGGCATGATGTGATGGTATAATTTATTCTAAAGCATGTTGGATATGATTGTTCTGCTGATCAAAATTTTATGTATATTTGATCAAAATAATTGGTGGGATGTTTTAAATCTTGATGCAGGACTAAAGATTCCCCTTAGATTATCCACGAGCCGAGTGTAATGCTCCAAAATTTCTAAAATTTATTTCATATTTTGATTATATAAATTATTTTAAATAAAAGATTTTTACATTCCCTTAACTATCATAATGTTTTTAAATTTTTTTATTTCAATCATTTAATCATTTTTGTAGTTTAAATTTTTGTATGACTTTTAAACCACTTTTGACCATCAAAATTATTCTAAATTATTTTAAAGTCATATTATATTTAAATTTATTAGATATTTTCTGAGTCTTTTGGGATTTTTTAAAATTTTAATTTGAGACTTTGATGAAACATACTATTCGCAGCCATTAACCACCCTTACTCTCAATTTTATGCCTTGAGTGAGTGTTTTAGAAAAAAAATATTATTTAAATTTAAGGATACTTATATTTTGGTAAATTTAAGCTAAATATGAATTAAAATTGAGATAAAATCATTTTAGATATATGTCACCAATTTTAGACATAACTAGTCTCCGTTTCTCAACTTTCTTTAAATGATACATGTCCTAAATATCCTACCTTTGATTATATCTTCCTAAAATACCTTATTAAAGTTGGATTTTTTTTCCTGACCCAAAGTCTGCCAAAAACCAAAGCAGCTTGCCCACTATATTTTTGTTAATATTTTACCATATTATATCATTTAAAGTACCTTTATTAACTTAAATATCTAAACTAATCCAAATATTCTTCCATGCTCTTTTATCCTTCATATTTTTAGGCCACTTATCTTCCAATTATATATTTCTGTAACATCCTACCTTCCTCCTTTGTTCTTGTACCATTCTTGAATTTGTCTTCTTTATTCTTGATTTTTAGCTCTTTATTATTTTCTTCAAAACATTTAGTGTTAAAAATATAAGAAATTGAATATAATTTTTTATAAACTCTTCCTTAATTTCACAATTCATTCCAAGGCATAGGAACCCATATTAACCTTGATTCTTGATTTTATTTTTTGTTTTGTATTGTATTTTAGAAGTGTTTTTGATGATTTTGTTGACTTTGGTACAAGGTTTTCAAGTGGAGGAAAAGTGGTGATCTTGAGATGAATTTTTGCAAACTTTTAGTAAGATATTGATAAATTAAATCATACTAATAGAAGATAGTTTTTAATGTGTTATATTTGTTTGATGAGTTGTAAAATTTACCATTTTGGCCTTATTTGGGGTTAAAAGATTTTTGGTTGATTTGGGAGTTTTGATTGTGTGATTTTTTCCTAGATTTTATAATCATGATATTGAGGATTTTTAGATCATTTTTTTGTATTCCATTTTTGTATCTAACCATATTTAGGGTGCGTAAGAATTTGTTGAAGCTTTGAGTACAAAAGGGGTATTTTGATCATTTCACCCGTAGGATGCAATTTTTGATGTTCTTGTAATTCTAAGGTGTTTGTATTATATTCAATGAATAGTGTGAACTTTTTGGGGATTTATATCTTTCCATGTTAAGAGTTATGTCATTTTTTTTTGGTTTTAGGTTTTAGGGGTAAATTAGTCTTTTCACAAACAAAAATAATTTGTTAATTAAAATTTTTATTCGATCATGCTAATTATTGTCTGAGTATACTTAGTATTTTATTTCCTAATTTTTATAGTATGATTGATATTTTATTCATAATTATCTATTTTAGGACATATGATTAGGGGTGTGCATGGGTCCAAAATTGGACCGGACCAAATGGATATAAACTGGACTAGAATTCGGTTAATGACTAAAATTTTTTAAAGCTAGGACTAGGGACCAGACTAGGAATAGACTGGAATTACCAGTTTAAGATTGATTAGGATCGAAATCAATTGATTATATATTTTTATATTAAAAATATTTTTTTAGATAAAATATTAATGAGATTTCAGGTTTGATCAAAAGACCAGACCGGCTAGGAATAGATCTAATAGGACTAAAATTGGTTAAGAACCAAAATCTTTTTACTTTACGACCAAAACCCAGATCGGATACCGTATAACCAGTTAGTCTGGTCCAAAATATCTAATTAAGGGCTTTAGGTGAAAAATAACATAATTTTGGTTTGTTTACTCACTGTTTTTACTGTACTAATTTTATTCTTGCTACTCATTTTGAGACATCTCAATGGAGTTCAAAATTGTTGAGTTCATAGAGTTTGCGTAAAGAGTTGGGGTTAGAATAGGGGTATTGGATATGGCTTGTGGGTGTTATTTTTAGTATTTGAATACATAAATTCTTCTCCATTATTTTTGTAACACCCCAAAATTCACTATTTTTTATTTAAAAACGAAAGCACTTAAATTAAAATCTGTGAATTCTGGGGATATTACCGCAACACTTAGTACCAAATCGGTTCTCTCTGATCGTTTTAGTACCAAGTGATAAGGCTAAGAAAAGATTGATATTAAACTCAAACCAAGAGTTCATAAAAGAACTAGAAAGATCATAACATAAAAAATCAGAGTACACGTAAAGAATTGTAATTCATATCTAAAAGAGAAATAAGCTTACAACGGATAAAAGGTTTATTTAAAATACTCAATACAAGTATTGAATCATAAAAGAGTAAATCCGATACAAAAGAAATAACAAAAGGAAGTAAAATCACATAAAGAGTGAATTTGGCTACACTACTCTTGAACTTGAAGCTAAAACATGCTCAACACTCAGCCCCATCTAATGTCTCGCCCACCTGCACAAAGTTAGAAGGGCCTATTACTCGTGGGGATGAGCAACTCCCATAAAAGGGTGATCAGTACGCTACATACTGAGTAAGATAACCGATGCACTAAGGATGACACATAAAATCACATAAATAATGCAGAAGAAATAAAAGCGCATATAGTCTATCATGATAACATAATATCGTACAATCATTTGGGTAGATACATAAATACCCATTTATAGTCCGAATTAATTAATTAATTAATATCTGATCAAAACTCATTTCACACCATTCTCTTTATCAAATCCATGCGAGTACGGGAACCCCACTTTTATAGTCGGTGGACTGGATACATACAGGGCACAAAGCTTCTGACCACTATTATTGCTGAAGGACCGAAAACATACAAGGCATAAAGCTCTTGACCACTATTATTGCCGGTGGACCGGAAACATATAGGGCATAAAGCTCTTGTCCACTATTATTCACTGGTGGACCAGTCTATCCCCGACTCTCATGGTGTTTCACTGTAAGTACTTAATGTCTTTTCCATGTCTTATCACAATTATGTTCGGTTTGTTGAGTGCGGAATTTCCCACTATTATAGCCGGTGGACCGAAAACACACAGGTACAATGCCTAACCACTATTATTCATCGGTGGACCGGTCACATATAGGGCATCATGCCCTAATCACTATTATTCCCCTGAGGACGGATCTGGGGCCGGCTCAACAATCTTCCACTTTAAATTATTAATGCCTTACAGTGTCTTATTCAGAAGCTTTACCTTAAACATGCATGACTTACTCTCTCTACGCTTATCCTCCAAATGACCCGTACCATATCATGATAACCCTACGCCTCTTAACTTGCCCAACAACCTTTCCTCTATACTATAACTCATGCTAGAAGTCCATCTCCAGTGTATGTGGTTCAAGGCCCACTACTACATACCTCTAAGTCCACTTATTCCCTTACTCTAGGGTTTTTCCCCAGAAACCCTAATTTAGGCCTAAGTGGCCCATCCTACTCCACCTCATGCAACCCAAATTATTTTAACACTCCATACATCACAACTCATAGATTCCACCCTCATCATTACACTTTAATCACCAAGTACACGTGCTACCACAAAAACCCTAAGTAGCCACACCTAACCCTAATTGTCTATACCAAACCCTAGCTCAGTCTTCTACATACCCTTATATTATTCCATGCACTATTTTTCATCCAAAGTGTTCAAACACCCAAACAACACTTATATTACCTTCCTCAGACCCCAAATAAAATTTTCATACGTAAATTTCACTCCTATACAGACTTTACACATTTCATGCAACCTTTCAAACTTTTCATGCAGAACCCTAAAACTCCCACATGAAATCCTAGATTCAACCATACAAACCCTAGATCCAACCATACAAATCCTAGATCCATCCATACAAAACCCTAGATTCCTCTATCCAAAACCTTAGATTCCTCGATGCAAACCCTAGATTCCTCCATACAAAACCCTAGATTCCTCTATCCAAAACCTTAGATTCCTCGATGCAAACCCTAGATTCCTCTATACAAAACCCTAGATTCCTCCATACGAAACCCTAGATTCTTCCATGCAAAACCTAAGATTCATCCATACCAAACCCTAGAATCAATCCATATAAAACCCTAGATTCTTCCATGCAAAACCCAAGATTCATCCATACCAAACCCTAGATTCAATCCATACAAAACCCTAGATTAGATCCTCCCATGCAATACCATAGAGCCTACCATGCAAAACCCTAAGTCCATCCATACAAAACCCTAGTTTAGATTCTCCCATTCCTTCATTTTACTCTCACCCCCTATTCTTCTTCCACTGCTGGATCATTAATATATTTAGGTCAACTTACATCCCATGGTCAACTCATTTCCCTTTGGTCAACTTACTCCCTTTTGGTCAACTTATTTCCCATTTTCCTTTATCAACTTTTCCCTACACAATACCATTTTTATACATCCTCACATGCATGTCTAAAGGGTCACAAACCAATCATCACATACCATAATATTTCATCACATATACAAAATACATATGCCCTATAATACCACGTGAACATACTTCAACTCTACGTCATACCATACACAAAATAATTATAATGATAAACATATGATGCATAACATACAAAGCATATAATGCACATCAACACAAATAAGACCTTAGTTACACCCTTACCTAAAATGACACCGGTTTTGGAGCATGCTCCTACGCCTCCTTAGGGCTTTGACTGGTCTCACCTATATGAGGGAAAAACTAAAAATTAGATTCTCTCCTACCAAAAATACTATTACTTACTAACTTATTCTAAGACTAGGTTTTTGATAAAATAATAAAATAATAATAATAATAATAACATTAACTAATTACTAATTTTGCCAAAAATATAAGAAATAATAGCAATATTGTAAAAGTTGATAATATAAGGGTTAAAGATTTAATTCTAATAATAATAATAATGAAAATAGAAATAATACTAATAATAAAAATAATGATAATAATAAAAATAGCAATAATAACCATAATAATAATAATAATAATAATAATAATAATAATAATAATAATAATAATAATAATAATAATAATAGTAAAGGCATAATTTGAAAACAAAGTGAAATAAGATCTTCGACCCCTTTACCAAAATAATACTAATAATGATATTAGTGACATTACTAATAAAATTTAGTAATCATAATAATGAAATAGTATTAATAATAATGATACAAATAATAATATTATTATAAAAATACTAATAATCATAATGGTAATAATAGTAATGATAATAATCGAAGATAAAATGAAGTAGGGTTTTGACCCTACATTGAATAATAATAAAACTAATAATAATAATAATAATAATAATAATAATAATAATAATAATAATAATAATAATAATAATAATAATAATAATAATAATAATAATACTAACAATAATAATAAATGCTAATGCTAATAAAAATATTAATAACATTAATAATAATAAGAAATGATATTAATAATACTAATACTAAAATTTTGAAATAGATATAATAGGGTCTCAGCCCTATCTAGAATAATAATACTAATATTGAAAATAATAATAATAATAAATTCAAAATAAACATAATAGGGCTTCGGCCCTCAACAATAACAACAACAACAATAATAATAATAATAATAATAATAATAATAATATTATTATTATTATTATTATTATTATTATTATTATTATTATACTCAAAATAAAGGAAATAAAAAAAAAATAAAGCTTATAAAAATAGTGAAAAAGGGTTGAAAGGATTTAGGGTTCAACCTTAGACTGGTGGTGACAGGCAGCACCGGTACTGGTGCACGACGATGGCGACGGTGGCCAGAAAAAGAGAAAGAAAGGGAAAAAAGTTGAGGGTTGAGAAAAAGATAGGGAGAATGAGGGTGGAAGTAAGGGTGGTTATGGTTGTTTAGAAGGAGAGGAATAGAATGAGGGTGGCGGCGCATGGTGGTGGTGGTGGTGGCCGAATGGGGAAGAAGAAGAGAAAGAGAGGAGGAGAGGGAGGAAGAGTTAAAGAAAGGTAGAGGAGATAGTGGAAGGTCTGTAGGGGTTCTTGGAAGGTGAAAGGGGCAGTGGCAACAACGGTAGTGGTGGTGGATAGCGACGCGAAGGGTGGCAAAGATGGAAGAAAGGGCTGATCGGGGAGGAAACTTTGCACAACTGAGGTGGCTTGAGCAAGGAAAATCGGGGGATTTGGCTGGTTTAGTTAGTTAGAGGGCAGTGCAAGGATTAGTTGGATGGGTAGAGAGGGCGGCGGCGTTGGCCGATGACGGCGGCAATAGTGTCTGAAATGGTGGCGGCTCTCAAGGGAGGTTTTCTGGGTAGGAGATCAAAAACTCGATACAGGGCATATTATGGGGGTATTTATAGAGTTATGGAGGGGGATAAGGTCAGAGGAGAGACAAGAGAATAGGGGAAAGTAGGAGGGAACGCTTTAACCGGCGACAGTAGGCCGACGGAGGTCAGCTTGTGGCAAGGTGTGATTAGCCGGGGAAGAAAGAAATTCGTGCGAGAAGAGAGAAAGGGTTGGTTGGGTCGAACGATAGGTGAGTCAATGGGGGAGAGAGAGGAGAGAATCGACTGACCAATGGCATGGTCGGCAGCTGAAATACCAATGAAGTATGGGGAAGAAAATCGTAGGCTACTATGGGCTGGGGAAGAAGAAGAAGACCGGCAGCCAAGAAGAAAAAAAAGAAAGAAAAGTAAAGGGAGACCGACCGGGCGACGGGGAAGAAACTTGATAAAAAGCAGCGTTTAGGGGATGGGCCGCATCGAAGGAGAAATAGAGGAAAAGTTTGGGCCGCAGGAAGGCAAGCCTAGGTCACCGAAGGAGAAAAGATAAAGAAAAGGAGGTAGGTTGTGGAAGAAGGGGATTGGACCGCGGACAAGCCCAATCGGAAAGGAGAAAGAAAATAAAAGAAGAAGAAACAAAGGAAAAAAAAATAGGTGAGTGGGGTTAATTAAATTAATTAGGATATTTGAAATATTTAAAAGTAATAATATTTAAATAACATAATATTTAATTCCTTTTTAGTCTAATTTAGGAATTTTAAAAGATTTTTTAATAATATTTAAATAACATAATATTTAATTCCTTTTTAGTCTAATTTAGGAATTTTAAAAGATTTTTTCATAAATCCCATTTTAATTAGCAAATCACTGAAATTTTTCTCCAATTAAATTATTTATAACATTCCTATTAATTTGGACCTATTTATTCCCTCCTATTTAAATAAAATAATTTATTTAATTAATTTCTAAAATAAAATCCTTAATTAGCTAAAATACCTAAAATTTTCTAATAAAAATATTTATTATTTTCTTCTTTATTTTCCCTAATTAAATTCCTTTTTTTAATAAAATTAATTTATTTCATTAATTTTCATAATAAATCCTTATTTAACTAAAACTCTTAAAATTAGGTTTTGGGGTATTTTAATTTTTATAGTGTTTGTATTTGAATTTTCCCCCTTTTTCTTAGGATTTTATCTCGCTATAATGATTATATATATATATTTATATTATATCTTTACTCTTTTTAGATATCTTTTTCTCTATAATATATCTATTCAGATGTTTTGTGTTGACATTGTTACCTAGTGTTTTGTATAATAAAGGTGAGGGAGCCACACTTATATGGAATGTGGTGGTAATGCTCTTGTATTTTAATTTGCTTCCACGTTTTAAAATAAGATTTCCAACTCATGAAATTAGGGTGTTACACTAAGCATGCCACTTAGTAATGCCCATAGCTAAACAACCCCTAAGTATTGCTTAAATTTTTTAACAAGGATGAACAATCCCCAAAGTATTGTTTGGAGATGAAAAACTCCTAAGAAATTTTTGAAAGATTTGATGGGATAGACACTATCTTAATTACTATTTGGGGTTGAAAAACCTCTAAATACTCTTCAAATTATTTTTTTCTCTTTTTTATGACCTCAGGTGACGAGTAGGACTGTTGACAAACCAAGCCAGCTTGAAAGCTTTTTGAGCTTGGCTTGGCTTGGCTCGCTTATTAAACGAGCTTTAAAATTAGGCTCGAGCTCGACAAAATTATTAAAAAAATCAAGCTTGAGCATAATAAATTTGGTCTCGAGGTCGTTTACAGTGCAAAAGCTCGTGGGCTTAACTCATTTACCACCAAAGTTCGGGAGTTGGCTTTTTAAAAGTTTGGCTCGACTCGTTAAAAGCTCCGCTCATTTATAAATAAGCCAAGATCAAGTTTCATTTTTATGCTCTTTTAGTAAATGAGCCTAGCGTAAACCTACCTCGGCTTAGCTAAGCTCGGCTCGTTAACAACCCTAGTGACGAGATGTGTGCTTCATACATTTTTCGTAATGAGTTTGGTGTTTTCTTAAAGCACTATCATCTTGATCTTCATGACATCTTGATTGTGACTATTAGCATGATATTAACCTATGCTATGATTTGTATGGTGCCTTATGTGCCTTGTATGTTATTGTTTGTGTACAAAATAAATTAAGATGTATATATATATATTATGTAAGCATGGTATTATATAGATCTAACACACCTTAATTCTATATACCTCTAATCAAGTTATTCACATTTCCCCCATGATTTAGGGCTGTGTGACTCACTCAGTTTTGGATGCGTACCATAGATGATAAAGTGTTGCAATAATCTACTGATGGTAGGGAGGAGACCACTTGTACAAGTTTATTATTAAATGTTATATCGTCGGGTTGAATACCTAGGGTTTATGAGTAAGCTATCTAGTGAACACAAATTTTTCCCGACATTAAGATTATAAATGTATTTATTTTGTTTCTAAACCACTAATTTTAGAGGTTGTATTTTATTTTGTTATATTTTTGTTGGTGATGTATTGTGACTTTATTTCTTTCTACATCTTTGAGCTTTTGAAAATCCAGATTAGCATCACAAGTTTTTAGTTATCTTTATCAGCAATGAATTAGTTTAGTGAAACCATTCCTTTCCATCTACTATGGGATCACTCCTTATGGGAGTTTACTTTCTTAGTACATATGATGTTTTAAAGAAAAAATTTGGACAAGTTTTAGCCATCCTCTTAATATAGGTTAGGTGAATGTGTGTACCTTTCTAATGTTAGATATGATAATTTCATCCCTATTTTTGTGTTAGATTTCAAACTTCCCTTTTGAAAAAAAAAATTGTAGGAGTGGAAAATGGGAGTGTCATAATAAACATGAACTTACCTCAATCCATACCTTACATTTTAACAAACAAGCTTATGTATTCAAGTGAAAATGAGAGGTCTAATGTCCAAAACATAGTAAAACTAAAGACAAAATTGATGTACTGCTCAACCCAATAAAACGAGCTCAAAATATGGTCATTGATTTTATGATTGACCTTTCTAGTCATTGGAATCATGCCATGGAGCTAATGCAACAAGTATCTACTTCCTTATAATGACCTAAAAGAGATGTTTGTAGAAGGTGGATAGAAAGAGATTCACAAGTAGGACACTAACGATTGTTTTATGGCTACTTTGTAGAAAATGCAACATGTACATACAAATATTTGCGTTGACGATTTAGGATGAGAAGGCATGTTTTCCTTCAAATTGTGTAGGTTATAGAAAATTAAAATCCATATTTATAAAAATGAAGAAATGTAGCTAGAAGGATTGGATTGTAAAAACTTTAAAAGTGCACAACAACACTATGGATGCTTGTATACAAATCATTTGCTGATAGCATTAATGATTAAATTTATATTGAATTCATTAAAACTTTAAAATGTGTTAATGAGTTTACTAAAACTATTATTGATGCTTTGGAATCAAAATAGTTGAGAAGGTCAACCCATTAGACATTTAAATATTATTTTATATTAGAGAACTACACAATTTTCCCAATATGCTTGATAGCATCGATTGTATATATTGGGAGTGGAAGAATTGTCCAATGTCTTGGTAATGATAGTATGCTTGTGGCGACAAGAAGATAACTATTGTTTTGGAAGCTACTATTTCTTGTAACTTGTGGATCTAGCCTGCATAGTTTGGTACACTTGGAACATGTAATGATTGATTCCTCACGTTTGATGACATTTACAATGGTAGAGCATTGCTTATAAGCTTTACAATAAATGATAACCAATACAGCATTAGTTTCTATGTTACTGATGGTATCTACTAACCATAGTAAACATTTCTTTAGTCTATACGACCTCCACATAGTGAAAATGATATTTTTTTTGAAACATCAAAATTTAGCAATAAAATATGTTGAGTGTACATTTGTGGTCTTAAATGCCTGGGTTACCATTTTTAAGATCCAACACATATGTGGAAGGTAGAAACAGTGGCAAATATCATGCAAATGTGCATCATTATACATAATATGATTATTGAGAAGGAATATGACAAATAAAAAGTTGACCTTAATGCATTTAACTATGATCAAGGTGATGATAACTCAATATTTGAATATTCCAATGAGCGTAATGTGGAACACAATTTTTTTTCTTAATATGGTAAGAGTTCGAAATAGGGAAGATCATATTTTCTTGATAAATGATATGGTTGAAAATATTTGGTAACATTTCAATTAAAGTTCTTAAAAATTTATTGTTTTACCTTTGAATGTATAATTTTTTATTTATTTATGTTGTTTCATGTTGTTATGGTATTTCTTTTATGTATTTCAAAGTATGCTAAAAATGTAGTTACTTTTTACTTTAATTTTCATACCTCATCTTTCAAGCTTTCCAATTCCTCAATAATACTTCTATTGTTAACTCAATAATTTGCATTATTTTCTAAACTCTAATTTATGGTAATGTAAAAATTAATTAATAATATATTTACTCAATTAAAGTTAGTAATTATAAACATTAGAAAATTATAAATTTATTAATGTTCAACATCACTATGTAATTACAACAATAATTTTTAATTAATCATTATTAGTAATTTATATAATTATTAATTATTGGTTGTAAGTGAATTGTATTGCTTAAAATGATTAATAATGATAATAATCATTGATATTATTTATTAATAGTTTAAATTTTTTAGAAGTAGTTATTAATAATAACTTATATTTAATTAATATTATTAATTGTTACCAATAATAGTAATATTATAAAAAATAACAATTTTTAAATTTAATAATTATTTATTTTCAATGTAATTAAAATTACTAATAAATATTATTATTCATGACACATTAGTTAATATAACTTAAAAGTAATTATTAATGAATAATAAACTTATTTAAACAATTGTAGTGGATGAGTTAGGTGGGTTATAGAATGAAAATACGAGTAATTGATGTAGAGTTCCAAAATGAATGGATTCCAAAATATCTTTTTGATAACAAAAAACAAGATGGTACTTACATTTAGGTAGCATTGATACATGATCTCAATGTCTTGTTTCTAGACTTATTTATATTAGCAAAGATAATGTTTATTATTAACAACTAAGGTGTTGGTACTAGTTGTAATACTTCAATATCCTATTTTAGGAATTAAAAATCAAATAAGGATTATTGGATAAGGTTTAACTAAATATACCATTTCTAATAAAATAATAAAATTATAATAATAATGGCCATAAAAGGAGAAAAATGATGTAGGGATCTAATTAGTGGAGGCTATAATTATTTACTAAACTAAATTAAATTTTAAGTAAATCATAATACTAATTTCTAAATTAATAAAAAATTATTTTATTATTATCACTAATTTTTTTATTCCTAATATTTAAAAAAAATCCTAAACCACCCAACCACCTCATTTTTCTTTTTTCCTTTTTCTTCCCCCTTTTCTTCCTTTTCTTTTTTTTCCCTTCCTTTCCCATCCTTCGCACAAATAAGCCACGTCCAATGCAGGCCCAATCCCTTTCCCCCTCCTCTCTTTTCCTTTCCCTCCCCTATCCTACTCTTCTTTGCTTTTTTCTTTTCCTCCGCATGGCCCATGCTCGTCCCCCCTCTTTTCCCCTTTTCTCCCTTTTTCTTTCCCTTCTTCCCTTTTTGCTCATGTCTTCAAATTTCCCCCAATCGGAGCTATTGGCATGGCTACTTCGTAGCTCCGTCCCTCTCGCTCTCCTCCCCCTCTCCTCATCTACACCTGTAGGGCATGCAACCGACACTGCCCTGCACTAGTCCTTTTCCTCCTACAACCTCAGCACCCCACCTAACCCTTGAGCCCCCTTCCAAACCCCTGCCTTATCCCTCTGGCATGCAGCTACACCAACCAACAACCAATTACCCCTCTCCTTATCTTCTTCCCTTATTTGTCCATTTCCTCAGCCATCTTCCCCTACAAATACACCCCTTTGTGCCCTATATTCTCTCTTTTTTTACCAATCAAATATACCCCTAATGTTACTCATATAACCCCTTCAGCCACCGCCACCACCGCCATTGTGCTATGCCACTGTTTCCACACCCTCCCTTCCTCTTCCCTACATCACCCTCTACCAAATGAGACCTTACCTTACCCCTAACTCCCCTTCCTCTTCTCTACCCACTTGTGCAAAGTGAGCTACCCTTTTACACCCATCTCCACCGCCTACACCACCTTGGCTCAGAAAACATTTCCTTACCTTTCCACACCACCATTTCCCTTTTCCTTATCCTCCTTCCTCCTCCTTTTCTCACCTTCCCTCTTGACCACCACCACCACAACCGCCTCCTGCACTAACATCGTGAGATACCACCATCACCAACACCACCACAACCCCCTCTGACCCAAAAACCCTACCACCCAATAAATCCTACCTCATCTCCTCTTTTGGTTGTTCCCTTATCCCTTTTACTTAGTATATTTTATTTTAAATGCCTTGTTACTATTAACATTATTAGCATTAATAATAAAAATATTTAATTTGGGAAATAAAGAAAAAATAAAAGGAAGTAGGAAGAAGGTTAAATGATTAGTATGCCATTTTTTATTGGTTGTGAGCAAAACCCTTCTTGTGAGGAGGTGTAGGATTCGTTCTCCAAGCCTAATGTCTTATTAGGTAAGGATATTGTTAAGGCTTTGGGTTTTTTATGGATTATGTGCTTATGGGTGTAATGGTATGTGTTGTGTACTTATATGAGAATGTGAACTAAATATGTGTGTAGTGCATCTTAGCTTGCAAGGAGCTAAGGTATGTTGTGTGTGATTTATATTATGTGTAATATGGGTGATATGACTTGTTATGTATGGTTGTTATGGTATGACATGCACGCTTAGAGGCTTTAGGTGGATTTGAGTGGTTATGGGGATCTAAAAGAAATAATGAGGGTGGAGTGAGTAAGAAGAAGTGGGAAAAAAGCCTAAGTGTATTGTAGCTTATGGGTGGCAAAATAAAGGAAGAAACTAATAAAATGAAGGGTTAGGGTATAACCTTATATAGGGAGTATGAGGTTTGCATGGGTCTTTAGTCTTTGTATGGTGGAAAAACTTACATGGGAAAAGTTAGTTTGAGGGTTAAACATAGGGAGGAAAGAGTATTTTTGGTGACCCGAGTGCTTAGGGAAGAGATAGTACGTGAGTTGGTGGAAGTATGTATAGGACCCTAACTAGGGTTTTAGGGGGAAAACCCTAAGTATAAGGGTATTATGATAGAGTTGAAAGAAGTTGGATTTTGGGTTATGATTAGGAGGGTGTCATATGAAAGGTGTGAGTCAAGTGAAAAGGAGGGCGGAGTTTGTGTATGAAGGGAAGGTGTAAAAGAAAAGAGGTGTATTAGAGTTTTGGGGTAACCAACTAGGGTTCTTTATTATATGTGGAAGTTGGAGAGTAGGGTTATGATATATGGAGTAGGTTGAGTGGGGGTGATGGTGTTGGAATCAAGGGGGAGTATGGGTTGTATAGGAAAAGGAGGGGCTAAGGCCACATAGGCCAGATTAAGGTTTCAAAAGGAAACCCTAGTAGGCGATGGTGAGCCTAGGTGGGGAAATGGGAAAGTGGGCCTTGACCCACATGCGTGGGGGCTTTTGGATTTACGGTGAGTAAGGTGGAAGGAGAAAAAGGGTTCTGGAGTCTTAGGGAGTGTAGAGGTCCCATGTTATGGGATAGGGTCATTTAGGAAGTCAGGGATGGAAAAGTAATAATGAGTTGGGAAAGTCCACTAGGGGTATGCATGTCTAGTTGGGAGTTACTTATGTAATAAGACACGAATAAAACATTAATTACTTAAAGTGAAAGATTATTAAATCGGGTCTAGGCTTAGGATTATTTTTATTCCACTGGCTATAATAGTGGACAGGAACATTCTTTCCCTAGAGACTAATCTACCGGTTATAATAGTGGTTAGGTGGGTCTTGCCCTAGAGTAGTATTTTTTTTCACTAGCTATAATAGTAGGGGCTCTGAGCTCGATAAACCAAAAGTTTGGGTGGTAATAAATCATGAAAAATACACTAATTACTTACAGTGGAATACCATGCGGGTTGGGGTTAGGTTAGGATGATTTTTGGTCTACCAGCTATAATAGTGGCCATGGGCATTTTTCCTTGGAGACCATTCCACCGGCTATAATTGTAATACCCCAAATTGAGTGGAGTGCTATAAGGATTGATATGGCTACTTATATCAACATGGTATACATCATTTTGGTGATTTCATCCTATGAACTCCACAGTTAAGCGTGTTGGCCGTGGAGCAATTTTAGGACGGGTGACCTCCTGGGAAGTTTCAGAAATTTTCTGAAAATTTCTCGGGAAGTGCGTGAGTGAGGACAAAGCGTACTGAAAGGGCTCGTGTTGATCTGTGGGGCCAGCCGATCAATCCGAAGGCACTTCAAGGTAGCCCCCGTGTAGTCGTGTCGACTCGGGGTGTTACAAATGGTATCAGAGCGAAACCGCGACCGTGAGCTGAACTTGGATGAGCCAGTCAGTCACCTAGCGGGACGATTCTTGGGATGAACTGTATTGAGACAGTCATTGGTTGAGGCGCAACGAGGACGTTGCGTTCTTTGAGTGGGGGTGAATGTAATACCCCAAATTGAGTGGAGTGCTATAAGGATTGATATGGCTACTTATATCAACATGGTATACTATCCTTTTGGTGATTCCATCCTATGAACTCCACAGTTAAGCGTGCTGGCCGTGGAGCAATTTTAGGATGGGTGACCTCCTGGGAAGTTTCAGAAATTTTCTAAAAATTTCTCGGGAAGTGCGTGAGTGAGGACAAAGCGTACTGAAAGGACTCGTGTTGATCTGTGGGGCCAGCCGATCAATCCGAAGGCACTTCAAGGTAGCCCCCGTGTGGTCGTGTCGACTCGGGGTGTTACAATAATAGTGGTCAGATGTGTTCTGTCCTAGAGTAGTTATTTTTGTTCCACCAACCATAATAGTAGGATTCTCATACTTACGTAGATATAATTTGAGAGATGAGTAAAGACGGAACTAATAACTTAAATTCTAATAAAGTTGATTAATCTTATTGGCTTACTACTTGCATTATCTGCCTTTTATATGATATGCCCTATCTTAAGCTATATGGTTACCATACTTACTACGTAGCGTACTTATCACCCCTATCATGGGTGCTACTCATTTCCTTGAGTAGTGGCTCCTCCCAAGTCTGTGTAGATAGGAGATAATGCCCTTGCTAATTTTAATGCGTATGATGCCTTGGGTGGGGCAGAGTGAAGATCCAATATGCCTGGTGTGGGGTCCAAGAGGGTGTTTACCAATTTCTGTATTTCTATCATTTTTCATTCCTTCGCAGCGAGCATTTTTTTTGTACCTTATTTTGCATCTATATTAACCTTAACATTTATGTACTGTGATTTTATTAATTAATGTTAACCTGTTATGATTTTTTCTAATCATCATTGTTAATGATTTTGTACCTTTAGCCTTGTAGTTAGTATGAGATTGGCCAGGGGTCAACCTTGTACGATGGTAGCACCCCTCATTTTTAATACATGATTTTCTATAACAAATGAAAATTTTTAAATGTAAATTTTGGGAGTTTTATACTAGTATTTGGAAAACAAGCTAATTATGATATGATACTCTTCTTATTAATTTTGGACGAATAACATTACAAATAATGAAAATTTTAAAATTACTTTTAAAAATTTAAGGCTATTAATTCATTATTTGGACAGAAAATTCAAACAAAGAATTAAAATAACTTTATTATTTGAGAATTTTTTTTATAAATTGAATTTGAATAGAATACTTATACTTTTTTTTACTCATGAAAAATACACTATAAATGTATTCAACGGAATTGTTACATGGGTTTTAAAATTAAAAAAAATTCTATTATAAGATAAACAAATAAAGTATTTATGTTAGATAAATTTATAAATCATATTTTAAAAAAATTATCCTAAAAGTACTTAAGCCAAATGAAGCTTTAGTTTCTATATCATTTCCTTTTAGTTCTACAAATTATATGTCACAATCCCTAAGGTAGATGTTCATCTTACCCATTTTTAGGTTTAGTAGTTTGAAAAGAATCTAGATTGTACCAATTTTGGGATTGGCTCGCCTAGACCTTATCCAATGAATCTCTGCTTGTTCTTGAATCAACAAAAATCATATAATGCATTAAATAAATATTTTTAATAATAATTAGTATAATTTGCACTTTTTTAAGAACTAATAAAAATAATTTTAAAATTTTATTTACACCATTTATAAAATAAAATATTTTTTTTAATAAAAAAATTTATAGGTAATGAAAGAAAGCAAAAGGGTAAAAGTAGAAACTAGGTTATGATTTTTTTTTATAAAAATAGTCTTCTTTTTATACAATTATCTATGCCTATAATGATTTTTTTTATCATGGCAAGAGTAAATAATGATGATGATGATGATAACAATTACATTAAAATGTCTTTTGTTAGTATATATTGGAAACTTGCCTTTAGCATATAATAGAAGCTTAGTTGTGAGTGGGATCATCAAAGCTGAAGCAGAAAAGAAAGGACTCAAAACAGATCTTTGATGCAGCCTAATATAGACCAAGAAGCTTTTGTATATCCACTTGCCATTCTTATAGTAGCCAAACTCCATAAATATCCTATATCATCTTATTATGGATATAAGAACATCCTTAACCTTTATGTTTCACAACAAAACCTTTCCCAAGACACGATTGAATGATATTTCTAGGACTACAAAAACTATTTACAGGTTCTTTTACATATCTTTGTATGCCTTCATTAGATGTATTTGAACATAAATGACTTATATCATTGAAGGATTTGGAATGAAACCATTTTGTTTTGGAATGGATGTATCAAATCACAACCCAACGTTAATCACCCTCCCTAATAAATTTATGATATCACCATAGCTGTTAAAATTTTGATTCAAATCTTATAATTTTACAATTCTACGATCTAAAACTCATTAAGCAATCGTCAATATATCCTAGGTATAATCAAATAGTATAATCATGGTATGATTTTACGATCCCATGTATAATTGTAGAATCTTATGATTCTATGTAATGATTTTTTTTATCTGTTTACCCTATAATATATTTTTTCTTATATTCTCATTATATCTCTTTTTTGAATCTAAACCTTAACCTATTTATTTTATTCATACTATATATTGATCACCGACCTATGCAAAGAAATCACGAGCAAGATATTAACTTAACAATAATGCAAATTGTTGAAAAAAAAACTTATAAAAGAGTCCAAACTCTATATGTATAGTAAAATAAACATATCAATTTTTTTAATATTGTTTGTTTATTAATGCCTATTTAGTTCATAATCATCCTTTTTATTTTATTTATTAGTATTATTAGTATTTTATTTTTACATTCATAATCCAAATACCAACATTTTCTATATTCATATAATGTGAAGATTTATGTTGCTTTTTAGTCACTACAAATTAATTAGCAACAAAAAGATCTTACACTACCATGTAAAGGGTTTTAATAATAGTTATTTTAAGGACTTGAAAATGGTTCTAAAGCATTATCATAACCATTACCAAGTCATATGTTATTATAACTTTAATAATGGTTCTACAATCATCATCAAAAGTCCTAAAAAAAGCAATAAAATGGGGATGAGGGACAACTTTCAATAATAATCTTGATAGAAACCATTTTCAAAACTTTATTTTAATATCTTGTTCTTAATTAACCATAATTAAAACCCTAGGTATAAACATTACATTTTATGTATAATTATCTATAGTGATTATTATAATAAATTTTGTGCTAAATTTGTCATTATTATGTGTAATAGGATTGAGTATTAAGTTATAAATTAATTGTATTAAAATTTAATAGAAATTTTGATTTTTGGACCAAAGATTTATTGGCCAAGGATTTTGGTTGATCGACCGTCCGTTTGTCCAGGGGACTTGGAGGTTGACTAGAGAAGTTGGTTGGTCAACTAAGGATGGACAATGATTTTTGTTTTGTTTTGAATTCAATTTGATTCCCTTACCTAGTATTCTTTTTTTAATACTTTTTTTATCCTAACTTCATTTTACACATTCCTATAAGTTTTGGTAATTTTTGGGATTTGTTTGGTATTGATGCATATGAGATCTAACTTAGGTCTTGCTAGGAGTTGGAGCTCTAAAACTTTAGACCAACTAAAATTACAAGAGAGAATTAGGAGGTTTGAGTAGATAAAAATTGATTCGTGGTAACCCCTTAAATCAACACTTAGAAGAACCACCTAAGGTTCAAACTTGTAGGATAAATCTTAAAAGATTTTGGTAAATTCTTCACACTCTTACACTTGAGAAATGAAAAAAAGAATCTCGATACATAGAAATGAGAAGCCAAAAATTTGAGTTCCTCTATTTCATTATATCCTTGAAACTTATAGAATAAGTGTAGGATTAAATGTTACAAGTTAGCCAACTAATACATGTGATTTGAGTTAAAACAAAGGCAAAAATCTACTTAAGTTCCAGTCATGAGTTTCAGTCATAGGGAGGAAGTTTGAGTAGTTTTTGTAGCTTCCCTCACCCACTCAAAACATGTTCCAACTCATATAACAATCATATTACTCAAAAGGAAAGAGACAAAGGTCCTTTTAATGTTTTAAGTAACAAAAAGATGTATAGAATGTCTTCTAGCCTTCCTTGTTCTTCCCTGAATCTGCATTGTTCTTCCCAAGTGTTGAAAATGACTTTATATTCAATTTGAGAGGGAATTGTGGATGTTTTCTATGGATTACAAGGAATTAGAATGCATTTTTGTGAATTTTTTAGTGCTAAAATATTGGGGGGAAATGGATAAAATATGGGGAAGAAACTAGAGAAAAAATGTTTCCTTAAGTGTTCTCTTTTTAGTGGTTTGTGGATAGTACAAAGGGGGTTGACAAGTTTTGCATGAATTGTATGACTTGCATGGATAGGCTTTCTTGGTTGATTAATTTTTCCAAGTAAGGAGAGTTTTATGGCTCTCAAACTTAGGAAAATTAATGAGGAGATTGTGATAATCAAATGATGATACTTTTACATTAAGTATCTTCCGTTGTTCATTGATCTTTCCTAGATTAAATATAATCTAAAATTAAAAAAAATACACATGAGCCACAAAATCTCTCTTTGTACCTTCCTTGATGAGGCTATGATTTATTTTCAAAAATTTATACTCATTTTAACCTATTATTGATTTTATTCATAAAATATGTTTTCTAGCTTGTGTATTTTGAGCATTTCTTGCACCCAAACCTTTCTCTCTCTCTTATTCCCTCACCTTATCTCTTCCAAAAATGCCTCCCTAAACCCTATATACTCATTCACCATACCTCCCTCACCTTGGCATGATTTTTGGATTAATTTAGCATTTATTCAACCCATTACACATTACCATTCTTACACACTCAACTATCTTTGTACTTCATTCAAGCATTGTATAAGATAACTCTTCTATCTTTTGGATTACTAAATTTAATAGCCCCTCCCCTCTTGTGCCTCTATGTGTTGCTTTTGTTTTCATCTAACAATTTTCCTCTTTAGCTTTTTCCTTGTTGCTCTCTTATCTCTCCACACTTTGGTTGGATTTTGGCTAGAGTTATGCCCTTGTTGTTGAGCTTTTCATTATGACCCTTCCTCCTCCTCTCTTTTTATATGTGTGTGTGTAGATTTGTGTGTAATTTGTGAAGATTTTATTATTTTTACTCCTTTTTCTCATCCCTTAATTTTCAAAGGGCTCTAGTATAATGATCATTGGAGATTTATTTTGTAATTTTATGTATTGTTAATTGTTATTGTGTGCTTATTATTCTTTGTGGTATTTTTGGCATTGTTGAAGGAATTAACTAGTTCTTGAAGTGGCTTTGGAAAAGGTAATTTTATGTGTGTTTTATTTAATATTGAATATAGGTAAATCTAATTAACTCTTAAGATGGTAGAATAAATCCAACTAGTATCATGTTAGGTTCGATTTATTGTAAAAATTGTGATTTTTATACTGTTATATGAAAGAACATGAAATATGATTAGGTATGAGCTATTTCATGAATTTTGAATAATTTATGGCAGCATGTCTATATTTATCTTTTATATAATTATTGGTAATTAAACAAGTAATTTGGCACATGTGATAATAGGTAAAAATATGAGTTATAGTGCTATTATTTTAGAGTTGGTCTTGGTAAGATTATTTTTTCCTTATGAAGCATTTTCATGTTATGTCATGTCTTCCATCACATTAATTAGGTATTTTAATTAAAATTTGAAGTATAATATGTTTAGATCTAAGCCTGTTTAGGGTTAATTTTGCATATTTAAAGATTTATATGCTATAGGGGTAAATGTGTCATTTTAGATGTGCCATGTTACGTTTTACAACTTGAGTATTAATTTTATTCCATGAATGTCCAAGTTTGTTAAGCATATAATTTATGATATGTTAGATATGCCTGTTTAGGATCTTAAGTGCTTAATATGCTACATTCATATTTAGAGACAAAATAGTCTTTTGCCAATTTCTAGAAATTTCATAATTAATATTTTTTTGTTAAAGTATTATTTCTAATTTCCTTTGACCTTTTCATGAATTTTTTGTAACTATATTAAGTTTTGGTATTAAAATTGCTAAAATTGAGACAATTAGAATTTTGAGGGCATTTTAATCTTTTGTGATTAGAATGTAGCTATTATGGAATAATGGATCTATTTTGAATTTAGTTAGCTTGTATCTATATGATTGGCCTTTGGATGATTGGAAATGATTGGTTAAAAGTTATTGAATTGATTTGATTGGTCAAGTTCTTGAGATACGACATGATACCTAACCTTAGGCCTTGATGACATTGAAATGTAGTGACCTTTGAGGTCCATTGATTTTATTATATGGTTGTAGTGACCCTTAAGTTCATTTTGATTTGATTTGATGAATTGTTTTTGTGGCTCTCAATATCCTTAGAATAATAATTTGACATTGAATAAGCCACTCATCATTAAAAGATAAATACATAAGTAAGGATTGAAATCTTGTGCCTTAAAATAGGACATGAGTGCAGAGTTGGACCTGAAGGTCAAATGAATAATTTCTTGTCATAGGGATTCAAAACCACTATAGGGAGTGTACGTGCTGAGGTTGTGCATACATGGATTTATGTTGTCTGACTTCTTTGATTTGTTATCAAGAAGTTAGTAGTTTTTATTGTTGATTTGACCCCTCATGATCATTACTTTAGATTATGGAGCTGTATTTCTCTCAATATTTAAATTCACTTGTTTTGAATTATATTAAAAAACCACATTAGTACCTATGAATACTTGGATTAGGGTTGATTTCATAAGCATTGATTTTTTTTTTTCTGTGTAAGTAATAAACATTGGGTTGATTTGTGGAATCTTTATGGTTGATATTTTATTTTTGCTTGCATTTGTTTTAATCATGTTAATCTTTGACCCTTTTTAGGGTTTGGTTAGATTTTATCATATGTGGAATTATAAATTCATATGATTGTATGCGATTATATATTTTACATATCATTCTCATTATTGTATGATTATCATTCTCATTATTGTATGATTGATTGCAATTTGAACCTGCTACCTTTTAGGAGACATTGTGATTTACTTAGCATGAGGAAAATGTATTGATACCACATTTTCAAATGGACTTATTTCAAGTTTGTTGGCAGCTTTAGGTTAGATCAAAGTGATTAGGGCTATCTAGTGTATCTTGTTCTACTTGTAGCTATGTTATTCGTATTATCCCCATTTTGGGATATCAAGTGTTGTAAAAATTTTCATATGATATTTAAATTTCTCTCTCTCTCTCCCTCCTTCCCTCCCTCCCTCTTTCTCTTTTTCTTTTGTTGATGTTTTGGATTTTTCTTTGACTTTAGATTAAGCATTAACTACACTTAATCTTTGTATTTTAGTTGTTTTGGCCTTACATCCAAAATAAGTTAGGTATTAGTAACACCTCTTATCATGTTGGATTTGGTGCTAACACCCAATATTTTATGTAACTATTTTCGCTAAAATAAAAATTTTAAGTAGTAATTTTGCCGGGGGGGGGTGGGTTGACAAACAAATTCAAAAAGAGTTGTTATCAAAACCAACAAATATTTTGCTTAGTGGTTTGACCCTATTTAGTTATCAAATTTATTCCACGATTTTAATTTGTAAGATTAAAGGAGAGTGAAGGATTTGAACCATCGCTAGTTCTTTTAATGATCTATGCCAAATACTCCAAATATTCGACCAAAAATAAATAATATCGAGCATGCATAAAGGAAATTCAGATTATCATGACACAAAGATGAGAATATCAAATTCAATTTCATCTAAATATTTAGCAAAATAAGTGTTTTACAAAAAAAACACATAAATATATCGAACAAGAAAAAGACCTAACAAAAACAATAAAGAACAAATCAAAACTAAGAAAATCAAACAAAAAACAAACAAATGAAAGCCCTAACTTAAGGAAGTTGCAAGATCCAACACATAACGAATAAAAAGCACAAGACCAAACCAAAAAAGATCTCAAGAAAATAGCACCAATACTCAACAACACTAAAATAAAGAGGGGTCAAGCACGTGTTCACCAACTTATAGTAGTTGTGAAGTTGTTTGAGTAGGAGAGGGAACGGGCTTCGCATGGTGTATGCTTAATTTTTCATGGCTTTCCAGACTGTACTTGCATTGATGTAAGTGTAGTTTGACAGTGGTGCATGAGATTTCAACACCTTGGAAATAAGAGAAAAACACCAACTCTTTAATAGAAAATAACTAATCCAAGTAGGCAATAAAATGATCAATAAAAACACCATCATTCCCATTAATGATGATGTCATTGATATAAACAAGGACATACACTGAGGAAGACCATGAAGGAAAACAAATAAAGAGGAGTCTATATAACATGAGAAGAATCTAGGCTAAAGGAAAGTATCCTTACACTTATCAAACCATGGTTAAAGAGGTTGTTAAAGGCCATCGAGTTCTTTATGCAACCTACACACATGATCTAGGTAATATGAGTTAATAAATTGAGGTGTTTCATATATGTTGTCTCTTTAAGGTCACCATTCAAAAATACATTATCAAAATCAAGTTGTTTTAAAGTCCATCCATGAGTAATGACTAGATCTAAAATTAAACAAGTAGTGGTGGGCTTAATAGCTAGACTAAGGGTCTCAAAGATGTCAACACTAGGTTGTTAGGTGAATCCTTAAGTTACTATTTGTTCCTTTAAATAAGACTCCAACCCATTTGCATTATGGTTAATATGAAACAAGCACTTGTTACCTACTATGTTTGTGTGAGGAGGTTTGGAAACATGGCTCCACGTGCGATTACAAAGGAGAGTAAAATACTAGTTATGCATAGTAGTACATTAAGTAGAGTATTTAAGGGCTTGGGGGGAAGTCCTTGGTGGGGGAGGGAGTGGGATACAGAGTAGCATTAAGGGTATGAGTTTTGAGTTAACCCATGCAAGCATGAGTATTCTTAGGGAGGATAAATTGTGAAGCAAGGTGAAGGTTTTTGTTTAAATCTACCATTGGATTCACTGACATTGATTTTCTTCTTGTATCCCTATACAATTAATGGTGGTAGGTTTTTGTTGTGAACCCCCCTCCACCTACATCCTTGAGGTCTTTGTCATCAACTATTGTGAATGTTGTGTGATGGGGGAGGGGGAAGGGATTTAGAGTACCACCCTGAGGAGTTGTTCCTTATCAAGTGGCTTCCCCTATAATTTTTGCTTACAACAATAGCTTATAGCGAATTGTCTCAAGAGTGTTCTAGATACTTTTCTCCTTGTAAGAACATGCCAACCAAGTTTTCAATAGTAATAGTAATTGGTCATTGCATGTGATGATGGAAGTGTAGAATGCTTAATATTCCTCCCTTAATCCCATTAAAATATATCCAACTATATCATCAGAAGAAATTGGGTAAAAAATTATATCCATAGCATCATCTAAACACTTTTTCAACACATTCTACCATTGATTGATATCCGTTTGTAAGAGTGTGCTGTTGTATATGAATCTACATCACTCTTTCTCTAGTTTGTGACTTGAAAATTTTCTTGAGGGTTAGCTATCAAAGATAATCTTGAAATCTCTTTAATACCTGTTGTTTTGGTACTTGTTTTTCCTATTACTATAGTATATAATGTTGTAAACTGAGTTGGTGGATCGTTCAGAATAAATGAGTCCAAATCAATAGTCTTCATAGCATACTTTATAGTTGCATTCCGGCCATAGTAGTTATCACGGTCTAGTATGATTATTACAAATGGAAAGGACATGCCCAATTTTTGATAATTAGACTCCGTTAAGAGATGGGATACGTTTCGTAAGTCTAGGTTTTTGGGTTCTTTGTGGGTTTGATATTAGTTTGAGTGTCTTATGGTGCTGGAAATATTATATTAGAAATTTTTTTATAGACAAACTAGAGGATCGAAAGTGACCGTGTGGTTATTTCAAAGCTTTGATACCATATGGACAAGTAATGGTAGAGGGAATAGTTTATTGATTGTGTTGCCGTAATGCAATGTGCCGGAATATATAACACTTGTGACTAGTGAAGCACGGGGACGCTGAAGAGTGCCCGTTTCGCGTCCCCGAGACGTTTCTGGGGACAAAACGCGAGGCGGGACACTCGTTTAAAAAAAAACCTCCAAAACGACGTCGTTTTGGAGGTTTTTTTATTTTTCTGACGCAACTCGCCCGCCCGCCGCCCGGTCGCCTCATCTCCTCGCACGACGCCCGGCCCTAGCCCACTTGCCCGATTGCCCCCCTTCACCCTTCGTCGAATCGAGCATATTTTTTCTTTTGACCTGATATGCGGCTGCAGCAACAGCCTCCTCCATTCCTCTCGCATGCTACAGTAAACCACTAAACCTTCGATCCAAACGAATCGCAGGCAGCAGCAGCATCCTCCCTCCCTGCCCAGCACTCACCGGCGGCATAAATAGCTTCCATTCTGTTGCTCCATAGTCCATCCCCGCCTCCCCGAATTCCATTTTAAAAATCCATTTTCCATTCTCCCTCCCCGCCTCTTCGCTGCTCTGTTCTGTTGCACGGTTGCTCCGCCTCTCCACCGCCGCTGCTGGGCTCTGCAACGCCTCAAGTTCGCTGCTCCCACAGCCACGGTAAGACCCTTCTATCCCCTTGCTATGACCTTGCTATCTAACGATTAATGTGATTAATGTATCGCATTTTGTTAACAGGACAAGTCCACCTCGGGAGAGAAGGCAGAGGAGGAGGGAAAGGGAGCGAGAGAGGCAAGGTTTGTTGTCGACAACTTCCATTTTAAAAATCCATCTTCCATTATCGCTGTTTTTATTATGTTGTAATAGTTGATTATGATTCGATTTGTTTTGTTTTTGTTATTGTGTTGTAAATGCTAATTTTGGTTTGTATTATTGTTGTTGTGTTGTGATTGTTAATTTCGGTTTGTAGTATTGTTTTTGTGATTTAAATAGATTCTAATATTAGTTTGTAGTGTTGTTTTGATTTAAATGGATTGTAATTTCGGTTTGTGTTGTTTTGATTTAAATGGATTCTAATTTCGATTTGTAGTGTTGTTGTTGTGATTTAAATAGACTCTAATTTCGGTTTGTAGTGTTGTTGTTGTGATTTAAATGGATTCTTATTTCGGTTTGTAGTGTTGTTTTTTTGATTTAAATAGATTCTAATTTCGGTTTGTAGTGTTGTTGTTGTGATTTAAATAGATTCTAATTTCAGTTTGTAGTGTTGTTTTGATTTAAAGTGTTGTTGTTGTGATTTAAATGGATTCTAATTTCAGTTTGTAGTGTTGTTGTTGTGATTTAAATAGATTCTAATTTCGGTTTGTAGTGTTGTTGTTGTGATTTAAATAGATTCACTGATCATTTGTTATATATTACTTGCAGTGATTTCTGTTATTAGTGTTATATTGCGTTGTGGGCCTGTGGCGTTGTGGCATTGTAGTGTCGTGATTATATCATGACTTCTAGTGGTAGTAATAGTAACATGGGTTCTACGAGTGCTAGTGTATCTTCTACGGACGTAAATGATAATCCTCTTTGGAATTATGTTACTAAAGGTGAGAAAATTAGTGGAGGGGAATTGTTTTGTGGACGTGTAATTTTTGTAATCAAACAAAGCAAGGAAGCTATACAAGGGTGAGAGCTCATTTGTTGAATATTCCTGGTAAAGGTATTGCTACTTGTAAGAAAGTGAGGGCGGAGGACAAGCTTGAAATGGTAGCTTTAGAAAATGAAGCTTTGAAAACAGTTGAACAAATGTTGCCAAAAAATGTGCCTTTACCTTATTCAAGCATGGATGTATCTTTGTTGAAGAAGAGACGAGTGATTGATGTAAATCCTATAGAGAAAGCTTTTAACAATCAATTGCGTTCTCAATTAGATGCAATGATTGCTAGAATGTTTTACACCGGCGGTGTTCCATTTAATTTAGCAAGAAATCCTTTTTTATTACAGCTTTTGCTTTTGCTACTATCCATACTTTACCTGGTTCTGGTCCACCAGGTTATAATCGTTTGAGAACAATGTTACTTCAACAAGAAAAATCGAACATAGAGAGATTATTGGAACCAATCAAAATGACATGGAGGGAAAAGGGTGTTACTATTGTGTCTGATGGTTGGAGTGATGCACAAAGAAGACCATTAATAAATTTTATTGTAATTTGTGATTCGAGTCTTATGTTTTTAAAGGCAATTGATGCTTCGGGTGAGATCAAAGACAAACACTTCATTTCTAAGCTGTTGAAAGAAGTCATTGATGAGTAGGTTCTCAAAATGTTGTCTAAGTTATCACTGATAATGCATCTAATTGTAAAGCGGCCGGTGAAATCATTGAACAAGTTTATCCTCATATTCATTGGACTCCATGTGTTGTTCATACCCTTAATCTTGCTTTGAAAAATATTTGTGCTGCAAGAAATGTGAACAATAATGTTGAGACATATGAGGAGTGTCATTGGATAACCGAGATTCATAGAGATGCTATTCAAATCAAGAATTTTATAATGATGTATTCCATGAGATTAGCCATGTTTAATAGGTTTGCTTCTCTAAAGTTGCTTGCAGTTGCTAATACTCGTTTTGCTCAAGTTGTTATTACATTGAAGAGAATGAAGCTTATAAGATATAGCCTTCAAGCTATGGTAATTAGTGAAGAGTGGCTTTCTTATAAAGCTGATAATATTGGAAAAGCAAGGTTTGTGAAGGAAAAATTGCTTGATGATTTATGGTGGGAGAAGGTTGATTATATCCTTGAGTTTACACGACCTATTTACCATATGATTAGAGAGTGTGATGCTGATAAACCAACCCTTTACCTTATCTATGAAATGTGGGACATAATGATTGATGAAGTGAGAAATGTCATTTATAAGCATGAGTGTAAAGAGGTTGGAGACGTGTCTTCTTTCTTTCAAGTGGTATATACTATACTCACAGCCCGTTGGACCAGAAGTAGTACGCCCTTCACTGTTTGGCATACTCATTGAACCCAAGGTAACTTTATTTTGTTTTTATTAAAGTGTTATCTTCTTATTTCTTTAATTTAACAACTAATAATAGTATATATAATTTTGTTGATTTCTTCCTTTGAGTGAAGGTATTACACTGATACTTGGTTAGATGCTAAATCACCTAGAGTTGCTCCTTCTAGAGATGAAGAGGTTTCCATCGAAAGGAACAAGTGTTTTAAAAGGCTTTTCCCTAATCATGAAGATCGCTCAAAAGTTAATATGGTGTTTGCAAATTTTGCACTTAAACACGGTCCATTCGGAGAATTTGATTCTCTTTATGATAGAGACATTCTTGATCCAAAGGCTTGGTGGGGAGTTCATGGCTCAAGTGCGCCATTACTTCAAGATATTGCCCTCAAATTGCTTGGCCAAGTATCTTCTTCTTCATACAGTGAACGAAATTGGAGTACATATGGTTTTATTCACTCTATGAAAAGGAATAGATTGCTTCCTAAGCGTGCTGAAGACTTGGTGTATGTTCATAATAATCATCGTCTCCTAGCAAGGAGACTTCCAGAATATAAGGAGCAAAAATCAATGATGTGGGATATCTACGGTAATATTTTCTCGTTGTTTACTAATTATGTATTATATTATAAACTGTGACAACTATTAAATGATAAATTTATTTATTTATTTTGCATAGGTGATGACTTTGGTTTTTTTGAAGATATTGGATAACTTGATGTTGCTTCTCTTTTTCTCGATGAACCTGAGTTAGAGGCCGTGATTTTTTCTGAAACAGGAGTTGAAGATGAAGAAGTAGTTGATGTTATTAACGAAAATGAACATTTAATTTAATAGTGTTGAATGTATGATTTTAAGTAATTTAGTATGAGTTTGAGAATTAAATTTTAGTTATGTAAACTTTTAATTTAATATATATTTTTATTTTAATATTTTTATATATTAACGTTTCGTCCCGTCCCCATTTCCTAATTTTTTGAATCATGGCGTTTTCCCGTTTCGTCCCATCCCCGTTTCCCCGTCCCCGTCCCCGTGCATCACTGCTTGTGACCAAGCAGTGAGATTCTATTTATATGGGATAGGGTGTTAGGATAATAAGATCATGTCTACTTAGCCTCCTCTAGAAATTGTATAACTTTGAATTAGTCATTTTGACTTTTACTATTCAATTTGAAAGACTCAACTCTTTTGCTCACCAACAAGAATTTGTCCTTCCACACAATAGAAGCTAGCGGCTCAGTTATATAATGAGGGTTGCAAGGACAGCATTGGCTGATTGGTGAAAAGATTCATATAAACAAGAAGAGTGTTAGTTGGACACCAGAATTATTGAACATTGTAAATAGATTAGTGCTTTAGCACAGCTGTCACACGTCTTATGTGCTCACTCATTTAAGCCGTCGCACGGTGGCCTCAACAGAAGCTACATGGCATATTGATCAGGGCCGGTGCTAATTGCAAACCGGCGTGAGATTGAATTGATATATGCATGGATTTGACATTTGTTCGGGTTTCCCATCCGAGTCTTTAAGCGGTACATTTAGAGCCGACAAAAATTAATCTGATCCGTTCAATCTGATCCGACATTGACCCAACTAGATATTAAAATCTATAATAATAATAATAATAATAATAATAATAATAACTTATATATATTTTATTATTTATTTAAAGATTTTAAAAATATAATATATGATAAATTGTACTTATTTTTCATACTTTTATCCTAAACTTTCTATATAATATCATTTAGAATAAAAAAAATCTCATAACTCCAACTTTTGATGCATATTTTTAAAACAACAAATATTATATTAATTTACACATAGTACACAAATTATAAGATTATAACAAATAGAAAATCAAACTCAAACTCTGAAAATGTAATTATAGTGGTTACTGGTTACCTAATGAAATTGTAATTACAATTGTTACCAACTGAAAATTACTAACTCTTAACACCATCGTGCTATAAAACCGGTCTATTTTATAACATATTGTATACTCAATTGATTAAAAACTATTAAGAAATTACCCAATTTAACATAATTAGGGTTTTTGAGCCCGAACAATAAATTCAATCAAATATTATTCAAATATTTAAATTGACGGTTCGAAATTGAAATCAGACATATTCTAAAATATATTGTATACTCAATTGATTAAAAACTATTAAGAAATCACCCAATTTATCATAATTAAGGTTTTTGAGCCCGAATTGTAAATTCGGTCAAATCTTATCCAA
Source organism: Tamarix austromongolica (assembly GCA_039764185.1). NCBI lineage: Eukaryota > Viridiplantae > Streptophyta > Magnoliopsida > Caryophyllales > Tamaricaceae > Tamarix > Tamarix austromongolica. Next base: position 29,173,992 of record CM077817.1, read on the forward strand.
ACATTTAAATTGACGCTTTAAAATTTAAATTAGGTATATTCTAAAACATATTGTATATTCAATTGATTAAAAACTATTAAGGAATTACCCAACATAACTAGGGTTTTTTTAGTGTGAACTGCAAATTCGGTCAAATCTTATTCAAATATTTAAAATTGACAATTCAAAATTGAAATTAGACATATTCTAAAACATATCATATACTCAATTGATTAAAAACTATTAAGAAATTACCTAATTTAACATAATTAAGGTTTTTGAGCCCGAACTCCAAATTGAGTCAAATCTTATTCAAATATTTAAAGTGACTGTTCAAAATTGAAATTAGATATATTCTAAAACATATTGTATACTCAATTGATTAAAAATTATTAAGAAATTACCCAATTTAACATAATTAGGGTTTGAGCACGAACTACAAATCCGGTCAAATATTATTCAAATATTTAAATTGATGGTTTAAAATTGAAATTAGACATATTTTAAAATATATTGTATTCTCAATTGATTAAAAACTATTAAGGAATTACCCAATTTAACATAGTTAAGGTTTTTGAGTCCGAACTACAAATCCGGTCAAATCTTATTCAAATATTTAAATTGCCATTTCAAAATTCAAATTAGACATATTCTAAAATATATTGTATACTCAATTGATTAAAAATTATTAAGGAATTACCGAATTTAACATAATTAAGGTTTTTGAGCCTGAACAACAAATCCGATCAAATCTTATTCAAATATTTAAATTGATGGTTTAAACTTGAAATTAGATATATTCTAAAATATATCGTATACTCAATTGATTAAAAACCATTAAGAAATTACCCAATTTAACATAATTAAGGTTTTTAAGTCCGAATTGCAAATCCGGTCAAATCTTATTCAAATATTTAAATTGACGTTTCAAAATTCAAATTAGACATATTCTAAAATATATTATATACTCAATTGATTAAAAACTATTAAGGAATTACCCAATTTAACATAATTAAGGTTTTTGAGCCCGAACAACAAATCCGATCAAATCTTATTCAAATATTTAAATTGATGGTTTAAAATTGAAATTAGACATATTCTAAAACATATTGTATACTCAATTGATTAAAAACCATTAAGAAATTACCCAATTTAACATAATTAAGGTTTTTAAGTCCGAATTGCAAATCCGGTCAAATCTTATTCAAATATTTAAATTGACGTTTCAAAATTGAAATTAGACATATTCTAAAACATATTATATACTCAATTGATTAAAAACTATTAAGGAATTACCCAATTTAATATAATTAAGGTTTTTGAGCCTGAACTGCATATCCGGTCAAATCTTATTCAAATATTTAAATTGACGATTTAAAATTGAAATTAGACATATTCTAAAACACATTGTATAATCAATTTATCTGTACCGGTAATCTTATGATTATCTCTAATATTTACAATGTAATAAATGATAATTATAAATTGTATAGTCATGCTTATGCTCACATGTATTTTATAAAATTATCATTTTTTTTAAGTAATCAAATAAATATAATATTTGTAAATATCTAACATTTTTACTTGTAAAATTTATAAATATTTTAAGTAATCAAGTATAATATTGTTAAAACTTATAAATATCTTTTTATTTACTTGTAAAAATAAAACACGTATAATATTCTTATTTCATTTATCTGTACTAGTAATCTTATGATCGTCTCTAATATTTACAATGTAATAAATGATAATTATACATTGTATAGTCATGTTTATGATCACCTTTATTTTATAAAATTATCTTTTTTAAGTAATTAAATATTTTAATTAATCAAATAAATTAGAATAAATGATAAATATCTTTGTTAGATTCAATCATGTAATGTTTTTTATTATTAAAATTTATAAATATCTTTACTATTTACTTGTCAAAATAAAGTGTATCTAATATTCTTAATTCATTTATCTATAATAGAAATTTATGATTGTCTTTAATATTTACAATATAATAAATGATAATTATCTGGACCCGAATTTGACTCAACCCGTCAAAACTTGATCCGACCCGATTCGACCCATCAAGTTAACTCGTAACTACTCAAATCCATCCCGTCAAATTACGTGAAACGACCCAACCTATTAAGTTAACACGAAATAATTTAGACCCAATGAGACCAACCCATCATATTATACGAAATGACTCGAATGGGCCGAAGCCATCTAGTCATGTGAACCAGAAAATGACTCGAAATCAACCTGACCCTACTAGTCAAGTTAACCCGAAATGATCCGAACCCGACCCGACCCATAAATTAACCCAAAATGACCAGAGCTCGAAATAATCCGACCCGATCCACAACCGATCCGCAAATTTCAAATGACCTGATCCGATAATGACTAGACCTATTATGATCCGACCCGATTGCCACGTCTAGGTACATTTACTGACACGAGTGTTACATTTGTCCATTTACTGAGATCAATCTCGACATCTTTTCACACACATCCTTTAATTTCGCAACTTCTTACGGTACCTGGGACGGGGGGTGTGACCCAGCGAAGAAAAAACATATACTCTATACGCCCGGTCCGGTGCTTGAATTAGAGCCTAAAGCCAGATAATGTTGGAAGATTTTGGACCTACTTTTGATGGCTATATTTTGCCAGTTGATTGAATTGAACATTAGTTGAAGAATATGAAGGAAAACTTTATACATGCCTGCCTGTCTCTGCTCATGGGTGGACTTGGACGTTCCTTAAGCTCGTCCCGGTTTAACTTCATGCCTAAGGACAATAAACAACAAATAATCCATCTTTCAAGGCTAAAGAGACGTTCCATTGGTATATAAATTGCTGGGATCCACCACACCGCCTAGTACGCCACACACTATAATAGATCTATGCATTTTTCGTATTTCTTTTTCACTCTACTTACTCTCTTCATAAAACAATTCCTATCCTACTGTCCTACTCACGGCCACTCCTACTGTCCTACATTCACCTCCGGTCCTTTAGCCAATCGCCACTCTTTTTCTTCTTTTCCCGCCCTTTGGGTCCAACTTTTGCAGATTTCTTACCTTATCTCCGGCCACAATTCAAAAAGGGTAGAGAATTAGTCAAAAATTAATTTTGTCCAATTCTCGACCAAAAGGGCAAAAAATTAAAGAAAAATAAAATAAAATAATCTCTCCACTCTTTTCTAAACCTCCTTTGCCTTCTTAAATATTCTTTGGAGGGCAATTTTTCCTTTTTCTTTCCATAAAACACTGCACTTTTCTCATTTTGGTTTGAACCAATCTTTATGATTCAAACTCTGCACCGAACAAGTTCCAACGCCTTCCACATACTCCATTAATGGACCACAACAAGCCTCCATATTCTGATTCAAACAAAATCAGACTACCCAGATCGTTTACCAAATGCATTCATCCTCAAACACCCACTAATATGACACCCCCACCACCAAAGTACATCCGAAACCGGAGATCCAAATCCCAAGAATTCCCCACCAGTATCATTAAAGACGCCATCTTCACAAAATCAAAGTCTCAAAGATTAAAACCAGATGACAAGCTTTCCTCCCATAAAACCAGAGCAGCCAAAGAAGCTTTACTTTCTCGGCTATTCGCTACTCTTTCTTCCGTCAAGGCTGCTTATGCTGAATTACAAAACGCGCAGTATCCTTACAATAGTCGTGCTGTACAAGCTGCGGATGAAGCTATTGTGAACGAATTATTGGTTTTATCTGAGTTGAAACACAAGTATGTGAGCAAAACGTTTGATGTTCCTCCTCCGGTTGTGACTCTATTGCTTGCTGAGATTCAAGAACAGCAATGTAATATTAAGACCTATGAGATTGCGATGAATCAACTGGAATCTAAAATCCAACAAGAGGATAGACAGATATTGGGTTTGAAGAAGAAGCTTGCGGAGTTGATTAAAGTGAATAAGGGTTTAGATAAGAAACTAAATTCAAGTGGGCCGTTGAATTTGATTTCACCCGAGGTTTCGGTTTCTCATTTGAATTTTACTCATTTCATTAGAGTGCTTCATCACGCAACGAGGTCCGTCAGGCATTTCGTCAAACAGTTAGTGCGCCAAATGGAATATAGAAATTGGGATACTGATTCAGCTGCCAAGGCAATCGAACGAGACGTCGTATTCACTAAACCCAAACACAAAGTATTCGCCTTCGAGTCGTACGTCCATCGCGTCATGTTTGAGGGCTTCAATCAACAGTATTTTTCCGTTGCTCACGAACCATTGCCGGAAAACAAGCAACACCGACAGCGTCACCTGTTCTTTGAAAGATTTCGGAGATTACAACCCGCTAATGCCAACCGGATTCTAAGACATAACCCAAACTGCGCTTTTGCGAAGTTCTGTAAAACTAAGTACCTTAATTTGGTACACCCGAAAATGGAATGTTCATTTTTTGGGAATTTAGATCAACGGAGACTTATAAGCTCTGAAGCTTTTCCGTGTACCGAGTTTTTCACTGTTTTTGCAGAAATGGCGAAACGGGTCTGGTTGTTACACTGTCTAGCCTTCAGTTTTAATCCGCCGGCGGTTGCGTTTCAGGTGAAAAAGGGGTGTAGATTTTCTGAGATGTACATGGAAAGCATTACGGACGGTGCGTTAAGTGGCGATTGCAGGGTGGCGCTAACGGTGGTTCCGGGTTTTAAGATTAACAAAGCGGTGGTACAGTCTCAAGTCTATCTCTCTCCGGCTACAGCCTCGTCATCAAGTCGCTGATTTCTTCGAATTTCGGAAGAAAGTTCGAATCAAAGCCGCAACCAAAGAATTGCCATGGTCCAGGACAGGATCGGCTGAATTTTTCGGCAGGACCCCGATGCCTATTTCGCCGCACCGATTCAAAAACTTGGCCGATATGTTTGGCGGAGGCAGATGTAGTTGCGGCGGAGCGCGGCGGGAGAGGGGTGACCGTGCTTATAATCGTGTGCGAAGGGCAATCAATAATGAAATCGGTTAGCTTAATTTAATTTTTTACGGCGGCATTGAGCAAGCCCGGCCATTCACGGACTTGTGCTATACTAGTACTGCTATACCGTGGTGGTAGGCTTTGATTGGACCGATAAGCGCGGGGCCGGACCACATAGAATTTAATGTCTATGTTTCTGTACCATCTTTGTATTATTAATTTTGATATATCCACCCTACATGCTTTTCGTTTTCCTTTTTCTTTAGCCGTCATTTTAATGTAGCAGAGGTTTAATTAGATCATATTATGCACCAGCGTCGATGCAGATTGGGGGGCTCCCAAATATAAAGCCGCCCAAACGCTCCCCACAAAGCGAGGAGCAATTTGAGCCGTCGAGCTTCTCGAAAAATTGGGGAGCACACATGGGAGACGAAGACAGAGAAAGGGATCCATTGCAGGAATAATAATTACTTTTAATTTTAAAATAAATTAAGTTTAGAATTAATAATAAATTTCACTCTTCAAATTAATAATACTAATAATGATAATTTTGAAAATAATATTGATACCAATATGAATTTTGAAAATTAATATTAATAATATAGCTGATTTTAAAATTAATATTTACAAAATATTAAATTTGAAACTAAAATATTATTTTTGAAAATTTAATTAATAATATTTTTCCAATACTACAAAGGAAATAAAATATTGTTGTCTAATTTAAAATTAAAATTTAAACTTATTAGAACAATATGAATTAAAAAGTAATTTTGTCAAATAATTTTTTTTAAAAAAAACTTGGAGGGATATAGATTAACATGTTAATATATTTTATTATTGTATTAGAGTGAAAAAATAGAGTTGAGACAATAATTGGACTTTGTTACCTAATTCATTTCTATATATTAAACAACCCACTATGCTAAGGATGTTGGCCCAAAGATATGATCAAGCTATGATGATCCAACCTACTAGCCTTACTGGATAAGTAGACATTGAAGTTAGTCACCCCACAGTCTAGCCTACTATACACAAAAATCACCTACAACATACATTATGACCATGTTGCAGGCTAAGATTTAGATGGAACCTATGAATCATATCTCCTGAATTGCCTCCACCTCAGGGGAATGTTGTACTAAGTCTATGAACTACATATATTATTTCTCCATGTTCCTCAAGCCCTACCAAAGTGACTATAACTCATCATACTTTGCCAAGTGAATGTTCATGGGGTAGAAATGAGCCTTCAACTGTTGTACAAATTGCTGCCCAAATGTCAGAACTTTGCCTCTCAACTATTGACTCCTCCACCAACTATTTGCTCTACCTCACAGATAATACATGGCAATATCAACCTTCTTGTCGTTAGGGTAACTACTAGCAATAAAGGTCTCCTCAATGTTGAGAAGCCATCTCTCCAAGATATCTAGATCTTTTTTACACTCAAAGATAGGCGGGTGATGGCATCCCACTCTAACATAACCCCTTAGGTAGTGGAATTAGAAAGGAAGGTGTTTGAGGTAGTTTTGGAGCCATCTCTTGTTGAATCTACTGCTCTATGTAGCTCCCAACTATCTCCATGAATTGCTCAAGTTTTTAGATTCTTATAACCTCATTTTGTGGGTCTATTAAAAAAAAGATTTTAAGGAGTTTTACTGAGTTTTAATATCTTCTTTTTGAGATATTCAATGTGGGGAAATTTTCATCTAAGATTTTCCTTATTTTGTGTGAATTTTGCTAAGATTCATTTATGGTAATTCATTGATACCTTGTGGTGTGGAGTGACTAAGACTATGGGTTGTGTAGGTTTTGTAATTTTTATTTTTATATGAAAACATGTATTATAATAGTATTTTTTATTGTGAACCATGCCTTAAGATTTGTTACTTTGGGAAAAAGTGAGTTATATACATTTATCTTGATGATTAATTGGTAATGCATCACGATTCAGTGATTGAGCATAATTAATCTTAGTTTTACAAGTGCATGATGATATGGATGTGGTATGGTTGATGTTTGAGGACTAAATGTGAGTGTGAAAATGCATTTGCAAAATGTTTTGCATAGGCTAATGGAAATATTTTGTCAAACCAATCGAATGGTTGCTAGAATAATTGAATGGTTAGGCCAACTCATCAACTAGTTTTCTTGTGGTATTATTTTGTTTGGTCTTGGTTTGAACCCATCCATTGGTTTAGCTGAGTTGATTTAATAGTCTCTAGAATTTTTAATTAGTTAGATAGGTTGATCAATTGGTTTTTGTAGGGGATTTAGGGTTTGGTAGTGCTAAACTGATCAATTTTTATATAAAATTGATTGACTGATTTTGGCCAGCATACTTTATTTGATGCTTTTTGACCTTGTAATAGTTTAGGACTTGATAAAATGTTATGATATGATTCTTGGAATTTGAAAATCCACTGGTTGTGATGGATTAATGAAATCTAATAATGTGAAAGATGGTGAGATGTCTATCTAATATCAGGTATAGTAGTAACACCCCATTTTTCTTAGGGATCTTTTCCTATTTCTACTTTAGCAAATATTTTTAAAAATATAAATTTTTAGTAGTAAAAAAAAATTTTGGTATCAGAGGTTTGTTTTAAACTTCTTAAATGTTTTGAGATAATACCACAACTTGGTTTCAGGGTGTTTTTGTTTTGAAACTCCCAAAGCAATATTTTATGATTGGGATTTAATTATTTTAAACTATCTTTTGAGTATTAGATTTAGAAGCTCAAGTGTTTTCAAACCTATAATATTTCATGAGGGAGACTAGGTTTGGGAATACACTATTGTTTCTTTAAGTATCATATAATGTTTTATTGTTGTGTGAGCCTTAGTGATTGATTATCCTATTTCTTCTACTTAGCCCTAATCTGTAGGACATCAATGGACACTAATTGTAGTTTTGAGCATGATGAGGCATTTATGGAGACCATTAGCTCTTTTATGGAGGGCTAGATTCAAATGCCACAACCCCAGCCATTGGCCCCCACTACATTAGCTCTAGTGGATTGAATCAAGAGGTCTATATATCACCATCCATCAATATTCGAGGGTAGGAGGACCCTAATATCATGGAAAGGTGGATCAAAGACATCGAGAAGACTTTCACTGCTTATAGTTGCTAAGTGGATAGGAGAATTGATGTGGCAGTATACTATTTGAGGGTTCGAGAGGGGCGTAGAACTTGCTTCTTGGGGACCCTTTCTTGATGCACTTCTATCAAGATTATACCTATCTCATATTTATATGAGGAAGCACGACACATTTATGGCACTTTAGTAGGAGAGTATGGCAGTGGATGAGTATTATATGAGTTTCATAAACTTAGTCTCACTCCACAAGTGGAGACCAGTAAGGTGATTAGGTTTACCATATCAAGCAAGGCCTAGGGATTTAATATTAAGAGTTTTTGGCTAGAGTATCCCCACCATATATGGTGTGTATGTATGAGTGGAACTTGGAGTATCTCGAGTTATCCAACTCAGGATTGCCCAATCGGGGGAGGGGATTTTGAAGGTTATCTGCATCTTAATGGTTGGAAGAAGACACATGCTAGAGGTAGTGTACTGCCTAGGTATGGTAGGTCTATAGGGCCAATACCCCGACAAAGAGATTGGTTTGGAGGACGTTATGAGGAGACACACTATCACTGCAAGAGTTATAGAGTAGACTATCTGGTGGTGGATTGCTCGAGCAACAATGTGACATGTCATGGTTGTGGTAAGTCAGGGCACGTTTTTTGAGTGCCATGTTGGAGGTGGAAGTATTCAGAGCATTCAGTCTTGGGCTCATAATGCTAGATCAATTTAATAGTAGCAATAGGCTTCGAGATTTCCTTCATCACTTGATAGTGTTGCTAATGTACTAGTTAGTTAAGGGCTTAGGAACCATGTACTTTTCTATCGCATCAGGGATTGGGTAGTGTTGCTAGATTTCCTTCATGTTGGCACCTAAAAAAGATTAGCTAATATGAGGTTGAGCATTAGGATGACGTTGTGATTGGCACACTCAATATTAATTTGATTCTAGAGATGCCTTATTTGATTTTGGTGTATATCATTCCTTTATATTTTCTACCTTTGTCACTAGAGATGCCTTATCTCCCTTTTATAGTGTTTCTAATTTATTTGTGCTGCATATGAGGGATAGGATTGTGTGTTCTAGGTTCTATAAAGAAGTGGCCTTAGTATTTAGGGGAATCGAGTTCCTCTTAGACCTCGTAGAGCTTAAGTTATGTCAACTCAATGTGATCGTGGCCATGGATATGTTGGGAAAGTACCATGTATTGATGGATTACACACAATATTATGTGGTTCTTTGGTCTACTATCAAATATGTAAGTCAAAATCCTCAATGAAGGTTGTATTAGCTATCACTATGAGTACCCTAGTTCGAAAGGGATACATACCTTTCCTATGTAATGTTTAAGATACTAAGGTGGGTGATACGCCATTAGAATTATAATAGTTAAATTTTACAAAATGTTTTTATTATTGTAATTCTGAAAAAAATATTTGAAATCAAATATTTTTACATCCCTTTAACGCTCGTTATGTTTTTAAAATATTTTATTTCAATCTTTTAACCCTTCTCACAATTTTAAGCCCTACAAGACTTATGCGCCACTCTTGTCCATCAAAATTCTTCTAAATCTTTATAATTTAATAATATTTGAAAAATTCACTTTTTTATATATATTTTCCTATGCCTTTTCAAAATTTTATATATAGATTTTTGAGAAAACAACACTATTCACTGCCCCTTTCTTAACCCTTACTCGCATTCTAGAGTTTTAGCCAGCAAAAAAATATGAAATTTTAGGAACACTTATATGTTGGAATATTTAAGATAAATATGGATTAAAAATATCTTTCAATGATTTTTATAGTTTTATAAAAAAATTTCAAGTTTTATGAATAATTAACTCACAAAACTCAACTTTCTCTAAATGAAACCTATTCTAACTATCTAAAATTGGTTTCTATATTCCTAAAATATCTAAAACAAAACTTGAAATTTATTTTTATAACCATTAGGCTATATTTTCAGGCCTTGTATGATCTATTTCTTCTTCTTTTTTTGATTATTTTCCATTAAAATAATCATTAAAGTCCTTTTGAGTTGTTAAATATCTAAACATTAACCAAAGCTTCCTCAAAACTCTTTTATTATTCATAACTTAGTGCCTTTATATCCCAAGAACAAACTACTTCAACCTCAATCCATTCCTCCATTATTTGGCCTTTTTTGTTTTTATTTTTACTTTTTAGTTCTTTATTGTTTTTCCAGACCAATTAAGTGTGAAAAATTGGAGAAATTGAAAGAAAATATACTAAGATCTTAATTAATTTTTTAAATCATTCCAAGGAAGGGTGGAAGGGTAAGACATTTTAGCCTTAATTCTTATTTTTTATTTATCTTTTTGTATTTTTTTTTGTATTTTGATGGTTTTTATTGAATTTTGGTGCAAGGTTTTCAAGTGGTTGAAAAATATTGATATTGGGATATATATATATATATATATATATATATATATATATATATATATATATATATATATATATATATTTTTAAATATTAGAGATAAGGGCTTGTTAACAAAAATACTAATAGTGTATAGGTTTTGATGTGTCAGAATGCTTAACTGTGTTGTTGTTATTGTTAATAACATTTTTTTCATGTTTTGGGCAATTCATCATTTAGGAAGAATTCTATTTTGGTTATTTTTATTAATTTTTTTATGATTCCAATTGGGTTTTTAGGTTGTTTGTATGCAATTTCATATCTTTAAAGCCTTGATTTAGTTTAGTATAATTAAAATTGTGATTAAATTATGTTTTAAACATTAATAATAGGTATTTAGGTCAAATAACATATAGGCTACTAGTTTGTTTTTGTTTATGTTATAAGATTTTTATAACATGGTTAATGATTAATTTGAAAATTTTGAGTATTTAGATCATTATATGATAAAATTTATGTTATTTTTGGTGTTTTTAGGTTTTTGGAGTTTTTTTATTATCTTTTTAAATTGCAAATCTGTTTTGCTATTTAATTTTTTTATTATAACATGCTAATCATTAATTAAGAGCACTTAGTATTTAATTTCATACTTTTAAGAGTTAGTTTGCTATTTGACTCATAATTATTATATTAAGGGTATTTTAGTTATTTTGCATGTAGTGGATTTTATTAGGTATTTTAGTGTTAATAGATGGCCTTGACTATTGATGTGTCTCGAAGCACTAATTGATGGGAATCGTGATTTGACATAAATAGTAAGTAAAACTTTTAGTTTTAAAAATTAAGCTTACAGGCATATCTATATATATATATATATAAACAGAGTTATCTAGCATACAATATATAAACAAATCTTTCCGCCTAAACTATATTCATTATTACTAATCATAAATTAATGTTACCATATATTATTACTAATTATTGTTATTGCTAATTAATAAGATGGAATAATTAATATAACTATTTATTAATATAATGCGACTATTCATCTCCTATGCACATTAACTGTATATAACTATTCATTTACTGCACATATGTCAAACAATTAATTTTAATAAAGTATTAACAATATATTTTCTAATCAAATATTTTCTTAATTAATTATCTGAACATATGAAGAAAATTATTCATTTCCTGCGCATTAATTAAATTGTTGGACTATTCATCTCTTGCATATTAATATATAAATAATTAATACACCAAAGTACATATTTATTTGCTCCACATGCATATATCCATTAATACAGTGTGACTATTTATCTTCTATGTGCAGCAAATGCATATAACTATTCATTTGTTGTACATATTTCAAACAACTAATTTTAATAAAGTATTAATCAAATATTTTCTAATCAAATATTTTTTAATTAATTATCTAAACATATGCAGTCAACTATTAATTTCCTGTGTATTAATTGAATTGTCAAACTATTTATATCCTACATATTAATAAATAAATAATTGATAAATAATTAATACACTAAATAAAGTGCATAAACCAGTCGACCAACACATATACATCTGCTGCCATTAATACAATACAATTAGCAAATACATATAACTAATTTTAATGAAGTATTTTTTTTTTAAGGTTAGATCAACATTTACATTTACAAATATGATGATGATGATGATAATAATAATAATAATTGTTTATAATAATAATTTTATTATTTATTATTAATAATATGACTATTATTATTAATATAACTATAATAATTATAACTATTAATATAATTAATACTAATATAATTATTTATATTATTTTGATAATTACTATTATCATAATTTATAATATAATAATGATAATAATGAATATTAATATAATTGATTATTACTATTATGAATATTATCATGATTAATAATATAATTATTATTAAAAAAAACTAATAATAGAATGACAACATTGGTTATTATATAAAAATAGAGTTGTTTGGCAGATAATATATAGACAAAATTTTCCGCCTAAACTATACATATTATTACTAATCATATATTATCACTGTCATATATTATTACTAATTAATAAGGTCAAATAAATGATAAAATACCCCCGTGTATTAATTGATTTGTCAAATTATTCATCTCCTATGCTGCATAACAACAAAATGATATTCATCTCCTGCGTATTAATTGAGATATTCATCTATTGCACATATGTCGAACAACACATATTAATCAAGAATTTTCTTAATTAATTATTTAAAAATATGTAGCCAACTATTCATCTCCTACGTATTAATTGAGTTATAAAACTACTGAATATATGAATGTAACTATTCATCAGCTGCACATATGTCGAACAACACATATTAATCAAGTATTTTCTTAATTAATTACTCGAACATATTCAGCCAACCATTCATCTCTTGCATATTAATTGAATTTTCAAACTAATGAACATATGAATAAAACTATTCATGTTATGCGAACAGTAAATTTATATAACTATTCATCTTTTGTCATTAATACAGCACAATTATTCATCTCCTACATGCAACAAATGTATATAACTATTCATCAGCAGCACATATGTCGAACAATACATATTAATCAAGTATTAATTAAGTATTTATTAATTAATTACTTGAACATATACAACCAATTATTCATCTCATGCATATTAATTAAATTATTAAACTGTTCATCTATTATATAATAATATATAAATAATTAATACACAACCCGTGCATTGCACGGGAAAATGTAACTAGTTTTTATGGAATATTCAGTACATGAATGGTATTTGGTGAATATTAACATTTGTGGAAATTTTTTTGTAGGCTTACTTTGGGATGGCGACCATTAATGTATCTAAAATTTATTAAAAATTTAAGTGTAAGACTAAGTTTGGGATTCAGGTGAGCAGTCTTGGAATGACCTCTAAGGTGGGTTTTGTAGTGGATGCACTCCTTGTTTATATATGTAGTTGTATTACATCGTTAATGTATAAAAATGCCTATTTATACTTTATAGGTAATATGTAAGTTCTATAGGGAGTATCTATACTTAATGATTGAGTTTTTGTCAATGGTTTAGGAACACTTCCTTAAGTGTAGTGCTTTAAATTGATATCAGTCATTAGTATTTTAACTTCAGTATTTTTTCTTCTAAGATAAAATACGACTTGGTAGATTATTTGATAACCTAATATGGAACAGAATAATCAATAGACCCTGCATATGTGTGTATTTCACGATATCACTATTTAATATCATATTTATGTTCTAAGCGTTTATTTGATTTTAGGGTTTAGGGTGAATAGTAGTAAATAGTGATAAGCAGTAATGAAATATTTTATTTTCATTAAGTATTCCATATTTTAAGTATTAGCATATTTTCTTGTATTCTTTTGCTTTAGTATGTTCTGTATGTCTTATGTGAATGCATGCTATCCATTTTTAAGTAGATTTAGTCTGCCTAATATGATTGGCGTACTCATTCTATTCTTGTTATTTTTTTCATACATTTTATTGGAGTTTGACATTGGTGAGTATGTGATGGACTTCATAGAGTTTAATTGAGGGGCTAGGAGTTAGAATAAGGGTATTTGGTACACCTTATTGGTGTTAATTTTCTTGTCCAGATAAGGATATTCTTCTCCCTCATTTTGATACCTCTCTCTCTCTTTTTGTATCTATTTGTTTTAGAGTGTACTCCTTTTTGGATCTATATTGAAGTTTTATATATTATTATCCATTATGTATGTGTGTGTATATATATATATATATATATATATATATCCTTCCCTCTTTGTGTTGTATCTTTCAATTGTCTTGTGTTTGAATATTTTAGCTTTGCATTTCATATAAAAAAGGTGAGGGAGCCATACTTGTATGAAAAATGGCGGTAAAGCTTGTGCATTTGACCTAGCTTATGCATTTAACAAAATTTTCTAAAAATTAGGGTGTTACAAGATCATTTTCCAATAACTCAAGAGTATCAAGATGTGACCCCTGTTGAGATTTTAGGTATGTTTCTGGTTTGAGATGTTGATTTCACCATCAACTTGTTGCTAGGGACCAATCCTATATCTAAGGCACTAAAGTGTTTGGATCCTGGTGAGATGAAAGAGTTTAAGGCTCATTTAAAGGATTTTTTTAGAGAAGGTATACATCTAACCGAGTATATAGACTTAGGGAGCACTAATCCTCTTCATTAGAAAGAAGGATGGAAGTTTGAGGTTATGCATCAATCATTTTATTGGAACCTAGTTAGGGTAAAGATTTTTATCCACTACCTTATATCGATGATATGTTTGACCAGCCCAAAGGGGTCATAATGTTTTTTAGAAAATTTTTATTTTTTTTTACTATCATCAATTGAGGATCATCGAGTAGAATATTCCAAAGATAGATTTTCAAACTAGATATAACCATTATGAATTCATAATAATTTCCTTTAGACTCACTAATGCACTAAAAACATTCATGGCTCTCATTAGTAAAATCTTCAAACAGTTCTTAAATTATTTTTTCATGGTGCTAATTGATGACATCCTCATCTATTTTGGTAGTCATGAGGAGCACGAGTAACACATAAGATAGTCCTTGACATTGTTGAATGCACATAGATTGCTTGCCAAGCTCTCCAAGTGTGATTACTATCTAGATTAGGTAGGTTTTCTTCGGTATGTGATCTCAAAGGATAGCATGTAAGTAGACCTTTGAATGGTTCTAGCAGTTTCTATATGGCTAGCATCGACATCAATTAAGGAGATGCATAGTCTTCATGGATTGGTAGTTAATATCTTAGATTTATACAAGACTTCTTTAAGATAGCTCATCTATTAACTAATTTGTTGAAGAAGGCTACTGTTTCTAATAGGTTAAGATGTGTAGTGAGGCATTTGAGGAGTTTAATAGGCATTTAACTTCTGATCCAATGCTTATGTTTCTAAGTGTTTTATATGGTTTTGAAGTGTATATAGATTTTTCTAAGCATGGCTTGGATTGTGTGCTAATGCATCATGAGAGATTATTATCTTATGCTTCCCATCAACTAAAGCCACATAAGAATAACTACCCAACGCATGATTTAGAGCTTGCCATAGTGGTGTTTGTCTTGAAGATATAGAGGTATTATCTCTATGATGTTCAATACAAGTCATTGATCACAAAAGCGTTAAGTACATTAATAGGATTTAAATTAGAGGTAAGATATATGGTTGGAGTTGGTCAAGGATTATGAGCTGGAGTTGATCTACCATGATGGTAAGGCAAGTAAAGTGGCAGTTTCTCTTAGATGAAAGGTGTCACACTCTTTGAGTGCAATTTATTATCAACATTTTATGTAAGGATCTTCGAGAGATGGGAATTAAGTTACTTACAACTAGTATCTTAGAAAGACAAATGATTGCTCTCACAGTCATACCTTCCATCTTTGATGAGATTCAAGCTATTCAACTTGGTGATGTCAATCTTGAGATGATCCAACATGGTATTGATGAGGGTAGAGATGAAGGATTATGAATTCATGATGATGATAGTATTAGCTATTGGGGTAAGTGGTGTACACCATAGGGATGTGATGAGTTAAAGAGAAAGATCTTTGAGAAGGGTCACTATACTCCTTATTCCATCCACCCTATAAGGGGTTAAGTTGGATAAGAACCTAAAGAAGGTATGTTGGTGACCCTATATGAAGAAAGAAGTTTTGGATTTTAATGCTAGATGCTTAACTTGTCAGAAGGTTAAGATTGAACATAAGAGACTAGGAGGTTTAGTGTAGCTACTATGAGTTCTAGAGTGGAAATGGGAAAATATATCCCTGGATTTTGTGGTGGGTTTGCTAAAGACTTTTAGTGGTTTTTATTCCATTTGGGATATTTTAATCATTTGGCTAAGTCTGTAATGTTTATACTAATGAAATTAACTTGAATCATGGAGTAAATGACTAGTGCTTACAAGAAACATATGGTGAGACTGTATAACATACTGAGAGACATTGTGTCAGATCGAGACTCAAGGTTCTTATCACACTTTTGGCACAAGTTGTAGGCCGGTTTCTAAACTCAACTGAAGATAAGTAACGCTTTTCATATAATTACAAATGGTTATAGAGATAGGACCATTCAGACCTTAGAGGATATGCTTTGAACATGTGTGATGGAGTTTGGTGACAATTGGGAGGATCATCTAGACTTTATTGAGTTTTCTTACAACAACATTTACAATGTGAGTATTAGGATGGCACCATTTGAGGCCTTGTATGGGAGGAGGAAATGCCATATTATTTTGTGCTAGAGTGTTATAAGCTAGTCAATTGTGTTGGGACGATACATGATCAAGGAGACTACAATATAGATTAGGTTGATTCAGGATCACATAAGAGCCACTTAGGATAAGAAAAAGAGATATGTATACTTGAGAAGGAGAACTGAAGGTTATGAGGTGGAAAATAGAGTTCTTTTCAGGTATCTCCCACCATGGGTATGCTAATTTTTGGTAGAAAAGGCAAGCTTGTTATGAGGTATATTAAACCTTACAAGATCTTAATGCAAGTTGGTGAAGTCACTTATCAATTATCTTTACCTATGGAATTGTATCATGTACATAACATCATCTACATTTCCCAACTGAGGAAGTATGTTACATACCCTTCGCACATTGTCTAGAAAGAGACAGTAGAGTTTAATGAATATTTAACTTATGAGGAATGCTTGGTGAGAATTTTGGCCAAGAAGACCTGGGAGATGCATACAAATACCATTCAGCTAGTCAAGGTTATTTATTTATGACATGGTGCCAAGGAAGTCACTTAGGAGGCTAAGGAGGAGATCCAAGTTTAAGCATCCCAATTTGTTCTTATAGGTGTTATCGCTTGGTGTATTCCTTTCCATTTTCTTCAAAGGGGTAGTAATCCTTTTGCCTACTTGTGTTAATTGTGTATGCCTTAGTATATTAGAAGAAGTGTTGTAAAACCCCATAAATTAGGCCTATAATATGTGAAAATTCATGTGTTTGATGATGATTTGATGGTGTTTGATCTTTTAAAAAAAAATATATTTTAGGTTTGATTTGCAAAGGATTTGGAAATTTTTGAAAAAAAACAAAAGAAAATTATTTTCTAGCACATTAGTTGATTCATAGTATGAGCTGATCCATTAGTCCGTAGTTTTCAAATTGGTTGTTTGGTTCAGGGTAACTAGTTGATGGGCATGCCAGGCCAATTGAATTGTTTGCCTAACTTGAGCGAATTTTGAATTCAATTTTTGATAAAAAAAATTCATCTAATCATCTTAAATCTTGTTAATCAAGCCATTAAGTATTTTCTAAATCATATCTAATGATTGATGACCTCATCACTACTATCTTCTTTTTCCTTACTTCTTTCTCTATAGTACATTGTCAAAATGGATAATTTGTCCCTACAACCTCATCATATCTTTTGATCTTGCTTCCCTTTCTTGAAAAATGATAATTTATATGAAGATAATAAAAAATAAAGGTAAATTATTTTTAATTCATTTTTAAATTGAAAAAATAAAATATAACTTAAATTTTAGTAAATTAAAATATTATTTTGAGGTACAAACTGTGATAAAAACTGAATGAGATAAAATTGGCATTTGTCATTAGAACCTTTGTTTTTCATTTTTGAAAATGGCTAGGAGACTCAGAAAAATTTAAGGAATTCAAATATTCTTAATCCATAATGATGTAAGAAAATAAAGATATTGAAACATGGCTTGGAATCTCTCTCATAATCACAATTGTGAGAAAAGATAATGATTTTTGAATGAAACATCTCCAAAACCATTGCTAGGATTTTAATTTCATTTAAAAGATTTCATACATCTTGAATAAAATAGTTTTCTCATTATTTTATATTATAAAAAATATACTTTTTTAAAAGAGGGTTATTACATCACTACTCCTTAAAAGAGAGTTCGTAATTGAAGTATATTGCAAGAAAATAAACCAGCCAAATAGAAGCTAACCACAAAACATCACATATAATAATAAAATCCATATCAACTATTAGCATAAGGTAGAAATCCCTAAAATACAAGATAGGTTTAGCGCAAACTAGTCTCAACATTCCAGGGTAGTGAACTCTAAGGATGTACTACCAATCAAATCTCAATTATGATCAAACTTATGAGTTAAAGTCAACCATCCCTGAAATCCTTGATCAATAACTCACATAGTAATCACCGTTACAATGCTCAACTCTCATCATACCCTAAATGAATGTAGGACTCCATAATAAATCTCAATGAACACATGAACTTATTTCCACCTTACTACCATTATAACTCACACACTCTTTATCCATTTACCATTTACTAGCATGATTTCACAATCTCCTTGAATGAAATAACCAATCTCTCCCCACTCTCATAACTCATCCAACAACTTTTTAAGTATTTGAAACCTTAGAATCCACTTCAATAATATAATCTACTCAAGTCATCCACACTCATCCTATCAATTCTCAAATACAATATGTAAATATTATATCAATCTAATCTCCACCAAATATTAATTCCATTCAAAATCCTAATGATACTCTCTATCTCAATGTATACACTACAAAGTCCCTCACTTATCTCATGTCACAAATAATTCCTCCTTCCATATTTCATACTCATTAATCAAGCACTATGAACATATAACCATTATTACCATCTAATCCAATAAAAAAGACTAAGTAGGGGTACTATCATTTTAATAACAACTTAAGGTTTCCCTAAAGAACAATAGTCACTTAAAACCAATCCAAATCAATAAATGGAAATTAATTTATGGGAAAGTGTAAAATATGTTTAGAAACCCAAATATATAAAAATATTATGCATATGAATTAAATTTTAGCATAAAAATAAAAAAATAATAAAACACATAAAATCACCCAAGCATAGTTAATTGTTGAATCATTGAGTTAAACGTTGATTTTGGGGGACATACTAGTGAAACATAAAGCTGGGCCACTTAATTGTGTGTCTAAAATCTAGTTTTATAATTCATTTTATTTCCATTAGCATAAAAAGTAATTGCCTAATATTATTAAAATTAAAATTAATGCATAAATCATAAAAAAACCCACAATCATTTTTATAATTAATTACACATAAAATTCCATGATTATACTTATGATTAATTAAGAATGTGATATTACATGCATCGCCTTTCCCTTTTAGGGAAATACATGGCTCTCTGCCTCAAAGCTTCTTTTTTGGCTTTCTGTTGGACTTCTCTCATAACCTCTCTATCTTTTCTTGAAGCACATCCACTTCATCAGACACCTCAATGGGTGCCAAATATTTATTAGAGTAGTCACCAAAGTCTAAAACTTACCTTGTAATAACCCTAGTATTAACCAACAAATGAGTGAAAGGCATCATCAAATGTTGTGAACTTTCATCTTTGTTGGTAAGAGAAGGATGCTTGTAGTTAGCCAGTGAGTTAGAAGTATTACTTTATTTTGCCTTCAAAACTAGCTAAAAGGAGAAACAAATTGAGGTGGCATAAGAATGTAGATGGTAAAGGAGTGACGAGCAAGAGATGATGAACGATGATGAGTCTCTATTTTTCTTATCAAGAATTTCTAAGGAAATGAAGGAAGAATAATGAAAATTATTTTAATAAACAAGGAAGGACAATGATACTTTTATTCACATCACACAACTATTATTATGCTTTGTTATTCAAATCAAATGGTTGTAGTGTAATCATTAAGCTACCATCAATCATTGATGTGCTTCATCCCTGGGATTGAACGCATCATAGAGAATTGGAAATCATCTAAGCTCTAGGAGACCCCAAACACAACATGTCAAAACCAACTCTAAAAATAAAAAGTAGCCTACCATTTTGATAAATCTCAATGGTTTCTTAATTAATGAGTAACTTGAGTTAGGAATTACATTTACTTGAGTAACTCAATGATCACTGGTTAGTACTTTCCAAAAAAATATGAGCGTTCACACCAAAAATATTTAGAAAAAAAATGAAAGAGAGAAAACCAATCAATTTGCTCACAAATTTCTTAAAAGAAGATTATTTAATTAATATTCAAAATTTAAATTACAAAGAAGAATGATGTTCCAATTGCCTAAAAAGAATAGGCTCTGTATAGCACCTAATCTATAACTACTCTATATGCTAATTTGAATTTGCAATGTTGTGGGTTGGATAGAGTGTATAGATGTTGTGACATAGTTTGGATCCTCAAGATACTAATTCTTTTTCTTTTTTTTTCTATTTTATTTATTTTTATAGTATTAGACATTATTTTATTTAAAAGGTTTTATAATCTTCCTCTATGTCATATCTTTTCTGTTAGTTGTGTTTAATGTTTTAGCTTGACATCAAGCATATATTGGGCACCAAAAGCACTTTTTTTAATGTTGGATATAGTAGTAATACCTTATATTTTTTATCTGACTTTTACAACATTATTTTTGAATGAAAATCGTGTTCAAGAAAAATTGGGGTGTTACAAGAAGATTAGTATTTAAGTAAGTTTTTCTTACTCATAGGATATAGATATTTGTGGTGTTGTTACTTGTTTAAAATTTTAGTATATCTATGAGCATGTAATAATTTATGATATATTTTATTACCTTGTGGGTCATGCTATTTTATGTTCTAGCATTGTTTTATTATCTATGCCTATATTCATGGTTTATGTGCTTTTATTACTTTTATGTGAAAATGGTAAGTAGAGAGGATGTTAAAATGTTAAGTGCATATTCATGCATGGTAATATGTTTTCAAAAATATTACATGGCATGCTTAATATATGTGCATTAGTATTTAGTGGTGTGGGTATGTGTTTGAGTTAAATTAGAGTTAAGGGCATGCTTGGAAATTTTGAATTTGTACAATGCTAGGGGTAAAATGGTGATAAAAATGGGGTTTTTAGTACAATTAAAAGTCACTATTGTATTCATTAAGTCCTTTACATACAATTTCATAAACTATAAGTCCTACTTTGGAATTACAAAACTGATGTTATGATTAAAATAAGTTATAAGGAGTTGTACATAAGTCATAGGTTTTTTTTTTGTTGGTATTTTAACATATTTTTGTCCCTTGGGGATGTCTAAATCGGTCCTAGAATAGTAAGGTTGTTATAATGTTGGATAGTTAACCTTGTTTAGCTTAAAACAATCAATTAAGTTAAAAGGAGTTTAAAAAGAGCATAAAAAACTTTAAGGGTAAAGTTATTATTTTAAGTTTTACTCCAAAATTTGGCTGAATCATATTTAATATGTGGTGTTTAGTTTTTTTCTTTAATTTTTAAATTAATGAGTTTACTTTGTGGTTAAATGGCTTAACTAAAGATTTAGGGTTAATAAGCACAATTTGTTCCTTTTACCTTTAATATAATATTCTTATGCCTTGTTTGACTTTAGAATAACCTTAAGGGCCTTCCTAGATGAAACTTTTGAATTATGTGGTTTATATTATTTATTTATGATCCTTAAGTATTGGATTAGTGTGTATATGAATTCTTCAATTATTATTTTATGCGGAGTTTTTATTAATTAGCATTAGTGTAATCCTAATTTCATTTTAAGAACACTATTGTTAGAATAAATTCACATAAGTGATAAATTGATAATAATAATAATAATAATAATAATAATAATAATAATAATAATAATAATAATAATAATAAGTGTTACTCAATTTGTGAACCCTTGATATATCATATAAGAAATGATAATATGGTTGTCCATGTGATAAAAATTATAATACATGGGGGAAGTACTATGATGCTGGGTAAGAAAAGTGATGGAATGTTGTGTGCTAAGTAATGGTTAATAAATGAATAAGATATTAATAATTAAAGTAGTAGATCGCGTGAGGCAGAACGAAGATGATTCCAAATGTTGAAATTATTTGATTATATTGTTTGTTGTTAATTGAACTAAATGACCCCAATCTACTCTATTCGATATATCCACCAGCTTATAAGTAATAAACATACTTAATGATTAAAGTTTTGACTAGCAACCTAAGCGTATTTTACTTTGAATGTGAGAGTATAAGTGTGGTTGATTACCTATTTTCCATCTATGGGTGAAGGAGGAGAGTATTGTTACTAATGGGTTATGTGGTCTCAACGTGACTAAATAAATGAAATTAAGTGATCACCTAAGTATTTAGTTTAATCCTATATTTCTTGGAATCATCTCGTATCATTACCATATACACATGTATAGCATATATCTTGCTATTAGGTTACCTGTGCCGTGTTTGCCCTTCTTCTTGTGGTGTGTATGTTTTTCTTACCGATTTTCATTTAAATTTATCTCTCGATGCTGTGTTTATTGACCACATGATTGTAATATCTCTTTTGTCGTATGCTTCAAGAATAAGCATGATGAATCATATGCATTCATGCTTTATTTTATGTATATCATGATCAACGTACAATATGGTATGCCTTTTTAGAAATTGTATTTACCAGTATGTCACATATTGATGTTGTTTGTAGCATTATGTTGATCCTTTTTATTTTGGGGGTGCAGTTTGTGATGTTTGTATGTTCACTATGACAAAAAGGGTCTTCAGCGGCGACACAATGTCGCTGCTGAAAGTGAAAAAGTCGTGGCTGTACATGTATAGCGGCAACATGTCGTCGCTGTAAAATCGTCACTGAAAATTCATGGCTAAAAGACCTTAGCCACGACTTTGTGTTGTCGCTGTAGACTGATCTACAGCGACGACATTGTCGTGGCTAAAAACTTCTACAGCCACGACACGTTTGAATATTGTTTCATTTTTTTGAAAATTGTAGAAATACAACCACGACTTGTTGTGGCTGTAGACACTTATAGCCACGACATGTCGTTGCTAAAAGGGTCTACAGCCACAACAAGTTTGAATTTTATTTTGTTTTTTGGAAAATAATAGAAATACAGGCACGATATGTCGCCGCTGTAGACAGCTACAACGATGACATGTCGTCGCTAAAAGTGTCTACAGCCACGACAAGTTTGAATTTTGTTTCGTTGTTGGAAAATAATAGAAATACAGCCGCGACATGGTGTTTACAGTGGAAACTTTTCACATATCTCAGTCGTTTATATCTATCTATAATTGCTACAATTTTTAGAATTACAAATTTTTCTTGTACGACCATGTCTTAAAATAATATACAATATTATTTTACTAATAAGCGAATCTATTATACTAATAAATATAAATATACAATAGTCATAAAAGTTTAATAATACAAACAATTATAAGAGTTTAATAAAAGAAAGATAACAATATTATCAGAAATTAAATACATGTAAATCAGACATTAACCCTCGAGTTTGAGCCATATTCTTAGGGCTCCTTCTGGCTATTCAAAGACATAAACTCTTCCATTCGTTTTATGGTAGCTTCATGCTAGGTAATAACTTCATTTTGTTGCTTAGCCCTATTAGCTTTATTCACTTCATCCTTAGCCTACATAAATATCACTTTATTTAATATAAAATATTTATATAATCAAAATATTTAATTTATAATTACATATTACCTTAACTTGAGGATCATTCCAGTACTCTATCAATCTTTTCCAATTGGTCTCATTGATTGTAGGGGGCCTTTTGGTTGGATTTTTGTTGTGAAACTGCTTCAACTTACACTTCCTATTCCTGTATGTATCGGCCAACAACCTTTCCAAACCAGCACTGACATAAGGCCAAATTGGATCTTGCTTCCACTTGTCAAAATCAAACCAATACTGTACAAATTAATACAAGAAAATATCAAATTAATTAAAGATAATTTGTGGTATTTAAAATTAAAAGCTTATAATCATTACCTCATCCGAAGGGAGTATTTTATCTCTATCTTGTTTTGGAGCAGCAAGCCATGATGGATTATCAAAAGGAAATAACTTTTCAACTTCATTCCCGATAAATCTTGTGAACATGACCGCTGAATCACCAACAGGCTGATATGTGCCATCAGTTTGAGCAAAATCAAGCTTAAATTTTCTCCGACCATTTTTCTCAAATTCTCGCCGCATATTTAGACTTGCAGACTTCTGATGCTTAGCTCGAGGCCTTGAATCTGGTACTACACATATTTTACAAGGTATTATTATTAGTATGACAAAAAATAATCCATTTATTTATTTAATATACAATATTAAATGTTATTACCCGACTCACAAGATGCTGGTAATCTGCTAGACTGGCGAGGAGGATCAGATCCTCCTCCATCTCCGCCATGATATCTCGTTATTGTGTTAGCCATGACTAAAGATAATGGTAATTGATAGTATTTTATATGTCAATATTTAGTAGAGGGTTCGCCATCAAGCTTAACATCAATATGGGGCCACAAAGCTTTTTTTTTTGGTTGGGGGGGGGGAATCAACCAAATAAACAGCAGAATCCAATAAGAGTAGTAAGCCAAATAATGTGCGTCCTATTCTCATATATCAACAAACAGAACCAATACATGTTATCTATAGTTCCAGAGGTGTAGATCTGGCTCCAAACAAGATTATAGACTACCACCAGATATAACATATAAGTGCACAAGGGCATAAGCTACTGACAATAGATTATAGATCCTATGCAAATAATACATATGGTGATAAATAGCACAGAAATGCATAGAAATCTGAAGACAGTGGGGGGGGGGGACAGATCATAAAGCACACAAATGAGAAAGCTTATCTTGAAATTCAAACTGCAAACCAGATCTGAGTAATGATAATAAATAACACTGAAAAAGGACAAAAGCAGATTATTATGAGCCATAAAGTATAATCCCAAAACGGAGATCCTCTATCATGAAATAAGATTATTCTCTAATACACACAACCCCTTTCAGCAAGTAACATTTACATATTTTTTATTTTCATGGACAAGAAATATTAAAGAATTCCCCCCGAAGACAACCTAATCTACTACAAAATTGAACATGCGGGTGTAGCTTTTCAATTACTCTTGGGCTCACTCATAACCCCTTCACAAACAGATCAATTTTCTTCTCCCAACGTATTAACCCTTTCAATCATAGAATTATCATTCCAGTCATCAAACTGACCTATATGATAGTATAAGCTTACATTTGAAAAAGGAAAATAATAAACAGCTTGCCCAAAATCAAAATTATTAACTTAATAGTGCTAAAAAGAGACATTGAGCATCCTCCACAGTAACAAACACTCATATGAGTCCAGATTCATCAAGATTGCAAATTCACCCTCCAAAACTAACATAACCCAGATCAAAATCAAATTTGATGTATTTTATCTGGATTTTGGGGTTAATTATCCCCAAATTCATCTTTCTCAAATTGAAATTCTAACCCTCTTTCGTAATATGTTGTCTTTCTTACTCGGTGAAAGGGGCTCGCAGAGGCAGTTCGGTCAGCAACAACACCGAACCGCGGCAGTGCAGAGACGGCAAGTTGAAGAGCGGCGGTGTAGAGGCGGTGGAGCACTGATTTTCTGCGAAACCTGAGGTGGTGCAGATGCGGCGATTTTGCTGCTTTTCTACGAAATTTGAGAAAAAAAATTGAAGTTAAAAAAATTATAATACTATTGTAGATTTAATTGCACAAAACAACAACAAAATCGAAGAAATTGAAGAAGAAAATGCATACGCGGTGGAGAACGATGATGCAGGTGAAAGGTCGAACGTGCGGCTGGCTAGGGCTTGGAAGAGAAGCTGTTATAAAGAGGAGAAAATTAGCGGCGACTTGTGTCGTGGCTGTAGACATAGAAACGACGTCATTCCGTTTCAAGCCATTTCGGTGGGAGAATTTTAATAATGGACCTATGATAGATTAATATATAATCTATATATATTTGACTGGATCGAAAGCTAATATATCAAGATTAATATATATAATATATCGCGGAAGCGTACCTGAATCCATAATAATAAAAGATTTATCGGGTACCGTCGAATCTGATGTGAAACCCTAACGGTTGGTTCTGTAGTCTTCTATATCACGCACGTACCCGCTACTCGCCAATGACTGATGGGAACCAATGGAGCGAAGTTCGTGTGACCTAGGGACCATAACCACATATATATAGATAACAAACTTGTTATCTATCGGGCCATCCTAGTTCGGTCCATCAACGATCTAGGACTCCCACAGTCTCTACACATATCGGTCCACATTCAATCAGATACATTAGGCCCAACTTAATTAAACCTAATTTGATCACGTTTATTCGGGCTTAACCGTTACGACAACGTCCACTTCGTATTGTTCACATGCAAGCCCAACGTTGGATAATAATTCAACAATCTCCCACTTGGGCTATATGTGCAACGTTACTAATTGTGACATAACCAAATGAGCTCAAATTTGTTGTCGTTATAAAATTTATCTTTAACCAATCCGGTCCATCAATCACATAAACATAGGATCAAAGCGGCTTTCATCACATATCTTCGTAACTAAACCCTCAATGGTCACATATGTTGACATGACTGAATGACATGGATCAAGATGTGGATGTGTAGCATGGAAATATCATGCAATGTGATCCTAACATGCATATTTCCAACTGGTCCACCTTAAAACTTTAGTGAGATCAAACCATACTAAAAGATAGAAAGGAAATAAACTGAAACATTATTTCTGCAGAAAACATATGGTCAAAATATCAATAAGTTAAACCAAAGAGAGTCTATATATAGAGCAACTGAAATTACAAACTCCCACTGAAACTAAAGATCATTAGCCGATATAACACCCATACGAGCTAAATGCTTGAGAAACTGCTTGGGTGGTAAAGCTTTAGTAAACGGATCCACAATCATAGAGTTTGTACTGATATGCTCTATAGACAATTCTCCTTTCTGAACCTTTTCTTTAACAACTAAGAACTTGATATCGATACTTTTCGATTTCGTAGAACTTAGATTGTTGTTGGAATATTGAACTGCAGCTTTATTGTCACATAATAATTTGAGTGGTTTTTCAATACCGTCAACTGTACGCAGCCTCGTGACAAAATTTTGCAGCCATATACCATAATTGGAAGCCTCATAGCATGCCACAAATTCTGCTGCCATGGTGGAAGAGGCAAAAATTGTTTGTTTGGAACTCTTCCAAGACATAGCTCCTCCAGCCATCAAAAAAATAAAACCTGATGTGGACTTCATGCTATCTTGGCATCCAGCAAAGTTGGAGTCAGTGCATCCTACGATCTCAAGCTTTCCTGACATCCGATATGTGAGCATGTAATCTTTTGTTTTCTGTAAGTACCGTATGACTCGTTTGGCTGCTGTCCAATGGTCAAGTCCTGGATTGCTCATATATCTTCCCAACATCCCAGTAATGTACGCAATATCCGGACGCGTACATACCTGAGCGTGCATAAGACTTCCCACAACTGAAGCATAGGGAATATTCTGCATTTCCCTTCTTTCATAGTCATTTTGAGGGCACTGATTGAGACTAAACTTGTCTCCCTTAGCGACAGGGGTATTTCCCGGTTTGCAGTTATGCATTCCATATCGTTTGAGAACCCTTTCAACATAGGCCTTTTGTGACAACCCTAGGATACCTCGAGAACGATCCCGGTATATCTCTATGCCCAATACAAAAGATACATCACCAAGATCTTTCATTTTGAAATTCTTAGCTAGAAATCTCTTGGTCTCATGCAACAAATCTATGTCATTGCTTGCTAGCAATATGTCATCAACATATAAAACCAGAAATATGTTCTTACTCCCACAGAACTTATGGTATACACATTCATCAACCAAGTTCATCTCAAAGCCGAAATAGGTGATTACTTGATGAAATTTAAAATACCATTGTCGAGACGCTTGTTTGAGCCCATAGATAGATTTCTTAAGTTTACAAGCCATATTCTTTGGGTCTCCGGACACAAAGTTTTCTGGCTGTACCATATAGATCGTCTCCTCAATGTCACCATTGAGAAAGGCGGTCTTTACGTCCATCTGATGTAACTCAAGATTAAAATGTGCCACTAATGCCATAATTATCCTCAAGGAGTCCTTAGAAGAGACCGGAGAGAATGTCTCTTTGAAATCTTCTCCTTCCTTTTGTGTAAAGCCCTTAGCGACTAGACGTGCCTTATATCTTTCCACATTGCCTTTTGAATCCCTCTTAGTCTTAAATATCCATTTACAACCAATGGGCTTCTTTCCTTCAGGCAATGGGACAAGATCCCATACGTCATTGTCCATCATGGAATTTATTTCCTCATTCATGGCATCAATCCACTTTTGAGAATTCGAACTCTCCATGGCTTGACGGAAGTTTACTGGATCATCTTCCATCATGCCAATGCCAACCTCATGTTCTAGGATAAATACTATATAATCATTTGGAATAGCACTTCTCCTTTCTCTAGTGGATCTCCTTAGCTCTTGAGGTTGTTGAGCTTGTCCTTCTGGAACAATCACTTCATTTTGAATGGGTGGTTGTTCTGCATTGTCTTGTTGAGGTTCTTGATTTGCCTCTTGATCGACGACAGGTGCTGGGACTTGCACATCGTCAGAGACAATAGTAGGAATATTGACTAATTCCTCCTCAAAGATAATGTTTCTAACCTCATTTCTCCCCCTAAGCTCAACATCCTCAAAAAATGTGGCAGTTACCGTCTCGAAAATTGACTTAAGTGTGGGATTATAAAACTTATAGCCCCTAGATCGCTCCGCATAACCAATAAAGTAACTACTAACTGTTTTGGAGTCCAATGACTTTTCATGTGGTCTATAAGGCCTTGCCTCAGCTGGACATCCCCAAATATGGAAGTGCCTTAAACTAGGCCTTTTGCCTGTCCAAAGCTTATAAGGTGTTTTAGTAGTTGCTTTAGTTGGTACTCTATTTAGAATGTAAGCTGCTGTTTTTAGTGCTTCTCCCCAGAGTGATTTTGGTAAGGTAGAATGACTAATCATACTCCTCACCATGTCCTTAAGAGTTCTGTTTCGTCTTTCAGCTACACCATTCATGTTAGGAGATCCCGGCATGGTGTACTGTGGGACGATACCACACTCCTCTAGGAATTTAGCAAATGGTCCTGGACATTGTTCACCTGAACCGTCATATCTACCATAGTATTCACCACCACGATAAGATTTAACGCACTTAATTCGTTTGTTGAGTTGATTCTCAACCTCAAGCTTAAATGATTTGAACACGTCCAGCGACTGTGATTTCTCGTGAATGAGATACAGGTACCCATAACGTGAGTAGTCGTCTATGAATGATATGAAATACTGTTGACCATTCCAAGAAGCCGTTGGAAACGGTCCACAGATATCTGTGTGAATCAATTCTAAGACATCTGAAGATCTATTTGCACCTGTTTTCTTAGTTTTGGTCTGTTTTCCCTTGGCACAATTGACGCAATTGTTTAAGTCCGCAAAGTCAAGGGAATTAAGTATACCATCAGACACAAGCCTCTCAATTCTAGCTTTTGAGATATGACCTAAGCGCTTATGCCATAATGATGCTGAATTTTCCTTATTTAATTTGCGTTTGGTACCACGTGATTCCACGTGCAGGATTTCATGATATGAAGCGATGATGTCAAGAATATATAGGTTATCGTAAGCGCATAATGAACCGGTGCCAATCGTATTTGAATTTAATGAAAGACTAAATTTATTATTTCTAAATGAACAAAAATAACCAGACTTGTCCAATAAGGAAATGGAAACCAAATTCTGTCTAAAAGACGGTACAACGAAAGTGTCTTTCAGATCCAAATAGAAACCAGTTTCTAATAATAACCTAAAAGTGCCAATTGCTTCAACTGATGCTGCCTTGCCATCTCCCACAT
Organism: Tamarix austromongolica; assembly: GCA_039764185.1. Taxonomy (NCBI): domain Eukaryota; kingdom Viridiplantae; phylum Streptophyta; class Magnoliopsida; order Caryophyllales; family Tamaricaceae; genus Tamarix; species Tamarix austromongolica. Next base: position 29,204,203 of record CM077817.1, read on the forward strand.
AGATGTATCTTTCGCCATCACTTGGCTTTCGGCAGTTCAGGCAACCCTGCATAGAAACACTTGTGTGAGTAGTAGCTCCAGAATCTAACCACCAAGTGTTTCTAGGTACTGAGGCTAAATTAATCTCAGAACAGACCAAAGTAAGGATTGTACCTTTCTTTGCACGCCAAGCGTGGTATTTAGGACAATCCTTCTTTACATGTCCAGTTTTGTTGCAAAAGAAGCAGCTATCCTTTTCCTTCTGCTGTTTCTTTTGAACCGGACCCTTAGGAGCAGCTTCATCATTTCTTTTCTTGCCCTTGCCCTTAAAGGTACTGGCTAAGTGAGCACTTTCAGTCCTATCATGCTTCAATCTTTCCTCTTCTTACACACAATAAGAAATGAGCTCATTGAGAGTCCATTTCTCCTTTTGGCAGTTATAACTGACTGAATTGTGCAGGAAGTGAAATTAACACCAAGTGCACGAGTAAATCATCTGATAACTCGAGCTTTAGCACTTTCAGTTTCGAAGCAATGTTGGACATTTCCATTATGTACTCCCTTATATTTCCTTTGCTTTTGTACTTCATTGAAATCAAGCGCTGCAAGAGAGTGCTTGTTTCTGCCTTATCGTTTTTTGCAAAATGTTTCTCAATTTCGGCAAGGAAATTCTTAGTATTGGTGATGTCCTCAGACACCCCACCTCTAAAGGCTTCCGGAATGCTGCGCTTAATGATCATTAGACTCATGCGATTCGACCGATCCCACTTCTCAAAGTTCCTCTTATCATCAGAGGTACTTTCAGCTGTCAGATCAGCGGGTTTCGGAAGCCTAAGTGCATGATCTAGATCCATGCAGCCAAGGACAATGATAACATTGTCCTTCCATTCCTTAAAGTTATTCCTGTTCAGCATGGGAATAGAGCTTAAGTTAGCAGATATAGTAGTAGCAGACATGGCTGTACAGAAAACATAAACATAAATAAATATTTATGCTCACAAAAATAATTCACATAATAAAATAATCAATGAATTTAAATATTGGCGATCCCATCACAAGAAACCGGCGCAACATTAATATCAAGTCTTTGTACAATAATATTAACTGCAAGTGGTGTTCTTGTTGCAATAATCAAATACTGACAATAAGGCCTGTCAGATAATAAGCCCATCTTTGGATTGACTTATTATCCACATGGCAACCAAATAATCGTCACATATTTATTATCGCACGTGCATATAAAAATCTGCCAGATATTTGTCTTCCTTTGGGCCGACTGAATAACCGCACGAATAGATATATACACAAACATCTAATATGTTCGATAAACCAATTTTCATAAAAGAGGTCACTTTGGCGACATATTATTTCAACTAGCTTATCTATTAATATTAGACAACCAATCATTTAAATAAATTGATCCCTTAATTTTATTTTTATAAATTTGGACCTATAATATTTGGACCAACCTTATCTAGATTTAATATATATATAACAATATCAAATCTAACTTTATTTGCATAAATTTCAAGTAACGCACATAAGTAGGCCCATATGAAATTTGAATTGGAATAAAAAAAATGAACTTGATATCCAATTAAAAAAAAATTAATTAAGTCAATCATGCATTATTATTATTTTAATATAGAAATAATAATACACAACAAATATAAGGCCCAAACTATAAGTCCAAAGAGTATAAAAGGAAAACTAGACCACAGAAAAAAAAATAACCGTAGATCCAAAGTTAGACCGGCCCAACTTAAGAATTTATCAACCCAAAATAAAAAATTAACTAAATAGCTGGGCCATCTGCCGCCGAAGCCCTACCTCCTTATTTTTTTTGTTAATCCGATTCAAACGCAGCCTTAAGCAACGAATGAACAGTAGTCGGCGTGAACAGTATCCATCGATGAACAGTACCGACGAAAAACTGAAAGCGAATGAACATTACTCGACGCATGAACAGTACCGACGAGAAAAAAATGAATGAACAGTAATCGGCATGAACAGTATCCATCGATGAACAGTCTGACGGGAAAAAATGAATGAACAATAATCGGCGTGAACATTATCCATCGATGAACAGTACCGATAGCATGAACATTTTTATTTGAATTAATCTGGATAAATTTAGCAACGACTCTGATACCAATTGATAGATTAATATATAATCTATATATATTTGACTGGATCGAAAACTAATCTATCAAGATTAATATATATAATATATCGCGGAAGCGTACCTGAATCCATAATAATAAAAGATTTATCGGGTACCGTCGAATCTGATGTGAAACCCTAACGGTCGGTTCTGTAGTCTTCTAGATCACGCACGTACCCGCTACTCGCCAATGACTGATGGGAACCAATGGAGCGAAGTTCGTGTGACCTAGGGACCATAACCACATATATATAGATAACAAACTTGTTATCTATCGGGCCATCTTAGTTCGGTCCATCAACGATCTAGGACTCCCACAGTCTCTACACATATCGATCCACATTCAATCAGATACATTAGGTCCAACTTAATTAAACCTAATTTGATCACGTTTATTCGGGCTTAACCGTTACGACAACGTCCACTTCGTATTGTTCACATGCAAGGCCAACATTGGATAATAATTCAACAACCTACAGCTACGACATGTCGCGGTTGTAGAGGAAAAATGTCGCGGCTATAGACATAAAAACAACATCATTCCGTTTCAAGCCATTTCGGTGGGAAAATTTTAATAATGAACCTACAGCTACGACATGTCGCGGCTGTAGAGGAAAAATGTCGCGGCTGTAGACATAAAAACGACATCATTCCGTTTCAAGCCATTTCGGTGGGAAATATTTTCAGCTACAATGTATACAGCAACGACAAGTCAACGCTGGAGCTTCCCAGATTTTATTATTAATTTTTTGGCAAAAATTTTAGAGGGAAATATTCATGCTTATGGAAATATTTTCACCTTCGACAACTATAGCCACGACATGTCGTCGTTGTATGTTTCTTATTATTTTATTTCTTATGATAAATTAGTATTTTTTGGGGAAAATTTTTGCGCTATGTTTAGAGCGACGACGTAGTCGTCGCTGTGTATCTACAGCAGCAACAATTTTTATCCTAAAAATTTCTTCACGAAATTATATTTAGCTTCGACATGTCGTCGCTGTATTCTTATCTACAGCCACGACCGCTGTCGCCGCTGTTAATGTCGCTGTTGTTAATGTTGCCGCTATAGACCTTTTTTGTCATAGTGGTTGTTGATTATCTTTGTTCTTTGTTTTGTTGTTTTGTTTGCGCTGAGTGGTTAGTGGGTACAATTGTAGAGTATTATTCGATTAATTCTTGTTATTCTATTTTGTGAGTTTCATCTCCTAATTAAATATCTTTTCAATGGATTCTCTTTAATCTCATCACTTTTTTTTCTTTTTATTCTTATCTCGTCGGGTCAAGTGCTTCGTACGCTTAGTTTTGCTATGAGTTACTTTTGGTTTTGCATCCGGCATGGACATTTAGTCTTGCATTTGACATGGATAGAGTATAAAGACTACATTATCTATATTAGATATTATATAATATTCTTGTGTTTTGTATTTTAGTTTCCACAAATATTTTAAAATAAAAAATTTCAGTGATGAAATTTAGTAATATTACACCAGACATTTACATTACCTTGAAAATCAAAGGAAACACATTGCAACACCTCCAATTCCTCCCTCGGAGCCTTTACTTTTTGTGAAATAAACTCGTATTTATTGTTGCTTAGCTAATGGAGGTATCTTTATATTTTATATTAGTATTTGTAATGTTATGATATATTATCTTCAAATGAACAAACTTGTATTTTTTTTTTGACATAATTTTTGTAATTGTAATGTTAGAATAATATTGATACAACCAACCTACTATATAATTGTTTCTACCCTACTTCATTTATATATATATATTTGTAATATCCATATTTTCCTTCTAATAACATGCTTAAATAATTTGTTAAATCAATCCCGATTGACCTTTTCTTAAATATAAAAAACTTTAGTGTATAACTTTTATTGTCTCAAAATGATTGTTTATTTGTTAAAAAGATACTCCATCTATATAAAAAAATAGAGGTCCTTTTAGGTGCAATATATTTTTGTATAAGAGAGATATGGTCATTTAAAAAAAAGTTAAATCTAATATATATATAGTCTGACTACTGATTTAATTTTTTTTAAGACTTAATTTGATTACCTAAAGTAGTACGTATAAGGAGTGATTCAATTGCAAAATACATAACAATGTATTTAGGTGCCATGAAATCAGCTTAATAGAGGAAATTTACTTCCCACAAATTGATTCACCATCTGTTCTAAGAATAATCTAAATCTATATAAATTTGAGCAACCTTGTCAAATCATTAAGGCTCCGTTTGGATTGGGGTGAATCGAGGTAGGGATAAACATTAAAAATTAACATGGGTGGAGGGAATGGAGGTGAATCAGGATGAATGTTTTAAAATTTTCGTTTAAATTGAGGTGAATGAAGATTAAAATAATAAAATAAATGATATTTATATCTTTGTATTAAATAAATAAGTCATATTGAGGGGTATTTTGGTCCTATCAAGTTAAAAATTTACTTATTATTTCACCTTTACCTCCGATACTCTCGAAATTAGAGGTTAATACAAATGAGGTTAATTAAGTTGAATAAAGGTGAAATATTAACTTCGATTTACTCAAATAAAATTATTAACATGATATTTAAACGGAATGAATGAATTAATTTATTTTTATTAACCTTCTTTCGCCTCAATTCAAACGAAGTCTAAAAATCACCGCAATTCTTTCATTTCAACGGGAGCACGGAGTCTCGCAAGAAGAAAAGTATGGCTCCAAGTAAGATATTCTAACGAGTACCCCTGGTACTCGTTGATGTGACTGAATATGGATATAAAACTACCATTTAAGATTACCAAATAATTTTATGTATCTGTACTTAATGCACTAATTATATTAATAAATTAAAGTCTTAACCAGCGTCTTGGTGCAGGACAGTTTGTATTAATATTGCTAAAATGAGAAAGACAACTAGCAACTAACGTCACAACTCTACTTGTACTGGGTGTTTTAAATTCCGGATTGAAAATCGATCCGTGACCGTGTGAGATATGAAGTTCCTTCAATGCAATCGCAGTTTCATTGAAAATTATTTTTATTTGAAAAATTGACCGATAGAGTTCCAGTATGACCCAATATGATCACGGCTAAACTTACCGAACTTATTATATTAGTTTCCTCACCTTTAATTTCTTTTTCCGTTTGACCCAAGACGATCACGGTTTAACTTATTGGACTTATTAAACTGGTTCCCTAACCTTTAATTTCTTTTTCCGTATTTTTTTATGAGTAAGATAACTAACTTATAAAAAACAACCACTTCTATAATTGTATAGGAAAAATTTCTTATACTAAATTTAATCCAAGAATCTATTCTAACTTTAATAAACAAAATCATCCATCTACCTCATACTTGTTCAACCAATCTGACCATTTATTTATTAATTTATTTTACTTTTTATATATTTAATTTTAGTGATATAAATAAATGCAGACGAGCATTCATTAGAAAAACCGATATCTTTGTTTTACTATTTTCTAAAATGGAATGTAATTAGATTAGGAGGGTCATTCTAAAGAGGCCTTAAAATAAAATGATACACAGTAATTACTAATTAAATGACCTTTCCTTCTTCTTCTTCTTCTATTTAAAAGGGTATAAATATCAAGAGCCTAAAAACTTTATTAGACATATCAGATTATGGACTTAGCAAATTCACTATGAAATTAATTACTCCCCAATAGGCATTCAACAGAATATTTTAACGCTAGCCCGTCATTTTCATCTTATTTCTGGCTTACTTGATACATATGTTTCGTTGTTTCGGTTTGAGCACGAGGGTAATAGAAAGCAACGTGAGACGAACAGCGTTCAAAGAAAAGTCAAAAAGGAGACTCTAAGTCCACGGTTTGGACTAAAGATGGCTCACGAACCAGGAAGGAAAGTGATAACATTAGTCAAGATATGGCTCATACGGGAGAAGTCTTCATTAATTCTAGCCTTTATAAATCATAACATTTTGTTCACATGCGTGCGCTTGTGCTAGAAGCCAATATTTATATATCTATTTTTTTGTTTGATTTGAGGTCTGAGATTAGTACAACCGGTTTATAAATTTACTTCCGAGCTAAGATATAAAGAATTTAGGCCATAAATTTAACCACTAAAATAAGGCATCATCATTTTATATTATATACTCGTACATACGTATTGAACAAAATTTATTAAGCAACCCAAAATTAATACTACAAAACCAAAGAAAAAATGTAAGATAAAAAAAAAAACACGCGAGCAAATGAATCAATTAAAATAAAAAGTTCAAGCAGATATATTATTATTATTATTACTACTACTACTATTATTATAATTGATCACGAATGGCTAGCTAATGCCCAACTCCGGGACTTGGAACCGACGAAAGAAATCGAAGGTTCTTGACAAGGCGCCGTGTCGAAACCTTCTTAGTGCCACTAACCAGCTCGGCGTGCACCGTTTTACTCGGCGAATAATCTGGCGCCGTTCCGGCAGGAGGTGCACTGAGATTGCTAGCTTGAAACGGAGAAGGACCGACGACCACAAGCTTTCTTGCATGGGCAGAAGACGCCACGAACGAGAGAATGAGCAACCACAACGCGATCGACCGATGCATTTCTTCGAAACTGAACGTTGAAAGCTCAAGTGCTGGCTGGTGTCGTGGAGCATAAAAGTAAAGCAGGATCAAATATTTGAGCAGTGTTTGGCTGCGTTCGTTGCTTTGAGTTAAATAATGAAGGGGGTGGGGATGGGTTATCACTAATATATAGGGGAATGGGGGCGTGAGCATCAAGTAGAAGGGGATTGGGATTGGCTTAGGGACAGAGACGGGTCAATATTATGGTTTGACGACGTTCGAGACGGCAGGGAAATCTTAGACAGGGAGGAGGCGGAAAGGGGGATTTCAGTGGTAAAAGTCGGTGGCGTTGTCGATGCTGAGGTTGGATACTACGTCGAAGCGGGGTACGGGAACGGAAATGAGAATTAAAAAAATTGCAGAAGTACTATAAAGTTTACTTGAATATATTTTGAAGAAATAAATATGACAAAAATGAGAACCAAAAAATTATTTGTGGGATAAAAACGACATATTAAATAAAACTTTTGTAAATCATTGCATTGAAGTAGTATGGTGGCTCTATTTTTTTGGGTTAGGTGAACAACCCTTTTTTCCCCTCTTTGAGATTTCAACGATGATGTGTGAATAAATTTGAATTATATTTGGACTTCTAAGAATTGATGGTTATAGATATGGACGGCAAAAATTGATACGATCCGTTCCATTCTATCAATTAAAATTCTAAAAAAATTATTAGTCCAATCTGACCCAATTTTAGTTCAATAATAATTGACCAAATATTTATCCGATTTAATCTGATCCATAATTCGATATCGACCCGACTGGTATATTAGTCCATTATGATTTTATAAATTTACACATGTTTGGCTATTCATTTAATGCTTATAAAAATATATTGTTTGATAAACTTTCCTTATTTTTTTTATTTTTATATTGGACATTCTTATTTACTAATGATATCCTAATTTCACTAATATTTCTGCACAAAAGCACAACATTAACATAACATACCAATAAACATTTTTAATTTGATACTCATAAAATTAAACTTAATGCTTACTCATAAAATTAATGAATTGACTACTTTTATATTGGATAATTTTTTAATATCTTCTATCTTCTTTACCTATCTAGTTTTGCTAATTGACAACTTGTAAATGTACACATGTCCTATAATATCAAATGAATTTATACATACACTCATTAATATTACTGAACTAGCAAATCACCAAATTATTATGTTACATGTTATTACTTATGGTATGAAATGGCATTATTCCTCTAATTCCATCATCCATCTACATCAACTAGCAAGTATCAACTAAATAAGCAAAATTATTTTGATCATTACTCCTTAATTTTTTTTTATATAAAATAAAATAAAATTATCTATGTGCTCACGAATTCATTCAACCTAACAATGCTTGTAAAAATTTTCCAACATCTTCCTTAGTAAATAAGATATATTGTTCACAAACAAATGCCAAAATGAAAAAAAAAAATGAAACGTCCTGATGCAAAAGTAGGAAGATACAAATCAACCAACATTAAAGCAAAAACCATGTCCAAAAAGTCTTCCATTACATCCTCTTATTTGAAGAAGCTCCTAATAGAAGAGTATAGTAGTGTCTATCACCCACAAAATCCAGCAAGTAATAGCTATACCCAACAACAACTTAACAAAATTAGAGGATCTCAGAAATTCTTCAACAACATCCATACTTCATGCATAAGTTATAAACTTATAAGTTACAAACCTATAAGTTGTATAAATAAAAGCATCAAAATGACCTTCAATACAACTTCACACCACCTACAAGCTACTACACCTTCTAGATAAAATTTCCACAACACATCATGATAGCAACAAGGTAATAGAAAAAAGCAACAACAACTCCACAACATGTCATTGTAACACAACACCAATAGTAACAAAAAAAAATATTGTAGTAGCCGACAACATAAATATTATCCAAGTATGACAAGTCTGTAACATAAGGGACAAATGAAATGACTAAATAAAAATTGAATTCCATGCATACTAAATATTGGTGAGAAAGTACATGGTAATGAAGAATAAAACCCTATGATTCATGTGGTGTGTTAAATGGGAATGACAAAAAGTTATATATATGATTCTTTCCCTTTGTGATCCAACTTAATTATATGACTAGACATTTGGATTCCCAAAACAACTACAACACTAATTGGTATCATACATTACTTCGTCTCTCACGTAACAACATAAAGCACAAAAAAAGTAAAGGTAAAATATTCACAAAAGTTGCCATTTTTAGAAAATATTATGCTAATTTATAAGGTATGGTTAGTTATAAAAGTGTTTTGGAAAACTCTATAGATAAAAAAAAAAGTCATTTAGCTATCTATCAGCAACTACTTTTTCCAATTGATCATATAAGTCTACTACTAATAAGTAACACTTAACCAATTGATCATAAAAGTCTACTACTAATAAGCAACACTTACCTATGTTTACAGGAAAACACATTAGAAATATTACCCCTATTTTGATGTTCCACAATCTATTTCATCATTGTTACTACTCAACTTTAATGGCTCCACATTTGTACCTTCTTCTTATTATATGTCTATTAATACCAAAAGAAAAAAAATTTATATTATTATCTTCAAAATTCATTAATTACAAAAAAAAACTATCAAATCAAAAATACAAATTCATAACAACTAATGCTATTACCATCATATCTATATAATCAATTATGGGGAGTTACCAGAGCATAGACATTTTTGGACCATAATGACTCCTTTACTATATATAGAATTCTACCACCCATGCTAAAAGTTCACCGATATGTGATTGTAGTAATAAAAATGGCAATATTACCTTTATCTATAGAAGAAATAGTTGGAAAACTCTTAGAATTGTTTTCCCAAAATTTAAGTATGTTAAGTGGAATCTTATGATCCATCTGCCAACTTTCAATTTAAATCTCAAATTTCTTTTGCAACTTTTACTACTATCTCCAATGAAAGTAGAAGCACCATAAATTGTGGAAAAAGAAAAAAATAAACTTGATGAAAAATAGAAATTAGTAATAAAAAAAATTAATATGTAATGAAGATAACAAAACATTTGGCGATGTATAAAATATGACAAAAATTTATTATGTACATCCATTTCATCATTTCCTCTAGTCAAGTCTCTATAGTAATATATGCCCCTTGATCAAATGAATTTGGAGAATTAGGACATTGATATTGAATGTGTCTGTGTAGTTAAAACAATTTAACTCATTAATTAACATTGTATCCTTGTCATTACCATGTACTTTCACTAAGGGAAACTTCATCAAGTGAAACTTATAATAAGGATCTACAATTACAACAAAAGAAAGAATGGTATAGTAGTGAGACCAATACTTCCTGAATTTTTGCATAATTTGTTTTCCTATTTTGTTGATATTACTATCATTGCACACCACTAACTTCTTCAATTGTAGTTGAATACTTTAAGGAAATACATGTTGGTTGTACGATACCTAGATCTAGAAAGCAAACAAGTAATTTCATAGAAATGTTCTAACAACTCACAAATATTTTCTATAGTACTCCATTTATTAGATAAAATTCTAATCTTGTAATTAGCTTCAACATTACCAAAAAAATCCAAAACACATCAATAATTCAATGATCTAGAAAACATCAAATATGTAGTATTCCATCATGTAAGAACATCTAGCCACAACTTTATAGAATTTGATAAATTTAATTTTTCACCACAATCATAAAATTGGTTTATCTTACCTTTTGAAGCATCTACATATTTCACATTCTCTTTAATTTTTATAACAAATCCTTTATTATTTTCAATCCTTCCCTCATTATCAAATTAAGGATATGAGCTAAAAATTTGATGTAGAAGTATTTCCTGCCACATACAAATCTTTAAAGTAATTTGGGTTTTAAGTGACTAATCATGTTGTTCAAATTTGATGCATCATCCACTGTTATAGTGAATACTTTCTTCTTAATACCCTGCTCTTTAAGAAATTAATACAATAAATTATAGATTTCAAGGCCATAGTAAGGAGGAGGGAAATGTAAAAAACCAAACACTTCGCAATTTAGCTTCCAATGATCATTAACATAACGAGTCATTGGATTGAGATACCCACGAGAAGTGCAAGTTATTCATATGTCACAAGTCAAAAACCTTGCTAGAAATTTCACCTATTATGTGCTTGAGTTTACTTTTCAAATTAGCATGTTTTCTCTAGGAAAAATCTCTTAATAGTATTATAGACATGCATCTATCAAGAAGATTAAGATATTGATGAAGTTTCCTAAATTTCAAATGCTCAACATATGAGAATGGATACCTATGCCTCAAAATTATCTCAGCCAACATTTCACAACAAACTTTTGGATCAAATGAAGTCTCACTAAACTTACATGTCAAGGTATCAAGTGGAGTCAATTTATTTTTTTTCTTAATCTTCACAAGCTTGTAGGTGTCTTAGGGATTTAATTAGAAGTATCATATCTAGCTTCACATCTATAATTCACCTTTTTGTATTACTTAAATAAGGAATTTTGTATTCCCACTTTGTCTTTTAATCCATCAAAGTTCTCCTAAACCTTTGAATATCTCTTTCATTTGTCAAGAATTTTTGTGGGTGGTAATTTAATATCATCATCTATGTTGGTGGAAGATTCATTTATAGCAAGATTTGAAGCTATAGTTGGAGCTTAATTATCTAATTTATTTTCTTCCTCTTCAAGATCAATGTTTACAATTTTGAAACATAAAATTAATAATTTCAATCTCATATTTTAAAGATTCATAATGTTAATGTGTAAACCAACATGCAATAACTATATATATTATGCTTATTGTCAACCAAAAGGCAATGACTAATTACTAGCATCCTACAAAAATACTTTATTACATTGGATAGCTGTGAAATCATAGCTATCTATCAAATATTTTTTAGGTGTAATAGTTCAAATATAGATTTAGGGTGGGTTGTCAGATTAGTATTTCTCAATTGTTATTGTATTACATAGGAGGATCTATTGAAATGAATTATAAACTTATAATATCATTATATAATATTTTTATCATATATATATATATATAATTATATTAGTATTTTTTAAATTATTATTAATAAGACTATACAAAAAATAACAAAATGGATTACACTAGTATTAGTGGTTACTATTATTTTTGTAATACCCCATCACAAAATCTTTAAATTATATTCAGAATTATGTTGATATAAAATAAATGAGTTTTGATTTTAAAATGGACTTAAAATTTTGATAAAAATATGAATTTTAGGCATACCAATTGACTAGTTTATATAAATGATTGACTGGTGTGGTGGAAAAATTAACATTCTTGTTCTTAACAAACTAATCAACTAGTTCAACCAAACCAATCGATTGGTTTGCCTGTGATTTCATATTTATTTTTAATTTTGATTCAAATTTTTGTGTAATGATTATGAAAGATTCTAGCTAGAATCCAATAATGCTAATAAGAATATTTTAGTTCTTTTAGATTATTTTCACATTATTTAGATCATTATAATATTTTAATTAGCAAAAGTTTTCCAAAAAGCCACTTTTGGAGGCAAGTTTCTCCCTTTTTTCTCCCTCACCTATCTCTCTCTCTTTTGGCAGGTGGGGCTCTGAGCTTGACTTTGTGCACCCTTCCATGACTTTACAACCCACTACCATGCCCATTTTTTATTGCACTCAACCTCCACCACCTGATTAAATCAACCCTTGCTTCTTGGCTTGCCTACACTCAACCTCACCAGCCTCATCACCCTTTTCCTTAAGAATATCGACTAGACTTACCTCTATGATCCTCATTCATCACTTGTTTTCTTACTCTCTTCATCTTTCTCCTTGTGGAAATTTTCCTTAAGTGTTGAGCATCCTTCCATTTTTTTCCCTTTTCTTCCCTACTTAGAAAAAGAGAGGTGCTCTATGATTTTCTCCTTTCAATGTGCAAGAATTTTGTTCCTTTCTCTTCTTCTAATCTTAGTTTTAGTTCTTTCCTAATTTCCTTAAGCAAGAAAGAATGTGTGTTTTATTTATTTACAAATAAAAAAAATTAAAGAAAAAAATTATTACAAAGTTTTGTTTTGTATTTTTAGAGTCAAAGGAGCCCTTAACTAGTTAATGAGGAGTATATCTTTGAAATATAACAAAAAGATGATCATAAAATCAAGATAAAGCAAATCGAGATTTTTTGTGTTAATTTTGGTATAGGGAACACATATCTACATGTCTAGATGTGAATAGAGAAAGAACATGTATGATTGTTTAACCACTAACATGGCATATTGAGATTCATCACATTCCTCAGTGAGCTTTTGAACCATATATACCTTCTTTTTCTTATTGAATTTACATGAAATCATCTGTTTTCTTAACTTTAAAGTTTCTTTATAACCCTCATATATGTTTAATTGTTTTGATCAAATTATATGCCATTGATCATGTAATGGAATATAGAGATTGCCAGAACTTACTCTTATGCTAGTCAAAGCTTATAGTCAAAATATGCTTTGATTGAGAAAATGATACATGTATTTCATTAGCATAAATACATGTATTTCGTTACCATAAACAAACACTTTTTATCCATAATGATTTGATGACCTTCCACTAGCTTTAAGCAAGGGTAAGGATATTAAGATCCAAAGGTTATTCAATGTGGGTAATGAAGAAAAATATAATCCATGTATAGGCTTAAAAGGCTTCTATGGGGTGTATATCATGTAGACACAAATTAGGTTCAAGCTATCTGGTCATGTGATGGATAATCCTAAACTTCCTTTATCATTTTCTCAATCAGACCATGTTTTGACTATAAAATTCGGCTAGCACAAGAGTAAGTTTTGGCAATCTCTATAGTCTATTACATGATCAATGGCAAATAATTTGATCAAAACAAATAAACATATATGAGGTTTATAAAGAAACTTTGAAGCCAAGGAAAAGAGATGATTTCATGTAAATTCACTCAGAAAAAGAAGGTATATATAGTTCAAAAGCTCACTGAGGAATGTGATGAATCTCAACATTCCATGTTGGTGGTTATACAATCATACATGTTCTTTCTCTATTCACATCTAGACATCTAGATATGTGTTCCCTATATCAAAATTAATACCAAAAATCTTGATTTGCTTTATTTTGATTTTATGATCATCTTTTTGTCATATTTCAAAGATATACTCCTCATTAACTAGTTAAGGGCTCCTATGACTCTAAAAATACAAAATAAAATTTTATAACAATTTTTTTTCTTTATTTTTTTTACAAATACATAAAACACACACACACACACCCACACTTATATCACACATTTCCCTCAATGTGTAAAAAACTAAGGGAGCATGTAATTTAAATTATGGAGATACAAACTAAATAAATAAATAAATAAAGGGTAGAAAACTCCCTTATCACATTGGGTTGCCTCCCTAGTAGTGCTTGTTTTTATATCTTCAGCTTGACATGATCTCGATTTTACTCTGTCAAGGTGGGCACATCCACTTGAGAGTTGCTTCACCAAATCCCTCTTTGTGTTGATAAACTATATCTTGCAAGGAAAAAGAAGAAAAAATATTAGTTTTAATAAAAAAATTTGACCCAATAAGAATGCAACTTACCTATCATGGGATTTAAGCTCCTGTATAAAGAGATAATGGGAGTCTTTTTATCGATGGAGGAACATATTGTCCTTTCTCAAAGTCTTTTAGCATATCCTTCCAACATAACCTCTCTTTTAGAGAATTACGCTTCTTATTGGATATATCCAAGATGATTTGATTACTCTCTTCAATCTTGGATCCATATAACTTGCAAAAAGAGGGTAAACAAGGATTATGGTTAGCATAAATAAAATCAAAGTGGTGTAATGGCTTATCTCGTATCTTGTGGTCATATCCAAATAAAATTGGGGAACAAATATTCAAAGATGGTCTATGGTAGATGAAAGTGATAGTCTTTCCATCCGTATACTTCTTTTTGTTCACTTGATCCTCATTTTAATAAGATTCTTCTTCTACTTTTACTAGCCCTTCTTTCACTTGATCATGCTTTTCAATTTTCTCCATGGGAACCTCCTTAACTAGCTCATCCTTACATTCAGACATGGCATCATCATAGTCATGAATCTTACTTGAATTTGGAACTAAAGTACTAGAAGTTTTTTTTGTGCTTGTAATTGATTGATCATGTTGAACACATAACCCATTTGATCCTCTAGCACTAACATCCTTTTATTTTGTTTAATTTGACTTTACACCACTTGATGCTTCCTGTTTGTTAATGGTTCAAAAAGCTTCTCCATTTTTTCTGAACTTGAGGGTTGTGAAACTGGAGAAGATTCTTGTTGAGGATATTGATAATATTTTGAAGCTTCATAATCACGCGTGTAAGGGTATTAATAAGGCACTTGATAATGATCATTTATCTCTCATCTAAAGTTGGGGTGATGCCTCATTCCCAAGCAATGTGTGCTTGTGTAGGGATCTTGTCCTAGGAAACCATTGAAAGATTGAGCACTGAGTTGTGTCCACCCTCCTCCTTTCATAGCTTGTGCATGGTTAGCATATAGATTTCATTGTATATGATACACTCCACTTATATTAATAACTCCAATAGCTGTAGCTATCTACGAAACAAGAGTAGTGAGTTGGTTAAGTCTATCATCAAGATTATTTGAACTTACCTCATTTACTCTTACATTAAGATTCATGCAAAGTTGTCCATAGCCAAAGGATCCTCTCATATCCACATGAAAGAACACCAACACTTCAAAGGAAAAGGTTAAAAGTAGAACAAAACACACAAAGATCCTAAAACAAGAATAAAAGGAAAAATAAAACACAAAAATGAAACACTGTAAATACTAAAAATTTCCTATTAATTTAGAGACTTAAGTGCCCACAAGCACTCTAACCTTTAAATAAAAGGATGATAAGAAAAACATAACCACTAAAAATAAAAACACACTAACAATACTAGAAAAATAAAAGGTAAAGTTACCAATTCCTGGCAACGACACCAAAAATTGGTGTGGCCATACCCGACACACAATTTAAATCCTCTTATTATCAATTGTAGTATTGGTAAATAAGGATATCATTGTAAACCGGGGATTGAGAGGGCTCACCTCTATTAAACTAGCTTAAAATAAAAATAAAAATAAAAATCCTAAATAAAAAATGCTAATGGGGGTTATCAAATTAGAAGACGATAAAATAATAAAATAAAAGTATTAATAAATAAAATAAAATAAAATAATAATATAAATAATAGAAAACCATTTAAATGATACATATGCTAGGGAAATCAAAATCCACCATTAGATTAGGTCAAAATATAGTATTCATTTCTAAGTCAATATTTAATCATGAGAAAGAGATCAACCAAGTTGTATACCTAAAGAAGATCCATATACCTTTTATTACTTCTCTTAATTAATCAATACGATCAAGCGGTAATATTAACCCTATTAAATACTAGGATTATAGTAGCAACAAGAAAATCCTATATTTAACTAGATTTAATGTATTAAGTATAATTGGAAGGATGTCAATCTAAGTACCTAGACTAGTATACAAAGCATGTCTAGCTGTGTTTCCCTTCTTTAACCCATATATATCTAAATGGTTTACTACTTCGATTAGAATCACAAAATTATTAGGTGAATTGTTATCTAACCTAGCAACAATTTATACATATAAATTTTGGCATATTTATATGACCACCTAGTGGGTAAATAATCCTACATACTGTCACTTATGAGGAAAGCAAAACAAGGCATGCGCCATATAAATTATATCTGATATAAATATATATATATATAAATGATAGTAATTGATGGAAACCTATTAGGGTTTCACGAAAGGATCGAAGAAATTAATCGAGCGCGGGGTTTGATTTGTCGGATTCAGCCTAAGGAAAATTCCCAAAGGAAGATCCAAAGATTCAGAGGCACAATTTTACAAATGGTAACTGAATTCGAGAGAAAAAACGATCAAGATTGATCAAAGACAGAGACAGACCCAGCAGAGAATAAGCGAGTGAGAGGTTCGCCGAGAGAGAGAGAGAGATCGCGAGAGAAGAATCGAGAGAAATCAAGAGAGTATCGTATTTCAGTCTAAAAGGTTCTGCGTATTACAACGTATATGGCCTATTTATATAAGTGTACATACCATATAAAAATACACTTTACAGCCAGCCCAAACGCACGAAATAGCCCAACAACACAATAAGGAAATGGGTCGAAAATAAGGTTCAAAAAATAGACACTCGACTAGCCCAAAACAATACATCAAAAATCTCCCCCAAATTACAAGATAATATTTAGACATTAATTCCCATCAGCTAAATTAACTCTAGCTAATCATGGCTATTAAGGATTGATTAATCCACAATCCAACTAATCCATTATTATGGACCGGGTGGCGGATTATACAACCGACCTAATTTCTATTAGCCAATTCGACCGGCGAATGCATCTCATGGGATTACATTTAATTAACAAAAATTACATAATCTGCAACACTCCAACAGCTGCATCCAGAATCCACAGAATCCATGTGCTGCATCAATTTCCTATTTATTCACACAAATAAGACAAACAATTATAAGTAATAAATGATTCATAGTAATTATCCAAATTAATTAAGTATAAATTTTTAAGATTCATATCATTCCCCTCTTCTTGAAAAGGTTTCGCCTTTGAAACCTTAATAAGTCCCAGAAATGGACTAAGATCAGCCACATTAAAAGAATTACTAGCATTCCCAAATTTAGCAGGTAAATCAATCTTATAAGCATTGTCATTTATTTTCTCTAACACAGTAAATGGTCCATCTCCTCTATAATCTAATTTTGACTTCCTAAAATTTGGAAACCTCTCCTTCCTAAGGTGTACCCAAACTAAGTCCCCTGGTTTAAAAAATCATTCTTCTCCTCCGTTTATTAGCATGTTCAGCCATTTGCTGCACCTTTTTATTGATTTGTTGACTTACAGACTCATGTAACTTTTTCATATGATTAGCTCTAGATTCAACATCAAAATTTTGCAAATCAGTATGAGGTAAATGACTTAAGTCTAAAGGAGTTAAATGATTATAACCATACACAATTTCAAATGGAGTTTTATTAGTTGTAGAATGCAAAGTCCTATTATAAGCAAACTCTACCTGAGGCAAAACATATTCCCACTGTCTAAGATTCTTTCCAAGGACAGCCCTTAACATATTACCTAATGTTCTATTTACTACCTCAGCTTGTCCATTAGTTTGAGGGTGACAAGTTGTAGAAAATAATAACTTAGTTCCTAATTTTCCCCACAAAACCTTCCAGAAATGACTCAAAAATTTAACATCCCTATATGAAACTATAGTCTTAGGAATGCCATGCAATTTAACTACATTAGAAAAAAAATAATTCAGCCACAGCCACAACATCATTTGTTTTATTACAAGGTATAAAATGAGCCATCTTACTAAACCTATCTACTACAACCATTATTGAATCTTTAGCTCTATTAGTCCTAGGTAATCCTAAAATAAAATCCAAAGAAACATCAACCCAAGGGTGGTTAGATACAGGTAAGGGAGTATATAAACCAAATGGTTTTGAAGTAGTTTTAGCCTGCCTACAAGCAATACAATTAACACAATATTTTAAAACATCTTTCTTCATGTGAGGCCAATAAAAATGATCAGTCAAAACATCTAAATTTTTCTGAAATCCTAAATGTGCCATCAACCCACCATTATGATCTTCTTGAATTAATAACCCTCTGTAAGAACATTCAGGAATACATAACCTATTTTTCCTAAACAAATAACCTTCATTAATAAAATATTTTCCCTGTGTAGAAACTTCACACTTTTTATAAATTTCTTTAAAATCAAGATCTTCTAAGTATAACAATTTAATACTAGAAAAACCTAACAAAGTAGTATCAGCAGCATTTAATCAAGCATACCTCCTAGATAGGGCATCTGCAACTACATTATCACTTCCTTTCTTATACTTAATCATGTAAGGAAAACTTTCAATAAACTCTATCCATCTACCTTGTCTTCTATTTAACTTTGATTGACTTTTTAAATACTTAATAGCTTCTTGATCTGTATTAATTACAAACTCTCTATGCCACAAGTAATGTTGCCAAATCTCTAAAGCCCTTACTAAAGCAAACAACTCCTTCTCATAAGTAGAATAATTCAAGGTACTTCCATTTAATTTCTCACTAAAATAAGCTATTGGTTTGCCCTCTTGAGAAAGTACAGCCCCTATTCCTAACCCTGAAGCATCACAATCTAATTCAAACATCTTTTCAAAGTCAGGAAGGCTTAACACAGGTGCTTGGGTTAATTTAGTTTTAAGTGTTTCAAAAGATTTTTGCTGTTCTAAACCCCACCTAAATCCATTATCCTTCTTTGTTATGGTAGTCAATGGAGCAGCTATAGTACTAAAATTCCTAACAAATCTCCTATAGAAAGAACACAACCCATGAAAACTTCTTACTTCAGTCACACTCTTTGGTACAGGCCATTCTTGAATAGCTTTAATCTTATCTTTATCCACAGATATATCATCTTTTCCTACCACAAATCCTAAGAAAACCACATTTTCCAGACAAAATCTAGACTTAGTTAAATTAGCATAAAGTTTTTCTATCTTAAACACATTGAAAATAATCCTTAAGTGTCTCAAGTGTTCCTCTAAAGACTTACTATATATAAGTATATCATCAAAATACACAACCACAAATTTTCCAATAAACTCCCTCAAAACATAGTTCATAAGCCTCATAAAAGTACTAGGAGCATTTGACAACCCAAAAGGCATCACTAACCATTCATATAATCCAAAATTAGTTTTAAAAGCTGTCTTCCACTCATCTCCTGGTTTCATCCTAATTTGATGATATCCACTTTTAAATCTATTTTTGAAAATATAACAGCACCATGTAATTGATCCAAAATTTCATCAAGCCTAGGTATAGGATATCTATATTTTATAGTTATCTTATTTACTGCCCTGCTATCCACACACATCCTCCAACTACCATCCTTTTTAGGCACTAATAACACTGGTACTGCACAAGGGCTCATAGATTCCTTAATGTATCCCTTACTTAACAATTCAGAAACCTGCCTTTTTAATTCCTTAACTTCCTTAGGATTAACCCTATAAGCAGGCCTGTTTGGTATAACAGCTCCTGGAATAAAATCTATTTGATGCTCTATTCCCCTCAATGGAGGTAATCCACTAGGAATGTCCTCAGGAAACAATTCACTATATTCTTCCAATAATTGTTTTACTGTACTAGGTATTTCTTCACTTATTCCTAACTGACATTTATAACATTCCTTATAAACCATCAAATACACATTGGCATTTCTCTTCATAGCCTTTCCTACATCCTTACTTTTAGCATAAAACCCAGATGTTCCTTTTGTGTCCTTTGAACTAATCTCAGTCTCCAAACTAGGTTTAGATAATTCCTTGTAATCAGACTTAATTTTAATTTGATCCTCAAATATCTCTTTTGGAGTCATAGGTGCTAAAACAATCTTCCTATCATCCTTCTGTACTGTATATCTATTCTTATAACCATCATGTATTACCTTTCTATCATATTGCCAAGGTCTAACTAACAACAAGTGAGCAGCATGCATAGGAACTATATCACATAAAATAGAATCTTCATATTTTCCTAATTTTAAGTTTACTAAGACTTGTTGACTCACTTTGACATCTCCTAGCTCATTAAGCCATTGCAATCTATATGGTTTTGGATGTTTAGTAGTTGTTAAACCTAACTTAGACACTAACAAGGTACTAGCAGCATTAATACAACTACCACTGTCTATGGCCATGTTAAAGCATTTATCATCAATTAAACACCTAGTATGAAATATATTTTCTCTCTGTATAGCATTAGAATCACGTAATTTGTTACTGTTTAAAGCCCTACGTACTACAAAAAGATCCCTACTCACTGGCAATTCTATTTCTTCTTCTGAATCACTATCATCTTCTCTGACTACACTAATCTCTACATCTTCCTCTTTAGATTCAGATTCTATGTCTCCATATTCTCTAATTAAAATGTTTCTCTTGTTTGGACACTCAGAAGCTATATGTCCCAATCCTCCACATCTAAAACATTTAATATCCCTAGTTCTGTTTGGTCCATTCACAGCGTTTGTCAGCACATTCTTACCCTTTTCAAACTTATTTCCTACCTTAACTTCATTATTCCTACCTCTAGACTCAACCTTACTAGTATTCTTCTAGTTTCCAGAAGTAGCGCCCCCAAAGTTTCTCCTTACTGTACTCTTAAACCCAATCCCAGGGGGTTTATATTGTCTAGACTTCCTTAATTGAATCTCTATTTTAGTAGGTATGTTTACCATCTCACCTAAAGTTCCACATGGATATAATTCTACCTTATCAGCTATCTCAGAATTTAGTCCACTCAGAAACCTAGCCATGGTAGCATCATCATCCTCAATAATTCCTGTCTTAATAATCAAGATCTCTAATTCCTTGTAGTAATCATCCATTGTTCTCACTCCTTGACTAATTGTTTGTAATCTCTTATGTAATTCCCTATAATAGTAACTTGGCATAAACCTTTTTCTCATTAAGATTTTAAATTCTTCCCAAGTCTGTATAGGTGGCTCCCCACACCTACGTCTAGTTAACACCAAATTATGATACCAAGAGGAAGCATACTCAGTAAATTCTACTACAGCTACCTTAATTTTCTTCTCTTCTGAATAATTATGACACTCAAACACTAGTTCTATTTTCCTTTCCCACTCAAAATAATAATCATGGTCATTCCTGCCATTGAACCCAGGTATACTAAGCTTAAGATTATTTAGATTACTATCAATGAACTCTAACTCCCTATCTTGTCTATTGTTCTACCTAGGTATCCTATCACTATTATTAGATACTTGATCTTCCAACTCTTCTAGATTATCTATGGGTGGAATTCTAATCCTAGGGTCCATAGGAGCCCTTCCTAATACCCCTGCTTGGTTAGTTTCAACTCTATTATGTTGTAGCTCATTAATTCTTATTTCCTGTTCTCCTATTCTTTGTTCTAAATTAGTAGATAATATAGCAAATTGAGCAGTCATTTGTTCTTGAAAAGTCCTAAGGGTTTCTAATAGGTCATTACTGGAAACAGATTGATTAACAGACTGTCCATTGTTAGACATTATGAAATTCTTTTGACTTAATCAACTAACACAGTAACAGCTAATTAAACAAGATCAATTTATTTAATAAATTCAGACAGACAGAACACACAGACTAATTATAAGAAAATATCACAGTATTAATGACTAATAGATATATCAATAATACAGCTTACTCAGAATTTTCCAGGCAATTATCAATTCGACAATGATAGATAAATGAAAGGGAACGATATTACCGTGAATGCTTAAGCAAATAATCCACTTAATTAGGGACCCCTCTTCTTGGAGGTCTTACTTCTTTCCCATAACCAAAAGGTTCGCCGGTTATTTCACCTAAATACTTATCAAACGAATAAAATAATATTTCGACAGAAATTGGAAATTGATTATAGTAGACAGTAGTATATTACAAGAAATTTACGATTCGAGGTTACCAACAAAATTCGTCGCAAAATTAGTCAAGATTCAAATTCTTGACCAATCCCTAGGTCGATTAGGGTTTCTTTCAGAAAATTCAAAACAGCGAACAAAAATACTTCAATCGCCGGTTTAAGAACGACGGAAATCGACAAAGCCTTCGTCGTTTACAAACCCTAAAATTTCACACTTCAAAGTAGGGTTAGCGAAAACAACAGATATCGAACCAAAAGTGAAAAAGAACTTAACAGTAACAATTAAACTACGAGCACTCAAATAATTAATTCTTTGATACCAAATGATGGAAACCTGTTAGGGTTTCACGAAAGGATCGAAGAAATTAATTGAGCGCGGGGTTCGATTCGCCAGATTCAGCCTAAGGAAAACTCCCAAAGGAAGATCCAAAGATTCAGAGGCACAGTTTTACAAATGGCAACTGAATTCAAAAGAAAGAACGATCAAGATTGATCAAAGATAGAGACAGACGCAACAGATAAGAAGCGAGTGAGAGGTTTGCCGAGAGAGAGAGAGAGATCGCGAGAGAAGAATCGAGAGAAATCAAGAGAGTATCGTATTTCAGTCCAAAAGGTTCTGCGTATTACAACGTATATGCCCTATTTATATAAGTGTACAGACTGTATAAAAATACACTTTACAGCCAGTCCAAAAGCACGAAACATCCCAACAACACAATCAGGAAATGGGTCGAAAATAAGGGTCAAAAAATAGACACTCGACCAGCCCAAAAAATACATCAGCTAAATTAACTCTAGCTAATCATGGCTATTAAGGATTGATTAATCCATAATCCAACTAATCCATTATTATGGACCGGGTGGCGGATTATACAACCGACCTAATTTCCATTAGCCAATTCGACCGGCGAATGCATCACATGGGATTACATTTAATTAAAAAAATTACATAGTCTGCAACACTCCAACAGCTGCATCCAGAATCCACAGAATCCATGTGCTGCATCAATTTCCTATTTATTCACAAAAATAAGACAAACAATTATAAGTAATAAATGATTCACAGCAATTATCCAAATTAATTAAGTATAAATTTTTAAGATTCATATCATGAATTAAAATATAGTCAAGGAACAATCTCACTAAACAAAGAAAATAAAATTATGTATCAAACCCTAATCTAAGATTTCAATCTATTCCCTAAAAATAAATAATCAGTTAGTCATAATTATTAAATTAGTTACACAGAAATATATATATCTAAAATATAAATTAAAAATAGGGAAAGAAATAACTGGAATGAATTATGAATAAAAGATCAAGAATTTAATCAAAAAAATAATTTTATCTAAATTAAACTCTATCAGTATAAAACCCCTCTATTTTTATTTCTCTTCTCCTTTCTTAGCTGGCTTTGAAATTCTGTGCAAAAATTCTTTTTTTTTTCCAATGCAGGCTTCTCAGTTCTTATTGGCCTACTTTACCTTGATTTGTGTGTTGCCATCCTTGGTGCATCATCAACCCTCCTACGCCACATTGCTCTTCTTGTCTTTGCCTCTGATTTTTTTCCTCTATGGCTCATTCCTCAGTAAAGCCTATCCTACTCTACGTTGCCCGTCCTTTCTCTCTTTGTATGCTGCTACCTTCTTCGACTCTTTTTTTCATTCCTCTCTCCCTAGCCTTTTCTTTTAATTGTTGTAGCTCATTTATCTGTGCTCTCCCATGTCATCCCTACTATTTTCTTCCTTCTTCTTATCCTTATATGCTTGCAGGCTCTGGCTTCTTCTCTTTTTCGTCTTCTTCGGCTGACTCAGCCCTCGCTGGCCACTGTTGGCTTCATTTGGTCTATTTTTTTTTAGCTTTTGCCTATTGGTTTAAAGGCCCGATTCTTTTTTTTTTAAATTTTCATGTATTTAAAAAAATACCTACTAAATAAAATTCAATAAAAATTAATAAAAATTATTATACTCTAAATTTATTTAATTTATATTATTTTAGCTTAAATAATAATATTTATGCAATTATTATCGCTTAAGTATAAAATCATAATTATTTACCTATATTACTTGAATAAAATACTAAAAATTAAGATTATAAGGGTATAAAATATGTCAAAATATAAACTTATCAAAGAATTAAGGTTGAAAAATGTTGAAGATTTCAACTCTTCCTTTAGCACCCTATTTTTGAGACAAATGTGTTGTTGTGTTCTTATTCTTATTCTAACCTTTCTCTTCTTTTAATTGAGTTTTGAAAGATGATTTTCAATGGTGTTTACTTTGATTCTTTTAGGAACCGAACTTTTGATAGATAACCCATATAGTAGGAGTTTTGTACTAGAAGAATTGCTTCAAGGTAAGATATTCTTAGATTTACATAATTAGATTTATGTGGTATATTGGGGTTCTATATTTTGGTGCTTACATGATTATGATCTAATTGTGTTTTTTTTTTATGAGCATGCGGTATAATTCTCCCCAAGTTATTGTTGTTGGAATTTTATGATTCTAAGCATAAAAATGGGATGTTGTGCATGATTTTTTTTAAGTATGTATACTACCATGTATCCATGTGATTTTATGTGTGTAGAATGTATTTATGTGTGTTTTTATAAAGACGCATGCTAGGATTAATATGGGAAAGTGTGGTAAATTTTGGTTTGTGTTTCCTAAGTTTGAGTTGTGTATTTCCCATATCAGTCAATTGGTTTCTCAAACCTATTGATTGGTTTTATGAGCAGTCGAATGGTTTGGAGTTTTAGATTGGTTGGTAGGAGATTAGTTGATTTTTTTCATAAAACAATCAAATGGTTTTGATGAATAGAAGATTAGTTGGTCAAACCTATCAACTATTGTCCCTACAAACTAAAATGGGTCTCTCCTTAAATTGGTTGGACCTAACCATTCGAGTGGTTACTATGACTAGTTAATTGGTTGGTTAAACCCATCGATTAGTTTCTTTGCAGGCCAAAATGAGTTGGTCTCTATTTACACCCTTTGACCGGTTGGGCCAAACTAGTCGACTGGCTCACATGAATACTTGATTAGTGAGGCCAAGCAATTGACTAGTCCTCTTGTGTGGTTTTTAGTTAGGTCTGGCATGATAAGGCCAATCGACCAGTCTGAAGGACTAATTGATTGGTTCGGCTAGAAGCTAACTGGGTTGATATAAATTGTTGTGTTTTTCTTGGGCCTATTGTGTTGATACTTCCATGTATTTACAATATTTTAGTTATGATTTCAATTATGATTGACCTAATTTCATATGAATCATCATGATGGTATTTGAGACTTGATTTTGGTTAAGTTTGGTGTCATCTCTAAACACCTAATTATAATGAGGTATTCAGTTTGAGCACTGTAAAAAACCCAATTGTTATACAGTTTTCAGTGTGAGTATTGTAAAACACCCAAGCGATATGAGGTGTTCGGTGTAAGCATTATAGAACACCCAAGTGATATGGGGTGTTTGGTGTAAGCACTGTACAACACTCAATTATTATAAGGTGTTTGGTGTAACCATTGCACAACACCCAAGTGATATGAGATGTTCGGTGTGAGCTCTATAAAATATCCAAGGGATATGAGGTGTTCAATGTGAGTACTGTAAATCACCCAACTGTTATGAAGTGCTTGGTATCAGCACTGTAAAACACCCATTTATTATTAGGTGTTTGGTGTGAGCACCATAAAATACCCAATTGGAGGCTTTTATACTAATGATATGTTTGGTGTTAGCACTGTAAAATATCCATTTGGTCTTATAGTGTGTTTGTTAAAACACCTATTAGGTTATGTGTGGATTTTAATATAAATTATGTGATCATTAAAGGAATGATTATAATATGGTTTATATTGTATGGATTGCAACATACTTTATACTCTTTATACTTCTATGATTTCCATGCAAGCATGCCTTGCCGTACTTGAGATGTACTAATATGATATCACCATGTTGTTATGTGATTTTGATGTGCTACATGAGTCTTAGCATGTTTTAGGTAGTATGTTTTACTAGTATTTTACCGTATTAATAATGCACTTGTGTGGTTATTGTGATAATCTAGCTTATGGTCTAGGGAGCAGAGGATAATTTGTAGGGTTACAACTCTTAGTTAGAGTATGTTGAGGGTAATGACGTGGGCCATTAGTGAGTCATTTCTTGGGGTTGGTGGTTTATATTTATGCCTAAGAGTTAGGATAACCAATTATTAGTATTTTGCCCACCACGTTGTGATGTTTTTGTATTTTCAGATATTTAAACTCTTGGCTTGATATTTGATATTTGATTTTGTAAAACTACTAAGTTTATTCTATTTAAAATATTATTCCAGTCTTATTTTGTATTGTCACATTATTATTATGATCATGCATTCTTTTATTCCATTTTTTGTTTTCCCTTACATCAAGTATAGGCTAGGTAATGATCGCACATCTCTCATGATTGATATGGTGGTAATATTTTACAAGTTGGCATCAGAGCTTATGGTTTTAAATCTTGAAGTTGTTTTACAAAATGAATTTCTTTGATTTCATCCAAACTAGTAGAATCCAGTTTAATCTAGGAGAGAGCATTAGTTTGGGTTAGGAGTTGGCCTTAATTTTATAGAATAGGACTAAATTCTAGCCTTATGTGAATTGTGTTATCTTTATGTATACTAATGATGTAATTACTATTTGATTCCTTTCTGATGCGGCTTAGCATTCTAATATTTTGATGGTTTTTAATTAGTGCCTGGAGAGTTATATGGAGATGATTGGAGCATTTATGGGGTGATAGATTCAGCGTGAGGAGGCTCTGCAGTTGCCACCACCACCTCCTTTTCCGCTGCTGTCACCAGAGGATATGCTTCATTAGGTTGATCATTATCACCCTTTGATCTTTGAGGTTCAGGAGGATCTAGATGTGTTAGAATGCTAGTTTAGGGATTTTGAGAAGATCTTTATGGCTAGTGGTTGCTTAGAGAGTAAGCAGGTGGACATTGGTGTATTCCATCTACGGGGTCAAACTAACAAGTGGTGGAGAGGTCAGCACCTAGGAGGAGCCTCTATAAACCTGTGGGGACCTTTTTCGAGATACTCAAGGCTTGGTTCTATCCTACTAGCCTAAGGATGGCAAAGTATGATGAGTTTATGGCATTTCATTGGGGGATGTCTTTGGTTGAGGAGTATTATAATCGTTATTTAGATCTGGTTTGCTTTGCTTTGAAGGTTGACACTAATGAGATGATGAAGGTACATCATTTCCAGCTAGGGTTGAGTCTGAGGCTCCAAGAGATTCTACTAGGGAATCGTGTATAAGGCCTACAGGCTTTGTATGATTTTACCTTTGAGTCATCAACGATTTCTCAGACCTGTAGTGCCTCATCAAGTTCCAAGCAAAGGTTTAAGTGTAGTGAGCACCATGGGGAAGAGAAGAGGTTTCACACCTTAGCTAGTCTTCAGTCAGGAGTGGTATCTCATTTATGAGGGCAGTTAAGTTAGTTGGGTGCAAGATGATCCACCTATCAGCAATGTGGTAAGTATCACTTAGGAAAGGATTGTACTGGGTGGATGGTTCAGTGCTTTAGTTGTGGATGTATGGGGCATCACTAGTTCATGTTGTGCCATCGAGGGTAGTGTTCCGCAAGGGCGGCAAATTTGCAGGGTATAGTGGAACTTCCATTTCAAAAAGCTTAGTTGTCAGAAAGTGAGGCCAGCTGGACTATTCCACATCTAAGGATCCAGAGGCCCCGTGCTTTTTAGTAAGGGCAAGGCTCAGGCAATGTTGTAGGACCACATCCAGGTAGTCGCCTAAATGTGACGAGCTAGTCGAAGGTTGATAGGGAGGTTAATGTTGTCACAGGTACGTTCACGATTTTTTCCCTTCCTACTTACATGTTGTTTGACTTGGGTGATTCATATTCATTCGTGTCCACTACTTTCGTAGCTATGATAACTATGGTTCCTTCTAATAGGGTTGAGACTTTTGTTGTGCTCCCGTCTAGGGATAGACTATGTGGTGATCTTTTAATTCTCAATTTTAACTTTATAGTTAACCTTCAGTTTTTCTTAATCTATTTCCTTATTAGATTTGTATTATTGGTCTTATGACTGCCTTTAATATTTATAATCTGATAAATAATAATAATACATTATATACTAGTTTTATGATCACCTTTTTCATCAAAATATATGTTTTTATGTAATCAAATATTTGAACTATTATACATTTATTTATTTTAAAATACTTTTCTATCATATGGAGTATGGATTTCCTATGTGAGATTTGTATTGAAAATAATTTATTAATCAACAAAACCCAAACAATGGGATACTATTATTACTATATACTTATATTGATACATTACACCATATAAATAATATATCAAAATGTAAAAAATACCAAAGAAAATTTAGATGGATAGTTGATAGAGCAGGGTTTGAAGTTTGAACCATCTCGAATTTAACTTGAAAAGAAGCTAGAACCAAAATAAGTCATATCAAAATTGGTCTCTACACTGGTAAAACTAAGCCACAAACCCTAAACCCTAGGGTTTAAGTCGTAATCCAAGATTAATAATAACATTGGGATAAAATCAATAATGATTTCGGCATAACATAATCAATGACGTTTACTGTGCTTTGATGTAACAATAACATAAGTAGTGATTTCACAAGGTTATAGTTGTGCTCTGCTAGCAACCTATACAGTCACATGTATGAAGGAGAGTAAAGAGTAGAAAAGAAGTGGTGTAAACTATAAGAAGAAAAGTATATCCCAAGCTTTTAGGAATCTTTTAACTTTTATTTATACTATCTCTACCGTAATAGTTATACAATATGATAAGCTTATCTTAGTATAATCCAATCAATCAATCAATTAGAATATGAGTTTTTATCTATTCTAATCTATTATCGGTCCAATTGGATAACAACACATGGCCGAGAGAACCTGGTTTGTGGGATTTCCTTGCCCATAAATAATAGGCCCCTAGCTCATTTTTAAACTAGTTATTGAGAGTGTATAACTTTTCTTATAAATAAAAGCATCACTCCCACTTAGAAATAATATTCATAAAAGTTTGGTATTAGAGCTAGTGATCTCAAAGAAAGTCTTAGTACATATCCCTATATATATATTATAGAGTTTTCTTTTATACCTTACTATATTCTAAAAAAAAGGCATTCTCTTGGTCATGGCCTTTGAGAGAAACATTTGTCCTTAACTCCAATACGAATGGTATGTAAGAGGAAAATAAGGAAGTTGAAACCCGCCACATTATAGTAGTACTATAGCAATACCATTCCAACAGTTTTACAACATTTTAAAAAAATCATTCCAAGTAGACTAGGAGAATTTAGGAAATTTTGAAGAGTGAAGAGTAGTTATTTTGTCTCCCACCTAGTTGTTTTATAAGAGAGTTTAGCTGAAGATTGAAGCCCTACAGAATCCTGAAGGACAAAGTGAAAGCTTGGAATGGTGTCACGTGACGCCAAAATTAGAAAAGGGAAAGCAATTGTAGAGTTATGACCTTCTCCTATTTTATCTTTTACTATTTAAGTACTCAAGGAGGAGAGGAAAATATTATTAGATATGAATATTAGTAAACTTTATAATTATCCTTTTAGTATCCCTTTTTGGGATACAAATTAGCTAATTCTAAGAAAATATTTACTAATTTGAAAACTGGATAAGGAAAACAAAACTATCCTTAGGTTGGCTACCTTAGATCAAAACAAGGTAGCACTTGAAGATTACCAACATATCAGGTTTTTAGAATTAGTTCTAGAATTGCTTGATAATCATATGAATGAAAGTATTTAAAATGTGTAAATTGCATTATTTAGACAATATCCCACTCTAAAAGTAAATAACAAATACAATTGATGATTATACCCTTACCTACAACTTTCGTATAAGCTTTAATCATATACTGTATTCGAAAGAAAAACAAACGATTTTGGTTTTATATATTTTAATTACTCTAGTTTTATACGATAGAAACTTGTATAAATAAACTTTTTGAAATCAATAACATCAAAATAAACCAGTTTAAAGATTTAGAAAAGATATTAGAGTTCTTAAAAAAATCAAGGTAATTAGATAGAGGAAAAGATTACTAAAATGTATACTGAAGTATTAAAAAAATCTTCTTTAATGGTAAAAGGGCAATTAATTCAATAAATCTTTACCTAATTAAAATAATTTGGAAAAAATTATGAAGAGTTATAAAATAGTCAACGAAAGCTAGAGGGTAGTTTAATCAAAATAAGATCCTTAGTTTTTATCGTGAGTAATCTAAACTTTGAACATTGGGAAATGTATCATCAAACAATAAAAGAAATTTAAAGGTATCATGAACAACCAATAGGCTTAAAAAATATATATAGGTATATTAGAATCTGATAAAAACTATCCAAAAATTTTAATTTTCCAAAGAAAAATCTTGTTGAATATTAGAAAAAAATTAGAAAAGCTAAAAATACTAATGGAAACAAGAATATTAGAAAACCTAGAAAACTTAGAAGATAAAATAAAAAAAATGATAAATTAATAGTCGATTTGATGGAACAAATGCTTAAAATAAACTTGGATAAAGGGAAATATACCCTTAAAGTTCCAAGTAAACCTTTAGAATATGCTTAAGTAGAATTAGGAAGGCCTATCACAAGTTCAAAGCTACATAGAGGATTTTTAGAATCCCATAGGTTTTGGAAAAATAATATAAATATGTCTAAAAAAATTAGAAAACCTAATTGATATAGGTGAAAACTTTGAAAATTTTATAAATGGAGACCTCGACTAATTAGATGAAGAAAGGTTTTATGAAAAGAAATCAATTTTTAATAGAGAAAAAAAATATATATAAACACTGTTGCCAAAGGAAAAAAACTTGCACTAAAGAAAATCAACAAATCTTAATTAACTTAATATAAAAATAATCAACTCAAAAGATTATCTAGAAATGTTATCAGTATACACTCTTATGAGCAATAATGATAACCATTAAAAGGATTCATAAACCTTGTCTAGGTATAAAAACCCTTGTCATCTTATATGATGAAAGCCACATTGATTTAAGAAAATCAATCTTAGGAACCTTTGTGGTTGATATGAATCCAACAAATAGAGTAACAATATATATTTTTTTGCCCAAATTTTATGATGGATTTAAAGAAATTTGCTAAATATATCAATATTGGGATAAAAAAAAGGATAAAAACTTTAAAAAGGAGTATAAAATTTAACGATAAGATTTTTTTTTTGGAAAATTATGTTCATAAAATAAAATAAATTATAAAATCAACACAGAAGCATTTGGTCAAATTCTTATTGCCGAGAGAATAAGAGCCATTCCATGAATTGAATTTTTTTGGTTTTATCAAAATTCAAATTCTAAATTTGACGTAATACATATCTTACTTGGTTTGCCATCTTTTTGCTACTATTTTATTTTAATCTAAATTTAAAATTTATATTTTCTAAAAATTAATGGAATTTTCATAGTTTTTATTTCCTCTCAATAGGATGGGTTGAGTGGTTGTGTAATATATCGTATGACTAAATTATCTACCTATACTTGAAATTGTGTGCCTGGTGTATGATATTCATTTGTGTAAATTTATTTGTTTCTATTCATTTTTGTTCACAAAAGTGTCCAACTATTCATTGTTGTTCACAAAACTTCTATGTTAGTTCTTCAAGACGTAATCTCTGTATTTTAATTCTAATTATGCTATTTTTGGTTAAAAATTGAATGTATAATTATGACCATTAGTTGTGCAATAAAGTCTTACCTTGTATACACCTGGGAATTTATTGATGCAGTGGATTAAATACTGAAGGGACTGATGATTTGTATTTTTTCCTCAAATAAGATTATCAAGCCCTTAAATGCTAGCCTAAAAAACACCCAAGCATGCTAGACTTAGACTCAAAGCGGTCTCCGATTATTAGCCTCTACAAATTATTTATCGAGTTAGTATTTTACATAAGATAAGGAAGTTTTGAGGAGAGGTATTACCACTATAGGTGTAGAGAAGTAGATTATCTAGTAGTGGATTATGGTGGTAAAAAGGTGACTTGCCATTGATGTGGTATGGTGGGACACAAATCTTATGAGTGTTGTGTTAGAAGTGGTAGTGTTTAGAGAGGTGAGTCTCGAGCTTAGAGCACCAAATCTATATAGAAGCCACAACCACATACTTTGAGAGTTCCTTCATCTCTAGCTAGTGCTACCATTCTTGCCATCTAGCCTAGGGGTCAGAATCCTACCTATTTTAATAGGGTTAAGGTTTAGACAGTGCTATAAGGGTTCTTTTAGGAGGCCACTTGAATGTATTTAGCTAGATAAAGGCAGAGTATTAGACCGGTGTGGTAATGGGTATGCTTACTATTTTTACATTTTCAACATGAGTATTATTTAACACTAGTGCATCACATTCTTTTGTGCCATCCACATTCATAGCTAGATTCATTTTATCTCCTTCCTGTAGTGTTTCTGCTTCTATTGTGTTGGCTTTGAGAAATAGTATTTCATGATCTAGGCTCTATAAAGAGGTGCCTTTAATAGTTGGTGGAGCAGAGTTTCCCTTCAATCTCATAGAGCTTGAATTGTGCGATTTTGATGTGATTTTTTGGAATGGACATGTTGGAAATGTATTAAAAATTTGTAGTATGCACATAAAAATTGGTGTTTCTTTGAGGGCCAAAGAGTGTTAGGGTCTCATATTTGAAGTGTGAGTCTAAGCCCTTTATGAAGGTTGTATCAATAATCACAATGAGTACCCTTGCTCGTAAGGGATATCCACTCTTCTTGTGTAATATTTGAAATATTGAGGTTGATGTGACATCACTCAAGTGATTTGTAGTGATCTAGGACTTTCCCAATGTGTTTTCTAATGAGATTCTGGGTATGCCACCTATTCAAGATTTTTTGTTTACCATGGACATATTTCTAGGGTGGAACCAGTATCTAAAGCACCATACCTCATGGCACTTGTAGAGATGAAAGAGCTTAAGGTTCATTTAAGAGATTTGTTGGAGAAAGGATGATTTCAACCTAGGTTATCACCTTGGGGAGTGCCAGTCTTATTGGTTAAGAAGAAGGATGAGAGCCTAAGATTATATATCAACTATCAAGGGTAGAATTAAGTCACGGTAAAGAACCATTATTTATTAATAAGGATCGAAAACTTATTTGACTAACTCAAAGGAGCCACCGTATTCTTGAAGATTGATCTTCATTTAGGTTACCATTAATTAAGGATGGTGGAGTAAGATTTTCAAATATGACATTTTAGATAATATATAGCCATTAAAAGTTCACAATATTGCCTTTCGAAATCATGAATGTAACGAAAGCATTCATGTCTCTCATGGATAAGATTTTCTCACAATGTTTGGATTATTTATCATAATATTCATCGATGACATCCTTATCTATTACGATGATCGAGAGAAGCAATAACATCATTTGACATAGATCTTAGCATTATTAAGGACAAACTAGTTGTATTTAAAGCTTTCAAATTGTAAGTTTTGGCTAGATTAAGTGGCTTTCCTTAGGCATGAAATTTCGAAGGATAGTGTGGTAATGGATCCTTCAAAGTTTCAAGTAGTTTACAGGTTCCTAGAACAAAATTTCCTCAAGAAGATGTATAGGTTTTTTGTGATTAGCCATTTACTACCATACGTTTGTCACAAACTCCACTATAGCTTATTCATTGACTAATTTGCTGATGAAGGCTACATGATTTCAATAGGATGAGAAGTGTAATACCCCTAAATTGTTCTTAGCCTAATCTTGTATTATTAACACCCTAATTTGATTCTAATCTCAAGAAAATATTATTATTAGCCTTAATGAAATTTCTTAATCCTAAAACCTTAACCAAATTTAAAATTTTTGACTCTGATAAACCATATTTTGTAACCTAATATCAAATTCGTAAAAAAATTTCACTAATCCTATCTGTTTTAGCTAATCCAAAATCATTGAAAATAATCCCCAACCTTTTATTTTTTTTCCTTTTCTTTCTCCTTTTCTTTTATTTTTCTACTGCTTTCTTCAGCCAGCTTTGCCGTAAAGCTTAACTTTGGTTTTTACAACTTGTAACTTGCCTTGGGTCTTGTGTGTATGCTGCCTCCTCTAACTTGAAGCATCTCCCATCACCTCTGTTACAACCACTGCCGTCCATAACTTTCTTCTTTTTCCCGAGCTGCCTTATTTGCATACCACCATTATCTCCCTACCATTTCTTTTTCTTTCTTCACTCAACATACACTCACTTACCATGACCATCACTTGCTTGCACCACCTACAATCTTCCCAACACTCAACTGTCATCTCCACTACCATCCCTCATGCTCACCTACCACCCCCTGCACCATCTCCTATTATATGCCTCCCTCTGCCATTTTCTTCGCCATTCACATGCCCATGTCTACACACACACACACACTCTCTCTCTGTCTCTCTCTGTCTCTCTCTGTCTCTCACATACTACACACTCTCTTTACTTCCTCTTTTATTTTTCCTTACTTTCTACCCATTTTTTGTCCAAAGCACTACCCCGGTATCCCTCTCTTCTTTCTTCCTTATTCTTCTCTTCTTCTTCCCTACTCTCTTTGTACACGTATGCCACCTCCATCACCACCATCACCACTGTGTGCCGCCACACACCACCTAACATTGGTGGACCAACCACTCAGGGTCACCACATCCTTCCCCATCACTATCGTTGTCCATCGCTTCCGATCATCACCTTATTTTTCCTCTTCTTCCTTGTATCCTTTGCTTTTTTATAAAATGCATGGCCTGTGCATGACCTCAATCATGATTGTGTAATGCTAAAATTTCTTATTGCATGACCATGTAACTTTCCATAGCTTACCCGTGCACCCTCACATGGTCTTTTAGCACGCAGGGCACATTTGTTTGATTTGAGTTTATTTGGCTAGTAATCGAGCATGATCGTGCCACTTCACATAGCCTGGATGTACATGATTCTAACTCTTGACCTAGGTGTACACTGCCTATAGCACCTTGTGTGGCTGCCCATTTTGGCCATGCACCCCTATTTTCACCCTAAACCTTACCTAAAGACCACCAAAATTTTACTATAGCTCCATCACACATTCCACCACACATACACACAACTCAAGCTTCTATTTGAATGTAGTTATTTTCATTTTTGCCCTCTTTATCTAAATTTCTCCCTCAGTTATACTTTTTGAGCCTAATCGTATATTATGTTATTTTTTGTAGGTGGTATTCCTATGATACTGGAGAATGAGGTCTACGATTTATGTGCTTACAACTTGATATCCGAGTTAGCAAGGATACTAATCAATGTTTTAGGGTTTATGTGTTAATTACTTGTATGCATATGCATTTTTTTATCATATTGTTGCTATACAATTTGATGCATGTTGTTGATGATATGTTTTGATAATATGAATTATATATTTGAAAGAGAGCGAGAATGGGTAAGAGGTATAGATATAATTTTTATTATGCTATTATCATATCTGTGGGAAATATATTTTATGGCATGAAATATATGCCAAACAAGCTATGGTAAGTGGACTATGCATATTTAAGAGGTATGCTAATAAATCGTGGATTTGGGAAAAATAATGATTGTAAAAGGTGCAAGATTTTATACTATAAGAGCTATTGGTTATCCTTAAGGGTATTTTGGTAATTATGAGATAACAAAAATATTTTTGGTATTTTATGTGTTAGGTGGATTAGAATATGGTAGGGATGTCATGAGAAGTGTTTAGAAGTATTATTGCTTGTCTTGCGTTCTTTAAAATGAAATAATCGTCTAATTAGGGCTTAGTAACCTAAAATGATAATATTATTATTCCATGTGAAAAATCCTAGAGGTTATCCAAATTCTAGATATGTTATTAATGTGGCCTTATGAGGATGTATATTGAATTTGATATTTATATGAGTCTTATGGAAAGATTTATAACTACCTGTGAAATTAGGGTTTTGGTAATTCTATGAATAGTACTTTGGGATAAGGTTATTAATGTATGTGTATGATGTGGGAGTTAAATCATGTATTATGGGTATGATAAAAATGATGATATTTGAGAATGATATATTATGATTGGTGGTTGAATAACCAATATGAGAGAATGATGTTATGATTGTGGAATTAGGGTTGCGGAGATTAAGGATCTTGAACTGCATTATGTGTTTATCTACTTCAATGTGTTCAATGCCTATAAACCAATCATGAATAAGATACTAATTATTTAAAGTGAATGAGTACGTGAGTATAGCTAAAATGATATTTTTATATATTTCGTTCTACCATAGATAATAGTGGTTTGGGAGTGTTTTCCTCCGAGAATATAATTTTTTTAAATATCCGTTCCACCAGAGATAATAGTGGTTCGAGAGCACTTTTCCTCAAGAAGGTGCTTTAATCCATTCCATAGGATTGAGAATAGTGGGACCCCTACTCATTGTGAAATAAAATGATAATAGTATAACCTATAGAAAAGACAATAATGATTTAAAGTGGAAGAGTACATGAGTCAGGATAAAGGTATTATTTTTTTATATCCTTTCCACTAAAGATAATAGTGTCTCAGGAGTGTTCTATCTCGAGAAGATGATATCTTTAGATCCGTTCTACCAAATAATAGTAGTGGTATAGATGTGTTATCCCTGAGAATATACTTTAGAGCGTTCCATAAGTTTAAGAATAGTGGGGTTCCTGAACTCAATGTATATAAAATAATGAAAATGGTTATATCCAATAAAAAGGCGTGTATCATTATCTATCTTTTGAGATGTTTGATTTATTTGAATGTGTACTCATCATTAGTCATGAATACATGTGTTATTTGTATCCTTAATTCATTAGTATTGCTCTCTTGCTTATTGCGTAGCATACCAACCACTCTGTTTATGGTTGCTACTCATTCCCACGAGCAAGAGACCTTGATTCTTGTGTATAGGTTTTAGAAGTTCCTCTGGATGACTATGGTGCATACGATGTACACTGTGGGGATGAGAGATCTTATCTACACTAGGTTTTTGGGTGAAGAGTAATGTTATCTAGTAGTTGCATCTACTTTGATACCTTTATGGAATCTTGATGCATGGTAGTTCCACTTGTATTTTGTTTATTATAACTCTGAGTTAATATCCAAACTCATATTGTATTATAAATATTTCTTTCATTTCTAATTTCCTTGTGTTACTATAAATAATTTTAGCCTTTTGATTGATGTAAGGATGGTTGAATAAATTAGACTTTTTTTTCAATTATAGTGGTAACTTCTGCTATTTTACTTATATACTTCTACTATAAAATGAATTTTTTCAGTAGTAAAAATCGGGGTGTTATAAGAAGTGTGGTGAAGCTTTTGAGGAGTTGAAGAGGCATTTGACTATCGCCATAGTGCTTGCATTACCAATTGAATCGAGTGGTTTTAAAGTATACAACGATGCTTCTAAGCATGGGTTAGTTTTCATGTTAATGTAACATGGGGGAGTGGTGGCATATGCTTCTCGACAACTAAAGCAACATGAACAGAAGTACTTGATTTGATAGTTTTCAATGCAAGTTCTATATCGATCCTAAGAGCCTCAAGTACATTTTCACATAGTGGGAATTGAATTTGAAATAGCACCGATGGTGGGAAAATGTCAATGATTATGACCTTGAGTTAACCTACCATGAAAGGAAAGCTAATTTGTTGGAAGATTCTCTTAGTGTGAATATGTTGCACTCCTTAAGCACATTTATGTTGTCAAATCATTTGTTTTGAGAGCACTAGGAGATGGAGATTAAGTTTATCACCCTTAGTGGTTTGGAAGTAATGATGAGTGCACTCACCATCACACCTTCAATGTTTAAGGAGATCCTAGCTAGTTAACTTGGTGATGTGAAGCTTGAGAGGATCATGTAGGGTATTAAATAAGGAAGGGCCAAAAGGTTTCAACTCCACGAGGAGGAAAATGTTAGATACCGTGGTAGGTGGTGTATACTTGGAGGATGTGTTAAGCTCCAGAGGAAAATCTTGTAGGAAGGTAATTTTAATCCTTTCCATCTTGGAGGGGATAAGTTGAATAAATATTTTAAGAAGGTATATTGGTGGCCTTTTATGAAGTGGGGTATTGCAAAGTTTGGTGCTTGATTTTTGACTTATTAGAAGATTAAGATCGAGCATAAGATACCAGTAGGGTTGATACAATTACTAGAAGTTCTAGAGAGAAAGTCGAAAAACATATCTATAAACTTTGTGGTGGGACTTTTGAGGACCTTTAGTGGTTGTGATTTCATCTAGGTTATTGTGGATCACCTAGCTAAGTCACTAGTCTTTATACAAATGAAGTTGGTAGGACCACCTAGACTTGATCGAGTTATCCTAAAACAATAGTTACCACACAAGTTTCAATATTACACCTTTTAAAGCCTTGTGTGGAAGGAAGTGTCATAGTCCTTTATGTTGGAGCAATTTCAGCGAAACGATTGTGTTGGGTTCAGAGATGATAGAGGAGACAAAGGGGTAGATCTAACTGATGTAAGACTATATAAGAGAAGCTTAGGATAGGTAAAAGAGCTACGTATATTTGAGAAGATGAAATAATGGTTATAAGGTGGGCAATAGGGTTCTTCTAAGGGTTTCTCCCACCAAGGGAATAATGAGGCTCGATAGAACGGTAAGTTCATTCCAAGGTACATTTGACCATACAAGATCATAGATCAAGTTAACAAGGTCACTTATTGTTTTGCCCTACTAGTGGAATTACCGTGTGTGTACAATGTCTTCCATATATCCCAATTGAGGAAGTACTTAGAAGATCCTTTGCATGCCATCTAGCCAAAGTCATTAGAGCTTGATAACTTCTCAACTTATGAAGAACGGCTAGTAATAATTTTGGAAATGAAGACTTGAGAGATGTGCACAATGAATGTCCTACTAGTAAAGGATTTTTAGTCACGACATGGTCCCGAGGAGGCCACTGAGGAGGCAAGGGAGGAGATTCAAGTGAAATATCTAGATTTGTTATTCTAGTGTGACATATGTTGGCATGATTTTTTATTTTAAAAGGGTAACCCCTTTACCTTGTTGAATATAATGTGTGACCTATTATGGGTTATATAATATGTTTGGATCTTGGTTAGTAGGCTTTGGAGATGTAACTTCTTTAAGGGGGTAGTGTTGTAATATCCCATTTTTTCTAAGATTTATAGATTGAAAAATTATGGTGTTTGATACGTTTTATAATATTTAATCTTGATTTGGAATAATAATTGGGTTTGAAGTAAAAATGAATTTGAATAAAGTGTGAAGAATTGAATAAAACAAGTCTTTAAGCAGACTAATTGACTAGTTCTATGAATCGATCGGTTAGTTCGTCACGTCAGCTAAGGGTTTTTATTCAACTGAGCCAATCGACTAGTCCATAGAATAGTAAAATGGTTAGCTAACCTAATCAATTGGTTAGTAAAGATGAGTAATTTTTGAAGCTCTATTTTTCTAGAAAATTTCTTGCATCAAAATGGAACCTTGATAATCCAACTTCAAGGCATTCTTGAGTGATTCTTGACATTTTTTTAATTATTTATTTAGCTTTATTTGCTCCCTCAAACATTTTTGAGTTTTTAGTTTTGGTAGTTGATGGTTAGGATGACCCCACTCTTGTCTTCCTGTTCCTTTGCACACCTCTAGAAGTTTGCTTTGATTTCATAGTGTATCTGCTAGGCTAAGAGATTCCTTCCCACATTGATCTTTCATTTCCCTTCTTATGACCCCACATTGATGAGTTCCTAGCAGCAAAGCGGACTATTTTAGTTGCAGAATATGATGGAAATTTGATCTTGACACAGCTAAAAGATAGAGCTTATGGAAGGTCGGGCTCCAGTACCACAATCCTAGAAAGGCACACTGGGAGAGAGAAAATTCGTACAATCTTATGTAGAAGAAAAATCAGCATAAGCTTTGTATTACTGCAGATTTATTATCGAATTACATCTTGATAATCCTTATATATGTATATCATCCAACCCATATTATTATGTGGCCTAATATTGTTTGGCCCACTTTTATTACCTTACATTTTAGCCCAAATACAATTACAGTTATATGTGTATATATATATATACTGAATTATATTATTTTACAATATTAGCATCATATCATAATTCCAACATAATCATCCAGCATAATCTCTTTATACCTATTGAATACAATAGTAAAATGAATTATAAGTAATAGACTTATCAACACATCTAAAAATATACTTACATAATAATTAACAATATTGAGGTACACATCATTCTCCTCTTCTTAAAGAGGTTTTGTCCCAGAAACCTTGCATAAACCAGCAAAAGGATATAGATCAGCAACATTAAATGAATTACTAACATTACCAAAATTTGCTAGTAAATCAATTTTATAAGCATTATCATTGATCGTTTCTAGCACAGTAAAGGGACCATCACCTCTTATTATTACGAAGCTTTGGAAAATGCTCTTTTCTAAGATGCACACACACTAAATCTCCAGACAGGAATTCAACTTCTTTCTCTTCTTATTAGCTTGGTCAGCCATCTGGTGTACCTTATAACTTATCTTTTTACTAACTTCTTCATGCATAGCTTTAACTTGATTAGCATGAAATTTAGCATCACAATTAGCTAGGTCAGAAATAGGTAAAGGCATTAAATCCAAAGGGGTTAAAGGATTATATCCATAAACCACTTCAAATGGAGACTTCTTAGTAGTAGAATGCTTTTCCCTATTGTATGCAAACTCTACTTGTGGTAATATTAGTTCCCATTATCTAGGATTCTTTTTAAGTATAGATCTAAGCATATTCCCAAGTGTCTTGTTGACTATCTCTGTTTGTCTATCTGTTTGAGGATGACAAGTGGTAGAAAATAAAAGTTTAGTTCCCAATTTACCCTATAAAACTTTCCAAAAATGGTTGAGAAATTTGACATCCTGATCAGACACTATTGTTCTACGAATCCCATGCAATCTTACCACATTGAAAAAAAAATAGATCAGCAATAATAGCTGCGTCATTACTTTTATGACAGGGTATAAAATGTGCCATCTTACTAACTCTATCTACCACAACCATAATTGAATCCTTTCCTCTATTAGTTCTTGGTAATCCTAAGATAAAATTAAGAGAAATATCAAACCAGGGTTGGGTAGGAACAGGTAACGGCGTATACAAATGAAAAGGTTGGAAAGTAGACCTGGCATTTTTACTTGCCACATAATTTATACAATGCTTAAGCACGCCATTTTTCATGTGAGGCCAATAGAAATGATCGGTGAGAATATCTAAGGTCTTTTGATATCCAAAATGAGCCATTAATCCTCCACTATGGGTCTCTTGGACCAATAATTCCCTATAAGAATAGTGAGGTACACAAATCCTATTTTCCCTAAACAAATAACCATCAAAGATATAATACTTCCCATGGGTAGCAGTACTACAACACGTATACATTTCCTTAAAATCA
This sequence comes from Tamarix austromongolica, assembly GCA_039764185.1. Taxonomy (NCBI): domain Eukaryota; kingdom Viridiplantae; phylum Streptophyta; class Magnoliopsida; order Caryophyllales; family Tamaricaceae; genus Tamarix; species Tamarix austromongolica. The sequence continues at coordinate 29,246,046 of CM077817.1, forward strand.
GAATCCAATGCATATAAGGTCTTGATATGAGAAAAACCTAACATGTTCGCATCAACATTGTTTAACAAAGCATACCTCCTAGATAATGCATCATCTACCACATTATCCCCACCCTTTTTTTATACTTGACCATATATGGAAATGACTCTATAAACTCTATCCATTGAGCTTGCCTTTTATTAAGCTTTGATCGACTCCTCAAATATTTCAAAGCTTCTCGATCACTATGAATAATAAATTCTTTAGGCCACAAATAGTGCAGCCAAACTTCCAAAGTTCTCACCAAAGCATATAATTCCTTATCATATGTAGAGTATTTTTGCACACTATCAACCAACATTTTACTAAAATAAGCTCTAGGTTGACCTTCATGAGAAAGGATAACACTTATGGCAACACTGGAAGCATCACAATCTACTTCAAAAACCTTCTCAAAATTAGGTAAAACTAAAATAGGAGCATGAGCTAATTTGTCCTTCAACACCTCAAAAGCTTTCTGTTATTCTATGCCCCTTCTAAACTCCACATTTTTTATGACAGCAGTTAAGGGTGCAGATATTGTGCTGAAATTTTTCACAGACCTCCTATAAAAGGAGCACAGTCCATGAAAACTCCTAATTTTAGAAATAGATCTAGGAGTAGGCCATTCTTGGATATCTTTTATCTTCTCTTCATCCACAGAAACACCATCTTTAATTATCACAAACCCCAAATAACACTTTCAAGAAAGAATCATGACTTAAACAGATTAGCATACAAATGTTCAGTAGTAAACACATCCAACATAGCCCAAATGCTCAAAATGCTCATCCATTGACTTACTATATATCAAAATATCATCAAAGTATACAACCATAAATTTTCCAATAAAATCTATCAAAACATGCTTTATCAATCCATTAAAAGTGTTAGGAGCATTTGTTAACCCAAAGGGAATTACCAACCATTCGTATAACCCAAAATTGGTTTTAAAAGTTGTTTTCCATTCATCACCGGGTTTCATCCTTATTTGATGATATCCACTCTTTAAATCAATTTTAGAAAATACTATGGATCCATCTAATTGATCAAGCATTTCTTCAAGTCTAGGATAAGGGTATCTATACTTGATAGTAATCTTATTAACAACCCTTCTATCTATACACATTCTCCAACTCCCATCTTTCTTGGGAACTAAAAGAGTAGGAACAGTACAGGGACTCATAGATTCTCTAATGTAGCTTTTATTCAAAAGGTTATTAACGTGCCTCTTTAACTCCTTAATGTCTTATGGATTAGCCCTATAAGCGGATTTATTAGGGATAATGACTCCAAGTATAAAGTCTATTTGATGTTCTATGCCTTTTAAAGGGGGTAGTCCTTGGGGGTTCTCATCTAGAAATAAATCAGAATATTTAGCAAGTAATTCTTTCATATATAAAGGTAAAGACCTTAATAAATCAGGTTGAGTGTTATAACATTCTTTGTAATCCACCAAATATACAAGCAAATTATTCCTCAAGTCCTGAGCATCATTACATTTCTTAGCATAAAACCCAGAAGACTTCTTTGATTCCTTATTGTTAAATCCACAAGGTAATGCACACCTCTTCATTTCCTCATAATCAGCCTTCATTTTCACTTGATCTTCATAGATTTCCTTAGGTGTAAGTGGTGCTAAAGTGATTTTTTTTTCATCCTTGAAAAGCGTATATCTATTTTTGTACCCATCATGAAGAACCTTTCTATTATACTGCCAGGGTCTACCTAAAAGAACAAGTGTAGTGTGCATAGGTACTACATCACACAAAATTGATTCCTCAAACTTTCCATGTTTTAAATTCATCAAAACTTATTTACCAACCTTAACGTCTCCCAATTCATTCAACCATTATAATCTATATGGCTTAGGATGCTTAGTGGTAGGCAAACCCAATTTATAAACTAAAAGTGTACTAGTTGCATTAATACAACTGCCACTATTAATAGCCATATTAAATCATTAATCATTAATGAAACACCTCATGTGGAAAATATTTTCCCTTTATCCATCATTTGGGTTTGGGTGCCTATTACTAGTAAGGGCCCTACGTACCACATAAATCTCATGCTTAGGAGGAAGTTCTACCTCTTTGTTTGACTCCCTATAATCAGTTAATAATTCAGAAAACTCAATTTCAACCTTAGTATCAAAATCAGATTCAATTTCATCTGAATCTATCATGTAGATTGTACGTCTATTAGAACATTCAGAAGCAATATGTCCTAGTCCTCCACACTTATAGCACTGAATATTTCTAGATCTAGATTTCCCATTAGTATTACTAGGTGTAATTGTTTTTCCCTTTTCAAAGGTACTCCCAAATTGTATCTCATTTCCTTTTCCTTTAAAATCATTCTTTGATTTATCCTTCTAAGTTCCAGAAACACTACCACCATAATTTTTCCCAAAATTAACCTTAAATTTTAAATTTGATGGAGTAAATTGTTTAGACCTCCTAAGTTGCCCTTCTATTTTAATAGCCACATTTACCATCTCTTCAAGTGTACCAGAAGGATATAAATCAACCTTATCAGTTATATCCCTATTTAACCCACTCAAGAACCTAGCCATTGTGGCATCTTCTTCCTCAACAATATTAGCTTTTATCAAAGCTGTCTCTAAATCCCTATAGTATTCATCTACCATCCTAGTTTCTCAAGTCAGCATTTGTAATTTACTATACAAGCCTTGATAATAGTGATTAGGAATAAAACGCTGCCTCATCAAGGTTTTAAACTCAGCCTAAGTTTGAACAGGTGCCTCTCCACTTCTACGCCTAGATGTCACCAAATTATGATACCATGTAGATGCTTAATTAGTAAATTCCACAACAACAACCTTAATTTTCTTTTCATCCATATAGTTGTGACAATCAAATACTAACTCAATTTTTCTTTCCCACTCAAAATAATAATCAGGGTCACTCTTACCATTTAAACTAGGAATATTAAATTTAATATTTCCTAAATTTCTATTAGTTTGATCATACTCCCAAATATTCTTATGTTGTCTAACTCCCCGTTCTTGTCCACTAGTAATGTTCGACATTTCATCTTCCAATTCTTCCAGTTCCTCTGTGCTTAACCTAGATTCTCTGGGTATCCTACCAGTATTCCTAGCAATAGTTCTATGAGGATCCGTTTCAATCCTATCAAGCCTATTCGTAATAATTGTGAGACTATTTTGTATAGCGCCTATCATGGTCAATAAATTTTTAGTAGACACACTAACAGTCTGATTAGTCTTAGTATTCTGATTAATAGATTACCTATTTCCCTCCATATTCGTCAATCTTTACTCTTTTATTAACAATTATGGTCCTATAAAGAATATACCAGCCAAACAATGCAAATAACATATTCCAAATCACTACAAAATAACAAACATCAATGCACACGAATCACATAATTAGCATCTGTTCAACACATGGTCCTCAGGACTTTCCCAGTCATAAAATTTAAGCAAGGAAACCCCGAATAGAAAGAAAGAAAAGAAAAGAAAAGAAAAGTAAAGGAAGTATTTCATTGGGTTAATTTTTTTTAGTAGAGCCCAAAACTCTAGACCCCTCTTCTTGGATTCCAATTGCTGCACACAAATAGATGACCAAGAAAATTGGAATGAAAGAAAGCCTACAAAGAATTGAACTGCAAACTCCTTAGTGTAGATAGAATTCATAACATATACAAAGTGAGAAGGATCGTAAAATATTAAAAAATAAAATGATCAGTAGTCTGTTCTTCCATTTTGATGATTTGATCTTGAACTAATTCGCTACAAAGCTCAGTAGATGGCATATCTAGCTCGCGAATTAGCCGATCTGACAATCAATTTCCAAAAAACCCCCTAAAATACGTGTGGTCAAAGAAATTGTAAGAAAAAGGGATGGTTTTTTGATAAATCAGGGCAGAAACCCAAGCTTCAATGTCGGTAGCGTAAAAATGGAACCAGAACTTGACTCTGGATATATCTTAATAGTCTTGCTAGGTTTTTTTTCTTTTACTAGTTGAATAATTTTTGGTAGAAACTTGATGGATCCAACAATGACACACAAAGAAAAATTGCCCCAGACTTGCAAGAGATCGATCCACAACACTCTGATACCACTTAATGAGTTCCCTACAGCGAAGCAAACTATTTTAGTTGCAGAATGTGATCGAAATTCAATCTTGACGTAGTTAAAAGATGGAGATTATGGAAGGTCGGGCTCCAGTAGCACAATCCCAAAAAGGCACACCGAGAGAGAGAAAATTTGTACAATCTTGGGTAGAAGAAGAATCAGCATAAGCTTTGTATTACTATAGATGTATTACCGAATTGCATCCTGATAATCCTTATATATATATTTATATATCATCCTGTCCATATTATTATATGGTGCAATATTGTTTGGCCTACTTTTATTACCTTACATATTAGCTCAACTACAATTACAATTATATGTGTATATATATACATATTAAATTATATTATTTTACAATATTAGCATTATATCATAATCTAGCATAATCTTCAAGCATAATTCTAGCATAATCATCCAACATAATCCCAGTATAATCTCTCTATACCTATTGAATATAATAGGAAAAAGTTATAAGTAATATACTTATCAACATCATCTGAAAATATACTTACATACTAATTAATAATATTAAGGTACACATCATATATATTGATACAGAATTAGTAAGAAAAATCACATATTAAGCATTTCAAATTCTTGAATATAAAAAATAATACACATAAAATCATTCTTTAGCTTTTCTCCATCTGAGTATTCTAAAATGTCCGTTGTCTCTACCATATAACATTGTTGTGCCAATATTCTGTAGACTTTGTATAACACCCCCAAAATTCACTCCTAAATTTTTTAAAAAGAAAAATGTGCTAAAGCTAAAGCAAAATATGGAAAATGCTACAACCACACCTAACACCAGATAGATGTACAACATCTACCTCGTGCTAGATGTAAGGGTAAAACCTGTCCAGCTAAAATTTACACATCATCTATACTAAGAGGATAAATTCCCACAAGAATATATCCACTTTTTTAGATGAAAAAAACCATTTCCACTGGAAAACAAAATCATTGATCAAATCAGCAGAAAACCTGTGAAATAACCCTAATATTTAAAATCTCAGCAATGTAATGGGAAATTGAGCATTTGAAAATTCCAAAATTAGTATATATTGTAAAGATGAATAATTTGAAGTGACATTAAAGCCAAATCAATCCAAGTGGAATTAAAGTTGAATAATTTGAAGTGGTATTAAAGTCAACCAATCTAAGTGGAATTAAAGCTAATTAATTTCAAGTAGTATTACAGTTGATCAGTCTAATTGGTATTAAAGTTGAATACTTCCAAGTGGCATTGGAGAGAAGGCAGAGCCTTCTCAGGCTCGGAAGTGAGCGGCAGGCGGCAGAGCCTTTATAGGCTCGGGAGAGACGGAAGAGATAGGGAACAGGAGCAGAGCCGCAAAGGACGAAAGGACGAGAGGACATCGCGACACTAAAACCGAGGCCAAACGAGGCTGCAGCGCGGCGCGCCTCCGTCCGTGTCAGCCAAAGGAAAAGAAAAAGAAAAAGAAATTGTTGCACGGAAATAAAGGCAAATAAGGAAGAAAATTTTGACGAAGAATTTAATATCGGTAGAATTTATTTTAGATAAAATTAATTTTTATCTGAATAAATTCTTAATCGTTTATCCAAAATTAATTCTGGTTATTTCTTTCTCTTATTTTTAATTTTAGATATATATTTTTGTGTAATTAACTCTTTAATTATGGTTGGCTGATTATTTATTGTTAGGGAATAAATTGAAACCCTGGATTATGATTTGAATTATAATTGTATTTTCTTTGTTTCGTGAGATTGTTTCTTGACTCTATATTAATTGCTATCGTTTATATGTATAATTCTGTCAAGCATAGTTTATTTGGTGCATGCCTTGTTCTGGTTCCTCATAAGTGATAGTATGTAGGATTATTTTTCTGCTAGGTGGCCATCTAAATATACTAGAATTTATATGTATAAATTGTAGCTAGGTTAGATAACAATTCACCTAATCGTTTTGTGATTCTAACCGAAGTGGTAAAATGTTTCGATACGTGTGGGTCAAGAAAATGAAATACAGCTAGACATACTTTTTGTACTAGTATGGGTACTTAGATTGACAGCCTTCCACTTACATTTAATGCATTAAATCTAGTTAAATATAGGAGCTGCTTGTTGCTACTATACTGCTAGTATTTAATAGGGTTAATATTGGCGCTTTGTCGTATTAATTAATTAAGGGAAGTAATATAAGGTGTATTGACCTGTTTTTGGTGTGCAACTTGGTCGATCTCATTCTCACGATTAAATATTGACTTATAAATAAATATTATATTACGACCTAATCTAGTGGTGGATTTTTATTTCCCTAACATATTTCTCATATCTGCGGTTTCCCATTATTTTCATTATTAGTTTATTTTATTTTATTTTTCCTTTTATTATTTTATTATTATTTTTACAACCCCCATTAGTATTTTTCTTATTTATTTATTCTGTGTTATTTAGGATTTTTATTTTTAGTTTTATTTGTATTTTTAAACTAGTTAGATAGAGGTGAGCCCTCTCAATCCCCGGCTAGAACGATACCCTTATTTACCAGTGCTACAATTGACAACAAGAGGGTTTAAATTGCGTGCCGGCTACAGTCACACCAGGTATCATGAAATTTCAATCCATACTCAACCAATAATATAATTTTTCAAACTAGTTATATTTGAGATACATTAGAACATGCTTTAAAATCACTAGACATTTCATAGTTAGATGAAAATTTTAACCACATAATTATGTTCAACCCTTTACACATTCAAAGACATACAATAATCAAGAGGCATGTTAACAAGTGATCACATTGAAGTTATAAGCTTATAGATACATATAATTACTGCACAAAACATAGTATATGCTTGAAATACTTAATTAACATAAATCCTACTAATTACCTTCCACTTCAGGAAGACATATATCCTATGATTCTATTATAAGCAAAGCTAAGTAATGACTTACTTAAATCTAAAACTACCTAAGCAAATTGAGAAAGAGAGAGAAAGATATATATATATATATATATATATATATATATATATATATATGATGTGCTTGTGAATCTATGATAATGCTCACCAAAATTGTCGAGAGAAGCTGTAGGACTAGGTTAGAAACTAACTTATCAATCAACATTCAAGTATTACAGTTTAATCAACAAAGAGAGACACAAACAATCTTCCTTGGAAAACATGTCCAAAACTGAAGACTCGGATCCCTTAAGATTTAAAATTAAGTACTAACCAAATCAAGTTCAACACATATCACTTAAGGTATTTCAAATTGATTTAAAAAACTAGGGAAAGGAGAATAAATGATATGTTAATTTGATCAAAAATAACTTAATAAATAGTTTTTCCAACTAAAAAGACAAATTAGCCAGTTTTAGAGAGCTAATCCAAACCGATAAGATAAAAGAAAAAAATTTAAATGATTTTAAATCAAAGTCAGAAATCGATTAGGTAAAATAAGCATAGCATATCAATTTTATAAGGCTATCTTAAAAAATCAGAGTTTCTGAGCCCTAAATGCAACCCAACTAATTCACTTTTATTACCTAAAATTGATAGTTTAAAAACACAATTAAAGTATCTTTAGACAAATTTAGATAATCAACTTGAAGAAAATTATCTTTCAAATCACCAATTTAAGATAATCGTTTTTTTTTTCTTTCAGAAACTAGGGATTTAAACCCAAGATACAACTTTAGACATTCCAAAATAACTAATATATATTAAAGGTGTTAGAATGAAATTAAGGTCGTTTCAACTACTCCAATAAATTCAATTTCATAAAAGCATTTTAAAAAATGGCCAGTTTTACAAGTTTATTAAAAATTTAAGGTTTTAGTCCCTAAAATACAATTTGATAGAATTTTATTAATATTAATTTATTTAAATTGAAAGTTTATAAATTTAATTAGACCTATTTTATAACATATTATATAACCAATTGATTAGAAAATAAAGAAAATATCCAATTTAACATAATTAAGGTTTTTACATCTTGAAAGCAAATTTGGTTAATTCTCATTAAAATATTTAAATTGATGAATCAAGATTAAAATTAAATATATTTTAATATAAATTATAGATTCAATTGAATAAAATAATTTGATTACACAGTCAAATTTTGATATGTAAGAGTTTTGATCTAAAAATCCAATTCTGATCAATTTTACATAATTTTTCCAAATTGATACTTCCAACATAAAATTAAATACATTTCAATGCATATTATAATATTAAATAAATATAAAAACTCAATTATGCAAGTTAATTTCAATATACAAGGATTTTGATCTAGAATTCTAATTTTGATGAATTCAGCATAATTTTTTTTAAATTGATTGTTCTGAAATAAAATTAGATACATTTTAAAGCATAATATAAAATCTATTTATCCAAAATAGCTTAATCTAACCAATATAAAAAATCAAGATATAACCAATTCAAAATCCCAAATTCCAAAATTCTAACATATACCATACAATTAACCCATCCATTTTAATCATACAAGATGTACATACATGATCAAACAACTAATTTAGCTTAATGAAACCTAATATATAAAAAAAATATGTTGTATTTAGAAGTTAGGGTTTTTGAAAATTTATACTAAACAAACATTGTGAATCAAAGTTGTTGAGGACTGAGGGAGCTTTGCGAGAGGGTGAGGAATGTTAGCTGGTGGTCAGGCGATCTTGCGGTGATCAAACGTCACTAGTGTGTTGTTTCTATGCTATTCTATGTCTCTCGTTGGGCCTAGATGCTGACTGTGTCAACGATTATGGAGCATGGCATCATGGTGGTTGGCCGATCGTGGTGGTGTTGTAACGTAAAAATTGTGGTTGGAGTGTTGGTATAGTCGACAAAGAAGAAAAGAAGGAAGGAGTAGGGGGAGTTAGGATCTAGGGTTCACACAAAAGGAAAATTGGAAAGGAAGAGAGAGATAAAAGAAGAAAATGGGAGAGAGAAGAGAGGGAAAATGGGGGGCTGGTTTGGTATTTTTTTTTTAATAATACATATGCATAAATAAGAGTATTAAATATCTAAAAATATTAACAAATGATATAATCTAAAACCTATTTAATGAAAATCATTGTATAAAGATCTGAAGTTGTAAAGTCCATACAAAAGTTGCTTAAAGGATTTCAAAAATGATTTTGGAATAAAATATAAATGAGTTTGAGAATTCGTATTATTTATGAAAAACACATAATATAACCTCAAATATTATTCAAAACTATATAGAAATACTTAAATAATATTCGAAGGAACTGAGATTAATTTAAAATTTTTTCAAAAAAGTTCCTCCATAAACAAAAAAGGGTAAAACAAAAGAAAATTAATTTTAAAAATAAAATCATAAATATATTATGAAAATCCTTTTAATTTAAAATTTTTCCAAAATCTTCACAGCTTTTTAAAAATAGATAAATTCAGAGATAAATATATTTTCTATGGTTTACTATTCTAAAGGGAATTCTATAATTTAAATAACTTATTTTGTTGATAGAATATAACTAAAAGATAAAGTTATAATCACATGATGAAGTTATAATAACAAATAAATCTAATATATTAAAAATAAAATATGTGAAAGAAAAAAATTATATATTTTTAGACGGAAATAAAAGACATATCAATATAACAAAATCATGGTCAAGAAAGAACTTATCTAGAACTATCCAAAATGTCAATGATTAATTAAATTCTTATATGAATTCAAAATTCTTGATAAAACCTTTAAATGAACCGAAATTAAAATTATTAAATATTTTTATCAAATTACACTAATACAATCTTTAAGCTTGGTAAAATTGAATGTAAAAAATACGGGGGTTACACTTTCACTTCTCTTAATCCTCTACTGATTGGAAATCTCATTACTAATCAAAATATATAAATGCTAACCTAGAGCTTGTCATGGGTTAGCCATCCTAATATCATGTAATATGCTAATGATTAGGCCATGATAGCAAAATTCATTTTAATGCTATATAATGTCAATGGCTCAATAATTGTCATTGTGATATTTATAGTTCCTTTTGATTTTATTACTTCTCCTATAGATCCTACTAAGGGCATAATCTTATTTACCATGCAACTTTCTGGTAGCCCCACTACTTGTTGGATTCTTCAAAGATTACATCTATAGAGCTACTTGTGTCAATAAGAACCCTTTTCATCACATAATTTATTATTTATGCTTCAATAACATGATGTTTCATTGCACCTTGCTCTTCATCCTTCATTGTAAAGAAGATTTTTCATTCAACTATTTTTGCATTGTTATTAGTCTCGTTGGAATAAGCTCTTCAAATATATGCTTTAATATCAATATTACTAAATTTTACTATGAGATTCCCCCTATAATTGTGTGTAAAATATTCTTAGTTACATTATTTTGTGGAGGAAAAGGGAGTTGTGGAGATAATGGTATCACTTCATTGGTTGATGCTGCTTGTGAATATTTCTTCAAATAGCCATTCTGTACCAAATATTATACGATGTCTTTTTGTGCTCAACACTCCTCCTTTGTTTGTATGTTCTCTTCATGATAATCACACCACTTATTACTGTTTATACGCTTTGCATCATCTTTCATAGGAAATGGTCTTATAAATGTTAGTTTACCATTTTCCACTCTATATATATGTGATAGCTTAGCCACCATTGATATGTACTTATCAAACTTGCCTATCTTTGGCTATTAGGCTACTAATTTTCTTTATGGTTTCACATCTACACGGCTTCATTCTAACATATAAACAACATTATCATGTCTCTATCTTGGCATCGAGGGTGTGTTTATTTTTTATTTATTATTGACTAGATTTCTTTAGTCACCTCTCTAGCATACGTCCTTCCTTGTATGTCTTACCTTATAAAAGTGTAGCAATCTTAGAGAAGTGTAGCATTTATGCTTGGAGAGATACAAAATTTCAACCATATCTTTCTCTACCACACCCGTAAGTCTAGAAGATTTGGCAATACCATCAACAAACTTATCAATTTGTTGGACTTCCTTATCAAACCTACATAAAAACAATACAACCAATTCCATTATCCACTTAGAGAATCCCATTAAGGAGGAACAGTTTTTCCTATTCAATTTTCAATCATCAAATTATTCCACAAGAGTCACTGTAAGATGAGACAAGGATCTTATTAATACATCTTTATATTTACCAAATCATCTTAATGTCAAGCTTTTCAAATTTCCTAGAAGTGCTTTACATAAGGTCTCTTCCCATGCTTTAGCTAGTAGCATTGTATTTCTAAAAATCTCAAGTTAGATCTAGAAAACTATTGAATGATTTGAAAGTAGGTAATTTGGTTCTCTATGCTAACGTTTCAAATATATCTTTTATGAAGGGTGTTTGCCATCTATAACCATTAGCGTTTTTTGTATTTTCTTTCATACCTTATAAAGCTTCTTTCACCCTTTCATCTGTCATCCTAATGATAGATTCCTCTTCTTCTCCATGAGTTTGATAGTCATTATGTTCTTGATTTGCTTCATTATATATGGTAGATCAATGTTTGTCATGTGCAAGATATTATTCATCATTTCTATGGATATGCCACCATGATGCCTCATTGTTTGACTTAGACATCCTTCACTCCTCTCTCTTCTATGAGGGTTTAGAGATATTTATTTATCACTTCTATTTCTATTTGGCCATGCACCTTCTATTGACTCAATTTCCTCATCTTTACCGATGGTGCTACTCAACTTGGTTATATATTCTCTCTCTGGATTTTCTAAAGCTTTCTAAAGTAGTGATTAAATTATCCTCTTTGGAAGGGTCACTAGTAATAGGATAAAAAGTTTGGATGGGAGATATAGGTTATTGTTCAAAGTCCCTAGAGATGACACATGTTATTGTTTGAGAAAATTTTAAACCAAAGGGTTCTTAGAAAATTTAGAGAAAGCATTGGTTGACCATAAGATACCGAGTGGAAATTTTAGAGGAGTGAGAAGAGAGAAAAAGTGATAAGTTTTATTAATGGTTTCTTATACCCATAGAAAATAAAAGGTTCCATATATATATATATAGGTAAGATGAAGGAAAAGGAAAGGGAAATATACTATGAGGTAGAAGTTAACTGGTTATTCCTAATAGCATGTGTTGACCAGCCTATCTCAAAGCTAAAATAGAAAGAATCCATATCCCTTTTAGACGTTATCTTCACTCTTTGGGTTAACAATCCATGGACCCAAAATTATAGATCTAAGTTCTGATGCAATTCTTGAAATAATACATGTTAAATTTCTAGAAAATTTGTTCATTACTGATCCACATAAAAGAATATTAAGACCAAGAGGCATGAAAAGTTTATTGATTGGTTATGCCCATAACTCTAGAGAATATAAACTTTTAGAACTAATTTCTAATGTGTGAGATCATGACTTGTATTTTTGTGTTTAATCTAACATAGATTGTTTCATATAGGTGTTTTGAGAAGTTTGGATCCAAAAGGAGATCAAGGGAGAAAACATGAGGGGCCTGTGTTAACGAACACTGACCATGTTTTCTTTTAATAATTGGCTCTACATTATTTTGGAAAAATTTAAGAGGTATGGAAAAAATACATGGCCCTTGTGTCTATTAACATGGATCATATTTTTTCTTATTTTCTACCATTCGCTTATTTTGGTTACTTAATTCTATAAATAGATGTCTATAAAACCCTAACGATGTGTGGTACATTGCTAAGCCTATCCAAGCCCTCTCCCCTTGTATGATCTTATGTTTCTAATAGAATTATATATAGAATGATATTGTGAGAATTGTTTGATTATCCTTATAATCACTAACTATGTATGTAATAAAGATCATCATTATTTCCCCAATCGTTCTTGTGTTATGATTATTTTCTCAATTGGAACTTGGAAAATTTTGATCGCTTAATAGATTAAATCTTGGGTATTCACCTCTAGTAATTTTTTTTTTTATAATTGGCATCAAAACTTGGGTTTGATCAATCTGTATCAAGATGACATTTATAATATTTGAAATTGAGAGATTTAATTGTTATGTTAATTTTGGGTTATAGAAATTAAAGATGAAGGTGATCCTAGTTCGAAGCAAATTAGAGAAGGCATTGTCCAGGAAAGCTATAATACTCCCAAATTGAGTGAAGTGTTATAATAATTCATATGGGGTACTTATATCAACATGGTATACCATCCTTTTGCTAAATTTATTCTAAGAACTTCACAGTTAAGCATGCTTGCTATGTAACAATTTTTAAAATGGGTTATCCTTTCAAGAAATTTTTTTAAAAAATTAAACATTTCTTAGGAAGTACATGAGTGAGTAAAAACATGCTAAAATGATTCATGTTGATTTGTGGGACCAACCTATCAATTCAAAACACTTTAGGATAGCCCCACAATCCTTTTAGGATCAGGGTGCTATTAGATAGCTACCAAGAGGCCCATGTGTGGTTGTATTAACTTAGGATATTAAAAAAGCAGAGAAGTCAGAAATGATGTCTAATTAGGAGTATAGGGATATTATATTCAAGGCCTTGTCTACCATACAATTATGTTTTTCAAATGAGGTTTTACAAGAAGTGACCAAAGTGAAAATTGTTGTCGCCTTATAGTTGAAGCTGAAATCCTTATATATGATGAGATCTATGATGAATCGTATATTATTGAAGGGTCAGTCTCATGATTTAAAATTAGGTAAGGGTTGGTCCGTAAAATCTCATCTTGATGAATTTGAATCAATAGTTATGGACTTGCATAATATAGATGTTAAATTAGATGATGAGAATCTAACTATTATATTATTATGCTATTTGCTTGTTGCTTATAAAAAATTTTGTGAGACTATTATATAAGAAGGATGAATTAGTTATTAAAGATATTAAGAATACCATGCTATAACATGAATGGATTGAGAATCAATTGTCTGTATTGTAGAAAAGCATGGATTAAAAAATATCCAAACTAAATCAAAATTAACAACATTATAAACAATTGAGAAATCAATCACAAAATAAAATAATTAAGGAAAAAAGTAGGCATCTTTACTTTTTCTCTTGTATAATTACAAGATGATTAAAATAATCAATTAATAAATTATAAAGATTTACAATTCTTTAGTCAATGGATAATTCTAAGGATAACAAGAAGAAGTTGGGTAGCATGAATCGAGGATTAGGGTTTTATTATGTCTCCTTTTATAGAATATAAAACTTTATGGGGGTAAAAAAACATATTTTAAAAGAAAAAAACACGGTCCGTGTTTATAAATATGGAACCCCTACATTTACTTCTTCCTCTTGACTTTTGTTCAAAAAACACATCAGAGTATTTAGTGAGAAACATGGTCAATGTTAATAAACACGAGATTCTCGTATTTCTCACATAATTTACATGCTACACTTAAACTTCTCCAACATTTGTGTGATCCAACACAATGTTACATTGTGCTTTAAATACCCAGTCATAACTTATAATTCTCTACCTTGATGCAATATTTGTGATGCATAATATGTAATGACCTCTACAAAAATCCCTAGCCCAACAAAAGGCTTGATGGCCTATGAACACCTATCAAGTCCAAAAAATACTCAAATTGACCCACAGTTAATTGCTATATTAGTATATCAACAAGATTATCCAAAGACCCACTTTCTCCAACACAGATTTGCCTACAACAATACTACTTTGAATAAAGTGACACTTGATATCAATATGCTTCATTTGACAATATAAATAATTTTTATTCTTCACTAAATATATAGCACTCTAGCTATCACCACAAACTATTAGAGTACCATAACCAAACCTCAACTCTTGTACCAAACTACCAAGTTACAAAGCCTCCTTAAAAGCCTCTATTATAGCTATATACTTTTTCTTAGTAGTGGACAAAGTCATCACCTCTAGCTAATAACTAAACCACTAAGATAAAAATCATATCCAGTCATGGATATCCTTTTATCAAGATCTCCACTATAACCAGAGTCCATAAACCCAACCGGCAAATTAGTTTATCTCCCACACTCAATACAATATGATGTTGTTCCCATTAAGTACCTAAGGATTAACTTCACTATTTATTAGTGAGTCTTTCCTAAATTCTCCATATATCAACTCACAACACTAATAGCTTGAGTAGTATCAGGCCAGGTACATACCATAGTGTACATGATACAACTAATAGCATTCTAATATGGAACGGTCATAGTGAACTCTTCTTCTTCATTGGATTTGGGACAATCAAAAGAAGAAAATATGAAATGAGTAGCCAATGAAGTGCTCATTTTCTTGGCATCCATCATATGAAACCTCCCTAGCACATTATTCACATAAGACTCTTATGACAAGTACAAAAGCTTCCATTCACAGTCTTTTATGATCTCCATGCCAAGGATCCTTTTCACAACACCAAGATCCTTTATTTCAAACTCACTCTTCAGCATTGCCTTCACACCTTATCAACATTAGACATATCTTTTTCTACCAGAAGAAAAAATATAGAAAAAGATACACCAAAGAGACACCCTTTATCTCCTTCAAGTACACACATACATCATACTTAGTCCTAAAGAACCCATGATCAAACACAAACTAATCAAACCATTTATGCCACTATTTAGGAGAATACTTTAAACCACACATTAACCTCTTGAATAAGCATGCATCATCACACATCCCCTTAACCACAAACCCTTCAGGCTGTTACGTGTAAATCTCTTCCTCAAACTCACCATGCAAAAATATAGTTTTAACATCTAACTACTCCACTCAAAATCATGCATATCAATAAGTGAAAGAAAGTTAAAACTAGAAGTATGTCTAACTACAAAAGAAAATAAATTATTATAGTACATGCTTGGAATCTGACTGAATCTACGTGCAACTAAATGAGCCATGTACTTTAGTCTCTCAACACTTAGATCTCCCTTTTTGAACTTGTACATCCATATATAATCAACAATCTTTTTCTTCTTTGATGCCTTCACAAGTTTCCGTGTTTGATTCTTTAATAAGGATATATCAACACACCACTCATAGAATCAATACTCTCAATAGACTCCGAGAATGATGTTGGCTCATGCACATCAACAGTAGTCTCTACATGAAATAAAACATAGCCAACTAATTTTTTATAACCCTACCTAACTGGAGGGTTGAAAATCCTTTATGATCTATGTAGAGCAACACTCCTTTGCTCCACCTACTGCTTGGATAAACCCACTCCAGGAATAGTGTGTCTATCAAAATGGTCTTTACCATCCATATTAACCTCAACCTCCACCTGGCCTGAAGCAATATTCCACTTGCTTAGAGACACCCTCATAAGACTTAGTATTTTTAGAAGAACATATATTCATTAAAAGTAACATCCTTTCTAGTCAAGAACTTGGATCCAACTAGGTCCCATAACCTATTCCCCTTCACTCTAGATGTAAAGCCAAGATAGATACACTTCTTACTTCTAAGCTCATGTTTACCATCATTCATATAAGCATAAGTAGGGAAAACAAAGATATGCAAATTAGAATAACTATCTGGCTTACCAAACCACAAATCCTCAGATATCTTCATTTAATGGACTGATTTGATCATTGGTTTACCAAGTATGCTCCCTTGTGAACTATCTCAGCCTAAAAATCTTTGCCTAGCCATCCCTATGATATCATATATTAAGCCTTATATAGTAGGGTTTTCTTCATCCTCTCAACAAACCCATTTTGTTATGGTATTCCAACATAGGTGGAATGACTCGCTATCCCATGGTCTTGGTAGAAATCAATGAATTTTTACTCAACAACCTGAAGACCATTATATGTACTAAGACACTTAATTTACTTCCTAGTTTACTTTTTTAGAAAGGTATTCCAATATTGGAAAACACCAACCACATCATTATTATAATTTTAGAAATAAACCCATACCTTTTTAGATAAGTCATTAATAATTGTGAGCAAGTACCACAAACTAACTTTGGAGACCATTCTGTTGGACCCTAAAAATTTGAATGGATATAGTCAAGATGCCCTCTTATACTATACTTAACATTAGAAAAGATAACCTTCTTCTGCATAGAAAACATATAGTGCTCATAGGAGTCCATAGTACTTATATTTTTTCCATCTAGTAACCCCCTCTTAGAGAGCTCAATCATACCCTTAACACTCATGTGTCCTAGTCTCATGTGTCAAAGTCTCATAACATCCGAGTTTGACAACCTTGGTGATGTTATAGTAGTTTTCACCATAATAGTGGAACCTACCAACTCATATAGTGTCTCGACCCGCTTCCCCTTTATTTCTACTAGAGCCCCTTTTGTAACTGTTAGGATACCATCCTCAATAACACACTGATACCCACTATAATCCAAGAAACTTAAAGAAATGAGGTTCTTTGTCATCTCTAGACTATGTCTCATGTTGGGTAATGTCCTAATTACACTATCATGCATCCTTACCTTCACCATCCTAATCCCACCAAATTTGTAAGCAACATCATTTTCCATCAAGACAAATCCACTTAAGGTTGACTTGAATGTTTGAAATCAACTCTAATTAACCCATATATGGTAAGAAAACCTATAATCCAAGATCCATATACCACTAATCTTATTTTTTCTATCAATGGCTGTCAACATTTCTCCATCCCTTTTATCATGGTCAACTACAATATCATTTTTTGTATTGCATCGGGATTCCTGTTAGGATAAAAATTCCTAACATGCCCCTTCTTGTAACATCTATAGCATGTCACATTCTTCTTCTAACTATTCGACTTAGATATCGACTTTGACAGATATTAGACCCATAATCTTTTGTCATCCCCTAGCTATCAATCCCTTACTAAGTGATTCACCGAAATTATTACTGCTAGTATACTAACTATCAATCCACTCCTATTATAATAGGGCATATTTCACATCCTCAAGGACTATCTTGTCATTCCCATAAAATAATCTTATAAAAATGCTTAAAGTTTGCATACAAAGAACATAACAATAAAATAATCAAATATTCATCATCTAATTTAACATCTATATTATAAAAATCCATAGCGATAGACTAAAATTAATCCATATATCTTTTCAAAGATTGAACCTCAATTAATTTTAGGCCATTAAACATACTCTTCAAAAGTAGTCAGTTTGCTACTAATTTTGTCATATATAATGACTCAAGCTTCAACCAAAAGATAGCCATTTTTTATTCCTTTTTCACTCCCTATAATACCTTGTTTGATAAAAACAATTGTATGGTAGAAAGGGTATTCAGATCTGCTTACTAAAATCTCTCATCTGTCATCGATTCTAGCTTCTTTGAATGACTGTATAATGCTTTCTCGAATCCATTCTAAATTAGAATCACCCCCGTCTTCAATTTTCATAATACAAAATTGATGAATCAATAAAACTTCTCAATATCGAACCTTTTACCCATCTAGATTACCAGATCTTTTCAACAATGTAGCTTTGATACCAAATTGTTGAGGAATAACATGGATTAAAAAGGATCAAAACCAAATCAAAATTAACAAGATTATGGAAAATTGAGAAATGAATAATAAAATAGTATAATTGAGGAAAAAATAGAGATCTTTATTTTTGCTCTTGTATAATTACATGATGATTAAACTAATCATTCACACAGATTTATAATTCTCTAATTAGTGGATAATTCTATGGAGAAGATGAAGAAGTTAGGTTGCATGACTCGACTATTAGGGTTTCATAATGTCTCCTTTTATAAAAGATAAAATTCTATAGGGCAAAATATCATGTTTCAGAAATAATAATAATAATAATAATAATAATAATAATAATAATAATAATAATAATAATAATAATAATAATAATAATAATAATAATAATAAACACTATCTTTGTTTAGAAAACACAGGACCTCATGATTATTTTCTTACTCTCAACTTTTTCCCAAAAAAACACATAAGTGGATTCAGTGAGAAACATGATCCGTGTTAATAAATATGGGGCCATCGTGTTTTTCACATAATTTACATTCAACACTTAAACTTGTATAACACCTTTATGAACCAATATAATGTTATATTGTGCTCCAAATATATAGTTAAAACTCACATACTATAGAACTTCAAGGTGACTCACATGGAAAGGGAATTGTAGAAAAGGCTTTAGTGATAAGAATAAGTTCATATCTTAGATGGATAGGTTTAATACCATTATCTACCATGGTTGTCATAGGAAATACCATATTAGGAAATACTTCCCTAATAGGAAACCCATAGATACTACTAATGGAGTATCTGATGAGGGTGATGCTTCCATTACTAATGGTAATGGTGATGGTGATCTACTAAGTGCCACTGATGGATAGACCAGATTATCCGATAGGTGGATTCTAGATTCTGGGTGCTTCTACCATGTTTATCCCAACACAAGTTGGTTTTAAACATACAACACTATTCGAGGTAGAGTTGTTGTCTTTAGAAATGTTTTTTTGTGTAGAGTTGCTAGGATTGGGTCCAAGGGGGTGAGGATGCATGATCTTATTGAAATACCCCAAAACCTTAATTTTAAAAATTATAGCTAATTAAGGATTTATTATGAAAGTTAATTAAATAAATTATTTTATTAAAATAAAAGGGAATTAATTAAGGTAAATCATGAAGAAAATAATAAATAATTTAATTAGGAAAAATTAGGGTATTTTACTAATTAAAATGGAAGTTAAGGAAATTTTATTCAAATAGCCCAAATTAATCTAAAAAGGGATTTAATTGTTATTTTCTAAATATTATTATTTTAAATAATAATCCAAAAATACCAAATGTCCAAAATACCAAAAACTATCTATTTTCTCTTTCTTCCTTTTTCCTTTTTTCCTTTTTCTTCTTCTTTTCCTTTTTCTTTCTTTCATCGCCTTCTACTTTCTTCTTTTTTTTCCCATCTTCCCCGACTTGAGCCAACCTAGCCTGTGACTCAAACCCCTCACCCCTCTCCCCTCTCCGTTTTCCTCTACATGACCCAAGCCTGCGCCACACCTTTTTCTTTCTCCTGGCCGGTCCGGTTTTCCCCATTTTATTTTCTTTCTTTATTTCTTTTCTTTTGTACCACCGGTCCACTCCCCTCGCTGTTCTTCCTTCTTCTTCCTCCTTCGTTGCAACCTGTAACTTCCTCTAACTGACGCTGTGATTCTCACCGTCGACTATGCCTGCTGACCAGCCATCTCTTCCCTCTCTTCTTTACTGATCCTCTTGCCATTTTGACACAACCAGCCCTCCTCTATTCTCGTGCATCATTCCTCCTCCCTAGCCAATCACAACCTGCCATAGCAAACCTGCGCCAGCCTGCCATCACTGGCCGATGTGCCCTATCCCATCTACCTACTATTCTCTTGTTTCCCTCTGACCATATTCTCCTATTTGGCCCTATAAATACCCCATAACCATCCCCAAACTTAAACTCTTTTCCACACCCAGAAAATTCTGTCCCTTGCACCACCGCCCGATCAAACGCCCCCGCCATCGACGTCGCCCAGCGTTGCCACTCGAGCCACCCACAGTACCAATCCTTGCATCATCTTCCACCAAACCACTCCACCTCTGCCCTCAATTTGCTTTGCACGAGCCACCCCGGCTGTGCAAAGTTTCTTCTTGAGTAGCCACACTTCCACCCCGGTCGCCCTTCGCACCACTGTTTGCCACTACTCCTGCCGTAACCACCACATCTTATACTATCCAAAATTCCCTACAGACCTTCTTATACCTTCCCCTACCCTCCTTTTCCCTTTCCTCCCTCTCATTTTCCTTTTCTCCTTTCCACCACTCTCGGCCACCATAGCACCGCGGCCTTTGGCTGTACCACCACCACCATTCCAACCCTCTTCACCTGGGCATCCACCACCATCCCAACTTCCACCCTCATTCCCCCTATCCTATCCCCAACACTCAACTATCTCTCTTTTCTCCCTCTTTTCCCCGCCTCCATTGCCGTCGTGCGCCATAGCCGGTGTCGCTAGTCACCACCAACCCTAGGTGGTACCCTAAACACTCTTAACCCTTAAACCCTAATTACGCAAGCCTTATTCATTTTAATTGTATTATATTGTTACTACTACTACTACTACTACTACTACTACTACTACTACTACTACTACTACTACTACTACTATGAAGGGTCGAAACCCTATTTTACCATTATTTTGATTTTGATTATTATTATTATTATTACTGTTATTATTATCATTATCATCATTATTATTATTATTATTAGTAGTAGTAGTAGTAGTAGTAGTAGTAGTAGTAGTATCATTATTATTATTATGGTAAAGATATTCAAACCCTTATATTATCATTATTTCAATTATTATTATTATTATTATTATTATTATTATCCTTAGCGATATTAGTATTTTGTTAGTGTTAATATTATTATATTATTATTTTATCCTTAACCCTATTATTAGCCTTAGTCTTAAAAATACTAGGGTTTCTATTAATAGGAGTATTATTATTATTATTATTATTATTATTATTATTATTATTATTATCTCTATTTTTGCTATAACTAGTGTTAGTACTATTGGTAGAGGAAATAAAGCTTTTAGATTCAATAATATAAATATGGCTATAAATATTATTAAAACCCTATTTTCACTTATAAAGCTTCCTTTAATAATAGTAACCCTAATCTTAGAGTAAAATAGGAAATAATAGTATTTTTGGTAGGAGAGAAACTAATCCTTAGTTTTTCCCTCTTATAGGTGAAACTAGTTAAAATCCTAAGGAGGGATAGGAGCGTGCTCCAAGACCGATGTCATGCTTGGTAAGGGTGTAGTTAAGGCCTTATGTGTACTATGTGTCTTATATGCCTTGGATGCTATGTATAATGATATGTTGTGTACCTTGTGCTATTGTTATAACTATTTTTTGTATAGCACAACTTGGATTTGAGGTATGCTCTTGTGTTCTCTTATGACATATGTTTCATATATTTGTGATGTGAATTATGATGTGATGTGATATGGCCTTTTTAGGACATGCATGCTAGGATAATTAATTTGGTGATATGGGGTGGAAGGATGAGAAAGAAAAATGGAAAAAATAAGTGGACCAAGGGCAAGTAAGTTGACTAAGGGGAAATAAGTTGACCAAGGAATGTGGGATTGACCTAAATATACCATGATCCATGAGAGAAAAAAAAGGGACTATGAAAAAAAATAAAAGAATGGGTGAATTGTGTATGGGAGAATTTAGGGATTTATAGAAGAATCTAAGGTTTACATGGGAGACTCTAGGGTTTTGCATGGGAGAATCTGGGGTTTTGCATTTGAGAATCTAATGTTTTGCATGGAAGAATCTAGGGTTTTGCATGAAAAACTTTGAGGGTTTGCATGAGATGGATAGAGTCTGCATGGGGGTGAACTTTACAAATGGAAAGTTGACTTGGGGTATGAGAAAGGTAATGGAAGAGTTGTTTGGGCGATTGGAGGCTTTGGTTAAAAAATAGTACATGGGACAATATAAGGGTACATAGGAGACTAAGCTAGGATTTAAGAGGAACCTAATATGAGAAGGTGGAAAAAAGAAAATAAATGAGGGTGAGTGGAGTATGAGATAAGGATGGAAGATTTTCATGTGTAGGAAAAGCATGGGTATCATGGGAAGTAACATTGGAAGGTGAGAAATGGGGCAAGCATGGGTATCATGTGGAAAGGAGGATGCTAGGGTTGGCATGGCTAGCTAGGGTTGGGTGTGGTCACCTAGGGTTTCACAGGTACATGTGTACTTGGAGAGTAAAGTGAGATGATGAGGGTTGAATCTAAGGGTTGTGATGTGTGGGGTGTTAAAACAATATGGGTTATGTGAGGCAGAGGAGGATGGGCCATATAAGCCCAAATTAGGGTTTCTAGATAAAACCCTAAGGTAAGATAGTAAGTGGACTTGGGGGCATAAGGTAGTGGGCTTTGACCCATACACTTAGGAGTTGGGCCTCTAGTGTGAGTTAGGAAAAGGAGGAGAGGGTGTTGTGGCCAAGTTAGGAAGTGAAAGAGTCTCAAGATATGGGACGGGCCTTCTTGGAGGATAAGCATACATGGAGTCGATCATGCATGTCTAAGGTAAAACGTTTTGAACAAGACACGTTAAAACATTACTCATGTAAATGGAAGATTGTTAAGCATAGCCTAGGCTAGTCCACCGGCTAATAATAGTGACCAAGAGCCATGGTGCCCTGGAGACCGATCCACCAACGAATAATAGTGGTCGGCGCATTATGCCTTGTATGTTTCCAATCCACCGGCTATAATACTGGAGGATTCCATGCTCAACAAACCAAACAAAGATATGATATAATATGGGAAGACACTAAGTACTTACAGTGAAACACCATGAGAGTCGGGGCCAGACCGCTCCATCAACGAATAATAGTGGCCAGGAGCATCTTGTCTTATGGATCGATCCACTAGCAAATAATAGTGGTTAGGTGCATTATACCCTATATGTTTTCGGTCCACTGGCTATAATAGTGGGGTTCCCACACTCACATGGAATGATAATAATCATGGTGTGAAATGAGCATTGATCAAAGATTATTTAATCAGTTTATCTGGACTACAACTTGGCCTTTATTTATCTATAAAGATTGTATGCTACCATGTTATTGTGCTTGTATTATGTTCCCTTATGTGTTGGCCTTAGTGCATGGTTACCTTTCTCAGTACGTAGCGGAGAAATCAAGGTAAAGTAGAAATAATTGTAGTTAAATGGGAGCTTAAGATGTGTGGATGGGTAGAGGAATATGTGGTGGAGCTATGGTAAAATTTTAGTGGTGTTTAGACAAGGTTTAGGGGTGAAAATAGGGTTGCATGACTATGCAGCAAGCAGATCAAGTTCATCATTACCTAAGCCTCTTAATGTAATTTCACCAAGATTGGATAAGAAAAGGATGAGAACATAGCCTACCTAGTAGGAAGACCATGGTAGTGGTGAAGATTTCAACCATTTTGAGGAAGAAGATGATGCCAATATTTTTTTTATCCGCCTCAGTGCATTCTATGAGGTTGTTAAAAGCCCAATGTGAAACTTATGTTGATTTCAAAATTAAAGCAATGAAAGAATTAGGACATGTGGCCTAACCACTTCACTTATTAGAGACAAGAAAACTAGTGTGATTAAGTTTCCATACGATGAAAAAAAGAAAGAAAGAAAGAAAGGAAAAACTCATTTATCATAGAGCATTAGAGAGATGGGAAAAAGAAATCACTAGTTTTGCTTTCTAAAGGTAAAATTATGCATAAGAGCATGCGATTGAACACAATGAGTTGTTTTCCTTATTACAAGGTGGTATACTATTAGATTGGTGAATGCTCTTGTAGCTTAGAAAAGTTGGAATATTCTTAACTAGATATGACTAGTGCCTTCTTCCATAATAATAAAGTAATTCGGTGTTTTTATGGAATAATTTCAATGTTTATGAACGAAAAGGGATGGAAAAGAGGGTCTACAAGCTAACCAAAGAACTCTATGGAACTCTATGTAAAGTAGAGCTTCAAAACCATCATCTAGTGTGCTAATAAATAATGGTGTTCTTTGAAATTATACATGCATGTATAATCAATGCTAGCAAAATAGAAGATATATATGAAAGTTTTGACATTATTAATTGTTATGTACTAACATTGTAGCTAAAAATAATTGTAGTTGATATTAATATTAGTACTGAATAAGTTGCTCGTAAGTTGTATTAATAACTTTTAGATTTCAAAAGATTTTATAATTATATGTCTAGCTTCCTACGACACATTTATATCTTTGTAGAGAAAAGAGATATATATTTGGATAAATGTGAAAAATTGCGTGACATTATATATATATTTATGATTATCCTATCTAAATGATAAATTATAACTATTAAATTAGGATTGCGCTAATAACATTCTCACTATTAGTTCAAAAGGTTCCTTACTATGATTAGGGTTATCTTATGATTCAATGAACTTGTATAATATCCAAATTGATCTGAATAAAATATAAAATAAGAATAAATAATATCTTATCCAGTAAATTATATTCACATACATACATACATATATTCTAATATTTTTTTTATAATATTATATATGAGTGTGTGTGTGTGTGAGTGAGAGAGAGAGAGAGAGAGAGAAAGTAATTTAGGTCAACTAATGTTATAATATGAAGAGTGATAATTAATGGTGGACAAATTATTCAAGATAGATAATTTGTAAAAAAATTTGTATGTCCTTATACCTATTATATTATAGTGTATCTATTATTAAAATTTTAAATATTTTTGAAGTTCTTATTTAGTTAAAGATTTAGCTATTTTTCACAATTTGATGTTACTAGATAGTTATAATGTAATTTGCGACTCAGATTAAACTATTAATGCATGGTATTACTCTTTGAGTTAGCTATTTGGATAAGATTAATTAGTACAAATCAAATCAGCTTATTATCTATCAAAATAATAATGTTTTATCCTAGATTTTTCACTTGGATTCTAATTGAAAGTTTGAAAAAACGATTCGATATGAATTTCAAGATATTTGAAGTGTTATATACTTTTATATTCAATCCATGAACTTCTAACTATATTTAAACTAATTAGCACTATTATTACATAGTAAAAAGCTTATTTTAACTAAAAAAATCCATTTTATAGAACTTTCTTCATAGCAAGACCACTTCACTTTTATCATTGAAATATTTTCTCCTCAAATACTTATTTGAAGAAATTTTATTTAATAAATTTACTATTAACACGTTAAGTTTTTTACCCACACAAATCCACACACACACACACACACACACACACCCCTATATATCTAAGGAAATATATCATTTAATATGGGTCTAGTAGATATTTTCAATTCTCGATATAATTGATGATTATTTTTAATGAAAAAAAAAATATAATAAGGACTCTTATTTTTATTTTGACTAATATGGTCATTTAATTGTATAGTATCAATCTTCTTAGGCTATTAAGACTCATCAATGCCCTAATATACTCATATTGTATATTTATTTAGTGGATGGCAAATGTCATACTTATTAAATATGTTAATGCCCATTATATGTATGTATGTGTGTGTGTGTGTGTATATATATAAGGAAAAACATATAAAATTAACATTCTCTAAAAATTTATATTTATTTTTTAAACTAATAATACAATTAAATATTACATTCCCTAAAAATATGTTATATATATATATATAAGTAGATAGATAGATAGATAGATAGATAGATATCTTTATATTTTTTATTCATATGCTTTAACATTTTAATTTTATTTTTAAATACTGATATATATCATAGTAAAATGATAAATACATCATTTTATTGAAGTGGAAAGAGAATTTGACTGAAAACTGAATAAATCACCATGTAAGGAATTCAGTAGCATTGGCCTAGGAAAAGTATATGTGTAGAGTAAATAGTAGTTTGATCAAGTTTTGTAAAATAAGTTTGATGTTATCCAATCAAAAGATAAATAATTTTATGTAAATACAAAAGATAAATATGCATTATATATATATATATACATATGTAGTATCATATACAAACTATATTTAATATATAAAAATAGGAATAAATAGTAACCGTTGAACCTAAAAAATCTAACGGTGGAAAATCTACATAGCATATCCTATCGTACCCTTCTGATGACCTATCCCAACCCCTTTCCCACTTGTATTCTTCTCTCCATCGCCTCCCTGTCTATCGCGCTCTATTTACCATCACACTCTCTCTCTATCTCGCTCTCTCCATAGCAATCCCTCCCTGTCCATCATTGATTCTTGCTCTGCATAACCCTATCATAGTCGAAGTACCTCCTTGTTCCTCTCTCCATCGTTCTACCTCTCTATACTTTGAAGCTATCTCTCTACATCTCCATTCCTCTACCTTAATCTCTCCATCGTTGTCCCTCCCTATCCATCGTCGTTTCTTGCTCTGTATATTTCTATCATTTTTTCTCCCTCTTCATCTATCTATCTCTATTGAATTGCCTCCTTATTCATCTCTGCATAGTCGTGCCTCTCTATCCCTCGAAGCTGCCTCTTTACATCTCTATTCCTCTGTCTCCCTCTCTCCAAAGTAGTCCCTTCTTACCCATCATCGTTTCTCCTCTGGACCTCTCCATCTCCATTGAAGTGCCTTGCTATTTCTCTCTCCATCACCATCCATCTCTATCTATTGAATCCGCCTCTCTACATTTTCTATCTCATTTTTTTGTCCAAATTGTTATGCTAATATGTAGCAAAAAAGGGACGAGATTGGCCTTCAACTAGATTCAACAACAATAAACTGCTTTAGGTTTCTCAATTTTGGTTTTGTTATATTGGTTCCTATATGTTTTTTCTAATCATTGTGTTGATAACAATGCGATACATTTTAATAGCAATATTGGATAGTAAACTGAATACTTTGATTTGTAATAATCATAGTTAACCTTAGTGTCATTGGGTGGTTGTATGTTAGTGTGATTACTACTCAGAGTAATGTTACTTTGGTTAGTAATAATCAAAGGAATGCTAGTGTCAATGAGATGGCTATATGTCGTTTGATTACTAAGCAAAAAAGGTTGTATGTTAGTTGTGGAATAATTTTATTCTAATAATAGTGATTTATTGTCGATTAGTTTGAATTGGCAACGCCTATGATATTTTTCTATATACTACTCTAATTATTAATGAGAGTAATGTTACTCTAATTAGTATGGATTATTAAAGTTCTTTGAAAAAAATATCACGCACGTTGTGTTCTTAGTTTTATCTAACTTTACTTATTTCTATCTTAATTTCCTTATTTCTGATAGTTTCATTTGTTTCATTATGTAGGCATTATGAGTGAAAAACAAGGTCCTTCTTCTCTCTCAAAGTTGAATGATGTTGATAGTGGTTTGGTGACTCCTAGATCAATGCCCCACCCATCTCCTAGTCGAACAACAAAAGAATGGATACATTGTTGTTCACTAGAAATAACACTTTTTATAGGAATGATATTTGAATCATTAGATGGTGGGATTAATTTCTACAAAAATTATGCACATACTTGTGGTTTTAGTGTCCCTCAATACTGAATCCTCCCTATTTAGATTAGGTTTTAACCTAAACTTCTTTGGACCCTTGTATACCAAATACTCATTAAGGACCCCATTATGCACAATCTTCCTATAAAATTTCTATAGCCTCCCTAACAAAAGTTACATGTATCCATAGGAAGAATACCGCATAAAACATCATCGAAATAATTTTCAATCTTAAAAAAGATAAGTGTTTGTTTGGTTAACTTTACGCCTTTATCTTTGTTGAGCCATTGGAGTGAATATGGTCTTGGATGACCCTTGATCTCCAAACCGAGCTTTCTCACCATCTTCTCACTAGCAACATTAGTACATGAGCCATTATCAATGATGACTTCACACACTTTATCATCAATTCTGCATTTAGCCTTGAAAATATTCTCCCGTTGAGTAAGTAAATGTTGTTGTAGTACTTGAGGCACAGTTTGCAAAACATAGCAATTCATTTGGCCTTCTTCCAAAGCATCATCTGGGCTATCACTTTCTTCTTCAAAGTCTTCATCAAGGTCTTCTTTCTCTTCACAAGCCTCCATATTTGCTATCTCCTTCAAAGTCAATGCTCTTTGGTTTGGATAATCCCAAGTAAAGTGGCCATAACCTCTACATTTGAAGAATTGTTTGTTCACCTTATCAACCACTTGATCCTTACCCTTTTCTTCATGAGTGAACCTTCTAACATTGTCTTGGTTTGCGGCTTGAGAAATTTTTGGCTAATACACTCTTGAATATTAAGCCATATGGATCATTGGTTGACTTACTTGGTGGCTTTATCCTTTTCAACTGTTTCTTGAACTTGATGGCTAACTTGGTTAGGTCTTCAAATACTTCATAAGGGTACACCTCTATCTTCTCCTAAAGATTCATATTTAAATTCTTGATGAATCATGCACACCTTTGTTCTTCTCATTCTTGGACATCACATATAAGAGCTAACCTTTTGAACTCCCGAATATATTCTTCAACTCTAAGTAACCCTTACCTCAACGTAGTCATTTTTATAAGATTTTATTACTTGTATACCTAAGGCACAAATTTCTTCTTCAAGTGCATTTTTAATTTTTCCCATGACCTAATCTTCGATTTTCCTTCTCTCTCCCATCTCCTTTTTAAATTATTGCCCCACACTTTAATAAAATCTTAAACTTTAATATCATTATTTAGCACTGTTTCTCATCATCAATTTCCTTATACTTAAAAATAGATTTAATAACTTACAACCATTTGAGAAATGATTTTGGGTCAAGATTACCTTCAAAGTTGGGAAGATCAAAGTAGATTCTTTTTTCCACGTCATCATAAGTTTTTCTCAAAGTGTCACATGGCCTTACATAATTTCCTATGATCTATTATTCTTCTTTCACCTAGTTTTATGCCCTTCTCATGTGTCTTTTCTCTACTTGTTCCCTTCTCTTAAAATGGGACTTGTGGGATTGGGAAGCTTCTATTCTCCCCACTTGCAATTTTACCTCCATCAAGGTCTTCAGAAAATCTCTCAAGTCTTCTCTTTGGTTCTCTATCCTTCTTTTTATCATCCAAACACAACACTCCCAAACACGGCCTTAAGTACTCAGTCATCTTGTGTGTGTGTGTGTTTTATTTATTTATTTATGAATTCTTGGAGATTCTTGAATATGGAGCACTTTCTTGATGAATCTTGAAGAATCTTGAAAGAAGTATTGAATCTTGATTGTAATTCCACCAACCTATGGCTTTGATACCAAAATTGATGTGTGTGGGAGAGTAGACTTCTCAACCTAATGAGAATATAGCTCTAATTGGGTTTAGATATTAGGACAAAAGATCTTTGATGGTGAATTATTAAATTAAAGATTCAAATATGATGGAATAAGGATGAGAATGGTTCGAATATGGTAGAAAAAATGATGGTGATGATTCGGTGATGATGGTTTATTAATGATGATGGTTCGAATGGTGTGTACTAATTAACAAATGCATTTGAAAATGGTTTGTGAGGATGTTAGGATTTAAAGTTTAGGGTTTAGATGAAGGTTGAATTCGTGCTTTAGGGTTAGGGTTAGGGTTAGGTTTTGATTCGAATAGGATGATTAAGGTGATGTTTGGCTTGTATGAAAAGGTTAGGGTATCAAATAGATGGTTTAGGGTTTTGATTGTGTATACCGAAATAATAAATTGCTTAACCATGAGTTAGAGTAGGATTTTGATGGTAATTATGGAAGGAAAATATGGATTAAGGAGAGTATAAAATATATGGATTAATCTCTAATTCATATGGACAGAGAGATTAAAACTGTCAAGCTAAATTGATCAAACATATTTAATTTGCTTGAGTTTGAACTTACACAGAATTCACTTGTATTCAAATTCAATGTTGATCTTCAACTTCAATTCAATTCTCAATGTCCATACTCAAAATTCATAGTAGCTTTTAACCTTTCTACCATTAGCTAAAAACATAATTCAAAAGATTCCAAGCTAAAATATATTATGCTACCTTTATGCTACTTTATATTTTTCCTATTATCTAATCCTATTAATTAATTAATTAATTATCTAATATTAATATTAATTCTTGATCAATATGCCAATAAACTACCCATGCATGTGGTCATCATTTCCAAGCATACCATGCACATGCACATAGACACTTAGTTGCTTGTTTGGTACGTTTCTAGCAATGTAACCATCCGTTGGTCTTCAAATTTGTGGGAGATACTTTTCAAATAAAAAATAATTGGTTCCATTATTATGAAAGCTAATTCCTAAGTGTTTGCTCCTACATCAGTTGTGACACTAAAATATCTTGTTTGTATTAGGGAATAGTTTAAACCATCGAGGAATATATGTCATGCCCAAGGTAGTGGTGAAGGTGGAGCTAGAAGGAGAGTAGTTAATAGAGTGGAATGTAGAGCTAGAATGTGTCTTAAGTGTAACATTAAAGGGTTTAAATGATTTTAATTTTTTATAAAGGACATAAACACCTTCTAGCTACCCCTAGTTTTAAATAATTTCTAAAACAGGGGAGGAATTTGACTGTCATACATAAGAAGTTCATTACAAATAATGCTATCATGAACATTAGGGTATCTACATCATTTAAGTTATTTAAGGAACACATGGGAAAGTATGAGATTATGGGTGCTTCATTATAGGATTTTAAGAACTATTAGAGGGATATTAAATGTTATATTGGATATTCTAATTTTGATATATTTGTGGAAATCTTTCATAATAAGATAGATACTTAGAGTGGATATTATTTTAATTATATTGTTGATGATAGTGGAGTTCTTGTTTTCTTCTTTTTGGGCCGATCCTATATCTAGGAAGAATTACTCTCTATTTAGTGATATGTTTTCATTTGATTATACTTATGGTACAAATAAGTACAATTTAATTTTTGCGCCATTTATTAGGGTTTATCATCATAAAATGTGTGTCACCTTTGGATCAAAATTAATAGCTCATGAAAATATTAGATCATTTTAGTGGTTATTTGAGACATTCTAGAAGGCTATGGAAAATATCGAGCATTATTGCATAATAACTGAACAAGATCTAGTAATAAAAATATCCATAGAGGGTTTTCCAAAAGACTCAACATAGATTTTACATGTGGCATATTATGAATGAATTGCCCAAAAAAAAATGGCCCTTTAATTCAGGACTCTGATTTCATAAATAAGTTATCGGCATGTGTGTGGAGTCCAGAACTTGAACATGAGGAGTTCGAGTGTAAGTGGATGGAGATAATTGTTGAATTTTATTTGTAGGAATATGAATGGCTTGATCATATATTTGATATAAGAAACTCATGGATACCTACATATTTTAGAGACTTGTTTATAGGAGGACTTCTAAGAACAACTTAAAGATCAGAGAGTGGGAATAACTTTTTTGGGACTTTTACTAATAATCATTGTACTTTAGTTGAGTTTTTTATTCGCTGTGAGAGTGCATTAGATAGAAAAAGGTATAAACAATTAGAGCTAAGTAAGGTATCAAATTTGTCATATCCCAAACTTAGGACTCCCCCTGAATTGGAAAAGTATTCTTTTAAGGTTTATACCCATACTATATTTTTTGAGTTCTAAATTGAGATTTTGAGTTCTTTTAAGGTGATTTAGAGATTGCTATCATTGGTGAACTTGGTATGTCAAATTGTAAGAGTACTTTTTAGGTGATATATAATACAATAAACCAAGATAATAAGTGATCTTGTATGATGTTTCAAAGATGCGGCATTACATATAGGAATATACTTTGGGTTTTGAAAGGAAAAGAAGTAGACCATATTCCTACTCAGTTGGTAGTGAATTAGTGGACTAAAAATGCCCTAAAAAATACAATTTATGACATAAAAGGGAACCCATTAGGAAAATGTTGCAAAGTTGATGATATGAAGACTAGTTTGAGAAGGTTATTATTTAAAATATTTGAATGTGTCAACCTAGTTGGAAGGAAACAAGAAGGTGTCCATGAATTTATAAGAGTTATTGAAGATTTTAAGAAGGAATGGAGTGAGAAAAATAGTAGCGATAAGCCTTTAAGTAAATCAGATATCATTTAATCCTTAATTAGGATAAGTGCTCCAAGTAAAATTACCATTCAAGTCCCACGTCAATCCAAAAACAAAGGAAGTGGAAAGAGGATCAAAGGAGAGAAAGAAAAGGTTATTGAGCAACAAAAGAAGATGATAAGAAAGTATAAGGTATGTGGAGAGTATGCAGGCCATCATAGTCAGAACTGTCCCACAAAAATAAAATTAAAATCAAAGGTAAAGTAAATCATTTTACATCTCGATCTAAACTTGCAATATTTTTTTTAATTCCTTAGTTCAAATTGTATCTAATGTCAGATTTTTATATGTAAATGATAGAGTTCGGAATAGAAGATGGGAGTTGGATGCCAATTTTTTTTCTTTCAACCTCTTGAAGGGTATTAGTCCTTGATGCTTTTCATTGTAGTTTACATGATAGTGGAAAGTTGATTTTCTGAGTTTTATAAGGTGAAACTCAAGGAGTTGTAACACTTTCAAAACATGGAGGATTTTTTCCCTATCATATTGTATAATTAAATGAATATATATTTCATAAGTGTGTTTTATTTTTTTTGGAACATACATGCCTTTGGATGGAAATTATAGGGTTTAGGGTTTAGAGGGTTTAAAGTTTAGGTTTTAGAGGGTATAGGGTTTAGGGTTTAGAGGGTGTAGGGTTTAGGGTTTATGGTTTATGATTTATGGTTTAGGGTTTAAAGGATTTATGGTTTTTTTGGTTTAGGGTTTAGGGGGTTTATGGGTTAGGGTTTAGATGGGTTATGGTTTATGGTTTAGGAATAGAGGGTTTAGGGTTTATATGGTTTAGTGTGTAGGGTTTTAAGGGTTTAGAGGTTTGGATATACGTTTGGGTTTGTTTTTTTCTTAGGTATTTATTGAATATTTATTGATGATTAAATATTAATCTAATGGATAAGATTTGTTTTTATATTTGTATCTTAAGAAATGTTTGTATAATTGGATGATTTATGGCCATTAGCTCTTCGATGTTGCTGCCATAGGTGTTATTAATTTCTTCATAAAACAAACTTGTTAAATCTTACATAAATATCTAAAATTTAGATTGAAAAACAATGTTAGACTCATTTAATCAATTCGAACATATATAGATGACAACGAGGGAGGGAGGGAGAGGGAAGAGAATAAAAACACTAGTAGAATTTTAATATGACAACAACTCTAGTTTGAGCTTAAAAACTTGTATTTCAAAATATTAGCGAAGTAGTTTTTGAAATGGTATCTACTAGTATTAATTTAAATTTAAATTGTTAGTTTCTTATTTGCATTTATTTATTTATTTGCTAACTTTCTAATTTTTATCTAACCCTTTGACTGATATAAAGAAAAACAACCATATGCCAATATATTTAGCTATAGATAATATGTTTTAGGGTATAGGGTTTACAATTTATGGTTTAGAGGATTTACGGCTTATGGTTTATAGGGTTTAGGGTTTAAGGTTTATAATTTAAAGGGTATATGGTTTAGAGGGTTTATAAGTTAAGGTTTAGGGTTTAGAGGTTTTGATATCAGGTTTGGATTTATTTTTTAGTGAGATATTTATTAAATATTTATTGTTGATTAAATATTAATCTAATGGATAAGATTGGTTCCTATGTTTGTATGTTAATAAGGATTTGTATGTAACCCTCTCCCTATATATATATAAACTATATCAAAGTTAGTCTTTTGCTATACTATATCATAAAAAAGAATATTAAAAAAAATGTGTCACTGTCTAAGAAATGCATTTGGTAAGCACATCTCCTGTAAATTATTAGAATGCTCCTGATTTATCTAATGTTGCCACACGATGATGCTAGACAGTCATAAACCTTACTCGATTGATCATCGGTTGTCTCAGAAGAGAAGAATTTTATAACCTATAAAATATGACATGTCATACAAAATGTTAGTGATGTGAAAGCATGCAATGCTATTAATGAAGAAGATGAATGCATTTATTTATTTAAAAAAAATCATGGTCACATTTGCATAGAAAGAGGGAGAAAAAAAATGACATATCAACAATCCAAAATAACTTCACTAATTAATTCCCCAACTACCCATTAAATACTTGCGTGCCCCTAAAGAGCCCATTATAGATGTTATAATAATTAGCGTTATACCTCTAAGATGCATGGATTTTACTTTTTATAAATTTTATAAGTATAATTAAATACAAAGTTTCATATAAATAGATAGTAATAATGATAAACATAATACTAATGATAATTTATTAAATTCATTTATACAATAGTATTGTTATTAAACACATAATTGTAAATATTATATATTTAAATCAAGATGTTAACTTATATGTTATTATTTCCTAAAAGTGTGTACCTCCTTCATATATAAAAAAAAGGTTATTCCATCAATTTGTGCATATTTTTAAGAAACTAACAAAATTAGTTTATAACTATACTTACACCCTTCATTAAAAAATAATAATAGAACAAAAAGTGATAGTAAAAATAAAATGTAGGTTTTAAATTTTCTAAAATGACTTTTATTTTTATAAAAAAAATTAATAATATAATGCCTCTCTTTTTTATATGGATAGAATAATATTTAATTGATCATTATTATCTAGTTGATAAAAAGATATTTATTAAATAGAATAACATCACAAAAAATGAATTATATTTAAATAATAATTTAAATGAATTAAAGATAATTAATTAATCAATAACTATGCTCATATCTAATTATTTATAATACTTGTCAAAAAATTTAAAAGGTAGTTAATATTTACGATAATAAAAAAATATACATATAAATAATATAAACATACACATTAAATTGAGGTTTGAACTTTAACTACAACCTAGTTTAGGTTAGAAGAAATAATTACAATTTGTTAAAAAAGGGGGGAGAAAGTTAGAAAGATAAAGAGTTTAAGAGTTGATCAATTTAACACGTAGGAGGATAATTTGATCCATTATCATTAATAAAAATTGAGTACATAGTCATAAATTTTTTGTATCACTGTATTAAAAAAAATGGAAGTACAATATATCAAAAAGTATATGTCAAACTATCTCAATTATGGGCTATTTAATGACTTGTAATATTACTACTTAAATAAATTTTATAGGAATTGAATTATAATTATTACGTATAATTAGTATGTAAAAAATTGTTGAGGAAAAAGAACCGGTTGATAGCAGAAGGCCTTTTCCTTCCTCGTGTGATTAAAATGGGAAAAACAAAAATAGCAGAAATAGAAAAATAAAAGACACCAAAATTTTACATGGAAAACCCTTAAAGTTGAAGGGAAAAACCACGAACCTTCCACTATGATGATAGTAGGATTACAAGTAATTCTTCTCTAGTATGAATTAGAGGCTCACTCAACTTCTTTGCCTAAAAAGAGGATGGATTACAAAGGATGGACTCTCTCACCAATTAAGTAGTGTATCACTCAAACTTCGCTTGAGAAAATATGAGAACTTTTTTCAAGCACCTCACTGTTTGTAGTGGCTCTCACTTTCTCTCTTTATGTAGATGATTGCTTGCTTGCTTGTGATGATCTAAGTCTTCCCAAAGACCCCTATTTATAGGAGTAGAAGGGGATCACCCAAAAGCCATAATATGACTCTTGAATGCTCTCCCATTAATTTAAGCCAATAAACCTTGGTTACTTGCACATGATAAAATGCACTTGCCTTCTCAAATTTCCAAGAGGTCTAAAGTATTGATTATCTTTGTAACTCTACTATGTATGCATCATCCCCATTATTATTATTATTATTATTATTATTATTATTATTATTATTATTATTATTATTATTATCATTTTGGGAAACCACCTTAATTAAGGAGGGACACCAACAAAAATATAGCTCATAGGCTACAGATGATTTTATTATATTTATATAAGTGAAAAAATTAATGTAGACTCATACAATAACATATGCTAGTTTTGGCATATCAACTGTTATGAATGTGTTATTATATATTATATAGATACATAGATACACTATTAAATAAAAGAAAGGATTCTAATAAAAATAAACTGTATATGCATGCATGCATGCACAATTTTCAGGTTCTCGTTGCTGCTTGAATCTTTGCGCCTCGAGTAGTTGTTCTTGTGATCATCGTTCAAGCTAAATTCAATCTCAAAAGCTTGGTTAATTGATATAGAGAGATAGAGAGAGAGAGACAGAGAGCAACACAACCCATTCACAGAGTACAGTAACGAGAGAAGGATGGTGGTTTCCGTCCTAAATCCTACTTTGTAGGTTTGCTTGCCTCGCCCCTTCATACAAATATCCCGGCTTTAATATTATTGATGCGACCCGCGGTATGCTACTTAATTAATCTTTCAATCTAAAAGATATCGCGGCGGTCGGTTTTTTATTAGACTCGCTGAAATTCCAGGTTTTTGTTGTCTTCTAGTATGATGACTTATGGTAAATATTAGTCTATTTGATCCTATATTATCTTATCTTTATAGTTTACCTTTCATAATAATAAAAAATCAAAATATATATAAAGCTATATAACATAAAACTAATATTTTTACCGATGACTTTATTTTTCTGAATGAAATTTAGTTATTTATGTAAGACATTGTACTCATCAGTATATTAGAAATTTAATTATTTATGTAACATGACGCTAGGTTGCATTATCTTTAAAATGGGGCACAACAAATCAAAAAACCATTAAACTCAGCACAGGTTATCCTCACCTTATTAATTACAAAGCTAGAAACCAACAAACAAAATTCTCATCAACATTTAAAATCTCATATGGGGCAACATAGAAAGAATAATTAAAATTATTCATTGAAGTAAAATGACCCATGTCTTGGATCAAATTAACCCTTTTTTTTTATTACTTGAACGATCTTATTTTTGATTGGATAGATAATTGATATATAGTTGGTTCATCATTATTTCTTTTATTGATAATTTATATTTCTAAAATATAAAGTTGATACTTCATTTTTGTTGGCTTTAATAAGAAACATACGTGCTAAACATTATAGTAGTTTGAATAAATTAAAGTCATCTAAAATCATTTATTTAAATAACTGCATGCATATTAATAAATTGTACTTGTTTTTGTCCATCTTAGCATATGATACTTATTATTGAGATACAAATATGTATTGATAAAATAAGTGATTGTAGGAGATATGTAATAACCCCAAATTTCAATCCTAAAAATTTCATTTAAAAGAAAAATATGCAGAAGCCAAGGTAGAAAATGAAGAATTTTATTATAACAACTAACATAAGACAAATGTCCATCATTGATCTCATATTAGATGTAAGGTTAAAACATATCAAAATAATCTTAAATATCAACTATACTGAGAGAATAAACTCCCACAATGATATATCTAATGGTAGATGGAAGGTAAACAATTACAATAAATAAAATCATCGCTAATAAAATAAGCAAAAGCCTATGAAATAACTCTAGATTTTAAAAAAATTAGGAAAGTAAAGAGAAATTGAAATTTAGTTACATTCCCATCAAAATTTTGATACAATACTTGAAATTTTTCAAAATATATATAACAAATTCTAGAGGGATAAAAACTTGGATTGGTCCACTCTCAAAGCTCAAGTCTTCGACCCAACAACAATAATCAATCTCAATCTTGCACAGGAGGTGTTATCCCCACCATCAGTGGATCGTCATAGGACCCATTCAATTAAGGTAGTATCAGTATGTGTCTAATATTGAGTAAATCAAAACTACCTAACTCATGGGAGAAGGTATGATATACAAAAAGATATGGTAATCTTTCACTTACAATACTCATGCTCAAATATACATGTAATACAAACATCATCCCAATCATATGATTTTATGTAGTATATTCCCAATAAATATCAAGGAAAATCATACAATAAATGAATATAGGAAGATATACATTGTAACACCCCACAATTCACTACTTTTTTTTTAAAGCAGAATAATTTAAGTTAAAATCTGTAAATTCTGGGGATGTCACCGCCACACTTAGTACCAAACTGGTTCTCTCCGACCGTTTCAGTACCAAGTGCTAAGGCTAAGAAAAGATAAACATCAAATTCAAACCAATAGTTCATAAAAGAACTAGAAAGATTATACATTAAAAATTAGAGTACACGTAAAATTTTATAATCAATAATAAGATAGAAATCAGAGTGCGAAATCAAAATTCCTGGGAGGGAATAATCTTACAATCCATAAAAGGTTTATTTAAAATACTCAATACAAGGTAATAAATCATAAAAGAACAAATGTGATATAAAAGGAATAACATAATGAAATTGATGCAGGAGCATCCATTATCCAAGATATTAATTTAGTTGTTAATTTCTCTAAGTTAGGGGGACATAAAAACCTCCTCACTTGGACTAATTAGTTTGACTAAACCCCAAGCCATGAAAGCCATGCAAAACTTCAATCCAACCACCACCTTTTGCACCTTAGTGGCTCATTTTTTTGGCTTCAATGGCTCACTACCCAGCCAGGGATAGGCTACAGTTCAACTCCCACAATAGCAGCCCCAACAACACTTTTCTATGCAGATGTGGGCACTAGCAGCAACAACAGCTATAAGTATCATAGGGGGCATGCCTTTTTTGGAAGAAAAGAAACCTATGCTTAGGCTATGATGGCACTTTAGGCTTGCAGCAGAAAAGTTACTTTCTGCTTTATGCTTTTAATAATATTTTTAGTCTTTAGCATAAAAGCTACTTTTACTTTTTACTTTTAATGATGTTTTTAGCTTAGCTTAGCTTATCAACTTGTAAGGAGCCTCCCAAGTCAGATGTAAGACATTGGGAAGGTCCCAAACAATTCTGATTTCTTTGTTTCAGCTAGTACAAAGTAAACTTTAGTTTTGGTTAGGATTAAACTAGTTAAAGTTAGTCTCTTTGACAACTAACTAGTTTGATTAGTTAACCAAACCAGTCCTTTTTTTGTTGAATTGTATTACAACTAAATGAGACCCAACACTCTCCTATAAGTGTTGGGCTCACACTTGAATGAGAAGAAAACAACTCAGAATTTGGCTATCTTATTTCTCTCAGCAGAAATCAATCACCTTCAACTTTAGTGCATGAGTTTGATGTTTGAATCCTAAAATCTCACAAGATTTATCCTAAGTGTTGAAACCTTAGGTGGTTCTTGTTAGTATATGATCTAAGGAGGTACCAAAGATCATATTCAACCCATTTTCTTCACCCTCTTCTCTTTTTTCTTATTTAGTTATCCCCCATTGATAACAACCTTCCTAACTTGACCCAATTTGTATTGGCATATGCATCAAATTGGTATCAGAGCCTAGGTTAATTTTAATTGGGTCTTATCCTCTTCTTTTACTTCCCTTTAATCCCACCCTTTATCTAAAACCAAACACACACACACAAAAAATATTCTAGCCCCCCTTCTTTTTTTTTAACTGAATTCAATCCCTTTCTGTCCCACCCAGCTCAGGGATTTTTTTTTCACAGTTCAAACCTCCATGGGTGATCAAATTAGAGACTTGAATCTTGAAGAGTCACAAAATGTTTATGTTAGAAGAGATCGAGCTATTGAAACTTTGCAACAAGACACCAGAAAACTAGAGCAGTCGATTGAGAACATGCAAGAGGAAATGAGGCAGATGCGTACTATGTTACAGCAGCTGCTTCCTAATGCAAATCCACTGAATCTACAAAGAAGAAACCCAACCCACCATGAAGAAGGAGATGCCAATGGTGTTGAAGAAGGCTCAAGTGAGTTTGGTTCATCCTCTAGTGAATCATCACTTGAACTAAGAAGGAGAAGCCACGTTAGAAGGGATGATTTTCGTGATGTAAGAGCTGAAATCCCTGAATTTGAAGGCAACCACAACCCAGAAGAATTCCTTGAGTGGGAATTGAGGTGTGCTAGGCTATTTGAAGCCAAGGGGTATAAGGATGACAAAGGTTTCAAAGTGGCTGTTTTGAAGCTTAAAGGCCATGCCTGTCTTTGGTGGGAAAATCTCATTCATCAAAGGAGAAAGAAGGGAAAGTCCAAAGTTAAGTCTTGGACAAAGATGAGAAAGCTCATGAAAGAAAGGTACTTGCCTTAATATTATACTCAAGACCTCTATAACAAAATGTCTTCTCTAAGACAAGGTCAAATGAGTGTAGAAGAGTACATTAGAGAATTTGAAAAACTCATGATGAGACTCGGGCTAGAAGAGAGTGAAGAACACACTATGTCTAGGTTTATTGGAGGCCTAAGACAAGACATTGCAAGGAAGGTGAAGATTCAAAGATGCTACACTTTAGATGAGCTATTTCATCTAGCCATCAAAGTGGAGAAGCATAAGAAAGAGAAGAAAACACCTCAGTTTTCTTACAACAAAACTATTACTAGCACTTCCAAAGATAATCCTACAACTTCAAAACCCCCACCTACACCCATCAAGTTTGATGTGAAGAGAAAGAGAAAATAAGGTAAATTTGAAACCAATAGGGTGAGGAATGTCAAATGTTTTAAGTGTCAAGGAGTTGGGCATTATCAAAATGAATGTCCCAACAAGAGGGTGATGACACTTGTGGAAGTAAATGAGGCCATCTCTGAGGAGGAAGAGAAGGGCATAATATCAGCTAGTGAGGAATAAGAGGAAGCACCACCCGATGTTGGAGAGGCATTAATGATTAGGAGGGTCCTCCATTCAAGGGAAGCCAAGGAGGATGGGTCACAAAGAGAAAACATATTCCAAACCAAGTGCACCATACTTGGCAAGGTATGTTCTCTTATTGTGGATGGTGGAAGTTGTGCAAATGTTGCCTCAAGTATCATGGTGGAGAAGCTTAATCTTCCCACTACGAAGCATAACCGGCCATACACGCTACAATGGCTTAATAATGGTAATATGGTAGAGGTAACTAAACAAGTGCTAATTACTTTTTCCATTGGTAAAACATATCATGATGAAGTGTTATGTGATGTTGTACCTATGGATGCTTGTCACTTGTTATGAGGTAGACCTTGACAATTTGATAGAAGTGTTGTGCATGATGGAAGAAAAAATACTTATTGCCTAAAGTTTGCAAAGAAAAATATAGTGCTAACACCCTTATACTCATAGCCAGCAGTAAAGAATGATAGCCTGCAGTGTAAAAAATCCTTGTTCATTGATGAAAAGCATATTGATAAGGCTATAGGAATAGGCAAAGTTGTGTATCTGCTACTGCTGCTGGAAGACAGTGTGGGCAGCCCCTATTTTAACCCACTAATCAGTAAGCTACTGGCAGAGTTCAGAGATGTTTTCCCCACTGATTTGCCACATTAATTGCCACCCATTAGAGGCATAGAGCACCAAATTGACTTGGTACCAGGTGCTACTCTTCCTAACAAGGCAGTCTACAGAAGCAACCCAAAAGAGGCCATGGAAATGCAAAAACAAGTGGATGAGCTGCTGTCTAAAGGCCTTATCTGGGAGTCCCTTATCCCATGTGCAGTCCCAGCCCTTCTTGTGCCAAAGAAGGATGGTTCTATGAGGATGTGTATTGATAGTAGAGCTATCAACAACATCACTATCAAGTATAGGTATCCTATCCCTAGACTTGATGATTTATTAGATTGCTTACATGGTGCTTGCTTGTTTTCTAAAATAGATTTGAGGAGTGGCTACTACCAAATCCGAATGAAAGATGGTGATGAGTGGAAGACCGCATTCAAGACCAAAGGAGGGTTGTATGAGTGGAGGGTTATGCCCTTTGGCTTGTCTAATGCACCTAGCACTTTCATGAGATTTATGAATGAAGTGCTTAGGCCATTAATTAGCAAATTTGTAGTAGTTTACTTTGATGATATACTTGTGTATAGCTCTAGCAAAGAAGAACATGTAAAGCATCTCAAACTTGTATTTCTAGCACTTAGAAGTAGCAAGTTGTATGCTAAGCTAGAAAGGTTTGAGTTCTTTGTACCTAGGGTTACTTTCCTAGGCTTTGTGGTGTTCAAAGATGGCATAGCTATGGATGAGTCAAAGGTAGAAGCAATTAAGACTTGGCCATCACCAACAAGCCTAACACAAGTGAGATCATTCCATGGGCTTGCTTCTTT
Source organism: Tamarix austromongolica (assembly GCA_039764185.1). Taxonomy (NCBI): domain Eukaryota; kingdom Viridiplantae; phylum Streptophyta; class Magnoliopsida; order Caryophyllales; family Tamaricaceae; genus Tamarix; species Tamarix austromongolica. The sequence continues at coordinate 29,288,851 of CM077817.1, forward strand.
CTATAGGCGGTTCATTAAGGGATTTAGTACCCTATTAGCTCCTATCATCGAATGCATGAAGAAGGGGGAATTCAAGTGGACAAGAGCAGCCCAAGAAACCTTTGAGTTGGTTAAAGGAAAGCTTAGTGAAGCTCCTATCCTAGCCTTACCGGATTTCCACAAATTATTTGAAGTTGAATGTGATGCAAGTGGAGTTGGTATAGGAGTTGTTTTACTACAAGAAGGAAAACCAATTTCCTTCTTTAGTGAAAAGCTAAATGGATCAAGGGTAAATTATAGCACCTATGATAAATAGTTCTATGCCTTAGTTAGGACTCTTGATCATTGATCACACTACCTAAGGCCGCAACAATTTGTGTTGCACACGGATCACGAGTCATTAAAGTACATCAATGGTCAGCACAAGCTTAACCCAAGGCATGCAAGATGGGTAGAATTTTTACAATCTTTTTCCTTTGTAGCTAAACACAAAAGTGGCAAATTGAATGTAGTAGTTGATGCACTCTCTAGGAGATATTGTATCCTTTCTTTATTAGAGGCAAGAGTGTTAGGTTTTGCATGCATCAAAGAGCTCTACAAGGAAGATAAAGACTTTGCAAGCTACTTCAAGGATCAAGACAAGCTCCAGGGTTCCTTTATGATTCAAGATGGCTTCCTATTCAAGAACAACAAGCTTTGCATTCCCAAGTGCTCAATCCGAGAATTGCTTGTGAGAGAGGTATAGGGAGGAGGACTAGCTGGCCACTTTGGGATAAACAAAACTGTAGATGTACTCCAAGAGTATTTTTTTTGGCCTAAGATAGTGCGGGATGTACAAGGTGTAGTGGCAAGATGTGCCACTTGCCAAAAGTCAAAGAGTCAATTTCATCAAGGGCTTTACACCCCTTTACCCATCCCACACCAACCATGGGACCATGTTAGCATGGATTTCATTGTGGCATTGCCTAGAACACAAAGGCAAAATGATGCCATAATGGTGGTCGTAGATCAATTCTCTAAGATGGCTCATTTCGTTGCTTGTCACAAAACGGATGATGCCTCTTACGTAGCCGATCTTTTTTTCAAAGAAATAGTTAGGCTACATGGTATCCCCAAATCCATTGTCTCGGATAAGGATACCAAGTTCCTTAGCTATTTTTGGAAGACTTTGTGGAGGTTAGTTGGTACAAAACTTCTCTTTAGTACCGCTTACCATCCACAAACCGATGGGAAAACTGAGGTAACAAATAGAACCCTCACAATGCTCCTTCAAAGTTTGGTTCACAAGTCCCTAAGAGATTGGGACACCAAACTTAGTCATGTAGAGTTTGCCTACAACTGCTCACCCACGTATGCCACGGGTCACTCACCATTTGAAGTAGTGTATGGAGTGAATCCCACTACTCCCGTTGACCTCCTACCCCTTCCCATTGAAGCACATACCAACTTTGAAGCAAAGGAAAGGGCTAAGGCAATGAAGAATCTACATGAACAAGTGAGAGCCAAGATTGAAAGGGTAAATGAATTAAACAAAAACAGGGCAAACAAGCATCGAAAACAACACTTGTATGAACCAAGAGATTTGGTTTGGCTTCACCTAAGGAAGGAAATATTTCCTACTAGAAGGAAGAAAAAAATTATGGCAAGAAGTGATGGCCCATACAAGGTCATTCGGAAAATAGGGGACAATTCTTATAAGCTTGTATTACCACCAGAAATGGGGAATATTTTAAGCAAATTTAATGTGGGATATTTGCTTCCCTATATTCAAAATAAGCCTTTTGGAGACAAGGAAGATGCTTCTCAAGAGGGCGAGAATGATGTAGGAGCATCCATTATCCAAGATATTAATTTAGTTGTTAATTTCTCTAAGTTAGGGGGACATAAAAACCTCCTCACTTGGACTAATTAGTTTGACTAAACCCCAAGCCATGAAAGCCATGCAATACTTCAATCCAACCACCACCTTTTGCACCTTAGTGGCTCATTTTTTTGGCTTCAATGGCTCACTACCCAGCCAGGGATAGGCTACAGTTCAACTCCCACAATAGCAGCCCCAACAACACTTTTCTATGCAGATGTGGGCACTAGCAGCAGCAACAACTATAAGTTTCATAGGGGGCATGCCTTTTTTGGAAGAAAAGAAAACTATGCTTAGGCTATGATGGCACTTTAGGCTTGCAGCAGAAAGGTTACTTTCTGCTTTATGCTTTTAATAATGTTTTTAGTCTTTAGCATAAAAGCTACTTTTACTTTTTACTTTTAATGATGCTTTTAGCTTAGCTTAGCTTATCAACTTGTAAGGAGCCTCCCAAGTCATATGTAAGACCAATCCACTGGCTATAATAGTGGTTAGGAGCTATATGCCCTGTGTGTTTCCGATCCACCGACTATAATAGTGGGGTTCCCATACTCACGTGGATTTGATAAAAAGCATGGTGTGAATCGATTTCTAATCAGAGATTAATTAAGTAATTGAATTGGATTATCTATGGGCCTTTATAATTTTACCTGAATGGTCATATGCATTTATGGTATCATGTTGGTCTTATGCTCTATTATTATTCTGCATTATTTATGTGCTGTTATGTTTTGGCCTTAGTACTCGGTTATCTTACTCAGTACGATGCATACCAATCACCCTTTTCATGGGTGCTGCTCATTCCCACGAGTAGTATGCCCTTTTGACTTTTTGCGGGTGGGCGAGACATCCAGCAGGGTTGAGTGTTGAGCTTGTTTTGGCTCAAAGTTCTAGAGTGTCGTGGCTGTATTTCATCTTCATGTGATTTTATTTCATTATGTTATTTCTTTTATATCGCATTTATTCTTTTATAATTTATTACCTTGTATTGAGTATTTCAAATAAACCTTTTTATGGATTGTAAGATTATTCCCTTCGAGGAATTTTGATTTCGCACTCTGATTTCTATCTTATTATTGATTATAAAATTTTACGCGTACTCTAATTTTTAATGTATGATCTTTTTAGTTCTTTTATGAACTGTTGGTTTGAGTTTAATGTTAATATTTTTTAAGCCTTAGCACTTGGTACTGAAACAGTTGGAGAGAACTTGTTTGGTACTACGTGTGGCAGTAACATTCCCAGAATTCATGGGTTTTAATTAAAAAAAAAGTAGTAGATTTTGGGGTGTTACATACGTGCGATAACTAGAATAGGGCATGCTAACATGGACTATCAAATTTATAGTAATTAAAGGTATATTTGAGTACATATGATAACATACGATAGAACATGCGACCTTAAAATCATGCTTATAAACACATTATTGTATATGACAGTACTTAGGTATAAGTGTATAACAAACATGAACTCATGTTGAATAATACAACTATCCTACAAGGTAGCATTCTACTTATAAAACCCACATGCTATTAAAATAGTAGATTGTGTGATAATGATATAATAACATGCATTATAAGCCAGTACAATGGTAAGGAACATAGTTAAGAGACATGCCATAGTTAAGAGACATGCTTAGGATAGTGAAATATAATGCCCATAAATGAATAAGATCAATCAATTAATTTATTCCATTATTATCATCACAAAAATTTGATTCTTTTATCATGATGATGAAGACTTAAAGAAGTTATAACAACTAATCTAGTACTCGAACGGTATTAGCCCCAGCTAATCCTCCCAAAAATGTAATCGGGAGACCAATAAATAGAACGCCTAATCAGTTAAGTATGCAATATCCCCTATAGGGCCGAAATATTTTGAGACACTTATAAAGTAGAAGAGGACCTCTTTGGACCTAGTAAGGTACCCAAGATCACAAAAGAGACAAATGTTGGAATGGTACCAAGTGAACACCAAAATTAACTTAGATAGCTACCCCGAATGGTACAAATCCCAACTCATGGTCATTTACATTAATTAATAAGTGTTTTATTTAAATATTTAACCAATCATAAATCAAGCTCACATAATATCACTTAAATCCCTTCCATCACACAAAATTTCATTATTACATCCTAGTGGCCTCAAAGATGATCATTCCAAGTGGAAGTAAAGATGATCTATTCCAAGTGGAATTAAAGCCAATCCATTCCAAGTAGCATTAAAGCCGATCAATTTTATATGCCCTTAAAGCTAGTCAATTTCAAATGGCTTTAAAGCCAAATAATTTTGATTTGCAGTAAAGCCAAAAAATTCCATGGCATAAATGCCCAACATACAACCTTGCACAATCTCAATCTATACTTTACCAATTATACAATTTTCCAAAACCAATTATAATTCATACACACCAAAATATGTTATAGAATCACCACACATTTTATAATTTAGTTGAACATTTTGATTACATAATCATACTCAACCCTTCACATATTCAAACTCATATAATAATCAAGAGGCATGATAACATGTTTTCGATGTATTTGATTTGTTAAACCTAAGACTAAAGAGTGTAGCTCCACTATGATTTAAAAATAAGTATTAACCAAACTGAGTTAAATAAAAATAATTTAAGGCATTTCAAATCAATTTAAAAAACCAAAGGAATAACTATTTAGGACAAGTTAATTTTATAAAAAATGACATGCCAATTAGGTTTTGTAACAAAAAAAAACCTATATCATAAAACTAATCTACATAGATAAGATAAAACACACAATTCAAATAATTTTAAATTAAAGCTACAATCAACTAGGTAAAAGATGCATAAGAAAATGAATTTCGTAAAACTATCTCTAAAAATAAGCGTTTCTTGACCTGAACTACAAACCAACCAATTTAATTCAATTTCCTCAAGTTGATAGTTTAAAAATACAAATTAACAATTTTTTGATAAATCTAGATAATCAATTTAAAAAAATAATCTTATGAATAACCAATTTAACATAATCATTTTAAAAAATTAGAGTTTTAAAACCAAGCTATAGATTCAAACAATTCAAATCAATTAATCCAAATTAAAGGTGCTATAACACATTTAAGGTCATTTCAAATAGTTCTATAAATTTAATGTCAGAAGGAACAACTATATAAATGACAATTTTCATTATTTCATTTGAAAGTTGGGGTTTTAGGCCAAAATATGCAATTTGGTTAAATTTTATTAATTTTTTTAAAATTAAATGTTTAGAAATATAATTAGATGTATTTTATAACGTAGTCTATGATCACTTCATCAAAAAGAATAAAGGCAAAACCTACTTTTATAATATTAGGGTTTTTGAGTCCATAATGCAAATTGGGTCAAGTCTCGTTAAAAATTTTAAATTGAAGGTTCAAAAATAAAATTAAACATATTCTAATACAAATTTTAAAATCAATTTAGTATTATTACTCATAGACCGATCTAATTTAAATATGCAAGAGTTTTTCCCTATAAAACTAATTATGATTGATTTTACATAATTTTCCCAAATTGATACATCCATCATGAAATTAAATACTATTCAAAGTATATTTTAAAATTAATTGAATGAAATAATTCAATTATGTAATTCAATTTCAACACCGAAGTATTTTGACCTAGAATCTTGTTTCAATTAATTACACGCAAATTACTCTAATTGATCGTTCCAATATGAAATTTGATATATTTTAAGCCATAATGTAAAATTAATTTATCAAAAATAGCTTTATCAAATAAATTCGGACATAGCAGGGTCAAATATTCAGTTTTTACAAATCAACCATATACATTAAAATTAACCATTCCTAATCACTCATAGAATATATATCTATTTATACGTAATTAAATAACTAATCTAGCTTAATTACACCTAATCTATATAGGATCTATTGAATTTAGAAGTTAAGGTTTTTGAAAATTTATACCAAACAAGAAGTTGTGAATCGAGAAGAGTAAAGAGCATAGAATCTTCATAGGAGGTTGATTATTGCTCATCAACAATCGGTTGGGCTCACAGAAGCCAAACATTAACTAGCTACTACTCAATATTATACCTACATTAATGCTTTATGTTTGTCATTATTGTTGTGGCCATACTTGTGTGGCTCTGGTGTTGCTTGCTGTGATGAAGGAGAATGGACAATGAAGAGAGGTGGTGGTGGATTTGTGGCTAGATGTGGCGGAGCATTGCTACTCTAAGCTTTGCTCCCATCATTGTTGTTTCTATAGTTGGAGTAAGAGGGGAGGTGACCTATAGGGCAATAAGGCCGAAGGTTGTAGCATCTAGTGGTGGTGGTCAACAAGCGAAGTGTGATGAAGAGGAGGGATTATGGTGACAGATCTAGAATCTAGGATTGATGAACCAAGAGGAGGTACCAAAAGAGAAAGGATCGGGTGCATGGGTTTGTATACAGGAAAGAGAAGCTAGAAAGGAAGAGAAAAAGGAGAAGAGAAAAGAGGGAGAAAGAAGAAGAAAAGATGGGGGTATTCAATCCTTTATTTTTTTTAACTAAAATACATACACTTAAGAGAGTAAAAAATACTTGAAAAGTATTGAACGATGATTTTATTTGAAACTCATTTAACAAAAATCATTACATAACCAAAGATATAAAATCAATATAAAAACTATTTAAAGATTTTTGGAAAAGCTTTCAAAAGAAAATTCCAACGAGAGCAGGGATTCATATTATTTACAAAAGTACCTAATATGACCTTGATAAATATTAAAACTATTAGGAAAAGAATTAAATCAAATTTTCAAAAATTAGGATTAATTTAAATAATTTTGAAAAATGCTTTGCATAAACCTAAAGGAAAAAAATAGAAGAAAATTAATTTTAAAAAGCAAGTTATAAATAAGTTACAAAAATATTTTTAATTTGATTTTTTGTGACAATCTTAACAACCTCTTCCAAAAACAAATAAATTCAAAGACATAAATACTTTCTACTGATGAAATCATTAAATTAATTTAATTTATAATTAAAAAATTATCTTGTTAATAAAATATAACTCCAAAATAAATTCGTAACCACACGACATAGTCATAAGGAAAAAAAATTAATTATGAAAAAAAACTATGACATAATACAATTATATATTTTTAAATAGAATTTAAAATTATAAATATCATAAAATCATGGTCGTAAATAAATTTATCTAGAATAGTCTACAATAACAACAATTAACTAAATTATAATATGAATTAGAAATATTCAATAAAACCATAAAACAAATTGAAATTAAAATAATTAAAATATTTATCAAATTACATTAATAAAATCATTAAATTTTAGAAAAATAATTTTAAAATACAGCATATTACATCACTACCCTCTTAAAAACTAACTTTGTCTAAGAAAGGAAAAAAAGGTTTAACAAATCAAATACAACAAGGTTTGACTAAGAAAGAAATACATTATTAAGGTAAAAACAATCGATAAAGGTACTACCCCTTAAAATAAAACCTAAATCTAAAAATAATGGGAAATACTTAAGGTAAAAACAAGCTATAGAGGTTCTAAGGATTATACAACTCCAACAAGTACAAAATATGCATGTAACACTTTATACAATGAGTTATTCAATAACTTTATACATAAAAAAAAAACAAGGCTAACACTTAGCCCAATGGTTCACAAAGGATCCTTATACATACTAGCAACATACATATCAATCACTAGGGGTTTTTAAACCCAAAATTCTTCATTGAGGAGCTCTCCAATCAACACTAGAAACATGATACTCTAGACACTTCAATACCTAAATGACACTACTATGACAACTATAGAATTTAGAGTCCACCATTTTTAAACTATGCATTTATAGTTCTCTTCGTACAAAACAAAACCCAACATATTACCTATAATACCCCAAAAATTTATTTAGCGTAGTCCCACATTATTAATGCCTTAATTTTATTCTAATCCCAAGAAAATCTTATTATAACCTTAACCCAAATTTTTAATCCTAAAAACATAACTGAATCTGAAACCTTAACTAGAATAAATTATAATTTGTAAACAAAAATCAAAACCTGCCAAAAAACAATATCACTAATCCTAACTATTTTGGATCATTTAAAACCACCTAAACTAATCCTCCAACCCTTTCTCTTTTTCCTTTTTCTTTCTTCTTTTCTCTTCTTTATTCTCCTTTCTCTCATCTAACCAAGCCCCAATATTTAAAGATTTTTACAACTTGCACCCTCACCCATCACTTTTCTACACCCTCATCCATCATCCATCACATTTCTTATTATTATTCTTCTTCTTCTTATTCTTCCATCTTTGTAGACCAATGGACCAAGCACACACCCTACCATTCCTCCCCCTCCTCCTCCTCCTTCTTCTTCTTCTTCTTCTTTCACCATCACCATCACTTGCATTTTTCACCCCAACACTCCACCATCCCTCATTGACGTCCCTTTGTACTTTTCTCTAATACCCCTTATGCCTCCCCTTACACCCTCTACATTTTCTTTTCTTCTCTTTTGTCCGTTCACACCCACACCCACATTTCCATACTGACACACACAACCACACACACACACACAGAGCAAAATCTCCGTTGTTTCTCTTTGTTTGGCCTCCACTCCATCATTATTGTGTCAAAAATCCACTACTAGAGCTCCCTTTTCTTTCTCCTTTCTTCTTTTTATTTTCTTCTTCCTCCTTCATTCCCCTATTTTTGGTTTTTGCACCACCAACTCTACCACTGTGTACCACCATAGCCACCACTGTCTGCCCAATGCTAGTGGGCCAACCACCTAAGGTCACCTCAACCTTCCCTAACACCGTCGTCGGCCATCCTTGCCAACCATCGCCTATTTTTTATTCATCTTTCTCTCGTTTGTTGCACTCTTACAAAGTGCACGACCCACACACAGCCTCAAGTATAGCCGTACAATAATAAAATTTCCTATCGTACGCCCATGTCACCCAGCATAGCCTACTGATCATGCATAGCCTAATCACATGCTTGTGCATATCTGTTCAACTTACAACCTATTTTCCCAATGATCGAGCATAGTAGTGCCACTTTGTACCACTTGGCCATGTGTGACCCTTTCTCTCAACTAAGGTTGTACCTCCTACAGCATAATCGTGCAGTATCCCATTTTTTTTCTTATAGCTCTGTCTTCACCCCCAAACCTTATCCAAAAACAACCAATTTTTTTATCATAGCTTGACCACACATTCTACTACACATTTAAACATCCCAATCTTCCATTTGGCTATGTTTATTTTCACTTTTGTCCTCTTTACCTTAAATTCTCCTTCGTTTAAACTCTTTAAGCCTAACCATGAATTTTTCATAGGTGGTATTCCAATAGCTTTGGAAGAGGAAGTCTAGGATTTGTGTTTTTTGAGTTTGATGTCCTAGTTGGTAAGGATATTATTTGATGTTTAGGGTTTTTTCATTATTTGCTTGTATGGTTATGTGTGCTTTTATGATATCGTTGATGTATGATGTAACATGTGTTGATCGTGATATTTTATGATGATATGAGTATTATGTTGACTGGAAATAAGAATGGATAAGAGGTACCATTATGATTTTCTTGTGATAATGTTATATTTGTGGGAATATTTCTTATGCCATGAAATATGGGCTAAATAAGCTTTGATGAGTGGACATAAGTATTTTATGAAGTATGAAGATAATTGTTGGATTTGGAAAATAATATGTGTGGAAGGTACAGGGTTTTATTAAATAAAGGTTATTGTTTATACTTAAGGGTAGCTTGGTCATTATGGGGTAATAAGAAAATTTTGGTATTTTATATGTTAAATGGATTAAATTATGATGGTGATATCATAAAGAATGCTTGGAAGTATTATTGTTGTTTTAGTGTCCTTAAATGAATTCATGGTTAACTTGGGCATAATAATCTTATAATGATAATATCATTATTCCATGTGTAAAATCTAGAGATTATTCAAATTTTGAATACGTTGTTAATGTTTGAACTTATGAGGTTATCCATTGGAATTAGTGATCATGTAAATTTCATGGGAGGTGTTATGAAAAATCTATAGAATTAGGGTTTTAGATATTTCTATGAATAATACATTGAGATAGGATTATTTATGTATGTGTATAGGCGCTAGACTATACATTATGGGTACGGTAATAATGAGGATATTCGAGAGTGACATATATTAAAATATGGATAAATAATTAATATGGGAGAATGATTATTAATGTAATACCCCGTATTTTTGAAATCCAGATTTATTAAGTTAATGATTTTATTAGCGTAATTTGATGTAAATAATTAATTATTTTAATTTCGATTCGTTTTACGGATTTATCGATGTTTTCGAATTCATAATTGAATGTAATTAATCATTGTCGTTGCGAACCATTCTAGACAAATTCGTTCACGACAATGATTTTATTATATTCTTATGAATTTGATTCTCGGTTAAAAATATGTATTTCCGTTGTTTCTCATATTTTTTATTTTTAATATTTTAGATTTGTTTTCGATTATAACTTTGTCGCGTAATTTTGACTTTACTCTGGAGTTATATTTCGTTGATGAAATATATTATTTAATTATAGAATTTCCGTTTAAATAGTTAAATTTATTTTAATGATTTTATCCGTAGAAAATATTTCTGACTTTAAATTTATTCGTTTCGGTAATTGTTAATATTTTCGGAAAGTTTAAATTTAAAATATTTCGGAGTTTATTTATGAAATTCTTTCTGAAATTAATTCCCTTTCGTTTTATGCTTTTTGGTTTACGGAAAACCGATTTCGGAAATTATTTAAATTAGTCTTTGTTTATTCGAATTTGACTTAAATATTTTAGTATATGTTTTTAAATAATTTTTCGGGGTCTTATAATGTACTTTCGTAAATAATATAAATTTTATGTTCGTTGGTTAATTCTTTCGAAAATGTTTCTGAAATTCTGTATATGGTCCTTTTATTTATTTTAAGTGTTCGGATCATTTCGAAATAATTTTTATTTAATAAATTTTAGATAAAATCTCCCAATATTAATTTTTAAGATTTTAATATTTTATTTGATACTTGTTTTTTTTAAAAAAAAAAAACCAAACCTGTCGGGACCCCGAGCCCCCCCTCTCTTCTTTTTTCTTTCTCTCTTCCCTTTCCCGGCTCCCTTTCTCCCAGCCCCGACCCCCTGGCCCTTGCGCCTTGTCCCTGCCCCGAAACCCTAGCCGCCTCCTTCTCCCGTCCTTTTTCTCCGGCGACCGGCCTCCTCCTTCCTGCTCCTCCCTCGTCGGACGACCGCCACCACAATCGACGCACAGCAGCAGCGGGCGACAGCATAGCAGCATCGAAGCGTGCAACAGCGAGCCGCACCGGCCGTGTCACCATCTGACCACCGGCGAGCCACGCTGACCACCGGCGAGCACTATTCGACCTCCAGCGAAGCTTCCCCGACCTTCCCTTGTCCCGATTTGTCGGTTTTTCATTTGGTATAATTTCCGAAAAACCCTAACCCTTGTTTTAATTAATTGGGTATGAATTAGCTTATAAAAAGCTAAATTGATTGTTTGATTGTGTATATATGTGCTGTAAGATTGATTTGGATAGGTTAATTGTGTGGTTGTGTTGGAATTTTGGAAAAATTGAATTTTAGCCGGGTTATGCCCAAATTTTTCGGATCCGCCGTTTTTGCGATTTCGGACAAATTGATTATACAATATGTTTTAAAATGTATCCAATTTCATTTTGGAACCGTCAATTTGAGAAATTTATTCAGGTTTTATCGGAATTTGATTCCTAGGTCAAATTTTGGGTGTAATGAAATTGGGTCGTATAATTGAGCCGTTCCGCTCAATTGATTTTATAGTATCGTTTAAAATGTATTTAATTTTATATTAGAAGTGTCGATTTGGGAAAATTATGCGTAATTGATCGGAATTGGATTTTTAGGTTGAAACTCCCGCGGATTTAAATTGGATTGTGTAATCGAGTTATTTTATTTAATTGACTATATAAATTACATTAGAATATGTTTAATTACATTTCCGAACCTTCAATTGATATGTTTTGGCAAGAATTAATCGGATTTGCGTTCCGGGCTCAAAAACCCTAATTGGGCTAAATTGTGTATTTCTTTTACTAGTTGTGAGCAATTGATTATTTGATATGTTATAAAATGTGTTTAATTGCATTTCTAAACATTCAATTTGATTAAATTTATAGAATTTTAACGAGTTGTGTTTTCGGGCCTAAAACCCTAAATTTCAAGTTGTATTGTTGTTTTTCTAAAATTGAATGCATAGAAATAGTTGAAATGGTATTAATTTCTTTCTAATACCTTTAATTTGAACTAATTAAATGGAATTACTTGAGTTTGTGTTATGGGCTTTGAAACCCTAATTTTCGGGGATGATTTTATAAAATTGATTTTTGCTATGTGTATTTTATCTAATCGAATTCTATCTTTGGGTTTTAAATCATTTAAATTCTGTTTTAACCTAATCGGGTTGGATTTGGTTCTATGTAAATGGTTAGATTACCTATTTAGTTGTAAAACCTAATAAATAAGTTATTTTCGATAAATTAACTTATGATCGATTATTCCTTCTCGGGCTTTCCAAATTAAGTTGAAATGTCCCGAGTGATATTTATATTAATCCGTTTTGATTTAGTTTTAACCTTAAATCTTAATAAAGCTATGCTTTTAAGTTCTAAGTTTTGGACACGTTTTCTAAGAGAAATCATTTGTGTCGTTTGTGTGTATTTAATTAGAGTATGTGAATTATTGATTGATAGGATAGTTTCTAATTTAGTTTTTGATTTCTATCAGGTCTAGGAAAGCTTTCTTGTGAACCCACGAACTAGGGATCCCTCTCCCTCTCATTTCTCTTAGCTAGCTTCGGATCCAGGTAAGTCTCTACTTACCTCTACTTGCGGGTGGTTAGTAAGGTCGAAGCTAATGGCCTTGTGCTATGTGTGACATGGATGTGTTGAATGTTGTGTATGCCATGCTATGCCATGTATTATATGATTTGTGTATAACTTGCTTTATGTGTAGCGCAACTTGGAGATTGAGGTATGTTGTATGTGTTCCCATGATATGAGCATGACATGTATATGTATGATGTCTATGATGTATTATGTTATGGCCCCCTAGGACATGCATAATAGGATAAATGGTAATATGAGTTGGGAACCATCATGGGAGTCTTGAAGTTTGTATGATAGTATTAATGTTCTAGGGCGGTACTAATGATTCGCATGGTGGTATTCAGGTTGTATGGTGGTATTTATGATTTTATGGAGGTATTAATGTTGTATGATGGTATTAGGGTTTGTATGGTGGTATTAATGTTCGTATGGTAGTATTAATGATTGCACAATGGTATTAATGACTTATGGTGGTATTATGGTTGGAATGGTGGTATTAGGGTTCGCATGGTGGTATTAGGGTTTGTATGGTGGTACTTGTGATTTCATGGTGGTATTAATGGCTTATGGCGGTATTAGGGTTTGCATGGTGGTATTATGGTTGTATAGTGGTATTAATGTTTTGATGGTAGTACTCGGGTCTGCATGGTGGAATTAGGGTTTTACATGGGAGTTAATGATTGTATGGGATTTAGGGTTGTATGAAAAGTTCGAGAGGTTGTGTGAGAGGTGTAACGTTTGCGTGGGAGCAAAATTTACGTACGATAGGTTGATTTGGGATGTAAGTAAGGTAATGCAAGTATGATTTGGGCGTTTAACAGTTTTGGATGGAGAATAGTACGTGGAGTATTATAAGGGTATGGAGGAGACAGAATTAGGGTTTGGAGTGATTAACTCTGGGTCGTTGTGATTAAGTAGGGTTGGAGTAGCTAATTGTGATTTGTCGAGGATGATTAAGGTCTGGGATGGCTAAGTATGGTTCTTATGGTAAAATAGGGTTAAGAGTGGTTAACCACGGTTTGGTGTGGACAATTAGGGTTGGTTATGGTTGCTTAGAGTTGTTTGGTGTTATTATGGGTATTTATTGACTAAAGTGTAGTTATGAATGTGGGATTTTATTTGTTGTGATGTGTACAGTATAAAGAGAATGATTTACGCATGTCAAGGGTGTGATGTTAACTAATAAGACACGAATAAGACATTAATCACGTAAAGCGAAAGATGTTGAGCCGAGCCCAGTCCGATCCACCGGTTAGAATAGTGGTCAGAGGCGTTTTGCCCTGTGCGTTTCGTTCCGGTCCACCGGCTATAATAGTGGTCAGAGGCGTTTTGCCCTGTGCGTTTCGTTCCGGTCCACCGGCTATAATAGTGGTCAGAGGCGTTCTGCCCTGTGCGTTTCGTTCCGGTCCACCGGCTATAATAGTGGTCAGAGGCGTTCTGCCCTGTGTGTTTACACCCGGTCCACCGGTTATAATAGTGGGGGATCTCGGCTCGACAGACCCAAACGAATAAGTTAATCCACAGGGAAAATACTAAATACTTACAGTGGAACACCATGTGAGTCGGGGCCAGTCCGGTCCACCGGTTAGAATAGTGGCCAGAGGCGTTCTGCCCTGGGTGTTTATTTCCGGTCCACCGGCTATAATAGTGGTCAGAGGCGTTCTGCCCTGTGTGTTTATTTCCGGTCCACCGGCTATAATAGTGGGGCTCCCGCGCTCACATGGGCTAATAAAGAATATGTTGAATGAATCTGAATGAAGTAATCCACAGGAAAAATACTAAGTACTTACAGCGAAACACCATGTGAGTCGGGGCCAGTCCGGTCCACCGGTTAGAATAGTGGCCAGAGGCGTTCTGCCCTGGGTGTTGATTCCGGTCCACCGGCTATAATAGTGGTCAGAGGCGTTCTGCCTTGAGTGTTGATTTCCGGTCCACCGGCTATAATAGTGGGGTCCCCGCGCTTACATGGATCATTAGAGAATATGTGTGGAATGAATATACTATTAATGAGAATAAAGAATGAGTCTAACCAGACCATAGCCGGCTTTTATTATCTGTATTACTACATGCTGCTCATTTCCACGAGCAGAGGACTCGATTCGGCTTGGTTGGTTTGGCGTTGTCCGAAAATGCCCGATTGGTTGGTTTAATATTGTCCATGAATGCTCGGTTAGTTTATCTGAATGTCTTACTGGTTTAAGATGTTTGCTGCCACACTTACATGTTTAAATAAATGTTATATATGTTTTGCATGTTATTATATATGTATGGTAGGACTTATGAAGTGGGTTTTGAGTATGCATAATATTATGTCAACGTAAATGTACCATGATTCAATATGCACTTGATTTTATAGTTTACGTCTCTCCCATAAGGTAGGGTAGCGAGACTTACTCAGTATTGGACCCGTACTGATACTACACTGGTTGAATGGGTCCTGTGATGATCCACCGATGGTGGGGAGCAGACCTCTTGTGCAGGTTAAGATCGGATACTGTTTTGGGGTGGAATGCTTGACCTGAGTGAGTAGGCAGCCCGGATATTTATCCTTCGGGATTTATTTTGTTTAATTGTATTCACCTTTGGAAGTTGCAAGTATTGTTTTCAGATTTCTAAGGGTTTTGTAATTGACTTTAAATTTCTCGTATTCTGATAAGTGTTTACTATTCGGATTTAATTGTTTGATTGGATTTAAAATTCAGATTTAATTGTTTGACAGGTTTTAGCCTTGCATCTAACATGAGATAGATGGTTGACATTTATCTTGTGTTAGATGTGGCGGTAACATTTCCCAAATTCTCTCCTAGCTTCCGCTTTAATCTTTCAAAAAAAAAAATTTTTCCGGAGTGAAATTTTGGGGTGTTACAGTTAAAGGGAGTGTAATTAGGATTTGAAAAGGGCTTAAAGACTTGAACCTATGCTATATGTATATATCTTTTAATGTGTTCATTGCCTGATAATTAACCTTAAATAACACACTAATCACTTAAAAGGAAAGAGCACGTGAGTAGGGCCAAGGTGATCTCTGTGTGTGTGTGTGTGTGTGTGTGTGTGTGTGTGTATGTATGTATGTATGTTTATGTGTGTGTATGTATGTATGTATGTATCCCGATTCCACTTGGGAGAATAGTGGCTAGGGAGCATTTTTTCCCTAGAAGATGATGTTTTTAATCTCTGTTCCTCCTAAAAGAATAGTGGCTTAGGAGCATATTGTCCTAAAAAGGTGTTTCAATTCGTTCCACCAGATTAAGAATAGTGGGGGCTCTACTCATCATAAAATGAAAATATAACTGTATAATCTATGGAAAAGATACTAATGATTTAATGTGGAAGAGTGCATGAGTTAGGACCAAGGTGTTATTTTTATACATGTCTCTTTCCATCGAGGGAAATAGTAGCCCGAGAGCGTGTTTCCCTAAGAAGGTGATATTTTTAGATCCATTCCATTGGATGATAATAGTGGCTCGGGTGTGTTGTCCTTGAGAAGGTGCTTCAGACCATTCCACCAATTTAAGAATATTATGGTTCCTACACTTAATGTATATAAAAGAATAAAAATAGATTATATCTAATAAGAGACCTCGATCATTATTTGTCTTATGAGATGTTTCATTTATCTACTTGTATACCTTATTATCTATTGTGAAAGCATGTGTTATTTGTATCTCTATTTTGATATTAGGTCCCCTTACTCAATACGTAGCGTACTGATCACCCGTTTTATGGATGTTGCTCATTCCCATGAGTATGAGACTCTAATTCTTATATGTAGGTCTCAAAAGATCTGTTAGATGATCATGATGCCTTATGTGGGGATGAGTGATTTCATCTCTATTAAAGGTTGGGTGAAGAGTAATGTTATCTAGTAGATGTATTTAACCGGATACCTTTTGGACACTTGATCCATAGTATCCCCTTCTTTTATATTTTATGCATTGTAACTTGGAGTTAAACTCTAAACTTATTATTGTATTATAAATTTTTCTTTTGTTCTAATTTCCTTGTGATTGACCTTAGCTTTTCTTTTCTCCTTTTATGTAGGGTTGTGCTTTTTTATCAACATTTGTAGCACTTGAGGTACCCAACCCATACTTTATAGCTTGTTCATTCGAGTAGTAATTTATAGAAAAAAAGTATTTTGCTTGGCATAAGTCCTAGTGGACATGATTTGATTTTCAAATTTCAAATATATCTTAATAATATCATTAATAGAGATATATAAACAAGTTTCAACTTTATCTTGAATTATCATGTTAAGGCTTCCTAAAAATCTAGTACATGTTTGTTCCCTTTTCTCATGAATATTACATATAAGTTATAATCTCAAACTCCCTAACATATTTTTCAACACTTAGAAGTCATTGTCTAAGAGTAGTTAATTTGATATAATTTTCTTGATTATAATTCTTAGGTACAAATTTCTTTCTCAAGTGTTTCTTAAGCTTATACCAAGACTTGATTTTAGATTTCCCTTCTTCTTCTCTAGTCCTTTTCATGTTATCAT
The DNA here is from genome assembly GCA_039764185.1 of Tamarix austromongolica. Lineage (NCBI taxonomy): Eukaryota > Viridiplantae > Streptophyta > Magnoliopsida > Caryophyllales > Tamaricaceae > Tamarix > Tamarix austromongolica. The sequence goes on from CM077817.1 coordinate 29,306,125, forward strand.
ACCAAATCCTAGAAAGATTTTTAAACTTAAGAGTAGCTAGTATAAACTTTTTATCATCATGATAACCATTAAATTCAAATATATCATCTAATTCATGTAACCACTTAATAAATAAATCAACATTAAGTTTACTATCAAAGTCAGGAATATTAAGTTTTACACCTTTGTCTTGTCTATTATGATATCTTGGTTGATGGTCATAGAATGTTTGATTGTTCCCACTTCCTTGTGAATATTCTTAATATTTTATAAGTAAATGTATATATGTTCCTCTTGATATAATGGTTTTCCTTTTGCACTTCCCATTCGATCTCTATGAAACTCCCTTTCTTCTTGCATAGTGTGGATTGAATATTACTTGGAAAATCATGACTCCATCTTTTACAATTGAGTTTGCATGGAAGGAAGGTTTTTTTTAGCATTGGTTGCATCTAAATTGGTTGAAATATTTTGTATTACTTCACAAAGATCTTAAAGTTATGCTCCTCCTCCATTTCAGTCGACTTACAAACACACTTTAGCAAATGGTTAGTACATCTAGGGTTTTGGTTAGATTCTCAAAGCAAAGATAGGTTACCTCTCGCCCTTTGGTTTGCTCTTGGAGGATATTTTGAATCAAAATGATTAACTAAAAATAAAAATAAAATATATCACATTCACAAATTTATGTTCACACTCAACACATTTCTTGCAAAGTTCTTGATATAGAATTCTATAAAAATGACCCTAAGTACTAGGTTGTACTCAATAGTCATACGTGAATCATCTCATATTATATAGTATGGAAAAATAACTTATCAAATTTATATTCATTCAATATTTTAAGGGAATTTCAAAAATAATATGTCCAAGACTGGAACTACACATATTTTTATTAGGGCTGTGCAAAAAATCCAGGATCCGAAAATCCGATTCGATATTTAAAAATTCGATCCGGCATTTCGGATATCCGAACCGGTTTTATTCTAAAAGGATATCCGACATTCGGATATCCGATTTTTTTTTTGGATTATCCGATCCGAAAAAATATCCGATATTTTGTTGATTATTTCAATAATACACCATATTATTGTGTTTTTATAGTTTTAAGTTTTAAAATTTTATTTATTTTTATATTTTAAATATTTATAATAATATTTTAATACTTCTTTTAGATAAAATAAGATATTTATATGAATATAGATATGAATATTAATTGATATATGATCCTTATTTTTAAAAATATTATAGTAAAAGTTATTAAAATTGATAACATAGTATTTTCATACGGATATTGGATATATCCGAATCCGATCTATATTTTTTGGATATCCGCATTCCGGATATCCGGTCTAAAAAAATACGAAGCGGATATCCGAAAAAATATCCGAATGGATACGGATATCCGGTTTTGCACACCCCTAATTTTTATGTCACAACAAGTCAAGGCATGAAAACAACACGTCTTTCTCATTTCCATCAAGATCATCACTTGATTATAACTAGATGTATAGGTGGTATTACTTTCCTAATTTAGTGACTATTGGTAAGTAATTATCATGTAGTTTTTAGGATTAACAACATGTAAGATCTCACATAACAAGTAATACTAAAATAATGAACACAAATGATCAACACATCTAGTTGTCCATGTTTAGTTGATTCAATCATCTCCATGCATCCCATCATATATTCACCTATGTAAACACTCTAGAATTGTTTTAATATTATCAATCCTTAATATGTTCAAATTTGAACTCAACAATTCATGTAAGGTTTTAAGAAATTATATCAAGATTCAAAGAACACAATCAAGACTCATTAAAAATGATCAATAACCTTATTTTGTAGTTATTTGGATTACATTTGTTGTCTTTAATGTGGAGGGAAAGACCTTCTCCAATGGTGGTGATCCAAATCATGGACTTGATACCAAAATCGATGTGGATTCTCAAAGAGAGTTTGGTAATCCACTTCAACCATGATCTTACTTTTTTTTATCCAATGTGATGTCAAAGTGAAGTTGGTTCAATTAGTATATTTGATGCTCTTCAACTTTTTATTTGGTCTTCAATAACACCACTTTGATTCTAAGGAGAAATCATAAAGTTTTTTCCATAGAATAATAAACTCACTTGAAGAGAAAGGGGAATTTGAAAATTCTTAGCTTTTATTCACTTCATTCTTAGCATGTATAAGTTTGAAAATCATATATATATATATATATATATATATATATATATATATATATATATATGTATCATTCACCAAGTACTAACCTAATCAAGCTTAATCTAGCTAGATTAACTAGTTAGTAAAAGTATTAAACTAATACACTTCACACCTATATCATACATATAATTTTCTATAATTACAAGTTATAAGACATTACGAAGTATATATAAAATTTCAAAACTAACAAAATCCTAACCATATAATACATGCAATAATCATATAACCAAGCTTTGTGCCTAGTATCCTTTTTATCTATGCAACTTTTTAACTCTTGTATTATCCTTTTTTTGTACACTAGATATATCTATTGACTTCTTCTTCTTGAAAATATATAGAATACCTGTAAGAATTACTTATAAAAACATTGTTAGTACTAGGATTTTAAAAAAAAATTAGTATTATCTCTAAGTATGTTAACTCTTGACATCTATAAGAAGAAGATTAAGATGCTCCTACACCAAAAAAAATATAGAGGAATAATAGCTAATCTTTTATGGAAAGAATTCCATTAACATATTCTAAGTATTATATAATTTTTAAAAATGTGGTTGTTACAAATTAGGTGTCTAGCTAATTTTTTTCATCATATCTAAGGTTTGGTGTTAGGTGGTAGTGTTATTATCAAGGTTGATCGTCTATACAATTCTTTTGTTATCCATGGTGATATAGTTGGTCATGTGGGTAAGTAGATAGAATATATGGAAATATTAAGGTTTATGATGAGATTAGATAAGTTGTTATGGGATAATTTTGACACAAATGAGGGAATCTACAAAGAGGATTTGTTATTATTGGCCATTATTACCTTACTAAGATATAATTTGTATACATGCCATCAATTGAAGGGTTGATCTAAATTAAATAAATATTTAAATATATAACATTTACTTACCAAAGAATTAATTGAGGGTGGTCTTGAATGAATGTACATGAAACTTTACATAATAGTGTGGACCAAACATTCTAATATAACATATACACACAAACAATATATTTTCATGTTTTAAGTTTTGTCAATAACACAAGAAATGTGTGCCATCACATATAATAGTATGCATGATTAGGGTATACTTAATTAATTCATCATGATCTATTGAGGGAAATACTTATGTAAACATTTTTAATAGATCATTAGTAACTATCGAGACGAAGACATTTTAATTTCTTGGTTTTAGAAACATATCAATTCTAAAGTATTTGTTGTGATTTATTCATGTGGTAAGTATTTAATATATGATATTGAGAGGGGTCACCTAAATATAGATAGCACACACATAATGAAATGTATGAAAATCAAATAAATAATAATAATAATAATAATAATAATAATAATAATAATAATAATAATAATAATAATAATAATAATAATAACACAATTATGAGTCTAAATTAGGGAAAAAAATGAAATCTAATAGTAAAATAAATAAGGGTGATTACAATTATAACGAATGTACTAGGAAAATAGAAATCCACCACTATACTAGGTTGAAATCTAACAATAATTTCTAAGTTATATTTTAATCAGAAGAAAGAGCTTAAACGAGTTGTAATCCAAATGAAATTTTATACACCTTATATTACTTCCTATAAATGATTAATATAACAAAGCACCAATATTAAATCTTATTAAATTTTAGAATTATATTCGCAACAAATGACTCCTATATTTAACTAGATTTAACGAATTGAACACAATTGGAAGGTTGTCAGTCAAAGTATTCAAACTAGTACCTTAAGTGTATTTAGTTGTACTATCATTCTTTGACCCATAGGTATCTAAATGTTCCACTATTCTGATCAAAATTATAAAATTTTTAGGTGAATTATTATCTAACCTAATTTCAATTTATATATATGAATTCTAGAATGCTCATATAGCCACATAGCATTCATATAATCCTAGTTACTGTCACTATAAGAAAGAAAAAATGAGGGATGCACTATATAGATTATACTTGATAGAATTACACATAAATGATAGTAATTAAAGTAGAGTCAAAGAACAATCTTATGAAACAAAGAAAATATTATTACATTTAAAATTATGGCTTAGGGTTTCAATTGAGTGTCCAACAATAACTATTTAGCTAATTATAATAAATGAATAAATTACATAAAAATATATATTAGAAATAGAGAAAGAAGGAACTGAAAATAAACATTGATGAACTTTTTTTCTTTGGTTCCTTATAACATTTATCCCTACTTGGTGTTTTTTGGAACTTCTCTTTCTAGTGTGTCTCTTTTTTTTCTTGATCCACCATTCATCCTCTCTCTCTCTCTCTCTTCCTCTACCATGCTTGTCCTCTTTGTCTCCTATCTATTGTAGTCAACTTTATCTCTCCCTTCTTTCTTCTCTTTTTCTATGCCTTTTTATTTCATTAGATGGCATGTTGTGTTGTCTTTTTTTTTTTTCAATTTCCAATTATACCTACAAAACAAAATTAAAGGAGTTAATTATTAATCTCATAATTTAAACCCATCAACTTTTTTTATTAATTTAGCTCAAATAATTACATATATGATATTATTATTATTATTAATTAAGTACAAAATTATAATTAGTCTCATATATTGTTCAAATAAAATACCAAAAGTTAATATAAAAGAGGTATAAAGTATGTAAAAAAATTATCAATATATCCACACTTAGCTTCTTGTTTGTCTTTAAGCAACACGTGACTCTAAAAAAATTAAAAATGGAATTAACTAGTCATTTTTGTTGGTTTCACAATTGTACTTAACACGTGTAACAAGTTCTTTAAACCCCTAGGTCACCCTTAGAGGACGAGTAAGGTTTTGTAAGAGTTTTATAGCTAATATACCCATAAAAACAAACACGGTTCAAATAGAAAAAAGAAAAGCACACCTCTAATACCCTTAATTAATGTTATCACAAAATATTTTTCTTCATAACACTAATATTAGCACTAAACTAAGACTCAACATCGGGAAATTTAAAGGGTTAATTTTAACATATGGTCCACAAACCACAGATAAACACGATATATATGTATAGAGTAATATTAATGAATAAAAATCTACCACGCCTTAGCTATATTAAAACCCATCCCCACTAAGGATACCTTCTATTTCTCTCTCTCACTTATATTCATGGGTATAAATGAAAAAAAAGGTCACTACGCTATATGAGATATAAGATGATAAAATAGCAAGAAACTCACATATATAAATAAGTAAAGCTCAAATTTTGTTGGATAAAAGTCTCATGAAAGATATCAAACACTTATCAAATGGACTGAGCCATGTATTTAACGATTGTGACTAATTTCCATAAGATCAATGTTTACCCATTTTAAGAATCAAACATGACTTTTATAGGTTGTAACACAACTAAGGTATAAAATGTATGGAGTATTTTAGGATTGTAGTGTTAAAAGTCCAAGAACTAGTGGAACTCTAATAATTAGATGAAACATAAGAATCAAATCCACCTTATTGATGATCAATGATACACACATCAAACTCAAGGCCAAACTAGAATAATGAGATAATATTAAAAAATTATTAGAACATGAATGGGACTCTCTCAAAGGCATCTCCATATCTCCCTCTGTTCCTTATGTCGTATTTTTTTTCATTTTTTCTAAAGTAAAGAAGATTGATGATAACACAATGAATACATATATATATATATAACATCTCATCCACCAAACATAACAAATTCCTTCCTTAGCATAAATAAATATATTTCTTCCACATATTATCACATTCACAGCTACTTTATTGGCATAATATAATGAAATGATCCCCTTACACTAGATTTAGGTAAGGGTAAAGATAAAGCCCAAGGGTTATTTAATGTTAGTAATGAGGAAAAATATATGGTTAATATATATTCTCAAAAGGGATTCTATGTGGTGTACATCCTATGTACAAAAATTTGGACCCAAGATTTTTTATCATATGGTGGAAAATCCTATGCTTACTTTATCATTTTCTCAATCAAAGCATGTTTTAACTATAAGCTTTGAATAATGCAAGAATAAGTTCTAATAATCTCTAGAATCTATTACAGGAGCTATGGAAAGTTATTTGAACAATGAAATTAAATGTATATGAGGTTTGCAATGAAAAATTAAAGATAAGGCATATATATTATTTCTTGTAAATTTACTAAAAAAAGGTATATATAGCTAAAAATCTCACTACATGGCATGATAAATCTCAACATATCAGGTTGGTAGTTAGAAAATTATACATATTATTGCTCCAGTCACATCTAAACATGTATATAGATTCCCTACATCAAAATTAGCAAAAAAAAATAAAAATAAAAATTCCACACATTATCATAGTGTATGAACCTATTTTGGTTATGTTTCAAAGATATAATCATCAATATCTAGTTAAGGTATCCTAAGACTCTAAAAATACCAAAAAAACATAAAAAAATATGCATAATTGTTTTAGCATGTAAGAACAAAAAACATTCACACCTCTACACTTAAATTACACATCTTTCTCAATATATAGACAAGTAAATGAACATATAATTTATATATAGATAAATAAATAAATAAATAGAAATAAGTAAAGGGTAGAAAAATCCATTGTCATATTAGGTTGCATCCCAAGTAGCTCTTGTTTTACGTCTTCAGCCTGACGTGATCTTGGTTTACTCAGTCCAAGTGGGTATTTCCTGTAGTTGCCCTCTTCAACATTATGCTCCATAAATGCCTCATAGTAGGGTTTAAGCTTATGACCATTTACTTTGAACTCATTCCTCCTCTTCATACTTTTGATATATATGACACTATAAGGGAAAGAACGAGTAATAATAAAAAGGAGAAACTTATCTGGAGCACAACTTACCTATGAATAAGTAAAGTAAAAAAATGGTCGAGTAACACTTTTTAGCCCACAAAAAATGACCTTCCATGAATAATCTTGTCATAAAAAGATTTTTTTTCTTCTCTTTATATACCATAACACTCTCAAATTCATCATCTCTTGTCTCTTGAATCTCATGAAGTTGTAGCTTACTATGCATTCCAACGAAGTATGTACTCATGTTCAAGTTCTTAATAGCCCACCATATCTTATTCTGAAAATCCATAGGTAGATGGCATGCTTTTCCATAAAGAATTCAAAAGAGAGACATACCTATGGGAGTTTTATATGTAGTCCTTTAATCCCACAAGGCATCATCCAACCTTTGGCTCGAATACTTTTTATTTAGGCTCACAGTCCTCTCTAGTATCTTCTTGATTTATTAATTAGAGACTTCTTCTTGCCCACTAGTTTGAGGGTGATAGGGTACAAAAACTTAATGTCTAACCCTATACTTGTGTAAAAAAAAATCTTCGATAATCCTATTACAAAAGTGTAACCCTCCATCATTGATGATCACTCTAGGTATACCAAACTTGGAAAAGATGTGAGATTAGAGAAAACCTACAACTACAAGAGAATCATTAGTAAGGGTGAAAATTGCTTCCATCCATTTTGTCTCATAATTCCTAGTAAGAAGAATATATAGGTAGCCCTTAGAAGATGGAAATGAACCCATAAAATCAATGCCCATACATAAAAAATTTCTATAACCATGATAGAGGTTAAGGGAATTTGATCTCTAGGACCAATGTTACCTGATCTTTGGTACCTATCACATATCATTTAATATATTGTAGCATCTCTAAATAATTTAGGCCAATAAAAAAACTATAAGAACCTTAAAGGTAGTTTTTTTTTTTTGCATCAAAGTGTCATATACAATGCAAAGTATAACAGTTTAATAAAATATGCTCAAATTAGGAATTAGGCACACATCTCTTCATTATACCATCAATACCAAATTTTCATAACTAAGAGTCTTCCTAAACATATTGGTATGTCTCCTTTTTAATCTAATTCACACAGATTGTGGCATGTTAGTAGGTAGCTTATGAGTAACAAGATAGCTCACAATAACAAAAAAAAAAACACCATGGTGTCATATGTATCTTGAAAAGCTGTTAGTCTAAGAAATTTTCAATCAATGGTATAGGTTCACCATCTTGAATCATGAGACTCAATTGGTCTGCTACTATATTCGTGCTCTATTTCTTGTCCTTAGTCTCCACATCAAACACTTATAGAAAGAGAATCCATTTTATCAATTAGGGGTTTTCTTCCTTTTTGGACAATAGATAATTTAATTCTACATGGCCATTAAAAATGATAACTTTATTTTGAAGTAAATATGATCTAAAATTTTCAAGTGCATATAACACTGCTAAAAATTATTTCTTGATAATATTTTAATTCAACTATGCGTCATTAAGAGTCATTGAAGTTTAGTAGATGATGTATGGATTTTTTTTCCTTTTGGTGTCCCAAGATTACACCAATCACATAGTTAGAGGCATTATACTTGATCTCAAATAGTAGGGACTAATTTGGAGGTAACATCACCATGGTTATCATTAGGGACTTTTTGAGTTCATCAAATTCTTGATAACACAACTTAATCTAATTGAAAGCCACATCGTTTTACAAAAGGTGTGTCAATGGTCATGCAATGCTAGAGAATTCCTTTATGAATAGTCAATAGAAGCCTACATGCCCAAGAGAAAAATGCACCTCCCTCACATAAATGGGAGAGGGTAAGATTCACACATCTTCTATCTAAGCTTTATCAACCTCTAGAACCCTAGATGAGATATGAACAAGTAAAATTCCATGATTCATCATAAAATGATAGTTTTCCTAATTAAGTATAAGGTTAGTTTCTTGCCATCGTTTTAAAATTAAAGTCAGATTTTTAAGACAATATTCTAAAGTACTAAAATAATCCTTAAAAATTTTAATAATATTCTCAATGTAGTCAAAGAAAATACTAACCATAAATCATTAGAATTTATTTGGGGTGTTCTATAGCATAAAAGACATGTATCATTAAGCAAATGTGCCCCATGGGCATGTGAAGGTCGTCTTCTCTTAATCCTCTTATATTATGTGAACTTGTTCATAACCAAAGTACTCATCAAGGAAGTAATAATAGGAATGACCAACCAATATATTTAGAATTTGATCAATGAATTGTAGTGAGAAGTGGTATTTCCTTTTCATGGAATTCATCTTTCTATTGTCAATGCATACTTGGTATCCAATCACTATCCTTTGTGGGACAATCTTTCTCCTCATTCTTTCTTACAGTAACCCCAAACTTTTTTGGTACCACCTAAATAGGCACTACCCCTTTAGAATATAAGATTGGATAGATGAATCTGCAATCTAATAACTTGATGATCTCTTTCTTTCTTCCTTTCATCATAGGATGATTAAGCCTACATTGGGGTTCTCGAGTAGGCTCATCTCCTTATTAAAGAAGTATGTAGTGAACACACATGGTAGGAATTATCCCTTTAATGTCTGCTAATTTCCATCTAATAGTTGTTCTATGATTTCTAAGGACTTCTAAGAGCTCGCTTTATTTATTTTCTATTAACTTTAAAGATATGATCATAAAAAGGATCTCGATATCTCCCAAGTAGGCATATTTCAAATGACCTGATAATGGCTTGAGCTTTAGTATAGGGGCCTACATTATAGATGATATATGCTTTTTAGTAGATAAAAGAATCAAACTAGTAGGGGATCTACACTGATATGGAGGGTTTTCCTCTATGTGTGACATGACATGCAAAAGATGTAGGGAAAGTATCATATCTATCTCCACTAAGGAAACATTTTCCCTTTTCTCATCTAGCCCCAAGCTTTTCACAAGAGTTGCTGCTAATGGATCATACTCATTTTCCTTAAAGTAGTCATGTGTCAAAAGGTTAATGGTGTTAATAGTATAATAATAGTGGCCATCCATGGGGTACCTCGTGGCCTTAAAGATGTTGAAGCTCATGAATTTTCCATCAAACTCCATGGTGAGAGAACCCATATGAAAATCTATCTTTGTTTGAGTTGTTCTCATAAAGTACCTTCCTAAAACCAACAACAATGGAATCAAACTACTTTCATCCATATTCAAAAAATAGAAGTCTACAAAAAATATAAGTATAACAATCTACACAAGAACATCTTCTACAATACCTTAGGGAATGTATTAGAATGATCATAAAGTTGAATAATAATATTATCCTTTTTAAGCTCTCATAAATCTAAAGATACATAAATGGAATATGGCATGAAATTAATAGATACATCTAGGTCTTATGGCATTTTCAAACCTATTGCTACCATTTATCCATGGAATAGTGAAGCTTACAAGATCCTTATGCTTTGGGGGTAACTTTATTTATATGATAGCATATGGTTTCTCACTGATCCTTACCACTTACTTCTTCAATAATTATTATTATTATTTTTGAGTGCTTTCTTAATAGCCTCTAGGAGTAGAATGTTGATTTGCACCTTATTGAACATATCTAATATAGATTGATCACTCTAATCCTTCATTGATTTGAATAAATTACTATAAAAAGGAGTAGTAGAGATAGGGTTAGTAATAGAAAATTTTGTAATGGTATAGGATCTACCATATAAGGAACTCTTAGGTTTTGTTAGGTTAACTAATTGTATGTTTTTGCTCCTATGCTCTAAGATATACATGATCTCCCCTTCTTTTATTGTGGGATCTTCTTTAAACTACTCTAAATCCTCCTTAGACCTTTTTGGATCACGCTTACACGTTTTTCCACTCCTTGTTACCATTACATTAGCTTACCCAAAGCTTCCCTTTTGATTAGTACTATCGGGAATTTTCTTTGGATCGTGTAATTGATTCGCCTTAGTAACCACTTCTCCCATTTGATACTCTATGTTTGACCCTCTCTTTTTCATATTCATTTAGCTTTATATAAACTAATTCTATTCATTTGTCAATAACTCAAACATCATTTCATATTTGTTAGTAGTTGGAGCTTGATGTTGAGAGGATCCTCCTTACAGTTTTTCATAGAAACCTGGTGCCATTTGGTTGAAAACTGGAGGATTAAGAACATTATTATTATCTTTCCAATGGAAATTATGATACTTGCACATACTTGGATGGTATGTATTTGGAAATCTAATGGAATTTTTTTGCTTATGATCCTCTCTTCCAATCATTTGTAGGCATTTATCATTAGGATGTCGTATCGCTGAACATACTCCGCATGTAGTAACAAGTTCGGTAACTATGGAAATATATGAAACAAGAGTAGTGAGTTAGTTAATTCTATCATCAAATTGAATTACACTTACCACATTTACTCTTACACTATTGACAAGGCCATTATATTGTTGCATGGTAAAGGATTGATTTTTCAATAGAGCTTGAGCTGAAGTGGGATCCTAATCTATGAATGCATCACCGCTAGTTGCATCTAACCTCTCAAGTGGAGTGAGTCCTTTTTAAAAATACTACAATAAGTTATCTTTATTCATCCCATGTTGTGGCCACTATTATAGTAAGGTCGTATACCTATTTAAGTATGGAATGTCTCATTAGGCTCTTACTGGATCCCAGTGATCCTTTTACTCAGCATAGGGACACATGAAGCAAGAAAATAGTTGTCTAAGAATGCATTAACCAAGGTATCCCAAGAGTAGATATTTCTTATAGGTAACTCTTTGAGCTAATCCTTAGCACCATCCACCAAGGAAAATGGAAATTTCTTAAGCTTCAAGATTTAAACATTCACATCCTTAGGGCACATGGAAACACAAACGAACTAAAACTCATTTAGAGACTTTTTGGGGTCTTCACTAGGGATTCCATGGAAAGTGTGAAGTCGGTGAAGTAGGCTAGACTTTAGAATAAAATCTCTTTCTTTGCCATCAACAAGATCAAGATAATGAATGCATGTATGGACCACTTCCGCTATATTGTGGGCTACCAAATTTGTCAAACTTCTATTAGCTACCATAGGAGAAAACTAACATGATATTCCTTTGATGATATATAGATATTGGAAGCCTCTTATTTTACTTCTAATGATGAGAAAGAACAAAAAATCTCATATTCATTTCTTATGATAAAGGAGAACAAGAAATCTTTAGCTTTCTATTGAAATGAATATATTTCACTAATTCAAGGTTCAGTGACAAAGGCTCTCTTTAAGGATTCCCTCTTTTATGCATTCACTAAAGAGTGCCTACAATAAGAAAAACATCAAAATTGAGTAAACAACAAAAGAAATAAAGAAAAAAATAAAGGGAAAAAATAAATATAAGAAATAATGACTCAATAAAAGCTCACAAAAGACACTATTAAAATACTAGCAAAATAAAGGCAACATTCCCAATCCCCAGTAATGGTGCCAAAAATTGGTGGGGAGGCTATTCAGGTAGGCACCTAAATGTGATCAGTTAGGCAGAGGGTAACTGCCAGCTTGATGTTGTCATAGGTTTGTTCACCATCCATTCTCTACCAGTATATGTCCTTTTTATTCAGGTGCTACCCTATCTTTTGTTTCATCGCTTTTGCTGCTAAGGCTGAGTTGTTACCATCTAGTGGAATAAAATTGTCTTTGATGTTCCCATTGGGTGATAGGATGGAGCGTAGTCAATTTTTCTTAGATGTGGCCTTAATCATAGGCAGGGTAGACTTCTTAGTAGACCTGGTCGGTATGGACTTGAAGGACGTTGATGTGATTTTAGGTGTGGACATATTGGGGAGACTGAACTGTTATTTATTATGCTCAAGAGCGTGTGATTTTGTGAGGCTCGAAGGGGACTAGGGTTTCGTATTGAAGGACCCAGCCCAAGCCCACTACTAAGGTGGTATCAGTAGTTGCTCTACACGCTTTGATCCAAAAGGGTTACCTTTTATCCCTGTGTAGTGGGCAAGATATGAACAAGGACTTGGCAGCTCTAGATAGCATCGCGGTTTTTAGAGAGTTTTCAGACGTATTTCCTAAAGAAATACCGGGTATACCCCCAGTCCAGGTGATCGACTTTAAGATTGAGCTGGTGCTGGGAGCTGAGCTCATCACAAAGGCACCTACCAGATGGTGCCAGTTGATTTAATGGAGTTAAAGGCCCAGCTAGAGGATCTATTGGAGAATGGGTACATCCAGCCAAGTGTATCACTATAGGGAGCACCGGTCTTGTTCATGAAGAAGAAGGATGGTAGTCTCCATCTTTACACAGACTACCAAGGGTTGAATCAGCTGAAAGTGAAGAATCACTACCTGCTCCCATAAATTGATGACCTATTTGACTAGTTAAAGGGTGCCTCAGTGTTCTCCAAGATCTATCTAAGGTCAGGGTACCATCAGTTGAGGATCGTCGATGTTGACATCATAAAGACCGCCTTTTGAACCCGGTATGGACACTTTGAGTTTATAGTGATGCCATTTGGACTTACGAATGCCCCTGTAGTTTTCATGGACCTGATGATAAGGATATTTAGAGCCTTTCTTGATCAATTTGTAGTGGTGTTTGTCGATGAAATTTTGGTGTGCTCTGGAGAAAACGAGGAGCATGAGCATTACCTCAGCACCATTCTAAGTCTACTAAGAGAGCATCACTTGTATGCGAAGTTGTCTAAGTGAAGATTCTAGCTTCAGGAAGTGGCCTTCTTTGGACACATAGTATTAGCTAGAGGAGTGGTTGTGGACCCGGCCAAAATCATGGCCATCATGGAGTGGAAACCTCCCATAAGTATAACAGAGGTTTGGAGTTTTCTAGGTTTGGTCGGGTATTACAGAACGTTTGTGTAGAACTTCTCCAAGATTTCCTGACCACTAACCAACCTCCTAAAGAAGTCTATGAAGTTCCATTGAGACGAAACTTATGAAGAGGCCTTCCAAGAGCTAAAAAGGCAGTTGACCATTGCACTGGTGTTGACCCTACCAGAGAGTACAAAAGGGTTGAGGTTTACAGTGATGCATCCAAGCACAGGCTTGGATGTGTGTTCATGCAGAAGGGTAGAGAAATCGCATATGCCTCTTGAAAATTAAAGCAGCATAAATAGAATTATCCTAATCATAACCTGGAGTTAGTTGTCATGGTGTTTGCCCTGAAGATTTGGAGGCACTACTTATATAGGGAAAAGTGTAGATTCTTTACAGATCACAAGAGCCTTAAGTACCTCTTCGCTTAGAAGGAGCTCAATTTGAGCTAGAGGAGATAGTTGGAACTTTTCAAGGACTATGATATTGAGTTGACTTACTGCGAGGGTAAGGCCAACATAATTATAGATTCCCTAAGTAGAAAGATATCACATTTTGCACTTAACTCTGTGGTTGTTGACCGAATGATAGGGGAGTTGTCACGCTTAGAGATTGAACTGATTCAGCAAGGAGACCTTGAGACCTACATGAATGCCTTGACACTCACTCCCACCATATTTGAGGAGATCTGAGCTAGCTAGATTGGAGATGTCAAACTTGAGAGGATCTGGCAGAAGATGCAATGAGGCCAAGAAAAAGGGTTCAGAATTCATGAGGATGGCAGCCTTCGGTTCAAGGGACACTAGTGTGTACCATAGAGTTATCTAGAATTAAAGTGTTTAATTATGGAAGAAGGACATTAGACCCCTTATTCATTTCACCTAGGAGGATCCAAGCTATATAAAGACCTTAGGAAGGTGTATCGGTGGCTCGGTATGAAGCGGGAAGTGGCTGAGTTTGTGTCCCGATGTCTAGTGTGTCAAAAGGTCAAGAATGAGTACCAGAGACCTGTAGGGATACTTTAGCCCTTGGAGGTGCCAAGATGGAAGTGGGACCCTATCTCCATGGACTTTGTCAATGGTTTTCCAAGGACATAGAGTGGCTGTGACACCATTTAGGTTGTTGTTGATAGATTTTCTAAGTCAGTCGTGTTTATTCCAATGAAGTCCATATGGTGTATAGATCAGTTAGCGAGTGCCTACATGAAGTTTGTGGTCAGTCATCACGGGGTTCTAGAATACATCTTATTAGATAGGGATTTGAGTTTTCTCTCTCATTTCTGGGGGAAGCTGCAAGAAGTCTTGGGGATAAAGTTGAAGATGAGCATAGTTTTCCACCCTGCCACAGATGGACAGATGGAGCGGACCATGTAGACTTTAGAGGACATGTTGAGAGCATGTGTGCTATATTTCCAGGGTTGCTGGGAGGAGTGCCTACGTTCGATAGAGTTCTTATATAAGAACAACTATTATACCAATATAGTGATGGCTCCCTTTGAGGCTTTATACGGGTAGAAGTGTAGGACTCCGTTGTGCTAGAGTGATATCAGCGAGATAGTGGTATTGGGGCCTGAGATTATTGGAGAGATAATTAGGTAGGTCTATCAGATCCAGGATCGAATGGGAGAAGCCCAGAGCAGACATAAGAGTTATGCTAATCAGAGATGTAGGGATAGTGGTTTTGAGCCTAGGGATAAGGTATTCTTGAGGGTTTACCTTAGAAAGGGCGTATAGAGGTTTGGCAGAAAGGACAAGCTAAGACTGAGGTACATCGGCTCCTATGAGATCATAAAGCATGTGGGAGAGCATGCTTATTAGTTGGCTCTTCCTCCAGAATTAGAGCGAGTTTATAACGTATTCCACATCTCGTAGTTGCGAAAGCATGTCACTGACCCCTCTAATATGATCCAACCAGATGAGATGGATCTGGATGACTCTTTAACCTATGAAGAGGGACCCGTGCGAATCCTTGAAACCAAGCTATGGAAGACCCGCACAAGTGTAGTGCCTCTTGTCAAGATTCTATGGAGCCGGCATGGAATTGAGGAAGCTATTTGGGAGGCTAAGAAAGACATGCCCGAGGCATACCCGGATCTCTTTGTTATAGGTATGACAACCCTTAGGAGACCCCCTTTTTCTTTGAGGGGGTAGTTGTATAACTATTAGCGATAGTTTTTCCTTATTCGGTTAGAGCTTCTTAGCCTTAACCCTAGAAATTAGCAAGTGACTTCGGGGACAAAGTCTTTCTTTAAGAGGTTAGTGATGAAATACCCCAAAATCCTAATTTAGAGAACTATCACAAAATAGGGATTTATTAAAGAAATTAATTAAATAAATTATTTTATTAAAAATAAGAGGAATCAATTAAGGTAAAATAAAGAGAAAATTAATAAATAATTTAATTGGAAAAAACTAGGCTGTTTTGCTAATTAAAATGGAATTAAGGAAAAATCCTATCAAAAATCCTAAATTAACCTAAAAAGAAAATTTAATTATTATTTTAAATATCCTAAAATACCCAAAATATTCTAAATACCCTAACCCATCTATTTTTCTTTTTTTTCCCTCTTTTGTTTTCTTTTCTTTCCTTCATCTTCTTTCTCCTTCTTCCCTTCCTTCCGCAATCTGGGCTAGCCCACCATCGCTGCCCAGACTTCTCCATTCCTCCCATGAGGCCCAACCCACCTCCTTTCTTTTATCCCTCACCAACCGCCCTACCTATTCAGGCTTTCTTTCTTTTTCTTTCTTTTCTCCCTAGACCGAACGGTTTGCCTACCCTTCTTCTTCCTTTCTTCTTCCCTGACGTTCCCTCTTCCCTGATGCCTCGACTTCCCCACTTCCTGGTGTAGGCATGTGGCCTCTGCACTACCGCACACCGACCTACCATCTCAACCCTCTTCCCCATTTTTCTCTCTCCCTCCTCAACCTAATCACGCTCTCTCTCTCTTCACGCGTGCCTCTATCCCCCTTCCTTTCCCCTTTACCGAGCTAATGGATTCAGTAATTTTGCAGGCCTCCATTGACCGTGCACTGTCGGGTGGAAACCTACACACATGTCATCCTCTTCCTCTCTTCCCTCTATTTAATTTTCCCATCTATGGCCTATAGATACCATTCAATTGCCCCCATTCAACCTTTTTTTTCCTCTGCCCAGAAATTTGCTCCCTTTTGTGCACCGCCGCCTATTTAGCTGCCCATTGTATTGCTGCTGTCCAGCGCTGCTGCCCAAACCACCACCTAAATTACTCTGTCTACCACCCTCCACCGAGCAATACCCCTCACCACCATCAATCCTCTCTGCACGAGCCACCTTGGCTGTGCAAAGTTGGTCATTTGACTAACTTCAATTCACCCATCGCTGCCACCACTCCCGCTGCAACCACCACTCCCTCTACCCTCTAAAATCACCAGTAGTATCTCCTCTACCTCCCCTACCTTCCTTTTCTCCTTCCTCACTCTCCTTCTCCCTTCCTTCCTCTCCACCACCTTCGGCCACCACACCGCCTCTACTTGCACCGCCCCCTTTGGTTACTCTACCACCACCATTCCGATCCTCTCAACCTAGGGCATCGTCCACCACTTCAAATCCCTTTCTCAATCCCCCTCTCTAATCCTAAACAACCTATTTTCCACCCATCTTCTCTCTTCCCCGCGGTCGCCGATGCCGCCTAGTCACCACCAACCCTAGGTGGTACCCCAACCTTTAAAACCCTAGTTATGCTATCATTATCTTTTTTAATTGGATTTATGTTATTATCCTCAATATTAATATATCATGGCTATTATTTTTATCATTATTATTACTAAATATGACCTCAGAATATTTATCCCATTATTATTTTAAAGAAGTCAAAACCCTACTTTATTTATTATTATGATTATCCTTATTTTTATATCCATTAATATCATTATTACTTTTATTATTACTTTTATTATTATTATTATTATTATTATTATTATTATTATTATTATTAATGCTAACCTTAGTATATTATTACTATTATTATTATTGTGAATATTCGAACCCTGTGTGTTATCATTATTTTGAATATTATTATTATTAGTATTATCTTTAAAAATATTATCATTATTATTATTATTACTATTATTATATCATTATTTTTATTGCTAACACTATTAATAGCCTTAACCTTATTATCACTAGGGTTTCAATTAGTATGATTATTAGGACCCCTTTTAAGTATTATTCTTAATAGTAGAACTATTACTATAATTATTAGTATTGATATTATTATTATTTTTCTTGCTAAAACTATTATTATTACTATTAGTAGTAGTATTTTAATAATATAAATAAGGCTATAAATACTTAACATGAACCTAATTTGACTAGTAATAACCTAGGTGGCTAATGTGAGAATAAAAACTCTATTTTTCCTTGTAAAGTTGCTTTTAATAATAGTAACCCTAATATTAGAGTAAAGTAGGAAATAATAGTAATTTTGGTAGGAGGAAAATTAATCCTTAGTTTTTTCCTCTTATAGGTAAACCCAGTCAAAACTCTAAGGAGGTGTAGGAGTGTGATCCAAGACTGGTGTCATGTTAGGTAAGGATATAGCTAAGGCCCTCTATGTGTCTGTTATGTGTCTTGTATGCCATATGCTATGCTATTTTGTGTGTCTTATGATTATTATAACTATTTTATGTGTAGCACAACTTGGAGTTGAGGTATGCTTATGTGGCATATATATAATATGTATATGTTGTGCTTATGATATTATGTGATGTGGCCCTTTAGGACATGCATGCTAGGATATTTAATATATTGATATGGGGTGAACGGATGAAAAAGGACCAAGGGGAAGGAGTTTACCAAGAGGTTATGGGATTAACCTAATTATCTCATGATCCATGAGGGGGAAAATAAGAGGGAATTATGAAGAAAGTAAAAGAGTGGGTGAACTTTGCATGGGAGTTTCTAGAGTTTGCATGGGAATTCTAGGGTTTGCATGGGGTGGATAGAGTCTACATAGGGATGATATTTACATGTGAAAAGTTGTATTGGGATAAGGTAAGGGAAGAGTTGTTGGGGTGATTGGAGACCTTGGGTGAAAATTATTACATGGGTTGGTACAAGGGTGGACAAGAAACCTAGCTAGGTTTGGGAGGAAAACATTAATTTGAGGCAATTGTGAAAGTAAAAATAAGTAAGGGTGAGTGGAGTTTGGGATGAGAGTGGAAGAATGTCGTGTGTAAGGTGAGTATGTATGTCATGGGAAAGGAAGGATGGGATGTGAGAAATGGAGGGGTGATATGTGGAAAAGAATGGTACTAGGTTTTGGTATGGCCAACTAGTGTTCTGTGGTTAGATGTATATTTAGGGGAGTAAAGTGAAATGATGAGGGTTGAATCTAATGGAGGTGATATATGGGGTGTTAAAGCATCCTTAGTTGCATTAGGCAGAGAAGGATGGGTCATATAAGCTTAGATTAGGGTTTAAGGAGAAAACCTTAGGGTAAGGTAGTGAGTGGACTTGAAGGGTGTAAGGTAGTGGGCCTTGACCCACACACCTAAGAGTTGGGCCTCCAGTGTGAGTAAGTGGAAGAAGGAAAGGATGTTGGGGTATGTTAGAAGGTATAAAAGTCTTAAGATATAGAACGGGCCCTCTTGGGAGGCTAAGAGTAGATGAAGTGTGAAATGCATGTCTAGGGTAAAATTTGTTGAATAATACACAGTAAAACACTAATCATTTAAAGTGAAATATTATTAAGCTAGGCCCAGACCGATCTACTGTCATAATAATGGCCAGGTGCCTGGGTGCCTTGGAGATCGATCCACCGACATATAATAGTGGTCAGGTGCATTCTGCCTTATACATTTTTGATCCACTGACTATAATAGTGGGGGATCCCGAGCTCAATAAACCAAACTCTAAGTTTGATAAGACATATAAAAGACATTAAGTACTTACAGTGGAACACCATGAGAGTTGGGGCCAGACCAATCCACCGGCATAATAGTGCCCAGAAGCATCTTGCCCTAGAGACCGATCCACCTGCATACAATAGTGGTCAGGTGTGTTCTACCCTATATATTTTTTATCCACCGAATATAGTAGTGGGGTTCCCTTACTCGCATGGATTAATAATAAACATGGTGTAAAACAAGTATTGATTAGAGAATTAAATAATCTGTTTATCCAAACTATAGCTTAGCCCTTATTCTTTGTATTATTGTGCGTTGTTTATGTGTTTATGCCTATGTTATTTGCCTTTGTGTGTTGGTCTTAGATGCATGGTTACCTTCCTTAATACATAGCGTATTGACCACCTATTTCATTGGTGCTACTCATTCCTACTAGCATAAGACTCCTCTAAGTTTGTGCAGGTAGGTGATGTTGTTTTCGATGTCTTCGATGCTTATGAGGCATCAGACGGAGTTGAGAGTTCAGCTTAGACTCGACCTAGGGACAGAGAGCGATGTGGCTGAATTTTCCTTATATTTTCCTTTATTTTATATCAGTTTATTCAGACTAAATTATCGTACTGTAGCTTTTATCCCTTTTGGGAAATTTTAATTATGTACTCTTGGATTGTAAACTCTTTTACGCATACTCTGATTTTTACATTATGAATGTTTCAATGCTTTTATGAAGTCTTGATCTAAGTTTTATTAGTGATGGATGGTAATCTTTCTTTAGCCTTGTAGTTAGTATGAGACCAGCCAAGGGCTGAGCTGATACTAATGACGGTGGTAATATCCCCAAAATTCACAAGTTTTAATTTAATTACTTCCATTGAATCTTCTAATAAAATATAAATTTCAGTAGTGAATTTTAGGAGTGATACGGTGAGTCTCCAAAATACCAATGTAAATAAAATAAATATCAATAAGCTCACATTGTAGCAGAGTACATTTCACATCCTCAAGGACTAACTTATCCTTCCCATACAAAACACTCTCCTAAAAATGCTTAAAGCTAGCTGGCAAAGAACATAACAACGTAATGGCCAAATCTTCATCATATAATTTAACATCTATATTATGCAAATCCATAACAATAGAGTTAAATTCATCGAAATGAATTTCAAATATTAACCCTCACCTAATTTTATGTCATGAAGCTGACTCTTCAATAGTAGCTAATTTGCTACTAATTTTTTCATGTACAATGACTCAACCTTGAACTACAAAGCATTCGTCATTGATTTCTTTTCCACTTCCCCCAGTACCTCATTCGACAAGCACAGTTATATGGTAGAAAGGGCGTTCAAATCTACGTCTTTAAATCTCTCATCCGTTATTAAGTTTGGCTTACTCAAATGACCGAATAAAGCTTTCTCCAGTCTATTATGACTTAGAATTGCCCACATCTTCAATTTCCAAAATTGATAGATTGATCAAAATTCTCAATATCAAATCTCATAGCCATTCCAATTATCATATCTCTTCAACAATGTAGCTCTAATACCAAATTCATGTTGAATAGCATTGATTGAAAATGATCTAAACTAAAAACTAAAATTAACAAGATTATGAATACTTGTGGATTTAATCACAAAATAGAATAATTGAGAGAAAAGTAGTGATCTTTATTCGTACTCTTATTTAATTACATAATAATTAAACAAATCAATCAATCAATTACACAAATCTAAAATTCTATGGAGAATAAGAAGGTGGGTTGCACAACTTGACGAATAGGATTCTCTGATATTACTTTATACTAGGAAAAACCCTGTAGGAGAAAACATAGTACTTTATAAATAAAAGGAAAAAATGTTCACGCTTAAGAAACATGGGAACCCCGTGTTAATTTTCTTACTTTCAAAATTTTGCCTAAAAATACATCAGAATATTCAGTGAGAAAACATAGTCCATGTTAATAAACATGGGACCCTTATGTTTCTTACATAACTCATCATTCCACATTAAACTTCTTCAACACCTGCACATACCAATACAATATTATATTGTGCTTCAAATACCAAGTCAAATCTTATAAATATAATTATGGGAGTTTAAATTAGAAAATAATAAAAACTAAATAAAATAAAATAGGAAATAAATATGGGTGATTAAAAATATAATGAATGTGCTAGGGAAGTGGAAATCCACCACTAGACTAGATCAAAATATAACAATAATTTTCAAGTCATGTTTTAATCATGAGAAAAAATATGTGCTAGAGAAATGGAAATCCACCACTAGACTAGATCAAAATATAACAATAATTTTCAAGTCATGTTTTAATCATGAGAAAAAAACTAAAAATCCAAAAATAGGTCTATACATCTTATGTTACTTCCCTAAAATGACTAATATGACAAAGCACAAGTTGAAAGTTGTAAGTCTGAGTACACAAAATAGTACCGCAAGTGTATCTATTTATATTCTCCTCCTTTGACCCAAGAGTAACCAAACATTCCACCATTCCGATCAAAATCACGAAACTATTAAGTGAATTGTTATTTTGCCTACATAAAATTTATACATATGAATTTTAGCATGTTAATATAGCCACATAGTAAGCATATAATCCTATATATTGTAATTATAAGCAAGAAAAAACGAGATGAACTATATAAATCATACATTTTTGAATCACTTCTATAAATGATAGTAATTAAATTAGAGTTAAAGGATGATCCTATAAAATAAAAATAAAAATACTTTTACATCTCAAATTATGGTATATGGTTTCAATCTATTCCTAGAAGCAATTATTTAGCTAAGCATAATAAATAAATAAATAACATAAAAATATATCTTAGAAATAGTGAAAGAAAGAACTAAAAATAAATATCGATGAAATATTTTCTTTGCTTATGTATAATCTTTCTCTGTTGTTAGCTATGTCAATCTCTTTTTTTCTTAGTCTTCCATCCATCCTTTCTTTTTCTCTTTCTACCTCCTCTCTGTTGCCATCAACTTCTTCTCTCCCTTCTTTTTTGTCTTTTCCTATATTTTTTGTCTTTCATTAAACAACATGTTGCGTGGTCTTTTTTCTTCTATTTTATAATTATAAATGCAAAACAAAATAAAAGGAAATAATAAATAAACCAATAATTTAATCCCATTAATTTTCAATCAAATTATCACAAATAATTAAATATATAAGATAATTATTACTTAATTATAAAATTATAATTAGCCTCACATATTACCCAAATAAAAAACCAAAATCTAAGATAAAAAGGGTATAATATATGTAAAAAAAATGTGTTCATTACAAATGTAATGATGTACATAGGAAATTTATAGAAAGCTAGCAAAGCCATTGATGAAATAGTTGAGCTAGATTAAATGCATATTCAAACATATAATTTTAACCAGCCAAATAATTAATTTGCGGTGATCTTGAATAAATATACATGAAATTTTCCATAATAGCATCGATTAACCATTCTAATCTCACGTATATAGAAAAAATATTTTTGTGTTATATGTTTTATCAAAAACACGAGAAATCCATTTTTATATTCTTAGTAAATACACTTTAACTAACATAAAAAAGGTAAGTAAAGATTATAAATAAATAATAAAATTTAGCATATAATGGATTATTTCAAACATACTTAACATTTTAAATTTATAAATATGGATAAAAATAGAAACAAAATAGTTTTTATTCACCAAAATCCAATTCTTGCATTCAAAAATTGATCGTGAAAATTATGCATGATTAATTTATACTTTCAATTAAGTTGTCATGATTTATTAAGAAAATTACATAGGTAAACATTTTTATCAAACATCATTAATGAGCTTTGAGCAAAAACATATTAATTTCTTGGTTTCAAAAACATATAAGTTATGGAGAGTTTGTTGTGATGTACTCAATTGTTAAGCATTTTAACATACGATAATCCTAATAATAACCATTACGCCTATAGATAATCATTTAACTTTATTTTCAAAATAGTGATAATTTAGAAATGCATGACAAAATAGATAAGTGGGTAGATGTTATAAAATGATAATTAGTTCTATTTTAGTAAACTATCCATGATATTCAAAATTTTAATAATCAATATAATATATCATTTGAATCAATCTAAAAATACCAAATACTCAATAATCCTCTACAATTATATGAAATAATAATATATCTTTTTTTAAACTTTAAAATAATTGTACAAATATTCTAATAATTATATAGTCTTTTGGTGACATTTATAATATATCATTTAATTTAGAGATAAATTTACAAAATTTATTTATTTATCATGTTAAAATATCTAAGATGATGATTATCATAGTAATTTTCAACTATTTAGTTTTAACATTATTTATTGTGTATTATATTCAGAATGTGTGTGTAACACTTAAGCCATATTTTTAATACAAAAATTATTTTTAAAGATAATTAAATGGAAATATGAGGCATCCACTCTAGGAATGTTGTGTATGTTCTGATTGGTATTAATAAAATATACGGATTTCGTTGTTGCAAGTGGTCTCGACTCCTAATGCTTCAAAATTGTTGAGTCTGTATATTGAATATTTAATGATGTATTGCTTTTTTACCATAGATGTTCTTTAGTGGTGCAAGAATAAAGTTCATCCATCATTTCCCAAGGATAATATAACTCTATGAAGCTTTGAGTAGAAAGAAATATAATGATTTATAATGAATTGTCATGTAAAGTTTGTCTAAATTTTATTATTTTTAAATTTAAATGGTTGATCGAACAATGGTATGCAAAATTCCATTATGAAGCATATTAACTGTTTAGTGGAAGATATGATTGACAAAAAAAGGAATATTACCATTGAAATAAATATAGAAATCGTCCCAATTATATGGTATTATTGAAAGAAAAAAAATGTAAAAAAAATCCCTTAAAAAGTAGTAATAATTCTTCTAATGGTAAATAAATTATTTTTGGAAAATTGCTCAAAAATAGAATTACTTTGTTTGTAAATATTAGCTAATATAAGCTTAAAATTATCAAGTTGTCCAAGTATATATGACAAAGTACGGTTACAAAAATATTCTGCTGCTGCAGACATTTTACAACATATAGGATCATTAAAGTTTCCATCTCTAGTAATGGAATAAAAAACTTTTATTCCACACTCTATAGTTTGTTTGTCAATATAATCTCATAAAAACTTGTAATAACATGGCGTTGGTTATAGTGGTAATGGCTGATCACACCATGGGTCAATGAACTATGGGTTCACAAATTCATTATTTTCTTCTTGTGCAATGGATACCATTAAGAATGTACAACCAAGAACAAGTAGTAAAGAAAACAATAGTGTCTTAGATTACATCTTTGTAAATATCATATAGCTGGTATATATGAGATATTATATTATTGACCACTTTGTAAGAGTGTTGTGGGGTGAAGTGGTGAAAAAGTTTATATTATATAAGATTTGATGGCAAATACCTTATGCATTTTATGTGATATCATATTTATGAAATTATTTTAGTACATTGAAGTTATAAAAATTAAATTAAATTAAAAGAAGTTAAAAGGACATTGGCATAATTATATATGAATATTTTATTTCATGTGACTCATTTTAAAAGACAAATGTGATTTTGTACATTCAAAATATATGGAAAGCTAGAAATTCCATCAATTGAAGTGTTGTGTTAGATTAAATACATATTCAAATATTTAACTTTTACAAGGAAATAATAACTCTATGGTGATCTTTAATGAATGTAAGTAAAATTTTAATAATAGTATGGACCAACTAATCTCATATTATGTATACACACAAAAAAAAATATTTTTGTGTTTTAAGTTTTGTCAAAAACATAAGAAATACGTATTCATATCCTTCGTGAATCAACTTTAACCAAAATAACAAAGTGAGTCCAAAGTGTAAAAAATAATAACCAAATTTAAGAAATGATGGATTTTTTAAAATTTATAAACACATTTATATGAAAAGTATATGTTGTGATTTAATCAATTATTAAGTATTTTAACATACGGTTTTGTTAATAAAAACCATTAGGCCTATGGATAGGCATTTAATTTTATTCCTAAAATAGCATTAATTTAGAAATGCATGACAAATACATAAGTGGGTAGAAGTTATAAAATGATAATTATTTGTATTTTAGCATTCTATTCATGAAGCTCTAAATTTAATTGTATAATTTAATATCCAATTTGATTCCATCTAAAAATTACCGATTACACATAATAAAAAGAAATGATAAATGAGATGTTAAATAATGGAAATATAAATAATTTTATTCTTATAATTATTTATATACCATATAAAACATACAAAGTAATCCGACATGAAATAATAAAATATTCATTTTCAACTTTAAAGCAATTGTATAACTATTGTAATAATTATACATTCATTTGGTGACATTTACTATATACCAATCAATTTTGAGAAAAGTTTCTAAAATTTATTTATTTTTCAGGTTCAAATATTTAGGATGAAGAATATCATAATAATTTTTTACAATTTAGTTAGATGTTAATTGTGTCATAATATATTTAAGAAGTATATAACAATTTTGCTTAATTTTTAATATAAGAAACATTTGTAATGATTATTATATGGATGAACTTTTACTATGAGGTATTATCCAATATAGAAATGTTTTGTATGTTCTCATCCGTATAATTAAAAGATACAAATTTCTTTGTTGCAAGTCTTCTCTACAACTAAATTTAAGAATTATTGGCTTTGTATATAGAATATATAAGGATGTATTACTCTATGACCATCGATATTTACTTAGTGGTGCAAAATAAACTCTACCTATCCTTTCCCAAGAATAATATAACTATATAATCCTTTGAGTAGAAAGAACTATAATGATTTTTTTATGAATTACCTTTTAAAGTTTGCGATGCAGGAGCATCTAATGATTTTCATGTTCATCTTAATTCTCAAGGTAAGGAAGAATTAGCTTTCTTAATGTTGAAGCCTATCATATTAAATGTTCTTAATAATTTGTATATGCTTGGTGTTGAAAATCATTTATGATGTTCTTGTAGGTATGTCACATATTTGCAAGAAGAAGATGTTAATACACTTTAAAGTGTACAAGTATTCAAAGCATGCAAGACTATGGCATACATGGGATGATACTTTATAACAAGAAGATATGGTGATGATTCTCATTAGTTGTATTAACTTGTTGTAAACCCTAACCCTAAGTGTATTTTATGTAAGTTAGGATTTGATATAATTTCATGTTTGTATCATAGTTAATTGTATGGCTTTGTAGTATTAATCCTTAGTATCATTTAACCAATGATATTATGATTGGGATTAAGTATTGTATGGGCTTAATTCAACCAAGTTAAATGGGCTTGAATTAAGGTTAAGTGCAGGCTAGAAGGGCTTGTTGAACCAGTTGGAACTTCCCTATATATACACTTATTTTACACACATGAAATAATATGGAATATGCAGAATTTTAAACACAACTTTAAGCCAGCAGAGCCTGTGTCTATCTCTCTCTTTTGAGTAATCTTTGAGCAAGGAAAGCCTAGGGCATTATCCTTCCTCCATTGATCTCAACCTTCGACGTTTTGAAGCTTAATTCAAACTAGTCGAACCAACCTACATTTGCAACCTATTTTCTTCGATTATAATAAACATTAAGCCTTCATTTCTTCTACTGAATTTTGTGGTTGACATTTCCAAATCAACAGCCTTATATCCAACCTTTCTTCCACTTTGATTTATGTATCAGTTTGTCCAAATTATATAGAATTGGATTATTTTTGAATTTAAATGGTTGATCAAATAACTTTATGCAAGATTCCTTTATAAAGTGTATTTATTCTTTAGTGATTGATACTCTTATGAAATAAAGTGAATACTACCATTGAAATAAATATAGAAATCATCCCAATCAAATGATACTACTAAAAGAAAACATAAATGTATAAAAATCCCTTACACCGTAGTAATAATTCTTTTCATGATAAATCAATTATTTGTGGAACATTGCTAAAAAATAGCATGACACTATATGTAAATATTAGCTAATATGGGAATCTTATCAAATTGTCCGAAGACGTATGAAAAATCATGGTTGCAAACATATATTGTTACTATAATCTTTCTACAACATTCAAGATCATTAAATTTCCATCTCCTTTAATTGCATGAAAAATATTATTATGCACTTTGTAATAATTTTATCAAAACAATCTTTTAAAAACTTATAATAACCTTTCCTTGGTTGTAGTTGTAATGGTTAACCAAACCTTGGGTTAATTAACTTTGGGTTCAAAAATTCATTATTTTTCTCTTGTCCAATGGATACCACCAAGAATTTGCAACTAAGAACAAGTAAGGAAAATAACAATGAAGTTTTAGATTTCATTGTTGTTTATATGGAGAGATTATAAAACATACCTCTTTGTAAGATGGTGGTGGGGTGAAGTGATGAAAAAGTTTAAATTATGCAGAATTTGTTGGCAAATACCTAGTGCATTTTCTATGCTATCACATATATAAAAGTATTTTAGTTCATTGAAGTTACAAAAAATGAATTAAATTTAAAAAAATCATTAAAAATAAAAATATATAATTATACATGAAGATTATTTTCATGTTACTCATTTTAAAAGATAAATATGATTATGTACAATGGAAATCTATAGAAAGCTAGCAAGGCCATCAATTTAAAGGTTATGCTTTATTAAATACATATTCAAATATTTAACTTTTATTGAGAAAATAGCAAATCTACAATGCTCTTGAATGATTGTATATGAAAGTTTTATAATGGTATGGACCATAGGTTAATGGGCTTTAGGTTCAAAAATTCTTTATTTTCTTCCTGTGCAATGGCTTCCCCCATGAAGTTGTATTCAAAAACTAGTAGCAAAGATAAAAATAAAGTCTTAGATTGTATCTTTATAAATATTATATAGTTGGTATATAGGAGAGGCTATATGATGGAGCACTTCATAAGATGGTGGTGGAGTGAAGTCTTGGAAAAGTTTAAATTATATAGGATTTGTCGGCAAATACCTTATGCATTTTATGTACTATCACATTCATGAAGTTATTTTAGTTCATTGAAGTTACAAAATGTGAAGTAAATTAAAATAAGTTAAAAAGAAAAATGCCATAGTTATATATGAATATTTTATTTCATGTGACTCGTCTTAAAATTAATATGTAATTTTATTGAAATTCTATGGAAAGCTAATAATGCCATCTATTGAAAGGTTGTGGTAGATCAAATACATATTCAAATATTGAACTTATAAGGACCAAATAAATATCTTACAGACCAACTAATCTAATATTATGTATACACACAAGGAAAATATTGTTGTATTTTATGGTTTGTCAACAACACCAGAAATATGTTGTCATATTCTTTGTGAATCAACTTTAACTCAAATAATAAGGTATGTCCAAAGTATGAAAAATAATAATCAAGTTTAGGACATAATGGATTTTTTAAATGTAGAAGTACATTTATGTAAGTAATATTTTTTATAATTTACTCATTTGGTAAGCATTTTAACACACAAAATTTAATTAACCGATCTTATATCTTATTCAATTCACTATAAATATAATGATTACACAAAATTTATAGAAATGAAATGTCCAATAGGAGAAAAAAATAATATAATTATTATATTTAAGTATATTCCATATTGAACTTACAAAGTAATTATTTGTGATATTTATGAAATATCATTTAATTTAGAGGTAAATTTCTCCAATTGATTTATTTTTCATGTTCAAATATTTAAGAAGAAAAATCTCAAAGTAATTTTCGACTATTTAGTTTTAATGTTGTTTGTTTCATCCTATATATAAGAATTTTGTGTAACACTTTGGCCTAATTTTTATATAATAATATTTTTTTAAAATAATTAAATGGACAAATATCTAATATATAATGTTATCTACTCTAGGAATGTTGTGCATGTTAAAAGATACAGATTTTGTTCTTGCAAGTGGTCTTGACTCCTAATATATTGGAATTGTTTTCTATGTATATAGAATATTTAAGCATGTATTGATTTTTGAACCATTAATTTTTCTTTAATGGTGTGAGAATAATTTCTATCCATACTTTCTAAAGATGTATATAACTCTATGGTCCTTTGATTATAAAGAAATATATTAAATTTTAATAATTTACCATGTAATGTTTATCCAAATTATATAGAATTTGATTATTTTTTAAATTGAATGGTTGATCAAATAAAGGTAAGAAAAATTCATTTATTGAGTTTATGTCTCATATAAAATAATATTATATAAAATAATAATACATTTAGTTTCAATTCTAAAATAATATAACGACTATTCTAATAATTATATAGAAGTTTGTGACATTAATAATATATCATTATATTTAGATTTAAGTTCTTCAAATTCATATATTTTTCATGCGGAAATATTTAGGATGAACACTCTCATAGTAATTTTAGAATGATTAGTTTTGGCATTATTTGTTTTTTCCTCTAATTAACATGTGCATGTAACAATTTGGCTGATTTTTAATATAACAAACATTTGTAAAAAATAATTAATAGGACAAAATTCTAATATAAGGTGTTGTCCTATATAATAATGTTGTGTGTGGTATTGGTATTACTAAAAGATATGGATTTCATTGTTGCCCGTTCTTGACTCCTAATAGTTTGGAATTGTTGGCTTTGTATATAGAATACTTAAGGATGTATTCATTGTTAAGCCATAAGTGTTTCTGTAGGACTACAAAAATCAAGTCCACTAATCATTTCGAAAGAATTATATAACTCTATGATCCTTTGATTATAAATAACTATACATAATTTTAATGATTTTCCTTGTCAAGTTTGTCCAAATTATATAGAATTTGATTATTTTTATAATTGAATGGTTGATCAAATAACGGTGTGTAAGATTCCTCTGTGAAGTGGATTTATTGTTTAATGGTAGATACTACTGACAAATAAAATGAATATTACCATTGAAGTAGATATAGAAATCAATCCAATTAAATGATATTAATGAAGGAAGGAAAATGTATAAAAGGCCCTTACATAGTAGTAATATATTGTCTCATGATAATGAATATTTCTTGGAACATTGTTTAAAAACAGCGTTGATCTGTGTGTAATTCTTAGCGACTATAGGCTTGAATTTATCAAATTGTCCAAGAATATATGACAAAGTACGATTACAAATATATTCAGCCCCTACAACTTTTTGCAACATTCAGGATCATTAAATTTTCCTTCTCTAGTAATGGCACAAAAATATTTTAAGCCACAATTTGTTGTTGTTTTGTCAATATAATATCCTAAAAAATTATAATAACCTAGTCTTGGTTATGGTGGTAAAGGTTAACCTAACCATGGGTCAATGGGCTTTGGGTTCAAAAATTTATTATTTTCTTCTTGTGCAATGGCTACCACTGTGAAGTTACAACCAAGAACAAGTAGCAAAGATAATAATGAAGTCTTAGATTACATCTTTAGAAATATTATATAACTGGTATATAAGAGAGATTATATGATGGATCACATTGTAAGATTATGGTAGGGTGAAGTATTAGAAATTTTTATATCATATAGTATTTGATGGCAAATACCTTATGCATTTTATATGCTATGATATTTGTGAAAGTATTTTAGTTCATAGAAGTTACAAAATGCAAATTAAATTAAAGGAAGTTAAAAAGACAACAACATAATTATATATGTAGATTTTATTTCATGTGAGTCGTTTTAAAAGACAAATGTGATTATGTACATTAGAAATATTTGGAAAGTTAGCCATTACTTCAATTGAAGGGTTGTGATAGATTAAATACATATTCGAATATTTAGCTTTTATCGGCTAAATAAAAAATCTATGGTGCTCTTGATTTATCTTCATGAAATTTTCCATAATTGTATGGACCACATAATCTAATATTATGCATACATGCAAACAAAAAATTTTGGTGTTTTAGTGCAAAGTATAAAAAATAATAATCAAAATTAGGAAATAATGGATTTTTAAAAAAAAATTATAAACACAATTATATAAATAGAATATTTTGTGATTTAATCAATTGTTATTTATTTTAACATGCTGTTTTCCTAAAAAAAACCATTAAATTTTATTCGTAAAATAGCATTAATTAGAAATGCATTACAAATACATAAGTGGGTAGAAGTTATAGAATGACAATTATTCCTATTTTAGTAGACTATTCATGAGATTCAACATTTAATTATATAATTTAATATATAATTTTATTCCATATAAAAAGTACCAATTACACACACAAAAATTAGAAATGAAAGTTCCAATAAGATAAATATAAATAATTTGATACTTATAATTACATATATACCATATAAAACATAAAATGTAATCCTATTATTATATGAAATAATAATATATCCATTTTCAACTTTAAAATAATTGGACAACTATTCTAATAATTATACATTCCTTTGGTAACATTTACTATATATCAATCAATTTTGAGGTTAGTTTCTTCTATTTTTTTTATTTTCAAGTTCAAATATTTAGGATGAAAAATCTCATAATAATTTTTGATAATTTAGTTTAGATGGTAATTGTGTCGTACTATATTTATGAAGTGTGTAACAAGTTTGCTTAATTTTTAATATAGGAAACATTTGTAATAATACTTATATGGATGAACTTCTAATATGAGGTATTATGCACTATTGGAATATAGTGTATGTTCTCTTTCATATAATTAAAAGATACAAATTTCGTTGTTGCAAGTGGTCTCTACAATTAAAATTTAAGAATTGCTGGCTCTGTATATAGAATATATAATGATGTATTGCTCTATGACCATAGATGTTTACTTTGTGTTGAAGAATAAAGTCCATCTATCATTTCCCAAGAATAATATAACTCTATGATTCTTTGAGTAGAAATAATTATAATGATTTTTTTATGAATTAACATGTGAAGTTTTTCCAAATTATATAATCTTTGATTATTTTTAAATTTAAATGGCTGATCAAATAATGGTATGCAAGATTCCTGTATAAAGTATATATACTATTTAGTTGCAGATACTACTAACAAATAAAGTGAATATTACCATTGAAATAAATATAGAAAGCATCCCAATTATATGATATTTCTAAATGAAAACAAATATGTATAAAAATTCCTTAAAAATTTGTAATAATTCTTCTCATGATAAATCAATTATTTCTGGAACATTGCTCAAAAATAGCACTACTCTATGTGTAAATCTTAGCTACCATGGGAATGAACTTATTAAATTGTCCAAGGATATATGACATAGCATGATTACAAATTATGTTGCTACTATAATCTTTCTACAACATTTAGGATCATTAAATTATCCATCTCCACTAACTTCATGAAAAAGTTTCATTTTGCACTATGTAGTAGTTTTGTTATAACAATCTTCTAAAAACTTGTAATAATCTAGCCTCGGATGTGGTGGTAATTTTTTACCAAACCATGGGTCAATGGACTTTAGGTTCACAAATTCAATATTTTCTTCTTGTGCAATGGATACTGCCAAGAATTTGCAATTAAGAACAAGTAGCAAAACTAACAATGAAGTTTTAGGTTGTATCTTTGTTAATATTATGTAGCTAGTTTATAGGGGAGATTATACTACAATCTACTTTGTAAGATGGCAGTGGGGTGGAGTGTTGCAAAAGTTTAAATCATGTAGAATTTTTTGGCAAATACCTTATACATTATATGTGATATCACATATATGAAAGTGTTTTAGTTCATTGAAGTTACAAAATATGAATTAAAATTTAAAAAAATAGGTAAATTTATAACGACATAATTATAGATGAAGATTATTTTCATGTCACTCATTTTAAAAGGTAAATATGATTATGTACAAAGGAATCCTATAGAAATCTAGCAATGCCACCAATTGAGAGGTTGAAATATATTAAATACATATTCAAATATTTACTTTTACCGAGTAAATTATAAATATGCAATGCCCTTTGAATGAATCTACTTGAAAATTTTCATAATAGTATCGACTGACTAACCTAATATTATGTATACAGACAAAGAAAATAGTTTCATATTTTACGTGTTGTCAACAACACAAGAAATAAAATTTCAAATTCTTCATGAATCAACTTTACCCAAATAAAAAGGTCAATAAACTATAAAGTAATATAATCAAAATTAGGATATAATGGAATTTTTAAAAATTTCTAAGCATTTGTATATAAATAATACTTTTGTGATTTACTCAATTTTTAAGTATTTTAATATCCATTTTTACTAATAACAACCATTAGGGTTATGGATAAGTTTTTAATCTTATTCCTAAATTAGTATCAATTTATAAAAGTGTGACAATACATATGTAGGTAAATGTTATAAAATGATAAGTATTTCTATTTTAGTATATTATTTATGAGATTTGACATTTAATATACCAATGTAATATCCTATTTGCTTCGATATAAATATAAAAAATACACAAAAAATTTATAGAAATAAATTATCCAAAAGGAGAAATAAAAAAAAATTCTTATTATACATATATATATATTCCATATAAAACATATTAGGTAATCCTCTATGATTATATAAAATAATAATATATTTGATTTCAATTGAAAAAAACTATTACAACTATTCTAATAAGTATAAAGTCATTTGTCACATTCACAATATACCATTTAATTTAGAGGTAAGCTTATTAAATTCATTTATTTTTCATGTTCAAATATTTAGGATGAAGAATATCATAGTAATATTTGACTATTTAGTTTTGACATTGTTTGTTTTGTTCTCTATTTAACATGTGTGGGTAAAGTTTTGGCCTGATTTTTAAAATAGCAAGAATTTGTAAAAATAATTAAAAGCACAAACTTCTAATATTAGGTTTTATCCACTCTAGGAATGTTATCCATGTTCTATTTGGTAATAATAAAAGATAGGGATTTAATTACATCAAGTGGTCTTCACTCCTAAAACATTATAATTTTTAGATCAATTTATAGAATATTTAAGGATGTAATGATTTTTAAACCATCAATGTTTCGCTAGTAATGTAAAAATCAAGTCCATCAATCATCAATTTTTAGATCAATTTTAGAATATTTAAGGATGTAATGATTTATATAACTCTATGATCCTTTAATTATAAAGAATTATCTAAATTTTTAAAGATTTGTCAGGAAAAGTGTTTCCAAATTATATAGAATTTATTCACTTTTAAAATTAAATAATTGATTAAATAATAGTATGAAAAATTAAATTATGAAATGTATTTATTGTTTAATAGTAGATACTATTGAAAAATAAAATGAATATTAACATTGAAATAGATATAGAAATCATCCCAATAATAAGATATTAATGAAATAAAATAAAAATGTATAACAAGCACTTACAAAGTAGTAATATTTCGTCTCATGATAAATAAATTTTTCCCTGAACATTGCTCAAAAATAACATTGCTTTGTGTGTAAATCTTAGTTACTATAGGCTTGAATTTATCAAATTGTCCAAGGATATATGACAAAGCACGATTACAAATATATTCTGCTAATATAATCTTTTTGCAACATTTTGGATCATTAAATTTTCCATCTCCAGTAATGGCATGAAAAATTTTTAGGCCACACTTGGTAGTTGTTTTGTCAATACAATCCCCTAGAAACTTGTAAAAACCTGGCCTTGGTTGTGGTGGTAACGGTTGACCAAACCATGGATCAATGAGCTTTGGGTTCAAAAATTCGTTATTTTCTTCTTGTGCAATGGCTACCCCCATAAAGCTAAAACCAAGAACGAGTAGGAAAGATAACAATGAAGTCTTAGATTGCATAATTATATATATATTATATAGCTAGTATATAGGAGAGATTATATGACGGATCACTTCGTAAGATGATGAGTGTTGGAAAATTTTAAATTATATATAATATATTGGCAAATACCTTATGCATTTTACTTGAGATGAAATTTATGAAACTACTTCACCTATTTGAAGTTACAAAATGTGAATTAAATTAAAGGAAGTTAAAAAGAAAACGACATAATCGTATAGAAACATTTTATTTCATGTCACTTATTTTAAAAGACAAATGTGATTATGTACATTGGAAATCTTTGGAAAGCAAGCAATTCCATCAATTCAAAGTTTGTGACTAATCAAATACATATTAAAATATATAACTTATACCAACCGAATATTTAGTCTACAAACTAGCTAATCTAAAATTAGGTATACATACAAACAAACTATTTTCATATTTTACGTTTGGTCAACAAAACAATAAATATGATTTAATATTCTTTGTAATCAACTTTATCTCAAATAATAAGGTACATCCAATGAATAAAAAATAATAGTTAAATTTATGATATGATGGCTTTTTTAAATTGATGAGTACATTAATATAATTAATATGTTTTTTTTATATAATTTACTCAATTGTTAAGTATTTTAACATACATTATTACAAGTAACAACTTTATTAGGCTTATTGATAAGCATTAGTTTATATTTCTAAAATAGTACTAATTTATAAATGTGCGATAAATACACAAGTGGTTACATCTTAAAAAATGATAATTATCTCTATTTTAGTAGACTATGCATGAGATTTGACATTTAATTAACTAATCTAACATCCTATTCGATTCAATATAAATATAACAAATAAGAAAAAAAGTTATAGAAATGAGCTATCTAATAAAAGAAATAAAATTAACATGATTATTAGGTTTGAGTATATTCCATGTTGAATTCAAAGTAATTATGTAGTCATTTGTGGCATATACAATATATCATTTAATTTAGCAGTAAGTTTCTCAAATTCATTTACTTTTCATGTTCAAATATTTAGGATAAAAAAATATCTAAATAATTTTTGACTATTTAGTTTTAACATTGTTTCTTTCGTTCTATATTTAAGATGTATGTGTAACACTTCAGCCCAATTTTTAATATAAAAACATTTGTAAAAATAATCAAATGGATAAACTTCTTATATATAGTGTTTTTCCGCTAGGAATGTTTTGCATGCTCTCTTTGGTTTTACTAAAAGATACGGATTATGTTGTTGCGAGTGGTCTTGATTTCTAATATAGTTGAATTGTTTACTTTATGCATAGAATATTTAAGCATGTATTGATTTTTAGACCAACAATATTTCTTTAGTGGTGTAAGAATGAAGTCCATTCATCTAAGCCAAAAAATTAACTAACTATCATTTGATTATGAAGATATATATTGACTTTTAATGATTTTATTTGTAGATTTCAAAAAAATTATATACAAAAAATTCCTTTACTAAGTATATGTCCAATTTAAAATAATAGTATAAGAGATAATAATATATCGAGTTTCAGTTTTAAAATAATATTACAACTATTCTAATAATTATACAGTCATTTATGATATTTAAAATATATCATTTAATTTAGAAGTAAGAATTTAGCATTCATTTATTTTTCTTGTTCAAATATTTAGAAGTAAGAATCTCAAAGCAATTTTTAACTATTTAATTTTGACATTGTTTGTGTGAACACATATACGTGTATTGTTAATAAATTTTCTAGCTAGTAAACAGTATCGCACGTGTAGCGTAGCCTTTGTGCTATATTAGATATATGAATCATATTTTAGCATATGTGTAAAGTGTAGTATATATATAATCTAGATAACATAACAAAGATATATAGATATATAAAATTCTTACTTCTCCCTTCTCTATCTTTTTCTCCTTAAGCTCATTTAAACTTCTGTGCGATTGTGTCTGCAATTAATCTTTAAGTTCTATATCATTTTTCACATGGTATTAGAGCGAGGTTAATCAAACTTCATTGTAATTTGATTACATACATTCCACTGCATTATCATGTTCAGTTTGAACAATCAACCTATCCAAGAACGAGATTCTTATTCAAATGAAGAAACTAGAGATCAATAAGGAAATAGATCGAAAAATGATCCATTGGTATTATCATCATCTAATCATCTTGGAATAAGACTTATCTCCACTCAATTCACTGGAGAAAATTTTCTTACATGGAGTAGAAGAATCAAATGAGCTGATTAGTTATGCACAAGTAAAACAAGATCCCAACTGGGTCAAAGTTACGGATCAAGAAATCTCTTGCTGGGAACTTACTACCTTACCCTCTAACAAAAGGGCCATTGGCTCTAAATGGGTATACAAGATCAAGTTCAAGCCTAATGGTACCATTAAAAGGTACAAATCTCGCTTGGTTGGTAAAGGATACAACCAAGTCAAGGATAAGGATTATAAACACATATTCTCTCCTATTACAAAACTTGCTATTGTTCAAATTGTTCTAGCTCTTGCAACTATTTATAATTGGTGTATCCACCAGTTAGAAATTAACAATGCCTTCCTCCATGGATATATTGATGAAGAAGTTAACATGAATCCTCCAAAAGGATATACCAAAGCAGCCTCTAGACGAGTATGTAAGCTCATTTGATCCTTATATGGACTTAAGCAAGATTTAAGGCAATGGAACCTTCAACTCACTAGACATCTTGTCTCACTTGGTTTTATTCAATCAAAGCATGATTATTTGCTTTTTATCAAGCAATCAGGTGATCAGTTTACACTTGCCTTAGTTTCTGTTGATGATCTTCTCTTAGTTGGTAACCATGCTGCCACTATTTCTATTGTCAAAGGTTACCTTGATTTGGATTTTAAAATAAAGAATTTAGGTCCTATGAGGTATTTTCTTGGGATAGAGATTACACGATCTTCTTCTAGCATTCTACTCAATCAATGAAAATATATCACAGATATACTTCATGATACTGCTATGACTACATGTAAACTAGCTGATTTTCCTTTACTTTGTGGCGTCAAATTATCAACTGAAGAAGGTTGTCCATTAGTTGATCCTAAAATATATCGATGACTTATAGATCATCTTCTCTATCTTAATATCAGTCATCCAGATATATCTTATGCTATTCAGCACCTCAGTCAATTTCTTCAAACTTCTATGGTACCTCATTTACAAGCAACTATGCATGCGGTCTATTATCTAAAGAGCACTATCAACAAAGGAATATTTTATTCTTCTAGTTCTCATTTGGATTTATATGCTTACAGTGACGCAGATTGGGCTAGCTGCCCCTTCACTTCTCGATCCCTTACTGGATATAGTGTTTTTTAGGTTCTTCATTAATTTCTTAGAAGACTAAGAAACATAAAACTATTTCCAAATCATCTGCTGAATTTGAGTATCAAAGTATGTTTGCTATGAGTAATGAATTAGTTCGGCTTCATGGCATTCTTCATGATTTGACTATATTAGTCCATCTTCCCATCATTTTATATTGTGATAACAAGGTTGCACAACACCTAGTTACTAAACCTGTGTTTCATGAGAGTATTAAACATCTTAATATCGATTATCATTATATTCGTGATCTGGTTCAAGAAATTTTTCTTAACACATCTCATGTGACATCTAGTATTCATCTAGCAGATTTTATGACAAAACCTCTTGGCACACAACATCATAATTTCTTAGCTTCCAAGCTTGGACTTGTCGATCAACCCCCAACTCCAGCTTGAGGAGGGATGTGAACATATATACGTTTATCATTAATAAATTTTCCAGCTTGTAAAGTGTATCACACGTGTAGCATAATCTTTGTGCTATATTAGATATATGAGTCATATTTTAGCATACATGTAAAGTGTAGTACATATATAATATACATAGAATAATAGAGATATATAGATATATAAAATTCTCAGTTATCTATTCTATATCTTTTTCTCCTTAAGCTAATTTGAACTCTTGTGTGATTGTATCTGCAACTAATCTTTAAGTTCTATATTTAGTTTGTTTCGTCCTTTAATTTAATTATGTATCTAAAATTTTAGAATAATTCAAAATATAATAAATATTTGTAAAAATAATTAAAAGAACAAACTTCTTATATGAGGGATTATCCACTCTATGAATGTTATGTGTGTTCTCTTTGGTATTACTAAAAGATAGGGATATCATTGTCCCAAGTTGTCTAGACTTCTAATACTTTGAAATTGTTGGCTTTGTATATAGAATATTTAAGAATATATTCATATTAAAACATTGATTTTTCTTTAGTAGTGCATAAATTGTGTCCATAAATCATTTCCAAAGAATTATATAACTCTATGATCCATTGATTTTAAAGAAGTATACTATTTTTTAATGATTCGGCTTTTAAAGGTTCTCTAAATTATATAGAATTTGGTTATTTTCAAAATTGAATAATTAATCAAATAATATTATGTAAGATTCCTTTATGAAGTGTATTTACTTTTTTGTGGTAGATACTACGTACTAACAAATAAAATGAATATTTCAATTGAAATAGATATAGAAATCATCTCAATTATTTGATATTAATGAAAGAAAATAAAAAAGTATAAAAACCCCTTACAAAGTAGTAATATTATGTCTCATGATAACTAAATTTTTCTAGAACATTGCTCGAAAATAGCGTTACTCTGTGTGTAGATCTTTGCTACCATAGGCTTGAATCTATCAAAGTGTCCAAGGATATATGACAAAGCACGGTTGCAAATATATTCTGCTGCAACAATCTTTTGGCAGCATTCAGGATCATGAAATTTTCCATCTCCAATAATGGCATGAAAAATTTTTAGGCCACACTCGGTAGTTGTTTTGTCAATACAATCTCCTAAAAACTTGTAATAACCTGGCCTTGGTTGTGGTGGTAGCGGTTGACCAAACCATGGGTCAATAGGCTTTGGGTTCAAAAATTCATTATTTTCTTCTTGTGCAATGGCTACCACCATGAAGCTACAACCAAGAACAAGTAAAAAAGATAACAATGATGTCTTAGATTGCATCATTATAAATATTATATAACTAGTATATAGGAGAGATTATATGTCGAATGACTTTGTAAGATGCTGGTGGGTGAAGTGTTGGAAAAGTTTAAATTATATAGAATTTGTTGGCAAATACCTTATGAATTTTAGGTGCAATGAAATTTATGAAACTACTTCAGTTCTTTGAAGTTACAAAATGTGACTTAAATTAAAGGAAGTTAAAAAGAAAATGACATAATCACATACAAACTTTTTATTTCGTGTGACTTATTTTAAAAGACAATTATGATTATGTACATTGGAAATTCATGGAAAGCTTACAATGCCATCAAATGAAGGATTGTTGTGGATCTAATACATATTCAAATATATAAGTTATACCGACAAAATTGTAAATCCACGGAGTAGCTAATATAAAATTAGGCATACATAAAAACAAAATACTTTTATATTTTATGTTTTGTCAGCAACACAAGAAATGTGCTTTAATATTATCCGTGAATCAACTTTAACTCAAATAAAAATGTACATCCAAAAAATGAAAAATAATAATCAAATTTAAGATATGATGGATTTTTGAAATTTATGAGTACATTTATATAAGTAGCATTTTTTTTTAATTTACTCAATTTTCAAGTATTTTGACATACATTATTACAAGTAA
The DNA here is from genome assembly GCA_039764185.1 of Tamarix austromongolica. Classification (NCBI taxonomy): domain Eukaryota; kingdom Viridiplantae; phylum Streptophyta; class Magnoliopsida; order Caryophyllales; family Tamaricaceae; genus Tamarix; species Tamarix austromongolica. The sequence continues at coordinate 29,347,394 of CM077817.1, forward strand.
CAACCTCATTAGGCTTATTGATAAGCATTTATTTATATTTCTAACACAGTATTACTTTATAAACGTACGACAAATACACAGGTGGGTACATCTTAAAAAATGATAATTATTTCTATTTTAGTAGACTATGCATGGGATTCGACAATTAATTAACTAATCTAATATCCTATTAGATTTAATCTAAATATATCAAATACGTAAAAAACTATAGAAATAAGGTATCTAATAGGAGAAATAAAAATAACATGATTATTAAATTTGAGTAAATTCCATATTGAACTTACAAAGTAATTATGCAGTCATTAGTGGCATTTATGATATATCATTTAATTTAGCAGTGAGTTTCTCAAATTCATTTACTTTTCACGTTTAAATATTTAGGATAAAAAAATATCAAAATAGTTTTTGAATATTTAGTTTTTACGTTGTTTCTTTCGTTATATATTTAAGATATTTGTGTAACACTTTGGCCTAATTTTTAATATAACAAACATTTGAAAAAATAATCAAATGGAAAAACTTCTAATATATAGTATTATCCACTCTAATAATGTTGTAGATTTTCTATTTGATATTACTAAAGGATACAGGTTACATCGTTTTAAGTAGCCTTAACTTCTAATATATTTGAATTGTTGGCTCTATATATAGAATATTTAAGCATCTATTGATTTTTGGACAATATTTTTATAGTGGTGTAAGAATGAATTCTATTCATCCATTTCAAAGAATTATATAAATATATGATCCTTTGATTATAAATAAATATATTGACTTTTAATGATTTGCCATGTAAAGTTTGAAAAAATATATAGAATTTGATTATTTTTAAAATTGAAACCTTGATCAAATAATGATACAAAAAATTCCTTTATTAAGTGTATGTCCTAGTTAAAATATTATTATATGAAATAATAATATATGATGTTTTAATTTTAAAATAATACTACAACTGCTCTAATATTTATACAGTCACTTGTGACATTTAAAATATAACATTTAATTTAGAGGTAAGTCTCTCAAATTAATTTATTTCTCTAGTTTAAATATTTAGAATTAAGAATGTCAAAGTAAATTTTGACTATTTAATTTTGATGATGTTTGATTCATCCCTAATTTACATGAGTATTTAGCATTTTAGAATATCTAAAAGTATAACATATATTTTTAAAAATAATTAAGAGGACAAACTTCTAATATAAGGTAATATCCTCTCTAGGAATGTTGTGTGTTCTCTTTGGTATTACAAAAAGATGGGGATATCATTGACTCAAGTGGTCTCGACACCTAATTCTTTGAAAATTTTGGCTCTAAATATAGAATAATTAAAGATGTATTGATTTTTGGACCATCAACATTTCTTTAGAAGTGTAAAAATTGTGTCCATCAATCATTTCCAAGGAATTATCTATGATCCTTTGATTATAAAGATCTATACTGAATGTAAATGATTTTCCATGTCAAGCTTGTCCAAATTATATAGAATTTGGTTATTTTTAAAATTGAATAATTAATCAAATAATATTATGCAAGATTCCTTTATGAAGTGTATTTAATTTTTTGTGGTAGATACTACTAACAAATAAAATGAATATTACCATTGAAATAGATATAGAAACCATCTCAATTATTTGATATTAATGAAAGAAAATAAAAAAGTATAAAAACCCCTTACAAAGTAGTAATATTATGTCTCATGATATCTAAATTTTTCTAGAACATTGCTCGAAAATAGCGTTACTCTGTGTGTAGATCTTTGCTACCATAGGCTTGAATCTATCAAATTGTCCAAGGATATATGACAAAGCACGGTTGCAAATATATTCTGCTGCAACAATCTTTTGGCAGCATTCAGGATCATGAAATTTTCCATCTCCAATAATGGCATGAAAAATTTTTAGGCCACACTCGGTAGTTGTTTTGTCTATACAATCTCCTAAAAACTTGTAATAACCAGGCCTTGGTTGTGGTGGTAGCGGTTGACCAAACCATGGGTCAATAGGCTTTGGGTTCAAAAATTCATTATTTTCTTCTTGTGCAATGGCTACCACCATGAAGCTACAACCAAGAACAAGTAAAAAAGATAACAATGATGTCTTAGACTGCATCATTATAAATATTATATAACTAGTATATAGGAGAGATTATATGTCGAATGACTTCGTAAGTTGATGGTGGGTGAAGTGTTGGAAAAGTTTAAATTTTATAGAATTTGTTGGCAAATACCTTATGAATTTTAGGTGCAATGACATTTATGAAACTACTTCAGTTCTTTGAAGTTACAAAATGAGACTTAAATTAAAAGAAGTTAAAAAGAAAATGACATAATCACATACAAACATTTTATTTCGTGTGACTTATTTTAAAAGACAATTATGATTATGTACATTGGAAATTCATGGAAAGCTTACAATGCCATCAAATGAAGGATTGTTGTGGATCAAATACATATTCAAATATATAAGTTATACCGACAAAATTGTAAATCCATGGAGTAGCTAATATAAAATTACGTATGCATAAAAACAAAATACTTTTATATTTTATGTTTTGTCAGCAACACAAGAAATGTGCTTTAATATTATCCATGAATTACCTTTAACTCAAATAAAAATGTACATCCAAAGAATGAAAAATAATAATCAAATTTAAGATATGATGGATTTTGGAAATTTATGAGTACATTTATATAAGCAGCATTTTTTTTTGTTAATTTACTCAATTTTAAAGTATTTTGACATACATTATTACAAGTAACAACCTCATTAGGCTTATTGATAAGCATTTAATTATATTTCTAACACAGTATTACTTTATAAACGTGCGACAAATACATAGGTGGGTACATCTAAAAAAATGATAATTATTTCTATTTTAGTAGACTATGCATGGGATTCGACATTTAATTAACTAATCTAATATCCTATTATATTTAATCTAAATATAACAAATACTTAAAAAACTATAGAAATAAGGTATCTAATAGGAGAAATAAAAATAACATGATTATTAAATTTGAGTAAATTCCATATTGAACGTACAAAGTAATTATGCAGTCATTAGTGGCATTTATGATATATCATTTAATTTAGCAGTGAGTTTCTCAAATTCATTTACTTTTCACGTTTAAATATTTAGGATAAAAAAATATCAAAATAATTTATGAATATTTAGTTTTTACGTTGTTTCTTTCATTCTATATTTAAGATATTTGTGTAACACTTTGGCCTAATTTTTAATATAACAAACATTTGAAAAAATAATCAAATGGAAAAACTTCTAATATATAGTATTATCCCCTCTAAGAATGTTGTGGATTTTCTATTTGATATTACTAAAGGATACAGGTTACATCGTTTTAAGTGGCCTTAACTTCTAATATATTTGAATTGTTGGCTCTATATATAGAATATTTAAGCATCTATTGATTTTTGGACAATATTTCTATAGTGGTGTAAGAATGAATTCTATTCATCCATTTCAAAGAATTATATAAATATATGATCCTTTGATTATAAATAAATATATTTACTTTTAATGATTTGCCATGTATAGTTTGAAAAAATATATAGAATATGATAATTTTTAAAATTGAAACCTTGATCAAATAATGATACAAAAATTCCTTTATTAATTGTATGTCCTAGTTAAAATATTATTATATGAAATAATAATATATGAAGTTTCAATTTTAAAATAATACTACAACTGCTCTAATATTTATACAGTCATTTGTGACATTTAAAATATAACATTTAATTTAGAGGTAAGTCTCTCAAATTAATTTATTTCTCTAGTTTAAATATTTAGAATTAAGAATGTCAAAGTAAATTTTGACTATTTAATTTTGATGATGTTTGATTCATCCCTAATTTACATGAGTATCTAGCATTTTAGAATATCTAAAAGTATAACATATATTTTTAAAAATAATTAAAAGGACAAACTTCTAATATAAGGTAATATCCTCTCTAGGAATGTTGTGTGTTCTCTTTGGTATTACAAAAAGATGGGGATATCATTGACTCAAGTGGTCTCGACTCCTAATTCTTTGAAAATTTTGGCTCTAAATATAGAATAATTAAAGATGTATTGATTTTTGGACCATCAACATTTCTTTAGAAGTGTAAAAATTGTGTCCATCAATCATTTCCAAAGAATTATCTATGATCCTTTGATTATAAAGATCTATACTGATTGTAAATAATTTTCCATGTTAAGCTTGTCCAAATTATATAGATTTTGATTATTTTTAAAATTGAATAATTAATCAAATAATATTATGCAAGATTCCTTTAAGAAGTGTATTTAATTTTTTGTGGTAGATACTACTCACAAATAAAATGAATATTACCATTGAAATAGATTTAGAAATCATCTCAATTATTTGATATTAATGAAAGAAAAAAAAAAGTTTGAAAACCCCTTACAAAGTAGTAATATTATGTCTCATGATAACTAAATTTTTCTAGAACATTGCTCGAAAATAGCGTTACTCTGTGTGTAGATCTTTGCTACCATAGGCTTGAATCTATCAAATTGTCCAAGGATATATGACAAAGCACGGTTGCAAATATATTCTGCTGCAACAATCTTTTGGCAGCATTCAGGATCATGAAATTTTCCATCTCCAATAATGGCATGAAAAATTTTTAGGCCACACTCGGTAGTTGTTTTGTCTATACAATCTCCTAAAAACTTGTAATAACCAGGCCTTGGTTGTGGTGGTAGCGGTTGACCAAACCATGGGTCAATAGGCTTTGGGTTCAAAAATTCATTATTTTCTTCTTGTGCAATGGCTACCACCATGAAGCTACAACCAAGAACAAGTAAAAAAGATAACAATGATGTCTTAGACTGCATCATTATAAATATTATATAACTAGTATATAGGAGAGATTATATGTCGAATGACTTCGTAAGTTGATGGTGGGTGAAGTGTTGGAAAAGTTTAAATTTTATAGAATTTGTTGGCAAATACCTTATGAATTTTAGGTGCAATGACATTTATGAAACTACTTCAGTTCTTTGAAGTTACAAAATGAGACTTAAATTAAAAGAAGTTAAAAAGAAAATGACATAATCACATACAAACATTTTATTTCGTGTGACTTATTTTAAAAGACAATTATGATTATGTACATTGGAAATTCATGGAAAGCTTACAATGCCATCAAATGAAGGATTGTTGTGGATCAAATACATATTCAAATATATAAGTTATACCGACAAAATTGTAAATCCACGGAGTAGCTAATATAAAATTACGTATGCATAAAAACAAAATACTTTTATATTTTATGTTTTCTCACCAACACAAGAAATGTGCTTTAATATTATCCGTGAATCAACTTTAACTCAAATAAAAATGTACATCCAAAGAATGAAAAATAATAATCAAATTTAAGATATGATGGATTTTTGAAATTTATGAGTACATTTATAAAAGCAGCATTTTTTTTGTTAATTTACTCAAATTTCAAGTATTTTGAAATACATTATTACAAGTAACAACCTCATTAGACTTATTGATAAGCATTTAATTATATTTCTAACACAGTATTACTTTATAAACGTGCGACAAATACACAGGTGGGTACATCTAAAAAAATGATAATTATTTCTATTTTAGTAGACTATGCATGGGATTCGACATTTAATTAACTAATCTAATATCCTATTAGATTTAATCTAAATATAACTAATACGTAAAAAACTATAGAAATAAGGTATCTAATAGAAGAAATAAAAATAACATGATTATAAAATTTTTAGTAAATTCCATATTGAACTTACAAAGTAATTATGCAGTCATTAGTGGCATTTATGATATATCATTTAAATTAGCAGTGAGTTTCTCAAATACATTTACTTTTCACGTTTAAATATTTAGGATAAAAAAATATCAAAATAATTTTTGAATATTTAGTTTTTATGTTGTTTCTTTTGTTCTATATTTAAGATATTTGTGTAACACTTTGGCCTAATTTTTAATATAACAAACATTTGAAAAAATAATCAAATGGAAAAACTTCTAATATATAGTATTATCCACTCTAAGAATGTTGTGGATTTTCTATTTGATATTACTAAAGGATACAGGTTACATCGTTTTAAGTGGCCTTAACTTCTAATATATTTGAATTGTTGGCTCTATATATAGAATATTTAAGCATCTATTGATTTTTGGACAATATTTCTATAATGGTGTAAGAATGAATTCTATTCATCCATTTCAAAGAATTATATAAATATATGATCCTATGATTATAAATAAATATATTGACTTTTAATGATTTGCCATGTATAGTTTGAAAAAATATATAGAATTTGATTATTTTTAAAATTGAAACCTTGATCAAATAATGATACAAAATATCCTTTATTAAGTGTATGTCCTAGTTAAAATATTATTATATGAAATAATAATATATGAATTTTTAATTTTAAAATAATACTACAACTGCTCTAATATTTATACAGTCATTTGTGACATTTAAAATATAACATTTAATTTAGAGGTAAGTCTCTCAAATTAATTTATTTCTCTAGTTTAAATATTTAGAATTAAGAATGTCAAAGTAAATTTTGACTATTTAATTTTGATGATGTTTGATTCATCCTTAATTTACATGAGTATCTAGCATTTTAGAATATCTAAAAGTATAACATATATTTTTAAAAATAATTAAAAGAAAAAACTTCTAATATAAGGTATTATCCTCTCTAGGAATGTTGTGTGTTCTCTTTGGTATTACAAAAAGATGGGGATATCATTGTCTTAAGTGGTCTCGACTCCTAATTCTTTGAAAATTTTGGCTCTAAATATAGAATAATTAAAGATGTATTGATTTTTGGACCATCAACATTTCTTTAGAAGTGTAAAAATTGTGTCCATCAATCATTTCCAAAGAATTATCTATGATCCTTTGATTATAAAGATCTATACTGATTGTAAATGATTTTCCATGTTAAGCTTGTCCAAATTATATATAATTTGGTTATTTTTAAAATTGAATAATTAATCAAATAATATTATGCAAGATTCCTTTATGAAGTGTATTTAATTTTTTGTGGTAGATACTACTAACAAATAAAATAAATATTACCATTGAAATAGATATAGAAATCATCTCAATTATTTGATATTAATGAAAGAAAATAAAAAAGTTTGAAAACCCCTTACAAAGTAGTAATATTATGTCTCATGATAACTAAATTTTTCTAGAACATTGCTCGAAAATAGCGTTACTCTGTGTGTAGATCTTTGCTACCATAGGCTTGAATCTATCAAATTGTCCAAGGATATATGACAAAGCACGGTTGCAAATATATTCTGCTGCAACAATCTTTTGGCAGCATTCAGGATCATGAAATTTTCCATCTCCAATAATGGCATGAAAAATTTTTAGGCCACACTCGGTAGTTGTTTTGTCTATACAATCTCCTAAAAACTTGTAATAACCTGGCCTTGGTTGTGGTGGTAGCGGTTGACCAAACCATGGGTCAATAGGCTTTGGGTTCAAAAATTCATTATTTTCTTCTTGTGCAATGGCTACCACCATGAAGCTACAACCAAGAACAAGTAAAAAAGATAACAATGATGTCTTAGATTGCATCATTATAAATATTATATAACTAGTATATAGGAGAGATTATATGTCGAATGACTTCGTAAGATGCTGGTGGGTGAAGTGTTGGAAAAGTTTAAATTTTATAGAATTTGTTGGCAAATACCTTATGAATTTTTGGTGCAATGACATTTATGAAACTACTTCAGTTCTTTGAAGTTACAAAATGTGACTTAAATTAAAGGAAGTTAAAAAGAAAATGACATAATCACATACAAACTTTTTATTTCGTGTGACTTATTTTAAAAGACAATTGTGATTATGTATATTGGAAATCCATGGAAAGCTTTTAATGCCATCAAATGAAAGGTTGTTATGGATCCAATACATATTCAAATATATAACTTATATTGATAAAATTATAAATCCACAGACCAGCGAATTTAAAATTAGGTATACATACAAACAAAATATTTTCATATTTTATATTTTGTTAAGAACACAAAAAATTATGTTTTATAATCTTCATTAATCAAGGTTAACTCAAATAATAAGGTACGTCCAAAGTATGAAATATAATAATCTAATTTAGGATATGATGAATTTTTTTAATTTATAAGTAGATTTATATAAGTAGTTTTTTTTAAGTTATTCAATTGTTAAGTATTTTAACATACATTCTTATAAATAACAACCTTATTAGTCTTTTGATAATCATTTAATTATATTTCTAAAATAGTGTTACTTTATAAATGTGAGACAAATATACAAGTGGGTACATCTTATAAAATGATAAATATTTCTATTTTAGTAAACTATGCACGAGATTCAACATTTAATCAACCAATGTAATATTCAATTTGATTCAATCCATATATAACAAATAAGCAAAAATGATGTAAGAGCAAACACTCAAAAATTATCTTTCATAATTATGGAACTAATTAATCTTCATGTGGAAGTGTATCCCATAAATTTGAAGACCAATGTATGGTTACATTTCTCGAAACCTAACAAATAGGCAATTAAGTATCTACGTGCATATGCATGACATGCAAGAAGGGAGTAATTAAATTCTTGAGGAGTATATTGGTAGGATTTTTGAGCATGATTAATTGATTTAACTAACTTATTAATTATGTAATAAAGTAGGATAATAAAGTTAGCATAAAGGTAGCATAATATCTTTTATCTTGGAATTTTTTGGAATATATTTTAGCTAGTTGTATAAATGTTATATTATTCATTTATGTCGAGCATATTAGATGTATTATGATTGTGAAGAACTGAATTGTAGTTGAAGATCAACATTGAATGAATTCTCTGTGTGTTCAAGCTCAAGTAAATCGAATTTGTATGAATGGTTTGGCTTAAATGTTTTAATATCTTTATATGTCTGAATTAGTGATTGATCCATATATTTTATACTATTATTAATATATATTTTCCTTCCCTAATTAACATCAATATCCTACTCTAATTTGTGAACCCTAAATTGGTATACCAAAACCGAAGCCCTAAACCATTCATTCAGAACCCTAAACCATCCATACCAACCCAACACCATCTTATTCCCTCTTTTTGAACCAAACCCTAACCCTAACCCTAAACCACAATTCCAACTTTCATACAAATCCTAATTTTCAACACTAAGAATCATCATCAATCCATCATCAAATGCATAGATTACTTAGTGTGTTTCATTCAAATCATCATCTTTATTAAACACTCATCACCAAATCACCATCATTGCTCTTCTACCATAATTCGAATCACCTTCATCTTATCTACATCACTTATGAAGTGTTAGTCTTTAAACTCACCATCACCGAGTCTTTATCATCTTATCCAAAATCCATTTGAACCATTAGTTCCACATAATCAAAGATTAAACCCTCCCACACACATCAATATTGGTATCAAAGCCATAGGTTGGTGGAATTGCAATCAAGATTTACTATTTCTTTGAAGATTCTTCAAGATTCATCAAGAAAGTGTATTATATTCAAGAATCTCCAAGAATTATTCAAGAAAATACAAAGGGCCCGAGCATTTAAGGGCTTGTTTGTAAAGGTAATAATCAGTTGTTAAGAAGAAGAATGGAAAGCCAAGGAGAAGACTTGAGAGATTTTCTCAAGACCTTGATGGATGAAATCAAGGATGTCAAATTATAGGTGGGAAGAATTAAAGCTTCCCAAGCCCATGAGTCCCATGTGCAGCCACAAAACCGAAGGGAACAAGTAGAGGAAGGGCATGTTAGAAGAGCACAAACTAGGTGGAAGAATAAGTGAGCAAGGGAAATTACGTAAAGGTACATAACACTTCAAGGAGAACTTATGATGATGTAGAAAAGGGAATCTGCTTTGAACTTCCTAACTTTGAAGGTAATCTTGATCTGAAATCTTTTCTTTAATGGTTACAAATCGGTGAATCAATTTTTGAGTATAAGGAAATTGATGACAAGAAACGATGTCGGATAGCTATATTAAAGTTTAAAAAATTTTTTAGAGTGTGGTACAATAATTTAAAAAGGAGACGAGAGAGAGAAGGAAAATTGAAGATTAGGTCATGGAAAAAATTAAAGAAACATTTAAATAAGAAGTGTATGCCTTAGGAATACGAGCAAGAAAATTTTATAAAAATGACTACGTTGAGGCAAAGGTTACTTGGAGTTGAAGAATACATTCGGGAGTTTGAAAGGTTGGCTCTAATATGTGATGTCCAAGAATGAGAAGAGAAAAGGTGTGCTTGATTCATTAGGGGTTTGACTTTCAAGGGTGTGTCGAAGCCACCAATTTCTTAAGCCACAAGTCAATACCATGCTAGGAAGTTCACTCATGAATAAAAGAGCAAAGATCAAGTGGTTGATAAGGTGAAAAAGTAATGCTTCAATTATAGAGGTTATGGCCACTTTGCTCGGGATTGTCCAAACTAAAGGGCGTTGACTTTGAAAAAGACAACAAATATGGAGGCTTGTGAAGAGAATGAAGACCTTGATGAAGACCTAAAAGAGGAGAGTGATGGCCTAGAAGATGCTTTGGAAGTAGGCCAAGTGGATGGCTACATGTTACAAAGGGTGCTTCAAGTACAACCACAACTTTTACTTACTTAACGAGAGAAGATTTTCAAGGCCAAATGCAGAATTGGTGATAAAGTTTGTGAATTCATCATTAATAGTGGCTCATGCACTAATATTACTAGTGAGAAGATGGTGAAAAAGCTCAGTTTGGAGACTAAGGGTCATCCAAAACCATATTCACTCCAATGGCTCAGCAAAGATAAAGCCATGAGGGTAACCAAAAAAAATCTTATCTCTTTTAAGATTAGAAATTATTTTGATGATCTTTTATGTGATATTCTGCCTATGAATGCTTGTCACATTTTGTTAGGGAGGGCATGGAAATTTGATAGAAAAGTTGTGCAAGATGTGGTCCTTAATGAGTATGTAGTATGCAAGGGTTCAAAGAAGTTTAGGCTCAAACCTAATCTAGATAGGGAGGATTCAGTTTTGAGGAATAAAAAAAGGAGGATGTCTAGTGTCGGAAAGGAAAAAAGAAGAGTAATACGGAGTTGTTGATCCTTAAGGAGTGTGAGATGAATGAATCCATCAGAGACAAGAAGATATGCTATGCCTTAATGGTAAAAGAGGTCGAACGGGGGGAGAATACTAATATAGATCCAAAATTGCAACAAGTAATGAAAAAGTATGTCAATATGTTTCTATAAGAGTTGCCAAGTGGGCTACCTCCTTTTAGAGGTATTGAGCATGCTATTTATTTTATGCTAGGAGTTCTATTATTGAACAAACCAACTTATAGATGCAATCTAGAGGAGGATAAGGAGCTACAAAAATAAGTGTAAGAGTTTTTTTACTGTGGTTATATTTGGGAAAGTATGAATTCATGCGGTGTTCCAACTTTGTTAGTGCCTAAGAAGGATGGTACATGGAGGATGTATATTCATTTGAGATCCATCAACAACATCACAATCAAGTATAGATTTCTGATACTAAGATTGAATGACATGTTAAATGAATTACATGGTGCAAAGGTATTCTCAAAGATTGATCTTAGAAGCGGTTATCATTCAATAAGGATATGGGAAGGAGATGAGTGGAAAAAAGTTTTCAAGACTAACTATGAGTTGTATAAGTGGTTGGTGATGCCATTTAAGCTATATAATGCACTAAGTTCCTTCATGATGTTGATAACAGAGGTACTTAGACCATTTATTGGGGTTTTTACTATTGTTTACCTCGATGATATATTAGTATATAGCAAGAGTGAGTTTGAGCACATATAACACTTAAAGAGGATATTTGATAAGCTTAAAGAAGTGAAGCTCTATGGTAATATGGAGAAGTGTGATTTCATGATGGAAAAGGTGATCTTTCTGGGTTATATTGTGAGAGGGGATGGTATTTGAGTTGATCCGTCAAAGGTGGAAGGTATACAATCATGGCGTATTCCTACTAATGTCCACAAAGTTTGAAGTTTCCATGGGCTGACCTCATTCTATAGGAGGCTCATCAAAGATTTCTCTACCATTGCAGCAGCTATCACACAATTTATGAAGAAAGGAGAGTTCCATTGGAATAATCAAGTGACAAGGGCTTTTAAAGATTTGAAGACAAAGCTCTCAAATGCACAGGTATTATCTTTACCTTGTTTTGATAAATTATTTAAAGTAACATGTGATGCGAGTGGTGTAAGCATTGGGGGTGTGCTTTTACAATAAAGGAAGCCAATTGCTTTCTTTAATGAGAAGTTGAATGGCACATGACTCAACTATTTGACCTACTATAAGGAGTTCTATGTTATAGTGCATTTTTTGGAGACGTGGAGTCATTATTTGAGACCCAAGTGTTTTGTACTTCATTTAGATCGTGAGAGTTTGAAGTATTTGCATGGTCAAAAGAATCTGAGTCTGAGACATGCTAAGTGGAAAACCTTCTTGCAGATATTTATGTTTTCTACAAAACATGTGGATGGCAAAGAAAATGTCATGGCAAATGCATTATCAAGGAGGACCATGGTACTTACAATGATGGATGCAAAGCTTTTGGGGTTCAAAATGTTGAAGATTCAATATGCCATGGATGATGATTTTGCTATGACCTTTGAAGAGTGTAAAAAACAAGGTAGTTCTAGAGCTTATTTTATTCAAGATGGGTTCTTATTCAAGCACAATAAATTATGTGTGCCAAAGACTTTAGTTCAAGACTTGCTAATCAAAGAGGTTAATGAAGGAGAAATTTTTGGACACTTTAGAGTTACAAGACTTTGGAGTTGCTGCAAGAACATTTCTATAGGACAAAAATGCAAAAGGGAATATCAATGACATTCAACATTAGAGATATTAGCCCTTATTATGATAATGCAAATTTGAGGGCAGATTCAAATCAACAAGGGGATAATGATGAAGGATTAAACACTCAAGAAATGAATTTTATAATTATGGAACTAATTATTTTTCATTTGGAAAGTGTGTCCTGTAAATTTGAAGACCAACAGACGGTTACGTTGCTCAAAACATAATAAACAAGCAATTAAGTGTCTACGTGCATGTGCATGATATGTGAAGAGGGAGTAACCAGTGTATAAGGAGTATATTGGAAAGATTTATGAGCATGATTAAATCCTTCTTTGAATCTACTTACCAAAAGTAATTATGTAAGATAACTACTTATTTTGGAAATTTTTAGCCTAAAACATTTCTTTTAGTTAGTAGCTCCAAACAATACCTAAGTGATTTATCTAATTTATTAATTATTAATAAAGTAGGAGAATAAATTTAGCATAAAGTAGCATAAAGGTAGTATAATATCTTTTAGCTTGGAATATTTTATAACATGCTTTAGCTAGCTGTAGAAATGTTATATTATTCATTAATGTCGAGCATATTAGATGTATTATGATTATGAAGAATTGAATTATAGTTGAAGATCAACATTGAATGAATTTTGTGTGAGTTTAAGCTCAAGAAAATCGAATATGTGTGAACAATTTGGCTTGAAAGTTTTAATCTCTTTATCTATGTTAATTAAAGATTAATCCATATTTTTTTCTACTATTATTAATAAATATTTCCCTACCCTAATTACCCCTAATTACCATCAAAATCCTACTCCAATTCGTGGTTAAATCAAAACCTAAATAGGTATACCAAAAATGAATCCCTAAACTATTCATTCGAAACCCTAAACCATCCATACCAACCAAACACCACCTTATTCTCTCTTTTGAACCACACCATAACTCTAACCCTAAACCATGATTCCAACCTACAACCAAACCCTACCTTTTAACACTAAGCATCATCATTAATCCATCATCGAATGCATAGATTACATAGTGTGTTACATTTGAACCATCATCTTTATTAAACACTCATCACTAAATCACCATCATCACTCTTCTATCATAATTTGAATCATCTTCATTTTATTTACATCACTTTTCAAGCTTTATTCTTTAAACTCGCCATCACCAGCCTTTATCATCTTATCCAAACTCTATTCGAACCATTAGTTCCACATAATTGAACATTACACCCACCCATACAAATCAATTTTGGTATCAAAATGAGTTATCAAATTAGAGAAATAAAAATACATGATTATGAAATTTGAGTACACTCCATATTGAACTTACAAAGTAATTATGTAGTCATTTGTGGCATTAACGATATATCATTTAATTTAGCAATAAGTTTCTTAAATTTTTTTATTTCTTATCTTCAATTATTTAGGATAAAATTTTTCCAAATGATTTTTTACTATTTAATTTTAGCGTTATTTCTTTCGTCTTATATGTAAGATGTGTGTCTAACACTTTGGCCTAATTTTTAATATCACAAACATTTAAAAAAATCAAATGGAAAAACTTCTAATATATAGTGTTTTCCACTCTATGAATGTTGTGCATGTTCTATTTGGTTTTACTAAAAGATTCATATTACATTGTTGCAAGTAGTCTTGACTTCTAATATATTCGAATTGTTGGCTCTGTATAAAGAATATTTAAGCAAGTAATGATTTTTGGACCAATGTTATTTCTTTAGTGGTATAATAATCAAGTCCATTCATCCATTCCAATGAATTATATAACTCTATGATCCTTTGATTATAAAGAAATATATTAACTTTTAGTGACTTGCCATGTAAAGATTGAAAAATTATACAGATTTTGATTATTTTTAAAATTGAATAATTAATCAAACAAAAATAAGCAAGATTCCTTTATGAAGTGTATGCCATATTTCAAATAATATTATATGAGATAATAATTTATTGACTTTCAATTTTAAAATAATATCACAGCTACTCTCATAATTATACAGTCATTTGTGACATTTAAAATATATCATTTAATTTATTAGTGAGTCTCTTAAATTCATTTATTTTCCTGTTCAAATATATAGAATTAAGAATCTCAAAGTAATTTTTGACTATTTAGTTATGATGTTGCGTATTTTATCCCCTAATTAACATGTGTATCTATCATTTTAGAATAATTCACAATATAACAAATATTTATAAAAATAGTTAAAATAAAAACTTCTAATAAAAGTTATTATCCACTCGTGGAAGGTTGTGTGTGTTCTCTTTTGGTATTACTAATAGATAGGGATATCATTGTCCCAAGTAGTCTTGACTCCTAATACTTTGAAATTATTGGCTCAATATATAGAATATTTAAGGGTGTATTGATCATCAATGTTTCTTTAGTACTGCAAGAATCAAGTCTATCAATCCTTCCAAAGAATTATATAACTCTACTATCCTTTAGTTATAAAGAACTATACCGACTTCTAATGATTTTCCATGTAAAGTTTGTCGAAATTATATAGAATTAATTATTTTAAATACTAAATAATTAATCAAATAATAGTATGCAAGATTCTTTTATGAAGTGTATTTAATATTTAGTGGTAGATACTATTGACAAATAAAATGAATATTACCATTGAAATAGATATAGAAATCATCCCAATTATATGATATTGATGAAAGAAATATAAAAATTGCTTACAAAGTAGCAATATTGTTTCTCATGTTAACTAATTTTTTCTAGAACATTGCTCGAAAATAGCGTTACTCTGTGTGTAAATCTTTGCTACTATAGGCTTGAATTTATCAAAATGTCCTAGGATATATGACAATGCACGGTTGCAAATATATTCTGCAGCTACAATCTTCTTGCAACATTCAGGATCATTAAATTTTCCATCTCCAGTAATGGCATGAAAAACTTTTAGGCCGCACTCTGTAGTTGTTTTGTCAATACAATCACCTAAAAATTTGTAATAACCTGGCCTAGGTTGTGGTGGTAAAGGTTGACCAAACCATGGATCAATGGGCTTTGGGTTCAAAAATTCATTATTTTCTTCTTGTGCAATGGCTACCACCATGAAGCTACAACCAAGAACAAGTAGAAAAGATAACAATGAAGTATTAGATTGCATCTCTATAAATATTATATAACTACTATATAGAAGAGATTATATGATGGAGCACTTTGCAAGATGGTGGTGGGGTGAAGCATTGGAAAAGTTTAAATTATATAGAATCTGCTGGCAAACACCTTATGCATTTTTTGTGCAATCACATTTATGAAACTATTTCATTTCATTGAAGTTACAAAACATGAATTAAATTAAAGGAAGTTAAAAAGGAAACGACATAATCATATACAAACATTTTATTTCATGTGACTTATTTTAAAAGACAAATGTGATTATGTACAATATATATCTATGGAAGGCAAGCAATACCTTCAATTGAATGGTTGTGTTTAATCAAATATATATTCAAATATATAACTTACTAACCAAATAATAAGCATATATACAAGCTAATTTAAAATTAGGTATGCATACGAACAAAATATTTTTCATATGTTATGTTTTGTTAACATCACAAAAAGCATGCTTTAATATTCTCCATGAATCAACTTTAACTCAAATAATAAGGTACGTCCAAATTATGAAAAAATAATAATCAAATTTTGGATATGATGGATTTCTGAATTTATAATACATTTCTATGAGTAATATTTTTTGTTAGTTACTTAATTGTTAAGTATTTTTAACATACCTTATTACAAGTAACCAATCTCATTAGGCTTATTGATAAGTATTTAATTATATTTCTAAAATATTACTACTTTATAAATGTGAGACAAATACACAAGTGGGTACATCTTATAAAATGATAATTAGTTTTATTTTAGTAGAATATGCATGAGATACAACATTTGATTTACCAATCTAATATACTATTCGATTCAATCTAAATATAACAAATAAGCAAAAACTTATAGAAATGAGTTGTCCAATTAGAGAAATAAAAATAACATGATTATTAAATTTGAGTGTATTCCATATTGAACTTACAAATTCATTTATTTTTCACATTGAAATATTTAGGATAAAATATCTCAAAATAGTTTTTGACTATCTAGTTTTAACGTTGTTTCTTTCGTCTTATATTTAAGATGTGTGTGTAACACTTTGGCCTAATTTTTAATATAAAAAACATTTGTAAAAATAATAAAATTGAAAAACTTCTAATATATAGTTTCATCCACTCAAGGAATTTTTTTGCATTCTCTCTTTGGTTTTACTAAAAGATGCATACTACGCTGTTACAAGTGGTCTTTACTTCTAATATATTTGAATATTTGGCTCTGTATAAAGAATATTTAAGTATGTATTGTTTTTTTGACCAAAAATATTTATTTAGTGGTGTAGGAATGAATTCCATTCATCCATTCTAAAAATTATATAACTCTACCATCCTTTAATTATAAGGAAGTATACTAACTTTTAATGACTTGCTCTGTAAAGTTTGTCAAATTATATAGAATTTGAATATTTTAAAAATTGAAAGGTTGATCAGATAATGGTATGAAAAATTCCTTTGTTAAGTGTATGTCCTATTTAAAATAATATTATATAAGATAATAATATATCAATTTTTAATTTTAAAATAATATTACAACTACTCTAATAATTATATAGTCATTTGTGACATTTATAATATGTCATTTAATTTAGAGCTAAGTCTCTCAAACTCATTTATTTTTCTTTTTCAAATATTTAGAATTAAGAATCTCAAAGTAATTTTTGACTATTTAGTTTTGATGTTGTTTGTTTTGTCCCCTAATTAAATTGTGTATCTAGAATTTTAGAATAATTTAAAATATTACAAACATTTGTAAAAATAATTAAAAGAACAAATTTCAAATATAAGGTATTATCCACTCTAGGATTGTTGAGTGTTTTCTCTTTGGTATTACTAAAAGATAGGGATATCATTGTTTCAAGTGGTCTGAACTCCTAATTCTTTGAAGTTATTGGCTTTGTATATAGAATATTTAAGAATGTATTGATTTTTGGACCAAAGATAGTTCATTAGTAGTGGAAAAATTGATGTAGGAGCATATAATGATTGTCATATTCATCTTAATTCTCAAGGTAAGGAAGAATTAGCTTTCTTAATATTGGATCCTATCATATTAAATGTTCTTGATAATTTGTATATACTTGGTGTTGAAAACCATTCAAGTTATTCTTGTAGGTATGTCACATATTTGCAAGAAGAAGATGTTAATACAATTTAATGTGTACAAGTTATCAAAGCATGCAAGACTATAGCATACATGGGATGATACTTTATAACAAGAAGATATGGTGATGATTCTCATTAGTTGTATTAACTTGTTGTAAACCCTAAACCTAAGTGTATTTTATGTAAGTTAGGGTTTGATATAATTTCATGTATGTATCATAGTTAATTGTATGGATTTGTAATGTTAGTCATTAGTATCATTTAACCAATGATATTATGATTAGGATTAAGTGTTATATGGGCTTAATTCAACCAAGCTAAAACTTCTCCATATATATACACCTATTGTACATGCATGAATCAAGATGGAATATACAGAATTTTGAACACAACTTTGAGCTAGTAGAGCCTGCATCTATCTCTCTCTTTTGAGTCGTCTTTGAGCAAGGAAAGCCTAGGGCATATCCTTCCTCCATTGATATCAACCTTCAAAACTTTGAAGCCTGATTCATCTTTAACCTATTTTCTTCAAGTTTAATCCATAATAAACCTTCATTTCTTCTACTGAATTTCATGGTTGGCATTTCCAAATCAACAGCCTTTTATCCAACCTTCCCTCCACTTTGATTTACGCATCTAAAATTGTGTCCATCAATCATTTCCAAAGAATTATATAACACTATGATTCTTTTATTATAAAGAACTATGCTAATTTTTAATGATTTTCAATGTAAACTTTGTCCAAATTATATAGAATTTGATCACTTTTAAAATTAAATAATTAATCAAATAACATTATGTAAGATTAGTTTATGAAGTGAATTTTCTGTTTAACGATAGATACTATTAACAGATAGAATGAATACTACCATTGAAATGGATATAAAAATCACTCCAATTATATGATATTGATGAAATAAAATAAAAAAGTATAAAAGCCCATACAAAGTAGTAATATTTCATCTCATGATATTTTGGAACATTGCTAAAAAATAGCATTACTCTGTGTGTAAATCTTAGCTACTTAGTAGTAATATTTCGTCTCAAGGATATATGACAAAGCATGGTTGCAAATATATTTTGCAGCTATAATCTTTTTACAACATTTAGGATCATTAAATTTTCCATCTCCAATAATGGCATGAAAATTTTTTAGGCCACACGCTATTGTTGTTTTGTCTATACAATCTCCTAAAAACTTGTAATAACCTGGCCTTGGCTGTAGTGGTAATGGTTGACAAAACCATAGGTCAATGGGATTTGGATTCAAAAATTCGTTATTATATTCTTGTGCAATTGCTACCACCATGAAGCTAAAACCAAGAACAAGTAGCAAAGATAACAATGAAGTCATAGATTGCATCTTTATTAATATCATATAGCTAGTATATAGGAGAGATTATATGACATATCACTTCGTAAGATAGTAGGTGGGTGAAGTGTTGGAAAATTTTAAATTATATAGGATTTGGTGGCAAATACCATATGCATTTTTTTCTATTATCACATTTATGAAACTATTTCCATTCCTCTAAGTTACAAAACATGAATTGAATTAAAAGAAGTTAAAAAGAAAATTACATAATTATATATAAAAATTCTATTTCTTCTACTTATATGATTATGTACATTGGAAATCTATGGAAAGCTAGCAATGCCTTCAATTGAAAGGTTGTGGTAGATTAAATACATATTCAAATATTGAACTTATACCGACCATATAATAAGTCTACGAAACAAATAATCTAAAATTATATATACAAACAAACAAAATATTTTCGTATGCTTTTTTGTCAATAACATGAGAAATATGTTTTCATATTCTTTGTGAATCAACTTTAACTCAAATAATAAGGTACATTAAAGGTATGTAAAATAATTATTAAATTTAGGATAAAATTATTATTTTAATTTATAATTACATTTATATAAGTAGTATTTTTTTGTAATTTAATCAATTTTAAGTATCTTAACATACATTATTACAACTATTTACCATTAGGCTTATTGATAAGCCTTTAATTATATTGCTAAAATAGTATAATTTTATAAGTGGGGGACAAATACATAATTGGTATATGTTATAAAATGATAATTATTTCTATTTAAATAGACTATGTATGAGATTTGACATTTAATTAACCAATCTAATATCCTATTAGATTCAAACTTAATATAACAAAGACCCAAAAAGCTATAGAAATGAATTATCTAATCGGAGAAACAAAAATAATATGATTGTTAAATTTAAGTATATTCTATATTCAACTTACAAAATAAGTATACAATCATTTGGGACATTTATAAAATATCATTTAATGTAGAGGTAAATTTCTCATATTCATTTATTTTTCATGTTCAAATATTTAGGATAAAAAATCTCAAAGTAATGTTTAGCTATTTAGTTTTCAAGTTGTTTGTTCATCCTATATTTAAGATGTGTGTATAACACTTTGGATTGCTTCTTAATGTAATAATCATTTGTAAAAATAATTAAATGGACAAACTTATAATATATGGTGTTATCCGGTCGAGGAATGTTGTGTATCTTCTCTTTGGTTTTACTTTAAGATATGGATTTCATTGTTGCAAATTGCCTTGACTTCTTATATTATGGGATTGCTTGCTATGTATATACAATATATAAGCATGTATTGATTTTTGGACCATCGATGTTTCTTTAGTGGTGTACTAATGAAATCATTACATCCTTTCGAATGAATTATATAACTATATGATCCTTTGATTACAAAAAGTATATTAAATTTTTAATGATTTTCCATGTAAATTTTATCCAAATTATATATGATTTGATTATTCTTAAAGTTGAATGGTTAATCAAATAATGTTGTGCAAAATTCCTTTGTTAAGTGTACTTTTTAAAATAATATTATTTAAAATAACAATAAATTGAGTTTTAATTTTTAAATAGTCATACAACTATTTTAATAATTATACAGTCATTTGTGGCATTTGCAATATATCATGTAATTTAAAAGTAAGCTTCTCAAATTCATTTATTTTTCATATTTAAATATTTAGGATGAAGAAACTCATAGTAATTTTTAACTGTTTAATTTTGATGTTATTTTTTTGTCTTCTAATTAATATGCGTGTGCAATATTTTGGCTTGATTTTTCATAAAATAAACTTTTGTAAAAATAAGTAAAAGGAAAAACTTCTAATATAAGGTGTTATACACTCTAGGAATCTTATGAGTGCTCTCTTTGGCATTATGAAAATACAGAGATTTAATTGTTCTAAGAGGTCTTGACTTTGAATACATTGGACTTTTTCCTATACATATATGTATATAGTATTTGAGGATGTATTGAGACCATCAATGTTTCTTTAGTACTACAAAAATCAAGTTTGTCAATCCTTCCAAAGAATTATATAACTCTACGATCCTTTAGTTATAAAGAACTATACCGACTTCTAATGATTTTCCATGTAAAGTTTCTCCAAATTATATAGAATTAATTATTTTAAAAATTAAATAATTAATCAAATAATAGTATGCAAGATTCTTTTATGAAGTGTATTTAATATTTAGTGGTAGATACTATTAGCAAATAAAATGAATATTACCATTGAAATAGATATAGAAATCATCCCAATTATATGATATTGATGAAAGAAAATATAAAAATTGCTTACAAAGTAGCAATATTGTTTCTCATGTTAACTAAATTTTTCTAGAACATTGCTCGAAAATAGCGTTACTCTGTGTGTAAATCTTTGCTACTATAGGCTTGAATTTATCAAAATGTCCTAGGATATATGACAAAGCACGGTTGCAAATATATTCTGCAGCTACAATCTTCTTGCAACATTCAGGATCATTAAATTTTCCATCTCCAGTAATGGCATGAAAAACTTTTAGGCCGCACTCTGTAGTTGTTTTGTCAATACAATCACCTAAAAATTTGTAATAACCTGGCCTAGGTTGTGGTGGTAAAGGTTGACCAAACCATGGGTCAATGGGCTTTGGGTTCAAAAATTCATTATTTTCTTCTTGTGCAATGGCTACCACCATGAAGCTACAACCAAGAACAAGTAGAAAAGATAACAATGAAGTCTTAGATTGCATCTTTATAAATACTATATAACTACTATATAGAAGAGATTATATGATGGAGCACTTCGCAAGATGGTGGTGGGGTGAAGCATTGGAAAAGTTTAAATTATATAGGATTTGTTAGTAAATACCTTATGCATTTTATGTGCTATCACATTTATGAAACTTTATCAGTTCATTGGAGTTACAAAATATGATTTGAATTAAAGGAAGTTAAAAAGAAAATGACATAGTTATATAGGAATATTTTATTTCATGTAACTCGTCTTAAAATTCATATGTGAATATTAATTGGAATTGTATGGAAAGCTAATAATGCCATTAATTGAAAGGTTGTGGTAGATCAAACACATATTCAAATATTGAACTTATGCCAACCAAATAAAACTTCAATGGACCAACTACCTTAATATTATATATACAACGAGAAATATATTTTCACATTCTTCATGAATCAACTTTAACTCAAATGATAAGGTATTTACAAATTATGAAAAATAATAATCAAATTGAAAACATAATGGATTTTTTAAATTTAGAAGTACATTTATGTAAGTATTATTTTTTTTTTAAACTTATAATTAACTCATTTGGTAAGAATTTTAGCATATGTTATTACAAATAATAACCTCATTAGGCTTATTGATAAGCCTTTAATTATATTGCTAAAATAGTATTAGTTTATAATTGTGCTACAAATACATATGTGGGTATATGTTATAAAATGATTAGTATTTCTCTTTTAGTATACTATGCAAGAGATTCAATATTTAATTAACCAATCTAATAATCTATTTGATTCAATCAAAATATAACAAATACACATAAAGTTATAGAAATGAAATGTCCTATAGGAGAAATAAAAATGATATGATTATTAAATTTGAGTATATTCCACATAAAGCTTACAATGTAATTATATAGCCATTTGTGACATTTGTGATTTATCATTTAATTTATATGTAAGTTTCTCAACTCATTTATTTTTTTTTGCTCAAATATTTAAGAAGAAAAATATCAAAGTAATTTTTGAATATTTAGTTTTAACAATGTTTATTTTGTCTTATATTTAAGATGCATGTGTAACACTTTGCCCTGATTTTTAATATAAATCAATGGACAAACTTCTAATATATAATGTTATACAAGCTAGGAATGTTATGTATGATATCTGTGGTTTTACTAAAAGATATGGATTTTGTTGTTGCAAATGGTCTCAACTAATAATCGATCAGAATTTTTGGCTTTGTATATAGAATATTAAAGCATATATTGATTTTTGGACCAACAATGCTACATTAGTGGTTTAATAATGAAGTCCATTCAACCTTTCCAAATATTTATATAACTCTACGATCCTTTCATTATAAAGAAATATATTGACTTTTAATGATTTGCCATGTAAAGTTTGTCTAAATTTTATAGAGTTTGATTATTTTTCAAATTGTATGGTTGATCAAATAATAGTATGCAAAAATTCCTTTATTAAGTTTATGTCCTATTTAAAATAATATTATATGAATTAATAGTATGTCAAGTTTCAATTTTAAAATAATATTACAACAATTATATTAATTATACAGTCATTTGTGACATTTAAAATATATCATTAAATGTAAGAGTTAGTTTCTTAAATTCCTTTATTTTTCATGTTCAAATATTTAGGATGAGTAATCTCAAAGTAATTTTTGACTATTTAGTTTTAACTTTTTTTTGTGTCACCTTATATTTAAGATGCGTGTGTAACAATTTGGCATGGTTTTTTAATATAACAAAAATTTGTAAAAAAAAAAAAGTCAAATGGACAAACTTCTAATATAAGGTGTTATCCACTATAGGAATGTTGTGTGTGTTCTCTTTCATATTACTAAATGATAGGGATTTTATTATTTTAGGTGGTCTAAAATCCTAATACCTTGAAATTGTTAGCTCTATATATAGAATCCTTAAGGATGTATTGATTTTTAGACCATTGATGTTTCTTTAGTGCTATACGAATGAAGTCCATCCATCATTTCTAAATAATATATAACTCTCTAATCCTTTGATTATGAAGAACTATACTGATTTTAATGATTTACCATGTAAAGTTTGACCAAATTATATAGATTTTTATTATTTTTAATATTTAATGGTTTATCAAATAGCGGTATTTTTAATATTTACCATGTAAAGTTCTTTGAAGTTACCATACACGAATTAAATTAAAAGAAGTTGAAAGGAAAAAGAAATAATTATATACAAAGATTTTATTTTATGTGACATGTGTTTACAAGAAATATGTGATAATGTACATTGAAAATCTATAGAAGGCTAGCAATGCCATCAATTGAAAGGTTGCTCTAGGTCAAAGACATATTCAACTATTTAACTTATACTGACCAAATGATAAATCTATGCTTCTCTTAAGCGATTGTACGTGCAATATTCTGCAATCGTATTAACCAACTAATCTAATATTATATATACACTCAAACAAAATATTTTGGTATTTTAATTTTTGTCAATGACACAAGAAATACATTTTCATATTCTTTGTGATTCAACTTTTACTCACCTAATAAAGTATGTTCTAATTGTAAAAAAAAACAAAATTTAGAATATAATAGATTTTCTAAAATATATAAATATATTTATATAAATAGTATTTGATGTGATTTTCTCAATTGTTAAGTATTTTAACATATGGTGTTCGTAATAAAAACCATTAGGCCTATGGCTACACATTTAATTTTATTCCCAAAATATTATTAATTTTGAAATACATGACAATTTTATAAGTGGATAGATGTTATAAAATAATAATCATTTCTCTTTTTCTTAACTATTCTATAGATTCAACATTTAATTAACTAATCTAGTATCCAACTTGATTCTATCTAAAAATACCAAATTCATTAAAAGTTTTAGAAATGAAATGCCCAATAGGAGAAATATAAATAATTTGATCATTATAATTATGTATAGACCATATAAATCATATATATTAATCCTCTATGGTTATATAAAATAATAATATATCCACTTTTAATTTTAAAATAATTGTATAATTATTTTAATAATTATACACTCCTTTGGTAACATTTACAACGTATCATTTAATTTAGAGGTAAGTTTCTTCAATTCATTTATTTTTCATGTTTAAATATTTATGATGAAGAATCTTATGGTAGTTTTTTATAATTTAATTTTGACGTTGTTTGTTTTCTACTACATTTAGGATTCATATGTAACACTTTGGATTGATTTTTAATATGAAAAATACTTGTAAAAATAATTACATGGACAAACTTCTAATAAAGTGTTCTCCATTCTATGCCGGTTGTGTATGTTCTCTTTAGTATTACTCAAATATACGGATTTCATTGTTGGAAATGGTCTTGACTCCTAATACTTCAGAATTATTATCTCCATATATAGAATATTTAATGACCTATTACTTTTACGCCATTTATGTTTCTTTAGTGGTGGAAGATTCAAGTCCGTCCATCTTTTCCCATTAATTGTATAACTCTATAATCCTTTGATTATAAAGAACTATACTAATTTTTAATGATCTGACATGTAAAGTTGGATTAAATTATATAGAATTTTATTGTTGATTGTTTTTAAAATTAAAAGGTTAACCAAATAACAGTATGCAAACTTCCTTTATTATGTGTATTTACTGTATAGTGGTTGAGAGTGTAATACCCCCTAATTGAATAGAGTGTTATAAGTATTGATATAAATACTTATGTCAGCATGATGTATCTTCCTTTTGGTGATTCCGTTATAAGAATTATATAATTAAGTGTGTTTGTCATAGAGTAATTTTTTTTAAAATCTCTCAATAAGCAGGTGAGTGAGGACAAAATGTATTGAAAGGACTCGTGTTGATCTATGAGACTAACTAAACAATCCAAAGGTGCTCTAAGGAAACCCCGTGTGGTTATATCCACTTGGGGTGTCACAAAGTGGTATGAAAGCAATGATTTTGAAAACTCATTTTTAAAATGTTTAATATAAAGTTGTCATGATATTTTATGGTATATTTATAAGAACATTTTATATTTTCACTATTAACCGACTTCCGATAATATCTATTTTTGAGAATTTCATTAGCTCATGCTTTAAAAGTTTTTTAGATTTGTGGTGCTTAATATACATTTTTTAAGGTTTTGATGGTGTTTCAGGTTTAAAATATTTTTGTAGCTTATGAAATTTAATGTTAAATTTTTAAGGATCATAATATAAAGAAAACTTTGGATACCTTAGATCTACCTTTAAAATTTTGACCAAGTGTTTTTTTCCTATGTTTTAATAAATATTTATTCTCTAAAATGTTATTTTTGAAGAATTATTTTACCTTAAAACCTTATATTTTTCATGAATGTTTTTTTCAAATTAATTTTTCTAATTATAGTCTCAATGCCCCTTTATTAATATCTTCATCCTCCACAAGCCTCCCTTTGTAAATTCTACCGGTTATGCATTCTTTGTAAGTTACCTTAGTATGTGATATTCCTTTATTATACTTGTTTTCTTATCATTGTTATTTCCCTTTACATTACCAACCTTTGTCTAACTTACTTTATTTTTAACCATCTTACCATTGTTAATATTTTCCCTAAATAATTTTCTAAGTATCATGTTTCCTTTGATGTTATTCTATTATTAGGATCATTTTACCTTATTTTAACATTTCTATTCTCACTCATATCAAACAAGTGTTTTGATTCCTTTGTTGTAATGTTGATTCTTAACAATTATAGCTCTTCATAGATTTTCATATTGTTATCCTTTCCATTCACTACTGTAACACCCCAATATTTGCTATTTTTTTAAAACAAAACCTCTAAATTTAAAACCCGTAAATTATGGAGATGCTACCGCTATACTTAGTACTAGACCGATTCACTCCTACCATTCAAGTGCCAAGTGCTAAGAAAAGAGAATTTCATCAAATCATAACAATACATAAACCAAGGTTCATAAATACGATAATCAGAGTACGCATGAACTATTACATAATTCGAAATACGAGAGAAAGTTCTTTAAAATGGAAAGATGACTATAACATTAAAATTGTTTCTAGGATTCAAACATAGCTAAAAGAGAAAACAGGATAACAATATCATTAAGGAAAATTAGCCACTCCACTCCGAAGTTTAATCCAACCCATGATCAACACTCGCCCTTACCTGATACCCCAGTGACATCAATAACATCAAAGAAGGCATCTCCTGCCTGTAACACGTCAGATGGGCCTCCTGCTTGTGGGAATGAGTAGAACCTATGAAAAGGGTGATCAGTACGCTACATACTGAACAAGGTAAAAGATGCACTAAGGCCGACATACAAGGTCACATAAATCATGCAGGATAAATAAAAGATCATAAGGTCCCACATAATAACATAAATGCATATGAACATTCAGGTGAATATACAAAGATCCGATTATAGTCTAGATTAATTACTTAATTAATCGCTTATCGAAATTCTTTTCACACCATGCTCTTATCAAGTCCACACGAGTACGGAAACCCCACTATTTAGTTGGTAGATCAGTCTCTAGGGCACTCTGGTGCCTGACCACTATTTTAGCCGGTAGATCAGTCACTCAGGGTAATATACCCTACCATTATTTTATGTCGCTGGATCGATCTAGCCCCTGCTCGCATGATGTTCCACTGTAAGTATAGTATCTTTTATATTTTATGTCGCTGGATCGATCTAGCCCCTGCTCGCATGGTGTTCCACTGTAAGTATAGTATCTTTTACGTGTGTTAGCAAACTATAGGATTTTGTTTATTAAGCTCGGGATCCCCCATTATTTTAGCTAGTAGATCGGTCACTTAGGGTAACAAACTCTACCATTATTTTATGCCCGTGAATTGGTCTCTAGGATACCTCTGTACCTGGCCACTATTATGCCCGTGGATCGTTCTGGCTCCATCTCAATACTCTTTCACTTTACATGATTAATGTCTTAAGTATCTTATTCATAATTTTAACCCTAGACATGCATGACTAACTTCCTCCATGCTTATTCCCCCAAAAGAACTTGTTTCACTCATAGTCTCATAAAATTCCTAACTTAGCCCATCATCCTTTCCTCTTTACCAGACTTACATTAAAGTCCATTTCCCCCACGTGTGGACCTAAGCCCACTAATTTTTCACCACCTACCCATTCACTTCCTCACTAGCACACTTTACTTCACTAGACACACACACAACCACATACACCCCAAAAAGCCATACCAAACCCTAACCACCACACAAAACCCTAGATCGGTCTATTATATTTATATGCCCTTATATTATCCCATGTACTATTTTTCATTAAACACATTCAAACGCCCAAACAACACTTTCATCACCTTTCTCACACCTCAAATTAACTATTCATATGTAAAATTTACTCCCATGTAAAATTTATATCCCCCATGCAACCCTTCATACTATTTCATGCACAACCCTACGCTCCCACGGGAAACCCTAGATTCCCCCATGCATGGTCATATATTCACTTAGATCAACCCCACATCATTTCACTCCATACCATCATAGTACATAACCTAACATTCATGTCTTATGGGCCATACCATATCACAATAAAAACATAGCTCATACCTCGCATTTCACAACATTTCATCACATATTCATGTTAATACATATATAATGAAAGGCATGTAAGCATACCATAATCCCACACTGCTCCATGCATAAAATAGTCAACATAATAGTCAACTAAAAGCACATTATACACAACACAACATTATACAAGGGATCCGAGCATAAAGGGCACATAAACATACATAAGGCCTTAGTTACACCCTTACCTAAAACGTCACCAGTCTTAGAGCATGCTCCTACACCTCTTTAGGACCTTGACTGGTCTCAACTATATGAGGGAAAAACTAGAATTATATTCCCTCTGACCAAAAATACTATTATTTACTAACTTATTCTAAGACTAGGTTTTCAATAAAATAATACTATACTAATAATAACGATAAGAAATAGTACTAAAAATGCTAACAATAATATTAATATGATTCAAAACGGATGGTGAGATAAGGGCTTCCACCCTTCACCAAAATAATGCTAATAATACCATTAGGATATTATTAATAAAAATAGTAATAATAATAGTAATGAAATAATAATCAGAATTACAAAATAATTACACTACTACTACTACTACTACCACTACCACTAATAATAATAATAATAATAATAATAAAATGACTTAAACCAAAAGTAATATAAGTAGAGTTTTCAGACCTACTCCAAAATAGTAAAAGTACCATTAATAATAATAATAATAATAATAACACATATTACTTATAATACTAATAATAATATTAATATTAATATTAATATTAATATTAATATTAATATTAATGATACAAGTAATAGTATTCACACTATATAAATAGGGTAGGGCTTCAACCCTCTATATATATAATAAAAATAATAAGAATAGTAATACTACAACTACTAATAATAATAATGATGATGATGATGATGATGATGATGATAAAACTTATAATAATACTAATAATATGAAACTAATAATATAAATAATTTAAATTGGATCTTGACCCTGATAAGAAATAATAACAATAATATTAAACCTAATAATAATCATCATCATCATCATCAAAAACTAGTTAAAAATTGAAATAAAATAAAAAAAGCTTAAATAAATAAGGGAGAAGGGTTGAGAGGGTTTAGGTTTCCACCTTAGGCCGGCGGAGATAGGTGGCACTAGCGGTGGTGCACGGTGGTCGCGGCAGTAGCCGAAAAAGAGGAAAGAAATGGAAAGAGTTGAGATTTGAGAAGAAGAGATGGAGAATAAGGTTGGAGGTTGAGGTGTTGGTGATAGTCTAGACTAAGGGAGTAAAGTGAGGGTGGTGGTGCAGCAAGTGGCGGCGGCATATGGCGGCAGTGGTGGTGGCTAAAATGAAGAGAAGAGGAAAAAGAGAGGGGGAGAAGGAGGAAGGGGAAAAGAAGGGTAGGGCGAGGTGGAGGAGGGTTCATAGCTGTTTTTGGGTGGTGTAGGAGGCAGTGATAGAGGAAGATATGGTGGTGGATGGTGGTGCGAAGGGCGGCAGGTGTAAAAATTTTTCTGGTTGTGCAAGGAACTTTGCATGGCTATGGTGGCTCGTGCAGGAAGAATCGAGGAGAAAGGGTGGCGTAGTTAGTTAAAGGGTGGTGTAGGGAAGACTTAGGTAGGTAAAGCAAGTAGTGTAGTTGGCTGACGGTAGAGGAAAGGGTGTCTAAAGTTGTGGTGGTGCATAGGGGTAAATTCTTAGGGTTTTGGGAAAAAGTTTTGAGAATATCCAAATGAGGGGTATTTATAGAGTTTAGAGGAGAAGGTAGGGTTCTAAGGGTCGGTAGGAGGGTAATGCAGGTAGGGTTAGGGTAGCCGACGACGCTAATTGGCCTGTACAAATTCAAATTGTGGTAGCCTATTCGCATAGGGAAAGGAGGATTTTGCGCAGAAGAAAAGGAAGGTGGGTTAGGTCATGTTGATTAGTGATTCGAGGGAAAGAGAAAGAGAGAAGAAACAACCGGTGTAGATGAGTGTAGTCGAGGCGCCATTTTTGGGGGCCGTAGAGTTGCAAGTCGACAGGGAGGAGGGAGAAGGAGGAAGAAGGGGGTGGACCAGCCAGCTGGGGGGAAAAGAAAGAAAAGAAAATATAAGGGAGAATCAGGCCGGTGTCGGTTATAAAGTTTTTAAATGGAAGGCAACGTTCCAGGGAAAAAGGGGAGAAGGAGCATCGTTTTTCTCCTAGGGCGCGCCAAAGGAATGGAGGGCGATGGAAATGGGCTGCGAGCAGGCCCAACCGGAAGAAGAAAAGAAAGGAAAAAGGAAGAAAAGAAAGAAAAGAGAGAAAAAGAAAAGAAAAAGGAAGAAAGAAAAAGAAAAAGGAAAAAGGGAAAAGGGAAATAAAATATATGGGTTGGGGTAAATTAAATAATCTAATTATTTGGGGTTGATTTCCTTTTTAAGCTAACTTATGATTTTTCAGAGATTTTTCCTAAATTCCTTTTTAATTAGTAAAATAACCAATTTTTTCCTTATAAAAATATTTATAACTTTCCTCTCAATTTTTCCTAAATAATTTCTTCCTATTCCAATAAAAATAATGAATTTAATTAATTTTCCTAATAAATTCTTATTTAACTAAAATTCTCAAAACTAGTATTTTTGGGGCATTTCAACTACTCTCTTTGGTTATTAATTTTCTTGGAGCTACTTTCCTATCATGGTTGTGGTTCCTTATTATTACAATCTTATTATGGTCACCTACCTTATTGTTGTTCTTTCATCTTATTATCTTTGTTTATTAGTACCTTTTTCTTATCAAATTTTTTGCATTATTTCCACTTGTTTCTTTAATATCTAATGATGACATGAATAAAATCCCTTCCTTAATATAATGTTATTCCCTTTCTTTAGTTCCAACATTTTCCATTTTTCTTTGGGCGTATATTGAATCCTTTCTAAATTACATGCATTTTCTTACAATTATTTCTTCATAACCTCATTATGTTTCTTCTATTGTACACACAATCATTTATATTAATTTTTGGTATTGAAGTCAAACACAATTATCTTCTTTACTTGTTAGCTCCATTATGATTCTTTTTACTTCACTTGCTTATGATGATTTATGTTATCCTCATATTACTAATTATTTATTTTGAATACCAATAATTTATTGTTGATTGAGAGAATCCTCTTTTACCATTTGCACTCGCTATTTCATTTTTAGTATTCTTTTATTGTCATTTCTTATTTTTTCCTACACATCTTACTTTTACTTTATATTGTGGAATGAGTATGCTACCTTATGGATTGATAGTGTTAGTCCCTAAAATTTAACTTTTATTGACAATCTAATTTACAAACACCCCTCATCTTCATTTACATTTGTTATCACGAAACTAGTTTCTATTTCATGAGTCTCCCTTCTTCTCTTTCCACCTTTTAACCATGTGTTATTGTCGATTTGGTTCTTATGATCATACCATATGTGAATCATCCTCCTTCCCTCACTTGATGTTGATTTCACATAACTAACATGTTATATCATGAATCCTTTGTTCGAGCACATCCAGAAGTATCTCACCATTGTTAAATTTTTTTTCAATGAGTAAGAATTTTTATTACTATCGAAATGGAAGAATTACAACCTAACCTTAACAGAAAATACTATCAATGAGTGATAACCACCTAGCATATTTAACATACATGCTCTAGTGGACCATTCTCCAAGATACATTCATAATAATAACTCTTAAAATAGTGGAGTTTTATCTAGAATGATTCTCAAACAATCTAAGATTCCTCTCATGCCAAATAGTAGCAATGTAAGAAATAAACAAAGCCCTAACACATGCTTTTTGCTATAATTCTATCTAAATCTAGTGACTAAAGTCTTAACTTCCTGATCCCATCTATAGATACCATCACTTCTCCCTGAAGCAACCCTGATCTTTCACCAAAAAATGGAAGTGAAAGGACAGAAGAGAAACATATGGTCTCAAGTCTCCAAATGCTACTGGCAGAAAACACACATTGCCTCCACATCTATCCTTGGCTAATAATCTATTTCTGAGACTAAGCCAAGCTAGAAACCTTAGCCTTGGCACAGTCAGGGGACTCCAAACCATTTTTGTCCATCTCTACCTCTCATGCTTGATATGAGTAAGGTGATAAGCAACTTTAATACTAAAAGCTTCAAAATTCCTATCCACACAATTCTGCACATAAGCTTGTAAAAGAGGATGAGTATGTAGGATTTTCTAAAAAATCCAAGAGGTATAAGTAGTGGGAATAAAATCCCACAAAGTATGATGCTTAAGGTAAATGGTATGTACCCATTTGACCCAAAGAGTATCCTTCTTAGTACCAATGTTCCAAAGTAACTTCCCCAATGCACAAGTGTTCCATAGCTCAAGATCCAGGAGGCCAAGACCCCCTTCATTAGTTGGATAGCAAAGCTGATCCCAAGAGACAAGGGCACACTTTCTGACACTAATCTTCCCATACTAAAGAAAGCCCCTACATAGACTAATGAAGCGATGCATAACTTTCTTGAAAATAAAATTAATTGATTGAAATGTAACTGAATGCTAAAAATAACTAATTTAATGAGCTGCAGTCAACCAACATAGGAGAGGTAGATTGTATTCCAATGTCTAAGATGAGCAGAAATTTTTATCCAGTAGAGGCTACAAATGGCCTGCAGATACCCTTGCTGAAGAAAAAGGGAGCCCCAAATAGGTAATAGGGAATGAGCCTGCAGGGAACCCTAAGAGTGAAATAATAGAAGATCTAACTTGATTAGATACACCTCCAAAGAAAATACTACACTTTATTAGATTCACAGTAAGCCCAAATCAGGTAGAGAACTGAGAAAAAACTTCTTTTAAACATAAAACACTCTAGAGATCCCCTTTGCAAAACAAAAGCAGATCATCAGTAAAATTAATATTAATAAGCCTCAGAGCTTTACATCTAGGATGGCCATAAAATCTTGGATCATACCATAACTTCCTCAAACATCTACTGAAGTAGTCCATAACTAGCACAAAGATATAAGAAGAAAGTGGATCTCCTTGTCTCAAATGCCTCTTACCAGGAAAAGGAGGAGATAGAACCCCATTGAAACTCAAAGAAAAGGATATAGTTGTCACACATACCATTATCAATTTAACAAAATGGTGGGGAAAACCATATAAAATTAACACATTCTACAAAAACTTCCAATTCACCATGTCATAAGCTTTTTGAAGATCAATCTTTAGCATGCACCTAGGATATATACCCTTGGTAGTATACTTCTTAACCAGTTCATGAGCTAAAAGAATATTTTTCCCCAATACTTCTACCATTGATGAAAGCATTCTGTGAGATGTCAATGATAGTAGGCATAATACTCTACATTCTCTTCATAATAATCTTAGCTATGATTTTATAATGCACATTACAGCAAGCAATGGGTCAAAATTCAGTCACCCTATGTGCATTAGGCTTCTTTGGGACAAGAGTTAAGGAAGTGACATTCACTTACCTAGGCAAGAAACCAAACGCAAAAAAATTCTCTAGCAGCCCAAAGAAGTTCATAAGCAACAATATGCCAACTCTTTTTGAAGAATCCAGCAACATACCCATCAACCTTAGGAGCTTTAGTGTCTCCAATAGAGAACATAGCCTCTTTGACTTCATCCTTATATATAGGTGCAGTAAGAGCTCCTTGCTGATCCAATGACAATTGAGTCTCAATGGCAGATTGGTCCAAACCACCCAAAATACTAGAATGGGTACTTAGATTGACATCCTTCCAATAATACTTAATGCATTAAATCTAGTTAAATATAGGAGCCACTTGTTGCTGCTATACTGCTAATATTTAATAGGGTTAATATTAGCGATTTGTCGTATTAATTAATTAAGGGAAGTAATATAAGGTGTATGGACCTGCTTTTGGTATACAACTTAGTTGATCTTTTTCTCATGATTAAAAATTGACTTAGAAATTAATATTATATTTTGGCCTAATCTAGTGGTGGATTTTAATTTTCCTAGCATATTTATCATATTTGTGGTTATCCATTATTTTTATTTTATTTTATTTATTTATTTTATTATTTTATTATTTTTATTTTTTATAACCCCCATTAGTATTTTTCTTATTTATTTATTTTGTGTTATTTAGAGTTTTTATTTTTATTTTTATTTTTAAGCTAGTTAAATAGAGATGATCCCTTTCAATATATGGTTTAGAACTATATCCTTATATTACTAGTACTGCAAGTGATAACAAGAGGATTTAAATTGCATGCCGGCTATGGCCACACAAATTTTTGACGTAGTTGTCGGGGATTGAAAACTTTACCTTTATTTTGCTAGTATTTATAGTGTGTTTTTATTTTTAGTATGTTGTGTTTTTCATACCATCCTTTTATTTAGAGGTCAAAGTGCTTGTGGGCACTCAAGTCTCTAAATTAATAGGATTTTTAGTATTTTTAGTATTTTATTATTTTTAGTGTTTTATTTTTTCATTTAGTTTTGTTTTAGGATCTTTTGTGTATTTTTTTTTTATATTAACCTCTTCCTTTGGAAGTTTCGATGTTCTTTTAGGTAGCTATGAGAGGATCCTTGGGCTATGGACAACTTTGCATGAATATTAATGCAAGAATAAATGAAGAAAGTTCAAGTAATCTTGATGATAGACTTAATAAACTTACTACTCTTATTTCGCAGGTAGTCATAGCTATC
Source organism: Tamarix austromongolica (assembly GCA_039764185.1). Taxonomy (NCBI): domain Eukaryota; kingdom Viridiplantae; phylum Streptophyta; class Magnoliopsida; order Caryophyllales; family Tamaricaceae; genus Tamarix; species Tamarix austromongolica. The sequence goes on from CM077817.1 coordinate 29,382,903, forward strand.
GAAGTCATTAATACAAGTGAAGCATGTCATACATAAAAAAATTCAAGTGCTTACCATTCACAAGCTATAAGAGGAGGAGGATAGACGCAACCCTATGCTCAATCTTTCAATGGTTTTCAAGGACAAGATCCCTACACAAGCATATACTACTAGGAAAGGAGGCATCACTCCAACTTCAGTTGGGGGATGAATGATTGTTATCAAGTGCCATATCAAGACCCTTAAACACACGAATATGAAGCTTCAAAATATTATCAATATCCTCAACAAGAACCTTCTTCAATTTTAGAACCTTCAACTTCAGAAAAAATGGAGAATCTTTTTGAAGCATTGACAAATGGGCAAAATCAATTGATGAAAGTCAAATTATACAAAATAAAAGGATGTCAGTGTTGGAGGATCAAATGGATTATGTGGTTGACATGATCAATTAATTAAAAGTGAAAATAGAGCTCTTTAGTACTTCAATTCCAAATTCAAGTGAGAGTTATGAATATGATTATACCATGTCTGAATATAAGGATGAGCTAGTTGAGGAGGTTCCCATGGAGCACATTGCAAAGCAAGATCAAGTGAAAGAAGAGCTTATAAAAGTAGAAGAAAAATCCCATCAAAATAAATATCAAGTGAACAAAGAGAAGTATACGAATGGCGAGACTATCACTTTCATCTACCATAGACCATCTTTGAACATTTATTTCCCACTTTTTCTTAGAGATGACCATGAAACACAAGGTAAGAATTTACACCACTTTGATTTTATTTATGCTAACCATATTCCTTTTTTTTCCCTCTTTTAGTAGGTTATATAGATCTAAGATTGAAGAGAGTAATCAAATCATATTGGGTATATCTAATAAGGAGCATAATACTCCAAAGAAGAGGTTATGTTGGAAGGATGTATTTAAAGATCTTGAGATAGGAAAATATGTTCTTCTATTAATATAGAGATCATCGTATGTGGAAATTAGGCAAAACATTATCTCTTTACACACGACCTTAAATCCCATGATAGGTAAGTTACGTTCTTGCTAGACCAAATCTTTCATTAAATCTAATATTTTGTCTTTTTCTTCCTTGTAGGATAAAGATGATCATCACGAGGAAGGACATGGTGAAGAAGCTCTCAAGTGGATGTACCCACCTTGAACGAGTAAACCGAGATCATGTCAGGGTGAAGAAATAAAAGTAAGCACTATTTGGGAGGCAACCCCATGTGATAAGGGATTTTTCTACCTTCTAGTTATTTATCTATTTAGTTAGTTTGTATCTCCATACTTTAAATTACATATTTCCTTCATTGTTTATACATTGAGGACAATGTGTGATTTAAGTGTGGGGGTGTTACGTGCGTTTTATGTATTTGCAAAAAAAAAGAAGAAAATTGAAAAACATTATTATAAAATTTTATTTAGTATGTTTAGAGTCTTAGGAACCCTTAACTAGTTATGAGGAGTATATCTTTGAAATCTAATAAAAAGATGATCATAAAATTGAGATAAAGTAAGTGGAGATTTTTTATGTTATGTTCGATATAGGGAACACATATCCACATGTCTAGATATGAGTGGAGAAAGAATATGTATGATTTTCTCACCACCAACATGGCATGTTGAGATTCATCAAATTCTTAGGTGAACTTTTGAACCATATATACCTTTTTATTTTTTTTCCTAAGAGAATTCACATGAAATTATCTATTTTCTTTTGCTTTAAAGTTTCTTTGTAAACCTCATATATGTTTAATTTCTTTGATCAAATTATTTACCATAGCTCTTATAATGGACTCTAAATACTACTAGATCTTACTCTTGTGCTATTTGAAGCTTATAGTCAAAACATGCTTTTATTGAGAAAATGATAAAGGTAACTTAGGATTTTCTACCACATAACCAAATAACTTAACCCTAATTTGTGTATACATGGTGTACACCCCATAGAAACCATTTGAGCCTATACATGAATTATATATTTTTCTTTATTACCCACAATGAATAACCTTTGGGCCTTAATATCCTCACCCTTGCTTAAAGCTAGTGGAAGGAAATTAGATCGTTATGGATATAAAGAGTGGGTGTGTATGTGTACATGTGAAAGAAATATATGTATTTATGCTAAGAAGAGGATTGATTATGTTTGGTGTAGGAATAAAAAATAATACAAAAAAGTTAAAAGAAAAGAAAGAGAAAAAAATGTTAGGATATAAGAAAGAGAGGGAGTTATAGAGATAATGTTGAAAAAGTTCTATTCATGTTCTATTTTGTTGCTAAGGCGGAGAGGTGTATCATTAATATGGAGTTAAGGTTACATTTCATCTCATTATCAGATTCCACTAGCTCTTGACCTTTTTAGCACCACACTCCTAAAATACTCTATAACCTTCTTTACCTTAAACCCCACTACAACCAATAAGTAAGTCATATTGATTCTTGAGATGAGTAGTTTTTGATCTGTAGGAGATTAGTCATAAGAATTAAGCATATGGTTCGATCCATTTGGAAAGTATTTGATACCTTTCATGAGGTTTTATCCATAAAACACGTGCCTTCTTTGTTTATATATGTGTGTTGTTTGTTATCTTTATCATCTTATCTCACATACACAAGTATTTCTATACATTTATAACCATGAATCTAAAAGAGAAAAAAATATAAAGGGTATCCATAGTGAGGATGAATCTTGATGTGACTAAGGTGTAGTAGATCGTCATCCATAATATTGATTTGTTCATACCTGTCATTTTTATGTGTGAACCATATGTTAAAATTGATTCTTTAAATCTCCCAATGCCGAATCTTGATTGATTGCTAATCTTGATGTATGAAAGTAAAAGATTATGAGAAACCCGTGAATTGTGGGGTTGTTATCGCCACACTTAGTACAAACCAGTTCTCTCCGACTGTTTTAGTACCAAGTGCTAAGGCTAAAGAAAATTATTAACATTAAACTCAAACCAATAGTTCATAAAGAAGTAGAAAGGTCGTACATAAAAAAATCAGAGTGTGCGTAAAAGAATCACAAATCAAATGGAAATCAAAGTGCTGAATTAAAATTCCTCGGAGGGAATAACCTTACAATTGATAAAAGGTTTATTTGAAATATTTAATACGAGGTAATAAATCAAACAAGGTAAATCCGATATAAGAAAAAATAATAGAAATAAATAAGATAACAAGAAGAGTGGATCCGGCCACACTACTCTCGAACTTCAAGCCAAACACGCTCAACACTCAGCCCCGACTGATGTCTCGTCCACCTGCACAAATCAGAAGGTACTCGTGGGAATGAGCAATACCCATGAAAGGGGTGATCAGTACGCCACGTACTGAGTAAGGTAACCGAGCACTAAGGCCAACACATAAATAGATAATCCATGCAGAATAATAATAGGGCATAATCACCAATACAATAACATAAATGCAAATGAACGGTTAGGTGAAAATGCCAAGATCCAATATAGTTTAGATTAATTACTTCATTAATCCTTTATTGAAATATTTTCACACCATGCTCTTTATCAAGTCCATACGAGTACGGGAACCCTACTATTTTTGCCGGTAAATCAGTCTCTAGGGCACTTTTAGCTCCTGGCCATTATTATAGCCGGTGGATCGGTCACTTAGGGTATATGCCGTACTACTATTATATGCCGGTGGATCGGTCTGGCCCCTTCTGGCACGGTGTTCCACTGTAAGTCATTAGTGTCTTCCCACATCTTGAAAACATATATGGTTTGGTTCGTTGAGCTCGGGATCCCCCACTATTTTAGCCGGTGGATCAGTCACTAGGGTAACATACCCTACCACTATTAAGCCAGTTGATCGGTCTCCAGGCGACCGTAGTACCTGGCCACTATTATGCCGGTGGATCGGTCCGGGCCCAGCTCAACATTTTCCACTTTATGTAATTAATATCTTAAGTATCTTATTCAAAAGCTTTCACCATGGGCATGCACAAATCATTATCTTTATACTTCACACATCACAAATCATAAAATTCTATCATCATAATTACACTTTAATCACCAAACACACATGATAATACAAAAATTCTAAGCAACCACAACAACCCTAATTATCCACACAAACCCTAGTTCAGTCTCCTATGGACCCTTATATAATCTCCACGTATTATTTTTCATCTAAAATGTTCAAACACCCAAATAACACTTACATTACCTTTCTTGCATCCCAAACCAACCTTTCATACGTAAATTTTGTTCCCATGCAAACTTTACACATCCCATGCAACCTCTCGAACTTTTCATACAGACTCTAAATCCCATGCAGTCATTAACTCCCATGCAGAACCCTAACTCCACCATGCAACTATTAATACAACTATGCAAACCCTAATACTACCATGCAAACCCTAATACCACTATACAACCATTAATACCACCATATAAACCCTAATACCACCGTGCAAACCCTAATACCACCATACAACCATTAATACCACCATGCAACCCTAATACCACCATGTAAACCCTAGATTCTATCATACAAAACCCTAAATTCAATCCACACAAAACCAAAGATCCATCCATGCCAAACCCTAGATTCAAACTATAGAAAACCCAAAGATATGTCCATATAATACAATTGATTAAATTCTCCCATTCATAACCAAAAATTAGATTATCCTATACAAGACTATAAGTTAGATTCTTTCACATAAAATCATAAATTAGAATCTCCCATATAAACCATAAATTAGATTGTCCCATATAACATCATATATTACATTCTCCCATACAAAATCATCCAAACCATAAATTAGATTCCCTCATACAAAACCATAAGTTTAACTCTCCCACACAAAATCATAAATCATATTCTCCTACACGAAACCCTAAAATTCTCCATTTTATTCTTCCACTCATAAATAATTAGGTCAACTCACCTCCCTTGGTCAACCTCTTTCCCCCATCCTCCTTTTTCATCCTTTCTCCCACAGAAACCACATCAACACCCTCACATGCATGCCTTACAGGGTCATAACACATATCATCATATATACATAATACACATAACATATAAACACACAAAAACATACTTCAACCCCATATCATACCACATACGAAATAATTAATAATGATAAACATAGGATACATAGCATGCGAAACACATAATGCATATAAGCACACAAAAGGCCTTAGCGCCCTTTACCTAAAACGACATTGGTCTTAGAGCACGCTCCTACGCCTCCTTAGGGTTTTGACTAGTTTCACCTATTATGAGGGAAAAGCTAAAATTAGAATCCCTCCTATAAAAAAATACTATTAATCACTAACTTATTATAAAACTAGGTTTTTAAATAAATAATAATATTAATATATTAATAAAATAACATTAACTAATTACTAACTTTGTTAAAGATATAGAAATAATAGAAATATTATAAAAGTTGATAATATAGGGTTGAAAACTTTACCCTAATAATAATAATAATGATACTAAAATAATAATAGCAAAGATAATAAAAATAATATCAATGATAATATAATAATAATAGTAACAATAATAATAGCAAGGACATTATTCAAAACAAAGTGAAATAAGGGCTTCGACCCCTTTACTAAAATAATAATAATGAATAATAATATTACTAAAATAAATAACCAAATTTAGTAATAATAATGATGACATAATAATACTAATAATGATAAAAGCCATAATAATATTACAAAATAATAGTAACCATAATGGTAATAATAGTAAAGATAATGATTGAAGATAAAAAAGAAGTAGGGTTTCCACCATACATTGAATAATAATAACTTAATAATTAATAAGAATAACACTAATAAGAATAATAATAATAAAAATACTAATAACCCTAATAATAATAAGACATGATATTTATAATACTACTACTACAATTTAAAATAAGTATAATAGGGTTTCAGCTCTATATAAAATAATAATACTAACACTTGAAAATAATAATGATGATAGTAATAATAATAATAATAACAACAACAGCAACAACAACAACAACAACAACAACAACAACACTAATGGTAAGGTAGTAATAATAATAATAATACTGAAATAATAATAATAACAATTTCAAAATAGTAAATAATAATAATAATAATAATAATAATAATAACATATTAGTATTAATAATAAAGATAATAACAATAATAATAATACTACTAATAATAATAAAATCGAATTAAGATATAATAGGGCTTCGACCCTCAACAGAATAATAATAAAAACATTAATATTAATAATACTAATAATACATATTAAAAATGGAAATAATAATAATAATAGGATTTATATTAAAATGAATGAAATAAAATAATTTAAGGATTGTAAAAATAGGAAAAAGGGTTGAGAGGGTCTAGGGTTCAACCTTAGGCTGACGGGGATAGGCGGCACTGGTAGTGGTGCACGGCGGCGGCGGCGGTCGCCGGAAAAAGGGAAGAAAAGGGTAAAAGTTGGATGTTGGGAAAAAGGTAGGAAGAATTAAGGTGGGAGTTGGGGTGTTTAGATTTGCCCAGAGAGAGAGAGGAATAGAATAAGGGTGGTGGCGCAACCAAAGGTGGCGGTGCATGGCGGTGGTGGTGGTGGCCGAATGGAGGAGAAGAAGAGAAAGCGAGGAGGAGAAGAAGAGAAAGCGAGGAGGAGAAGGAGAAAGAGGAAAGTAAAGGTAGGGGAAGGTAAAGGAGGGTCTATAGAACATAATGGGAGGTGAAAGAAGTGGCGGAAACAATGGAATAGGTGGCTAATGGTGGTTCAAAGGGTGGCAGAGGCAGAAAAATAGATTGGTCGAGAAGGCTACTTCGCATAGTCGGGGTAGCTTGTATAGGAAGAATCGAGGAGGATGGATAATTTGGTTAGCTAGATGGAGGTGCAAGGAAGAATTTGGTGGCCAGATATGGCGGCAAAGTTGGCCGGAGGTGGCGTACGAGGAGTCTGAAGGGGTGGCAGTGACAAGGACAGGAAATTCTGGGTAGGAGACAAAAGCTCGATACAGGGCTATTATGGGGGGTATTTATAAGCTTAGAAGGGAGGTTAGGGTTTGTGGGTCGGTTACAGGGTAAGGAAGGTAGGGTTCCGATCGTTGGTGGTGAGGTTGGCCAGTAGAAATCAAAACGGGGTAAAGGGTTGTGCGTAGGAGAGAGAGAGGAAAACTGTGAGGAGAAGGGGAAGTGGGCAGACAGGTGTGGTCGGTGAGCCAATGTGGAAAAGAGGGGGAGATGGGCTACGATCGTGCATAGTCACCGCTGAAAATTTTGACCGATCAGAGGGAGTTGTAGGTATGCGGCGTCGGGGAAGAAGAAAGAAGGAGGAAGAAGAAAGGTGGGCTGGACCGGCGGTTCGGGGGAGTAAAGAAGGAAAAGAAAAGAAGAGGAGATCGGGCGGTCCGGGCCCGATGGGGTGGTAGCTTAAATGAAATGATGCATTTTGGGTAAAAAGGATAAGAAACTCGGCGCGCTGGCTGCCGAGGGAAGAAGGACGGAAAGAAATAAGAGTGGGCCGCGACCAGGCCTAGTTTGGGGGAGGGAAAAAATAAAAGAAAAAGAAAAAAGAAAGAAAAAGAAAGGAAAAGGGAAGAAGAAAAAGAAAAAGGAAAAATAATTAGAATGGGTATTTAAATTAATTAAAATATTTGGAATATTTAAAAATAATAATATTTAAATAAAATAATATTTAAATCCCTTTTTAGGCTAAATTAGGATTTTTAAAAGATTTTCCATAAATTCTATTTTAATTAGCAAATCACTCTAATTTTCTTCAATTAAATTATTTATAAAATTAATATTAATTTGAAACTATTTTATCCTTCTTACTTTAAATAAAATAATTTATTTTATTAGTTTCCAAAATAAAATCCTTAATTAGCTAAAATACCAAAATTTCTCCTAATTAAAATACTTATAAATCTATTATTAATTTTCCTAATTAATTTCCTTTTATTTTAATAAAAATAATTAATTTTCATAATAAAACCTCATTTAAATATAATTTTTAAAATTATAAATTTTTGGAGAATTTCACTAGTTAATTTTATTTTATTTTGTTAGAGCAATAACTTACTTGAGGACAAGTAAGAAGCTAAGTGTGGGGGTATGATAAGTTCATATTTTGACATATTTTATACCCTTATAATCTTAGTTTTTAGTATTTTAGTTAAGTAATATAGGTGAATAATTATGATTTTATGCCTAAGTGGTAATAATCATATAAATATTATTATTTAAGCTAAAATGATATAAATTAAATAAATTTAGAGTATAATAGTATTTATTAATTTTTATTAATTTTTATTAAATTTTATTTTGTAGGTATTATTTTTAAATAAAAGGAAAAAAAGAATGTCGGACCTTTGGCCCAACGGCCGAAGGCCCAAAGGCCAAATAATAAGAAATAATAATCAAAAGAACGAAGCCAGGTAAGATGCAGGCCATGAGAAGAAAATAAATTGAGGGCCAAATGGAAATTGAAAAGAAGAGAGAGTCAATCGTCGCACAAAGCAGGGTTGATGTGGATGAAAAGGGGAGCAATCATGAAAAATGAAGTAGGTTGCACGGAAAAATAGGGTAGCAACTCACAAAGAGAATCAGATAGGGGGCATAGGGCTGTCAGCGACGCATGGAAATCAACACAGGAGCACAAAAGGTGGAAGATTCAAGTCCATTCATCCTTTCCTAATAATAATAATAATAATAATATGTCTCTATGAACCTTGAGTAGAAAGGAATATACTCATGTTTAATGATTTTCCATATAAACTATATCTAAATTATATAGAATTTTTTTTTCTTTTAGATTGAATGGTTGATCAAATAATGTCAATCATAATTCCTTTATTAGTTTTTTCTTTTTTTTTTAGCAGTTGATAGTATTGATAAATAAAATGAATATTACCATTGCATTAGATATGGGAATCATTGTAATAATATGATATTAATGACATAAAAAATGTATAAAAAGCCCTTACAAAGAAGTAATAATTCTTCTCATGATAAATCAAATATTTCTAAAACATTTCTTATAAAAACAATACTCTATGTGTAAATCTTGGCTACTATAAGCTTGAAATTATCAAATTGTTGAATGATATATGACAAAGCATGATTGTAAATATTTTCTATTGCTACAAACTTTTTACAACATTCTGGATCATTAAATTTTCCATCTCTAGTAATTACATTAAAATATTTTAGACCAAATTATGTAGTTATTTTTTTAATACAATCTATTAAACACTTGTAATAATCTAGCCTTAGTGCTCGTTTGGTATGGGGGTAATAGAGGTATAAAAATTACTTCCATAGTTTATATATCTTGCATAATCTATTTAAAATTAAATATTTTTATTCTAATGAATACCTATTTTAGATCTTAATTTGATCTAAAATGGGTATTTAATTAAAAATATATTTATTATTATTAAATACTTAATATAAAAGATACAAAATAGAGGAAAACATTTTCCACCACCCCTATTACCCCCATACCAAACAAGCCCTTCATTGTGGTGGTAATGGTTGACCAAACCAGGGATCCATGGGCTTTGGTTTAACAAATTCATTATTTTCTTTTTGTACAAAGGCTACCACCATGAAATAGCAATCAAGAATTAGTGGCAAAGATAAAAATAAAGTCTTAGATTATATGTTTGTAAATATTATCTAGCTAGCATATTGGAGATATTTTATGAGGGACCACTTTGTAAGATGGAGGTGGTGTGAATTGTTGGAAAAGATAACAATTTTTTTGTTTCATATGACTCATTTTAAAAGATAAATGTGATTATTTACAATGAAATCTACAAAAGGCTAGCAATGCCATCAATTGAAAGGTTGTGCTAGATTAAATACATATTCAAATATTTAATTCATAGTAACCAAATACTAAATATATGGTTCTCTATAAAGAATGTATGTGATAATTTTCATAATAGTATGGACCAATTAATCTAATGTTATGTATACACAAACAAAATATTTTCATATTTTATGTTTTGTCAACAACATGAGAAATATGTTTTCATATTCTTCATGAATAAACTTGAAAGCAAATCATAAGGTAAGTCCAAGGTATTAAAAAATATTAATTAAATTTATGATATAGAGTATTTTTAAAAAATTATAAATACATTTATATAAATAGAATTTTTTGTGATTCACTCAATTGTTAAGTATTTTAACCACTAGGCTTATGGATAATTTTTTAACTTTATTATAAAATAGTATTAATTTATAAATGTGTGACAAATATCTAAATGGGTAGATGTTATAAAATGAGAATTATTTCTATTTTAGTAGAATATGCATGAGATTCAACATTTAATTAACCAATCTAATATCCTATCCGATTCAATCTAAAAATAACAAATATCCAAAAAGTTATAGAAAAAAATTATCCAATAGGAGAAATATAAATAATATAAATATTATAATTAAGTATGTTCCATATAAAACATACAAAGTATGATTATAAGAAAAATACAAAGTAATCCTCTATGATTATCAAAATTACATATATTCCATATAAAACATACAAATTAATCCTCTATGATTATATGAAATAATAATATATCCATTTTTAGATTTAAAATAATATTACAACTATTCTAATAATTATATAGTCATTTGTGACATTTACAATATATCATTTAATTTAGAGGTAAGTTTCTGAGCTTCATTTATTTTTCGTTTTCAAATACTAAGGATGAATACTCTCAAAGTAATTTTTAAGTATTTATTTTTTATGTTGTTTTTTCATCCTTAATTTAAGATGCACGAAAAAAATTTGGCATGATTTTTAATATAACAAACATTTGTGAAAATAATTAAAAGCACAAACTTCTAATATAAGTTATTATCCACTCTAGGAATATTGAGTATGTTATCTTTGATATTACTAAAAGAAATAGATTTAGTTTTTGCATGTGGTCATGACTCCCAATACTTTGGAATTTTCAGCTTTATATATAGAATAATAAAGGATGCAATATTTTTTGGACCATCGATACTTTTTGGAGGTGCAAGAATTGTGTCCATCCATGCTTTCCAAATAATTATATAACTCAAAGATCCTTTTATAATATAAAATTATACTAATTTTAAATGATTTTCCATGTATTTTTCCCATAATTATATAAAATTTGATTATTTTTAAAATTGAATGGTTGATCAAATAACAATACGCAAAATTCCTTTATTAACTACATTTTCTATTTAGTGGTCAATAGAATTGAGAAATTAAATAAATATTACCAATTAATTATGTACAAAATTTTCCTAATTATATGATATTAATGAAAGAAATAAAAAATGTATAAAAATCCCTTACAAAGTAGTAATATTTTGTCTCATGATAAATAAATTATTTCTGGAACATTGCTCAAAATTAGCATTACTCTGTGTGTAAATCCGAGCTACTATACGCTTAAATTTTTCAAATTGTCTAACAATACATGGCAAAGCACGGTTGTAAATATATTGTGCTACTACAGTCTTCTTGCAACATTCTAGATCATTATATTTTTCATCTCTAGTTATGGCATGCAAAACTTATAGGTTGCACTCTTTAGTTGTTTTGTCAATGCAATTTTCTAAAAACTTTTAATAACTTAGCCTTGGTTGTGGTGGTGATGGTTGACCAAACTATGTGTTAATGGACTTTAGGTTCATAAATTCATTATTTTCTTTTTGTTCAATGGGTACCACCATGAATGTGCAACCAAGAACAAGTTAGAAAATAACAATGAAGTCTTAGATTGCATCTTTATAAATATTATAGAGCTGGTATAAAGGAGAGATGATATGAAAGACCACATCAAAAGATGGTGGTGGGGTGAAGTGTTGGAAAAGTTTAAATTATGTAGGATTTTTTGTCAAATACCTTATGCATTTTATGCGCTAGCACTATTTCAGTTCATTGAAGATACAAAACGAGAAGTAAATTAAAAGAAGTTAAACAAACAATGACATAATTATATATAAAGATTTTATTTCATGTGACTTGTTTTAAAATAAATATTTGATTTTGTACATTGGACATCTATGTAAAGCAATCTATGCATCAATTGAAAGGTTACGCTAGATTAAATACATATTCAAATATTTATCTTTTATAGGCCATATAAAAAATCTACGGTGCTCTTGAATGAATGTACTTGAAATAATCTATAAAAATATGGACCAACTAATATAATATTATTTATACACACAAACAAAATATTTTGGTGCTTTAAGTTTTGTCAAAAACAAGAAAAAAAACATTTTTCATATAATGTATGAATCAACTTTAACTCACATAATAAATTAAGTCTAAATTATAAAATAAGTCAAATTTAGGATATGATGGATTTTTGAAAATTTGTTAATACATTTATGTAAATAGTATTTGTTTTGAGTTACTCAATTATTATATATTTTAACATATGATATACCAAAATAACATTAATTTGGAATTACATGACCAATACATAAGTGGGTATATGTTATAAAATGATAATTATTTCTGTTTTACTCACCTATTGTTGTTATTCAACATTAAATTAACTAATCTAATATCCAATTTTGTTCAATCTAAAATACCAAATACAAAAAAAGTCTTAGAAATAAAATGTCCAAGAGGAGAAATATGAATAATATGATTATTATAATTATGTATATACTATATAAATCATACATAGTAATCCTCTATGATTATATAAAATAATAATACATCATTTTTAATTTTAAAATATTTATACAAGTATTCTAATAATTATATAGTCCTTTGAAGAAATTTACTCTATATTATTTAATTCAGATGTGAGTTTCTAAAATTATTTTATTTTTCATGTTTAAATATTTATGATGAAGAATCTCATAGTAATTTTTAACAACTTAATTTTGTCATTGTTACTTTCGTACAATATTTAGGACGCACATGTTACACTTTGGCTTGATTTTTAATAAAACAAACAATTGTAAAATTAATCAAATTGATAAAGTTCTAATATGAGGTGTTAACCGCTATAGGAATGTTGTGTATGTTCGCTTTGAGTTTACTAATATATATGGATTTTCTCATTGCAAATGCTCTATTCTTATACTTCAGAATTGTTGTCTCTTTGTATATAATCTTCAATGAACTATTACTTTTAGACCATCAATGTTTCTTTAGTGGTGGAAGATCTAGTTCATCCATCTTTTCCCAATAATTATATAACTCTATGATCAATTGATTATAAATAACTATATCAATTTTTAATTATTTTTTGGGTAAAGTTTGTCCAAATTATATAGAATTTGATTATTTTTAGATATAGTGGATGATCAAATACGAGTATGCAAAAGTCCTTTATTAAGTGTATTTACTTTTTAGTGGTCAATTATATTAACCACTAAAATGAATATTACCAGTGATGTATATATAGAAATTCTACCAGTTAAATGATATTAATGAAAGAAAGTAAAAATGTATAAAAAGCTGTTACAAAGCAATAATATTTCATCTCATGATAAATAATTTTTTCCTAAAACATTGTTAAAAAATAACATTTCTTTGTGTGTAAATCTTAGCTAATATAGTCTTGAATTTATCAAATTATCCTAAGATATATGACAACGCACGATTGCAAATATATTCAACTACTGTAATCTTTTTGCAACATTAAGGATCATTAAATTTTCCATCCCCACTAATGGCATGAAAACATTTTAGTCTACACTTTATAGTTGTTTTGTCAATACAATCTCCTAAAAACTTGTAATAACCTGGCCTTGGTTATAGTGGTAATGGTTGACCAAACCATGGGCCAATAGGCTTTGGGTTCAAAATTTTGTTGTTTTCTTCTTATGCAATGGCTTGCAACCAAGAACAAGTAGGATAGATAAAAGTGAAGTCATAGATTGCATCTTTATAAATATTATATAGATGGTATATTGGTGAGATTATATGACGGAGTAATTTGTAAGATGGAGGTGGGGTGAAGTGTTGGAAAAGTTTAAATTATATAGGATTTGTTAGTAAATACCTTATGCTTTTATGTGTTATCACATTTATGAAACTATTTTATTTCATTAAACTTACAAAAGGAGAATTAAATTAAAAGAAAATGACATAATTATGTACGAGGTTTATTTCATGTGACTTATTTTAAAAGATATGTGATTATGTATATTGTAAATCTTTAGAAAGATGGCTATATATCAATTAAAAACATATTCAAATATTTAACTTTAACTTGATAAATAATAAAATTTAGGATATATTCGATCATAATATGGACCAACTAATCTAACATTATATATTACCCAAAATCTAATATTTTTTGGTGCTTTAAATTTTGTCAACAACATGAAATTCTTTGTGAATAAGCTTTAACTCACATGATAGAGTAAGCCTAACATATATATATAAATAATCAAATTTAGGATATAATGGATTTTTTAAAATTTATAAATACATTTATATAAATAGTATTTGTTGTGAGTTACTCAATTTTTAAGTATTATAACATACGGTATTCTTAATAACAACCATTAGGCCGATTGCTAAGCATTTAATTTTATTCCCTAAATAGTATTAATTGATAAAGTGAATTTTTACCATAGTTTTACCTCTTTTTCCCTTAGCTTTGGGACTTCATTTAATCTCTTTTGCATATTTTGCTATATTTTTGGCCTATTATTTGCACTAATGTTTTCTTGAGCTTTGTTTTGCAGGATTTCCCATAAAAACACTAAGACCGAGAAAGAATTACTTATATTTGGAGCTGAAGACCCAGCAAAGAATGCTCGAAAGGAGAGTGCATCAACCTAAAGTACTTATGATGGCATATTGAAGCTATGAGAGCCAAAAGATATGCCAAAATATCCCTAATAAGACTCAAAACAGGAGTGCACAGTCGGTCGCACACCCAGCTACACAACCCTACATCCCTCTCAGGCATTTATAAAAGAAAATAGAATCGCACGGCCAGCCTGTGCCAAACCTACACAGTTAAGAGCTAAAAAACTACACAGCCAAGATCTTCATGCGTGACATGGCCAGTGTGATGGGAAATTTTGTAGCATGCCTTGGGGACATCTTAAGGAGAGAGAGAGAGGGTCTGAGATCCCTCATTACCGAGCATAGCTTCTTGTAATAGCTTGCTTTCTTTAGTTTTAATATTTAAGAAGATTCAATTATGTAATTTATGATGATTGGTTCGAATCAACATTGTACTCTTCCAGATTACGGTTATTTTAATCTAATTCTTCTTTAACTTATCTATTGTGTTGTTATTATTCATCATGCTATTTATTTCGTTCATTTTATTTGCAAATATGAGCAAGTAGTCTCTTTTCTAGGATTGGACTTAGGTACCGTTTTAGTAATCGATGTGATGAAATAAAGTATTATGTCATATGATTGATTCATTAATACTGTTATATATGCTATATTTGATTGTCGTAAAGTGGATTTGACAAAATATGACCTCCATAGATATAATCTACAACTGAAAGTCTGAGATTATTATCGAAAATTAGCACATATACAAAAATTTAAGCAATCATGGAAGTAGATGTTTAATTCTTAGGGACTCTATAATTTGTGGTACTTCATGGGTTTAATTTAGTTTGTGAGTCATGAAAGTAGTCAACAAATTAGATTAAATACGTTCTTATGAAAGAGGCTAACGAATATTATTTGACTAACTGTTCACAATTAGTGAATTAATATGTGGCACAAGTATCATTTCATTATTAGTTATTAATCTGGAGACCAAAGTTTGATCCTAGGTTTTATTCCTACTGTTTAGTATCTCCAAGTTAGAACGCTTTTTGTAATTAATATTTTCATCTAAATGAATATCTCCACTTTTTGTAGATTTATATAGTCAAAATAGTAAAGAAGTGTAATCAATTACAAAGTCCCTGTAGATACGACTTTGAAATGCTATAACGAATCTGTGCGCTTGTGGAAATAGTACAACAAGTTTTTGATGTCGTTGCCAGGGAGTTTAGCTAATTAATAGTCTATACTTTGTTATTTTAGATAGACAAAATCCTTTAATGTAATACCTTATAATTTTAAATAATAATAATAATAATAAAAAGTCGAGAACAATAATAAGATATATAAGGGAACTTATATATGTGTGTATTATTTGAATGATAAGACTAAGTTTTTGATAGCTATAATAGTTAAATGATAAAGATTTAAATTATAGTATTTTATTACGCATACACATAGAAAGTAATTAATAGGTTGCTAATAGAGTTTAATTATGTAATGTTGTTACACAATTTAATGGGTTATTAGTAAATGGTCATTTTTAATTAATTAGTCACTTCTAAAATTCTCTAAAGCTAACTTACACTTCTCCCGTAAATTAAGTAATGTTGTTACACAATTTAATGGGTTATTAGTAACTGGGTATTTTTAATTAATTAGCTACTTCTAGAATTCTCTAAAGATAAGTTACACTTCTCCCAAAAATTAAGTAATGTTGTTACACAATTTAATGGGTTATTAGTAAATGGGCCTTTTTTAGCCACTTCTAGAATTCTCTAAAGACAGGTTACGCTTCTCCCGTAACCTTAGCAGCCTCCCATTATTATAAATATATGGTTAGCTTCTTGTAAGCTGTAGAGTAGCCACACACAAGGGAAAAAAATAGCAACAAAAAAAAAGAGTGGTTTTATATAGACTAACCATTCATTCCTCTGATCTAATTGGTGAAGGTCTAGTGACTAGTGAGAATTTGTGATTAGATCACATTCTAGGTAATATTACTTTCAACCTTTATATGTAGATATATATGTGTATGTGTGTTCATGCATATTTTAATTACACACTTATTGATATAATGATCTTATCTGGCTATGTGACTTTACGCGAATATATATGATTTTATATAATTAGGCTCCATTGATGAGATTATATTTTTTTTATGAATTTAATATGGGTTCTTGATGGATTTCATGTAAATATTGTAATTTTATAGTTGTTTTATTTATTTGAAGTGTTGGTTATAAAGAGTTGATTTTATATAAGTTTTGTTATTATGCATATATCACAAGGCTCGTATCTTATATGACTAAATTAGGTTTTTTTCATTTATGTTAGCGTGTAATTGGACCTTAAGAAACTTTGGCTATTATGTATTTATTTATTTGAAGTGCTGGTTGGATAATTATTTTTATTTTGTTCTAATCCAATTGGTGAATTGAGTGGTGACTTCAAGTAGGTATAATTCTATGTAATTTGAAAAAGTTACCTATTATGAAAAGTGGATAAAGTGAAGTTTATATGGTAGATTGTGTGACTTTACTTAATTAAAATACCATAACTTAAAGTGAAACATAAAGCGGGCTTTGGGTCCTTCAGGTTTGGCCTCCTGAAGTTGGGGATCAACAATAGCCTTTCTCTTTTCTATTGTGGATATTTATTTATTTGCTAGCCGTGTCTGGTTAAGGCTCCTCTTCTACTCTATAGGCTTCTCCGGACCCTATTAGGGGGTGTGCACACTTAAGGATAGGATGACCGAGGTGGTAGATCTTTAGGCTTTTGTTATCCCCTTTGGACTATGTTCACTGGGATGACCCAGGTGTGATTTCTAATCCTCTTGTGGTTGGTGGTAGGTCTTCGGACTTTTGTTACCCCCTTTGGACTTTATCCTTTGGGATGGCCAGGTGACCCCCTGATTGGTTTACCCACTTAAATAATTGGAGGTTGTGATCACCTAAATTAAATATTAATATCTGCATATTCATTTATTTACATTTGGTTTTCTTACATGATTCATTGTTTATATACACGTCTATACTATATTCCATTGTACTAACATGTTACTTAGTTGTTCCCTTAGCTAACTTTTTACGTGTTTTAAATGGGGATGTGATGACCCATGATATACATGGTGAGTAGATGATCTAGTGTAGGTTTGATATGAATTTACTCAAGGTGTTGATGGCATGCATGATGGGGAATATTGAGAGTAGTGGTGATTTTCAGAGTTTTAATTGTCATATTAATTTTAGTAGATTTTTCATAGTTTTAATTGTAGGAATATTTTTGGTTCGATTGGTTTGAATTAATAAATATATTTTGTGTGTTTTCTTATTTATCTAGCCTTAGCAGCTAGTGTAAGTAGAATAGTGGTGTCTACTTACACTAGTTATGGCGGTAATACCTTCATTGTATTTAGCTTCTGCACATATTTTTCTTATTTTTCTAGTAAATTAGTTTTAAAAAATGGGGGTGTTACATTTAATTCCCCTATATTCTTCATTTGCGCTAGTTGATTGTTTGATGTATTAACTTTCAGGAACCTTTTATGCAATGATCCTTTCGACTTGGGCCCCCAAGAGAGCTTGACCCTGAGATCGAATGAACGTTGACTAGATTGCGAAAGTGGATAGTTGAGACAAAGCAAGCATGAGTTCAGAAACCATGGCTAACACTGATGGAGACGAGGAGTAGCATCGCTCTGTTAAAGAGTTTGCATCTCCAAATGTATACGGGACATAATCGAGCATCCGCAATCCTAATGTATTTGCTAACAATTTCGAACTCAAACCTATGTTGCCCAATATAGTTCAGCAGAATCAATTCAGTGGTAACCCAACAGAGGACCCTCACTTACACATTTCTATTTTTCTCGAATATTTTAACACCTTGAAGATGAATGGAGTGTTGGATAACGCGATCAAGATTCTTTTATTTCCATTCTCGTTGTAGGATAAAGCAAGATCCTATTTGCAATCACTTTCTTTGTGTCCATTATCACTTGGGATCAACTTTCTCGATCCTTCCTCAACAAATACTTTCCATCATCTAAAATAGTCCAATTGAGGAAGCTAATTACAATCTTCAGCCAAAAGGACAATGAATCGCTCTACGATGCATAGGAGTGCTACAAAGACATGTTAAGAATGTGCCCACACCCACACCATAGGTTAGAATAATGGATGTTGGTCCATACATTTTATAATGGCTTACATTATAACACTAGGTTGATTTTGGATGTAGTAGTAGGAGGCACCCTCATGAATAAAATTATACCAGAAGCCAAGAAACTAATTGAATATATGGCTCAGAATCATTACCAATGGTCAGGTGAGCACTCTACAGCCAAGAAAAGCAGCAGGTATGACATTGATACTCTGGATCATCTTTCTTTGCGAGTTGATGCATTATTTCGGAAAATTGATAAACTAAGTGTTAATGCATTAACAATCCCTCCTACCGTTTGTGAGATTTGTGGCCTTACAGGACATTCATCGGTGGAATATCAATTGGTTACTCCTCCACGCCCGAAGCAACCCTAGCAGACCATGTTAACTATGTCAATAACTTCAACCAAAAGGGAGATCCATCTACCCCCACCTATCACCCTATATGGCGAAACCATCCAAACCTATCTTACAAAAATCCACCTCAAAACACTATCCCTCAATCAAAATTTAGGTCCCTAGCTTTCAAAAACCTTAAACCACCATTCCCATCTCCTCCCAAGTCAAATCTTGAGTCGATAATGGAGAACTTCATAGCCTCTCAAACCAAACAAATTGAGGATTTGAAGAATTCGGTCAAAAGGTTAAGCTCTAAGGTTGAATCCCTAGAAAATAAAATCATCCAAGTAGCTTAACAATAAAGATCTTCCTCTCGACCCACTAGATTGCTTCTCGGATAGCCAGAGAAAAATCCTAAGGGATCTGTTAACACTATAGCCCTTCAAAGTGGAAAAGAGTTAGAGGGCCCTATTTTATGGAAGGAAATAGAAGACAGAAGTAGAGGAGTTGAAGAGGAAGTGGAAACAAAAAAAGAAGACACATAGATTGAGAGTGAGACTGTCTTAGGGAAAGATAACGAGGTAGAAAATTACACCCCTCTACCACCATACAAACCTCCCCTACCTTTCCCTTAACGACAAGCAAAAGAAATATTGGAAAAATAATTTGGAAGGTTTGTAGAAATTCTATAGAAATTACGAATTAATATTCCATTTGTATAAGCCATATCACAAATGCAGATGGTAGCACTAATGCAAGAATGTAGTGATATTATTCAAAAAAAGCTTACACCTAAGCTTAAAGATCCCAATTCATTCTCTATTCCCTATACTATAGGTGACATGTCCATTACTCATGCATTATGTGATCTTGGATCTAGTGTTAGTCTAATGCCACTCTTTATTTGTAAGAAGCTATAGATAGGAGATGTGAAGCCTACCACTATCTACCTTCAACTAGTAGATCGGTTGGTAAAACACCTAGTAGGTATATTGGAAGGTGTACCTATCCAGATCGGTGAGTTTTATGTTTTAATTGATTTCATCATTTTACAAATAGAGGAAGATGCTCAAATTCCCATCGTTTTGGGAAGACCTTTATAGCCACCGTAGGAGCAGTAATAGATGCGAAAAATGGAAAACTCTCCCTCAACATTGGGGAAGAGAAAGTATATTTCAACTTACCTTCCATAGTAAAATTTCCATTAATTGATGACTCTTACTGCATGATCGATATGATGGATAGGATGATTCAAGAAGATCTTGATGATTTGATCTCAGAAGATCCAATGGAGAAATGCCTAATGAGGGATGAGCTAATCCATGAAGGTTATAAAGAAACGGTTGCTTATGCTACCACGCTCGGAGAGGATCATGCTTATGCAAAACAATCAAGTGTGGAGACCCCGATTGGAAGATAATTGTATGACTCATCTTGTACGAAAAAATTTGCACCTAAGGTAGAGACAAAACCTCTCATTTCCTCTTTTAGGTATGAATTTCTGGACTCAAAAGGTTAATATCCTGTCATTGTAAATGCTAGCCTAATTAAAGAAGAAGTTGAGAAATTGCTCAAAGTTCTTAGGCTGCACAAAGATGCTATAGGATATTCCATTAAAGACATAAAAGGCATAAATTCCTCATTCTGTATGCATCGTATTTTATTAGAAGAAGGACATAAGTCCTCCATTGATTATCAAAGACGGTTAAACCCAAACATGAATGAGGTTGTGAAAAAAGAAGTGCTTAATCTCCTAGATGCAGGAATCATTTACCCTATTTAAGATAGTGAGTGGGTAAGCCCAGTTTAGGTTTTCACTAAAAAGGGGGACATGACTATCATAAGAAATGAGAAAAATGAATTAAATCCTACAAGAACAGTCACCGGGTGGTGCATGTGTATCAACTATAGTAAGTTAAATAAAGCCACCCAAAATGATCATTTCCCCCTTCCTTTTATTGATCAGATGCTGGAAAGATTAGCTAGGCATTCTTACTTATGCTATCTACATGGGTAATTAGGATTCTTTCAAATCCCTATCCACCCCAGTGATCAAGAAAAGAAAACATTTACATGCCCATATGGTACTTTTGCTTATAGGAGAATGCCATTTGGTTTGTGTAATACCCCAGCCACTTTTCAACGCTGTATGATGTCCATATTCTCCAATTTTATTGAAAAATATTATGGAAGTATTTATGGATGATTTCTCTATTTATGGCACCACCTTTTATAATTGCCTCGATAATCTTACTAAGGTCATAAAACGATGTAAATAAGTGAACCTTGTTCTTAACTGGGATAAGTGCCATTTGATGGTATAAGAAGGCATTATTTTAGGTTACCTAATCTCCAACAAGGGGATTAAAGTTGATAGAGCAAAAATTGACATTATTTATAAGATGCCTCCCCCAACTAATGTCAAAGGTATTCAGAGTTTTCTAAGCCATGCTAGATTCTATAGGAGGTTCATAAAAGATTTGTCAAACATTGCAAAGCCTCTAACCCACCTCCTCGTCAAGAATACCCCTTTTGCATTAGATAAATCTTTTTTGAGTGCTTTTAGCAGGTTAAAAAAAGTATTGACCACTACCTCGGTTATGAGACCCCTCGATTGAAGCCTTCCTTTCTAGGTAATGTGTGATGCCAGTGACTATGTCATTGGGGCTATTTTTGGATAAAGGAAGGATGGGAAGGTGTATGCCATATACTATGCCAGCAGGACTTTAGATGATACATAAATGAATTGTGCTATAATTGAAAAGGAGCTATAGTGTTTTCCTTGAAAAAATTTAGATCTTATCTTGTCGGATGGAGAGTCATTGTGTTCACCGATCATGAAGCTCTTAGACATCTCTTGGCAAATAAAGATGCAAAAGTAAGACTGATTAAGTGGATCCTCCTCTTGCAAGAATATGATTTAGAGATCAAAGACAAGAAAGGTGCAGAAAATGTAGTAGCAGATCATGTTTCTAGGCTGAGACAAGAGATGCACGAAGAAGACAAGAATGAATGCCCTATCAATGATTCATTCCCTAATGCCAATATCTTTACTGTAGAGAGTCTCCAACCCCCATGGTTTGTAGATCTTGTTAATTATATTGTTTGTGGGGTGTTACTTAAGGACCTATCCTATCAATAGCGCAAGAAATTCCTTTTCGATGTTAAACATTATTTCTGGGATGATCCTTGAATTTGCAAGTGCTACGGAGATGAATTTTTCTAGTGATGCATTCTAGAAGATGAAATTTTGTATGTCATTACCTATTGTCATTCATCAATGTATGGCGGTCATGCTAGTATCTTGAAGATAGCCACAAGGGTACTTCTTGCAGGGTTCTATTGACCAACGCTCTTTAAAAACATGAGGAGTTTTGTGTTGATATATGATCATTGCCAAAGGATTAGAAATATTTAGTGATAGAATGAGATGCCTCTGAATAAAATTTTTGAGGTTGAGTTATTCGACATATGGGGGATTAAGTTCATTGGACCATTTCCTCTGTCTCACACCTATAAGTATATACTAGTCGCAGTGGATTATGTTTCAAAATGGGTAGAGGCACTAACGTCTCCAACAAACAATGTAAAGGTAGTTATTAAACTTTTTTAGAAGGTTATTTTCTCCCATTTTGGAGTTTTCAGGGCTGTGAATAGTGATGGAGGATCCCACTTTGCTAACAAGGTCTTAAGCAAGCTCTTGAGGAAATATGGAATAGCTTACAAATGGCCACTCCATATCATCCTCAAATGAGTGGTCAAGTAGAGGTCATTAATAGAGAGATAAAAGGGATCTTAGAAAAGACAGTATCCAAGTCAAGATAAGATTGGTCCTCCCGGTTAAACAACGTTCTTTAAGCCTACCGGACAACCTATAAGACCCTTATTGGCACCAAGCCATTCTATTTGTTATACGAAAAATTATGTCATCTACCTGTTGAGGTCGAATACAAGGAATATTGGGCCATATAGACTATTCACCTGGGTTTGAAGGAAGCAGGAGAGTGTAGAATGCTTCAACTCAACAAGCTCAATGAATTGCGATTAGATGCGTATAAAAATGCTAAAATATATAAGGAAAGAATGAAGAAGTGGCATGACCGACATATTCTCTAAAAAGAATTCAAGGTTGTCAGGTCCATTCCAAATGCTTATAGTATATCCTTATGGGGCAGTGGAAGTTTGGAGTGAACCTACAGGAAGGTTCAAATTTGATGGGCAACGTCTAAAACACTATGTTTCTGGGTCTCTAGTTGAGAAGATGGGCGCCATCACCCTTCTTGAGGTATCATCTGTCTGAAGAGCATAGAAGTTGAGCTAACAAACCTAAGCAAACGCTTCGTGGGAGGCAACCCATGTTTCATGTTTTCCTTTGTTATGTTTCTTCTCGTTTCTTATGTTTCTTTTGTTTTTTTTTTCTTCCTTTTCTTTTGTTTCTTTGTTTGCTTTGTTTTTCTTTCTATGTTGCAACTTTTTGGTAGAAAAGATGGCTTATCAAAGCTTTCTAATGGATAATAGAAGGATATAATGCATTACAAAACAAAAAGGAGAAAGAAATATGAAGGATACAGGTGTGCATGGCCTAAGCACGATCCACTACACAACCGTGCATGACATTGTCACTGAAAAATGGAGAAATCCTAAGAGAAAATTTTTTTCACAACCAGCCCTTGTGCCACACCTGCTAGACCATGCCAATCCATAATCTATCAGGCAGAGAGCAAAGTTTTTGCATGGCTAGGCTGTGTAAGGCCTGCATACACGTGCCCAACCATTTCCTTCTCAGCATGGCTAGCTCGTGCCAGACCTGCATGGCCGTGCAACCGTGTCTATCATTATATACGTACACCCGTGACCCTTTCTTTCTCTCTCTCTCTCTCTCTCTCTGTCACCTTCTATCCCTTTCGAGCGCTAACCCTCTCCAACCTCTTCCCCATCCTTCTTCCTCCCAGATCTGCCTAGCTAACACCACTCACCACCACTTCCACCACCATCAACCTCCTCACAACCATTCCAACCCTATATAGCCAGGTAGTGCACATCTTGCACACCCTGTTTTTCCACCCTTTCCTCAACCGTGCAGAGCCAACCGCCACATATCTACATAACACACATTGCATCACCCATTTCACCTACACAACAACCACTTTCACCACCACTTCCACCACAATCTACTACTTAATCAACCTTTTTACCACCACCTCTGCCCACCCTGCATGTGCAGGTTTTTTTATCTTATACCACCTACCTATGCACCACCACAAACCGCTCATCCTACTCCGTATTTCTACATCGGTTGTGCACGCATGCATTTTTCTCAATAAAAGTAACAATGGCCCCCAAGAAGCGATCAAAAGCCACCCATGAGGAAGGTGAGTCCTCTCGACCACATCCATGTCATACAAAAGGATGAGGTAAGACTGCAAATACACAACCATCAAACCCTTATGGGATTACGTTTGCTGACTCTAATGACAAGGATGTCTTTGAAGGGCTAGTGAATTGAAATATTACCCCAACTCGATTTGCCGATTGGGATCATCTCGAGACACTAGGGCCAAAGGAAGATGTCATGTATTTACTTTCTCGTAGTGGTCATTACTATTTATTTTCCAACACACATCCTAAAAGTAAGAGGCTCACACTTGAGTTCCTTAGTTCCTTTGTTTTTTATCGTTCCGCCGAGTCTATCATGTTTCAACTTTTTAATAAGGCTCGTCGAATGTCATTATCTAGGTTTTCATCATTGCTTCACCTACCCTCTTATGGTTGGTGACTTTTTGAGGGTTCTAAAATGTGGGATCCTTAAGATTTTTGGTGAGAAATCGCCTTACCTAAGACAGGATGTACCCCTAAGCCATATAGTGGACATCACTTAAAGGCCACTCTAATTTACAATCTGGCCTTGTGTTATATTTGACGGCTTCTAGTTAGCTCAATTTTTAGCCGAGGGGAGAGCCAGGGGAATGTATGCAAATTAGAGCTCTTCGATTTGTGTTGTATGCTCTAGGATAGTGCTCTTGATGTAGGGTATTATCTAGCTAATCATCTAAGTATGGTGAGCACCAATCTCACCGGTGATATTGTCGTAGGCGGTATCAATATATACATTGCAACTAGGCTCGGTTATAGCCTAGATGACATCCACGAGGACTTCTCGCCAACCTACCTCAGACTAATAACCTACAAAATATAAAGTTAATTATGCAAGATAGGCATCAATATAGATTATACTATAAAAACGAAGTGTGGTACCCTCTTCCCAACCAATTCTTTGCCACTCTCATCAGAACCAGGCGCACCAACTGGTTACCCTTTCCTCATACCCGACACACAGGTCAGGCTATGCCATCTCCCTCGGATGAAAATCCATAATTCTAGAGGAAGGCCTTCATTTAACATTTCTTATTCTTTGAGTGCCTCCTTCTTTTAGTGCCGATTCAGACCCTTATTCCTCAAGCACTTCTTAGGAGGCCTGCTTCTAGCACATCGATGATTGATTTGATAGGTTGGATGCCCAAGTTTCTAGTCTTTGGGAGGTTGTTACTCCCATATACCAAATGAACTCTAGGATATATCAAATATATCAATGGCATTTGGAGCATGGCTACCCACCTCTACCACCTCCCTAGTAATTGAGTTAGTCCTCCCCTCGTTCCTCACTTCCACATTGTGAACAATGTGTTATTCATGAATGGGGGAGTTGTTTTCTTTCTGTCTTAGCTGTTACCTATTTTCTGCTCTTTTTTTTCCTTTTCTATTCTATTTTCCATTCTATTTTTGTTTCTTGTGTTGTTGTTTAGTGAAATGAATGCCTATAATGACTAAATGGTAGAACCTTCTACATAACTTGGTCATGCACTAGTAAGAATCATGAATTGCGAGCTATTACAAGTTTTTTTTTATAAAAAAATTGCTTATAGCATAGACCCCCCAAGTGATAGACTCTCAAACCACTTATTATTATAACACTCTAAGGGTTTATTCTCGTAGACTTACCAATCCCAACTAAGAATTAGGAGATAAAGCTCGTAACAAGTAGCCAGTGAGACTTTGAGCCTTAGAGACTGTCCACCTTTATGTAGTCTTACATTTTCTAATTGTGTGTTCTCTCCTCTAATATGAGAAACTAGAACTTGCAGATGCTCTCTTCAAAGCTGCATATGACTTATGCATACATTAGTGTGATAGAGGCATGTATCTTCTTTGTTAGCTACTTTAACCATAAGCCACCAAATAACATTTGTTTTCCTTTGTTCAACCCTATTGAGCCTGAGCATTTCCCTTCGTTTACCTAAATAGTAGGTTTTTTTCCAAGAAACTACCCTACCTTGGTTCGAAAACTAGGGAGAGGTAGCTAATGGATTTTATTATGGTAGACAGGGTAAAAAGATAAAAATGGGGGTAAATTCTTCTTTTCTCTAAACAAAAAAAGTTGCATTATTTCCATTTGTATCTAATTCTTCTTTTCTTAAAAAAAAAGGGTGAGCCTCGATGTATATATAGGTATGATTAGAAAGTTTATAATTTTTATTTGGATTTGTAGTTACCGCTCCTTTAATTTAAGCCCATAGTTACATTCCTAGATCTACCCTACCTTTTCACCTTGGCCCCGTTAAAACCCTATGAAGACCTCTTGATTTTTGTAATGCATAATGTCTTTAAGTGGTGAAGAATAAGAGTTTCTACAAGCATATGGTCTATTATCATTAGATAGGAGAGTATTGAGTGACATTATTATCCCTGTAAACACACATGAGCGCACAGTATTTACATTTAACTAAAGAGAGTAAGTTTGCAGCTTTGTTTGACCTATGTTTTGTTAGGATGGCATTTATACGACCCTAAACCACCTTAGAGCATCATAATAATTCTAATTTGTGTGTCCGCGCTAAAGGGTTGTCTTGCTTTATTTTCTATACTACTATTTCTGCTCACAATATGGGTTGAACTAGACTTTGTATGCCATTTTTATGTTGTTGGTCCTATCATCTGAGGTTTTATTATCATTCTACTTGCTATGTTTCTCTGTTTGCTCAGGGACAAGCAAAGTATAAGCCTCAGGGAGTTGATAAAGTAAATTTTTACCTCTATTTCCCTTAGATTTGGAAATTCATTTAATTTCTTTTACATATTTTGCTATACTTTTGACCTATTATTTGCACTACCATTTTTTTAAGCCTTGTGTTATAGGATTTCCCACAAAACACTAAGACCGAGAAAGAATTGCTTATATTTAAAGCTAAATACCTAGCAAGGAAAGCTCGGGAGGAGAGTGCATCAACCTAACATGCTTATGATGGTGCATTAAAGCTATGAGAGCCAAAAGATATGCCAAGATATCCCTAAGAAGATTCAAAAAGGGAGTACATGGTCGGCCGCACACCCAGCTACACACCCATGCAGCCCTCACAAGCGTTTATAGAAGAAAACAGAATTGCACATCTAGCCTGTGCTAGACCTGCATAGCCATCCGAAATTCTGAGCTAAAAAGTTGAGGCCAAAGATATTACATGGGCGTGCAATATTAGAATTTCCAAATTTTCGAGAGCTAAAAAACTGCATGGCTAAGCCGTTAAGAAGCAGTCCTCCCCATGATCTTTATGCGCGACATGACCGACGTGATGGAAAATTTCATAGTATGCCTCAGAGAGTTCTTAAGGAGAGAGAGGATATTTTAGATGGTCTAAGACCCTTCATTATTGAGAATAGCTTCTTGTAATAGCTTGTTTTCTTAAGTTTTAATTGTTCGGAAGATTCAATTATGTAATTTGTGATGGTCGGTTCGAATCAACATTGCACTCTTCCAAATTACGGTTATTTCAACCTAATTCTTCTTTTATTTATCTATTGCATTTTTATTGTTCATCATGCTATTTATTTCGTTCATTTTATTTGCAAGTATGAGTGAGTAGTCTCTTTTCTAGGATTGGACTTAGGTACCATTTTAGTAATCGATGTGATGAAATTATGTCATATGATTGATTCATTGATACTGTTATATATGCTATATTTGATTATCATAAAGTGGACTTGATGAAATCCAACCTCCATAGATATAATCTAAAACTGAAAGGATGAGATTACTATCAGAAATTAGCATATATATGGGAATTTAATCAATCATAAAAGTAGATGTTTAATTCTTAGGGACTCTATAATTGGTGGCGCTTAATGGGTTTAATTTAGTTTGTGAGTTATGAAAGTACTCAGAAAATTAGATTTAATATGTTCTTTGACCTTGAAAGAGGCTAACGAATACGGATTGACCAATTTTCCATAGTTAGTGAATTAATCTGTAGCATAAGTATCATTTCATTATTGATTATTAATCTGAAGACCGAAGTTTGATCCTAGGTTTTATTCCTATTGTTTAGTGTCTCCAAGTTAGAACGCTTTTCGTAATTAATCTTTTCATCCAAACGCATACCTTCACTTTTTGTAGATTTAGATAGTTAAAATAGTAAAGAAGTGTAATCAATTACAAAGTCCCTGTGGATATGACTTTGAAATGCTATAACGAATTTGTATGTTTACAGAAATAGCAAAATAATAATGCATGAAAAATTCATAAGTTGTTAGATGTCATAAAATGGTAATTATTTATGATTTGCTTAACTATTCTTGACATTTGACATTTAATTAACCAATCTAATATCCAATTTGATTCAATCTAAAATACCTATTACATAAAAAAATTTAAAAAAAAATGAAATGTCCAATAGAAGATATATAAATAATCTGTTTATCATAATTATGTATAATCAATAAAAAAACATAAAAATAATCCTCTATGATTATGTGAACTAATAATATATCCACTTTCAATTTTAAAATAATATTAAAAAAATAGTTCTTTAGTGACATTTACAATATATCTTTTAATTTTGAGGTAAGTTTCTAAAATTTATTTATTTTTCATGTATGAATATTTAGGATGAAAAATCTCATAGTAATTTTTGACAACTTAATTTTAACATTATTTGTTTTGTACTATATTTAGGATGTGTGTGTAACACTTTGGCTTGATTTTTAATATAATAAACATTTGGAAAAATATTTAAATGGAAAAACTTCTATTATGAGGCATTATCCACTATAGGAATGTTGTACATGTTTTCTTTGGTATTATTAAAATATATGGATTTGGTTGTTGCAAATGGTCTCAGCTGCTATAATACACTGATTCATACGACCATGCGGGACTACTCTAAAGTGCATTTGAATTGTTTGGTTGGCTGTATGAGTCGACATGAGTTACTTCACTACACTTTATCCTCACTCATGGGTTCCCCAAGATGTTTTTTTTTGGTAAAATTTTTGATACTTTCTCAGAGAGTCACCTATCTTAAAAATTATTTCATAGAAAGCACACTTAATTGTAGAGTTCTTAGGACAGAATCACCAAAATGATAGCATATCATATGGATATAATTATCCACATCAATGTTTATACAACTCTGCATAATTTTTGAGGTATTACATTCCCCCTCACTTAAGAATGAAAAATCCTCGTTGCACCCCAAACACCAAATATCTCAATATTATTTATCCCATAAATCGTCTCACAAAGCAACTGACTAACTCATCAAATTTCAGATCATGATCATAGTTTTGTGTTGATACCATTTGTAACAACCTAAGTTGATATGAGCATGTGAGGGATAACATATAGCACTTTTGATTTGATCAGCTAACCCCACAAGTCAACAGGTGTCCTTTCAGTATGCTTTGTTCACACTCACACAAATCTCAAGAAATTTTTTAAAAAGTTATAAAAGATTTTGGAAGGGCCAACCAACTAAAAATTGCTTCATGACAAGAACGCTTAACTATGGAGTTCTTAGGAAGGAATATCCAAAATAATTGTATACCATATTGATATAAGTAGCCATATCAATTATTGTAATACTCTACACAATTTTGGGGTATTATAACAGCTGATACTTCAAAATTGTTAGCTCATATACAGAATATTAAAGACATATTGCTTTTGTACCATCGATGTTTCTTTAATGATGGAAGATTCAAGTCCATCCATCTTTTCCTATTGATAATATCACTCTATGATCCTTTGAGTAGAAAGAACCATACTCATATTTAATGACTTGCCATGTAAAGTATGTCTAAATTATATATAACTTGATTATTTTTAAAATTGAATGGTTGATCAAATAATGGCATGCAAAATTCCCCTATTAATTGTTTTCTTCCCTGTTTAGTGGTTGATAGTATTTATAAATAAAATAAATATTACCATTGAGGTAGATATAGAAATTATCCCAATTATATGATATTAATGATAGAAAATGAGAATGGATAAAAAGTCCTTACAATGTAGTAATAAGTCTTCCCATGATAAATAAACTGTTTCTAGAACATTTCTAAAAAAAATAGCATTACTCTGTGTAAATATTAGCTCCTATAAGCTTGAACTTAGCAAATTGTCCAAGGATATATATGATAAAGTTTGACTAGAAATGTATTCTACTACTACAATCTTTTAACAACATTCTGGATCATTAAATTTTCCATCTCTATTAATTGGGTGAAAAACTTTTAGACCACTATAGTTATTTCGTCAATAGAATCACCTAAAAACTTGTAATAATGTATCCTTAGTTATGGGGGTAATGGTTGACCAAACAATAGGTCAATGGGCTTAAGGATCATAAATTCATTATTTTCTTCTTTTGTAAAGGCTACCACTATGAAGATGCAACTAAAAAATAGGGGAAAAGATAACAATGAAGACTTACATTGTACCTTTGTAAATATTATCTAGCTGCTATATATGAAACATTTTATGATGGAACACTTCATAAGATGGTGGTGGGTTGAAGTGTTGGAAAATTTTAAATTATATAAGATTTTTTGGCAAATACCTTATGCATTTTATGTGCTATCATATTTATGAAAGTATTTTAGCTTTTTAAAGTTAAAAAATGTGAAATAAATTTTGAAAAAAAGTTAAAAAAGACAACAACATAATTATAGGCCAACATTTTATTCCATGTAAAAGATAAATGCGATTATAAACAAAGGAAATCTAAAGAAAGCTAGCAATGCCATCAATTGAAAGGTTGTGCTAGATTAAATATGTACTAAAATATGTAACTTTTACTCACCAAATAATAAATCTATGATACTCTTTAATAACTTTACATGAATTTCTCATATTATTATGGACCAACTAATCTAACATTATGTAAAAACACATACATATATTTTCATATTCCTCGTGAATCAACTTTAACTCAAATAATAAGGTAAGTCAGTATAAAAAAAATGATTAGATTTAGTATATAACAGATTTTGTTAAAGTTTAAAAATACATTTATATATGGTAATTTTTTGTGCTTTACTCAATTGTTAAGTATTTTAACATATGTTATTACTAATAAAAATCATTAGGCTTATTGATAAGCCTTTTATTATATTCCTAAAACAGTATTAATTTATAAATGTGAGACAAATACCTAAATGGGTAGATGTTATAAAATGATAATTATTTCTGTTTTAGTAGACTATACATGAGGTTTGACATTTTATTAACCATTCTATTATCCTATTTGTTTCAATCTGAAAATAACAAACATAGACAAAGTTATAGAAATGAATTATCCAATAGGAGAAGTATATATAATATGATTATTATGATTAAGTACATTCCATATAAAGTATACAAAGTAATCTTCTATGATTATATGAAATAATAATATATCCATTTTTAATATTTAAATAATATTACAACTATTCTAATAACTATAAAGTCGTTTGTGACATTTATAATATATCATTTAATTGGAGGTTAATTTCTCAAGGTCATTTATTTTCCATGTTCAAATATTTATGATGATGAATCTCATAGTAATTTTTGACCATTTAGTTTTTTTCCCCTATATTTATGATTCTTGTGCAACACTTTGACCCTATTTTTAATATAACAAACATTTGTAAAAATAATTAAATTGAAAAAATTATAATATAAGGTGTTATCCACTCTAGAAATGTTTTTTTAAGTTATTTTTGGTATTACTTAAAGATACTGATATCGTTCTTGCAAGTGGTCATGCCTCCTGATACTTCGGAATTGTTGGCTATGTATATAGAATATTTAAAGATGTATTGATTTTCTGACAATCGATGTTTCTTTTATGTTGCAAGAATCAAGTCCATCCATACCTTTAAAAGATTTATATAGCTACAAGAACCTTTGATTATAAAGAATTATACTAACTTTTAATGATTTGCTAGGTAAATTTTTTCCAAATTATATAGAATTTGATTATTTTAAAAATTGAATGGTTGATGAAATACCGATATGAAAAATTCCTTTATTATATTTGTTTACTATATATCGGCTGATAGTATTGACCAATACAAATAATACTACCATTGAGGTAGATATAGAAATTATCCTAATTATATGATATTAATGAAAGAAAAAAAAAGTGTATAAAATGCCCTTACAAATAAGTAATAATTTGTATCATGATAAATAAATTATTTCTAGAACTTTGCTTAAAACATGCATTACTTTGTGCGTAAATATTTGCTACTATAGGCTTGAATTTATCAAATTTTCTAAGGATAAATAATAGAGCATAGTTACAAATGTATTCTTTTGCTGTAATGTTTTAGCAACATTCATGATCATTAAATTTTCTATCTCTAGTAATTGCAACATTCAGGATCATTAAAGATAATAAACTAGAAATATTCATAATCTATGAAAAGCTTGATATGCATAAACTAGAAGGATGGGCTAGATTAAATGCATATTCATATATTTAACTATTATTGACCAAATAATAAATTGATGGTGCTCTTGTGTGAACATACTTGAAATATTCTATAATAGTATGGATCAACTAATCTAATATTTTGTATACACACAAACAAAATCTTTTGCTGTTTTAAGTTTTTTCAATGATAGGAGAAATACATTTTCATATTCTTTGTGAATCAACATTAACTCACATAATTAAGTATATCCAAAGTATAAAAAAATCAAATTTAGGATATAATGGGTTTTTTAAAATTGATAAATACATTTATATAAATAGTATTTGTTGTGATTTACTCAATTGTTAATTATTATAACTTATGGTATTCCTAATAATAACCATTAGGCCTATGGATACATATTTAATTTTATTCCCAAAATAGTATTAATTTGGAAATACATGACAAATTTACAAGCGGGTAGATGCTATAGAATGATAATTATTTCTCTTTTACTTGACTAGTCATAAGATTCAACATTTAGTTAAGTAATCAAATATCCAATTTGATTCAATCTAAATATACCAAATAAACAAAAAGTTTTAGAAATGAAATGTCCAATAGGAGAAATGTCAATAATAAGATTATTATAATTATGTATATACCATATAAATCATATGGTAATCCTCTATGATTATATAAACTAATAATATAACCACATCCAATTTTAAAATAATTGTAAATGTATTATAATATTTATACAGTGCTTTATTGACATTTATAATATATCATTTAATTTATAGGTAAGTTACTAAAATTCATTTATTTTTCATGTTTAAATATTTAGGATGAAGAATCATATAGTAATTTTTAACAATTTAATATTGTCATTGTTTGTTTTGTACTATATTTAGGTTGAGGTGGCAATCGAGTCAGGCAGGTCGGGTTTAGGTCAAGTCATAGCGGGTCGGATCATTTTGGGTCATTTGACTTTTGTGGGTCGAGTGTGGGTTTGGGTCGGGTCATTTCGGGTTCGGTTCATTTCTGGTCATTCAATTTGTTGGGTCAGTTGCGGGTCGAGTCGGGTCATTTTGAGTCAATTTGTCGGGTCGGTTCATTTCG
This sequence comes from Tamarix austromongolica, assembly GCA_039764185.1. NCBI lineage: Eukaryota > Viridiplantae > Streptophyta > Magnoliopsida > Caryophyllales > Tamaricaceae > Tamarix > Tamarix austromongolica. The sequence goes on from CM077817.1 coordinate 29,416,999, forward strand.
ATTCTGGGTCATTTTGGGTCAATTTATCAAGTCGGGTCGGTTTCGGATCTAGTCATTTCGGTTCCGGGTCATTTCGGGTTAATTCGTCGGGTTGGGTCTAGTCGGGTCAAGTCGAGTTCGGGTTAAGAAACTCGGATTTGGATCATTTTGGGTTATCTTGGCTAGTAGGGTCGGGTTGGTTTCAGGTTATTTTCTAATTCACATAAGTAGGTGGCTTCGGCCCGTTCAGGTCATTTCATGTAATATGACGGGTTAGTCCCGCTGTGTCCGAGTTGTTTCGAGTTAAGTTGATGGGTAGGGTCATTTCATATAATTTGACGGGTTAGATTCGATTAGTTACGAGTTAACTTAATTAGTCGGGCCGGGTCAAGTTTTGACAGGTTGACTCATATTCGAGTCCAGGCAAACAATTATCATTTCATAAATCGTAAATATTAGAGACAAATAACCATAAGATTAATAATGCAGATAAAAGAACTAAAAATATTAAATGCACTTTATTTCACAAATAACTAGTAAAGATATTTATAAATTTTAATAATAAAAAATATTACACTTTGAATCAAATAAAGATATTTATCATTGATTATAATTTATTTGATAACTTAAAATATTTAATTACTTAAAAAAGATAATTTTATAAAATAAAGATGATCAAAATAAGACTATACAATGTATAATTATCATTTATTATATTATATATATTAGATATAATCATAAGATTACTAGTAAAGATAAATGAAATAAAAATATTATATGTGTTTTATTTTTACAAAGGTAAATAATAAAGATATTTATAAGTTTTAACAATATTATATTTTATTGCTTAAAATATTTATAAATTTTACAAGTAAAAATATTATATGTTTATCATATATTATATTTAATTGATTACTTAAAATATTTGATTACTTAAAAAAAAAGATAATTTTATAAAATAAAGGTGAGTATAACAAGAATATAGAATGTATAATTATCAATTATCAATTATTATTATAAATATTAGATACAATCATAAGATTACTAGTAAAGATAAATAAACTATGAATATTATATGTGTTTTATTTTTACAAAGGTAAATAATAAAAATATTTATAAGTTTTAATAGTATTATATTTGATTGCTTTAAATATTTATAAATTTTACAAGTAAAAATATTAGATGTTTATCACATATTATATTTAATTGATAACTTAAAAAAAGATAATTTTATAAAATAAAGGTGAGCATAACAAGAATATACAATGTATAATGATCATTTATTACATTGTAAATATTAGATATAATCATAAGATTACTAGTAAAGATAAATAAAATAAGAATATTATATGTGTTTTATTTATACAAAGGTAAATAATAAAGATATTTAAAAGTTTTAAAAGTATTATATTTGATTGCTTTAAATATTTATAAATTTTACAAGTAAAAATATTAGATGTTTATCATATATTATATTTATTTGATTGCTTAAAATATTTGATTACTTAAAAAAGATAATTTTATAAAATAAAGGTGAGCATAACAAGAATATACAATGTATAATTATCATTTATTACATTGTAAATATTAGACACAATCATAAGATTACTAGTAAAGATAAATGAAATAAGAATATTATATGTGTTTTATTTATATAAAGGTAAATAATTTATAAAATAAAGGTGAGTATAATAATACTATACAATGTATAATTACCATTTATTACATTATATATATTAAATACAATCATAAGATTACTAGTAAAGATAAATGAAATAAGAATATTATATGTGTTTTATTTTTATAAAGGTAAATAATTTATAAAATAAAGGTGAGTATAATAATACTATACAATTTATAATTATCATTTATTACATTGTATATATTAGATACAATCATAAGATTCCTAGTAACGATAAATAATATAAGAATACTTTATGTGTTTTATTTTTACAAGGTAAACAAAATAATATATATTTATAAGTTTTAATAGTATTATATTTGGTTACTTTAAATATTTTAATTAAAAAAAATATACCAATACTTTAATTAAAAAAAATAACAAAATAGTTCGACCAGTTTAATATTTATTTAGAGCATCTGGTGTAAAAAAGTTTATTCTAATTTTAAATTCAGGGACTTTAAATTTAGAATTATGGTTTCGGAAAAAAAAAATTTACCTACAAATTCTGTGTGCTTCAAAAATTTCGAGTTCTCAATCCATGCGTATAGTATGTGGACCACAAGTGCTACATGTGACAAGTGCATGTTGTCGTACGGATCATTAAAGTTGATTTTTGATACTTTCTAATATATTTTGAGCTAAATTTATATTGTTATATATATATATAACACGGTTAATATTAACAGTAAAAAAATTTACCTACAAAAGTATTAATTTTTTATCCAATAATTTTTATATCATTTATTCTATCTTTTTTTTTAATATTCATTTCTCTACATAATTTATCTTATTAATTTCTCTAGTTGTATTTATTATATTAATTTCTCTACTTATATTTATTTTATTAATGTTATTATATTTTTATTTTTATTGTAATATTTTTATTAATTATATTATAATTTTATTTTTATTGTAATATTTTTATTAATTATTATTATTATAGTAAAAAAAACTATAATAAGTTATTTTAAACATAATTTAAATTAAATATTAATTATATATATTTTCATAAATTATTAATTATTATATATAAATTGATATAAATTAGAAATTAAATAATGTCAAATATAAATAATTAATGTTATAATTAATAAAAATAATTAGGTATTGTAAATTTAAAATTGATGAACGTAGAATACTAAATTATATTTAAATTAGATTAATAAAATTAAAAGAAAAAATATACCTAAAACTTTTAATTTAGGGTTATAACGTGAGATACTCTTAATACGGGGTATTGTTCTTGTTTGTTTGATTTTGTGGGTGATAACTAATAAATGACACTATTGTGCTCTTCTATTAAGAGTTTCTTCAAATAGGTGGATCAGTGGATGTAATGGAACACTTTTTGAAAATTATTTTACAGGCTTACAACTGGATGTTTGCCTTTTTTATTTTAGTTTTTTATTTATTAATCATATATCTTATTAGGATATCATTAATAAATAAGAATGTCTAAGGTAAAATTATGATAAATAAGTACAATATACAAAATACTATATTTGTAAAAGCTTTAAATGAATAATAAAATATATGTAATTTATTATTATTATAATATATTTTGATGTTTGATCGGGTTAATGTTGGGTCAGTTCGGGTGAATATTGGGTCTGGTCAACGTTGGGTCGGTTCAAAGCGGGTTAGGTTAATACTGGGTCGGGTTGCTATCGGGTCGGGTCAGTGACGGGTCATGGGTTGGGATTAGGTCAGGTCAGGTTTATTTTTATCGGGTCAGTGCCGGGTCGGGTCAATATCGGGTCAGGTCTGGGTCGGATCGGGTTGCTACATTTTTCGGGTCATATCGGGTCGGGTTTCACTCGGGTTGGGTCGGGTCAACTTTTGTCAGCTCTACCCATGTAACACTTTTGCCGGATATTTAATGTAACAAATATTTGTAAAAATAATTAAATGAACAAACTTCTAATATGAGGTGTTATCCACTCTAGAAATATTGTGTATATTTTTTTTTGTATTACTAAAATATAAGGATTTTGTTGTTGCAATTGGTCTCGACTCTTAATACTTTAGAATTGTTGGCTCCATATATAGAATTTTTAAGGACATATTGCTTTTGGAACATTGATGTTTCTATAGTAGTTGAAGATTCAAGTTCATCCATTCTTTTTCCAACAATAATGTAACTCTATGATTCTTTGAGAAGAAATAACTATACTCATATTTAATTATTTGCCTTATAAAGTATTTCTAAATTATATAGAATTTGATTATTTTTAAAATTGAACGGTTGATCAAATAATAATATGCAAAATTTCTTTTATTATGTGCTTTTCTTGTTTATCAGTTGATAGTGTTAATAAATAAAATTAATATTACCATAGAGGTAGGTATAGAAATCATCACAATTATATGATATTAATGAGAGAAAATGAAAAAATATAAAAATCCCTTACAAAGTAATAACATTTCTTCCCATGATAAGTCAATTATTTCTGGAACATTGCTCAAAAATAGCATTACTCTGTGCGTAAATCTTAGCTACTATAGGTTTGAACTTATCAAATTGTCCAAGTATATATGACAAAGCACGGTTGCAAATATATTCTGCTGCTACAATCTTTTTGCAACATTCTGGATCATTAAATTTTCCATCTCCAGTAATGGCATGAAAAATTTTTAGGCCACACTCTGTAGTTGTTTTGTCAATACAATCACCTAAAAACTTGTAATAACCTGGCCTAGGTTGTGGTGGTAATGGTTGACCAAACCATGGGTCAATGGGCTTTGGGTTCAAAAATTCGTTATTTTCTTCTTGTGCAATGGCTACCACTAGGAAGATGCAACCAAGAATAAGTAGCAAAGATAACAATGAAGTCTTAGATTGCATCTTCATAAATGTTATATAACTGGTATATAGGAGAGATTATATGGCTAAGCACTCTGTAAGATGATGGTGAGGTGAAGTGTTGGAAAAGTTTAAATTTTATAGGATTTTTCAGCAAATACCTTATGCATTGTATGACCTATCACATTTATGAAACTATTTCAACTCATTGAAGTTACAAAACATGAATTAAATTAAAAGACGTTAAAAAGGAAACGACATAGTTATATACCAATATTTTATTTCATGTGACTCGTCTTAAAAGTCATATGTGATTATGTACATACGAAATCTGTAGAATGCTTGTGATGCCACTAATGGAGAGGTTGTGCTTTATTAAATACATATTCAAATATTTTACTTTTACCATCCAAATAATAAATCTATGTTTTTCTTGAATGAAAGTATGTCAAATTTTCCATAATAGTACGGACCAACTAATCCATTCTTATTTATAGGCATAAACAAAATATTTTTGCGTTTTATGTTTTCTCAACAAAAAAGAAATATGTTTTCTTATTATTTTTTAATCAACCTTAACTCACATGATCAGGCAATTCCAAATTATAAAAAATAATAGTAATCAAATTTTGTGATATAATGATTTTTTTTATACTTTATAATGCTTTATATAAATATTATCTGTTGTGATTTACTTAATTTTTAAGTACTTTAACATTTAGTATTCCTATTAACAACCATTAGGCCTATGGATAAGATTTTAATTATAATGCCAAAATATTATTAATTTGGAATTGAATGACAAATAAGTAAGTGGGTGGATGTTATAAAATGATAATTTTTGTTTTTGTTTTACTAGACTATTCATGAGATTCAATATTTAGATAACTGATATAATACATAATTTGATTCAATTTAAAAGTACCATATTCAGAAAAAGTTTTAGAAATTAAATATTAAATTCAAGAAACATAAATAATCCAATTATTATAATTATGTATATTCCATATAAAACTCACACAATAATCCTATATGATTATATGAAATAATAATATATCAATTTTCAAATTTAAAATAATTGTACAACTATCCTAATAATTATACAACCCTTTTGTGACATTTAAAATATATCACTTAATTTTGAGATAAGATTCTAATTTTTTTTTACAAGTTCCAATATTTAGGATGAAGAATCTCATATTAGTTTTTGACGATTTAGTTTTGGCATTGTTTGTTTCATACTATATTTAAGAAGTGTGTGTAATAGTTTGGCTTGATATTTAATATGACATACATTTGTAAAAATAAAGTTTAGACAAAGTTCTAATATAAGGTGTGATATTTTCTAGGAATGTTGTGTATGTTCTCTTTGGTATTACTAAAACACATAGATTTCATTATTGAAAGTGATCTCTACTCCTAATACTTTGAAAGTATTGGCTCTGTATATAGAATATTTAAGGGCATATTGTTTTTTGACCTTTAATGTCTCTTTTGTGGTGTAAGAATCAAGTCCATCCATCCTTTTCCAAGAATAATATAACTCCATGATCTTTTGAGCAGAGAAAACTATACTGAATTTTATTGATTTGGCATGTAACATATGTTTGAATTTTATATAATTTGATTATTTTTTAGATTATATAATTTATCAAATAATGGTATGAAAAATTCCTTTATTAAATGTATGTACTATTTTTTTGTTGATAGTGCAACACCCTCAAATTTACTATGTAAAAAAATTATTTTGTAGAAGCATTGATTACAAAAATAATGTGTGTTGTTGTTACAATTGATATAAGTCTAGCATCCTTTACAATATTTATGTTAAGGGCTAAAGGTAAAACATTACTTTAATTAAATTAAAGTTTAAAATGTAAGAATAAAATAGTAATTTCATTATAAATTAACATTTTGTTCTCAAAGATGGATAAGGGTTGTGCAAAAGAGTTACAATATAACAAAAAGAGAATTCGCATGGGATATAAGAGTCCAATTAATATCTAGATCAAAAGATGCTAAGGCAAACATCAAATAATCCTAACTCTCAACCCTCAACGAAAGCCATCAAATCAAACCCTAAAAGTATTAATGTAAGGGAAAAATTGCCTATTGAATAGGAAAGTGGCTGAGAACGGAGCCCATTAGTACTTCGGTACTGAGTAAACCATTACACAACACTAACATGCAAGCCCATGTGAAACATATAGGTAATAACATAACAAGGATACATTAAGGAAATCATGTGATCATAGAATGGCCACAATCGATAGAGTCAAATTAAATCCAAATAATAAGGTAGGAAATTGAGGTAACTACCAAAACAACAAATCCATATCCATTCCAAAACAAAGGTAGGGTGCTAAGGCAATTATCATATCATATACTCAAATCGATAGTGCACAACGATAGCTACTAAAATAATAACCAATAATAATCAATTTATATTTGTACACAATAGTTACTTCCATTTTTAAGTACTCAAGGAGGATATAATAATAACTTAGAGATATAAAAATACATTGGTCATACCGATACACAAGGCAACATGGTATCCTCCCAACCATCCAACCTAGATTCATAACAATACTCTGGTTATACTGGTGCATAAGGTAAAATGGTATCCTCCACATAGAACATATAATTCTTAAGTATAGATACCCCTTATAGGGCCCATAAGTCACCTATAAAGTAGAATAGGACCTTATTAGGGCATAATAACACACCAGTGAACCAAATAAATCGAGGGCTCCAACCTTGTCTCTAGGGTAGCTACCCTTAGAGAGAAACTATTCTCAAACTCGAGGTGTTCCACTTTAATTATTGTCATTTTATAAGGTGATAACAGATATCACATATTGAATAACGATTTTCATTTCCATAATTATCCATTTTCCTTTATTTCTAATTATCTAAGTCAGCACTAAGGTCAATAGTGTAGATTAAAGCTAAAGTCAACACTATGATTAACCTCCTAAAGTGTAAGACCATACTATGTCAAAGTATTCACAATAGATGCATAAGGTCAAAAATGATCGAAATACCCTTGAAGTTCTAATTTCATCATTGATATCCAAATTTTGTACCAAACATTATTATTATGAGAATTTGACATGAAAAAGGCTAAAATACAATAATTCATAGTATTTTAGTGTGTAATTAATCTTTACAAATTATTAATTGACTATATTTTCAACTTTTCATACATTTACATCTACAAAACCCTAATCATGCATGTCTAACGTGTTATATATTCCATGCAACACCAACATACATATTTATAGCACAATGTAACATTTACTAGGTAATTTACATCATGGTTCATGTAAGAAAACATTTCTAATCCTAGAACATGTGAATGACAATTATCGTACTCCAACCCTAGCCATATATGCATCCTTTTAAGCATTTTTTTTATCAATTCCCATATATGAAGCAAAGATAATCACGGTACACTTATCATGACATTTACATCATAGTCTCAACAAGATCAAATCCTTAACAAAACCTTAGACATGCACATGTTGACCATTCATGTTTCACACTTATTAATAACACTTATATACCTAATGTACAACTTTGGCATATAATACGTACATATATCCTTTCAAAACTCATACATAAATCATACTCTAAACACATAATGACTTTTATGTGTTGCCACATAATTTCACATCTTAGTAGAATGGTAAGGTTACCTCTTATCCAAGCAAGAGTTAATATAAGATCCACCCAATTTTAGTCTCCACTCAACCTCTTCAAAACCCATACATCAACACACACATATTTAAGCATATAATATAATATAATATAATATAATATTAATTAAAATTAATTTAAAACTAAATTAGGAAGGTGGTTTAGTAAATAACCAGGTAAAGGTACCACACAAGATAATAATGTTATACTACAATGAGGAGAAGAGAAACAATGAGCTTTAGCAAAAGGGCCAAAGAATGGAGGTGAAAAACAACAATATGTGCCATTCCTAGTCGTGGAGATTCGGTGCTCTTAACTAAATCCAATGATAGGGGTTTGGTGAGCATGGATGTTGCTAGGGGGAGGTTCTCCTGGAGAAAGGTGCAACAAGGGAGAAGGATTTGTAGAAATGGCTGAAGGACAAAGAGGAAGGTCCAATTAGTTTAGTAGGTGCACAAAGGAAAAAGAAAATGTGGAGAGTTGCAAGGATTTTGGCTAATGGTGGAGGGTGAGGTGTGACAATAATAGCTAGGGAAACAGAGTGTGTATCAGTGGTGATGGTTGATGGTGTGGTGGTGGTCTTGGTGAGAGTGTGCACAACTAGGGGAGAACTAGTAAGAGCTGCCAAAGATAAGGGATTGTGGTGGTTTAGGGATGCATTTGGCATTGACGAGAAGGAGGGAGGGGGAATGAGAAGGTTGTGTTTGGTGGTGGTAAGTTTCAATAGATAAATGGAGGGAGGAGGGATTTGTTAAGGCATTAATGTGTTATATATATACAAATATGTGTAAAGTGAGAGATGAGGTGAAGCATGGTTGGCAAGCTAACCCATATGCGCAAAAAGTGCGAGTTGATGGGATAGGATGTAGCTGATGGAGCATAGAGCATGGTAGAAGCATGTGCAGGAGTGATGGGGTGAAGGAAGAAATAAGATCAAGCAAGTGGGGAAGAAAAAGGAAAATAAAAAGAAGGATAAAAAGAGAAAGAAATTGTGTGGTTTTAAAATTAGGTTTAGGTTAAAATAACTTATGTTAGGGTATAAGATTACATTTAATAACCTAATTTATATCAAATTTTAACCTGCTGTAATGTATATCTAATATGTTATAATAATATACATATTAACAATACATTTAGTACAAAAACTCCTAAACTAACTATGCTAAATAATTATACATAATTATTAGCTTATAAATAAAGCTTCTAAAAATGGATTATTACATATAGTATTGATAAATAAAATGAATATTACCATTGAGGTAGATATAGAAATCATCATAATTATATGATATTAATAAGAGAAAATGAAAATATATAAAAGTCCCTTACAAAGTGATAATAGTTATTCTCATGATAAGTCAACTATTTCTGGAACATTGCTCAAAAATAGCATTACTCTGTGTGTAAATCTTAGCTATTATCAGCTTGAACTTATTAGGTTATTTAAGCATATATGACAGAGTAAGATTGCAAATATATTCTATTACTATGATCACTTGGCAACATTCAAGACCATTAAATTTTCTTTCTCTAGTAATTGCATAAAACTCTTAGGACACACTATGTTGTTTTTTTTTGTTAATACAATCTCCTAAAGAACTTGTAATAACCTCACCTTGGTTGTGGTGGTAATGGTTGACAGAAACCAAATTCATTGTTTTCTTCTTATGCATTGGCTACCATAATGAAGGTACGACCAAGAAAAAGTATCAAAGTTAACAATAAATTCTTAGATTGCATCTTTGTAATTATTATATAACTTATATATAGAAGATATTATATGACAGACCACTTCATTAGATGGTGGTGACACAAACTGCTGGAAAAGTTTAAAATATATAGGATTTGTTGGTAAATACCTTATGAATTTTATGTGCTATCACAGTTATGAATGTATGTTAGTTCATTGAAGATACAAAATGTGATTTAAATTAAAATAAGTAAATAAGAGAATGACATAATTATATATGAAGATTTTATTTCATGTGCTTAATCTTAAAAGGCATATGTGATTATGTACATTAGAAATCTTTGGAAAGCCAATAATTCCATTAATTGAAAATTTGTGGTAGATTAAATATATATTCAAATATTTAACTATTATTGACCAAAAATAAATCTATAGTACTCTTGAATGAATGTTCTTGAAATTTTCCATACTAGTATGGTCAAATTAATATAATATTGTGTATGCACACGAAAAGACTATTTTTGAGTTTTAATTTTTTTTCAACGACATAAGAAATGCATTTTCATAATCTTCATGAATCAACTTTAACTTACATGATAAAGTAAGTTTAAAATAAAAATATAATAATAATAATAATAATAAAATTTATTTTATAATGAAAATTTTTAAATTTATAAATATATTTATAGAAATATTATCTGTTTTCATTTTTATAATCGTTAAGTATTTTAAGATACGGTAATCCTAATAACAACTAATAAATAAGAATTTAATTATTTTTGACGGCCAAATATTTAGAATGAAGAATCTCATAGTAACTTTTAACTACTTAGTTTTGACATTATCTATTTTGTACTATATTTATGATGCATGTGTAATACTTTGGTCTAAAGTTTAATCCAACAAACATTTGTAAGAATATTTAAATGGACAAACTTATGATATGAGGTGTTTTCTACTCTAGCAATATTTTGTATATTCTATTTGGTGTTTTTGTAAAGATATGGATTTTGTTGTTGCAAATGTCTTGACATTTAACACTTTAAAATTGTTGGCTATGTATATAGAATATTTAAGAACGGTTTGCTTTTCGGACCATTGATGTTTCTTTAGTGGTAAAAAAAATCAAGTCCATCTATTCTTTCCCAATAATTATAAAACTCTATTTCCCTTTGAGTAGAAAGAAGTATAGTATTTTAAATCATTTGCAATGTAAAATTTGCCCAAATAATATAGATTTTGATTATTTTTAAAATTGAATGGTTGATCAAATAATGCTATGCAAAATTCTAGTATTTTATGTATTTTTTTAGCGGTTGATAGTATTGACATAAAAAATGAACATTGCAAGAGAGATAGATGTAGAAATCAGCCTAAGTATATCATATTGGTAAAAGAAAACAAAATTGCATGAGAATCCCTTACAAAGTAGTAATAATTCTTCTTATGATAAATAAATTATTTCTAGAAAATTTCTTAAAAACAGCATTACTCTGTGGATAAATCATAGCTACTGTAGGCTTGAACTTATTAAATTTTCCAAGGATAAATAATAAAGCATGATTGTAAATATATTCTACTTCTACTATCTTTGAAGATCATTAAGGATCATTAAATTGTCCATCTTTAGTAATTGCATGAAAATGTGTTAGGCCACACTTTGTAGTTTCTTTGTCACTACAATATCTTAAAAATTTGTAATAACATGGCCTTGGCTGTAGTGGTAAATGTTGACCAAACCATAGGTTAATGGGCTTTGGGTTCAAAATTTGTTATTTTTCTTCTTGTGCAAAAGCTACCACTAAGAAGGTCCAACCAAGAACAAGTAGTAAAGATAAGAATGAAGTCTTTGATTGCATCTTTGTAAATGCTATGTAGCCAATAGAGAGATTATATGACAGACCACTTCATATAATATAACAGACCACTAAGTAAGATGGTGGAGAAGTGAATTATTTTTAAATTATATAGGATTTGTTGGCTAATACCTTTTGCATTTTATGTACTACCACCCTTATGTTACAAAACATGAATTAATGTATAAGAAGTTGCAAAGACAACAACATAATTATATATAAAGATTTTATTTCACGTGACTCATTTAAGAAGACAAATGTGAATATGTACATAGGAAATCTATGGAAAGTTATTAATGGTCTCGATAGAAAGGTTGTGATAGAATATTCATATTCAAATATTTATCTTTCAATGGTGAAATAAAAAATCTATAGTGCTCTTAAATGAATGTATGTGAAATATTCCATAATAGTATGGACCGACTAATCTAATATTATGTATACACAAAAACAAATTATTTTCATGTTTTAAGTTTTTCCAATAACACAAGAAATAGGTTTTCATAGTTTCTATGAATCAACCTTAACTCACATAATTAGGTATGCCCAAAGTATAATGGATTAATATAAAGGATATAATAAATTCTTTTGTAAATTTATAAATACATCTATATAAAGAGTGTTTGTTATGACTCACTCACTTGTTAAATATTTTAACATACAGTATTCCTTATAACAATATTAGGCCTATGGATAAGTATTTAATTTTATTCCCAAAATAGTAATAATTTAAAAGTGCATGACAAGTACATAAGTGGGTAGATGTTATATAGTGGTAATTGTTTCTATTTTAGTGGACTATTCATGAGATTAAAAATTTAATTAACCAATATGATATCTAATTTGATTCATTCTAAAAATACCAAATACATAAAGAGTTATGACAATGAAATGTCCAATATGAGAAATATTAATAATATGATTTGTATAAATATGTATATCCCATAAGAAACAGACTAGTAATCCTTTATGATTATATGCAATAATAATAATATATCTATTTTAAATTTTAAAATAATTATACCACTATGCTAATAATTATATAGTGCTTTGGTTACATTTACAATCTACCATTTAATTTAGAGGTAATTTTGAAAAATTCAATTATTTTTCACGACCAGATATATAGGATGAAAAGTCTCATAGTAATTTTTAACTATTTAGTTTTGATGTTCATTGTTTTTATTATATTTAGGATGAGTGTGTAACAATTTTGCCAAAATTTTAGCGTGACAAACATTTTTGAAAAAATAATTAAATAGACAAACTTCTATTATGAGTTGTTATCCACTCTAGGAATGTTGTGTGTGTTCTCTTTGGTATTACTAAAATATATGGATTCCGTAGTTGAAAGTTATAAAACCCCCATTTTTCAAAATCTATTGACTATAAAAATAAGAAAAAAAAATACGTGGAAGTTAAATACAATGAGGGTATTACTGCCACAACTAGTGTAAGTAGATACCACTATTATACTTACACTAACTGTTAAACTAAATAAAATAAGAAAATACATCAATCTTTATTATTAAATGAAAAGAAATAATATATAATAAACTCAACAAAAATAATAGAACATAAAATGGATATGAAACGATTAATATAACCCGAATCTATGAAAGTCGTCATTAGCGGTAAAAAAAACTATGAAAATAACCACCACTCTCATTATTCCCTACCATACATGTCGTCCACACCTTAAACATGTTCATACTCAATCTACACTAGATTATCTACTCACCATGTATATCATGGATTATCACAGCCCTATTTAAAATACGTAACAAGTTAGCTAGGGAAACAACTAAGTAACACGTTAGTACAATGGAATGTAATATAGACGTGTGTATATATATAGCGAATCATGTAAGAAAACCAAATGTAGGTGATCATAACCTCCAATTTATTTGAGTGGATAAACCAACTAGGGGGTCACCTGGAAAATCAAATCCAAATACCTACAACGAACCACGGGAAGATCAGATATCATACCCGAGACATCCCCGAGGACAAAGTCCAAATGGGATAACCAAACTCCGAAGACGTACCACCTCGATCATCCTATCCTTAAGTATGCACACCCCCTAATAGGGTCTGGAGAAGCCTATAGAGTAGACAATGAGCCTTAACCATACATGGTAGGTAAATAAATAAATATCCATAACAAAAAAGGAAAGGCTATTACCGATCCCCAACTTTAGGAGGCCAATTGTGAATGACCCAAAGCCCACTTATTTCACTTAAAGTATGAATGTCTTATTAAGGTGATCACATAAAGCACACAAGCAAATATTCTTCATTAAATCTCTTCCTTTTATTATCCACTTTCTACACATGAAAACTTTTCCAATTAGGAAACTCTAAAAAAATAATAACTTTCCAAAAATATAAAGTTTCAACTAGAATACCTAGCTTTTCAAATCCAACTTAAATCTTTAATCAAAATATTGAAGCCACATGTATTTTAAAAGATTAAGCTTGGTTAAGCTAAGTCAGACATTAATATTTAGTGCTAACATAACCACCCAAAACCCAAGCGTTGGTCAAAACCAACATAGAACACCAAAAATTCAATTATGCAAATTATACTACTTTTCCACATTTGACCAATCCTTACTATAACACCATCTATTTTTTGTACATAAATTTAAATGAAACTATAATATTTTTTATGAAAACTAGACTCTTGGGGCTTCGATTTGATATATAATATGATGGATAAATTCTCATTATTGAATTTTGTTTAGTCAAAACAAAAAAGTTGTATATATTGAATTTATTTTTCTAGTGTAAAAAAGAATTTTCCAATTTTGTTATTTTACGAAAAATTTATAGCCAATTTACTAAATATTGGTCTAATTATATATGAATTTACACAAACAAGATAAAGAAATATAAGTCATATAATATCATTTAAGATAATTAGTAGGTACTAATTAAAGACACTACAAAATAAATGAAAATATAAAATTTTATCATATATAACAATAAAAGTGAATCTCTATTCAAAACACTCTCTTTTTTCCCAAAACAAAATTTGTTTATGAAATTCTCATTTTGCCCTTTTGCTATCCTATACAAAATAAGGGTTTCAAATAGCCTTTTAAGTTGTAAAAAAATTCCAACCACAAATATAAAAATCTTTAAAATATTTTCAACACATGATAACATAAAAATAACTATTTTCTAAAAATAGTAACTTTCAGGTTACCTAAAGTATTATGAAAATAGTAGTTTTTCTTAAAACTTTGAAAACTGAAAAGAGAGTTTTTTCTTAACCTTAAAATGAATAAAATAGTATAAGTATAAAAAAATTTCAATTCCAAATATGAGGTATTAATACTCATAAAAATTTAAACAATGATCACCAAAGAGTACATTAAAAGATTTAAAATTATGGGGTATTACACAAGTGGTCTCGACTCCTAACAATTTAGATTTTTTGCTCCATATATAGAATATTTATGGGTGTATTGCTTTTTGGACTATCAATGTTTTTTATTGGTGGAAGAATCAAGTCCATCCATCCTTTCTCAATAATTATCAAACTCTATAATCTTTTGAGTAAAAATAACTATATTGATTTTTAATGATTTTCTCTATAAAGTTGTTCCAAATTATACACAAGTTGATCATTTTTTTAAATTGAATGCTTGATCAAATAATGGTATACAAAATTCCTTTATTAAGTGTAATTATTGTTTAATGGTTGATATTAATGACTAATAAAATGAATATTACCACTAAGATAGATATAGAAATCATCTCAATTATATCATATTAATGAAAGAAAACAAATAAAAAATATATAAAAAGGACTTACAAATTAGTAATAATTCTTCTAATAATAAATCAATTATTTATGGAGCATTGTTCAAAAATATCATTTCTCTGTGTGTAAATCTTAGCTACTATAGGCTTGAACTTATCAAGCTGTCGAAGGATATATGATAAGGCACAGTTGCAAATATATTCTAATGTCGCAATCTTTTTGCAACTTGCAGGATCATTAAATTTTCCATCTCCAATAATGGCTTCAAAAACTTTCAACCACACTCTATAGTCGTTTTGTCAATATAATATCCTACAAACATGTAATGACCTAGCCTTGGTTGTGGTGGTAATGGTTATCCAAACCATCAGTCAATGGGCTTTAGGTTCACAAATTCTTCTTTTGTAATGGCTACCACCACTAAAGTGCAACTAATAACAAGTAGCAAAGATAGCAATGGATTCTTATATTACATCTCTATAAATGTGATTTTGCTGGTATATAGGAGATATTATATCACATACCGCTTTGTAAGATGGTGGTGGGGTGAAGTGTTGCAAAAGTTTCAACTATATAGGATTTATTAGCAAATACCTTGTGCATTTTATGTGCTATCACATTTATGAAAGTATTTCAGTGCATTGAAGTTCCAAAACTTGAATTAAATTAAAATAAGTTAAAAATACATCGACATAATTATATACAAAGATTTTATTTCTTGTGACTATTTTAAAAAACAAATTTAATGTATAAATAGAAAATCGATGGAAAGCTAGAAATGTCATAAATTGAAAGGTTGTACTAGATTAAATAGATTTTATATTTAAATTTTTACCAGCAAAATGATAAATCTGCGACTCTCTTGAATGAAAGTACAATGAAATAAAAGTATGAGCTAACAAATCTAATGTTCTGTATAGACACGAACAAAATATCTTTTTTCTTTCAAGTTTTGTCAACAACAAGAGAAATAAAATTTCACATTATTCATGAATTAACTTTAACTCACATAATAAAGTAAGTCCAAAGTATAAAATAATAATAATAATAATTAAATTTAGGGTATAATGGATTTTTTAAAAATTATAAATATATTTATATAAATATAAACTAAACAATATTTTATCCATCTAAATCTCATTCTTTCTTTAAAATAAAATATCATGATGAGTATATGTGATTAATGTATGCATTAAATTAAGTAATCATGGTTTATTAAGAAAATTACTTAAGTAAACATTTTTCGTAGACATCATTAATAACCACTAATTTAAGGGGCTGCAATAACGCCCAAAGACAAATGGAAGTTTTATCTTTCATCAAACAGAATAAAATTGATATCATTGCCATTCTTGAAACTAGAGTCAAAGCTAAAAATTGTGACAGACTTATAAAGAAAAGGTTCAATAAGCTGAGCTTTGCAAATAATTACGACTTTCACCCAAATGGCAGAATCTGGGTGTTATGGGACAACTTACAGGTTGATGTCTCTGTCCTTCATAAATCTGATCAACTGATTCATTGTCTTGTAAAGGGTGAATCGCTCACTTGTCTGGTCACTTTCATATATGGGAAAAATACAGGAAATGAAAGGAATTCCCTATGGTTTGATCTTTACCAACTGAGCCAAGGCATCTCCTGTCCTTGGATATGTTTAGGAGACTTCAACATTGTTCTTGCTGAGTCTGAAAGAATAAGTTATGCACCTGCCTCTTCTCCTAACATGAATGACTTCCAGAGATGCCTTGTACTTACCAAGCTAAATGATTTTCCCTTTACTGGCTGCCTCTACACTTGGACAAACAATCAAGATAGTTCTAATAGGATTTGGGCTAAGTTGGATAGAATTCTTGCCAATCATCACTGGTTCCTTAGTAATACCAGAAGTTCAGTTGAATTTCTCCCTTCTGGAGTTTCTGACCATTCTCCAGCCATCATCAACATTCATGATAATGTCAGCTATGGCCATCAGTCTCAGCCTTTCAGATACTTAAACTATTAGGGTGAGGATCCATCATTCATGGGCCTTGTAAAGAATGTCTGGGATCAAGACATCCATGGTTCTAAAATAAAAATCATTTTTGATAAGTTGAAAATGTTGAAGCTTCTGCTCAAAAAGCTCCATCATCAAAATTACAGCAACATCACCCAAAAAACCCAGTTGTGCCTCCAAGAACTCATCTCTGGTCAAAAGTTGCTGCATGCCAATCCACTCCATATCTCTCTTCAAGCTACTGAAAAGCAAATAAAGGCTAAATACAACATTCTCAAAAAAGGTGAAATTAGTAGCCTCTTCCAAAGAGCTAAAATAAAGTTTCTTGCTGAAAATGATGAAAATACAAGATACTTTCATGTAAATATTGCTGAAAAAAGAGCCAGAAATAAGATCTCTTCCATCTATGATATCCATGGTGATCAAAAGACCTCTCCATATGACATTGCTGCTGCCTTCCTGGACTACTACAGAAAATTGCCTGGCACCACTGGATCAGCTACCCCTGTAAATATCCCTCAGCTCCCTGGCACTTTCCTTTCTCCTGCAGACCAACTCCCTCTTATTGCTCCTATTTCCTCCTTTGAAATTAAGGAGGCCCTCTTTAGCATGAAAGATCATAAAACCCCAGGTCAGGATGGTTTCACTGCTGGTTTCTTCAAGAAAGCTTGGCCTATTATTGGTAACTCCACCTGTGAGGCAATCCTTGATTACTTCAATAATGGCACCATGTCAAACCAGTTGAAAGCTACTCTGCTGGTTCTTATACCCAAAGGAAACTCCCCCTCCTCTGTCACTAATTACAGACCAATCACTTGCTGTTCCATTCTTTATAAAATCATTACCAAGATACTCACAAATAGGCTACTCCCTGCCATGGATAAGCTTATCAGCAAGGAGCAGGGTGCCTTCATGAAAGGGAGATCATTATCTGAAAATGTGATGCTGGCTCATGAGCTTATTAAACATTATGACAGGAAAAACGCCTCCCCAAGGGTTGTGATTAAAGTTGACATCAGAAAAGCTTTTCACTCCCTGAATTGGAAATTTCTTGAGATTATTCTCAACCATTTTGGCTTTTCTGCTCTCTTCATTAAATGGATCATGGGATGTGTCTCTTCCCCCA
The DNA here is from genome assembly GCA_039764185.1 of Tamarix austromongolica. Classification (NCBI taxonomy): domain Eukaryota; kingdom Viridiplantae; phylum Streptophyta; class Magnoliopsida; order Caryophyllales; family Tamaricaceae; genus Tamarix; species Tamarix austromongolica. The sequence goes on from CM077817.1 coordinate 29,435,601, forward strand.
AATATTCCATCTACTTTAATGGTAATTCCCATGGTTTCTTTGAGGGTAAAAGAGGTTTAAGGCAAGGAGACCCTATCTCCCCATACCTCTTCATCCTTGCCATGGAATACTTATCAAGAATGCTGAAAAATCTTGGCCCTAACACTGAATATCAAAAACACCCCAAATGTGCAGGGCAAGGCATTACTCACCTACTATTTGCTTATGACCTCCTCCTTTCCTCCAGGGGTAACCTAAAATATGTTTTGGCTCTCAAAGATTGTCTTCAAAACTTTACCCTCCTCTCTAGTCTTGAAGCAAACCCTGCAAAAATAGCTATATTCTTTGGTGGTACAGCTTCCCTTGCCAAGAAAGACATCCTGCAGGCTACAGAATTCAAAGAAGGAAAGCTTCCCTTCTGGTATCTTGGTCTCCCTCTTCATGGAAGTAAGCTTAACACTGTCATGTGTAATATCCTTATTGAAAAAATCAAGAAAAAGCTTCAACATTGGGCAACTTGCTTCCTTTCCTATGCTGGGAGAAAAGAGCTCATAAATTCTGTGCTGCAAGGGATCTCTACATTCAGGCTCTCTTCCTTCCTTCTTCCCAAAACTGTCTTAACTGAAATTAACAAGCTATGCAGAAGTTTCTTTTGGGGGCACACTAAAGGCAGAAATAAGATGGTATTTGTTAGCTGGGATAACATTTGTAAAAGCAAAAAATGTGGAGGATTGGACATCAAGGAAGCTCTCAGCTGGAATAAATCCCTCACCCTCAAATGGATTTGGAAACTAGAAAACAGACACCCTTCCCTTTGGGCTGAATGGATACACCAATACTATCTTAAGGGGAAGGATATATGGACTATCCCAAAAAAGCAGGCTGATTCCTGGGGCTGGAAATAGATGCTCAATGTAAGAACTTGGCTTATCAATAAGGCTGGGAATATAGCTGCAGCCAAGCTGCTACTCCAAAAATGTACACTTGGTGGTAATCTTAAAGCTACCTCAGTCTATAACTGGATTAAGGGTAACCATCATTGCACTTATTATGCAAAAACTCTCTGAGATAAGAGTGTCATCCCCAAGCACCAAGTCATTTCCTAGTTAGCCTGTCAAAGAAGCCTCCCAACCATTGACAACTTAACATCTAGAGCCATTTCCATCATCAATAGATGTGAGCTTTGCAAATGCAAAGTTGAATCCCACACACATCTCTTTTTTGAATGCCTTTTATCTACTGAAATATGGCAATGCATTCTAAAATGGATGGGGATTACTAGAAAAGGTAGATGTTTAAATAAGGAACTCAGATGGATGCATAAACGTAACAGGGGGAAGCATTGGCGAAATAAATGGCTTAGAGCCTCCATTTGTGCTACTATTTATGAAATATGGACTGAAAGAAATCTCATAATCTTCTCCAACAAATCCCGATCCGTCTCTCAAATTGTCCACTCAATCCAATTCAACACGTCTTGCAGGATTCTCACCTCTTGTCCTAAGGATCAAAACAGCCTGTATCAAGCTCTATTGAATTAGCTTGGATTTTCTTTCTTGTTATCTCTAGCTTATAGTTCCCTTTCTTTTCTTGTTTAGAGGTGTGTCCTCATGTCTTAGAATGAAATTTAATTTTTCCTATTCCTTCCCCATTGTGGATGAATAACATGTCTCAACTAACTTTCTCCAAAAAAAACCACTAATCAAAAAGGACATTAATTTCTTTATTTAAAAAACAAATCAATTCTAGAGTATTTATTCTAATTTACTCAATGTTTAAGTGTTTTAAGCTACGATAATCCTAATAACAACCATTAGGTCTATGGATAGGCATTTAATTTTATTCCCAAAATAGTATTAATTTAAAAATGCATAATAAATACATAAGTGGATATATGTTATAAAATGATAATTATTGCTATTTTAGTAGACTATTCATGAGGTTCGGCATTTAATTAGCCAATCTAATATCCAATTTGATTCAACCTAAAAATACCTAATTCACAAAAAGTTATAGAAATAAAATCTTATTAGAATAAATATAAATAATCTTATTATTATAGTTATGTATATTCCATATAAAACATATATAGTAATCCTCTATGATTATATGAAAATATAATGTCTATTTTTAATTTAAATATAATTATACAACTATTCTAATAATTATATAGTCCATTGGTGACATTTATAATATATCATTTAATTTAGAGGTAAGTTTCTAAAATTCATTTATTTTTCATATTCAAATATTTAGGTTGATGAATCTCATAGTAAATTTTGACTATTTAGTTTTGATGTTGTTTGTTATGTACTATATTTAAGGTGTTTGTGTAATAATTTGGCCTGATGTTTGACATAACAAACATTTGTAAAATTAACAAAATGGACATACTTCTAATATGAGGTATTTTCCACTATATAAATGTTGTGTATGTTTTCTTTGGTATTCCTAAAAGATACAGATTTCATTATTACAAGTCATTTTGACAACTAATAATTTAGAATTGTTAGCTCTTTATATAGAATATTTAATGTTTTTTTTGGACCATTGATGTTTCTCTAGTGGTAGAAGAATCAAGACCATCCATCCTTTTCCAAGCATTGTATATCTTTTTGATCCTTTGAGTAGAAAGAATTATACTACTTCTTAATAATTTGCCATGTAAATTTCATCTACATTATATAGAACTTGATTAATGAAAGAAAACAAAATGGTATAAAAAGGCCCTTACAAAGTAGTAATAATTTTTCTCTTGATAAATCAATTATCTTTTAGAACATTTCTCAAAAATAACATTACTCTATGTGTTAAACGTAGCCACTATAGGCTTATACTTACGAAAATTTCCAAGGATATATGACAAAGTAAGGTTGCATATATATTTTACTTATATATTACAACATTTAGGATCATTTAATTTTCCATCTCTAATAATGGCATAAAACATTTTTAGGCCACACTGTATACTTATTTTGTCAATACAACAACTATTAACTTGTAATAACGTAGCCTTTGTTATGGTGGTAATGATTGGCCAAACCATGGGTCAATGGTCTTTGTGTTAAATATTTTGTTATTTCATCTTTTCTTCTTGTTCAATTTAAACCAACATGAACGTGTAACTAATAACAAGTAGCAATGATAAAAATGAAGTCTTAGATTGCTTCTTTGTAAATATTATATAGCTACTATATAAGAGAGATTATATGATGGACCACTTAGATGGTGGTGGGGCGAAGTGCTGGAAAAGATTATATTATATAGGATTTTTTGGAAAATATTCTATGCATTTCTATGATATCACATTTAAGAAAGTATTTTAATTCATTGAAGTTACAAAATGTGAATTAAATTAAGAAAATTTAAAAATACAATGACATAATTATATACAAAGATTTTATTTCATGTGACTCATTTTAATAGATAAATATGATTAAATACATAGGAAATCTATTAAAGCCAGCAATGCCATCAATTGATGGGATGAGCTAGATTAAATACATATCTAGGTATTTAAATTTTACTGACCAAATAATAAATCTATGGTGCTCTTGAATGAATACAGATGAAATTTTCCATAATACTATGGACCAACTAATCTAACATTATGTATAGACACAAAAAAATTATTTTTGTGTTTTAAGTTTGGTTATTAGCAATAGAAATATATTTTCATATTCTTTGTGAATCAACTTTATCTCACGTAATAAGGTAAGTCCAAAGGATGGAAGCGTAATATTCAAATTTAGGATATAATGTAATTTTTTTAATTTATAAATACATATATACATGCGTACATACATACATGCATACATACATACATACATACATATATATATATGTTGTTCTTTCTTTATAAAAATGGATCATGATGAGTATGTATGACTGATGTGTACTTTGAGTTAAGTTATGATGGTTTATTAAGGAAATTACTAAGCGCAACATTTTTCTCATACAACATTAATAACCATAAAGTAGAAAACATATTAATTTCTTGGTTTTAAAAACATATCAATTCTAGAATATTTTTTGTGCTTTATTCAATTGGTAAGTATTTTAACATACGTTATTCCTAATAACAACCATTAGGCCTATGGATAAGGATTTAATTTTATTCTCAAAATAGTATTAATTTGGAAATGCATAACAATTAAATAAATGGGTAGATGTTATGAAATATTAATTATTCCTATTTTGGTAGATTATTCATGAGATCTGACATTTAGTTAACTAATCTAACATCCAATTTGATTTAATCTAAAAATATAAAAAACACAAAAAGTTATAGAAATTTAATGTCTAATATGATAAATATTATTATTTTAATTATGTATATTCCATTTAAAACATACATATTAAGCCTCTATGATTATATGAAAAAACAACATATCCATTTTCAATTTTAAAATATTTGTATAACTATTCTAATAATTATAAGAGATGGAATTTTCTAATACTAATAAAATTTGGTCAAATGAGTTAGGTTAAATGCTTTCTCCTCTCTCTTAGGTCTAGAGGGAGGCTCGACATCATGACACTCAAGAAATGGAGAGATTGGTAGTTGGCTATGATGAGCCATCTTCATAGCTTTATGTCCTTGGTAGCTTCAAAATAGAGCACCCCTTCAACATCGATAGTTCAAGATCAATCGGTGAATTTGATACCAGTGCTCATAGAGGGTGATAGGATTGATGGTGCAATTGTGATGATTGATGATTGAAGTCTTAAGGATTACTTGATTGATGTTATGGTGGAAATAGATGAGGCATTAAAGATTCAAGAATAGAAACTTCTTTATCTCCATCCATACAAGAATATGTAGCGAGAATCAACCATGAATCTGGCTAACATCATAAGATAACAGGGAAGGATTCAATTGTAATACCCCATCCTAAAATCCTTCTTATATGGAAATAAAATAAATTAGTTTTTATTTTGAAAGGGCTTAAAATTCTAATAAAAATATGAATTTTAGGCACACCAATTAACTAGTTTACCTAACTAATCAACTGGTGCACTCAAAGATTAATAATTGTATTCTCAACGAACCAGTCAAACTGATCGACTGGTTATCCTATGATTTTATATCCTTTTTAGATTTCAATTTAAATCTATTTCTAATGTTTATGAAAACTTTTATTATAATCTATTTGTGCAAATGAGTATACTCTGGTGCTTATATATTATTTTTACATTATTTTAATCATTTTATGACCCCAAAAACACTTTTTAAGGCATATCTCACCTTTTATCTTCTCCCTCACTTTCCTATCTCCCTTCTAGTAGCTGAGCTATGTGTTTGACTTCTTTCCCATATTTCCCTGACTCACTAACCTTCTTCCATGTCTCTTCCTAACAATACTCAACCTCTATCACACCATCATGTCTACCCTTACCCTTTTGTTACCCACACTCAACCATACTTGTCTTATACCCCTCTCTCTTATAGATGTCTACCATCCCTCACTTCTATACCCTCTATTATTGATTCATTTCCATTTCTTACCTATTTTTCTTGCTTTCTTCTTCTATTCACTTCGTGAAAATTTCTAAGTGTTAAGCATTCCCCATTCTTCTACATCTTCCTCTCTTTTGAGAAAAAATTAGAGACACACTCATGTTTTCTTCCCTTGGTTGAATTCTTATCCCTTATTCCTTCTTCTAATCTTGAATTTAGTTATACCTTGTTTCTCTTAAATAAGGAATGGTTAAGGCTTGAGAAGGGTTGAAGATCCCAGCTTCTTTTTCCTCCAAAATATGTTTATGAGGAAAAGGTTGAGTTGTGTTCTTCTTCTTCTTCTTCTTCTTCTTCTTCTTCTTCTTCTTCTTCTTCTTCTTCTTCTTCTTCTTCGTCTTCATCTTCTTCTTCTTCATCTTCACCGTCTTCTTCTTCTTCTTCTTCTTCTTCTTCTTCTTCTTCTTCTTCTTCTTCTTCTTCTTCTTCTTCTTCTTCTTCTTCTTCTTCTTGATGCGTGCATGGTTAGAGTTTCGGACTTGGATGGAGTTTATAGGGAGTATTCGATGAGGATGGAGTATGGAGGTTGATGATGGGGATTCAAAGGGGTGGATGATGATGGAACACGAGGTAGAAGGGTAAATTAATCTTTAAACCACACAGAAATAAAGATTAAGGTTTCGAGAACAAAACCGTTCACACAGATTCGGTTTTATTTTGAGATGATTCGAAACAAATCGTTCACACATATTCGACTTGTTACCAGATGAATCCACACATAATTCAGGTTTAAGCAATGCTTAAGGTTGTTCTTCTTATTCAAGTTGTGTCTTTCTACTTGGTTTCCTATGGTTTATATAGCCAAGGAACCAAGCATCTTCTCAAAAGATTACAAGCATATTTTCTCCCAGAAGCATTAATTCCCTTAAGACTAGCTAGTTAATAGTCAGTTACTAATTGACTAAAAGTAAATAACAATAACTAGTACTTAAACATAAACGTTACGCTAGCTAACAAATGTTGACTAAAAGTAAATAACAATAACCAGTACTTAAAAATAAACGTTACGCTAGCTAACAAAAGTTATATGAAGCCATGCATACCCCCTATTCATGCACCCATTCTGAGTAGCGTAACTTTCTTCCTCGGTGTTATATTCTGTGACTCTGCTCCCGCATCATTCTCCCCGGGTTGGTTTGAATTTGTCCTCAAATTTGAGTCGTCATGATAGGGGCTGATGTCTCCAATGTTGAACATTCTCGATACTCCTCCATAGGAGTCAGGTAGCTCTAGCTCGTAGGCGCTCTCTCCAAATCTACGAAGGACCTTGAAGGGACCGTCTGCTCGAGGCATGAGCTTATTTTTCCTTAAGTTGGGAAACCTTTCCTTCCGAAGGAGTAACCATACGAGGTCTCCTGGCTAGAAATCTGGTTGAGTGCGGTGTTTGTCTACCTTGGCCTTATATCTCTCGTTGAACTTTTCGATATTGCCCTTAACCTGTTGGTGTAGCTTTTGGAAGAATTCTACCCTTTCTTCTGTATCATGGTTCTGCATTTCCCCTTTCCTCAATGCTACCATGTCGATGGGAATATATGGATTGACGCCATATACGATCTCAAAAGGGCTACACTTTGTGGTTGTAGAAGGACATCGATTGTAAGCAAATTCAGCACGGGCAAGCTTGACATCCCAATCCCTGGTACTTTTACTAACCAGTCCCCTCAGTAGAGTTCCCAATGTTCGGTTCGTGACTTCTGTCTGCCCATCGGTCTGGGGGTGGTGTGAAGTACTGAATAGAAGTTTTGTGCCTAGCTTGTGCCACAAAGTCTTCCAAAAATAACTAAGGAACTTGACATCCCTATCTGAAACTATCGTCCTCGGAACCCCATGCAGTTTCACAACCTCCTGAAAATACAGATCCGCAACATAGGTTGCATCGTTGGTTTTATGACACGGTATAAAATGTGCCATCTTGGAGAATCGATCAACGACTACCATGATAAAATCTTTACCGCATTGGGTTCGGGGCAGCCCTAGTATAAAATCCATACTAACTCCTTCCTATGGTTGGGTAGGTACGGGCAGTGGCACATAGACTCCCTTGTGAAAGAAACTCTTGCTCTTTTGACACGTGGAACATCTGGTGACCGTGTCTAGGACTCCCTTTTTCATCCTTGGCCAGTAGAAGTGTTCTTGCAGTAGTTCTAGAGTCTTGTTGATCCCAAAATGTCCGACTATCCCTCCTTCATGTACCTCCTTGATGAGTAATTCCCGAACTGATGTTCTGGGGATACAAAATTTGTTCTTCTTGAATAAGAACCCATCTTGAAGAGCATAGGCCCCGTGAACCCCCTGTTTCTCACACTCCTTAACTATCATGGAGAAATCCTCATCCGCGGAGTACTGCCCTTTGAGCATCTCGAACCCTAGTAGCTTAGCTTCCATCACAGTGAGCACCATACTCCGTCGGGAGAGGGCATCTGCTACCACATTTTCTTTTCCATCCACATGAAGGGTAGAGAAGACGAAAGTCTGAAGTAGGCTGGTCCATTTGGCATACTTTGTGCTTATCTTCTTCTGGCCATGCAAATATTTCAAACTCTCATGATCAAAGTAAAGTACAAAAGGTTTTGGTCTCAGATAGTGGCTCCATGTCTCCAAGCTTCGCACAATAGCATAGAACTTTTTGCCGTACGTCGACTAGTTGAGTCTAGCCCCATTTAACTTCTCACTAAAGAATGATACTGGCCTCTTCTCCTGAGAAAGCACTCCCCCGATACCCACACCGCTTGCGTCACAAGTTACTTCAAACAACTTGTCGAAACACGGTAGGGTTAGCACCGGTGCATTGGAGAGCCTCTCCTTCAATTCTTCAAACGCCTTGGTTGCCCGCTCATCCTAGTGGAATTCCCCCTTTTACATTAATTGTGTCATAGGTGCCGAAATAGTGGAGAAATCCTTGATCAACCTCCGGTAGAAGGATGTCAGTCCATGAAAACTTCAAACTTCATGCACATTAGTAGGGGTTGGCAAGGTCTGGATTGATTCCACCTTAAATGGATCTACTCGGATACCATCTCCGCTTACTATATAACCAAGAAAGATTACACTTGCTATCATAAAGTCACATTTTTCCCTTTTGCCGTAGAGCTTCACCTCTCTGAGCTTATCAAACAATTGTCTCAGATGTTGTCGGTGTTCGACCTCCATCTTGCTATACACCAGGATATCATCCAGATATACAACAAAAAAGACTCCAAGAAAGGGTCGTAGAACCCCGGTCATCAACCGCATAAAAGAGCTCGGTGCATTGCATAATCCGAAGGGCATTACCAACCACTCGTATAGCCCATACTTGGTCTTAAAAGCGGTCTTCCATTCATCTCCCTCTCGAATCCTCATCTGATGATAGCCACTTCTGAGATCGAGCTTCGAGAAGAATTTAGCTCCGTGCAACTCATCTAGCATGTCATCCAACCTCGGCATCGGAAATCTATACTTGATCGTGATGTTGTTGATTGCTCTAGAGTCGATGCACTTCCTCCATGTGCCATCTTTCTTTGGCACCAATAAGGCTGAAACCCTGCATGGACTCATGCTCTCTCGTATAAAACCCTGATTCAGCAACTCTTGTACTTTTCTTTGCAACTCCTTAGCTTCTTCTGGGTTGCATCTATAAGCTGGGTGGTTTGGCAGTAGGGCTCCTGGCATGAGATCTATAGCATGCTCAATTCCTCTCAAAGGAGGCAACCCAATTGGTAGCTCATCTGGGAACACATCTGCATATTCTTTCAATATTTTTTTCAGCTTTGGATCTTGGTTGACAACCTCTTTTTTTTTTGAGATCTCCCTTGCTACTAGGGTGTAGCACCTTTCTTCCCCCTTTAGAGCTTCCAACATTTCATGCTCTTTCAAAATCAGCAATTCTTTACTCTTTCGGCTCAAATTCTCTTCTTTCTCTCTAACCAAACTCTCCTCATCCTCGTTTGGTTTTAATTTGTACTTCTTCTGATCCTTACACACGATGTATTCGTTCAGGACCCCATCATGTGTAACCTTTCTATCATACTGCCATGGTCTCCCCAACAGAATATGACAAGCATCCATAGGAAGGACATTGCATAGAATAGTATCTACATAATTCCCAACTTTGAATGAGATAAGAGATTGTTTTGTTACCCGTATGCCCTTGTCGCGATTGAGCCATTGCAGTGAGTATGGCCTGGGGTGACTCATTGTTTCCAATCCGAGCTTGTTGACCATCTTCTCACTAGCTACGTTGGTGCATGAGCTGCTATCAACGATGATCTCACATACTCGATCTCCAACTCGGCACTTAGCCTTAAAAAGTCTTTCCCGCTGAGTAGGTAGAGGTCGGGTTTGCACTTGGAGAACTTGTCTCAGCACATAACAATCTACGGTTCCTTCTTCCAAGGCATCCTCTGGCTCTTTGGTTTCATCCTCCTCATGGTCTTCACTTTCCTCACATGTCTCCATATTGGCGATTTCCTTCAAGGATAACACTCGTTGGTTTGAGCAATCCCGAGCGAAGTGACCATATCCCAGGCATGTCTCCATATCCTGAGCAATTTCCTTCGACTAATTTACCCTTCTACCTCGTGTTCCATCATCACTTTCCTCACATGTCTCGATATTGCACCATTGGTGGCTTAGATCCTCCTTTAAAGTTTGACCCATACGAAACATTGATGGACTTACTTGGAACCTTGCCCCGCTTCAACTGTTTTTCGAACTTGATGGCTAGTTTAGCCAAATCTTCAAAAAACTTCATATGGATACAATTCTACCTTGTCTCGGAGATTCATATTCAAACCTCCTATGAACCGTGCACATCGCTGCTCTTCTCATTCTTGTACGTCACATACAAGTGTTAGCCTTTCGAATTCTAGGATGTACTCTTCAACTCCGAGTAGGCCTTGCCTCAAAGTGGTCATCTTGATGAAGTTCTCTTGCTCGTATTCTCTCAAAACAAACTTCTTCCTTAGATGCTTTTTCAACTTTTCCCATGATCGGATTTTCATTTTCCCTTCAATTTATCTTCTCCGTTTCAGATTGTCGTACCATACTCTAGAAAATTTCTTCAACTTCAAGATTGCTATACAACATCTCTTCTCATCATCGATCTCCTTATACTCAAAGATCGACTCCACATTTTGCAACCATTCAAGGAACAACTCCGGGTTGAGATTACCCTCAAAGTCGGGTAAGTCGAAACGAATCCCCTTCTCTACATCGTCATATGTCCTCCTAGAGGTCTCATGTGCCCTTCCGTAGTCTCCTACACTTTCTTCTTCCCCTTCCAATCGATGCGATGTTCTCCTCATATGCTCTACTTCGATTGGCTCTCTTCGGTAGGGTTGTTGCACATGTGACCCTTGTGCTTGGGAAGCTTCGATTCTTCCCATACGGATCTTGACATCCTTAAAATCTTCCGCCAAGGCTTTGAGAATATCTCTAAACTCTTCTTCTTGACTTGTCATGGTTGGTCTTGAAGAATTTGTTCACTCTAACCACAACCTTAGCTTTGATACCAAATTGATGCGTGCACGGTTAGAGTTTCGGACTTGGATGGAGTTTATAGGGAGTATTCGATGAGGATGGAGTATGGAGGTTGATGATGGAGATTCAAAGGGGTGGATGATGATGGAACACGAGGTAGAAGGGTAAATTAATCTTTAAACCACACAGAAATAAAGATTAAGGTTTCGAGAACAAAACCGTTCACACAGATTCGGTTTTATTTTGAAATGATTCGAAACAAATCGTTCACACAGATTCGACTTGTTACGAGATGAATCCACACAGAATTCAGGTTTAAGCAATGCTTAAGGTTGTTCTTCTTATTCAAGTTGTGTCTTTCTACTTGGTTTCCTATGGTTTATATAGCCAAGGAACCAAGCATCTTCTCAAAAGATTACAAGCATATTTCCTCCCAGAAGCATTAATTCCCTTAAGACTAGCTAGTTAATAGTCAGTTACTAACTGACTAAAAGTAAATAACAATAACTAGTACTTAAACATAAACGTTACGCTAGCTAACAAACGTTGACTAAAAGTAAATAACAATAACTAGTACTTAAAAATAAACGTTACGCTAGCTAACAAACGTTACATGAAGCCATGCATACCCCCTATTCATGCACCCATTCTGAGTAGCGTAACTTTCTTCCTCGGTGTTATGTTCTGTGACTCTACTCCCACATCACTTCTTCTTCTTCTTCTTCTTCTTCTTTTATTATTATTATTATTATTATTATTATTATTATTATTATTATTATTATTATTATTATTATTATTTTCCTTGATTTTAATGAAGTTTTAAAAAGGATTTTTAATAGTTTTGACTTTTGATTCTCTTAAGATTTGAGGTCCTACTAGTCATCAAGTAGGAGTTTTGTACTAGATGAATAGCATCAAGGTAATGCATTGTTATCTTTAATATGAATGAGGCTTTGTTGCTCATTATGGATCCATGTCCTTTGTGTGTTTTGTGTTGAGCATGTGCTAATTATATTCTATAATTCAAGCATGTGGTAAAGTTTATTTTTAAAATTAAGCATTGTTGGTTACTATGATTTTATGCAAATTTTGGTAGTTTGAGTATGACTTTGTTTAAATTCATACATTATCGTGTATCCATGTTATTTTATGTGTGTTCAGCATGTCTCTTTATGTGTTTTATGATATAGAAGAATATTAGGATTAATATGGTAACGTTTGGTGAATTTTACTATATATATCGCAAGTCTAGGTGTTATTTTACCCAAATCAGTCGATTGGTTTGTTGAACCCATATATTGATTACGTGAATAGTTGCATAGGTTGGAAATTTTAGTTTGCTGGTTGTGAGATCAGTTGATTAGTTTGATGAACAGGTAGATTGATTTCTATGAATATCAGATCAATTTGACAAACCTATTGACTAGTGACCCTATGACCATAGTGGATTGGTCTCTACTTAGACTCATTGATCATTTAGACCAAACTAATTAACTAGTTTCATATAAACAATCAATCAATGAAATCAACCAATCGACTATTCTACTAGTGTTATGTTTGGTTTAGGTCTGGTACGACGAAACCAGTTGACTAGTTCTAGGAACTGATTTATTGGTCTAGCTATATGCCACATGGTTTGTTTGTTAATTGTTGGTCTTCTTTGGTCATTTTATGTTTATGCCTCCATTTAATTCCAACATTTAAATTATGATTTCGACTATGCTTACCCTGGAATTAATAGGAATCATAATAATGATATTTGGGACTTGAATTGGTTACACTTAGTGTCATCTCTAAATACCCAAATTGTGGCTTTTATGCCTTGTTATGTATTTGATGTTATCACTTGGAAACACCAAATTGGTTTTTTATGAAATTAATATGTGATTTGTCATATCACTTGATAATCATTAATAATAGAATAAGATTTTGTTTGAGCCTTTTTCTCTAATTCTTGGGGTAGTTGACCAGGAGTAGTGGGTGGATCACCATGTGGTTTATATTTTCACTTACTACCTATTTCCTTCTCCATCAGGTTGTAGTTGGTAGGGGGTATGTACATATCTTTTAGGTATAGGATTATACTGTGGCAGGCAGGTATATTATCAATGTCCAGTCTAGGTGGATGAGATATCCCATTACAAGCCCTTTAGCACTTCGTATTGTCCATTACTTAGGCAAGTATGGTATCATAACTTTCTAATCCTCGTAGTAGAGGTATTCAAGGTGTGGTGGGTGAGGTATCCCCGTATAAGCCCCTTGATATACTTTGACCATATGTGGTGAGTGTGGTATCCCTAGAGAAAATCTCATTCGATGTATCCTAACCCCATGTGGTAGGTATGGTATGCCATTATGTTTTATTTTCTACTATAACTTTTGCATATAGTGGAGAATTAGGTGTGGTCAAATGAACTATCTTAATAATTGGAATTTATGTGATCATTAAAGGAAGATCTATAATATGGTTTACATTGTGTGGATTATGATGCATCATCATGTTATTATTCTTCTATGATTTCCATGCAACCACGCTACATGCTACTATATGACTTTAACGTGATGCATGTGCTTGGCCATATATTATGTAGTTTATTTTACCAGTATGTAACCATACTAATACTATACTTGTGTGGTGATTGTGATGATTCTACTTCTGGTCTAGAGAGTAGAGGAATTTTTGTAGGGGTATGATTCTCAGTTAGAGTATGATGAGGGTGATGAAGTGGGTATGTAATTGGCCATTATCTGGGGTTGGAGATTTATATTTATGCTTAAGAGTTAGGCTAATCTGCTAGAAGTGTTTTGCCCATTACATTGGGAAGTTTTTGTTCTTCAAGTTATTTAAATTTTTAGCTTTGATTTCTTGTATTTGGATTTTGTAAACTCTCATACTCTTCCTATATATATTATTATTCTTATCTTTGTTATCATTTGTATTGTTGTATTATTATTATTAGAATGCATCTTTCATTCATTGTTCTATTTCTCCTTGTATCAGGCATGGGTTAGGTGATGATCACACTTCTCTCATGGTTGATGATGCAGTAACATCCCCTAGTGTTACTTTTCACATGCTTTTGCATTGTTTTCAAAGCAAAATTATCTTGTTTGTAAATTAGAGATGTTACATCAATGGATCTTTTTTTTTTGGGATTGATTGGGACCTTTAAATAATGGCCCATAAAACTCTTAGAGGGATTGAATTGTAGGTAATTTTAACTCAAAGCATAGGGTGAAATTTTCTTATGTTTTAGTTACCATGGGTTTTATCATGGTGCATTTAGATAACAAGGAGGTGACAAAGGAGTCTAAGTCATAGGAAAACACATTAGTTGGTTTCATTTTTAGAGACATGCCATCTTACAACCAATTGTGTGGCTTCATCTAAGCTCATTAAGGAGCAGTGCATTTGCCCCAAGTTATTCAACATTCAAAGGGTTACTTCTTATTTTGGTCTGATAAGAAGGAGTATGCTTTGGCCATTTTAGAGCATCATTGTACTTTTTCAATAAGCCTTTTGTTCTTAAATTGTGTCATAGAAGTATGAAGATTGCTACTTGGATAATGCATATTATTCCTCTTTAGATCAAGTTTCCAAACTAAACACTCAAATATTGGTTTTTAAACTCTTTGAGTTAGAATCCTTATGCGATGGGCAATCCCCTATGCACTGATGCAATCACTTTGGCTATGGATATTATGTGTTTTCCTCAAGAGTTGGTGGAAGTTAACATTAAACAACCAGTTGTTGATATAGTGACAATTCTTGACCTAGATGAAATGAAGATTTATAAGTGGTTAGTCTTGATTAGAAACCCTTTTATTACCATTTATGTGGTCATTTTGGACATGTGGTTGGGAGGTGCAAGAAGAACAAACCTATGGTAGCAAGGAAGGAGAATGAGGAGTGGATTATGGTACGTTGTCAAAGGAAAGAGAAAGAAGTGCTTTTCAGTTATTGATGATACAATAAGGGGAAGTGGATTGGTAGATGATATCTAATTTTCATGTTTAGTTGAGGATTTAACACTGGATACCACTTAGTTCCATTTAGAGGTAGATGGTGAGGCTACCACACCTATTCCTAAAAAGGCACCACAATTTAGAAATTCTGAGATTGTGGTTTCTCTGTCTACTGTTGAGGTAGGTTTAAAGGCTAGTAAACAGATCAATACTCAGATCCTCATTAAACCACTTCAGCCTATATGTGTGCAAAAAGGGGACGGATTCTAACTCAGAGCAAGGTGGAAAAATTCTTAAATCACACAAATATAATGACAGTGGACCTTGGTAAGCATGATGGGATAAGAAGTGTTAGGGTTATCTTTGAACCAGGTGGAAATGATTAGTTCTTAGAACATAAGGGGGTTGAAGAAAGCCTCCAACCAAAGGGAGGTCAGTAAGTTTTGTAGAAGTACTGGTGTAGCTTTACTGGGTTTTCTAGGAACTAAAGTAAGGGATATAAATAAGCAAGTAGTGTCTAGTAGATTTTTCAGTGGTTGGGAATTGATTTCAAACTATGATCACCATCATAATAGTAGAGTGTGGGTTGTATGGGACCCTAACATTTGGAAGGTGAATTATATAGCTTCATATAATCAAGCAGTTGAATTTAGCTTATAATTTTTAGGTAGATATCTCTTTTAATGTAGCATTTGTCTATGCAATGAATAATGGCCTTTATAGGAGATGGTTATGGGAGGGGTTGAGGTTTCACAATATTATAATAGTTCCTTGTATGGTCCTTAGTGACTTTAAAGTGGTTTTAAAAAGTAATGAACACTATCAAGGGGAGGTGCTGGATTTAAATGATATTAGTGATTTTGTGGATTGTTGTCGTGACTTAGGAATTGTGGACCTACATGCCCATAAGTGTTTTTACACTAGGTTAAGCCAAAGAGGGGGTTTGGAGGAAGTGCCAACAAAAGTCGATAAGCTTATGGTTAATGTTAAATAGCTTGAGAAGTTCCCAAATGTAGTGGCCAAATTCCAAGAGCCTCTTTTCTTTGAGCTTTGTTTGTGTATGATTTATTTGCCCATAAATGTTTCCTTGAGTAAGAAGTCTTTTAGATTCTTTCATTTTTGGTTTGAGGATGATAGTTTCCTACCTCTTTTCAAGAAGCAAAGGAGTTACCATTTGAGGGGTAAAATTATGCTTCCTATGTCTAAGTAGTTGCATGCTCTTAAAGCTAATTTGAATAAGCTTAACTTGGATAATTATAGGTTCATTTCTCAAAAGGATACTACTATCTATGAGAATCTTGCTAGCTTGCAGAGGGGCACTTTTAGGACTAATCTAAATGCTGGCATGAGAATCTAGGAGAAATTGGTGCAACAAAAATTCATTCGGTTACTATGGTGTGAAGAAATGGTCTATAAATAGATATCATATATCCATTAGTTGCATTGTGGGAAAAGAAAATATAAATTCTTCTTTTATAAGGTATAGGAATGACAACATTGGAAGGTGATGCATTCTATATTTGATGATCATGTAATAGAATTGAAGAGATTACAAGTGACAGATGTGGCATTTGCTTCTTATTATCAGTAGTTCCTTAGCATACCACCTGTGTCTATGGGACGGTTGAGTATTGATGTAGTACATGTTGGTGAGTGACTTGCACTATACTAGTAGTGGGATTCGTGTGTTCTAGTTACAATAGTGGATGTAAAGCAAGCTGCATTCAAAATTTGAGATACTAAAGCCCCATGAATAAATGGCTACACTACTGGATTCTCTAAAACAATATTGGGGTATTATTGGAGATGAAGTGCTTCTCGGTGTGAGGGAATTATTTGGGATGGCATTCATGCATAGTAAAGTAAATATTATGTCCTTTCCACTCATCTTTAAGTGTTTGATTGCACAAAAGGTGATGGAATTCTACCCCATTGCATGTTGGAATATTCTCTACAAGGTTATCTTGAAAGTTGTGACTTATAGAATGCAACACTTAATGCACAACTTTCTGGATCTCACACATCAGCATTTATTTAGGGAAGGAGTATTGGAGAGAGCATTCTTCTTGTACATGAGTTGTTAAAAAGTATAAACTTTGCATGTATCTTCAATACGGATGATTAAAGTGGATCTTGGGAAGGCCTATGATATGGTAAGTTAGAGATTCCTTAAGGATGTGTTGGCAAGTTATGGGTTCTCTATTCATATTGGCAACCTTATTATGGCATGTGTGACCATAATGTCCTATTTTGTTGTGTACAATGGTACTTTAACTCCACCTTTTGAGGGTTAAAAGGGTCTATATTGGGGATACCCACTATCGCTATATTTATTTGTGTTGGGGATGGATTACCTTAGTAGATGTTTGAGGCACTTATAGGATAATCCTAATTTTAAAGGGCATCTAAGATGTAGATAATTGAAGATTGTTAACTTATGTTTTACTGATGCTCTCCTTTTTTGTCATGGTGATTTGAAGAGTGTTCAATGTGTCATGGGCATTCTATAATATTTTCTAGAGACTTCTAGTTTAGGTGTGAATCTAGACAAATACACTATTTATTTTGGGGGAGTTGAGGAGAGGGTCTGTTCGGACATTATAGCTTTCCTGGGTTATATTGAGGGTATATTTACTCTTACTCTTTTGAGGATGCCATTGAATTTAGCCAGATATCTACTTCTCATCCTTTACTTGAAAAGGTTACTTCACGATTACACCACTAGAGCACTTTGTATCTTTCTTTTGTAGGTTGCATCCAACCCATCAACTTAGTTATGTTAGCATTAATACCTTCTTTACCTAATTTCTTTTACTAGCTAAAAATGTTCTACATAAGTTCATAAGTCTTTTTAGAGCTTTCTTATGGTCAAGGAAATTATCAGAAAGGTGCTAACCATTGGTGGCATAGGATTAGTTGTGCACCCTAAAGGATGAGGGAGGTTTAGGTTTTCTACAACTGGAGGTGTACAACACATCTGCATTAGGAAACTTCTTTGAAATATTTATACCAAGAAGGGCTTATTATGGGTAAAGTGGATTCATGCTATATATTTATGATGCACTAATTTATGGGCATTTAAGCCCTCATTCTACACTTTGTGGTTGTTCTAAAGGGTGTGCCTTGTTTGAAACTAGCTACAAGCATATGTTATTGCATTGAGGGTAGCATATCATCATGAATATAGTATTAGAGGCTCATATGAAGAATTGAGATTAAAATAGTGTAAGAAATGTATTTGGGTCTTGCTTTTAATTTTATTTAATAATAATGTTGTTTATCGTCAAAATGGCTCAATATAGTGCTAATGTGACCTAGTGACATTTTGGTTAATTCTCTTGCTTGAAAAAATAATAATAATCATTTTTAACCCTAAAATTATTGTAAATAAAGTATTTAAGAGTTCTCTTAAATTTGGTCAAGTGGTTATTAAAATAAGATTTCATGGCTTAATATTGAAATAGGGTTTTTAAAGGGTATAACTATCTTCTTTTTTTCTGAAAAGTGTGTACAAAGTAAAGACTTGGACTTAGGATGGAGTATGGTTGACCTTAGCCTTTACTTTGACATATTTCTTTGGTCGTTGAATTTGTATTATTCAGAAAGTGATGAATATAGTAGAATAAAATGTTGTATAATGTCAGTAGTGGGAATTATTGAAGGAAGATTCCCCATCTAGTATTTGGATACTATAGGGTTTTTACGGACCCTATAAAAATTATGAATACTTAGGGATTTAGTGACTTGGTATTTATGGAGGACTAGTTTCCTTTTCCATGTTAGAAAGACTTGTTATCACTTGAGTATTAGATTATAGTTGTATAAGTATTGTGGGTTCCTTACAAACTTAATCTTAGAGTCATATGATCATGAATCACATAAGTATATATATATGGTTCTATGTCAAAGGGTGGTTGTTTCTGGTTATCATATGTAATAGTAGTATCATGTTATTTTCATTTCTATAATATCTTAAATTACCAAGTCATTATGTGTGTCCATTATTTTATATTGTGATGTTACCATATGTGTAATCACAATGTCATCGCATGTGTTATTCAATGTATATTAACATGTTATGTATGTTGCATTTTTCCTCTTTCAGAGAGGCTATGTTTACTCATTAGTTGATTGTATTGATGTTCTTCTTCTTAATTGGCCATTATGATGAACGTAAATTCATTTGGTAAAGTATAATGGTGCAAGTTTGATTTTTAACCCTCTAAGGCTTTGTGTGGGCATGGGACAATGTGTATGGTTCTCTAGCATAATGCTTCTCGTGTTCGGATTTCCATATTTAATTGTATACTTTAAACCTTTGATTATGTAATTGTATCTATTATACTTTAACTGAGTTTTGTAACTCATAAAATGTTTTATTCTATATTCAATGTTATCACTCTTACATATATTTCAAATTATTATCAATTTAGGGCATGCTATAAACTTTCATCCATCACAACTTAAGTATTGATCTTACCTCTTTATTTAATACATATAATGATGACACCCTCTTGTTTAGTGTTTTGAATTCCAGTACAAATTCAATTAAATAGAAATTTCTTGTTATAAATTTTGAGGTGTCAAGCCAATATATGTAGATATCCATGTATAAAAAAGTGTGTTATTATTCACTAATATTTGATCCTCCCTATTTCCAAAACACCTTCTTAACACTTTCTGATTAAAATTTTGCTAAGAATGTGTTATAGAACCATGACCATGGAAAAGGGTCCATTTTGGTCTCCCCTAACTATACATATCACTTTTTATGTTTCATTTCATATGACTTATTTGTATGCATGTGCATACTTCTTGTAATTTAATATGAAATTATGTCAGTAAAAACTTAGAGGAAAAATAGTGACCCTTTTTGGAAAGACTAGCATTGCTATATTCTAAGTATTCTATTGTTTTTAAAAAAGGGATTGTCACAAAAGGACAGTTGCTAGATGAGTGTGTAATTTATAGTTTTCTAGCTAATGTTTTGTTTCCATCATATCTAAGGTGCAGTTCTAGGTGATAGTGTTTTAGTTGGGTTTATACATCCATATTCCCTAGGTGTTATCCATGGTGATATTGTTGGTGGTGTGGGTAAATAGGTAGAATATATGGAAATATTAAGGTTTATGATGAGGTTAGATAAGGCTTTATGGTGTAATTTTGATACAAATAAGGGAATCTATAATGAGTTTTTTTTTTGTTTCTATTCTTAGCCATTTTTGCCTAACCAAGGTATATTTTATATAGATGTTATACCAATGTTAGTTTTTCTTTATCCCTATTATGTATGTGCCTTGTCTTGGGGAGTTTTTAGCCCATTATGAACTATAGTAATTATAATTCTCACTAGCTTTGAATGCTATTGAGGTTGAACATTTAACGGTGGAATTGTTACAAAATAACCCCATATGTGGTATATATATAAGAATAGTCACTTCTTTTAGCATGGTTATTTATGATATTCAACATTTAATAAACCAATCTAATATCAAATTTGATTCAATTTAAAAATATCTAGTACACAAAATCATTCAAGAAAAAAAAATATCTAACATGATAACTATAAATAAATTGATTATTATATGAAATAATAATAACCCTTTATGTTTATATGAAATAATCATATATTCATTTTCAAATTTAAAATATTTATATAATTATTCTAATAATTATACAATCATCTGATAACAATTAAATAAATCATATAAGTTAGTGGTTTGTTTCTAAAACTCATATATTTTTCATGTTCAAATCTTTATGATGATGAATCTTATAGTAATTATTGTTTATTTATTTTTAGCATTGCTTCTTTCGTACTACGTTTAGGATGTGTGCTTAGCACTTTGGCCTAAATTTTTAATATAGCAATCATTTATAAAAATAATTAAATGAACACACTTCTAAGATGAAGAGTTATCCACACTAGAAATGTTTTGTATATTCTATGTGGTATGGCAAAAAGTCGGTTTTTCTTTGATGCAAGTTGTAACACCCAAAAACTTCACTTATAAATTTTTTTATTGAAGACAACTATATGTAAAAGTTAAAATAGAAAATAAAAAATATTATCGCTACACCTAACACAAGATTAATACACATCATCTAAATCATGCTAGATGCAAGGCTAAACCTACCCAACTAAAATTTAAATATCATCTATACAGAAAGGATAAATTACCACAAGAATATATCCAATGGTAGATGAGAAACAAAAATTTCTAGCCAACAAAATCATCACTGATCAAACCAACGAAAAACCTAAGAAATAACCTTGGATTTTTAAAACCGTAGCAAAGCAATGTAAAACTAAAATTCAATTACAATACCATTAAAATTTTAATAAACAATTGATTTTTTTTTCAAAAGTAGATACAGTTAAATAAATACAAATCCTCAAGGGATAAAACTCTATTTGCCTACTTTCTCAAATCTTAAGTCTTCAACCCAATAATAGTAATCAGTCTTAAGCCTTCATAAGAGTTATGCTCCCCACCATTAGTAGATTTTAGAAAGATCCATTCAACTAAGATGGTATTAGTACGGGTCTAGTATTGAGTAAACCGCTAATACCTAACTCATAGGAGGAAATATGTCACACATAAGATATGGTAGCATTTAACTTAAAATATTCATACTTAAGTATACATATGATACATACATAATTCCACTCATATAACAACTCATATGGTTTCATGAAGTATATAACATATTACTAATTGATCACTCAATAAGTATTAAGGAATGGTGTACATAAAATGACAAGATCAAGACACAAATGTAATAACTAAAGTAAGGCATGTACATATGGAATATCTTAGTCATAACTATCGATGGCACATGTGGGTACATAGGTAGTAGGAGAGGACATATGAGATATGCGATGTTATATGATAAAAACATGTGATAATAGATTCATGCTTATAAATACACAACTAAATATTACAACACATAGGGCATAATCATATATCGAATCATGAATGCATGATAAGTAATGCAACTACCCTATAATATAATATTATATAAATAAGGTTCAATCATTGTTTAAATAATAGATCATATGATAATAGGGTATGAATTGGCGTCATATAGCATCACTATTGTAAAGAAGACAACTAAAGTGGAAGCATAGAATAATAAAATATAAAGTTCTTGAATGAATGAGAATAATTAATTATTATATTTTATTGTTGTTATCATATTCATTTGATTATTTTAAATTGAGGATATAGACTCAAAGAAAATTTAACAACCAATCTAGTACTTGAACTATACTAGCCCTAACTAGCCCACCCAGAAGTGTAACCAGACTACCAATAAATAGAACACCTAATCACTTAAGTATGTATACCCTTATATAGGGTTGAAATATATCGAGACACCTATAGAGTAGAAGCGGGCCTCTTCGGACCTTACAAGGATTTTGGGATCATAGAAGAGAAAAATACCAGAATGGCACCAAGTGAATACCAAACCTAACTTGGATAGCTACCTTGAGTTGTACAAGTCCCAACTCAAAATCTTTCACTTTAAGTTATTAATATATTATTTATAGATTTAACCACTCATAAATTATGCCATCATAACAACACTTAAATCACTTCTATCACATAATGAAATTCCATTTTTATATCCATTCCAAGTGGCATTAAAGCTTATCTAATCCAAGTATAATTAAAGTCGAACCAATCCAAGTGGCATTAAAGTCAAATAATTCCAAATGGCATTAAAGATGAATAATTACATGTGGTATTAAAGTCTAATAATTCTGTGTGGCATTAAAGCTGGATAATTTTAAGGGGAATTAAAGACAAATAATTCCAAGTGCCATTAAACTTGAATAATTTCATGTGGCATTAAAGTCGAATAATTTCAAGTGACATTAAAGTTGAACTAATCAAAGTGGAATAAAAATACGGCAAAAGGAATCATACAATTTCAATCCATACTCAACCAATGGTATAATTTTCCAATCCAATTATAATTGAGACACATTAGAACATACTCTAAAATCACCAAACATTTCATAATTATTTAAACTTGTTAACCATATAACTATGCTCAACCCTTCATATACTCAAACACATATAGTAATCAAGAGGCGTGCTAACATGTGTTCTAATTAAAGTTATAAACTCATGGATACATCAAACTAACACATAAAACATAGTACATGCTTGAAATACCCAAAGAACATCACGCATACTCATCACCTTCCATGTTAAGTAGACATATAGCCTATGATTCCACCATAAGCAAAGGTAAATAATGACTTACCTAAGTATGAAGTTAGCTAAGAAAATTGAGAGAGAGAGAGAGAGAGAGATTTTACAATTGACGATAATGCCTTCCTAGATCATCGATAGAAATTATAGAATAGGTTAAATGACTACCTTAATGATTGAACGTGTATCACTTAAGGTATTGCAACTTAATTTAGAAAAGTAGAAAAATGACAATAGAAGATAGGTTAATTTTATAAAAAAATGACTTACTAATTAGGTTTTACACCAAAAAAGATACACCAACCATTTTCAGATGACCAATCAAAACCAATAAGAAAAAACATTATTTAAATGATTTTAAACCAAATTCAGTAATCAATTAGGTAAAATAAACATAACATATCGATTTTATAAGATTATCTCTAATAGTTAGGGTTTCTAAACCTGAACTATAAACCAACTAATTAACTTCAATTACCTTAAATTGATAGCTTAAAAATATAATTAAAATAATGTTAGATAAATCTAGATAATTATTTTCAACAAACTAATCTTACGAATAGCTAGTTTAAGATAACTATTTCCCAAAATTAGGGATCTAAAGCTTATTACACAAACTCGGACTATTTAAGTCAATTAATTCAAATTAAAGGTGTTAGAATGCAATTAAGGTCATTTAAACTATTTTATAAATTTAATAATAAAAAAATAAATATACAAATTACCAATTCGTAATTTCATTTGAAATCTAGGGTTTTAGGACCAAAAATACAATTTGAGTAAAACTTACTAATTTAATTAAATTAAATAGTTAGACATACAATAAGAACTATTTTATAACTTATTTTATAATCAATTGATCAAAAAAAATAAAGAAAAAACCCAATTTAATAAAATCAGGGTTTTTGAGTTTAGAATGCAAATTCACTCAATTCTCGTTAAAATATTTAAGTTCACAATTTGGTATCGTAATTAGATGTATTCTAATGTAAATTATGTAATCATTTAAAGAAAATAATTCAATTGTACCATCCAATTTATATTCATAAGAGTTTTGACCTAAAAATCTAATTCCAATCGATTTCACACAAGTTTTCTAAATTGACACTTCAAATATAAAACTAAATACATTTCAAAGCATATTATAACATAAGTTAAATAAAATAATTCAAGTATGCAATTTGATTTTGATAAACAAGGATTTTGACCTAAAAGTCTAATTTTGACTAATTCTGAGCAAATTGCTCAAATTAATAGTTCCAATATAAAATTAGATATATTTTACGGCATATTGCATAATCAATTTATCAAAGATAGTTTAATTAGATGAATCTGTGAAATACGGATATAACTGCATTAAAATTCTAATTTTCATAAATCAACCCCATACACTACAATTAACGACTCTAAATTAATCATACAACATACATATATATAATTAAAAAAATAATTTAACTTAATTAAACTAGATCTACACAAAATCTACTCAATTTAGAAGTTATTGTTTTAGTAAAATTTTACCAAATGGGAAGTATAAATCGGGTGATCGAGGGTTGATGGATTTTAATCAAAGTTCAACCATATCTTGTTGGAGGTTGGGTCGAGATTGTAGTGGCTAGATGGAGGCTAGATCAATGTGTATCATGTTGTCGCTACCGCCGCCTCTTACTATCACTACTATTGATGTTCATTGTTGGTGCTCCTTATTGTGCATGCTACCATTGTGAGTCATTAGTAGTGTGGTTGCATAATAGGTGGTGAGGTGGTGGTGTCAACATTGCAGAGCAATGAAGAGGAGAGGAGGTAGTTAGGGTTTAAAGGATCAGGTTTGGTTTGTAGAAAAATTAAATGAAGAGAGAGAGATAGAGAGACAGAGGAAAGAAAAGAGAGAAAAAAGAAAGAAGAGAGGGAAAATGGAGGGCAGGGAATGGACCAGTCGATTTCCTTTTTTATATATAAAAAGCATACACATATATATAAGAGGGTATAAGATACACGAAAAATATTTAAAGATAATTTTATTTGAAACTTATTTAGCAAAAATTATTTTGTAAATATCTGATATTATAAAATTAATATAAAATCTATTCAAAGGATATCAGAAATGCTTTTAGAAGAAAATACCAATGAATGTGATAATTGGTATTATTTATAAAAATACATAATGCGATCTAAAAAAAAATTAAAACAATCTAGAAATATTTAAAAAAAATATTCCAAGGAACTGACATTAATTTAAACGATTTCCATAAAAGATCCTCTACAAACCAAAAATGGTAAAACGGAAGAAAATTAATTTTGTAAAGAAAATCATAAATAAGTTACAAAAATACTTTTAATTTAAAATTTTTTTTTTAAGATCTTCACAATTTTGTAAAAATAAATAAATTCAAAAACATAAATATTTTCTATGGATAAAAATCATTAAAAGAATTATACTATTTTAAAGGGAATTTGATGTAAGAGAATCTATGCCTCATTCTTCTCATCTTGAAGGTTAAGAGATATCATATTTGGAGATGGTGCCAATTGTTCTCAAAAATCTTGAACACGGTCATAATAATTCTAGCAATATTTTATTAAGTGATTCTTGTAGGTATTATATATGTTTGCAAGAAGATTTCACCGATGATATCTAGTGTGCAAGAGATTAATAATGTAAGGGTTACAAAGTTGAATGGAATACAAAGCTACATGAATTGAAGCTTGATTACTTGATTATTCAATAAACTATCATGATTAGGTTTTATTTAGCTTTGATATATTTTGTATACTTTGTAATGCCTTTTCATTATAATTGTAAATCATTATATATACCATATAGGCCTGTGCTAGTTTAACATTTTATTAATTAGGCCAATTGATTTGAGCTTGATTAATGAAGGTTAAGCTCGGCCTTAAATGTTTATACATATATACTTGTACATTCATTGAAATGAATGAAGAACATGAATGAATAAGAATTAATGAAATTGGGCTTAAACTCTAGGTTAGCTTCAACCTTCCTTCCTTCCTTTTCAAGTGATTTCATCTTGAGTGAGTTTAGGAATTGTTCTATATAGAAATTAGTGTTATCTCTTTCGAAATCTTTTGATCTTGGTGAAGATCTTCCAATCCTTTGTTTTAGTTGAAGATGTTCACAACTTTGAATTCCTTTCCATGTTGATCAACATTCTTCCTCAATAAAAAAAGTAAAAACATCATGCATTATGAAAGATAATTCATCCATTATGTTACATATCGTAATTTTTTAATTTAAATAAGTCATTTTATTAACAAAATATAACTCCAAAACAAAGTTATAATCATATGAGAAAATTGTAATTGAACACGAATCTAAAATATTAAAAATGAAAATACATGAAAGAATATAAGTATATATTTTTAAATGAAAATTGAAACCATATGAATATAATAACATCAAAGTTGTGAACAAATTTATCTAAAATAGTATGTAATGACAACAATTAATTAAATTCTAATATGAATTCAAAACCATTGATTAAACCATAAAATAAATAGAAATTAAAATAATTAAACATTTTCATCAAATTACACTAATATGATCATTAAGGCTAATAAAATTGAATTCCAAAAATATAGGGTATTAAAAAATTAGTCTTGACTCCTATGAAATTTGGAATTGTTGGATCTATATATAGAATATTTAAGGATGTATTGCATTTTCAACCATCAATGCTAGTTTAAAGGTTAAAAAATCATTGATGCTAATCTTCTCTTCAATGTATTGGTTTTAATGGATTAGATGGATTTATTGGTTCATTCTAATACAAAGAGGAAGAAATAGATAAATTTTCAGGAATTGTTGGGGTTAATGGTGGAAATTGGTTTGTTTTTGGGAACAAACAAAAGAAAGATGGGTTCTTCAACCATTATGCTCAATACTCAACAATTTGTAATCCTTGAATGTTTCTCCAAGATACATTTAAGGCTTCTTGATAAAATATACTCAACTAATTCCTAAAATGAACATTTAATCTCAAAAACAAATAAAGCCAAGTGATTCACTTATATTAGATTCAATCCTTTTGGTCATGTGTTACAATGGATCAATGAAGGCTTATATAAGCAGCCATGATTTTGTTTACAACTAACTGACTAATTACTAACTGATATATCCATTTCCAATATTTGTTACACTCATCTTTGACTATCTTGTAACAAATATATACGTTGGAAGATATTAGTTATCTAGCTAATAGTAATTAGTTTCAACAATTAATATCTATCCTATATATTATATGCATCAAACTAGATTTATTACAAGGAAATTGTAGCTAATAAATACATGGAATAAATAAACAAGATCTTTAATTTACATAATATGATAGCTTCTCTTGTCTTATAATAACTTATAACCCATTGCATCTTAATTAAAACGACATCTTAATATGTCTTAATCGTATCCTTGAAAATACATTGCATGCCTACAAGAATGAATCAAAGTGAGCTCATTAGTTAAGGGTTTAAGTATTAAACATCTCTAAGATGATCGGTTCCATTATTATATGTTCCAATTCCTCATTATCAAGAGGATCATAAGTTACTCCCATATCATTCTCCCCCTATGTGAGAAGAATTTGTCCTCAAATTTGCATCCTCATTATATGGAGACAAATCACCTACATTAAAAGGGCTTGATACTCCACCATAAGAATAAGGTAAATTAAGTCATCACTCTAGGTATTAACTTGTTTTTATGTAAGTTAGGAAATATTTCTTTATGTAAATGTAACCATACCTGATCACCTAGTAAATACCTTTTGAACTCGATGCTTATTTTCTTGAACTTGATACCTTTTATTTTCCTTTTTAATTTTTGCTCAAAGTTGTTGATGAAGCTTTTGGAAATACTCATATCAATCATTAGACTCATAACTCTTGAATTCATCTATATTTAAGAAAACTATGTTGACAGTCATGTAAGGATTCATTCCATACACCACCTCAATTAGACTAGAATGATTAGTACTTGAAAGACTTTGATTGTAGGAAAACTTAGCATAAGCTAGCTTGATATCTCAATCCTTGGTACTTTTACTTATGAAATCTCTAAACAATGTGCCATGAGATTAATTTGTAACCTATGTATGACCATTGGTTTGTGGGTGGTGTGAAGTACTAAATAATAACTTTTTACCAAACATGTGTGATAATGTCTTTAAAAAGTAACTTAGAAATTTAACATCTCTATCAAAAATAATAATTTTAGAAATACCATGAATTCTTACTACTGCTTTAAAATATAATTCAATAACATGTGTGGCATCATTAGTTTTATGACATGGTATAAAATGAGTCATTATGTAATGTATATATATTACTACCATTGTTGAGTGTTTACCACTTTGAGTTCTAGGAAAACCTAAGATGAATTTTATGCTAATCCCTTCCCATGGTTAACTAGGCATGAGTAATGAAATGTACAAACCCTTATAAAATAAGCTTTTACTCTTTTGATATGTAACATATCTACTCAAAACAACTTGTACACATTTTATTAGGCGCGGCCAATAAAAATTTTCTTGTAGCATTTCCAAGTTCTTATGAGTAACAAAATGTCCAACTATTCTTCTTGATTTACCTCTTTTATATGTAATTCTCTTACATTTTATTTAGGCACACAAATTTTATTAAGCTTGAACAAAAATCCATCTTGCAAGACATAGTTACCATGAGATTTAATTTGTCTTGCATACATCATAAATATCATAGAAATAATCATCTTTTGAATACAAGTCTTTAGCATTTCAAATCCAAGTAAATTAACATCCATCATGATTAATAGTGTAGACTTCCAAGATAAAGGATCAACTATGATATTTTTTTTACCATCTAAATGTTTGATAGATAACATGAAGGATTATAAAAAACTTATTCCCTTTGCATGTCTTGGACTACCTTTCAATATTTCATGATTTGAATGTAACACAAATGTTTTAGGTATCAAATAATGACTCTATGTCTCTAGGCTATGTATGATGGCATCGGATTTCTTATTGTACATAGAATAATTCAACTTAGCCCAATTTAAATTTTCACTAAAATATGTAATATACCTCTTTTGTAATAAAAAATACCCCCAATCTTTACCCCACTTGCTTCACAAGTTACTTCAAGTAGTAAATCAAAATTAGGAAAGGATAATATTAGTGCATTACACAGTTAGCTTTAAGAGCCTCAAACGCTTTAGTGGCTATATTTACCCATTTAAAATCCCTCTTTTTTCATAAGTTGAGCTATATATGCTGCTATGTTTGAGAAGTATTTAATAAAATGTCTATAAAAACTAGCTAATCCATAAAAAATTCTCACCATATTAATATCTTAAGAATAGGCCACTCTTAAATAGCTTTAATTTTTAAGGGATCAACATTAACACATTTTCCACTTACAATACAACACAAAACTATAATACTAAGAATCTTATGCATTTTATATGCTATCACATTTATGAAAGAATTCTATTTTATTAAAGTTATAACATGTGAATAAATTAAAATAAGTTAAAAATATAATAACATAATTATATATGAATATTTTATTTCATGTGAATTATTTTAAAACAAATAGTTATTATGAAAATAGGAAAACTATGGAAAGCTAGCAATGCTATCAATTGAAGGATTGAACTAAATTAAATACATATTCAGTTATCTAAATTCTACCAACTAAATAATCAATTTGTAGTGCTCTAGAATGAATGTACATGGAATTTGTTAACATAGTTTTAACTAACCATAATAGTTTGGACTATCAAGTAATTTGCCTTTGGCACCTTTATGATACATTTTAGACTATTATTTCTCCTTTCCAATTTAGGTATTGATCATACCTTTCTCTATAGTGGATGTGACGGTGCCACACTCTCATTCAGTGTTTGAATTCCTATTAAATTATAATTAAATAAAGATTTTTTGTTATAAATTTTGAGGCATTAAAATATAAGAGAACAAATTTATGTACATAGCCACATATATAAAAGGGTGTCATCATTCACCAAGATTTTATTCTCTCCATCACAAAATCATCTTTATAACACTTTATTGTTAAAAGCTTTGTTGAGAAAACCTTGTGAGATAGAACCATGACTAGGGGAATGTGAATTTTTTTTCCCTTTGATTGTACATATCACTTTTATATGTTTCATTTCATATGAATTATATGTATGCATGTGCACATTTCTTATCATCTTGTATGAATTTATGCTAGCAAAAATACCTATGAACAATAACTAACCTTTTTGTGGAAGGACATGCATTGTTGTATTCTAAGTATTCTATAATGTTTAAAAATTTTATTGTTACAAAGTGGTTGTTGATAGAAAAGTGTGTAATTTATATGTGTCTAGCTATTATTTTCCATCATATCTAAGGTTTGGTGTTAGGTAGTAGTGTTCTTGTTGACATTAAACCTCCATACACCTTGTGTGTTATCCATGGTGATATGGTTGGTTATGTAGCTAAGTAGATAGAATATGTGGAAATATTAAGGTTTATTATGAGCTTAGATAAGGCTTTATAGGGTACTTTTGATGCAAATGAGAGAAGCCATGAAGTTGATTTTTTGTTCTTGGGTATCACTACCTAACTAGGATATAGTTTTTATACATTTTGCACTACGTTAGTTTCTCTTTGTCTCTACTATGTATTTGTCTTATCTTAGGGAGTTGTTAGCCCATTGTGAACTAGAGTAAATATAACATACACTGGCTTCAAATACTATTGAGGTTGAGCAATTAAGGGTGGAATTGTTATATAATAACTCCATATGTGGTTTATATCTAAGAGTAGTCGCTCATTTTAGTAAACTTTTCATCATATTCGACATTTAATGATCCAATTGAATATCCAATTAACTTCAATATAAAAAATATCAAATATAAAAAAGTTAAAGAAAGCACATGTCCAATATGATAAATATAAATAAATTTATTATTATAATTATGTACATTTCATATAAAACATAAATAGCAACCTTTTATGATTATATGAAACAATAATATATTCATTCTAAATTTTAAAATAAATTTATAACTATTATAATAATTTTATGGTCATTTGATGAGAATTACACTATATGATTTAATTTAGAGGTTAGTTTAAAAAAATTCATATATTTTTCATGTTCAAATATTTAGGATGAATAATGTTATAGTAGTTTTTGACGATTTAATTTTTAGAAAATAATAAACTTACAGTGCTCTAGAATGAATGTATGTGAAATTGTCAAGAATATTACGAACAAACTATTCTAATATCATCTATCCAAAAAAACAAAATAGTTTTGTTTTCTTTTTAACTTTCATCAAGAACACAAGAAATATATTTTCATATTATTTGTGAATTAGCTTCAATTCATATAATAAGGTAAGTCCAAAGTAAAAAGGTAATAATCAATTTTAGGATATAAGAGATTTTTAAAACAAACTTATTAAATATTTTAAATTTATAAGCACGTATATAAATAGAAACTAAACATTATTTATCCACTACAATTTCATTCTTTCTATTAAAAATTGACCGTGATGGGTGTGCATGATCAATGTATACTTTAAATTATGTTATCATGATTTATTAAGAAAACTAATTAGGTAATATTTTTTTATCAAACATCATTAATAACCATCGGGATGAAAACAAATTAATTTCTTAGTTTCAAAAACATATCAATTCTAGAGTATTTTTCATGATTTACTCAATTGGTAAGTATATTAAAATACGATATTCATAATAGCAATCATTAGGTTAATTTATAAGCATTTGATTTTATTCCCAAACTAGCATTATTTTGGAAATGCATGTATAATACAAAATTTGATAGATTTTATTAAATGATAATTATTTCCATTTCAGTAGAATATTCATGAGATTTGACATTTAATGAACGAATCCAATAAGCAATTTGATTCAGTTTAAAAATAAATTATAATAAAAATCATATGTCCAAAATAAGAAATATAAAGCAACTGATTATTATAATTATATATATTTATTATAAAACATAATTAGTAACCATCTATGATTTTATGAAATAATTCAATTTTGAAATAATTGTATAATAATTTTAATAGTAATATAACCCTTGGGTGACAATTATAATTTATCATTTAATTTAGAGGTCAGTTCCTAAAATTCATTTATTTTTTATGTTCAAATCTTTAAGATGAAGAATCTCATTGTAGAACCAGGCGGTCTTGGGAAAATGGATTTGACAAATTGTGCACAACAAAGAGAGACTTTGGATTAGATGGGTACATGGAATTTATATCAAGAACAATGGCATCTCCACTGTTATTATTCATCTATATCACTCTTGGTTGTTTAAAATTATCATGAAAAATAGACCTGCTTTGTTACACCATATTATTAATGGCTATTGTGGTATTGACAAATATATGACTCATAAAGCCTATGATGTGCTGAGATATAGGGATAATAAGAAGGATTGGTCTTCCCTTATCTAGAATCACTTTGGTATGCCTCGCTACTCTTTTATTACCTAGCTTGCCTGCCACAAAAGACTTCCTACCAGGGATAGATTGAGCAATTGGAATTTACAGATTCCCACTGAGTGTGGCATTTGTGTTAGGAATATTTAAACCATGTATCACCTATTTTCACAGAGTGAATTTGCCTCAAGGACATGGAAGATGATCTCTGCTTGGATGGGGATGGAATTCCATGAGATAAGTTGAGATACCTGGGTCCAACACATGATCCAAGCCACAAAGAGAAAGGATGGTAGGGCTGAGGGTATGAAGGTGGATTTTGGAGCTGTGGTTTATGGTATTTGGCATTGCAAGAATTCTTCTGTGTTCAATGGTCTCTCTCATCATCCAAGATATATGGTGAAGGACATTATTAGGAGATTTTTCATTAGATTGCTCTTGTGTAATAGGAGATTCATGCATAATTGTGATAGATTCCCATGATGTAATACCCCGTATTTTAAAATTCAATTTTACTAAGGTTAATTATTTTATTAGCGTAATTTGATATAAACATTTAATTATTTTAATTTCAATTCGTTTTATGGATTTATCGACGATTTCGACTTCATAATTAAATTTAATTAATCGTTGTCGTTGCTGATGATTTTAGATAAATTTGTTCACGGCCATGATTTTATTATATTCATATGATTTCGATTTTCGGCTAAAAATATATATTTTCATTCTTTCTCGTATTTTGATTTTTAATATTTTAGACTTGCTTTCGATTATAACTTCGTCGTGTGATTACGACTTTGTTTTGGAGTTATATTTCGTTAACGATATATATATTATTTAAATTATAAAATTTCCGTTTAAAATAGTCAAATTTATTTTATCAATTTTATCCGTAGAAAATATTTCCGACGTAAAATTTATTTGTTTTTGAATCCGTTAAGATTTTTGGAAAATTTTAAATTAAAAAGATTTTCGAAGCTTATTTATGGATTTCTTTCTAAAATTAGTTTTCTTTTGTTTTACCCTTTTCAGTTGCGGAA
The DNA here is from genome assembly GCA_039764185.1 of Tamarix austromongolica. Classification (NCBI taxonomy): domain Eukaryota; kingdom Viridiplantae; phylum Streptophyta; class Magnoliopsida; order Caryophyllales; family Tamaricaceae; genus Tamarix; species Tamarix austromongolica. Next base: position 29,469,261 of record CM077817.1, read on the forward strand.
GATTTATTTCAGAAATTATTTAAATTAATTTTGGTTTATTAGAATTTAATTTAAATATTTACTTATATGCTTTTAAATATTATTTCGAGGTCTTATAATGTATTTCCATAAATAATATAAATTTTTAGGTCCATTGGTAAATTCTTCCGAAAATACTTCTAAAATTCTGTATATAGCTCTTGTATCGATTTTAAGCCTTCGGAACCTTACGAAATGATTTTTCGTTAAATAAATTTTAGATAAATTTTTCCAACAATATTTTTAGATGTTAGTATTTATTTATATGTGTGTATCTGCAAAAAAAAACAAAAGAAATTCTAAAACCATCCCCCGACCCCGACCGTCTTCCTTTTCCTTTCTCTCTTCTTTTCTTTCTCTTATCTTCTCTTCTCTTTCCCCTTTCCCGACCAGTCCCTGTTCTGCAGCCCTAAAGCGCAGCCCTCATCTCCATCTCTTCCCAGCTCCTCTACGCTAGCAAACCCCCAGCCACCAATCGCCACTGCCAGCCACCGCAGCTGCAGCAACAACCGCGGGCAACCGCAGCTGCAGCTACAACCGCGAGTAACCGCAGCAGTAGCAGCACCTCCCAGCAGCAGCAAGCCATGACGCCGTCCGGCCACGCCGAGCTCGAGTGATGGTCGGCGAGCACCGGCCAACCTCCGGCGAAGCTTCTCCCGCCTTCTCTTGTCCCGATTTGCAGCTGCGGTCAAACGCGTTTAAATTGGATTGTGTAATCGGGTTATTTTATTTAATTCTTTATCGGAAGTGTTGATTTGGGAAAATTGTGTGAAATTGATAGGAATTAGATTTTTAGGTCAAAACTCTTACGGGTTTAAATTGGATTGTGTAATCGGGTTATTTTATTCAATTGATTATATAATCTATATTAAAATATATTTAATTATATTTCCGAATCGTCAGTTTATATATTTTAGCAAGAATTGATCGAATTTGCGTTCCGGGCTTAAAAACTTTAATTGTGCTAAATTGGGTATTTCCTTTATTGGTTTTGATCAATTGATTATATGTTATGTTATAAAATATGTCTAATTGCATTTCTAAACATTCAATTTAATTAAATTTATAGAATTTTACCGAATTGTATTTTCGGAACTAAAACCTTAGATTTCAAGTAAAATTTTGGAATTGGTCATTTATATGGTCGTTTTTCTAAAATTGAATTTATAGAAATAGTTGAAATGATCCTATATGCATTCTAATACCTTCAATTGTAATTAATTGATTTGAATTATTTGAATTTATGTCTTGGGTTGTGAAACCCTAATTTTGGAAACCGATAGTCTTAAATTGGCTACTCGAAAGATTTCTTTTGTTAAAATTGATTATTTAGATTTATTTAAAATTAGTTTAATAGTACTCTTAAGCTATCAATTTGAGATAATAAAAGTTAATTAGTAGGTTCGTAGTGTGGGCATTAAAAACCCTAATTTTTTAAGATGGTTTTATATAATTAATTATGCTATGCTTCTTTTACCTAATTGATTTATGGATTTGACTTTAAATCATTTGAATTATGTTTTTATCTTATCGGGTTAGATTTGGTTCTATACAAATTGTTGGTTGTCATTTGGATTGTAAAACCTAATGAATAGGTCATTTTTGATAAAATAGCTTATAATCTATTATTCTTTCCCTGACTTGCCAAATCAATTTGAAATGTCCCAAGTGATAAGTGTTAATCTGATTTGGTTAATATTTGATTTTAAATCTTAATCGAGCTACGCTCGCAAGTCATAGGTTTTGTGCACGTTTTTCAAGAAAGGTTGTTTGTGTCCGTTTGTGTTGATTTTATTATAATTGAATTATTGATTGATAAGATAGTTTCTAACCTAGTTTCGATTTCCATCGGTGATCTAGGAAAACATTCTCGTGGATTGTCGAGCTTTTGATAGCTCTCTCTTTCTCAATTTGCTTAGTTAGCTTCGGACTTAGGTAAGTCATTACTTACCTTTAGTTATGACGAATTCTCAATGTATGTCTGCTTGGAGTGAAAGGTGGTGATGATGATTATCGATTATTTAATTATTTCAAGTATATGCTATGTTCTATATGGCAATTGCATGAATATATGGATTTGTAGCCTCAATACACACTACTACAAACACGGGAAATAATAACGGGACATTAATAACGGTAGTTCGAAAACCGTTGTCAAATGCGTGAAAATTAATCGGCGGGAAGTTTTGATAACGGTTCTAATTAAAAACCGTTATTAAAAGGGCAACGTTAAAATTTGGACGGATATTTTAATAACGGTTTTATATAAACCGTTATTAAAAGATGATTTAATAACGGTTCATATTAGAACCGTTGTCAAAAGTCAGAAGCTTTTAATGACGGTTCTTCCAGGAATTGTTATAAAAAGATGTTTTAATAACAGTTCTCTCAGGAACTGTTATTAAAAGATGTTTTAATAACGGTTCTCTCACGAACCGTTATTAAAACCCCAAAATCAAACTTTTATTTCTCTCGGTTCTGTTTCGTGCCAAAATTTTCAGACTCTCTACACTTTCGTTCTCTTGCTCTCCTTCCTTCTCCTTGCAAACCCTCGCACCGCCAACTCGCACCACCAGGCTCCTCTCAAGTAAAGGAAACCCTCGCACCACCACACCTCTGCCATTGTTCCGAAGCTAGCTGGCACTTGCACCTTCATCCTCCGTCGTGTTTGAAGCTCTTGCCTCTCTCAACATTCTGATCGTCGTGTTTGTAGCTAGCTCACTTTATGTATGTGTTTGTTCTTCCTCTCGTAACTTTTTATCTACTTATATAAATGCATGTCGCCAGGGTTTCGTTCGAAAATGTGTTGTTGAATGTGTTGGCTGAAAATTTTGCTGTTTGTTGTTGAATTTGTTGCGTTATTGTTATATATTAACAAATGCATGTGTTGGCCGAGAGCTTCACATATTATTGTTGTATTTGTTTGTATGGAGAATATAGATTCAACATTATTTAGAGCTACAACCATAATAAAATAAAAAAAGAGAAGACATTATTGAGGTTATTTAGAGCTAGATTCAACTGTAAACTTTGGAGGGTCATAACGTTTTCATGCGACCTCGGATTTAGGTGATCTAGGAGGCTATTTTGGGTATTTTTTCGAGATCTACGATGTGGCAAAGCGGCAGAGCCGGTTTGGGCAATATCAGAGCCCAAAAAAGGCCGTTTTGGCCTCTAAATTGAGGTTTTTTTGTGATACAACCTTTTTAGGGCCTTTTTTACAAATTGAACCTTTAATTTAGGGTATGATGGTGTTATATAACCTCTTGATTATAGTGGTAACATATGTTGCCTACCTTTGTATTATTTTGTATGTAGGGTAATACATGTTTTCATTTATTTTAGTTTTTACTTTTATCAGAATTGTTTTTCCTCTATTGTTTATCTCTTTATCCTCTATTGTAATTATGGATGAGATAAGAGCTTTAGGTTCCTCCAAAATTGAAGATCTTCGAGACAAAGGAACTTAGATGATGGTGATGAAATTGAAGTTTTTAAGGGTTCAAGTGAAGAAGACGAGCAATGGATCTTATAGTCTAGAATAGATTGGTCAACATAGATCCAAGCCATGTATGTTTGTTTTTCCATATTTTTCTATTAATGAATCATGACATACCTAATGGCTAACTGTATATTAATTGAAACATGGGTGTTGTAGTTTTTCACCGATGACTATGCACGAGGCCAGCAATATAATGTTGATCAAATTGATGAATTTAGAGGCCAAGCACGTGCACTCATTCATTCGGTAGCGATCTATATATTCTACATGCATTTTTAGGTTGGTATTTCGTCTACCAGCCTAGATCTGTGAACTCTTTACTTTGGGGTGTAGAGCTACCAAGTTGTGGTATGCCCACTAATTTTATTGCAAGTATAGTTGGTGTATTGAGACATGCATACCAATTATAGATTGATTGAAATTATGGTGTGATTGCAGATTTGGTATGAATTGATGTTGTTTTACATTGCAGATTTGGTAATTATTTTAACATACAGATTTGGTAACTGTGTATGTGGGCAGGAACAAAACTGCAAAAAAAAGTGGAGTTTTAATAACGGTTCTTCTAAAACCGTTATTAAAACTCCACTTTTTAATAACGGTTTTCATAAGAACTGTTATGAAAACCTACGTTTTAATAACGGTTTTCATCAGAACCGTTATTAAAAACTAGAGTTTTAATAACGGTTTTTAAGTAAAAACCGTTATTAAATATGAAGTTTACGCACATATTCACGGGTTTTTGTGTATTTTTCATGACGGTTATGAACCGTTATTAAAGATTTAATAACGGGCGATTCAATAACGGTTGAAAACCGTTATTAAAACTATAAAATAACCGTTATTAAAACCCCTTTCCGTGGTAGTGACAACGCGTGTTAATATGACACTTGGATATTATACGTGTGTAAGTGTGTGAAGGGCTGAGTATGGATTGAAATTGCATGATACCTTATGCTGTATTTTATGCCATGCACTCATTCGGCTTTAATGCTCCTAAAGTTATTCGACTTTAATGCCTCATGAATTGGATCAGCTTTAATGCCTCTGGAATCGATCGGCTTTAATGCCACTTAAATTGGTTCGGCTTTAATGCCATTTGGATTGGTTCGGCTTTAACTCCGCTTGGATGGTTCGGCTTTAATGCCGCTTGGCTTTAATGCCATTTGAAATTGATATAATAATGGAACGTCATTGTGTTGATGGATGTGAGCTAAGTGCTGTTATGTGGGCCTGATTTATGATTGACTAAATTCGTGAATAAAATATTAATCACTTAAAGTGAAAGATCTTGAGTTGGGACTTGTATCACTCGGGGTAGCTATCCGAGTTAGGTTTGGTATTCACTTGGTACTATTCCGGTGTTTTTCTATTCTGTGATCCCGGGTGCCTTACGAGGTCCGGAGAGGCCCTCTTCTACTCTATAGGTGTCTCGATATATTTCGGCCATATAGGGGGTATGCATACTTAAGTGATTAGGTGTCCTATTTATTGGTGGTATGGTTACGTTTCTGGGCGGGCCAGCTAGGGCTAATACCGTTCGAGTACTAGATTAGTTGTTACGATCATTGAGTCTCCATCCTCAAGAAAATATAATTAAACAGTTGTGATTACAATAAAGGAATATAATAATCATGAATTATTCTCGTTGGCTCTTGGACTTTATGTTCTATTTCCTATTCATGTCTCTTGATTCTATCTTACAATAATGTTTCCATATGACAAACGTCTGCATTCAATTATCATATGATCTATTATTTAAAGCACATGTGAGACTTGTGTGTAGAATGATACCTTCTAGGGTAGTGTGTGATTCTTAGCATGTGATTATGATTTTCTTGTAAGCTTGTACCTTATGTATTGTTATGTGTAGTCATGTATTATAAGCGTGAGTCTGTGACTCCAAGTTTTATGGTGTGTGTATCATATGTATAATCGAGCATGAATTATTGTATGAGTAGAATGACGTATGTATCACATGTATAATTGAACATAAGTATTGTAAACTGAATGTTGCCTTATCTTATATGTATTATGTTTCTTTCCAAGAGTAGGGTAGTCTTGATTTACTCAGTACCGGACCAGTACTGATACTACCTTGATTGTTTGGGTCCTGTGATGATCCACTGATAGTGGGGAGCAGACCATTTGTGCAGATTCAGTATTACATATGTTATTGTTGGGAGGAATATTTTCCTTGGATTTTGAGAGTAGGTTATCCGGTGATTCGATTTGGAAAATAAAGTTGGCTCCACTGTAGGGATGCCGCTTGGTTCTCTTTTCAGATTTTATTGTATCTTAAATGTATTATTTTGGTGTATAAATCATTCCTCTGATTTGTATTCAGTTGGTTTGTGATTTTGTGGGAGATGTATTTGGATTTAATATCCTTTATCTTTTTAAGTTTTAAAGTCCAGGATTATTTTACAGGTTTCCGTTGATTTATTCAACGATAATTTTATCCAGCGACATTGTTCACTTTCCATCTGCATGTGGATATCTCCTTGTGGGAGTTTATTCTCACTGCATAGATGTTGGTTGGATTTTGTTGGACAGGTTTTAGCCTTGCATCTAGCATTAGATATATGGTGGACATTTATCTTGTGTTAGGTGTGGCGGTAACGTTCCCCAAATTGTGTTTTAGCTTCCGCATTATTCTTTTAAATTCGAAATTTTTCAGGAGAGAAATTTGGGGGTGTTACACATGAGTTGTATTCTTCTAGTTGTTCTTGATGTATTGATTCTCTTTTTGTTTTAATGATATTTCATTATTAATTACCAAAAAAAAGAATGTCATTGTAATTTTTTTGACTATTTAGTTTTCTTGTTGTTTTTTATGTGATATACTTAGGGTGTGTGTGTAACACGTTAGCCTGATTTTTAATATAAAAATTATTTGTAAAAAAATAATTATGTGGATAAAATTCTAATATAAAGTGTCATCCACACTCAAAATGTTATGTAAGTACTATTTAGTATTAGTAAAAGTTATGGTTTTGGTTGTTGCAAGTGATCTCAACTCCTAAGAACTTTGGAATAATGTTTATTTAGTGGTGGGAAAATCAAGTATCTCCATACTTTCCCAAGAACTATATAAATTTTTTATCATTTGAGTAGAAAGAAGTATATTGATTTTTAATTATTTTCTAAGTAACGTTTTTTTAAATAATATAGAATTTGATTATGTTTAAAATTGAATGGTTAATCAAATAATGGTAACAAAAATTAATTTATTAGTATTACATAAAATGAATATTACCATTGAAGTAGATATAGAAATCATTCCAATTATATGATATTAATGAAATGAAACAAAAATGTACAAAAAACCTTTACAAAGTAGTAATAATACTTTTTATGATAAATTAATTTTTTTGGGGAACATTACTCAAAAATAGCATTACTCCGTGTGTAAATATTAGCTACTATAGCTTTAAACTTGTCAAATTGGCTAAGGATATATCATAAAATACGGTTGCAAATATATTATGTTGCTACTATAATACCCTATTTTTAAAAACCTTAATCACAAATTAATAATTATGTGAGTTTAGTTATAATGACTATTTTAGAAGGTTTAGTATTAAACATGTTATTAGTATTCATATTATTACGAATGTTTAGATATAAATGTTATTAAGTTAAAACTTGATAGAAATTAGACTATTAATTTTAATCCTAGTTATGCTTGTAAATTTTAGCTTAATTATTTTCTTAAAAATCGTTGATTCATAACCCAAAAGAATTTTCTAAAATTTATGTTGGATTATTTTTACTCTTTCCGTCCTTTTTTAACCTATCCTAAATCGGATTATTTTTTTCAAATTATTTTTCTTTTTGATAATCTAATTTAGACTGAACTAAATCTAAACTAAAAATATAAAATAAACCTATTATACCCTACCCTCCATTCTTTACCCGCACATTCCCTGTACCGTGCACTCTACCTCTCCCCCAATCTCTCTTCCTATGTTGCCTCTGCATTTTTTTTATACGCACACGCATACGTGAACCCAGCCCCTTCTCCCGTGCACCTAACTCCCTCGCTCTCGATCTTAGCAATGTTTGGTTTTTCTGCCCTGCCACACGTACCCTTCCCCAAGCCAAACCCAACCTTCCCTTCTTTGCCCTGTTTGGTCTTTCAAACAACACTTCAGAGCACCACCACCTTCTCATCCTCCTCCCCCTTTCTCTTTTCTTGTTTGTTTCTCCTAGCTTAACCGGCCTTCCTCATTCCCCAAATCCCCCTGCCCTTCTCGTCTTCGTTTGGTTTAATGCCAAATCCCCAGCCAGCTCCTCCCAGTATCGTCACCAACCTACAATCACAACACCCTAACCTTTGACCACACGTACCACCAACCCAACACCATTACCCTTGCATGCACCTTCCTATCAAACAACACTGCCACCCTCCTAGCTCCTTCACCATTAACACTCCCCTGCCTTGGTTCTCTTCCGCTTGCACTACCACCACCCTTCCTTACAAATATAGAACTACCCCAACCTCCACCTTTACCATTCGAGCCGCCGCCACCACCTTACAGCCTATACACACTATTGAGCAGCACCACAACTCGCCCACACCACCAAAGCCAATAGCATCACCACCCGCTTGAGCGGCTCCCTAGTCAAAGACCATCACCGTCATCCCCGTCGCCAGCTATGCGAACCCAACCCCACCCCTGCTGTGCATTCTCCTGCGACCACCAGCAACCACCGCAGCTCCAGCTCACTTCTTACTTCTCCCCTGTCAGCCTACAACCTCCAGCCAGGCACCATCCTTGTCCAACCCCCAACACCTCCACCACTCTCCCTCGATGCACTCCTCCTCAACAAAACTAACCAACGGCAAAACCACTGTTACCCTTCCCGTAGCCAGCCACCACCCACAGTTACCGCCTACTCCGTCAACCACCAACCATCACCACTAGTCTCCACCCCCATCTGCCACCATCTCCCCTGCCTCACTCCACCACCCCAGCCAGCCTCAAGCCCGACCCCCTTATTTGTGTGTGCTCATACTCAACGTGAGGTAGTTTTGTTTTAATAGATATTTGATACCCATATTAAATGTAAGGATATTTTGATAATTTTAAATAAATAAATATTTGTATATTATAATTATTATGTTATTTGATAGATATTAATTCGAAAATTTTGGTATTATTTTTAGGCACAAAAGTTTGAATAGAGGGGACTTATAATTTTAATTGTATACTGCTAATTTATATTTTTTGTTAGAATTCGGGTAATTATTATATCTTACTAAAATGTCAGACATTGTAAGTTAGCACATCAGTATTTTTATGTGCAATCTGTGTTAAGTATGTTGTTATATGGTAACATTTATATTATATTAAAATGATAAATATTATATGATAAAACATTAGGATTTTTTTGTGAGTGAAATATGTTAAGTATAATTCGTTACGTTATAATTATGTGTTATTTGTTGTTATCATGAAAATCAATAAATTGAGTCGGTTGCTTGATATAAAATATTTTGGGTACAAAAGTAAAATTAAAATGATTGTAATGACTAAAAAATATTTTGTGTGATAAGTATGTATAAAATAATAAGGTAAGCATGCTTAGATATAATTATAAAATATTAATTATGGATGTGTGCCTTAGGATCATTTAGTTATTTTTAGGGTATTATGATATTTATCCTGAAAATCATGTCTAATATGTATTATCTATCATTGATTATGCGATCATGTGTTTTTGATATTTTAAAAGTGTATGATAGGGTTTTGTATACTGTAATATGTGCAAGGACAAAATGGTCTTTTGGCATATCTGATAATTTAAAATGCATAATAAATAATTAGATTATTTTTTCCTTTTTATGAAAAATTAATAAATAAAATAGATTTAGTATTTAAATGGATGATAATCTGATAATCATTGATCTTAGGCATTTTGGTCATTTTCAGCCTAATGCACCCAAATGTGAATAATTGGACATAGGATAGCCTTAGATTTTAATATGCAAATCTTAGTATTGACTTTGACCTTGTTTTGGATCATTAACCTTAGGGTTGAGTTGGATAATTGAAAATAAAGGAAAAATATTTAAGTATAGAAATGGGAATAATTGTGCAATATGTGATATATGATCATCTTATAAAATACTAATATATAAAGTGGAAGACCTCAAGTTTGGAAATGGTTTCTCTCTAGGGGTAGCTACCCTAGAGATGAGCTAGGAGTCCTTGATTTATTTTATTTTTTGGTGTGCTTTTTGTACCCTAGTAAAGCCCTAGTCTACTCTATAGGTGACATACGGGTCCTATAGAGGGTATCGAAACATAAAGATTAGGTGCCCAAGGTGAGAAGGGTAATATGTGTCTCATACATTACTATAACCAGAGTGTTATTATGCCTTTGGGTTGGATGGTTAGGAGGGTATTGTAATGCTTTATGCGGTGGTATTACTGGTATACTTTTATATCTCTGGGTTGTTGTTGTATCCCCCCTCGAGTAAATAAAAATAGAAATGATATTATTTGATTGGAATGAATATTATTGGATATTAGATTGGTTTTGGTAGTAGCCTTTGTGACTATCTATAGTTTTGGTAGTAACTTTTGTGCCTACTTGTGGTTTAATATCCTTTGTGCCTACCTATGGTTTGGTGGTAGCCTTTGTGCTTACCTATGGTTTTAATAGTAGCCTTCATTCCTACCTATAATTTCGGTAGTAGCCTTTGTACTTACATATGTTTTATGTACCAACCTTTATGCCTACCTGTAATCTTGGTAGTAGCCTTTGTTCCTACCTGTGGTTTCGGTGGCAGCCTTAGTGCCTACTTGTGTTAGTATTATGTTTGTTAGTATACTTGTAATGTTATGGATTTTATTATATTGTACCTCTAAGTATTGATATTATGGATTTATTATATTATACTTGTAAGTATACCTATGATGTTATGGATCTTATTATATTATATCTGTGAACATACTTTTGATGTTATATATTTAGTTGGGATTGATGCTGAGATATGAATTATGTTGTGAAGGTTATAATTATTGTGTAGAGTTGGGTTTTAATTATTACTTTAGAAAGCATCTTTGGATGCTTAGTTGATAAGTTTTATTATGTTCTAAATGAACACACATGAACAGTATATGGCGTGGTGATTATTGTTTACCTATTATGATTATTGTAATGTGATAATCTCATATACGTTTCAATGTGTATAATATATATTAGCATGATACCTTTATGGTTATTGAGTCGTGGTTTTTCCTAATCATACTTGAGAGAACATCTTTAGTATGTTTGTTGTTAAGTTTTTAGTTCTTTAAGATAAAAGAATATGAGCAGTATGTGGCATTGCTGGTATTTGATAACTTAAATGATTATTGTATATCAACCCTTGTATGAATACTTAAATATATGGTACCATGTTGTTGTATGCCTTGTATGTGTACCATGTTGGCTTCTCATATTGGTTTGGTATAAAGGGTTAATCAGTATCGTAGTACTAATGGATTCCGTTTCACGGTCACTTGCCTATTCAACGAGTAATGATGACCTTACAGGAATACTTTGAAAGTTTGGCTTGATGGCTTCTAGTAAAAGGATGAGAGTTAGGATTATCTGACATTCACTCCGGCATCTTTTGATCTAGATATTTTGTGGACTTTTAAGTCCTTTCTATTCCCCTCTTTGTTATATTGCAAATGGAGTGCTTTTAGATTGATTGATTAGCCCAACACATCAACACTAGTCTATCCAGTGCGTTTTGTCCTCTCTCATACACTTTTCAAGACATTTTCAAACATTTTCTAAAACTTTGAAGGAGGGTCACCCTTCCTAAAAATTGGTCCACTTTAGGCACACTTAAATGTGAATTTCTTAGGATAGAATCCGCAATAGAATGGCATATCATATTGATACAAGTGATCATAACAATCCTTATAATACTAAGCTTAATTTGGAAGAATTACACATGTCATCTACATAAGGACAAATGCTTACTCCATAATCTTTGGTGAATTTTGAATATATGCATTGTTATGTTTTAAACCATTTAATATTATGACTACATAGAACTTCTCATGCCATTGTTTTGGAACCATACAATGATTTCACTAGTTTACGTACGTTCATAGCTATAAGTAGACTCATACATGGTAGTTTAAAATGTGGTATATGCAGTGGTTTATAACCACCGCCTAATCAATCATTGTATATACTATATACAATGGTGCTAAAAACTAATGTATAATTATTTTAATTTGGCTTGAAAATCATTAGAACCATATTTTATATGGTGAATTAATTAAAAACACAACCATGTATATTAAATATACATAGCGGTTATAAATCAAACCCGTTGTGTATACTCTAAACAATGCTGAGTTAAACCATTGAGAGGGAGAATATATAGGAGTTATACATAAAGCATTTCATGTATACCTGTAAATTCTCCCCATATAAAGTGATAGCATAACACCCTTATAATTCACTCCTAAAAAATTTTGTTTAAAAGAAAAATGTGAAAGCCAAAACAGAATTTGGATAATGTTACCACCACACCTAACACAAGATAAATGTCCATCATCTATCTCATGTAAGATACAAGGCTAAAACATATCCAATAAAAATTTAATCAACATCTATGTTGTGAGGATAAACCCCTCATAAGGAGATATCCATAAATAGATGGCAAGTGAATAATTTCACTAAATAAAATCATCACTGAATACATCAATGGAAACTTGTGAAATAATATTGGATTTTAAAAGCTTATGAAAGTAATGGGAAATTAAAATTTAGTTACAACACCCTTGAAATTTTAATATAAAACTTAAAAACTTCTAAAAATAAATATAGATAAATAAAGATAAATCCCGAGGGATAAGGATCTAGGTTGCCTACTCCCTCAAAGCTAAGCCTTCAACCTAACAATAACATTCGATATCAAGCCCGCACAAGAGATCTGATACCTACCATTAGTAGATCATCGCAGGACTTATTCAACCAACGTAGTATAAGTATAGATCCAATACTGAGTAAATCACAACTATATAACTCATGGAAGGAAACATGATACAAATAATATATGGTAATCTCTAGCTTACAATACTAATGTTCAATTATACATATGATTAATGCACCATTCCACTCATACAATAATTCATGCTCAATTATGTATATGATACCCATTCCACTCATACAATAACTCATTTTCAATTATTCATGTGATACATACAATAAAACATGTGCTCACGGATTTATGATTATGAATACATGACTAGACATAACAACACATACGATACAAGGGTATAAGAAATCACGATCGCATGCTAAGTAATACATACTAACCTAGAAGATAGCATTCTACACATAAGGGCCATATTTAGTTTAAATAATAGATCATGTAATAATTGGATACAAATATGTGTCATATGGTATCACTATTGTAAGGAATACAACCAAGAGACATGTATAAGAAAAAGAAATATAAAGTTCATGAGTGACAGAAAATAATTCATTATTATATTTCATTATCATGATCACAACCATATGATTATATTATCTTGAGGACGGAGACTCAAAGCGATCATAATAACTAATTTAGTACTTGAAAGGTACTAGTCCTAATTGGCTCGCCTAGAAATATAACCAGACTACCAATAAATATGACACTTAATCACTTAAGTATACATATTCCCTATAGGGCCAAAATATATTGAGACACCTATAGAGTAGAAGAGGGCTCTCCAGACCTTGTAAGACACCCAGAATCACATCATAGAAAAGCATCAGAATTATACCAAGTGAATACCAAACCTAACTCAGATAGCTACCCCAAGTGATATAAGTTCCGACTGAAGATCTTTCACTTTATGTGATTAATATTTTACTCATGGATTTAACCAATCATAAATTAGGTCCACATAATAGCACTTAGTTCACTTCCATCAATATAATGAATTTCCATTATTATATCAACTCTAAGGGGCATTAGAACTGATTAATTTCAAGCGGCATTAAAGCTGATCCAGTCCAAGAGATATTAAAGCCAAACCAATCCAAGTGGCATTAAAGTTGATTTATTCCAGGGGCATTAAACCCAAACCAATTCATGTGCCCCAAAGGCCGGATAATTTCTGGTGGTGTAAGCTGAATAATTCCATGGCATAAAATATAGCATAAGGTATCATACAATCTTAATTTATACTCAACCATGGATATGGTTTTCTAAACCGATTATAATTTAGGCACATTAGAATATACTCCATAATCACCCAATATTTCATAATTAGATGGACATGTTAACCACATAATCATAATCAACCCTTCACATACTCAAACACGTACAATATTCAAAAGTCATATTAACACGCATTTGTATTGAGGCTATAAACTCATACATACATACATATAATTACAACACAATAATATAATATGCTCTTGAAATAATTAAATAATCATTACGCATACTCACCAAGTTCCACTTGAAGCAGACATACATTTCATATTCCTCCATACACTACTACAAAAACAAAAAATAATAACGGGACATTAATAACGGTGGTTCGAAAATCGTGTCAAATGCGTGAGAATTAATGCGTGGGACAGTTTTGATAACAGTTATAGTTCAAAACCGTTATTAAAAGGGCAACGTTAAAATTTTCATGGATGTTTTAATAACGATTTTACTTAAACCATTATTAAAAGAGGTTTTAATAACGGTTCATACAAGAACCGTTGTCAAAAGTCTGAAGGTTTTAATAATGGTTCTCTCAGGAACCGTTATTAAAACCTCTTTTAATAACGATTCTCTCAGGAACCGTTATTAAAACTCCAAAATCAAACTTTTATTTTTGTTCAGTTCTATTTCGTGCCAAAAGTTTCAGACTCTCTACACCTTCATTATCTTACTCTCCTTCTCCTTGCAAACCCTCTCACCACCACACTATGCACCACCACTCTGGCTCCTCTCAATTAAGGGAAACCCTCGCACTGCCAACTCTCCACCACGCCTCTGCCATTATCGACTTTGCATGTGCATGCTGTCATTGTTCCAAAGTTGCACTTGTACCTTCATCCTCAGTCGTGTTTGAAGCCCTTGCCTGTCTCAACTTGCTCATCGTCGTGTTTGTATCTAGCTCACTTTATGTATGTGTTTGTTCGTCCTCTTGTAAATTGTTATCTACTTATATATATATATATAAATGCATGAATGTTGCTACAGGGTTTCATTTGTTTGTTATTGAAAGATTGCGGTTTGTCATTCGAAAATGCGTTGTTGAATGTGTTGGTTGAAAATGTTGTTGTTCATTGTTGAATTTGTTGCGTTATTGTTATATATTAACAAATGCATGTGTTGGCCGAGACCTTTACATATATATATATATATATATATATATATATATAATATGAATGTGAGTGTAGAATTATATACATTTTCACTCATAAAAACTATACACACACACACACACACACATTTTTATTAATAAGTATAGGACACTAGCAATAAGATATAGGAAATTTCATATAATGAAATGAAAATATATTTTACATATGCACATCATTAAATGAAAATTTCAATTAGAGATGCATATGTTAATGATTGCTATTTGATGAGGATTAAATAGATATAGAAAATAAGGAATATATAAAAGTGAATAATTAAATAGAGAGAAATAATTGTGTATGATAATAATAATAATATGATTTATGTATTATGGTTTAATTACAGTTAGCTAGGTCTAGGGATTAGGGTTTTATGAGGTTTAGAGTTAGGTTTTATTATAATAAATTATGGTTAATTAGCTAGGGTTAGCGTTAGGGTTAGGGTTTATTGTTTGTTATGGTTAATTATGATTAATTAGGGTTAGGGTTAGGGTTAGTATAAATATCTTTTTGGAAACGTGTTAGCATGATTCGTATATATATATATATAGAATAGCATGATACATTTGAGATTAATTCTTTCTAAGCATGATTCGTATCGATAATATAATGGTACATTATGCCCAATACATAACATTCGTTCAATACATAACATTCTAACATAATTTATTTATTTATTTTTTTGTAGAGATATGACCAACAAAAATATTGATAGGGAAAAAAGGACCTACGATTATGAGAATCATCATAGACATGAGGAATAGAGGAGAATTAGTTGAGTTGGGATGTAATACTTACAATCTTCCCATTAGCCCTTACGCAGATATGTTCATGACTTACATTTCACTAGTGACCCGTAACCATGTTCCTATCTCCTATAATAATTGGAAGCAGGTTCCAAAGGGTCATAAGGAGTATATTTGGCAGGAAATCATGGTAAATATGCTATTTTATGTAATCATTTTTGTATATCAAATGTTATTTATTTTATTACATTAACATCGGTATACATTTACATGTCTTATTTTGCAGAGAGTGTTCAATATCCCAGAGAGTAGGAAGAAATGGCTTCTTAGACATTGTAGGGAGCATCTAAGAACATTTAGGTCATATTTAGATTGTAGGAAAATGTATAGAAAGAGGGATGGTTCTCTACAGCAGAACCTACCCAAATGATAGGGTTTCATCAATCAAGAAAGTTAGAACCAATTTATTGCATATCATCTTACGGGGGATTTTAAGGTACTTGTTAGATAACAATTAAACTTTTTGTATCGATCCTAGTATTATGCTTAATATTGAAATAATCATGTCACTATGTTTTGGCTTGTCACATAGGAAAAAATACCCAAAATAAAGAGATTGTAATGCAAAATAAATACCAGCATAATATGGCTCGCAAAGGCTATGCGGGCCTTGAAGAAGAGTTGGTATGAATTTTG
The DNA here is from genome assembly GCA_039764185.1 of Tamarix austromongolica. Taxonomy (NCBI): domain Eukaryota; kingdom Viridiplantae; phylum Streptophyta; class Magnoliopsida; order Caryophyllales; family Tamaricaceae; genus Tamarix; species Tamarix austromongolica. Next base: position 29,485,599 of record CM077817.1, read on the forward strand.
TGAGTTATCTATTTACATGTAAATGTAGAATTTTATAATAATATTCTTAATTAAAAATATTTTTTAATTTGTAGCTCCTAGCCCAAGAATTGGACCCATGTACCTCGTCCATCAATATTGGTACATTATGGAAGAAGGCTAGAACAACAAGAGATGGATATATTAATGAATATGTTGATGTTGCAGCCAAAAAAGTTGTAAGTTTGTAGATATCTAGAACCCTACTTAGTTTTTTTTTAGAAAACTATTATATTATGCTTATTCCTATAAGTTAAATTTACATATATTATATACATTACAGGACGAACTTGAAATGTCAGATGGTGAGGAGGGGGTGGACCAATATAGCATTGTGTCCCAGGCTACAGGAAGAACACCCTGGAAGACACAGGGGCCTTGGATTAGGTGTTACGAGAATGAGCATATATGGTCGATCTCATGGTTCTCGTAGCACTAATGAGCAAGTCGCCATCCTCACCCAAAAATTGATTGTGGAATTTGAACAGATGGCAATAATGGAGCAAGAGTTATCATTTATTAAATCTCACGGGTATAAGCCATCCAATTCAGTAGACCATGATCAGCTTCACATACCTAATGTAAATAGCGTCAAAGATAGTTGTGAAGCTGATGCACGTCTTTCTACTCTTCCCGAGGTAAGCATTACAAACTATGAATTGTTATTAAATGTATTCGGTGTAATAAATAATTAATAATGTGTAATATTTTTTTTTAGGATTTGCATAAATGTGACTTATTAATGAATGACCTTTCAACACTTTTGGCGAAAGGAAGGGTCCGCATCAGTCACAGTACCAAAATGTAAACGATCCACGGGTACTATTTAGCCCTAAATACAAGGCCGGTGAGTATTTAACACTCCAATCATTAGCAGTGCACACTTGCCTTGTTATAAAGAGGGTGATGAGGTAACCACAGTATTAGAAGCTCATGAAAGCTTCGTGGCTTGGCCTGCGGATCAAATACGTCTCATTACTAAAGAGGTATTGGCATTCGACGTCTTCATTAGACCTTGTTTAGTAGTTACACTATTCATACCTTTTTCATATATATATTTATATGCTCAATACATATTTTGTTTAATATTATCAATTAAGGAATCAAAAAAGAAGACTACTCATACTAGTAAAACCAAGAGAGGTACTAGCAGAATGAGCAACACAAAAGAGGGCCCTGCTTAAGGAAAGAGAGCTAAATTTGAAAAATCAGTTGCCCCACAAAAGATTCATTCTTCAGATCAGAAAAGCCAACCTCCACCAACAATAGCTTTATTGTATTTTTATGCCCAAAACTACTTCAGGGATAATTATATTTTCATTGATTGTCATCCTGAGTATGTTGGGAGGGACGATGCTACTTACATAGTATTGACGGTTGACATAAGCGACATTTATAATCAGGAATGGATGTCAACCATGAGTGTCACCATCTATGTCACGTAAGTATTATTTCATTTTGATATTTTAGTACTCTTAAGTCTTAACTTGTACAATTGGAATTTTTATGATCTCTTATATAAGTTATTAGTTATTAACAAATATGCATTGTTTTTGTCATCCATAAGTTGGTAGTAATCGTGTTGCGATGGAGGGAATGTTGTCCTCTATTGTGTTTGTGTGCCCATACTACATAGCTGACGGTAGTAAAATAAAAGAGGGTAGGTACATAAACTATTTAGCGGAGCGCATTTTGATTGAGTGACACAACGAGCTCTATCTCATTCCTCACCTCGCAACTGAACATTGGATTTTGTACACCATCCAACCTGATCTTAATGAGGTCTATGTCTTTGATTCCCTTCGAACCTATGGCATGTCTTTTGAAGTCACTCATCGTGGTGGGAATAAATTTATCGACATGTTAGTATACTTTTGAATTCTTACTTCATTAGCTTATTTATACATATATTCTACTAGCTTTCATTATTTGAGGTATATATACGTACTTACAATATTATGTACCCAAATCTATTTATTAGGGTACTACGGACAGCGTATCAAATGAGAGGTGGGAATGGTGTCCCAGACCCAAAGAATGTTCAATACGAGCCTGTCATAGTAAGTAGGAAGACAACTATTTTGTATCTTATTTTAATTCAAATTAATATCTAATAGTTAGAGAGCTAACTAAATTCATTTGACAATGTCCACAACAGCAAAACAACAATGATTGTGGATACTATGTATGTAGAGCAATGGATCTGATAGTCCAAAACGGATCGATCAACATAGATCCAAGCCATGTATGTTTTCTTTTTGATATTTTTCCATTAATGAATCATGACATATATGTTTGGTACTTGACGTAAGTGCTAACTGTATATTAATCGAAACTTGGGTATTGTAGTTTTTCACCGATGACTATGCACAAGGCCAGCAATACAATGTTGATGAAATTGATGAAGTTAGAGACCAATGGGCCAAGCACGTGCACTCATTCATTTAGTATTAGGTAGAGATCTATATATTCTATATGCATGTTCAGGTTTGTATTTTATCTATGTCTTTCAGCCCTCTAGGCTAGATTTATGAACTTTTTACTTTGGGGTGTAGAGCTACCAAGTTGTGGTATGCCTACTAATTTTGATTCTTGAGTATATATGTCTGGTGTATTAAGACATGCATATTAACTAGAGATTGATTGAAATTATGGTGTGATTGCAGATCTGTTATGAATTGATGTTGTTTTACAATGCAAATTTGGTAATTATTTGAACATACAACTGTGTATGTGGGTAGGAACAAAACTGCAAAAACGTTAAAAAAAACTGTAGTTTTAATAACAGTTTTCATCAGAATCGTTATTAAAAATGTATATTTAATCTCAAATTTATGCTCATTTAATACGTATTAGGGTTTAATAAATGTGTAATCAATGTCTGAAACCCTAATTCAATGATGTTTTAACAACGGCTTTTGTAGTAACCGTTATTAAAACCCTTTTTTTAACAGCGGTTGTTTCTTAAAAACCGTTATTAAATATACAGTTTATGCTCATATTGGCGGGTTTTTTATATTTTTGATAACGGTTAGGAACATTTATTAAAGATTTAATAACGGGCAGTTTAATAATGGTTTAAAACTATTATTAAAACTATAAAATAACCGTTATTAAAACTCCTTTTCGGGGTAGTGATAAGTAAAGGTCAGTAGTAACTTACCTAAATCTAAAGCTAGCTAAGCAAATTAATAAAGAGAGAGAGCTATCAAGAGCTTAACAATCTAAGAGAAAATTTTCCTAGATTACCGATAGAAATAAAAAAAAACTAGGTTAGAAACTACCTTATAGATTTATAATTCAAATATTATAATTAAATTAACACAAGGAGACACAAACAATCTTTCTTGGAAAATGTGTCCAAAACTTAAGACTCACGATCGTAGCTCTATTAAGATTTAAGATTAAATATTAATCAAATTAGGTTTAACACATATCACTTGGGGCATTTTAAATTGATTTAGAAATTCGGAGAAAGGATAATATATTATAAGTTAATGTTATCAAAAATGACTTACTCATTATGTTTTGCTACTAAATAGGCAAACCAACTAGTTTTAGGGAACCAATCCAATACAATAACAAAAAAGTACAATTCAAATGATTTTAAATCAAAACTAGTAATCTAATATGTATAAGAAGCATAATCAAATCGTTTTTATAAAACCATCTCCAAAAATTAGGGTTTTTAAACCTAAACTACTACAACCTAACCAATTAGCTTTGATTATCTCAATTTGATAGCTTAAGAATCTAATCAAAATAATTTTAAATAAATTTAGATAACAAATTTCAACGAAATAATCTTTCGAGTAGCCAATTCAAAACAATTTGTTTCTAATTGAAGGTGATAGAGTACAATTAATTTCATTTTAACTATTTCTATAAATTCAGATTTGTAAAAACAACTATACAAATGACCAATTTCATAATTTCATTTAAAATATAGGGTTTTAGGCCCCCAAAATACAATTTGATTAAATTTTCTTAAGTTATTTATATTGAGTGCTAAGAAATATAATTAGACATATTTTATAACATATTGTATGATAAATTGATCAAAAACAATAAAAGAAATGCCCAATTTAGCATAATTAGGGTTTTTGAGTACGGAATGCAAATCTGGTCAATTCTTGCTAAAATATATAAATTGAATGTTTGGAACTACATTTAAATGTATTATAATGTAAATTATATAATAAATTGAATAAAATAACTCAATTTTATAATCCAATTTAGATTTACAAGAGTTTTGACTTAGAAATCTAATTCCAATCAATTTCACACATTTTTTTTTCAATTTAACACTTCCAATATTAAATTAAATTAAATACATTTCAAAGGATATTGTAAAATAAATTGAGTGAAACAACTCAATTATGCAATTTGATTTCATCCCACATGGATTTTGACTTAAAATTTTAATTTTGATCAATTAGGCATAAATTTCTCAAATTCACAATTTTGATATGAAATTAGAAATATTTTACAGCATATTGTATAATCAATTTACCAAAAATAGCTTAAACGGGCAAATTCCCAATATCCAGACATAATCGGGTCAAAATTCTAATTTTTACAAATCAACCAAATACACTACAATTAACCACTCTAAATCAATCATACAATATATATATAGATACATACACACACACATAATTAAACAACTAACTTAGCTTATCATAAGCTAATTCATACCAAATTAGTCAAAACAGAGGTTAGGGTTTCTAAAAATGAATACCTGACAAAGACGTTCGAATTGGGGAAAGTGAAGACCGAAGAAGCTCCATCGAAGATCGACCATCACTAGTCATCAATCGGGTGGGTTTTCGTTGGATTTATAAGTGGTGGAATTGAAAATGGAGGGAGTTTCAGCGATAGAGAGAGGTGGTGTAACACCCTGAGTCAATACAACCACACAGGGGCTATGTTGGAGCCCTTTCGGATTGATTAGCTAGCCCCACAGATCAACACAAGTCCTTTCAACGCGCTTTGTCCTCACTCATGCACTTCTCGAGAAATTTTGAGAAAGTTTCTAAAACTTTCCAGGAGGGTCATGCATTCTAAAAATTGCTCCATGGCCAGCACGCTTAATTGTGGAGTTCTTAGGATGGAATCATCAAAAGGATGGTATACTATGTTGATATAAGTAGACATATCAATTCTTATAACACTCCGCTTAATTTGGGCTATTACATTCACCCCCATTCAAAGAAGCAACATCCATGTTGCGCCTCAACCATTAACTGTCTCAATATAGTTTATCCCAAGAATCATCCTGCTACACGGATGACTAGCTCATTTATGTTTTTCTCACGGTTGTGGTTTTGCTCTATTACCATTTTGTAATGCTCAAGTCAATATGACTATGTGGGGGCTACCTTGGAGTGCTTTCAGATTGATTGGCTGACCCCCACAGATCAATACGAGTCCTTATAGGGTACTTTATCCTCACTCATGCGCTTTCCAAGAAATTTTTAAAAAATTTCTGTAACTTCCTATAAGGGTCACCTATCCTAAAATATTTTCTATGGCCAACATGCTTAATTGTAGAGTTCTTAAAACAGAGTCACCAAAAGGATGGTATACCATGTTGATATAAATAGCCAAATCGATCCTTATAATACTCCACTCAATTTGGGTTATTAAAGGTGATGGTTATGGAGGTTGGTCAGTGGCTAGTGATGTTGAGGAATGAAGGAGCAGGACATAAGGAGGTGAGGGCTGGGATTCGATGGCAGAAGAAATATGCTAGAGAAGAAGAAAAGAAAAGGAAGGAGAGAAGAAGAAAGAAAATGATAAAAGAGATGGGGGCCAGTCAGGTGATTTTTTTTTTGGCAAACAAAAATACACAATTGAATTAGAAAATATTAATAGATGATTTTATCTAAAATTCATTCAAAGACAATTATTTCGTAAGGATCTTAATGTCCAAAATTGATATAAGAGCTATATAAAGAATTTTGGAAAAGTTTTCGAAAGAAATTACCAATGAACGCAAAGATCTATATTATTTATGAAAATATATTATAAGACCTCAAAATATTTAAAACCTTTTAAGAAAATATTTAAATCAAATTATAAGAGACCAAGACTTTAAATAATTTTTGAAAATGGTCTTCCACAAACCAAAAAGTGGAAAATGGAAGAAAATAAATTAATGAAAGAAATCTATAAAGAAGTTATGAAAATTTCTTTTAGTTTAAAACTTTTTAAAGATCTTATCAATATCAGAAAAATGGATAAATTCGTAATTGAAAATATTTTCGATGAATAAATAATTAAAATAATTTTATTATTTTAAAGAAAATTTTATAATTTAAATAATTTATTTTGTTAACGAAGTAGAATTTCAAAATAAATTCATAATCGCATAACGAAGTTATAATCGAAAATAAGTTTAAAATATTAAAAAACAATTATGTGAAAGAATGGAAATAAATATTTTTAACTGAAAATTGAAATCATGTGAATAAAATAAAATTATGACTGTGAACGAATTTATCTAGAACAATCCACAACAACAATGATTAATTTAAATTCAAATATGAAGTCAAAATTATTGATAAATTCATAAAATGAATCAAAATTAAAATAATTAAATATTTACATCAAATTACGCTGATAAAATAATTAAGCTTGATAAAATTAAATTTTAAAGATACGAGGTATTGTAGATAGCGAATATGGCAATTCGAGCGCATAACTGTTGTGTATATATACAATACACGACGTTTTTGAGTCCCAATTGCCGTCTATTCCTTATTTTAAAAATATATATATTTTGATCATTATCATACCACACTTTTTCCTGCAAAAAACATTCATACATTTCCATGATGCTTTCAATAGCATCATAAGTATCCTCATCTAAAATAACAAGCAACCATAATAAACAATTATATATTTTCATTATTTACTTTGTCTACAGAGCCTTATACAAATCTGCGCATTATTCTACACATAATCATCATAAAAACTTGTAATAAAATCTAACCATTCTTTTAAAACTTCATTAATCCTCTTATTTTGATAATTAATAAGGTCATGATGTTGATAGACCTATAAAATATGGAAAAGACCATGTTAGTAGTAATTTATATAGATAAACATAATTAATATGAACTAAGTAAAGTAAATGCATACTTATCCATGCCCTATTTAATGTTTGTAAATAATTTCCTTCATGAATTCCATGACTTAGTATCCACAACTTATATTATCGTTTTGTCATGGACACTAAAAAATAAAATATTAATTACATTATCTTATTAATTTCTCATACTAAATACTAAATATTAAATTACAATGATTCTTAAATGACATAAAAACTACAAACCTTAAATTTTTTTCCAAAACATGTAGGGTGGTGATGCCCTTACCTTCTATTGTGGCCCAAAATAAGTGTTGAAAGACCTAATTGATATAGCAGCCATATATTTTTTTTTTAAAAAAACTTATATGTGTGTGTGGTTGTGTAATTCTAATTAATATCATTATATAGATAAATATGTACCTTTCCACAAGCGATTTTAGATCAAAATAAGGATTTCCATCAATTGAATCCATCAAATATGTAGTCTCTAAAGATGATTGCAATATCACTAGTGCCTAATGCATATCAAAGGAAAATGGGGCAAACAAGAGAGACCATGGAGCCATCCTCATTGAGTTAACCACATATAGAGAACATTCAATAATATCATCTTCATTAGAGATCATGCCCGATAATAGAAATCTATATGCATGCGACTCATCAAACACATCAAATACTAAATTATCTTTTAAGAATGTATGACCATAAAAGAATAATTTTTTAGTATCAACACCACATTCCCAATAATAATTAAAATAAGGTTAAACATGAAAGGATTTATGTTATCTCATATATGTAATTATACGTTGAAATTGTAAAGTTTCACCTTGTAACAAATATAGGATGTTCTCTGCCCCAATCCAAATATTCACATATTCTGATTTCATGTGAAAATCATCTTGGAGAGGAATCTTAAAAGAATTACCATCCAACAAAAGTGTCATATCTAAATAAAGCCTCAATTGAGATGATAGGTCATGACACTTGATTATTGTACTCATTCTCAAGGCTTTTTGAGATTTTGCACCCTCCATAACTTTTTTCCCCTCTTACTATAAAAGAAAAAGTGGATGACATAATTATTAGATTATATATTATCACTTAATTAAAAAGAATGTAATCTAAAATTAAAAAAGTTTGGATCACCTTATCCTTGATAGTTATAAGGTTACTCGACCATCTAATGAATTTTCCGACTAGTAAGCATAGCATGAGTATATCCTCTTCTTTGTGACTATATGCCACATCAAGTGGCACTGGCTCCATTAAACATGCCTTGAGGATATTATGAATTGAGAACTGAACTTTATCAATCGCTAATAACAAAGTATGAAGGGTTGAGTTTGAATCAATAAATGTAGTAGCATTTGCTAAAATAGGCCCATCCTCGATGACTTACAAGTCACAATAAATTGTTAAATGAATCATGATTACAAAGAATGATGGAGGAAAATATATCTCAAGATGGCATAATATAGTCACAATCTCACTCTACAATTCTTCTAACCTTATAGGATCAATAACATTATTATATAGTTCATTAAAAAAAATCTAGTGAGGGCACTTCAAACTCAATTTGGTAGGATAAAATGTATAGCAATTGGCAACATGTTTTGAATGATAGTACGATGAACATGAGATTTCATACCTCCAGATGTTTCATTGAAACAAGTGTATTGATGTTTGATGAATATCTTTCAAGAACCTTTACTGCATACAAATACTCACTGAAAGAGATATTCTCTTTTTTGGAAAGAGTATAACATGTAGGACGTAAGAAAAATGTTTTATTTCCCACCTTCTATTGATGTGATTCTATTCTTATACCCTTGTTGACCAAGTCCAACCAAACATTGATGCCATACTTTTTAATTTTTTAGCACATTTAGAAGCATGCCAATTAGACAATCAGATATATTTTTCTCGATATGCATCACCCTAAGTAAAATTCATATGTGTAATATCTCCTATTATGGAATCTCAAAGAAGATTGACCTCTTCTTCTACCTACTTGAAGGGACCATTTGCTCTCTCTTTTTTTCCCTGAAAGATACATTCAAGTATTTACCTTGTCAAATACTTAAAAATTTATGAATGAATTTGGAGATTTTACTTCTTTAACTTTTCCATTAAAATCTTTTCTTTACCTACAATACTGATTATTCGTAGGAAAAAGTCTATGACATTTAAGGTAAGCATTCTTTCTAATCTTTAGTCGCTAAAGAAATTTTGTGTTATCTTCACAAATAGGAGAGACATAATGTATGTGTACACTGTAACTAGAAAGATTATCATAATCAGAAAAATCATTTATAGGACAAAATACCATCGCTCTCACTTTAAAAGACTCTTGCCTCCGTGCATCAACTACTTCAACTCCAAGATCCTATATGTACTTTAAATCCTCAATAAGGGGAGCCTAATAAATTTCAATATCATTACCCAACTAATTTGGACCAGATATAAGCAAGGATAGCATCATCCATTTTTTCTTTGTGCATAATGATGGTGGAAGATTATAGATCACCAGAATAACGAGCCATAAACTATAGTTGGTGTTTCTATTAAAAGAGTTCATTTAGTCTAAATAGAGTGTAACCCATAGGTTTCTAGCTTCACTACCAAAACTATAGTATATAGAATTAGTCATTTTTCATTTAGGAGAATCTACCAAATTTTTTAAGCTTGTCATCAGAAATCCTTCCTTTCACATGCCATATAAGGTTCTATAAATTTTCCTCATTACAATGCATACATTGGATTCGTGGTATAATTGGAAAGTATCACAATACCTTGTTATGAACCTTATCCCTCTTGTATCATCATATTCGACACTGAAGACAACTATCTAACGAGGCATTATGATAAAAATACAATCGTTAGAATAATCATGAATCTTTTCATAATTGAACTCCATAGAGCATGGAATCTTCTTAGCTTCATAAGTACGAGGAGGGAACACATTGTTCTTCGAAAGCATTTATTTGAAGAGCTCAAAAAGAGAAATGAAGATTTTATTACTCCATCCATTACCCGGTTTCAAATTATACAATCATAACATAACGAATAATTTTATAAATTTAGTACAACCATTGTATAAAGGCATCTTTAAGTCATTAACCAAAATTTCAAACATTTGTATATGGTCTCTAAAATATTTTAATACTATTGGTCATGTTCTTCATGTATGCAAAATCATCTTCAACTTCAACATCATCGTGGTCAACCACACTAGGTTCATTAAGAAGTGGCCCTCCATGCGATATCCATTTAGTACAACTCTTATCAATTTCACATATAATGATATAATCTTGTATCTCTTATACCCCTCTTCTTACTGTATTTCCACTATCTACACATGAGCAAGATACCCCTCTTCTTACCGTACTTCCACTATCTACACATGGGCAAGATATCTCCGAAGGATCTTTTGAATGTTCAAAGACTAACTTAATAAAGTCTTAAACAACATCTATATATATATATATATATATATATTCTCTAGCCAACCTACTTGCATATATCCACCCATAATCCATAATGAGACATAAGTAAAGTTTGGTCCCTAAATTATAAAAAAAAAGGGAATCTAAAAATATTAGCCAAGTTATGAAAAAAAAAAAGCCTATAATATATTAGAAATACATATACACCACAATAACATTTGCACTAGAAACAATACCACAATTCTGACAGAGTATTATCTATTAATCCTTATACTCCAGTTTTTGAAATATATAGTTTGATAATATATCTTCAAAAAATGTATCAACACAAAAAATAATAGAATAGAGTATACAGATATACACCACAACATCATATATAGTATAATAAATAAAGAATAATGAAATACACAACATAGAGGTTTGAATAAGAAATAATGCAAGCAAAATTTAGAAATAAAGATAAACTTATACATAACACATAAACTTCAAAGAAAAGGAAAAAAAATATAATGAAGACACTATGAGTAGAGAGCGAGAAAGGCAATGGCGGTGAACTGTAGAGGAACAAAAATGAGTAAGAACTTCGACTAAGAGAAGAGAGAAAGCCAACAGCAGTTGTAGAGCTTCGTCTATTCAAATAGCTCTATTTGGATATTGAGAGGTAAAGTGAATAAGTGCTGGAGTTTCTAGGTAAAAACGATGAAGTTAAAAAAATTGGGGGGAAAGGGTATATACAGTGGTTATACGTTAAAACCGTCGTATATACCCTAATTATGCAAAAGGGAATACATGGAGATTTTACCTTATCACCATCATGTATTCCCTCAATAAGAGAGGTAAATATTGGTTAAGGAAATACACTATGGTTTTATCTTATAAACATTGTGTATTCCCTTCTACACTTTAGGCTATATGCGGCAGTTTTAACTTAGGATTGCAGTTTATACATTATTTACCTCTCTTGTTAAGGGTATACATAGCCATTATAATTTAAAACCTTCGTATATATATCCCGCTTAAATTGCCACAATGCTCCCTCCGTGTTGTTTTTTATTGGGCAATGGATTAGACAATGACTTAGTTTGAAACTGCCTTATATTGGATGTCATTTAATGCAATTTGTATACTAGTATTTCTTTTCATTACTAGGAAGAACAAATTCTTCTAGTTGCTCCATATAAACTTTTTCCTTGAGATCTTCATTTAAAAATGCAATTTTGACATCCATTTGATGCACATGAAGCTTATAAATAGATGTTAATTCCAAGAACTCTAATAGAAGTGATCCTCACCATTTGTGCATAGGTGTCTCCTTTTTGTGTAAACCCTTTAGCTACCAATCTTGCTTATAAATTTTTCATAGAACTTTTTATATTATAGTTTCTTCTAAATATCCATTTACAACCAATGGCCTCAAATCCCAAAGGCAAATGCACTAATACCCAAGTATTATTAGATAATATTAAGTCAATATCACCAATTATGATTTCTTTCAAAAAGGCTACATCTCAAGATGGTATTGCTTCACTATAAAATTTGGGGTTGTCTTCAACATTAGATGCTTTAGGTTTATATATACCCTTATCTCCTTCGATAACCACTTATTTTATCATTGAATATTCGTATCTCAATAATAATTATCATATGTTAACTTGAACAAAAATTACTACAATTTATTAATATGCATGCAATTATTTAAATATGTGAGTTTATTATTCAAACTAGTATCATTTTAGTACTTGTGTTTCCTCTTAAAGCTAACAGTCATGAACTATCAACTTTATATTTTAGAAATATAAATTATCAATGAAAGAAATAATGATGAACTAACTATATATATATGACGTATCTATCCATTCTAAAATAAGATCGTTTAAAACAAGCCAATTTGATCCAAAAATAGGTCATTTTACTTCAATGCACAATTTTAATAATTATTTCTAAGTTGTCCCATATTAGATTTTAAATGTTGATGAGAATTTTACTCGTTGCTTTCTAGCTTTGAAATTAATAAGGTGAGGATAACTTGTGTTGAGATTATTGGTTATTAGAGTTGCGGTGTCTGATTTCAATGATAATGCTGCCAAGCGTTGTCTTACATAAATAATTAAATTTCATTAGGATAAAAGGTCGTCGAGCGGTAAAAATATTAGTTTTGAGTCATATAGCCTTATATTAATTTGGAAAAAAATAATAATATATTTGTATGAAAGGTAAAATATAAAGATAAGATAATATAGGATCAAATAGACTAGAATATAACAAAAATTCGAGATTTCAGCGAGCCCGTAAAAAACCGACCACCGCGAATCTTTTAGATTAAAAGATTAATCAAGTACCAAGGAGCAGGCAAGCAAGCCTATATATTAGGACGGAAACTACCCCTCGTTCTCTCACCGCTGTGCTCTCCCCCCCCCCCCCCCAGTTCTTGAGATTGAATTTTTCTTGAAAACAAGAGTTAACATCTTGGGGTTTCAAAGGATATACATATATACATGTATATAATGGAAGAAGAAATAAAACAGTGGGCACTTGATGAAAACCAAGAAGCGGAGCTTGCTTGGTGGTCACAAGAACAACTGCTCGAGGCGCAAAGATTCGAGCAGCAACAATTAATCCGTCTGTGGATGATGAGAAAAAGACAGCAGATGGCTAGCATTAATGGCCGCGTTTGTCAGCATCATCAACATTATCATTATCGGCAATCAGTAATTGATGATTATGGCAGACCTGCAATAGCAGTACCACCGACATCATCCTATTCGCCCTCATCTTCGTCAGGGCTACCAACTACTACATTACAAGATCATCACTACGAGCAGTTCACGGAGTTCTTAAGGCCTGCTACTGGCCAGCAATCCTTTTTCACTCCCTGGGCTATTCCAGATGGCTCTTCTGATCGGCATGGGGAGGGCTCTGTTGTTGATGGTGATGATCATGCAGATAAGCCGGAATCAGACCCGTATCCTCATTCCCTCTTCAGCTACGACGTTAGTACATACGCTAATTAATTAATAATTTCAATTTTTCTTTGATGTGTTAATTTTATTTTACGTACGTACTACTATTATAAATTGTCCATGAATGCATGCATATATAGTTTATTCTTATTAGAATCATTGTTTAATTAATAGTATATTCTTAGGGCATCTACCATGGGCTCTTTGGGGGCACGTAGCTGGCCAATGGGTAGTCGGGGAATTAATTAGTTGAGTTATTTTGGATTGCTGCTGGGTTATGTCTTTTCTTCCTATATCTACGCGAATGCGACCGTGTCGATTTTTTTTTTATTTCTTTTTTCATTTTTAAATAAATAAATAGTTGAATGCTTTAAGCTTCTTAATTAATAGTAATAGCATTACATGCTTTTACATCACTAATATTTTGTATTATTGATCATATTGTATAGATTACAAAAGCATACTCTTCTATGGCAGCAGGCGATCAATCGAGTGGGGTTTGTGACCGTCCAACATCGCCGTCAGAGCAACATGAGATGAATCAGGAGCGTCCTAATAATCGCATAGTAGATTTGCTTGCTAATGGCATTTCCTATATAAGTGAATGGATTCTATCCGCTTCATGCTTTCATAGGCAGTGATTTTTTTTTTTCAATTTCATTTCCGTTTATTATATTATTAATAATATTATTTTATGATATAGTTTAGCAAAAGACTTATTTTTGTTGATGCGCAGTCACTTGAGAATGAAGATATATATAATAAACTGCGTATTTATCTTTTGATTTGATAATATTCTTGTTTAGCATGGAAAGTTACTCAAACAACATATTCGTTATCTTTTCCGAAACTTACTCAAAATGCTATAAACTCAGTTACTCATATTAGACCAATGCTACTACTGAATTCCTTGCATGGTGGCTTATTCGGTTCATAATAATGTCAAATTCATCCAAAGGATACTAATCAGTTACAGCGCGTTTTAGGTCGATATCTTTTTCTGCTTCAATAAAACAATATAGATCGTTATCTTTTTACTATGATATATATATATATATATATATCATTAAGTATATTAAAATAAGATAAAAATGTTAAAGCACGTAAGTAAAAAAATAAAAAGATACACAACCCACCCCCCATCAACTTAATAAATACACAATATGCATACGTTACGGCATTGATGAGTCTTAATAGCCTAAGAACATTGGTGTTATACAATTAAATAATCATATTAACCAAACTCAAAATAAGAGTCATTATATATATTTGCTTATTGAAAAAAAAATTAATCTATCACATCAACGAATGAAAATATCTAGGAAACCCAGATTGAATGGTATATTTCCTTAGATATATAGATTGGTGTGTGTCTGCATTTGTATGTTTGTATTTGCAAGGAAATTTTTTTTAAATGTGTTAATAATAAATTTATCAAATAAAATTAGTTCAAATAAGTACTTGAGGAGAAAACATTTCTATTATAAAGTGAAGTAGTTTTTCTATGAAGAAAATTCTATAGAATGGAGTTTTTTTTTTATTAAACTCAACTTGTGGCTAAATATTGGTACTCATTAGCTTAAATAAGTTTAAAAGTGTTCAAAAAAGTTGGTGGGTTTGATAAGAGACTAAACACATTTTTATGGACAAAAAACTAGTCGATCGGTCTTGAGAAATTAGTCAATTGGTGAAATAGTTTTCAGCACTACGCACATTTACTACAACTACCATAACTTGAGCTATAGACCTCGAATTTGTATTACATCTATATTTTCTGTAAAGTAGGCATCTTAAGCTTTCCAAATAAATATTATTCATCTAAAAATAATGTCTATGGAATTTATGGTGAATTTTACAAGTATGCTCATATGCAAACTGCTTATAATAAAATCAATTTAAGATAACTTTTTGTATAAATACTTGAAAATATTTGTATGTATGAAATCACTTTAAGATCTTTCAAAATAATTTTTAATAGGATTATAGATATCAAATCATTGAAAAATATAAGTGTTCATTGTGTAAATCATACATATAAGAAACCTAAAACTATAACATACTCTTTGAAGCTTGAGTCTTGGTTTATTTGAGCACACTTACTTATCCCTTCATTAGTTGTGTATTCCACATATAAAATTGAAGTTCTTGAAGCTAGAGTCTTCTTTTCTTTTCCTTGTTGAAATTTGGCTTGTGCTTGGGATATGATTTGTAAGCTTGATTTCCTTAGCACTCCTTAACTTAGTTAAGTGTTGAATACTTTAATTTTTTCTATGATATAAGTCAAATTCATAATTGAGTTTTTTATCACAAAAAAAATAAAAAGAGTTGATTGACCTATGAGTTCAACACTTTTTATATCATAATATCACATTTAATAGGGCAGTTAACATCATGGTGCATCTAAGAAAGCATGTATAACCTAGACCATGCAAATATAAATTGCTATATTCTAACCTTAATCATGCGTGCATACGTTTGTTCTATTTATATCAAACCATTCCACCATGCAATGATAATCATGGAACCCTTAGCATGAAATTTACATCATAGTCTTGACGATATCATAAACCCAAAAAAAACCCCTAAAAATACATACTAAAACACCCCGAAAATGTACTAGTTAAAACTTTCATTTTACAAAAGCATTTGCTACAAAATAGTGGGTGTTAATGTCACACCTTGTAACACCCCCATTTTTACTACTAAAAATTTTCGCTTTTACAGAAGTGCTAAATACAAAATCAATGGGTGTTACTGTCAAACTTAGTATAAGTTTGGCATCCGTTACCATTCGTATACTAAGTGATAAGGCTAAAACATTTCTTTACTCAAATAATATGATGACAAAAGTCAAGATACAGAGAGTAATGGATGAGTACAGTACTAGTTAAAAGCAACGTCATCAGTCTATCAAAACTCAAGAGGGAAATCACAGGAAGACATAAAAGTCCAAAACAATCGGAGACCGGATAACTGAAGAGACATCGGATATTCCTACGCTCTCAAAACTGACTAACAACTTTCAACTGGACTCAAAAATTGACCTGCAAAGTCCACTTCCCATTGAATAAGTAGGGGCCCACGAAAATGAACCATTCAGTACTACAGTACTGAGTAACCCTTTATACCAAACTAATATGATAAATAGCATGGAACACATGCAAGGCATACCGTTAACATTGTATAAGACATATACATACACATATGAGATTGAGATACAGTAGTTGTTCAGATAATCAAATTCCATCTTTGTCACAGACCACTCATATTCTGCATATGAAATAACCGAACTTACCAAAACAATCGGAGATACTATCTGAAGTATGATTAGAAGCAAACCCTGGCATAAAAACCATAAGGCATCATGACAATACATGATATAAACGTTAAGATATACATGAGATGATCCAAACACAATAATCCTCATAGATAAGCAAATGTCACTAAACTACCTACTGTTCATGCGTACTTATTTAGAATATAATAACACTTATCAACTAAGCATCCCAAGATGCTTTCTGAAACAATAATCAAACCCCATTCTACACCAAAATTATAACATTTACAGCGTAATTCATGTCTCGGCATTAACCCCAACCAATTATAGAATGTCACAAATATACTTACAGATATAGTATAATAAAATCCATACATCACATGTACAACATGATAACCAAATACATAACGCCACAGGTATAATTACATGTACAGTATAATAACATCCATAACCTCACAGTATACTTACATGTACAGTATAATAACATCCATAACCTCACAAGTATACTTACAGATACAAGATAACAATATACATAATGACATAGGTATACTTACAGATACAATATAATAACCAAATACATAACGTCACAGGTATACTTATATGTATAGTATAATAACATCCATAACCTTATAGGTATACTTACAGATACAATATAACAATATACATAACATCACAGGTATACTTACAAGTACGGTATAATTCATAGGTATACTTACACATACAATATAATAACATCCATAACCTCACATGTATACTTACAGGTATAGTATAATAAAATGCATAACACCACAGGCTTACTTACAGGTGCGGTATAATGAAATCCATCACGTCATATGTATGTTCACAGACATAATACCAACACGAGTAGGCACATAGGTTGCTACCCCAAAACCACAGGTAGGTACAACGGCTACTACCGAAACCACAGGTAGGCATAACGACTACTACCTGAAACTATAGGTAGGCACAACCGCTACTACCAAACTAATCTAATATCCAATAATAATCATTACAATCATATTATTTCCATTTTTATTTACTCGAGAGGGGTACAATAATAACCCGGAGACTTAATAGTACACCGGTCATACCGGCACACAAGACAACACGATACCCTCCAACCATCCAACCCAGAGGCATAACAGCACTCTGGTCATACTGATGCATAAGGCACACAGTACCCTCCTCACCTTGGGCATCTAATCCTTAAGTATCGATACCCCCTATAGGGCCCGTAGATTACCTATAGAGTATACTAGGGCCTTACTGGGGCACAACCGGTACACTAGAAAATCAAACAAATCGAGGACTCCTACCTCGTCTCTAGGGTAGCTACCCCTAGAGAGAAACCATTCCCAAAATTAAGGTCTTCCACTTTATGTATTAGTATTTTTATAAGGTGATCACAGAAAACACACATTACATATTTATTCTCATTACCATACTTATTTATTTTTCCTTTATTTCCAATTATCCAAGTCAACCCTATGGTCAACGGTATAAAACAATGTCAAAGTTAATACTAAGGTCAACCTACCAAAAGTCTAAGGTCATCCTATATCCAATTATTCACATTTCGGTATACTAGGCCGAAATGACCAAAATGCCCATGAGGCCAATAATTATCAAATTATCATTCATTTAAATACAAAATCCATTTTATTTATTAATCTATCATGAAAAGGCTAAAAAAAATAATCTAATTATTTATTATACAATTTAAATCATCAGTCATGTCAAAAAACCAGTTTGCCCTTACACAGATTTCTACATATGAAACCTTATCATATACTTTTGAAACGTACAAAACACATGATCGTATAATCAACAACAGATAAAACATAATAAACAAAATTTTCAGAATAGATATCATAATGCACAAAAATGACACATCCATAATAATTATTCCACAACTATATCTAAGCATGCTTAACCTATTATTTTACATACAATTATCATACAAAATATTTTTCCGTCATTAGAATCATTTTTAAATCATACTTTCGTACCCAAAATATTTTATATTAGATAACATGCTCATTTTATTCGTTTTCATAATAATAATAATTAACACAATTATATTAAAATCAATCATGCTTAACATTTTCTATACACCAAAAACCCTAATGTGCTATCACACAATATTTTTCATTTTAGTAGAGTATAACAGTTACCTGAATTCCGGCACAAGCATAAAATTAGTGGTATCCACTAAAATTTATTAGGTTCTGCTAATTAAACTTTCGTACCTAAAAAATAATACCATAAATACCAAATTAATATCTATCAGATAAAATAATAATCATAGTATAAAAATATTAATTTTTATAAAATTACCAAAATACCCTTATATTTAATATGGGAACCAAATTTCTTATAAGACCATGCAAGTCACACTACATGCATCATGAGTCACGCACGAAGAAAGGGGGCTTGGCTGCTGGCTGGGCCAGAGGGTTGGTCGGGCTGTAAGGTAAGGGGAAGGAGGGGGCAGAGGTGGTGGTCGATGAAGCTAGTGGTGATGGCTAGGCTAGGTGATGGTGGGGGCTGCTGGTTGGGCTACGGGATGGTGGGATAGTGGTCGGCTAATTGAATTGGGGAGTGCAGGGCTGTGATAGGGGTGACGGTTCTACTGGGCGATGGTGGTGGTTGGTGCTGCAGGGAGGTGGGCTGCAGGAGAAGGAGAAAGAAGAGGAGGAGGGGTGGAGATGGTTATTTGTGGTGGTGGGTTGGGCGAGGACGAGGCTGTAAGGAGGCAATGGTGGTCAGCGGTTACTGTAGGATAGAGGATGCAGAGGGCTGTTTGGGCGATGGGTTGGATGCAGGGAAGGTCGGGGGTTGCTGGGTATGGGAAAGAAAAACCAAACAAAGGAGAGAGGGGAGGACGATAGGGTTGTTTGGGGTGTGAGTGTGCGTTGTGTATATGTATATCAGGGCTTGTTTGGTTGGTCGACGGGGAAGGTGTCGTGTGTAGTAGGGGGAGCTAGGATGAATAGTGGGTTGGAGCTGTGTGTAAGTGTGAGAAGATGTATCGTGTGTATGTATACAATGTAAGAGTGTAGCGTGCATATCTGTGTATAAATGCATAGATGTGAGAGGTAATGGTTGAGTAAAGTAAGAAAGCGAGGGAGACAGGGAGAATGTTTATGGAGAAGAGATAGCAAATGGCAGAGGGAGAGAGGGAGAGAGGGAGAAGAAAAATATATATTATATATATATTTTTTTTTAAAGTTAATTTGGATAAATTAGGGTATTGGGTAGAAATATAATTCGGGGAAAATAATCTAATTTAATATAGGTTTAAATAAAACGGAAAAGATAAAATAATTGGGAATAAATTTTAGGAATTTATTTCAGGTTACGAGTCATGGTTATTTATAAAATAATTATGATAAGATTTATGGATAAAAACTAAGATTAAAATAAACTTTCGATTTTTATCAACTTTTTAACCTAATTATATTTATATCTAAACCATCGTAATAATATGAATAATAATAGCACTTTTAATATTTAACCTTATAAAATAATAATTATATCTAAAATAATAATATTAATTTATAATTAACGTTTCTAAGAACGGGGTATTACACACCTAGTATAAGTCTAGCATCCTCTACCATTCTTATACTAAGTGTTAAGGCTAAGAGTTTTTTCTCTTAAATTAACAACAACCATGAAAAAAAAACATAGATTTCAATACATAATAATATAATCTTGATAGCCCAAGATATTAGGTAAAGAGTTATAATCAAATAAGAAAAAGAAACATGGAAGAGGAAATGAGAGTCCAAGGAAAAATGTAAATCAAACTTGTCATGCGAACCCTGGATAGTCCTAACTCCCAGCTTATACCGGAAGACACCAAATGTTATATTCAAAGTACTCCTATAAGGTAAAGACAACCCATCTAATAGGCAGGAGACCATAAAATGAAACATATCAGTACTACGATATTGAGTAACCCAATAAAAAAATTAATATGTAAAGCCCACGTGAAACAAATCAAGGAAACACAACAAAATATGGTATAAGATATTGAAATATACATATAATAAAAAATAAAATAATCGTATCAGATAAACAATCATCAATCATACTCATTCAGCTGGACTATAAAGAATCTTATCAACAAATCATACAAGAAATGTTATATAAAGTAATGATTAGAAAAAATATCATCACAACAAGCATAGTCATCAGAGTATCTCTCATATCTCACTATCAAACCAATAATATCTACAATACCACAGGTAAGGCTCAAAGGTAAAATACCAAATAAAATCCATACTATCACAAGTAGGGCTCATAGGTACCATTCTGAACAATAAGTAGGCACAAGGATACTATTGAACAAATCCAATAACCATTTTGATCTAGTAATGATCTGTTTCATTTTTTTTTATTCAAGGAGATAAAATCATAACCCAAAGACATAAATGTAAACTGATTCTACCAACGCATCAGGCATCATGGTATCCTTCCAACCATCCAACCCAAAGAAATAAAAAATCTATGGTCATACTAGTGCATAAGGTGACATAGTACTCTAAGATTATTATCAACCAATACATTAAATCCAAAAAGTGTATGGATGAAACTATCAAATCACCATACCACAAAAATCCATTTAAATCCTTATACAACCATTATTACCATTTTTAATTACTCAAAGGGGATAAAACAATAACCTAGAGGAATAAAAGTATATCGATTATAAAATGTACAAGGCATCACGATACCGTCCTAACCATCTAACCTAGAGTTATACTGGCACACAAGGTGACACAATACTCTGAGATAATTCTCAACTAATATATTATATCTAAAAAGTGTATGGATGCAACTATCAAATCACCATACCACAACAATCCATTTACATCTTATACAACCATTATTTTCATTTTTAATTACTTGAGGATGATACAATAATAACTCAAAGACATAAAAGTAAACTGGTCATACTGGTGCACAAGGTATCTGGTACCCTCCCAACCATCTAACCTAGAGGCATAAAATTTCTCTAGTCACACTGGTGCACAAGGCGATACAATACCCTCTTAATCTAGGAAACCTAATCCTCAAATATTTGTACTCCTTATAGGGCCCATATGTTACCTATAGAGTAGACTAGGCCCTTATTATGGGAAAATGACACACTAGTGAACCAAATAAACCAAGGACTTCTACCTCATCTCTAAGGTAGTTACCCCTAGAGAGTAACCATTCCCAAACATGAGATCTTTTACTTTAATTATTAATATCTTACAAAGTTGGTCACAAAACATCACATATTGTGCCAAGATTTCTAATTCCATACCATTTTCCTTTATTTTCTATTATATAATTCAACCCTAAGGTCAATGGTTCAAGTATGAGTCAAAGTCAACACTAAGGTAAACCTATCAACACATTAAGGCTATCCTATGTCAAATTATTCATGTTAGTTGTATCAACTCCAAGTGGCCAAAATACCCTTAAGACCTATATTACCACATTATCATCTATGTTAAATACTAATTTTGATTTTATTTATTAATTTATCATGAAAAGGTTAAAACATAATAATTATATTACATAACATACAAAGCAATTACTAGACATACCAAATGACCATTTTACCCCTACTCATAATTTTGCAAACGAAATCCCAACATGCATTTCTAGGACATTAAATCATGCATACTCATTCTCGGTAGGAAATAACACATATTAGGCATATTTATTGAATTAATAATCATGATACCATTAAAATGACTAAAATACCCTTATGGTATATAATAATAATAATAATAATAATAATAATAATAAAGAAATGCATTCTAAAAATCAAACTATGTATTCCCATACTAAAAAGAAACTAACACATATTAGGCACACTTGTCGGGATAAAAATCATGATACGCTTAAAATGACAAAAATATTTGTAAGGCATATAATAATAATAGTTATGTTAAAAATGTGCCTAAGCATGCCCAACCTAGCTATCATATTAGGCATACATAACATGCATAATTTATTTTCACCATTCAACCCATATTAACCAACATTCGTACACATGATAATTTACGCAATTTTTTATGCTTCATTTTTACCAAATTCCATGCTAACACTTTTAAGCAGATAATTAAAATGTAGTGAACATAATTAATATAATTTATAAATCAAATACCCTAATTTTCTATCATGAAATATCTTAAATTTTAGTAGAGTATAAGGGTTACAATGTAACAAACATACTTAACACGATTTATACATCAAAACCTAAATGTATTATCATGCAATATCTAAATATTTTAGTATAGTATAGGGATTAAAATATAAAAAATATGCTTAACACAATTAACACTTCAAAATCCTAATGTGCTATCATGTGATATTTAAAAAATTTTGTAGAATATAGGGACTACCTGATTTCCAATAAAAGTACAAAATACTAGTAACATACTAAAATATATTCAGCTCCACTAACACTACCACGGAAAGGGGTTTTAATAACGGTTATTTTATAGTTTTAATAACGGTTTTCAACCGTTATTGAATCGCCCGTTATTAAATCTTTAATAACGGTTCATAACCGTCATGAAAAATACACAAAAACCCGTGAATATGTGCGTAAACTTCATATTAAAACTCCAGTTTTTTTTTTAGTTTTTACAGTTTTGTTCCTACCCACATACACAGTTGTATGTTCAAATAATTACCAAATCTGCATTGTAAAACAACATCAATTGATAACAAATCTGCAATCACACCATAATTTCAATCAATCCCTTGTTAATACACCGGACATATATACTCAAGAATCAAAATTAGTAGGCATACCACAACTTGGTAGCTCTACACCCCAAAGCAAAATGTTCATAAATCTAGCTTAGAAGACTTAAAGACATAGACAAAATATAAACCTGAACATGCATGTAGAATATATAGATATCTACCTAATACCGAATGTATGAGTGCACATGCTTGGCCCATTGCTCTCTCACTTCATCAATTTCTTCAACATTGTATTGCTGGCCTTGTGCATAATCATCGGTGAAAAACTACAAATCCCAAGTTTTGATTAATATACAGTTAGCACTTACGTCAAGTACCAAACATATATGTCATGATTCATTAATGGAAAAATATCGAAAAGAAAACATACATGGCTTAGACCATTGTATCTAACATAAAATAGGTGTCTCACCACCTACCTCACATTAGACACAAGGCTAAGTATCTAACCAATTAAACACAAGAGAAAACTAGAGAGCGCAAGAAAATATTTGGAGATAAGAAAAATCAGTGATTGCAACCCAGGGCTGCATAGGCCCAAAATTCGTACATGAAATATTGGAAGAAAATTCTTAACTAAAATAAATCAATTCCGGCATGATACTCCTTGTTCACTCAAGCACCACAAAGACAAGTCTCCAAGAATGCCTATGCTCAATAACCCAACTATGCTGAGAGGAGGATGGGTCACTCACTGGTTGTCCTCAGGAAGCTAAGATCAAACCTCCTACTTGTGGGATTAAGCAAATGATTGCAACAACAACCCCATCAATATGCATTCGTATTGAGCTAACTAATATACCACCATCATGTAGATCCTTATACAAACAAGACCAACACAACATACTCAAAGTAGAACTTACCGAAATGTGCATACAAATTTCCTACTATGTCATTCACGTACAATCGCATAAGTCATACAAGATATATTTGGATCCAAGAAAAAATGCTTCGTTATAATCATGCCAGCTAATAAGGGTATACATATTTTAACATGCATGTTGTCTTCCTAAAGAATATGGATTACTTAGATTATCCACTTAATAGTGTTTAGAGTATAAATTGAAAGGCAATAGGAAATCAAGGTCACATATATGACATTCCAACCATAGAATCTTCAATAGGTCATGTTTTTAAGAGCAATAGATCATGCGATAATTCATGGAAACATTCTGGAACATAAAAATGTACCACAATGGTTATTCAAGAGAAACATATTATCGACATTGAATTTAAGGAAAGTAAATGTGATTTGTACTATACATTTATAACTTTAGTGAGGCATGAGCTCTTTAAGTACTTATAGAGCAAAGAAATTATTATGTTAATAAAATAAACATAATCAAACAATAAGATTAGGCTAATCACTATCTCCTTGGATCTCATTGCTTTCATTATTTTTTGTTAGGTAAAAGTATAATTCCTTTACAAAATCATTGAGCAATAAGTGCGCATATAATTATTTTACTCCAATTTATTGATAAATAGGTGAACATGTAATTATTTTACTCCAAGGTGAGAAAAAGGTGAGTATATAATTCTTTTATCCCAAGTTATTGAGCAATAGGTGAGATTATTCACTACGGTCTCTCAATACAATGGAAGTCGGACCAAATAAGTGGACATAAAGTCCTGACTCATGCCAAAGAAACCTGGTGCACATCAATCTTGGCCCACATAAAGGCCCAAAAATAATATCACACAAAGGATTAAGCATTTTCAATTCAATACACCAATATAAGGTTCTCACACCATTCAGTTCTCCCATTTAAGGTATCTTCAAGTGATTATCTTAGTACTCGATCAATTATGCCAAAAGGTGGAATTATATAATGTTAATATCATCCATAAATTTCCAAGCCAACAATTGAGTTTCCATTTATTCACTCTGTTCATAATGCAAGTTTAGGTCATGCTAAGGTTAAAGTCATAGTTCATTACTTAATCCATAGTTTTACCATTCATTTAAAGATGTTTCAATCAATTTCTTAAGGCTAAAGATGAAGGTCTAATTAGAGGTCAAATAGAGTCTAAACCTAACTCATAACTATTTATCCATTTATTTTAACAACTAAGTGAAAGTTAATAGTTATAGATAAGGTCAACTCAAGGCTACCCTACATGTTCATGCTCTCTTCTTCTATATTTTCTATGTCATTTCACATACAAGGTTCTCATTTTAAGGCCATGATATAAGTCATTAAAGGTTTATTTTCCATTATTTTGATTCATTACTTCAATACTATCCATAAGAAGAATCCATTTTTAGTCATTTAATCATCTATTCATTTTATAGTCATAAAAAAGGCCCAAATGAAGGTAAAACATTGGTCAACTAAACTAAATTCCTCTTTAATGACTTTAATCCACTATTTAAACTTCATTACTCCTAGTAAATTCATGGCTACTAGAATCTTAAGCCATTATCGAAGCATGAGAAAACTCAAAACATCTTATTCGGGAAGAAATAGGTAAGAAAAACAAAACAAGCTGAGAGCAGTCGATGGTCTCGCTGACAAGTAGATCGGTTCCATAAACCAATATATCGGTTAGGGCACTATCAACCTTCCTAGTGTTGAGGAACTAGTCAATCAATCAACCTTACTAGTCAACTATTTTGAGAGCTAGTCAATCAGTTTTGCTATAGCAGTCAATGTGTCTAACTCGAGGCTAAGACTACTAGGGTAGCAAACTAACCAGTCAATTGGTTGACCCAAACATAATGGAAAAATATCGAAAAGACGTAGCCAATGCCCATGGCTCTATCTGAGGCAGGGTCAACAGAAGGTGATAAGATCTGAAATGGAAGGGGTGATAGGATGAGCCACTCGTGTACAAATGACATAGCTCATCATATAACCATATCACATGAGTCCGTACATCTCTATGTGGCGCCATATGAAAATACAGTGGAGGGTATGTCATCTCACTACCTACAAATGAGAACCACTAAATCTTATCATCAAGGTTTTCTCGAAAGGATCTAAATTACAGAATATGTAAACTGATCTTCAACTAGCTAGAAAAAGCATAAATATATTCTACCAGATCATAACCAACTATGTAAACCTAACAACATCAAACTATTTAAAATAAGGACATAATCTTTAGTTATATATTTAACAAACTGGCTAAACATCAAACTATCATCAAATCATTCAAGCTACGCATAGTAAAATCAAGTAGATATTAATACGATAATATATATATATAGTAAAACCTAATAAATCCTATATGATTATTATTATTATTATTATTATTATTATTATTATTATTATTATTATTATTATTATTATACACAATTATTCATCTCTATTTAATTTTTATCACAACACTGATGCCCAACCAACCTCCTCAACTTTTCCCCATGCACAATACCCTTATCCATTGGATTTTTCCCTATAGCCCTAGTTTATATTTAGTATAATAAACGATAAAACCTAACCGTAACCCTAAAAATAATTAACCCTAATAAATTATAATAAAAAATAACACTAAACCTCATAAGATAATGATCCTAAACCTATAGCTAACCCTAACCCTAACACTAACCCTCCCCCTAACCCCAACCCTAACCCTAACCACAATTATTTTAGATTATATATACACATCTTATATATAAATATATTATAAATATATATACATATAATAGAACACATATAAACACACATTTTACGGAATATAAATACCCGTCTTACAAAATATATATTAAAAAAAGCATATAAATACACATGATCTGCATAATAATGTGAGTGCGAAAAAAATATATACACCTTAATTTTATACTTAGAATGTACATATCTTATGATAATAATATATATTTTAGGCTTGTGGATTCTCTTAAAATAATAATACATATTTTTATAAAATAGATTACAAACACACACACACGCACACACACATATATATAGATATATATATATATATATATATATATAAATTAAGGTCTCGGCCGACCACAATCAAAAAAGGCCACAGCAAAATTTTTCACCAACACATCAAACAACAGATTTTCGAACAACACATCAAACACAACCTCTTCGGTGCAACATGGATGCATTTATATAAATATATATACATATCAGTAGAGACAAATTAAGCAATGAAGGAAGAAAAACACATACGTAAAGGGAGCGACGGCGTACAAGTTCAGAACGGCAACGACGAAGGTACAAATGCTAGCTACGTTCGCAAGAATGGCAGAGGGGTGGTGGAGAGATGGTGGTGCAACGGTTTCCCTTAATTCAAAGGAGCCGGAGCGGTGGTGTAAGGGTTCGCAAGAGAAAGAGAGTACGAGAGGGAAGCGCGACAGAGTCTGAAATTTTTGGCACGAAACAGAATAGAATGAAATAAAAGGAACTTTTAATAACAGTTCCTGTAAGAACCGTTATTAAAACATGATTTAATAACGGTTCTTATAGGAACCGTTATTAAAACCTTGCCAATTTTGACAACGGTTCTTGTTCGAGCCGTTATTAAATCATGTTTTAATAACGGTTTTACGTCAATCGTTATTAAAATTCCTGTGCAAAATTTTACCTTGCACTTTTAATAACGGTTATTACCTAAAACCGTTATTAAAACTTCCCGCGCATTAATTTTCACGCATTTGATGATGGTTTTCGAACCACTGTTATTGATGTCCCGTTATTATTTCCTGTTTCCGTAGTAGTGTAATTAAACTTTTGCACCTAAAAATAATACTCATTAACCATATTAATATCTAAAAAATAAAATAATATTTTTATTAAGATATTTATTAAATAGTAAATTATAAAAATACCCTTGATGTTGAAAATGGGAAAAAATATATCAACACCTAGCCTACTCATGCAGTGCGAGTTGGGATTATAGGGAGCTCCGGGTAGAATATATTGATTGGTTGGGTGGAGGTTGAGGGTTGATCATTTGTGGCACACTAGCAGTGATGAAAAAGGTAAGTGGCGGCGAGACGATGGAGATTAAGTGGTGAGGTTGTTGGTGATGGTTAGTATAGCTAAGGAGGAGGGGTTGGCTTTGGTGGTGAGTAGGGAGTTATGATGTTGAGGCAGAGGTGGTTGGGTGGTGGTGTGGTTATTGGGATGAGGGTAGGGTTGTAGAGGTAGTGGTGGTAGGAGCTGGTATGATGTGAGGAAGGGTGATGGATGATGAGGAGGTGATGGTGTTGGGAAACTTAATGACAAGATAAGGGGCACGATAAGGAGGTGAGGAAGATTAGGGAGAAGGTTGTGTCAAATGGGGATGTAGAGGATTGGTGGTCGATTGGCAGTTGGTAGTGTATAGGGAAGAGAAAGGAGGTGGTGGTGAGGGAAAATAACGATAGAGGCAGAGGAAAGTGGCAGAGGGTAGGGCTCAATGGGAGGGAGGAAGAAAGGATGGAGGAGAAGGGTGTGTGCATGTGTACACATGCACAAGATTGGGGTGAAGGGGAGGGAAAAACTTATAGCAAAAGGGTTGGTTTGGTTGTGTAGGGGTAGAAAAACGATAGTTACAAGGGAAAAGGATGGGTGTAGGTGAGGGAGTTGGTGTAGGGATGTCAAGGCAGGGAGGTTGTAGGGGTTGTATGGAGGTGGTTGGTTCATGTGATGGAGCTAATCACAAGAGCTAGGAATGGAAGGGAAATGGGGGATATCGAAGGAGAAAGGCAGGGGTTGTTTGGGCTTGAAGTGGAAAGGGAGATAGATGACGTGTAAGGGGCAGGTAGGGGGTGATACAGCTGGTTTAAGGCATGTTTGGGGTGGAGGTTAGGTGAAGGAGAAGGAGGAGAAAAGAAAAGGAAAAAAATAAAGGAATAAGTATAAAGGTGTGCTAAGGTTCAAATGGGGAAAGAAAAAATGAGAGAGAGGGATAAGTTAAATTGCGATGTAAGATGGGGAAAGAAAAGAAGAGAAGAAGAAGAAGGAAGAAAGAGGGGAAATAAGAAAAAGGAAAAATGAGAGGAAAAGAAAGAAAAAGGGGAAAGAATAAATTTAGGTTTCGAATTAGATTAAATTTAGGACTTGGACAAAATTAAGTTATCTAGGTCTAAGGTACTTGATTAGGCTATTTTGCCCCTTTACCTCCAAAATTACTATTTTACCCTCTTATTACACCACTTTTATTAAATTATCATCACTACATGAAATAGTAATATTAATACTCCATTCTCATCATCTAACTCCACCAACTATTATATTTCAACATAATATTTATTAACATCCATACACATTAGGCCACACTCTTATACAAGACATATTACTGAAATGCCCCTAGGGCTCACAATAATATTGTTCATAGATTAATGGTCACAATAACATAATATAACATGGATAAGTACTCAACATTTTTATTAATAACCAAACTCTTTCCTTAAGCAATATTTCCACACATAGCATATAAACTAACATGCTTTCTTTTTTATCAATCAATATAAGCAACTACAAATAAGATATTAAACAATATATATCATACAAAATAACATATTAAAACCCTATTGTGCTAGCATACGATTATCCATACGTTTAAGTGGGGTTTAAAAATTACCTTAATTCTCGCAAAAATCAAACCTTACCGGTATCCTGATTAAAGATTCAAGCTTTCATTAGCAAAACCAATACCTAAAAATAATACCTATAATTATCATATTAGAAGTAGGAAAACTAAAAAGGATAAAAACTTATAAAAACCTAATTAATAACACAATTTACTTAGGCCTTAATATACCTCAATGATTAAACAAAACAACTCCCAAAATAATGTGGAACTCATGCTGCATGAGCAATGTGAGCCACATGTAGGTTATAAGGGGGGAAAGGGTCGAAGGTAGGGAGGTAGAAGGAAAGGGGTGATGGTTTAGGTTGGGTTCTTGGGGGCCAAGAGGAGGGCAGGTGGAGGAGAGTTAGGGCAAGGGATAGGTGCAGGGGTGGAGTGGGATGTAGGTGGTGATCGGGGATAGGTTGTTGGCGATAAAGGGAGGCGGTGGCGGCGGCAATGAGGCTACGAAGGGGGCTGAGGAGGAAGGAAAAGGGAGGGGAAAATGAGGGGATGTAAGGGTTGGTTTTGGCCAAAGAAGGTGTGGGGTGGTAGAGGAGGTTACAGGGAGTGGTTTGGTGGCTTGACTGGCGAGAGATGGGGTAGGACGGCGGTGAAAGGAAAGGTTGTAGGGAGGTTGCCGAGAATGGAGAAAAAGAAGAGGGAAGGAGAAGGGGGCTATAGGGTGGCTCGAGAGGGGCTATGATGGTGCAAGGATGAAGTAGAAGGTGGCAGGAGGCGGCGCAGGTGATTGGTGCGGCAGTGCAATCGACGGAGTTGGGCGGTGGTGCAAAAATAGGGATGGAAATGGAAGGAGAAGAAAAGGAGAGAATGAATTCAGGGGAGGGGAAGGAAGGCTCGAAAATATAGGGCAAGAAGGGCTGGTGATGAGAAGAAAAAGGAGAGGGAGAGAAAGGAGGGGGTCGGTCGCTCAGTAGGGTGGCTAGTAGGTGGCAGGAAGAGGAGAAGAAGAGGGGGGAAGGGCATGCGGGGAGGGTTTGTAGGGTTGGTTTGGTCCGAAAATGGGAAGAAAAGGACTAGAGAGAAAGAGGGAGAGAGGGAGAGGTAAGTGGTGGCAGGTGGTTGTAGGCTGCGGTGGATGGGCGCGGCACTCGGGGTGGCAGGCATGGGCAATGAAGACAGGTTCGAGCACGTTGGTTGGGGTGTAGAAGAAAAAAGAAAGGAAGAGGGGAGCAGCAGGCTAGCCGGGGGAAAAAAAGAGGGATTGGGCCGGCCCAGGTAAGGGAAAGAAGGAAAGAAATAAGAAGGGGGGTTAGGCTAGTTGACAAGAGAAGAAGGAGAGGAGAGGGGGAGGATGGGTCTGTGGCCCAAGCGCATAGGGGAGGGGAAAGGCTGGCCTGGCGGCCTAAAGAGAAGCAAAAAGGAAACAGAAAGAAAGGAGAAAAGGAGAAAAAGGAGAAAGAAAAGGAAAATAGATAAAAATAATTTATGGAAAAATAAGATGTAATATTTTTATTATATAAATAAATTTAATAATTTAATTTGATATATGGGTTTAAAAGGATAATTTAGTAAAATATTGGTTTGAAAATTTATTTAAATAAAAAGAGTATGATAAAATAACAAAATATTTATTTTAATTTATTAAATATTCCTATCCAATTTTATATACTCAAAAATCCATAAAATAATTAAATTAAATAATTTTAAAATCTAATTTATCCCAAATAAAAGCTATTTATTGTATTATAGGTTTTTAAAATTTAGGGGGATTACATCTTCCCTTTCAACTTAGATTTGAATAGTAAAATTAGGGTTTTTAATCTATTGCATAACCACACTTAGTCCTTAACTGATTTGTTGACTATAAATAACTCTAATCATGCATTCTTTTTTACCTTTCTTTTAGCTTTTGAAAAATCTTATTCCTCAAGCACAAGTGTTAATTTCTATCCACTTTGAGCTTACATTAAAATTTCTTTCACTCGTCTGATTCTTTTTCTGTCTCCCACTTGTTTTATCCTAAAGCAAGAAAGAGTTATATTTAGGAGGAAGTTGAGTTGCTTTTAGCTTAATCATTCTCTATTTTTCTCATAGGAGTGGTAAGTCCTTTTTATTTTCTTATTCAAATTTATTGATTGGTAAAAGTCATTCAATGATTTTTGAGATTTAATTTGTTGTTTTTAAAGGTTTTAGATGTTTAGGTCTTTCGGCTTGAATTTTTCCTCTTTAATGGGAAACATTGATAAGCATCAAGTAAGTTATTTTTACCTTTGAAATGTTGTATGAATAAGCATGGGATGTGATGTACTCTATAAAATTTTAATTGTATATGTCTGCATGAGAGTTTGGCATCTAATTGATACATATTGAATTAATTAAGAATTTTGAGAAAAAGGCTTGATTCTAGAGAAAATAGGGTCAATTTGCTTGAAAATGAAGCATGATTCAATTTATGAGATTGTTAAATTATGCTATTTTGCTATGCCATGTTATGGGTTGGATGTAGTAAGATTTTAGAGTGTGTATCACATGTAAAATATTTGGTATGTGTTATTTAGGAGTAAATCAGTTAACCAGTTAAGGCAAACCAATTGACCAGTTGATAAATGGTGACTTTGGTTGCTCTTTGCTTAGAACCATCGATCGGTTTGTCAAAACCAATCAACTGGTTTGAGGGAACTTTGGAATTTGGTTAAGTCAAATCAATCCCTATGTCTCCATATTTGTTTACTGATACCCATATCCATCCCCATTATAATCCCTAACTTATTGGCTGCATGCTCGGATCTGTAACATACAACCCATTTTGCTGTCCTTGAGAAACCACAGGCACCAATCATGGGAATAGGTAAGCTCAACCGATATTCCCTTGATGCTTTTTTATAGGAATTTTTTAGAATGAGTATTATAGATAAGTCCAACAATTAACATTTTCAATTTCACGGTGCCTCAAATACCAAAAGTCCATGCCTGTAGGAAACATGTTTTTAATTTGAATCATATATATATGTATGTATTGCAGCACATCCTACATAAACATAGAAGCAGAGTTTCTTATATACACGTTTAGACTCTCACTTCACAACCGAGCCTCTTTACTAAAGAATGCCGTCAAATCTGACCAAACAATGAGCATATACAGAAGAATCATGAGGTAATTCAATTTCTACCTCTGCAACCACAATTGCTTCATGTGAAAATCCAAGCTCTTACCAGTACAATCAACCTTGGCTAAAGAGAAATGAGTAGAGAACCCAAAGCAACACTGAACTTGACAGGTCTTAAGAATGTAGCAAGAAGGGCAATTCAACCCTCTACCTTGAATCAACAATCCCCATACCTTAGTTGATGAAGATTGTAATAAATTATTCCTATTGGTTGAATTATAACTACTGGAGTCGTCATCCTCGACCCCTAAATCTAGAGTCTGATCCTGTCCCTCAAGTTGTTCGACCAAGATTACTCCGTCAGGAACTGAATTATTACCATTCCATCTCCCCTTGATCCCAGGCCATGTCTCGGATTTAGCCTCCTCTATTACAAGTTTCTTAGCGGTTGATGAAGCAGACCGTTGTTCCTCCTCGGAGTAGACATGAACCAGAAAAGGTGCTTGGCCAATGTTCCTCACAATCTATATAAGCACGATCGATCGGAATAAGCAAAGGATTAGGAACTCAGAAATTGCGGACATCGTAAAAATATTTATAATCGATAGAGAAAATAATAATAATAATAATAATAATAATAATAATAATAATAATATAATAATAATAATAATAATAATAATAATAATAATAATAATAATAATAATAATAGGACTTGGAGCAAGTGGCAATTCATCATTAAAAATTTAGGAGATGATTTCTGACTATCATACGAAAAATTTTAAAGAATTACTGGCGTCTGGACCTAATACCTTAGGTATAATTAAACTAACTAACCTCAACAACAGAATCCTCCATCAATCGATCAAGTTCTTGAGGAGTCGGTTTCCTCTCTCGTTCAACTTCCTTCACATCAATGGCGAATCCAGACAGAGACTCATCGAAACTTATCAAATGACCAAGGTGAGCTGTTTGCTCCGATACAGATTTATCAGATAATGCTGGATTAGCAGCGAAAACACCACGACAGCGCAATCTAACTCCTCGTTGTCGATCAAACTTATGCAAGACTAAAGTATTTTCAGCCGAAAACCCGCGGATCCTCTTCGGGAACAACGGTGTTCCAAGATTTCTAATACTGCTGAAACAACGAACTCCACCGAGAGTCGCCATCTCCGTCTCGTGTTCTTATCTTCCTCCGATTATTGTGATTTCATTCAAAGTAATTAGAAGATTAACTAACAGAACAACCGAATCCCTATCCCTCTAAACTCGTCAGAGTAAGAAAGCTGGAGAGGTATTCGGCTTCTGTAGTTGGCAAGTAAGAGATTCCAACCGGTCACCGGCGTCCTTCTCCCTTTGTTTACTGCTTCTTCCTTCTCGTTGAATTTCTTCCCTTCCGCCGCTGAAAACAAGCCAATTCCTAACTTAAAGATAAACAACTGGCGTGTGAAGGCAACGATAAGCAGCCTTTTAAACACGTTCCCGCTCGCGATGTTCTCATGTCTAGTGCGTGAATCCTTCCGTCAACTTTGGGTACGAGTACTCCCGCGTCGGCTCTTTTTCTTCCATGTTTTTTCCACATCGGATCCAGACACGTGTTAAAAATCCCCGGCCGTTGCTTTACGCGTTGACGTCATGAAGCACGACCCGACCCTCACATAACCTAGACGAATCTCGACTTTGATTTAAAAAAATTAATTTGAATTTTAAATCAAAAAATTTAAATAGTATGAATTAATCTAAATTTAACTAGTTCTATAGTGATTTATATATAAAATCATCTAAACCAAAATAATCTAATCTAAAAATATATGTAATTCTCTTAGATTAAATTATATAGTATATGTATCGTTCTTAATTTCTTATAATTATAGTACGTACGAGTATATGCATGTTCGGTAAATATATAATTACACTAGAATTTATATATATATATATATATATATATATAACAAAAATATTAGACAACAATTAATTTAATAATTTTGTTATTCTAATCAAAGTAGTGAAACGATTAGATGTGTATGGGTCAAGAGAGTGAAATACTACTAGACACTTGAGGTATTAGTTTGAATACTTAGACTGACATCCTTCCACTTGTCCTTAATACTTTAAATTTAGTTAAATATAGGATTCGCTTGTTTTAACTATACTGCTAGAATTTAATAGGATTTAATATTGACGTCTTGTTATTTTAATTATTTTATGGAAGCAATATAAGATGTATGAACATACTTTTAGCTTACAACTTGGCCAGCCTATTTCTTATAATTAAAAAAAAAATAATTTAAAAATTATTATTATATTTTGACCTAATCTAATGCTGGATTCCTACTTCCCTAACACATTCGTTATATTTACATTCACCCTATTTATTTTCTTATTTGATTTTATTCGGTTATTATTATTTTATATTTAAACACCTCACAATTGTATTATCATTATTATTATTTATTTTTGTGTAATTTAGAGTCTTTTATTTTATTATTTGTGTGCTAACTAAATTTAGGTGAACCTTTTAATTTTCGGCATAGAGCAATAGCTTTATTTATCAATACTATAATTGACAATATTACTTGTCCTCAAGTAAGACATGATTTGAAATGAAAAATAAATGAAAAATAAATAAATAAATAAATAAGACTAGCTAACCGCTTTCGTAGTTCTTACAACTATACCTAACATGTGCAATAAACTCTTTAAACCCATAGGTCACTCTTAGAATATGAATAAGGTCTTGTGAGAATTTCATAGATGATATACTCACAAATCACATACAATTCAAATAGAGAAAAAAAAAACACACCTCTA
Source organism: Tamarix austromongolica (assembly GCA_039764185.1). Taxonomy (NCBI): domain Eukaryota; kingdom Viridiplantae; phylum Streptophyta; class Magnoliopsida; order Caryophyllales; family Tamaricaceae; genus Tamarix; species Tamarix austromongolica. The sequence goes on from CM077817.1 coordinate 29,521,568, forward strand.
ATACCCTTAACTAGTTGTCTGAGAATCTTTTACTTTTATAATACCAAGATTAACACTCAGCTAAGATTCAACATTAAAAATTTTAAAGGGTTAATTTCAACTTATGGTTTACACATAAATATGTCAAATATGGACAGAGTAATAATTTGGATAAAACTTCACCACACCTTAGTCACATCAAGACCGATCATCACTAAGCATACCCTATAATTTTTCTCTCTCGGATTTATGGCTACAAATGTATAAAAAAATAAACTTAGGTAAGTGGGATAAGATGATAAAAATAACAAGAAACTCAAATATATCAACAAAGAATGCTCATATTTTGTGGATAAAAACTCATGAAGAATATCAAATACTTGCTAAATAGACCAAACCATATGCTTAACTCTTGTAACTAATCTCTATTAGATCAAAGGCTCCCCATCTCAAGAATCAAACAAAACTTTTATAGGTTGTAATAGGACTAAATTATAAAGGGTATAGAGTATTTTAAAATTGTGGTACTAAATGTTCAAGAACTAGTGGAACTCTAATAATTAGATGAAATATAAGAATCAACTCCACATCATTGATGATAAATAATACATACCTTAACCTCAACATCAAACTAAAACAATGGGATAATCAAGAAATAGAACATTAATAGAATTATCTTAAATCTATCTCCATATATCCCTCTCTTCCTTATGTTGTATCATATTTTATTTTATTATTTTCTTCAATTTATTTTCATATTCATTTTTTTAAACAAAGAAAACTGATGACAACATAACAAATATATATATGTATATATATTATCCACCTCCAAACATAACTAAATCATTTCTCGACATAAATAAATATATTTATTTTATGTATTATCACATACACATCGATTCTATCTCCATTATATAATGAAATAATCCCCTTCCACTAGAGTTAGGTAAGGGAAAGGATAAAATCAAAGGGTTATTTAATTTGGTTAATGGATAAAAATACATTCTTAAAGTATAGACTCAAAAGGGCTTCTACGATGTGTACATCCTATGTACACAAATTAGGAACCAAGTCGTTTGATCTTGTGGTGAAAATCCTATGATGCCTTTATCATTTTCTCAATCAAAACGTGCTTTGACTATAAGCTTTGACTAGAAAAAGAGTAAGTTCTAGTGGTCTCTAAAGTCCATTACAAGAGTTATGATAAGTAATTTGATCAAAGAAATTAAATGTATATGAGGTTTACAAAGAAAATTTGAAGCCAAGAAATATAGATTATTTCATGTGAATTCACTCAAGACAAAAAGGTATATATGGATCAAAAGATTGCTATGGGATGTGATGAATCTTAATATGTCATGTTGGTGATTAGAAAATCATTCATGTTATTTCTCCATTCACATCTAGGCATATATATATATATATATATATAGGTGTGTGTGTGTGTTCCCTACATCGAAATTAACATAAAAAAATGTCCACATACTTTATCTTAGTCTTATGATCTCTCTTAGTTAGATTTCAAAGATTTAATTATCATTAACTAGTTAAGGGCTTTTAAGACTCTAAACACACACACACAAAAATATGCCTGAGATTTTTTTATTGGTTTTTTTAATAAATACCAAAACACACAAAAACACTCACGCCCCCATACTTAAATCACACATTGTCTTTAATGAGTAAACAAGTTAAGGAAAATAAAATTTTAAGTATGGAGAGATAAATAAAATAAAATAAAATAAATAGAAATAGAAATAATTAAAGGATAGAGAGCTCCTGTATCACATTGGGTTACCTCCCAAGGAGCTCTTGCTTTTATGTCTTCATCCTAACATATCACAATTTAGTTACTCATGGTGGGTCGGTCCACTTGGGAATTCTTTCACCAAACCCCTTCTCATGTTGATCATCTATATCCTATAAGTTTTCAAAATATAAAGTATTATTTTTAATAAAAGACTTGACATCACAAGAATGTAACTTACCTAGCTTGAGAGTTAGGCTTGTATGAAAAGAAATAATATGATGGTCTCTCTATCAAAAGAGGAAATATCCTTTTTACATCTTTCTAGCATAACATCTCATTTGAATTATTTCATTTCTTATTAGATGCATCCAAGATTATTCTATCTCACTCTTCAATCTTAGACCTATATTGCCAGCTAAAAGAGGGAAAATAAGAAATATGGTCAGCATAAATAAAATCAAAGTGGGTCAAAGACTTACCCCATGGCTCATGCTCATCTCCAAGAAAAATGTGAGAACAAATGTCCAAAGATATTGGTCTATAATAAATAAAAGTGATAGTCTTGCCATCTATATGATTTTCTTTGTTCACTTGTTCCTTATTTTGATGATTTTCTTCTTGCACTTTTATGGATTTTCTTCCACTTAATCATGCTTTTCAATATTCTCCATGGGGACCTACTCAACTAGCTCATCCTCACATGTGGATATGGCATTGTCATACTTATAACTCCTACTTGAACCTAGAAATGAAGTAATAGGGAGCTATTTTATGCCTGTAATTTATTGACCATGTTGACAATGAAACTCATTTGCTCTTCTAGCACTAACATCCTTTCATTCTACTTAAATTGGCTTTGCACTAGTTGGTTGTCAATGCTTTAAAAAGCTTGTTTATTTTTTCCTAGAACTTGAGAGCTCTAAAACTGGAGAAAATTCTTGTTGAGGATACTGAAAATATTTTGAAGCTTTGTAAGGATCTTGATAATTAATATTCATTTCTCATCTAAAGTTGGGGTGATACCATATTATTGAATAGTGTGTGCTAGTGTAGGGACCATGTCCTTGAAAACTATTGAAATCTTGAGAACTAGGTTATGTCCTCTTCCTCTCAATATAGGAATAAGGGTCAATAGCAACGATCTAAATCGTCGGTATTAAAAATAAGTTTGTCGATATTTAATTATCGGTACAAGTGGGTTAGTGAAAAGATTATTACCGACAATTTAATTATCATTGGTAATAAGGCATAACATAGATGATTTGTTCGTCGGAGTTATACTTAATACCTATGATTAAGAATAACAGAAAAAAAAATTTAAATGGCCTTTAATACTGATAATTTATAGTCGATATTAAGGCTTCATACCGATGATATAAATTATAAAGTTAAAAAAATTGAATTTAAAAGACCTTATTACTAATGATTACTGCCGATTCCCAAAAATTTTTGTTCCTAAATATCGATAATAATAAGTTTTTATTTGAATAATATTTTGTATTAAAACCCTTATTACAAACAACTTATCATAATCATTTCTCTCTTTAAAATATTCAAGAAAATGAAAAATAAGGTTTTGAAAATATTTACTAAATAACATTTTAAATACAAACGTTGTTATATAAACATAATTTACCAAAAAAATATTGTTATTACATTTGACTTGTCAATACTAGTATAAAACCTAAAAATCATCTTCATTATACTCATCTTGATCTTGATCTTGATTAAACATTGGAGGTGGATGACCTTGAGCCCACATAGCATAAAATCTCTCATGTGTCTTAATTCTTCCTATCGACACTAAAATGCTGCTTATTGCTAGGCTATAATCTAGTTCATTTTTTTACTCTATTTGAAATTACCATTATTGTTAATGTATTTGATTAGTGTGCATCCAACTAGTGCAAGAAGAAACAAAATTTGATCCCTCGTCTGAAAGCCTTCGTCCCACATCTTTTCTATGCCCTGGGCAACTACCTAAGACATCCTTAAATATTGGTTCTTCATCAATTTTAATAGATGTAGGATAATTGGCACTACAAGAAGCTATTTGGGGCAAGGTCTCCTCTTGTTTTCTTAACATATTGTTCTGTACATATAAGTAAAGTTAGAAATATTATAATAAAATTTAATAATATATATATAATTAATTAAATATGACTAACTTACAAAACTCTCCTTGGCTTGAGGAGTGATCCATTTATTATTCTTGAAATGCATTTCTCTATAGCTCTCAACGGTAGATAAAATTATGCTTGTCTCAGGATTGGCCTACATATAAGAGAAAATTTAATATATTACAATACATTACATCATAAAAAAATAAGAATCAAAAACCCAAAAATACCTCCTTGTATTGATATTGTAACAACGACTGTGTACTATGACAAGGAGTGGTCTATTTTACCCTATTAGTAACATTTTTTTCTTCCAAAGCCTTTATGGACAAAATAGTAATTTATTCATGCTCTTTAAATGTAATTTTATTCAATTTGTATACCAAAATTTAATATTACCTTTATATCCTTCAAATTCTATAGATTGATACATATTTGCCACACATCTGGCTCGAAAAAAGAAAGCTCATAATTATTTTCTTTCTGCCAATCCTTTTTACGATCTTTGTATTGATCCACCATCATTCGATCAAGACCTAATTCAATCCTAAGCCATGAAGAATTTTTCCTCCATGGAGCTAAATCAAAATAATTATACATATATATATAACCATAAGTTAGAAATTATATAATTTTTATTTCATTATTTAATTAAAAATGAAAAAAAAACTTTACCTCAATTTTGGGGAGGATCTTCGCCTTATCCTCTTAAAGGACATTTGACCACCTCTTATAACACGGGGGTATCTTTGTCCCAATCTTATTCCCAAAACATATAATAAATCATTTACTATATGGACCTATAACATTTAAAGTTTTTGCTTGAAAATCGAATTCCACCACAAACTTTTTCTAACCTCTTCTCTCAAACTGCTCTAACATCATCTAGTCTCTATTTCTTTCTCTATCCCTCCTGCTAGGACCTAAAACATGCATATACAAATTTTATCATTGAAATAATAAAATTATTAAAGAAATAGTGATGAAATCAAATGTAATAGACCAAAATTTATACCTTATGAGTTATAACACCCAAAACATAGTCTATGAGGACACAATGGATCACGTCCATCGCATCATGACCTCGTGAAACAACATCGTCCATATAGAAACTATAGAAACTAACAAATATTTTGATATATAGAAATTATAAATTATGATGATACACATAAATGTACAAAGTGCATCATGTGTCAATTTAGATTTAGTACAAAAATTTAACTTATTAAACAATTACTAATTAGATTCGTAAATGTTATCGCTATCAATAAATTTTCCTTCATTATCTCCATCCAAAAATTCTTGTTCCTTGTTTTCATCTTCAACAATGAAGTCTCTCATGTCATCTTGATCACCATTATGGACCACAACACTACAAGCACTAACACGTACAATGTTTAAGTTATCAAGTTCTTTGATATCAATATTGAAGTCAATACCACTAGATTCATCATCATCTACCACATGTATGTTGTCAAGAGTGTTATCATCTAAATCCCAAATATTGTGATGATTGACTTCCCATACAACTTTCCAATTTAGGTTATTGTACAAGCCATCCACATACCAGACTTGCTTTTCCTAAGCTTTAAGAATATATTGGCCATCCTTGTACCACTCATCCATAGTATACGCACATGTAAGATGGTTCATATGCATAATTCTCTTCTTTCTCAATCAGTATCAAACCACTTGCATTTAAATAAAATAACAGAACACTTGGACAAGTAAGATAATTATATGATATCAATTAATTGTCCATAGAACTTGTTATTGCCCTTGCTTCATACACATATGCTACTATTTTGTGTTTTTCACTTTCGATATGTATCATGCGTTGGCAATTTAAATCTATTAATTATGCAACTTGAATGAGAAAGAACCATATGAAATGCTCCTAAGGAAAATAACTCATCGATGCACTATGGTGATCTCATTTCACATAACTCGTACATTTATAATTATTGTGTGTTTTACATAATTATTGATATAATAAACCCTAACAAATAATTATCTAAAGGTTTCAATTGTTATTACTAAAAATAATTACCTTTGAATAGAACCAAGAAGGAAATTATTTTCTTTGTACTTCTTTCAAATTGGCATCGCCCCCACATCATTGAATATCATCCATGTGTTCACTATAAAAATAATGCATTTTCACTATGTACTTATATATAAAACTATGATATATATATTGAGAATATTATAATACACTTAATCCAAATATTGCTTTCTTTTTGGACAATTTTTCAAAACATACCACTAAGCGTCTTTCTTAACTTTATCTATTATACTCACATGTGTGTTCTTACCAATAGAAAAAGCCTGATATTGTAATACTAATAAATGATGCTTCTCCACAACCGCATCTAAATTTCTATCTGGCTTGTTGAATTTAGTCACAACATCTTTTAGGTACATAGAAAAAAAATTCAATTCTTCATCGGTTACAAAACCTTCAGTAATAGAACCTTCTGGCAGAGCACAATTCCCTATATACTCCTTCAAGTTGTTTAACTTTCTCTCAATAGGATACATCCATCCCCCATGAACTGGTCCGTCGAGCCTTACTTCTTTAAGTATGTAGATTAGCTTGTGAACCATGACACTAAAAAAGGACAAAGGAAATATGTGTTCCATCTTACCCATATCTACTCCTACTACCTACAAATCTTTCAATTGGTCCAAGAAACATATCAATATTCCTTGGAGGCTCATGACAACCGGGGATTAACAAAGTCAATGTGAAAAACAGGTCTTTCATGCATCACTAGAGGGCCAAGTTATACGTATTCGTAATTACTAGCCATATATTATAATTGTTATCCATGCCAAATAGATTAAACCCACCAGATGCTTACCCCAAACGAACATTTTGAGGATTAGTGGTGAAATCTAAATACTTCAAATTAAAATATTTCCATACTTGTCCATCAATAGGATGTCACAGCACTCTTGTATCCCTAGAACACCTAGTCAAATTCCATCTCATGTATCTAGCATTATGTATGTAAGCATACAACCTATTTAATATTGGTGTTAGAGAAAAGTACTACAACGAGGCATTTTTTTCCTTTTATACCTTTATCAACCCATCAAGAGGCCCCACATGCCGGAAAACTACTTCTTTTAGCCTTTTCCTTCTAAAAAAGTGGACAATCAAACCTACACACGTGAACTAATTCATACCCTAAAACTAACTTACTCATCATCTTCTTAGTATCGTAATGTGATCTGGGAAACTTATTTCCCTCCATAAAAGCTTCTTTCAACAACTTTAATAGTCTATCAAATGACTTATTACTCCATTTATTCATCACCTTATGATGCATCAACTTTACTAAAATTTTAGATAAGATAAATTCTTGCATCTAGGATATAGTTCTATCTCCATCTCCTCAAATAATTCTTTATAATATTGATTCCTATCATTCTCCACATCACCACTTAAAGTTCTGTTATCATCTCTATTAATAAAATTATCACCACCTAAGGGTTCATTATTGCTGATTTCATCTGCATGAGGCTCATGAGTACCACCTAATAAATCACCCAAAATATGTGCCATCTCATCTCTTCTCTCCTCCTCAAATGACATTAACTTTATTTCACCGTGGTACAATTATTTCTCATAAGTTAGCATAACCTAAAGCATAGTATGTGATTTTCAATCACACCAAGAAGGAGTCAAATATAAATGTTACAATTCTTACAATGATAACAAATAGACCCATACAAATTTTTGATAATTTTTTGCCATTTCAATAAAAGTTTGAAGCCTATTCCAAAAATCATTAGACCTATGATTCCATAACATTGTTCAACTCTTATCGATAGTCATCTTATTTTTAAAAAAAAAATTCAAGCAAATAACTTTCACTTACCTTATCAATAATTAAATTTAGCACCTATAAAAATGGAAAAAAAATCACAATAAACCTTAAACCATTATTTTAAGTTAACATTGACTTTATTTCATTTCTTTTGATTTCATAAGGGTTCAACTATGTAAAATTAAAAAGTATCAAAGATTTGAATTTTTTTTATGTCATTTCATTGAAGGTTAAAGATTAATTTTTTACCCTAATTTTTTTAATAACTAGCTACAAAATACCTATTAATTATTTTCTATGGTTAAGACATAAAAAAGTCAAAAAATTTGAAACTTATTAATTACTCTCTAAGGTCATGAACATTTTTTTTCATATTTGTTTAAGTATTGGCATAACCATTAGTTACTATTATTATACACATACTAAGATACTACCATATATATTAATTACCAGACATAAACTAAACCATAATATTATTTTTTCTAATTTAACATGTATAATAACAACTATATACAATATATAATCTAACTATACACAAAATCTAACTATAATAATCTAATACCTCAATTATATAAAATCTAGTGAATCAATTCTACAAAACCAAACTATAATAATCTAATAAACCAATCAAACCCTAACTACAATAATATAATTAAAAAATTATTTCAATTTAAATAATACACAAATATTAGCATCAAGTAAAAAAAATACTTAATAATTACACAAAATTAATGTTGTAGGGTTACTGAGAAGTGCTCAGTGGCAGCGCAGCTCAACTTGGCAGTGGTGCAGTGGTGCTCCGATGGTGGTGAGGTGGAACTTCTCCAATTACACCTAAAAAACACAATAAGATAAAATTAAACCAAATAATAGATAAGAAACATAAATTCGAAGCCTAAAAACCTTCAAAAAATGAAAAAACAAAGAAAAATGATGAAAAATGATAGGAAATAATGGTAAAAAGGTCAGATAAGAGAGAGTGAGAATCAAAGTCAAAAGAGGAAGACGATAAATGAAGAACTAGGGCTCACAGTTGGGCATATAACAAACCCTTAATAATGACGATTTTAACTGTCAGTATTAAACCCTTTATCATTGGCATTAAGACTGATTAATTTAGACAATGTTGTTTACCTCGCCAAAAAAAAATCAAACTCTTAATACTGATAATAAATCATCGGTATTAAGCATTTATCATTGTAATAAGCAATTCATTATTACTTCATTACTTATTGACATATTTCTCTCCTACATTTGATGACTAAATATTTCTCGCTTATTACCGACAATAAATCATTAGTATTAAGGACAATATATTAGGTAATATGATTTTCATTTATGCTTAGTAGTAATTTTTCCTCCATGGGATTTCAATGAAATATATTACTTATTAATAATGGTATAAATTGCTGGTATTAAGAAATAAATCGCCCGTATTTATTTCCCTGACAATAAATTTTGGGGCCTCTTAACATCAATGATAACTATCATCGATATTAAGAATTTTCCTAACTTTTTTTAGACAAAAATAAAATCATCCCCTAATCTAATAGAGATGATTACTTGTTAATATTAAAGTCTAACACTGATGATTGGTTATTGCCGGTATTAATATCATCGATATTAGGCATTTTTCTTGTAGTGTCTCATGGCTTGTGAATAGTGAGCATATGGATTTTCTTGTGTGTGACACATTCCACTTGTAGAAATGACTCCAGTAGCGGTGGCAATCTGTGAAACAGGAGCAGTGAGTTAGTTAAATCTATCATCAAGTTAACTTGAACATACCTCATTTACTCTAGCATAAGGGTTCGTACTAAGTTGTCCATAGCCAATGTATCCATCCATAGCCACCCGAAGGACATAGAATTAAAAGTAAAATAAAACACACCAAACATCCTTAAAAAAATAAATGAAAAAAATAAAATATATAACACTAAAAATCCTATTAATTGAGAGATTTTGGAGTGCCCACATGCACTTTACCTTTCAATCAAAGGGATGACACTACACTCAATAACACACAACAATTAAATAAAAATACACTAAAAGAACTAGCAAACACAACACTCAAGAATATATAATAAATAAATAAAAACACACTAAAAAATAATAGCAAACAAAGGTGAAGTTACCAATCCCCGTTAATGGTGCCAAAAATTGGCGTAGTCATAGCCAACACATAATTAAAATTCTCTTATTGTTAATTTTAGTATTAGTAAATAAGGGTATCATTTAGGTCAAGAATTGATAGGGCTCTCCTACATTTATTTACCTCACAAATAATAAAATAAAATACTCTAAATCACATGAAAATAAATAACAAAAAAAATGATAGGGTTTAAATAGAAAATAATAAAAATCAAATAAGAAAGTGAATATAGGTGAACACAAATATAATGAATGTGCTAGGGAAGTTAAAATACACCACCAGACTAGATCAAAATATAATAATAATTTATAAGTCAACTTTTAATCATAAGAAAGATACCAGCCAAGTTACAAACTAAAAGTAGGTTTATCCACCTTATATTATTTTCCTAAATTAATTAATATAACAAAGCATCAATATTAAATACTATTGAATTCTAGAATTATAGCCGCAATAAGTGAGTCCTATATTTAACTAGATTTAAAGTATTAAATACAAGTGGAAAGATGTCAATCTAATTATCCTAACTAGTAACTCAAATGTGTTTAGTCATATTCCACTCCTTTGACTTATACGTATTTAAACATTCAACTACTCGTACATGCATATCTAACCGGATTTAATATTAGGTAAATTATTATCTAATCTAGCTGCAATTTATGTATATAAATTCTAGTGCAGTTTATATAGTTACCTATCATGCATATACTCTTACATGTTGTCACTATAAGGAAGTAAAAATAAGGCATGCATTATATAATTTAACATAATAGAATCATATATATAAATGATAGCAACTAAAGTAGAGTCGGAGGACAATCCCATGTAATAAAAAAATTATTATATCTCAAAAGATGATCTATAGCTTCAATATATTCCCTAGTTGCAATTATTTATCCAATCATAATAAATAAATAAATAAATAACATAACATAACATAACATAACATAACATAACATAACATAAAAAAATATATTAGAAATATATATCAAAAATAGAGGAAAAAAATAACCAAAAATAAATATGGATGAAAAATTACTTATTCTTCATCCAAATATTTCTCTTCTATCGACTTTTTCCCTTTTTCTCTATCCTCTGTGCATTTCTCTCTCTTCTTATTACATGCATGCACCTTTGTCATATGACTCTTCTCTTCCTTCTCTCATTTTACATTGTCCCCTCTACCTCTCTCTGAAATGCTCCAAAATCCTAAATTTAAGAATTTTAGCTAATTAAGGATTTATTATGAAAAATTAATTAAATAAATTATTTTATTAAAATAAAAAGGAAATAATTAGGGAAAATTAGGAAGAAAATAATAAATATTTTAATTAGGAAAAATCTTCCAAAAATCTTAAATTAACCTAAAAGAGAATTAATAATTATTTTATTAAAATATTATTATTTTTAAATATCCCAAAATACCAATATATTCCAAATACCCCGACCAACATATTTTTCTTTTTTCCCTTTCCCCTTTTTCCTTTTTCCTTCTTTCTTTTCTTTTCTTTTTTTTTTCTTCCTCCTCCCTCAACTTGGGCTAACCTACTGGCCCAATCCCCTTCTCTTTCCTTTTTCTTGGGTAGTCCAGGCCTGCGCTGCATCATCTTTTCCCCCCGGTCGATCTGGTTATTTCCCTCTCCTTTTCTTTTCTTTCTTTTCTTTTTAGGACCGCTGATCCAAACCCCCTTCTTCTTCTTCTTCTTCCCCAGTCGTCGCGACCTGCAACTTTCTTTCCCAACCTTCGCCGTTATTTCCGCCGCCAACCACACCCCAATTGACTGGCCATTATTCCCCTCTCTTCTCCGCTGGCCGGCCTTCTATTTCGACCCAACCAACCTCCCCTCTTCTCGCATGATTTCCCTTCTCCCAGGCCAACCACACCCTACCAAGAATTTATCTACGCCCGTCGCCGCCAACGGCTAGAGTGTTCCCACCTACTTACCCTATTCTCTCGTCTCCCCTCTGACCTTATCCCCCTCCATTGGCCTATAAAAACCCCATATCCGGCCCTAGAGTCGAGTTTTCCCAAAACCCAAAAATTTCCTCTCGTGCGCCGCTGCCTAATCAGCTGCCAGTCCCGTCGCCGTCGACCAACACCGCCACACATGCCTCCCACCTAAGCACTCCCTACATCACCCTCTACCTAACTACACCACCCTCCACCCTTGATTTTCCTTGTATGAGCCACCCGGCCGTGTAAAGTCATCTTCCCAATCAGCCACACTTCATCCTCTACCGCCCTTCGCACCACCATTAGCCACCACTTTCACCGTAACCACCGCCTTCAACACCTTCCAAACTACCCTACAGAATTTTCTCTTCCTCCCCTACCCTCTTTTCCCATTCCTCCATCTCCTCCTCTCTTTCTCCCTTTCCTCCACTTTCAGCCACCACGACTGCCACCGTGCACCGCCACCCTCATTCCAACCCTCCTCACCTAGGCAACCTCTACCACCCCAACTTCCACCCTCATTCTTCCTCTCTTATTACCAGTACTCAACTATCTCTCTTTTCTTCCCTTTTTTCAGCCACCGCCATTGTCGCAGTGCAGCGCCACCGGTGTCGCAAGTCACCACCAACCCAAGGTGGTACCCTAAACCCTCTCAACCCTTAAACTCTTATTAATTAAGCTTTATTTATTCAATTGTATTATATTACTATTATTTGATTATTATTATTATTATTATTATTATTATTATTATTATTATTATTATTATTATTATTATTATTATTATTATTATTGTAATGTAGAACAGAAACTCTACTTTACATAATTTTCGATTAATACTATTATTATTGTTATTATTATTATTATTATTATTATTATTATTATTATTATTATTATTATTATTATTTTATTTCTTATTATTATTATTATTATTTATTAGTGTTATTATTATTATTATTATTATTATTTTGGTGAAGGGTCAAAGCATTTATTTTATATTATTTTGAATTATACTATTATTATTATTATTATTATCATTATTATTATTATTATCATTATTATTATTATTATTATTATTATTATTATTATTATTATTATTATTATTATTATTATTATTATTAGGGTAAATTCTTCAAACCTTATATCATCTTTTCCAAATATTATTATTATTACTTTTATCCTTAGAAAAATTAGTATTTAGTTAGCATTACTATTATTATGTTACTATTTTACCTATAAACCTAATCTTTAGTAAGATGGAACCTAATCCTTAGTTTTTCCCTCTTATAGTTATAGGTGGGACCAGTCAAAATCTTAAGGAGGCGTAGAAGCGTGCTCCAAGACCGATGTCGTATTAGGTAAGGGTGCAGCTAAGGCCTTATGTGTTTAATTTGTTTCACTTGCCTTATATGCCATGTGTCATAATATGTTATGTATCTTATGCTTATCGTTATAACTATTTTATACATAGCATAGCCTGGAGTTGAGGTATGCTCATGTGTTATTTTATGGCATGTGTATAATTTGTATAATCTGTGATTATGATGTGATGTGTTGTGGCCCTTTAGGACATGCATGCTAGGTTATGTAATATGATGATATAGGGTAAAAGGATGAAGAAGGAAAATAAGGAAGTAAGTTGACCAAAGGGGAATAAGTTGACCAAGGGATGTGGATTTGGCCTAAATGTTGCATGACCATGAATGGTAGAATCTAAGGTTTTGCATGGAGGAATCTAGGGTTTTGTATGGAAGAATATAGGGTTTTGCATGGAGGAATCTAAGGCTTTGCATGGAAGAATCTAGGGTTTTCATGGGAGAATCTAGGGTTTTACATATGAGTTTAGGGTTTTACATGAAAAAGTTTGAAGGGTTGCATGGGATGTATAAAGTTTACACATTGGTGAATTTTATGTATGGAAAGTTGATTTGGGGTGTGAGGAAGGTAATGGAAGAGTTTTTTGGGTGTTTGGACACTTTGGATGAAAAATAGTATGTAGGACAGTATAAGGGTACATAGGAGACCGAGCTAGGGTTTGGTGTGGCCAACCAAGGTTTGGTGTGGCTACTTAGGATTTCGTGATCATACGTGCACTTGGGGAGTAAAGTGTGATGATGAGGGATAAATCTAAGAGTTATGATGTGTGGGTGTTAAAATAGTTTGGGTTGAGTGAGGTGGAGTAGGATGGGTCACATAGGCCTAAATTAGGGTTTTTAGAGAAAACCCTAGAGTGAGGTACTGAGTGGACTTGGAGGTGCAAGGTAGTGGGCCTTGACCCATACACTTTGGATTTGGGCCTCTAGTGTGAGTTAGGAGAGGAAGGAAAGGATGATGGGGTGTGTTAGAAGGGGCAGAGTCTCAACACATGGGATAGGCCCCCTTGGGAGGATAAGTGTAGATAAAGTTAGACCTGCATGTCTAGGGTGAAGACATTTTTGAATAAGACACGACAATACATTAATCATTTAAAGAGGAAGACTGTTGAGCCGAGCTCAGACCAGTTTACCGGCGAATAATAGTGGCTAGGAGCCGGGGTGCCCTAGTGACCAATCCACCGGTAAATAATAGTGGTAAGGCTCATTATGCCTATCTGTTTTCGGTCCATCGGCTATAATAGTAGGAGGATTCCATGCTCAACAAACCGAACATAATTATGATATGACCTATGAATAAATTAAGTACTTACAGTGAAACACAATGAAAGTCGGGGCCAGACCAGTCCATCGGCGAATAATAGTGGTTAGGTGTGTTCTGTCCTATAAGTGACTGATCCACCGGTAAATAATAGTGGTCAGGAGCTTTATGCCCTGTAAGTTTTATGTCCACCGGATATAATAGTGGGGTTCTCATACTCACATGGAATGATAATAAGTATGGTGTGAATTGAGCATTGATCAGAGATTAAATAATTAATTTATTCAGACTACAGCTTGGCCTTTATTGATCTATAAAGATTGAATGTTGTTATGTTGTCGTGCTTGAATTATGTGCATTTATGTGTTGACCTTAGGGCATGGTTACCTTACTCAGTACATAGCATATTGACCACTCTTTTTATGGGTGTTGCCCATTCCCACAAGGAGAAGGACCCTCTAACTTTGTGCAGGTTGGTGATGCTATTTTTGGTGTCTTCGATGCTTGTGAGGCATCGGGTGGGACTAAGAGTTGAGCTTGGACCTAGTTCGGAGATCGAGAGTGGCATGGCCAGATTTCCTTTTGATGAATTTCTATTTTTTATTGAGTATCCTAAACTTATTTTTTACTGGTTGTAAATTTTATTTCCTTTTTAGGAACTTTGACTATGCACTCTGATTTCTATCTTATGATTGATTGTACTCCTTTGGATTGTAAATTTTTACACATACTATGATTTCTATGTTATGATCTTTCTAGTTCTTTTTATGAACTCTTGGTTTAAGTTTGACGATAATCCTTTTTAGCCTTAGTACTTGGTACTGGAACGGTTGGAGTGAACCGGTCTAGTACTAAGTGTGGCGGTAACATCCCCAAAATTTATAGGTTTTAATCTAATTGCTTCTATTTTATAAAAAATAGTGAATTTTGGGGTATTTCACTCCCTCCCTCCCTTTTCTCTCTTTCTGTGTCATTGTCCTTGTCGCTTCTTCTCCTTCTCTATTCACACACCTTCCTTCCTTCTCTTTCTCTTCTTTCAACTCTCTTTGCTCTCTCTATCTCCCTTTGTAACTCTTCTTTATTTTCTATCATCCTTTTCTCTTTTTTGTCTCCATGTCTTCAACCTCCTCTCTTTTTTCTCTCTCTTTTTTTGCACCCCTATCTCTCTATTTTGTCCTCCTTTAGCCCTTATGCCTCTACTTCAGCCATGCCTATCTCTTTATGGCCTACCTCTGATGACAAACCTACTTCTCTTTTTTCTTTCTTTTGACACTTTATGCCTTTGTCTTTCTTTTTTTAGCCTTTTTGTTTTCTCTTCTTTTTCTTTCTTCTTAATTTGTTATTCCATGCATAATCAATTAGTACCTACAAAATAATATTAAAAAAATAATAGATAATCTTATAATTTAAACCCATTAATTTGTATTAATTTAGCTCAAATAATTAAATATATGATATTATTATCACTTATACATAAAATTATAATTATCCATATATATTATTCAAATAAAAGATCAAAAGTTAAGATTAAAAGGGTATAAAATATATAAAAATATACATCCATCAGTTTTATGTTGATTAAGTTATTTTGAGTTGAGGGAATATTTAATCAAGTCCATATTTGACTCATTGAGTTTCTTTGCATTTGGATTTGATTTGAATATACAAACTCCAAGTCAGATTTTATTTTTGTTGGGTTGATGTAGATCTATAGACTCAGAGTCATATCAACTATGAAATAGGTCAATTTAATATATAATTTATATTAACATTGATTATTATTAATTTAATATAATGAATAAATTATAATATATTTTATTATTATTATTATTATTATTATTATTATAGTAATTCTTATCATAATATATATAATGATTAATAAGATTATTATCATAAAATATGTAATAATACTAATAATAATAGTTTATTAATACTATTATACTTATTGTTATAAATTTAATTATAAATATTTTTATATATACAATTATAATTATAATTATTATTCTTATAATAAGTATACTTATCAAGTTAAATATAATAATAATTATAATAATAATAATAATAATAATAATAATAATAATAATCATAATAATAATAATAATAATCACCAACATCTTTACAAAGATAATAATCATTATTATTACTAGAAATATAATAATAACTATTTTTTATTAGAAATAAAAATTAATTTTATTACTTTCATTATAATAATATATATTATATATATTATATTTACAATTATAATTTTCATGTTTATAATTATAGTAATTACAACAATGATAACAATAGAAATTTCTAATATCTAATCTGACAAATGCTAATACAATATTAAAATAAAGTGAGGTGAACTTTTTTTTGGTATATGGTTTTTATATAATTTTTTTACATAAAAATTTATTAATATGATAGTTTATTAATGTTTATATATCAATTCATATGAAGTAAAATATCACTTTTGTGGAATGAATATAATTTTAGTTTAGATCAATTTTGAAATTATGCTTGAGTATAGATTAGGTTTGAGTCAGGTCATTTTTGGTTAGATGAGTTTAGGTTGGGTCAATATTATGTTTTTGTCTAAGTATGAGTCTGGTTCAAATTAGGTTCTTTTCAGGTTGGGTTATTTGAGTGAAGATCATTATTGGATTAGTTAAAATTGACTTAGTTTCAAATCAACTTAGGTTATTTCAGATTTTCGAGTTGAGGTTGTATTTTTTTTGTCCAAATGAGGTTTTAGGAGAGATTATTCGGGCAGAGTTATTCAAGCCAGATCGACTTTTTCGGGTCTAGTTGTTTGACATGTATAACATAACACATAGATGATGAGTTGCTATAATAGTGACAATATTATTTCTTTTCTTTTCTTTTTTTTACAAAAGAGAAAGGTCTTAGTTGGTACTACTAACTTGATAGGTTAGAATCGTCTAAATATTAATTTCATAATCACTCATGTTATAAATGTAGATGTATTCAATCTATATAGGTCTATGTAGAGGCCTATAATTGTATGTATGTATTTATGTATGTGTGTATGTACATATCTATGTATGTATGTATGTATGTATGTATGTATGTATGTATGTCGTGGTCATAAATAAATGATACATAAGTTGAAGTCTTTATGATTCTCTTCTTCTCATTCTTTTCTTACACTCATCATTTAGTATTATACAACGTTATCCACACAATAATTGGTCTAGCTTAATTCAAGATCCTGAAGATTTATATACAACTCAATCTTAAATATTGAGTTTAAGGTCTTAAAGACCTATATATATAAGTTAATTTTGAAGATTGAATTAAAAGCCCATAGAACCGATATACAATTTAATCCTGGAGATTGAATTAAGAGTCCTTGGTATACAACTTAATGTTAGAGGATAAATTAGAGTTCATTAGAAACTATATAAAACTCAATTCAACCTCAACATTGAAATGAAGATCCTCAAGGGCTTATATATAACTCAATTCTGTAGATTAAGTTAAAGATCCTAAATGACTTATATATAATGAAATCATAATGATTGAATGATACTTAGAATCTATATGCAATTTAATCCTAAATTTAAATTCAAAACTCTTAGGATCTATATAAAAGTTAGTACAGAAGATTGAATTTGAGGTCCTAATAGCTTATATACAATTCAATTATAATGACTAAACTAAAGTCCTAAAGACATATATATCATTCAATCAAGAAAAGTTAATTAACTAAGATTCAATCCTGAATATTGAGTTTGAGGATCGCACTACCTATAAATGGTTCAATCATGAAGATTTAATTAAATGTCATAAAGACCTATACATAATTCAATCTAGAAGATTGAATAAATTAAGGGTTGCAATATATGTATGTGTGTGTGTGTAATTTAATCAAGAAGATTGAATTTAAGATCATAAAGAACTATCTACAATTCAATATATAAGATTGAATAAATTAATGGTTCCTTGGACATATACACAATTCAATCTTGATGATTAAATTCGAGATCTTGAAGACTCATATATGATTCAATCATTAAGGTTTATTTAAGTACTTGAATATATATATATATATATATATATATATATATATATATATATGCAATTATATCGTGAAGATTAAATTTAGGGTCCTAAAAGTCTATGTACAAATCAATCTAGAAGATTGAAATCATTTGCACATGTTATTTTATTCTTCATTATACCTTCTTTTCTATAATTTAATTTTTTTATTTATTTTCTTCAATTTTATCACTATTTTTCCTAAATTAATTAGAGGTCCACCAAATTGGCCTAACATTTTCTCTTATACCTATTGCATGAGAACTATATTATCTATAATAATGATATTTTAATCCAATAAATCAATATAAAGGTTCTTAATAACTTAAATACTATTTCATTAAGAAGTTATCGATTGTAATAAAATCCTCAAACTTATTCAATCTAGTATATCAATTAATATAATGGTCTTGAAGACCTTATAAATAATTTGATTTTGAAAATCAAATAATTTTAGAATTATTAAAAACTTATGCATAATATGATCCTAAAGATAAAATGATTTAAGGTTAATGATAATCTTAGAAGATAAAATGTTTAAAGTCACATGCACCTTATAAAATGTTGATCTAAATGATTGATTCGTTACAAGTGCGATTTGATTTAGAAGCTTAAATATTTTTGGGGCATTGAAAATCCAAGCACTTATTTCATTTTTGTACTTTATGTTTATGCACTATTACTTATGTTATTAGATTTATGTAATTTATTTTTAATGATTTTATATAATATATGTTTATATCATGAAGTAGTGAAATTGGCGTTGTGCAAAATAGACCATCCAGAGTATTGTGAAATTAGTAAGTGTGTTGGTATAATCCTAAGTTTTGGTTAAATAAGTTCATACTATAGATGTGAGCTGATGACATTTTTTTGAATAGTTCTCCACTCTTACTTTTCTCTATAAATAGGGTACATATTATACATAAATACTAGTAAAGAAAAAAACTAAAATTATGGAGCTAACTCAAGAAAGTAAATAAATCTACGTAGATAACTTTAAGCAAGTAAATAGATAATCCCATAACTTACGGGGAATTTTCAAAAGAATGTAATAAAATAATTCCTAAATTTTCTCAAATGAATTTGCATAGCTCACGCCAACACTCCTCCTCAAGTTAGTGTAAAGACATCTTCTATGCCTAACTTTTCAAGTAAACTATGGAAAATTTTGGTGGAGACTACTCTTGTAAGTACATCAACTAGCTAGTCATCTAACTGGACAAAAGGAAATATAATCACACCTTCAAGATATTGTTTTATGAGATGTCGGTCTGCCTCAATATGCTTAGTACATTTGTGTTGAAATGGTTATGAGAGATCTCAACGACAACCTTATTATCACAATATAGGTTAATTGTTGAGTGGGGAACAAAACCAATATATGATAATAACCTTCTCAACTATAGAAATTCACATACACATTTGGTTATTCTACAAAACTTAGCCTTAATGCTTAATAATGCCACTACCTTTTGTTTCTTTCTTCTCCATGTAACTAAGTTAACACCCATGAAGGTGAAATATCTAAAGGTGGGATGTCCATTTATACTTCCTCCTTAATATATCCATGTAGAAAAATCATTCTTAACATTAAATTAGTGTAGTGACTAATATAAGTTTGATACTAAAGATAGCAATACTTTGATAGTATTTAATATTTCCACCGCGAAGAACATTTCTTGATGATTCACTCCATAAATCTATGTGTATCCCCTGACTATTAATCTTACCTTATATCATTTTATAAATCCATCTACCTTATGTTTAATGGGAAAAATCCATATGCACTCGAACACCTTTTATCCTTTTGGAAATAGAATAAGACTCCATGTTTTTTCTTAAACAATGTTTCAATATCTTCTTCAATTTCTTAAGACCTATTTTGATTAGATAAGGCTTCATGAATTCCATGTAGAATATGAAAAGATGAAAAATTATCGCCAAATGTTTTGAGTGGCTTAGTAATCCTTTGAGTGTTCATGTGATTAGAGATTAGATACTTTGTTTTTTCCCTTCTAAAATCATGATAGTGTCAGGCTAGGACTTTACCCCTTTTGTGTCTAATCGGTAAGGGATAACCAACAATATCCAAATTAAAAGTAGAACATGGATTAGGGGAAGTTACCTTATGAATATTCTCATCATGAAGATTGCAATGGATAGGTATATGGAGTAGAGGGGTTTTTTACTAGGTGCACTAGTTTAAAGATCTTCAATGGTGGTTGTGATGTGGAAGATGAAGGAGAAATAATTTTTTCACAATGTGGGACCTTTGCTCCTTCTTTAATGATGCTAATGATGATAAACATGGATGATAATCTCGAAGACTTAATAGTCTTGGAGGAATCGCATAGAATAATCAAAGGTTTTTAAGAAGAAATACACACAACAGTTTCTTTCTAAAACAAACTCTAACTAATAAGAGATAACTCACTTACTTGGGAGAAATAGAGAGAATTCAGAAAAGTATGATTCATATTTAATATTATAATGTTATCATGTACAATGGAAAACCAAGGCTTATATAGGCTTGGTTGTTAGGTTGTTACAACTTTCCACTAACTAATCTAACTAATATAGTTGTTAGCTAACAACATTGTTGTTATACAACAATCTCTCCAAATAGCACAACTAATATAGCCATTGGTATGTAACTATTCACAAATAATTCCAACCAACTAGCTTATTAATTATTTAATTAATTGATAGTAATAAATTCCTAAACAACTTATAAAACCCTTGAGAACCAACATATTTTTATCCCTAATAATTGTAAGACAAATATTTACAAAGTGTGCATAAAATAACAAAGCAAACAAAAACCCTAGTCATATAAAATGATAACTTTTTGTCATGTAGCTTTGTCTTCTATGCCCACTTGTGTATGTCCTTATCTTGCCTTATCATATCTTGTACACTAGGTCTTTTGGATAAATTATTCGTCTTGAAAACATGTGATATACTTTCAAGAATTTCTCAAGAAATCGTTAGTAGTATTGAGGTTTTTGGAAAGGGTTTTGAGAACTTAAAGAATGATGGATTCCATCTCCAATAATGCTAATTCTTGAACTTTTTGAGATTCAATAGGATAATTAGATGCTTTTTCATCATTCTCCCCTAATTTAAGAAAATTTTCATTCAAATTAACATCACTATAATATGGAGATAAATCACTAATGTTAAAAGTTCTCAAAATTATTCCATAAGATTCAAGTAGTTCTATTTCATAATAATTCTCCAAATTTCCTTAATATTATGAATGGTCCATTAGCTCTTAGCATTAGTTTATTATTTTTTAAGTTCATAAATATTTTCTTTCTAAAGTGTAACCATACTAAATCTCCAAGGAAAAATACTTGTTGAATTTTGTGTTTATTAGCTTGAGATTGGTATCTAGCATTAGATTTTTCAATGTTGCTCTTAGTTTGTTGATGAAGACACTTAAATAATTCAAATATCTATTTAGCTTTATAGTTATTAATATATCCTTTCTTTAATGATACTATGTCAGTAGGTAAATAAAGATTAAACCCATAAACAAGCTCAAATGGACTCATTTAAGTTGTGCTAGAAGGACTTATATTATATGCAAACACAACATGTGTTAGTTTTATATCTGAATCTTTGGTAAGCTATGTTGTAAAGTTTTCAAAGTTCTATTTGTCACTTCAGTTTAACCATCTGTTTGAGGATGATGAGATGTATTAAAAAGTAACTTAGTACCCAACATATGCCAAAGTGTCTTCCAAAAGTACATCAAAACTTGACATCTCTATTCAAAAATATCCTCTTTGGAATACCATGACACCTTACTAACTCTTTGAAATATAAATCCTCTACATGAGTTACATCATCAGTTTTATGACATGGAACAAAATATACCATTTTTTAAAAACTATCTACCACTACTATAATAGAATCATTTCCCCATTGTGTCCTTAGTAACCCTAGGATGAAATCCATGCCTACCCCCTCCCAGTGTTGATTAAGAATAGGTAAAAGTGTATAAAAACCCTTATAGAATAAAATCTTGGTCTTTTGACAAGTCTCACACCTCCCAATAATATCTTGTGCTTCTTTTATCATATATGGCCAATATAAATAATCTTGTAATAGTTCCATAGTCTTATGTATGCCAAAATGACCAGTTATAGCCTCTACATGCACTTCCTTAACAAGTACTCCATGCACACTAGATCTAGGTATACACAATTTATTAAGCTTAAAAAGAAAGTCATCTTGAAGCACATAATTACCGTGACTACTATTCTTTTTAAAAGCATCATAAATTTCCATGAAATCTTGATATTTTGCATACAATTATTTCAACATTTCAAAACCTAATAATTTAGTATCCATCATGACAACTATCAAAGGAATCCTTGATAAGGCATCTACTACTTTATTTTCTCTTCCATCAAAATGTTTAATAGAAAACACAAAGGATTTTAAGAAACTAACCATTTTGCATGCCTATGACTTATTTTCCTTTGTCCATATCTATATTTAAAACTTTCATGACCGGAATGCAAAACAAATGGTTTAAATCTCAAAAAATGACTCCATGTTTTTAGAATTATTATTATGAGATAGAATTAATTATCGTGCATAGATTAATTCAATTTATCTCCATGTAAAATTTAACTAAAGAATATAATGGATATTTTTTCTTGTGAGAATGCACCTCATATCTCTACTCTACTAGCATCATATCTAACTTCAAATAATTTATCAAATTTAGGTAAGGATAATACTAGTGCATCATATAGCTTAGCATTCAAAGTTTTAAAGGCTTGAGTTTCTTCCTCTCCTCACTTGAATTTGTATTTCTTCATGAGATGTGTAATTAGAGCGACTATAGTTGAGAAGTTCTTGATGAACCTCCTTTAAAAGCTCTATAGTTCATGGAAAATTCATACCTCATGAATGTCTTTAGGCATAAGCCAACCTTGAATAGCTTGAATATTTGTGGAATCCACTTTTATACATTTGCTACTTGCATTATAACTAAGGATTAAAAGCATAACATCATTTTTTTCCATAGAGTTTAGCATCCCTCAATTAATTAAATAATTTCCTTAAATGAATAAAATAACCATGCTCATTTTTACTATGCACAAGTATATTATCAAATCATGCCATAATGAATTTTCCAAGAAAAGGATGAAGAACTTCACATTCCAACAGGCATCAAAGTCTACTCATAAAGATCATATTTAGTTTTAAATGTTAATTTCCATTTATCCCCTTCTCTTATCCTCATTTAATCTACTCCTTATATCAATTTTAGAGAATACTTGAGATCCAAACAATTCATATAACATATCATATATTCTAGGCATAGGAAATAGATATTTGATAATAATATTATTTACAACCTTAGAGTCAATACACATGTGCCACATAACATCTTTTTTTTCTTTTTGGAATAAGTAATGCAAAGATAGAACATGGGATCATACTTTCCCTCATATATCATTTTCCTATAAGCTCTTTTATTTTTTTAATTCCTTGGCCTCATCCAAATTACATCTATAAGTAGGCCTATTAGGTAAGGAAACACCTAGCATTAAATCTATAACATATTGTATTCCTCTTTTAGGCGGTAATCCTTATAGTAAGTCACCAGGAATCACATCATTAAATTCATCAAGAACCTCATATGATTGAGGATTTTCTCCCCTTGTAGGAACTCTATAATAATCAAAAAATATAAAATACCTTCTTTTTTAATATACTCTATCACAGCCTTGTCATGTAAAAATAAATTACTTTTAAGCTCGAACATGCTAATGTCATCACACTTAGAAGGTTTTAACTTCTGACTTTTCTTATCTTTCACAATGAGATATTCATTAGTAACACCATTATGAATAACACTTATATTATATTTCCATGGTTTGTCTAATAATATTCCACATGCATCCATAGGAAAAAAAATCACATAGCACCTCATCATGATAATTACTATTTTAGAATGAGATAAGGGTTCATATGGTTACCTTGACTCCTTTATCTTTACTAAGCCATTGAAGAGAATAAGGCTTCGGATGTGGTGTTGTAGTCAATCCTCTTTACCATCCTCTTTTTATCCACATTTTTATATGAACCAATATCAATGATAGCCTAAAAAACTATATCTTCTACTATTCCTTTAGTCTTGAACATCATCTCTTATTATTTGGGTTTCTTACTAGCTTATAGTTGTAGAACTCTTTGTAGTACATAACAAGCATTTACCTCATCCTTGAATTCACTTGAAATTACTTCATTTGGCTCGCCCTCAAGGTCTTCATCACATGTCTCCATAACTCTAATCTCATGTATGAATAACACTCGTTGGTTTGGACTTTCTCTAGCAAAGTGTTCATATATTCGACATTTGAAGCATTTCTTTGTAGAAACTTCATTAACCTTGGATTTACCTTTATCCTCTTGTGTTGAACCATTCTTTTTGTCAAAATTTGTAGCACTTGAATCACTTGATCCAAATTTTTTAGCTTATGTATTTAAGTTAATCAACACTAATAAGTTATTAATATATAGTTTTCTTGCTCATATTCGTTAAGCTTATTCTAAGATTTGATTTTTATATTTTTAGTCCCTTTCCCATGTCCTCTTCAAGTTATTATATCATATTATAATAAATTTCTTATATTTAAGAGGAGCTAGTTTACATTTTTACACATAATGATATTTATTAAATTCAAATATAGCCTCTACTTCATAAATCTACTCAAGAAATAATTCAATATCAAGTTTACCATCAAAATCAGAGAGATCAAGCTTTACACTTTTATCTTCTCTATAGTTATGCTTCGATTGATGCTCATAATAAGGTTGATGGCTTCCACTCCAATATGAATCCTCTTCATACTCCATGCATGAGTTAAAAATCCCTACTCTTTATTGATTTTCTCACCTTACCATGCTCTCCATTTAGTCTTTGTTAACTTCTACCCACTCTTGCATATTTTGAACCGACTTTTGATTGAAAAGCCTTAACTCCATGTATTGTAATTGTGTTTGCATCATTGGAAGTTTCTTGAGTTGAGCATTTTTAGAATCTATATTCTTGGAGAGAGTTTGGATAGCTTCAAAAATATCTTGAAATTTTTTGTCATCGGTCATATTGTATTCGACCAACCATACACCACAAACTCAAGCGGTAATTATTAGTTTATGTTCAGACAAACGAGATTAAAAAATGCTACTAGATGCTCAAGTTTTTGTATGTTCTTGATTTTTTATTGAACACAAATAGGTTGAAGAAGGTTTAACTAAGGGTTAATATCAAAGCACCAAGATTTATAACAAATAATAAATAATTATTTCTAGTTTCTTGAAGTGGAAACTTTGAACATTAAGATCACCTTATTCGGTTGTGACAATACCACAATCATGAACAACTTTCATCATGGATAATGTAATATTTTTAAACACGATGTCACTACACTTTACCAAACACAACTATAAATATTAGGTTTAAAAAATAAGCCACGAAATTTTGAGGAAAAGTCGTGCCTTAATGAGAGAAAGTCAAAGATACATCCAAATGCAAAATGATCCTCCAACAACAATGATCAATTTCTAATACTTGTGCAGTGTATATATAATGTAGAACTTTGAATTATACAATGATATAAAAGAAAATGATCATGAAAACATGAGATAAAAAAATTAAAATGGCAATGATAAAACAAATAAATGAAACAATTATCAAACGGACAAAATCATGCACGGTAATATCCAAACACTCAACACCATGTAGTCCATGAAGTTTTTCCTTTGTTAATGTGAAAAAAACTAGAACTAAAATGGAGTAATATAATAAGATTAATCTACTGAATATATCCTTAAATTATGGATCATATCACACGCACAAAAAATTAACACATGTAATCAAGAAACCAAAAAATAAGGCTTATATAGGATCGATTGTGGTGATTAGAATGGTTCAAATATTACAAGAAGAAGCATCCAATTGGTTGGAAAATAACCAATGAAAAGCCAAAATATCTTTGATACCAACATGATGTACATTATGATGGATAAATCACTCTTTCACAAAGTAGGACCCTTGCTCCTTCCTTAAGGATGCTAATGATGATCAATGTGGATGATAGGCTCGAAAACTTGATGGTCATGGAGGCTTCACATATAACACCCAACAAGGATTTTAGGAATAAATACACATGGTTGTTTTTTTTTTCCTAAAACAAAATTTAACTTACAAGAGATCACTCACTTCCTTGGGAGAAGTAGTGAGAAATTTGAAAAGTATGATTATTATTATTTAATCTTATATAGGCTTGGTTTTTAGGTTGTTAAAAATTAACACTAACTAATTAACAACTAATCTAAATAATATAGTTGTTAGATAACTAGTATGGTCATTATACAACAACCTATTCAGCTAGCACAATTAATATAGCTATTGGTATGTAATTAGTCACAACTAATTCTACTCGAATAACTTATTAGTTATTAAATTAATTACTAGCATCTGGAACTTCCTAAAAAACCTATACAACCCTTGATATGTTAGACACACCGAAAATGTTTTATTCCCTAACTATTACAAGATAGATATTTACAAAGTGTACATAAAATAATAAATAAATAAAAACCTTAGTCATATAAAATGATAACTTCTTGTTTTGTAGCTTTATCTTCTATGTCCACTTGTGCATGTTCTTTCCTTGTATTGTATTAACTAGGTCTTTTGGATGAATTTTTATTTTTTTTTTAAATGTGAGATATCCACTAGAATTTCTCAAGAAACCATTTGTAGTATTAGGGATTTTAGAAAGGGTTTCAAGAACTTCAAGAACCATGGGTTCCATCTACAAAAATGTTAATTATTGAACTTTTCTGGATTCATTAGGATAGTTAGATGCTCCTGCATTAGTTTGATGTACCCTCTTCATTTATAATATTTTTTTCTAATGTTGTAGCTTACATTTCAATATCTATTTCACTCTATATTTTTAAATTGGTATTTTCACTATAGTCACAAAAAAAAACCCACCACTTTTGTTCTAAATTTCTCTCCCCCCTCTAAAGAGGAGAAATTGATAGTGGTGGTGAGTAAAAATTATCTAATTCTAAGAATGTAAAATCCATTATGACATATGTTTTCTTAGTTGTGGGATTATAGCAATGGTAACCCTTCTAATGTGTACCATTGCCCAAAATAATACAACAAGTATCATAGGAGTTAGACTTTGTGGATTGATTTTTGTGGATATGAACAAATGGTACATATCTAAAAACCCATGGTGAATGAATTATAATATATGGTAGTGTAGCATGTTCTTCCAAATCCTAGAGTGGACTTTTGGAGTGGACTTTTGAAATGTAGTGATGATCTACTTTTTCTCCAAGTAATAGATCATGCGCAATTTCCAAAATGTGTTAATTTTTTTCAAAAATTCCATTTTGTTATGAAGTGTGATTACATGAAAGTTCATGGATGATACCATACTCAAGGACATATTCCAAGTACTCTCTGTTAGCATATTTTCCACCATTATCAAAGCAAAGAATCTTAATTTTGTTTTAAAATTATATTTGAATCAAGCACAGAATGCACAAAACACACCAAATCCTCATATTTACATTTTAACATATATATCCATGTCATTCATGTATAATCATATACAAAAATTACAAACCAATGTGCACTAGAGACAATAGTGATAGGAGATAGCCCCCAAACATATGAATTAATCAAATAAGAAGGAATATCAATTTTATTTTCACTAATAGTAAGGACACTCGATGGGTTTTAAGTAAAAAATGCAAGTTTTATGTTTAAATCTAAATGCTTAAATTTAGAAAGAAAAAAATGTGGAAATAAATGTCTTATATAACTGAATGACAAGTGTCCTATACAATAATTCCACAACCCATAACTAGATATGTTTTTCCTCTATTCTTGATTAATGGTTTATAATATTTAATTTTTTAGTGCTAAAATCATCCATGTAATATAACCCATCTTTCTTAGTATCGCTCCCAATGATCTCTTTTGTGAGAGTATGTTGAGAAAAGGCAAAAATGTGGATGCATTAGTGCTACATAGTTTAGTTCTTTAATAATTTGGTCTACTTACATTAGCTTATTTGAAAGAGAATGTACTAGAAAAGTACTAAATAAAGTCACGAATGATGATAACTGCATTGTTCCATCCCCTACAGTTGGATATACAACTCCATTAACATTAAAAAAATATTTATCTTAGTTTCATATAGCTAACAAAGTTATATGGATAATTGGTCATAGGGTTTGTTACGCTGGAGTTAATGATCCAATATTTATGTTTTTGGTCAATTTAAAATAATTAAATTACTATTGTTACAGCAACAACTATTACATGGATTATTAATATTTTCTATAGGGACTATTGTGGATAATAAATAATTGCAGGGTGGCTTTATTATGGTCGCAATATGTCATTGCTAAGGTTTAGGTTTGGTACTAAGTTAAAACTTGAGGCAGCCTTCTTGTTGAATCTTCATGAATACCTTCAATGTCTAGTTGATTGTATTCCACCAAATCTGGTGGTGTAGCCATCATTTTCTATTTTAGTAGAAAGTTTTATTATGATAGATAAGTATTAAGAAAAATTCAAGGATCGATGCTCTCATGCCATGTGAACTAGAGAAGTTTTTTGAATAATTTTCTTATCTTACTTTTCTCAATAAATAAGGTACATACTTATACATAATTATTGTTCAAGGAAACTATGAAACTAACTTGGGTAAGTAAATAACTAATACCATAACTTGGGGATATTTTTAACATGCCAATAGTAAAATAAGAGTGAAACGATTTTGATTATAACCAAGTAAAAATCACATTATTTTGCTTAGACTTTCCTAACTCTCGATCATTTCTATAATTTATTTTCTGATAAAAAAACTCTTTATGTTGGAGCAATTGTATAAGATCAAGTTGTTATTCGCTCATATTTTCTTGTCCCACATTAGTGGGCAAGTTGAGTGATATGAGTGGATTTAAGTTAATTAAAGGACCTTGTGAGTATCATTATATCCATGATTTTTTCCACATGAGAGATTCATAGGGTATGATTATTAATGGTTTTTCCACATTTTGAGATCTCGCATGAATCACATGAGTTTAACCTAAAAATAGCTCCCTTATCCTATGAACTGACAACACTCTCCACTCTTATGGCTTCTCATAAACTTAATGCGTTTACTTGGATACTTTCAAGACATGCGCAAGAACAACGAATCCCCCAACATCTCAAAGCATCTCTTCACCCTACCAAGACCATAGGAGCTATTCCCCAAGTCGCCATCACAAGTCTGCATGCCGACAAAAGAAGCACACACAATTTTTTTGAAGTTGGCAGCATTCACTCGAGTACTGCTATAGGACACTGCCACCTGATAATAGGGTACAACTGCCCAACGTTTGGGGTACAACTGACCATTATAACATTAGAGGATCTTTGTCCTATCTGCATGGATGCACTTTTTAAATACTCTAGAATTGAAGTAGGGAGGATTATCAATTAGGGGGAATCAAAGAAGAAAAATCAAGAAATCCATAGAGAGAAAAAAAATAACAATGACAATGGAAGAGTAATTGAGAGAGGGATGAAAGGAGAAGAGTTCCAGTAGAGCTCCATTGAGAGAAGAAAAAGAATGAGGAGTGATTAGGTTATACATGGGTTGGAATACTGTAATCTCCCTAGTCCCTTCCTTTCCTTCTCTTCTATATTTTATGCCCGTTGGAAGAAGTGTAGCATCAGCTAGCTTCTAGAAAAAGGAAAAGTTTGATAACTTTTGTTATTGTAATCTTGACATTTCTAGTCTTGTTGAGCTTAATTATATTCCATTTTATTATGTTGAAATTTTTAAGGTGTTCAAGTTTGGCCACATTAGGCACATGTCTGAATTCTGCATCAAATGGATAGTATGTGGAACTTACGATGACAAATGGTGACAAGGTTGGCACCGAGAGGTAAAGAAACCTTATCATTAATCCTTCAATCCTCATTACACGACATTGCTAGGGCCCATGTAGCATGATGGAGACAGCCTAAGAACATGTTTCACCACTAAGTGAAACCCAGTGAGACTAGGAGGATAAATATCCATCAAGCTCGACATGATATGAATTGTCATAGGGTACACACATTTAGCATTAAAAACTCTCCTCTCACAACTCTACCTCCTAATTTCCCTCACATCTATCCTACAATGATTTTGTTAACTCTTTGATCATTCAATTATTTATTATACTTTTAGCATTTAGTTACATCAATAGATTCATAGGATACTCAACTTTAGCAAGCATAGTTCATTCCTCTTTGTCCCTATGGGATCAACATCCTCTTATCTCTTTAATACTTAGCGAGACCGTGTATTCTCACACAAATTGTGTTGTTTTTGCTTTATTGCACTTACCCTACTAAACACTTTTGAATGAAACTCGCCCAAGCACACGCCAACATACACCATTGAGTTTCTTTCAAATTTTATAATCCCTTATTATATGGTCTTTGAATTAGTACTTTAGGTTGTTTTGTGTGGCTATTAGGCTGGACTATATATCACAAACACGTGCATGCACCATAGCCTAATTATCTAGTTCGGGCCGGGTTGGGTGTGGGTGGGAGTGGGTCATAGATAAAAAAAAACCCTACTTTCCTTGTGTTGAAATTCCAAACTACTTTGAACATTTTTCTGGTCTTCTTTAGTTGTATTTTTTGTGCTTTTTGTTTAATTTTTCCTCCATTTTTTTGTTGTGAGAGGAGTGAAGACATTCCACTCTTCCAAAAAAAATTTCAATTTTAAGATGGCTCTTCGACATTTTTTGGGCATATAGGAACCCGATTATTTTTATTTATTTATTTTTTGCTCTCACTCTTGTTCTCTCTTTGATCTTCACAAAAATACTAGGCATTAAATATACATTTTCCATTCCTCTTATCATGAGTGCATGGGATTGGAGTCATTATATTAACCTTAGGGTGAACTAATTGAGAAGAGATTTGCACCGAAGTTCGACCGAATTTTATTTTAGGGTAGTGAAGTCTTTCAAGACATAACATCAAATGATAAATTTTTATATCTTGTTGCCTATTTTGGTCTTATATTGATGTGTGTGCATACAAATTTTCCAACAATCTAAAGTGAAATTTTGTAGTATACGTAGCACCTTACATTTAATTTATTTCTACAGTTGGGTTTTTTTTTTTGCTGATCTAATTCTAAATTTAAACGAGTGGTCCATTCAATTTATTTGTCTCGGAATTAATTGTGGATTTGTTATTCAATTCTATGTTGATATTTTGAATCTTTTAGGTTGGAAATTTTGCTACTTTGGTTAGTTCAAGTTTGTGATTTAATTCAAATTTAGTATATCACCACTTCCACTATTTCAATATTACTAATCAATGTTATTATGGTTTGCTACCTTTTGAATTTAGTATACCATACACTGTTATGGTAGGTGGTCTCTTAAATCCGCAAGTGTATGAATGTTGTAGTACCTAAACAATGTCGTATCCTCAGGGGATATGGTATTATTTATTGGTTTCCGTTGTTTTTGACTATATAAATGGATTAATTAAAAATGGTTGGATCATAACCATAGATAAATAAAATGATAGAGACTACTAACTATGAAATTAACTAATTAGAAATAGGCCTATGATTGAATTTAAGTTACAACTCCAATGTAATTTAATAAATCAATCTATCGTGTATCAGATTTTTTTTAATATGTTAGGAATAATTAGCCAAAATTAACCATTAATCTCTTTTGATAACTAAAATTCATTCTAAATTAAATTAACAACCTATTTTCATGGTTATAAATCTAATTAAACTCATTAAGAACAAGCTAATTCAATTAATTCCCAAGAATCACTAATCTATTTTCATGAGTCATTGATTCGTATTCAATTGCAAATTTCTAGTGTTAATTATAATATTTCAATTATAACTAATAACCTAATTAGATTAAAATAATGATAAATTGTTCTAACCCTAATTAATTAAATGCTAGCAATTAAATAATGCAATTCAAAAAATTCTAACAATAGTTCAATCAATTCATGAAATGAACAATGAAATTGAACCTAATTTTATCCTAGAAAAAATAATTACTCATGTATAAGTAAAATCATA
Source organism: Tamarix austromongolica (assembly GCA_039764185.1). NCBI lineage: Eukaryota > Viridiplantae > Streptophyta > Magnoliopsida > Caryophyllales > Tamaricaceae > Tamarix > Tamarix austromongolica. The sequence continues at coordinate 29,554,208 of CM077817.1, forward strand.
AAGCACTATAATGAAATAAGATGCAAAATAGTAAAAGAGAAAGAGAATAATTCAATAGATAAAACCATAAAGATGGAGTCTACTGCAGTGCTTCAATTACCAGAGTTTATGTTTAAAAATTGGAAGCATATGTTTAATCTAATGTGCATTGCATAGAAGAGAGATGAAATCCGAAGAAAAATAAAGAGAAAAAGAGAAGGAATGAGAGCCTCCAAAAATCCTTTGAGTTGTGTTAAATTAGATCTATAAAAATCCCCCCTCAAATGTAACCATCCGATCCTTTAAAATTGTGTTGAGAAAACAAAATCTAACATGCAACACGATTATGTTGGTCAACACATCTAAGTAGTGTTGGTTCATAAATTCTTCATATGGAGTCAAAACTAGGTGATCTTAGATGCGTTAGAAATATGAGAAGAAGATCCATAACTTTTTTTCTTTGAATTTCCAAATTGAGATTTAATCAAAGGTATTTTTTTTTACTTTTCAATCAAATGTAATTGTCTTAGAAATCAAATAGGCCTTACATGTGCTAGGTTCTTTACAATGTCTGCTGAAAGCCCTTATATTACCTCACATTAGTCTTATTTGTATCCATTTAGTGGACCTATAAAACAAAATGCTAAAGTACTTAGTATCCACAAATCTAACAGAAAATCTAAAAATATACATAAAGAATCCGTGGAAACATGCATATATAAAGAGATAGAATCATCATAATATTAATCCTTTTGTCATTTTATTAGTATGAGTGTTTATTGGGCTTCATCACTAATTGTTATTAGATTCATGCCCAAATTGGTGTGTTGTACTTGTCTTATGGCTGCTACTACTGTTTCCAAAGTCATTCTAGATATGTCGAAGGTTAAGCCTTTGGATAGTACTAATTACTATAGATGGTCTCAGATGATTCTGATTTTATTTAAGGCTTTTGATGTTGATTATGTTCTTTTCACTAATCCATATGTCAAAGAAGTTTTTGTAACCACTTCCACTACCACGCCGATCACTTCTGCAATAATAAAATAAAATAAGGCAAATAAGAAGAAGTATGATTGGGATAACAAGATTGTATAGGGCCACTTGTTGTCTCATATGACAAACAAGTTGTTCGATACTTACATTAATGTGAGTTATGCTAAGGAGATTGGGGATTTGTTAAGTAAGGGGTATGGTTTGATAAAGCTGGTATAAAGAGATATGTAGTTGGTAACTTCTTGAGATTTTAGATGGTTGATAACAAGCTCATCATGGAGCAAATACATGAGCTCAAGAACTTGATTACTAATTTAGTAGCTAAAGGGATGAAGATATGTGAAACATTCCAAGCTAATGTTTTACAAGAGAAGTTTCCAAATTCCTAGAATGACTACCAAAACCACCTGAAGTATAAGAAAATAGATCTGACTTTATCAGAGCTAATTAGCCATATGAGGATTGAAGAGGCCAATCAACTGAAAGATACATGTGTTTCTTATGCTTTTAATTTTGTTGATGCTAACCTGGTTATCTCTAGTGCTAATAAATATAGGTTAAAAGGAAAGGGAAAGGGAAGGATTCCCTAGAAGAGGGGATAATAAAAGAATCCATCAAAATTAAACTAAAATAAAATAAAATAAAAAGGATAAGATCTAAAAGAAGAAAGTGATATGCTACATCTATAGAAAGATAGGTCATAAGGCGTACTAATGCTACAAGATGCAGGGTTAAGGAAGTCAGACTCAACAAGCACCCATATGTCTAAATGCCAATGCTGCTAAAATTGAGGATGTGATAGCTACTGTGATGGAAGTCAACTTGGTAAACAATATGATAGATTAGATTATGGACATGGATTCTTCAAAGAATTTGTGTATTAGAATAAAGATGTTCAGTCAGTTTGAGGATGCTAACTAGGGAAAACTTATCTACATGGACAACCAACCCACGATTGGATTTTTTGGCAAGGGAAAGGTTATACTAAAAATTTCTTCTAAAAATAAACTATCATTGAATGTTGTTTACTTTGCACCTTTCCCATGTAGGAACTTAGTTTCTAGTAGTTTGTTGATTAGAGCTAACATGAAAGCCGTATTTGATATTGACAATGTAGTAATGCCTAAAAATGGGGTATATTTGGGAAAGGGGTATTTAGCTAATGGTTTTTTTGTACCAAACATTTTCCATTTGATTTGAATGAAATGACTTTTATAAGTTCTACTTATTTATGTGAGTCTATTGATATTTGTCATGGTAGGCTAGAGCATATGAACAAACTTAAAATTTTGAAATTGATTAATGTGATAGAAACTAATTATGAAAAGTGTCTTATTTGTGTCGAAGTTAAGTGAAATGTCCCGAAAATTTCAAATTTTAAAATAGTATATTTAAATGAAGTTTATTATATTAGTTAATTAAATATATTATTTTATTTAAAATAAAAGAGAATTAATTAGGGCAGACCAAGAATAAAATTATAAGTATTTTAATTAGGAGGAATTTGGGTATTTTAACTTTTAAAGATTTTAATTTGGGATTTATTTAAATAAATTATTTTATTTAAAATAAGAAGGAGAAAATAGTTTTAAATTAATAATAATTTTATAAATAATCTAATTGAAGAAAATTAGGGTGTTTTACTAATTAAAATAGAATTTATGGAAACTATTTTAAAAACCCTAAACTAGCCTAAAAAGGAAATTTAATATTTTTATTAAATAAATTATTTTATTTTAAATACCCCAAAATATTGTAATTTATTTATTTAAACCCAAAACCTTATTTTCTTCCTTTTTCCTTTTTCCTCTTTCTTTTCTTTTCTCCTTTTCTTTCTTTCTCCTTCTTCCGCCGGTTGGGCCTGGCGCGGCCCAGCCTTCTTTCCTTTTTCCTCTCCCCGCGGCCCAGCGTTGCTGGCCTTCTTCCTCCGTGCACCCAGACGCGGCGTTTTGGTCGATTTTATGTCGAGACGCTGCGTCTCGTTAAGTGAGGGCCTAACCGGCACGCGAACCGCCCAGTTCTTCCCTTTTCTTTTCCTTCCTCGACCGACCGGCCCACCTTCTTTCTTCTTCCTTCTTCCTCCGTCCTTCCCCGTCGCTGCGATGAAACCTTCGACCCCATCAATGGCGTCTCCGGCTTCAACGGCTTTAATTAGTCGTTAGTTGTCTCTTTGAATTCCCCTTAACCCGAGGAATCAATTGGAGTAATTGTCGTGCGTTAACTCTCACCTGTTTCTTCTCCCCAGCCTCGCGAAACCCTGAAGCAAACCAAACGTCGGCCACCCAATTACTGCCACCGGCCACCCAAATTCCCGTACCTAATACCTCCCTGCCGACCTCCAAAACCCCATTATCCCACCTACCATCTATAAATAGTTAGATTGTAGGAGTTTTGGAATTTTTTTCTCACCCGAAACCCTAAGTGAAGGCTGTCATCACCGAGACTTTAGACGCAGATTCCGCCGCCGTTAGCCAGCCTAAGGGCCACCGAAACATTCCATTTTCTTCCCTGAAAGTTACTCTAATTAACCAAACCATTTTCACCTCTCGATTCTTCTTGCACGGGCCTCCATAACCGTGCCAAACTGGCTGCTCGTCTCACCTGAATTTTCACCCCGAAATCTTTAAGCCGCCGTCCGCCGCCGTTTCCGCCACCTCCACTGCCATCTGAACCACTCAAAAACTCCCTATAATCCTCCTCCACCAAACCATAACCTTATTCTAATTTTTCCCTTGCTCTTTCTCTCTTGCTCTTCATCTTTTTCCCTCTTAGACCCATTTTTCCGGCCACCACCGTGAACCACCGCCGGTGCCGCCCATTTCCGCTGACTCAAGGTGAAATCCTAGACCTTTTAAATACTTACTTTTGAATTATTGAGGATTATTATGCCTTTATCCTAATTTTTAATGTAAATTCGATTCTAATTATTATTATTATAATAATAATTATTATTATTATTATTATTATTATTATTATCAACTGTAATCTAATGGTTAAATCCTATTTACAGGTTTGGGAGTATTCTAGAGTTAGAAAAATTATCATCCTCAAATTTTAGTTATTTATTATAATTAGTACATGTTTAGTATTATTATTAATAATATAATTAATATTATTATTATTAATGTATATAATTATTTAATATGGTAATTATTTCAAGAGGGGCAGAAACCAAAAGTTCTAATTAAGACTTGCACTTTTACTTATATAAATGTTATTAACATTTTTAACATTTTTTTCTACTTACATTATTATTATTATTATTATTATTATTATTATTATTATTATTATTATTATTATTATATTATCTTTACTGATTTGGTGAAGGGTGGAAAAACTTAGATCACCACCCCCTTCGAATGAAAATAAGAATTTAATTGTATTTTCAGTGATAGTTTCTATAGTGATTATTAAGTAGTAGTATTTAAATAAACAAATAAATAAATAAAACAAATCTTGGAATAAGTTGGAAATAATAGCATTCTTAAGAGAAAACCTAATCTTAGTATTTTCCCATAGTAGGTGAGTCCAACCAAAGCTCTCAAGTAATATAGGAGCGTGCTGCAAGACCGGTGACATTTTAGGTAAGGGGTGCTAAGGCCATACTTGAATTATGTGATTTTATGCTATGCATGTCATGTGATGTTAATTATAGTGTCTCTTGTGTGAATATTGTATAGTTGTTATTTATACAGCATGAGTATGAAATTGAAGTATGTTGGTGTGGATAAAGGGTGACATGAGAATCATGTGTACATTTATGTTATTATTGTTGTATAATGTGGCCTCAAGATATGCATGATGGAGTTATAAAATATTGATAGGGAGTTGCATGGGTTAGGGTTTCACATGAGGTTGCCTGGTAATTAGGGTTTTGCATGAGGATTAGGGTTTTGCATAAAAGTGGGGATTACATGGAAAATGGGTTGCATGGGAGTTAGGATTTGCATGGAAATATGTTGTATGTGGAGTTAGGGTTTTGCATAGGAGTTAGGGTTTGCATGGAAACATGTTTTGACGTGGAATTAGGGTTTGCATGGAACTATGTTTTACGTGGAGTTAGGGTTCGCATGTGAGTATGGTTTGTGTGGGGATTAGGGTTTGATTGGAAGTGTATTTTACGTGGAGCTAGGGTTGTATAGTGTTGATCATGTATATCTAGGATATTATCTAAGATGAAGTTGTTGAATAAGATACTTAAGATACTAATCATTTAAAGTGAAAGATCATTGAGATGGGACCAACCGATCCACCGGTTCGGAATAGTGGTTAGGGTGTTACCCTATGTGTGACCGATCCACCGGCTATATTAGTGGTTAGGACATGATATCCTATGCGAAACCGATCCACCGGTTATAATAGTGGGGGTTCCCGAGCTCAATAAAAATAAACCATAGTTTGCAAGGTACCTAAAAGATACTAATTACTTACAGCGAAAACACCATGCGAACCAGGGCCAACCGATCCACCGGTCAGGAATAGTGGTTAGGACGCGTAGTCCTATGTGTATCCGATCCACCGGCTATAATAGTGGTTAGGGTATGATACCCTATGTGCCTCCGATCCACCGGCAATAATAGTGGGGGCTCCCGTATTCGCATGGATTTGATAAAAGGCATGATGTGTATCGATTTCCGATAAAAGATCAATTAAGTAATTAATCTGGATTTTATTTGGGACTTTAAGTATCAACCTGATTGTTCGTACGACATTATGTTACCGTGATTATGCCTCTGTTACGTTCTATATATGAATCTCTATGCTTATGTGTTGGCATTAGTGCTCGGTTACCTTACTCAGTACGTAGCGTACTGATCACCCGTTTCATGGGTGCTGCTCATTCCAACGAGTAGAAGGCCCATCTGATTTACTGCAGGTAGGAGATGTCTTTTATGATGATATCGATGTATATGGGACATCAGGATGAGTCGAGTGATGATAGGGCGGGACCTGTTTCTATAGTGACGTGGCCGGCTCTCCTTGAGATTTTTATTTCCATTTCCTTTAATTTTTAAGAGAATAATCCGAAAACAGATTTATTATTGCAGTTATCTCCTTTCTCGATGAACTAATTCTCGTACTTTGGATTGTGTAAGGAACATTACGTAATTGATTCTCGTAATCATGAATTTGGATTATTTATTAATGTTTCAAGTCATTTTTCTTAGCCTTAGCATTTAATGCTGGAACAGTAGGAGTGAACCGGTCTAGTATTAAGTGTGGCGGTAACATTTCCAGAATTCACAAGTTTTCAGTGTTTTTAATTTAATTGCTTCCATTTTTTTAAAAAAAAATATAGTGAATTTTGGGGTGTTACATTAAGTTTACTATAAAGTCATTTAAACATGTTGCAAACAGGATAAATGAGTTACTTGAATTGGTACATACGAACTTAGTGAATTTTAAGAAAATCGAGAGTACAGGAGGTAAATAGTATTCTATGAGATTTATTGATGATTACTATATATATACTAAGGTTTACCTCCTCGGGTATAAAAATAAGATCGAAGGTATGTTCTTAAAATATAAAGTAGAAGTCAAGTACTAGTTAGACCATAAGATAAAGAAGCTTAGGTGTGACAAGGGGGTGAATATGAAACTAGCTTCTTAAAGGATATTTTTGATAATCATGGTATTATTTAGGGGATCAGTGCCCCTTATACCCTGCAACAAAATGGAGTAGTTGAAAGAGTAAATAGGTCTCTTAAAGAAATGATGAATGATATGTTTTTGAGTTTTGATATATATAACCATATGTGGGGGGGTTGTTTTGTCTACTTATTATATTTTGAATTGTGTTCCTCACAAAAAGCTAGGTAATACACCTTATGATCTATGGAAAGGTTTTGCACCTAACCTAAAAAATTTAAATGTGTGGGGGTATATAGCTAAGGTTGGATTACTTGATTTTAAAAGGATTAATTTGGGTACTAAAATTTTTTATTATGCTTTTATTGGTCATGCTCATAATAGTGGTGCCTATAGGTTCTTATGCTTAAGCAATCATTCTATTTATGAATGTAGAAATGTAGAGTTATTTGAATGCATGTGATATTGATAGTTCTTCTAATGATTATCTTATGCCTTTGATTGTGACTTCTTACTCTATTGCTATAAATGATGATGTTGTTAGTGAACCAAGGAGAAGCAAAATATGTAGGATAGAAACTAGTTTTGGATATAATTTCATGACTATTTTTCTTATTGAGAATGATGATATATATCTACCTTTTTGATTAAAGAAAATCATCAGTCATATAATGTAGTAACTTTAGTTAATACTAGTTTATAGAAAGAAGCAATTAAAAACAAGTTAGGTTCAATAATGTATAATAATATACGGAATTTAGTTGACATGTTTAGAGGGAGTAAACCAAAATGTCAATGAATCTTTAAAAAAATTGAGAACTAGTGGAATAATTGACTAGTTTAAGGATCATTTGGTAGATGTAGGCTATAAACAAAAGAAAGATGTTGATTTTTTTTATACTTATTTTCCTATAACTAAGATTGTTATTATACACTCTTTAGTCACCTTAGTTTCTATCTATGGACTTGCAATTCATCAAATGGATTTTAAAAATGTGTTTTTGAATGGTGACTTTAAAGAATATATTTATATGGATCCACCTAAGGGTTGTGTGGTTGAGGGTTAGGAGAATAAAGTGTATAGATTGAGAAAATCATTGTATGGCCTTCAACAAGTTCCTAAAAATAGTATGAAAATTTTAACCAAAATCACATAAACAAACTATATTTGTAAATATTAAACCATATTGTAACTTTCCAAACTATAAATTAAAGTAAATAACTAATTATGCTTTGGTTCAGTTCAATTTAATTTATGGTTTGAATCATATTGCAAGGATCCCTAGTAACAATGTAAGGTTATAGAAGAGTATTTGGAACGTATAAGAATATTTCATTGAATTAAGTGTGAAATTAGTATTTTAGTAACTGCATATTTCATATTCATCATATGCTTATATAATATTCAAGAATTGTTGATTCAGTATACACATTCTCTTTTGCATGTTTTCCGTTCTACCACCTTCATTGCCAAATGCGAAGGATTAGGAGACTGTATTGTTATTAGAAGAAGTGGTATCCTACCTTTTCTAATGATCAACTTTTTGGTGAAATTATGCAATAAAAAAATGCCACTAAAAAGGAGTGAGACTTCAAGTAAATCTGTTTGAAATAGGCTTCACAAGGCTACCAATTATTTGATTTATACCGCTATTTCAAAAAAATGATACATGAATGGAGGATTAAACAGAATGATGAGGAATTTCATCGTTGACAAGGGAAACCAAATACGGTCTTATAGAATATGAAGTTGTTGTCACAAATGTAACAAGAGGCATCATATACTTGAAATATACATATGTTTAAGAAAAATTTTCTAATATGAGATACAGTGTTTTAGAACTAGTATTCCATAGTACATACATTTTAGACGGATGATTATTTGGTACACATGTAAGATAGTTTCGTCCACAATATAAGACACAAGGTTATATAGTACACTTACCTTAAAACACATTGTTATATGGTGGATTGTTTTTACAATTTTAAACCAAAATTGATAGAAGATATTTATTTTTTAAATGAGAAATTATTTCACTTAAATATTGATGGCCTTTAATTGAGAGAAAAACTAAAAGATATTTGAAGTAATACATATATTTATTAATTATGTTTACTTATTGTATACCTTTGATTTATTTGCACATAATTTTGTGTTATTTAGTTTTAGTTTTTATCCATGAATTATTAAAATCACTATGACAAATGCATAATGGCTCTTCCCTTGATATATAGAAGATAGAAACAATGATAAAAGATGTTGATTATTTGTAAAATTTAAAAGTGAGGACATTTTGGGTAGCCTCTTTTATGCATATCATAAAATCCTTTTAACCTCAAAATAGTATAGATTGATAGATAGATATAATTTGATTATTTTGATAAGCTTATCAATAATGTTAACATTAGAGCAGCAAGGCTTCAAAGCTTAGAATCAACCCGAATAGAAGAGAATGGGGTCTGATTCTGTTTTACTATTTGATGGGGAGATTCTTTTTGCTCTTTTTTTTCCTTCTTAAGAGAAGGGACGAAATCAAATTACGTTACGAAAAAGACAATTGAAGGGAGGCGATCTGAACTGTATCTCAACAATTAACTGAAATGCAACTTGGGCAAAGCACCCCATAAAACACCCAACACACGCAAACACAAAAACAAAGACACGGAGAAATTTAACAGGTCCAATTTCCGCACTAGTAATAAAGCTTATGATTACAAGATATGACTATAAGAAAACACAAGTATTACTCCTACAAATAACGCTCTGTTTATGAGAAATGTAGCAATAATTTTCTTACAAAAGCTACATCCTCTGTTCCATAGTGAAACTGAAGTATGAAATCTAATTTTTGCTATGGGGATAAAACCAAGGCAAAGCAGCAAAACTGAGTCACGCTACCAATGCGTGAAAACTACGAGGCAAACTCTATGCACCCCAACTCTTAGCAACAAAACGTTGGCATCATCACCCTGATCTCCACGAACCGTGACAAAGAATGTTATGCACCCAACTCTATGCATGGTGGTAATGATGGAGTGTATACAAGTAGACTTTTCCAGCAGCATTCCCCATAGCCATGAAGCCTCCACCGGGACTGAAATCCAGACACCGCGGATACTGCAAATTTTGGTTCGGCGCAGGCCAATTAGAAAATGCTGTAAATGATGGGATGTGTATCAACTTCATGCCATTTTTCTTCATGTGTGAGCAAATGGCCAATACTTGAGAGTCATGATTGAATTTCATGAAATCAACTTTTGTGGTTAGGTTCTCTATGGCTTTGAGTGGTTTCTTCTTGCCTCCTAAGAACTCTTCTCTACTGTAAACGTTAACAATTCCACTAGCAGAACCTGCTGCAAACAAGTTACCCATGGGGGCAGTACAAAGTGCTGTACCATTTATGCTTCCTTCGTCAACACCCCTATGAAAGCATCTTCTTGTCTTCAGGTCCCAGTGGTATACAATCCCGTCACCACCAGAGCTTAGCAGTTGCTGTCCATCTGGACTGAAGGCTATAGAGCGAACTGTTCCATTCATTTTAAGCGTCCCAATGAGCTCTTTTGTTTTGGTGGACACCAACAAGATATAACCTTCATTTCCCAGAAATGCTATGGTACTTGAATCAGGAGATACCTCAAAACTCTCTAGACTCCTCTCCTCTCTACCAGTCAAGGGTCCAATCCTATCAACTGCTGCTTTTACTAGGTCAAGGCTGTAAAAGAACTTCCTTCTTCCAGCAATAATAACTTGAGATCCATCAGGTAAGAAAGATGCTTTTCGAGCAGGGCAATCTTCAAGGAAGATGCTTTGAACTTTAGGGTTCCTCTTACCGTCGACCTGGAAAAACCTCAACTGTCGATCTAAACCAGCGGTCATTAGCAGCTGAGCATTTCTATGGAATTGGACAGAGTTAATTGGTCCATTGGAAGGATCCTGTGCATTTGCATCCACCAATTTGGAGTACTCTAGTATTCCGGGCAAAAGCCTGCCATTACTTTTCACAATAAGATCTTCATTGGTTCTCAGAAGATTATCAACATGATCAGCAGTCTTATATCCGGGGGCCACTGTCCCATCTTCCACTTCGGAATCCTCATCATCAGAGCTGTAATTCTTTGCCTTTGAGTCAAGTTGAGCCCACTCAGTGCTAGGGTTCATCTTAACATACTGAGCTCGCAGCCTTGACACATAATCTGCACCTGTTATGACAGTCTCATCTTCTTTTTTCCTCAGCTTCCTCAGTCGGTTCACTTTAGCAATGTTCACGGCAGTCTTTTCCTCCTCATCATCTACCCAAGCAGGCTTCCTTTGCTCCTTTTCATCATCAGTACCCTCCTCGTAATCTATATCCTCTTCATAGCCAGACAGATCATTATCAGCAGACCGATCCATGATAAACAAAGCAGAATCTGAGCTTTTCTCCAACCCAGCTTCTTGCTTCAGATTCTTTCCAAATTCCACTGGGGAATATAATGAACCAAACAAAGAATTCTCCAGTGACTTCATATCTTTTTCCTGCTCCATAAGCTTCCTTTTGTTCTCGGCTTCGTTCCATTTCCTTTTCTTCTTATATTGGTCTAAATCATCAGAATCAGAGTCTGGCGTATGTTTGAAATCCCCAACCACATCCAAAAGGGATGGCTTGGAATCAAGTCCCCTTTTGGCCTTCTTGACTCTCCCATCTTTGACTAGAGCATTCTGGGAAATTAAACTCATCTTTGTGCAGGTTGCACCACAACTCGCTCTGGGATGAAACAGACGGTAGTCAAAGAAAACCATTAAAATGTATATCACTAATAAATGCCAGCTAACATGGCATCAAAGAAACAACAAACATTTTGAAAGCAATAAAATCAATAAATAAATAAACTAGAAATTATATCTTAAACAAGCAAATGAAACACGAATCAAAATCCCAATGTGAGCAACTTGAGTCGGGCAACATTCCAAGAGCCTCCAGCAGATGATAACTGCTCAAGCCATTAAAGAACATTTTGGGTTACAAATTTATCCCAGTGGTAGATTTTTGCCATATAAGCAGGAAGTCATTTGGGTCCCTCCAAACAATTGAATCCATTTTTTTTTTCTCTTCCTTTTGATCCTCTACGGAGAGTTGTCAAGACAAGAGCACGAACTTGTATGAAACGAATGTTCTAATGGAGCTACAGAAACTGAAAGAATCTTATTGCATCATAGAAAAAATCAATATTTCTAATTTGCCATTGTTTATGCTATCACTTGCATCAATCCAAAGCTCAGCGGCAGGTAGTACCCGAATGAGATTTGGGTTTCATGGTCTACCTATTCCATTGGATATATAAGCACAGTATAAAGGTCATACATTCAACATACACAACATACTTATTTTCAATAAAGTTTAGCCATAAGAAGGCCCCTTTAGCACTAGTCCTACTAGGGGGGAATAAGCTAAGAGATTGAATCAATTAGCAAAGATCAGGAAAATATTGTGGACCTCTCATAGCTCTGATAAAAGAATACGAGTTCGCGACTTCGTGATTCGCCAAATTGATACAAAGATTATGAATAGATAAGACTAGAGTCTACCACACGTACCTTTTCTCCCCGCCGGCAAGGAAATGCACGCGCGAACTGAAGCGACAGTGAGAGCGACGGAAAGGCAGAAGTAACGAAGATTAGCAGAGAATGAGAAAGCCCTTGTTCCGGAGAGTGAAAAGATGAACGTAGAAAGAAGGGAGGCGCAGAGAGGTGCTGCAATGGCTCGGACCCCAGAGACTCTCCGCAGAAGACACCATCAAGGAACGAAGATTTTCGAGTTTTAGGTTAAGGAAGGCCTACGGCATCTACATGGATGGCCCAACTATACGTTCAGCAGCTTCCAGTACTTGGGCCGTGCGGTTCTTATATTAAATGCATATGTATGCAGCCAGTATGGGTTCGTGAAACTCAAATAGTTACTTAAAATAATGTAGTTACGTATTTGAATGATAAATTTTAATTATTGATGTATTTGAATGATTAATTTTGATCATTAATATTTTTTAATATATAATATTATAAAATACTTCTTTAATATAAAAAAAAGTCCTTCTATTGCTAAATTTTTGTATAAAAAATTATTTTAGAAAAATCAAAACCTATTTTTTATTTTTTGTCCTCATTTTTTTATTATCTATACATTAAATAATTTGATCTTTTTTAATAAATTTATAAATATAATTTTAATACTATTTTTATTAGTTTTTTAAAAATTGTACAGATTAATAGAATGACTTCTTTTTATATGAGGATGAAGTATTTTTTTTAGTACGAACATATTCATTATATTCTTATAGCATGATATATTATACTTTGAGATATATTAATGGTCAAAATATATTCTCAAAATGCGCAGAAAGAATCTTTTCAATACAAAGATAGTATGTTTTTGGGTATCAAAGCTTATTGCGAAAACATTTGGGCTATGGTGCTCAAAATCAAATATTTCTATCTGTCGGATTAAATACTTGTTTTATATTTCCTAGGCCAGATATCTAAAATACGGAAAGAATATATACCAAATATATGATATATTGGATATTTATTTGAAGGTATTATTTTATCAATCTAATAAACTCTACATTAATTTTTTTGAAAATAAAAATTCTATGTCAAATAGTATTAATATTCATATAAGTGTATTAATTTATCTAAATAAAATTGTTGAGTTTCTATTTTTGATTATAACAAAAAAAAATGAGTTTCTTTATGTTCCTAGTGTAATTTTTTTTTTTGCATGCCTGAAGATGTTCTGAAAATAGTTAAAAGGTACAAACAAAAGGATCTGATGAAGGAAATGGAGTAACGCATGAAGATCCTAAAGTTTAGAGGAGTATCTAGGTTAAGTATCATCATATAAAGGTAGTATAATTCTCATAGAATTATTTAAGCAGCTTAGGACAAATGTTTATTTTTAAACCTTGATTTTTACAACAACTGATTTCTAAACTAAAAGTATTTTCAAAGGAAACTCAATTGAGTTCCTCATTGAGTATCTATATATTAAATAAGTTTGTATCCAAAAAATTAGTAGATTAGGTTACGGTGTATCTATTCATGTTTTGTCAAGTTTGTTTTAGCAATATCTTGAAGATACATTTGATAATTTGTTTTGTTTTATAACATGGATTTCAAACAAAATGGTTTTTATTAAAAAAAATATAGATACTCTCATTGATTGGAAATTATAAGAAAGAGTTTTTTACTTAATTTTCTATTAGCTGATTTTATTGTATCTTTTCATGGAAAGTATGCATTAATTTTATCTTTATTTTATGTCTAGATTAATTAAGATATTTCACTTATTAAAATTGTGCTTATCTAAGAGCTCATCTGTAAACGTGTTGACTAAATCATTTGAGGAAAAACAGTCATGCAACTAAAGTTTTGTTAAGAATTTCTTTCTAAAAAGTTTTGTTTTTCTATTTAACAGAGAGAGAGAGAGAGTAAGAACACATTTGTTTTGAGAGGAAAAAAATAGAGTATTATGTAATATTTTATATGGTTTAAGAAAGTTATTCTCAAGTGTAATAGTAAGTTGTTGAGTTTCATCTAATATTTATGTTTATTGAGTTATAATTCTTTCTAATCACTGTATAGAGATCACTTGGCAAGTTTAAGACGTTAAGATTATGTGCTTCATCTTAGAGTTAAGGTGGAGATTGACATTCAGATTACGGTGTGTGTTTGGAAACCTAGAGTTAGGTTGTGTGTGTTTAAATAGTTTCAAATAGTTTATACTTGATCTATCTAAGTTAGTGCGAGAAATAAAAAGGTAGATTTTGGATCATGGATGTATTCTACTTAAGAGAGGAGTATCTCTTGAGTAGATAAATCACGTAATATCCTATGTTATTTACATTCTACTTATTTCACAAACATTCCTACAAGGTACTAAGAAACTTTACAATAAACTAAGTCCAAATAAGAAGAATTATGCATGCAAATCAATCAATTCACTTCACATCATAGTTCAGATTGATTTTCACTCAATATCTTCACATGGAGTTTTAATTTATATCTTCATAAAGTTTGAGAATTTTAAATTGTCAAATACTCAATTTGAAACCCCCCTCTTGAGTGTTTTTTCTGTGCATTCACTTTTACCGGTGTTATTAGAGAAGGTACTCTCCAAGAACTTACACCTCAAAGAACAAAAGATGAGTCGACCAGAAAGGATTCCAAAAGGACACTCCATGGTTGGACCTCATATGCTCAATAGGAATACTATACATGGTGGAAGAACATGAAGGATTTCTTCAAACAATCTAAAGATTATCATGTTTGAAATGTGGTAGAACATAAACCTTTCAAGATTTATACTATCATTGACATAAAGATAGAAGTGAAGAATAACAAGGACTATATTGAAGAAGACTTTTAAAAACTGGAAAAGAATGCTTTTGCAATGAAGATCCTTTAGTACTCTTTAGGTCTAGATGAATTCAACAAAGTTTCAACATTCAAGATGACAAATCAAATCTAGGACACACTAAAGGTTTGTCATGAATGAACTAATGAGTAAAGTAGTGTAAAATAGATATTCTTCGTAAGGAATCAATAAAGAACATGATAACTAGGTTTACTATGATTGTAAATGATTTATCTTCATTAGATGTTAACTATTATACAAAAAAAAAAGATCAAGAAGATACTCAAAATCCTACTTATAGAATACATGCCAAGAGTGACTATGATCTAAGATATTAAAACCTTATCATAATATCCTTTGGAGACCCTTACAAGATCATTAATGGCTTATGAGGAGCTCATCAGATCTCGTCAAACTAAGAAACACTTGGCACTTAAATCGGTCTTGGACGATAAAGGATCAGATTATGGTGTAGAGGAGTTCAGACTACTCATCAAAAAGTTCATAAAAAAAATTTAGAAATAGAAACACCAAAATGAACCAAGGCAATAATTGAGGTATGTCTAATTCCATTAATATACTTGACTTTTCTTCTAACAAGTGTTCTATGTGTAAAAATCCAAGTCACCAAATCATAAATTATCCTTAGTGAAAATATGAAAGAAAAAAAATAATAGAAAGGTTCCCATAAAAGGGATTAAAAAAGTATTGTGGCGGTTGTTGCATGGGGAAATGGTGAAAATGATGAGAAACTGAAGGAACAACAAGCAATGTCTATCTCTGGATAGCAGATGAGCATCTTGGTTTAATGAAGAATCAAATTAAGAGAGAAGGGAGCAACAACTCCAAGGGTTAAGGAAAAACTCTTTATCTAATGGCAAATGGAGAAACCAATGAAGATAGCGATGACGATGGGGAGGTAAATATTATTAAACTTAAACCTAAGCTTGGTATTACTCTTAAAAAGAAAATTCTATAGATATTTGATTAATTTCTTGAAAGTTATAATGAATTATGTGTGAACCAAAAGAAACAAAATAAACAAATTGATAGGACAAATATTAGTATGGGTACTTCAATAATAAAATGGGAAGTGAGAATAGGGAACTGGAAGATAGGGTGCCTAAGCTGATCTTAGAAAATCAAAAGGTAGTTTAGTTCATAAGAAAATAGAATAAGTTTATCAAAAACCTCCAAGAGAGTCTAAATGATGAAACTAAATTGAAGAAACTCATGAAGAACCTATAGGGAATAACTACCAGAAATGTTGAACTTGAGAGGAGATGGATTGACAAATAAGCTTGGTTGAAAGCAAATAATTATGTTGAGAGCATGGATGGACACAAAATTAATCACTACAAATAATTTCTAGGATACACAAGAGGAAAAAAAGATTAGATTTTAGGGGAGAACTATGTTAACTTGAATGAATACAAGACATGTACTCATTGTGGTAATTCTAGTCATGCTAGATTTGATTACTTGAATAATACAGGGGCTATGAATAGAAGCTCTTCATATATGAAAGTTGCATGGATTAGAAAAGACTTGGCATAAACTTTTAGTAACTCTTGAGGACCCATACCAGTTTAGGTTCCTAAAATAAAAAATAATAATTCTTTTTGTAAGGTCGAGTGAGAGGATGCAACCTATGGTTCCTAGATAGTGGTTGCTCAAGACATATGACAGAGAACAAAATTGGTAATAGCAAGGTTCTTGAGTTGTTGTCATGATTTATTGAAAATGTTTTATTAGTTGAAGGGTTATGACATAATTTGCTAAGTACTTCACAGATGTGTGATAAAGAGAACCAAGTTAAGTTTCTTTTTGAATAATATTTGATTGTGAGTTTGAGCACAAGGAACCCCATTATAAAAAGGAGAAAGTCACAAAAATGTATATAAAGTGGATTTGAGAATAATTAAAGAGGAAATATTTACTTGCATGAATGCCAAGGAGGATGATCCATTCTTATGGCATAAAAGGCTTGGTCATGTTGGTTTCTCCGAATTGGGAAGACTGAAGTCAAAGGAGTTGGTTGATGGACTACCAACAATAACATTTGAAAAGGAAGGTGTGTGTAGTGCTTGTTCATAATGTAACACCCCCAAAATTCACTTCCGAAAAAATTCATTTAAAGGAAGAATGAGGAAGCTAAAATAAAAAATGAGGAATGTTACCACCACACCTAACACAAGATAAATGTCTGTTATCTATGTTATGCTATATGTAAGGCTAAAACCTTTCCAACAAAAATTCAAGCAATGTCTATGCTATGAGGATAAAATCCTAAAAGGAGATATCCAGTGGTTGATGACAAGTGATTAATTTTGCTGAACAAAATCATTGTTGATCAAATCAACGGAAAATCTATAAAATAACTCCGAATTTTAAAATCTTAGCAAAGTAATGGGAAATTAAATTTTGATTACAACACCATTAATATTTTAATACAACACTTGAATGTTTTCAAAAGTTAAAAAAAAAAGATAAATCCCTGAAGGATAAAACTCTGGGTTGCCTACTCTTTCAAAGTTAAGTCTTCAACCCATCAAAAGCATTCAATCTTAAGCTTGCACAAGAGGTCTGCTCCCCACCATCTGTGGATTGTCATAGGACTCATTCAACCAAGGTAGTGTCAGTACGGGTCTAGTATTGAATAAATCACAACCACCTAACTTATAAGAGGAAACATGATACACATAAGACATGGTTATCTTTATCTTACAATACTTATGCTCAATTATACATGCAATGCATGCAAAGAAACATGTGTTCATGGATTCATGCTTATAAATACATGAATAGACATAACAACACATGGGGTACAGGCATACAAGGAATCATGATCGTATGCCGAGTAACACACACTACCCTAGAAGATAGCATTCTACACATAAGGCCCACATGCAATTTAAATAATATATTATGTGATAACTAGGTATAAACATGCATCATATGGTAGCACTATTATAAGAAAGATAACCAAGAGACATGTATAGGATAATGAAATAAAAATTAAAAAAAATGAGCGAGAATAATTGATTATTATATTTCATTATCATGATCACAACCATTTGATTATATTATCTTAAGGACAGAGACTCAAATAGACCGTAACAACTAATCTAGTACTTGAACGGTACTAGTCCTAGCTGACCCACCTAAAAATGTAACAAAATCACCAATAAATATGACACCTAATCATTTAAGTATGCATACCCTATATAGGGTCTCAATATATTGAGACACCTATAGAGCAGAAGAAGGTCTCTTTGGACCTCGTAAGGCACCAGGGATTGCAAAAGGGAAAAACATTAAAATGGTACCAAATGAATACCAAACCTAACTAGGATAGCTACCCCAAGTGGTACAAGTCCCGAATCAAGATCATTCACTTTAAGTGATTGATATTTTATTTAAATATTTAACCAATCATAGATCATTTCCATATAACAACACTTAACTTACTTCCATGAACACAATGAATTTCCATTATTATATTCATTCCAAGTGGCATTAAAGCTGATCGATTCAAGGTAACATTAAAGCCAAACCAATCGAGGTGGCATTAAATCCGATCTAACTAAAGTGGCATTAAAGCCAAATAATTTCAGGTGGTGTTAGAGATGAATAATTCCATGGCATAAAAATACAGCATCAAGTATCATATAATTTCAATCCATACTCAACCACGGATACAGTTATCTAAACTAATTATAATTTATACACATTAGAACATACTCTAAAATCACCAAATATTTCATAATTAGCTGACTATGTTAACCACATAGTCATGCTCAACCCTTCACATACTCAAACATATACAATATTCGAGAGGCATACTAACATGTGTTCGCATGGAAGCTATAAACTCATGCATACATACAATTACGACACAAGAACATAATATACGCTTGACATAATTAAATAATCAATAAGTGTACTCATCACCTTCCACTCTAAGTAGACATACATTCTATGATTCCGCTATAAGCAAAGGTATGTATTCACTTACCTAATTTTGAAGTTCGCTAAGCAAATTGAGAAAGAATGAGAGTTATCGAGAGCTTGATAATCTAACACAATGTTTTCCTAGATGGCTGGTGGAAATCATAAGACTAGATTAGAAACTACTTTACTGATCAATAATTCAAATATTATAATTTACTCAACAAGAAGAGGCATAAATAATTTTTCTTAGAAAACGTATCCAAAACTTAAGGCTTGGGAGCATAGCTCTAATAAGATTTAAAACTAAATATTAACCAAATCAGGTTCAATTCATATCACTTAGGGGGATTCAAATTGATTTGGAATACTAGGAAAGAACAATAAAGGATAAGTTAATTTGATCAAAAATGATTACTAAGTCGGTTTTACGACCAAAGAGACAAACCAACCAGTTTTAAGGAACCAATCCAACTAGATAACATAAAAATACAATTCAAATGATTTTAAATCAAAACTAGTAATCTACTAGGTGCAAGAAGCATAAGAAAATTATTCTTATAATACCATCTATAAAAATTAATATTTTTAAGCCCGAACATCAACCCAACTAATTAACTTTGATTACCTCAAATTTATAGCTTAGGACTACAATTAAACTAATTTTAATTAAATCTAGATAATCAATTTTAATAAAATAATATTACGAGTAGCCAATTTAAGATAATCATTTCCCACAATAAGCGTTTGTAAGCCCAAGACACAAGCTAGGGTAATTCAAATCAACTAAATCCAATTGAAGGTGTTATAATACAATTAAGGATATTTCAACTATTTATATAAATTCAATTTTAGAAAAACAACCATACAAATGATATATTTTATAATTTCATTTGAAATATATCTCTTTAGGCCCAAAAATGCAATTCAATTAAATTTTATTAATTTACTTAAATTGAATGTTTAGAAATGCAATTAAACATATTTTATAACATATTATATAATCAATTGATCAAAACCAATAAAAGAAATACCCAATTTAGTACAATTAGGGTTTTTAAGTCCAAAATGCAAATCTAGTCAATTCTTAATAAAATATATAAATTGATGGTTCGGAATTATAATTAGATGTAATGTAAATAATATAATCAATTGAATAAAATAACTTTATTACATAATCTAATTTAGATCCATAAGAGTTTTGACCTAAAAATCCAATTCCAATCTATTTCACACCTTTTTCCTGAATTGCCACTTCCAACATAAAATTAAATACATTTAAAAGCATATTGTAAGATCAATTGAGTGCAATAACTCAATTATGCAATTCAATTTCATCACACATGAATTTTGACCTAGAAACCCAATTCCGATTAATTTGACATAAATTTCTCAAATTGACAATTCTGATATATAATTAGATACATTTTATAGCATATTGTATAATCAATTTATCACATATAGCTTAATCGAATGAATCCAAAAAATTTGGACATAATCAAATCAATTTTTGATTTCACAAATCAACCACATGTACTATAATTAACAACTCTAAATCAATCAAACAACATGTATATATATAATTAAACAACCAATTTAGTTTATTATAATCTAATTCATACCAAATTAATTAAAATAAAAGTTTGGGTTTGAGGTAATTTATACCAAATAGAACGCATCAAATCGGAGCGATTGAGGATCGGTGGAAGTTCATTGGTGGGCAAGGACCACTCACCGGTGGTCGGGTGCAGTGGATGTGATCGAACAGTGGCACGCCACCATTGTCTTTGTGCTCTGTTGCTGTTGTCGCTCACCTATCTTTGTTGCTTGCGTGATTGTGCAATGGAGGATGGTGGTAACAAAAATGGAAAGAGTTATAGCGGTGGCCGGTCGTGGCTGGTTGTTGTGCTGGGTGATGAAGGAGAAGGGAAGAAGGTCAGGTCAAGGGGGATGGGGTTTCAAATAGCAGGAGGAAGGGGAAAGAAGAGAGAGGGAAAAAGAAAAGTGGAAGAGAAGAAGAGAGAAAATGGAAAAATGAGGCAGGCTGGTTGTTGTTATTGTTTTTTTTATTTACAAATATAAATACACAAATGAATCTAAAAATATTAATAGATGATTTTTTTCTAAAACACATTTAATGAAAATCATTTAGTAAGGATCCAAACATATAAAATTAATATAGAAGTTATTTAAAGAATTTCGGAAGAGCTTTCATAAGAAAATACTAATAGATGTAAATATCTATATTATTTACAAAAATATTTAATAAGGCCTCGTAAAATATTTAAAACCATATAAGATAATATTTAAGTTTAATTTTAAGAGACTAGGATTAATTTAAATATTTTTAAAATGGTCCTTCGCAAACTAAAAAGGGTAAAATGGAAGAAAATTAATTTCGGAAAGAAATCCATAAATAAATTAATAATTTTTTTAATTTAAAACTTTTTGAAGATATTAATGACCTTGAAAAATATATAAATTCAAAGTTGAAAATATTTTGTATAGATAGAATTATTAAAATAATTTTATCATTTGAAAGAAAATTTTATAATTTAAATAATTTATTTTGTTAACGAAATATAACTCTAAAATAAAGTTGTTATTACATGAAAAAATTATAATCGAAGGTAGATCTAAAATATTAAAAATTAAAATATGAAAAAGAATGAAAAAATATATTTTTAAATGAAAGTTGAAATCATATGAATAAAATAAAATCATGATCGTAAACGAATTTATCTAGAATGACCATAATTAATTAAATTCTAATATAAAGTCAAAGTTATTGATAAATCCATAAAACAAATCAAATTTAAAAGAATTAAATATTTGCATCAAATTAGGCTTATAAAATAATTAAACTTAAAGAAATTAAAATTTAAAAATATGGGGTATTGCACATAAGGTAAGTACGTCAAATATTTCTTTAGACCATAGGTAATGATGAGTACCTCAAAACCCCTTGAACTTTTACATATAATTTTTTTTTTGTGGATTAATGAGAATAATCAGTTGAGGTGGTAGTAGTTATATGTGTGTTATTGTGGATAATTTATCTAGATATACCTAGACTATATTCTTATCATCCAACGATGAAACCTATGATGAATTTCTAGAATTTATAAGAAAAGCACAGAAGCAAACAAAAATACAACTAAAAATAATCAGAAAAGATCACATCATTATGTTTGATAATAACAAGTTTATTGAATTTTGAAAGATGAATGAGATTGAGAACAAATTCTTAGCACCTAGGACTTCACAAAAAAATATAGTTGTTGAACGAAAGAAAAAAATTCTTAAAAAAAGGGGAAGAACCATGATGATATCTTGTTACCTGCCTAAGAACTTTTTGG
Source organism: Tamarix austromongolica (assembly GCA_039764185.1). Classification (NCBI taxonomy): domain Eukaryota; kingdom Viridiplantae; phylum Streptophyta; class Magnoliopsida; order Caryophyllales; family Tamaricaceae; genus Tamarix; species Tamarix austromongolica. The sequence goes on from CM077817.1 coordinate 29,576,472, forward strand.
TAGATATTATAAGCACAACTTTCTACGTTTTAAATAGAATCTTGATTAGACTTATCTTGAAGAAGACTCTCTATGAATTAATCAAAGGGAGAAATCCAAACATTGCACACTTTAGGAGCTTTGGATGCAAGTGTTATATATTAAACAATAGAAAGGATAATATGGGATAATTTGATACACAAAGTGATGATGCTATGCTTTCAGGATATTCTAACCACAACAAAGATAGTAAAGTTTATAATAAAAGTACAATGTGCATTGAATAAAGTGTTCATGTGGTATTTGATGAAACTAATAGTTTAGGAAAGTTACAAGATGAAGAACTCAGGGGGAACCCATTACTAAAGTGGAAGGAACTAAGTAAGAAACCGGTCAATAGCATTGAGAAAGTCCTCTTCAAGCTCCTATTCCCCAGGAGGTGATAATGCACATCTGCTAGATCAAATATTAGAAAATTGGATATTCTCTTCAAAATTAGTTTGCTCAGTTTAGTTTCTTGTCTGCTATTGAAACTCATAACTATGTTGAAGCGTTAAAATTTGCAAATTAAATAATATCCATGCAAGAGGAACTGAATCAATTTGAGAATAGTAACGTTTGGCACTTTATTCTAAGACCCAAGGTATAATATATGATTAGAACAAAGTGGGTCTTCAGAAACATGTTGGATGACTCTAGAATAATCATAAGGAATAAATCAAGGCTCATAGTATAAGGTCATAGCTAATAGGAAGGAATAAATTTCGGTAAAATGTTTTCCTTAGTTGCAAGATTGAAGCTATAAGGATGATGATGACATATGCAGTTCACAAGAACTTTGCGTTAAATTAGATGGACATGTAGAGTGTCTTTTCTAAATGGCTACTTGAAAGAATGTGTATGTGCAATAATCTCTAGGTTTTGAAAGCATTAGGTTCCCTAACCTTGTATACAAGCTTGATAAGGCATTGTATGGTCTTAATCAAGCACCTAGATCTTGGTATGAAAGGTTGTCAAAATTTCTGATTGACAAGAAATTTTTAAGTGCTCAGGTGGAAAAAAACTTTATTTCTCAAAATTGAAGGAACTAATTGTTTGATAGTTCATATATATTTTGATGATATTATATTCAGTGTTACTCACATAAATCCTTATGATGAGCTTGCATATCTTATGAAAAATGAATTTGAAATGTGCATGATGGGAGAACTTAACTTTTTTTTTTCTTAGGACTACAAATCAACCAAACTAAAGAAGGAACTATAATATGTCAATAAAATTACCTCAAAGAATTGATTAAGAAGTACGACATGGAAAGTGCCAAGATCTATGACACTCTAATGCCAACCAATGCAGATTTGGAAAAAGATGAAAAAGGTAAGAGCATAGAGAAAAAGATCTACGAAGGTATGTGTAACACCCCCAAAATTCACTATTAAAATTTTTTATTTTATTAAAAGAAAATAGCGGAAGTGAAAAGCAAACACTGTGAATTTCGGGGATATTACTGACACACTTAGTACTGGACTGGTTTACTCCTACCGTTCCAGTATCAATTGCTAAGGCTAAAAGAAACAAAATACGATTTATACAAATTCAATTTAAAACAAAGTAGCACACTGAATTCGTTACAAAAGATATAAGCCCACAATTTATGGTTACAAGAGTAAAATCATTTACCAAAGAATTAAAAAGGTGGAAGTGATACCCTAAGGATTTTTCGGATAATCCTTACACTCGTACCCAAGCACTATTGAGAAGGAACCTGTAATAGATTTGCAAGGAACACTGCCCATTAAATTAGTAGGAGGCCACGAGTGGAATCCTTTAGTAATATGGTACCGAGTAACCATTTAAATCAAATTGAAACGTAGGCCCGCATGCAACACATAATACATACATAGTACAAAAAGATAACATACGGACTAATACATCATTCAACACTGCACATACAACAAGAGAATTATAACACAACATCCACGTACTTAACAATTTCATCAAGAGAGACAGGCCCCAAGGCTAAACTTATATTATAATAGTATATCGTAATGATGATAGTACTCTTTTGGTCTCAAGCCATTAATGAATATTATTATTCAATCCTCATTTATTGAATTATATCCATGTGAGTACGAGAACCCCACTATTATAGCTGGTGGATTGGAAACATGCAGTGCAACATGCACCTGGCCATTATTATTCATCAATGGACTGGTCTCTAGGGAAGATGGTGCGACCGTAGCCGGCACACAATTTAAACCCTCTTGTTGTCAATTATAACACTGGTAAATAAGGGTATCGTTCTAGCCGGTGATTGAGAGGGCTCACTTCTATTTAACTAGTTTGAAAATAAAACTAAAACTAAAAATAAAAATCCTAAATAACACAGAATAAATAAATAAGAAAAATACTAATGGGGTTTTATCAAAATAATAAAATAATAAAAGGAATAAATTAAACAAATAAACTAATAATAAAAATAATGAAAATAATGAGAAACCGCAGATATGAGAAATATGTTAGGGAAATAAAAATCCACCACTAGATTAGGTAGTAATATAATATTTATTTCTAAGTCATCTTTTAATCCTGAGAAGGAGATCGACCAAGTTGCACACCAAACGTAGGTCCATACACCTTATATTACTTCCCTTTATTAATTAATACGACAAAGCACCAATATTAACCCTATTAAATACTAGCAGTATAGCAGCAACAAGCGGCTCCTATATTTAACTAGATTTAATGCATTAAGTGTAAGTGGAAGGCTATCAATCTAAGTACCCAAACTAGTACAAAAAGCATGTCTAGCTGTATTTCCTATCCTTGACCCACACGTATCGAAACGTTTTACCACTTAGGTTAGAATCACAAAACGATTAGGTGAATTGTAATCTAACCTAGCTGCAATTTATACATATAAATTCTAGTATATTTAGATGGCCACCTAGCAGGCAAATAATCCTACATACTGTCACTTATGAGGAACCAGAACAAGGCATGCACCAAATAAACTATACTTGATAGAATCATACATATAAACGATAGCAATTAATATAGAGTCAAGAAACAATCTCACGAAACAAAGAAAATAAAATTATAATTCAAATCATAATCTAGGGTTTCAATTCATTCCCTAACAATAAACAATCAGCCAGCCATAATAAAGAATTAATTACACAGAAATATATATCTAAAATATAAATTAAAAATAAGAGAAAGAAATAACCGGAATTAATTTTGAATTAAAGATTTAGAATTTATTTAGATAAAAATTAATTTTATCTGAAATAAATTCTACCGATATAAATTCTTCCTTTATTTTCTTCCTTCTCGGCGCTTGATTTCCGTGCCACTAATTCTTTTTCTTTTTTTTTTCGCTGACAGGGCTGACGGAGGCTGTGCTGCGGTTGTCTCGAAGTCCGTGCGGCGCGTCACTCCCCTTCCTGCGGCTCTGCCCTCCGTGCATCGAGGCTTCGATCCGTGCGCGCTGCCTCCTTTGGCTGACGTGCGGCTCTCCTGTTCTCTGCCTAACGGCAGAGGCCGCCTCTCTCTGTTGTGTCTTCCCTTTATAATTTTTTTCATGCGTCGATTTTTGACTTTTCGCCGCCACGTCAGCCCTCATTGTTTTTCTTGTGGCCCCTGCTCGCCCGGCTTTGTTTGTTTTATTTTTCTCGCCGCCGAGTCTTGTTCGGCTTCGTTTGGTTTGCTTTTTGCGGGCCTTTGGGCCTTCGGCCTTTGGTCGTTGGTCCAAAGGTCCAATTTTTTTTGTTTTTAATTTTTTTTTATTTAAAAACAATACCTGCAAAATAAAATTCAATAAATATTAATAAATAATATTTTATTCTAAATTTACTTAATTTATATCATTTTAGCTCAAATAATAAAATTTATACAATTTTTACCACTTAAGCATAAAACAATAATTATTCTCCTATATTAGTTAAATAAACTACCAAAAACTAAGATCATAAGGGTATAAAATATGTCAAAATATGAACTCATCAGCAGAAGGCTCTTGGCCACTATTATTACTAGTGGATCGGTCTGGTCCTGAATCACATGGTGTTCCACTATAAGTTATTAATACTTTTTCATAATTTATTCACATCCAAGATTTGGTTTATTGAGCTCGGGACCCCCATTATTATAGTCGGTAGATTAGAATACACATATACATCTTCCAAGGTAAAGCGCTCCTAGGCTAATATTATAACCGGTGGACCGGTACACATGATATAACCCATCTAGGCCTTGGCTCAAAGGTCTTTCACTTTCATGATTAGTATTTTCCCTTTTAATTAGCACAATAGTTCCATTTATTTACCTCGATGAGGAAATCAAGATTCCGAAGACACAAAGGTACACCGGTCATACTAGCGCATACAAGCGATTCAATACCCTTCAACCATCAACCTAGGGACACAAAGGTACCTTGGTTGTACTGGTACATACAAGCTATACAGTACCCTACCGACAAGGACACCTAATCCATAAGTATGCATACCTCCTAAATAGGTCTATAGAGCTAGATAAAGCAAGATGTAGGGCCTGACTGGGGCACTAAGGCATACCAGAAAATACCAAAATAATCATAAGCTAAACCATGTCTTCAAGGTAGTGACCCCTAAAGAGCCACCATTCCCGATCTCAAGGTCTTCCACTTTAATTATTAGTATTTTAATTAAGGTGACCACGAAAAGCACAACAACCTCATACTTATTCACTTCCATTTGATTATGATATTATTAAGTAATCCTTATTCATACAATTGTCCATGCTAACCTAAAGAAATCACTAAGGCCATCCTTCTCTCATCCAATTCTAATTTAGGATTTATTTCCATTTGTTCATATGCCATAAAGGATTTATCACATCATGATCACAATATGGTCTTAGAGTATGGTTAGTTCACAACGAAGGATTATGGCACACATAACCTTGACATGGCCTTAATTCACACACACACAATACCATGCATGATTAATGATTAAGACACCTCCTTTATGAATATGAGATAAACACCGTACCACACCCTTAATTATCCATCCAATCCTAGGTTATGCCGTGTTCTTGTGATACTTACTGATTTGTCAAATCCCCTCATTTCATTATTTAACGTTACTTATGTCTAATTACAGAAACCTACTTAATCTATTGGCAGGTTATAAGCAAGTTATTGATTTACCCTCGTCATCCTTACAGGATTATTGGAATACCCCTTGTTTATAAAAGTTACTAAGTCATCCCTTTTTATTTGCCAAATTACCATATTACCCTCCATATTATATAATTACCAAAATACCCCTTGTGTTGGTTAGATTACCAATTTATCCTTCCATATTTATTAAATCACCAACTTTACCCCTCATACTTGTTAAGTTACCAATTGCCCCTTTCGGTTGGTTAAATTACAGTATTACCCCTTTATACTTGTTTAAATTGTCAAATGGCCCCTTAGGCTTATTAAGTTATCCAATCATCCTTCATACTTATTGTATTTACCAGATTACCCTTAGGCTTATTAAGTTATCCAATCACCCTTCATACTTATTGTATTTACCAAATTACCCATCAAATTAACAAATTATCCATTATACTTTTCACAATTACCAATTTACTCCTTTTAGTGTATTAAATTACCAAATTGCCCTTCTTATTTGTTATAATTACCATTATACCCCTTCACCTTACAAATTATCAGCATCCCATTTTCTTTATGCCAAATTACCAACTTACCTTTCTCCTTTATTAAATTACCAACAAACCCCAAAATTACCATAATACTCCTTTTTGTTATACCAATTTACCAAAATACCCTTCTCCTTTATTAAATTACCCTTTTATCCCTTTACTTTACATAATTACCATTTTACCCATTTACTTACAAAGTTACAATTTTACCCCTTTACTTACAAAATTACTATCTTACCCCTTTATTTACAAAATTACCATCTTACCCCCTTTATTTACAAAAATTACCAAAATACCCCCTTTCCATGTAAAATTACTAGAATGCCCTTCTTACTTATGCATTTACTATTTCACCCCCTTTGCTCTTATAATTTACCATTTCCCCCTCATTATACCACTTTTACCAAAATACCCCCACTTCATAAAATATTAATATCCATGCTCTATACCCATCATCCAACTCCACCAACTATTTTTATTTACTATAATACTCATTAACACCTACACTTATTAGTCCACACTCTTAGACTAGAAATATTACTAAAATGCCCCTAGGGCCCATAATAACAATATTTATGCAACAAATGACCATATTAACATAACATATCATACATATACACTTAACATTATTATTAACGACCAAGCTCCTCCTTAAGCATTATTTCTACACATGACACATAAATTAACATGCTTTCCTTTTTATCAATCAACACATGCAACTAAAAAAATTATACTTAACAACATATATTATGCATATAAACATATTAAAAACTTAATGTGCTAGCATATGTATATCCATACGTTTAAGTAGGGTTTAATGGCTACCATATTTTCTGCAAAAATCAAACCTTATCATTAACTCAGTTAAAAATTCAAGCTTTGATTAGTAAAAATCAATCCCTAAAAACAATATAAAAAATTAGCATAATAGAAGTAGAAAAATCAAAGGAATAATTTTTTATATCAAAAGATTAATTAATATATAATAACACCAACTATTTTTATACCTTTAAATTAATTAAGTTTAGGCTAGAAATGAAGGTAAGACTCACACTGCTCATGCAGCTGAGCTGCATGCAAAAATGAAGGAGGAAGGGGTCGAAGGATGGAATAGGAGAAGGGAGGGGTGTTGGTTCAGGTTGGGGTTTTGGGGGTTAGGAGGAGTGCAGGTGGAGGGGAGTTAGGGTAGAGGTTAGGTGCAAGGGTGGAGTGGGCATGTGGGTGGTGGTTGGGGGTGGATGATTGGCGGCCAAGGGCGGCGGAGGCGGTGGCTGTAGGTTGGGAAAAGTGGGTCGAGGGTTGGGTAGAGGAGAAGAAGGAAGGGAAGAGAAGAAGGAAAAGGAGGGGTTGTAGGGCTAGGTTTCGACCAAGGGAGGTAAGGGGTGGTATGGGAGGTTGTAGGGAATAGATTGGTGGCTTTGGGGGCAATGAAAGCAGTGGAACGATGACTGACGGCAATGGTGCAAGGAGGATGCTGAGAAGGGGGAATGAAAAAGAAAAGGAAGAAAGATGGTTGTAGGGGGCTCGTAGGGGTGGCTTGGTGGTAATAGGGGGTGGCAGGAGGTGGTGCAGGTGGTTGGTTGGGTGGTGGAAGAGCCAATCAAGGGTGGAAAAGCAAAAATAGGGGTAGGAAAGGAGAGGAGAAGAAAGGGATTGATAGAGGGAAGTGTTGCTTGAGTAGGAAGGATTTAAAGTAGAAAAAAGAAGAAAATGATAGGGAGATGATGCAGGTATGGCTAGTTAGGTGGCGGTAGGGGGAGGTGTGCAGGTTGACGGGCCTAGGGTAGCAGGGAGAGGAGAAGAATATGAGAAAATCAAGGCATGTGGGGAGGGTTTGCAGGGGTTGTTTTGATCCAAAAAGGGGAAGAAAAGGATAGGGAGAGAGGAAGAGTGATTAGGCTATAGAGGGAGGTAGGTGGTGGCAGTTACAGGTAGTGGAGGGTGGGTAGGCATGGTGTGCTCGCTGGTTGGGAAAGGAGGGAAGAAGAAGAAGAAAGAAAGAAAGAAAGAAAGAAATGAAGGGAAGGTTGGTCAAACGAAGGAGAAAGAAGGGGGGAGTAGGTTGGCTAGCGCGCAAGGGAGAGGAGGGAAAAGGAAGTTGAGCTAGCCTAGTTGGGGGAAGGAAGGAAAATAAAAGAAGAAGAGGGATGGGCTGCGGCGGACAGCGTAGGGAAAAGGAAAGAGGAAGGGAAGGAGTGAGTCGGGTAGCGACCCGGCGTAGGGAGGAAGAAAAGGAAGCAAGTCAGGTGACCCAAAGGAGAAAAAGAAAGAAAAGAAGAAAAGGAGAAAGGAAAAGGAAAAGGAAAAGGAAAAGGAAAAAGGAAAAAGGAATATAGAAAATGGTGAGGAATAAAATAAAATAATATTTTAGGATAATAGAATTTAATATTTTTGATAGATAAATTAGTTTAATAATTTAATTTATTATAATTTAATATATTAGTTTAAAAGGTTAATTTTAGAAAAATATTGGTTTGAAAAATTATTTTAATAAAATAGTATGATAAAATAACAAAATATTTATTTTAATTTATTAAATATTCATATCCATTTTTGTATACTCAATAATCCACAAAATATTTAACTTAAGTAAATTTAAAAGTTGATTTATCCCAAATAAAGGCTATTTATTAAATTATAGGTTTTAAAAATTTTTGGGGTATTACAGTATGATAGGTTCATTGCTATATCTAATATCAAGTAGAACAATTATAGATTTTAGTGTATATTTATGCTAGTTTCTAAGATAAACCAAAAGAGAGCCACTACAAAAATCTTAAAAGAATCTTCAGATACCTAACATGAGCTAAAGATTTATTCTTATTGGATCTTAAGGACATCAATCTAGAACTATGTGGCTATAATGATGTATATTTTGCATGATATCTAGCATGTAAAAAGAGTACATAAGGTAATGCTTGGGATAATGCTTAATTTATTGGCTTCTAATAGATAGAACTATATTTCCCTATCTATAACGAGGTAGAATATATGGTTGTTGCCTCATGTTGTGCACAATTGCTATGCGTTAAAAAAAACTCAAAGATTATGGTGTTCAAGTAAATTCTATCACTATTTTGCATGATAGCACAAGTGCAATTAACATAGCTAAGAATTATGTGCAACATTTTAGAAGAAAACATATTATCATTATGAATTATTTCTCAAGAGATAATGGTGAAAAGGATTTTATTCAAATCTCTTTTTTGAGTTGAAAAGTCGGGTAGATGGCATACTAACTATGCCATTAAGTAGAGGAAGGTTTAAGACTCAGGATGGAACTAGGTATGATCAAAATGAATGGTTGATGTTGAGGTCCTGTGTCCAAATCTTTCAATTATTTTCTATGACAATCTATTATTTTTTGTGATTATGCGTATTCTTAATCTTATTCATGAGTATTCCTCTCATCAACATAAGATGTGAGTATGTGATGTCTAGTTAGTAACTCAATTATCTACATAATATTGTCCTTACATAATATGGATTAGAAGGAACTGAGCAAGGAATCCAGTTAAGTTCCCTAGAGCTGAGTAACAAAATTTTAAAATAATTTTCATTGAGCCTCAAAGTTTGTTGTGTCAAGTTATCATTCAACAGGTTTGCCATATTAACTTATCCTCTTTACCGAGGTAATCTTCCAACTATTGTATAATTGATATTCTCTTATATATAACGACATTTTCAATTATCTTTCTTATATTCTCTCACTCAATCTCAAGCCCTAACTATCTTTGATTTTCCATATAAAATCACTCCACTTCAAAATTCCCTATTCCACTCAAAATCTCATTTTACCTCATTTTTTTGTGAATTTCATTCGCTACAATGGTCTCAAATTCACCTGAATTACCAAAATCTACAACCCATATTATCTTACCACAATTGACCACCATAGACCCAACCAAGAAAATATCTAAGAAAACAACAAAAGGGTTTGATTTATAACTACGAAAGTCAGGTAGGCTTGAAGCAGCTAGTGTAGGTGGAGGAACTATAAAGATGTGTACCAAGAAAGGGTCAAAGAAAGGTAATGCATTAAAAACTAGTACAGTTTCGACATAGGGTAAGGAGGTACCAAAGAAAGAAAAGGAGGTGTAGGAAAAAGGGAAAAATTTAAGGAGTCAAAAAAGAAAAGGAGACATAGTAAGAATTAGAGAAGGAGAAAAAGAAAGTGAAGGGAAAAAAGGTGGAAGAAACGAATGTAGAAAAGAAGGATGAAGGTGGGATAAGGTTACCTATCAAGAAGAGGTAGAGAACCCTAAATCTGAGAGAAGTTGTGATGGAAGAGAGATTAGGAGATGAAGCCATAGAGAAGGAGTCAAGAGGGTGGAGATCTCATCTGAAGTTGAGGAGATTGAGAAGGAAACCTAGAAGGGAACTAATTAAAGCTAAGATTAGATAGAAGCATATTTAATATTGGAGAAAATTTTGGCTAAGCTCACACAAATAAGTGTTGAAGGAGAAAAGATGATGAATCTCACAATAAACGTAAAGATGATGCTCTATCTATGTTAGAAACATAGGAAGAAGTCCCTTAACAGAAAGATACCCTTGAAGCTATGAAAGAAGCAATTGGCTATAGTGGTAAATCTAGGCAATCAAAGGGTAAATTAGAAAATTTTCAACAACAAATAGAGGATGGAGAGACTTTTAAATAAATCTCTTAAGGAACTAAGGATGAGAAGGAAAAACTTACGAGGATATTTCAAGTTATAGTGATTCAGACTTGGAAAAGGAGGAGTTTGAAGAGGATTAAAAAGAAGAAGAGAATAAGGATGTTGAAGAATTGAAGGAGGAGGAAAATATGTCTTATGAGCTAAATAAGGCCAAGCATAATGATAAAGAAACAATCGAGGTAATGGGAATTGTCACTAAGAGATATAAGAATAAAAGGAAGGCTAAAAAAAAGTGGAAAGGAGAAGGAGAAAAACATAGCGGAAACTATGTTAATGGAACAACCAAATATAGACATCTCAAAGAGGGCAATGCTCCCTAACAAAGTGTTTCTTAGTGATAGGTGATCTGCAAAAGTGATGGATGTTACCAACCAATCAATCTTGGGAATATTTTTTTAGATTTATTAACTTTTATTACCCATCTAAGGTGAGATAATTTTATTCAAAACTATTAGTGGAGGATGGAAGAGTGGGTGGCTGAAGTGAATGGAAGAAACTCTAGTTTTGATAGAAAGTATGTAGGAGAAATTCTTATGATGAAGATTTCTAGTTTTCCATCCATATCAAAAAATCAATGGCCAACCATCAAAGGGATTGAACTACTAGAGATCACAAGGAAGTTTTTCCAATAGATGAAGGTGAGTACTATTGAGTTGAGTCAACTAGGGCAAATCCTTCATGTGATTGCCTATAGAAATGTGATGTCAAGGATGTAGAGGAAGAATGAAGCAAAATTCATGGATTTGAGGGTGATGCATCTACTTGATTAAGGGAAATCCATCAATCTACCTCCCCTAATGATTTAACACATGATTGTTGTAGCTGAACATACAAGCCATGCCCTTCCTTACGTAGTGTGATTGACTAAAGTGTTCAAGTATTTCAAGGTGCCACTATAAGGGAAAAGGGAATCCTCTTAATCATGGAGACTATTTGAACTCTACCATACTAAAAAAGATGAGTATTAAATTCCCTTGGGGTAGTTGGTTAAGAAAGGTGAAAAGAAAAAGGCTATTAGGAAACTAAAAAGGGAAGTAGATAGTTGAGATGAGGGTTGTTTATGTTATCTGATATCTAATGATTTTGTTTAATATCTAAACCGATCTGATTGGAAAAATCAAATAATAGATCTAATCAATAAAATATCAAATAAATCAGTTATCTTTTTTTATAAATACAAATAATATATGAATCAATAAATTATATCCATATATACTCTAAATACTATTTATTTTTCATAACGTTTTATTGTATCTAATCATGTGTGCATGTATAATGTGAAATAAAAGTGTTTATTATAAGTAAAATTTATATGTTATAATTATTATTTTGATTAAAAATGTAAATATTATCCAAAATTTGGAATTAGTAATTAAATATAATATAATTTAATACTCAAATCAAATCAATAAATCATGTCAGTTAAAATTTTATTAGTTTATTATTTTTTAATTGAATAATTTTTTATCTTATATTTTAAATGTGTGGCTTTCTCAAAATTTTAAGATATCCGACATATTATTTATTATCTTATCCAAAATTTTGGATATTCAAGGCTTTTGTGAATATCCAAAGATTTTTCCTAGATATCCAATCCATGAACAACCATAGTTGAGACTTCAATAGATGAGGAAAATGAGGATGAAACTAAGCAAGAAGTATAAGAGGAAACTACTATTGCTAGTATATGCTCATGGTTTGAGGAGGTTAAGACCTTGGTGTTTAAGGTTCTGGAGAATCAGAAGCACATCTTGATGAGAATGGAATAAATCCAGGCAACCATTAACAAGAATGATAATATGTCTAACAAGAAACACTTTGTGTTTATGAAGACTCTCCATGGAAAGACCATCCAAAGCCTCTCGTATTCCTCAAACACTTGGTTTCTCAATCTTAGCTTTATCATATTTGAATTGATTTTTTTTCTAGTGTATTAATTAATTTTTTACCTAAGATTTATTTTTTGTATTGATCATTATATGTATGTATCTTTGTTACTAAAGTTCAAATTTATTTATAATTATCTCTTCTACTACTTTGTCTCATATTATGATTCTCAAAGAAGCAAACATAGCACCCAAATTTATGCATACTAATATTGAGATAACTGATACTCACTAATCATAATAATTGATTTAAGGCATGGTTAACTAATCTAATTTGTCATTTCTATGTTGCGTTATTGTTTACAACCTTTTTTATGATAAAAAAAAGGGGAGAATAGCTTATTAAAATGAATATTCACAAAGAAACCTAAGGATAAAAGCTAAAATAAATTTGAGAAAAAGATTATATTCTGGTATAGCATGTAGTAGAAACTCTAATGGAAACTATGGAGGGAACTCTATAGTAACCTTAGCATTTTTAAATTTTATCAATTCTGTGTGACTTTTGTGTGTGTCTAGATAATACTATAAATTTAGTACTAACATTATCGTGTAGTGTGTTTAATTGAGAAGATTAGTACTATAACACCCCATAATTTACAACTAAAAATTTTCATTTAAGTGGAAGCGTAAAACAAAGTATTTAGGTGTTATTACCGTACTCGAATTAAGTCTGGCTTCTCTTGCCATCCTTACATTGAATACAACAAAAAAGGTTACATAATAAAACATAATAAATTAGAGAAAGAAATAGGTTTCATAAAATGAAATAAATGTTTTGGAGAAATACTTCGAGTGAAAAAATGGATAAATTATACGTTGGGAACTTAGAGTTCCAAGAGGTATCCATGTTTAAAGTCAACCGGATAACATGAACTACAACCCAAAACCCAAAGATAGATTCAAAACTTTTCCCCAACAAGAGAATCAAAAGCAACATAGTCATCAAGGAGTCATCATAGACCTACACAAACTCAAATGGAACTTTTATTCATGAAAGTGAGAAGCACTCATAAAAAGAATGATTAATACTCTATGTATCAAGTAAGGTAATAATAGAGTCACAAAAAATCATACTATCACAATAAGAGATAAACATGCATAGAGAATAATATAAAGGCACTAACTCTATTATTGATTTCCAAGCCTTACAATAGTAATCGTATGATCAATATCCATAATCTTATTCACGTTGAGTTTAGGGACCTCATTATCCATAACCAATGGAAAGGTATCATAAATATATAATCCCAGGCATAAAGTCTACGGGCACTATTCTCAATGGATGGAACAATATCATAAGTATACAACCCAAAGGTATAAAGCTCCTAACCACTATTCTTATCTAGTGAAATGAACAGGTACAACTGGTACTGACTTGCATGATATTTCACTTTAAGTGGTTAATATCTTATTAATGAATTGGTAAAAAAAGACTACTTTTAGGATGGTTTTCATGCTTGTTATATGCTTTGTTCCATGGATTTTCTACGTATATTGTGAGATCTTTTGTTAGATTCGTGGATACTAAGTCCCTTGGTAATTTTTTTTGTAAGTGCACTCAATGGATGCAAATAAGGCTAATATGAAGCAATATAAAGGCTTAAAACAAGCATTGTGAATAACACATCATGGATATGACCTTATTAATTTTAGAGGCAATTACATTTAGCTGAAAAGGTCAAGAATTTTGACAAAGATGCAATATGAATTTAGAGAAGTGATACAAACAAAAGTTGCATATATCCTTCCAAACTTTCCAACACATCTGAGATTACCTCATTTCAACTTTGGACGAAGACGTTACAATAATTTTACGAGAATTTTTCCAATACCAAATTTTGACATAAAGCATGGCCTAATAGCAAGACCATACCCTATGCTTGTTGCACAATTCTTAGTAATGAGCCTTATTTAATATAGGGTAATTTTATAATACAAAAGGGCACAAACTAGGACCTCATATCCACTTTTCCCCCATGTTTTTTTATTCTCTCTCTTCTTCAACCTTTTTTCTCTCTTAAAGTTTAGAAAAATCTAGATTATATTTCTCTCTTACCATTTAATCTTGAAGAATTAGAGAATTTCAGTTGGATCTCATCAATCGATTATATCCATTTGTTCTTTCTCTTCTCTTTCTCTTTTACTATTATTTATTCTATCTTTTTATTGTATTTCATGATTTCAACTATGTGTGAGTAGTCTTTTGTTCTAGGATCAAGTTAGGTTTGATTCCATTGGTGATCAAGGAATTTATTTCAATGTTGTCAAAATCATTCACTTTACGTTATTCAATTGCTAGAACTTCATTTTTGGTTAAATTGATTGATCACCAATTTCACTAGTCATAGGTAACTAATCGAAGAAGTGAAAGGTGAAGAATTAATATCATAAATTAGAAATCGAATGGGAATTCATGACTCACAAAAGTATATTAGCGATTCTCAGGGATTGATAGAATTATCTTGTTCTTAATGAGTTCAATTTAGTCTATCACCATGAAAATAGGTCGCTATATTTTATTGAGCATGAGTTTTAATTCTTGAAAGAGATTAAAGGTTAAATTAGTTTAATTTGTCCTAATGTATTGAGCACTTTGACATATGATTGATCGATTTATTAATATACAATGGAATTATAATTGAAGTTCGATCCTAGACTTCTTTTTTATTGTTTGAAATTGTAATTAGTAGTCTCCATTGTTTTTACCATTTTATTTCATTATAGTTATTGTTTATCTTTTATCAGTTATTATATTTTAGATAGCAAAGATCTTGAAATGCTAATAATTAGCATCAAGTCCCTGTGAGATCAACCTTGATGGCTACAATGAGTCTTTGCGCTTGTGGATTTCGCCTATTACATTTTTAGAGTCATTATCGATAATTTCGACATTGTTAATATTGGTTATTTTCATTATTTAGCTAAACTGAATATTTTTTTTGTTACTAATTTATTTTTTTTCTTTATCTCTCTTTCAAGTTGATTGCTCTTATATGCTAAGATCCCTATGCCTTAAGGATCTAGTTGATTACAACCCTGGGATCAAAATGACTTACTGAGACATTAGTAGGTGGATACGAGAGACGAATGATACCTTAACATGCGATGCCAACATTGGAGATAAAAAAAGAGAGGCAATTGGTCCTTAAAAGAGTTTGTATCACCAAAAATAGTAGGCACACAATCAAGTATCACCAATCTAAGGGTAGAAACCAACAATTTGAGCTAAAGCCTTCACTTTTATCAATGGTCCAACATAACCAGCTTGGAGGAACTCCAAACAAGGACCCAAATCTTCATACCTTAATATTCTTGGAATATTGTGACACATTGAAACTTAGTGGAGTGATAGATGATGTTATTCAATTGATATAGTTTCCCTTCTCATTAAATGATAAGGCTAGAGGTTGTCTACAATCATTACCTCTGGAATCTATCACTATATAGGCCCAGCTTTCATAAGATTTTCTTGCCAAGTATTTTTACCCAAGAAAGATAACCCAATTAAGGAACTAGATTACAAGCTTTACTTATAAGGATGGGGAATCATAATATGATGCATGGGAGAGGTACAAGAACTTGTTGAGGATGTGCTCACACCATGGATTAGAGAACTGGCTAATTGTCCACACTTTCTATAATGGTCTCCTTTATAATACCATGATGATTGTCAATGTTGCAATTAGAGGGGCTTTAATGAACAAGGGTGCATAAAATGTAAGATAATTAATTAAATAAATGGTTCATAATCACTTCCATTGGTCATGTGAATGCTCTCCACCTAAAAAGAGCAAGAGGCATGTTATGGATGCATTAAACCACATTACATATGAGGTAGATGTTGTATTTCTAAAATTTGATAAGATGAGCATGAATTTGGTAGCATCAAGTTCTTCTAAGTATGAAATTTGTGGCATTGTGGGACATTCTACCATGGAATGTCAAGTTGGAAGTCTCCCATCACCTAAATCACCTTTAAATGAGCATGTTAACTAACTATGTTAACAAATTTAGATCAAGAGGGAGATCCTATTTCCCAAACTTAAAATCCAGGTTGGAGAAATCATCCTTATCGCTTCTATAATAATTTATGCTAAAGTCTCAATACCATACCTTAGTCTACCTATACCCCACATGGTTATCAAATTCAAAGGCCTTCTTATTCTTCTCCCCAAAAATATAACCTAGAAACATTGATGGAAAACTTAATGACGGCTCAAACAAAATAAAATTATGAGTTCAAAAAGAAAACTGATGAGTTTAGACATCAAAATAGAACCATGAGTAATGCCAGTAAGAATATAGCTTCTAAGGTTAACTCACTATCTGTACACAATAAGATATTAGAGAACCAAATACATCAAGTAGCCCAACAAGCAAACTCATACTCTAGATCCTATGGGATGTTTCTAGGGCAACCTATACAACCCTAAAAGTTAAGATAAAGCCATTACACTAAGAAGTGGGAAGGAAATATGAGGACCTAATATGGTGGGTAATGATGAGACCTTGGGTGATGTTAATGAGGAGCCCAAAATTGTTAAGGAGAAGAATAATGAGATACAATAGGAAAGAGTTGAGAATTATGTCACACACCACCTAATAAGCCTCCCCTTCCCTTTCTTTAAAGGTAAGTTTAGGCTAAGTTGGAAAAGAAATTTGGGAATTTTTCAGAAATATTGAAAAATTTAATATCAATATCCCATTTTGAAAGAAATTTGTTCCAATAAGAGAAGGTTATAAGAGTATGAGACTGTAGCCTTAACTCAGGAGTGTAGTGCTATCATCCAAAATAAATTGCCTCCGAAGCTTAAAGACCCTAGATCATTCTCTATTATGTGTACCATTAGTGATATCCTAATTAATCATGATTTTTGTGATCTTGGTTCAAGTGTCAATTTGATTCCTCTATCAATTTGTAAAAATTATTAGATGAGAGACTTAAAGCCCACTACTATCTCTCTCCAATTAGCTGATCGATTGGTAAAATGTTTGGTATACATACTAGAGGATATACCTATCCACGTTGATAAATTCAAAATTTTGGTTGATTTTATCATTCTTGAAATTGAGGAGGATGCTTAGATTCTTATTATATTGGGAATACCTTTCTTAGCTACCATCGGGTTAGTCATTCATGTAAAAAATGGGAAGCTCTCTCACAATATTGGAGACGAGAAGGTGGGTTTTGATTTGTCTTCTACTTTGAAATTTTCTCTAATTGATGACACTTGTTGCAGGATCAACATAATTGACATGGTGGTTTGAGAATAATTTACTAGACATCTCTCAAGAGATCCTCTTGATAAATGTCTAGTGGAAAATCAAAAAATTGATGATGATGACAAGGAGGTAGTTACATATGCTACCATGATGGATGAAAGCCCACCCTACACTAAAATAATAGAAATGATGATTAAAGTTGAAAAGAAGTTAAGTGATACTATTTGTGAAAAGAAAACTACACCAAAGGTAGAAATGAAACCACTTCCTTCCTCACTCAGGTATGAGTTCTTGGACTCCAATGGTGATTATCCAGTTATTGTGAATGTTGACTTACTAAAGAGGAAGTTGAAAATTTTCTTTTGAAGTTATTAGGTTACATTAGGATGTCATTGACTATACTATTGATGATCTTAAAGGAATAATCATTCCATATGTATGCACTATATTCTATTAGAAGAAGGGTACAAGACCTTAATTGAACATCAAAGGAGATTAAATACAAACATGAAAGAAGTGGTAAGAAAAGAAGTACTCAAATTACCTGACGCAGGGATCATATATTCTATCTCAGATAGTGAGTGGGTGCGCGAGCTAAAAGTAGTACCAAAAAAGGGTGGAGTGATCATCATTAAAAATGAGAAAAATTAGTTGATTCCAACAAGGATGGTCACGAGATGGTGAGTGTGCATAGATTATAGAAATTTGAATAAGGAAACCTATAATGATCATTTCCCTCTATCATTTATTGATCAAATGTTAGAAAGGTTGGCTCAACAGTCATATTTTTACTACTTAGATGGGTTATTAGGGTTCTTTCAAAACCCCATTCACCCTACTAACCAAAAGAGAACTACATTTACATGTGTGTATGACACCTTTGCCTATTGGAGGATGTCATTTGGCTTATGTAATACCCCTGGCACCTTTAAAAGATGCATGATGTCAATCTTCTTTTATTTTACTGAAGATATTATGGATGATTTTTCTATTTATGGTACTTCCTTTGAACTTTGGAAGCATTATATTACCAACACTTCGATTAAAAAAATGGGTACCATTGCCCTTTTAGATCCATCTTCATGATTGAGCTTTAAAGGGTTAATCTCACTGTCTTTAAATGAGCACTTCATGGGAGGCAACCCATTGTAACACCCCAATTTTTATTGCTGAAAATTTTTGTTTTACCGCAGATGTAATTAAGTAAAATATTTAGGGTTAATGTCATAATTGACATAATTATATCTTATGCGTTTCGTTTTAAAACTTTAATAACAGCCGTCGTCCGGCCGGTTCCCCCTTCCTTTTCCTTTCCCCTAGACCGCCGATCCACCCCCTTTCTCCCCCCTTCTTCTTCCCCGTGCAGACGACAGCAGCGACACATGCTTGCACTGCCGGGGCTGCCCCGACACCACCGAGCCTGCCTCCCTCTCTCTCTCCCATCGTTTTCTTTCCCCGTTTTGGCCCCAACCAACATTGTCCTCCCTCCTGAGCAGCCTGCAACCCTTCCTTTTCTTTTTCCTCCTATGACCGCCTGCCGCCTGCCGTCCAGCCTGGCGCCTGCACCCCCTTTGTCTTCTTCCCCTTAGCCTTTCCCGACCACTCTGCCTATAAATACCAACATTGATCACCTGGATTCAGGATTTGGAACCCCGAAACCCTGGGTTTGCTCCCTCTCGTCGCCGCCCCATCAGACACGTCGACCGCCGCCGTCCCCCAACGCTGCCGATCGAGCGCTGCCCAGAACCCCACCTTGCACCACCCTCCACCTAACCAATCCCTCCTTAGCCCTCGATTTTCCTTGCACAAGCCACCCAAGCCGTGCAAAATTGCCACCCGAGCGGCCCCCTTCCAGCCCGTCGCCGCTTTGCGCCGCCTTCCACCGCCAACCCGGCTGTCACCAGTGCCTCCTCCTGCCTCCAAAATGTCCAGCAGACCTCCCTCTACCTTCCCATACTGCCATCTTCCCCTGCCTCCCTCTCCTTCTACCTCCCCCATCTTCCACCTCTCTCCACCACCCTCGGCCGCCGCGCCAACCATCGCGTGCCGCCACCCCTTGCCACGCCACCACTCTCACTCCACTCCCCTTCACCTGCTGTTTCTTTCCCCACCTCAAACTTCTTTTTTCCTCCTTCCATCCAGGCCCCACCTTGATCTTTTCCCTTCTCTTCCTCTTCCACCACTACCGCCGTCGCCGCCGCGGGACCACCACCGACCTTAGGTGGTTTCCAACTTACCCAAACCTAAATATCTCTTTTCTATAACTGTTATTAATTTTTAACTACTATTAATGATATTATACTTAATATTATCATTATTATTATTACTTTCATTATTATTATTATTATTATTATTATTATTATTATTATTATTATCATCATTATTTTATTATTACTGCTAATGATATTATCATTATTATTATTACTAACAACTTAGTGTTAATATAGTTACCTCCTTTTTTATTATTATCATTATTATCATTACTATTATTACTATTACTCAACCTAACCTTATGATTTTCCTAACCAATAATACTATTATCATTAATAATGGTCTAAGACTTTAGGGTTAATGTGATTAAGACTTCCCTCATTTACTATTATTGCCACTATTAACCTCACTATTAGTTTTAATAATAATAATAATGCTAGCCATGGTTTATTATTGTCTTTATCTCTACTATTATTATTATTATTATTATTATTATTATTATTATTATTATTATTATTATTATTATTATTATTATTATTATTATTATTATTATTATTATTATTATTCCGATTATTGTGACCAAAAACATTGAAACCCTTATATTATTACTATTTAAAAATATACAACTTTTATCATTATCATCTTTCGGAATATTTTACTTGTTGGTATTGTAATTAGTATATTATTATTTTAACCCTAACACTATTATTAGACTTAGCCTTAAAAACGCTAGGGTTTCTATCACTATAAACATTAGTGTCACTATTATTAGTTTTATTATTATTGTTATCGCTATTTTTCTATAGTTAGCATGAACATTATTATTATAAAAATAGGTCTAACGGGTCTAATAATATAATTATAACAATAAGTATTAAAAATAAACATATTTTGATTAGTAATATTTAGTATACTAATTTTAAGGTAAAAGCCCTAGCTTTTGTATAATAACCCCTCTAGTAATAAAAACCCTAATCCTAAACTAGAATAAGGGTTGATGGTACTTGCAAGGGAAACTAATACTTAGCATTTTTCCCTTTTATAGGTAATCCTAACCAAAGCCCTAAGGAGTTAGGGGAGCATGCTCCAAGCCTGGCGTCGCCTTAGGTAAGGACAAAGCTAATAGCCTTGTGCTATGTGTGACATGGATGTGTTGAATATTGTGTATGCCATGCTATGCCATGTATTATATGATTTGTGTATAACTTGTCTTGTGTGTAGCGCAGCCTGGAGATTGAGGTATGTTGTATGTGCTTCCATGACATGAGCATGACATGTATAGGTATGATGTTTATGATGTATTATGTTACGACCCTCTAGGACATACATGATAGGATAAATGGTAATATAAGTTGGGAATATAAGGATGACAGGAAATAAATGGGAAGTGAGACCACTAAGGGGGATATGAGGCTGACATAAGTACCTCATGATCTATGAGAGAAGATTTAAGTGGGAGGAATGTCCGAAATAAATGAGAGTCGGGAACCATGCATGGGAGTCTTGAAGTTTGTATGGCGGTATTAGTGATTTCATGGTGGTATTAATGGCTTATGGTGGTATTAGGGCTTGCATGGTGGTGTTATGGTTTGGTGGTATTAATGTTTGTATGGTGGTATTAGTGATCTCATGATGGTATTAATGGCTTATGGTGGTATTAGGGTTTGCATGGTGGTGTTATGGTTTGGTGGTATTAATGTTTGTATGCTGGTATTGGTGATCTCATGGTGGTATTAATGGCTTATGGTGGTATTAGGGTTTGCATGGTGGTGTTATGGTTTGGTGGTATTAATGTTTGTATGCTGGTATTGGTGATCTCATGGTGGTATTAATGGCTTATGGTGGTATTAGGGTTTGCATGGTGGTGTTATGGTTTGTATGGTGGTATTAGTGATTTCATGGTGGTAGTAATGGCTTATGATGGTATTAGGGTTTGCATGGTGGTGTTATGGTTTGTATGGTGGTATTAATGTTTGTATGGTGGTATTAGGGTTTGCATGGTGGAGTTAGGGTTTTGCAGGGGAGTTAATGATTGTATGGGATTTAGGGTTTGTATGAAAAGTTTGAGAGGTTGCAAGGGATGTGTAACGTTTGCGTGGGAGCAAAATTTATGTATGAAAAGGTTGATTTGGGATGTAAGGAAGGTAATGCAAGTATGATTTGAGTGTTTAACTGTTTTGGACGGAGAATAGTACGTAGAGTATTATAAGGGTATGGAGGAGACAGAATTAGAGTTTGGAGTGACTAACTCTGGGTCGTTGTGATTAAGTAGGGTTGGAGAAGCTAATTGTGATTTGTCGAGGATAATTAAGGTTTGGGATGGCTAAGTATGGTTGTTATGGTAAAATAGGGTTAAGAGTGGTTAACCACGGTTTAGTGTGGACAATTAGGGTTGGTTATGGCTACTTAGAGTTGTTTGGTGTTATCATGTGTATTTATTGATTAAAGGGTAGTTATGAATGTGGGATTTTATTAGTTGTGATGAGTACAGTATAAAGAGAATGATTTATGCATGTCAAGGGTGTGATGTGATTCAATAAGACACGGATAAGACACTAATAACGTAAAGCGAAAGACTGTTGAGCCGAGCCCAGTCCGGTCCACCAGTTAGAATAGTGGTCAGAGGCGTTCTGCCTTGTGCGTTTCGTTCTGGTCCACCGGCTATATGATTGGTCAGAGGCGTTCTACCCTGTGTGTTTCGTTCCGGTCCACCGGTTATAATAGTGGTCAGAGGCGTTCTGCCCTGTGCATTTCGTTCCGGTCCACCGACTATAATAGTGGTCAGAGGCGTTCTGCCTTGTGCGTTTCGTTCCGATCCACCGGCTATAATAGTGGTCAGAGGCGTTATGCCCTGTGCGTTTATTTCCGGTCCACCGGCTATAATAGTGGGGGCCTCAGCTCAATAGACCCAAAGTAAATAAGTTAATCCATAGGAAAGATACTAAGTACCTATAGTGAAACACCATGTGAGTCGGGGCCAGTCCGGTCCACCGGTTAGAATAGTGGCCAGAGGCGTTCCGCCCTGGGTGTTGATTCCGGTCCACCGATTATAATAGTGGTCAGAGGCGTCCTGCCCTGTGTGTTTATTTCTGGTCCACCGGCTATAATAGTGGGGCTCCCGCGCTCACATGGATTAATGAATAATGCTTTGAATGAATGTGAATGAAGTAATTCATGGGAAACTACTAAGTACTTACCGCGAAACACCATGTAAGTCGGGGCCAGTCTGGTCCACCGGTTAGAATAGTGGCCAGAGGCGATCCGCCCTGGGTGTTGATTCCGGTCCACCAGTTATAATAGTGGTCAGAGCCGTTCTGCCCTGAGTGTTGATTTCCGGTCCACCGGCTATAATAGTGGGGTTCCCGCACTTACATGGATTATTAAAGAATATGTGTGAAATGGACATATTATTAACGAGGACAAATAATAAGTCACCGGAAAGTACTCAGGCCTTATCTTGTATGTTATCGCATGTTACTTATGTGATCGTGCTATGTGTGCTATGTGGTATGATTGTATGTTTGGCCTTAGCGCACCTGTGTCCTTACTCAGTATTGGACCCGTACTGATACTACCTTGATTGAATGGGTCCTGTGATGATCCACCGATGGTGGGGAGCAGACCTCCTATGCAGGTTTGATCGGTTACTGGATTAGGGGGAAGGCTTGGCTTGAGTGAGTAGGCGATCCGGATATTGGTCCCTTGGGATCCGTCTTATTAGCTATATGTTGTACTACGTTTCTTATTTTGAAACCGTACTCTTAAGTTGTATTTCGAAACGATATTCTAACTATTGTTGACTCGTGTTTTTGTGAACGGCCTATGTTAACTACGTACCTATGTTTTGATGATGGTTTAGCTTAGCCTTAGCACTTAGTATCGGAACGGTAGGAGTGAACCGGTCTGTTACTAAGTGTGGCGGTAATACCCCCAAGTTTACGGTTTTAGTTCTTTCGCTTCCGCTAAAACCTTTGTCTTAAACGAAATTTTTCAGTAGTAAATTTGGGGGTGTTACAACTATTATCATCCGGTGGAACGGATTTGAAAACATTAACATATCGGGACAAGAAGCTCCCAGCCCATTACTCCCCTAATGGAATGGAAATACATACACACACACACACACACACACACACACACACACACACACACACACACACATAAATAGGTCACCTTGGTCTCGACTCACATATTCTTTCACTTTAAATCATTAGTATCTTTTCCCATAGACTATGCCGTTATACTTTTATTCATGATGAGTAAGAGCCCTTATATTTTTAATTCGGTGAAACGAACTGAAGGATCTTCTTGGGACAAAATGCTCCTAAGACACTATTCTTTCCAGTAGAACATAAATTAAAAACATCATCTTCTCATGGTGAAATGCTCCCGAGCCACTATTCTCCCAGGTGGAACGGGAATACATACATACATACATACATAAATACATGCATGCATACATACATACATACATACATACATAAATACATGCATGCATACATACATACATACATACATACATAAATACATGCATGCATACATACATACATACATACATACATACATGCATGCATACATACATACATACATACATATATACATACATACATACATACATACATGCATACATACATACATACATACATATATATATATATATCACATTGGCTCTACTCACGTGTTCTTTCACTTTAAGTGATTAGTACCTTATTCAAGATTTATTTTTAGGTATATAAAACATTAAAACATATATACATATAGTATAGGTCCAAGTCCTTAAGTCCTCTCAAACCTTAATTGCACTCCCTTTAGCACTTAATCTCCTATATTTATTATTAATCCATCTTACAATGAGTCACTCTAAAATATCATCATTATTATCGTGCCTATAATGCGTGGTCTAGTTCCCATACACATACATTAATAAACCTATCCCAATGTATTACTCATAAGAATCTCCAAAACCCCAAATTTCATAGTTTAGCCATAATACCTCCCATGAAATTTACTTGATTACCAATTCTAATAAATAAGCTCATAAAGCCAATCATTAACATCATATTCATGATCTAAATAACCTCTATATTTCACACATTGAATAATGATATTATCATTATAAGATATTTTGTCCCAAATTATCCATTAAATCCTTTAAGGACCCCAATCAAAAATAATACTTCCAATAATTCCTCATGCTATTATGATCATATTTTAATCCACCTAACACATGAAATACCAAAATTTCCTCATTATCCCTTAATGACTAGTTTAACCTTAAGCACAAATAATAATCTTTATTTTATAAAATCTTGTACCTTCTACACATATTATTTTTCAAGTCCACAATTTATCATCATACCTCATGAGAATTCTTAAGTCCATTTATCAAACTTATTTAACCTATATTTTATACTATAAGATATATTTCCACATATAGGACATTATCACAACAAAATAATAATGGTACTTCTTACCCATTCTTACTCTCTTTCAATAACATAATATCCTTAAGCCCATATTTTATACCTTAGAATGTATTTCTACAAATATGACATTATCGTAACAAAATCATAACATAATGGTACCTCTCACCCATTCTTACTTCCTTTCAACATAATATTCATATCACTACAAAATATCATGATCAACACATATTACATCATATATCAACAATATCATGAAAAACACATATAATCATACAAGCAAATAACACCAAAAACCCTAAAAATTATATA
The DNA here is from genome assembly GCA_039764185.1 of Tamarix austromongolica. NCBI lineage: Eukaryota > Viridiplantae > Streptophyta > Magnoliopsida > Caryophyllales > Tamaricaceae > Tamarix > Tamarix austromongolica. The sequence goes on from CM077817.1 coordinate 29,601,882, forward strand.
TTATCCTTACCAACTAGGACACCGAGCTTTAAGCATGCAAATCCTATACTTCTTCCTCCTAAGCTACTAGAATACTACATATGAAAAATAAAAAAATTAATGGTTAGGCTTAAAGAGTTAAGTCGAAGGAGAAATCAAGGTAAAGAGGGTAAAAATAGAAATAATCATAGTCAAATGGGAGCTTGAGATGTGTGGATGTGTAGAGGAATGTGTGATAGAGCTATGGTAAAATTTTGGTGGTGTTTGGACAAGGTTTAAGGGTGAAAATATGGGTGCACTACCAAAAAGAAAAATTTGTTCCGTTGTGTTGTAGGCGGTGCAACCCTGATCCAAAGAAAAGAACATGCATGGCCAGGCGATGCATCCTTGGTCGAGAGAAAGGATCACACATGGCCTAGCGGGGCTAAGTTGCATAACTGTGCAATAGGAAATTTTAGTGTTGCATGGTTGTGCTTGAGTCCATGCACAGACCATACACTCATAAAAAATGCGATAGACGAGAGAAAGATGAAGGAAAAATACTCGATGGTCGGTAGCGATGGCCGACAACGGTGTCGGGAAGGTTGAGGTGACCTTGGTGGTTATTCCACCAGCCAATGGGCGGTGAGTGGTGGCCGAGGTGGTGCACAGTGGTGGAATGGGTTGTGTGTAGGCCAAAAATAGGGGAAAGAAGGAGGAAGAAGAAAAGATAAGGTAGAAAGGAGAAGGAAGAGGGGGTGCTCGGGTAGTGTTTGGACACCAAAATGGGTAGAATGGAGGCAAACCAAAGAGAAGGAAAGAAGAGTGTGTAGTATATATATGGTAATGTGTGTGTGAATGACAAAATGTAGGGTCATGGGTGGGCGACAGTGATGATGGTGATGGTGCAGCTGCAAGGTGGTGGTGGTGATGATGGCTGCAAAGGATGGTGAGGAGGAAGGTAGTAGCCGTAGGGTGAGGGTGGTGATGGTTGTATGTAGGTTGTTGCATGAGAAGTAAAATGATAGGGAAAATGGAGTGTACAGGTCGGAAAGGGGTAAGGGAGTAGAAGGAGAAGAAGAAAAAGAAGAAAGGAAGTAAGGTGATGGGTGATGGATGTCTGTAGGAGGTGATGGTGGAAGTGGGGAAGGTAAGGCAAGTTGCATGTGCAAGTTGCAACAATTTCAATTGTTACGGCTTGGACTAACAGGAGAAGGTAGAAGAAAGAAATGAAAAGGAGAAAGAAAAGGGAAAGCAAAAAATATTTAGGGGTCAGTTTGGGTGATTTTTTATTAGCCAAAATGGTTAGGATTTGTGATAATTTTAGTTGGTTTTGATTTTTAGTTTACAAATTATAATTTATCCATGTTAAGTTTTTTTTTTTGTTTTGGTTAAAGTTTCAGGATTAAGATATTGAGTTAAGGCTAAAAATTAGATTTTTTGAGATTAGAATCAAATTAGGGCAGTAATGGCGCGATATTAAGCTAAGAAATTTTTTGGAGTATTACACCCATGCTCTATTTTCCCCTTTTTTCTCTCTATTTTTTTTTTAATTTTAGGATAATCTATGAATAACGGAAAATTCTCATGCTTTGCCAATTAGTATTTATTATTGCAAATTAGGGATTGTGCAAATTTCTTGTTGACATTGGAATTATGAATTAACTATGGGTCCCAAGAGTTCTAGGTTTGGAAAAAATTCATCTTTGTGCTATTCTCGAGGTAATTCTCTTGTTCCATTACATCTTGAGCTCAATGTTCAAGGTATTCAATTTTATAGTGATGCCTAAGGGGTGCGGTATGATACTTTGGTTAAGCGAGGAATTCTGAGTACTTGCTATTAGGATGAATCGTGTTTAACCCAATTGGGTTTGTTGCACGATCTTCATTATTTGTTGGGTTAAGTTAGTTGGCTTGCATTTTTTAGTAGGTGTGACCCCACAAGAAATAACCTTTCATTGATGAAGATTAAAGATTATTTAGCATGACATTATATTGATTTGACTTGACTTTTTGAGACCCTTATAAGTTTTCTTGAAAATGAATTTGATTTGCACTAAAATGATTTGGTTGCATTCTTTTGAAATAAGCATAAGCATGTTGGTGAAATTGAAGTTCATACATACATTGGGTATTTCTTGTGGTTCATCATGGATGACATATGTGTTGACTTGTTATATTATTTCAAGGATTAAAACTAACTATTATTTTTCACCTTGAGTGATATTTTTAGCCTTATGAATGATGTATCAAATATGGTCTCGTTCCCTTTTATTTTGCGTGTGTCCCACCATGGCTTGTGAAACTAGAACTTGCATTGGTTTTCTTCGAAACCACATATGACTTAGGAATACTTTAAAATGATAAAGGTAGAAATTATTTTCTTATCACCTACATTATGTAGATAGTTATCACCTTAACGTTATATCCTTTGTTAACCCCTTTGTGATTAGGCCTATTCTATTAAATTACCCATGCTTGTACCTTGAATCCTGTTATCCCTACTTAGTGTAGAACTAAAGGGTGTCAAGCCAAACTGACTAGGTGGCTTGGAGTGTGGTGACAAAATAAGCAAGGGGGAGGCGTGTAAAAGTGAATGGCTATTATGAAAAAAAAAAGAGAAAAAAGAAGAAAGGAGAAAAAATAATTTAAAGGTGAAAGAAGAAGGTGAATAGCGAGAAGGGAAAAATTGTAATAAGAATTTCAGGGTTTGTTTCCAATGTTAAAGAAGTTGGAGTGTGTCAGGGAAGGGGAGGATGGCCAAACAGGGCCTTAGCATAGCTGCAACGTAGGGAGGGGAGGTTAGTTTCTGTTAGTGATACTCTGGACACGTGTTAATGGTCCCCGTAATTAGTTATAGAATTTTGGTGTATTTAAGCTGAATGGACGCTAGAGGATGTATATCGATGATTGATAATCTATTCTGCTATTTCTTCTTCTTCTTCTCCAATATATGCTCTCTGTTCTTCTGTCTCCCTCCCCCTCAGTTCCGTCATTCTCCTTCATTTTTCCTGCAGTGGTGGTCACTGGTGTGACAAAAGTGGTATCAAAGCCTTACTCGATCAAGCTGGCAAGAACCAAATCAAGGATGGGGGATCAATCGAGAGTGGAGGATCAAATTCGGGAGCTGAAAATTCAAAACGAAGCCATGCAACAGCAGGTCTCTTCACTCCAGCAAAATCTTGAGGATCGGGACAAAGCTATGGAGGCTAGATTGGACGAAGGCTTGAAGAAAATCATGGAGTTGCTGCAATCTGGAACAAGAGATAATTTTGGATCAGCGGCACCGGCGGTACATACCACACCGGTGTTTGTGCTGAGTGGTGCTCCGATCAGACCTCCCCATCGAGGTATTTTACCCACTCCAAACTACTCCGTTCCTCAACCCCCTGAGTTCCAAATGTCCCACACATCAGAATACTCTATTCCCCAAGGACTGCCATGGACAACTCCAAAACTTGACTTCCCTATATTTGATGGATCAAATCTCCGGGGATGGATTAACTACTACCAGAAATACTTCCACCTATTTAAGGTGGAGGAATCTCAGCGGGTATATATGGCTGCGCTGCACTTGACCGGGAATGCTGAACATTGGTATGAGAGTTTACATGACGTGGGGAATAGTTGGGATGAGTTCTCCTAGCCTGTCTATGCTCGATTTGGGGATATCCATTTTGGGAGAATTATAGACTAGTTCAATAAGCTGAAACAAATACATGGAGTGGAGGAGTATTACATATAGTTTGAGGAATTGAAAGGATTAATGTTGCTGCATAATCCCTGCTCACAGAAGATTACTTTGTATTCAGTTTCCTAAGTAGCCTGAAAGAGGAACTGAAGCATGAAATCCAAATGTTTTAGCCCAACTCCCTTTACCAAGCGTTGGAATTGGCTAGGTGCAAGGAATTGGCACAGGCAAGCTGGTCCAAAGCCCTACCTAAGCTGCCTCCAGGAAAATTAGTTGCAGTTAGTCCAATGAGGGTTCCAACCAAGTCATGGGCACCAACGAATATTGCACAACCCAAAAATGCTTTGACAGAACAAAGGCGTGCCCAAGGACTATGCTTCAGATGTGGAGATAAGTATCACTCGGGCCATCAATGTAAAATGAAGCCTCTGTACAGTATGGAATCTGAGCTCCAAGAAGAAGAATTGTTGGAACTTGATACCATGACTAATGCAGGGGAAGAGGATGAGACAACCATATCCCTGCATGTAATCACAGGAGGGTAGGGGCACAATACAATTAGAATCAAAGGTTCAGCCAATGGGCAGACAATGATCATCCTGGTGGATAGTGGAAACACGCATAGCTTCATTAACCCTGCCTTGGTCCATTGTTCCACATGTGAAATAGAGCCTACCACTTTCGGGTTCTTGGAATACATCTTGATAATTCTCCAACAAAGAATGCAACTCCTCAGGAATATTCAAATCCTCACTTCCATCACTTCCTTGAGCAGTCACCATGAATAACTAACCTTCCATACCCCTAGTTTTGTACTGCCCTCTTAGCTCTTCTCCTAGCAGTAGTTGCATCTGGGCCTTATTTGTAGTCCCCCTCAACTTCACCTGCTCTCCTACCTTATGAAAGGAAACTGTCAAGTTCTAAAAGTCAAAGAGTATGGGGCTATATTCTCGCAGCCAATCAATGCCCAACACTATGTCACTACCCCTCAACTCCAGGAGCCTCAGGTCAGCTATGAACCTATGACCCTACATTATCCATTTGAACCCCTTACATCTTTGTTTACTGATCATTTTATCCCTGTTAGCTACTGTGATAACTAGGGAAGTGGTAGGCTCTATTTCACATGTGGAACAATGGACCAAGATAGGGTTAATGAAGTTATGTGTGCTTCCAAGACAGGGTTAATGAAGTTATGTGTGCTTCCACTATCCACCAGGATTATCAGTAAACAAAGATGTAAGGGGTTCAAATGGATAATGCAGGGTCACAGGCTCATAGTTGACATGAATCTCCTGGATTTGAGGGGCAGTGACATAGTGTTGGGCACTAATTGGCTGCGAGAATATAGCCCCATCCTCTTTGACTTTCAGAACTTGATAGTTTCCTTTCATAAGGAAGGAGAGCAGGTGAAGTTGAGGGGGACTACAAATAAGGCCCAGATGCAACTACTGCTAGGAGAAGAGCTAAGAGGGCAGTACAAAACTGGGGGTATGGAAGGTTAGTTATTCATGTTGACTGCTCAAGGAAGTGATGGCAGTGAGGAGTTGAATATTCCTGAGGATTTGCATTCTTTGTTGTAGAATTATCAAGATGTATTCCAAGAACCCCCAGGGTTTACCTCCTCCTAGAATGTAGGATCATAGCATTCCCTTATACCCGGGTGCTAAACCAGTTAATCTCAGGCCCTATCGATTTCCCTATCATCAGAAAAAGGGAGGTGGAAAAACAAATTAAAGAGATTCTAGCCCAGACTATTATTACTCCTAGTCAAAGCCCATTTTCTTCACCCTGTTTACTGGTCAAAAAGAAAGATCATACATGGAGGTTGTGTGTGGACTATAGACAACTGAACCTATCAACAGTCAAAAACAAATACCCCATACCAGTTATCAAGGACCTTTTAGATGAACTGCAAGGGTCACACTACTTTTCCAAGATAGACATTGTAACACCCCAAAATTCACTAAATTTTTTTTTCTTAAAAGCGGAAGCAATTAAATTAGAAGCACTGAAAACCTGTGAATTCTGGAAGTGTTACCGCCACACTTAGTACCAGACCGGTTCTCTCCGACTGTTCCAGTACCAAGTGCTAAGGCTAAGAAAAGAAATAATCAATACAATTCAATTTCCAAATAAGCATTAAACGGTTGTAAAACAAAATCAGAGTACGCATCAAGAAATGTAATTCATTTCCAAAAGAGAATTAAACTTACAACCGATAAAAGATTAACAAAAAGAATTAGAGTCATATGAAGACTATGATATGGCCACAACTCTCTTGAATCTCGAGCCAAACATGCTCAACACTCAGCCCCAATTGATATCTCGCCCACCTGCACAAATCAGAAAGGCATACTACTCGTGGGAATGAGCAGCACTCATAAAAAGGGTGATCAGTACGCTACGTACTGAGTAAGGTAACCGAGCACTAAGGCCAACACGTAAGCACATAATCCATGCAGAATAATAACAGGGCATAATCCAACATAACAACATAAAGGTATATGAACAATTCAGGTAAGAGTACAAAGGCCCATATAATCCAGATTAATTGTTTAATTAATCTCTTATCAGAATCATGTCACACCATACTTTTATTCAAGTCCATACGATTACGGGAACCCCACTATTTTTGCCGGTGGATTGGTCGCGAGGGAAACGTTCCCTGCCACTATTTTAGCCGGTGGATCGGTCGCGAGGGTAACATACCCTGCCACTATTATAGCCGGTGGATTGGTCTGGCCCCTTCTCGTACGGTGTTCCACTTTAAGTGATTAGTGTCTTCCCATATCTTTCAACATATAACGTTTTGTTTTGTTGAGCTCGGGATCCCCCACTATTATAGCCGGTGGATTGGTCGCGAGGGTACATTCCCTGCCACTATTTTAGCCGGTGGATCGATCGCGAGGGAAATATCCCCTGCCACTATTTTAGCCGGTGGATCGGTCGCGAGGGAAATATTCCCTGCCACTATTATGCCGGTGGATCGGTCTGGGCCTGTCTCAACATCTTCCACTTTACGTGATTAATGTCTTAAGTATCTTATTCAAAGGCTTTCACCATGCACATGCACGAATCATAAATCATAATTTCCATATTCATCATCATACTTTATTCACCAATTACACACGTGCTACCACCAAACCCTAGACATGCATAGATCGCTCCCTTTACACTTATCATCCAATTCTACTTCACATCTCACTCTAGGGTTTTATCCCGAAACCCTAATTTAGGCCTTAACATCCCCTCTTACTCCACCTCACATCACCCAAATCATTTTAACACTCCACACATCACAAATCATCGATTCCATTATCATACTTACACCTTAATCACCAAAAACACATGCTACAACAAAAACCTTAAGCAGCCACATCAAACCCTAATCAACCACCACAAACCATAATTAACCACTCCAAACCTTATTTAACCATAACAACCATAATTAGCCATTCCAAACCTTAATTAACCACAACAAACCACAATTAATCATTCCAAACCTTAATTCGATCTCCTCTGTACCCTTAATTTGCTCCACGTGCTATTTTTCGTCCCAAGTGCTCAAACACCCAAACAACACTTACATTACCTTCCTTACATCCCAAATTAACTTTCCACACTTAAATTTCATACCCATGCAGACATTAATCTCCCCATACAAACCTTCGAACCATTTTCATGCAAACCCTAAAATTCCATGTGAAACCCTAATTTCAACCATGCAAACATTAACCATTATGTAAAACCCAAAATCTCATCATACAAAACCCTAAATTCAATCCACATAACCCCAAAGATTCATTCATACCAAACCCTAGATTCAAACCATACAAAACCCAAAGATTCATCCATACCAAACTAAGTATCCATCCTTACCAAACCCTAACTTCAAACCATATACAACCCAAAGATTCATTCATACCAAACCCTAGATTTGAACCATATCAAATAAGAGATTCATCCCTATAAAACCTTACATTAGATCCTTCCACGCAAAACCATAAATTAGATTCTCCCAATCAAAACCATAAATTAACTTTTTCCATACAAACCATAGATTAAATTCTTTCACATAAAATCATACCAAACCATAAATTAAACTTCCCCATATAAAACCATAAATTGGATTTCACCAGACAAATCATAAATTAGATTCTCCCAATTTAAAATCATAAACTAGATTCTCCCAAACAAACAATAATTCGATTCTCCCATATAACATCATAGATTACATTCTTCCAAATAAAACCATGCATTAGATTATTCCTTATAAATTCATAAAATTAGGTCAACTCACTTCCCTTAGTCAACTTCTTTCCCCATCCTCCTTTTTCATCCTTTATCCCACCTAAAATCATATCAACATCCTCACATGCATGTCTTACAGGGTCATACACAAATAATACACATGCCATACGAAAACATACTTCAACTCCACATCATATCATATACGGCATAATTAATAATCATAAACATAGAATGCATAGCATATGAATCACACAAAGCACATTAGCACATAAAAGGCCTTAGCACCCCTTACCTGAAACGACACCGGTCTTGGAGCACGTTCCTACGCCTCCTTAGGGCTTTGACCAAATAATAACATACTAATAAAATAACCTTAACAAAATTCTAACTTTGCTAAAGACATAAAAATAATAGAGATATTATAAACCTTGGTAATATAGGGTTAAAGACTTTACCCTAATAATAATAATGATAATAATATAATAATATCAAGGATAATAAAACTAATATCAATGAGAATATAAATAATAATAATAATAATAATAATAATAATAATAATAATAATAATAATAATAATAATAATAAGCTTTAAAATTTAAAGTGGGGTTTCGACCCTACTTATAACTAATGACTTACCACTTATTTAATATAAATAATAAAATTACTAACATATATAATAATATTAAAATAATAAAGATACTGATAATATTATCATCAATAGTTATAAGAACAATAGAAACAATAATACTAAAATAAATAAGTGCGAATGTTAATACAAAATTAGGGCCTAAGATTTTCCAGAATAAATAATAAAACGATAATAATAATTATTCTAATAATTATAATATTAATAATAATAAGAAGAAGAAGAATGATAATAATCCCATAATAATGCAATTAATAACTTAAAATTCGAAACTAACAATAATATTGTTTTATTACCACTCTCCACCCTGCAAGTACAATTCAGAATAAAATTTCTCATCAAATAATAATAAAACATATTAAGAATATAAATATTAAGAATAATAATAATGGTAATTATATGCAAATAATTGAAATAAATTAAATCAAGGCTTATAATAATATGGAAAATGGTTGAGAGGGTCTAGGGTTCAACCTTAAGCTGGTGGGGATAGGTGGCACCGGCGGTGATTCACGGCGGCGGCGACGGTGGCCGGAAAAATAGAAGAAAAAAGGGGAAAGATGGATGTTGGGAAAAAGATAGGGAGAATTGAGGTGATATAAGAGGCGTTTATTGTTTCCCAGGAGGAGAGGGACAAAATGATGGTGGTGGTGCAGCCAAAGGTGGCGGCGCACGGCGGTGGAAGGCGGTTTAAGGCTTCGGGGTCAAAATTCTGGCGAAACGAGCATCTAACTTTGCATGGTTATTGAGGCTCGTACAAGAAGAATTGAAGGTTGAAATTAGTTTGGTTAACTAGAGGGTGTTGCAGGGAAGAATTTGGAATGAGGAGGTGGCGCTGAAGTTGGCTAACAGAGGCGGAAGAGGCGTCTAAAGTCTCGATGATGGCAGCCCTCGCCGAGGGTTTCGGGAAAGAAAAATTCTAAAAACTCCTATAACAAGGCTATTTATAGATGTTGGAATGGATAATGAGGAGCTGGAGGTCGACATGGAAGTTTTAATTGCAATAATTTGGGTGGCCGGTGGCGGTAAACGGTCGGTCGACGTTTGGTTGGCTTCGGGGTTTCGAGAGGTTGGGAAGGAGAAACGGCCGAGAGTTAACGTCAAATAATTATATGAAGTTATTTCTGGAGTTAAGAGGAAGACAATGAGACAAGAAACGGCCGGTATTATTCACCATAGCCGGAGAAGCCATTAATGAGGTCGAAAGGTGCAGCAGCGTCGACGGAGAAGGAAGGAGGAAGAAGGAAGAAAGAAGGGAGGCGGACCGGTCGGCCGGGGAAAAGAAAAGAAAAAGGGAGAACCAGGCGGTCGGGCGCGACGAGGTAAGGTTTTAAATAAAACGACGAGCTTCGGAGGAAACGGAGCCAAAACGCAGCGTTGGAAGGGCGACGAAGGGCGCCGCGCGGGCTGGGCCGTGCCGAAGAAGAAGAAGAAAAGAAAAAGGGGAACTGGGCTGTGAGCGGGCCCAGTTCGGCGAGAAGAAGGGGAAAAAGAAAAAGAAGAAAAAGAAAGAAAAAAGAAAAGGAAAAAGGAAGAAAGAAAAAGAAAAAAGGAAAAAGGAAAGGAGAAATAAAATAGGTTAGGTCCAATTAAATTAATCTAAATATTTAGAATATTTAAAAATATAATATTTAAATAAAATTAAATTTAAATCCCTTTTTAGGCTAAATTAGGATATTTCAAATATTTTCCATAAATTCCATTTTAATTAGCAAAACACCCTAATTTTCTTCCATTAATTTATTTATAAAATTAACATTAATTTGAAACTATTTTCTCCTCATTATTTTAAATAAAATAATTTATTTAGTTAATTTCCAAAATACAAATCCTTAATTAGCTAAAATACCCAATTTCTCTTAATTAATATACTTATAAATTTATTCTTGATTTTCCCTAATTAATTTCCTTTTATTTTAATCAAAATAATTTATTTAATTAATCTTTATGATAAAATTTCATTTAAATATAATATTTAATATTATAATTTTTCGGGACATTTCAGACATATACTCTGGTTATCACCAAAATAGAGTCCACCCTCATGACACACATAAGACTGCATTTCACACCCATTAAGGACATTGCGAATTTAAGGTAATTCCTTTTGGGTTATCCAATGCCCCTACCACATTCCAATCCATCACGAACCACATTTTTTCCCCTTATCTCAGGAATTTTGTATTAGTTTTTTTATGACATCCTGATATACAGTGCCACCTTAACCCAGCATTACACTCATCTTGAGATTACCCTAAACACTTTGAGGCGGCATCAACTATATGCTAAGAAGAAAAAATGTTATTTTGGCCAGAGAAGAATGAAATATTTAGGGTATATCATATCAAACCAAGGTGTACAAATAGATCCTTCCAAGATTGAGGCTATGGTGCAGTGGCCTAAACCTAATACCCTTAAGGCCCTAAGGGAATTTTCTGGATTAACAGGGCACTATAGGAAATTTATAAAAAATTATGGGGTAATGAGCAGCCCACTCACCAATATGCTAAGGAAGGACCAGTTTGTTTGGAATGAGGAGACAAAGAGGGATTTTGAGGAACTAAAAAGAGTGATGACTGAAGCACCAATGCTAGCCCTCCCAAATTTTCAGCTACCTTTTATATTGCAAACAAATGCATGTGGAAGGGGAATTGGGGCAATCCTTATTCAAGAAGGGAGGCCAATAGCCTACCTGAGCAAGGGTTTTGGACAGAAACACCAGGGAATGTCTATATATGAAAAAGAATATTTAGCAATCCTCATGGCAGTAGAAAATTAGCACCATTATTTGGAAGGAAGGGAGTTTGTGATTCAAATAGACTAGCAAAGTTTGAAGCACCTGCTGGAACAAAAATTAACAACCCATGTCCAGAAGAAAGGGTTGAAAAAATTGCTGGGTTTGAACTACATAATTCAGTATAGAAGGGGGCAGAGAACAAGGCAGCAGATGCCTTATCCAGAAAGGGAGGGGAGAATTCGGCAGAATTGGCTACCATATCTATGGGAGTTCCTTCTTGGATCACTAAGGTGGAGGAAAGCTATGCAGCAGATGAGGAAGCTCAAGTACTATTGACTGCTCTGGCCATTGATCCTTCTTCTAAACCAAACTATACACTACAGTAAGGAATACTAAGGTATAAAGGCAAGGTGTTTTTGGGGTCGTCAGGACCAGTAAGAGCTAAAATACTTCACACATTTCCCAATTCTCCTCTGGGGGGTCATGCTGGAATACAGGCCATATATCATAGGATTAAATCCATTTTTTATTGGCCAAATATGCTTCAAAGAATTCAGGAACATGTCCTGACTTGTGATAATTGTTAAAGGAACAAAGCTGAGCACCACCCTTATCCTGGGCTACTTCAACCCCTTCCAATTCCATCTCAGGCATGGGAAACGGTTACCATGGATTTCATTGAAGCTCTACCTAAGTCAAGAGCGTATGATACAGTGCTAGTGGTTGTAGACAAGCTCACTAAATTTGCTCACTTCTTACCTCTCACACATCCCTTCACAGCTCCTCAAGTGGCTAAAGTGTTTTTTGATACTATCTTTAAATTACATGGGTTGCCTGCAGTAACCATTTCAGACCAAGACAAGGTGTTCATAAGTTTATTTTGGCAATCCCTATTTAGGAGCCTCGGAACTAACCTACACATGAGCACAGCTTACCATCCCCAAATGGATGGCCAAATGGAGAGGCTCAATCAATGCTTAGAGCAATATCTGCTCTGCATGACTTACCAATGCCCTCGCAAGTGGTCATAGTGGCTAACATTGGCAGAATGGTGGTATAATACTTCCTTTCATTCGGCCATTAAGACGACCCCCTTTGTAACCCTATATGGTTATGACCCTCCCCAAAACTGTTGGTTGTCTTCAAGAGCCACTTTTGTAGATGCTGCTAATGAATTTATATATGACAGAGCCCAGGTGGATAGAATCCTACAGGATCAACTCAACAAAGTTGAGGCCCATATAAAGCACTATATAGATAGAAAAAGAACATACCGCACATTCCAGGAAGGGGACATAGTTTTGCTGAAACTGCAGCCATACCGACAAACTTCTTTGTCAGTCCGCAAAAGTTTGAAATTGGCATCCCGTTATTATAGACCTTATAAGGTGCTATCTAAGGTGGGAGCAGTAGCCTATCAGTTAAAACTTCCTATAGGGAGATCCATCCATCCTATCTTCCATGTCTCCCTACTCAAGAAGTATAAGGGAACTTATCAAGCTGCTAATCCTGTACTTCCACAGCTGAATGTAGAGGGACAGGCACAAGTTGCTCCTGTTGGGGTGCTGGATAAAAGGGTAGTTAAACAACATAATAGGGTTGTCACACAAATATTGGTTGAATGGCTGAATTTAGGTCCAGAATATGCTACATGGGAGGACTTTTCTATTATTCAAGCTTAGTTTCCTTCTTTTGATCCTTGGGGATAAGGATCTTTTGTACCGGGGATTGTCAAGGAAGGGGAGGATGGCTAAACAGAGCCTTAGCGTAGCTGCAACGTAGGGAGGGGAGGTTAGTTTCTATTAGTGATACTCCGGACACATGTTAATGGTCCCCGTAATTAGTTATAGAATTTTGGTGTATTTAAGCTGAATGGAAGCTAGAGGATGTATATCAATGATTGATAATCTATTCTTCTATTTCTTCTTCTTCTTCTCCAATATTTGCTCTCTATTCTTCTATCTCCCTCCCCCTCAGTTCTATCATTCTCCCTCATTTTCCCTATAGTGGTGGTCATTGGTGTGATAGAGTGGTAAGAAGAAAAGAAGAAGAAATGAAAATGAAAAAAAAATGTGATGAAAGATAGAGAAAGATAGAGAGAAAGAGAATATTTAAATAAAGTGGAAGAGTCTTTTATTATTGTTATTTCTCATACCTCATTAGTACTAGACTCTTTGCTCCACTTCCCAAAAACTAACGTCCTAACCTTCTAACCTTTAGCCCCATTACAATCTTATATAAGACTTCTTGATTACTATGTATTCTAGGTCTTTTCAGTTGAGGAGAATTGAGAAGAAATGCAAACATATGGGTGCACATGTTCATGAGTGTGAGGACTTGAGTGAAAATTTTAAATAGATTTATGTTAAAAAAAAAAAAAGAGGAGCATCACGGTGCCTAAAGTGAAGTTTTCAGTTTGAAATTTTGAATCTTGAATGAGTTGGTCTAAGGTTTTTTATAGCCCACTTTACATGTTTCTCTTGATCATGTTACTCTTCGCATGATTTTTGACTTGATAATTCAACAATTAATTTATACTTCTCTTATATGCATGCAACCTAAAAATATTTTCAAGAATTGCATTTTTCATTTTAACAAGTTTTGCGTCTTAGAGAGTTGGCTTGAGTTGGTGTGATGGGCTTGCTAAAACAATCTTTCTTGAGAAAGGATCATGTTTGCACCTATATATTTCCTAGTTTGATTTTAAATGTATGATTTTCTTAGGGAAAAAGCAACAATTCAAGCATGGGGGAATTGATAAATTGGTAAAAATAATACTTTTGGGCTGATTTTCATTAATTTTTTCATATGTTTGGTTCCATGGATTTTCTATGCATATTGTTAGATCTTTTATTAGATTTGTGGATACTGCATCCCTTGGTATTTTTATTTTTAGGTGCAATCAATGGATAGAAATAAGGCTGAAGAAAACAAGGGTAGTGAAGAAAATAACATGGATATGACCTTATTAATTTTAGAGGTAATTACATTTGATTGGAAACGTTAATAATTTTGACAATGATGCAATATCAATTTTGAGAAGTGTAAAGAACAATAGTTGTAGAAATTCTTTTTAGCTTTCCAACTCATTCTAGATCACATCACTTCTACTCTAAATGACGATGTTATAAGGATTTTACTAGAGGTTGTCCAATATCAGATTCTGATACAGAGTGCGGCCTAGTAGCATAGTGGTGCCTAGTTCCCATTGCACGATTCTTAGTAATGAGCCTTCTTTAATATAGGGGTAATTTTGTAATAAAAGAGAGGGCATATTAGGATTTGGGAGAGCCTCCTTTTGATCTATTCTATTATTACCACTTTTTCCCCATGGTTTTTTATTCTCTCTCTTCTTTAGCCCCTTTCCTCTCTTGAATGTTAGAAAAACTCTAGATTAGATTTCTCTCTTGCTATTGAATCTTGAAGAATTGGAGAATTTCAATTGGATATGATCAATTGGTTCTATCCATTTGTCCTTTATATTTCTCTTTTGCTATTATGTATTCTATACTTTTATTATTTTTCATGATGTCAACTATGTGGGAGTAGTCTTTTGTTCTAGGATCAAATTAGGTCTGATTCCATTAGTGATTGATGAATTGATTGGATTATTGTTGAATTCATTCACTTTAAATTATTAAATTTCTAGAACTTCAATTTACACTAAAATGATTGATCATCAATTTTACCAAACATAGGTAATTAATCAGAGAGCTAAAAGGTGAAGAATTAATACTATAAATTATCAATTGAATGGAAATTAAATACTTACGAAGGTATATTAGTGATTCTCGGGGATCAATAGAATTAGCTTGTTCTTAATGAGTTCAATTTGGTCTATCACCATAAAAATAGGTTTCTAGATTTAATTGAGCAAGACTGTTAATTCTTGAAAAAGATTAAAGGTTAAATTAGGCTAGTTGTTCCTAACGTATTGAGCACTCCAACATATGATTGATCAATTTATTAATCTACAATGGAGTTGTAACTGAAGTTCAATCCTAGGCTTGTTTTTTATTGTTTGAAATCGTAATTAGAATTATCTATTATTTTTCCCATTTTATTTCTTTATCACTATTATCCATCTCTTATTAGTTATTCTAGATTAGATAGCCACAATCTTGAAATGCCAGTAATTAACACCAAGTTCTTGTGAGGTCGAGCTTGATAACTATAATGAGTCCATGCGCGTATGGATTTTGCCTATCAATTATCAATGATTATGATCATTCAAATGATTTATTTAATTTGAGTTCAAGGACCCCCACTATTTTAAATTGGTGGAATGATATAAATAAATACAACCTAAGGGCAATATGCTCCTTGACACTATTCTCAATCGATGGAAAGGTTTCAATAATATACAACTCTAAGGAAAAATACTCCTAGCCATTGTTCTTATCTAGTGGAACAAACAAATACAATTGATCCTAATTCATATGATTTTACACTATAAATGATTAATAACTTATTCATGGTTATTTATTTCAAGTTCATCATGCAAATGCACACACAAAAATGTAAGACACATATCCTAATGTATCATCCCAAGGATAAGACATATTCTCCTAAGAAACACTAATTTCACAAGTCTACCATAAATTTCCCCCTCCCCCAATGCTTATTTTTTCACCAAATTCAATATCCATTTTTAAAATATTATTATTGACAACGAAGGTGGGGAAAAAGGGTCTCAGTGCTGGCTTGTGGAGGGGAGTTGTGGTAGTGGCTAGGTGTAGGAAGAGTGGTAGGGTGTAGGTGGTGGCCGAAGGTCAAAGAGTGGTGGCTTATTGAGGTAGAGATGGTGGCAGTATGTGATAGAAAATAGGTGCAAGGAAGGGAGAAGAAGAAGAGGGAAGGAAAAAGAAGAGGATAAAGGAAGGGTGGTAGGGAGATTTTGAGCAAGGTGAGGTCAGGAGGTGGTAGAGGGATGTTAGATGGTTGAGAGGCGACTTCAACAGCAAAGGAAGAGGGGGAATATGCAACATAAGATGGTATATAGGGAGGAGGGTCAAGGGGAGAAGGAAGGAAAAGGGGGAGGGAGTTACCTACAGGTGGAAGGTTTAGGTTCCTAAGGGTGGTGCAGGGAGGAAGTAGAGGAGGCAGGGGAGTTGGCGTAGTGGTTGGTTGGGTGGCAGAGATGGTGGTTAGGGGAGGCGGAAAAGGGAAGGAGAGGAGAAAGAAGGGATCGGTAGGGGAGAAGGGATAGATCAAGGGGGGAGATCGGGCAAAGGTGAAGGAAATAAGAAGAAGAAAAAGAAGGGAGAAAGGAGGGCAAGCAGGGGTGTAGGGTTAGGTGGTTGTAGGGGGCATGCTGTAGGGTGGGCGTAGGGTGGTAGGGATAGGAGTACAGGAAAGGGGAAAGAAAAAAGGCATGTGGGGGAGTTGCAGGAGATGTGTAGGGTCAAAATGGAAGGAAAATTGACCAAAGAGATAGGTTGGTGTAGAGCTGTGTAGGTGTAGGCATGGGGTTGAAAGTAGGTGTAAGCATGGGGGATGCTTTAGCTTGACGTGCAGAGGGAGAGAAGGAAGGAGAAGAGAAGAAAAAGGGAGAAGGAAGGCAGGTCGGGCAGGAGAGAAAAAAGACAGGCAAGTCGGCCCGCTCGAGGTAGAGAAGAGAAAAGAAAAAAAAAGAGAGTTAAGCTGGCCCAACAGGGGGAAAGAAAGAAGAAAAGAAAGAAGGAGAAGGGGTGAATGAGCGATGAGGGTCACATGAGTAGGAGAGTAGGACGGTGGCCTAGTGCGGGAAAGAAATAGAAAGGAAGAGGGTCGGTTAGCCCAAGGAAAGAAGAAAAGAAGGAAAAGGAACAACAAAGGAAAAATGAGAAAGGAAAAAGGAAAAAGGGGGAAAGAAAAATAAAATAATTTTTATAATTAGGGTTAGAAATTATTTAGATATAGAAATTATTTTAATAAATTAATTTATTTAAAATTTAAGGTATTAATTTAAGAGGATAATTTTAGTAAAAATATGGGTTTTGGAAATTTATTTAAATAAAAATAGTATGATAGAATAATAAAATATTTATTTTTATTTATTAAATAATCATGTCCATTTTTATAAATTAAGATTAATCATTAAATTTTATGTTTTATAATATTGGGGTCTTACATCACTACCCCCTTAAAGAAAAACTTCGTCCCCGAAGTTTGCACCTTACTACTAGGGATACACAAGAGGGCTCCTTGGGTATTCAAGGTAACTACCCCCTTAAGGGTAACCTATTTGACGGAAACGCAACAATGGAAACGATCAATACATTTATCTAGTGGTCCGAAAATAGTTAAGAGGAAATTGGTGGTATATCGAAAGAAGATGCATCGAGATTGATCACTTGCTCATTTGCTCCAACTAGAGTGGTTGAACAGGTTGCTTCGAGCATCAAGTTCCACTGAGCCGGCTGTCATTTTGACCTATGAATTTCATGACGGGGTGCGTTGTAGCAGCCCAAGCTCCTATGCCTAAGCTGACCACAATTGTGGCATAGAACCAGCTTCCCTATGCAGTCCTTATCTAGGTGATTTCTTCTACAACGGTGGCAATGGTAGTGCTGAATTGGTCTCTTGCTAGCCTTGCCATAAGAAGTACTCTGACTCTTCTATTGTTAAACCCTAGCTCAAGGTTGATGCTAAACCCGTGAAGCCTTGCTATTGGGACACTAGCTCTTTCCTATAAACTCTAAATCTTTGTTCTTTCTTTTGCCCGGGATGGAAGTATGCTCCTAGATCAAGACATCGGCGACACATTCCCACCCGTATAACATAGTCTAGTTGTGAGAAATAGCCACACCTATCATGCTATGAATGTTAAAGCAGAGTCCTTACTCAAACTGGAAGACCATTATAACAAGGGTTGTTAACGAACTGAATCGAGCCGAGCCGGGGTAGGCTTGGGCTTGGCTCGTTTACTAAACAAGCCTAAAAATAAAGCTTGAGCTTGGTTTGTTTATAAACGAGCCGAGATTTTAACGAGTCGAGCCGAGCTTTTAACGAGTCGAGCCGAACTTTTAACGAGCCAACTCTCGAGCTTTGGTTGTAAACGAGCCGAGCTCACGAGCTTTTGCACTCTAAACGAGCTAGAGCCCAAATTTATTAGGCTCAAGCTTGACTTGTTTAATAATCGAGCCGAGCTCGAGCCTAATTTTTAAGCTTGTTTAACAAGCAAACCGAGCCGAGTCGATCCGTTAACGAGCCGAGCCCAAAAAGCTTACGAGCCGGCTTGGTTTGTCAACACCCCTAATTATAACCTCACTAGCTGCTATGCCGGGGGTGAATCTCAACAACTCTATGAAACGTGCATAGTATTTTCGGATCGACAAGCTTCCTTATGTCAGCTCTATGAACTCCTTGAGTTGGGCCCTCTTGAGACTCTAGGTAAAGAAGCGTGTGTGAAGTGCAGTCTTGAAGTATTCCAAAGATGCTAATCGTCTTCCTTGAGCGTGAAAGTCTTCCCACCAAGTATCGATTGGTCCCCATAGGAAGTATGCTGTGATGCTCATCCTTCGCTCCTCAGAGCAGTTAATCGCCTCAAAAATTCTATTGAAATCCTGTATCCATCCTTCTAGGACAACATGGTCTTCTTTCCCATCATTGGTTGGAGGCCGATGACGTGAGACTCTAGCAAGCCAATCCTCTCTTATACCCATTTGTGGATGATACAGAGGCAAAGCAGGTTGAGGCTGAGACATAGGGGGATGTTGAGCTAACCCCATGAGTGTCTCGAACACCCTTTCCAGATTGTCGACATATCCATCTAAGGCTATGTTGAGTTAGCTACAAAACAAAATTGGGTTAAGAAAGGTTCTATTTCTCAAGCTATATGACCCATGCCAAGGGTCACTTATTTTACCCATACCTAAACTCATAAGACTAGTTTGGGTTTTAAAATACATGAGAAAGGAAGGAAAAAAACTATTTTCTGGTTAAACACTTTGGATTGTGAGAACTGAACTCTCATTGGAGATTCTATTCTCAGCCACCGAAACCCTGATACCCGATTGTGGTATCAACTTAAAACCATTTAAAACTCAAAAAGTTTAGCAAAATGTTCTGATACTAACTGATAGTATCAGTCCAAACCATTTAAAACCGAAAATGAGTTTTAAAAACACTTTGATACCAACTTGTAACACCCTAAAATTCACTACTAAAAATTTTCATTTTTAAAATTATAGCGGAAGTAAATATAGTAAATTTTGGGGATACTACCACCACATCTAGTACCATACTAGTTTCCTTCTATCATTCCAGTACTTAGTGCTAAGGCTTAAAAAGGAAGAAAACACATTTTACACAAAACCAAGTTGTAAAAATAAATAAGATTAGCGTGTTAAATTACATTACAAGAATAACTTCCACTATTAGTGGTTATAGAAATAAAATCATAAACTTCCACTATTAGTGGTTATAGAAATAAAATCATTACACATGAAAATATGAAATTTTAAAGGATAAACCCAGAAGCTTCCCAGATAGTCCTTACTCTCTTAACCCGAAAAGAAATTTAATAGCACTTGCGGGCTAATCTACAAGAGACATTGTCCATTAAATAGGTAGAGGACCACAAAAAGAACCCTTCAGTACTACGGTAATGAGTAATCATTTATACATAACTAAAAGGTAAGGCTTACATGCAACACATCATTCAAACATAAGAACAATAAATCACACATATATGTAGGACAAGGTATACTAATCATTAGTATGGATACATAATTCAAGATCATATATCACAAGGTTCATTTGTTTAAGAGTAACAACACTTTACAAGAGAGCATCCAAATGAAGCTCTTTGTAATATAATTAAAAGTGTCCAACAACACATTCCATCAACACAAACCACCACTCAACCCAAGGCAGGCACTAAGGCCATAATCATACCAATAATAGATCATAATGGTAAAATCAACATTATCTAGACTTAAGCCATTAATATATATCATTCATAATCATCTCTTGAATTATATCTATGTGAGTACAAGAATCCTACTATTATGGCCGATGGATCAAAAATACTATTATAGGGCATAACGTACTTGGCCACTATTATTTGATCGTGATCAATCTCTAAGGCAAAATGCTCCTAGCCACTATTATCGTCGAAAGATCGGTTTGACCCCGACTCATATGATGTTCTACTGTAAGTGATTAGTGGTTTCCCCATGATTTGTTATCATCCAATGTTTGATTTATTGAGCTCAAGATCCCCCAATATTATGGTTAGTGGATCGGAAATACAACTCCAGGATAGAATGCACCTGACCACTATTATTTGCCGAAGAATCGATCTCCAGGGCAAAATGTTATTGGCCACTATTATTGCTATTACATCAATTTGGACTTGGCTCAATAATCTTCAACTTTAAGTGATGAGTATATTTTCATTTAATTAGCACATCAATTACACTTATTTAACCCTTCTTCTATTATTTAACATTACTTATAACTTATTATGAAGGTTTATTAGATCAATTGCCATGTTATATGCAAATTACTGATTTACCTCTTTTCACTGACAAAATTACTAAATACCCATATTGCTTGTAAATTTACTAAAATACCCTTTTACTTGCCAAATTACTAAAATACCCTTATTAGTTGAGAAATTATCACTTACCCTTCTTACTTATAAAATTTCCATAATACCTCTCTTAGTTGATGAATTACCAATTTACCCTTCTTACTTGTAAAATTATCAAAAAAACTCCTTAGTTGTAAAATTATGAAATTGCCCCCCTTTACTTGTAATTTTACCAAAATACCCTCCTTAGTTATATAATTTACTAAATTATCCTTTGGAGTTGTTAAATTACTAAATTACCTTTCTTAGTTGTTAATTTACCATAGTACCCTTCTTATTCATAAAATTACTAAGTTACTCCTTTCTAATTCCAAAATTACTAAAATATCCTTCTTACTCATTAAATTACCAAATTACCCATTTATCATGTCAAATTACCAAAATACCCTTCTCACTTATTAAATTACCAAATTACCCTTTCTCAAGTAAAATTACCAAAATACCCTTCTCATTTATTAAATTGCCCCCTTTATCATGCAAAATTACTAAAATACCCTTCTCACTTATTAAATTGCCAAATTACTCCTTTCTCAAGAAAAATTACTAAAATACCCTTCTTACTTATTATTTACCAACTTACCCCTTTCTCATGTGAAATTACTAAAATACCCCTAACACATAAAGTATTAACACCCATGGTCCACATGCATCATCTAACACCACAAACCCTTATTATTCATTATTAATACCGCTATCCACATTTATTTAGGTCACTCCCTATGTACAAGTAAAATTACCATAATACCTCTAGGGCTCATATTAGCATTATTTCTACTACAAAAGGCCATATTTACCTATCATGACATGTATATGCGTCTAATATAATTATTAACAACAAAGCCCCTTTCTTAACCACCATTTCTACATGTAACACATTTCATACAATATAGCATGCTTTTCATTCCATCTTCCAACTTACATTACAAATCATGATATGCTTAACAACACATAATATGTACACAAACCATATTCCAAAACCCTAATGTGCTAGCATATGTAAATCCACACATTTTATTAGGGTATAATGGTTACCTTATGTAACACCCCAAAATTTATGTTTTTTTTATAAAAGACCTTTAAATTTAAAACCCGTAAATTATAGGGATGCTACTGCCACACTTAGTATCAGACCGGTTCACTCCTTCTGTTTCGGTACCAAGTGCTAAAGCTAAGAAAAACATTTCCATCATCACACATTAGTACATAAATTAAAGTTCACAATTCAATAATTAGAGTATGCATAAGTCTTACATAATTCGAAGCACTTGAGATAGTTCTTCAGAGAGGAAAAATAGCGATAATAGTAAAATTATTTCTGAAGTTTCAAACATAATTAAACGAAAAAATAATAATAATCTCGTAAATGGAAAATGGCCACGCCACTCCAAAAGCTGATCTAGCCCAAAAATCATCACTCGGCCCCACCTGATATCCATAGACATCAATGGCATCAAAATAGGCATCTCCTACCTGCAACACGTCAGACGGGCCTTTTGCTCATAGGAATGAGCAACACCCATGAAAGGGGTGATCAGTATGCTACGTACTGAGTAAGGTAACCGTACACTAAGGCCAACATATAAAATTCACACAAATAATGTATAATAATAAAGGAGCATAAAGTCCAATCATAATAGCATAAAGGTAAAATGAATGCTCAGGTGAAAATACCAAGATTCAATACAATCCAAATTAATTACTTAATCAATCCTTTATCGAATTTATTTTCACACCATTCTCTTTATCAAGTCCATACAAGTACGAGAACCCCACTATTTTTGCCAGTGGATCGTTCTCCAGGGCACTTTGGCTCTTGACCACTATTATAGCCGATGGATCGGTCACTTAGAGTACATGCCCTACCACTATTATATGCCGATGGATCTGTCTGGCCCATTTTCTCTCACGGTGTTCCACTATAAGTAATTAGTATCTTCCCATATCTTAGTAAAATGTAGGGTTTGGTTTATTGAGATAGGGATCCCCCACTATTTTAGCCGGTGGATCGGTCACTAGGGTAACATACCCTACCATTATTATACGCTGGTGGATGGATCTCCAGGATATTGTAGTACCTGGCAACTATTATGCTAGTGGATCGGTTTGGGCCTGACTCAACATCTTCCATTATACGTGATTAATGTTTTAAGTATCTTATTTAGAAGCCTTCACCAAGACATGCAAGTCTGACTCCTACTATACTTACCCTTCAACTCTAATTAACCACTTCAACCCTAGTTAAACACCACCACCAAAGTTAACCATGGCTTAACACCCATGCAAACCCTAACTCCATGCAAACCCTAGCTCCCATGCAAGCTCTAACTCCACATAAACCCTAGATCCCATGCGACCATTAACTCCCATTTAAACCCTAACTCCCATGCAACCATTAACTCCCATGCAACCATAATACCATGAAACCTTAACTCCACCATGCAAACTATAACACCACCATGCAAACCCCAATACCACCATGTAGGGATGGCAATGAGTCTCGGACCCGACCCAGACCCGCTAGACCCGCCTCATTTTTAGCGGGTCTGGGTCTATGATTTTTGGACCCGACGGGTCTGGAACGGGTCTAGGTCCACATATATCTTAAAGGGTCTGGGTCTGGGTCCAGTTCTAGATCCAGACCCGACCCGCCAGACCCATTTAATATACATATTTGTGTGTGTGTGTGTGTATATATATATATATATACATACTAATATTATGTTTGTCATTATTGTCTTAAACTTATATAAGCTCCTTATTCAATTTTTTTTAAAAAACAATTTATGCTTACTTTATAAACAATATGTATAACATTATATTCTAAAAGTTAGGGATATAAATGGGGCGGATTTTACCCAAAATCCGACGGATTTTGTCCAATAGATATGGATAAATGAATATGGATACGGATATGGATGATGGAAAAAAATACTCGTCAGGTTCGAGTATGGATACAAGTATGGGATATCCATACCCGTACCCGTAACCATACCCGTATCCATATTCGTACCCATTTATCCGATATATAATTACTTTTTACCCTTAATTTTAAAATAATTATAGTATAAATTAAAGTTAGAATTATCATTTAGCTGAACTCTAAATGGGTTTATCTGTCGGGTGATGGATTTATCCATCGAATAATATCCATTAATGGGTAAACGGATAATCCGTCGAGTAACGGATATCCAACTGATACGGATATGGATTCGGGTACAGGTACGGATTTGTTTACGGATTTTCTTATCGGATACGGATATGGATATACATGCCCCAAATCCGTCCCATTTACATCCCTACTAAAAGCATTAAAACACCATTTGAAAAGTTAATATAACTATTTTGATATATTTATTTTTTCACTTAGATGTTTTTTTTAACTACATATTAAGTTATATAAAACATAAATGTATTTGTATTAGCATGGATTATTAATTATTATTTTTTAAAATAACTGGACCCATTTAGGACCCGTTTACCCGCTAGACTCGATGGATCTGGATCTGGGTCTGAACTTTTAAGACCCGAAGGGTCTGGGTCTGGGTATTATAAATGAGTCCGGGTCTGGGTATAGTTGGACCCGATCCAGACCCGACCCATTGCCATCCCTACCACCATACAAATCCTAACACCACCATGCAAACCCTAACACCACAATGCAAACCCTAACACCACCATGCATGGTCATATAATACTTAGATCACTCCCACATTAATTCATACCATAACACCATATCCCACGATCTACATGCATGTCTTATGGGCCATAATAATTCACATTAAAACATAACTTATAGATATCATATGCATGCCATAAAATATCATATGACATACCTCAACTCCACATCATACTACAAATATAATAAATATAAAAATACACTTTAAAACATATTATATTTCATATCACATGGCAAGCAAGGCATAAAATACATTACATACAAACGGCCTTAGTTACACCCTTACCTAAAATGTCACCGGTCTTGTAGCACGCTCTTATAACTCTTGAGGGCTTTGATTGGGTTCACCTATTATGAGGGAAAAACTAGAATTAGGATCCCTCCTAAAAAATACTATTATTTACTAACTTACCCTAAGACTAGGTTTTTAATTAAAATAATACTATACTAAAATTAACTATGCAAAATACTACTAAAAATACTAATAATAATATTAGTGTAATTTAAGACGAATGGTGATATAAGGGTTTCTACCCTCCACCAAAATAATATTTATAATGATAGTAGTAATAAAATAATAATAATAATAATAATAATAATAATAATAATAATAATAATAATAATAATAATAATAATAACAACAACTTAAGCCTAAATAAAACAAGGTAGGGTTTTTGACCCCACCTCCAAATAATGAAGGTACTATTTAATAATAGTAATAATAATATAAATAACACATATTACTTATAATAATATTAAAACTAATAAAGATAATAATAATAATAGTTGTAGTAGTAGAAATAGTAATATTAATAATAAAAATAAGAGTATGCACTTCATTAAAATAAAAAAGGCCCCGACCCTCCTTAGATGAATAATAATAATAATAATAATAATAATAATAATAATAATAATAATAATAAATTAATAATATTATTATTAATAATAATGATAATAAAAATTATAATAATATAATTAATACCTATAATTTGAAACTAACAACTTAAATATTTTATTCCTACTCTCGACCCTGCCAAGAAAATAAAACATTAATACTACATCCAATAATAATAATAATAATAATAATAATATTAATAATATTAATATTAATAATTGAATAAATGATAGAAATTGAAATAAAAACAGAATAAATTTAAATAAATAGGGGAGAAGGGCTGAGAGGGTCTAGGGTTTCACCTTGAGTCAGCGGAGATAGGTGGCATAGGCGATGGTGGCGGTAGCCGAAAAAGAGGGTTAAAAGGGGAAAAGTCAGGGTTTGAGAAGAATAGATGCAGAATAAGGGTGGTGGTTGAGTTGTTAGTGGTAGCCTAGGCTAAGAAGAGTAAAGTGACGATGGTAGCGTGCAAGTGGCGGCAGCGCACAACGGCCGAGGTGGCGGCCGAAAGGAAGAGATAAAGAAAGAGAGGGGAGAAGGAGGAGAAAGGGGAAAAGAAGGTTATGGCTATGTGGAGGAGGATTATTAGCAACTTTTGGGTGGTGCAGAATGTAGTAGAAGCGGCAGATGTGGTGGTGGATGGTGGCTCAAGGGATTGCGGGTGTAAAATTTTGGTTTGATGGACAAGGAACTTCGCACGACTGTGGTGGCTCATGCGAGAAGAATTGAGGAAGATGGGTGGCTCAATTAGATAAAGAGTGGTGCAAGGAAGACTTTGGTAGGCAGAGGTGGCGACGTAGTTGGCTGACAGCGGAGGAAAGGTCGTCTGAAGTCACCATGGTGCACAGGGTAGGATCTTAGGGTTTTAGGGAAAAGGTTTCAAAACCACACAAGCAAGGGATATTTATAGAGTTTAGAGGAAATGGTATGATTCTCGGGGTCGGTAGGAGGATAATGCAAGTAGGGTTTGGGGTAGCCGACGACATTAATCGGCTAGCACATTTTTAGGTCGTGCTCGACCTTTTGCCAAGGAAAAGGGAGAATTCGAGCAGGAGAAAAGGAAAATGGGTTAGATCATGCTGAAGTGCGAGTCAAGGGGAAGAGAAAGAGAGGGGAAGCTCCCAATCAAGTCAAGCATGGCTGGCGGTGCCATTTTCAAAGCTTCGAAGGTGTAGGTCAACAGCGGAGGAGGAAGGAGGAAGAAGGAGGTGAATCGGGAGGCCGGGGAAAAAGAAAGAAAAGGAAAAGAAGAAGAATTGGGCTGGTCGATAATGGTTATAAGGTTTTAAATGGAATGCGGCGTTCTAGGGAGAAAAAGACACAAAACACAGCGTTTTATCTACCGAAGGAAATAAATAAAAGAACGGCAATGGGTCACGGAAGAGAGGAAGAAAAAAAGAAGAAGATTGGGCCGCGATAGGCCCAATCGGCGGAAATAAGGAAAAAGAAAGAAAAGAAAAGTAAAAGAAAGAAAAGGAAAGAGAAAGAAAGAAGGAAAAAGGGAAAAGGAAAATGTAAGTAGATTGGGGTCAAATAAATTAATTAGAATATTTTGGGTATTTAAAATAAAAATATTTAAATAAAATAATATTAAATTTCCTTTTTGGCTAATTTAGGATTTTTAAAAGATTTTTCCTAAATTCCTTTTTAAATAGCAAAAATACCAAATTTTTCCTTATAAAAATATTCATAAATTCTTTCTTAATTTGACCTAAATAAATTATTCCTATTTCAAATAAAAATAATTAATTTAATTAATTCCCTAATAAATCCTTATTTAATTATATTTCTTAAAATAAATATTTTTGGGGTATTTCAACTTATTTCCAGCGATAACTACACTTTACCGGTACCTCGGTTAAAAGCTTAAGCTTTAATTAGTAAAAAATATTGTACCTAAAAATAATATCACAATTAGCATATTAGTAGTTAATAATTAAAGAATAGATTTTTAACAAAAATGCTTATTAAATACCATTATTACTAACTATATTATACCTCAAAATTTAATTATTTACACTATAATGTGTAGTGACACTCATGTTGTATGCGCAGCGTGAGTTACATGCACGAAAAAGGGGGAAAACGGGATGGAAGGGTTGGATGAAGGTGGGGAAAAAGGGTCTCAGTGGTGGATTATGGAGGGGAGTTGAGGTAGTGGCTGGATGTAGGAAGAATGGCAGGGTGTAGGTGGTAGCCGGAGGTAGGAGAATGGAGGCTCAAGGCAACAAAGAAGTCAATGGTAAGGGCTAGAAAATAGGTGTAAGGAAGGGAGGAGAAGAAGAGATAAGGAACAGGAAGAGGAGAAAGGAAGGGCTACAGTGGGATTTTGGGCAAGGTGAGGTAGGGAGGTGGTTGGGGGATGTCAAGTGGTCGAGGGGCGGATTTGGCAACGGTGGAATAGGGGGAATAGGTAGCGCAAGTTGGTATTCAAGGTGGAGGGTCAAGGGGAGAATGAAGGAAAAGGGGAGGGAGTTGGCTGTAGGTGGAGGGCTTAGGTTGCTAGGGGTGGAGCAGGAAGGAAGTAGGGGAGACAGGGGAGTTGGTGTGGTGGTTGGTTGGGCGGCGAAGACGGTGATTAGGGGTGGCAAATAAAAATAGGGGAGAAGGGAAGGAGAGGAGAAAAGAGGAATCAGTAGGGGAGATGGGAGAGCTTGAGGGGGGAAGATAGGGCTAAGGAGAAGGAAAAAAGGAGAAGAAAAAGAAGAGGGAAAGAAGGGTGGGTAGGGGCGTAGGGTTAGGTGGTTGAAGGGGGTGTGTTGTAGGTTGGGCATAGGGTGGTAGGGAAAGGAGAAGAGGAAAGAGGAAATAAAAAAAGGCATGCACGGAGTTGCAATGGTTGTGTAGGGTCAAAAATGGAAGGAAAAGCGATGGGAGAGAGAGGTAGGTGAAAAGCTGTGTAGGTGTATGCATGGGGTTGTAGGCAGGTGCAGGCATGGGGATGTTTTGGCTCTACGAACAGGGGAGAGAAGGAAGGAGAAGAGAAGAAGAAGGGATAAGGAAAGCATACCGAGTGGGGGAGAAGAAATGCAGGCAAGCCGGCTCGTGTGAGGGAGAGAGGAGAAAAAAAAATGTTGGGTTGGCCTAACGAGGGGGGAAAGAAAGATGAAAAGAAAGAAGGAGGTGTGGTGGATGAACGATGAGGGCCACGCAAGAAGGAGAGTAGGACAACAACCTAGCAAGGGAAAGAAAAAGAAAGGAAGAGGGTTGGTCGGCCTAAGGAAAGAAGAAAAGAAAGAAAAGGAAAAAAGGAAAAAGGAGAAAGAAAAAACAAAAAGGAGAAAAAAGGAAAAGAAAAATAAAATAATTTTTGAAATTAGGGTTAAAAACTATTTAGATGGAGAAATTATTTTAATAAATTAATTTATTTAAATTTTAAGGTATTCATTTAATAGGATAATTTTAGTAAAAATATGGGTTAGAAAATTTATTTAAATAAAAAAAGTATGATAAAATAATAAAATATTTATTTTAATTTGTTAAATAATCATGTCCATTTTTATAAATCAAAGGTCCAAAAAATAATGAAATTAATAATTTAAGATTAAATTATTCCAAATAAGGATTAATTATTAAATTCTAAGTTTTACAATTCTGGGGTATTACAGAATAGTTATTCAACTTCCTATACATTCTATCATCATAAAAATGCATATCCATAGTTATATGTAGATACAACACATCATGACTCATCTCAACCAACAATGTACACAACTCATGCTTTTATGAGGTCATACCTTTTCTTTCAACATATAATACCACATATCATATAGTACTAATATCGTGATGATATTTTGATATAATAATTCAAATCATGATAATACAAACACATATATACATTTTAACATAATCGCCATAACTATGACATGTATTTTTATTGAAGCAACTCCGGTCTCTAAGCACGTAAGACCTACTTTTCCTCCTTTTCTACCACTAAGGTATCACCTAGAAGTTAAAATACAAAAAAAAAATCGAATTAGTAATTTTAATATAGGAGGAAAAAAAGGCAAAGGAGTGGGAGGAAAAATAGAGATAACTAAAAAGTGGAAGGATTGGGTAGAGTGGTACATGTCAACGGTATGGCAATGGTTACTACTATGGTGTGGTGGCCAAGGTAGTGTTAACGGTTTTGGTTAAAGGTGGTGGTGATGGTTAGCAACAAGGGTGGTAGTGATGTTAGTGTTAGGACCAGTAAGAGTTGGCACAAGGGAGTGGTGATGGTGATCAACATTAGGGAGTGGCATGGTTGGTGGTGATGGCATGTTAAAGTTGGTTGGTCATGGGTCATTAGTTGGTTAAGGGAGTGGTGATGTGATGGTTGGATGTTAAGGGTGGCTAGCATTAGGGAGTGGAATAGAGCTAGTAGATGACAATAGGATAATGGTGGAGGACTACAGGAAGCAACCGAGTCTAGGAGGCTGCTAGTGTGGTCGGCAGCTGAATAAGGATAGAAAAGGAAGGCGGGGGTTGGTAATTGGTAGAAAAAGGGAAACGGTAGGGGAAAGGGAAAGATAAGAAGAGACACAATGTGGAAAAGGGGGATCGACAAGTGGTGTCATATCTTGAGGAGGGGGATTAGAAATAAGTGTCACTGCTTTAAAAAAATGTAGCTATTGGGGAGTGGTAGTGAGGTGATTTGACGTGGTGAGGGGTGTTGGGTCAACCAAGCAAAGAAGAGGAAAGGAAGGTAGAGAGATGGCATAGGGTTATGATACCAACGAAGATAGTGGGGGTGAGAAGAAGAGAAGAAAATGAAAATAGAGAAAGGGAATTTGGTGCATTTTAATTTGTGGAGAAAGGGAAAGGAGTAGGAGGTAGAATATGGAAGGTATTGCGTGTACGTGTGTGTGTGCGTGCACGCGTTCACACATGCATGGCCAAGAGAGATCATCAAGAAATGAAGGGAAAATGGAGAAGGAGATGGGGAGAGGTTTGACTTGGTGTGCAAGGAAGCAGGTAGGGATAATGGAGAAGGTGATGGGGGAGAGGGTCATCTTGTTGTGTAAGGAAGCAAGTGGGAAAAGATGTAGGTGCAGGGTTCTCAGGACATGGAGTTGGTGATGTAAAGGCAGGTGGCTAATGGAAAGAATGGTAGTCTATATGGCTGAGAAGAGAAAGGGATGATGATACTATATGGGGGTGGTCTATTTGGACTGAAAGAGGAAAGGGGAAAGGGAAAGGAAGAAGATGGAGATTGACGTGGTAAGAGGAGAAAAGAAAAAAGAAAAAGGAAAGAAAAAAGGGTAGTCGGTTAAGTTTGTATACCGAGGAGAGAGAAAAAAAGTAAGGATGTGGGCTAAGGCGTAGGCTGGGGAAGAGAAGAAAGGAAAAAAGAAGAAGAAGAAGAATAAGGAAAAGGGGAAATGAAGGAGAGAAAAGAAAAAGGGAATTGGGTAGTTTTTTGGGTTTAAGATTAGGATCACGTTAATTTTAAAAAAATTAAATTTAAAATTTTATTTATCACTTATTCGGGGTTAGGGTTAGGCTAAAAAATATAATATAATAAACAAGAAATTAGAATTTAGATTAGGTTAAAATGTTCATTAATTGAGATTAAAATTTAATAAAATTCAAGAGTTATAAGTAATGTGTGTATCATTACTTGTGATTGGAAACAATGTTGACTACACTAATTCTCAACAATAATATTTTAGTGTGCTTACTTAACTCTTGGTTGTACTATAATTACTAAAGCAATTATTTTGAGTATGTATCATTTTTAACTTTGGTAAAGGAGTTGGAAGAAATATTTTAGTTTCTTCACTTGTTTTCAAGGATAATTACATTAGTGTTCGTCATCATAAAAACAAAAAAGGAAAATTTTTATTGAGTTTTATGTTCCTAGTGTAATTTTTTTATGGCCAAAAGTTTTTATGGAAATAGATAGAAGGAGCTAACAGAAGGGACTAATGAAGGAACTACAGTAGTACATGAAGATTTTGAACCTTAGAGGAGTATCTATGTTAAGCATCATCATGTAAAGGTAGTATGATTCTCATAGAGTTGCTTAAGTATCTTAGGATAATTTTTTTCTTCTTAAAACCTTGATTTTCACAATAAGTGATTTCTAAACTGAAAGTATTTTTTTAGAGGGAACTTAGTTGAGCTCCTTGCTGAGTTTCCTACATGTTAAATCAGTTAACATCCAAAAATTAGGAGATTAGATTATAGTGTATCTAATGATATTTATCAAGTTTGTTTTGGTAATATCTTGAGGACATATATGATCATGTTTTGTGTTTTATGACATGAATTTTAAGCAAAAATGTTTGATTAAAAATTAGAGATATTCTCTATGGTTAGAAATTTCTAAGAAAGAGTTTTTCATTTTATTTTTTGTTAATTGATTTTACTAAATATTTTGATGGAAAATGTGCATTAATTTTATATCTTTTTTACATCTAGATTAATTAAGATCTTTCACTTATTAAAATTGTATTTATATTAAATATAGAGTTGTTGAGATTTTCTAGCTAAAAGTGTGGTTTTGTTTTTCTATCTAACTAAGTACGTGTACAACAAAAAAATATATGATATGAGAGATCAAGTGAAAAAACATAAGAACACTTTTTTTAGAGCATAAAAGATTTAAAGTCTTATGTAATATTTTTTTGTGGTTTAAGGAAGTGGTTATTGATTGCAATAGTAAGATGTTGAGTTGTATCTAGTATTTATGTTTATCAATTTGTAATTCTTACTAATCATTGTTAAAGATCACTTGGCAAGTTTAAGAGGTTAAACTTGTACACTTCATTTTAGCATTAAGGTGTGGATTGGCATCCAAATTAGGGTTGTGTTTGGCAGCCTAGAGTTAGGTTGGGCATGTTTGAAGAGTTTCAAACATTTTGTACTTGATATATCTGAGTTATTGGGAGAAATAAAGAGGTGAATTTAGGACTATGGATGCATGTTAAATATTAGATGGTTTTTTGAATACCAATTTTTTTTCCAGATAGTAGAAAAATGAAAAAAAAAAATTAGGTCTTGGTAGAAAGCAAGAGAATGATCCACCATGTATCTAGGTCTACAATGACATTACCTAAGAGTTTGTTTGGATTCGCATTTTTAGATGAGGTGGGTGAACCTATATTAGGTTAATGGAGGTGAATTTTTTAATGTGTGTGTGTGCACACACGCCTGTGTGGTATTTAAGTAGTTAAGTTGGGCATTTAACATGCATTAGTAACCAACATTTGATTATTGCACCTTGCTAAATTTTTGTGTGGTTTCCCTTCTTTATAAAGGAAGGGTCAAATTTTTATTTCTAGATACTAAGTCATGTATTTTTTTTATTATAATTTCTTAGGCTAGGCCATCATTCGCGACATAATTCAATAAAATCATACACTCCTACTAAAATATTGCCAAATTTTACTACTGATAAATTTTATTCTAAAAACATTTACCGAATCTATAACACAAAATACATGGGTGTTATGTTACTTCCAACATAGAGAATATACTTCTTATACCCAATCGGTATCGGGTGCAAGGTTTAAAGTAACTCATGCCAAAATCAAGTGTATGGCACACTCGACTTAACGATACAAGATTAAAGAAAGGAAAACTAAAAGCGAATAAATAATTAGTGAAAGGCTAAATGATACAGAAAGTATCAACATAAAAGAACAAGTTTAGAAATATTTTTATGAATGAGTTTAAAGTTTAGAATAAGTGAAAATGAGTGAAAATGACATCATTGGAGAATTTGTATAAAAATAATTTTTTTTTTGTAAATGAATGAAATATGACTCTTGGAAAGTTTAAATTTAATGTAAATAATTCGAAAACCTATTATGGAAAATTTTAAAGTGGTGACGCATGACAATAGTGGTAGAAGTAGTTCAAAGAAAGAAACTAGAAACAAAGGGGGTGAAGAGAATAGTGCTTGGTGGTGATGTGAGGTGAGGGCTAGGAAGCAATGAAAACATACTATAGGGTGTTTGGGCTGGTTGAGTGAAGGGTGAAGGAGGCCAAGTAATATGTAGTCGGTGGTGTTGTGAAGGAAAAAAGGGTGGGAGGGCTGTTGAGTGAATGAGGAATGGGGATGATGTAGGAGGTTATGTTAGACTAGGATTATTTATTCTAGTTTTAATTTAGATAGGTTAGAATATTTAATTAAGAAAAAATTTGATTAGAGTCTGTTTGGTTCATGAAAAAAAAATTAAGAAAAGGAAATAAATTTTGATGGAAAATAATTTTAGTGTGTTTGGTTACTTGAAAAATTAAAAAGAAAATAAATAGGGAGAAAAATAAAAGAAAAAGATACACTGTTTCATTTTTCGTATCTTTACCGGAGGGAAATCGATGGAAATCCTTGGCAGCTCTTTCGAGTCGATGAAATGCAGATCCTACGTCAAATTCTGCCGAGGGAAATTCCACGGTGAACGGCGACCCCACACTCAAGAGAGAGAGGGAGGAGCCGGAGGAGAAAAGAGAAGGATGGGAATAACGGTGTTCCAAAGAAGCAGAAGTTTGAAAATTCTACGAAGGAAGAGAGGCTCGAAGCTCTGGGTGATCAAGAAGCAGAGGAAGGGATGGCGGAAGATGATAAGTCGGGGCCAGTGAATATAGGTCCGAAGATTTTCGAGTCTTCTGTTGAGATGTTTAATTGATCTATAAGTTGCTCCATCATTGGCCTCTCAATATCAATTTGAACAAGCTAACCCTGACCCCTTGCCTATATATATTGCTGTCTTGGATTGGAATCAAAACAAAGGAGAGGAAGAAAGCAGATAAACTAATAGCATGAAGATGGGGTATATGCCATTGTATCACCACTTGTTTCTATTAACGATGATAACAATCATCACCTTTAATCTTATGAGTCCAAATTCATGTCATGCATCTACAACAGGAAGCGGCAAAGATTCTGGTTTTGACGCCAATAACACAGGAGGACTGAATAGAAAGAGTTTTCCCAGTAACTTCGTCTTTGGAACGGCCACCTCTGCTTTCCAAGTTGAAGGAATGGCTCACGAGGAGGGGCGCGACCCTAGCATTTGGGACGAATTCGTCAAAATACCTTGTAAACATGAAGCGTTTTCCCAACATTCTAACTCTTAAAATATGGCGCGTACAATTTTTACATTCAGAAACTCGTATCGTTTTATTTTATAAATATTAAGTTCTAGTTTCTTTTGATTTCATAGGTTATGTGAGGCCAACGCAGGCACTCTGTTTGTTATGCATATCTTCTCTTTGTGTCAACACCAGAATTAAGGACAACTTTCTTTTTTGTTGGTTTTCCATGTGCTGTCTATTGCAAATTTAAAGTTGCATTTTATATCAAATTCATTTTTGCAGTATCATCTTGGGCTGATATTTGAAAATTGATCCACGACTTGTTTCATGTAATTTTTAACTCCTAATGTAGCTGAATTTCATGCGTTAGTCTGCGTTCAGGAGTAGGTTATCTATAATTTTTATTGAGCGTTCATCTTACCTTTATGACGTTTATGATTGTGATTGTGGATTAAACTAGCCTTACTGGGCTGTTGCTAATCAAATTGGTCTGTCATGCCAAGGCCTTGCTCACACCTTCAGCAAGGATTCTTTCTTCCTCTGCTACTCTTCCCATGTCTCCTTCCCCACTTCAGAAATGATAAGATTAAAGATTTTAATGCACTATGATTTATTTCTTCTTTTGTGCTTTTGAGTTAAATTGTCATTCTCATCATGGGATTGGTGTATGTTAGAATCAAAGTCTAGAGAATGGTATTTAAAATAAGAGAAAAATTAAGCAAGAGGCATTGGACTGACACACGGTTTAGCACAAGTTTATGCCCTTGAATGCACTAGCATTGGACTTAAATCTAGTATGAAGTAATAATATAGTAGAGTATTTAGTTGACACATATTATTTGTATATAAATGTGTGAAGTAATAATAGCATTTCATAGCTCATAAATGTAATTAATTTCATTTTAAATTTGATGGGTTTTAATCAAAATCCAATAGGTTTTATCCAATGGATATATAAACAGATATGGATAAATAGACATAATTATAGATATAGAGGGGAAAAAATACTCACAGAATTTGGATATGGATATTGATATAGATTTTCTTGTTAAGTTTGGATAACAGATAAGGAGTACCCGATACATTGCTATCCCTAATTAATATTTTACGGAACAAACAAGTGTACTAGTAAGAAGCTATGTTTTTTCCCTTTTTATGTTTATTGTAGCATGTTTTAAATGGAAAGGAATATGAAATATTTTATATATTTTTAGTTTTTTTAAAAATTATTATAAGTTATTCATGTAACATTTTAGAATAGTTTTATAAAAAAAATTTGGAATTAGTATTGATTTTATAAAATTTTTATAAATTTTTAGAAGTTTTATGTAACTTTTTTATATATCAATATAATATTTTAATAATAATTAAATATATAAAAATATTTAAATAATAATATTTAATTTTTCTTAGAATTTTCTTTCTATATATCAAACACTAAAAACGTTTTCTAAGAATTTAATTTTTTATAAAAAAAATTCTAACAATCAAATAAAGAAAAAAAATTAATATTTTTATTTTTTTTAATTTTCTTTCCACTAAATTTTTTTCTAACCAAATAGGGCAAAGGATTAAGGAAAATGGCCTAGCAAACCCTCCCCCTCTCCTCCCGGGCGGAAATAACGTTGCACATGTGTCAGCGACGAGCTTTGTAGAGCAGGGAGATGTTGTATGGATTGAATATGCCCCACCCATCATTGTTTTTTGTTTCCCACATAACTCACGACTTACACACTAATTAATATGATAGAAGTTCTTTGGCTTGCTCTCAAAAAATAAATTAAAAATAAATAAATAAAATAAAGTAAATCGGATGAAATCGTTACTTGATCTCTGCACAGAAATCAACGAAAAATTTGGAAAAGAAAAAGAAAAATGGACTTCAGCTACAAATGTCGAGGCAATCACGTTTGAACTCAATAATACTACCAAGAAAATGTAATTACGTTTTTTTCAAGAAAACTGTAAATAAGTACATAAAATCTGTGAATAAAAACAAAAAATCGATCTACTACGCCAACCGAACCGAACATGTGAGACAAACCGTGGGTAGCACCGAGCCACACAAAGGCGGCATCCAACCACCTCAACTAGCAGTCCTACACCAAGTTGTAAAGCTGTTTACAAACAACCGTCGACGGTCTTCTTCCTCCCTGCACCACACCCGCCGTAATGGGCCTTCCTCTACCAAACATCTTAGAACATTCCGGCAATTCTCCTAAATCAGCAAACAACGACTCATCTTCTTCTCTCATGGGATATAATCTCGTAATCATATCATAATCAACAGCAGCAGTGGTTGTTTTCGACAAAATTGAAGAACGGTCCGGCAGCGTTGATGACATCGTGGATTCGACGTCAGAAAACCAAGTAAAATCATCCGTTGTGACTAAAGATTCATCTCCAAAATCAGTGGTAGAAGAGATCATTGGTTTTATATCGTTAATTTCGGGATGGGTATTAGGGACGCCGGTAGTGTTTGTAATGTTTGGGGTAGGAGGAGGGGTTGTTGTTGGGGTGGAGGAAGTTTTGGTGGCGGTAGTGGAATGCTGGTGGTGATGGTGGTGGTGGTGGTTTCTAGAAGGTGGCCTAGAATGATTGTGCTCATGCGAGTATGTGATGACTAACGTGCAAGGGCTCGTGCAGCTTCTTTCCACTTGCTTTCTAGCCGGGCAACCTTTGGAACTACTGCACCTATAATATCCCCTATGCACACAAAATTAAGAAAACAACAATTAATTTGTGAGGATCAATTAATTGAGACATGAGTTGTCCTTCAAAAAATTGATAAAGGCATGTGCGGGATACTAATTATTAGGGAGGGGGGAATACAAAAGTGGGTTTTTTCCCCCAATAAATGCATACCTTTTCTTTGCGGCCTTGTTTTTTTTTTTCCTTTAAATAATAATAACCATAATATGTTTTAATTAGGTCCAACCTTTTGTCTTTTAAGATCATGTAAATATGTAAAAATTAATCAAACCAACTACAATAAGTTTTACCATAAATATTTAGCTCAAAAGATATCAGATAATTTTAGTCATCACATAAATATTGTAAAATAAGTTTTGTTCAATCTACAGGTACCCGTCTTTGATAAAGCATTTTACTACTACATGGTAATTCTTCAACAGTATTTTTTATTTTTTTAAAAAATGAATATGTTAAAAATAGTAAATTAATTAATCGTAATGACAAACAACTAGCCAACAACCCCAACTTCTTCAAACATACCCAAAATTGATGATCCAAAAACTTAATCTGGTCGCTCCATAAAACTTATATGTAGTGAGCCGACATATACATAACTTTGATTGTCAATCCATAAAATTTATGATCGATGATCGACCCAAAAAAAAATATTACAAGAAAGATGAGGATCGAGATTGGAAAAAAAAAAAAAAAGACAAAGGAAAAGGAAATGATATATATATCGAGATTAGAAGAGAAATCGAACGATATATTATGATTAGAAAGGGTGAAAAAAAAATATTCTAAGTACATACCTGGGAAAAGGAGATCCTTTGATAGGCTTCTGACCGTACTTCCTCCAAGCCCATGAGTCAGACGGCGGAGTCGTCGATTCACCTTTCAGCCTTAACCCTTCAACGTCTTTGATTGGCACCGTCACCACTCTTTTCTGTATTCCTTTCCTACTATATAATTATATATTTACATACATAAAAAAATATATATATATAAAAACTTAGCAGAATTAGCATATATATATATATATATCCTTATAAACTACAACCCCGTTATATAAAAAAATGGAATACAGATTCAAACTTAGATACGAGTGCCAACCCTCTTTTGGGAGAAGATGATGATGATGCGCCGAAGGTGGTTGAAGGCGGCGAATCTCCGCCATTTTCCGATGGCGAGTTCTCTCTCTCGTGATCTTCTCCTCGTAGCTGTTGAGGATCATGGTGATGATTTAAGCAAGTAGGGTTCTGATGCTCTTCCTCCTTGAAGCAGCTGTAGCTGCTGTGATTTGCTGCTGCATCCTGCATACTTGATCTCCCTTTAAATTAAGTTCTTTTTCTTGTCTCGTTTGGGGTGGATACAAATGGGAAGATTCCTTCTTAATTTCTCGGGTATTTAAAGTGAAATTATAGTTTTTTTTTTTTGGCCCGCCGTACTTGCTTTCTGATTTGAAGGCAGAAGGAAATAGATGGAGGAAAAGAAAGCAGGAGCTAGGTTCCTTTTATGGGGAGATCGATACAAATTATATATGTCAGGCTTTATCAATAAATTAACGGTCGTGTTAATATTTTTTTCATATATAGTTTTTGTTTATTTACTAACTATTACATAATATTATAATATAAAAGGAAGATAAATGATTCCATATTATGATATTATATTGAACACGTCTTTTATATATATATATATCCTTCTTAGTAGGAGACAAGCCATGCCTCCAATAGTATATTTGTGCTTCCATCCAAAGACGTGCAACCAAATTTTGAAACAATCCAAATCAAGTTATTTTAATTTTAAGTCTCTTTCCCATTTCGATCCCCCGCTCCTTTCTTCATTAATCAAAGTTGTCACTTTTTTCGAAAAAGGGTTGCCTAAATAATCGACATGGAGCGGTCCCATTTGATTTATTATTATTATTAATATTATTATTATTATTATTATAGGAGGCTAAGGCTATGCTTGTAAAATTTTAGTGAAAAAGGCAGTTGAAAGTTGCATTAGCTGTTGTTAGCTGAAACTGATATGCAGCTGATAGCTGAACCTGATAAGTTGGCGTGTTTGTAGTGATAAGAAAAAAATTGAGGACTTGATTTTTGAGGGCTTGATAGCTTTTAAATTAACTAACGGAGAGACATTGAAAGGCGTGCATGTAGTAATAAAAAAATGAACTATAATTATCGTAAGGGTAAGATAAAAAGAATTATGAGAAGTTAGCTTATGGTAAACTAAAATCTATTTACTTTGCCTATCTAAATGCCAGTGAAAAGGTATTTATCAAGCTAAACTTTTCTAAACACACTATCAAGCTTATTGATCAAGTTAGTAAGTTATGGAGTTGCGACAAACATCATCTTGGTTTGTTTACAAAAGCACCGGATCTTATCTAAAAGACAACATAATCTACTACTCTGATGTGGTGACATCTAATGGATTGTTAAACAAGAATCCTAAAACTAGAACATTTAGAACAATGCATTAGTATAAAGCAAATCAAGGATAATAAAAATTGATATATATTTTTATTGCTATCCTCTCAAATAATTAAAAATTATTGACAAACCCTCAAACTAGTGATTTTATTCTCACCAAAATTATCAATAACAATCATTATAATTAATCCACTCAACTATGAATCCCACTCCCTATTAAGATTTTCCTAAATCTAACCCCAAGATTTAGAGTCACAAGATATTTACTCGCAAGAGACTTTTTCTAGATCTAACCTCTACATCTAGACCGTCACACCCTCTCAGGTGTTGTGATCCTCACACAAAAATCTTTGGAGTCTCGGGTTGAGACCCTCTCTCTTGCCTCTTGCTCTCTTATTTCCTATGTCTTTAACTCTATACAATATAGCCATTTATATAGGCTAATAGAGTCCTAGAACAAATTAAAAGATATAAGATAAATGGCATTGACCTATGCAAAAAGATATAGAAAAACACTATCCAAAAAATGCATTACACGAAAATCTAGGTGTCGACACGTCTATGTCGTTCAACACAACCACCAATGTTGATTGACATGATTGTGTTTATCAACACAATCCTATGGTGTTAACACAAACCCTCTATGTTTCACTCATCTTCGACACAAGTGTCTTCATCAACACTCACTACAAGAAAATGGGCTTCTTGTAACAACATATTTACTGATCACACGAAGTTGTCCTTGCATTTCCAAGTTTACATTGACAAATCATAGCTAAATTCTTATCAACAACTGGACACTGGGAGGAGAAAATGGCATGACTATAGATTATTAGCCATGATAGTGTTGTAGCAAAGAGCATAGTGGTAAATCATCCCCCTCCCCCCAAAATTTCCTAAGGTATATGTTTTTATTTGAAAACAAAATCAATAAATATAGGGTCATCACTAAAACACCTATTAGTGACAAATGTTTTGGCTAAAATTTTAGCAGTAAAATTAGTCGAATTTTTCAATCAACGCTAATGTTTTTGGGATAAAATGTAGCCGCTAATAGTTTGCTTAACATTGCTAATAGGTGACATATCAAGCATTTTTTTTAGGACTTGTTTTCATTGCTCTTAGGCGTATTAGCAATGGCTCATGTTTTTGCACAAATGTTCTTAAAACCCTTGGAACACTCATTCTTCATCTTCCATGTTTCATTCTCTTCACTATGTTCTCCCTTTATCAAGACAAAGTCCTATCCGATTTTGGTAAGATTTCTTGCTAATCTTAGCTTGTTCATTAATTTTTTTGTTGTATTATCATTTATTATGCTTATTCCTTGCTAATTTATGTAGATTTTTTTCCTCCTCCGTAGCCCCCAAACCCCACTACCTTGCACCAGCACAAATGATGATGTCCTATGCCACCACCTTTTTGGGTTTGATTTTGTACTCTAACAGTTTTTTTATTTTTTAATTGTTTGTTTATTAATATAGTTGTTTTGTTTGCTAAATTTCTTAGTTTATTGAAGGTAGTTATGACGTCGTTGCCACCACCCTGCTATCATTGCTACCACCTCTAGTCAATCTTTTTATGTTTGTATACTTTGTTTGTTATTATTAACAATTTTATACACACACACACACATACATACATACATATATATATAATATGTTGTGAGTGGTAGATAAATGTGATATTTATGGAAACGTAATTTTTGATATTGTGATATTGTGATTTTTGTGGAAATATGAAGTGGTGAGAATCATGATTGTGTATGTGTGTGTGTTTATATATGATATTGTGATTGGTGGAAATGCTTATTTATCACTAGTATGTTATTATGTTAAGATTTTTGTATTATATAATACTTTTAGTAAATATGTATTATATACATGTAAATATATATTGGGTTAGTCTTATATTTATAATTTATGAGTATATTAGTATAGTATATTAGTATACATGTATTTTGAATATTAAGGTGATAGAGTAAAAATAAAATATTATTGGCTTTAGTTATATATTTATAGTTTAAAGTATGTTTGTAATGTTTATTAAATTAAAACTAGGTACTATTAAGTTAATATGATATAATAATATAATATTATCAAAATAAAAATATAATATTATTATAATAAAACTAAGGAATATTAAGAAGATATATTTGAATAAAGCTAGGTACTATTAAGTAAGTAATTGAATAAGTATCTAAAATATAGTATCCTTTTTCATAGGTGATAGGATATCTCTCTTTCTTAACAAGTGGTCTCCATCCTACTTTTTGATGTTGTAGATAGAGATATTATATATCATGTGAGATCACGATATGATTAGCTAGATTACATGGTGGAAAGGGATGTATATTAGGGACTATACGTGTTCATGTTATTACATCTTTTGTATACTTTGCACCAAATTGGGCCATGATTAGGAGTAAGGGCTAGATATATCAATTTATTTGTCATCGATATTCCATATCCTAGATTTTTTTAAGGTGAAGGATTTACAAGACACTATGACAAGATAGTAGGGGAGTTGAAAGTGATTGATGACTAGTTGAGGTCTTATCATAAGATATCGTTGAGTATATATCATGATTACCTTAATGAATCCTAAAAGGTGGATAAAATCTCTTTTGAAGAAGGGAGAGAACATAGGATTTTATGAGAAGAGTGAACTCAATGAGTGATTGAGGATCTTCAACATGAAACTAGGAGTTGATCATATATAATATTGTTTTATTCCAACAACGGCTCTACTATATTATGACCTAACTTTTTTTTATTGTGATGATCTAATAACTTTTTTTTTTTAGTGTGGCGATCTACTAACTTGATCTAATTGATATATTTATATTAGTATTTATTTTTTCCTATAAGCATAGCTAATTTTGATAATAGATATAATGGTGGATATGGAGAGCATGATAGCCTTTATGGACCTCATTGATTATCTTTAGTATGCGTTCCTAGTGAGAAAATATATACAAAAGAATTTTTTACCTTTTGAATACATGAATAAATATTTTATGGTACTAATATTGACTTTAAAATTTATTATTCTAGCACCACTAACCCAAAAAAGGTAGGTCGAGGTAAAGGGAAGGACATTGAACCTATGGTTAACCAACAATAAAAAACCAATACAAATAGAGTTTGCTAAGAAATATGGCATATAGAACCTGGTAAGGGAGTACAGGCTAACGTTCTCTCATTGTGATGGGAATACAATCAGGTTATTCATTCCACCAATGTATCGACGGTGAACTAATGTACCTAGGAATTTACAGTCTAAGATTCTACTCAGGCTTAAAGTATTTATATATTGTTAGCTTAAATATTAATTATTTTATTTTATAAATTACTAATATAGTATATGGAAATTTTTTAGATATGCCTTGATATTGATTACTAGAGGCAAAGCTGCTAATAGGATTATATTCATATTAATCTTAGAATATTATATCAAGACAAGTCTAGAATAGGAAGAACAAGATGAAGATGAAGTGGTTGGAGGATAATAGTTAGAATCTGGATAACTTTGACTAAGAGACATGGAAGAAATGTATAGATTTATGGCATTCACTCGATTCAAAGGTGTTGTAAACTTAAAACTATAAAGTAAAGGTTGCATATTTAAATTCATTTTTTAACTTTAATTTATAAATGTAGGCAATGTTAGAGAAAATAAACAAAATAGGTCTAATCTAACATATCTTAGCCTCCATGTCTCCAAATTTATTTCAGCTCATCAATATTCAAAGGTATATATAGATAATAGATAGT
Source organism: Tamarix austromongolica (assembly GCA_039764185.1). NCBI lineage: Eukaryota > Viridiplantae > Streptophyta > Magnoliopsida > Caryophyllales > Tamaricaceae > Tamarix > Tamarix austromongolica. The sequence goes on from CM077817.1 coordinate 29,645,254, forward strand.
TTTCTTTAATATTTTTAATCATTAAGGTTATAAGGATCTACATATGAGATTTGGCTATTAGATCATCAATCATGCAAAAGAGAATTATGTAAGTAATTTAATATTATCTTCTAATGTTTTATGAAATAATTTAAAGAAATTTTCATATTAATGTAATATTTATTTCATAGAACAAAATGGTTAAGTGAAAAAGCAAGGGTAAAAGTGCAGTTGCAAGTGTAGAAGTAGGAGGTGGGAGTGAATGAAGTTCCTTCTGCTGGTTCTATATAGCCCTACTATCGATTGATGAGACTATGATAGTGGAAGATGTTATTGGTCATCTTTAGGGTTTCAGGAAGGGTGTGGGATGTATATTAGCGGGTTCTTCCCATTATTCTATTGGCAACAATCGTCCACTATCAGATGAAAGTAGTTTTCCATCTACTGCTATTATCCCTCTTCCTAGACTAGTAAATAGTATGGACATGTTTTGTTCATAATAGACCTAAATTGATGAGTTGAGAAAAATCATAGTTACAAAAATATATAGATATATTCCTCATATACTAGCCCAACATTAGCCAAATTAGCCTCCCTATGGTCAGCCCGAGCAAGACAATGGGGATTTATCATAGATTATTTGGAATTTTGATACTTTTATTAGTTTTGTAAAGATTTTGGTAATTAATTTTTATGTTAACTATTTAATTTTTATACATATTTCTATTATAATATCCCTAAATTTTGTATATGATAGTTTACACTTACTAGAAATAGCAAATCAACTAATAGTAATTGTACTAGAAAAACTAGGCAAAAAATGTTGTTGCTAATACCCTAAATAAAATACACATTTAGTGGATAAAATTTTATTTTTTTTTATTTAAATATTCAAGAAAGTTTGAGTAACTAATGACAAAAATATTGATCTTTAGCAACACCATGTCGTTGTAAATAAATTTGAACAATTTGAAAAAATTCAACAAAATTCATACCTGTCTTGTTGCAAAAAAAAAACCTTCCTAAGAAGACACTAGTTGTTACTAATAAAAGTAATTTCTACGACATAATTTCCATCCCAATTTTTTTCTAACTACGAAAAAATTGTGATGACCTATCAGTGATGGCCGATGACCCTTTAATGATTCTTTCTGTTATCGCCAAAATCCCTTTTCCTTGTGGTGACTTTCCACCCATGTTAGTCTTTGAAAATTCTTGATCTTTTCAGTATCCTCTACCCTAGGTCTTCCATAGCCATCATATCATTGACTTAAATCCTAAAAAAAACTACTCATTTATGAATTATTTTGTAAGTTACTTTTAATTTGTCATACTAAATATGCACTTTTGAACAAATTTTTTTTTATTTTCTTATAACGACATAACCCCACCCCCTCTTTTTTTTTTCATCCATTAATTTAATTTAATCACCTTCTATACTTTGTTATTCATGGAAATCCCATAATGGTAGATATACTATCTATATAGTTTTCACAATCATGGTAAAGGTATATAAATATTACAAAACAAAATTATCTAAAATATCTAGTATCCAAAACTCCAACATTAGAAAATGAGGCATTATCAAAGTTTTCTAGCTAAGGCATCACGGAAATTTAAGTAATAAGGCTTCTAGTAGGAGAGAAAATGTATTTAAATAAAAAAAATGACTTATTAATTATGTAGCATATTGACTTATAACATGAGCATATAAAAATAGAGGATAAAGTAATAGACATATTATTAAACTCGATTGATTATCACATTTACAATTCCTATTAATCTCAAATATATATATATAGACAACCAATATTATATTTGGATTTTGGATAAATTGAAACTATAAAATAAAGATGTCTACTAGAGAAGTAGGATAATGAATTATTTACTACACAAAGACTCAATTACGTTACAAATATGCAAAAACTCAATTGGATTGCTGGACCAACTTAAGGTCTAAGGAAAGCTAATGATTAGGGAAAATAAAAAAGTGTCTACCAAAATAATACCAAGAATCACAATATATATCATCAAAAACGTGCGGTCGTTATTGCTTGACAAAACTAAATGTGGCAGAATGCACTAATATAAACTCAAGCACAATAACTAAAGCCTACTAAGCATATTATCACACTTACTATAATAATATCAAATCTCAACAAGTTAACAATAATATAAAACAAATGAATAAAAGAAATTAATCTATCAACAATTAAGTTTTCATCCACAACATTTGACATCTACTTACACTTTTGAGTTAAATTATTTTTGGTACAAATAGTTATATCAAGAGTTACTTTTAATACATCATGTTTATAGATATTTTATTGCAACAAAGAGAGGTTTCACTCAACTACAACTATAGATATTGTATATAATTAGGTGTTCCAAAATTTATAACATTCTATGTTATTCCCAATACACCAACTATAATGAAATCTTCATCATGTCATCTTTTTATCCTTTTGTTGTATTAAATGTATTATTTCACTTTCATAACACAAGTAGCTAGTTTATGTAGTGATTGGAATGTTTTCTACAACATCAATGTTTTCTCATTTAATTTATTTATTATCCATATTTTTCAAGATATATTGATTAGATGATGAATGGCTACCTCTTGATCTATAATTAGGGCATATTTTCATTATCTGACTGTTGGTGATCTAATCTAAAATGATCCAAAAAACTTAATGTGTTATTATTGTTATTATTGTTGTTATTTTACTATTGAGAGTATCATAATTAAAACTTTTTTGATACTACTATTACTATTGTTATCACATATCATTAGTATCATCATTATAATTATTATCATTAATTTTAGTATTGTTAAAATTTTATTAATCTTATTTGAATTGTGGCTCATTAGAGCTGATAAGTCATGAGAATATCCTTAGAGCTAGCTTTCTACCTACTTAAAAAAAAGAATCTATATACAAAATACTTTTGAATAAGAAACCCATCTCTTGTTTCTTCCATGAAAGTATCTATAACACCCCCCCAAGTTTACTACTTAAAAATTTCATTTTGTGAAAGCATTAATTATAGCAATAATGGATGTTACCACCATATTTAGCATAAATATGATTCCCACACCTTTCTTATGCCAAGTGCTAAGGTTCAAAATGATTCATATCCAAAGTAAAGCAATGGAAATAGAAGATAATACATGGACAAAAGTTACGAATAATATTCTTTGTACAACAATAATCACTTAAAAAATAACAAGTAACATTAGAGTCCAAAGAATAAATTGATTACAACAAAATCTAGTATCCGGAGGTACCACACCGGTTTACTCTACCTCCTAGACCAATAAGCACATTTTGAGAATGGGGCATATTTTCTAGGGTTCCATTTATCCTTGCCACTAATATACACCTTAAACCACTCCATGTCCTTCATATATTTATATGCAAATGTAGTATGAATATAATTTTCTCGTACTAAGTAAATCATAATACCTCAGTAGAGGTAGCATATCCACTTCACATAATCAAACAATAATCTAAAAATCATACTCAAGCACAAAACACAATCCACAACAATATACAATTATCATGGGATAATGTATATAATATCAAAGTATCATGTTTAGTACTAAATCATATTTAATCACTTTACATTATCTCAAAGTACATAATAACCATATCTGAATAATCAAATCAATTCCAAATACTATATTAAGTCACTAAGGCAACTGCCGAATTAAAAAATCTAAATCAATTCCAAATACTAAGATAGGGCACTAAGGCAACTAAATTAACAAATTTTAAATACCAAGGTAGGGTACTAAGGCAACGACCAAATCAGGTAGTGCACAACAACATCAATAACCCAAAATAATCCATCTTACACAATATTTACTTTCATCTTTAATTACTTGAGAGCGATACATTAATAAAATAGAGACATAAAAGTACATCGGTCATACTAATACTTAAGGTATCATGGTACCCTCCTAACCATCTAACCCAAAGAAATGGCAACACTCTAGTTATACTAGTGCATAAGGCGACACAGTATCCTTCATACTTATGACACATGATCTTTAAGCATCGATCCCCTATAGGGCCTGTAGGTCACCTATAGAGTATAATAGGGTCTTGCTGGAGCACAATGACACACCAAAAAATCAAAACAAACCGAGATTTACTACCTCATCTCTAAGATAGCTAATCCTAGAGAGCAACATTTCCCAAACTTGGGGTCTTCTACTTTAAGTATTAATGATTTATAACATGATTACAAACATCCCATATTGCATAACAATTCTCATTTCCATACATAACTATTTTTCCTTTATTTCTAATTATTTGAGCCAACCCTTAAGTTAAAGATCCAAGTCAATGTTAAAATCAACACTAAAGTTAACTTATCAAAAGTTTAAGGTCATCATATGTCTAATTATTCACATTAGGTGTATTACGCTAAAATTAACCATAATGTCCTCAAAATTCTAATTTTACCATCATTATCCCATTTTGTACCAAACATTATTATTATGAGAGTTTATCATGAAAAGGATATAAGATAATAATTTACCATATTTTAGCATGTAATTAGTTTTTATAATTCAGCAATTGACTATTTTTTTTTAACTTTTCATACATTTAGTAACTTACATATATAAATCCAATCATGTATTTCTAACATGTCATTTATTTTATGCAACACATATGGATATATTTATAGCATAATATGGCATTTCATAGGGCAATTAACAACATGGAGCATGTAGGGAAGATTACTGACCCTAGAACATATAAATAATAATTTTATATTCTAACCCTAATCATGTGTGCATGCTTTTATGCTATTTATATGAACCCTAATTACTATACAATGGTAATCATGGAATACTTATCATGTTAATTACATCATAACTTGACAAGATTACAAACCCTAACAAAACCATAGATATCATACATTATCCATTCAAAAAAATACACATGCAAGTATCTCATATTTAATGGTAATTTAAACATATTTACAAACTATTTATGAGCATGTTATCATTTTATCATGCATTTCATAACACTTTTATAACACAAAATCCTTGCATGATTCTAGATCTAAACAACCTATCATGCTTGCATATAAATTATTTCATCTCATGAGTGATTAGATTTACCTAAACCTAAGCTACACAAAAGCACACAAGATCGTATTTTCCATGATACCTCAAGGGTTACCTAAGCAAACAACACCCAATAACATAAATATATATCAGCATCTAAAAATTTACAACAACAACCAAAATTAACTAAAATCAACTCAGAAAAGAGGTTAGAAAATAACTGGGTAAAGGAAGCTACACAAAGCAGTAATGCAACAAGGAAATAGTGACACAAAGTGATAGAGAGCAAGGGGGATGTAACAACACTTGTTGTCATTGCAATGAGGGGAGCAACAACAAGTGTGATTGTTTCTAAGGGTAGGTTTGGTAGATCTTATTGTTCCTAGGGGAAGTTATGACGGTTGTTACCAAAGCCAAAGGAGGTAGAATGGAGGTGTTTTCCATAGTGAGGAAGGGTGCAACAGTGGGAATGGGAGTTGCAAAGAAGGAAAGAAACAGAGGGTTTGGGCGCAATCAAGGGGAGAGCTTCGGTGGTGGTTGTTGTTGCTAAGTAAGGGTGATGTTTTTTGACACAAAGCTTTGGTGATAATGGCTAACCAAATAGGAGGACGATGGAGATGAAGCTTGGGAGAAAGGGGAAAGGCATCACAAGCTAAGCCTTTGGTTTTTTTGTGAGATAAAACACAACAATGAGGGATGAAGAGGGCTTATATGTGTGATGGTGCAAACGGACGAGTAGACCAAGTTAAGGAAAAGCACCGGGGAGGAGAGGTAGGAAATGACATAGTGTGTCACGATGGAGTAAAAAAAAATAATAAGGTGCATGGTGTGAATAGGAGAAAAGCACCGGGGAGGAGAGGTAGGATATGACATAATATATTAATAGGCTAGGTTTATAATTTAGAAAAGTTGAACCAGAATTAGGATAGGGTGATAATATATAAAAAAAATTAAAAAAAATCTGGCTATTGGAATTAGGTTCTTTGGTGGAACATATACAGGTTAGGATCCAAAGTAGGACTAAATTTAATAACCCAATTTTTATCAAATTTTAACGTAATTAATTTATATCTAATTTGTCATAATAATAACACATTTAATACAAAACATCCTACACTAATTATTAGATTTCTTAATTAGAATTTTTTTTAAAACAAGATATTATAATGTTTTTTTTTTCACAAGATCTAAATCTTAGCACTCACCACTACATGCACATAACTTAGGGCGGACCACTTATATGAAGCATTGAAGTCTATCAATTAGCCAGACGATGTCATGTATTGCCTTTGTGCACTTCCCCTCTTATTATAATCTATAACATATTAATTAGATTCACTCCTAGCCTTTCCCCTCACCTAATTAATAGTCATAACTCCCGGAAATAAAGTGTCCCAAAAATGCATGCAATTATATTATGATTGGTAGGGATGAATTAATGCATACGATCAATAAGAAAACGTCGTCACATGCTGAGATTTGCTAAATTATTTATTTATTAGCCAATTGACAGCATCAAATTAGTTGTCACTTTTCGAGGAAGAGAAAGAATGCTTAGTTTTCAAATATATCCGCTTGATCTTTTTTCTTCCGTGAAGGATAAAGATGGGTAATACTGCTAAATGTTATCCAACAACTTAAATTTTTTATTTCGTTTTAGTTCATTTATTCAATATATATATATATATAACTAGCACTAAATAAATTAAGTCAAATGTACTCTTGTGGTATTTTAGTAGTGCAGCATCATTCTACTTCAATTATATGCATAATCATGATTACAATATAATATACATACATATATATATATATAACACCAAACTCACTAATACAGAACATGGATGGGTTACATTATATGGTAATCTTATTTGTTTTTTCGTTCATACATAAAAATTAGTTATAACTAGACTTTTACGTATATTCTAATGCCACCGTAGTCCATGATTCAATCTTTTTTTTAAATCAGCGTCATGAAGCAATTGTCGCTTTCGAGAGATTGCGAATTAAGTAATTACTTTCTGATATTGAGTGTTCTATGGGCATTCACCGGCTTCTAAATTAGCGGCTTTCTACCCAATGAGAGGGGAGATAAATAGGCGGGCTCGGTCGTCTATTTGCCTCTATATCTGTTTAGACTTGAGAAGTCATTGACGAAGCTGCCCTGAAACTTCCGGTGGGTTTTAAGGGCTGCGTGAAGCAATATGCCAAGCCATATATTGTTGACTTGTGACGGGGGCTTCCGTTTTATACTAGGTTGGATCTTTGACTTTTCTCCATCCTCTCCTCTCCACGAATCTCACGTCAGCCTTACGCATAGTCCTATATGCATGCGAATTAGGTTTAGGCTGCACATCACATTTACTTTCTTTCATTTCTGTTTTTTACTGTAAAATGTATATTTATAATATGAAAAAATATATTTTGTTGGAAAATATAAGTGTTTTTATAAGTCGTGTATTTGTTTTATGTGTATGTCTATTTTTAATAAGTATAAAATAGTAATTAACATATAAGACAAAATAACGACATATGGTTGTAGGATGCAATTTGTCATCATTCTTGTACGCAGTAAATTACTACTACTTAATGTTAAATCGATAATGATTAAGTTAAGGTTTTAATAACAGTTATGAACCGCCATCAAAACTAACGTTGTCATATATTTGATAACTCTTCCAAAACCGTCATCAAAGGCTACACTAAAAAGAAGAAAGTCTAACTTTTAATAACAATTCTTGCTAAAAATGTTGTCAAACGATAGGTTTTGATGATGGTTTTCATCCAAAATCATTATCAAAATTCGGATCTAAACTACTTTTGACATATCTAACTTTTGATAACAGTTTTTAGCCAAAACTATTATCAAAAGTTAGATCTAAACTACTTTTGATATCAGTTTTCAGAACAATGGTATTAAAATTAATAATGGTATTGAACTTAAGAAGTGGGAGGGAGTTAAACCCTCATAGTTCTAGATAGAATTAAAAGTACCCTAGAGAGGGTGAATAGGATTGAATGGAACTTAATTAGAAATAAAATTTTGACACTCAATTTATGGTGGTTAAAAACAACCAAAACATAGTTTATGTACCTCCACTACCAAAAGGCCCTCCCTTTTGAATTTTGAGACTATTGTGTTGGATTTATTGATGATCTTCTCCTAGGTTTATAGATCTACAACTCTAATGACCTCTATGAGATAAATTTACAACTTAACATATTTATCTTCTCTAAATTCTACACTCATAATATCTACAAGAATAATAGACACTCTCACAAATCCCTTATAATAAACTTGATGAAGGATGTTTGTGATTACAATAATACTCACAAGATTAGAGATATGAAAGTGTAAAAACAATTTTTTAGGATTATATCTACCTAGAAGAATCTGATATTACAATGAAATAATTGATTCTAGATAAGATGAGTAAGTAACGGTACTTTTGAGAATATTTCAACAAATCTTATTTGAAAGTGAGTAGTTAATAATTAATCGTAATAGTGAGAGTCAAAATTAGATGTGTAATTAATTAGATAGAGCTCAAAAATTTCTTTACTTTTTCCCAACATATATATATATATATAGATAGATATATATACCATGCCAAATGGAGGCAAAAAGAATATAGTTGTTCTATGAATAATGGATAAACTTCTAAGCATTTAATACTAACTAGTCGATTAGTCAAGGATATCATTCGATTGGTTGGTATAACTAGTCAAATGGTTATGTTCAGACCTGATTGAAAATGTTATAGTCATTATAACTAGTCGATTGATTTATTCAACAAATTGATCTATTCAAGTAATGCAATTTTTGTCCTTGAATAGACTGAAAATCCATTGAAAGATTGTACAAACCAATGGCTTGGTTGGGCTAACACATTAATCGGTTTGGCAAATCCAATCAATGTGTTTGGGCTAAGGCAAAAAAAAACTACCACTAATTTCACCCATGGCTTAGTTAGACAAACCAGTCAATCGGTTCTATGAACTAGTTAATTAGTTTTGAGAAAACAATCACTATGTTAAGGCTTAGGAAAAATTAACTTATTAAAATTCAACCTATAGCCTAAGTAAGAAAACTAGTCGATCAAGCTAAAAGACTGGTCAATCAGTTGTTGGAAACAAGTTAACGTGTTGAAGCTAAGGCTAAATAACACTTTTAAGAATAAAAGTCCCTAAGAAGCTAATTAATCATCTTTTTAGACCAATTGATCAGTAGTTAGGATTTTTAAAAGATTAAAGTCGTATACTCAAAATACAAACTAGTCGATCAGTTTGAAAACCAGTTAATTGGTTCTGACTAGACACATTTTTACAAAACAATTTTAAAATGATTTGAAACTTAAAACAACTATGAAATTTACTCAAATCAACCTTATAAGATATGATAAAATTTCCTAAGGAACCAGTCAATTGATTTTTCTGACTAGTCGATCAGTTGATAGAAATATTCTAAAAATATTCTAAGAATTAAGAACAAAACTAAAATTGCTCGACTCAATCTTACAATATAAACCCTAAGACCTTAAGTGCTTAAATCACTAGGCATCTTGACATGATATTCCTTTATACTTAAATGAAACTTGATTACTCTCTTAAACTTTATGTTTGATAGAAGGATTTTAGAAACTTTATTACTCTTTTAATCTTTTCACTTGAGGAATACTTTGATTCTGTGTGTAATTTTCATCCTTATGAATCATTGTGGTGCATGCACAATTAATCAAACAAGTTAAACCCTTAAACACATTTGTTACCATCAAAATAATGATTGAGATATTGATTAACCTAGGGGCCTATAATAACTATATATCATACACTCCATATATTAGCTTTCAATATCTTGAGATATTTAGTTTTATATATAAGAATGTGATATTGAGATTTTCATAAAAATAAATCTATAATATTTTAGCCATGAAATCCAAGTCTATAAATGTATGAATAGGTTGGCAGTTTTTCTTTTGATCAGCATATAACCTCACCTTGTGGGATGGGTTGCAACATATTACAAGCTAACATCCAACACAAGAGTAATAAATACATAAAGGTATAAAAAATACAATATAAACCAAAATTAAAAAAGGAGTATAAAGAAGCATAACCGGGTAAGGCCATATAGTGGAAGACTCTTGCCTTAGATTTACATGCATATAGTTAATGATACTTGATGGATAATTTGTTTGGTGTATGGTATGCACAGAGTGAAGATGGGAAACCCAAATCGCTTTATTTACCCATCCACTTTCCAAAACCTAATTTGTTTTATTTTTTAACTCATTCTCTCACTAAACTTTCACTTCCTCGCAATCGGGTACGAAATTGGGCTCGTGGTCTTCAATCCTTCGAAGATAAACTACAAAACATGAATTCAAAAGAGGAATGATGAGTGCTAAACAATTGAGAATCAAGGAAGAAGGAGTATAGAAGAGGAATGATGAGAGAAGATAAGGCCAGCAACAAGGAGGAAAGGGAAGGGGAGAAGAGGAGGGTAGTTTGAGAGTTTAGAAAGAAAAATTGATGTTTGGGAGTATTGAAATTATGATGGGACCAATAGAAAGCTTTAGAAAATAGGGGGTTTGGATAAATCATTATTAAAGATCTTTATCTAGTTTTCAATAGTGGTTTGTACCTAAAATCGCTATCTAAACCATATTTTCAACAATAAGCTCAACTTTTGACACTTTTGATATCAATTTTGTGATACTCATTATCTATTAGGCATTATCTAAACCATATTTTATAGTGGTGCATATTTGATACCATGTATTGTACACAATTTGTATATAAATGTGTGTATATATGTATATATGACATCATAAAAAGTAGAATTCCTCATTCTATTTCTACTAATCTCAAAGCATTGCTTTGAGGGTGATATTTAGTTAATTTATTTATATTTATAAGGAAGAGATAATTAAAATTAGGTGATCATATAACACTAAAGCTTGTTGTGTGGATCATAACATATATATTTACTAGTTCTCCTTGAACCTTTTAAACTATATATAATCATACAATCCACTATGTCCTTTACTCTCACACAATATGGAAATGAGATCTCACAATAGGAAAATGTGGACTTGTTCAATCTCACATAAAAAATAAATAAAAAAACTATTTGAATTAGAGGTTGATATTATGTGGTTTTGTATAGATACATTGATATCACTAGTTCTTTTGGGGTGAAAGATGGTTTGGATAAATATTCATGGTTTTTGCAATAGAGAAGGAAAAAAACACAAGAATAATAAAAAAAAAGATGCTTGAAATTTCACAATGTTGATGTAACATTAACTTTAGAGTTGGGATGAATTTTTATCACTTTGCATATGCCCAATTGGGTTTTTAGACAAAATAGTCTTATGGTACATTTGTAGGAACCACATATAATCATCCAGATCCAATTGAATGAAGAACCCTAAGTAACTTGAAAAATAAGGATTACTATCTTCTATCTTCTCTCATATACTTCTCTTACTTGAGTATGTGCTGAGAATATTATCACTGCTTTAGCCTTCTCTTTCAATCATTGCCTCTACTTCATCCCTCTCATATAAACATTCACTTCTTCTAATTTCTCAAAAAAAAAAATACATGTCATATAAATTTTCAATTGTATATAACAAATGACTATTGGAAAAATATTTCATATCATGTTGCTATTGTGTTGAAATGTGTCTTCAGCATCAAATTCAAGACAAACTTTTATGCAAATCAACTAAAATTAATTATATCATTGTTACCATGTCAACAAATATTGATGCAAAAATTTGGTACCACTTTAATTTTATGCTCGATATATATGTGGTTTTGATATAAACAAAGACAATTAAAACTATATTTTATTAACATCAACTCTAGTGAAATAGGGGCAATGATTGAAAATGAAGCAATCATGGTGAACTTATTTATTAAGGGAAAAGATTTATTTTGTCATCTAATTAAACACATATAGCAATCAATAGTGTTTTATTAACCTGCATCATGCACAATCCAACTTTTATCATATCTGTGGCATCTCTGTTGAAGTATTCTTGTCACCTTCATTGCCTTCGCCAGTGATCATCTATGACATTAGTGACCACTTCCCTCGTATCCATGATCCAAAAGGATACAAAGAGTCGGAGCAGTCATTAGAAGAAGAAGATGGAATTAGAGTAGTTATAGGGAGAAGATAGCGGAACTATGTGTGAAAAAACTCATGCATAAGATATATAATAGTATGGTACATTTCTAGATTCAATTGAACAAATGACCCTAGGAGAATTGAAAATAAAGATTACTTTCTCCTATCTTGTCTCATCTACTTCTCTTACATGGGTATGTGTTGAGAATTTTATCGCCACTTAATCATTCCCTTTCAATAGTTCTCTTTTTTTCATCCCTCTCATCAAATCATTCGTGTAATGCTCCAAATTTTTAATCTAACATCAATTCTTGGAGAATAATATCATAACCTTATTCCTAATCCTTTAATCCTAATTTTAGATCTTATTCTAAACCTTAACACCATTTTCCATTTCCTTCCTTTTTCCTTTTATATGTTCTTCTCACTTTCTTTTTCTTTCCTTCTACATATCCCTTGTCCCACCTGATCATGTATGTTCGGTTTGGTTGCTCAAACCAAAATTTCCAAATTTAACCAAACTCTCACTCTATCATCATTTGACCTCTTTCTTTAATGATTTTCACATAAGATCTCATCCCCATTTCTTCTCCCCTTAGTTTTTACACCTAGCCCCATCTCTTGACCATACTCCCAGATTTTTACCATGCCGTCCTCCCTCACACAACTGACCATATAAACACATATCTCTTTTATAGGCATTTACTTCAATCCATCAAAATCTTTCTTTTTTCTCAAAAATTTCCCATTGATCATTGACCCTTTCCTCCATCAATTTTATATCAGTCGTATTCGTCGGTGGAAGTGGAGTCATTGTCCTTGCCTTCACATCTTACCCAACCAAACACCACCCAAATCATCCAAATTATCTCCTTTATCCATCGTTCATCCCTCACAGCCACCACCACCATTTGTGACTTAGCCGCTCAGCTTAACACCCCTAGTTATAGTGCCATTTTCCCTCCTTGGCTAAGTTATGTTATTTCTTGTCAATCTTAGTATTCTTGCCTAGTGAGTTGAACTCATCAAATTGGTGTAATCTCCAAGCTGGTGAACTCAAAAATCACATTGTTCTCCCCTCATCCTTTGATAGACCCTACTTATTCCCCTCGGGATCAGCCAGTCACTACCCCTTAATTCTTTCTCTCTCTTTTTTCTTCCTTCTCAATCTCTCCCTTACCTATTATTTCTCCTCTTTCCTTACCTTTACTTGCTTGATCTTCCTATGTTATAACCGTGTGTTTTCTCTTAGCCTTAGGTGGTTCCTCGATGACCTTGAAGGAAGAGGCTTAGGACATTTTGTTTGCTTAGAGATCGGTGACATTAGGTAAGGATACATGTCTTAGAATATATATTTTATGCTATGTGTAAATTGAATGTAATATCATGACAATATAGGTACATTTTTAGTTTATTTTGTTGATGTCATACCATGATAATGTTATATTATATTGTGGAAATATGAACACTATTTGAAAGATTGAGTTTTTGTGTTATTACTTAGTTAATCCTTGTCTTGTAAGCCTATCATGTTGGCATGATCTACTATCTTAATTATGTTACAAAGGATGGCTTGTAAATATGGATAAGTATATTCATGATGATATATGTTGGAGGTTAGAAGTCGAGAACGTTGGACCTTAGAATTTTATTGTAATTTTTTTGGTGTTTTGGCTATCTTAAGGGTATTTGGGAACTGTTAGGACAATTAAAAATAGTAACCCTAGAGGTAAAATCGTTATCACATATGTTAGACGTTAGAGTTAGATCTTGATTTTTAGATATGTTGCTAATAATATTATATTAGGAGGGTGTACTAAAATTGGCGATTAGATGAGACTTAGTGATGGAATTATTCTTTTCTTGTGAAATTAAAGTTTCCTAGGGGCATTGTGGTCCTCCCCTTTAGGGAATGACCCAAACCACTTATGGTTGTGTTCTATGTGTCTTGTATATTTATATTAATTTTTCATTACATTATTGAGATAACTAAAAATCTAATAAGATATGAATATTTAAAGTGAAAGATCACATAAGTCGAGACTAGTTATTCTATTCTGTTCCATCATATGAGAATAATGTCTAAGAGTTTTGTGCCTTGGTGGTGTACTTGTCCATTCCATAGGATGAAAATAATGGTGAGGAGTGATGTGTCATGGGGTTGTGCTAGTCCTTTTCACAAGACGAGAATAGTGACCAAGAGCATTATGTCCTGAAGTTGTTATATTATTTGATATTTTTCCACCGTTATAAATAGTGGGATCCCTAAAGTTAATATATTAAGTAAATGGAAACGTATAATGATCTATCTTGGAAATCCTTTGGTTTCTCTTTGGAATCCTCTCATATTTTAATTAATTTGCATGATTATTCCCTTAATATAACCTTATATGTATCTATGCCCTTTTCTTATGACATGTATTGTTAACGTACTCAATACTTAGTATATTTGTCATACTTTTTTGGGTGCTACTCATTTCCATAATCAGAAAACTCTAGTTTTGATATGTAGGTTATTGAGGACTACCTTGACATTTTATTGCTTATGATACACTTCCTTTTGGGGAGCAAGTTTATCAATCGAGGTTTAAGCATTGAGTCTACATTATCTAACAATTAGTTTTTTTCTAGATATCTTTGGAATTTTAGTTCTATTGGATTCCTTTTGGCTCCATTTTATTTATGTTGCACTCGAAGTTTAACCTCCAAGCTCTTATCTATATTTATGGAAATTTCTCTCATTCTCTTTTTATCTTATTTTAAGTTGTAAATATTTTGCATTGTATTCGATGTAAAGATGGAAAGGTAAGTCAAACTTATATCGAGTATGACGGCAACACATAATTCTCTTGATATTACGCTTCCACTAAAAAAAAAATATTAAATAGTAAATTCTAAGGTGTTATAATTCGTTTCTTCCTTCTTTCTCAAAAAAATTACCTGTCTTATAATTTTTCAATTTTATATAGCAAATGATTGCTAGAAAAAGATTTCATATCATGTTGCTATTGTGTTGAAATGTGTCTTTGACATCAAATTTGAGACAAAATTTTACCCAAATCAACTAAAAGTCATCTCTCATGGGCACCATGTCATTAGAGATTGATGCAAAATGTTGGTACCAATTTAGTTTTGTGCTCAATTTGTACATGGTTTTGATATAAACAAAGCTAATTAAAATTATATTTTACTAAGATCAACTCTAGTAAAATAGGATAAATGGTTGAAAATCAAGCAATCATAGTGAACTTATTTATGAAGTGGGAATATTTATTTTTTCATCTAAATAAACACATATAGCAATCAATGGTGTTTGATTGACTTGCATCATGCACACTCCATCTTTTATCAGATATGTGGCATCTCTGTTGAAGTTTGCTTGTCACCTTCATTGCTTTCACCACCGATCATTGTTGGGTAACTACAATAAAAATACTCATGTTCTTCTTTTCTCAATAACCACCCACTCTCTCCATGTACCCACTAAATGATCTATTTTCTCCACATTTCCACTACTTGTTGATGGACAAGTGGAGTGAGTGGTATGATTAGGGTGAGTGATAGTAGTGGGGTGAGTGGTAGTAGTGGGGTGAGTGGTAGTAGTGGGGTGAGTGTTAGGAGTGTAATTACTTTGGAAATTTCCTATAAATACTTGTAGTAGCTTAGACTTACACCATCCTCACAAGCTACATTCCTTTCTTTCCCACAAATTCTTGGGTAATTAAATTATGTAATTATCCATTCCTTCAACCTTGAGTGTACGAGTTTGAGGAAATTTATGTAAAGCCTTGGGGAGTGGATGGTCTTAAATGAATACACCATAGTCGAGCCTAATTCGCTTTCAGAGCAGTGATTATTTCATAACACAGCTATTTCATCTTTCAATCTTCATTCTTTACTATACCTACCACTAACAATCTGAAAGCAAATAATAGTATAGAATGATGTTACAATAAATCAACCACGTCCTTCCTAATCCATCCAGATTCGAATTGCTTGATGGAACTAACTACAAGTGATGGGCTTAGAAACTGCTAACTATGTTCCAACATTGGAGATCAATTATGTGTTATACAACAATCCTCTTGTAGCTCACAATTTAGAAACTTGTATATCTGTAATAGCTATTTTTGACACAATGCTCACTACTCAGGCAGATAAAGTGAAGAAGGTAGATGAAGAAGCCAAGGTGAAATACTAGAGGGATAACAATTGTGTAAGAGGAAATGTGCTCACCTACATGCTGAATAAGTTGTTTAATATTTTTGTTCAAGAAAATTCAGCAAAAAAGATAGAGGAGGTATTATAGAAGAAGTATGGTAATGATGAAGTAGGTCAGAAGAAATACATAATAGGCAATTAGTTAAAATTCTGAATGGTAGATGACAAATCGATAATGAAGCTAATTCATGAGTACGAGAATCTAGTGGCTATCGTAATTGGTGAAGGAATGAAGATGTGTGAAATACTACTGGAGGGCATGTTGCCTGATAAATTCCCTCCATCATGGTCTAAATTTTGAAATCATCTCAAGCATAAGAAGATAGTCCTCATTCTCCAAGAGCTGATGATCGACCACATGCAAATCAAGGAAGCAAATCTCTTGAAAGATAAGTTAGACCATCTCTCCCTTAATATCGATAATGCTAACCTTGTAGAATCCGGAAGTCATGTAGACAGGTTCAAAGGTAAAGGAAAAAAAGCACAAAAGGGAGGTCAACATAAAGGTCAGATTATTATCAAGAACAACAAAATTCAGAAGAAAAAGATAGTCTGATATATTTATGGAAAGTAGGGACATAAGGCACATCACCGCTTCTAGCATAAAGGGCAAACAAGTCAAAAGTAAGCTGTAACACCCCCAAATTTACGACTGAAATTTTTCATTTAATTAAAAGGGTTTTAGCGGAAGCCGAAAGATAAAATCGTAAACTGAGGAGCATTACCGCCACACTTAGTATCAGATCGGTTCACTCCTACCGACCCGATACTAAGTGCTAAGGCTAAATAAGGTTGATCGCCAAGTACAAATCGTTAATAAAACACTGGTCATTAGCAAAACACAAATCATATAGATCAGAGTGCGGAAATCAAAAGAGTACAACCCAAAGTACAGTTTTAAAGTACTAAATGTCAGAGGATATAATACAGCGGAATAAAACAAAATACAATAATACAGGGAAACAAAACGAAGGATGAACTCCGGCCACGTCACTCTCGAACCCCAAGCTAGGTCCGGGCTCAACTCTCAGCCCTTCCCGATGCCTCATAAGCATCGTAGGCATCGAAGACATCGCCCCTACTTGCACAAACTCAGACAATTTTTTGCTCGTGGGAATGAGCAGCACCCATGAAATGGGTGATCATTACGCTACGTACTGAGTAAGGTAACAGATGCACTAAGGCCAACATACACAGAGATACATGACATAGCATACATGGCATAATTACGTAGATAGCATGCAATAACACAGATAAACAATACCAGCTATGAACCAGATAACCTTTTCATTAGATCTCTGATAATTATAATCGATTCACATCATAGTCTTTATCAACCCATATGAGTGCGGGAACTCCACTATTATAGCCGGTGGAACGGTCACGAGGGCCATGCCCTGCCACTATTTTAGTCAGTGGACCGGTCACGAGGGTAACATACCCTGCCACTATTATTTGCAGGTCGACCGGTCTGGCCCCAACTCACAAGGTGTTCCACTGTAAATATTCGTATCTTTCACATGTCTTATCATTATTATGATTGGTTTGTTGAGCACGGAATCCCCCACTATTATAGCCGGTGGAACGGTCACGAGGGTAACATACCCTGCCACTATTATTCGCCGGTGGACCGGTCATGTAGGGCACCCCGGCCCTAGCCACTATTATTCGTCGGTGGACCGGTCTGGGTCCGGCTCAACATCTTTCTCTGTAAGTGATTAGTGTCTTAACATATCTTATTCAAAAGAATATTACCCTTGACATGCATGGCTAACTATACCCGCACTTATCCTCCTAAGAGGGCCTGTCCCATATCTTGAGACTTTTGCACCTCCTAACTCGCCTCGACATCCTTCCCATAACCCATTTTCTCACACCGGAAACCCAACTTCTAAGTGTGTGGGTCAGGGCCCACCACCTTATACCCCAAGGTCCACTCACCACCTTACCCTAGGGTTTTCACAAGAAACCCTAATCTGGGCCTATGTGGCCCTTCCTTCTCTACATCTCACAACCCACACTATTATAACGCCCCACGTATCATGACCCTCAGACTCAACTCTCCCCTTATATCTCGCTCCTCCTCGTTTATTTTTATTATTTTCTTTTTCTTTTTCCTCCTTCTCAAATTAGGGTTTCCTCCCCAAACCCTAGTCGGTCCCTAGGTACCCTTATATTATCCTACGTACTATTTTTCACCTCGAGCCTCCAGACTCTCAACCAGACCTTTCATTGCCTTCCCCACTTCCCAAAGTAACTTTCCATACGTAAGGTTCGCTCCCATGCGGACCTTAACCTCCCCATGCAAGCCCCTTGATCTCTACCATGCCAAACCCTAAGATTTCCATGCAAACCCTAGCTCTCCCATATAACCTTAGTTTCTCCCACTCTTCCATTTTATTTAATTCCCCTTTTACTTGTCCATTTACATATCACAGATTACCTAGGTCATCCTTACCTACGTTAGCCAACTTACTTCCCCTTGGTTATCTTAATTTCTCATTTTTCTCTTTCATGCCCCCATTCCACAACACCTCATCAAATAACCTAGCATGCATGTCCTAAGGGTCACATCACATCACATCATATTTGCAGCATATCCATATTAGCACATACCAGACAAGAGCACGGGAACATACCTCGGTTCCAAGCTGCGCTACACAATAAAAACAAATAACATATAGAACACAACATATAAATCATACAAGGCATCCAAGGCAACTAAAACACGTAACACACAGGCAGCCTTAGTTACGTCCTTACCTAAATCTGTGCCGGACTTGGAGCACGCTCCTACGCCTCCTGGGGGTTTTGACCCGGTTCACCTATAAGAGGGAAATACTAAGGGTTAATCTCCCTCTACTGGAATTACCATAATTTTCCTATCTTACCCCTATCATGGCCTAATACTAAGGCTAATATTAATAATAGTAGTTTATAATTAAAAGGTAGGGTTATTATTATTCTCAAGGTAGTTAAACAAATTACCACTAATCAAAGTAAGTCTTAGTAAAATCCATAGTATTAAAGTAAGGGTTTCAATATTACTAATAACATTATTATTAATGATACTAATAATAATAATAATAATACTAATAATAATAAGAATACTACTAATAACAATAATAAGAATGGTTATAATGATAATAATGATGATAATAATAATTGAAATCGTAGTAGTATTAGTAATACTAATAATAATGATAATAACAATAATAATAATAATAATAATAACAACAACCATGATCACGATAATAATAATAATAATAATAATAATAATAATAATAATAATAATAATAACAATGATAATAATAGTTAGAATAATAAACATAATAATACTAATACTAATACTAATAATACTAATAGTAATGATAGTGATAACGATAGTAATAATAATAATAATAACAATAATAATAGTGGAAATACTAATCATAGTAAGAATACTAAAAGTAATAATATTAAATAATAATAATAAGGATGATAACGATGATAATAATAGTTAAAGTAATATATATAGTAAATATAATGATAATAATAATAATAATAATAATAATAATAATAATGGTGATGATGATGATACTAAGGGTAAGAACAATAAGAATAATAGTAACCATAATAATAATAATAACGGTAATGATAATAATAATAATAATAGTAATAATACTAATAATAGTAAGAGTACTAAAATAATAATAATAATAGAGATAATAACGATGTTAGTCATAGTTAGAGTAATAAACATGATAATAATAATAATAATAATAATAATAATAATAATAATAATAATAATAGTAATAGTAATATTAATAACACAACAAGGTTTTAGTATTAATTAATACGATTAATTAGAAGTTCTTAGGGATAAATGTTAGAACCTAATAGTAATAACAGTGGTAGTAATAATAGTAATAATAATAATAATGTTAATAATAATCATAATAACACTAATAATAATAGTTAATAATATTAAAATCATTAAAACTTTTATTATTCAGGGTTAGGGTTCAAGGAGTTGGGGGCAACCTGGCTGGGTGGTGGTGCCGGCGGCAGCGGTGGAGGAAGGAAGAAATGGGAGAGGTGAATGTGGAGGCTAGGGGAGAGGGAAGTAGGGAAAAATGGAGGTGTAGGGTGGTAGGGCAGGATCCCCTGGTTGTTTTGGGGGGTAGGGCGGCGCTGCAGGCGGCGATATTGGCGGCAACCGGAGGCGTGAAGGTGGCGCGGGGGTCTAATGGGGCTGTTCCGGAAGGCAATTTCGTATGGCCGAGGCAGCTCGTGCAGGGCAAGGCAGGGAAGGCTAGTGGTTGGGTCGTGTAAAGGGTAGTGTAGGGAGAATTTTGGTGGCCGGAACGAGCGGCAAGGGTGGCCGATAGCGGAGGAATGGCTGGCTGAATGAGGGGCGGCGCACGGTTTTGGTTTTCTAGGCTCCAAATTCCAAACCCGATTAAGGCAGCCTTCGAGGATATTTATAGACCAATTGGGAAGGGAAAACGACAAGGATGCGTGGGAGAGTAGGGGTAGGGTTATGGCTGTTATCCGGCGAGAGTGGCCGGCGCAGGTCTGCGTGTGCAGACCGTGCGTTGTCGAGGAGAGAGAGGGATTGCGTGCGGGAGCCAGAGAAGGGAGGAATGGTTTGGTCGAAATTGCAAGGGAGTCAACGAGGAGGAGTGGGGAGGAATGGCCGGTGCAGTTGGGTGTGGCTATTGCAGCCTTTTTCCAGCAAAAATCTCGGTTGCAGGTGTGCGGAGGTTGAAGATGAAGTGCAGTAGTGGACCGACGATCCAGGAGAAAAGAAAAAGAAGGAAAAGAAAGGCCGAACAGGCCGGGAGAAGGGGAGGGGAGAGGCGCGGGAGCTGGGCCGCGTAGGGGAGAGGGTGAGTTAGGCCAGCGGCCGGCCCAGGCCGGGGGGAAAAAGAAAAGAAAAAGAAGAGAAGGAAAGGAAGAAAAAGAGGGGGAAAAAGGAGAAAAACGAAAAAAGGAAAAAGAAGGGAAAATGGTGGTTGGCTTAATTAATATAATTTGGGCAATTTGGGATGTTTAATAAAATATAAATATTAAAATAATAATTTAATTCTCTTTTTAGGTTAATGTAGGGATTTTTGAAAGAATTTCTTAAATTCCATTTTAAATTAACAAAACACTCTAATTTTCTCCAATTAAATTATTTATAAATTTTATATTAATTTGAAACTATTTTATCCTTCTTACTTTAAATAAAATAATTTATTTAACTAATTTCCAAAATAAAATCCTTAATTAGCTTAAAATACCAAAATTCCTCCTATTTAAAGCACTTATAAATTTCTTCTTTATTTGTCCTAATTAATTTCCTATTATTTAATAAAAGTGAATTATTTAATAAATTTTAAAAATAAAATCTTATTTAATAATAAATAATAAAATTAGAATTTTCGGGACATTTCATAAGCTACCACTCCTCAAGACAACATGGTTGAAGATTAAGAGGTGATTGTTGTCATCGTTGTCGAAGCCAATATGGTGGACAACAAGATAGACTAGGTCCTAAACACTAGAGCTTCCAGACATTTTTGTGCTAACAAGGAACTCTTCCACAACTTTAAAGATGCTGGGAAAGGTGAATGTGTGTTCATGGACAACTATACAATAGTAGGTGTACTTAGTAAAGGAAAAACTCTCCTTAAATTTACCTTTGGAAAAACTTTGGTATTAAATGATGTGTTCTATGTACCTTCCATGCGTAGGATTCTTGTGTTTGGTGGTCTACTTAAAAAAGTTGGCATAAAAACTGTGATTAAATCAGAAAAAGTTGTGATCACTAGGAATGGGGCATTTTTGGGAAGGGATTCTGGCTAATGGTCAGTTTGTATTGAATTTTATTTTTGAGTCTGTTAATGCAAGTGTTTCTAGTGTTCTTGTTTACATGGTTGAATCCATTGACTTATGAAATAGTTGTCTTGGTCACGTAACCATGGCCTCAATAAAAGACTAAAAAACTTGAACCTTATTAGCACCAAAGACAATGAAAACGTTTCTAAATGCTCAATCTGTGTAGATGTCAAGTATATAAAAAAATCCCTTTAAATTGATCTCAAATAGAAGCACTAAATTTTTCAAACTTATTCTTTCTAGCCTAGTTTTAATACCCTGAATTGAGCGGAGTGTCATAAGGATTGATCTGGCTACTTATATCAATATGGTATACTATCTTTTTGGTGATTCTATCCTAATAACTCCACAGTTAAGTGTACTGGTCATTGAGCAATTTTTAGGATGGGTGACTCTCTCAGGAAGTTTTGGAAATTTTCTAAAAAAATTTTGAGAAGTGCATGAGTGAGGACAAAGCACGTTGTAAAGACTCGTGTTGATCTATGGGGCTAGCCGATCAATCTGAAAGTGCTCCAAGGTAGCCCCCGTGTGGTCGTATCGACCCGAGGTGTTATACTAGTAGATTTTAAAAAACACAGCTAGTAGAGAAGGTAAATGACCTTCATTGATGAATTTTTTAGGTACACTAGGGTTTAACTCATTAAGATAAAAGATGAGACAAATAACATGTTTTTAAAATACAAGGTTGAGGTTTAAAATCAACTAGATCGAACAATTAAGAGGCTTTGATCCGATAGGGGTGGTGAGTATAATATTCATTTTCTTATGGAATTTTGTGATAAAACTAGAATAATTGATGAGACTAGTGCTCCTTATACACCCCAACAAAATGAAATTATAGAAAGAAAAAACATGACAATAAAAAAGTATGAAGGAGACCATACTTCTTAACTTTAGTATGACAGATTGTATGTTGGGGGAAGCTATTCTTTCTGCTTGTTATATTTTTTATAGGGTTCCCCACAAAAATATAGATAAAACCCTTTATAAGATATGGAAAGGGTATTCCCCTAACCTAAAATTCTTGAAAGTGTGGGGGTGTTTGGACAAGATGGACATACCAAACTTTTAAAAAAAATCAAATATTGGGCCTAAAACATTTGATTGTGTGTTCATTGGCTACATTGCTAATAATGTTACTTATAGGTTTATGTGTTTGATTGATCTTACAATATGTGAATATAAAGATGTTGAATTACTTGTGTAATACCTCAAGTTGAGCATATTGGTATAAGAATTGATCTGGCTACTTATATCAACATGGTATACCATCTTTTTGGTGATTCCATCCTAAGAACTCCACAGTTAAGCATGTTGGCTATAGAGTAATTTTTAGGATGGGTAACCCTCATGGGAAGTTTTAGAAATTTTCTAAAAATTTCTTAAGAAGCACTTGAGTAAGGACAAATCATAATAAAAGGACTCGTCTTGATCTGTGTGGACAGTCGATCAATCCAAAAGTGCTCCAGGGTAGCCTTCATGTGGTCGTATCGACTCGGGGTGTTACACTTTGAGACTATTTTTCCCTTAAAAAGTGTAATAATGTGCATAATATTGGTTCTTTGATTTTTGATGATATATGATCTTCTTTGCCTAATCATGCTTCTGTTATAAATGAAAGTAATGTTGAACCTAGAAGAAGTAAAATGCGATGTGTAGATAGTAGCTTTGGACAAGATTTTATTACTACCTTCCTGATAGAAAGCCCTAAAATTGATAAGATTAGTGATACTATTGTATCAATTTCCTTAATAGAGAAAGATCCCAAAACATATGAAGAGGTAAATAATTCTAGTGATGTTAGTCTCTGGAAAGAAGCTATTAGAAGTGAGCTTGATTGTATAACTTCTAACCAATCTTGGGACCTAGTTGACTTACCTAGGGGTTGTAAGCCAATCAAGAGTAAGTGGGTCTTTAGAAATAAGTTGAATGTAGATGGATCTGTGGATAAATATAAGGCCAGACTAGTACTTATGGGATACACTCAGAAGAACAACATTGACTATTTTGGTGCTTATTCCTGTATGACCAAAGTGGGCATAATCAGAACTCTAGTTTCCTTCGTTTCTATCTATGGTCTTGTAGTACATCAAATGGATGTAAAGATAACTTTTCTTAATGGTGAATTAGAGGAATAAATCTATTTAGAACAACCTATTGGTGGTTTAGTTCTTAGTTAAGAGGATAAGGTTCATAAGCTGAGAAAGTCCCTTTATGGTCTTAAATAAGCCCCAAAATAATGGTATGAAAAAACTTAACCAAACCTTAGTGAATAATGGCTATATGGTGCATACCTCATATACTTGTGTTTTCTCTAAAATGTTTGGATCTAATAGTGTGATTATATGTCTCTATGTTGATGATATGATTATCTTTGGTACAAGCATGGAGGTAGTCAGTGAAACTAATAATTTCTTAACTTCCTAGTTTGAGATGACAGACTTAGGTGAGGCTAATGTAATACTTGGTAATAAATTAAGAAATATTGAAAATGGTTTCTCCCTAAGTCAATCTCTTTACATTGAGAAAATCCTAATAAAATTTTGGTTATTATGATGTGACATGCGTAAAAACTCCCTATGATCCTAGTATACATGGAACACCCCCAAAATTCACTACTGAAAAATTTCGTTAATTAAAATGAAATTAGCGGAAGCAAATTAATAAAACGTGAACTTTGGGAGTATTACCGCCACACTTAGTACCAGATCGGTTCACTCATATCGTTCCAATACTAAGTGCTAAGGCTAAAGGAAAATGAAATACAATTTGCAAAAAATTCAACATACATAAATCAGAGTAGCGCATCAAATCATTACAAGAATAAAATCCACCAATGGAGGTTACAGTAACAATCATATACATTTAAAACCAAAAATTTAAATGAGAAAGAGAAAAAGCCTAACGGTACCGGATAATTCCTTACTCTCTTTTCCGTTGCCCACTTGAGTAGCACCTGAAAAGACCTGCAAGGGCACTGCCCATTGAATAGGCAGGGGGCCCACAAAGGGAATCCCTTTAGTACTACGGTACTGAGTAACCCTTTAATACCACACTTAAAGACATGCCTGTAATGCAACACATAATGCAAGCTATATACATATAAAATCAGAGGTGCATACATAACAATCACACATATAACAAGTTATAATTCACGATCGATACCTTTGGGCCTTAAGCCATATCATAGTGTAAAACCAATACATTTGAGCCTTAAGCCATTATTCCTTCATCATTCAATCAACCTCATATTTTATATCCATGTGAGTGCAAGAACCCCACTATTATAGCCGGTGGACCGGAAAGTATACACTCAGGGCAAAACGCTCATGACCACTATTATTTGCCGGTGGACCGGTCTCCAGGGCAAGACGCTCCTGGCCACTATTATTTACCGGTGGACCGGTCTGGCCCCGACTCACATGGTGTTCCACTATAAGTGATTAGTATTTTTTCATGACTTTATTCACATACATAACTGGTTTTATTGAGCTCGGGACCCCCACTATTTTAGCCAGTGGACTGGAATATATATATATCATCATCCAGGGTACAACGCTCCTGGGCCACTATTATATCCGGTGGACCGGTACTCAATATCACTTGCCAGGGCAACACGCTCCTAGGCCACTATTATAACTGGTGGATCGGTACTCAATATCATAAATCAACTGGGCCCGGCTCATTAATATTTCACTTTCATAATTAGTGTCTTTCCTTTCCTTAATCAGCACAACAATCATATTTATTTGCCTCGGACGGGAGATCAAGAACCCGGGACACAAAGGTACACTGGTCGTACCGGTGCATATAAGCTACTCAGTACCCTTCAACCACGAACCCAAGGACGCAAAGGTACCCTGGTCGTACTGGTGCATAAAGCTACTCAGTACCCTACCGACAAGGACACCTAATCCATAAGTATACATACCCTCTAACTAGGTCTGTAGAGCTAGAAAGAGTAAGATATAGGGCCTAGTTGGGGCACAAAGGCACACCAGCAAATACCAGAATAATCGTGGACTAAACCACGTCTTTAGGGTAGCGACCCCTAAAGAGTCACCATTCCCGATCTCGAGGTCTTTCACTTTAAGTATTAGTGTCTTAATTAAAGTGATCACAAAAGGCATAATAATCAGATACTTATCCACTTTCAATTGTTCCGATATCATTAGTCGTTTCTTATTCAGACGGTTATCCAAGCTATCACAGAGAAACCATTAAGGCCATACTAATTATCAAATACTCTTACTTGGCTAATCAACATTATTTAAATCATATTATGAAATTCCACAGTCACAACAACATGTTAGGTACAAATTACTTATTTACCCCTTACTTATATAATTGCTAAGTCATCCCTTCCTTATTTGACAAACTACCATATTACCCTTTAGGTTGCATAATTACCAAATTACCCCTTATCCAATTTAGGTTATCAAGTTGTCTCCTACACTTTTTAGATCACCATTCACCCCTCATAATTGCTACACTTAACATATGTCCCATTTGGTTGATTAGATTACCAAATTGCCCTTCTCCTTTGTTATAATTACTAAATTGCCCTTGAGTTGGATAAATTACCCTCCTTCATTATCATGATTACTATTTTGCCCCTTTAGTTGGTTAAATAATTACCAATTTACCCTTTAGTTGTTTAAATTACCAATTTGCCCCTTTAATTGGATGAATTACCAAATTGCCCTTCTCCATCATCATAATTACTAAATTGCCCCTTAGTTGATTAAATTACCAAATTACCCTTTCCATTGTCATAATTACCATTCTACCCTTCTCCATATTTATAATTATTAATTTTCCCTTCTCCACTATTAAAATTACCATAATGCCCTTTAATTGGTTAATTTACTAAATTACCCTTCTCTAGTATCATACTTATCCAATTGCCCTTCTATAATCATAATTTAATTACCAAATTATCTTTCGTTGTTATCATTATTACCCAGTTACCCCTTACTCCCAAATTTGCCATAAACATCCTTTTATTTACAAAATTACTTTTCTACCCCTTACTTCCAAATTGCCATAATATCCTTTTGTTTATAAAAATTACCATTTTTCCCCCTTACATCCAATTTTACCGTATCACCCCTTTTGCTTGCAAATTACCGTAATACCCTCCTTCATCCAAAATTACTCTTTTACCCTTTTCTTACAAATTACCATTTTGCCCTTCTCTTTTAAAATTACCATTTTATCTCTTACTCCCAAAATTACCATAATACCCCTTACTTATAAAATTACTATTTCGCCTTGCACTTATAAAATTACCATATTACCATTTACTTATGAAATTACTATTTTGCCCCTCTACTTCCAAAAATTACCATAATGCCCCTTTACTTGAAAAATTACCATAATGCCCTCCTTCATCCAAAATTACCATTTTACCCCTACTTCCAAAATTACCATTATACCACTTACTTATAAAATTACTATATTGCCGTTTTCCTTCAAAATTACCATAATACCCTTCCTTCTTACAACTTACAAATTTTATCCTTTTACTTATAAAATTATCACTTCACCCCTTTCTTTTGAAATTACCAAAATACCCTTTTGTTTACAAAATTACCGTTTTACCCCTTTCCTTCAAAATTACCAAAATACCCCTTTACTACAAGATTTCCAAAATAGCCTTTTCACTCATAAAATTTCCACTCAACCCCTTTATTCACCATTTTTATGATTTTACCGTCACTACATAAAATAATGATATTAGTACTTCATTCTTATCATCTAAGTCCACCAACTTGTCATTATTCAACATAATACTCATTAGCAACTACATATATTAGATCACATACTTCACAAGCATATCATTAAAATACCCTTAGCCAATAATATTATTCATGCATTAGTAACATAATACATCATAAACAAGCATTTAACATTTCCATCAATAATCAACCTCCTTCCTTAATTATCATACCTACACATGACACAAAGGCTATCATACTTTTCCTTTTTTTTTTCAATCAATATAATCAACCATCTATATATCATGCTAGGCGCACAAAACATGCATAAAATCATACTAAAATCCCTAATGTGCTAGCATACGTTTTTCCATATATTTAAGTGAGGATTAACGATTACCTTAATCCCGCAAAAACTCAACCCTTACCAGTATCCCGGTTAAGGATTCAAGGCTTAATTAGCAACTCAATACCTAAAAATAATATCAATAATTATTAGGTTAGAAGTAAGAAATTAAAAGGATAACACTTTATAAAAAAATTATTTAATACAATTTAATTAATTATTAATATACCTCAAATTTTAACCAAATAAATTCCAAAACAAAAGGGGGAGCTCACGCTGCATGAACAGCGTGAGTCTCATGCAAAATGAGGGGAGAAAAGGGCTCGAAGAGGGTGAGATAGAAGGGAAGAGAGGTGGCTCGGTTTAGTGACTTTAGGCTAGAAAAAGAGATAGATGGGGGAGGTTTCAAGGCAAGGGAATGGTGCAGGAGTGAAGAGGGGGTGTAGGTGGAGGCTAAGTGTAACACCCCCAAATTTACTACTAAAAAATTTCGTTTAAATCAAAGTTTTTAGCGGAAGCAAGAGAATTAAAACCGTAAATTCGGGGGCATTACCGCCACACTTAGTACCAGATCGATCCATGACTACCGACCCGACACTAAGTGCTAAGGCTATAAAGGATAAAACTAGATACGAATCATTCATAAAACACGAATTCTACAAATCAGAGTGCGAAGGTAAGAAGTTACATTCCGAAATACAATTTAAAAGGTCCATATATCAGAATACTTAAAATAACGGAATAGCAAGGTACGATAAAACCCTTGAAAAGTTAAATACGATATTTGTATCCTCTAAAGACAAATACGATTAAACCACACGATAAAATTCCACATTCACAACTATACTTTTCTCAA
The DNA here is from genome assembly GCA_039764185.1 of Tamarix austromongolica. Classification (NCBI taxonomy): domain Eukaryota; kingdom Viridiplantae; phylum Streptophyta; class Magnoliopsida; order Caryophyllales; family Tamaricaceae; genus Tamarix; species Tamarix austromongolica. The sequence continues at coordinate 29,674,462 of CM077817.1, forward strand.
TAGTACACATAATACACCAAACAACTCTAAACAGTCACCCGAACCATGATTGTCCTCACCGAGCCGTGGTTAACCACTCTTAACCTTCCTTAACCGTAACAACCCTAATTCCATCATGAGAACCCTAATACCACCATAATCATTAATACCACTAGGAAGTCATAAATACCACTCTATAAACCCCAATACCACCTTGCAACCCTAATACCACCATAAGCCATGAATACCACCAAGTAATCATTAATACAACTATATAAACCCTAACACCTCCTTACAAACCCTAATACCACCATAAGTGTTTAATACCACCAAGTAATTATCAAAACAACTATATAAACCACAATACCATCTTCCAAACCCTAATACCACAATGAGTCATTAATACCACCGAGAATTCATTAAACCACTATATAAGCCACAATACCATTTTGCAAACCCTAATACCACAATAAGTCACTAATACCATCAAGAAATCATTAAAACCATTATCTAAACCACAATACCATCTTACAACCCTACTACCACAATAAGTCGTTAATACCACCAAGAAAACATTAAAACCACTATATATAAACTCCAATACTACCCATCATATCGCCAAGCAACAGACTTCCTCACGCAACCTTAATTTGTACCCACCTTTTTGTTTACTTAATTCCACTTCCCCCTCATTGTTTCCCAAATGGTGAACTACTTAGGTCGTCCATACCTTGTTTAGCCAACATACTCCCCTTTGGTCATTCTAACCTCTTATTTTTCATTTTCAAATCTCCCACTTCACCACACTCACTCACATAACCCACCCTACATGACGTAGGGGTCACATCACATCACACTACATCACAACACATCACACTTCATCACAGCATATTAGTACACGAAGACTAGGATACGGGGACGTACCTCGGATCCAGGCTGCGCTTCACAATAGACACATAGAATACAGGTTATAGCATACAACCATACAAAGCCTATAAGGCACTTAAAACATGCAGAGCACACAAGTAGCCTTAGTTACGTCCTTACCTAAATCGGCGCCGGGCTTGGAGCACGCTCCTACACTTCCTGGGGTTTGACCCGGTTACCTATAAGAGGGGAAATACTTAGGGTTAATCTCCCTCTTCCAGAATTGTCAAAATTCCTATCTTACCCCTATCATGGCCTAATACCAAGGCTACTATTAATAATGGGGTTTATAAATAAAAGGGGTTAGGTTACTACTACTCTTACGATAACTTAAACGGATTACCACTAATTAAGTAGATTTTAGCAATCCAAATACTAAGGTGAGGGTTTTAACGACATTAATAATAATTACCAATAATACCTACCATAATAAGGATACTATTTATAATAATAGTGCTCCTAATAAAAATAATAATAGCTATAATGATAATAATGATAATAATAGTAATAATTGAAATCATATTAGCATCAGTAATAGTGCATTATCGATAATAATAATAATAATAATAATAATAATAATAATAATAATAAAGTATTTGTACAACCATAGTCGCTTAGGTGACAAAATCAATGATAATGTTAATAATAATAATAGTGATAATAATAATAATAATGATAGGAATGAAGACAATAATAATACAAATAATAATAATAATGAATACAATGAAAATATTAGTAATAACATCAACGATTATAAAAATAATATTAATAAGGATAATAAGAATAATAGTAATAATCGATAAAATAATAGATGCGATGAACACAAATAACGATAAAGCAATGATAAGAATAGTAATAATGATAATAATAATAACCATACTAATGATAATAATGAAAATAATAATAATATTACAATAATAATAGTAATATGGGTAATAAAGGTAATGATAATAATAATAATAATAATAATAATAATAATAATAATAATAGTAATAATAATACTAATAACAACGGCCATAATAACGTTGAAAATAGAATAGTAAAGACAATAATAATAATAATGATATTAACCACAATACTTCTACTAATAATAATAGTAATGGTAATAGCAATAATAATAACAATAATACTAATAATAACAATAACAATAGTAAAATAACAATAACAATATTAATAATAATACTTATACTAATAGTAAAATAATGACCATGATAACAATAATAGTAATAATAATAACAATAACACCACCCTAGGAATAATAGCAATAATAATAATAATATCAATAATAATAATAATAACAATAAGAGTACTAACAATAACAATAGTAAAAATAACAATAATAATATTAATAATAATAATTATAATAGTAATAATAATAATCATACTAGTAATACTATTAATAGTAATAACCATCATAATATTAATATTAATATTAACAACAATAATAACGATAACAGTAATAACACTAATGGTAACGTTAGTAGTAATAACACTTAATAATAATAATAGGTATAATAATAACAATAATAACAATAATAATAATAATAATAAAGATAATAACAATAATAATATCAATAATAATAATAGCAATAATAGTAGTAATAATAATAAGGATAATAATAATAATAACAATATAATAATAATAATAATAATAATAACAATAATAACAATAACAATAAGATCAATAATAATAATAATAATAATAATAATAATAATAATAGTAATGATAATAATGATAGTAATAATAACAATAATAATGATAATAATAATAATAATAATAATAATAACAATAATAATAATAATAATAATAATAATAATAATAATAACAATAATATGATAATAATAGTAGTAGTAATAATAATAATAATAATATTGGTGTTAGTATTAGTAGTAACAATAATATTAGTAATAATAATAATAGTGTTAATATTACTCATAATAATACTCATAATATTAGTTAATAATATTAATCCCACTAATCACCTCTTATTTATTTATTTATTTATTTAACCCTTATTATTATTTACTTATTTTATTTATTTATTTATTTATTTATTTTCTTAGGACTTAGGGTTCAGGGGGGTTGACAACCTGACAGAGGCGGCGGCGGCGCGGCGGTGGAGGAAGGGGAAGAGGGAAAAATGGTGGTGGAGGCTAGGGAAGGGAAAACCAAAGGGAAAGGGAGGTGCGGGGTGGTAGGGCAAGAGCTGCTGGTCGCTTTGGGGGGTGGTGGTGGCGCTGCAAGCGGCGGCGTGGCCGGCGGTGGCGGCGCGAAGGTGGCGCCAGGCTGGAGGGGTCGATTTCGGGGAGGGATTTTCGCACGGCCAAGGCGGCGCGTGCGGGGCAAGGCAGGGAGGCTAAGGAGGTTGGTTGCGTAGAGGGCGGTGCAGGGAGGATTGTGGTAGTGTGGGCAGGCGGCAACGGCGGCCGACGGCGGAGGATACGGCGACTGAAGGTGGGGTGGTGCGGCGGTTTGGGATTTCTGGGTTCCAAAAATCGAACCCGATTAAGGCAGGGGTTGGGGCTATTTATAGAGAAATTGGGACGGGAAAACGACAAGGACACGTGGGAGGTTAGGTGGGTTAGGTCCGGTGAGCTGTCCGGCGCAGGTCTGCCGGCGCAGACCAAACCCTGTCGGGGAAGAAAAGTCAGGGCTTGCGTGCGGGGAAGTGCTGCCCGATGGGTCATGTCAAGAGGAGAGGTCAGTCAGGGGTGAAAAGACGGGAGAGAAGGACGGAGAAGGGACGGGACGCTCGCCGCTGCGTTTTCCGGCGAGCTTGCGAGTTGCAGAAGCGGGACGGCGACGTCGCGAGGAAGAAGAAGGGAGGAGGGGCTGGACCGACGGTCCAGGGGAAAGAAAGAAGAGGGAGGAAACCGGCCGGACCGCGCGGTTTCTTTTCCCTTTAAATGAAACGCTGCGTCTTGGGCGAGGTTTGGCGAAAACGCAGCGCTCGCGTCGTCAGGCAACGGTCGAAATTTCTTGTATCGCGACGCGGCGTTTCAGCGACTTCAGTGTCGAAACGCCGCGTTTTGGGTCACGGTCGGCCGGGCTCGCTGGGCCGTGGCGAGAAGAAGGAAAAGGGGAGGGGTTTGGGCCAGCAGGCCGGCCCAGGTCGGGGGAAAATAAGGGAGAGAAGGGGAAGGAAGAAAAAGGAAAAAAGGAGGGAGGAAAAAGGAAAAAGGAAAAAGAGGGAAAATTTGGGGTTGGTTTAATTAATATCATTTGGGTAATTTAGGGTATTTAATATAATTATCAAAACAGTAATTAATTTCTATTTTTAGGTAAATTTTGGGATTTAAGGAAAAATCTTCCTAAATTTATTTTAATTAACAAAACCCCTAAATTTTCCTCTAATTAAATTATTCATAAATTTTATATTAATGAAACTATTTTATCCTCCCTATTTTATATAATTTAAGGTACTTAATAAATTTCAAAAGTGAAAACCTTAATTAACTTAAATACCATAATCTCCCCTATTTACACTCTTATAATTTCCTTCTTGATTTATCCTATTAATTCCTTTTTATCTCACTAAAAGTAGTTTATTTTAATAAATTCCCTAATAATCTCCTATTCGGCCATGATTTTCTAAATTAGGGATTTTGGGGTATTTCACTAAGGATGGTTTCCCGGCGGCAGAAGGCGGCGGAGACGGCGGCAGCGAGGCGGCAAAGTTGGCTGCCGAGGTGGAGGGGCTGAGAAGGAAAGAAAAGAGGAGGGAAAAATAAAGGGTTAAGGGGGTTGTTTTCGGGAAAGTAAGGTATGGGGTGGTAGAGGGGGTTGCAGGGTGTCGAACGGTGGGTTGGGCGGTGGCAGAGGTGGCCGGACGGCGGCGGACGGGGCAGTTGCAGGTGGCTCGACGATAAGGGGGGGAAATGGGGAGAAAAAGGAAGGGGTGGAGAAGGGAGGAAGTGCAGGGCTCGAGGGGGTGGCGTGGTGGTGCAGGGCAGTAGGGGGTGGTGGCAGGAGGCGGCGCAGGGGCTGGTTACGGTGGTTGGACGACGGTTGGCGGTGGCGTGGAGAGAAAAGAGGAAAAAAAAATGGGGAAGAAGGAAGGAGAAAAGAGGGATCTCGGGGAAGGAGAAGGGCTCGAAAATATGGGGAATGAAGGGCTGGGGAGATGAAGAAAAAGAAGAGGGAGAAGGGAGGGACAATGGCCGGTTGGCGAGAGGACGAAGGGTGGCAGGTGGTGGTCGGTTGGCAGGGGAAAGAGAGGGAAGAAGAAGGAAAGGGAGAGAGCATGTGAGGTGTGGTCCAAGAGCCGGTTTGGCTTGAAAAAGGAAAGAAAATGATGGGGGAAGAGAGAGAGGGAGAGGGAGCAAGTGCGGTGGCAGGTGGCGATAGTTGCAGGGCTGGCATGGACGACGGGAGCAGGTCGGGCAGAGGTAGAAGAAGAGGGAAGAAGAAGGCTGGGCGAGTGGCTGGACTGGCGCAGGAAAGAAAGGGAGCCGACCAGTCCCGAAAAAAAAAGGAAGGAGGGCGGGCTGGGTGTGCCGTGCGTGGGAGAATGAGGAGTTGGGGGGAGAACGGGCCTGGCCCAAGCGCACGTGGGGGAGGGGAAGGGCTGGCCTGGGTGCGGTGGCCCAAAGACAAGAAGAAGAGAAAAAAAGAAATAGGGGAAAGGAGAAAGAAAGGAAAAAGTAGGAAAAAGGAAAGTGGAAAAAATGGAAAAATTTAAATTAATTAAATTTATAAAATAATTGGATGTAATATTTTTGATAATAAGTTTATTTAATAATTTAATTTAATATAATTAAATATATGGGCTTAAAAAGGATAATTATAGTAAAATACTAGTTTGGAAATTTATTTAAATAAAATAATATGATAAATAGAAAAATATTTATTCTTAATTTATTAAATACTCTTATCCAAATTTACATACTCTAAAATCCATAAAATAATTAAAATAAATAATTTTAGAAGCTAATTTTATTTCAAATAAAAGTTATTTATTAAAATATAGGTTTTCGAAATTTTTGGGGGATTACAATACACCTTAAGAAAAATAAGGGTCCTAGTGTTTCTCAGGATAGATATGTTAAGATTATAGGAAGTGTGATGTTGCTCATGAGCTATACTAGACCTAACATAGCCTATGCTACGAGCCTCTTGAGTCGTTACACTCACAAACCCAATGATGATCATTGGAATGCTCTTCATCATTTACTTAGGTAACTTAAGGGTATAACTGAATAGGTTTTGCATTTTCAAAAATTCCCTGCTATGTTAGAAGGTTACTATGATACAAGTTGGGTGATTGATAATGATAAAGTTAGCTCTACTAGTGGTTATGTGTTCACATTAAGTGGAGGTGCTATATCATGGAAGTCCTTAAAATAGACATGTATAGCATGTTCAACCATGGACTCTAAATTTATTGCTCTTGAGTTGGTAGGTCAGGAAGTTGAATGGTTGAGGAACTTACTAGCAGGAATACCATTGTGGGGGAAACCTAGTGTTCCGGTTTTACTTCACTGTGATTCACAAGCCGCCATTAGAATCACTAAAAATAGTGTGTACAATAGGAAGAGGAGACATATTCATGTCACATACAAGGCGGTCATGAATTTTTTGAAAGGAGTGATCTCCTTAGAGTATGTGTGTTCGGAGAGGAATTTGGTAGATCCTCTCACGAAAGGCTTATCAAGGAAAGTGGTCCTTGAATCTTCAAAAGGGATGGGCCTTAAGCCTAGGGTAAAGGAAAGTATGGTGGATACCCAATCTAGTTAGATTCAATGAGGTCAAACTCAATCTCATAGTATAGATTCAATGAGGTCAAATAAAGACGTATGATTACCCTTGAAGCGCTACAATCCCATCCTAGTAATATGAATTATAGAGTTGTCATGCTCTTTTGAATCCATGACCAGTTTTGGTAATGTTATTGAGACGCATTTGATGGATTCACATGTATAGTAGTGATAAGTTTAAGTTGTATGCTCATTTTGAATCCATAACCGGTATTAGTGGTGCTTTGAGACACACTTGATAGGTTCACCTAATTGAGTGTGAAGGTAATCCGCCTTCTATGAGAGTTGAAATATCTCTCTAGAGTACTCAAGAGTACCAAAGGTGTGTGCAAGACTATTTAAAGCACTAATTCATTTTATTTTATTTTTTATCACGGATATATTGCAAAATTTAAAATTATAATACGTGTTATGAGGAAACAATTCAAATCTAAGTATTTCAAGAGAAATTCACTACTTAAACTATGTTGTAACCTCATTTCTCTATGTATCAATTCAATCAAAATATATTGATCTATATGTATAAATCTTTTCCTTTATCTAGGTTGTTCTTTTCTTATTTACTATGAGTTTTCTCGTAGTTAGTGGGGGATTATTGGGTAACTACAATAAAAATACTCATGTTCTTATTTTCTCAATAATCACCCACTCTCTTCATGTACCCATTAAATCATACATTTTCTCCACATGTTCTCCACCTTTTCACCACTTGTTGAGGGGGAAGTGGGGTAAGTGGTAGGAGTGGAATTACTTTGAAAATTCCTATAAATATCGGCAATAGCTTTGACTTGCAACATCATCAAACTTCATCCTCACAAACTACATTCCTCTCTTTCCCACTAATTCCTAGGTAATTGACTTCTGCAATTATCCATTCCTTCAACCTTGAGTGCATGGGTTTGAGTGAAGTTGTATAAACCCATGTGAAGTGAATGGTCTTGAGCGATTGTAATATAGTCGGGCCTAATTCACTTTCAGGACAGTGATCATTTCATGACACATTAATTTTATCTTTCAATATTCGTTCTTTACTATACCTACCACCAACAATCATCTCTGACATCGCTAGCCACTGCCCTCATCGCCACGTCCCACAAGGAGATAGAGCTGGATCAATCACTTGAATATGAAGATGGGATTGGAGCAGCGATAGGGAGAAGATGATGGAACGGTGCAACAAAAAAAAACTCATGCATAAGATATATAATCGTAAAATACAATATTGTCCTTAATAATATGTATGACACCAGAGTATCTTTCTTCTTTGACCTTCACTGATTAGTTTCAACTAGTACTGTTGATAATCGTTGCTATGTTTGTATTTTAACAACAGGTTGGACAAGACCCCCATCCTATATATGATACTAGCTAGCTAGTGAAGAGTAATGAAGTTTTGTGAATTCACATGGTATGCCGGTTCATCTTCTACTAATTTAGTTTTCATTTACATGGTAGTATGAGACCAATCTGCATACAATAATTTTCATGTCAAACGCGTTGCCAACATAACTTTTACTTGCTGTCTGCATACACATGCAAAAGAAATAAGTTCCGGCTTGATTATTTACCTTTTTTTTTTTTTTACCAGAATGCAGGCTGGTTTTTTCTCTGCTGAAGTGAAGGCCAACTGCCTAGATACTAATTCTGGAAATTAATTAATCAAAATATACAATACTAGTAATTAATGTATCATATCAATTGAGGTGTGAACATGAAAAATAATATAATTGTTCTCATCTACTCTGATTAGGCCTCTCTCTCACTGCATGGCAGAGACAGAAAATAGACAAGCGACAGAGTCGCGGACTGCTGATTGCTCTCGTTGAGAGTCGAACTCAAGACCTCCCGCTTACTAAACGGGTGCTCTAACCAACTGAGCTACGAGAGCTAGCTTGGAGGAATTCACGACAAACACAAACTGTCAAAATAGCGGGCTTTGCTCATCACCTTCCTCCAAAAATTATCCACGCAGCTTTCCCTCCACAGGAATTGCGAGCGACCCTTGATCATCAACAAATATATTAGCGCATGTACTCAGCCGATGGCAAGAAGCCTCGTACTCAACGATGCCTGAAGCTATATCGAGAATTGAAAGCGAAACTAACCATTTCTCTTGTACCAGATGCAGGCTTAACAAAAAAACTGTTGAAATCCTATGACTTGCTTCTGCCGTGTGTGCCTCTGCTCTGTGTGATTCCGTTCGGGGTTCAGGGTATGAGATAACTACGTACGTACATTGCTTCCATCCACGCTCCCTGTATTCTCACTAGAACATTAAAAACGTACGAAGTCTTTGCGGCAAAAGTCAGCCATTCTAGCGCGGGATTCAGAAAACATTGCTGTCCATTGACTCGCAAAATAATGGAGCCGTTTATTCAAATTTAAATGCACACTGAAAACCAGTGGAAAACCTTTCCGAGCATTGACATACATCTCAACACAGCACAGTTTGATTAATCAAAATTTTATGATAACAATTGCAAGTCTAGTGCCCTTTATAAAGGCTTATAAACTAAAAGAGACAAATCTCTAAGAAAAATAACACAATTTTTTAGGTGAATTAAGCCTTCGTCTAGGACCACTTAAATTTTAGGGCCCCTAAACCACTTCATTTATATTTATAGTGTTTATATAGATAATAGATATCCTTCTATTTGTAGTGTTTATATCAGGTAAAATGAGTAAGAAGAGGAGGGGTTGCGGCTAGGCCAAGTTTTGGCATTTACGTCGTCAAGCTAGATGTTGAGTTTTGGGTCGTTTGTACTCACACCAACATTCTTTTTTCCTTTTTTTTAAAAAAAAATCTCTTTCGGGCCTAGTTGGCCCAAAACCCATATCACCACGCCGTCTTTTGCATTATACCACTTTTGGGTCAAGCCAATCAGAAAATATGTTAACTTCATGTCCCGACCCCTTAGAGGTTAGCTTTATCTTCCAACTTAATTTATGCAAGGTTAGCTAGTCTGAGATCTAAGTTTGGTATTCATGGTGAAGATCGGTAGTGATCACTCAAACGACCCGTGCATTGGCTTCAACAAGTTTCCTAAGCTTACTTGAGATTGGAACCTATGTAGTCTCTACCAAATCTAGGCTCGTCTATTTCACCGAGGTAGTGCTATTGGTACATGTGATTGGAATTTCCTGAAAAAGGTAAATAATAATGGTTTTTATTGGTTACATAAAAAATAAATAAAAAAAAGGAGGAGGAGGAGGAGGAGAAGAAGAAGAAGAAGAGGGAAGCATGGGAGCAAATGGCAGTGTGCCTTATCTAGGTTATTGTTGACCTTTTGATATGTTTTTAGCATTTAGGTTTTCCAAACATGACTTTTGTTGCCCTTCCTCCTTAAAACATAACTACTCTTAAACTTGAATTTCTAGCACTTCTTATTCTCCTATGTTCTATGTGAGTACCATATATACTTACACCACACCATCATTTTCTTCACCGCTTTCTTTATCCTTTCAATTACCATTTGCTTGATCTATCAATTTCTCCCAATTTTCTTCATTTCAACTTTCTAGTGTTTTTAAATGCTTGTACTTCGTTGATTTTTCCACTTTAGTGAACTTTTCACCGTTATTTCATCTATGACTATCTAATCTACTGGTCAATGGTGAAATCAACAACCATACTTCCCATCACCTACTCTATCCCCTTTATCTTCATTATTATCCTCTTCATACAACTCCTCTAATTCTTCAAGAAATATTTCCCCTACTATTCAAGCACCAACATCTTGCATAATCCAAAAGAAACCTGGGGTTCAAATTTTGAAAAATTAGAGGCTAAGAAAGTCATTGTTGCACTTGTTGAAGGAAATATGAGGAAAATATTGGGATTATATAGTTAGTTTGAAATATTCGTCCACCATGTCAGCCCCTAATTATAATACCCCAAAATTTACAACTGAAAAAATTCGTTTAATGGAAAGGTTTAGTCGAAGCGAAATAACAAAATGTAAATTATGGAGATATTATCGCCACACTTAGTACCAGACCGGTTCACTTCTACCGTTTCAGTACCAAGTGCTAAGACTGATTGGGATAGACATCAAATACAAGTCGATAATTAAAATGAGCATTCACAAAAAGAAATAACCATACAAAAAATCAGAGTGCGGTAACCAAAAGAGGTATAACCCAAAAGTACAGTTTTAAAGTTCCAAACGACAAAAAACATCATACAACAGAATAAAACTAAATATAACGATACAGGAAAGGCAAAACGGGAGATAGACTCTGGCCATGTCACTCTCGACCCCCAAGCTAGGTCCAGGCTCAACTCTTGGCCCCGCCCGATGCCTCGTAAGTGTCGTAGGCATTGAAGATAGAATCACCGACCTGCACCAAGTCAGAAGGGCCTTCTACTCATGGGAATGAGCAGCACCTATGAAATGGGTGGTCAGTACACTACGTACTGAGTAAGGTAACCGTGCACTAAGGCTAACACATAAGAGCACATAATACAATTACAACAATATGATAGCATACAATCTCTCAGGTGAATAAAGGCCAATAGCGGTCTCGATAAATTGATTATTTAATCTCTAAATAGTACTCATTTCGCACCATACTTTTTATCGATCCATGTGAGTATGGGAACCCACTATTATAGCTCGTGGATCGGTCACTTATAGGGCAAAACGCACCTAACCACTATTATATGCCGGTGGATCGGTCTCTAGGGCAAAATGCTCCTGGCTTATGCCGGTGGATCGGTCTGGCCTCGACTCTCATGGTGTTTCACTGTAAATACTTGGTATCTTTTACGTGTCTTATCAAATTTAGGGTTTGGTTTATTGAGCTCAGGATCTCCTACTATTGTAGTCGGTGGATCGGTCACTAATAGGGCAGAATGCACCTAACTACTATTATATGCCGGTAGATCGGTCTCTAGGGCACCTTGGCACCTGGCCACTATTATGCCGGTGGATTGGTCTGGGCCCAGCTCAATAATCTTCCACTTTACATGATTAGTGTTTTACCGTATTCTATTTAACAGATTTCACCGTAGACATGCATGGCTAACTATATCTACACTTCTCCTCCCAAGAGGACCCATCTCATATCTTGAGACTTCTACACCTCCTAACTCACCTCGACATCCTTCCTTTATTCCACTTACTTACACCAGGAGCCCAACTCCTAAGTGTGTGGGTCATGAGACTCATGACCCATTACCTTATACCCTAAAGTCCACTCACCTCCTTACCTTAGTGTTTCCTCCAAAAACCCTAATTTGAGCCTATGTGGCACATCCTCCTCTATCACACACAACCCAAACTATTTTAACACCCCACACGTCACGACCCTTAGATTCAGCCCTCACTTCATACCTCACTCATCCTCATTCATTTTTTTGTATTATTATTATTATTTTCTTTTTTCTTTTTCCACCTTCTCAAATTAGGGTTTCCTCCCAAACCCTAGCCCAATCTCCTATGCACCCTTATACTGTCCCGCGTACTATTTTCACCCAAAGCCTCCGGTCACCTAAACAACACTTCTATTACCTTCCTAAGGCCCCAAGGCAACTTTTCATATGTAAAGTTTGCTCCCACACGGACTCTAACCATCCCATGCAAAACCCTAAAATTTCCATGCAAGCCCTAATTCCTCCCATGCAACCCCTAGATTCTCCCACTCTTTCATTTTAATTAAGTCCCCACTTTATTCACCACTCATGGATCATGGATTATTTAGGTCATTTTTACCTACGTTAGCTAACTCACTTCTAGAGGTGGCAATCGGGTCGGGCGGGTCGGGTTCGGGCCGGGTCATTAACGGGTCAGGTCATAGCGGGTCATTTGACTATTGCGGGTCGGATTGGGTCACTAACGGGTCGGGTCATTTCGGGTCAATCAATTTGGCGGGTCGGGTCGGGTCATTAATGGGTAGGGTCATTTCGGGTCAATTTGTCGGGTCGGGTCGGGTCATTTCGGTTCCGGGTCATTTCGGGTTAATTTTTCGGGTCGGGTTAGGTCGGCTATTCGAGTTAAGAAAACTCGGACTCGGATAATTTCGGGTTAACTTGACTGGTGGTAGGGTCGGGTTGGTTTCGGGTCATTTTCTAGTTCACGTGAGTAGGTGGCTTCGGCCGGTTCAGGTCATTTCATATTTTCATGTAATAATATAATATGACGGGTTAGTTATGTCCGAGCTGTTTCGAGTTAAATTGATGGGTGGGGTCATTTGACTCATTTCATACAATTTGACGAGTTGAATTCAATTAGTTACGGGTTAACTTAATGGGTCGAGTTTTGACAGGTTTACTCATATTCGAGCCTAAGTAATTATCATTTCATAAATCATAAATATTAGAGACAGACAATCATAAGATTAAAATTACAGATAAAAGAATTAAAAATATTAAATGCGCTTTATTTTCACAAATAAATAGTAAAGATATTTATAAATTTTAATAATAACAAATACTGCGCTTTGAATCAAACAAAGATATTTATCATTGATTATAATTTATTTGATAACTTAAAATATTTAATTACTTAAAAAAAGATAATTTTATAAAATAAAGATGATCAAAACAAGACTATATAATGTATAATTAATTATCATTTATTACATTGTATATATTAGATACAATAATAAGATTACTAGTAAAGATAAATGAAATAAGAATATTATATGTGTTTTATTTTTACAAAGGTAAATAATAAAAATATTTATAAGTTTTAATAGTATTATATTCGATTGCTTAAAATATTTATAAATTTTAAAAGTAAAAATATTAGATATTTATAATATATTATATTTACTTAATTAATTAAAATATTTGATTACTTAAAAAAATATAATTTTATAAAATAAAGATGAGCATAACAAGAATAAAAAATGTATAATTATCATTTATTACATTGTAAATATTAGATACAATCATAAGATTATTAGTAAAGATAAATGAAAAAAGAGTATTATATGTGTTTTATTTTTACAAAGGTAAATAATAAAGATATTTATAAGTTTTAATAGTATTATATTTGATTGCTTTAAACATTTATAAATTTTACAAGTAAAAATATTAGATGTTTATCATATATTATATTTAATTGATTACTTAAAAAAGATAATTTTATAAAATAAAGGTGAGCATAACAAGAATATACAATGTATAATTTCATATTCATTTCTCTATATAATTTCTCTTATTAATTTTTCTAGTTGTATTTATTTTATTAACATTATTATATTTATATTTTTATTGTAATATTTTTATTAATTATTATTATTATAGTAAAAAAAATATAATAAGTTATTTTAAACATAATTTAAATTAAATAATAATTTTATATGTTTTCATTAATTATTAATTATTATATATATTCATATAAATTAAAAATTAAATAATATAAAATATTAATATTAATATTATAATTAAAAAAAATAATTAGATATTGTAAATTTAAAATTGATGAACATAGAATACTAAATTATATTTAAAGTAAATTAATAATATTAAAAGAAAAAATATAACTAAAACTTTAAATTTAGGGTTGTAACGTAATATACTCTTAATACGGGGTATAGTTATTATTTGTTGGATTTTGTAGGTGATAAGTGATAAATTGATAACTAATAAATGATACTATTATACTCTTCTATTAAGAGTTTCTTAAAATAGGTGGATTAGTAAATGTAATGAACACGTTTTGAAAATCATTTTATAGGATTATAACTGGATGTTTGTCTTTTTTATTTTGGTTATTTATTTATTAATAATATATCTTATTAGGATATCATTAATAAATAAGAATGTCTAGGGTAAAATTATGAAAAATAAGTACAATTTATAAAATACTATATTTTTTAAAAGCTTTAAATGAATAATAAAATATATGTAATTTATTATTATTATAATATATTTTGATGTCTGATCAGGTTAATATTGGGTCAGATCGGGTGATTGTCGGGTCGGGTCAACGTTGGGTCGGGTCGGCTTCGGGTCGGGCCAAAGCGGGTTGGGTCAATACCGGGTCGGGTCACTATCGGGTCGGGTCGGCATCGGGTCGGGTCAATAACGGGTCGTGGGTTGGGATCGGGTCGGGTCGGGTTCGGGTCGGGTTGATTATTATCGGGTCAGTGCCGAGTCGGGTCATTGTCGGGTCGGGTCTAGGTCGGGTCGGGTTGCTAAATTTTTCGGGTCGTAACGGGTCGGGTCGGGTTGGGCGGGTCGGGTCAACTTTTGCCAGCTCTACTCACTTCTCATTGGTTATCTTACTTTCCCATTTTTCTTTTTCATGTCCCCATCCCATATCACCAAATTAAATATCCTAGCATGCATGTCCTAAAGGGCCACATCACATCATGTCACAACTTGCAGCATATCCATATTAGCACATACCGGGAGAAAGCATATGAACATACCTCCGTTCCAAGATGCGCTACACATAAAACAGTTAAGATAATAGCACAAAGTACACAACATATAATTATACGGGACATCAAAGACATGTAAGACACGTAGCACACATGCGGCCTTAGCTACACCCTTACCTAAAACGACACCGGGCTTAGAGCACGCTCCTACGCCTCCTTGGAGTTTTGGCTTGATTCACCTATAAGAGGAAAATATTATGGGTTAATCTCCCTCTTGCCAAAATTACCATAATTTCCTATCTTACCCCTATTATGGCCTACTACTAGGGCTAATAATGATAATGGTAGTTTTATAATTAAAAGTAGGGTTATTATTCTCAAAATAATTACTCATGCCACTACTAACCAAAGTAAGTCTTAGTAATATTCATAGTATTAAAAGTAATAGTTTTAATATTACTAATAATAATATTAGTATTAATAATAATACTAATATCGGCCCAAACTCTAGTAATAATAATAGTGATGTAAATAATATAAAAGTATTGACCATAATGATACTTATATTAAGAATGCTAGTAGTAGTAATAATAATAATACTAATGATGATGATGATGATGATGATGATGATGATAATAATAATAATAATAATAATAATAATAATAATAATAATAATAGTTTCATTCTTGAGACTAATGTTAATAAGGTTCTAGAAATTATAATAGCCTTGGTGATAATATGGTCAAGTATAATAAAATAACAACAACAACAACAACAACAATAAATAATAATAGTAGTAATGATAATAATAATAATAATAATAATAATAATAATAATAATAATAATAATAATAATAATAATAAGGATAACAATCGAAAAGGGTAATAGTAGTAGTAGTAGTAGTAGTAGTAGTAGTAGTAGTAAGGATAATAATAATAATAATACTAAATTCGTAGCCTTTTAAATAATAATACCATTATTTAGAAATATTTATGAAATAAGAGTTATAACATAATAATAATAATAATAATAATAATAATATTATTATTATTATTATTATTAAGAGTAATACTATTAATATTAAAAATCATTAACACTTATATAAAAAGGTTTAAGGGTTAGGGAAATTAGAATACCACCTAGGCTTGGTGGTGGAGCCAGCGGCGGCGACGGTGGAGGAAGAAGAGAGGTGAGATGATGGGAGTATAGGCTAGGAGAGAGGGAAGAATGGGGAGATGGAGGTGTGGGGAGGTAGAGTAAGGTCCCCTACTTTTTTTGGGGGGTAGAGGTGGTGTTATTGGCGGCAGAATCGTTGACAGACGGTGGCACGAGGGGCGGCAAAGGGTCGAAGTAGGCTGTTCGGAAGGGGGACTTTGCAGGGCCAGGGTGGCTCATGTAAGGCAAGGCAAGGGGGAGGGAGGCTCAGTTCTGTAGAGGGTGGTGTGGGGAAGGCTTTGGTGGGCGGTGGTGATGGCCGACGGCGAAGAAACGGTGGTTTGTTGGGGCAGTGGCGCGCGATCGATTTTCTGGGCTATAAAAATCAAAACCTGATTATGGCTACCTTTGGGGGTATATATAGGTCTATTGGAAGGGGAAACGACAGAGGAGAGTGGGAAAATAGGGGTAAAGGTTATGGGTGCACCGGTCGGCGATGGTAAGCCGACGTAGGTCTACCATCGTAGGCTATTTTTACGGGAAGAGAGGATGGGCACACGTAGGAGAGGGAATGGCTACCTAGGTTGAAATGACAGAGAAGACGACAGGGAAGAGAGGGGAGGAATGTCTAGTCAACCGGCGTGGTCGGCAGCAGAAATTTCAGCGCCGATATGGGAGAGTTGTAGGCGGCGCAAGGAAGAAGACAAAGAAGAAGAAAGGGGGAGGGGCTGGACTTGCGGTCCAGGAGAAAAGAAGAAAGAAAGAAAAAAAAAAGGAAGACCAGACCGATTGAGGAAAAGAAGCGACGACGTGGGCTTGGGCAGTGTAGGAGGAAGGGGGAAACTAAGTCAAAGGCGGGCTGGCCCAGGTCAGGGGAAAAAGGAGAAACAAAAAGGAAGAAGGAAGAGAAGAAAAAGGAAAGAAAAGGAATAAGAGAAGAAAAAAGAAAAAAAAAGGAAAAAAGGAAAAAGAAAGGAAAAAGGTGGGTTCGGGTTAATTAACATATTTTGGGTATTTTGGGATATTAAAAAAAATTTAATATTAAAATAATAATTAAACTCTCTTTTTAGGTTAATTTAGGATTTTTGAAAGATTTTTCCTAAATTCTATTTTAATTAGCAAAATACTCAAATTTTCCTATTTAAATTATTTATTAATTTCTCCTAGATTTGCCTTAATTAATTTCCTCTTATTTTAATGAAAATAATTTATTTATTTAATTTTTCTAATAAATCATTATTTTGCCATAATTTATTAAATTAGGGTTTTGGGGTATTTCACTAATTCTCAAGGATAGGCAATTACTTTGGTTGCTTTGTGAGGAAACATATATAAGAAAAGCTTAAAAAGGGAAGCAAACAGGGGGTAGGAAAAGGCGGCTAATCTTTATAAGGGGAAAGAAACTACAACACCAAAAAATTACAACTAAATTTTTGATTTTTTTGAAAAAGCTAAATATAAAATATTAGGTGTTACACTACATCTAACATAGACAAGATAATCCCATAAGACTCACCAAACCACCAAATTGAGCACAAAATCCTAAAATATCATTATTAATAATATATCTGAAAATGAAGGCCTAAGTCTAACATTTTTTACATGCAATACCAATCATTCTCCTGGGATTACTATTCCCAAATTATACCATTTTCACATATTATTTGACCTATATCACTCATAATTAACCCAAGTATTTCACGTAACATACTGATCATATTTTAACACAATAACTCTTTATAAATTCTAAAATTTCATATTTAACCCAAACTTACCAAAATATCTCCTATCTCACTTAAATATAAGAATGTGTGACATTGGAGGTGCCTATTGTGTTAGGAGGCCATTCAAGTGGTTGGAATTGGCATGGGCTATTAGTAGTGAGGGTGGTTGTTTGACATGAGTCATTTATGCAGCCAATGGCTTGCAATGTGACCTATACTCAACTCATGGGGTCTAAAGTGAGGCTGGTTTTTAGTGGTTATCTTCGAGATGGTTGGTAGCATGAGGTAGCCATGTTGCTAAGAGAGGGTTGTATGAGGTAAATGTGTTAGTGGTAGGGTTGTTATAAGAATGTAGCTAGAAACACGTATGCACAATGGAAAGGAGTGGTGAATCAATGATAGTGGAAAGAAGATGAATTGGAGTTGCACGTTGGGGGTTGCATGGCGGCTTGAATCATCAATAATGGGGCGGAATTATTACGTGAGGGGTGAGGGAGGTAAGGTATACCAGGGTGGTGTGAAATTAGAAGCGTATGGGTTGGGGATTAAGTGCTTGTTACTTGACCCAAAAAAAAAGGTGAGGTGAAGTGAACTGTTGATTAGTTATAATTAGGCTTTAGTTTGGCTAACTGAATAGGAAAATAAAATTTTAGTTAGTAAGGGGAGAGGTTAAGATAAAATAATTAAACCAAAATTAAGGGTTAGGCAAGGATTACAAATTAAACACCCAAAAATTTAGGTTAGCAAAATTTAGGGTGTTAAAAAAGTTATCAGCCTCTCCAAGATAGCTAACACCATCAACCCTTCGCACCTTGCTAACCTCAAGGCATGTTATTATATTCTCAATGAGCACACCCTCATGGTTCCTAGCTTAAAGGGCCAAGCTCGGAAGCCACACCATGGCTTGCATGGCTCTTAATATGAATTATTTTTATAAAATATCATTTTTTCCTAACTCTAATTACTATGTAAATAGGCTCATAAACTACTTATCAAAATTTTATTATTGCATTCCATTGATAATTTTATTTTATGCCCTATTTTAAAAATATTAATCCTCTCACTTTGCATTAATTTTCCTTTAAAAATGCCAAATTAATCTCCCTTAAACCATAGTTATTCGTTTAGGATCAATCATGAAGAGAAATAGTTAAACTAAAGTGTTTTGGGGAGTTATATATATATATATAATCAATCAGAACATTCATATGAAATAACAAAAGAAACCTTTAGTTTTTCAACAATAAAATTTTCATCCAAGATTTGATTCAGGTGATTCAAGCAGAGTTTGAAAGATAAGTAACAGAACTACAACTTTAATGTTTACCACATTTTTTAAATCACAATGAAGTATAGTTAAAATTACATCAAATGTCAAAGTTGTCGATAGGAATATGCTAAAATTCACCTAGTGATTGATGAAGGATTACCAGTCAAGCAGAGGTCATTCACAGCACCTAGAATTTCCACGACAATTTTAACCTTTTCTATAATATTTTCTAAATCTTTTCCAACTTATATTTTATCTTACCATTAACCTAATACATGACCTTTCAATCCTCTTAACAACTATGAGGGTGTTTGGTTTAACTTATTATAAGTAGTTTTTTTTATAAAAATAATTATAAAAAGTAATTATAGATTAAAATCTTTATTTGATTTTACTTTTAAAAAATGATTATAAAAAAGTCATTAATATAAATTACTTCCCCTAAGTAGTAAATCAAAATTAAGTTTTACTTACTTTTCATAATAACTTATATCTAATGTGGTACGGTACATGTTTAAAAAAAATCGCTCATAACGTTTTGCCTGCCGACCATTTCTTTCTCTCAGGCAACTGCTTCTTTCCATTTTTGTCTTCACTGTAGCTCGCGTATAAGCTCTACTGTTCTCCATTTTTTCTGCTCGTCGTCGCCATCGCCATTTTCATTGCTCGCGTCCTCTATCTCTGCATCTCACGGTCTCCATTTTCATTGCTCACGGTTTCCATCACGATTTTTTCTGCTAACGTCGTCTTTCACTGAACTTCGCTTGATCTTCACAAGATTCAGATCTGTAATTGTTGGGCTTTGATTTCCCTTCCTCTTGAAATTCTAGGTTTGTTATTGTTGCCTTCTCCATCTCTTGTTAATCGTCTTCGATTTTGTTTTTTCTGTTTGTTTTATCGATTTTCTGCACAGAACCTGGTATGAGCATCAAATATTGTGTTTTCCTTCTTATCCACACTACTAATATGTGTGTTTGTATGTGTGTATTCTTTCTCTTATGGATAGCAATCCGACACCGAGTTGTATCCTCTAATATCTTTCTGATGAGTTTCATTCAGATCTTTCCTCTGTAAATGAGGCGGGGTTCGACTTCAACCACCCACCTATTCCCCCCCTCCTCCATCCCGGCATCATTTAACTCGTATAAATCTCGATTGATGGATGTGTGAGGATGAGATAATAAGAGCGGACCAATAATGACACCCGGTTCGTATCCTCTAATGAGTTTCATTCAAATCTTTCCTCTGTAAATGAGTTGGGGTCCGAAGTAGCTTCCTCTATTTAGGGGTGGGGGAGGATTTCTGTATAATTTGGATGGGAATGGAATATAATAAATTAACTTTTAGAATTTACCTATCGATGTGAAATTTTTGCTTTCCATCACTGTTACCTCCCTAAATCTTCCCACATGAACAATGAGAAAATATCTTCCAAAGGCAGAAACAACCCCAAACACTGAATACTGTAGAAAATTAGACATGGAGGAGAACTAAAATGTGTTCATCACTGATATCGGCCCTAGTTTCATCATAGCCCCACATTAGATGATATGTCCGATTTATTCTCTGAGGAATAATTATGTCAATGTAACTGGCAAGATGAGCATGGTAGTTTCCTTAGGGCCTCTCTAATGAAGGTCCTTAAATTGCATCCTGAGACTAATAGCCCAGAATGAAGATCAGGGGGGAAAAATGCCATATTCAAGCCATATCCTCTAAACTCAAGGTATACTTTATGATATTATTCCCAACAATTCCTACTCCATCAAAACAACCTTACGCAGTCAAGCATAGTAGATCATAGTCATCCAACTTTCTCCATTCATTATAGAAGGTACTACCACTGAGTTTTCTCTTAATGTTGTTTTTAGATTAATTGTCTGCAGTCTCAAAATTAATCCTTGGGGAAAATCCTAAGGCTCCAATGTGCCGATAGATGCAAATAATTTTAATATGACTACTAAAGAAGATAGTATAAATAAATCCAAACGCACACTTACCATTTTGCCCAAAGACAATGAAGTTGTCTACATATTGATGGATAGTGAGCCAGAATGCAAGAGTCATCAATCTAATGACAAGACCGCCAATGACATCAATCAGACTATGCATGCCAAGGTAGATTCTTCCTGAGAAGAAGAACAATTATGAGGTTAGATTAGAGGTACATGTAAAACAGTTCTTTGCATATGTCTGAATTATTGCAAAACATACCCAAGCCAACAAAGCTAACAAACAAGCAAACAACAATAGATCTAGTCAATGCCACGAAGCTGCTCTAGTTATGAGATAGAATAGAATATAAAAGGTACCTACAAGGTTCAGAAAAGTAGAGGATGGTTATGAGTGCCTCATTAATATTGCAATACACAACAATGCATTTAACAAAACAATGGAAAAATTGTCCTCACAACCAAGACCATGCATGTTCAAAACTATTGTTGTTGATAGTAATCCTCCGATCAGGCTTATAAATCATAGAACACAATTCCAATTATTGACAGCAAGATAAAAGTGAGGTGCATTGTCACAAATTGTGTTGGATGCTGCAAAGATTGATAAAGGCATCATCCAATACATTATCTCTCTTTTTCTTTTATATTCTTTTTTTATTATCCTTACTATAGTTCCAAAATAATTACCAAAGATTTCTCTCCTTACCCATTATATTTTGTTTTCAAGATTATGAATAATACCTCAAAGTTAACATTAAATTATATTTATATGAAACAATAAAATAATGCTATATTCAAGATTACACATAATTTGAAATGTATGGATAAATTAAGGTGAGGATGGTGCAAAATTCTTTTATTTTCTAGGTCACGTATTTTTTTTATCTGGTTAAAATAATAATCACTTAAATTTTGGAAGGATTAAGTAGAATTAACCCAAGATTGTAACAATATAATATCGAAGTCGTAAGAGTAACGAGAAAATGATATCGCTATTTAAATAGAAGTTGCATCTTGTAAATAATCTCTCATCATTGATAGTATGTAAGTATATTTGTAGGATCTATGGCATCTTCATCAAATATTGCACATTGGACCGAATCAAGGCATCAAACCTTTGTTCAATTATGTATTGAGGAGGTCAAGAAAGGTAATAGACCTACTTCAAGTTTCAATAAGATTGGATGGTCTAATATTGTTGATGGTCTTAATAGGCTTGAGAATGTGCGATACCAAAAAATTCAAGTGAAAAATCATTTTACTTCAACAATAAAATATTACTTAGCATGGGTGAAACTTGAGAGTGAAAGCGGACTTGGAAGAGACCCAATAATAGGTGCAATCACTTGTGGGGAGGATAGATGGAAGATATTCATTCAGATAAATTACAATTATGTATTTTTTTTAACTTATTTATTATTATTATTATTATTATTATTATACATAGAGTCTAATAATTTAATTTTTTTTTGTAGCAAAACCCAAGTTGTAAACACTTTCACAACAAGCCAGTTGCCCATTTAAATGAGCTTTGGTTAATCTTTGGTAGTACTCATGCAACCGGAGAATATTCATGGGCTCCATCTCAAGGGACTCATCCAAGTTTCGATAAGGATGATAAAGAGCTAAGAACAAGTAATGCAGGTCCTTCTAAATGCCAAAAAGTCATTGACATAGAGGGTTGTGATTCTAGTGATTTAGATGGTGGGACATGCTAAAAGGAAAAGTCAAGCAACAAGCATTCCAAGAGTCAACAATCTAGTTCTCATAAGAGAAATGAGTCAGCTAGTGACAAGCTTGATTATAAGTTGCTACAATTATGTGAATCTGCATTTAAGAGTAACGATGATCCTCCTTTGCCTACACCTCAAGATTCAACAACCCCCACCATAAAAGAATGTTTAGCTATTCTAAATAACATGGCCAATGAAATTACTGATGAGTTATTTATCCTCGGTACTAATGCTTTCAAGGATCCTGATAATAGAGACATATGGATGTATATGGCTCCCCAAAAGCGTAACGTTTGGTTGGAATCTTTAAGAGATCCATCTAAGAGTTAATCAAGGATGTTAGGTTGTTATGGTATTTTATAAAAGACTAATTTCTTTGAGAGTTTTTTTATTTTCTATTTGTAAAACTATAAAGTATGAATTATGTTGTTTATTTTGAACTTATGTAATTGTTTGGACTTGTGACTTTTAGTATTTTAGAATAGTCTACCTTTGATAGACTTTAGTTGATCAATCATATGCATATCATTTTTTTTGAATTAGCTTTGAAATATTCATGTTCTTTGATAGAAAACATAAGTGTTGTTTGTTGTATATAATTTTATGCATATATATTGGATATACATATATTACAAGTGATGCTTTGATTTTGAATAGATGGATGATTGAAAAAAAAAAAAGACTATTACTACTTTTACTTGTAGTGCGACATTTGCGAAAAAGAAGGAATGTGTCTATCGAGAAGCAAGCTTGTTTGGAATCTTCTGAAATAGGTCACCAGTTTGTCCAATGTATATTAAATGGTCATGATAGGCTATGCCACGATTTATTTAGAATGAAGAAGGATGATTTTCTAAGGTTAGAAAGTTTTTTAAGATCAAGGAGGTTGCTAAGTGATACTTATAATGTCACCATTGAAGAACAATTCACGATTTTTTTTATATACAATTGGTCACAATGAAAGGAATAGAGTTGTACAAGATCGATTTTAGCACTCTAGAGAAACCATTAGTAGATATTTCAACAAGATTTTAATTGCTATATCAAAGATTGCTAGTGAGATTATAAGGCTTCATCGAAGCCTTGATAAGGTCCCTCCTGAGATCATGAATGATTTGAGACTTTGGCCTTATTTTAAAGATTGTATAGGAGCGATAGATGGAATACATATTGATGCTTGTGTTCCAAAGAATGAACAAATGCCCTATCGTAATAAAAAAAGGAGTGTTTTTCCAAAATATTATGACAGTTTGTTCTTTTGATATGTTGTTCACATTTGTGGAAGTTGGATGGGAGGGATCGGCTCATGATTCTCGAATATTCCAACACTGTATTCGAGATCCCAACAAAAACTTTCATCATCCTCCTCGAGGTAAATAGAACATTATTTTATATGTTAAGTATAAAATATTATAGTTGAATAATATGAACTTACATTTTATGCAGGTAAATATTATGTAGTTAATTCAGGTTATCCTAATAAATCTGGCTATCTTACGCTATTCAAGGATACAAGTGTAACACCCCCATTTTTACTGCTAAAAATTTCATTTTGCAGAAGCGTTAATTACAAAATCAATGGGTGTTACCGCCACACTCAATATAAGTCTGGCATCCTCTACCTTTATTATACTGAGTGCTAAGGCTAAAATATTACTTTACTTAAATAAAATTAAAACAAAGGTAGGATAGAATTTCATTACAAATCACATTGTCCCAATAAATACAAAAAGATCAGGCAAGGAGTTGTAATGTAACAAAAGAGAAATAGTAGGGGACTTAAGAGTCCATAAAATATCCGGACCAAAAGAAGTCGAGGTGAACACCGGATAGTCCTAACTCTCAATCCTCTATTTGAAGTCGTCAGACCCTAACCTCAAAGTGATCCTGCAAGGTAAAGACTGTCCATGGAATAGGTAGGGGACCATGAAACGGAACCCATCAATACTACGGTACTGAATAACCCTTTATACCAAACTAATATGAAAAACTAGCATGGAACACATGTAAGGCATACCACTAATAGGTACAAGACATTTAAGTATTCATAAGAGGATTGATATACAGTAATCATTTAGACGGTCAAATTCTATTAAAGCCACATACTACTCATTTTCATTTGTCTAAAACAACCAAAAGCTTACCAGACTAACATGCCAAAGATGCTCTCAGAAGTAATGATTAGAACCTAAACTTCAACATAACATATTATAACATCCACAACATGACTCATGTCTTAGCATAACTCCCAACCAAATTTATAACATCACAGGTATAATCACAGATGAGTTATAACAAAAATCCACAACATCAAATATATACTTACAGGTAGAATATGATAAAATATATATCATCTCATGTGTACTTACAGATACAAGATAATAAAATCCGTAATCTCACAGGTACACTTACAAGTGCGGTATAATAAAATCCATCACATCACATATATGTTCACAGACATAATACCAACACAGGTAGGCACAAAGGTTGCCACCCCAAACCACATGTAGGCACAACGGCTGCTACCGAAACTATAGGTAGGTACAACAGCTACTACCCCAAACCACAAGTAGGCACAACGGCTACTACTAAACCAATCCAATATCCAATAATAATCATTCCAATCAAATCATATCATTTCCATTTTTATTTACTCGAGATGGATACAATAATAACCCGGAGACATAACAGTACACCGGTCATATCCGTGCACAAGGCAACACGATACCCTCCAACCATCCAACCCAGAGGCATAACAACACTCTAGTCATACTGATGCACAAGGCACACAATACCCCTCATCACCTCGGACACCTAATCCTTAAGTATTGATACCCCCTATAGGGCCCGTAGGTCACCTATAGAGTAGACTAGGGCCTTACTGGGGCACAACCGACACACCAGAAACCCAAACAAATCGAGGACTCCTACCTCGTCTCTAGGGTAGCTACCCCTAAAGAGAAACCATTCCCAAACTCGAGGTATTCCACTTTACGTATTAGTATTTTTATAAAGTGATCACAGATAACACACATTACACATTTATTCTCATTTCCATACTTATTCATTTTTCCTTTATTTCCAATTATCCAAGTCAACCCTACGGTCAACTGTATAAAACAAAGTCCAAGTCAATACTAAGGTCAACCTACCAAGAGTCTAAGGTCATCCTATATCCAATTATTCACATTTGGGCGTACTATGCCGAAAATGACCAAAATGCCCTTGAGGCTAATAATTATCAGATTATCAACCATTTAAACACTAAATTCATTTTATTTATTAATCTGTCATGAAAAGGCTAAAACAAAATAATATAATTATTCATTATACAATTTAAATCATAAGTCATGTCAAAAGACCATTTTGCCCTTAAACATATTTCTACATATGAAACCCTATCATATACTTTTGAAACGTACAAAACACATGATCGTAAAATCAACAACAGATAATACATGTTAGATATGATTTTCAGGATAAATATCATAATACACAAAAATGACTAAATTGCCCCAAGGGCACACATGCCTAATAATTATTCCACAATTATATCTAAACATGCTAAACTAATAATTATATACATAATTATCATACCAAAAAATTTTCCGTCATTAGAATCATTTTTAAATCATACTTTTGTACCAAAAATATTTTATATCCGATAACATGCTTGTTTTATCCGTTTTTATAATACTAATAATTAATACATAATTATATCGAAGTAAATCATACTTAACATATTCCGTACCCCAAAAATCCTAATGTGCTATCACGCAATATTTAACATTTTAGTAAGGTATAAAGGTTACCTGAATTCCAACAAAAACGTAAAATTAGCTGTATCCACTAAAATTTATTAGGTCATGCAAATTAAAATTTCGTACCTAAAATTAATACCACAAATACAGAATTAATATTTATCAGATAAAATAATAATCATAGTATAAAAATATTTATTTTTCTAAAATCACCAAAATACCCTTACAATTAATGTGGTACCAAATTTTATTAGAAGACCATGCAACTCACGCACGAGAGGGAGGCATGCTGGCTAGGCGAGAAGGTCGGGTAAGGCAGGGAAAGGGAAAGGGCGGCAGAGGTGTTGGTTGGTAGAGCTGGTGGTGAAGGCTAGGCTGGGCGACAATGGGGCTACTGGTTGGGCGACGGGAAGGTTGGGTTGCGATGCAGGGGGAGATCGGGAGCTGCGACGGGGCTACTGGATTGGCCACTGGTGCAAGAGTGGGGTGCTGAAGGACGACGGGTTGCGACGGGGGTGATGGTGACGGGGCAGGGGTCTCGTGGTTGGAGGTGCTGCTTGGGTTTTTTAAAAGTAGATTTACAAAAGTAGTTTTTATCTAAAAGTAGTTATTAAAAATAAGTAATACCAAACGACACCATAGTCATTTTGTTTCAACAATTCAATGATGCAATTATCTTGACTTATACATTGAGTAACACCTATTAATTTACCTAGACTATATACGAGTCTAACAAATTTCTTTGATTAATGTTCATTTATTATTAGTTAATGATATTAATTTGGCTTATAGGTGTGTTCATTAAATTTCTCAAGTAGATTTACAAGTTGTATAATTTATGATACAATAAACCAATAATAAATGAGGTGTTGCATAATTAATTTTCAACAATTCATGATTAATCAAATGTTCTCGGCCTTCAATTCTTAAATTTTCTTTTTCATAGTGTTTGAATTAATGGTGTACATTAATATACATTATGAATATAACATTAATTGCATTACATCATAAAATATATCATTAACTGCATAAAGTATTCAATAAGATAGTCAATTTGCAGCCTCTTTGGACTCCTAGTATAGTTAAATGGCGCATCTTCATATGTTTGATTATACATTCATCAAAATCAAACCGAGATGATAATGAAATTTATTTAATTTCCACCTTCAATTAGTTGATCGTAAATAATTAATCACAAAACAAAGAAGAAAAGGAATGAATTAAAATAAATAAATATATATAAGCATGTTTAATACTTTTCTTTTCAAATATAAATAGAAGTGGGTAATATTTTTCCTATACTAATTTTTCTACATTCAAAATTTGAATGGTTGAATATGTATTGTGGACCGCATATTCAAGACATATTATCATCTATTTCACCATCTCTATAGGTGAAAAGAATTCTAAAGAATCTATTCCTAATCTTATATACTACAATGCTTTATGTTATAGAAAATTGACAGATTATGTTGAATAATATTATGATTTATGATGAAAATGAATTGTATTTTCTTTCAAATAATTGTCATGAAGGAAAGGAAGATATTGAACAGTTCTTCTATAATAATCTTTAGTGATGTCTATTGTCCAACTGTCTTAATAGACATAGGATCATGGTGTACTTGGTCATTAAGTTGTAGATACTGCTATCACAAGTATTATTTCCCAACATTTTATTTCTCTAAAATAATTTGAAGTACATTATCAACATCATCGCCAAACTATACCAAACACCACAAGTTTAAGCCTTGCAAATTATATTAGTTTCATATGTAGTACAATGCCAAAAAGAATATTAGAATCCATAAGATGAACAACAGTAATAGTCGGAGAAACTTAGAGATTAACATCAATTATATATAGTGATAATAATATACACTAAATATCATAAAATAGTGGATAAAAACTACTATCCAAAAGAGAAAGATTATAGATTTTCTGCTTAGCTTACTACTCCAAGACAAGATGATGACAATAAATAAAAGCTAGGGTCAATCGTTGCCCAATGTTGATCTTTTGATGAAGAAACTTGTTTTCAGTCATGATCAACCACACGAGAGTTAAGTGTAAGAGGAGATTGAAAATATTAATATGTGATGATCAATGTCGTTTATAAAGAAGTGTTTAATAGCATATAATAATTATTTTCCTATTCTAATTTTTGCATATGTATTTATATTCTCTCATATTTGTTATCAATTATGAATTTTTTCCCTCATTTTCACTTTTAGCTAGTTAGCTTGTTTCGTTTATTTGATTATGATTCATGCATTGCATAGAGAAAAAAATAGGAGGTGTGCCAAATTATGCATTGCATTTGAAGGTTTGTACTCTCGTAAAGTTGATTTGAAATATTGATACTTGAAAATCATGTTCTTAGGGAAAAAAATACTTGATGGGAACAAATTTAGTGATAATGTTTTGATTCCAATGCTATCATATACATCATTTGACTCAAGAATACCATTTAAAATTAACCATAGACAATTCCCTCTTATTATTTCATATGCAATGGCAATAAATAAAAGTTAGGGTCAATCAATATCTCATATTGGGATACTATTGAAAAATCAGTCTTCACCTACGATTAGTTGTATGTTGCAGTGCTTAAGGTTACACATCGACATTATAATGGTATGAAAATTTTGATCTACAATAATGACAGAAACAAAAGTACACTCATACCAAATGTTATTTTAAAGGAAGTGTTCCAAAATATCTAGTTGGATTATATATTCCTTTCATCATTCATTTTGTGCACATCTTTTATATTTATTTTTTCTATATATAGTGTATTATTTTATTATTTTATCTTTTAATTAATATTTTATTCTTTATAATAATTATATTCTTTTATCATAATTTTGTTATTTTCTACATTAATTTTCATACTTATTTTTATAATTTATTATCACAATATATTAAAATTTACCGGTGTATTATTTATGATTCGGTACATGGGGGGTGATCCTTGTTTTATTTAGAGGTCGTTTGGTATCAAGAAAGTAGAGGGAGGAAATATAACTTCCTGTGAAATATAAAATATCTTATTGTTTGATTTAAGGGATGTAAAAAGTCAAAGGGAAAAACTATTTTCTTTAAAATTCTAAACCACCCATACGTTGAGGAAGCTACTTCCTGAGGTGAGGTTTAGTAAATAATACTTTCTAAGTTATAAATTACCTAATTATCCTCAACTACACATAATTTTTTTTTATGGATGCCGATTATCAAAATACATATATTATTACTTTGTTGATTCAGGATGTTTAAACTATTTCGGTCATATTTATTATTATTATTATTATTATTATTATTCAATAAGTATTTTTTTTAGTGTTGTATTAGAATTATTTCATCATTCTAGTTTATGTCATTGCATTTATTAATTTTTTACAATAAGTTTTGATACAAGAGCTACTTCAATTACTTTATGATATTTTAAAAATATCCTATTATTTTCTATTATAATCATTTATATTTTTGTAGTGGTAAATAAAGTTTTTATTCATGTAAAAAAATAGGTAGAAAAAATAAAATTTGATATTTATTAGCAAAGAATATTAATGTACTTTTATGTCTACTTTTTAAATAATAAGAAAATAAATTAAATAAAATAATTAAGAAAGTTATCATATTTTTTAAAAAGTATATATATTTAATAAATAAAAATAAATATTTTATCTAAGAAATTATTTTTTAATATCTAATTTTCTTAAGTTGTATTAAGTGTGAAGTTTATGCCGTCATTTCATTTTCCTGAGTTTGCTTTGTCATACTTTTTCTTTCGCCCCCTTCTTCTCTTTCCGCCCCTTCTCTATCTAAAATTCAAATATTATATCAGCAACTGGGATTTTAATCTGTTAAAAGTTGAAGCGGTGACGTCGGTGTTCGGCGACTACGTCAATCACCAATCCATGGATATATTCATCCATATCCTAGACTCTGTATATCCATCACGAACTTGAAGATCTTATTACTATTTTTTTATTTATTGATATCAGCGTTGCAAGCGGTGTTTCCGTGCCGGGGGCATTTCCGGGATGCGAAACGGCGCGTTTCCGTACAACGCTGCTCCTTAATTGATCCCAGTACTCCCTCTTTACACTGCCTTCCCTGCATCTGCAGTCTGCGCTGCCATCACCATCGGCGAGCGCCACTTGGAAGGTTTGTTTCGACCACCGCTCCATTACCTCTCCGCCGCCGTTTCCCTTCGTTCAAAACCAGTCCCCGGCAGCCATTCTAGCTCACCACCATGCTGCTGAGATGACTTCGTGTCCCCTCAACCTCACCTATTTTAGCCGCTTCGTGCACTCCTTTTCAATGTCCCACAAAACAGATCGGCGCTTAGGTAGGCTTCTTAACTTCCCCTCCTTTGTAACTATGGTTGGTGACGCTGAAATATATAACCTATTCAAATGGTGAATTTGTTTGTGGATTTCGGATTTTGATATTCAATTATTATTGTTTTCCCTGGTTAATTTGATACTAAAATCATCAATTCAAATCCTAGACTCCTGGTTGTTAATTTTTTTTTTTAAATTCATATGATCGTTAGCTATCGTATACCTGGATGTATAGTCAGTTGGCATGTGCACACATTTGGCATAAATTCAAAAATTCTCAGCTCAATAGCACATATTACTATCAGATAATCGTGTTATTGGTCGGCCGGGTCTAGTATAACCTAGTACGCAACTTTCCTGTCCAATTGCAACATAGCACACAAACTTTCCTATCCAATTGCAACATAGCACACAACTTTCCTATCCAATTGCAATTGGATAATTATACTAGACCAGGCCGACCAATTACACCATTATCTCAGAGTAATATGAGCTATTACGCTGAGAACTCCTTATGTTTATTCTTAGCAATCTTGCCAGTTCTGATTTGCTCTTGTGGTCTGGCATGAGATGGATCCGGCTATTCATTGTCCTTGACTGTAGGTCAGCCAAGTCTTCTTCTGTCCATATACGAGGATCAAAAGTTATACCTTCATAATTCAAACCTCTGCTAAGTAATCATTCTAGTGTTTTGTGTTTGGACAAAGTATGCATGTAGTGCATGCTTGGTTGATTGCTTTGGGTTCAAACAATTGCTTTTGAAAATTTATACTATTTTTAATAAATTTTCTTTCTAAATAAGGAAACAATTTCCAACATTAGCCAATTGCTACCACCTTCCCAAATATATGTGTAATTTCATTATCTCTATTTTGTTCCATTCTTTTCTTGTTTTGACATTCTGAAACAATTGAAATGTTAATTGTATTAGCAACTTTTCTTTTTTTGTGAACCGACATATCTATCTTCTTTTTTGTCCCATATTATTTTGTATTATGCTTAATATGCAATAGGTTATTATTTCAAGCTGTTAGTTGAGTAAATCCTTCTAGTGAATGAAAAATTCTTTAATGTTCAATAGCTTTTTCAATGTTCAATTCAATTGATATTGTTGTACTTGATGGAATGATTTCCTAATATTTTGTAGTTTGGAATAGTAAGGGGTGTAGCATTGGCCATACAAATGTCACTGATAAATTGACTATTTATTGAGAATTCTTATATCTACTAAAAAAATCATGCATGATAATTTTTTCTTATTCATTTACTGGATATATCTTGAACCAAGTTACTATTGAACAATAATAAAGTATTGTTATTTGTTACCTTTACAATTCCTACTAGATACCGTGCCTTTTTTTATTCTAAAATAAATTTAGGGTTATTAGGACAATTTAGCATATAATAACTACTTAAATACTTCTAATATAATATAAAACACTAGTTTATTGAATATTTATATTCAAATGATTAATAAATTATAATTATAATTTATGGTGAAATAAAAATAAAAATTCACACCGTGATGACCGCGGCACATATCGTGATTTTATTTCTTGGTATTGACTTTTATGTCTTTGATTTTAAGTTTAATAGGATTGGGATCTATAGTTTAGTTGTTAAGGTTTAGGTGTCAAGTAAAAGTTATTGGGATTATGGTTTAGAGCTTAGGGGTGTAGGGTATATGGTTTAGGGAGCTTTATAGTGTAGGGTACTAGGTATGATTTATGGGTTAAGATTTAGCGAGGTTAGGGATTTGTGGTGTATGACAGGGTTTAGATTTTAGTATTTTGGACTGACGATTTATAAGGGTTTAGGGTTATTATTTAGCATTTAGGGATTCATGTTTAGTATTTAAGGTTTATGGTTTAGGCTTTGTTAATTAGGATTTGTGGTCTAAGAGCTTAAGGTTTAGGGTTTGGGTTTTATGGTTTAAGTTTTAGGGTTTCATATTAGGGTATATGCTGCAAGGTTAAGTGTTTACGGTATAGGGTTTATGGTCTATGGTATGGAGTAAAGTATTAAGGCATATGTTTAGTGTTTAGTGTAGTGTTGGAGTCATAGTTATGGTGTAATGGTTTGAGGTTTAGGGTGTAGGGAGGTGATTGCGATGTCGATGACGGTGGTGTTGAATGTGGTATAGGGTTTATGACTTATAGTTTAGGGTTCAAAGTTTAGGGATTATGAAGGATTTTTGGTTTAGTGTTGTGGTGTAAGGTGTTGGGTTTAGGGTATATGTTTATGATCAAGGGTTTTGGGTATAGGATTAGAGTTAGGGTTTATGGTTTATGATATAGGGTTTGGGGTTTAGGGTATATGGTTTAGCATATAAGGTTCAGGGTTTATTGTATGGTTTGTGGTAATGATTAAAATACTGATAAGAAATCAACTGGGATAAGGCTTTGGGTAAGAAAATATTTATTATAGTTAAAATAGAAATTGTTGAACACTATTGTTTTGGTGATGAAGAATCACTAATATAACCAAATGACATACATTAAATACCAATAAAGTAATTATTTTATAAAAAATAAAAATATAAGAAAATTAGGGCTAAACCTAGAAAATTATATCTTAGATTTTTTTGTACTAGACCCATGATTTGCTTAATTGACTAATTCGCTTAGGTATTTCGATCACTATTTTATGGTATAATGTATATGTTTATGGCATAAGGCTTAAGGTTAAGTGTTTATAATTCAAGGTTTAGGGTATAGGGATTAGGGTTTAATGTTTAGACGACAGCGGCAGCGGCAGTGGCAGTGACAGTGGTGATGGTGATAGTGGCAATGGTGGTGGAGGTGATAGTGGGGGCTATGGTGGTGTACTAGTAGAGGTAGTGGTGGATTGGTAGTAGTGGTAGCAGTTGTAGTGAGATAGCGGTGTTGAGGTGGTAGTGGTGTGGTTTTGGCAGTGGTGGGGTGGTGATGGTTTGTTGTACATAAAATTTGTTGATTCGACATTTTCTTATTTGTCATTTTTCATTTCCGTTTCTTTGAGACATGCATAGTACGCTATATTTTTTTAAAAAAAATATTGTTTTCCCATTTCCAACATTCTTTTTTTCCGTCCCCTTTGTGCATCATGGTTGGGTGGTTGTTGTGGTAGGCAATCAAATCATAATTGTGTTCGTGATTGTGTGTGTGTTCGCAATAATTTTATATTGGGTTGTTTTTGTTGTTGTGGCTTGATTTATTATTTTTCCCACAAAAATTATTTTAAGCCAAAATCTAATATTATAATATGTTAGGGTATAATTCTAACACCCTAAAATTCACTATATTTTTTTTAACGGAAGTAATGAGAATACTTAATTTAAAACTCGTGAATTCTGGGGATGTTACCGCCACACTTTACCAGACCGGTTCACTCCTACCGTTCCGGTACCAAGTGCTAAGGCTAGGAAAAATACTATTAATGATACCCTAAAAATCCAAATTTATAAAAATGAAAATAAGACTACGCGCAAGTCTTACTTAATTCGAAATACCAGCTATTGTTTTTCTAGATAATAACTAAACAACATTAATAAAATTGTTTCGACAATTCAAATACAATAAAAGACAACATGAGTCATAAATTTAAGAAGGAAACGGCCACGTCGCTCTAGAGATTAATCCAGCCTAGCTATCACTCTGCTCCTCTTGATGTCCCATAGACATCGATAGCATCAAAGTAAGTATCTCCTACCTGCAACAGATCAGACGGGCCTTCTGCTCGTGGGAATGAGCAGCACCCATGAAACGGGTGATCAGTACGCTACGTACTGAGTAAGGTAACCGAGTACTAAGGCCGGCATATAACACATTAATTCATGCAAGATAATGATCAACATACATTTACAAACCCACACCTATGATACATAGAAGCATAAAATGAAATCTATAACTTATAATCAACAAGTCCACACATAAGGCCCAAAAAGGTCCAGATTAATCATTTAATCTTTCTTTTATCAAAAGTCGATACACACCATGCCTTTTATCAGATCCATGCGAAAACAGGAACACCCCACTATTATAACCGGTGGGCCAGTCACACATAGAGCATCATGCCCTAACCACTATTATTACCGGTGGATCGGTCACATATGGGGTAAAACCCTAACCACTATTCCTGACCGGTGGATCGGCTTGGTTCCTGCTCGTATGGTGTTCCACTGTAAGTAATTAGTATCTTTTAATAGCACTGTCAACTCTGGCTTGTCTTTATTGAGCTCGGGATCCCCCACTATTATAATTGGTGGGCCGGACACATATAGGACCTCATGTCCTAACCACTATTATTACCGGTGGATCGGTCACATGTAGGGTAAAAACCCTAACCACTATTCCTAACCGGTGGATCGGCCGGTCCCGTCTCAATATCTTCCACTTTAAGATATTAGTGTCTTAAATATTTTATTCAAAAACATTTGTCATTCACAAACATTTGCCCAGACATGCATGACTAAATCCATGCAAACCCTACTCCATGCAAACCCTAACTCCACGTAAACAAAATAGGATTAGTAATAGTAATATTACACAATAATTAACTATACAAAATATTTCTTAAAAATACAAATAAATTACTATTTTCATTTGAAAAGGGTGGTGATATAAGGGTTTATACTCTTCACCAAAATAGGATTAGTAATAGTAATAATAATGATAATAATAATAATAATAATAATAATAATAATAAAAGTAAAACATTATTAATAATACTCTTATTAGTAGAATATTAATAATAATAATACCATAAATCTTAAAATTACAAGGTGGCTTTCGAAACCACCCCATTTAATAATAATACTATTTGAAAATGTAGTAATGATATTAATATTATATATATACTTATAATATAAAAGTTAATAGAGATAATAATAATAATATAATTAGTAATAATGTTAAAAATGTTAATAATAGTAATAAAAAGCAAAGGTGCGAGACTTAATTAAAATTTTAGGTTTCTACCCCGCCCGAAATAATTACAATATTAAATAAATAATTACACTAATAATAATAATATTATTAATATTATTAATAATAATAGTAAACATGTAATAATTCTAGTAAATAACAAAAATTCGAGAATAATAATTTATCTAACTCAAGAATACTCCCAAACCTGTCAAAAAGATTGAGCAATTAGATTACAGTTGATAATAATAATAATAATTAAATCGAATTAACATTAAAAATTAGGATAAAAGCAGAATAATTCTCAATAAATCGAAAGGAAGTGTTGAAAAGGTATAGGGTTTCACCTTGAGTTGGAGGGGATGAGTGGCACCGACGGTGGTGCCCGGAGGTGGCCAGAAAAGTGATCTAAGAGGGGTGAAAATGAAGAAAAAGAGGGGAGGGGGAAGGAGAAAAATAAAATAAGTTTATGGGCAGGTGGAGGAGAATTAGTAGGAGATTTTGAGTGGTTTAGAGGGTGGCAGAAGCGGCAGATGTGGTGGTGGACGGTGGTTTAAGGTCTCGGGGTAAAAATTCTGGCGAGAGAACTAGCAGACTTTGCACGGTTATGGTTATGGAGGCCCGTGCAAGGAGAATCGAAGGATGATAGTGGTTTAATTATTTAGAGGGCGTTGCAGGGAAGAGTTTGGGAGAAAGAAGAGGTGGCGAGGTTGGCTAACGGCGGAGGAAATCGTGTCTAAAGGGGCGGTGGCGCACATAATGGTGCTTAGGGTTTCGGGGAAAGAAATCTCGAAACCAGGCCGTACGAGGGGTATTTATAGTGGTGGAGGGTAGGCTCGAGTTGTGGAGGTTACCAGGAGGTCAAAGTCAGTGAGAAATGGGACGGTTATGATGTTGATCGGGCGGCACAATTTCGAATTTTTGCCCGACCTTCGCGAGGGAAATGGGGGCAAACGTGGAGAAGAAAAGGTTAGTGGGGCAATTCAAATTGAAGTGTGCGCCGAGGGAAGAGAATGGGCGGGAGAAAGGCCGGTCACGACGTGTGTGGCCGGCGGCGCCATTTTCGGGGGAGGTGGAAGGTGGCAGTTATGGCGTCGGGGAAGAAGAGGAAGAAGACGATAGGGGAAAGGTTGGACCGGGGGGTTCGGCGGAAAGAAAAGAAGGAAAAGAAAAGGGAGGAGGGCGAACTGGGCGACGATATTTAAAGTCATAGGGCAAAACGCAGAGTTTCGATGGATAAGAGAGTGAAACGCGGCGCGGGGTTAAATGAGGAGATTCTAGGCCGCGGGAAACGGCCCGCGCCGAAGGAAGGGAGGAAAGGTTTGGGCCGGTGCGACAGGCCCAATTCGGGGAAGGAAAAGAATAAAGAAAGGAAGAAAAAGGAAAAGAAAGAAAAAGAAAGAAAAAGGGAGAAAGAAAAGGAGAAAGGAAAAAAGGAGAAGAGAAAATAGGAAGGTTGGGTTAAATAAATTAATTAAAATATTTGGGATATTTAAAAAAATAATAATATTTAAATAAAATAATATTCAAATCCTTTTTAAGCTAAATTAGGATTTTTAAAAGATTTTCCAAAATTTCCATTTTAAATTAATAAATCACTCTAATTTTATTTAATTAAATTATTTATAAAATTAACATTAATTTGAAACTATTTTCTCTTTCTTAATTTAAATAAAATAATTTATTTAAATAAATTCCCAAATTAAAGTCTTTAATTAGTTAAAATACCCAAATTTCCTCTAATCAACATATTTATAAAATTCCTTATTAATTTGCCCTAATATATTTTCTTTTATTTTAGTAAAAATAATTTATTAAATTAAATTTTCAAATAAAACCTTATTTAAATATACTCTTTAAAATTAGAAATTTTCGAGGTATTTCAATAATAGATTCATTTAATAATTACTTATAAGTTATAAGCTAAAGTCTTATGAATTACACAAATTGAAAGAAAAATAAAACTAGCTAATCTCCGTGTATGTTTATTACATATGTAAGTAATATTTTTTTTGATAATTTTTGTAAGTAAATTTACTTAATTTTATGACAAAATCCATCTAATAATATATACTCCCTTCGTATAAAAAGCAGAAGTCAATTTAACAATTGATGCATTTTTTTAGGAACTAATAAATGTAGTCTTAAAATTTTGCTCACACTTGAAATATAGCAAAGCATTTAAGGCATAGATAATAAAAGATAAAAGGTGAGGGTAAAAGTAGAAAATAGGTTTTGACTTTTCTAACGTGATTTTTTTTTGATGTAAAATTTTGGTGATAGAATGATTTATTTTTTATATGGAGGTAGTACTAGGAAAAGTATTTGATATAATTTTTGTTGATATCCAATATATCCTTGATATATCAATGATATGGGTGTGAAATAGTTTGTACATCTCGTATTACCGATATTAGTATTGCAAACATTGATATATTAGTGTATCCGTCAATGTTTGCTTTCATGTACGGCAATGGTAAGGGGTGGGGGTGGATCATTAGACCTAGTTTTTTTTTTTAATTATTTTTTTATTAGCATTCATTATGCCTGGTTCCATGTTAACAGTTTTCTTATTTGTTTTGTTTTTTTTGGTTCAATCTAGTCAAATTGTAGTTTTTTTGAGGGTCTTCAATATCTTTTCATCAACCTATGTTGTGTCTTCTTGTCGACAAACTTCAACAAAGATGTGTAGGGTGCACTTTATCCAAAAATATGGAAAATGATATTTCATGTTAGCCATAGAGGTCGGAGATGGTGGGCAGAGTCACTTCTCTAGCTCTTGAATTAACAAGTTGAGAATCAACAATCCCTATTTCATGGTATCGAGATTCCTCTCTTATTTTAAACAAGTCTCTGAGAGGGCTTAGTTGATCCATAATTTCCTTTCTGCTATCTTTAATTGGATAAATTACCCAAAGGTCGTTTAGGAATGAATGGCATGGAAGTTTCAAGCTAAGCTTGAGGAAATAATCCACCATTGACTTAGAAGTTTGGGGCTATAGTTAGCGTCAAAATTGTCCGGTAACTCAGGAAAACCCCTCATTCAAATCTCCTTTTTTGTCACTCAATTCTTGTTTTTTTGATTCATAGGGAGCTCGTAATAAGTGGCAACAATCACTGGGGATGGGGGGTCTGAACCTAAGATCTTTGGTACCTAAGAGTTATCATTCAACTACTAGCCTCACTGTACTAATAAACTTTTAATTAAAAAAATATTTAATGACAAAATGAAGGTTAAAATAACACCTTTTTAAATGAGGATAAAAAGGAAAAAATTGATTAATTGAAGTTCTAATTTCTTGTTTTTGCTGGATCTTTGTCTCCTACATCGTCAAAACAAGATATTTGAAGGGAGACAGTGACCAAGTTGATATGAGGCCTCACAATTTTCAGCACTGGTTTGGATTTGCAAAAGAAGCTGCCAGTGCCTCGTTTCAAGTAGTGAAGTTCTTTTGCTTTCTCCAGGTCACTAGAACCTATGTCTTCAATGTCGCCTTTGTATGTTTCTTATCTCATATGCCTCTCCTCTCTTCTGCATTATTTCCATGTGCGTATTGCAATTAGCTACTGAATCAAGAAGTTATGGTGTCTTGTGTTCTCAGGTTTCAGGTCCTAGCATGCTTCCAACCATTAATCTTTATGGCGATGTAGTTTTGGTTGATCGCATTTCAACCCGCTTTGGTAAAGTGACCCGTGGTGATATTGTTATTGTTCGCTCACCTGAAAACCCACTAAAAGTAGTGACTAAGCGCTTGGTTGGGATGGAAGGTGATAATGTGACATTTGTCGTGGATCCCAGAAATAGTGATAGAAGCCAGAATGCTGTTGTATGTTTGTTCATCCCTTCTTCCTTTCTTCAATTGCAGGCCATATTTCACTTTTCATGTGGAATGGAATAAAATTTTAGCTAATTACCTTGCTTTCTTTTTCTTTTGTTTTGCGTTTTAGGTTCTTTGCTACTCTAATCATACTGGGTTTTCATCATTGATCTGTTTAATTCTTAGCTTCTTACTTTAGTGGACCATGATTTATCCTTTTTGCAAGCTGAATCAGATGCCTTTTTTTTTTTATCCAGGTCCACATTTGTGTGCTTACATAACTGTCTATTTATCTCCTTTTGCAGGTTCCCAAAGGGCATGTGTGGGTTCAGGGGGACAATATTTATGAATCTAGAGACTCCCGGACATTTGGGCCTGTTCCATATGCTTTACTGCAAGGAAGAGTGTTGTGGAGGGTGAGTTATCGAATTGACTGTTTTCAAAATTTTGTTTGAGTGTTTTGGAATTAGTTGTGATATCTGCTAATGCTTAATTGTGGGCATGCAAACAAGTCCACTCTTGGGCAGCATGTGACAGTTTGTTGTGTTGTTCATGTTCTTTTTATGATTAGCAGGAAGATTGACCCTCGGTTGATTGCTTTCCCTAGAAAAATCTTATGAAACTTCTATACCCTCAAATTTAGATCAGGTCCTACTTGATTCACTTGATTGAAACGTTTTCTTGTGTGGGATGATTGAACCTTGGTGTTAATTGTTCAAAATATATTGAATTTCAGCTTTACAAATAAGTTGTACTTTGTGGATATCATTAGGCTTGGTCCTGGGGATCTAGGGCAATTCAATCGCTGCAAGACACATCATATTTGAAAAGGACTCAAGGGGTTGGCACTGGGTAATTGGAACGTGGAAGTGCATGACTGGTTTGACATATGACGTTAATCATTGTTGATAGGATCAATTATTAGCGAGGAGATTTGTTTGGAATGGCAATCAGTTTAGATTAAACATTGAATAGTTTGGGAATAGCTTCTCTATGGAGCAGAAAAACTCTTAATCTGGTTGATATTCATGGTAGCTTTACATGTCGTGGAGTGGTGAT
This sequence comes from Tamarix austromongolica, assembly GCA_039764185.1. NCBI lineage: Eukaryota > Viridiplantae > Streptophyta > Magnoliopsida > Caryophyllales > Tamaricaceae > Tamarix > Tamarix austromongolica. The sequence continues at coordinate 29,715,187 of CM077817.1, forward strand.
GAATTATAACTATTTAGTGTAGCTGCATATCTGTAGAGAGAGCTGATGCAAATTTCTCTAATATTGATTTGAAGCCAAGTATTTAGCCTATTCTGGAGGTAATAGATTCTGCTGGGAGTGGCAGCTCTTCTATATCTCTAAAGTAAATTGTAAGATGAACGATTTAAGCCGGTGAATAAGCAATTCCTAGTGTTTGAGGACGACCAAGAGAGGGAGATGGTGTTATTCTAAGTGAGATGATTCGATTGGGACATTAGTTGTCCTTTTTTGGTTTTAATATCAATAGATTTCCAAACCAGGAGTAGTTTAGGGACTCAAGGAGAAGGACATCCTCTTTACTGTTTCTCTTTTACATTTATTTTCTGGAACTTTTCTTTAGGCTCCCTTTGGTTTGGGGAAAGTCAATGAAAAGGAAAGAAAAATGAAGGAAAAAAATGTATGATATTAATGTTCTTTCCATTGTTTGGTTAGGAAAATTTTGTGAAAAATGAAAATCAATGAAAAGGAAAGAAAAATGAAAGAAAAAGATTCCGTTGTTTGGTGGTTACGAAAGTTTTGTAAAATAAAATTTAGTTTTTTTTAGTGTGTTTTGTTTCCTAGATTTTTTTTTTTAAATTTTGATTATTCCTCCTCCTCCTCATATTATTATACTCTTATATATTCAATAAAATTTTTTAAAAATATAAAATACTCCCCCCGTATCAAAAAGAAAGTCATTATATCATTAAATTTTTGTATAAAAAGGAAAGTCAAAACTTACTTTTCATTTTTACTCTCAAATTTTTTTTTAACTCTATATGGATTAAATGTTGTGTTATTTTTCAATGAAGGGTGCAAGTGTAATTCTAAAACCACTTTTATTACTTTCTTAAAAAGTGTGTAAATTGACAGAATGACCTTCTTTTTAATACAGAAGGAGTATTACATTAGAACATGAAAAATTTCATGAAGTTTATAAAAAATTGTATAAACTCTATAAACTCAATACCAATGCATTTTTTTAGAAAGTTTCTAAAATATTACATAAAAGCTTACAATAATTTCTAAACAAAATTCTAAAAACATGCAAAATATTCTAGATTTCTTTCAATTTCAAACATGACACAATAAACATAGAAAAAATTCTATAATTGGTTGCTTATGCACTTGTTGTTTCTGTAAAATATCAATAATCTATAATTTATCTTCATATACCTTTTTGATACAAATCTTGAAAACAAAATATGAAAAAATAAAATGAAAACGACACCAATGCAAAAATTCAAAGACTAAAGCTCATACCGTCCAATAAGGCCTTGAAATATTTGGACCTTAAGTGTGTGCTGTGTGAGGACAAATAGGATAATTTGTTACATTTACATGTTGATTGTTCTTATGCATAGATTGTTTGGCTTAAGCTACTCGAGGGGATTGGTTGTACCCACCACCCCATAGAATTGACTTGAGTGATGAAATGGATGTGCCAAGGAGGACGCGGACCAAACCATAGAACAATTTTCCTACATTGCATACTAGCCACGGTAGCGTATTACTTATAGGAGGAGAGGGACCAATGAATCTTTCATCAAAAGAGACAGTTACCCAGCGTGATGATTCATAATATAGTTAAGGATATGGCCAATAGGGTAGAGAGTTTGTCCCCATGTAAGGCTTTTGATAAGCATGTTTGCTAACAGGCTAGGAAGTAGCCTTTAAGCTCTTTTTAGAGTATTTCATATTGGTTGTAATTTCATGTTTATTTGATAGTAATATATACTCATTACTCATAAAAAATCCCTCAAAATATTGGATCCCAAAAGAAAGAAAGAAAAAACCAATGGATGTGGACAAATCATAGTTATTAGCACCTAATTTAATAGGTCAAAGCTGTATACTAGGATCATCAAACACATCAGAAACGAACTCCATACACAACCATATAGGTCTTTTTGGCGATTTTTTATCTAGATGCACCAACAGTAGGATATGTTACTTCATTATGTTGCTCTTGCTGGGTGCTTCCTTGGCTTTTTTTTTTCCAGTCTTGTCTCTCTAGGCGCATATGCCTTTCTTTTGACTAATGGCCAAATTTCTAGTTGTTTGGTCATCGCCGAATAAAATATCTAACCTATGGTAATTTTGTATTGGCCTGTAATGAAATTGTTTGGCATTGGGATGAAGCTACAAAAAAAAAAAACAATCATTGACCAGAGATCTCAAGTTCTGAATCTCAATCCTAGTATGACAAAGAAAGAATGTAAAAAAGGCATCCTTGTAGAAAACATGAAACTGGTAAAATATGGATAAACCCCGCACAGAATTAGTAATGACCAACATTCCCAACCCCTCTAAATTTGTGATTGCATATGTTGGGATGAGGATGGGGCCATTGGCCATTTTTATATACTAGTGTGTCATATGCACAAAGACACGAGCAGAGGACCACAATGAGCCTATCCAAATCAACTCAGTTCAGAAGCATAAAAAAAATAAAGGATAAATATAATTAGGATAAGGGCTAAAAAACAGATCTATCATGACTAGCAAAAACCTTCTACCGAATCCTAGTTTAGTAGAAAAATTACCCTCCCAAGCTTGATTGATTTCCATGTCCAAAACAGCAAGCAGACAAATGCCTAAAGCACCGCTTTCTTCCCAATCAATCAGTGCAGCAAAACAGATAAGTGAACCCTACTCAGTCATGAATTAAAATTTGAGAACCTCATTTTCTACTCCAATCTTGACCCCCCCCCCAAAAACCGGGAAATATAAATCACTTTTAGCTAGTCAAATGCCTTATTCCTTGTAAAAAAAGGCCAAAATAAAACAACAGAGGCAGTCAAAAATCTTTCACCCAAACCTGAAGCTTGATAACTATCAAGAAGCCTAGAACCCAATCTGCGAAGCCAACAATCACTTGACAGGTAGCATTCAAAGTAATGGGGATAGAGAGTTGCATTATAATTCAACTACAATATCAAAGATTCATTCCCAATACAAAAGTAATTTTTTTTTCACTTTTTAAAAAGCAATACACTTCGCTGAAAATATTTTGATATAATGACATTCCAAGAGGTTACAAGACCTACCAATATATACCTTTTCCAAACTTATGTTTAGCTTCCACCATTTAGTTAGATTAATTAAAACCAAACCCACCAATTGGTTCCTGCACAAACAATTATTATCCATCCTAAAATCAATACAGGTATAACAAGATGGTAATACATTTACATGGTAAGAAGGGAAAAAGGAAAAAAAAAAAGAAAAAGAAAAAAAAAAGGAGACAATCAACCTTGCATTCGGACCTCCTAGGCTATTCCTCTACCAGTACAAAAAAAGTACAGGGCTAAAGGAATATCATGTTCTCAAGCAACATTTGTCCAGCTTTAAAAAAAAAGGGTATGAATAGTAAAAGGAGACATCAATGTTTTCAATAAAAATAAAACAGTCAAATTTGCTTAAATATAATAGGTTTTCCTCGAACAATATCTTAGGAATGCAGAGGTCTTTGTGAGTGTGACCCATGAAAGTTGGTTGGGGCTTGATAAGCTGCATAACCAAGTTTAGTTTATGAAGAAGGTAGTTCTGAAATCAATGGTTATGTAAAACACTGAAATATATATCTAATAAAATGTGACTTTTGATAGATGAGAAGTATTGTTAAGTTATAAATTATGACAATTTAAAGCAGTCCACCGTCCTTACAATCAATTGTGGATGAAATAAAATAAATGTAAATTCATAAAACTCTTCCTACCTTTGGAGCAATGAATATCAAAGAAACAATAATACACCTGAGTAAGAAAAGCAACAGTGACAACAATACAAATACATTATTTACTGTACCCCTGTGTGTATGCATACATGCGTGTCACACCTCGACACCCACATCTAGCTCACTTGGGAAAAGAAAAGCAAATATTAAAGGATGTTGGTAAGGTAAAGAGGAGGAAAAAGTGTGCCTAGCTCTGGGAAAAGATCAAAGACTGTCTGTCTTGCTGTATAAGATCAATTATTGCTAAGACTTCAACAGCTAGAATGCAATCAGTGATCTATTAAGTACATATATAATTGATACATCACACACAGCTAGTTTTTGTAAAGTAAACAAATGCACTTGACATTAAATACTATTTCACATCTTTTTCTCTTTTTAGATGATGTTCTTTGTTGTCTACTGTAACTCTGGCTAATAGTCTCTACATGTGCATACAAGTTGCTCTATTAAGCATTCAGGTTGTTTCATACAAAATTTGAAATTCCAATTATTCTCTTGATTTTGTACATATTTCCAGCTTCGTCAGTAAAACTGAAGGGTTGCCAACTATATCAAAGTAGTCAATTTACCCTAGCTAGTTAGCTTTATAGGTGTAGGAAATGTTCTGATTTTTTTTGTTTGTGCAGAGATTGGGGATGCTCCTTATATATGTCTCCCTAGCTGTAAAGCTACTAGCTAAAACAGCTAAATTAAACCTGCAGAGGCAGTTGGATCTTATATGTAGTCACAAAAACAAATTATTTATCAACACAACATCGTCCAAATATATGGTATGATATGATATGATACTAACCAGTAGCACAACAGGAAGTAGGAGTAGAGATTTAAACTCAAACAATCATCTCAATAACAGTTATGTCAAATTAAAACAAAACAAAATATTTCAACATTTTTCATCAGGTTCCATTATGACATTGGATTTGATTCCTCATTAGCAGCCTTGATACATTAAAAATAAAATAGTAAGATCTATTTATTGCTTCCACGGTATAATAGTATAACACAGTTGGGCTGTGTGTGATCAGTAGAGAAGAGACAGAGGACAATTCTGTACTTCACTCTATTATTTTTATCAAAAGAAGAGGCTTTGAAAGTAGGGACATGCTTTGGGACAGGGAAAAAAACATCCATGACTTAATAAAAAGAATGAAGTAAGTTTACGAGCCTTATTTTGCAGGTCGACTTATTGATTGGCTTTGGAAAATTTAATCTTTTATTACATGGAATTCCAATCTAAAACCACCATATGCAGTCTGTAGTGTCCTGCCTTTACAGTACTACAAATGCAAATCCATCACAAGTGTCTCAGCCATACACCTAACACCATATAGTATCTAAACAAAGATTAACATAAGTAACTGGAGCAAATGCGTATATATACTGTTTTTATCTTTATCAGATTATTCATAGAGCAAAGTCAACACCAAACAACAATGCATTCCATCCTTATTCCTTATTCCCCCTTGCTTGTATGGGCATCCAATTAATTGTGATGCAAACCACATTCTAATCTACTGAACATTGTATCTCAGTTACTTCCCAAGCTTAAATTGCTAGGGACTAAAACAATAGATAGACAGCACCCATTACCAATATCCATTCAACAAAACTCATGCCCCTTCTATCAGGCATAAATATGATGGTAAGTAACTACTTTTCAACAACACCATACTCAGCTCAATTAAGCAAAACCAGTGGTAGGTTCCAATTATTATGAGTGAAAATAGGAAGTGTTTGATTCTTTTTCTTCCAATTCTCCTTAAAAAAGGGTGATCCTTTTTAGCCAATGATGGATATGAACTCAATTTCACAAACTGCAGGAGTAGGCTCAATATTATAAGATTACCCATCCTCATGGCAGTCGTTATACTGTCCTGAAGAGTTGCATTCGGAATGACATGCTTCTAGAATCTAACCTGCTTTTCCAGAGAACTGACTTTAATCGCATCCTTATTGAATGTCGATGTCAACATTGGCTCTCAGTCACAAGAAGTACCAAATGGTCCTCAAAAGTGGTGCAAAAGTTTGGAGAAGAAGCTATTTTTTGTTGATAAACAATGACCATGTTGAACTGGAATCACATTGGGAGTCCAAAATCAAAAAGAAAATCCCAGTCAGGCATCCACATGAACCCAATTTCACAACAGATTCACACACTATAAATCAACCCCAAATTTCACAACAACAGATTCACACACAGAATCATATTAGAGTTTCAACATTTTTTTTTGTTTCAAGTACAAAGCGAAAGATAATTAACCTTACCTGTTCAAATTGAGCCTGTAGAGTCGTAGCTTGTGCTTGAGAAAATGGTCTGCTGACAAGGAGATTGGAGCTCGAACTTGACAGACGACCATGAAGATTGAAGGACTGTGGAGGAGCCATGAGATGTTTTGAACAGAAGAAAGGTTGAAGTTGAAGGAGGAGGATGAGGTTGACGATGTTGAAGGAGCTGTGGGTAGAGAGTCGAGCAAAATTTTCTTTCGATTCCTTCTATTTTCTTCACGTTTAGCGTGGGAAAATGGTCAGGTATAACTTTCCTTCTCTCATTTCTCCTTATTTTCTTTCTTTCTAATTTTCCCAGCAACGAAACATGGAGCGAGCATTTTCCTTTTAATTTTTTTTCTTTTCTTTAAAACTTTCCATGAACCAAACAGACCCTTAGAATCATGAAATCAGTTTTGGTTCCAGTTATAATCCGTCTATAATGTGAGAAATTGAGTTGACATTCAGCTATTAGAAAGTTCTCCATTTTTGGTAAATTTAAAGGGGAAATAATGATGTGCAAAAATGAGAGAACAATATAGTTGAGGAAGTAGAAAATTGCTTTGTACTAGCTATTCGTATCTTTTCTTGCCTGGGTTAAAGGCTATACCTAGTTGAACTCTTGTATTTTGTTTGAAGCTTTGAATGGGGAAAGGTTATTGTAATTCTTGTGAACCTTTTCCATTTCTCTCCCTCCATCCTCTTGTTACTGCTTTGGATATTAATATTCTTTTGGAAGTGGGAATGCCTGAAATTGATGCGTTGTATTACATGTATATGATGATCATTTTACCCATGCTTTTGGTTTTATTGTGAATTTAGATTATATTGATCTGATAAGTTTGGTCTTTCAAATTCCAGGTCTGGCCTCCAAAAGATTTTGGATCATTATGAACAATACTGCTGGGAGTTTCTTTTTCATAAAGGTACGCAGTTTCATATCTGGTTGTACATCCAAAATAATAATAGTTACAATAGATAAATAAAGGATTGAATCCTTGTCAGCTTCATGGGAAACCTCCCAATTATATAGTACTATACAGGGAAGTGCTGATTTGTACAATTATGCGATCTTTTTTCCAGCAAACATTAATGGTTCACGTCATATAAAACTGTTCTATAATAGTCAACATGTTACTTTATCGTTCACTTGGTTTTGTATGTTACAATGTGTTTGTTTGATAATCCATATCATATCTAGGGCTGTAAATGAGCTGAGCCAGTTCAATATTCGGCTCGGTTCATTTTTTGGCTTTGACTCATGAGCTCGGTTCGGCTCGTTCGTTTAATTAAACGAGCCGAACCTAAGCCTAGAGGTATTTTACTCGGCTCGGCTCGTTTACACTTTACAGCCCTAATCATATCTGATCTAATGTAAAATAATAATGTTTGATAAACATATCTTATTTATATATAAAAATTGCTGAAGTAATAATAGTGTTTGATAATTTATATGATTTAAAATGAATTGATATACATTTACTATTTTTGACATTTGATATTTATTATCAATTTATAGTTATAATAAATAATATTTTTTTTATTACTTTTCTATTTATGATTATAATTGTTATTTTTTGTGCTGATTAATTAATTATAATTATTTTTAATATATTTTTTGGTATAATTATGATTAATATTATTTATAATATCTATTAATTTATCATTACTATTAATAATATTATTCTTAATTTGTACGTATAATTAATATTATATGCTTTGACTATATAATTACAATCAAGACTAATAATATTTGTATTATTTATAATTCATAATTCTTAAAAATAATATTCTTGTTAATTATTTTTTTATGATTATATCATTAAAATTAATATTATTTGTATCGATCAATTCTTTATAATTATGATTAATAATATTTTTATGAATTACCAATTTATAAATTTAATAAATATTATCCTTATTAATATTTTATTTAAGATTTTAATTAATATTTTTTGTATTGATTAATCATTTCTAATTATTGATTTATCATTACAATTAATGGTATCATTATTAACTAATTAATTATAATTTATATTATTTATTTAAAATTAAGAGCAATAATATTTTTATTAATTATAATTCATTATTATAACTAATATTAGTTTTATTAATTATTTCTTTATAAGTATAAGTAGCTTTTTTTCTTTTATAATTATGATGAATATTAATGTTATAAACTATTTATATATCATTAAAATTAGCATTATTAATATTGATTAAATATTTTTTTATAGTTATGATGAGTGCTATCTCTATTAATTTTCTATTTAAATTGTAATTAATATTTTCGTCATTGATTTATTAATTATAATTATGATTAATAATATTTTTCATATTTATTAATATATCATTGCAATTAATAGTATTATTATTAATTAATTAATTGTAATTATAATTTACTTTAAATTTTGACTATTTAATTATAATTAAGTTTAATTTATTTTTGTTAATTATATTTAATAATTATTAAAAATATATTCTTGTTAATTATTTCTTTATACTTATCATTAACATTATTATTTATCATTATGATTAATGTTAATCTTTTAAAAAAAATTTATATCATTAAATATAGTATTATTTATATTGATTTATTATTTATAATTAGGACTAATAATATATATACCGATTATCAATTTATGGTTATAACTTATAATAAACAATATCCTTATTAATTTTCTCTTTAAGATTATGATTAATATTTTTTGCATTGATTATAATTTTGATTATTATTAATTTTGATTTTTATTAATTTATCTTGACAATTAATGTTATTATTTATTATTGAACTAATTTTAATTTTTAATTAATATTATTTGGATTGATTATTTAGTTATAGTTAAGATTAGTTGATGGTGGGTGGGTAATTAATAAAGGTATAATAGTAATGGTATAAGGCATTTTAGATATTTAATAAAAATTAGTGGGAACTGCTTATGAAGTAATAACATAGTAGATAATATAGATAATAAAGTTTTGAAAATAATGTACTAAATAAATGGTTAATAATATAGATAATGAAGTGTTTGTCAAACACACAATATCCTTCAGCTTTCATTTAACCCAAATAAGCCAATGTTTGGAGTTACTTATCAAAATTAGTTATCTATATAATCACTTATTTTAAAAACTTTTTAGCCTAAAAAAATTTCTAAAATAAGTAGTTATTATAGATAATTACTTTTGATAAGTAACTCCAAACAAACCATGAATAAATAAATAAAACCTTAAGGTGGTATGTAATCTCCCTTTGGTTTTGGAACAAAATTCCAAACTCTCTGCACGGATACTCTTTGAATTTCCCGGTTAGCGCTATAAGACTAATTTCTTTCTTTTGCTGCTTGATCACAGATACAGAGTCTTTTGCTGCTTCAACTGTGTGGGAACTCTCACTATGTTGCTTTCATTTTAGTCACTCCCTCTATGATACGACATGTATTGTCATTGCTTCAAAAAGCTAGTCATCGTTTTGGATTTTCGAACATGATAATATTGGGATATACCTTGTCATAGAGCAGATCTGGTTATGCCATTTATTTATTCTACTTGCATCTTAGTCCTGAGGAGTGAATAAACGTGAACAAGGAAACGTTGCTGGATTGTGCAAGCATCTCTTAGAAATAAGCCCTGAACATTACCCTCTGAGGAGATGAAGCTGATTGGGATTTACATATAAATCATTATGCTTCGGATGACGAGCAAATATTGATAGGGGCAGGGCATTAAGAACTGCATATTGTTTGATTACTGTAAGTAGCACGGGCTGCAATACGGGCTCGATGTCATTATGTTAATAAAAAATGGCTTGGGGGTATGTTAACCAACTGGTCCACTACCGAAACGAGACTTTATAAGTTTAGAGACTTGAGAATGGAAGAAAAGACGGGTAGACTCGCCCGTCTTCCAAAGAGAGATGAAGCCATGTTGAAAAGACAATTATCTCACTTGCAAACATATCTGGGTGGGATTAAATATATGACAGGGTTACCTGATATTGTAATCATTGTGGATCAGCAAGAAGAATATATAGCCCTTCGAGAATGTATTACTTTGGGAATTCCAACAATTTGTTTAATCGATACAAATTGTGACCCCGATCTCGCAGATATTTCGATTCCGGCAAACGATGACGCTATCGCTTCAATCCGATTAATTCTCACAAAATTAGTATTTGCAATTTGTGAGGGACGTTCTAGCTGTCTCATAAAGCCTGAATATTATCCCCGAAGAAGATGAAAATGATTGGGAATTTTGGGATTTATATAGATAGCCTTCTGTTCTGTATCTCTCTCAAGTTCATGCAATATTGGAGGATGCATTGTGAACTATACGTCTATTGATTACTGTCTCGAAGTCTCTTGTTTACATGCACCATCAACCTCTTCCATCTGAAAATTAGATTTATTTTGCGTGATGGAAGTTCTTTCATTCTTCTCCGTATTGATTGGTGAAACCTATTATGTGATGTTGTTACGTTGTTCTTTGGCCTTATATATATATATATATATATATATATATATATATATATATATATAGGGTTTGGGTATAGGTACAAGTAAATGTCTTGTACCCTGAGATGAGACGATTAAAACAGAGGCATGACGTTAGTGAAATATAAATAAATAACAGGGGTAAAATATGGAAGTAATAGTGTGAAGAGATTAATATGAAAATGGTGAGACGTGAGTATCAATGATTATGATACATGAGCAGGCTTTAATGTCAAACACTTATATTCTATGGTGGAATATTACTTCACTGTTGAAAAAAAAAAGTTGAATTATGATGAAAGAATAATATAAAAATGAGGAAACACTGACTATATTCTTTTATGAAAGAATAATATAAAAATGAGGAAACACTGACTCTCAGTGTACTTCATTTTCTTCTTTGTGGCTTGTAAATTAACAGAAAACAATAGAATAGGCGAACTCATTGCCCAAAATTAATCATCACTAATTTTAGTGATGTCTGTACATATATATGTTGAAATTGAAACAATGTCTAAAATAGCAAAGATCTTTCACCAAAATGTTCTTTGATTTCTCTACCTAGAGAGGAAACTATTGCAAATGGAGTTTAAATAACTTGCAGATGTGGTTTTAGATGAGAAATCTAAATTTAAGAACAGTTGATTGAGTTGAAATCTTGAGAAGTAGTGCGGTGTAGATGAAAATTGAAGGAAAAAAAGAAAAGAAAAAGGAACACAGCTTTAATGAAGTAACGAGCAAGGAAGATATATGTGCGAGGAAATATATGTTGTTGGAGAGGGAACGTATTTGGAAAAATTTATTTATATATTTATTTTTATCATTCTTCTTTGTTGCTTTTAAAATATCTAACGTATTTATAAGGTGATTGCGAAGATCCTAGCACATCGTTTGAAACAGGTGGTGAACGAGCTAGTGAGCGATTCACAATCAGCTTTCATTGAGGGGAGGAGCATTCTGGATGGGGTACTGGTCGCCAATGAGATAGTTCAGTGGGCTAGAAGTCGGAAACGATCGAAGGGAGTCATGATCAAGCTAGATTTTCAGAAGGCTTATGACAGTATTAGATGGGAGTTTGTGGAGAACATTATAGGTATCATGGGGTTCGGTCGCAGATTCAGAGGTTGGGTAAAAGAGAGTTTTTCGACCGCAAGTATTTCGATTCTTATCAATGGGTCCCCCTCAACACCCGTTAAGATGGGTAGGGGACTAAGACAAGGCGATCCTATTTCACCCTTTCTTTTTGTTCTGGTTGTGGAGGCTTTTAACCAACTCATCAAGAGAGGAGTGGATCAAGGGCTTCTGCAGGGTATGAAGATAGGGAAGGAAAATGTGGAAGTTACCCATCTCCAATTTGCAGATGATACGATGATTTTCTGTGGGGCATCGGCCTCGAATGTCAGGAATTGGAGAAGCTTGATCGATTGCTTCTATCTCCTATCGGGTCTGCAGGTTAATTACAGCAAATCAACTCTTATCGGCCTGGGAGTGGATGCGATGTTCTAGAAGGAAGCTGTTGAGATAATGGACTGCGAGGAGGGATGTCTACCTATCACTTATCTTGGCCTACCATTAGGGGCTAAAACAGGAAGAAGGGAAACGTGGAAACCAGTGATCGATAAGGTAAAACAGAGGTTGTCTGGGTGGAAGGCTAGGGTTCTGTCAAAAGCAGGAAGATTAGTCCTCATTAAAAGCGTCTTGAACAGCCTGCCATTGTATTTCATGAGCTTGTTCAGAATTCCAAGCGGGGTCATAAAGGATATCATCAAGATTCAGAGGAACTTTTTCTGGAGTGGAGATGGAGATAGAAAAAAGCTTCCCCTGGTCAAGTGGAGTATCATTCAAAAGCCTAAATCCCTAGGCGGTTTGGGAGTGGGGGATATCATGGTAAAAAATAATGCGTTGATGTTCAAATGGTGGTGGAGATTTTTTACAATATAAGGGGCATCATGGAAGAAAGTTATTTCTTCTATCTACTCGACAGATCGGCCAGGGTCTCTAGAACTTCCATCCTCTACCACAAGGTGGTCCCCGTGGAAGGATATAGGGTGTATAGGGAGAGAAATGCCCCAGCTGAGAACGGGTTTGAAGCATATGCTTGGTGACGGGAAATCTATTAGCTTTTGGCACGACGATTGGTCTGGAGAAGGTCCATTGAAGGACCTCTTCCCAAGGTTATTCAGGGTAACAGAGCAGCAAGATCAGAAAGTGGCAGAGATGGGCGCCTGGGAGGGACCTCACTGGGCTTGGAGATTTGAGTGGAGGAGGCAGCTGTTCACATGGGAAGAGCCTCAAATGAAGCAATTGCTACTATATATTCAGCAGGCGTGTCCACTCAAGAATAAACAAGATTCAATTGTATGGACTCACGACGAGACAGGTGTCTTCTCAGTGAGATCGTTCTGCCAGAGATACTACAAGCTTACTCTCGGGGATGGATCGAGTACCAATCCAGCCAACTTAATGTGGAGAAGCATAGCACCACAGAGGTTTAAGCTCACTGCTTGGTTCGCGGTACAAAATAGACTCAACACAAAGGAAAGATTGGCCAGGATCCAAGTCATCGATGCACTTCAGACCTTGCGTCCTTTCTGCGGAACGGAACAAGAAACGGCGAATCACCTTTTCCTGCATTGTTCGGTAAGTGGGAGGATATGGTACGACATATGTGATTGGATTGGGTATTTTTGGGTAATGCCCAATTCAATCGTAGAAAACGCTTATGCTTGGTTAGGAGTTCTCAGTAAAGGTCTGAGGGGGGACATCTGGCGAGCTGCGTTTTTTGCTATTATAGGTACCATATGGGAGTCCAGAAATAGAACAGTGTTCGATAATATCGTCGGCTGCAAGGGATGGATGCTTATGTTAATTAAGATGAGAATAGATTTTTGGATCAAATACGGCAGAAAGAAGTTTTCATACAGAGCGGATGAGGTGATCCATAATGTCCAGGCTTTGTTAAGTTAGAACTTTCTTTGTCGCATCTTTTGACGGGTTTCGTGATAGGCCCTTAGATATTATGCTCTCAGTTTTGTATCTTATGATCCATACACTTCTATCTATCAAAAAAAAAAATCTAACGTGACAACAAATTGCACGGTGTTGTATTGTGCGGCCAGTTCCATGGTATAGGAGTCGTTAATTTACAACTCCCTTTGCCAATATCCGAGGTAAAGAATTTATGGTAGGGCATGACGACCCCTACAATCAAAAATTTTGCTTGGTTAGCCTTGACTGAGACATTAATTACAAAATATATGGGGATGAAATGGTATTCATGTGCTGATATTAATTCATCTTTCCCTTCCTTTTTTTTTGGTTGGATGGCTATAGAAACTTGTAACCAGAGATAACAAAAGTTGACCTGATCCGATTCAATTTTCACAAAATTTAACTCGACATAATCCGATAAATTTATCAACTCGATTCAAAACTGATCTAACCTAATGGTTACTCGAATATATGTTATCCGACCCGAACCAACCCGTAACCCGCCATCAAACCGACTTGCTATCAGCCCGACCTGACTCGACAAAATCAAATTCGATACGAACCAATTATGATAATAAAAAAAAAATAAACATGTCTTATAATTTATTTAAAGTTTTTAAAAATATATTATTATTTGAATTTTATTTATTTTTTTACTTTTATTGTGATCTTTCTTATTTACCAATAATATTATAATTTTAGTGATTTTTTATTTAAAAACACAACATTAGAAAGTCATAATAAAAAATAACAATGAATAACACATTATTAATCTTATGTTTACATGAAGTTAAACTTTATTCTTATCTACAAGGTTAATGAGTTAGATTAATTTTGGTAGTGAATGTTTGATTTGACCTAAATTCAAAGTGATTCGATCCAAGATTAGCTTGGCCCGAATTCAACCTGACCCATTAAAATTTGAAAGGACCTGATTTGTCAAGTCAACCCAAATCCAACCTGTTAAATTAACTCAAATACGAAATCATCTAAATACAAGCTTGCTCGGCCTAAATCCGACCCAATAGTGATATAAACGGAGCAGGTTCAAGGTAGATACACCCATACCCGTATCCTGAATGGGTATTAACTAATACATCCATTATATGATGGATAAACCCATTTAGAGTTAAACCAAATGACAATTTTAGCCTTAATTTAAGCTATATTTATTTTAAAATTAAGGGTATGGATATGGATACAGGTATAACTACGGGTACAGATATGGATATCTTATACCTATATTCGTACCCAATGGGTATTTTTTCTACCTTCTATATTCATTTATTCAAATCTATTTAAATATTTGACGGATAAAATATAATGGGTTTCGAGTAAAATCCATCTTGTTTATATCCCTAGACCCAACCTGATAAGCTAATCCGAAAAAATCTGAATCCGATCTGATTCTAAATTGAACTATCTCAACCAAAATCCGAAATGACCCACAAATAACCTGACCCGTAATAACTCGACCTGCCAGACCTGATTTCCACCTATACTTGTAACCATATCTCTCCTTGAGTGCTCAATGGTGTGTAAGATCTGGAATTGTTGGCTTGAAATTTGGCATGCTTGTTTGGGTATTTCCTAATTTGTGTCGCTTATAAACAATGACACGAGCCTGATTATGGGAGTTTTTTAGGAAGGTGGGTTTCATTGTGATCATGTGGACAATTTGGGGAAAAAAGGACTGAGAGAATATTTAGTAATAAAACCAACAATTTGGTTAATTTGCAAGCGCTCGCTCTCCTTAGACTTGGTCGGTGGGTCGAAGGGTGGAACCTGAGATTTTCGTACAAAGCTTCGGAGATTGAAAGATGTTCTACATGCCTGAATAGAATGCACAAGAGAAAACTTATAAAGTTAATAAATCACACGAGATAGGGACGACTAAGGATAGAGGAATGTTGAAGTGGAACATAAATGAAAATTAAAAGCGTGCTACAGGAGGAGTGCTCCCGGACCGAAAAGGTAATATTCGATGCATATTCTCTTCACAGCGTGAGCTCATGGATATTAACGAATCCGAGGTTTTGGCCATTTTATTTATCTTAAAAGCATTGTCCTTGAAAGAATGGGTGAGAAGCTTGCCGTCGCTTGTAGAATCGGGACTCCGTAAATGCTGTAACCTCAATTCGGTGGTCCTTGGAAGCGTGGTTCTGCACTTGCTTTTATTTGAAAATTTAGAAGAGATTGGCATGGCTTCAAAAGTGAGTATCGAGGAAGGGAGGCTAACGCCTTAGCTGATGGTCTTGCAAAAACGTCTTAATCGCCAGAATGATCTTAATGCATGACTTTAACATGATCAGGGTGCAAAATTTCTTATGGGCTTAAGGGTCTTGATTTTCGTCTATTTTGTTTGCCTACGGCTGCTTTGTTTTCATTAGTGGAGTTGTTTGGTCTTTGACTCTTCTACTTGTCTCTTGACCTGTATGTCTCTTCTATGGCTTATATGTAAATGATATGGATTTTGGGTTGTTGTATAAGTTAAGGTGTGTATAAAAGTGACCAAATTTAAGCTTAAGAAACTTGGGCTTATTATGCCTAAATTGGATGTACATCTATACGTGTAGAGACTTTAAAAATTATACATTATTGATAGATCGAACTTGAATAACTTACTACATAACACACCAATTATATATATATATATAGTCATGGTCCCTGGATCACTCACAATTCATTTTACACTTTTCTATAATATTGTACTTGATGATCATAAGACTCATGTAATATGGATAATCTTACTTCTCAAGTTTTTTTTTTATCCTTAATTGAACTTTCAACCACAAGAGGAGCAAATTATCTAGTCCTAAGCATAAAGTCTAGATCCATACCTCTAAGAACAATCATATGTTCCCTTTTTAGTCCTTGAAGTTACTCCAATTTACATGGAAATTTAAGTAGTTAGACATTACAATCATAGAGATATTAACCATGAAGAAAATAAAATAATCAAATAAATCAGCATGATCATATAGATATAATTAAACATGAATTGATAAATTCAAGCAATGGCTCCCATGACAAGATACCAATACAACATTAATATCAAGTCTTTGTACAATAATATTAAATTATTAACTATAAGTGGTAATCCTACTGTAGTAATCAAATACTGACAATAAAGCTTATAGGATAATAAGCATATCTTTGGTTCTGCGTATTATTTACATGGTAAACAAAGAATATCACGTATTTACCACCACAGGTACATATGTAATATCTCAAAATTTTGTTTAATCTAATCCCGCATCATTATCACCTTAATTTGGTTCTAATCCTAATAAATCCTATATTAGCCTTAACCTATCCTTAATCCTGAAACTTTAACGATTCCGAAAACCTTAACTTTGACAAACTGTAATTTGTAAACCAAAATCAAAACCAGCAAAAATTTCCATTAATCCTAATTACTTATGGTTAATCTAAAAATACCCCTAAACCAATCCCCTAAATCTTCTTTTCTTTTTCCTTTTCTTTCTCCTTTTCTTTTCTTCCTTTCTTCCCTCTTCTCCCGTAAGTCCAAGCTACCAGGTTTGAATTTTTGCTGCAACTTGCACCGTCAACTTGCCCTCCACTTGCACCATCTCCTATCTTGTCCTCTGTAGACCTCCATCATCCATCAACCTTCCTTTCTTATCTTTTTCTTTTCCCCCGTCTACACCCTTATCCCTACCTGACTACACCCTACGCACCACCATCCTCCCCTGCCACTCTTCTTCTTGTCTCTCTTATTCTTACACAACCTACACTCTAACTATTGCCATCACCTGCATTTTTTTTTCATCACCACTCTCAACCATCACCTCCCCTGTCACTATAGTGACCCTGCAACCTTTGCATGCATGCCCCCTCTATTTTTCTTTCCCGTTCACATCATACACACACACACACAAGACCATGTATATATATATATATATATATACACCACACTCTCCTTATTTCTCTTTTATTTTGCCTCACTCTACTCATATTTATTTCAAAGAGCCATTACTGAGCTCCCCAACCTTCTTCCTTTCCTCCTTCTCGCTTTTCTTCTTCTTCTTCTCTTCCTTCCTTTCTCTATTTTTGGCTTTCGTACCACCGTTCCCACCACCGTGCACCACCTTTGCCACCACCGTGCACCACCTTTGCCACCACTTGCCTCCCTTTGGTCATTGGACTAACCACCAAGGTCACCCCAACCTTCCCCCTAGCCGTCGTCCGCCATCGCCGATGACCACCGCCTCTTTTTCCATCTTCTTCCTCTCGTGTGTTACAGCATTGCAGAGTGCACGACCGCTGCACCGCCTGCTGCACGACCGTGCAATGCTTAAAATCCCCTTTTGTATAGCCGTGCAACTCCTACACCATCTCACCATGCATAATTTTTCCTCTCGACCTAATTTTGCACTGCCATGCAACTTTTGTACCGCTTGGCCGTGTGTTTTTTTTCTCTCTCGACCTATTGTGCACTGGTGTTGTACAGCTATGCAACTATTGCACCGCCTGCCAGTGCAACTTCTTTTTTGGCCGTGCACCCCTATTTTCACCCCAAACCTAGTCCAAACACCACCAAAATTTAACCATAGGTCCATCGTACATTCTTCTACACTTCCATACAATTCAAGCTTCCATTTAACTCACTTATATTATCATATATATATATCAAAGCATCGGAATACTAGCATAAAATTTCAAATGGTTGTAAAAAAAAAAGGATGAAAAGAGAAGGAAATACATGGCGTATTCCACAATCCACCCATACAAGGGATCCCATGCACAACAATACAACATATATATCAAAGTATGTTTTAATGGTGGTTTTAATTTTTTTTTTTAGATTGTTTTTGTTTTCAATATTTTCCTTGTTATTAAAGTAGTGATTAATTTTAAATCCATTTAACTATCTTATAAAAAAACTATTATTTTCTATGTTAACTTTGGAGGTAACTTAAGTTACTAGTGGAGGATTATTCAAGAATTACCAACTAAGATATATGTCTAATTGCTAGGGTTATTTTTGAGGTTTATGCCTTCTCTTTGCTGCACTCTTTATGCTTTTCAGGTGCATACAGATAGAGTAGTTAGTCTATGACCCAGTTATGACAATTTAGATTATACCATGTTTTTTTAATAAATATAGTATGAAGGAAACAAGGAATGAATCAAGAATACTAATAATTCAAAATTTTATAAGGTTAATTGTTTTTTTGAATGTTGTAGGATGAATTTTAATAGATAAGAAACTAAATAAGATTGTAAATAGTAAATGACAAAGAAGAGCATGAGATGAGGAGTCATTCTACCCAAAATAAATATAAGATATGTTATCTAATAAACTTGTAATGTAGAAACTTCAATATAGATGTAGATATATACCTCTGGTAGATTGGAAAATCGTGCATCTGAACAACTACCTTTGACACTAAGAATAGAGGTCATATCTAGTGTATCAATCACTTTTTTTTTATCCTTGTTGGATAGAAAAACATCAACCTTAAGTTTCCACTCTTGCAACTCCTTGTCCATCTTCTCCTACACATATTTACCTATTTCATCCTTCCTCTTCTCCTTTATATGATCTATCCTCTTTTCATACATAGAATTTGTTTGAAAGGCATCTTGTGAGTGTATGTAATCTCTCAGTTTAATTCTTATTCCACCAACCCTAATATGACCTAAATGTTCAGTCATTTCTAAATCCTTAGTCAAGAAATCATTGGAAGGTGATGCAAATGATACACTGGTCTTGAAAGTTTCTAATGAATTCTATCATACACCATAACCAATGAGTCAATTTTCAAAAAAAATTCTCTATCTAATTGAAATTTATAAATGAATATTATACACCATAATAACAAGAACTTACAATAATTTAAAATAATTCCTTAATAGACTCATTAGTAGTAGTACTGAGTTTAGAGACCCTAGCATCCTTCCATAATACACGTGTCTCCATTTAGTGGTCTTAAGATCTAAACCTCTCTTTGCAATTAGGATTTATTGAACATGTGACAAATATTAGAATTTTTTTTTGTACATATCCAAAAGAATTACTCACCAAAAAAAGTTTGCTAATTTTCTTTACAATTTATTTCTCAAGACCAACATATCTCTTGTGAGACAAGTTGTAATGGTAGACATTCTTCAAGCTAATTCTCACATTTTTGCACTTTGTTTTCCTATGATAATAATCAAAATTATAGTGATATGTAATGAAAATAGCTATGAAAAAATCATGTTTTATATAATTACCTTATATTCTTTGGTAAACTTTTTTGATACAAAAGCATCCTGATCTAATTTAAGATTTGATACTTTTCAAGTGCCTCTTTTTGAATAGTGACATCATTCTTATATAGGAAATTTCTTCCCAAATTTGACTTAAATTGTCTCTATGCATTTGCAACTCGAAAAAGCATCAAATTCCTTTGATAAACAAGGATCTCAAAAATGGTCTATCAAATTACATAGAATCAAGTTTATATTATAAAACTCATAGAAAACCTTGAATAAATAACCATATTATTTAAAGTGCATGATTTAGATTACTAAAATTTATTCCCGTGCAAGTTCCTTTTTTTCCCATCGACACTTCATCCCATGTTTCATATCTAATAGGCACATGATTGTGTGCACATTCTCCTATGTATGTAGACAAAATCGTACCATTTGAGAGAATGGCATGTCCCCTCATGTTCCAATTTAAACTAAAATTTTTATTTCATAACTAGTTTGATGCAACATGTTATGATGCAGTAGACCCCTTTTTTCTATGAGAGCCACAAATTGAACCACCTCCCTAGGTAGAAACACCTCCATCATCACAAGACATGTCTCTAAAAACCTAAGAATAATATGTTTTCTTTCAAATAATGAGAAAAATAATCAAAGATTAAATGGGTTTCAAAGAACTTTTTGTGGATCTTTGGCTGAGTGGCATTAACTAGATGCTTGATGGTGTAAATTTATTAAACGTGTAGATAGAAAATAGACAGTAAATGTTACCTTCACTCACATGAATGTAATAGTTAGTAGTGAATAAATTCATTGAAACTTCTCCAATGAAATAGATTATAAAAATTAGAGCATTTATTTCTTGTTTGATAAATTCATGCCTAAAAGTGAAACCATATCTGATGTGATTGATTTTTAACGTTTCAAGGAAGATTTCCCTTTTGGTCCTAGTGGTTTAGTTCTTCATGATAATTAATTAATATTGCTAATTGTGGGCTATGTAATATGATGCTATTCATTATGGGCCTACTTTAATCAACTTTTTTTTTGGTTGTTTGTAGATTTTAAACATACCAAGAGGTGGCTATGTGCAATCTCCCAATTATGAGTTTGAAGTTTTTTACATTAACTATGGGAACCAATAGGTAGCTTCTTACATCCGGTTAAGACCCCTTTCTCCTTCATTGTACATTGTTCCTAGCTTGGCCTAACTCTACAACCTTGCCTATATTATGGTTCCAAGATTGGAAGAATATTATGGGCAAGTGGATGCTTAATTTTTAAGTGATTACACTCTCAATAGTTCTAGACAATTTAAAATCATGATTGAGGAGAAATATGCTTTAGGTGGAAAAGTGAAAGGGAAAGGAATATGAGAAATCCTTCTAGTTACACTATTTGATGTGGAAATAGAGTACAACATCAATTCAACCATGTTGAAGGTTAGATATTGTTGTCCTATGACCTAAATACAATGTATTCCTTGAGTTTTATGCTTGCAAGATTTATTTAAATTACTGGTTGTATTTTACCTATCTGAATATTGCACGTAGGGATATGAATACTTCAACTTGCTTCAATGGTTTTTTTTCATTGATCTAATTCATATTTAATCTAACTTTTATTCTTTTAGTTTTCCTTGATTGACCATATGTATATATTCCATGAATTTGAATGTTGATAATTAGATTGGAAATTTAAAGTTTGAGTTATTAAGACATAACTAATTATACTTCTTTAGGAATAAAAGTCTTGAAGTTCAGGTTGCCAAACTTTGAATTTTCTAGTTCATCTTTTTTGATCACCAACTACTCCAACAAACCTGGAATTAGTCAAACAATGTTGGAATTTCATTATGATAAGAGAAAAAACTGAATTCTATGATAGATTTTCTTAGGGACCTATGTTTAATAAGTGGGTTATTGATAAAGACAAAAGAAATCATAATTTATTGAAAAGAAAAACTCAAATAACTATTGACATATATTGATCATTCCATTCATAGGGAATTTGGAGGTCTGGATATGAAGGAACGAGGCAAAAAACCAAATCTAGGGGGACTAACAAATATAAGATCAAATCCATGCCATCCCATGTGAAATTGGTAATTTAATGTATCTTATCCAATATATTTTATTGTAGAAACTTATTTAAAGAAGATTAGAATACATACCAAATACTACGACAAGTTCCAAGGCTCAATTTGTTGCTTCTATCTCCGCCTTGTTCTGTAAAAAGAAATATTCTTGTTAATCATATAATGCTTTTATGTGAACTAAATTGTAATGGAGGAAAGTTCAATTTATGAGGAAAAATATAGATATGAAACTATTATATTTTTAAAAAAAATGTATGTACTTAGATTGCCTCTTCTTTATTGGGATCAATGTCATAACCTTGATAAAATGATGACTTTATCATAGAGAAGATCGCCTCTTCATGAAAAATAGAATCATTGAAATCAACCCCTTCATGCACATTCATACTCTTTGTGGTTAAAACCACATACCTCTTTTTATCACTAGGATTAGTGACATAAAATACTTGCCTTGCCTATGATACCAATATAAAAGGATCATGTTTATAACTCACCCTATTAAGGTCTATAAGGGTGAACCCTAATTTATCAACTTCAATCCCATTATTGTTGTCAACCCACATGCAACTGAATACAGGAATAGTGAAGAAAGTATAATTCAACTTCCATATTTATTAAATTACACCATAATATGGCATATTCTCGTAAACAAGATTTTTATCTTTTTCACTAGCAATATGTAATGCTTCGACAACCAAAGTCACCCCGCCACTTTACATGGTATTTTTATCATCTTGAGACTTAGTTTAGAAAGTATACCCATTGATCATATAGCTTATGAGAGATGATACTTCCATATGAGGCCCTTAGGATAACCATTTCAATGTATCAGAAATAGAAACTGATAAGTGTGTCATTTGATGAGGAATGTGATCACATAACCATTTTATGAAAGATATATTATGTTGTTGTCCAATCCACTTCTCACTCCTTAATGGGTTTTTAGCATGTAACCATCTCATGTGTGCTTCAACATATGGTTGAACTTCTTCATTATTATGAAGAACATATACGTTTGCTTTTTGCCACATATCACACTCTATGTGTATCAACTTTCTTCCTATCATACCCACCCATCCAATTTTTCCATCATGTCGATATTTAGGGATACCTATTGCATCAACGTTAGAAAAATAATTAGTATAAAATTTAATAGCTTCCACAACTATGTAGCTCTCAGTAATACACCCCTCTAGTTGATATACATTCTTTACATACCATTTTAAAGTTTTCATAAATTACTCAAATGGGTACATCCAATATAGATAGATGGAAACACACAATTTCACTTCCTTAACCAAGTGTTTCTTCAAATGAACCATGCAATCAAAGAAAATAGGAGGAAAATATATCTCGAGTTGACACATGGTAATAACAATATCACTCTACAATACTTCTAACTTCTCAAGCTCAATAAAATTGGAGCACATTTCCTTCATGAACAAACAAAGATTAGTAATTGTATTTCTAACACATTTAGGAATTATGGAACGTATAGCAACCCGCCTAAACTACTGCATTAAAATGTGACAGTCATGGGATTTTGTACCCACTAATGTTAGGTATGTCATTGAAGCAAGGCTACTAATATTTGAAGAAAACCCCTTTGGAAATTTAACTGCTCTCAATCACTCACAAAACTCAAGTTTCTCCTTCCTTTAAAGGGTATAACATTCCAGTGGCAAATAAATACGATTCTCATTCCTTTGAGGTGCTAATTCACCTCGAATACCGATCTCAACCATGTCACATCTAGTGTTGATTCCATATTTTGTATTCCATGCCATATTAAGTTTCGTATCAATAATATTATCACATATATTACTATCATTATACATCACGTCAAGACAATGTCTTACATATAAATGTTCCCAATATGGAAGTTCAAATAATATTGATCGTCTCTTCCATCCACTAGTAGAAATTGAGGCTTTATTCATCTTCCCAAACTTAACATTCAATCCATTCATGTTATCAAGTATCTTTTGACCGATTAGTGGTTATAGAGTTCCCATAAATTATAGTTTTCCATTAAAATATTTCCTTTGCCTATGATAAGGATGGTTCATTGGCAAAAATTATTCTATACCCAAGGAAAATGGTCTTCTTTCCATGCTTCAACTGATATAATGATGTATATTCTCCCCATATAAGACATGCATATTATCCCCTCACACCATATCCAAAAAAAATTCCCATATGAAGGAAAATTATTGATAGTACATAACAACTTTGTCCTTAAGTTGAAGTTCTCTCAACAATGTGAATCAAATAAGTTAACACCCTCATCCCACAACAACCTCAATTCCTTAAAAAGAGGTACCAAATGTACATCAATATCATTTCCCGATTATTTCGGTCCCGTTATCAATAGAGATAAGATCATATACTTTATTTTCATTCATAGCCAAGATGGCCGGTTATAGATTACCAAAATCACAAGCCATGTACTATGGATCCCCAAATTATATATGTGGGTTCATTCCATCTGCATAAAGAGTTAATCGTAGGTTCCTTAGTTCCTCTCTAAATTCAAGAAATCGATCATTAATTATTTTCCATTGTGCAGAGTTCATAGGGTGTCTAAGTAAACCATCAGTTAATCTCCCATTAGCATGCCATGTTAACTTCTTTGCATCTTTAGGATTACTGAAGATGTGCCTAAATCTCGGTATTATTAGAAATTACTACATCACCTTAGCTAGAACACCTATATGCATATTCTTTTTGATGTAAGACACAATTCTGAGGCCAAGCATGCATTTTTTCATAATTCATAACCATAGTACAAAGAGCCTTTTTGGCCTCATAAGTGTGACTTGGGAGCACATTATCATTTGGGAAAATCTTGTAACACCCCCAAAATTAGGACTTAAACTTTCTTATTTCTAAAGAGTTAATCGTGGAAGCTAAAACAATAAATAAATAAAAGGTTGTTACCGCCACACTTGGTACAAGTCCATTTTCCTCTACCATACTCATACTAAGTACTAAGGCTCAAATCATTACTCTACTTAATTTAATAACATGAGTACAAGAAACAGAATAGAGAGGGAAAACACATAAGTATTATGTTAAACAAAAGCAACATCAGTAATTAAAAAACTCAAAAGAGAAAAAGAACAGGAGGACACAGGCATCCAAGTACAATTGAAATCAAATATACCAAAAGACACCGAATTGTCCTAGGATCTCAATCAAAACTATCAACTTTTGAAAAAACTCATAAGCTGACATGCACAGTCCACTTCCCATTGAATAGGTAGGGGCCCATGAAAGAAACCATTTAATACAATGGTACTGAGCAACCCTTTATATAGAACTAATATAAAAAAACATCATGAAACACATACAAGACATGTAAAAAAACATGGTACAATATATTTAAATATATATAGGAGGATTGAAATATGATGATAATTCATATAACCATATACCACCACAGTCATAAGCTATTCATACTTGTTCATCTAGAACAAACTAAAACTTACCAATCGAATATCCAAGAGGTACTCTTTGAAGTATAATTAAAAATATCAACCTTAAATCATAGCAATAATAATGGTCACAAAGATTAGTATCAGTACCAACAGATCTCATACATCACATGCACAAGACCTATAAAATCCACAACATTGCAGGTAGGCACAAAGATCACCACTGTAACATAAGTAAGCACAAATGCTACTGAATTGCCCTGAAAATTTCTAATTTTAAAAATTATATTTAAATAAGCTTTTATTATAAAAATTAATTAAATAAATTATTTTTATAAAAAAGGAAATTAATTAGGGAAAATCATGAAGAAATTTATAAGTATTTTAATTAGGAGAAATTTAGGTATTTTAGCTAATAAAGATTTTATTTTAGAAATTAATTAAATAAATTATTTTATTTAAAATAAGAAGGAGAAAATAGTTCCAAATTAATATGAGTTTTATAAATAATTTCATTGGAGAAAATTAGGTTGTTTTGCTAATTAAAATGGAATTTATGAAAAACCTTTTAAAAATCCTAAACTAGCCTAAAAAGAGATTTAAATATTATTATCTTTTAAATATCTCAAATATTATAATTAATTTAATTAACCAAACCCATTATTTTTCTTTTTTTCCTTTTCCTTTTTCCTTTTCTTTCTTCCTTTTTCTTTCTTCTTCTTTTCTTTTTCTTTTTCCCCTCCCCTGAATTGGGCCTGTCGCCACCGGCCCAAACCCTTCTTTCCCTCCTTCGGCATGGGTTGTTTCCTTCCCGCGGCCCAGGCTCTCTTCATTTAACCCCACGCTGCGTTTTGATTCTTTTTACCCTAGAGCGTTGCATTTTATTATCCCCCTCCACGTGCCCAACTGCCCAGTCTCCTCTTCTTTTCCTTTCTTTCTTTTCTGCCCCGAATCGCTCGGTCCAAACCCCCTTCTTCCTTCCTCCTTCCCCCGCCGTTGAGCACCTGCAACTTCGGCGCCCGCCCTGGTTTTTCGCCGTCAGTTACGACCGTTTTGACCGACCGTTCTCCTTCCTCTCTCTTCCCCCTAACTCGCCGACCATTTTGACCCAACCAATGCTCCCTCTTCTCGCACGATCCCCTCTCTTTTTCCCTACACATTCCCCTGCCCAAAACTTACTCCCATCGGCCAACCTCGCCGCCGTTAACCCTAACCCTACTTGCTTACCCTCTATCTGACCCACAGAATCCTAACCTCCCTTCTAAAATATATAAATACCCCCCATAATCAACAAGGGTCGAGCTTTTGATTCTTACCCAGAATTTTTTGACCTTGCCGCTGCTACCCCTTTAGACACCAGTTCCACCTCCTTCGGCCAACCATGCCACCAACTTCGCCTACCAAACTCTTCCTTGCACCACCCTCTAGCTAACCAAATGTCCCATATCCCTCGATTCTTCCTGCACAAGCCACCATAGTTGTGTGAAGTAGCTCCCTCGACCGACCTATTTTTCTGTCTCTGCCACCCTTTGCGCAGCCGTCTGCCACCTCTTCCGCTGCTTTTGCCACTTCTTTCACCTCTCGAATTATGCTACAGACCCTCCTCTACCTTCCCCTACCTTTCTTTTCCTCTCCCTCCCTCTCCTCCGATCAACAAGGATCTAATTTTACTTTTTTCCTCATAATAGGTGAGACCAGTCAAAGCCCTAAGGAGGCGTAGGAGCGTGCTCCAAGACCGGTGTCGTTTTAGGTAAGGGGTTACTAAGACCTATTGTGTGTTGATGTGCATTATATGATTTGTATGATATGCATCCTATGTTTATTATTGTAATTATTTCGTATGTGGTATAACATGGAGTTGAAGTATGTTTTTGTGTGTTAACATGGTATGTGTACTATGTGTATATGACGAAGTATTGTGGTATGTGGTGATTTGTTTGTGACCCTTTAGACATATATGTGAGGATGTATAAAAGTGGTATTATGTGGGAAAAAGGTTGAAAATGGAAAATGGGAAGTAAGTTGACTAAAGGGGAAATGAGTTGACCTAAGCATTTTATTGATTTATGAGTGGAGGAATAAAATGGAAAATTTAGGGTTTCGTGTGGAAAAATATAATCTATGGTTTTGTATGGAAGAATTTAATATATGGTTTTATATGGGAAAATCTAATTTATGGTTTTATATGGGAGAATCTAATTTATGGTTTTGTATGGGAGAATCTAATTTATGGTTTTATATGGATGAATCTCTGGTTTTATATGGTTTGAATTTAGGGTTTGGTATGGATGAATCTTTGGGTTTTATATGGATTGAATCTAGGGTTTGGCATGGATGAATCTTTGGTTTTATATGGTTTGAATTTAGGGTTTTGTATGGATGAACCTTTAGGTTTTCTATGGTTTGAATCTTTGGTTTTGTGTGGATTGAATTTAGGGTTTTGTATGGAGGATTTTTGGGTTTTGCATGAAAGAACTTAGGGCTTTGTATGAAGAAATTTTTGGTTTTTCATGGTTGATTTTAAGGTTTTTACATGGGAGCTTAGGGTTTGCATGAAAAGTTTGAAAGGTTACATGGGATGTGTAAAGTCTGCATGGGAGTGAAATTTACATATGGAAGGTTTATTTGGGATGTGAGGAAGGTAATGTAAGCATTGTTGGGTGTTTGAACACTTTGGATGGAAAATAGTACGTGAAGCAATATAAGGGTACGTAGGAGACCGAGCTAGGGTTTTTGTGGACAATTAGGGTTTGGTGTGGTTGCTTAGAGTTTTTGTGGTATCATGTGTTTGTGGTGATTAAGTGTAATTATGAGGATGGTATTTATGATTTGTGATGTGTGAAGTGTAAAGGGAGTGATTCATGCATGTCTAGGGTGAAAGCCTTTGAATATGATACTTAAGGCATTAATCAAGTGAAAGATTGTTGAGCCGGGCCCAGACTGGTCCATCGGCGAATAATAGTAGTTAGGGCATGATGTTCTATGTATTTTCGGTCCACCGGCTATAATAGTGGTCTGGCTTTGTACCTGTGTGTTTCCGGTCCATCGGCTATAATAGTGGGGGATTCCGTGCTCAACAAAACCAAACATATTTGTGCCAAGACATGGGAAAGAAACTAATTACTTACAGTGGAACACCATGCGAGCAAGGGCCAGACCGGTCCACCGGCGAATAATAGTGGTCAGGTACTACGGTATCCTGGAGACCGGTCCACCAGCAAATAATAGTAGTTAGGGCATGATGTCCTATGTGTTTCCGGTCCACCGGCTATAATAGTGGGGTTCCTGTACTCGCGTAAATTTGATAAAAAGCATGGTGTGAATCGACTTCTGATCAGAGATTAATTAAGTAATTGAATCGGATTATATATGGGCCTTTGTACTTTTACTTGGATAGTCAAATGCAATTATGATATCATGTTGGTGATTATGCTCTTTTATTATTCTGCATTATTTATATGTTGTTATGTGTTAGCTTTAGTGCTCGGTTACCTTACTCAGTACGTAGCGTACTGATCACCCTTTTCATGGGTGTTGCTCATTCCCATGAGCAGAAGGCCATTTCTGACTTTGTGTAGGTGGGTGAGACATCAGATAGAGCTGAGCATTGAGCATATATGTGGCCGGATTCACTCTTCTCGTTATTTTATATTCCTTCTATTATTTCTTTTGTATCAGATTTATCCAATTTGATTTATTACCTTGCATTGAGTACTGTAAATGAATCTTTTATCGATTGTAAGCTATTTCTCTTTTGAATATGAATAATAATTATTTATGCGTACTCTAATTTCGATGTTATTATTTCTTTAATTCATTTTATGAAATCTTGGTTTAAGTTTTATGTTAATCTTTTTAGCCTTAGCACTTGGTACTAAAACAGTCAGAGAGAACCGGTTTGGTACTAAATGTGGTAGTAACATCCTCAGAATTCACAGGTTTAAAATTTTAAATTCTTCCGCTTTTAAAAAAAGTAGTTAATTTTGGGGTGTTACAGCTACTATTGAAACACAAGTAGGGACGAAGGTTACTGTTAAAATACAAGTAGGCACAAAGGTTACTACTGAACCACAAATGGGTACAAAGGTTGTTATCGACCAATCCAATAATCCATCAACAAGTTTTATTTTTATTTAATTGAGGGGAGATCAACCAACCTGGAGATACTAAGATACTCCAATCATACCTGGGCCCAAGGAAACATATTATCCTACTAACTATCAACCCAATGATGCAAAGGTACCCTAGTCACATGGATACACAAAGGTAACACAATACCCTACCAATAAGAACACATAATCCATAGGTATGCATACCCCATATCAGTCCACATAACTAAATAAAGTAAGATATATGGCCTAACTAAGGCACACTAGTAAAATTCCATAATCAACCGTTGGCTAAACCACGTCTTTGGAGTAGCGAACCATAAAGAGCCATCATTTCTAATCTTGAGCTTTGTCACTTTAAGTATTAGTATTTTATTAAGTTGACCATGAAATCACAATCAATCATATATATCCGGTTTTCATAATTAACCATTTTACTCATTTTCCATTTATTCAAGATAGCCATAAACAAGCACATTACCAAGGTTAATCATAAAAAATGAGGTCATTCTAGGTTCAATTATTTATACTTTGTGGCATTAGGTTGAAAATGACCAAAATACTCATAAGACCAAAACCATATTAACACCATCTTTAATTACTAAATCCATTTTATTTATAGGTTTGTCATAAAAAGGATAAAATATAATGTGTCATGCAATTAAGTTATTAGGTAAGCGAAATGGCCATTTTACCTTTATTTAATAGTCGACACATAAAATCCTAGCATATGTATCTAATACATCCAAAAATACATAATCTCATGATCAACAACATATAATACACATTAGGCATGCTTCACATGATAAATATCATAACACATCCAAAATGACTAAATTGCCCCTAGAACACACATTCATAATTATAGTTCCACAATTATATCTAAGCATGCTCAACCTATTATTTTCTACGACATGTCATACATAATCATGAAAGATTATTTTTTCCATACTTTCATTCCTGAATTATTTTACATGAGATAATGTGATATTTTTACCAATTTTTATGACAGCAATAATAAATACATAATTATAGGATGGCGAATCATACTCAACATATTTTCTATGTAAAATCCTAATGTTCTATGATGTGGTGTTTGACATTTTAGGAGAGTATAAAAGTTACATGCTTTCTAATAAAAATAAAGATTAAAAGTATCCTATAAAAAATTATAAGAATTGGCTAATCAAACTTTTGTAATTCAAAATAACACCACAATTACCAAATTAATGTCCCACAAATAAAATATCTATTTTTTGAAATTAAAAAAATACCCTTACTATTTATAATAAGTAATAAAATTCTTTAAAAGCAAAACCCTCTCACACTGTGTAGTGTGAGATACGCATTAGGAAAAGGTTGGATGATTAGGAAATGTTAGATGAGGAAGGGTGATGGTAGTGGTGGTGGAGATCGTATGGTAATTCTAGTCAAAGGTAGGAGGGTAGGGAATGAATGTCCATAGGGGAGAAGAAGAAGAAGATGTAAGGCGAGGCAGGGAGAAGGAAGAAAAAGGAAAGGAGAAGAAGAAGAGGAGAAGGGTCAACGGTGGTGTTGGTGACATGTAGGAAAAAAGAAGCCAAAGCAGGGAGGTGGATGGCTTGATGACACAAATGCAAGGGATGGGTTGGTCAACGACATAAGTGCAAGGGTAAGGGGTGGAGGTGCTAGTCAACACACAGGAAGGAGAGGTGGAAGAACTATAGGGGCACAACAATGAAATTTGAAATAGAGGGTAGGAAGAAGGAGGGTGGAGGATGGTTTTATTGAGAGTGAAACCAAGCAGTGCTGAGAAGGTCAAGGGTGGAGTTATTGTGCTGGGATGGTGAAACCAAATGGAGCCAAGAGCAAGCTAAGTTTTGATCAAGGAAAAGAGAAGGGGAAGGAGGGTTGTGTTTTGTTGAGGATTAGAGGAAGAGGATGAGAAAGAAGCTAGGGAAAAATGAATGGGCCAAAAGGGAGTAGGAGAAGGGGTTGTATACATGTGTAGGTATATACATAGATGGGGAATGGAGTGGTGAGGTAATGGAGTAATAGGTTCAAGAAAGAGGGGTATGGGAAACTAAGTGAGGTAATGAGGGAGAAATGGAGATTGACTGGGGGAGAAAAATGGGGTAAGCAAGGGGCAACTTAGAGGTTAAAATGGTAGAGTAGAGTAGGAATATTTTATTTTAGTTTTAGGTTTTGTTCGGTTAGGTTAGGGTTTCAGGCAAAAAAAAAATAATGCAGGAAATATAATTAGGTGTAGGATAGGTTTATAAAGAATGAAAAAGGGTAAAATAATTAGGGAATAATTTTTCGGAAATTATTTGGGTTATGGGTCAAATGTTAACAATAAAATAGCTAGGTTAAGGTTTAAGGGTTAATTTTGAATAAAAATGCTAAACACCTGAAAACAAAGGTTAGAAAATTTAAGGATGTTACACATCTATTTTACAAGTTCTAGTAAGGTTTTGAAGCTATTATTGATCCATACGTTACATGATTTCAATTATACAAACTCAAAATGATAGATAATTTTGTAAACTTTGTACATCTACTATATAGAGGTGTTTTAAAGTCACTCACCAACCCATCAAACATTTGAGGAAGATTTTAAACTCTTTGGTCAAGAACATGACTCATTTATTCTAAATTATTACCCTATTAAGTCCCAAAAATATTATCTTAACCTTCCATATTAGGTCTCAAATGTTCCGTTTCACTATGCCATATCCATCTAGTGTGCTTTTTATCAATATTATACAAATATAAATGATCCTTATCTTCAGATTCATGAACTCACTTCACAAAATGATACCTTAAGCACATACAATCAAATAATCTATAATTTTTGGCTTAAGAAACCACACACCTAATATATTCCTTAGCTCCATCTTCATATTCCCAAGGCAAACGACTAATGAACATCCAAGAATGATCCATATTAAAAATAAAATCTATGTGGACATGATTAATGATATTAGATTAATTATACAATAGAAAATAAAATAATACGCTAAAGAGTCGAAAAATCAAAATTTTACCTTCAAATAATAACATGTCTTTCTTTAAAGTGATTTTCAGTGTTAAACAAGTAAACGTCCTAAATAACAATTAGTATAATTTCATAATTCATCTTAAATCCTCACTTTTATAATTTAACATAATATGCTCTTATCACCATTTGTTTCATCACCCCACTCACTCTATAAAATCACTATCACCTCAAAAGCTTCCTTTTAATTCACTAGTAATAGCTAGGAAAGTATAGCACACATAATCTATGTTTGCACTACTACTATATCTATGCTACAAATAGCTAGGAAAGTGACTTATTGTAACTCACATTGTCGAAAAGGATACATGGAGTGAAAGTGGAGGAATATTTTGTATATTAAGACAAAATTTTAACATGATAGGAAAGAAATAGGAATCCATTCACATAAAAGAATTAGATTCCAATATTAGGCCAAGAAGAAGAAGAAGAAGAAGAAGAAGAAGAAGAAGAAGAAGAGGAGGAGGAGGAGGAGGAGGAGGAGGAGGAGGAGGAGGAGGAGGAGGAGGAGGAGGAGGAGGAGGAGGAGGAGGAGGAGGAGGAGGAGGAGGAGGAGGAGGAGGAGGAGGAGGAGGAGGAGAGGAAGAAGAAGCAGGAGAAGGAGAAGGAGAAGAGGAAGAAGAAGCAGAAGGAGAAGGAGAAGAAGAAGGAAGAAGGAGAAGAGGAAGAAGGAGAAGAAGGAAGAAGAAGAAGAAGGAGAAGAAGAAGGAAGAAGAAGAAGAAGAAGAAGAAAGAAGAAGAAGAATCTCAACCTTTTCTTAAGAACAAATTTTAAAGAGGAGAAAAACTAAGTTCTTCAACCTTTCTCTAAATCTCAATCATTCCTTGTTTGAAAAGGGTAAATAAGGGAGAGCTAAGGCTAAGATTAGGAAAAGAGAGAAGAGGGAAAAAATTGACCAAAGGAGAAATCCAAGATACAAGCCTATATTTTTCTAGAAAAAGAGAAAAGGGAGCAAATGAGGAAATGATCAACACTTATCAAAATAATCTACAGAAAGACCGAAAGGATATCGAGTGCTGAAGACCAAGATTCAAATAAAATCAGACAATGAAGCCTAAGGGATTGGGTCGACACACCAAAGGGAAGGAGAGAGAGATAGACTTGACCCTAGTTAACTGTAAATAACCAAAGTGTAAGAAGGAAAATGGAGAAGATAAGGGAGGTAGAGTGCAATCAGGTAGTGGCAGAGATAGGTAAGTCAATGGAGAAGGTCTAGGATAGCTTGCATGCAACCATGGCTACCAAAGGAGATAGAAAAGTGAGGAAAGGGAGAGCAGATGAGAAAGTACCTCAAAAAAGCTTTTGGAGAATTTAGCTAAGTAAAATTATAAAATGATCTAAATAATATAAATATAATCCCAAATCATCAAAATATGCTTATTAGCACAACTAGACTCTAATTATAAGTTTTCATAAACCTAGAATAATCTTTGAATAATGATAAGAAAACACTCATTAACCCTTTGAAATGATTTTTTTAAGGTGGTTGTGATTACGGATAATTCTCATCAAGAATACAAGATATAAAAGGGTATAACTTTAGATGAGATGTAATCTAGCTAGATGTAAAAAGAGATATTATAATTTGAGAATATTTCTAGTTAATAGAAGTGAAAAAAGAGCCCTTTTCAATAAAAACTCATAATATGAAAGTTTATAAAGTTCGAATGAGCAATTGAATGATTTGAGAGTAGGAGATTAATTACATAATCAATTTATTTTAAAAGTTAGCTATAATAAATGTAAAGGGCCCTTATTTATAAGGATTTCCCTTATCATATATCTGTTACATACAACATCTTAAAAAGTTGTATCACCTAATAGATAGAAAATTAACAATTAATGCTCAACCGTTGATCGGTTGTACAACCAGTTAATCGGTGTTTCAAACTAGTTGATTGTTTATGCTTAGACTAGAAGTGAAAAGTTACTATTGTGTGAACTAGTCAATGGGTTTATTCAAACCATTTGATTGGTTATGCATAGTGTATATTTAGTATTATGAACATATATGAATGTTGATATGGTATGGTAAGACCAATCGATGTGTTCATGAAACCAGTTGATAGGCTTGTTCAAACTGGCTAATTGGTTATAAACTAGTCAATTGGTTTGGCCAAACCATTTGATGTGTTTAAATAGAGACAAACAGGTTTCTATAGGAATAAAACCCATGGATTGGTTGGTCAAACCAGTTGATTGGTTTGGCTAAACCAATCGATGTGTTTAAAAAGAAATAAATGGGATTCTGCAGGAATGAAACCTATGGAGTGGTTATTCAAACTAGTTCATCGTTTTCCTTAAACCAATCTATCAATTGGGAAAAGCAAGTTGATGTATTAAAATATAGACATATGGGTTCCTACAGGAATAAAATCTATAGACTGGTTAGTCAAACTAGTCGATTGGTTTCCTTAAACCAATCGATCAGTTTGGTGAAGCTAATTAATGTGTTTAAACATAGATGAATAGATTTCTATAGGAATGAAACCCATGGACTGGTTGGTCAAATTAATTGATTGATTTCCTCCAACTAGTCAACTGATAGGGAAAAACTAGTTGATGTGTTTAAATAGAGGATGATGGAATTATACAGGAATGAAATACATGGATTAGTTGGTTAAACCAATCAATCGATTTGGCATAATCTGTCAATTAATTTGATGTGTCGTTTGATCCATCTGAGTTTAACTCATTTCATGCCTTTGATTGAACTAAAATAGTTGATCAGTCTTGAGACCACTCTACTAGCTTCAACTAGAACCAAAATTTTAGTTTTAAAACACTTTTGAAGAGTTTAGAAATCAAGATCAATCATGAATCCTTATTAAATGAATTCAACTCAAGTGTTTAAAAATGTTTTAAAGAATTTTGATCAAAATTTAAACTTTGCTCAACTTAACTCTTTACATGAAACCTAATACTTAGTAAATATAATCCTTAACCTTCAAGTCTTGATTATCTTTCATTTATTGTTCTCTTTTGTTGGAAAGTTGATTGCTATTTTAAATTTTGACATTTTGAGAATGCTTTAAGTAGATGCATTTAGATTTCTTTGTGAGTCAATTATTGTACATACATACTTAATCAAATACATTATTTATCAAGATCTATTTGTTATCATCAAAACAAGGATAATGACATTGTTTGACCTTTGAGGCCAACAATCTATCCCTTTTTTATGATGAAAAATAAAAAGTGCATGATTGTAAATGTGGAAGGGTATTGAGTATATAGTAGGCAAGACATTCACCAATTACATATCTTTTAATCCAAACTTTCAGATTCTCTCCCCCTTTCTGACATCAAAAAAAGGTGATAAGTGAGGGCATCCTGGAAGAAAAAGATGCAAACATTCACCTGATGGGGAGGGGAAACCCCCCTTAACATGTGCATACAAAGGATTAGGCATTAGTACACATGAGGGAAAGATAGAGAATACTCCCCCTGAGCGAGACATAAGTGATAGCTTGTAGGAAATTTAAAAAATGAATGAACAATCAGTATAATGTGCAATTAGAAGTGATATATATATATATATATGAGAGAGAGAAAAAGGTCAATATCTCATTAATGATTAGCATTTAGTTATACATAAGATAGATGACATAAAATCAATACATCTTGAAGAAGCAAATTATGACTAAGCTAAACCTAAGATATATTTACAAGTCCTACTTAAGGGAAACTAGAGGTTTGTGAAGGGGAGGGTGCGGCTAGAGTAGTGACGGAAAGTGCAAACTAGATGACCAAGTCCACAATTTTAGTATCCTCTGAGACAAATATCTCAATCGCAACACGTCTAATCCTAGTAGCCTTAGTGAGGGATTCATCAATGACAGGATCAGCAAATGAAGGAGTATTATCCTGATCACTAGATGTAGGAGCGGGGTCATAGGGTGCATGGAAAAACGTAGCATCTAGATGAGTGGCCATAAGATCCTAATGGTGCAGTACAAAGTTGGGCTTTCTTTGCAATCATAGCATGCACAACTTTCTCTCTAGGATGCTGTATCGTTACTCGATGGAGGTCAGCATCCCAACCATATGGAGAAGAAGCTCGTGGAAATTTTCTAGGGTCACACAACCAAATGGAGGAGTCATATGAGGTGGACAGGAAGTGGAAGGGATTGCATTAGATGTGGAGGCTTCTCTAGTGGATGAGAAAGGGATGTCCATTAGAGCTATTGGATCATCTAATGGCAGTAGTAGGTCATCTTACGTAGGTTGTGAAGGATATGGTTTATATGATGTAGAGAGGTGATCATTGCGATGTAGTGAGGAAAGAGCCTTAAGTTCAAGCTCAAGGGTCTGGTCATCCATACTCGTATGGTATCCCATTCTACGAAGGTAACTTCATTCAAGATGTCAAGTATATTTTGTAATTGAAGTGGGGTGGCCATAAACTCTCCAACTATAACATAGAAGTCACGAAGGATGCATGTAATGAGGGATCCATACCCAAGGGTTGTCTGGCTGTGCCCAACCATGTGTGACATGTGCTAGAAGATGCCAGGACCAAAATGTGTGAGGGTAGATGAGAGAATGTAGTTTACCCTATACCAATCCTTTATGCTCATATATACCCAAAAGCCTAATCTTAGAAAGATAATGGAGGATACCATGTAGTGACACGCCCGCTTGAAGGGTGGGAGGCAATAAGAAATGGTAGTTCCTCCATAGATAAAATGGTGACAATACATATATGAGAGAATATCATTGGGGATCCTGGTTCTCATCCACTCTTTATAGTTCATGCTAATGTCTATGTTATTCTCAATGCCTAGAATCCTAGCACGCCTGGCCTCATCCAATATAATGGAAACACCCTGGACATAAGTGGTGATGGTGGTTCCCATAACATAAACTAGGAGATTTACGTAGAAAAGTCAAACCAAGAGAGGGCAGACTGGATCCCTAAGAGTGAAAAGAGGGAGATGGTATCAAAAAGGGAGTGCATAAAGGGAAATTTGAGGTAGTCGGTGCATGATATCTCATCAATGCATTTCCTAGGGATTAGTTTCTTTTTGTGAAAGGATTTTATCTACCGTTGCTGAACATCCATAGTCTAAAAAAATAGCTAAAGTAAGGGGATGCCTCAGTGATCCTAGCTAAGCGAGATGTAGAGAGAATAGGTGCACCAATGGATGAGGAAGGAGTGGAAGGAGTAGTGGGCTTAGAATGAGATGGAGAAGGATGTCTAGCTTCTTCCAAAGAAGAAGAATATGAAGAATAGGAAGAGGATGCACAAGATGGAGAGTGGTGAGGTGAAGTAGTAGTTTCATCAATGTGGATGGTTGTTTGAGTCATACGAATCAATTAGGTACGATCCCATTTAGTGGGAAAAGTAGTAGTACCCCTATAAATGGTGTTGGAAGCAGTTGTTTTTCTCTTATCCATTTCACCACAACAATAAGAATTTAGAATTTTAGTGAATAGGTGAGAAACA
This sequence comes from Tamarix austromongolica, assembly GCA_039764185.1. NCBI lineage: Eukaryota > Viridiplantae > Streptophyta > Magnoliopsida > Caryophyllales > Tamaricaceae > Tamarix > Tamarix austromongolica. The sequence goes on from CM077817.1 coordinate 29,753,052, forward strand.
TGGTTGCTCAAGAGTGAGGGTTTCAGTTGATGAAATATAAGGAAAAATAATGAACCTTTTGTGTTAAGTTATCTGAGGGCGTACAAATAAAACTCTAATTTAGCCTTAAGGTGAGTCGATTGAAGGAAAATCAGGCAAATGTAAAATCTAGGTGTTTGGTGAATTACCTAGATTCAAGCGAGTGAGAGTGAAATCGGCAAAGATTATAGTTGAGAAAATATGTTGTGTTGTCAATTCAACCTTGAGAGGTTTAATTTTGTGTGTTTTGATGAATATTAGATCGATTTGAGTGACAGAGTGGGATGTGGTGAAAAAGGAGTTGATGGGTTTGGGAAAACCAGGGTCGTAGGTTTGATTGAATAGTGAGGGCTTATTTATATGTTCGATGAACCACTTGGCTGGTTCAAGAATATTAGTTGGTTGTTTATGATACCAATCAACTGGTATTGGTCATCCAGTCGACTGGTGCTTCTTAGAATAGGTATGAAACAATAATGATTTTACCCCTCCGATTTTTACTAATTGGTTGATTGGTCCTTGTAATCCGTTGACTGGTTTGTTGACCCGTCAATTAATTCATCCAGTTAGATCGCATTTTTAGGTTTTTTTCTAGATCCTCTTCGATTGAGAGTCATAATCCCATTTTACCCTTAAACATATCACATTAATCAATGATCTTATAGGCCATGTTTTAACTCAAATTTATGCAGTCTTCATCCAAGTTATTATGATTTTGATTATTTTTCATGATTAATCCTTACCATTTTTTCAAATTTCACAATATTGGGAGAGAGATAATTTAAATCATAGAAATCTCATTCCAAGTTCTCTTCTAATTTTTTGAATCTTTCCTCATTTAATGGATTATTAAATATGTCTCTCCATTGATGTAATATATCTACAAATTCTACACTTACATCGCCTTTTTCAACATTGTCTCTTATGAAGTAATGCCTTATTTCTATATGTTTAGACTTAGAGTGTTGAATGGGATTTTTAGTGAGACATATAGAACTAGTTTTTTCACATCTAATTGGAATTTTTTCAAATTTAATCCCATAATCACTTAGTTGACGTTTCATTGAGATTATTTGTGCACAACAAGTACAAACCGCTATATATTATGCTTCAGCTATAGAAAGTGTCACACTAGAAAATGCCCAACTAAGTAAGGCTTCTTCAATAAATTGGCAAGTACCCAAATTAATTTTTCTATCAACTTCATATCCCACAAAATTAGCATCAAAATATCCTAATAAGTCTGGAAGAATATCACTAGGGTAAAACAAGCTTAGATTATATGTGCTAATTATATACCTCAAGTTTCTTATGACCACGGTCATGTGAGATATCAAGTCTAGATTGAAACGTAGAACATAAGCATACACTTAACACGATATCAGGTTTAGATTTTGTAAGATAAAGAAGTGATCTGATCATACCTTGATATCACTTTTGACCAATTGATTTATTGTTGTCATCTGTCAAGCTTTGTGGTAGTGGCCATAAGTGTACTACAAAGTTTTCTCTCACTCATTCAAAACTTCTTGAGCGGTTCTTTTGTGTAATTTTTTGGTTAACAAATATTATTTTCTTTTATTGCTTGATTTGAAGTTTGAGGAAGTAGGTCAATTCACCCATCATGCTCATTTTAAACTCATTACACATTAAGGTAGAAAAGTCCTTGCACATGGACACATTAGTAGCACCGAATATTATGTCATCAACATATAATTATACAAGAAATAATTCCTTTTTAGTCTTCTTTATAAAATTTTTTTATCAATTTTCTATCTTTCAAAACATTTTTCCAATATAAATGTACTCAAACTTTAATATCAAGCTCTAGAAGCTTGTTTTAGTCCATAAAGTGCTTTATTGAGTTTGTAAACAAAATTAGGTCTTAAGTCATTTTAAAAATAGGGAGGTTGCTTAACATACACCTCTTTTTCAATAAAACTATTAAGAAAATAACTTTTTTACATCCATTTGATATAATCTAAAGCACATGGATGATGCAAATGTAACAAGCATACATAGCCTCAAGTCTAGCTACGAAGGAATTTTTTTCCGAAAAATCAATGCCTTCATCTTAGTTGTATCATTTGGAAACCAATTGGTCTTTGTTTCTAACCACAATGACGCCCTCATATAGCTTGTTTCCAAAGACCCATTTAGTCCCAATGATAGGTCTATATGTAGGTAATGGGACTAATTCCCAAACTTAATTTCTCTCAATTTGGATAAGCTCATATTGCATTTCCATGATCCAATTTTTTTCATTCAAGGCTTACAAGTAAGAATTAGGTTCCATTTCAGATAGCAATGCTAAATGATTACAAATGTTACCTAGTGATGATCTTGTTACAACTCATCTCATCGGATCGCTAATAATGAACTCTTATTTTGAATGACCTTACAACAACGACTATTGAGGATTCATTGACAATAGGTTATTGTTATAGCTTATTCCCTATTTCCCCCCTCAATCTCAACATCATTTTGGCAGAGGGAAAATACTAGTATAAAATTTTTAGTCCATATTATGACAACCTCATACGCTATAATGATGATGAGTTGTCATAATAAAATGTTTTTTTTCTTTTTCCTACATAAATTTAGGATGGAAACAATGTTGCCTACAAATTTAACAACCCTTCACTATTTTATGATGGCTAGTCATTGTAATATTATAATTTTCCCCCTTCGATTTCTCTTGGAAGTTCACTAGGGGGAAAATATATTGTAATATCCTAAAATTTATTACTAAAAAATTTTCTTTTGGGGAAGCATCAATAATAAAATGATATGTGTTGCACAATATCCAACATAAAAAAGGTAGTGTCTATACTCTATCTATATCATGTGGAAGGCAAAAAGTAAACTTATACCTAGAGATCAGTTGTGATAAGCACTTAATCCTATGACAATATAAGGTTACAGTTTACAAAACATAGAGGAGATAACATATGTAATAGAAAACAAAGGACTAAAAGTCTAAAGAGAGAGATAGAGAGAGATCTAAATAATCATAAGCTTGAACTAAGTTAAAATCACTGACCGTAGACAATCACATAAAAGGTATTAATAAATAATTGCCAACAAAAAAAAGCATTATCTGCTCATGAAAATGAGTAATGCCCATAAAAAGGATGATTAGTATAATATGTACTACGTAAAGTAACAATACACATCAATAGGTTAAGGCTTGCATAACAATGAAGATTCATATGATAAGATGGGTACTATAAATTCTCATGATACAACATGATTCCAAGAAAAACAAATATTAAGGGTCCCTATTAGTATTAGGTGATCATACATTTTCAATTGCATAGTCACATTGAGTTCAAGAACCCCCGCTAATATCATCTGGTGGAACGAACTAGTACAACTCCTAGGGTAGAACACTCTTGCCACTATTCTTGTTTATTGGAATAGACTAGTACAACTCCTAGGGTAAAATTATCCTATCCACTATTTTTATCCTATGAAATAGACTGGTATAAATCGGTCTTAACGCACGTGATCTTTCACTTTAATATTAATGTATCACTATATAGATTGTTGCTTATCATTAATTTAAAACACCAATATAACTTAATTCATTCTAACGATTGATTAGCATGAGTACACATAGAATTAAACCATTTTTTAACTAAGTTAAACATGCCACAATCACATAGTATAACTATAAGAAAGGAGAGGAGAAAAACTAACTAGCCAAAGAGACCATCATGCCCCAATAAAACCCTAATTCACAATTACATCATAACTTGACCCATAGTTCTCACCAATCCACCAATTTTGATAAATTATCCCAAAATATTATTCTAAACAACATAACCAAAAATTAAGACTTAACTCTAATGTTTTGTATATAAAATATCAATCATGCCCCTAGAGTTTCTAAGTATGTTTTCACGTAATATTAATACTTGTGTTTAACAATTTCACCCAAACTAATCAAATATTACACTTATCATATTTTGACCCATAGAACACTTGCACAACCTTATATTACCAAAATTAACGTAAAATGACCATTTTACTCTTATTCCACCCAAACACCTCAAACTTCTTATTAAGTTATCTTAATCAATGCTCAACTAAAATCTTGGATTGCCTCTAATGCTATATATGTGTAACCTTACCTAGTCACACTAGTCTCTAAGCAATTAATACCCCTAAACTTCCTCCAACACCTAGGATTTCCTCCCATGAAATAACAAGGGATTAGCGAAGGAAAAAATAATAAGAGTTAGAATATAAGGGGACAAGAATGGAAGGAAGAGAGCCCGACTAGAACAACGAGAGGAAAAGGAAGTTGTTAAATGGATATGGGAATAACTCCAAATCACACTAGAGGATTACTGACTATGTGAAGCCCCATCGTAGCTAAGGAGTCTCATCATGAACATCTTAGGTAGATGGTTAATGGCTCACACTGGAGGGGAATTGTTATGTGAAGGTAGGGTTGGTTTTGTGTGTGGCTATAACAAAACTACTAGCATTCGTCATGAGGCATGCACACATATGTAAGGGTTGATTCACAACATATGGGTGGAAAGATTAGTGGTGCACATTAGCAGGTCATGGTAATGTGAGGGGATGGTGAAGATGGGTGGAAACCAATGTGAATGGTGGATGATGCTAGGGGTGTTGGGCTTGAGTTGGTAGTTGTAGCATGAAGGAGAGATATTATAGGAGGCTTAGTTACGTGTGGTGGTCATGTTGGTGGCTAGTTTGATGTGGAGGTTGTGTAGTTGTGGCTCTAAAAATGGCGGCGCAAAATTTTGGGGGAAAGCAACAACTAAGGAGGAAAGAGAAGAAAGTGAGTTGTTATGTATAGTTAGAATTTAGTTTATGTAACCAACAAGGAAGATAAAAAAATATACTTGGCAAGGGGAGAGGTTAAGATAGGATAATTAACCCAAGGTTAAAAGTTAGGCAAAGGTTAGAGAATAAACACCCAAAAATTAATGTTAGCAAAATTCGGGGTGTACATATATGATGACTATATAGCCGGTATTAACAACATGTTGTTATAAAATACATAGTGTAGTTATTTATTTATTTATTTATTTTGGTATGGTCTACAACATCAAATATATCTCCAATAAAGTCTTAAAAAACAACTGATAATTCATTCTAGTATGCCATACATTAAAAAAGTAATGATGGCCTGTCGTTATAATCTATAGCCATATTACGCCGACAATCATTGTCAAAAAAATGTCATCACATTTTTTTGTATATTCTTGTATTAACCCCACCAAAACCCACATCATCATCCAACCCTTAAGTATGTGCACCCTCAAAGAGGCCCACAAAATCCTAATATAGAAGAAATGGATCCTTAATTAGTTCATAGAGATAACCAAGCATCCACAATATCAAAGAATCCTACCTCATCTCTAGGGTAGATATCCCTAAAGATTCCCTTTTAAGTATTAGTATCTTATTTGAATGATTTATATCCACACACAACAAAAAGGCTTACACATAAAAATCCAACATAATCCACAATTATATTTCCTATCAAGCTATAAAAGACTAATGCTAAAGCATCCAACGCTATTAATTTAATTACTCCAACAACTACTAAGGGCTAATGCCTATACCGTAACCATACAATATCCAAGTCTATTCTGATTACTCCAAAGGTGAAAAAAAGTCAAACATCAAAGTTCAAGGTCAAGGGAAAACAAAATTCAACCATAGTGGTCAACGAAAAGAAAATCACAATTCTATTTCAGGCAAACCAACTAACTAGTTTCCAAAACCAAGGTATAAGTTTGGGACAAAACTAGACCAAAATTAAGACCATAATAGAATCAACCAATTGTTTTTTTCAAAATTGACATACTGGTTAGACTAGTGGACATGTATCTTGAGTAACCAGCCAGAGGACTAGTCATAATAAAGATAAACATTTGCGGAAGTAGTGATTTGGTAGAGTAGTAGGTCCAAACTAGTGGACTGATTCACTGATGGAGTGGTTTGTTCCATAAACAATGGAATGTTTCTATTAGAAGAATGAACAACACACTTAAATCCAAGAATATAATAGGCAATCCAAAATAAATTTAACACACCTAATCATGCTTTCATGTCATCAAAACCTTCCAAAATCACTTTAAAGATATATAAAACACACATCTCAAGCCTTGAGCACAATTTCAAGCTTTTATCATATATTTTTTTTCATAAAATAGCCAAAACGCCATGAGATGCTCCTATCCACATTCTCTTGTTATATTACTTAACCTAAAATCACGATGCATATAAAAACCATTTAAAGTTAATCGTGGAACACACAAAAGAACTATAACATAAGAACATATAAAATCATGCTAATTAGTGAAAACTCCATTACTTCACAATATCATGTTTCACAGCTACATGCTCTTACACATATTTTCATACCAGTATCATGCTTGAAATATTAAAAAAACATACAAAACATATCAAATAATTCTAACTTTACAAGGTTTAGCTAGTTTACCTGATTTCCAAAGCCCTAAGCAAAATGATTGGGAAACATCTCATTTCAAAAGCTTAGATTTTCACGATCCTTTTAACCACCATTCGAAACAATAGAATAGCCTTAAAAATTCATCTTAACATATCAAAGAAAGGAAATAAAAGGAAGAACAAGAATAATCATTCTCTTGGAAAAGAAGATGAACCAAAGAGAGAAGAAATTAAATTTTCTTCACAAATGACTAAAGTCTAACCCTCCTTTGTGTAAGAAAACAAAGAGTCGGATTGAGGGAGGCCTCAATCAAGAGGTAATATAATGAGAGTTCATACTTGGAAAAATAGAAGATATGAAAATGTTTAGAAAATGAGAGGGTTTTGTGTATGATAAAAAAAAACAAAGAAATCATGTTATATGGGGGAGAAGGCTATCGACAAGGGCAAGAAAGTGGGGAGATAATATTGTGATTGGCCAGTCTCATTGAGGCTACTATGTAAGTGTTGAAGAGTAGTATGGATAGGGTGATGATGAAGGAAGAAATTTTAATACCCCATATTTTTTTAAATTTAAGTTTATTAAGCTTAATTATATTATTAGTGTAATTTGATGAAAATATTTAATTATTTTAATTTTAATTCATTTTATAGATTTATCGATGATTTCAACTTCATATTAGAATTTAATTAATCATTGTCATTACGGATCATTCTAGATAAGTTCATTCATGACCATGATTTTATTAAATTTATATAATTTTGATTTTCGTTTAAAAATATATATTTTCATTTCTTGTATTTTGGTTTTTAATATTTTGAATTCCTTTTCAATTATAACTTTATCGTGAAATTAAGACTATATTTTGGAATTATATTTTGTTAACGAAATAAATTATTTAAATTATAAAATTTTCTTTAAAAAGGTAAAATTATTTTAATAATTTTATTTATAGAAAATATTTTGCAACTTTGTATTTATCCATTTCTAAGGTTGTTAAGATCTTCAGAATATTTTAAATTAAAAAATGATTTTCATAACTGATTTATGAATTTCTTTTCGAAATTAATTTTCTTCCATTTTATCCTTTTTGGTTTGCAGAGAACAATTTTTGAAAATTATTTAAATTAATCATAATCTCTTAGAATTTGATTTAAATATTTTCTTATATGGTTTTAAATATTTTTAAGGTCTTATTATATATTTTTGTAAATAATATAGATCTTTGTATTCGTTATTATTTTCTTTTGAAAGCTTTTTCAATTTTTTTAAATAGCTTCTATATTGAATTTATACCTTCAAATCCTTACAAAAGTATTTTTGTTTAATATATTTTAGATAAAATCATCCATTAATATTTTTAGATTCATTTGTGTATCTATATTTTTAAAAAAAATTGCACAACCTGTCCCCCCCATTTTTCCTTTTCTCTTTCTCTTCATTCCCGTTCCTTCTCCACCCAAAACCCCACCCACGACCTGCCTTCTCCCTATTCCTTTGTCACCACAACTAGCCACCACCACAATGCCAGGCCATCAACTCTTCATCGTTGTTGCAAGCCAATAATGGCACAGTAGTACGCCAACGCGACCAATAGAGCGAGGTGGGAAGCTCGATCATACTCCAACACCAACGTCACCTCCGGCCACCAAAATCCAAGTCGACCACTTGCGAGTGGTCCTTGATCACTAGTGAAGCTCCAACAACCCTTATCTCCTCCCATTTCTCAACAATTCATTTTATATATTTACCCCAATCCCTAACTATTATTTTGATTAGATTTTTGTCAATTAGCTTATGATAAGCTAAATTGGTTGTTTAATTATGTATATATATGTAGTATCATTAATTTAGAATGGTTAATTGTTGTTTATGCGGTTGATTTGTGAAAATCAGAATGTCGACTTGATTATGTCCTAATTTTGCGGTTGTGTCTGATTAAGCTATTTTTGATAAATTAGTTATAGAATATGTTGTAAAATATATCTAATTTCATATACAATTTTTAATTTTATAAATGTATGCGGAATTAATTAGAATTGGATTTATAGGTCAAAATTGGTGTGTCACAAAATTGAATTGCATAATTGTATTCAATTGATTTCACAATAAGTTTTGAAATGTGTTTAATTTTAAGTTAGAAGTGTCAATTTGAAAAAATTGTGTGAAATTGATCAAATTTGAATTTTTGGATCAAAACTCTTGCAGATCTAAATAATTATATAATTGAGTTATTTTATTCAATTTATTCTACAATTTATATTAGAATACATCTAATTTCAATTCTGGGCCTTCAATTTAAATATTTTAGCAAGAATTGAGCATATTTGTATTTCAGACTAAAAAAATCCTAATTATGTTAAATTGGGTATTTATTTTATTGGTTTTGATCAATTGATTATATAATATTTTATAAATTATATCTAATTGCATTTCTAAACTTTCAATTTAAATAAATTAATAAATTTTAATTAAATTATATTTTTGTGCTTAAAACCTTAAATTTCAAATGAAATTATAAAATTGGTCATTTATATAAATGTTTTTCTAATATTGAATTTATAAAAATAGTTGAAATGACCCTAATTGCATTCTAAAACCTTCAATTGGAATTAATTGATTTGAACTATCTGAGTTTGTGTCTTGGGCTTAAAAACTCTAATTTCAGGAAATAATTATATTAAATTGGCTACTTGTAAGATTATTTTGTTGAAATTGATTATCTAACTTTATTTAAAACTAATTTAATTGTACTTTTAAGCTATCAATTTGAGGTAACCAAAGTTAATTAGTTGGGTTGCAGTTCGGGCTTGAAAACCCTAATTTTCGGAGAAGGATTTATAAAAATGATTTGCTTATGCTACTTACACCTAGTATATTACTAGTTTTGATTTAAAATTATTTTAATTTTATTTTTATGTTATCGGGTTAGATTGGTTCCCTGAAAATGGTTTGTTTGTCTCTTTGGTCGTAAAACCTAATTTGTTAGTCATTTTTGATAAAATTAACTTATACTCTATTGTCCTTTCCCCGGCTTTCCAAATTAATTTGAAATTCCCTAAATGATATGTGTTAAACCCGATTTGGTTAATATCTAATTTTAAATTTTAATAGAGTTACACTTGCGAGTTTTAGGTTTTGTACACATTTTCTAAGAAAAACCATATGTGTCTCTCTTTGTCGTGTAAATTGTAATATTTGAATTATTGACCAATAAGGTAGGTTCTAACCTAGTTTTTCTATTTCTATCAACGATCTAGAAACAACATTCTCATGGATTGTCGAGTTCTCAATAGTTCTCTCTCTATCACAATTTGCTTAGCTAACTTCGAATTAAAGTAAGTTATTGCTTACCTTTACTTATGGCGGAATCAGGGTTGTATGTCTTCTTAAATTGGAAGGTGATGTGTATGTTTTATGATTATTTAAGTATGTAAAGCGTATATTATGCTTTTTGTGGTAATTCTATATATGTATGAGTTTATAACTTTAATGCAAATTATAAAACCCCCAAAATTCACTCCTGAAAATTTTTATTTAAGGGAATAATGCGGAAGCAAAAATTGAAAATGGGGAATATTACCACCATACCTAACACAAGATAAAAGTCCAACATCTATCTCATGCTAGATGCAAGGCTAAAACTTATCCAAAAAAATTTAAATAACATCTATGACGTGAGGATAAACTCCCACAAATAAATATCCAATGGTAGGTGGCAAGTGAAAAATTTTACTAAACAAAATCATCATTAGATAAATAAATGAAAAACCTATGAAATAACCCTGGATTTTAAAGGCTTGTCAAACTGATGGGAAATTAAAATTCAATTACAACACCCTTAAAATTTTAATTCAACACTTGAAAATGTTCAAAAGTAAATATAGATAAATACAGGAAAATTTTGAGATATAAAAATCCGGATTACCTAAATCTCTCAACCTAAGCCTTCAACCCATCAATAACATTGGGTCTCAAGCCTGCACAAAAGGTATATTCCCCATCATTAGTGGATCGTCGCAAGACCCATTCAACTAAGGCAGTATCAATACAGGTTCAGTACTAAGTAAATCACTACTACCTAAATCATGGGAGGAAACATGATACACATAAGACATGTTAATATTTAGATTATAATACTCATACTCAATTATACATGTGATACATACACCATTCCACTCAATCCATAACTCATGCTCAATTATATCTATAATACATACAATGAAACTTATATTCATGGATTCATGCTTATAAATACATGACTAGACATGAAAACACATAAGGTACAAGCGTACAAAGAATCATGATTGCATGCCGAGTGACACAACTCCTCTAAAACATAACATTCTACACTTAAGGCCTATATGCGATTTAAAAAATAGATCATGTAATAATTGGGTACAAACATGCATTGTATGGTAGCACTATTATTAAGAGGACATCCAAGAGATATGCATAGGAAAATGAAATATAAAGTCCATGAGAAAACTAGAATAATTGATTATTATATCCCATTATTGTGATCATAACCATTTGATTATATTATCTTGAGGACATAAAATTAAAGAGATCGTAACAACTAATCAAGTACTTGAACAGTACTAGTCCTAGCTGGCTCGTCCAAAAACGTAATCAGACACTTAAGTATGCATACCCCCTATAGGGCCAAAATATATCGAGACACCTATAGAATAGAAGAGGGCCTCTTTGGACCTCGTAAGGCACCCTGGATCACTGAAGATAAAAACACTGAAATTGTACCAAGTAAATACCAAACCTAACTCAGATAACTACCTCGAGTGGTACAAGTCCCTAATCAAGATCTTTCACTTTAAGTAATTAATGTTTTATTTAAAGATTTAACCAATCATAGATTGGGCCCACATAACAGCAATTAACTCACTTCCATTAACACAAAGAATTTCCATTATTATATCAACTCCAAGTGGCATCAAAGCTAATTAATTTTAAGTAGCATTAAAGCCGACCGATTCTAGGAGACATTAAAGCTCATCCACCGATCCGATTCCAGCAGGCATTAAAGCTGATCCAATTCATGTGGCACTAATGCCGAATAATTTCAAGTGGCATTAAAGCTGAATAATTTAAATGACGTTAGAGCTAAATAACTCCATGGCATAAAAATATAGTATAAGATATCATACAATTTCAATTCATACTCAACAATGGATATGGTTTTCTAAACCGATTACAATTTAGCCACATTAGACTATACTCTAAAATTACTAAATATTTCATAATTAGGTGAACTGTTAACCACATAGTCATGCTCAACCCTTCATATACTCAAGCACATACAATATTTAAGAGGCATGCTAACATGTGTTCGCATTGAAGTTATAAACTTATACATACATAGAATTTCCACACAAAATCATAATATACGGTTGACATACTTAAATAATCAAAAAGCATACTCATCACCTTCCATTTAAGAATACATACATCTAGATTCTGCCATAAGTAAAGGTAAGTAATAACTTACCTAAATCCGAAGCTAGCTAAGTAAAGTGAGTGAGAGAGAGAGAGAGAGAGAAAGAGGTATCGAGAGCTCGAAAATCCACAAGAATGTTTTCCCAGATTGCCAATAGAAATTGGAATCTAGGTTAGAAACTACCTTATCAATTAATAATTCAATTATTATAATTCACTTAACAAAGAGAGACATAAACGTTTTTTCTTAGAAAACGTATCCAAAACTTAAGACTCGTGTGCATAGCTCTATTAAGATTTAAAACTAAATATTAACCAAATTGGATTCAACATATATTACTTAGGATACTTCAAAATAATTTGGAAAACAAAGGAAAGAATAATAGAGGATAAGTTAATTTTATCAAAAATGACTTATTAATTAAGTTTTATGACCAAAGAAACAAACCAATCATTTTTAAGGAACCAATCCAACCCAATAACATAAAAATATAACTCAAAAGGTTTTGAATCAAAACTAGTAATCTACTAGGTGCGAGAAGTATAAGCAAAACATATTTATAAAACCATATCCGAAATTAGAGTTTTTAATCCCGCACTGCAATCCAACTAATTAACTTTGATTACCTCAAATTGATAACTTAAGAGTATAATTAAACTAATTTTAAATAAATATAGATAATCAATTTCAATAAAATAATCTTATGATTAGCCAATTGAAAGGGTTTTAAAGCTCAAGGCACAAACTCAGAAAATTCAAATTAATTAATCCCAATTGAAGCTGTTAGAATGAAATTAAGGTCATTTCAACTATTTCCATAAATTAAATTTTAGAAAAAAAATAACTATATAAATGACCAATCTTATAATATCATTTGAAACCTAGGTTTTTAGGCCTAAAAATAAAATTTGATTAACTTCTATTAATTTATTTAAATTAAATGTTTATAAATGCAATTAGACATTTTTTTATAATATAGTATATAATTAATTAATCAAAACTAGTAAACGAAATACCCAATTTAGGATAATTAGGGTTTTTGAGTCTGAAATATAAATCAAGTCAATTCTTGCTAAAAATATATAAATTGATGGTTCAGAATTGCAATTAAATATATTCTAATGTAAACTATATAATCAATTGAATAAAATAACTCGAGTATACAATCCAATTTAGATTCACAAAAATTTTCACCTAAAAATCCAATTCTGATCGATTTCACATAATTTTCCCAAATTGACACTTCCAAAATAAAATAAAATTTATTTTAAAGCATATTGTAAAATCAATTGAGTGAAACATCTCAATTATGCAATTCAATTTTGTCATACACGAATTTTGATCTAGAAATCCAATTTCGATTAATTTTGTATAAAATTCTCAAATTGAAAATTCTAATATGAAATTAGATACATTTCACGACATATTGTATAATCAATTCATCATAAATAACTTAATCAGATGAATCCGTAAAATCTGGACATAATTGGGTCAAAATTCTGATTTTCACAAATCAACTAATCTAAATCAATTGTACAACATATATATATATATAAACAACTAAATTAGCTTATCATAAGCTAATTCATACCAAATTAATCAAAATAAAAGTTAGGGTTTTCAAAAATTTATACCAAACAAAAAGTTGCAAATTGGGGAGAGTGAAGACCGAAGAAGCTCCAGTGGAGGCTAGCCGTCACTCGCGGGCAATCATCTGGGCTCATCATGACCGGATGTGATCGGTGACCCACAGCTTCCCATTGCTGGTGCTCACCCACTGATGCACTGCTTGCACGGTTGTGTAATGAAGGATGGCAACAACAAAGATGGAGGAAGTTGCAGCGGTGGAGTTGTTGTGGTGGTGGCACCAGTGTTGCAGAGCATTTAAGAGGAGATAAGACAGGGGAGAATGAACAAGAGTTCGGGGTTCACGCAAAAGGAGCATGACGGGAAGAGAGAGAAAAGAAAAGAGGGAGAAAAGAAGAGAGAAAAGGAAAACGGAAGGGGCAGTTGATAGCTTTTTTTCGAAATAAAAATACCCAAATGAACCTTAAAATATTAATAGATGATTTTATCTAAAACTTGTTTAACAAAAATCATTTCATAAGGATCCGAATGTATAAAATCAATATAAGAGCTATATAAATAATTTCATAAAAGCTTTTGAAAAATAATGCCAACGAACGTAAAGATCTATGTTATTTACAAAAATACATTAATACCTCCAAAAATATTTGAAACCATATAAGAAAAATATTTAAATCAAATTCTAACAGATCGGGACTAATTTAAATTATTTTCAAAAATGATCATCCACAAACCAAAAAGGGTAAAACTGAAGAAAATTAATTTCAAAAAGATATCCATAAATAAGTTACAAAAATATTTTTAATTTAAAACTTTCTGAAAATCTTAACGACCTCCATGAAAAAATGGATAAATTCAGACTCAGAAATATTTTCTACGGATAAAATTATTAAAATAATTTAAATAATTTATTTTATTAACAAAATATAACTCCAAAACAAAGTCATAATTGGGCCACAAAGTTATAATTGAAAATGAATCTAAAATATTAAAAATCCAAAATACGAAAAAGACAGAAATACATATTTTTAAACGAAAATCGAAATCATATGAATATAATAAAATCAATGTCGTGAACGAATTTATCTAGTATGATCCGTAACGACAAGGATTATTTAAATTAAAATATGAAGTTGAAATTGTGGATAAATCCTTAAAATAATTAAGATTAATAAATTTAAATTTTAAAAATATGGAGTATCACATGAACACATGTTAGCATACCTCTAGAATATTATATGTGTTTGAGTATATGAAGGATTGAGCATGATTATATGGTTAGCATGTTCAGCTAATTATGAAATATTTTATCATTATAGTATGTTCTCATGTGTATAAATTATAATCGGTTTGGAAAACCATATCCGTGATTGAGTATGGATTGAAATTGTATTATATCTTATGCTATATTTATATGCCATGGAATCCATCGGCTTTAATGCCACTTGAATTAGATTGGCTTTAATACCACTTGGAATCCATCGGCTTTTTATGCCACCTAGAATTGATCGGCTTTAATGCCACCTAGAATCGATCGGCTTTAATGCCACTTAGAATAAATATAATAATGAAAATTCATTGTGTTGATGGAAGTGAGTTAAGTGTAATTATGTGGGCTTGATCTATAATTGGTTAAATCTTTAAATAAAATTAATCACGTAAAGTGAAAGATCTTGAGCCAGGACTTGTACCACTCGGGATAGCTATCTGAGTTAGATTTGGTATTCACTTGGTATCACTCCGGTATTTTTCTTTTCTATGATCCCATATGTCTTAAAAGGTCCGAAAATGTCCTCTTTTACTCTATAGGTGTCTCAATATACTTCACCTCTATAGGGGATATGCATACTTAAGTGATTAGGCATTCTATTTATTGGTGTTCTAGTTACTTTTCTGGGCGGGCCAACTAAGGCTAGTACCGTTCGAGTACTAGATTAGTTGTTACGATCTCTTTGAGTCTCCACCCTCAAGATAGTATAATCAAATGGCTCTGATTATGATAATGAAGTATAATAATCAATTATTTTCGTTCATTTATGGACTTTATATTTTATTATCTTATGCATGTCTCTTGGTTGTTGTAACACCCCAAAATTCATTATTTTTTTAAAAAAAGCGGAAGAATTTAAAATTGGAAACCCGTGAATTATGATGATATTACCGCCACACTTAGTACCAGATAAGTTCTCTTTGACAGTTCCAGTACCAAGTGCTAAAGCTGAAAAGATTAACATTAAACTCAAACCAAGAGTTCATAAAAGAACTAGAAAGATCATAATATCAAAAATCAGAGTACGCATAAAGGTTTACAAACTAATAGAGTAAAATCAATCTTAAGATAGAAATAAGAGTGCGAAGTCAAAATTTCTCAAAGGGAATAATCTTACAATCGATAAAAGGTTTATTTAAAATACTCAATACAAGTAATGAACCAAAAAGGGTAAATCCGATACAAAAGAAATAACACACGGACATAAATCGCATAAAGAATGAATATGGCCACGACACTCTCAAACTTCGAGCCAAAACATGCTCAACACTCAGTACCGCCTGGTGTCTTGCCACCTACACAAAGTCAGAAGGGCCTACTACTCGTGGGAATGAGTAGCACCCATAAAAAGGGTGATTGATACGCTACATACTAAGTAAGGTAACCGTGCACTAAGGCCAACACACAAAATCATACAAATAATGCAGAAGAAATAAAAGAGCATAATCCATCATGATAATAGAATATCATACAATTATTCGGGTAGATATTGTAACACCCCCAAAATTCACTACTGAAAAATTTCGTTTTATTAAAAGATAATAGCGGAAGCAGATAAACAAAACGTGAACTTTGGGAGTATTACCGCCACACTTAGTACCAGACCGGTTCACTCATACCGTTCCAGTACCAAGTGCTAAGGCTAAGAAAATGAAATACAGATCGAAAGACATTCAACATGCATAAATCAGAGTAAATTGCAAGCTTCAACATAATTAAATCAGAGTAGCGCATTGAATCGTTTTCAGGAATAAAATCCACCAATGGTGGTTACTTTAACAACGTTAACATTCAAAACCGAGAAATTAAATGAGAAAGAGAAAAAGCCATGATACCGGAAAATTCCTTACTCTCCTTCCCGTAACCCACTTGAGTAGCACCTGAAAATACCTGCAAGGGCACTGCCCATTGAATAGGCAGGGGCCCCATAAAGGGAATCCCTTCAGTACTACGGTACTGAATAACCCTTTAATACCACACTTAAAGATAGGCCCGCATACGACACATAATGCAAGCCACACACATATAAATAATGAGAGATGCATACATAACAATGTCAAACATAATACTTTATAAGTCACGATCGATACTTTGGGCCTTAAGCCATTATTCTGTCATTAATCCATCAATATCATATTTTATATCCATGTGAGTACGAGAACCCCACTATTATAGCCGGTGGACCGGAAAGTATATACTCAGGGCAGAACGCCTCTGACCACTATTATTGCCGGTGGACCGGAAGATAAACACACAGGGCAGAACGCACCTGACCACTATTATTTGCCGGTGGACCGGTCTAGCCCCGACTCACATGGTGTTCCACTATAGGTGATTAGTATTTTTCCATAATCTTATTCACATACATAACTGATTTTATTGAGCTCGGGACCCCCACTATTATTGTCGGTGGACCGGAATACAGATAACTCATCATCCAGGGCACAACGCTCCTGGCCACTATTATAACTGGTGGACCGGGATATATAAAGAATCATCATCCAGGGCACAACGCTCTTGGCCACTATTATAACCGGTGGACCGGGATACATATGTAATCATCTGGGCCCGGCTCATTAATATTTCACTTTCAATAATAGTATCTTTCCTTTCTTTAATCAGCACATCAATCATATTTATTTGCCTCGATTGGGAGATCGATAACCCGGGACACAAAGGTACACCGGTTGTACCGGTGCATATCAGCTACTCAGTACCCTTTAACCATGAACCCAAGGACGCAAAGGTACCCTGGTCGTACTGGTGCATAAAGCTAACTCAGTACCCTACCGACAAGGACACCTAATCCATAAGTATGCATACCCCCTAACTAGGTCCGTAGAGCTAGGAAGAGTAAGATATAGGGCCTGGCTGGGGTACAAAGGCACACCAGCAAATACCAGAATAATCGTGGACTAAACCACGTCCTTAGGGTAGCGACCCCTAAGGAGTCACCATTCCCGATCTCGAGGTCTTTCACTTTAAGTAATAGTGTCTTAATTAAGGTGATCACAGAAAGCACGATGATCCGATACTTATTCACTTTCAATCGTTTCGGTATCATTAATCGTTTCTTATTCAGAGGATTATCCAGGATGTCACAAAGAAACCATCAAGGCCATACTAATCATTAGATACTCTTAGTTGGCTAATCGACATTATTTAATCATATTAATGTTCCACAATCTCAAAGACATATTAGGTAAAAATTACTTATTTGCCCTTTACTTATATAATTGTTAAGTATCCATTCCTTACTTGATAAATTACCACATTACCCTTAAGGTTGCATAATTACCAAATTGTCTCCTACACTTTTTAAACCACCGTTCACCCCTTATAATTACTACACTTGTCATATTTCCCTTTTGGTTGGTTATATTACCAAATCGCCCTTCTCCTTTGTTATAATTACAAAACTGCCCTTGAGTTGGATAAATTACTAAATTACCCTCCTTCATTATCATGATTACTATTTTGCCCCTTTAGTTGGTTAAACAATCATCACTTTACCCTTTTATCGGCTAAATCACCAAATTGCCCTTTTAGTTGAACAAATTACCAAATTGCCCTTCTCCTTTATCATAATTACCATTTTACCCCTCTTAATTATTTTAATTGCCATTTACCCTTTTTAATTATCACAAATCCCAAATTACTCTTCCTCATAATTACCAATATTAATTTACCCTTTTTCATAATCAAAATTACTATATTACTCTTCTCCATTATTAAAATTACCATAATGCCCTTTAATTGGTTAATTTACCAAATTACCCTTCTATAGTATCATACTTATCCAATTGCCCTTCTACAATCATAATTTAATTGTTAAATTATCTTTTGTCGTTATCATAATTACCAAGTTACCCCTTACTCCCAAGTTTACCATAATATCCTTTCATTTATAAAATTACCATTTTACCCCTTACATCCAATTTTACCATAATATCCTTTTATTTATGAAAATTACCACCATACATCTTTTACTTTACAAATTACTATTTTACCCTTTTACATCCAAGATTACCATCTTTATCTTTCCTTACATAATTACCATTTTTCCCTTCTTTTCCAATTTACCATATTACCCCTTTACTTATAAAATTACAATTTTGCCCCTTTACCTCCAAAATTACCATAATGCCCTTTTTACTTGAACAATTTCCATAATGCCCTCCTTCATCCAAAATTACTATTTTACCCCTACTTCCAAAATTACCATTTTACCCTTCTTTCTCACAACTTACAATTTTATCCTTTACTTGTAAATTATCATTTAACCATTTAATCATACAATTTTCATATTGTTCTTTTATCTCAAAAATTACCGAAATACCCTTTCCACTTATAAAATTTCCACTCAACCCCTTTATTCACCATTTTTATGAATTTACTAACACTACATAAAATAATGATATTAATACTTCATTCTTATCATCTAAGTCTACCAACTTATCATTTCTCAACATAATACTCATTAGCAACTACACACATTGATTTATTTATCTCATAAGCATAATTACTAAAATACCCTTAAACAATAACATCATTCATGCATTAACAACATGGTACATCATAAACAAGTGTTTAACATTTCTATCCATATTCCAACTCCTTCCTTAATTAACATACCTACATATGGCATAAAAGTTATCATGATATTTCTTTTTAACAAGCAATATAAGAAACCATAAACATATCATGCTAAGCATACCAAACATGCATAAAATCATACTAAACCCTAAATGTGCTAGCATGCGTTTTTCATATATTTAAGGGAGGATTAACGGTTACCTTAATCCCGCAAAATATCAAATCTTACCAAGCATATTTAGCAACTCAACACCTAAAAATAATATCCATCATGTTTATGTTAGAAATAAGAACCAAAGCATAAAACTTTATAAATTTTAATTAATAAAACACTTAACATAAAATACCATTTTACCTTAAAAATTATCCAAACAATTTTTAAAACCAAGGGGAGCTCACGCTGCATGGGCAGCGTGAGTTTCATGCAAAAATAAGGGGTGGAAGGGTTCAAAGGGGGGTGAAGGAAGTAAGATTCATCATTTTCGGGTTAAGGTCTTTAGGCTAGAAAAGAGGGTGGTTAGGGGAGGTTCTAAGGCAGGGGAATGGTGCAGGAGTGTAGAGGGGGTGTAGGTGGAGGCAAAGGACGGTTTCAAGGCGGCATAGGGCGGCGGAGACGGCGAAGGTGGCTGCCGAAGTGGGTCGAGGTGGAAGGGTTGAGAACGAAGGAAAAGTGGAGGGAAAGATGGAGGGGTGCAAGGGTTGGTTTCAGCCAACTAATGGATGGCGGTTGTAGAGGGGGTTGCAGGGTGTCGAACGGTGGGTTGGGTGGCGGCAGAGGTGGCCGGACGGCGGCGATAGAGGCGGTTGCAGGTGGCTCGACGGTAAGGGGAAAAATCTGGGAAGAAAAAGGAAAAGGAGGAGAAGGGAGGAAGTGTAGGGCTCAAAGGGGTTGTGTGGTGGTGCAGGGTGGTAGTAGGCAGTGGCAGAAGGCGGTGCAGGGGGTTGGTATTGGTGGTTCGAGCGGCGGCGGGCGGTGGTGATCAAAAACTGGGGGAGAATGGAGGGAGAAGGAAGGAGAGAAAAGGGAGCTCGGGGAGGATGATAGACTCGAAAAAAGTGCGAATGAGGGGCTTGGGAGATGAAGAAAAAGAAGAGGGGGAAGAGAGGGGCAAGGTTAGCCGATCGGTGTTGTAATGACAGGTGGTGGTCGGGTGGTAGGGGAAGACGGGGAAGAAGAAGGAAAGAAACCAGGGCACGCGAGGCTGTGGTCCAGGGCTGGTTGGGTTCGAATGAGGAAAGAAAACGACGGGGGAGAGAGGAAAAGAGAGGGCAGGGAGGTAGGTGGTGGTCGGGCGTGTGTAGGGATCGGGCATGGTGGCAACGAAAAAGGAAGAAGAAGAAGAAGAAAGGGACGGGCGGTCGGACCGGCGCAGGAAAGGAAAAGAGTCGGCCGGTCCAGGGGGAAAAAAAGAAGGAGGGACGGGCCAGGGGTGAATGGACGGCGCGCAAGGGAGGAGAAGGGCTGGGGGAACGGGCCTGGCCCAACGCGCGGGGGAGAGGGCTGGCCTGGCGAGGCAGCCCGAGGGAAGAAGGAGAAAAAGGAAAAAGAAAAGAAGAAAGAGGAAAAAGGGAAAAAAGGGTAAAAAGGGGAATGGAAAAATAGGAAAAATAATTTAATTGAATTTATAAAATCATAAAATATAATATTCTAGGTAAATTATTTAATTTAATCCTTTAATTTATTATAATCTAATATTTTAGTTTAAAAAGGATAAAGTTGTTAAAATATTAGTTTGGAAAATTATTTAAATAAAATAATATGATAAATAGCAAAATATTTATTTTTAATTTATTAAATACTATTATCCAAATTTACACACTCTAAAATCCATACCATAATTAAAATAAATAATCTTAAAGCAATTTTATTCCAAATAAAAGTAATTTATTAAAATATAGGTTTTTGAAATTTTTGGGGTATTACAGATATATAAAGGCCCATTTATAGTCCGAATTAATTATTTAATTAATCTTTGATTAGAACTCATTTCACACCATGCTTTTTATCAAATCCATACGAGTACGGGAATCCCACTATTATAGCCGGTGGATCGGAAACACATAGGGCATAAAACACTTGACCACTATTATAGCCGGTGGACCAGAAACACATAGGGCATAGAGCTCCTGACTACTATTATTCGCCGGTGGACCAATCTGGCCCCTTCTCACATGGTGTTCCATTGTAAGTACTTAGTGTCTTTCCCATGTCTTGGCACAAGTATGTTCGGTTTCGTTGAGCATGGAATTCCCCACTATTATAGCCGGTGGACCAGAAACGCATAGGTAGAAAGCCTGACCACTATTATTATCGGTGGATCAGTTACACATAGGACATCATGCCCCAACCACTATTATTATTCAGTGGATCAGTTTGGGCCTGGCTCAACAATCTTTCACTTTAAATTATTAATGTATTACGGTATCTTATTCAGAAAATTTAACCCTAGACATGCATGACTCACTCTCTCCACACCTATCCTCCAATGGACTCATTCCATATCATCAGACTCATGAGCATCCCAACTTGCCCAATGACCTTTCCTCTATACTCAAAGTCACACTAGAACTCCAACACCAAAATATGTGGGTCAAGGCCGACTACTACACACCACCAAGTCCACTTATTTCCTCACTCTAGGGTTTTTCTCCAAAAACCCTAATTTAGGCCTCAGTGGCCCATCTTACTCCACTTCACACGACCCAAATCATTTTAACACTCCACACATCACAACTCATAAATTCCACCCTCATAATTACACTTTAATCATCAAATACACATGATACCACAAAAATCCTAAGCAGCCACACCAAACCCTAATTATCCACACAAACCCTAGCTCAGTCTCCTACGTACCCTTATATTGCTCCACGTACTATTTTTCATCCAAAGTGTTCAAACACCCAAACAACACTTACATTACCTTCCTCACATCCCAAATAAATTTTCCATACGTAAACTTTACTCCCATGCAAACGCTAACCTCCCCATGTAAACCTTCAAACTTTTTCATGCAAACCCTAAAACTCCCACGTGAAACCCTAGATTCAACCATACAAACCCTATATCCATTCATGCAAAACCATAGATTCAATCCATACAACACCATAGAATCTGTCATGCAAAACCCTAAGTCCATCCATACAAAACCCTAAACTCTTTCATGTAAAACCCAAGATTCCTTCATACAAAATCCTAAATTCAATCCACACAAAATCCAAGGCTTCTCTGTACAAAACACTAAATTTAATCCATACAAACCATAGATTAGATTCTCCTATATTACACCATAGATTAGATTACCCCATGTTACACCATAGATTAAATTCTCCCATATAAAACTACAAATTATATACTCCTATATAAAAAACCATAAATTAGATTCTCCCATACAAAACAATAAATTAGATTCTCCCATATAAAACCATAGATTAGATTCTCCCATATAAAACCATAGACTAGATTCTCCCACACGAAACCCTAAATTTTCCATTTTATTCCTCTACTCATGGATCATTAAAATACTTAGGTCAACTCACATCCCTTGGTTAACTTATTTTCCCATTCTCCTTTTTCATCCTTTCCCCCACACAAACCATATTAACATCCTTACATGCATGTCTTACAGGGTCACAACACATATCATCACATACCCCAATATTTCATCACATACACATAATACACATGCCATATAATAACAAAGAAACATACTTCAACTCCACGTCATACCACACACGAAATGATTATAATGATAAATATAGGATGCATAACATACAAAGCATATAATACACATGAACACACAATAGGCCTTAGTAACACCCTTACCTAAAACGACACCGGTCTTAGAGTATGCTCCTATGCCTCTTGAGGGTTTTGACTGGTCTCACCTATAGGAGGGAAAAACTAGAATTAGATTCCCTCCTACCAAAAATATTATTAATGACTAAATTATTCTAAGACTAGGCTTTTGATAAAATAATAACATATTAATAAAAATGACATTAACTAATTACTATCTTGCTAAAGATATAAGAAATAATAGTATTATTATAAAAGTTAATAATATAAGGTTGAAGACTTTATCCTAATAATAATAATAATGATACTAAAATAATAATAGCAAAGATACTAAAAATAATATCAATGTTAATGTTAACAAGAATAATAAAAATAGTAACAATAATAAAAAAAAAAAGGGCATTACTCAAAAATATAGTGAAATAAGGGCTTCGACCCCTTTACCAAAATAATTCTAATAATAAAATTAGTAAAATAAATAACAAAATTAAGTAATAATAATAATACTAAATATAATAATATTACAAAAATAATAATAATGGTAATGGTAATAGTAATACTGATAATAATTGAAGATAAAATGAAGTAGGGTTTCAACCCTACATTGAATGATAATAAACTTATTAAATAATAATAATAATAATAATAATAATAATAATAATAATAACACTAATAATAATAATAGATGCAAATGATAAAAATAATGATAATATTAATAATAATAAGACTTGATATTTATAATACCACTATTATAATTTAAAATAGGCACAATATGGTTTCAGCCCTATATAAAATAATAATACCAACAATGAAAATAATAATAATCGCATAACAATAACAATAATAATAATAATAATAATAATAATAGCAACACTAATAGTAAAATAGTTATAGTAGTAATAATGAAATAATAATAATAATATTGAGATAGTAATAATAATAATAAAATATTAATCTTAATAATAAAGATAATAACAACAATAAGAATAATAATAATAAAATCGAAATAAAAAATATAATAGGGCTTCGGCCCTCAATAGAAATAATAATAATAAAATAATTAATAATAACAATAGTAATAACAATAATAATGGAAATAATAATAATAATAATAATAATAATAATATATTTTGAATAAATGAAATAAAATAGATTAAGGCTTGTAAAAATATGGAAAAATGGTTGAAAGGGTTTAGGGTTCAACCTTAGGTTGGTGGTGACAGGCGGCGCCGGCAGTGGTGCACGGCGGTGGCCGGAAAAAGAGAAGAAAAGGAAAAAAGTTGAAGGCTGGGAACAAAGTAGGGAGAATGAAGGTGGAAATAAGGGTGATTATGGTTGTCTAGAAGGAGAGGAACAGAATAAGGGTGGTGGCACAGCCAAAGGTGGCGGCGCATGGCGGAGCTGGTGGTGGCCGAATGGAGAAGAAGAAGAGAAAGAGAAGAGGATAGGGAGGAAGAGGAAAAGAAAGGTAGGGGAAGGTAGAGGGTGGTTTGCAGAACAAAATGGGAGGTGAAAGGAGCGGAGGAAGCGGTAGAAGTGGTGGCTAAAGGTGGTTCGAAGGGTGGCAGAGGTGGAAGAGAGGGCTAATCGGGGAGGGAACTTCGCACAACCGGTGCAACTTGTGCAGGAAAAATCTAGGGATGAAGGAGGTTTAGTTAGTTAGAGGGTGGTGCAAGGATTAGTTTGGTGGGCAGAGAGGGCGGTGGTGTTGATCGGAGGTGGCGGAAATGGAGTCTGAAGTGGCGGCGGCGAAAAGAAATGATTTTCTTAGGTTCGAAAACAGAACTCGAATCCAGGGTTCGTAAGGGGTATTTATAGGCTTAAGGAGGAGATAAGGTTGAAGGAAATACGGGGGAATCGGGGCAAGTCATTTGGGGCTCACAGGAGGCGTCATTTTGGCAGGCGAAATTCAATGTGGCAGGGTGAGTTGCTGGCTGGGAGAAGGGAGAACATGTGAGGGGTGGGGAGGGTTGATTGGGTCAAAGTGGATGGGATTCAGGGGAGAAGAGAGGAGAAGAAATGGTCAGTCAATAGGGTGTAACCGGCGGCGAAAATCCAGGGACAGGGCGGTGGAGTTACAGTCGATGACGAAGGAAGGAAGAAGAAAGAGGAAAGAAAGGTGGGGGCTGGACCGGCGATCCAGAAGAAAAGAAAAGAAAGAAAAAGAAAGGAATCGAGCCGGTCGGGAAAGAAAAGAAGGAAAAGAAAAAGAAGAGGGGAGACCGGCCGACTGATGGGGAAAAATTAAACCAAACGCAGCGTTTGGCTGCGCCGAAGGAGGAAAGAAAGAAAAGTTGAGCCACGGGAAGGAAAAACGGCCTCGTGGGCTAGGCCGTGCCGAAGAAGGAAGAAGGAATAAGGGAAAGGATTGGGCCGCGGGCTGGCCCAAGTCAGGGGAGGGGAGGAATAAAAAGAAAAGAAGAAGAAAGAAAAAAAATGTAGTGAATTTTAAGGTGTTACAGTTGTCTTCCTTACAATTGTGCTACCATATGACCCATGTTCATACCTAGTTGTCACCTGATTTATTATTTCAATTACATGTGGGCATTATATGTAGAATGCTATCTTCTAAGATAGTGTGTACTACTTAGTATGCGATTAGGATTTCTTGCACACTTGTACCCTATGCGTTGTCATGTCTGGTCATGGGTTCATGTTTATGAATACATGTATAATTGAACAAGAGTATTGTAATTGAATACATGTATAATTGAATACATGTCTAGTCATGTATTCATAAGCATGAATCCATGACCACATTGTATATATCACATCTATAATTGAACAAGAATTATTATATGAATGGAATGGTGTATATATCACATGTATGATTGAGCATGAGTATTGTAAGCTAAAGATTACCAAGTCTTATTTATATCATATTTCATCCCATGAGTTAGATAGTTGTGATTTAGTCGGTACTGGACCCGTACTGATACTACCTTGGTTGAATGGGTCCTACAATGATCCACTAATGGTCAAAAGTAGACTTCTTGTGCAAGCCTGAGATCAAAGTTATTATTAGGTTGAAGATTTAGCTTTGAGAGAGAAGATAACTTGGAGTTTTATCCCTCACGAATTTATTTTTATTTACCTATATTTACTTTTGAAAAAATTTCAAGTATTGTATTAAAATTGTAAGGTTGTTATAAGTAAATTTTAATTTTCCAATACTTTAATAAACTTTTAAAATCCAATATTATTTCACAGGTTTTTTCGCTGATCTATTTAGCGATAATTTTGTTTAATGAAATCATTCACTTGTCATTTACCATCGGATATCTCCTTATAGGAATTTTATCCTCACAATAGATATATTATTTGAATTTTTATTAGACAAGTTTTAACTTTACATCTAACACAAGATAGATGGTTAACATGTATCTTGTATTAGATGTAACAATAATATTCTCCATTTTCTATTTTAACTTCCATAATATTCTTTTAAACAAAATTTTTTAAGAGTAAATTTTAGAAGTGTTACAGAAAAGAAAATGTAAAGGAAAAAGAGATAACCAAGACTACGACAACACCATGCTACTTAGCTAACAAGGTTGGGAGGGAAGGAGGGAGGGAAAGAGAAGACTTTACGTAGATAAAGTAGAAAACACCTTGTAAAATAGTTTTTTTTTTTTTTACATTTGGCTAATTAATTGAAATAATTCTCTAAAAACTATAAAAATAATTTCATAACCTCAAAAGTTATTTATCAACATAAAATATTATAACTATGGAGTTTTCATAACGTTAGATAAGATTCATGATAAAAACAATCAAAAATAAAAATCTTTCAACAAACTTATTTTAGCATTCAAGTACATAAGTTCCTCTGAGATTGAAATAGGAATTAACAACCAATATATTAATTTTTGCATACCGATTAACTAGAATACTAATTTCTAAAATCTTTTTTAGATAAAAGTTTACAACCCCTTTTCATATAACGTATTAAAATAGTTTAAGGAAAATGATTTCCCATTTTATAAGTATAACAAATTAATTAAGATTTTAAAATTTAGGTATTACACTGACCTACAAACATGCGACAATCAACAAATAAAAAAGAATACTATACACATCAACTCTACTATGATGAAACGTGCCATAAAATTGCCCGAGTGCTGGAGGATTATTGATGCCTTACACAGTTTCACTTCTCAATCATTCATGTTTTTACACGTGTTTTCAAACATTTGATGTCGGAAGACATCAAGACGGCCACGTAGCCAATGCTTTACAGCGTAGCAGAGCTGCCCCAAAGTGCAGTGCAAGTTAAACAAAATTGTGGATTCACGGTGAGGAATCTTTTTATTTTTAATTTTATTTTTAAAAAGGGGGAGGGGGAAGGCTTAGTGCCAAGGTTCAAACTAGCTGCTTCTACATCTCTCCCTGCCCCTCTCTTGTCCCCCTCTTCTTCTATATGTGGTCAATTTACCACTCAACCGGGATTGGTGGAGGGTGGGATTATGTACAGCGAAAATAGCAGTAGTGTCGAGTGCCCAGTGACAAAAACCAGCTTGCTCTCTACCCCGCCTGGTAGGCCCAGAAATTTTGATTGAGGCACGATATACATGCAGACTTTGTCGAATAATTGATATGGCTGATCAACTTTTCCATCATATAGGACTAGCCCTTGAAACCTGTTCCAGCAAAAGTGAACTAACCTAGTCATCAAACAAAGTCTAACGGAGGAGAGACGCAAGCCATCGGAATAGAATGCAGATACAAGTAAAATGCTTCTTAAATATGCATGCAAGATCAAGTTGAAATTAACTAGACGATGGAAAAGTAGCACTGCTGCTTGTCTAATCATACTTGGGCGATCCCCCACTTAACAGCATACAGTATCAAGTAAGTAATGAAGCAATCGGAAAGTGTAACTCATCTGAAATAGACATTGCGGAAATCCAGAAACAGCTATAACTCGCCCGTCAAGAAATAAAATAAAATAAAATAAGTGAGAACACCACATAAAACATAAAGTATATTAAAACTAGAAACCCAGTATTGGAAACTAGTATTGAGGTAGCAAGGGTGAAGCTGCTAGAATTTGCTTCAAGAGACCTTTCAATTTTAGAGGTTAAATCCAATATGAGGCCACCATGTCAAAAAAAAAAAGGTTTTTTTTTTCTCATTTTTTCAAGCAAAGAATCCACCATGTATAGCAAGTTTCCATACTGTTACCTACTACATTTGTAGTTACTTGCAATGTTAGAACACAACCTTTGGCCTTTAGACCGGATTATAAGAATGCCAATTTTCTTTGCATAAGAAGCTGCAACTTCAACCAGTTCCAGCAAATTTCCTAGGCTTTCTCTAGCATGTGCTTGGAAACTTTTCGCTATCTTATTGCCTAGAGCTATCCTATGTCAACAAATGAAAGTAAGAGAGAGATAGAAGTGGATAACAGAGAACAGGAAGAGACTGCTACTGTAATGCATTGGAAACTAGTTCTTGTTTATGTGTCCTCTTCAATGTTTCCTTTTGCTCAGCTTCACAATCACATGTGAATGTTACGCTACAGAAGATCTCAATGGATAACACATGGAGGTGGACAAACATCAGAAACAAACCTGAGTTTGCGTGCTTGCAAGAATAGTCCAACGCTGAGGATTTTGGGCTTCAGTTGATTCATCACTGACAAAAGTTACTATCCTCGGTTCCTCTTCTTTTCTTGCATCATTGGATGGTGGCAACTCTCTCATGACCCATAATACAAAGGCTGATGGTACTGATGAACCTATTTGAACCAAAATGACAGGAAAAATAAACCCAGCATTCCACATGAAACCAAAATTTGATATTAAAAATCTACACTCAGACAATTTTTTTTTTAAAGAAAATATGTTCTTTACTGAAATATCACAAAAAAAAAAAAAAAAAAAAAACACACACACACTTTATTTCAAGTAATTTGCTAATTGCTTCAATTTGTTGACCATGTCTGAGACGTTTGTATCCAAAATTTTGAAATAGTTATTAAAACTCATTTCTATTGATCTATTAATCAAGATTTCTATCAAAAAGATCAAACAAAGATTCTAATTTCTTAATTGATCACATTGAATCAAATAATTTACAATCTGTCTGGGGCTACTTACAAAAAGTAAATATCCAACATAATTACTTATTTTAGAAACTTTTTAGGCTCCAAAGGGGTTAGTCAACAATCAAACAAGGTTCTTCTATCCATGGTACTATGATGACACAGACAAAGTCAATTAGTAAATCAGCTCTAAACAGGAGTTGGTCTACTTTGAGTTGGTTCTCATTAGGTTTATGGCAGTATTACGCCAACTTTATTCTGGATTTGGGTAGATTTAGGATAGGGTTTGGGTCATCAAAAGTCGGTATAATTCGTTTCTGGTTGATTGGTTTCAGAAAATAATATCCTGACATCATTTCACTTTTTAGGCTGGTCAGGCAGATAAGGCAAGGTCAGGTCTTGTGAACTCTATGAGTAGATCATCCACGCACTGGCGTCCATAATCAAGAGTATGATACTGAATATTTATGTTTCAATACAGAATATTTGACCCAGCATAACAACTAGCTTGCCATCAGCTTGGTCAAAACAATTATCTTTTCTAATTGAAGGCTTGAAATAGGAAAATAGGCTCAATACCAATAAAATAATATAATATCAGAAATAGTGTGGTCCTGATGATACTAATACGCTGTCGATGCCAGCGGTACAGAACCTGAAATGACGACAATATTGAAAGGATTAGAGAGAGGCTATCAGAACACATATAGTGAAACAATGCACACAAAGTAATCACATATATTAAAGCATACCGGTATATCAGTAAGCAGAGCTACTACAGCACTTGTAGTGAAACACACAAGAGAAACAGTTGCCAAACCTGTAACCTAAAACGACAAAAATATTTAGGGAGGGGTATAAATAAGATACACCTAACACGTCTCAACAAAAGCAACCAAAGAAACAAATGAAAAGAAAAGAAAGCTACTACAGGTTACAAAAATGTGGATTAGGGCTTCACGTCTCAACAATGCAAACTGTTATTTTTCTGATGCAAATGAATATTACATACCTTCCACATCTCAGTTGAAGCTCCCTCAGATCTTACCCTACTCATCTTCAAATATATCAAAAGGCCTGGAAATACAACACATTTGAAACAAGATGAAACAAATGGAAGGTGAGTATCTGTCTACAGCATCCAATAAATTAAAAGAAACAAACCCACGATTCAAGAGCCTTAAAAAGAGTTAATGAAAGAAAAATCTAAATATTAAAATGCAGGTGCTTTGACTGTAGTCTACCATCAAACAGCATGGGGAGGAAGTATTGGGCATCACATTATAGGTTTCTATTCTATGCCAAACAAATTAATAAGAAAACAAAAATCTTCAAACACTCATAAGCAGAGAACTCCAAACAAAAATCAAGAAGCTATGAGCACAAGGTTGCATATCCTCGTAGGATTGGATAAAGGATGGTACTGTAAACTATGAAAACACTTCCATACTAATAAACCTTCCTCAATCAACCCAGCACCGCCAGAGGTGAGTCCCAAAGAAAAGCATACTTGCCTTCAAATACTTATAGTCAACACAAACCGTAAAAAAGGATCCTGCAGTTCTCATTGTTGATCCTTTAATTAAAAACAACTCCACAAAAAAAACCTTTCTCAATTCAGTTGATGCATTAAAGTAATGAGGGATAATAGCCTGAAACTCTGCACTATTTATCCTGAATTTTGAGGTTTTGCAAGCAACAAAGAGAGGAAATGATAAAAAACTGCCCTTGTGAAATGATAGCTAGGTTATAGTTTGTGCAATAATTAGTTATGGGAGAAGGAATCGATGTGAGTAAACCCACAGTGAACAGAGGCAGAATAGAGAACTACTCAGCTGGCTTAGTGAATGAGTAAAGCCGATACTTCTATCGATCACCACAATGAAAGTACACAGTACTTATTAACCTAAGGCGTTGATAGGAAGGGACAAAATGCTCGGCTACATTTCATTTAATAACTGGAAGTTTGTGTTAGCACTTTAGCCTTGGCTAGCTTCTTTCAGCCTGCCCTTTTCTTTTCTGGAGAAGTCCACAGTTTCAAAC
Source organism: Tamarix austromongolica (assembly GCA_039764185.1). Lineage (NCBI taxonomy): Eukaryota > Viridiplantae > Streptophyta > Magnoliopsida > Caryophyllales > Tamaricaceae > Tamarix > Tamarix austromongolica. Next base: position 29,784,326 of record CM077817.1, read on the forward strand.
ATGATTTGATCTTTATAGGATGCCATTGCAAACTTCAAACCTAGTGGTGAATTTGTAGTTTGAACCAACTAAAGACCAGCACTTGTGCTTTTAAGGATAAGGCATGGCCTACTAGATAGTTGCTACTTGACTGCTTTTGCTGGTGTGAAAGTCAGGAAAATGTGTCATAGCAATTAAATTGAGCTGATCCCTTGACACATATACACACTGAGGCTATCAAAAGGCACTATACTTTCCAGGCTAGATTTCCCACTGAAAGAAAATAAGAAATGATACCCATCTTCATAAGAAATGCAGATTTCCTTGGATTTTTTTAGTGCTCGTTTGATATGAGGGTAATAGAGGTGGAAATAGTATCCTCATATTTTATATAATCTATTTAAAATGAAATATTTTTATTCTAATTAATACCCATTTTAGATCTTAATTTGATCTAAAACGGATATTTCATTAAAAATATATTTATTATTATTAAATACTTAATATAAAAGATATAAAATAGAGGATAATTTTTTCCACCCCTATTACTCTTATACCAAACAAGCCCTTAGAGAAGAAATTTTCTTCAACTACACTTGACAATTCAAGTGTAAATTTTTCGAATGCTTGCATGATATTGAAGCCATATTTGAGTTTAGAGAGTATGATGAAGAACGTAAGTGTAAATTAGAAACTCCCAAATTCAAAAAGTTTGCTTTGGTTTGGTATGATAATCTTAAGAAAACCCGTGAGAGGCAAGAAAAAAATAAAATTAGTAATGGGAAAAGTTAAAGAAACACCTAAGAAAAAAAAAGTTTTCCTATGGAGTATGAACAAGAGATGTATAACAAATTGATTACTCTTAAGCAAGGACTTCTTAGTGTAGAGAAATACACTAGGTAATTTGAAATATTATCACTCTTATGTAACATGGGAGAAAGAAAATAACAAAAATGTGCTAGATACTTAGGTGGCCTCAATAACTTGATTAGGGACAAAGCTGAAATGTTTGCCTACGATTCTCTTGATGATTTGGCTAAGTTGGACTTAAAATATGAAATACAAACTACATCTACCAAATCTTATAATAAGACCAGTGCTTCAACTTTACATCCAATAAAACGTTTCTAATACATCTACATCAAAACTTGAGATACATATCTATTCGGCTAATGATAAAAAGACTAACCCTAACCAAGATGAAAAAGATAAAAATAAAATAAGTAAAATGTCCAATAAGTAATGTTTTAAATGTAAAGGATATGGTCATTTTTCTAGAGAATGTCCTAACCTAACAGTTTTGACCTTAAGTGAAACTGAGAATATGGAACCATGTATTGATGATGATGACCTAGAAACTAAATCTAATGATGATGTCTTAAGTGTGCATGAAGAGGATATAAATCCTAGTTTTTTACTTCAAAGGGCATTATAAATACGATCTAATGATCAATCTATAGAAAGGGATATAATTTTAAAAAATAAGAGTAGAATTAAGGATAAGGTTTGTAAGGTCATAATAGATAGTGGTTTGTGTACTAATATTGCTAGTGAAAAAATGGTCAAACAACTGGGGCTAGTAACTACTACACATCCTAAACCATATTCATTACAATGACTGAATAAGGACAAAGAAGCTAAGGTGACTAAACAAACCCTTAGATCTAAATATATGCTCTCGTATGCACCTCAAAAGGAACTTTTTATTTCAAAAGTTTGTACCTCAGCAAATAGAATAAAGAAAATCAATCCACAGGGCACAAACATAAGATCTGCATCAATTAGAATGAAGACAATCCAGAAAGTTTATGAAATCCACCAGCAACAATGCTCAAATTGACATGCCTTTCTTCATGTATCTCCATCAATCCAACACACTTTAGATCTAATAAATGGAGCCATATACAAATTTAAAGCATTGTTAACAGGGTTTGTACCTTTTTATTCTATTAAATTGTACCTCTGAGTCAATGCACTTACATGAAGCAATAAATCATAACCCCAGAAGAATGCCAGTGACACCAACAGTTTTTGAAGTTCAATAACTAGGAACAGCACTTTTTGTTTTATGCTGTATTAGCCTCTGCGTTAATAGACCTACATCCCTAAAACATGGAGCAATCAACCTTAACCCCAGAAAAAAAAAAAAAAAAAAAAACATTTTTGTCAAACTAACCATAGCTATCCTAAGGTCATTTCAATGGCATCAAACCATAGCTGCCCCAGTCATTTTCGGAACCTTTCTTCCTCAAGTACCTTCATGCTGGGAATTAAGGTTCATAAACAGCATCATTATATAAGTCCACAGTCTTAAGATCCCAACAATGAGCATCATGAAGTCATTCAATATGAAAAGTTACTACATACTGCTCCAATCATTTTTGGAACCTTTCTTCCTCGAGTAACTTCATGCTGGGAATTAACAATTGGTATACCAAGTCTTGGTGTATCCAGTGGCATTTTTGTAAACAAAGAAAGAATTTTATAGGAATAGTGTGGTGGTTTTTGTGCAGCAACAATTATATAAATATAACCAACTTTTAATTTGTTTAGATGTTATAAATAAGATTATATTTAACATGAGCTATCAAAAAATAATATATATATATCATTATATTGTTGAGAATTTTATTGACAAAAGGGACCCATATTGGTATATTTTTTTACTTTAAAAATATTATAATGTAAATTATTGTTATATATTTTACCATAGTTATAGCTATATTTAACCATTGGTGTTATGATATTCTATCATGAAATTGATTTCACTATTGAACAGAGGTTTCACCATCATATGACTAAGATTTCACTAGTGTTATTATTGATGTTTCACTATTATTACTACTAATATTTCATTATTATTGCTACTGATGCTACTGTTGTTTTATCATTTGTCAAGAATTTAAATAGGTACAATGTAAATTACTATTCATGTATCTTCTTCTTTATGTATTGATGTAAATATATCTAGAAGGGTCATGTATCTATTATCTACATGCATCTAGTGACCATTTGCTCACCAACCTTTACTATATAAGGGAGATCAATGAATACTCTATATATAAGGAAAAAAAAAAGAATAGATTATTTCTTTCTAAATTCACATATGGTATCAAAGCAAGGTTGCTATATTCTTCTATTTTGAAATTTTAAAATTCTTTCTACGCTTTAGTTCTTACCTTACCAACATCATGATAGGTACTACATCCAAATAGTCTCCTAGCAAAACTAAAAGTAGAGAAATCAAAATACCTATTTCTCACTCAAATCACTACTATTCGACTTAATGGGGGAAGTTCCCTCCATCTATATGTATGTACATACAAGGATGAGGAAATTTTGGTTATTTTAGTTCTGAGACAAAGGCACCTAAGAAGAAAGATTCTTCATTTGTTGTATGGGATGCTAAGAACTCAATGATCATGGCCTGGCTTGTTAACTCCATGGATGGAGAAATAAGCACAAACTCATGTGCTCTCCTATTGCTAAGGAACTCAGGACAACATTGTCGAGATGTACTCTAGTCAGGTCTAAATCTATGAACTGCAACAAAAAATTGGAGATATTCGCCAAGGATAAGGTATTTTAATTAAGCAATTTAATATTATTAAAGGTCTTCAATAGGATTTAGATTTAGTTAACTATTACGAATGGGAAAACATTGAAAAATATAATCATCATAAAAAAATAAATAAACAGATAAATAAAAATAAAGAGAGCGAGAGCAAGGGTTCTTAAATTCTTGGATGGTCTTAATGTTGAGTTTGATGAGATGGAGGTAAGCATAATTTTGCGACAACCACTTCCGTCTCCTGGAGAGACCTTCTTGAAGATGAGGAGAGAGTCCATGTTACAAAAAGAAGACAAAACCAACGAAGGGGTGATGCTCGGCCAAGGGCTTGGACTTGGAGTGATTATTGTAATAAGCCACAACATACCCAAGAAAAGTGCTGGCAACTCCAAGGAAAAGCCAGCAAGTTTCACGGGCAATACGCCTCAAGATAAAGCTATACCAATAGGTAAAATGGTTGAAACAGGTTTAATGAGCAAGGAGCAAAATCAGGTATTCTTACTGGTTCTCTTGCACAATCAGGTATTCCTAGAGCCAAGTGCTTAACTCTTGCACCTTGGACCATTGATTGAGGTACATCTGATCATATGACTAGTATTTCATCTCTCTTTACTAGTTAGGCCCCATTTGCTTCATCTGATTTTTCTGATGTGTAAAAGTTTAACGTGTTCTTATTATTATTTTATAATTATTATTTTCAAAATGCATGTTATACTCGTTAGCAGTACTATTATAGTTATCATGAATTTTATTTTTATAATTAATATCACTAATTTTATAATATTGTTATTAAGGTAGATGAGCAAAACTGAGCCTTATTCATGTAGTCCTGGTAATATCAAAGTCAAGATTGCAGATAGAAGCCTCTCACCACTGATGCACGGGGACGGCAGTCAGGTGCCGTCTCCCGTCCTAGAAACGTTTCTTCCTCCGGAAACATTTCGAGATTAATTTTTTTATTAAAATTATTTAATTAATATTTTTATTAAAAAAATATTTATTTAATTAATTTTTTTATTAAAAAATAATTAAAATTAACTAATATAAGTAATAATTTTTTATTTTTCTCTATTAATTTTAGTAAATTTAATCTATTTTAAAATATATATATATAATATGTATATATATATAATTTTTTTTAACATTTCCTGCCGTCCCCGTTTCCTAGTGTTTTAAGAAATGACGTTTCCGCGTTCCGTTCCGTCCCCGTCCCCGTGCAACACTGCCTCTCACCAATTGCTGGAAAAGGCTACATAAAAATCTCAGAACAAATTGATTTGCAAAATTCAATATGTTCTTCATGTTCCTAATCTTAAATGCAATCTTTTATAGGTTAGTAAACTAGCACAAGATTCTAATTATCGTGTTGTTTTCTTCAATTCCCCCTGTGAGTTTCAGAACCTGACTTCAGAGATGATGGTTTGCAGTGCTATAAAAAACAAGCTCAGAGTTTGAATAGCAGTATAAGTTCAATCTTTGTGCGTGAACAAATAATGCTTTGGCATCATAGACTAGGACATCCCGGTTTTTCTTAATTAAAATATTTATTTCATGGTTTATTTAACAATGTGGATTGTGGTTCTTAATTTGTGAAACTTGTCGGTTATCAAAAAGTCATTGAATTCCACATAAATCTAAGATTTATCAAGCATCAAAGCCTTTTTATCTAATTCATAGTGATGCTTGGGGACCTCTAAGGTCACTACTCTATTTGAAGAAAGAAGGTTTGTGACCTTCATAGATGACCATACTTGTTTTTGTTGGGTATATTTAATGAGTGAAAAATCAGGGTTGAACAATTATTTGAAGTATTTTACAATATGATTGAAAAACAATTCCAAACAAATACTCCAAACTGATAATGGAATGAAATATTTTATTAAGTGTTTAGGATATTTTTAAAAAGAGAAGGGAATTTTCCATCAATGATCAATCTAATTGCTGAGCTACTCCTGAACAAAATGGCATTGCTGGAAGGAAAATAGGCACTTACTAGAAGTTGATAGAGCTTTGATGTTTTCTGTGCACGTTCTTAAATACTGATGGGGAGATGCTATCTTAACTGCATCTAATTAATCGTATGCCAACATGAGTTATGCAATATTTTTTGTCAAGTTTTTTTTCCAAAGAATCAAATAAATTCCAATTTACCTCTCGAAGTTTTTGGATGTACAATCTTTGTTCATATTCCTTCTTATCTTAAAGGAAAACTTTATCCAAGGGCTGAGAAATGTATTTTTATTCAATATGCTCCAAATAAAAAAGGATACAAATGTTATAATTTGAAAACAAGAAAAATCAATTATGGTATGAATGTTGTCTTTCTTGAAAATCAATCATTTTACAAACATAATCCTTAGAGGACAACAAAGATGATGATCAGTTGAGGCAAATTACCACACCTCTACCAGATATCAATATCAATATAAATTACCAAAATGAAGAACTTCCCATTCCTACAACACATAGCATCAGCTAGACAAAAGCAAGGTGAGAAGTAATACAAGAACCTTCTTCTAAGCTCCATGTTTATACTAGGCGAAGAATAAATCCCAATGGTGGAGTTGTTCACCCCACTAATCCAGAGCATTGTCAATCATAAACTCCAAACAAGTGTCACTCCCAAAACACAAGTAATATCACTCCTACACTCTTTGATTCTTCACATCTTAATATTCCTATTGCTCTTAGAAAAGGAACTAGAACTTGTATCATATGGCAGCAGAAGTATAAAAATTATGTTTATAAATGGAGACGCAAAAGGCTGAGTTCAAGAAGTTAAGGTCTATGTGTGATGATTTTTGAGGTTCAAGGAGATACTATAGTAGAGTTTTGGAATAAGTTCGAGCAGACAGCGTAGTTATACAGTCTTTAAGTTTTCCAAGGGAAAATTAGGATTCTGGGTTTCTTTTAATGTCTTTATTGTGAAAGATTTGTACACTCTCTGGACATCAAAAATCCCATACATCCAAAATTTCTCACCAGTTTGTGCCAAGAGCCATTCAGGAGGCTCTTGATAATCCAGATTCGAAGTTAGCAGTTTTAGAAGAGATGAAAGCTCTTTGAAGCAATGAAACTAGGAAGCATTCAATTTACCTAAAAAGAAGAAAATAGCGGATTGCAGATGGGTATTTACTATCAAATGCAAAGCTGATGGCAGTATAGAATGATACAAAGTGAGGATTGTAATAAAAAGGGTTTAAAAAAACCTATAGGATAGATTACCAAGAGACTTCTGCACCAGTATGCAAAATAAACTCAGTTTGGATCTTGCTCTCCCTAGCTGCACACCTTAATTGGTCATTGCACTAGCCAGATGTAAATAATGCTTTCTTAAATGGAGACCTTGAAGAAGAAGCTTTTATGACGCTACCTCCTGGATTTGAAGATAAACTGGATAAAATAAAAAAAAGGTATGCAGATTAGAAAAGTCTCTATATGGACTCAAACCATCCCCTAGAGCTTGGTTTGAACGCTTTGGAAAGGTTGTGAAGAGCTACAGAGCAGGTTCAGGCAAAATATACCATGTTCTACAAACACTGAAAAAGCAAGATTGCTAACCTAATAATGTGTGCTGATTATATAATCTTGACAGGTGATGATGATTTTGAGCTAGAGAGATTGAAGAAGTTAATTGCCAGCAACTTTGAGATCAAAGATTTGGGGCCATTCAAGGGTTTTCTTGGTATGGAATTTGCCAGATCAAAGGAAGGTATCTCTGTTTCACGGCGAAAATATACACTGGACTTACTGGGGGAAACAGGAATATCAAGATGATAAGTGCTGAGACACCTGTAGATCCTAAGATAAAGCTACAGCCTGTGAAACCAGAAGCAACAAAAAGGGACCAATATCAATGACTAGCTGGGAGGCTTATATATCTCTCACACATCCTGATATAGGTTTTGCAGTTCGTAAAGTCAATTTATGCATTCTCCCTGACAAGAACATCTTGATTCCCAAGGTGCTGAATCCAACTCAGTTTTCAGAGTTTAGACCCATAAGCAGGGTCAGCTGCATCTACGCAATTGTGGCCAAAGCTATTAGCCAACCAACTGAATTTTGTTTTGGATGAATTCATTGATATGTAGCAGTTGGCTTTTGTCAAAGAACGATACATTCTCAAAAGTGTTCTCATAGCAGGGGAAGCAGTTGATTCCTGTAACAGATCGAATCTTCCGAGCATACACCTTCAACTGGATTTTCAAAAGGCGTTTGATAGCCTCTCGCAGGGCTTCCTGTTATAGGTCTTAGAAGAAATGAATATTCCCTCCTGCCGGGTTGTTTGGATGCGGAATTGTGTTACATCGGTTGCTGTTGTTATTTTGTTAAATGGTTCAGCCACAAAAATCTTTGCTTGCCGTCAGGGTCTCCACTAGGGAAACCCGCTTTCGCCTTTTCGGTTTATTATTGCTGCAGAGGCCTTAAATGTTCAATCAAGCAGTACTGCCATTGCTATTGCTGACCTACGGTTGAAAAATAGCTCCCTCATTATGAAATGGTTCTCGAGATTCTAGGGATCAGATTTGCCTCTATGGAAGCAGGCTGTTGTTAAAAAATTTAAGTATCTTTGCAGCTCAGCAATAGAATATTGGCACACTCCTAGAGGTAAAGGCCAGTGGGCAACTCTTTGTGGTAATTTGTTGAGAAACCAGGTTGTTTTAGAGTGTTTCCAAAAAGGTATCCAGTATAGATTAGGGGATGGCATGAGCATCAAATTCTGGTTTGACCGCTGGCTGGAAGATCAGCCCCTTAAGGTCTCTTTCCAATGTTGTTTTCCTAGCTACACAGCAGAAGCATACTATTTTCAACATGGGAAGCTGGCAAGGAAATGAATGGAAATGGGACCTTCATAGGCGTCGCCAAGCTTTTGAATGGGAAGAGGATCAAGTCATTCCTCAAAGAAATAACCCGGACGTGATTGTGTTGAGATTCCACGCTTCGGAGGTTTTCTCTTCTAAGTTGGGTTATAATATGCTTGATTATAAATGCAAGACACAAGCTGCTCCCCTGGATTCTCGCTTTTGGCTTGGATGTCTACCCTACAAAATTGAATTGTTTGGCTAGCTGGCCATCATGGGCAGCATCAACACTAAGCAGAAGTTAACTTTGTTTGGGGTTCTCAACCAGGACAATACTCAGTACTCCTATAATGACAGCTTGTAAGACACTTTTCAATTGTTTGTACGCTGTCCATTTGCAACTTAAATTTGGTATTGGTGGTCTACTATATGGCATATGGAGTGCCTTCCACGAGATCTAATGCAACTTTATTTGTCATGGCTAAGCGTCACTTTTTCCTAGGTAATTTCTGGATGGCTGCTTTCTTTGTCATTTTGTGGTCTTTGTGGAAAGCTAGGAACCCTTGCGTGTATCGGGAGGGAATGATAGGGTGGCATAGATTAAGACTGATTCTCCAGCATATGGGATGCTGGGTTCACGAGTGATCAGAATTCTTCCTGTTTAACACTGATCAAGTCAGATCTATAGGAAACCTAAATGGGTATCATGACAGACGACGCAGACAGGCGGAGGAGACGGTGCAGCAGTGGTCACCACTGATGGAAGGCGATATCAAGTGGAACATTGCAGCCTTAATTAGACACTCTGGTAAGAGTGCTATAAGAGGAGTATTAAGGATAGCAGCGACAACTTTTGCTGCGTTTTTTCAGGCCCTTGTCATTTGATGGAGATTAATCTCATGGAGGTGTTTGTGATCTTTTCACCCTCAACCTCTCATGCAATAAGGATTGGTTCTTGATCATGGAGTGTATTATTGAATCTGATTCGTGGAATGCAGTTGCCTGGTTGTCATCAAACAGAGAGCAGTCCTTGGGAGTCAGCGTTTTATCTTAATTTTATTAGGAATTTGTTGTTGTTTTATCCAAATGTGTCTACAGTCTACAAAGGCTAGGAGTCAAACTTGATCACTGAACGTCAAAATCAGGGCTTTCTATATCTGAACTACTGGTTGCTTGCTAGTAATGTTGTTTTGGCTTTGTTAGGATTAGGAGGCAGTTTGCTGCTGTCTCACCCTTTCCCTTTATAAAAATTGATTTTCCATAAATAAATAAAAAAGAATGTCTTGATGCTGTTTATAGAATTTTGAGATAACTAAAGGGTACTCCTAGAAGAGGCATGTTTTGTTGTTCGAGAATCATGGACATCTCAAGGTAGAAATATATGCTGATGCAGATTGGACAAGGGATGAGACAGATAGAAAATCAACTCAGATTACTGTTTTGTTGGAGGAAATTTGGTAACATGGCGAAGTAAAAATCAGTGTTGTAGCAAGGAGTAGTGGAGAAGCTGAACTTAGAGCCATTACCTATGGAACTTGTGAGACTTTATGGATTAAAAGATTGTTAAAATAATTGAAGATTAATACTTCTCTACCAATGAGAGTGTATTGTGATAGAAAGGCAACAATCTCCATGGCACACAACCTAATCCATCACAATAGAACAAAACATGTTGAAGTGGATAGGCATTTTATAAAAGAAAAGCTGGAGAATGGACTGGTTTATATGCATTATGTCCCTATTAATGAACAAGTGGCAGATGTACTTACAAAGGGACTGCCCAGTAAGCAGTTTGAAACTCTAATCGGCAAGCTAGCTATGGAAGATATCTTCACGAAAGCTTGAGGGAGAGTGTGGAAAAGTTTCAATCAAATATCCAACTAGCTATCTGAGGGAAAATACAGATAATAGTTGCTGGAAAATCTGCACTTAGTTCAGTACTAATACTGCTGAGTGCTGGCACATACCAAGTGCAGATCCATGCATTTAAATAGCTACAGCATAAATTAAGATTTACATATATTCTTATGTTATTTTTTATTATGTATTAATGTATAGATCAAGTAGGGTCATTTATCTCTTATCTACATGCATCTGGACTCTGGAGGCCATTTGCTAACCTAGCATTACTATATAAGGGGGTTTGGTAAATAATCTGTTAATAAGAAGGAAAAAAAAAAAGGAGCATATTTTTTTCGTATTTTCTCATAAAATGAAAAGTTACTATATATACTCAAGTGTTACGCTCCTCTTCACCGTTAAGAGTTGTCATACAACATGTTAGGGTCCATACACCTTGTCAACCAAAGATCTCATAGGCTCATAGCCCTCACCTCCACATGAATTATGGTAAGTTAGCGACTTTATTTCTTACCATAACACTTAAGATTTAAGGTATAATTTTACAACAGAGTTTAGAATTTACATCATCAGACTCTTAAGGTGTTTTCGTTTGATATAAAAAAAATTCTACCCTCTTCCTAGCTAGCAAAGGCCTTCAAGAAACCGTGGATAATGATTAATTATTCCCAAAAAGATTAACTACAGTTGGGATGTAACGGAAATAGAGCAGGGCAGCAAAGAATCCACTCAAGAATTAAAAGTGAACTGAAATACAATAAATTTTTCATTAAAATGTGTAGAATTGGATTACAAAGTGCTATTACAGGATGAATCTTAAACAAATTCTAACCAGGTTTATAGGGCCAAAATACATAATAAACTAGGATCCATACACCTTACCAACCAAAGATCTCATAACCCAATATTCCATATGAATTTTGGGAAGTTTGCAACTGATGCATCTAAAACTTTATTTCTTAGAAGATCACTTGAATGGTGTAATTTTATAACTAGACTTTAGGTGTACAATATCAAAAGTTCTCTCATTTGGATATAATTTCTTTCCATCTTCTCTTCCTAGCTCACAAAAACCTTAAAGAAGGCCATGGATAATCAATAACCAATCCTAATAAAGTTTAATCATAGTTATGAAGCACCGGAAATAAAGAGAACTCAAATATCATCAAAGTATTGAATTTGACTGTAGAGCTCTATCTATGGGCAAGATTCTTAAACATATCCAAAACATGTTTAATAGGACCAAGATACAAAATGTACTAGAATTAGAAACTATTCTTGAGTGACATACTAAAATCGGGTAAAATGATACTTCTAATCCATAAAATACTAGCATCCTACTAGTCCTAAAGATGTTATTATTCCCTCTTCCTTGGTCTTTAACCTTCTTATACAGTTATACCAACAACATTTTACATGCACCCTTTCCCTAATCATTCAAGGCTAGGGTTGTAAATGAGTAAAGTCGAGCTGAGCATATCCAGGCTTGGGCTCAACTCGTTTAATATAAGAGCTTAAAACTAAGGCTCAAGTTCAGCCCATTTAACTAAACAAATGAGTCGAGCTCACAAACCAAGTGCTTATACAAGCCGAGATACGAACTTAGAGCTATAAACAAGACGAACTCAAAAAATTTTGTACTATGGAGGTTTAATTCATTTGACTAAACAAACGATCCGAGTCAAGTCCAAGATTGCTCGCAAGTAGCTTGGCTCATTTACATCACTATTCAAGACTACTAGGGCGACTATTTCTGATGGACCCATAAAAAAGAGTAAAGCTAAGTGGACAAATAGAGAATATAACAATAGTGAAACACATTTTATGACCTACAAAAGGGTCAACAAAGGATATGGCCTAGGTGCTCAAAGGTAAAAAGGAATGGACTCTTGCCATTACTTCCTTAAATCTTTATCCTAGCATGAAAAAGCATGAAACTAGAACTAGGTAAACTGCTTGGTTGATTGTGCCTATTAACTCTTTGCCATAGATTCAAAGTACACTAGTTCCTGTCTTACATGAAATTAGAGGTGTCAATAGGTGATATGGGTTAGGTTTGGATTGGGTCATTATAGGTTGGTAAAAATTAGGTTTGTTATACAATTAGGTTGAGTTCAGGTAGGGCCTAATCTGTTTTGGTTCAAGTATGTTTCAAGTTATGATGAATAGTTCAGATAAATGTCAGGTCAAGTGAATACCAAGTTGGGTTAGACCCTAACACATCAAGCTTCTTCGAATTGACTTCAATTTAGGTCTAAAAACTCTAAGTTGGATTGAATTTGGGTCTAGTGAATTCAGCTACATCACTTGCTATTAATTTATTATAAGAAATAAGTCATGATAATTCATTTTAATTCAAGACATTAGGATGAACCAAAATCAACAAGTGTTGGAGCTAGTATTGGGGGTACTGGGTACAGATGGAGAAGGCAAACTTTTGACCAGTTTGAGACCAAGGTTGTCGAAATCTAGGAGCATGTCCACACATTGCTCCAAGCAGTTCAATGAAAATACTTACAAATCATAATAAATTAAGAAATACAGAAAACAAAAAATATTGGAAACAATTAATTTAGGTACTTAACATTTAGACTAAAATTTTTTGGTTTTTGATAATTCAGAAGTAAATTCACATTTTAATTTAATTTCACTTGAGTACCTAAAAATGTGCCTAATTAGAAAAAGGAAAGCGAATTAACTTGCACCACTTAAAAAATCAAGTGAAATTAAATTGAATAGTATAGGTATCTAAGTGGACATTTTAAAAGCATGGGATATATGAAAAATCTTAGGCCAAATGTCAAGTGACTAAGTAGAATTTATCCAACAATATTCACCAGAAAGTTTCATGAAAAACATAACTAATTCAAAAGGCCTAAACTTGCTTCATCAATGTTCGCTACTCTGAATCACCTCCCTAGAAAGGACATCTGCCAGAACCATACATCTACTGAAATAAGAAAACGGGGGGAAAAGTAGCAAAAATATCACACAAATGACAGAATCAACAATAATTGAATTTTAGAATAGTTGATAAAGCTATAAGGCATAATAACTTAATTATACCCATAAACGCTATCAGATTTTCTCATGAAATTATACATTTTTTTACAGCTAGACATACATACAGCAGAATGACCATTCAGCGTTGAAGAAGCTGTTCCTATGAGGGCATCTATATAAAGTTTACAACAAATTTTTTCCTGAACTTGTGCCTGATGGAAACACATTGAACAGCAATCAGTTGTTATTTGGGTCATGTCATTATAAAGAAATGAAGACAGAGTCACTGGAAGCGCCATACTTTAAACAGAGTATTTTTTTTTTTAATTACACCAATAATTGCTTACCATAACTCGCTAATGCACCTCCTAGTAAAAGGATTGCAACCGCAAAGACGTCTACGTACACCTGCATGAACATCAAAACTATTCTATGTAGGTGCCAACAGGGTCACTAAATATTATATATATATATGCCAGCACCCTGTTATATACAAAACTGTAACAATGCTGCCAAACTGAATATGTCAGGTAGCAAAATCATGCAGACCTCTGCATCTTCATGCCCTACTCAAAAGCTTCAACAAATATAAATGCAAGGACAGACAAATTATTCCAGGATAGACCATACGAGAGTTAACAATTTCATCTCAAATAAAATCCACAGAAAAAGGCACCAGCAGACAGCTCATTGGTCAATACTATGATTATGAAGAGCAAACAACTCCTTCAAAACTACCAGACATACCTAATTCGCAAAAAATAAAACAATTATATTAGCCATAAAATCTTGTCTAAACGGCAACTAGGCCAATTATTACCAAGCATCCAAGGATACTAGAAGTATGGAAGAAAAAGTCCCACAAGGGGTATCAATATCAACTAAGCATAGGGAAAATTTACTTTAGGTCCACCTATCAGTCCTCTTCTTTTGTACCACACAAATAAAGGCCAGATCAATAGTACCAAAGTGGGAAACTGATGCAATAATCTTACCTCAGTTAAGAGACCTTTGTGGGAATGGTATGTAAGTCTAGGGCACTCTCTCCTCTCAAGCTAGCTTTTGGGGTGTGGTTCTCCCCTAAGTTTTTATCACCCCACAACATTTGTATGAGAGCAAGTACCATCCCTCCAAATAGGGTTACCTGACCAGGTAATGTTGTAGGGGTACACAAGCCTGGGCGAGAACCACACCCCAAAAACTAGGAGGGATTGCCCCCCAACTTAAATATTGCTCCCACAATGATATAACCAATGTGGAAATTACATCATAGCACCACCCCCAAGAGCTGAGGTCCGACAACTTCACTCTATCATCTTTCTGCTAGCGTTTTGGTTGCCTATCCCTGCCGAACAGTGCTAAATTGACATCACCTCATACAGCTCTTGCTGCAAGGAAGTATTCAAACACGGGAGAACCACACCCCAAAATCTAGCTCTAAAGGAGGGACTGCCCAGACTTAACAACTACTCCCATAAGGGTCTCATAACTGATGTGGGACTCCTGCATCAAAAACATGATTAAAACTAGAAGAGAGTCATTTGTAGACCAATTTCCAAACAAGATTCGTAAGCATGTCCGATTCATGACCAAGAACCGACTCATTCACACTAACTAATTAGAATCATACTTAGTAAATGGCAGTGTTTGGAACGGCCTAAGGTGCAACTAAGGGATAGGAGATAGGCGCTAGGCGCGAGGCAAAGGCATGAGCCAAGGCAAAATGAGGCATATGCCTAGAAGCCAATATTACCAATCTAATACCACTTTTAATCCTCCTAAAATATATTAAAAAAAATTCTTTTAAAATCATGTCGGTCTTCCCACAACCCTTTTTCCACTCCCTTTCCTCCCCAACATGAGATATAATTATTGTATTTATGAAAAATAAAGTTCAAAACTAGCTAATCAGAGTTTTTTTCTCTGCACTAAATACATTTATTTCCTTTTCCATTCAAAATTACGTCTATTTATCTTCCTATAACCTTTTTTCCCTCCTCCCTGTCCTCCCTAATTGTTCGTAGAGTTTTTGGAATGAAATTAAAACCTTAAAGAAGCTAATTTTCAATAAAGTGTGCATCTTAAATGTACCTTGCCAATGCCACCTTGCCTAGGATAAAAAAAGCCCCAAATCCTCATGCCTTAGCACCTCAGGCACTGATGAAGGAGCATTCACTATCATTTTAAATTTTTGTTATCAAAATTAAAATGATTTGGTTGTTGTGTTAAGTGCATATAGAGGGTCCTTATTCAAGCTCAAATTCATTGAAGGAGGACCATATCATGAATAATATGTCAACCTCGCATCAAGAAGGCGCTTTCGGCAACCAATACAATTTACAAACTCCAACACTTCAACTTCATCCCATTAAGACTGATTTTTGTGAGGCACAAAATCGGGAATGCAGCAACAGCTATGAAGGTATCTAAGACTTCAAATGAAAGCATATTACTTACAGAAATAAGTCCAAGTGTTGCAAAAATCATCCCAAGCATTTTGGCCTAACAACCTTCTTATTGTGGGCTGAATTGAAAACACTGAATAACCAAGCCATGCAAAACCCACACTCAAGCTACTACCTTTTGACAACTTAAGTGGCTGATTAAATGGCTTACAATCAGCCAAGGGGATTCAAAAAGTATGTCCCAAGAGCCATAAGCCCAACAGCCATTTTGGACAGCCTTATGGGCATGTTTGGGGCACGGAACATCAAACACAGCGACAGCGGCCTTAGCAACATTTTGGCCATCTTTTGGGTCATCTTTTGGCACAAAAATGGAGGGCAAGGGACAAGAAAGCAACAGGAACAATCAAGTGCTGATTATGGAAGAAAAATAACACAAAATCAAGTCAACAAAACAAAGCTGCTGTAGCAAATTGGGCAGATTTTGGGACAATGTTTGGCATGAAAAATTTAACACAAGTACAAGAGTATGAGAGGGAAGAAACTAAAGGTTTAATCAATTCATTATCACACTTAAGCCGGGCCTCACAACAGCTTCTAAAGCCTAGGTTTTCTCTTGTCAATGCCTTTTAACTTGTAAGGCATTATCACACTAAAGTCGGGCATGATGGAAGAATTTTTAGCCACAAAGCCATCATTAGCTGATTCTTGTTTGGTTAGATTTAAATTAGCTTATTCCCCTTAGATAACTAACTAGTTTGTTTTGTAACCAAACCAACCTTTTTTAATTCTATTGAGTTGACTTGTAACAAAATGATCTCCAACACTCCTTTATAAAGCGTTAGAGTCACATATGAATGAAACCAAACTTGGGTGTCTCATATTTTCCTCCCATTTGATGAGAGATACACCTTCAAACTTGAGCGAAGAGTTTGATTGAATTTTATTTTTAAAATCTTAACTTGTTTATTCCAAGAGTTAAATAGCATAGAAATTTAAGGGGTACTAAAGTTCATATTTTTCTCTCCTGCAACCTTCATTTTTATTTTCTATTTCGGTGGAGATTGCCCTAATCCACCATGTCTCTCATATAAATCAAGCACGCTTTTCAAACACTGCTCAATGGAAAAATATGTTCAGGAACTCTAATGTACCATGTTTCTCATATAAATCGAGTACGCATTTTCAAACACTGCTCAATGGAAAAATATGTTCAGGAACTCTAATGTACCCCCCCCCCACACACACACAAAAAAAAAACAAGGGCACAAACAAAATGTTTATAGGAAACATTTGCCAACCATACCATGGGCAAAGGTACTAAAAAGGTTGTAATTGTCTATGAAACAGTATATGTTCAAACAAAGCTCCAATCATGATATTTCTTGAACCAACAGAAGAGAAAACCCCACACAAAATGAATGGCTTGGCTTAATTCACTACAGGTTCAGGAACCAAAATCCTATTCATGCTACAAAATTTCCATATGCATCAATACCAGAAGAATCAAAGTTTTGATATGTGCATAGATTGCAAAAGCTAACCAGCCCATGAATACATGAAAAATAGCACTAGCAAAAGAATATAATACAAGTTAGAAAAGCAATCCAAAGAATGAGGAAATTAAGCCAAACAGAAATCCACAAGGCCATACACGAGCAACCACTGATGAATCAATTGGATTACTTCCCCTCCCAATCCACATTAAGATTGCAGATGCCATCATCACAACAAATACCGACACAGAAACCTGCCATCATGAGAGAAATTCTTTTTATTATAATAAGAGTCTAAACTGAATAAAAATATAGATTTATCTGGACGAATCTCATGATAGCCTGAAGACATCCACACTTCCATTCCAAAGACATTCAATGACCTACCAAAATCACGATTTTCTGGCGACTTCCAATATGGATGGATGGAAAAGAAAACCTATTTTGGCGAATTTCAGCATCTGGATAAGTTGGTTTATTTGTAGTCTTTTCCAGCAAAGGCTCATCAGGACTACATTCATCGTCGTCATCTTCATCATTAGCCTGATGGCAGAGGTCGACCCTGTAGAAATTTCCAGCAGAAATATTGGTGCACCCACAAATTAAGGACCCTTATAGGCATCACAAACTTGGAATGGTTACCTTCAGACATATCAAACAAAAGCCTTGACGAATTTCACAGAAAGAACCAAACAAACATTAAGGGGACAAAATTTTAAAGTTTAAAAAAAAAATCAGAGATGCTGAGGCCTTTTACAAAATCTATTGCATCTCCACTGATATCTTGGAATTAGAAAGTGCATTAGATATTATGTTCTCAAGCAAGCATATAAAAACATGAAGTACAAATTTATCCCTAAAATTACATGCTTTGTAAAGTTCAGAATTCCATTTTACAAAAATTGATGGTATAGATCACATTTCTTCTCAAAAGGTAGACTGGAATAATGAGTGGAAGAGTTCAGAACAGCACAGCCCTCATCGGTTGATCTACAAGGAGAATATTTTTATGGTCATCAATGGAGATACATATGCCAACACTATATCTTCCACATAATAGTAGGGGCAGGTCTCTTGGTTGGAGTGTCTTCCCCACATCAAACCATGATGCTGAATAAATCATAAAAATAGGAGTACTATGAAATTCACTTCATACTGCAGACCAAACTAGGGTGAAAAGAGGCTGCATCACTGCCTTAGTGACTTCAACCGACCTTTAGTCACATATCAAATATGCCTCATGATAAAAATAGGGCCTAGCAGTGATCTTGCAGAGTTGATTACAGTATTTTTTAGTTGATTTGATTGATATTCAATTGTGCAGTCCTTTGGCCCGTGTATAGGACTTTAGGCTTCGGAATGAATAACATTGAGTATCAAGTGAATCACTCAATTTACTCCTCTTAATCTAGCCAAGTTCTCTCTTTCTCCTGTGGGCTTCTCTTTTCCTCCTGAATTCCCCTTTTTATCTTCCCAAATTCTCTTCTTCTCTCCCCAACTCCTCTTAATCACCCTCTTCTACTCTCATACATTAATTTGGTATCAAAACCCAAATTTGATCTCAACACTTGATGACTAACAAAAAAACAAAACTGTAGTGAATCATCAATCAGCAGTACTCCGTGCAACAAAACAATCCTAGTCCTAGAGATCATGGAAGCACAACCGCAAACAACTCACTCAACAACCACTCTTTTTGCCATTTTTTGAGTGTGATTTTGCAAGCCTTGCACAACCACCCCACAGTCACGTTCATCCTCATCCCGCACCACATCCTCCACCATTTGACCATCGTTTTCACCGGTCTCAGTCATTGTACATATTTTGCACATGATTCACTTTCTTTGCCACCAATTCATCATCGGCATAACGCACTTCACCTGAATCTCTTACTTTTCACCAATACTGCTCTAGAACCTCCTCACTACCCTAAGCATGAGGTCTTATCTCCGAGACATACCTAAGCATCATATTCATCCAATTGAGTAATATAATGCCACTTGTCAATCTCTTTTGTTTATGCTGCAAAAGTGTCTAGTGCAAAAGTGTCTAGCTAAAGATCATCACCTATATCCACTGGAGCTGACTGTGCCCACAATGCCAGGTCATGCCTATCACAACAGCCATATTCAAACAAAACCAAGAGTCTAAGGAGATGAACAATTGAAGAAGTTAGTAGAAAAGATGCTTACACAATCTTTTTCCATATGTTCTTTTGTTCCTTTCAATATATTTATTTCCTTACCTTAAGCTAATAGTTATTAAAAGAAATGGAGTGATAAAGAAAGGTTTAAAGAAAAGAACAAATAGCAATACAAGAAATCTTTTTGAATGTCTTCTTACGCTTTTCATCTCCCTCAACTCCAGGTTTGACTGTGGTTATAGCCAATAATGAGACATGCAAAAGACTAAAGGCAAGCTCCAATCATATCAATGTAGAAGACTACGAGCTGAATGAATATATTAGGTGGTACAAGTTGTACAATCAACAAAGACAACATTCAATGACCTGCAAAATTCAGCAACTGCCAACTGCATTGACCCAATAATAAATATATAACCACACCTTCATCCCTAAGTCAGATTTTTAAAGGTGTCACCATCAAAATTGCAGCTCTTGTCTGACTTCATGCCAAGCATTAATATCAAACAAAAAATATTTCAACGACACTGAAGCAAATGGACAACCAGGCTGTGCCAGGAAGTGCATTGGGACGAACAGCAAAGGGATGGTCACACACCACCATGATGTTCCTATAGTGAATTGGCGATAGCGAAAGGCAATGAAACTTTGTTAAGTTTCACACTTATCACAAGTAACATCACACACCTCCCTCTTTGTTTCACACTGTTAGTGGAGAATCAAAAATGACAAGGTAGAGAGTTAGGGACAACAAAGGGGTAGTGATAGTGAGGTGAACACACAATGACTACACAACCTTGTTAGCGACTAGCAGCAACATAAAAAGGGAAGCCCAGCTAACAAAGGAACTGATGCATCCCACATCCATTACTAAGGAGTTACAAATAACCTAATTTAGAAGCACATTCATCCTTACAGTAACAACACAGGACTGGATCAATTGACAGACTAGACAATAACCTAATAAGCCTAACATATCAAAGCCCACTAGCATCAACCAATCCAATACAATCACTGGATCACATGACCCAACTCAAGGAATCCACGTTAAACATGGATCTAGGTCCATCCATATCATAATTCTAATCCAATATATTAGATGACAACAGACCAACTTGCCAACCTCATTGCAAAAATGCAACAAAAAGGAAAAGAACCAAAATTATTGAAATACACTAACAATAAATAAAAAAAGAACCAAAAGGAGGTCACTAGACAGTTTATATAGGGAGTCAAACTTCCGCTCTTGAGCTAGCTTTTAAGTAAAATTAGAGCCTTTTTCAGGCAAGGAAGGCTAGGCCCCTTGAGCGAGTATGCCTTAGAGGTCTATATCGACCGATCACAAGTGAGCACTCCTCAAGATTCGGGGTAGGACTCGTCTAGCGTGACAAGTACAAATCATTGGACAGTAGCAAATAACATAATACGGTTTAAACTATAAACCAAATCGAATCAAACAGTAATTTTCTAGTTTAGTTTGGTTCAAAAACTTGGGGTTTGGTTTATAAGTTTTTAAATAGTTTGGTTATAGTTTATAAACCACAATACGTGTATATATATAAATATATATTATTGGTAACATCACAATCAAGCGAGTATTATTCGGTGTAATTCTAGCTAATAACTATGTTGTCAGAATATGTATTTCTCGTGAATCATTCTTTATTATATCTCTAAATGCATTCATTTTTACATTTTTTGTCGTTTATATACTTAAAGTAGTTAAAATTTTGCTTAAAAATTTTTATATGATTTGCACATTACTTGAATTGTGTTTTTGTTCTATTTTTCTTACATACATTTCATATATGAACGATATATATATATAGAGAGAGAGAGAGAGAGAACTATATCTACATAATTTTATACTACCTTAAATATTATTATAGAAATGACATTTTTCAATTACAATTTAGTATTTTTTTTGGCAAGTAATTATAATTTAGTATTGATTGTTCAATAGTTTTAGTTTTCGTAAGAATATTAAAGTGATTTTAAAAGTAAGTAATTAATTTTTAATATTTAAGAAGCAAAAATTGTAAACCAAACCAAATTGAACCAAACGTAAACCACTAATATAATTTGGTTTGGATCATTTAAAAAATAATTTGGTTTGATTTAAAAATTTTCCAAACTTTAAAAATACAGTTTGGTTTGATTTGAGGCTAAAACTTAACCAAACAAAACCGTGTTTACCCCAAACACAATAAAACCGTGGTCACGGTTACAATTACAATCGCAATGTCGAGGTATCAGGGTGTTGTAAATGATATTTTATAAGTTGTGGTTGTCGCAGGGTATTTATTTTTTTCACAAGTATTGGCAAATATCAATAAAAATAGATCAATATCCGATATTTCGCAAACATCGCAGCAATAAATATGTGATTTTCTGAAACAGTTACATTTCGAAAACTTCACCTCGAGGCTAGCCCAAAAACCACTAAATTCCGGCCAATACGCACTTATGGTACTAATGTTTCATTACATGGTTCATCTTTATTAGACAAGGTCCATATCATAGCCTCACCTTAGTGGATCATGTAGGTGTGTGGTTCTTGGAGCGAGTACACCTTTGTTTGACTAAGTAGCCTAATGGGACTAGGAATAATGAGTCTGCATCAGAGGTTGTCCCTAGGCAATTTGTATAAACGTTAACATTCCACTCTTGAGCTAGCTTTTGGATGGAATTAGAACATTTCCTGAATGAGTACATCTTTGGAGTACATGTCGGCTGGTCCCAGGCAAGTACATCTTCAAATTTTGGGTTGAACCCGTTTTTCTTAATGAGTACGAATCATTGAACAGGATCTGTATCTGAAACTCTTTTTCTTTCATCCTAAAAGGTACAAAACAGGAAGTTTCATTTCCATCTACATGTTCCTCGCCTACAAAATGTTTCACAAACGCCTCTTGAAAACATGCGCACTGACAGCTCAGTGTAAGTTTGTCAAATTTGTCATTGGGTGGTCTATTTGGGTCAAGTAGGATGATCATAATATTCGTCGGCAATGAATTATAGATCCTCCTATACTAGTGAGGTGAGGTCTGAAGAGTAAAAAGTAGCTTATTTAAAGCCATTGGCTTTACATGTCATTAAAGGAGTGACAAATAGATCCAAATGGAGAGAAAGGCTGCATCCAATGATTCGTTGTTGTTTTAACACTACCTTTTGGGGATAATATTGATTTTAACAATATAAAAATTGAAGCACAATGTTTTTCAAAATCCATTTCCTGCAGCAACGCATTTGTAATCAGAGATGTGCCAACACCTAAAGACAGTAAATGTCTATACTTGAAGATGATATCCCAGAATTTTCTGCAGGCTGCAGCAAGTACTCTATAGTCATCTCTTATATGATCTTGGGACTAAAGTGCATTTCTATGGATCAAGGCACATAAAATCATACATCTGTATACAAAAGAATTAAAACATAGATTTCCACATTTATTCTCTCAGGCATGGGCACAGCAGAATGACTTTATATAATGAGAAAAGAAAACATACCAGAACGACAGAAGTAGTAGAAACGCTGAAAGAAACAAGATCTTTGGGCATGCTGCAGGACCAAAAGATTCATCATCATTTTCTAGAAACACGCTTCATACAGCAGAGAAAACCATTACAACTGAGGTGCTTACCCATGAATATAAACCCAATAGTGCCAGCCCAGCACACCCATCCCTTGCAAGTAGCAATGAGTGTTAAGACAAAATAAATAGCATAACCTGCCAGCAGAGAATTTAGAATCAGTTTGATTAATCTTCAGCTTCTAGCACATAAGATAAACTGTATACAAAAACAACACCGGCAAGGTAGATGAATGCATGGGTTCACGTACTGATGATGCCTGACACATTTGACACTGGAGGCGTAAATTTTGAGTATAGAGCAGAAGTAGTATATCAACAACATCTAGTTTTCAGGGAAGTTTGGCTGTGAACCCATGAGTCCTTTAAGTCTAAGGGAAATGAAAAACTTTACATTGTTCCTCAAGGGTACCATATTACAGATTTCCTTCGTATTGGCTCATGCTCAAAAAATAATATGTAGCAAAATAATAGAGGGTGAGGATTAGTGGGTTGGGGAACTAATAAAGTGGGAATACGAGAATATATAGATGTTAAAGCAAAATAGAGATAAACTATGACCATTGAGCAGAATCATACTAAGGTCACAACATTACTATTGAATCATACTAAGGTCATAAGATTTCTATTGATCCCTACCACGATTCTACTCATGCCAAATTGTACCTAGGATCAGGATCGTTTGATAACTTTTAAATCTTGGGATCGTAGAATCACAAAATGCATATCAGAATTTTCACTACAATCATTCTTATGCTCCAATGAGAAGATGCGAGAAGACTAGGGCTGTGCAAAAAATCCGTAATCCGAAAATCCGATCCGATATTTAAAAAATCCGATCCGAGTTTTAGGATATCCTATCCGGGTTTTAAAAACCGAAGCAGATATCCAATCCAGTCAAAATTAAAAAATTTCGGAGCGGCTATCAAATCCAATATTTTTCCGGATTATTCAATCCGATTAAAATATCCGGTGTATAAGAAAAAAAAATTTCAAAATAAAATATATAAATATTTTTTTATTAAATAAATTATATATATAATTATTTAACCCGAAAATTATGGATTTATGGACTTTAGATTATTGTTGTATTTGTGTTATAGACTTTTGACTTTGGATTATTGTTGATTTGTTGTATTTGTTATGGACTTTGGAATTTTAGAATTTATTTTAATTTAATTCTAGCAGGTTAAAATATCCACATTTGGATATTTCAATGCGGATATTTGGATTATTGTTGATTTGTTGTATTTGTTATGGACTTTGGATTTTTAGAATTTATTTTAATTTAGTTCTAGTAGGTTAAAATATCCACATTTGGATATTTCAATGCGCATATTTGGATTATTGTTGATTTATTGTACTTGTTATGGACTTTGGATTTTTAGAATTTATTTTAATTTAATTCTAGCAGGTTAAAATATCCACATATGGATATTTCAATGCGGATATTTGGATATCGGATATCGGATATCCGAATTTAAATTATCATATTTTCGGATATCTGGTCATAAACAAGTCTTTTTTGTTGAAAAATAATATTTTTCGGATAATCGGATGTACCGGATATATCCGATATCCATATCCGATTTTTCGGATATGCTATTAATGGATACGGATACGGATATAGGATACTAAATATCCGATCGGATCGGATATCCGGAAAAAAAATCCGATCGGATACGGATATCCGATTTTGCACAACCCTAGAGAAGACCTTGTTAAGCAAATACAAAAAACGTACAAGTCAACCTAAGGCAGAGGTGATCAGGCATGGTTGGCCTTGCTAGAGCTTATATGGGACATGTTTGTGTAGATGACCTTAAGTAGGAAGCTTTTGTATATCATCTTAACCTAGGATTGCAGGCAGGGGAGAGTATATATTCTTGTTTTCCAAATCAGACCGTTATCCCCTTCATTTTCTGATTCGATATCATTCAATTTGTTTGGACCACACAAACTAAAACTATAAATACCTTATCTTAGAAAAAAAAGAACAGATTACTTGATCCATTTACATATTGCTAATGATATACATAACTTTGTCACCTAGTTCAATCACATATCCCATTTTTGTGCAGCAAGGTTATGAAAATCCATGAGAAGCTTCTGCGTGCGTTGTAACTTGTATGTGCCATGACTTATGAGTACCAGTGTTGGTATCCTTAATCCTTGTGTCGTAAGTTGTCTCTGCAAGTCATTTCTTTCTTTTACTTTTTACTTGCATATTATTTATTAATCTAGTTACATATTCGAATATGTATCTAACTGTATCATTATTATAATTAGCGTTACTAGTACTTGAATAATATACATACTTTGTTGATATTATATTCACTTTTTATCATCTAATATTTTTAACCACTGCCTACTCCTGCTATCACTACCAGTAGTAGAAATAGAGTTAATTTAAATATACAAGTCCACACACCCGACCTACCAATGTTTTTTGTTGTAAGTTTTATGTGGGTCCTCTGGAAACAACCCTCTAGTAGTCCGAAGGTACTAGATGTTGCATACATATGCACTTCTATACCTTGGCAATAGCGAGAGTCATATCGGATAATTGTTGGTGTCATCGTTTTATCAACCTCAGTAATGGCATCCAAATTTATAATCCTGGCACATCAGCCACATTTACATTATAATGCTTATCGCTTATCACCATCACAAATGCTTATTGACATTTAAGAGTATAGATGGTTCCTCTTCATTCATGATGCTAATCATCATCAAAAGCTCTTATTCAGGAATTATTATTATTATTATCATCATCATCATCATTATTTACATTTCTGTAAATGGCATCTGTACCCTTTTTGTAACATGTCTACAATAGAAAAGAAACATTAGAGAGATGAACAAACCACATTCAAGACCAAGTCATTATCATAGTCAACCGCTCTTGCACTGAAAATTCTTTCGACAAGGAGAAGAGTGCCGTCATAACTATTACACAATAAATGCTTTGATCAAGGAACATGAGATAGACCAAAGGCAAAAGAAAATGGAAAATAATGAGAGAATCATATGTGCTTATGGATGGAACCTAAATAAGCAGAAAGGAATATGGGATGAAATGATGCATTATCAAATATTTATGATATAGCACTTAAAGATAAATGTTTCATTCACATATTACACAGAAAACTGTGGATGCAGTGGAAAGAAAGGAAGTACATTCATGAAATCCATGCAATAATAGCACAAACAGCTAATACAATCATCAAAGATTTACATTACTATAATCAAACTTATTTTTAGTGGAATAAGGTATAGACAAGATAACTGCAATTCAGTGAATTAGGAATCTGGCAGTAATGCTTCTCATTTCATTGGTGCTACAGGAGAGAAAAAAGTGAAGCATCACTAAGAAGTTGCAGAATTATGAATACTGAAGAGTTTTGGTTCATCCAAATCTCGCTGTTACTGATCTGATTCTGGTAGCATTTGGATTGCGTATCAGCCAAATGTATGTGATAATGACAGAACTCTTCAAGAAAAACTAAAGAGGCTAGAAATACCTGAGAAAGAATGGGAGGGAGATCAAAACAAAATGAGGGGATGGATTAGAAGAATAAAAATTAAGTAGCACATCCATGGGAGTTAGATATGAGAAAAAAGTAGGCCATAAATGGGTAATTGCATCCCAGCAATATCCAACAGAAAATACAAATTCACATGATGACAATGAGAGGGTAATCTTGAGAAGATAGAAAGTTCTTGAGTTGGTTGCAACATTTTAGCCTCTATCAGATGATCAAAAATCCTAATTGACATGCATCTTTTGAGTCTACTTTTGTGTAGTTGATATCCAACTTTGATCCCACTTTTAAAAGCTTGAATACTGGTCACCTTTGGTTGGTGAATAATTGATCATCTAAGCCTGCCTAGAGATGGTTCCACTTAATATTGAAGATAGTAGAAACACCAATTGGAATTTATTGATCCTATGGACGTAAGCCATGTGTTGAAACACTCAATTACAATGTCATTGTTCAATATATTTGTCCTCACATAGCATCATCACTCCGTTCCATGGAATAACATATCAATACATGACACGTATCGGCTAATATGTATCACATTTTAAGCTTGCCAATGTGCAAAATGTCTAATAAACTATGCCAAAACAAAATCACATGCATAGCGAACAACATATCCAATATTTGTGACAATCAAATATTTGGCAGTATTTACTGATACTTCCTGTATTTACCACTATCAATCGCAACAGTTTTTTGTCATTTATGACTCTCCAAACAGCAACACCGCAAACACTAATTTAATTAGCTCCTACAATCCCATTTCATCACACATGAAGGAAAGGGATGAGCTTCAACAACTCAACTTCTAATTGTCTTTCCTAACAAAGTGAAATAATAAATAAGTTGTCTAGTTTGACATTTCCCTTAAGGGACTAAGATGCATGACATTGCGACCAATGGTGGCATGAATGGAATCACGAAATTGATTACTTCCAGTTACTCCAAATGGAAGATGCAAGGATCCATATGAGCAAAGATTAAGATGAATGCTATACACATGCATCAATCTAAGCCACTCTTGTAAGAGAATCGACCAATATATATGATGAAGATGAGCAGATTTGACTAGACCAGAATATCAGTTGATTGATTGGACAATATATGGATCATGGTATCATCCAAGATATACTTGATGAAAACCAGATGTATACAAGATATAGAAACAGGTATAGTCGACACATGCCCAACCAGGTGAAACAAAGCCTCATTGATGTACAAACTTGCAAAGGGAGCTAAGCTACAATGGAAATGGTCAAAAATATTATGCTAAATAAAGGAATCAATCATAGGGTCCTCAACTAATCTCTTAAACCATACAGCTTGAAATTAACTAGCAGAAAGTCATGAAACAAGTAGAAATAGAAACCATAGAACATGAAGGGTCATAATCCAAGAGACAACAACATCTCAAAAGAAATAAGTTGCTACTATTGGGGAAAACCATTCAACAGCAAAACAGTGTAAGTTCAAATGAAATCAAGCTAGTGTAAGATGGACAGATGGCAAAGGAAAGCAGCCTGGCTAGCTGGCTAGGTTTCTCCAACTGAGTTGTGAGGTCTAGAATCTAGATTTGTTAATTGATGAATGTTGAAAACAAAACCACAAAACAGAAAAAAGAGAGATGAGGAGTCAGAATAATATAAATGAAGTATTGCATGGAACTAAATATGAGAGAGCTTATAAAAAGAGTGACGTGAATATGGCTGCATCTCAACAGCATCTAACACAGAATACAAAATTTGCTTTAAGTAAAAAAAAACAAAAAAGAGAGAGAGAGAGAGAGAGCAGCAAGCTTGAGAGGCAGAAACATGATCAAATGAAGGCCAACCGAGATGAAATCTTAAGAGTGTTGAAGCTACTTTAGAGTTATTGGTATCCAACAATGCATTTGTTGATCTAGCATCAAGAAAATGGTGTAATAGGCAATGGAATATTGTTTCTCTAAGCATGCCCACAAACATTTGACCAAGAGTTATCAGTCCCATGGACATAGCTCTGTGTGACTATGTGTAGAACACTTGAACCATGCAAATATGGTCTAATTTATCAATATATAGCATCATTATCCCACCAAGGGACTAGCCTCCACAACTCAATTTTCATAAATCTTTCCTTAACAACTTTTTAGATTGCAAATGATAATACAAAGTGCTACTTATTAAAAGTTAAAAATAGAGTTGTAAATGAACCAAACCAACTCGTGAACCGACTTGGCTCGCCTTGCCTTGTTCATTTAGTTAAAAGAGTATGACATTGTATCTAAGTAGTATTTATGCATTCACTTACAATCATTAATTTCAACCAAGTATCGTGCTATATATAAAAGAGTCAAATGTAATCAAACTAGGGTCTTCCTATTTTAATATTATGTCCAATTGAAAGATGTATGCATAAAAAGATCGACCAAATAATTGAGTTCTTAATCAAATGAATTGAGAAGGCTCAAATTAATCGAGTTAGCTTGAGCATCAATAATAAGCACATCAACAAGACATAGCTAAGCCGGTTTATTTGTTGAATGAACCGAGCTTGAACAAGCGGTGACTTGACTCGTCCTAGCTTATTTTCAACCCTAATCACAAATCATTCCCCCCCCCCCAAAAAAAAAAGAAAAAATTCCCACCTCCATTTGTAATTTTAAGCACAAATTTTGGTCATAAGCACTATCGGAGATGTCCCCCTAATAAATGGCATTATCTCATTACCATAATTGCATAGGGCTAAAAAGGTTGTGACAATATTTTGATGACAAGCCCTTTTTAGCTTAAAGTTTGTTTTTGTAGCTTTTCAGCTTTCAATTTTTGGCTACCTTTTTACTACCTCCAGTTTTATACAAGTGTTGTTGTAGATTTTGACATAAGAATTAAAAAAATATTTCAAATGGCTAAATCATCTCTATCAAAATACCATTGGAAAATGATAATTATTGTTTGAAAACGATACAAATAGATGCATAAAAGATTATGAAGTGATTGATACTAAAGGGTAAAGTAGGATAATTTATTCCACATTTACCACGTTAAGGTAAAATAAAACCTATTTGTAACCAAAATCAAATTGCTAACATGCCACTTACTTAAAACTAGAGAGAGTTTTCAATTTTTGGCTGACTTTTCAGCATAATTTAGGCCTAATGCAAGATACTACTTTGTTGCTCTTCCAATGCATTCTTTCTCTCTTACTCCGTATTTCTATTGTCAATAGATGAGGTTTAATTAACCCAAAAACGGCAATTTAGATGGCACTGCTTTCTTCAAATAAAGTGTTACAGCCAGTACACTGAAACAAAGAAACTGGGGTAAATGGCAGAAAGTAACCGATCAGAAGCCCTAGCAGCAATTTTGCCACCCCTATCTCAGAAAATCAGTTTCGACCATCCATATTGTACATTCTAATACCCCAAGCAACCATCCTAACGATAATGAATTATAGGAAATGAACAAAAACAGTCATCTTGAATCGCACCTGTGCATTCTCAATTCATGTCGATATTTTCATTTTCTTTTCCAACATTAAAAGTTGGCAACCAAGGAGGGGAGGGGAAGAAACTGACTATAAGTTGAAGAGCTAAATGGTGCTTTAAAGAGAGCATGTTTGACATTTCCACGTTTGAGACAGGAAAGATTACTGGGTGCCAATGGCAGGCCACTGAAGACTGATCAAAAAGAATTCCTAGACATATGTTGGCAAAGAGGCTATTTGTACAGTTTAAAGGTGGCAATCTGCAATATGTGCAACAAACAAATACACTGATATAAAAGAATATGATGAAAAGAGACATGCCACAGGAAATTACTATCACCTCACTTTATTGCCATCTTACCAAAGTTAGCCAAGCCAATTATGAGATGAAAGACCTGCAATTTCAAATGAAATTCACTTAAAACCATGCCAGTTTGCTTCTACAAGCACAAAATGATAAGCATAGTGCCAAGATGTGAATATTAAATCTTGAAATACAGACCAGCAAAGAACATGTTCAGAGTGAAGAATCTAATAAACAATGGATGTCCCATTATTATTCACCCAGTTACTTAGTCCAAATGTGTTTTTAATGTTATTCCATTTTAGATGTCCCAAATTATTTTCTTGTTTCTAAACAAATGTTTTTTCTTTATACCCGTCATAATTTCTGCTTCTAAAATTAACAAGCTAAATACATTACTCATATTGTGCTTTTACAAGCTACTATAGGCTTTAGAAAATATAGGGTCAGGCTGTGCACATTTACTTGGGAATATGAGCCTCTCAAAAAATGCTCCTAAAAGCACATTTTATGTTAGGAAATTAATAAGATAGTGCACAATATTCATAAACATGATAAGTTAAAACTGTCCATTGTATATATATGTATACACTTGTACTGAATTCTTAGTATGTGTGTTTTGTCAAAACCACACATAAACAGTGGGACACAGGAAGAAGCATAAAAGTCCAAGCCCCAGTTCACACTGGAAAATATAAGCATCATACATAGCCAAATATTGAACAAACACATCCAAGTATATAATCTGAGAGCAACATGACAAAGAGCAAAAAGGCCGAACAGCAAAAGCATCTCTACAGTGAGAAAGTTGAATGTATACACACCATCATCATACATCAAATAACAGGCATAAGGACCAACGATTCACCATAATACAAGAAATTAAGGCAACAAAAATCGCAAATTTTTTTAAACCTATCAACAGAATTCTGAGATTTCATTTTTCCTAGTAGGTATAAGAAGGAAACATCTGCAAGTTAACTCAAGAAGCTGCAGTCAAAAACAATTATTACATGCCAATCAGAATGCAGTCAGGATACTAT
Source organism: Tamarix austromongolica (assembly GCA_039764185.1). Classification (NCBI taxonomy): domain Eukaryota; kingdom Viridiplantae; phylum Streptophyta; class Magnoliopsida; order Caryophyllales; family Tamaricaceae; genus Tamarix; species Tamarix austromongolica. The sequence continues at coordinate 29,815,534 of CM077817.1, forward strand.
ATCAACAGTACTTTATAGTGCAGGAGTATGTGATGATGATGCTCACTGACCTTTTGCCGAGTCCAACCCAGCCAAACACTCCTTGAATGAATCCTCATTAACTGGAACCAAGGAACAACCCCGTTACTTGTAAACTTACTAGTGACTAAAGAGAAAAGCAGGCTTAAATGGAGAATTAAGGGCTGGCTTTTATTATCAACGAAAGAAATTGAACTATCGTGAAAACTGAAAGGCACAATAGATAATATATAGCACCACTCAATAAAAGGGACCCACCATCTGACAATGACAGGACTGTTACATTGCTGCCATAGGTCAAAATGTACAATTATCATTCAACTCAGGACAATGAAGCTAGAACTTCAATCCCCTCAATCATCCCAGAAAAAACCACTACTAACAAAATAATCAAACAATAAACATCAACTACCGCATTTTGAAATTTTACATTATAACTTATATGTAATGTAATATTGTATAATTTTTCTTTTGTAATTCATTTTGTTTTCAATTGGGACAGACATCAGATTGCTTGCTGCTAATCAATAGTACAAGAACTGGTCATTTCAACCATCCATACGGTATGATAAATTTCTAAACAAAGCAAGCAGATAATACAACTACTATAAAAATAAGATGAAACAGCTGATAAAACACCACAGGTTACTTTCATTGTCAATGTTTAGCACCAGACTTACCAACAATTGATGAACGAACAGACAAATAAAGGAAAAGGAGCAAATGAAGGTTTTCAAATACTAAGAAAAATTGTAGACGCAAAATGATGCTGAATAATATTTTTTCCCAACCAGACCTCGACTGAATTCCAGAATATACAACAGCAAATACCCAAAATAAGATAAAGGAAACTTATAGAAAATATCTCACCTCTCCAAACAGAACTTACAATGGATATATTCTTCAATATAAAACATAAAATGGTGCTGATGAATCCATCTAATCAAACACAACCAGATGAATCTGGCCCAATAGGTAGTAATGTTGTAATAACTAAGAAACAATACCAAAATCAGAGGACTATACTATATGTCAGACAGGCTGTCGGAAACGGTATTCTTGAAACTAACACGTTGTCAATTCCATCTAACATAATTTCCCCATCTACACCCACTCTAATTTTGTCAGATGCTAGGACAGAATAAACGTGAATCCAATGAAAAGATCATGAGCAGGCAGGTCAAATTGCTGGCATTGATCAATCCTTAATCTCATTATTTATGTCCATATAAGGATTCACGGGTCAACATCGCCTATATACACCTAAGACCACAACAACTCCTGGAAATGGAACTTGTAATTAAAATCCCAATTAAAGAAGGAACGATTGATATTTGGAACAGAGACTACCTAAGGTCCTATAATGACAGGCATCCTGTCATCATATTCCAGCAAAAAAAAAATTTCTTTTATTACATTTTAACATATAAAAAATACAGATGTCTAAGAAGCCATCCATCGAAGGTAGAGGGAAAAAAGGAAAAGAAACTATCACCAAATAAACACACTGCCATTTTCAGTGCCTTTGATAGTTTGGTTGAGGAACCCCCGCCTCCTTTTCTTGATGGAAAAGTGCAATTTTAATTCTTTAAAAAAGAAATTGGAATTTGAAACATCAATTCTTGGTTCTTGAAATGGAGGTTCCTATGAGGGAAAATTGCAAAACCATTTCATGTTGCGGAATAGAGGTTTCTGTGAAGAAAAATTTCAGAAACGATCCATTTCCATATTGCCATTCAAGAATTTTGTGATCTACTTCAGCAGACCCTTCCTCTAAAGATCTCAATATGCACAAGGAAATAAGAAATACCTAATAAATGAGGCACAATCGAAACTGTCACAAATCAATAATTTATCAGTACAATTAAATATCAGTCCTGATACTCAATATCAGCTGATATTTATCGGATTTTGCGTCAACCCATACCATACGTGAATGTTTCAGAATTTTACATATTTATCTGCGATACATATTTGTCGAAATTTGATGTGAAAAAAATAAAAAAATCATATCACGACGTATAAAATATCATTCGCGGCATCTAATACCACAATCGGAACCATGGTTTCATTGCCTGATTCTATCTCTTCGGGACTTGAAAGCCCTACCAAAGTAAAGGTCAGAAACCAGTGAACACGGAAGGAAGTCCATGAACCAAGCATCAACTTCGCAGCCTCACTGAGACAGCAGCTATGGTAAATAAGAAATGCCGGATTTATTCCATAATTGAAATCATATCTATAGGAAAGAGAAGGGGGCATGTGTATACTTTCATATTGCCCCGTAACCCATGCTATACGATACAAGTGCTAGATGAAGATAATTAAAATGAGGGTCACAGATTAGTATATGGAAGACCTCCGCTGCCACCATTCTTCCCATTCAATAAAACCTACGATTTCTAAGAAATTCAACCAAACCCAGTTTCAGAACAAAATGACTGACAACTCATTACAACAAAAAGTTGCCCCAGAAATACTGATTGTTACAAACTGGAACAGACTATATTGTTCCACCACAAAGCCCACATATTCAAAGATAGTGCCAGACAAGAATAATCATGCATTTAGGGGGGGTAAAGCCTGGAAAATCAAGAACCATAAATGACCTATCCAAATTGATGGGATAAGCAACCACATTCTACAATTCCGTACCATCCCCAATTCAGAAATTAAGAGGGCAGCCCGAAATATCTCACATTCAAATCAATCAACCGAGTTCGGAAAAACATTATAAAAAGAACTGAGAAATTAATCGAGGAGGAATGGGCACCTGCCAAAACGCAACAACAGCAATGGCAAAAGCTACGCACGCAAGAGCAACAGTAGTGGCCATTATTAATCGAGGAAAGCAACTGCTGGTTCCCAATTCCATCATATCTTTTCACCTCGAGGAACCTTTTGAACTCTTAGACTGTCTCTTTCTTTTTCCGTGAACGTGTGTCGCTGATTAGGTAGTGAGGACGAAGGGATGTCTCTTAAAAGTTAAAAATTAGAAGTATCGTGGTACGGGATGATTTTTAGAGTTTTTTTATTATTCTGAATACAGCGACTGCAAGCACAAATCGCCTAATTTGATTTCGCTTCGCTCGCTTCGAGTGCGAGAGGGGGTGATGGAATGATTTTTATATTTACATATCGAGAAAATTCTTACGGGCGAAAATTGTCCAGCTCAGCTGTGAGATTATTTTTTTTCTGTTCTTTTTGTTTTCACTGATCTTCCTTTGATAAATAGTACCCCTAGGCCCTAAGGCTTCTTCACTCTTCAGTACGTCGATAATAAAGATAAAAAATAAAAATTTTATGTTTTCTACGTCGATTATTTAAAAATAATAAATATATTTTTAACAAAAATATTTATTTTATGTTAAATTAAAATCTAAAATAAATATTTATTCTAATAAAAATATTTAATTTTAAATAAATTATATATAATATATAAATTATATCTATATAAAATAATTTTTTCCCCTTATTATTTTCTGATAAACACTTAGTGGTAGTTAAATATAAGAATAAAAATGTCTTTTAAATATAAATATATATATATATATAAACATACATCTATAAATAGACCCCATATTACTTGGTGTTTGATCGTTATCATGGTTCACCAATGGTCTAATATATTTAGTGCTCGTTTGGTATGGGGATAATAGGGGTGGAAAAATTACCCTCATATTTTATATATCTTGTATAATCTATTTAAAATTAAATATTTTTATTCTAATGAATATCCATTTTAGATCTTAATTCAATCTAAAATAGGTATTTCATTAAAAATATATTTATTATTATTAAATACTTAATATAAAAGATGCAAAATAGGGGGGAAATTTTTCCACCCCTATTACCCCCATACCAAACAAATCTAGTAGAGAAAAACCTAACACTTGCCATCAATTTTTTCTCATTATTTCTTGTTAGATGATGATGCCTTATCTTCTCCTTGGGACTCCATTTCCTCCATGTCTGACCATGCTCAATAGTACAATTGTAGCAACTTATGTCAGCAGTGCAAACACAGCTATCATTGCCACCGTCGCCATAATTATTTTTCTTTCATTAATTATTTGGTAAAAAAACCCTAGGTATGTTTAGTTTTAGAAAACAACGTATTTTTTATAAAATATTTGTAAGTTTTTTGAAAATTCAAAAAGCATATTCATAACTTTTATTTTAAGTTGTTTAGATTGAAAATTTATAAATATAAAGCTTTCTAACTTTGTAAAGAAAATTGAAAAACAATTTATACTATATTTTATGAGTTTTCCATATATATATATATATATATATATATATATATATATATATATATGTATGTATGTATGTATATGTCATTATTTTCTACATGTTTTCCATTTAAAATATTAATAATATTATTATTATCATCATTATTAATAATAATATTGATGTAATTATTACTTTTAATCATAAAAATATTATTATTATTATTTTATTTATTTTATTAATATTTATCATTACTAATATTAATAAAATAATACTAATATTATTGTTCACATAGTTAATAATATTGTTATATTATTATTATTAACATTAATATTCATAATGATATTATTATTAATTTTGATATTAATATTTTTTATTAATTTTAATATTAATATTGTTATTAATTTATATTAATATTAGTATTAATAAAATAATAATTTTCTAATTATTAATATTAACATTAATAATAACCTTACTATTATTTAGTAATTACTAATAATATTGCAAGTAAAATTAATAATATTATAAGTAGTAGTTGTAGTAGTAGTAGTAATATTAATTTCATTAATATTAATACTAACTTTATTATTAATGCTAATATTTAGTATTTATTAATATTTCTAATAATTATAATATTTTTATTATATTATTTTTAAGAAAAATATAATAATAATAATATTATTATTATTATTATTATTTATATTAGTAAAAAAATGTTGTTATTATCAATAACCATATTATTATTATTATTAATTACATAAATAATAATCTAACTACTACTATATATAAAAATAATATAATGATAATTTTTCATAATAATAGCATTAATTTCATTATTATAATAATTATTATTGTTTTAATTAATCTTATTAGTATCATAAATATTCTCAAGATTAACATATTAATAGTATTATTGTTGTTGTTATCATTTTTAGTGGTAATGATAAGAACACTAATGATATTATTATTATTATGAATTTTAATATTAATATTGTTTTTATCATGATTAATATAAGTAGTATTATCACTATTATTATTATTTCTGTTTTTAATAATAACAATAATACTATTATTAATGAAATTATTAATAATATTATTATAAATAATGTTAATAATAATAATTGTCATCGTCATTATCCAATTTAGAAAAGATTAATATATTTTTAAATTTTTTAAATTAAAATATAATTTTATAATATAATAATTGAACATGTTTTTTAAATTATCTATGAAAAATATTTTTTTATTTTTCATAAAAAAAAATGAAAGTAGATAATATAAAATAAATTTTCCAAGCTAAACAAAGTCCTAATGTTCCTCACTTCACGTTGTTGTTTCCCAAATTCACATAATATGGGGTTTTAAAACTTATTGGCGACTTTCCCAAATTCTTCTTTGATCTTCACCTTCGGAGCTCAACCAGTTGACCGACAGCAACGACCACGACCTCAACGCCACCAGCGACTGGCAAACGACGACAATGAAGCGATGAACGTCACGACAAGGTCAGTAATACGAGTAGCCGTAGCCGTAGCCGCCAACAACTTTTCCAGCCATGTTTGCTGAACGAGAATTTTTTTTCCCTAGTGCAACGTTTCCGACCAAATTTGTCCTCTCCACCTTCATTTCCATCCCTGAGACCATTACGCGATGTAAATAAGCACCTCTACCGAGGAATGGTAATGAATTTCGACTCCGGACCTTTCACCGCAGATTTAGGTTTATAATTTTTAAATTTAATATGTCGCAGATATATCTGAATATTTTTAGATATGAATTTAATAGTTTCAAACCCAATCCATTTAGCGTGTGTGTATATATATATATATATACTTACTAGTATTATAATTATTATTATTGTCATAATTTTATTTGACTTTCTTATTTATTTTTTAATTTTATTTTTTATATTTACTTTATAAATAATATTTATAATATTGTATTCCAAAAGTACTAAAACACCGTCCGAAACGTTAACATAATTATTTTAAAATATTTTTTTTACTTGGAGGATTGTAAAAAAAATACATATTAAAATATATAAAATATAAATGTATTTGTATTTATATAAAATATTAATTATTATTTTTAAACATAGCAGGATCCATTTAAGATATATTTACTAGCTAGACCAATAGATCCGGGTTTAAGTTTAAACATTTGAGACCCGTTGGATCTGGCTCAGGTCCGTATCTAGGTAATATGAATAGGTCTGAATATAGATTTGACTGAATCCGACCCAAATCCAACATATTGCGATCCCTACCTTTGTGCAGTAGTGCCCACCACTAGTTATTCTAAACTATTACTGTAATATCCTTATTAATTACCCACCTTTATAATTTAAAATAATTAATCAATAATAATAAAATTGAATGTAATAAATAAATAATAAATCAATTCAAACAATTTTAATTTTAATGGTAAATAATTTCTTTGTAAAAATGACATTAATACTGATTATTACAAGTAATGTTAATTGCATAAGTATATAAAATTAATTAATAATAATGTTGGTTATAATTATTGATTAAAATGTAATACCTCAAATTTTAGCTAAATCTAATTCCGAATAATTAATAACGTAGCATAATTTTAATATTGAAAAATTAATATTTCTACCTTATCCTAATTCCCTAATCATAAATTTTAACTTCACCCTAGTCTCTATTTCAAGTTGTTAATATATTTGTTTACCTAAACCCGACTCAGAATGCTTGTTAATGAAAATTATCCTAATATCCGAATCTAAATCTAAGTCTAAACCCATGTAATTTTTTTATTTTTTTCTTTTCCTTTTCTCCTTCTTCTTTTTCTTTTGATATGTCATCCCCACCTGTCGACCCATTTTTCCTTTCTTTTCCCCCTCCTGCATAAATTCTTCTCCTGTCATACCCTCTACTATATCCCCATGCCATGGCCTACTCTTTACTATCATCATCACCCTTTTCCTACACATCAAGGTTGGCTTTGACAAATTATGGCAATCATCCCACCTTCTTCCCTCCCTTTTGTACACGAATGTGTATCTATATATAACACATCAAATGCCCTCGCCAACCTCCTTCTCCCTCCATTTTTCTATCAAAAAGCGGCCACCAAACTTAGCCTTTCTCTTCTTATAATACCCCAAATTTTGTAAAAACAAGAATTTAATAATTAATTCCTATTTGGAATAATTTAATCTTAAATTATTAATTTAATTATTTTGTGGACCTCTAAATTATAAAAGTGGATATGATTATTTAATTAATTAAAATAAATATTTTATTATCTTATCATACTCTTTTATTTGAATAAATTCACAAACCATAATTTTACTAAAATTATCCTTTTAAATTAATACATTAAATTTTAAATAAATTAATTTATTAAAATAATTTCTCCATCTAAATAATTTCTAACCCTAATTTCATAAATTATTTTATTTTTCATTTCCCTTTTTCATTTCCTATCTTTCCTTCTTTCCTGGGTCGATCGGCCCTCTTCTTTCTTCTTCCTTCCCCTTTGGGTCGTCGCTCAACCTTCTTCCCTTCATCCTCGCCCATCCAACCCCTCCTTTCTTTTTTATTCTTTTTTTCTTCCCCATTTGGGCCAACCCAACTCTTCCTCTTTTTTCCCTTCTCCCTTGTGTGCGGGCTAGCCTGCCCTTTCTTTTCTCCCTGCCCAAGCACTCTGCCTTCCCCCTCTCTTCTTTTTCTTCCTTCTCTCCCCCTACACGTCAAGCCAACCAGCCCCATGCCTGCACCTACCCTTGCAACTCCCCCCTCTACACTTGCCATTGCAGCCTTAGCCTACCCTCTCTCACACATCCCTTTCCTTCCATTTTTGACCAAACGCCCCCTATACAGCTCCCTCGCATGCCTCCCCTTTCCCCTTTTCTTCTCCCTACACCCTACACCCTACCACACCATGCCAACCTGCAACCTCCCCCCTACACCCACTTAACCCAACTAGGCATGCCCTCATTTCCCTCTTCTTTTTTTCTTCTCCTTCTCCTCTTTTCATTTGCCCCATTTTCTTCCCCCCTCAAGCTCTTTCTTTCCCTACCAATCCCTCTTTTCTCCTTTCTTTCCTTCTTCTTCTCCTTCCCTATTTTTTCTTCGCCACCTTTAACCATCGTCTCCACCACTTAACCAACCACCACATCGACTCCCCTGCCTCCCCTACTTCCTCCCTCCACCACCCAAGTAGCTACCACTCCCCCTACAACCAACTTTTCCCCTTCATTTTTATTTCCTTCTCCTCTTGACCATCCTCACTGTACGCCACCTTTCTTCTCCCATCCCTCCTCTTCCACTGCCACCGAAGCCGCCCCTCGACCACCTAACATACCCCCTACCACCTCCCTACCTCACCTTGCTCAAAATCCCCTGCAGCCCCTTTCTTTCTCCTCTTCTTTTTCCTTCCTTCTTCTTCTTCTCCCTTCCTTGTAATAGCCCAATTCCCTATATAAAGCGATGAACGTCATGACAACAAGGTCATAAATACGAGTAGCAATAGCCACCAACAACTTTTCCAACCATATTTTCGACAAAATTTGTCCTCTCCGCCTTCATTTCCATCTTGAGACCTTTTTGCGATGTAAATAAGCACCTCTATATAGGAATCTAGACCTTCTTCCTTATTTTTAGTAGATTTAGATCTATAATTTTTAATTTTAATATATTCAGATTAGATTTGGGTCTACATATACCTGAATATTTCTGGATCTGGGTCTAGTAGTTCTAGACCCAATCTGTTTAGTGTGTGTGTGTGTATACATATATAAATACTTACTAATATTATAGTTATCATCATTGTCATAATCTTATTTGAGTTCCTTATTCATTTTTTAAATTTTATTTTTCTATATTTACTTTATAAACAATATGTATAATATTGTATTAAAAAATTATTAAAATTCCATTTGAAAAGATAACGTAACTATTTTAAAATGTTTATTTTTTTACTCAGGAGATTTTTTTAACAAGAATTACATATTAAGGTATATAAAACATAAATTTATTTTTATTTATATAGATTATTAATTATTTTTTTAAAAAATAACCGGAATCGTTTATCCGCTAGACTAGGTGGATCTGCGTCTAGGTCTGAACTTTTGAGACCCGTTGGGTTTGGGTCAGGTCTGTATCTAGATAATATAAACAAGTTTGGATTTGGGTCTAGTTGGATCCGACCTAGATCCAATTCATTGCCATCCCTACCTCTATGCAATGGTGCCTGCCACCAGCTATCCTAAACTATTACTATAATACCCTTATTACTTACCCACCTTTATAATTTAAAATAATTAATCAATAACAATAAAATTGAATGTAATAAATAAATAATAAATCAATTCAAACAATATTAATTTCAATTTTAATGGTAAATAATTTGTTTGTAAAAATGACATTAATATTGATTATTACAAGTAATGTTAATTACATAAGTATATAAAATTAACTAATAATAATGTTAGTTATAATTATTAATTAAAATTTAATACCTCAAATTTTAGCTAAATCTAATTCCGAATAATTAATATTGTAGCATAATTTTAATATTGAAAAATAAATATTTCTACCTTATACCCTAATTCCCTAATCATAAATATGAACTTAACCCTAGTCTCTATTCCAAGTTGTTAGTATATTTTTTTTTTACCTAAACCTAACTTCAGATGCTTGTTAATTAAAATTATCCTAATATCCGAACCTAAATCTAAGTCTAAACCCACATAATTTTTTTTCATTTTTTTCCTTTTCCTTTCCTCCCTCTTCTTTTTCTTTTGATATTTCTCCCCCACCCGTCGACCCATTTTTTCTTTCTTCTCCCCTCCTGTGTAAAATCTTCCCCTGTCATACCCTCTACTATATCCATGCCATGGCCTACTATTTACTATCATCATCACCCTTTTTCCTACGCATGAAGGTTCGCTTTGACAAATTGTGTCGATCGTCTCACCTTCTTCCCTCCCTTTTGTACACGTATGTGTATCTATATATAACACATTAAATACCCTCACCAACCTCCTTCTCCCTCCATTTTTCTATCAAAAAGCGGCCACCAAACTTAGCCTTTCTCCCCCTCAATCTTGAATTGATTTATTATTTATTTAGTACATTCAATTTTATTGTCATTGATTAATTATTTTAAATTATAAAGGTGGGTAATTAATAAGGGTATTATAGTAATAGTTTAGGATAGCTGGTGGTGGGCACCATTGCACAGAGGTAGGGATAGCAATGAGTTGGATCTAGGTCGGATCTAGCCAGACCCAAATCCAAACTTATTTATATTATCTAGATACGGATCTGACCTAGACCCAACAGTCCTCTCTCTCCCATCCCTTTCCTTCTATTTTCAACCAAACACCCCCTGCACCCACTTAACCCGATCGGATATGCCCTCCTTTCCCTCTTCTTTTTTGCTTATCCTTCTCCTCTTCTCCTTTACCCTATTTTCTCTCCCTCCCCCCCTCGAGCTCTTTCTTTCCCTGTCGACCCCTCTTTTCTCCTTTCTTTCCTTTTTCTTCTCCTCCCCTATTTTTGCTTTGCCACCCCTAACCACCGTCTCCGCCACTCAACCAACCACCACATCCACACCCCTGCCTCCCCTACTTCCTCCCTACACTACCCAACCAACCACCATTCCCCCTACAGCTAACTTTTCCCCTTCCTTTTTCTTCCCTTCTCCTCTTGACCTTCCTTCCTGAACGCCACCTTACATCTCCCATCCCTCCTCTTCCACCGCCCCTCGACCACTTGACATCCCCCCTAGCACCTCCCTACCTCACCTTACCCGAAATCCCCTTGCAACCCCTTCTTTTCTCCTCTTCTTTTTCCTTCTTTCTTCTTCTTCTCCCTTCCTTGCACCTATTTCCCATCCCCTGTCGTCGCTGTCTATGCCGCCGCTCTCCAACCCCCGGCCACCACCTACAACCTGCCACTCTTCTTACACCCAGCCACTACCCCAACTCTTCCCTTAACCCACCACCCAAGCCTTCCTTTTTTTCTACCTTCTTCCAACCCATCCATCCTATGTTCATCCCCTCTTTTGTGCATGCAGCTCATGCTGCTTATGTAGCATGAGATTTGCTACATATTTTAGGATTACTCAATAAAGGTCTAAGGTATAATGTAGTTAGTATTAATATGTATTTAATAAGATTTTTGATAAAAATGTATTCTTTTAATTTTCTACTACTAATATGCTAATTTTGATATTATTTCTAGGTACAAATTTTTACTAACCCAACTTAAGCTTTTAACCGATGTACGGGTAAAGTTTAATTATTGCCAGAAATAAGGTAACTATTATACCCTACTAAAATGTGTGGATTTACGTATGCTGACATATTAGAGTTTTGGATGTGTTTTGTGTGTATATTATTTGTTGCTAAGCATCTTATGATTTTAATGTTATGTTGGAAGATAGAATGAAAAACATGCTATTGTATGAAATGTGATATGTGTGAAAATAGTAGGTCTTTTTGTTAATAATGATATTAGACACATGTACATGTCATGATAAGTAAATATGGCCATATGTAGTAGAGATAATGCTAATATAAGCCCTAGGGGCATTTTAGTACTTTTAATTGTAGATAGGTTGTGACCTAAATAAATGTGCATGATAGGTGATAATGGGTATTATTAATGAATAATAAGGGTTGTGGTATTAGATGATGCATGTGGACCATGGGGATTAATATTTCATGTGTTAGGGGTAGTTTGGTAATTTAATGAATAAGAAGGGGTAATTTGGGAATTTTATGAATACGAATGGGTGTTTTGGTAATTTCATAAGTAGGAAGGGTAAGTTAGTAATTAAACAACTCAAAGGGGTATTTTGGTAATTTGGCATAAGAAAGAGTAATTTGGTAAATTAATAAGGAGGGTATTAGGGTAATTTTGCATGAGAAAGGGATAACTTGGTAGTTTAATAAGTAAGAAGGTTGGTTTGGTAATTTAATGAATAAAAAGAATATTTTGGTAATTTAATAAGTAAAAAGGCTAATTTGGTAATTTTATGGATGAAAAGGGTAATTTGGTAATTTAATAAGTACGAAGGGTAATTTGGTAATTTAACAAGTATGAAGGGTAATTTGATAATTTAACAAGTATGAAGGATATTTTGGTAATTATACAAGTATGAAGAGTAATTTGGCAATTTAATAAGTATGAAGGGTATTTTGGTAATTATATAAGTAAGAAGGGTATTTTAGTAATTATACAGGTATAAAGGGTATTTTGGCAATTATACAAGTATGAAGGGTAATTTGGTAATCTGGCAAGTAAAAGGGTATATTTGTAAATAGGCAAGTAAGAGGGTAATTTAATAATTTTGTATGTGAGAAGAGGTGAATCGGTAATTTGTATATAACATGGCAATTGGTTTAATAAGACACCATAATAAGTTATAAGTGATGTTAAGTAATAGAATAAGGGTTATGGCATTAGTATCACTTATTTATGTATAATCATGTATATTATAAGAATAAAGGTATTTCAGTAAATTGGTATGTACCATAAGGAAAAATGCATGCTGTAGGGTTGAATAGGTAATTAAGGGTGTGTTATGATGTCAATTTCATAATCATAGAAGAGGGTGCCTTATTTGTTAATTATGCATAGAAATATGTGTTGGATATGCTAGAAGTACATGTTAGGGTTTATGTGTTCAATGATTATTTGATGCGTAGAGTACTTGATTCCATGACCAGTAATCTAATTATGATAGAATAACCTGTTATGGCATGTGGATAGATAACAATGAAGTATGCGATGAAAGTAAATGATAAGAGGAAGCCTTAGCCTTAGGGACATTTTGGTCATTTTGACCTAAGGTGCCTAAGTATAAGAATTGGAACCTAGGATGGCCTTAGTGGACTATCTAAGTTAGTGGGGACAACAATACTAATAAAGATTGCTTAATAATAACAAAAATAAATAAAATGAATCAGTATGTGATTGATGTGTTTCTCATGGTCACCTTAATTAAGGCATTAATAATTAAAGTGGAAGACCTCGATATCGAGAATGGTGGCTCTTTAGGGGTCGCTACCCTAAAGATGTGGTTTAGCCCACGATTATTTTGGATTTTGCTGGTGTGCCTTAGTGCCCCAACTAGGCCCTACATCTTACTCTATTTAGCTACTTATAGGATATACATACTTATGGATTAGGTGTCTTTGTTGGTAGGGTATGGTGTATCCTCGTGTACCAATATGACTAGGGTACCTTTGTATCCTTGGGTTGATAGTTAGAGGATATTGTGCTACTTGTATGTGCCAGTATGACCGATGTACCTTTATGTCTCTAGGTTTGTGATCTCCATCTCAAGTTAAAAATTTATTAATGTGCTAATTAAATGGAAAGATACCAATCATTTAAAGTTGAAGATTATTGAATCAAACCCAGACCTATCCACAAGAAATAATAGTGGCTAAGAGCATTTTGCCATGGAGATCGATCTATGGGCAAATAATAGTTGTTAGGTGCATTATGCCCCGGAATTGTATTTTTAATCCACTGGCTATAATAGTGGGAGATCCCAAGCTCAATAACGAAACCTTGGATGATTATAAATTATAGGAAAGATACTAATCATTTACGGTGGAACACTACATGAGTTGGGGGCAGACCGATTCATCGGCTTTAATAGTGGCTAAGAGCATTTTGCTCTAGAGACCGATCCATCGACAAATAATAGTGGCTAGGTGCATTCTATCCTGGAGTAGTATTTTCGATCCACTGACCATAATAGTGGGGTTCCTGTACTCACTCAAATATAATTTGAGAGATGATTATGAATAATATTTAATTAATGGCTTAAGTTCAGATAATGTTGATTTCACCATTATGATATGTTGTTGGTATGATTGTGGCCTTGATGCCCGTCTTGGGTTGAGTGGTGGTTTGTGTTGATGGAATATGTTGTGGGACACTTGTAACTATACGACAAAGAATTTCACTTGGATGATCTCTTGATAAGTGCTAGATGATAAGTAAATTAACTATGTGATATATGATTATTGAGTATGAGTCTATCTGATGTTTGTTGTGTTTATTTCTATGCATTGTGTATGTTATTGTTCTTATGATTGAATGATGTGTTGCATGTAGGCTCTACCTTCTAGTTCTGTATAAAGGGTTATTCAGTACCATAGTACTGAAGGGTTCCTTTTGTGGGCTACTACCTATTCCATGGGCAGTATCCCTTGTATATTAGTTCGTAGGTGATTTTGAGTTTCCTTTTGGGTTAAGAGCGTAAGGATTATTCGAGAAGCCTTTAGGGTTTCTATTTTAACCTACATATTTTATTTGTTTAATAATTTTATTCTTGTAACCACTAATAGTGGATTTTATCTTTTGTAATGTCTTTATCGTGCTACTCTGATTTAAATGTAATCTTGGATTTGTGTATATTGTGTTATGTTCTTTTAAGTCTTAGCATTTGGTATTGGAATAGTAGAAGGAAACCGGTCTTGTACTAAGTGTAGCGGTAGCATCCCTGAAATTTATAGAATTTGCTTCCGCTTAACTTTTAATAAAACAAAAAATTTTAGTAGTGAATTTTGGAGGTATTACACTCCTCCTCACCAAAACACACCACCAACACCTCCACCAGGAGCCCCTACTAAACACCACCCCCAACCACCGTCACTCCTCACTATTTGTACCTCATACCACTAGCCAAAATCACCACAACACCCATACCCCCTTCCGCAAAACCCATCTCAATCCCCCTTCTTCCTTTGGTACCAACCACAGAACCACACACCCACCATTTGGACACTTCCACCTCAACAACCTAGCAATATCAAATTGTGCCATTGCCACCCTCTTAGCTTCAACACTTTTTATTGTTCTTCCTCACTTGTTGTACCAAGTTTTTTCGAAGCACTCCCTTTGATTTGGTTTAGTTTAGTTTTCCTATACTCTTTCACCCTCTATTACTTTAGCATTTCCCTAATTATATCATTTAATCCTAATTGTGTTTTATTATGGTTTCTTATGTGATTTTGCGAAATTCCAGGAAGAGGCGGGATAAGATACTTAGAGACTGGTTCCTGTTCAGTAAAGATACTAGTTGTAGTCTAGGGTTTTGTGCTAAGTGTTATATATGACTATGTGCATTATTATGTTATTATTATTATGTTTTTAATGCTATGATATGATAACATGATGTCATGTGATGAAAATGAGTAAAATGAGAAGCATGCAATATCATTACGATAATTACTATATATAAAACCCTGAGATGATTGGTATGATATATGGTTGTCATATAGGTTTAATAAAGTATGACAAGTGGGGAAATGATTATGTGTAATATGTATGGTGATAAATAGAGGATTTGGAAATAATGATACTAAACATATGAGGTTTTTGTGAAATAAAGGCATTTAGTTATCTTTAAGGGAATTTTAGTCAATATAGGACTAATGTAGATATTATGGTATTTTCATGTGTCAGGTAATTTAAAATATGCTAAGAGTATCATGTGAAATATTTAGAGTAATTATAAATGGCATAGATTTTACAAAATGAGGTAATGGCTTAATTTGATAATAGTAATCTTAAAATAGAAATGTTATTATCACATTTGTGAAATATTAGAGTTAGACCATCAATTTTGGCTACGTTGCTAATACTAGTGTTTTTGGAATGTTTGTTGAAGTTGGTAGTTATATAAGCCTTACGAGAAAATTTACGACGTGCTTGTGCAATTAGGGTTATAAGTCTCAGAATAGTAGCCTTTGATATAAAGTTGTTATTGCATGTGTAAAACATTAAAGTTAGGCCTTGAATTTTAGGTATGCTAATAATAATAATCATATGTGAGGAAGAGATAGTAAATTTGGTGGATAAAAAATCAATAAAAAAGAAGTTATGCCTAAAATGTAAAATTAGAGTTTCTTAGGAAGTATATGGATCTAAGCCCTTAAGAATTGTCTTGTTATCAATATGATTGTGCATTACTGGCTTTAATTGTGTAATCAATCATGAATAACACATTAATCATTTAAAGTAAAAGATAACATGATTTGGGCTGCGGTGTTTTATGAGCCCGTTCCACTAGATGAAAATAGTGGCTTGGGTATGTTTTTTACTGAGAGGTGCATCAAGCTATTTTACCAGATTAAAAATAGTGGGTCCCTAAACTCAATGTGAATGAGAATATACTTTGAGATAAGTATCTAATGGATAAGATATTAATTATTTAAAATAAAATATTACGTGAGTCGGAATCGATGTCAGGTTTGTTCGATAGGACGATAATAGTGGCTTAGGTGTGTTGTCCCTAGGAGGTGCTTCAAACCATTCCACCGATTTAAGAATAATAGATCAAGTAAGTTTTGACTTAAGAGATATTGGGTCTGTTCCACTAGATAATAATAGTAGCTTAGGCATGTTTTTTGTGAGAGATATTTTAGACCGTTCTATCGATTTAAGAATAGTGGTGTAATACCCCCATTTTTATTACTAACAAGTTTTATTTTGCGAAAGTGTTAATTACCAAATTAATGGGTGTTACCGCCACACTTATCATAATTCTGGTTCCCTTACCTTTCTTATTCCAAGTGTTAAGGCTAACACATATTATAATTAAAGTAAATCAACAGAAATACAAGACATTACATAAACAAAAGTTGTGGGTATTATACTTCGTATAACAATGAAAAATCAAAAACACCAAGGGACATAAGAGTCCGAAGAAAACCGATTATATTAAAAATAGGTACATGCAAATATAACACTGCTTTGTCTTATCTCTTAGACCTAAAGGCCCACTCCAGAAATGGGATCTATTCCAAAGGACTCTCTTCCTTATTCCTACGATACACCTGGATCCACTCCATACCTTTCACGTAGTCATCTGTAAAAGTATTATTAATACATCTTTATCGTACTGAATAAATCACAATACCTCACAAGAGAAAGCATACCCACATTGTACATAGTCACATAATAATTTGAAAAAGCATACTTGAGCACAAAGCATGTATCAGGACCATATGCAATAATTATGGAATAGTATAAATACAATTAAGTCTCAAGCTCAACAATAAGACATACTAATTCACTTCACATCATCTCAAGGTATAAGAGACATATCCGATTAATAAATTAGATTCCAAACACTAAGGTAGGGTACTGAGGCAACTACTGAATCAACACATCCAAATGAATTCCAAAAAAACAAGGTAGGGCATTAAGGCAAATATAAAACAAATAAATCAAAAACAATTCCAAACACTAAGGTAGGGCACTGAGACAATTACTGAACTAATAAATCTAAAATAATGTTAAGATAGGGCATTAAGGCAACTACCAAACCAACACATCCAAATAATTCCTTTTTATTTTCTTACACAACATGTTCTTCTATTTTAAATTATTTAATGGGGTTATAATCAACCCAAGGATACTGAAGTACACTCGATCATATTGGCACCCAAATTCAACATAATACCCTTACTCCCAAACCCAAAGATATAGTGGTATGCCTGGTCATACAAGCTCACAAAGGCAACACAGTATTCTCCAATCTTTTTCACCTAATACTTGAGTATTAATACCCTTCATAGGGCCCATAAGTCACATATAGAGTAGAATAGTGTCTTATTGGGGCACAGTGACAAACTTGCAAACTAAACAAATTAGGGCTAACGCCTTTTCTCTAGGGTAGCTATCCCTAGAGACCAATCATTTCCAACTTGGGTTCTTTCACTTTAATTCTTAATAGTTTATAAGGTGATCATAAATGTCTCATACTACATAACAATTTCTATTTCCATACTCACTTTTACCATTTATTCCCAATTATTAAGGTAAACCCGAAGGTCATCGATCTATGTCAAGCCATGTCAACGCTAAGGTGAAACCATACCCGAAGGTCATCGATCTATGCCAGTCCATGTCAACACTACGGTCAACCCATAAAAAGTCTAAGGCAATCCTAATAATCAATTATTCTCAAAAGATACATTAGATCAAAATTACCAAAATACCTTTAAAAACCTTAATCGAGTCATTTTATTCCTCTTTGTACCAAACAGTGTTACTATGAGAAATTTTTCATGAAAAGGCAAAGATAAAATTAATCAAATTATTTTAGCATGTAGGTAATCTTTGTATTTTGGTGATTAACCGTATTTTCCACTTTTCATACATTTAGTGGGTTATGCCCACAAAGCCCTAATCATGTAACTTTGACTTATCACATCTTCCATGCATCATGTACGTACATATTTAAAGCATAATAAATCATTTAAATAGTAAAATTATTATCAAGGTACATGTAGGAAGATATCTCTAACCCTATGTCATGCGAATAGAAATCATCATAAACTAATCCTAATCATGTGTATATGCTTCTATGTGAATCATTATAACCCTAACTACTATACATTAGCAATCATAAGGTATTTAACATGGCATTTAAATAATAACTTGACAAAAATGAAAATCCTAAGAAACCCCCATACACGTGGATGTAAATTATATAACATATTACTTGCGCATATAGCTAACTTATAGCAATTGTACGTATCATCCATTTAACATGTTACCATTTTATTATACATGTCAAAAGACTTAGAGAATGTAAAACCCTAGCATAAATTACAAATATAACAATCTTAACATGCTCACATATAAATTCTACCACCTTATGAGTGATTGGATTTACCTAATACAAGCTTACAAAAAAAAATTCTTCTCCAAGATCCTTAAGAATTACCTAGGAATTTAACACCCAAAAACATATGTATTAGCATTGAATATTACAAAAAAATAACCCAAAATTACTAACACAACTCAA
Source organism: Tamarix austromongolica (assembly GCA_039764185.1). Taxonomy (NCBI): domain Eukaryota; kingdom Viridiplantae; phylum Streptophyta; class Magnoliopsida; order Caryophyllales; family Tamaricaceae; genus Tamarix; species Tamarix austromongolica. The sequence continues at coordinate 29,834,599 of CM077817.1, forward strand.
AGGTAACTAATTGGCTAAAGCAAAGCAGCAAGGAAGCCAAACAAAACTCGCGCAATAAAAGAGGAAGAATCGGTGGATGTTGTTGAGAAGAAAAGGAAGGAGCAATGGTGGAGTTGGCCGATGCTAGGGGGTTGGAATGACAAGAATGGATAGTGCAAGGAAAGGATAAATGGCAAGTAAAGGTGCAGCAAGTATAGGGGGATCGACATAATTGGTTGAAACCAAGGAGGATGGGTGAAGGTTGGGGTGATTTGGTGAGGTTGTAAGGTTTTGGTGGTGGAGGATGTAGCAAGGAGGGGAGGTGTGGTTGTTTTGTTCAAAGGAGAGGGGGAGTTTCAGTGAGTTTGGCCGAGGGTGGTGGTTGGTGTTTGGTGAGGTTTGGACAAAAGTGGAGAGGGTGGTTGCGATGAGCTAGAATGAGGGAGTTGGGGTGGTTTTGTTGAGGTTGTGCATTGGTTTTGAGGTGGTTTCAGTAGGATTTATCGGTGCTAGGGGAAAGGGAGATGTGGTAGGGTGTGTTATAGAGAAAGAAATGGTGGAAAAGAAACAAGTGACGAGTGTAGTGATGGAGAAATGAGGAGGCTTTGCTTGTGTGAAGGAGATCTGGTGGAAGGAAAGGAAGTGCAGGTTGTTAGGAGGAAGGAGGCACACCGTAGGATGAGAGAGAGAAGGGCTTATGAAGAGGATGGTGTGAGGGAAAATGTGGAGAAAAACAAGGAGAGGGAAACATGGGGGATAGGGAGATATGGTGTGAGACATGGCGAAGAGAATAAAAATGTGCGGGAAGAAGATGGGGATATGACCCGTACACCTAGCATAGGTAAGGGATGGGTTAGGGTAATTATTTAGGTGAATGACCAGGTAGAAATATCTGGTTACTAGAATAAGATTTACTAGATGCAAAAGATATCGATTAAGATCTAACTTAGGATTAAAATTTAATAACGTACTCTCTAACCATATTTATCCTAATTAAATTTTACATCTCATATTTCGTAATATAAATACATATATTAACAATATATTTAATACAAAATACTCTACAATAATTATTATGACTAATACACATAATTATCAGTTTATAATTATGGTTTACGAAAATAGGGTATTATAAGTGTAGTCCATGAACTTAATGTGAATAATAGAATAGATTATATCATATCTAATAATAAGGTATGGATCATTAATTACCTTTTATTGTTTTATGTATCACATATGCTTACTTTTCACTATGAAAAAATTTTGGGGTATTACAAAAATTTGTAAAATATTATGAAACTTAATTATGATTAAATAATCAATACAAATAATATTAATTATAATTAATTACATCATAGTAATATTATTTGTTAAGATAAGTTAATAAATAATTATAATTACTTAATTAATAAAAAATAATTATAATAATAAATAACAAAGTAATAAGGATGATATTTATTATAACTATATATTCATAATGAATGAAAATACTACTAACCATAATTATAAATCATTAATCAATATAAATGATATTAATATTAATGATATTTATTTATAAGATTAATATCAATCATAATTATAAATAACTAATTATTACACATAATAAATGATTATTAAGAAAATTTTATAAGATTTATTCTATAAACAAATAAAAAACAATGATACATTTTATTTAGATATCTTGATATTTTGTCTTTTTTTTTTTAATAAATACCTTGTGTTTTGAATAATCTCACTTAGACGTCTCCACATTTTAAATTATTATCACATCGCCCCCATTTTCATTAATAAATTAAGGTTATGTCAAGTTTAGTGTAATTAAGGTAATTTAAAAAAAATCTTTAAATGGTAAAAAAAACTTAAAAGTCTAAAATTTTAACTCAAAAACTTTAATTTTTAAATTTTTACAATGTATTTTTTTTAAAATATGAGTTTTTCTTTATCAAAAAATATCTTTTTAGAAAAAATTATATTAATAAAAATCTGAATTAAAAAATTCTCTCAGTTTTTTTCAATTTTTTTTTACAAAATATGATATTATATATATATATATATATATATATATATATATATATATAATTATAATATAATATAATATAATATAATATAATATAATAAAGAATATTCAAATTATCCAAAAAAGTATGATATTTTTTATTTTTTTAATATATCCTTTTAAGTAATATTTTTTAATTTTTGTATATATTATAAAAAACTTCTTTGATTCTACTCAATTTAACCTAATCTACCTTTTTTAAACATAAGAGGTACCTACATAATAATAATTTAAAATTTGGAGATACTTAAGTGAGATTATTCAAAATATATGGTACCCATAAGATATTAGATTAAAGGTCATAGTGCTTGATTGAAATTTATTTAGAAAATAATTATGAGAATATGTCTTATTAAAATATCATACATCTAAAATTATTAACATACATTAATTTATTTTGGTTATGATGAGTTGGCAAAAACTACTATTACTTCAATAACTTATTTACATAATAAAATATGTCTATCAAATCTTATTATTACTTTTGACTTATTATTACTTCATATTATATCTTATTCATATATGGGTTTCCAAACAAATACTAAACCATGAAGCTTTAGCATATTTTATCAAGACTTTGTGTAATTCGAATATGTTCCTATGTGCTTGAACGGTTAGACTCTAGTATCTCTAACACAACAAGCATCTCATATGCGATTCAACTATGCATCAAGATGGATATGACCATCATCTTATATATATATCTATGTATGTATGTATATATAAGATGTGGGAAAAGGATATTAAGTTGCACCTACTGCATAATATCCACAAAAACACACATCATGAAATAAGGAAAAATCTCCATATTCATTCACAAGATGCATGAAAAATCATGAACTGTAACACTCTCCTCCACCCCAACATTCAAACTCCTCGTTTGCTAATGTATAGGATCTTAACATCACTTCTCTTCGTCTTAGGCATTGTCCCATTGAAATTGTGCAATTCTCATCTAACGATAGATAAGCATAGCACAAACATCACACATTACTCAATAAAATTTGAGAACTAGATAACATCTCCCATCCTAACATTTTGTTGTTAAATATTAATCCCTCTTCACAACATCTTCATCTACATGCTAATGGTTATCTCATTACATGGACTCCAAAGCTTGTAACAATGGCTTCGATCCCTATGCCAATTTATTTCATTAACTCCTTTATCAATGAATTTGTGCAGCACATAATCCCACCATTCACATCTTTGCTCATCGTAACAAATATGCACAACTTCTCACAATAACAATACATAAGAGATGTAGGGGAGGAGCACCGAGTCGTACTTGGTAAATAATATCAACAATAGTATACATTGGGTAGCAAATGAGCACCCAATTCATATGGTTCATCCACAAGATATTTGAGAATGACATTTTAATTCCTCGTCCACACACTAGCTACAAGTAGTTACTCGGAGAACTTAAAAGGATTGGTATGTGTAACACCCTAGTTTTTACGAACTGAAAAATTTTCTTTTGAGAGTTAAGCATGGAAGCTAAAATAATAAAATGATGGGTGTTACCGCCACACTTAGTACAAGTCTGGTTACCCTTACTATCACCATACCAAGTGCTAAGGCTAAAATCATTATTCCACTTAAATTAATAACACGATTACAAAATCAAAATAGAGAGAACATCAGATAAATATGGTGCTAAGCAAAATAAACATCAACGGTTTACAAAACTCAAAGAGAAAAAAAATACAAGAGGACATAGGCTTCCAAAAACAGCCGAAATTAATATAATAAAGGAGCACTAGATAGTCCTACATTCTTAGACGAACCGCCAGCTTCGACTAAGCTCAAAAGCTGACTTGTAAAGACCACTGCCCATTTAATAAGTAAGGGCCCACAAAATGAACCCTTCAATACAACGGTACTGAAAAACCCTTTATACTAAACAAGAATGAAAAACTAGTATAGAACACATACAATGCATCAAAATATACCTGGTATAAAGCATCAACTGTACAGGCGTCAATTAACCATTCATATAATCATATACCACCAATACATCATACCAACCATACTCACTCATCATGGAATAATTGAGAATCACCAATGGAACATCCAAATGATGCTATTTGTAGTATAATTAGAAATACATCAACCTCAAATACCAGATAATAACCACATGCCACATACCTCATCATTAATCTCGACAAATCTTATAGCATCGGTAGGCTCATAAGCACAGATTAACAAAATCCATAATATCATAGATAGGTACAAATGTTGCTACCGAACCACAGATAGGCACAAAGACTACTACCAAAACTACAGGTATGTACGAAGGTTGTTATCGAAACGCAAGTAGGCACAAAGGTTACTGCCAAAACCAAAGATAGGCACAAATGCTACTACCGAGACCATAGGTAAACATAAAGGATACTACCCACCAATATGATAAACTAATAATATTCCGTTAATCATTTCCGTTTTATTTACCCGAGGGGAGATAACATCGAATTTAGAGACACTAAGGTACTTCAGTCATACCAGCGCACTAGAAAATATAGTATCCTATCGACCATCAACCCAAAGACATAAAGGTACCTTGGTTACATTGGTACACGAAGGTAACACTGTACCTTACCTACAAGAACAACTAATACATAAGTATGCATACCCCCTATTAATCTGTATAATAAATAGAGTAAGGTGTAGGGCTTAGATGGGGGCACTACACACCATCATAAATCCAAAACCAACCATGAGATAAACCACGTCTCCAATGTAGCAACCTCTAAATAACCACCATTCCCGATCATGAGATCTTTCACTTAAGCATTAGTATTTTATTAAGGCGACTATGAAATCGCATATAAAGCACATAGATCCAATTTTTATACTTAATAAATTTTATTTCTTTCCAATTATTCGAGAAAACCATAATCAATATCAATCATAAAACTACATTAAGACCTTCTTAGGCTCAGTTATTCACCCTTTTGGGCGTATTAAGCCGAAAATGACCAAAATGCCTCTAAAGTCAAATTTACCACATTAACATCCTATTCAATTACTAAATCTATTTTATTTATCAATTTGTCATGAAAAGGCTAAAATATAATAATGAAACCAATTTATCTTACCATTACATTACTTGATAAACCAAATGACCAATGTATCCTTATTATAGATTTTGCATATAAAATACTAGCATGCTTATCTAATACATCCATGATCATGTAATTTCATGTTTACAACATATAATACACATTATACATGTTGGTCATGGTAAAAATCATAATGCAGGTAAAATAACCGAATTACCCTTAGAGCTCTCATCCATGATTAATATTCCATAATTAGATTCAAGCATATTCAACCGATTATTTTGTGCATACTTATCATACAAAATATTTTTTCGACATTAGAATCATATTAATCATACTTTCGTACCCACAATATCTTACATTAGATAACAAGTGTATCTTATCGATTTTCATGATAAGGATAAGTAACACCTAATTATCATGTAACAAATCACTCTTAACATATTTCATACACCACAAACTTAATGTGCTATCATACAACATTTATCATTTTAGTAAAGTATAATGGTTATCTGAATTCCAACAAAAATCTAAAAATAGCAGTATCCTACTAAATACTATAGGATCCCAATAATCAACTTTAGTACCTAAAAATAATACCAATATACCAAAATTATATTTTAACACACAAAATAATACTTATAATAATAATATACTTATCTTTATGAAATTACCAAGATACCTTTACTTATTAATAATCGGTACCAAAAATATTTAACTAACCAAACACAACTTACATCGCATATGCAATATGAGTCATGCGCATGCAATAAAGGGGTTGCACGGTAGGCTGGCTAGTTGAGGTAGGGGCGACGGTGGCAACAAAGGTGGCAGGTGATACTAGAAGGTGGGTTGGTGGCAGTGGCAACTGCTAGAAATGAGAGTTGCGTTGGAGGGTGGTAGGAAAATGGGAAGGGGTTGCGACGAGGGAGGAGATGATGGTGGATGGTGGTTGTAGTTGTTCTGTTGGTGTTAGTGGTCATGGAAAAGGCAGTGCTTCAATGGAGGCTCAACGGTCGATGGTAGAAGGTGGTAGCTGGAAGGGTGGTGTTTGGGTGCATGGATGGAGATACACGATCGAGAAGATAGGGGTGGTACAATTATGCAGCATAAAATGCACACCTAGGCCAAGAGAAGTGAAGTTTCACGGGCATATTGTGCAAGCAAGCACAAGCCTATGTTAAGGAAAAAGCATGGTGCATGGTCGTGCGAGTGACCGTGTGCGAGCCGTATGCTTCACAAAAATAACGTACATCACAAGGAAAAGAAGGAGAAAATAACAAAGGTGGGTGGAGATGGTTAGAGACAGTGAGGAGTAATCGATGGGGTGGTTGTGGTCATTGATTTACCAAGCTATGGTGACGCTTGGCGGTCGGTGGTGGTGCGGTCGATGGAACATAGCAAGGAGGAGGAGGAGGAGAAGAAGAAGAAGACGAATGGTGGTGTCGTACTGCTTGGGTAGTTTTGTTGCGTTCATACAAGAGGAAAGAAACTAGAGTAGGGAGGTGGAGATAGGCAGAAATGGATGGATGGTTGTGGTTATTGGGTGTTGGTTGCAGTGGTGCAGACTAGTGGTGGTTGGGTTACAAATCCAAGCAAGTCTGACAAAGGGAGAGTTGACAAAGGAGGGATGTGAGGTTGAGAAAATGCAGAGGGAGAAGGAGAGGGTTGTGAGGTTGTATGTGTGTGTATATATGTATGCAAAGAAGGGTGAGGTGATGTGTTGCGTGAGAAGTAGAGGAAGACAGGAAAATGGTCTGGGAAAAATAAATTTAGCATGACACAAAAAGGTAAGAAAATAGGGTGCAGAGAGGGTAAGGTTTAGGCAAGTAAAATGTAGGATAGAATTTGGTTTATTTTATTTTAGTTTTAAGTTTAGTTTGGATAAATTAGGATATCGGGTAAAAATAATCCAATCTAGGATATGTTTAATGGGAAGGAAAAAGGTAAAATAATCAGGGATAAATGTTTAGAAATTTATTTAGGTTACGGGTCAACAGTTATTAGTAAAATAATTAAGCCAAAGTTTAAGGGTTTTCTTTGAATAGAAAGGCTAAACACTCGAAATCAAAGGTTATGAAATTTTGGGGTGTTACATAGAGGATGTAGTCCTGGTTGCATTAACTTCTTCTTTTGGTGTAACCGATTATTCCTTACTTTGGAACCAAATTGGTTATTGGGCATGATGTTCCTGAAGCTATTATTGTAATAGGATCCCCTTTTGGTTTAATTATTATGCGGAAGTGCTAGCATGGGACAATCCCACTTTGACTCACTTTTGTAGTTTAACTAATTTATCCATTGAAGCTTCCTAACTATCTAATAATTAATTTGACTAAGTAATACCTAACGTAACTAGCTGAACACTAGACATAATATATGATAATAGTCACCATATCAATTCTCCACCTTGGCTGCTGCTCTTCTTTACATTTAAAAATTTTCAGACCATGAAAGAAATTAGCTCTAGGTAAACTTGGTTATAATATCACAAGCACTCTCTTCAGTGTCTATATCTATAGTTTCACTCTTCCCGTTGCTACCACTAGGCAATAAAACCTAGGTTATTCATGCATTTGCTTACCAGACTTCTAGTGGAATATAAGTAAGGCCCGGTAGAAATCATCAAATGATTGAGACTTAATTGCGCCTGAGTATGGTACTTTGTTCATTTGCCTACTTTCCTTTGATCGTTACTGGACTTTGACAAGTGAAAGTGTCGTATGATGTAGTATTATCTTTAGCATCTAAAACTCCAAACCTTTCTAGGACTCTATCCACAAATGAAGCTTGTGACATAATAAACTTTATCGTCTCTATCTATCCAGATTGATGTACTAAGGATCCCCTATGATACTCCTATATTCTTCGTATCAAATTTTGTTTTCAACATTTCTTTCACCTTATTTCTGTGTCATCCATGTAATGATTATGTCATCCATGCATAAAATAGCAAGAATATAGTTGCACTATCATTTCCAGCAACTAAAGCCAGTAGCATGCAGATATACGAGTGTTTCACCACATGAGGGAAAACCCCATTATAGCCTATTCCTTCTTTATGTGTAAATATTTCTCTCTATACCAACCTTATTTTAAAACTTTTTGCTTCTCCCTCATTATTTCATTCTTTGAATTTGTAAACCTACTTATAGCTTGCAAGCTTATGACTTCTGGGCTTAGGAACCAAATTCCAAGTCTCATTTTTATGAGACTCCATTTCGCCCTCTATAACTCTCAATCATCCTCTTAATGAGCAACTTAAAATGTATTCTTTTATAGTTTTGTGATTCTTCTATCATTTAACTAGCAGTATTCAATGCAAAGGCTACTGCTTCAACATATCCAAACCTTTGAGGCCCCTTGATTTCTCATAATTCTCCGTCTCTAGACAATAGGTTCCTAGGTAGTTCTAAATGTAGGCCTTTAAGACTCTTAGATCCTTTATCTTTTTCACTACTATCAAGATTTGGGTATGATTGAGCTAAAGTATGCTCCACCTCACTTTTATATTGGTCTTCTCTACTATGTATTGGCATATTACTTGTAGTAGGTAGAGCTATAAAATATTCATTCTTCCTTGAACTTAACATCCCTACTTATAATTAAATAATTTATCTTTATAGATAATTGAAGAATTTAGTTAGACCAATAATATTCTCATTTAACATTTAATTTTGGCTATGAGTCAGCAAACACCGACATCAATTCAAACAATGTATACAGTACTATCACCGTACAATTAAATATCTGTTCTCATATGTAATATCGATCAATATTTATCAGAATTTGGATCAACCTATACATGATCGTTTTAAAATCTATGTATGTTATGGCTATATATCTGTTATCGATAAATATTTGATGATATTTGTTGGAATAAAAAACTCTGCAATATATAAAATATTTTTCACCACAATCGTAACTATGATTGCAATTTTATTTCTAGACTATTGTAGATTATTACTTCATTTCGCTTCAGTGTACTACTCTACCAAACTAATGTTATTATCAATAGGAAACTAGTAAGAGAGGATATGAACTAAAATACCATCATTAGTTAGTTTATTACCTCATAATTTACCTAATAACAATTTAGAGCAAGTTCCTGAAACCTTAAAAATAATAAACTCGCTGAAAAATAGACCACAACTGTTTACACATGATAAGGAAAGAATGTGGATTAATGACATAAATGAAAAAAAAAAGACAGCTATGAATCACCAAACTAAATTCAGAATAGCCAAGCTGCCAAAGAAGCAACAATAGCAAATAAGCTTGAGACTTAAAGTTCCATTTCATCACTCTACATTGCCAAAGTTGGTGCTTTTGCATCGATAGCCAATGTACTCATGCCACCAAAAAAAGATATAATCATGATGCAAAGAGCCAAGGCAACAACATAATTTCTAGATTTTATATTCTTAATTTGATGAGAAGAGACTATTTAGCACAAGGAAACTTGGTGCTACAGGACTTAGAGCTCTCTTTTTTCTTGCATGTGTTTGTATGCTGTGGGAAAGTGGAAAGTTGAAGTGGATGATTTCTAAAGGGTTGAAAGGAGTAGAGAAAAAATATGATGCCAACTATCATATAATGGTTTAATTATAAGCATTATCATTAGAAGAGAGGTGAGCTGTCAAATATAATAAGGCAGGTCCTTTTGAGTTTTATGCATTATCTTGTACAGACTGGATTTTCAATGAGAAGCTTTAATTATGTTTCTAGCTATCTTAATGATGTATCATAATTAATTTTTCCAGGTGAAAATTCTGTTTATTGATTAAGGATCGATTGGAATTTTAAATATAAGTTAGTTTGAGCTTGAGTTTCATTAGTTGGAGAGACGTTATAAGAAGAGTATATTGGAAGGATTAAGGTGTCTCTTTTGTAATAAGTTTTTTTTTTGTATATAACTTATTGGAGCTACTTATCGACTAGTGGTTTAGCTTGAGCAATTTTGCTAGAAGTGTTCTTGTTCGTGCTTAAATACACGAAAAAAATATTATCGTGAATCAAAAGACCCCTTGGCCCAACGGATAAGGTCATCGATAGGGGTTTGCAATGCTTTATCCCTAGTGGTGGCAACCAAACGATCGTGTTGGATCAGGTCATTTTATGCTAACAGTCATCTCAATTATTTATCCTCTAGAGTTATTTTTTTATATTCAATTTGGGTTCACATTAGCGATGCTTAGAACCATCGATGTGTTGTCGTTTTCCATCCCAAAAACTTTTTAGGGATAGATTCGTAGCCAAAAAACATTGATATACCAACAGAAATGATGATGTAACAAATTTTGGTTAATTGTTTTTTTTTAAATGTTAAGTTCTAAAAGCTTAAGATCGATATACATAGCTTGAAGTCGTTGATGGCAAAGCTTGAAGTCGTCAATTGTGAAGCTTGAATTCGTTGATCTTGGAGATTGAATTTAGTTGATGGTTGGGTTTGAATTTGTTGATGGTTGAGCTTGGATTCAATTGCTGAATGTTTAAAACAAGGATTGGAGGTTAGGTCGAAAAATGGAAATGTATGGAGCAGAAGATGAGAATGAGAAGTTGAAAGGGATGGAAGAAAGAAAATAGGGGAGGCTTAGGAAAGGGAGTGAACAACAGTGAATTATGTGGGTATGCTGGGACTTGAGGTATAGGTAAGGTTGTATTGGGCTCATTTTGAGCTCTAAAATAATACACTCTTAAATCAGGTAGTCCAAGTATAAATTACAATAAAAACTACTTACCATATAAATATAAAGTGTAAATGTAATATGTTTAAAACTAGGTGTAGAAATAATACTTTGATTTAGGAATGTATATACATTCACACACAAACACACATATTGTTTTTAAGGATACTTGTTTCCCCTTGTTGTTCCTTTGTTGCTATGCAACCATGGTTCACATTAGGTTAGTTTGAGTTTGGATTACTATATCTTTTTGGGTTGTGTGGGGGTGGGTCAAGTGATTTTACCTTTTGTATGGAGGGTGAGTTGAGTACTTATTGGTTTATATTTACTCTAAGTTTAGATTGACCTGATTAACTTTGGTATTAGGCCATTTTATATCATTTTATACTTATGAGTTGTGACTCACAGCTGGGTTCCGAGATGAATTGATTTTGAGTTATGCCAAGTATTTGCTGGCCATCAGATCAAGTTAGGTTTTGCCTGGCTTCAATTTCATGTCAACCAGTACTGGTATAAATCTTCACTAGTTATAGATATTAAATAGAATGTTAAAAATAAATTTAAATTGATTTAACGTAAATGTTCATAATTTTTTTTGATGAAATAGGTATAGTAGTTATGTAGATATTGAATATTATTAAATTTTCATAAAAAGTCTATTAGTTTTTGTAATTATATGTAGTTTTGGGTAGATCAGGTTGGTCAAATTGGGTTTTAGTTTAGTATCAAGTGAGACTTATTTGGGCTATGCAACATGGTAACTGTTAGGTAAGGTTTGTCCATGCTTGGGAGGGTGTTTTGCTCCTAAATCACAACCACAATTTTTTCAATAATATACTAATTTTAGTAAATTTACATTCAAGGTATAGTAAGACGACAAACTACAAATGCAAATAGCAAACAGTAACAACTTTTCTAAACAAAGGCTAAGTCATTTTGATCTTAAAATTGTAGGGTTATATATGGTCTTGGCATAAGAGGTTGGTCAGATATGACTTATGAGTTCATAACTTCTTAGATTAGGTTGGGTTATAGGTAAGAAATATGTTATATTTTGGTAATTAAGTTTTTTTTTGGACTTAGGCGTGCTTCAAATTACATAAATTTGAGTTCTTATTTTCTTTGGATTAAATTGAATGAGGGATTACGTGGATCAAGTCAAATTTCTTAAATTAGGTTAACTTTTAATAGTGCTTAGGCCTTGTCCTCTTCACCCTATTTCAAAGTAAACTAGATCAAAGTAGATAAATAATTCTATCATATTAGATTAGACACAATTAGACAAAATTTGATAATGGTGATAAAAATACATGATTTATAGCGGTGATAAAAATAAATGATCGATAATAATGATAAACTATTGATACTAATAATAATGATTAGTAATAATAATAATGATAGTGAAATAATAATGATTAATAACTAATAATAATCAAATAATAATAACATTAAGAAAAGTAAAAATAATTATAACACCTCCATTTTTTGTAACCATTTTTTTAATAATTTTTTATAATATTTGTGGAAGGTAAAAACAAAAGTTTAGTGCTACCGATAGGGCTATTTCACTAGGGCCATTAAAAAACATCCTAAAAATCGATATAGTATTTGAAAATATCGATTTGGCATTTAGATTATCTGATCCACTTTTGTCAAAGTAAATTTTATGTTAGGTAAAAAAAAATTCAATATTTATTGATCATTTCAAAAGTGTATCATAATATATAGTTTTAGTTCATGATAAATTTTTTGAAAATTCTTTATCTTTCATATTCATACATTTATAATGATATTTTGTTATTATTCTTTTGGTAGAATAAGACAATCATACTGATATAGTTTTTATTATATTTTATGTAACATATAGTTTGTATATCTATAAATCTTCATATAAAAATTATTAAATTGATGAAAAAGTATTTTTATATAAATATTGGATATATCTATAACACCCTAAAATTTACTATTAAAATTTTTTATTTTAGTAGAGTCATAATAACAATATAGTTGGATATTACTGATGGCTAGACATAAGTCCGCCTTATATACCATCATTACATCGAATACGAGGTAAAATAAATATAACTTAAAACATGATAAACAAAAGAGAGAATATAAGTTATATAAGACTTTGGAGATTAACTTTGAGTACATCATAAATAAAATACAATCAAAAGGGATTCCATGGAGCTAAAAGTTTAAAAATGTATTTGGACAAAAACTAATAATTAGATAACATAACTCTATATTCAACCCTAAACATAATATGATCACTCCTTCCTTTACAAAGTATCTTAAGCAACGATTTCATCCAAGTGATGCTTATCGACCTACATAATAAAGTTCAGGTTGTCTTTTGTGGTAATGAGCAACACACATGGAAATGATGATCAGTATGATACATACTGAATAAAGTAACAATATATTCATAGTAAGGACAAAGAAATACATAAGTTCACAAGGAATAATAAGCATACATGATGATGAAACAAAATACGATGCATAACCAGAGTTTCATTACTAGGTGTAATCACAATCTAATTTCTAATTTATATTGAGTTTAGGGACCTCACTAATCTTAATCCAGTGGAATGGACTAAAGCAACTCTCAAGGTAGAATGTTCCTAATCCATTATTATCATCTGGTGGAATGGACACAACTCATCCTAGGATAACATGCTCTTGGTCACTATTATTAACGAAGTAGAACAGTTTAAAGCATCTCTCAGGATAAAATACTCCCGAGCCACCATCATCGCCGATAGAACAGACACAATACCTCAATCCTAACTCACGCGATCTTTCACTTTAATTAACTAAAGACTTATTAAAATGTTCTTCATATGGATACCATTATGCATAAATAAACATTAATAGGCAATACACATACAACATAACCACATGTTGATCGGGACATTCTCTAAGGAAAAATGGTCATAATTACTTTATGAAACCGTAATTGAATAAGATAAGTATAAATTATCTAATAAGAATCATTTCATCACCCAATTTATTACATCATTCTAAAATAACATTACGATCAACACATCCAAAAATCAAGGTATAACTCGAACGTCTTATACATACGATAACAAGACTACCTCTAAGGTTACTATTTAAGATTTAAACCATTTTCTCATTTTATTAAAATTTTACAGCTCATAATTGAAATTCCCCAAAAATATTAGCTTTGAGAATTTTAGCTAAAAAGGATTTATTAGGAAAATTAATTAAATTAACTACTTTTATTAGAATAGGAAGAAATTAATTAGGGTAAATTAAGAGGAAATTTATAAATATTTTTTTAAGGAAAATTTGGGTATTTTTCAAATTAAAAAGGAGTTTAGAAAAAATCTTTTAAAAATCCTAAATTAGCCTAAAAAGAAAATTTAATATTATTTTATTAAAATAATTTTTATTTTTAATACCCAAAATATTCAAATTAATTTAATTGACCCCAACCTACCTATTTTTTCTTTTCCCCTTTTTCCTTTTTCTTTTTCTTTCTTCCTTTTTTCTTTTCTTTTTCTTTCTTTTCTTATTTTTCCTTTCTTTTCTTCTTCCGGTTGGGCCTGCCCGCGGCTCGTTTCCATCGCCCTTCATTCCTTCGGCTCGGCCCAGGAGCAAAACGATGCTCCTTCTCCCCTTTTTCCCAAGAACGTTGCATTCCGTTTAAAAACTTTATAACCGACACTAGCCCGATTCTCCCTTCTCTTTTCTTTTCTTTCTTTTCCTCCTAGCCAACCGGTCCACCCCCTTCTTCTTCCTTCCTCATCCTCCCAGTCGACCTGCAAATCCATCGCCCCCGAAAATGGCACCGTCGACTACACTCATTTTGATTGGTCGTTTCTCCTCTCTTTCTCCTTCCCCCAGATTTCCAATCAACATGACCCAACCCACCTTCCATTATTTCTTCCGCGTAAAATCCTCCTTTTTCTGCACGAATAAGCTACCACGATTTGAATTTTGTATCGGCCAATTGACGTTGCCGGCTACCCTAACCCTACCTGCATTAACCTCCTACCGACACTTAGAACCCTACTCTCTCCTCCAAACTCTATAAATATCCCTAATTTGTTTGATCTCGAAGCTTTTCCCGAAATTCTAAAAATTTACCCCTGTTCACCACCGCATCTTCAGACGCCCTTCGTGCCGCCGTCCACCACCACATATGCCTCTATCACTGCTTTCTACACCACCCAAAAGCAGCTATCAATCCTCCTCCACCTTGCCCTACCTTTCTTTTCCTGTTCCTCCTTCTCCTCCTCTCCTTTTCTTCTTCTTTTCATTTTGGCCACCATCCCTGCCGCAGTGCGCAACTGCCATTAGCTGCGCCACCACACTCACTTTACTCCCCTCAGTCTGGACTACCACCAACACCTCAACCTCCACCTTTATTCTTCCTCTCTTTTTCTCAAAACTCGACTCTTTCCATTTCTTTCCTCTTTTTCGGCCACCGCCGTGCACCACTACCGGTGCCACCTATCTCCGTCGGCCTAAGGTTCCACCCTAAACCCTCTCAACCCTTCTCCCCTATTTATTTAAGCTTATTTTATTTTATTTCAATTTTAACCTAGTATTCGATTATTATTATTATTATTATTATTATTATTATTATTATTAGGTTCAATATTGCTATTATTATTTCTTATCAGGGTCGAGATCCTATTTAAATTATTTAGATTATTAGTTTCGTATTATTAATATTATTAGTATTATTATGAGTTTTATCATCATCATCATCATCATCATCATCATCATCATCATCATTATTACTACTACTACTACTACTACTACTACTACTACTGTTATTCTTATTATTTTTATCATCTATTTAGAGGGTCAAAGCCTTACCTTATTCATATAGTGCGAATACTATTACTTGTATTATTATTATTATTACTAATGGTACTTTTACTATTTTGGAGTAGGGTAGAAAACCCTACCTTATATTACTTTCGCTTTAAGTCATTTTATTATTATTAGTAGTAGTATTATTATTTTGTAATTCTGATTATTATTTCATTACTATTATTATTACTATTTTTTTTATTAATAATGTCTTAATGATATTATTAGCATTACTTTGGTGAAGGGTTGGAGCCCTTATCTCACCATCCGTTTTGAATCATATTAATATTTTCATTACTATTTTTAGTATTATTTCTTATCGTTATTAATAGTATGGCATTATTTTATTAAAAACCTAATCTTAGAATAAGTTAATAAATAATAGTATTTTTGGTAGGAGGGAATATAATTCTAGTTTTTCGCTCATATAGGTGAGATTAGTCAAAGCCCTAAAGAGGCGCAGGAGCGTGCTCCAAGACCGATGACGTTTCAGGTAAGGGTGTAACTAAGGCCTTATGTAGGTTTATGTGCCCTTTATGCTTGGATGCCTTGTATAATGTTTTAACACCCCCAAAATTCACTACTGAAAAATTTTATTTCATTAAAAGAAAATTAGCGGAAGCAGAATAATAAATCGTGAATTCTAGGGATATTACCGTCACACTTAGTACCAGACCGGTTCACTCCTACCGTTCCAGTACCAAGTGTTAAGGCTAAAAGAGAAAAATACAACTTACAAGAAATTTAAACCAATGATTAAATTAGAGTAGCGCATTTAAACATTTTATAAGAGTATAATACACCACTGGTGGTTACAAATCAACAAATACATTGAAACCATAAATTTTAAAGGTGAAAGAGTACAACCCTAGGTTTTACCGGATAGTACCTTACACTCTTTCCAGAGATCCCACTTGAATAGCATCTGAGAACGACCTGCAATGGACGCTGCCCATTGAATAGGCAGGGGCCCCACGAATAGAACCCTTCAGTACTACGGTACTGAGTAACCCTTTAAATCACACTTAACAGCAAGTCTGCAATGCAACACATGATACTACATACATAATGAAAGGTAAATACTTAATATCTATATTTATATAACCACATACTTAACAAATCAATTAGATATTAATAGGCTATAGAGAACAATCGATACTTCTAGGCCTTAAGCCCTTAGTCCATCATTATCAATCATATCGGATTACAATTATCTATGTGAGTGTGGGAACCCCACTATTATTCGTCGGTGGACCGGTCATGCAGGGAAAAACGCTGCTGGCCACTATTATTCGCCAGTGGACCGGTCATGCAGAGCAAAACGCTTCTGACCACTATTATTTGATATAACCAGAGAGATGATTAAATAATGATGGACTAATGGCTTAAGGCCCAAAAGTGTCGATTGTACTTTATAACTCGTTGATATGTGGCAGCCTTGTTATATATGTGATTGTTAATGTTATATATGCACCTCTCATTACATATGTATATAGCTTGCAATATTTGTTGCATTGCGGGCCTATTTTTAAGTGTGGTATTAAAGGGTTACTCAGTACCATAGTACTGAAGGGTTCCACTCGTGGGACCCCTGCCTATTCAATGGGCAGTGTACCTTGCAGGTCTTTTCAGGTGCTACTCAAGTGGGTAACGGGAAAGTGAGTAAGGAATTATCCGGAACCGTTAGGGTTTTTCTCCTTCTCTTTTAAATTCCTAGTTTTAATGTTAATGTAACCACCATTGGTAGATTTTATTCTTATAAATGATTTGATACGCTACTCTGATTTAAGTATGTTGAATTTCTTGTAGATGGTATTTCATTTTTTTTAGCCTTAGCACTTGGTACTGGAACGGTATGAGTGAACCGGTCTGGTACTAAGTGTGGCGGTAATATCCCCAAAATTCACAGTTTGTTGTTTTGCTTCCGCTAATCTTTTAATAAAATGAAATTTTTCAGTAGTAAATTTTGGGGGTGTTACAAGTTGTTTTTTGTAATGAAAAATTGGTTATAAGACAAAATTATATATGTTTTTTAGAGCTTATACCTAGCTTGCAATATAAATGGCAAATGATTAATTGTGTAAATAAATAAATAAACAAATATAAATAAGCATACACATATAGGACTCGAATTAATAATTAGTTTCTTTTACTATTTGTTCAAAATAATTAAAATATGAGGATAAAAATGTTGTTAATGCACTATACATTTAAACAAAATTTGGTCTAATTAATTCATAATACGGTCGTAAATTTTTTTCTACTATAGCTAAATGCATAAATTTGTGATGAGTTGACCACAAAAATATCTTTCTATGGAAAAATTGTTGACAAATTCGTGGCAAGTTTGTGGTGAACAGGCAACATAAATATCTTTCTGTGGAAAATTAGTGGTGAGTTGACCACAGAAATATCTCTTCGTAGCAAATAAAGGGTGCCTTGGCCATGAATTTTTTTCCCATGGAAAGTCGAGCACATAAATATATTTCTTGCGACATATATTTGGTGAATTGGCCGCTATAATATCTTTTCATGGCAAATGCATGACACGTTAGCCACGAAAATTTATTTTTGTGGTAAATGCATGGAGAATTGGCCAAGGGAATTTATTTATGTGGAAAATGTGTAGCAAATCAAGCAAGAGAATATCATTCCGTGGAAAATTAGTGCAAGTCAGCCACTTAAATTTTTTTTCTATGGCAAATTAGTTATGGTTTGGGCATGAAAGTATTTCATCGTGGTAAGTTCATAGTCACTTTGTCACAAAAATATTTTTACCATGTTAAATTAGTCATTGATTTATCTTCCCATAGCAAAAGGACAAAAATGGTCACTAAAATTTTCTTTACATGGCCATTTTTACTTAAACTATACTATCAAATTATATATAAAATATTTGGCCATAATTTTTTGCCTCCTATGGACATTTTCGTGGCCTATGCCAAATTTTTTTTTTGTAGTGATAACTAATTAACATGAATGACATACTATCATATAAGATCATGGAAAATAGAAGAAAAACATACACATACTAACAAGAGTAGTAAAAGAACATGACCCAAGATCAATGCATATCCTATAAGGAAAAACATACAATATTTAGTAAGCATGAACTCACAAAAGATCATGTTGTTGCAATAGAATTTTGCCATAAAAAAAAGAACATGTTGTTATAGTGGAATTATGTCATCAACAGACGAATGTCATGAAAGATAATAAAATTCATAAACTATAGATGAATTTTACATTACATGCTCACACGGAGTTTCATGGTATGATATACCAAATAAATTATGGATAACAACAGTATTTTCACAACATGATATAATATAAGAACATGGAAAACCACAAAAGAATATGGAAACATGCATTCCTAAAAGGTCATCCCATTAAGACTAAAGCTACTGAATAGAATAAACATTGTACGCATAAATTATGGTTAAATTCACTTAAAACAACTACACACTCTATTGATAATTATTCATAATATTAATAATTATTCGTGATAAACTCTTAGAATCATATAAAACACATTAAAAGTTGGTACTAAACACATAAATGATAGAATCCTAATAATCCCTATTTTATCTTAGAGGAAACAATACTAAAGTTAAACAACTAACCTCTAAGACATCAATTCGAAGCATTGCAGCTAAGGAACTCACCTAAATCCTAATCTCAGTTGTACACTTGAATTATTATTAAATTCTAAAATATTCATATATATCACTTCCATAATTTCATAACAACAACACTTGGTCGTATACAACAACCACCATTTAAACATGTCATAAGAGCCATCTAATCACTTTTTAAAATTCCACATATATCATACTCATTACAACTCACTACCAAACATGATTCAAGCTCAACATATATTCTTGCTCAATTATTGTGATTGCATTTTAAAACTAACATGCATCCTTCTATTATTGAAAAAGAGTAAGGAATCATGTTTAAGCGAGTTTACTTATTATCCTAAGCTTAAGGAATGAAGGAAAGGATGATGGTTAACCAACTTCACAGATCCACCCGTGTCATCCTATATTGCGGACGGAAAATGTAAGAATAAGTTAGAAAAAACTAATCAAAACATATAATAATAGAAATAAGTAAAATTTTCAAAACACGCTTAAACAATAAGGATTTACAATCTAAAATATCAAAATTTTCACATATTAAACAAATCAATCACTTTCAAGGAATTTATCCAAATGATAAGTTAAAAAATCAATTTAATATATTATAAATCAAAGCTAATTGATTAATATGTGAAAGAATCAAACACAACTAAAATTTTCAAAAATTTAATTCAATTGAATTTTATTAATTTATTTAAATTTAATATTTAGAAATATAATTAGTCCTATTTATAGCATACTATATAATCAATTAGTAAAAAACAATAAATAAAATATCTAATTTCACACCAATAGGGTTTTTGAACCCAGAATATAAATTAGGCCACATCTTGTTAAAATATTTAAACTTAATGAGTTGGAAAAGAAATTAAGCATATTCTAATACAAACCGTACAATCAATATAATAAAATTACTCATTGATCGATAAAATTTAAATGTGGAAGAGTTTTAACCTTAAAATCCAGAAGAGTTTTACCTAAAAATCTAATTCTAAATAATTTTACATAAATTTCTCAAATTGACTCTTCTAATATAAAATTAAATAAATTTTAAAGTTTATTGTATATTTAATTTATCTAAAATAGCTTAATTGGAAAAATCCAAACAAACCAAACATAATCGGGTCAAAATTTCTAAATTTCACAAATCAACAACATATATTGCAATAAACCACTCCAAATCAATCACTCACTCGCACATGCACACTCACACACGCATGCACACATAATCACATAATTCAACAACTAATTTATCTTATCATAAGCTAATTTACAAGAAAATAATCAAATTAGAAGTTAGGGTTTAAGGTAATTTATACCAAATGAATGGCAATGAATTGGAGGAGATAAAGGTTGTTGGAGCTTCACTTGTGGTCAACGAATGCTTGCTAGTGGCTAGGCGACAAAGACGGTGTTCGAAAGCATTGTTTTAGTGAGTTGGTGGTGAACGAAGATGAAATCGAAGCACAGAAGATGAAGGTGTAGGGGTTCCAGTGCATGAAAAAAAGGAAATAAAGAGAGAAAAGAGAAAAAAGAGGGAGGGGGCATGTCTATGGCTTTTTTATTTATATAAATTGGTTTTTTCACCTGAAAATTATTTAATAATAAACCGTTGGATAAAGATACGAAAAATAGTTATTTTTTAATAAAAGTTTAAAGGATTAAAAATAATTTAATACATTTTCAAAAATCTCCTCAGTAACTCAAAATAAAAAAAAGTAGAAGAAAATTAATTCTGAAAATAAAATTCTAAATAAATTACAAAAATATTTTTAATTGATTTTTTTTTAAAAAGAACTTAACAACATCATAAAAGTAGATAAATTGAAAGATAATTTTTTTACGGATATAAATTATTAACAAAATTTTATCACTTTAAAAGAATATTATAATTTAAAATAATTTATTTTCATTAATGAAATATAATCCTAAAATAAAATCGTACTCACATGATAAATTTATACTCAAAACCATATTTACAATACTAAAATCAAAACACTATATAAACATAAATGAAATATATTTTAAATAAAAATCGGATTATGTGAATTTAATCAAATTGTAATCGTGAACAAATTATTTAGAATAGTTCCTAACAACAAATGATAAAATAAGTTTCGACATAAATTTATATTTTTTACTAAAACTATAAAAAAAATCAAAACTTGAACAACAATTTCAATTTAAATAAAATTAATTAATTAAAATAAAATTAAAAATTTAACCTCATAAATTAATATTAATATTTTATAAAAATAAAATTTTAGATAATCGGGTTTCACTTGGTAGCTCATCAACAAGCTCCACCGTTCCTTCTTTCTTCTTCGACCATAATAAATGAAAGATCTACCCGCAACGTCCAAAACCAACAAACTCTGCCAATCTCCCTTCTTTCAGCTCGCTCCACGTCGCATTGAGCTTTGATTAATAAAGGGATGAGCTTGATCATTGGTTGCCCGAAGGAGAAATTAACGATCGCTGAGATGTTCGTTGGTGGGGCAGAGGCCATGAAACATATGCGTCATGCGTGAAGTTAGGGAGGGCAAGGGGGAAAGAAAACATGGGGGACGGAAGATGGGAGAGAGAGAGAGGGGAAATAAAAAAGGAGAGGGATACTAAATAAATAAAGTAAATAATTTTTCTAATCTTGATTTTTTTTATTTTACAGTTTTTTGTTCAAAAATACATTAATTAATTGAAAAGAAAATAAATGGCAATTCAAAAAAAAATTGATTAAAAATTTAAAGAGGAGAGAGGATATGAAAAGTTGAAGAAAAAATAACCAATATAAGTCGGGATAAAATTATTATTTGTAGGCTCAAGTTTAAAAAAAATTTCCAACAAAAATTGATGGGTTACCATTTAAACAAAAATAAAACATTTATTTTTAAAACCTTTGAATTATATCATCTATTTTGTTTAAACTCATAATCATATCATGTGTTTTTTCTTTAATTTTTTATTTAAGGATGACATTATCTTATCAATATTTTAGGTCTAGATGACTAAAATGATAAAAAAATTTCACATTGAATATTTTAAAATATGAATACTTTGAACAGTCGTAAAATTATTTAGAGTTTTTTAAATTACTTCTATGACTTGTTAAAATTTAAACGTAGTTCCTTTTTTAACAAAAATTAGTTAAGATCCCAAATATATCAAAAAACATATTCTCTCTCTATTTTTTTGTCAATTCAACTTAGCAAAGATTTAACATTAATACTTTTATAATTGTAATAATATGAAATTAAAAGTATTAATAAGATGATGCTAAAGTGAAATAAAAAAAATTAAAACATATGATCCTTAAATAGAGTTATTTAAAAGATATTATACCTAAGTCAGTTAGGCTATATGCCATCATATCTAAGTAAAATATCTTTAAAAATAATAATATATTTTCCCAACTTGATTGTAATTTAGCTATCAAAAGATGAAAATATAAAAATTTTAGTCTCAAAGAAATTGGTAGACATACACTTTAAAATTAAATTAACTATTGATAAAAAAAAAGGTTGGTGATGGACTTCAACTAGTATTGATAAATTTGAATTAAAAAAAGATAATAAAAAAATATATGAGAGAGAAAAAATGATAAATAATTTAAAGAAAATGTTACTTTTAATAAAATTCCTTATAATTGACAAAGTTAACTATATAATTACACAATGAAATTCTAGTTTTCTAAACTTATTGTATAATTTTTATCTTAATTTTCATAATGTATTTATTGATTAGTAAATGAATCCTATATGTTTGTACCCTCCGCTAGGGTCGTAAACGAGCCGAGTCGAATACCCTTAGACATAGATTCGGCTCGTTTAACTAAATGAGCCTAAAATGATGTGTGAGTTTGACTCGTTTAACTAAATGAACGAGCTAAACCGAACTTTTAACGAGCCGAGCCGAGTCGAGCTCACGAGCCAAAGCCAATAAATGAACTGAGCCGAGCTTTTTCGAGTTCGAGCTCACTTTTAGGCTCGTTTAACTAAACGAACGAGCCGAACCAAGTTTTTAACGAGTCGAGCCAAGCCGAATACCGAACTGGCTCAGCTCATTTACAGCCCTACCCTCCGCCATCTTAACTAATTATTAATCTTATGAAATACTATTAGAGTGAATTACTATATGCATAATGTATCTAATGGTCTTCTTCATAGTACTAATTAGTGTTAATCAAATTAATTATTATTTCTTTTTATGATAATTAATAGAATCGACATGAAATTAATTTAGTATATAAAAAGAACCAAACCTACGCGAATTTTCTTTTTTATACTATGTTTAACATCATTAACTAAATATTTAGCTAAAAGTTTATAAGCTATAAGTAATTTTAAAACTTTTTTCTTATCAAAAATAAAAAGTTATCATATTACTAAAATTTTTATTTAAAAATTTTAATTCAAAAAAATTTAAACCTATTATTTACTTTTATTTTTTTAAATATGTATTAAATAATTTACTATTTTTTAATAAAATATGTAAATAATATTTTAAAATGATTATTAAAAAATATTTTTTACTAAGAATTATCCAACAGAGTTTTAGCTTCAGCACATGCCAACAGTGTTTGCCGGGATTCTATGGTCATTCCTCTAATCTGTTGGCAAAAGCAACTACCAGCTCATCGTATCAACAATAATGCTGCTGCCGATCGACCAAGTCTTGTTTACCATCTGTCAGTGTCAGGTCGGGGAAGTCAGGGATGCAGCCTGTCTCTTTTATGGGTCCACCACGAGCCTAAAATTGAGGACCGTTAATTCTACTTTTCTAATGCCACCAGCTGGCTTATTGGGAACGTTGACAGCCAACAATTTCGCAAGTAGGCGCTTTAGCGCCACACAAATCGTCCCGCCGTCCCGGATGCCACGGTCAAGGTCTTAACGCCTAGATTCTACTAGTCACGAACTTTTATTCGCCCGTCCGTATGTCCGAATTAAATAAATCAATGAAGCTGATTAAAACTATTTTTCCTTTCACATTTAAGAATAGTTTTTATTTTGAATTTGTTAACTATTAAAATAGTTTGTCTGGTTAAAAGTTAATAAAAATAAATTGGTTCATAGCAAATTTTAACAAAAAAGAAAAAAAATAATTTTTGTGTTTGATTTACATGAGATAATAATAAGAAAAAAAGAGAGTAAGGAATAAAAGTGTTAAAGATTAAGTATATAATTTTCTTTTTAAAAAGTTAAAAGAAAAATATTTTAATTTTAATTTTCTTTCCTTTAAACTTTCTTATAACTAAATAGAGTCTCAATTTCCGATAGTAACATGCTTAATGGCAGGAGAGGTCTAGTGTTTTTATGTTTTTATGTAGAATGTTAGTCCTCTTTCGAGCAGAGGCAGCTCCTTGCAAGATTATGGGACCTGCCAGAATTCTTCCTACCTTTCATTATGCACAATTTGCTCTTATATAGGAGTTTAGTACATGGACAATGACTATTTTATCCCTACTAACAACCATTCCTAACAATATTAGTATCTTTCTTAACAGAAAGATATTGTATATTAACAGCTAACAGAAACAAATATATATATATATATATATATATATATATATAGATATTCTTCTAGAATCTAGAACCTTTAGTCGAGAATGTAGTCCATCAGATAATGAGGCTGGTTCCTCCTCCTGGACGATGCTGGGATGGAATTATGGGCTGACATATCAATGCCTTCCCCTACGAGACTGACCTTGTCCTCAAGGTCGAAATAAGGAAAACTGGTGCTAAATTGTGCACGATCCCATGTGGCCTCTTCCAATGAAAAATGCTCCCACTGAATTAAAACTTGATCAACCCATTTCTTATTTATTTTGACCCTTCGGGAGGCAAGGAGCTTTTGGGGTTGGAAAAGTGGCCTAGAGTCAGAGGATAAGGGCGGTATAGCTGTAGGCTAGGCAGTCTTTGGGTTGGGGCACCACTTAAGTAGGGAGATATGAAATACAGGGTGGATCTTAGCATAGGAAGGCAATTGTAAGCGATAAGCAGCAGGGCCAATGCAACTGATGATTGGGAAATGACCATAATAACTTTGCTTTAATTGAGTTAAGCAGCTCTCTTCGATCCCCTAATTCCGCATCAAGGGCAACCAAATTGGTAGTACCATCTATGTAGGTAGAAAGCACTGATGGTGGCCGACCATACACAACTTGAAAGGGTGTCATCTCTATAGCGTTGTGGTGTCTCGTGTTGTACCAGAGCTCAGCTCAAGGAAGCACAACATCCCACTTCTTTGGATTATCTCCGTCCATTGCTCGTAAATAAGTCTCGAGGCACCGGTTAAGGACTTCAGTTTGGCCATCCATTTGAGGATGGTAGGTTGTGCTCAATCGGAGGGTGATGCCATGAAAATGACATAGTTCTGTCCAAAAATGGCTAGTAAACAATGGGTCTCGATCTGAAACAATTGATCGAGGAAACCCATGAAGACGCACTATCTGTCGGACAAAGTGGTCAGCCAAGCGCACAGTAGTGATACCAGAAGGTAGAGCGCAGAAATGGGCATATTTAGAAAGTCAGTCAATGACCACCCATATTACCTCTTTCCCTGATGAAGGTGGGAGCTGGGTGATGAAGTCCATAGCAATATCCTCCCACACTCGCTCTGGTATTGGCAATAGCTGTAATAACCCCTTAGGAGCGGTTGTTTCTAGCTTGATGTGTAAACACACTCCACATTTTCGAACAAAGTCATGAACATCTCGAGCTAAGGTAGGCCAATAGAAATTGGAGGCAATTCGTGTAGTGGTGTTGGAAATTCATGAATGCCCTCCTACAAGGGAGCTATGGTAGGCCTCGATAATTTTTTGACGGAGGGTTGCGTCATTTGGAACGACTATTCGGCCTTGAAGGAAGAGGATGCCTTGATGGAGGTTATAGCCTGCGTCACTTCTTTTCCCGTCCTGCAATTGAGAACAAATTTCACATAGTAGGGGATCTGACAAGGTTGAATGTTTAATTGATTGGATCAAACATGTGATAGGGGTAGATAAAATTCGTAATTCCGCCTTTGTGGATTCCGCCAGCCATCTCGATAGGGCATCCGCCGTACAGTTGGAGCATCCAGACTTATAGATGATCTCGAATTCAAACCCCAGCAGCTTGGTAAGCCAACGCTGTTGCTCATGTGTTTCGATGGTTTGGTTGAGGAGTTGCTTAAGGCTTTGGTGGTCAGTGGCAATGGTGAAGGGAGCACCCAAAAGGTACTGTCTCCATTTATGGACAACAGAGGTAATATCGTACATTTCACGAGTGTAGGTTAAAGGTGCTTGGAGGCAGGGAGGAAGGCGCTTGCTGAAGAAGGCAATGGGATGGTGTTTTTGTGAGAGGATGACACCAATGACTATGGAGGAAGCATCAGTCTCCACCATGAAAGGGAGATCAAAGTTGGGGAGGGACAAAACAGGAGTCGTGGTCATAGTCTATTTGAGAGTGTCGAATGCTTCTTGGGCTTGTGGGGTCCAAATGAAGGATTTGTTTGGTGTGGTTTTGAGTGGGTCAGTTAATGGGCTAGCCAAAGCAGCGTATTGCCAAATGAAGCATCGGTAGTAGCCTGTTAGGCCCAAGAATCCTCGGACGGCTGTAATGGTGGTTGGAGTGGGCCATTAGAGAATGGTCTCAATTTTTTTTGGATCAACCTACACCCCATGCCCTGAAATAATGTGCCCCAAATATTCACACTAGATTGGGAGAATAAAAATTTGGATAATTTGGCAAAAAATTTATGAGAGTGTAAAATTTGGAGGACGATTCGAGTATGGTCAAGGTGTTGAGTTGAATCAGAGCTGTAGATTAAGATGTCGCAAAAAAAAAACAAGAACAAATTTCCGTAGGTAGGGTCGGAAGAGGTCATTCATAGTGTATCGGTCTTTGATGGTAATTTGGTTAAGGCCTCAGTAGTCCATGCAAAATCTCCAAGTTCTATCTTTTTTTCGAACAAGTAATATGGGTGATGAGAATGCGCTAGTGGATGGGCGGATGAGTCCATCTTGTAACATTTATTTAGTTTGTTTTTCAATTTATTCTTTTTGATAATGAGGATAGCGATAGGGCCGGATGTTTACGGGTTGAGAATTATGTTAGAGGTTGATACGATGATTTGTTGGACGGTGAGGGGGAAGAGTTTTGGGCTGCTCGAAGATGGTTTGATATTCCCGGAGTAAGGTTTGGAATTCTTGAGGTAGAGAGGGGTTGGGCTTTTCTGGGTCCATAAGATGGATGTGATAATAACAGGCTTGGGAAGACATTTTATGGATACGTCTTAGTTGGTTCAGGGAGATTGGGCTGGGTTTTTGAGGAGGCTAGCTGCCTGATAATTGCACGGGCCGGCCCTAGAGGCTAAATTCCATGGTGAGTTGTTTATGATCCATGACAATTGGGCCCAATGTTTCCAGCCACTGGGTTCCCAAGATGATGTCGACTCCCGTGAAAGCCAAAACATGGGCATCAACCAGGAAGGGGTTGCCCCCAATATCTACTGGAATTCCTGACAATCGCCCTTCCGTTTTCAATTTTTCTCCATTACCCATGGTCATAGTCAACCCAAGTCCTCGTTCGATGGGTAGGTCAAGGTAGCTGACGGTGCGGGGATGGATGGAGGCAGTGAAACGCAGGGTCCGCAGATTCAAAGAACTAGTGAGCACTTGCAAGGAGATTTCATGCCCAAGTGGATCCGAGGTTACTCCATCGTCCTCTTCTCCTTCCTCTTCTCGGTAATCGTCGATTTCTTCATCCAGACTTAGGGAAAACTGTTGGGCCTTGCAGCGATGGCCTGGCTTATACTTTTCATCACAGTTATAACATAGGCTCTGGTCTCATCTGCGTCGTAGCTCCGCGGGGGATAGTCGTCGTCCATTCCTATGGGTTGGATTGTTTGGCTTAGGAGTGTTTGGAGGTTGGCTTAATGGAAGTAGAGATGGTCGTGGTGGTGGAGGGAAGTATGATATTAGATTAGGTGACCTGGATGAATTGGGTCAATTGAAGAGAGCTCCAGAATCCAGTAATTTTTCATCAATAATTCTGGCCAGGCCAAGGGCATCTGAGATGGTTGTGGGTTTTAATACAGCTAGCTCTTTCTGGATCGGTGGTTTGAGGCCGGAAATGAAGTAGTTAAGGATGGATTCAGGGTCATGTTTGAGACTCAGTTACAGAGGTTTTCAAACCGAGTTTGATAATCCGCAACCGTACCCGTCTGAGTAAGCTTAAAGAGAACCGCCTGGTGATTTGCATACGAAGAGGGTCCAAATCGCTGTTCAATGGCCTGTACCAGAGAGTCCCATAATGTAAGTTGATGCTGATGGTGCATCCATTGAAACCAGCTGAGGGCTTAACCAACCATGAAGAAGCTGGCAAAGTCAACACGTTCCTGCTCCGGGATTGACTGGTAAGCAAAATACCGTTTCGCTTGGAAAATCCAATCTAGGGGATTAGTTCCATCAAAATTATTAAGTACAAGCCCACATTTAAGGTTATTAGTGAGCTGGTTGTTGGGTCGATTGGTGAGTCAATGGTCTGTGTTTTGTTGGTTGTGCCATTTGCATTTGCAGAGGTGATATTGTCGGCCGTGGGAGTGGGGGTGTGAATGACTGGTGAGGGTAAGGGGGGTTGGAACTACTGGGGTTGTTCGGTGGATTGAGTCGTCGTAATACCTCATCGATTGAAGATTGAAGACAGTCATATTTGTGGCTGAGCTCATCAATGACAGATTGATGAGCATCAATGTTGTCCTTCAGCTGCTGAAGTTGATCATCTATCTGTCTGGCATGCGTCATCATGCCATTGGTCATGGCTGCGGTCTCTCAACGAGAGCACCAAAATGTTAGGAGAGGTCTAGTGTTTTTATGTTTTTATGTAGAATGTTAGTCCTTTTTCAAGCAGAGGCAGCTCCTTGCAAGATTATGGGATCTGCCAGAATTCTTCCTACCTTTCATTACGCACAATTTGCTCTTATATAGGAGTTTAGTACATGGAATGACTATTTTATCCCTACTAACAACCATTCCTAAAAATATTAGTATCTTTCTTAACAGAAAGATATTGTATATTAACAGCTAACAGAAACAAATATATATATATATTCTTCTAGAACCTTTAGTCGAGAATGTAGTCCCTCAGATAATGAGGCTGGTTCCTCCTCCTGGACAATGCTATGTTGGAATTATGGGCTAACGTATCACTTAATCATTACACGTATTTACTAGGAGCCTATAATGTAAAAAAAAATACTATTGTTAGCCGTGTTAACTTATGCCTGGTATTAAATTATTTATATACCATACTCAATTATTTGTACATCATTTATAATCATTTTTACACTATACTCAATCATTTTTATACCATACAACATCATTTATACATTATACTTGATCATTTGTATACTAGATTCGATTATTTTACACCATACCCTATTATTTGTACACCATAACCTATCATTAGTATATTACAATCCATTATTTTTATATGATGGTAAAAAAAATGATTGGATATAGTGTATAAATGATGAGGTATGGTATATAAATGATGGAATATGATATAAAAATGATAAGGTATGGTGTAAAAATGATGGGGGCATGGTATATAAATATGGGATATGGTGTACAAATAATGACATGTTGTATACAAATGATAAGATACATTCTACAAATTATAGTATATGGTATAAAAATGAGTGGATATGTTGTACAAATGATCGGATATGGCGTAAAAATGATGGGATATGGTGTACAAGTATTCATATACGTTATACAAATAATGGAATATGATGTATAAATGTTCGAATATGGTGTACAAACTAACAAGCCTAATCATTTGGCGTTTTCTAACATAAAATTATAGGTCCCTAGTAAACACATATACTGATTAGGCTTGTTAATTACTCGTGGACATTAAAAAAAAATAAAGCATCTTTAGTCTAGGCTAATGACACATTATTTTAATTATTTTTTAACCAAATGGACTTTTTCGATATTTAACAAACCTAAAGTGTTATTTTGGTAATTAGTTCCAATTATCAGTATTATGTGTTATTTACTCATTATAAAAAAAAGGTCATTTTAATTATTTATACACTTTTTTGGAAACTAATAAATATAATCTTAAAATTCTACTTATACCCTTCATTAAAATATAACAAAATATTTAATGCATAAATAATAAAATAAAAAAGGTGATGGTAGAAGTGAAAAATAAGTTTCAACTTTTTCTAAAGTGACCTTCTTTTTTGTATAAAAATTTGATGATATAATGGCTTTTTTTATACAGTTTATTTATTTTTAGTTATCTCATTTAAAGATATTTTGAAAAGATTTATCCATGTTAATCTCCAATTTTCTATTTTTTTTAGCCTCCAATTTAGAAAATAATGAAAGTGAAGAGAAAAAAAATATTATTTTTACCTATTTAGATAGAAATACACTTAATCTTAATATTTCATTAATTCACCCTAATTTAATAAAAGGGTATACTTATCATATATTTTCTTTTACATTAATTCACCTCAAGCCAAATAAAATTAAAAATTAAAACAACATGCATAT
Organism: Tamarix austromongolica; assembly: GCA_039764185.1. Lineage (NCBI taxonomy): Eukaryota > Viridiplantae > Streptophyta > Magnoliopsida > Caryophyllales > Tamaricaceae > Tamarix > Tamarix austromongolica. The sequence continues at coordinate 29,865,423 of CM077817.1, forward strand.
CGATTCACATTCAAATTAAGGTAACATGAAGCTTATATGATTTACATTAGATAATCTTAGTACTTTAAGCCCTATTTTAAAAAAAATTAATTAAAATGAAAAACAAATACTACCAACGATTATGATGAAAATGGAATGATAAAAATGCATTTTGTACTAGATAACCCTGGTATATTCAGTACCCAAAAGTTTTAATAAATTGATATGACAAATGTGCTCAGGTACATCTAATAAAAATAAACTAGCCCACATAATTCAATCTCCATAACCAATTGACCAATTATATAGGATATGATCACACACCAAAAGATGGAAAAAGGGATATCTACTCCCAGCACAATATAAGTACAATCACTCCCTACAATAAGCCTAATCTCTTAGGGACAATAACATTATTACATAGTTTATTTAGAAAGAAAAAAAATCTAGTGTTAACACTATGAATAGAATTAGACAAAATAGAGAGTATAAACACCTACAACAAGTATTGAATGAGAATATCATGATCATGTAATTTCATATCCACTAACTTCAGATTTTTCATTAAAACAATTTTCTAAGCTTTTAGTGAACATACTTCAAGAACTATAAATTTGCTCAAGCACTCATGTAAACACATTTGTCTACAATGGAATTCTATTATTATACTCCACATTTGTCTGCAATTTTCTAAGCACTCAGAAAGTGGAGAGCATAACAAGTCTGCAATAAAAAAATATATACTCCACCTTCTACCAATGGAATTCTATTATTATGCTTATTTCAGCAAGGTATAACCTCACAATGATGACGCCCTTTATCTTTCTTTTTTTGGCATATTTAAAATCGTATCAATTCGATTACTATATACATTCTTCTTGATATACATCACAATAATATAATGTTACATGTACACAATTTTTCAACATGGAAGGTTAAAGAATATTGAGATATTTTTCCTCCCAATTGAAGAAACTAATTTTGTAATACCCTATTTTCAAAAACCCTAATTATAATATGCTAATTATGTGTGTTAGTCATAATAATTATTATACAGTGTTTTGTATTAAAAATGTTATTTATATATGTAGTATTATGACATATTACATATAAATTTAATTATATTAAAATATAATAAAATTTAGGCTATTAATTTTTTTATCCTAGTTTGGACTATAATCGATACCAAGTAACCATACTTCTGGCAACCAGCTATTTTACCCTGGTTTTATTTACTAAATGATTACCCCTAACCTATACTATATTGTTGGGTCATACCCCTACTCCTTCTACTAGGTGTAATCTTCTCCACATGTTACCCCTGCACCATGCCTCCCTCTCTTCCATGTTTTTATCCCCTTATTTTGCTCAATAATAACCTTTATGCCACCATCTTCTTAAACCCTTCCTCCTCTCATTTTTTTTCTTCCTTTGTGTTGTGCATTCATCCCAAACGAAGCCTGCACTTCCTCCCCTCCTTCCGAGGTCCTTCATGCAAGTAAAACCTCTCCATTTCTCCATCCCTGCACTCATCATTTGTTTCTTTTTCACCACTTATTTTCTCCACAACGCACACTGCCATCAACCATATTCCTTTAGGTTTGGCCACTTCTAACTATCCCTCACCCTCAATTTTGGCCACTCTTTCCTAAACTTCACTCCAACCAACACACAACCTCACTGAAAACACCCCGACTCCCTCACCTAAACCAACAGGTCACCCCTCACTTTTGGCCAAAAGCTTCGTAGCCTCCCCTTTGGCTTTAGCCATTTGTGCCGATCCTCTCCACTTTCTGCACCCTTTTCCTTTTTGTCCCCTTCCTTGGATTTAACCATTTCAGTTATTTTTACCCCATACCAACACACCAACTCACTGTTACTCACCCTCCTCCTCGATAACTTCCACCATTTGCCTCTTGTAATACCCCAAAAATTTGTTTATCTTAATCCTTAATTATTAGTGCCCTAATTTAATTATAATCTCGAGAAATCTTATTTTAGTCTTAACCCAATTTCTTAATTCTAAAACTTTAACTGAAATTGAAAACTTGACTCAAAAAAATTATAATTCATAAACCAAAATCAAAATCCGCTAAAATTTCTACTAATCCTAATTATTTTTAGCTAAACTAAAACCACCTAAACTAATCCCCAATCATTTCTCTCTTTTTTTTTTCTTCTCCATCTCCTGCCGCAATATTTGTTTTCTCTGCAACTTGCACATGCAACTTGCCTTGCCTTCCCCACTTACAACATCAACCATCACCTTTTATGCAATCATCCATCATCTCCCACTGCTTCCTTTCTTCTTTCTCATCTTCTCCTTCTACTTCTCTTATCCTTGCTAATCTGCACCATGTACACACCCCACTCCCTACCACTCTTCTTCTTCTTCTTCTTCTTCTTCTTCTTCTTCTTCTTCTTCTTCTTCTTCTTCTTCTTCTTCTTCTTCTTCTTCTTCTTCTTCTACTTCTTCTTCTTCTTCTTCTTCTTCTTCTTCTTATCCTTACATAATGCATATACACAACCATCCCAATTGCCTACCATTGTTTCCAACACTCAAACATCATTTTCCTACACCACCCTACACCACGGATTGCACGTCTCCCTTCTACTTTTCCTTTTCCTTAATTCACTCCACACACGCACACATGTCGTCCTTGTTTTTCCCACACTCTACCATTGTGTGTACAAAACCACCACACAAGCTTCTCTTTCATTTCTTCTTCTTTTCTTCTTCTTGTGCTATTGTGCCCTGTTCTACACAACCAAACCACCCTTTCCACCACCATCACCACCATGCACCACCCCGCATTGCCCAATGCCAATAGGTAGGCCACCCAAGGTCACCCCAAACTTTTCCATCACTGTTGCTGCCGACCACCGCTTCTTTTTCCTTCCTCTTCTTCTCGCCCATCATGTTTTTAAGGAACGCATGGCCTGTGAAAGGCCTCAATAATGGCCATGCAATAAAAAAAATTCTATCGCATGCTCGTGCAACCTAGCACAACCTTCCCACACACGACCCAAACACACGCCCGTGCACGTTTGTTTAACTTGCAAACTATTTGTCCGGTGATCGAGTACGGTAGTGCCACTTCACACAGTCTGGTAGTGTGCGATTCTTCCTCTAGGCTTGGGTGTGCACCGATTGCAGCACAACCGTGGAATCCCCATTTTTTGACCATGCACCCCTATTTTCATCCCCAAAACTTATCTAAACACTACTAAATTTTTACCATAACTCCACCACACATTCTACTACACATCCATACATCCCAAACTTCCATTTGACTATAGTTATTTCCATTTTTACCCTTATTACCTTAATTTCTCCTTGAGTTAAACTCTTCGAGCCTAACCCTGGATTTTGTTGGTTTTCGTAGGTGTTATTCGGGTAGCTTAGGAGGTGGAAGTCTGGAATTTGCTTGCTTAGAACCTGATGTCCTAGTTGGTAAGGATATTATTCTATGTTTAGAATTTTTATGTTATTTTCTTGTATGGTTATGTGTGTTTTTCATGTTATTGTTGATATATGATGTAACATGTGTTGATCATGATATTTTGTGATGATATGAATATTATGCTGAAAGGAAGTGAGAATGGGTAAGAGGTATCATTATGACTTTGTTGTGATAATGTCGTATCTGAAAATTTATCTTATGGTATGAAATATGGGTTAAATGAGCTGTGATAAATGGGCTTAAGTATTTTCATGAGGTATGATGATAATTTGCGGATTTGGAAAATAATGTGTTTGGAATGTACAATAATTTATAAAAATAAAGGTTATTATTTATACTATGGGAGAATTGGTCATTATGGGGTAATGAGACAATTTAGGTAGTTTATGTGTTAGGTGGATTAAAATATGATAGTGGTATCATGAAGAATGCTTGGAAGTATTATTGTTGTTTTGGGGTACTCAAACTAATTAATGGTTAATTTGGGCATATTTATCTTATAATGATAATATCATTATTTCATGTGTAAAATATAGAGGTTATTCAGATTCTGAATATGTTGTTAATGTTTTACCTTATGAGGTTAACTATTGGAATTTCTAATCTTAAAAAATTCACAGGAAGTGTTATAACAAATCTACGAAATTAGGTTTTTAGAGATTTATGTGAGTACTACATTGGGATAAAATTATTAATATATGTGTATGACAACTAGACCGTGCATTATTGGTATGATAATAATGATGATATTTGAGAGTGACTTATTATAAAAGATGGATGAATAATCCATATGGGAGAATGATTACTAAATGGAGTATAATTAGGATTTGGAAGAACTTAAGGATTTGGACCTATATTATATGTATATCTGTTTAACATGTTTTTTCTTGAGAATTAACTTTGAATAAGACACTAATCACTTAAAGTGAAAGAACACATGAGTAGGGCCAGGGAGAATAGTGTCTCATGAGAATTTTGTCCCGAGAAGATGATGTTCTTAATCTCTATTCCACCAAAAATAATAGTGGCTTGGGAGTGTTTTGTCTCGAGAAGGTGTTTTAGTAGGGCCTCTTCTTATCGTGAAATGAAAATATAACAGTATAACCTATGAAAAGGACATTAATGATTTAAAGAGGAAGAGTACGTGAGTCAGAACCAAGGTGTTGTTTATATATATAAATATCACATTCTGCCGGGGAGAATAGTGGCTCGGGAGTGTTCTACCCCGAGACGGTGATATTTTCATATCCATTTCACTGGATGATAATAATAGCTCATGTGTGTCTTCCCTCAAAAGGTGCTTCAAATTATTCCACCGGTTTAAGAATAATGGGGTTCATGCACTCAACGTATATAAAATAATAAAAATGGACTATACTTAATAAAGAGATATGGATCATTTTTTATCTTATGAGATGTTTTATTTTTTTATACACTAATTATATAATGTGAAATCATATGCTAATTGTATCTCTATTTCAATAGTATCATTCCCTTTCTCAGTACATAGCGTACTAAACACCTTTTTTATATGTATTGCTCATTCCCATGAGTAGGAGACCCTAATTCTTATGTGCAGGCCTCAGAAGATTAGTTAGATGATTATACTACCTATGATGCCTTATATGGGGATGAATGACTTAATCTGTATTAGGGGTTTGGTGAAGAGTAATTGTTATCCAATAGATGTATTTATTCGGATACATTTTTTGACTCTTGATCTATGGTATCCCTTATTTTGTATTTTGTATTATAACTTGGAGTTAAGCTCCAAATTTATTATTGTATTATAAATATTTATTTTGTTTAATATTTCTTTTGTTTCTAATTTCCTTACGTTACTTTAAATATTTTAGTCTTGTGATTGATGTAAGAATGGTTGCATAAGCCATACTTATGTCAATTCGGCGGTAACCCCCCAATATTTTACTCATATACTTCCACTATAAAAAGAAAATTTTCAGTCATATAAATTGGGGTGTTATACCTCCTCCTTTTTTTTTAGCGGGTTTGGTTTGTTTCCTGGCTGCATTGTTTTGGGTGGTTAGTTGTTCTTGAGTTGGTTTAGAAATTTTGGGCTATTGCTGTGTTATATTAAATAATAATATGTATATTGGTAGTTAATTTTCTAGGCAATCCTTGAGGATCTTGGAGAATAATTTTTTTTTTACTTTTTGTGTAAGCTTGGATTTAGGTAAATCTAATCACTCATGAAATGGTAGAATTTTATGTGCAAGTATGCTAAGATTTTTTAGACCTAGAATCATGCTAGAGTTGTATATTTGTCAAGTAATATGACATGCATGATAAAATCATAACATGTTAAATAAATGGTATGCACAATTGATGTAAGTTAAGTTATATGCATGAGTAATATGCTATATGATTTACATAAGTATATCCAGGGTTTTGGAAAGGTTTTCATTATTTTCAAGTTATGATTTAAAGGCCATGATACCTATTTCATGATTAATATTGCATGGTATCTAGGATTGTTATAAATAGTAAGGAACATGCAAGCATTATTAGGGTTAGAATATGATAATGGTTATTTATAGGTTCCAGAGTTAGAAATGTTTATTTACATGAACCATTATGTTAATTTCCCTAACAAATGTTTTCTTATGATTTAAATATGCATGGACATGCTGCATGAAATATGTGACACGTGAGGAATACATGATTAGGGTTTGTGGGCACAACTTACTAAATGCATCAAAAATGAAAAATACAGTCAATCGCCAGATAGTGAAGATTACCTACATACTAAAATAATATGAATTATTATCTTTTTTTCTTTTCATGATAAATTTCTCATAACAATAATGTTTGGAATAAATGAAAAATTTGGGTTTTAAGGATGTTTTTGATAATTATGACCTAATACATTTTTTGTGAATACTTGGTTATTAAGATGGCCTTAGACTTATGATACATTGACCTTAATGTTGACTTGGCTTAACATAGATCGATGACCTTAGGTTTTACCCTAATAATTGTAAATAAAAGAGGAAATGGTTAAGTATGGGAATGAAAATTGTTGTGTAGTATGTGATATTTTTGATCACCTCATAAAATATTAATACTTAAAGTGAAACACCTCAAGTTGGGAATGGTTACTCTCTAGGATTAGCTATCCTAGAGAAGAGGTGTTAGCCCTCATTTGAGTTAGTTAGTTGGTGTACCACTGTACCCTAATAAGGTCCTATTTTACTATATAGGTGACCTACGGGTCCTATAAGATGTATCAATATTTAAGGATTAGGTGATTGAGGGTGAATGATATTATGTTGCCTTTGTGCTCCGGTATGACCAAATGTACTACTGTGTCCCTGGGTTTTAGAGTAACGGTATTATGTCTCCTTCAGGTGCTAATATGAATGGATGTAACTTAGTGTCCTTGGGTTGATTTTCTACCCCTCGAGTAATTAAAAAATGAAAGTAACTGTTGTGTACAAAAATAAAAAGGATTTGATTTAGATTTTTTGGATTGGTATTTGCCTCATTGCCCTATCTTTTGTAGTTAGTATTGTTTTGGATTGTGGGGTAGTTGCCTCAGTACTTTACCTCAATGTTTGGAATGGATTTTATTGGTCACATATGGTAATGTATACATCATGATGTTGTAAATTGACTTGTGTGATCAACTACCGAGTATGAGTCCGTGATGTTTTATACATTATCCCATGATTTGTACATATTGTTATGGTCTATGCATTTTGTTTGAGCATGATTTTTGGAGCATTGTTTCATTATGTGCAATGTGTGTATGCTACCTCTTGTGATGTATTTTAATTTACTCAGTATGAGAAACTCGTACTAATACTAAATTTGTAAATGATTATGTGAAGGATATGAGTGACTCCAAATATATTAGAGTGACAAGGAATAAAGACCTTGGGAAGAGATCCCATTTTTGGATTGGGATTAGGGGTCTAAGAGTTAAGATAAATTAGTGTAGTACCTTTGGGTACCTGTTTTGATGTAATTGGTTTTTCTTCATACTCTTATGCCCCTTGGTGCTTTTGATTTCCATTTTTGTATAGAGTGTATGATCCATAACTCATATTTATGTATTATAGCTCATTTTCATTATTTTATTCTAGTTATGATTTGTTTTAGACTTAGCACTTAGCATAAGAAATATAAGAGAACCATACTTATGCTAAATGTAGTGATAACACCCAATAATTTGGTAATTAATACTTCTATAAAATGAAATTTGTAAGTATAAAATTTGGGATGTTATAAATTTCTTATTCTTTCAACATGCAAGTTTAAGTCTCTCATTTCATACATACATACTAGGAGTACCATAAGAGGATTTAGAACTCGTATTTATTTAACTTTTCTATTAGAAGCTTTCCTTTGTATACGATAATGATGATTTGTGGAAAAAAAATCTATGGTGTATAGGATGAGGGGTATTCCTACTCTTTGATAACTGACAAAAAAATTTGTTATCTTAACAAATAGGGATCTCACGCACACTATAACCAGAAATATCATCATATGTTAGAAAACCATTTATTGTGCAAGTAATATGGCTCTCAAGTTAAGTGCCCCTAGGAGATGTGCATCAAACATTGAAATCCATTATCTGACATGTACTTTAAATCCTCAACAAAGGGAGATAAAAAAATATATATTAATATCATTAACGGGCTGTTTTTGACTCGGTATAAACAAAGATAGAATTATCTATTTTAATTTCATACATAAGTATGGAGATAGATTATATATAATCAAAATAATCGGTCCACAGTTAGTGTTCCAACTCAAAACAAAGTGAAACATATGTATTTTCTAGCTTCCCCACAAAAAATAAGAGAATTTAATATAAATCATCTCCCATAAAGAAAAATTATCGGGATGGATAATCTTGTCATCATAAATTCTCTCTTTCACACCTCACATAAGGTTCTTCACATTTTTAGCATTGCTAAACATACAATGGACTCTTGGCATGATTGGAAGGAGTCACAACACCTTGTTAGGAACCTTAGCCTTTTGGAAATGTTTTATTTGAAATTTAGGATATCTCTCTAATGAAGCATATTCATTTCAATATAAAATGTAATTATTAGGAGGAGCTTGAGTTATCTCATAAAGAAAAGAATATTCTTTACTTCATATGTCCTAAAAGAAAGTACATTGTTTCCAAAAGCATTTCTCTCAAAAATTCAAGATGAAAAGTAAAGTTTTATTACTCTATCCGTTAGTCGTTTTGATCTTGTACAATCATAATACAATATATAAACTTATGAATTTAGTGCAACCATTGTACAATGATGCCTCTAAATCATTGACTAACTTCCTGAAGTTTTACAAACTGTTTCTAAAATCTTCTTTTACATTATCAAGTCATCTATATGAGCAAAGTCAATATTTTCAAAATTATTGTGCCTAACGCTACTAGTTTGGACACCTTTTGACTCTCCGTGTAATATCTAATTAGTGTACTCCTTATCAATTCCACAAACAATAAAATTGTCTCGTATTTTATTGACCATTTTCCTTTTAGTATGGCATCTCTATATAGGCAACATATCTTCAAAGGATCTCCAACATGTTCAATCACAAACCTACGAAAGTTGTCAACACCATCTTTATCCTCAACAACACCATATGTATCTTCAATAGACAACCTACTAGAATATAGTCACATATTATAATACCCCACTTTTTTTCAAATCCTAATTACCATATATTATTGGTCTAGTAAAATGTCTAAAATATATATATATATATATATATATATATATATATATATATATATATATATATATATATATATATATATATATATTATCAAGTCTCATTCCATTTGTATTGATTTTTAAATATTTTATTGATCATTTCTCTTATTTTTGGAAAACACAATTATTACAATTCTTCTGATTTCTGTGTTTTCACTCTTTTCATCCCGTTCAGAATTTGTGAATCGGTCAAAAAATATTTTTAAGTTAGTTATTCCATTCTATTTATTCATGTTTCACCATTTCCTTTCAAATTGTTAAATTGCGGAAAATCCAATTACGCAATATGACGATTTTAATCGTTTTAACATTTTCCAATCCGTTAGTTATCAAATGAGCTCCGAAACCAAATATTTATATATATTTAGTTTTCTAAAAATATTTTGCATCAATATGTGACAATTTGAACCCCCCGGTTACTTGTTTTGCGCATTTGAAAAAAAAAACGTGTTTTCGTGACTTATTTATTTTTGCTATTTTTGGTTGTTTTCCATCCGTTGGGCATCAATCCAATTTCGATTCCCAATATTTTTATATATTTGAGTTTCTAAAATATTTATAGACATATCCATTAATTTTTGTAATTTTTTGGAACTTAATTGACATTTTTTCGGATAAGAGCCCATTATTGGACTTTCTTATACTTTAATTAACTAAAAAAAATGAACCGATATTCTAACCATTATTGTAATTCTCACTAGTCTATTAACCAAACCAAATCAGATTTGTAACTTATTAACTTTTCACCCGGCTAAAAAGTGCAATAATCATTTATTATATAAAATTTTTATTACATACTCAACCACAACCTAACCTTTCTCTTATACCCATAATCTTAGCACTCAAGTGAGGCTAAAGTAAAACCAAAAACACACTTCACACTCCTCCCTTTTAGATCTCACTTTATTTTTTCTAAATAGCACGTCCCATTGCAAAACACACATAAAATAAAAAAAAATTCAGCAGAGTTCAAAGTTGCTTTCTTTCCAATTTGCAGCAACTTCATCTCTCTCTGGTTATTCTATTCCTTTGGTTTTTGTTTCATGTAAAATATTGCATTACATAATACAACTATATACTATTTGCATATTGATCCCTTTTAAGCTTCTTCTAAACCAACCTTTCGCTTCCCGACTAGCTTTACAACTGTAGTGAAGCCTTTTTTGTGATTTCTAGCAGCTATCTTGAGTTGACCTTGCTTCTTATACCTTATATTAAATTTTTTATTTTTCCTTGCATGCTATATTGCATCTGGAAACCATTTCCAACCACAAAATCTTGCTCCTCACCTCTTCTTTTTTTCATCTCCTATCTACCTTGCCCAACAACTTTAGAATTTTTGCTACAGTTGTTGTGTGTATTGTAGCAGAGATTTCGTATCCTTCCACCCTCATTTTCTCTTTGGTTTCCTTTCCATTAATCCTCCAAAACCTTGATCTATCATTCCTTGGTGGTTTTGTGGTGGCTTTTAAGCCTCTATATTCAAGAGTAATCGTTTCCATTTTACTTCTTCCATTTCAATTCCTTTCTTTTCCATCCTTCTTATTTAATAATCTTGGTTTGTCTAACTCTTTTATCTTGTATTCCTCAAGGTGACCAAGTGAGTTTAGAGAAGGAGTTTCTAGAATCTTTATTTCAGCTTTGCTAAGGAGCTTAGGAATTTTGGTAATTAAACTAACCATTAGAAATAGGATTTTATGCTAGGTGTTTTATATATTATTTTATGCATGATTAGCTTTATTTTAATTATAAGAATGAGATATTATCTTGGACAATACTTTATGACATGTAGATGTTTCTATCTTATGAGCTTAAGCATGAAAATTTAATGAGATGATGAACTATGTGATTTTTAAATGTTCTTATATCTATTGGAAAGTTGACGAATATTTAGTAGAGTAGTGCTAAATGTCCAGTAGAATCTTGATTAATATTTAATATGCTTGTGATAAATGTACTTGGATTCAAGTTGTTTAGCTCTTGTCCTTCTTATTTTATGTGAGTTTTAGTTGTTTTAAATTTATTTCCATTCTATTTATAATAGTGTATGGAGGCTACGTTATGAATCTTAGATCATTTAAAGTTGAAATGAATTCATTTAAGATTTAGACATATTCGACCATGGGTATATTGGGCATTACAGATTGTTTTTGAAAGTTTTAAGTGTACCAGTATATTGGTCGGGTCTCTTACATGAAATTTGGTACATGATATGCTAGGGTTTGATATTATTTAGAGTAAGTAATGAATTTTATAAGTTTAAGGTAATTGTTAAGTGAATAAGGACAATTAAGGCCATCGCATGTAAATATGGAAAATTTGAGACCTAAGTGAATATTATATTAATAAATAAGTTTAAATGTATAAATGAACACTTAGGTGGAATTTAATGAGTAGATCTAGATACCTTAATTAAAATAGTTAATTAAGCAAGAAAAAGAAAAGGAGAAAGAGACACTTTTGGTGTATTAAGTAATATTAGTATTTTATCTTGGTGTCTCATTTATATTTCATCCTAAGAAGCCAATTGTTTAAGTATCATCATTTTAGAATGAAATACACATTTCATAATATTAAGATATTTAGTGGATCTTAAAGATATTTTAGTCATTTCATATGCCTTTAGACTAGTTATTTAATTCGGTCTTATAGGTGAACCCTTAGTTCACTTAAATGTTGGTTGAGACTTTCATGGCATGGAACTTAGGCTTTAATACCTTATATAATCAATTGGGCTTTAATAACATGTTAATGGGCCTTTGCGCTCTAAATGGTTAGGCCTTGATTCCTCTTTGGATCAAGTGCATGGATAATATTGGAATGTAATAAAATAATTGTTATATGTTCATGCATGTGATTAAGTGATAATCTATGCCATTTTTTCTTGTTTGACCTAAATCTTTGATAAAATATTAATCACTTTAAGTAAAAGATGTTGAGTCAGGACTTTTACCACTCAAAGTAGCTATCCAAGTTAGGTTTGGTATTCACTTGATACCATTATAGTGTTTTCTATTATGTGATCTCGAGTGCCTTACAAGGTTCAGAGAGACCCTCTTCTACTCTATAGGTATCTCGATATATTTCAACCCTATAGGGGGTATGCATACTTAAGTGATTAAGTGTCCTATTATTTGGTGGTCTGGTTACATTTCTAGGTAGGCCAGCTAGGGCTAGTACCGTTCGAGTACTTAGACTAGTTGTTATTGTTTCTTCGAGTCTCCATCCTCAAGTTAATATAATATATTAGTTATGATCACAATAATAAAATATAATAATTAATGAGTCTCATCTATATGTACTTTTATATTACATTATTTTACACTTGATCATTGAGTTTTATCCTGCTCAACTGACATATATATGCATGCATGTTATTATCTTGTTTTTATATATTATATTGCTTTCTTCAACTGGGCCTCGTACATAATGTTATCTCTTTAGGATATTTATGTTGCTCGGTATAAGATGCATACTGATACTGCATATTTGTACACGTTGTGTTGCAAGTATACTGTACTAGCTGACTTTAAGGAATTTTATTAGGCAGAGTGATGCAAGTTTATACCCCAGGGTTACGGCGCAGAGTTAGATCTATCTAAGGTTGCACTTATTATGTGCCCTAGATTCTATAAATTTGTTTGGACTCATCATCTCTTTTATCCCCTTATCCCTTTTTATAAATTATATTATCTGGAGCATGTATTCCGTACTCTATTATTTGTTTAAATTATTAAATTCTTTTATTATTTATATCTATTTCTGTAAGTTTTGATTTATTTGTCGTAATGTCTTAGCCTTGCACTTAATTCAAGAAAGGTATGAACTAGACTCATGCTAAGTGTGGCGATAACACCCACTATATTATGTTAATGCTTTCTCTTATAAACAAAAAAATTTAGTAGAAATTTTTGGGGTGTTACACATATGATCCATGGTACCCAATATTAAAAATATTATTAAGCAAAATAATTCAAGAAGAAAAAATAACAATGCAACAATAAGAAGTTTCTTTTGATCAATTTGCATTTTATAGTGTAGCTAGTAGTTGAAAATTACATGTACGTTACAATAATAACTATAATAATAATACCAAAAAACTTCTATTGATATAAAAAACACATTACACAATGAAATTGAGGGAACACGATCACATTCCAAGTAGTATAAATATGACAAAAATTAACAATATCATGGCAACATTCAATTATAAGGAAAGAATGGTGATGAATTAAATAGAAGAAGAAGAAGAAAATGAACAATGATGGGTGGTGGTGATGGAGATGACTGGTGAAGAATAAGAAGGATGGTGGAGGTAACAACAATAATGCCAGACATTTGTACAAAAAGTATTTTTGCAGCGCTAGTTTGTGCTCTTTGTCTCAAGTGTTGTTGTGAATGAGATTAAATAATTGAGTTGGGTTAAAAGTGACAATTGGAAAAAAAATTATTATGCAAATAAGTATAGATGGAAGTTGGAATATTATAACCATCATTTATCGTAACACCCCGACCCTTGGTTACGAGTAGTTACTTAGAGCACTTTCTAGATTGATTATTGGCCCACATATCAACTTGAGAATGATTTTTCCTCAATCACATGCATTTCAAAAAACTTGCCATGATGTCACCCATTCTTATACTACTTTAAGGCAACCACACTTAACTTTAGATTTCTCCAAGGACAGACTTCTCAAAAATAATTAATATCTCATTGATATAGGTAGTCATATCAATCTTCTTGAGCCTCCATCATATATTCACCACTATTTTGGGGTATTACATAGATGACATCATAGTAGAATTTTGACTATGAAATAAACTTGGATGAGTCATTCAATAGCTTAGCGAGACGATTCTTGTGATGTACTATATGGAGACTGTTAGTGGTTGAGGTACAAAGAGGATGTTACATTATTTGAGTGAGGGTGTATTTAATACCCCAAAACAGCGATTGATGGTAGATACTTGAAGAAATTGATAAAACTATCTATATTAATAAGATGTTTCTTTCCTTTTGGGAAATCCATCATTAGAGAATTGCACGGTTAAGTATTTTTGGTTTAAAGTAGTTCAATGATGGGTAATCACCTGAAAAGTTTCTTAGAAAGCATGTAATTGAAGACAAAGTACACTAAAAAAGGCTTGTGTAGATTTGTATGGTCAATCATCAATCCTGAAAACTTTTCAAGTAACTACCTATGGCTAGTGTGGAGTTAGAGTATTATAGAAAAACTTAAAACATCGCTAAGGTATAAAAGGCGGTTTTGTCATAGAACTATTGTCTACACCCTTCCCCTATGACTCCTCTGTAGTAGGCAATAGACGACAATTGAAATATTATAAGCACCATCTATGCCCTTAAAAACATACGTTAAGATATAAAGATAGGGTTACCTTATAGTCGCCCTTTATATTCTTCCCTATTGACCACTCCTTTAAACAAATAATACATTCTAGTTGGAAATTTATAATCGTCATCTACACCTTTTCCCATTACCCCCCACTAATCCTACCTTTTATTTTACTAAATATGTTATAGATGATAGTCCTCATAAAATCCATCGCATATAATCTACCTTGTACTTTTATTTTTTTTCTTGTACTAACGTTCGAAGAAATGCTCGCTTTAGGTATTTGTTCAAATTGAAATGGATATTTGTTTTAAAATATTTTATCATTTCTAAATACTATATGTAAAAGACCTAAATTTTGAGAGTATCTTATTAATCTCCAAAACAAACAAACACTTTAGTATATGAGGGTACATGTTTGAGCCATACTGCATGGTTAACACTTAACAATTACTAGAAGGTACACAGGAGTCTTGGTTAACAATTACTGAAGGTGGAGACACATAGAAGGGGTTTTCTATGGAATTAAAGAAAATATAGAAATTTAATATTATGTTAGTTTTTGGTTTCATTTCTTACGAAAGTTTTAGATTTTTATGTCCATTTCAGGCCTAAACACGCATTTCTTTTTCTATCTATTGAGTAATATTATATCACATTTTCATTGATTAATTAACTAAAATAACAATTTAATACTTGCAAGATCACATATACTAAAAAAAATAAATATTTTGACCATAAATGTTACAATTTTGCAAATTTTGAGAAGATTATTATTTTAATGGAAAATTTTGATAACTAGTATACTATAAATATCTAATGATGATACTATCATATGTATATTTTAGTGTTATATAATGATACTATTAAGAAAAAAATATAATATATTATAGATGTAAATGATACTATTGTAACTTGTCAACAATATTTATCTTAATTCAATAATTACACTAATTATTTTATTTCAAAAATCTTTTGTTGTCTTCAACTTATTTTTACTAATCTAATATGATACGATTTGGTATTAATTGATCTTATATGATTTTTTTTGAATTAAAACTCAATGACTTATTATAATTTTAATATTATTATTGTTATCATAATTAATATTTTCATTATTATTATTACTATTATAGTTCTAATTACTATTATAATTATAATTGGGATAAATTCTATCTAGGTACCATGATTTTGGTCTAATTCTACTTAGACACTGTTTGTTTTAAACAATCTTATTTAAGTTCCATCTTTTTTTGTATTACTTTAATACCATCTTATTAATGTTATTAAATTTATATGACCCAAATGATAATTTTTTTAATATTAAATACTTTTTTTAAATATGAATAAATTTTTTTTTTAAAGAATGGAATTTTCATATTTTTTTATAAAAAATATACAACATTAAAATATTTTAAAAATCAAAAACTAAGATAGAAAATTCTAAAAAATAAATATATTCCAATATTTAATTTTTTTATATTATTTTAGTCATATAAAACTAAAAATAATAATAAGATGATACTAAAATAAAATTAAAAATTAAAACACTTGTTATCAAAAGGAGATTGTTTAAACTACATGGTACCTAAGTGAAATCATACCAAATGTTATGGTAATAAGTCCCTATTTTTATCATCTAATTTATTTTGATCTAATATGATATTATCTAATAAACCATCATCTAACCTTATTATTGTTGATAAAAAATATATTTTATATTAATATTAATAATATTACTAATAATTAAATAATTTTTATTATTCTGATAATAATCATAAATAGTTATATCTATAATTTTTTAAATATATTATTATTATTATATTAATAATCAAAATAATATTTATAATATTAACTATAATATTAATAATGTTAATAATTATAAATATATGGATATTTATATCTATAATTAATTAGAATAATGGTTATATTAATAATTGTAGTTTTGTTTATAATTATAATAACATTAATCATTTTAGTAATATTAATAATGTTTTTTATAAGAATAATCATATATAATAATTATTTTGATGATTAGAATTAGAAATACTTATACTTTTCATAATCATAATTACAATAATTTTATTCATAATTAATGTAAAAGTTAAAAATTACTACTTATAATTATAATAATTATCATAATAATAATAAAATAAATCATAATTCTATTCATATTCATAATAATAATATTATTAATAATTCTAAAATATTAATAACAATTACATTAATAATGATGATGATGATATTAAGAATGATCAAAATAATTTATACATTCATAATAACTATAGAAAATATATGAATAATTATAATTATGAAAATAATTATATTTGTAATTATTATAATTATTTAATCAATAAGTATGATAGTTTTTATCATTATAACTATTTTCATAATAATAATAATAATTTGTACTGTTCATAATAGCAATAGTAATAATAATTAATAACAATAATAACTATAATTTTAATAATCACCATTAAAAAGAATATTGAAATTATTATTATAAATGTTATTTTATATAATTATTCTCAGTAACATCATTAATAATAATTATACTATTATTGTCAGTTATGATCGATTCTAAAGGCAAGTATATATAGGTGGCAACACCATAAAAGTAAAAGTAAGGGACTAATTGTTTGATTTGAATCTTTATTTTGGTTATAGTTTTGGGTTATTCTTTTGCTTAAGTAAATTCATAGCACATGATTGTGTAGGATGTTAGCCAATGACAATAATATATTGGAAAAAAGTAGTAAATCTAAACACATAATTTAATAATTATATTAAGGATCTAGGAGAAATAATAAATTACCCTCTTTGGTTCTAGAAATAGGCCTCTTTAGTATTTTTATACATTACATTAAGTGAAAATTTATTTGTCCATAATATTACAATTACATCAGTTATTAAAAAATAACATAATAATTAATGCATAGAATACGAAAGAGAAAAAATAAGGATACAAATAAAAAGTATACATTGAGTTTTTTTTAAAATATGTTTTTAAAACAACATTTTCTACCTATAAAACTTTATTTTATAAACGAATAGAGTAATAAGTACTAGAATGTGTGAATTACTATTTTTTAAAGAAAATTCATAAAAGAGAATATAAATTACTATAAGGTACTCGCTCTATTTCACAATAGATATGGTCTATACTTTTTAAATTTTATTTTTACAATGTAAATCCCATTTTAAATTCCAACAAATATTTATTATTATATTTCTTAATTTGTGTTTACCTTATTAATGTATTATATAATAATTAAATTGTTCAAGTTCTAATAAGAACATTTTAATTAATTTGTATACTTTTTTTTTCCTAAACTTTAATACTTATTAGTAATATATATATATATATGCTAAAAGACTATATTTCTCTATTACAGGACTTCATTCTCTGCATACAGGATGTGTGAATTACCATTGCTAATGCATTTTTACTGTTCCTTTGTCTTGAGACAAATGTCGATAAATCATTCTCTCAAAGAGTGAAATGACGGGGGAATTAATTATAAACCGTATGCCTGTTAGTTAGTATTTTTGATATAATATATACATATAGGTATTAACGTCAACGCGTACTCTTTTAATTTGCAGACGGCACTCCACTTGGAATCCTAGTCCATCCTGGTATCATATTTGGTAATTGACAAGCTCGTATCGTACCTGGGTGTATGAGACAATAAAAAGGCCCGCACGGGCGTAGCCAAGTGGAAGAGGCACGGTATTTGGGAGAAGAGACAATAAAAGGATGGAAACGCGTAAACGTACACGTAGATTTTATGGGCTTCGTTGCTTTTTTAAGTTGAACGTGTCAGCTAAGCGCTCTGTTAGATATCACATCACTGAGGCTAATTAAGCACTTAAATAATTGACGAAGGTTTGGGCGGACACTGAATACCTGGGACTGGGACCAGCCATCGCGTCGGCAGGATTCAACGAGCAGAAAGAAAAGGGCGGGGGGTGGGGGGGGGGTGCCGGGTGCGTAAAACGAAAAGATCTGTCAAATAAAAATGGCCGTTAAAAGGAGCAAGGATGCCAGAACAGATTATTCTTTTCATCGCTTTCAACTGCACTGTACCTTTGGTGGTGCCATGCATGTCAAGTGGTGGGTGAGGCAGAAAGTTATACAACGCATGATCGGTAACAGGTAGAATAAAGTGCACATACGGAGAATTGCATTTGTATGCATCTCGATGGAAGAATAATAGTCTTTCTTTGTATATATTTATGTCCTTGCCATTAGATTGCAGCTGCAGAATCTCTCCAAAAGAGCTTCTAGATATCTCTCGTGTTCCATTATGAAATTAATTTAGGCAAACAAGCAACAAGGCCGTTTACTTATGAACCATTGTTATATCATAGTTTTAAGAGCATCTTACAATATATATATTTATGTCCTTGCCATAACAATTAAATTTATCACATACAGTAATTAGGTTCATCAAATATAATGATTAGTTCCATAACATAAATTTTTACATTAAAAATAAAACAATATTAATATCTATTTCTAGAGGAGGAAATATGAAATATTTTGGTATATGTTAATTTAATAACCTAAACTAACAATAATTTATTTTAAAGTTATAAAATAACCGAGGACCATAAATATACTTATAGTAAGAGTGAAAAAAATAAAATATGAACTTCGTCGTATTTTTTTGGGTACACTATCTAAAATCGTCTTTCTTTTGTATCTAAACTTCTATATGATTATAAAAAAAATATAGCATCATGAGCGCGTAACAAGGAGTTTTCCATACTATCATATAAAATGCAACTTACGATTGTAGTTATCCGTTGCTGCGATTAATTAACCCTCGTCTCTTCCTTTTGTCATGCGTTAATAGTTACAATACGTATGCTTGGTTAATTTGTGACCGCCCAAATATATATATATATTTTAAAATTTATTACTAAATAAGTAGAATAATAATGTAATAAATATTTAAAATGATAAAATTATTATTGGGTTTTGAAATTTTATTATTAAATAAGAGGAATAATAAGGTATTAAAAATTAAAAACAATAAGATATCATTGCTCTTAAATAATTTATTATAAAAAGGTATAACAATAATAATATAAATGTATTAGATAATAAATTATTATTAGCATTAAATAAAATATTATTAAATAGGTAGAATAATAAGATAATAATACTTTTAGATAATAAATTATTTTTAACCTTAGATAAATTATTATTATTATTATTATTATTATTATTATTATAATAGTGGAATAATAAGATAATATATAAATTAAAAATATTAAAATATTATTGGCCTTAAATAATTTATTATTAAACATATTGAATACTTCTAATCCCTAACTCTATCCATAAGCATTAAATCCTAATATATTCTAAATCACAATTCATTAGTATCTACTATCATAATAATAACATAAATGGGTGATAGGATGCATCAGCTATTATTGTTGTCAAATTACTACAATGGCAGATATTTATAAAATTGTTCGTTCACAGCATACTCAAATCAATGAATTGAGGCAGATTATGACATAGATACAAGGATATGCCCCTCTCTATAGTCAACCCTAACACCAGGTTCAACCTCTATAGAGTTAGCCCTAGCAACATTATGATGATGATGATGATTTATCACTACGACAAAAAGGATTAAAACCAACGATTATGTATCCTTAGTGTTAAGACTTAACACCAACAATTATTCATTGATATTAAATCGAGGCGTGAATCTTTTTTTATTTATTTAAAAATCGGTAGGAAATACATAATACCGGTATTATGTGGTGCCAAAATTTCTCTTACAATAATTTGTTAATAAAATCTCAGGGAAATATATACAGATGAGTTATTCTTAATACCGATGATCATAGTCAGTAATAAGAAATATATTTGATTGCAATACCAATGAGGAAAAATTGCTACCAAGGAACGAGTGAAAATGAAGAGGTGAACAACGACAATTAATCATCGGTAATAAGTGATAGTGTGTTTTATTAGCAAAACTAAAATGATGTTGTCCAATTCCCCCCCCCCTAATACTAACAATTCCAGGCTTAATACCGATGACTGTGATCATTGGTACTAAGGGTTGGTCATATTACATCTGCAAACCCTAGCTCCTCATTTTCCCTGCTTCTTCTTCAACTTCTGTCTTCTCTCTCTTTTATCCCCGAGTCTTTCCACCATTTTTTATTCTTCTCCTTCAACTTTCTATTCTATTATTTCTCATTTCCACCCTTTTCAAGGTTTGTTTTAATCTAAATTATATTTCTTATGTGTGTGTTTTTTGGTATAAGATTATCTAATTATTACTTTGTAGGTGTAGCAACAAGTGTCTGGAGCACCACCATTACACCGTCATCCAAACACTATCTCCAGAATTAATTTGGTATAATTATTATGTATTTGTTTGCTTTATGTTAATTAGTGTGTATTATATAAATTGAAATAATTTTTTGAATTAGATTATTGTAGTTAGGTTCTGTATAATTGGTTAGTTAGATTATTATAATTATATTTTATATAATTGAGTTATTAGATTATTGTAGTTAGGTTTTGTATAATTGGTTAATTAGATTTTGTATAATTGGGTTATTAGGTTATTATAGCTAGGCTATGTGGACAATTAGATGATTGTATAGTTATTACTAATTTACTATACATGTTAAATTAGAATAAATATTAGTATGTTAGAGTATAATAAAGTTAATTTTATTATTAGTATATATGCGAGGCGGTATTTTAGTATGTGTGTATGCTTTTAAAGTAGCATGTTAGTATACATTAAATTTAGTGATATGATTTTTTTGTGAGTATATTAGATTTTAATTAATATTTTTTTAGATTATCTATTTAAATAAATTGAATAATAAGATAATAAAACTTGAAAATAATAAGATATTATTGAACTTAAATAATTTATTATTAAATATATTGAATACCTTTAAACCCTAACTCAATCTATAAACATTAAACCCTAATATATTCTAAATCACAATTCATTAGTATCTACGGTCGTAATAAGAACATAAGAGGGTGATAGGATGCATCGTCTATTATTATTGTCTATTTTCCTACAATGGCATATATTTATGATATTGTTCGTTCACAATATACTCAGATCAATGAATTAAGGTAGATTATGACATAGATACAAGGATATACCCCTTCTTATGGTCAGCCCCAATACCAGGTTTAACCTCTATAAAGTCAGCTTTAGCAACATTATGATGACAATGATGATTTATCACTATGATAAAAAATATTAACTCTGACAATTATATATCCTTAGTGTTCAGACTTAACACCGATAATTATTTATTGGTATTAAATTAGGACATGAATCTTTTTTTATCTAAAAAAATTGGCAGGAAATGCATAATATCGACGATAACCATCATCGATATTTAGGGGTGCTCAAGAATAGGTGTGGACTAAAAATTTAGATCAGACTGATTGGTTATTCTGGGTTTCGGTCCAAGGCTGGACCAAAATTTCGACCTCTAATCTGAGTTTCAATCCTAAATTAAAAAAAAATATATATATATATATTATTCCTTAACTAGTTCTTGTCTAGTGTTCTGGTCTGACTTGGAATCTTATTTATAGTTTACCTAAAAAAATATAAATTTTTAATATAAAAAAATATATAATTTACTAACTTTGGTTCTAATTGATCTTTGATTGAAAATTTTCGGTCTAGTCCTTGGTCTGGCTTATTAATTTTGTTCTAGTCTAGCTTACCGATTCTCATCCAGTCCTAAAAATGTATAATTTTTAATAAGGTTTTTAAAAAATTTTTTCCCCCAAAAAATCATCAATAATAAGTTTATTACCAAGGATAAATCGTTAGTAATAAGATTTTTCAAAAAGTTTACTCAAAAAATTATTGCAAAAAATCATCGGTAATAAAGTTTTCCAAAATTTTTATTCCTAGGAAAATCCTTGATAATAAGCTTATTACCAATAATAAATTATTATTAATAAAGTTTTTTAAATGCAAAAGATTTCAATTTAAAAAATTTAATCGTCGGTATTAAGGCTATTACTGACAATTTATTGCTGGTAGTAATAAGGACACTCGAAATTATTATTTTTTTCGACTGAAATTTTCATATTATTGGTAATAAACCTAATTCCGATTAACATATTATTGGTGTTATACCTTAACATTGACCCACTTATAGTGAAAATTTAATACTAATGAAACATGGTCAGTAATATGTATTCCCGACGATCTTTCTCTTATT
Organism: Tamarix austromongolica; assembly: GCA_039764185.1. Lineage (NCBI taxonomy): Eukaryota > Viridiplantae > Streptophyta > Magnoliopsida > Caryophyllales > Tamaricaceae > Tamarix > Tamarix austromongolica. The sequence continues at coordinate 29,888,232 of CM077817.1, forward strand.
ACCGATGGTTTTTATTGCTGTTATTTCCCCTTATTCCTATAATGATTATAAAAAATTTGTATTTCAGAAATTTTTCCTTGCTATATAATTTAAATAAATTCTAGTATTATATATACAATTTCAATATTTCAACTACTTAATCTTTTTAAGTATTTATAATTTATTGTTTTAAATGATATTCTATATTTTATAAGGCTAACAAATTAGCTAGTACTTATTGTGTTTAATTAAAGATGTAGCTATTAAATTTCATCTCTAATATTTACAATCCATTGCTAATGAATTAAAAATAATACATTGTAAATTCAAATTGTTGTTGCTAAAAATCCCTTATGGCAACAACTTATAATGACAAAAATTATAATTTTTCTTAATCTTCCCACCAAGGTTTGGATTTCCTAGTTTTTTTTTTAATTCTTGAAATTGTTGAATTTTCCGACCAAGATTTGGATTTTGTAAATTTTGTCATCGTTAATTCTCCTGCCAAGGACAACATATCATGACTAAATTTTTTTTATTATTTTAGACTTTTTCACCAAGATTTGAATTTTTTTAATCATCGTTAATTTTTCCTTTAGAGACAACATGTCATAGATAAAAGAAAAAATAAAAAATAAATAAAAGATTGAATCTATAAGGTCATTGAAAGTGTTAATGGAGATAACATTGCCATCGCTAATCTATATCTATATAATATATAATAACATAATCATATAGATTTCCTACCGAAACTAACATCTATCAATTTATGAATCTATATTTATTTTTTCACCTATATTAATATAGTAAAATCATGTGTAACCTATAATTTATATTCTGTACATACTAATTATAGGTAATAATTAATTATAATTTAATTTCTATAGAAGCTATTCAAACAATAATAGTATACCTCATTAAATAAGGGATATATAAGATAGTTTGTTATACTATACTTCTATTTTTAAAAATAAAAAATTTAATACTAATTTTTATATCTCAATTTTTATTAATAATAACAAAGCATATTGTACTCCCCATGTGTAAAATGGATTAATTGTTAAACCCTTTATCTTTCTAATTTTTCCTCTTACTTTTTTTTACCAAATGTACTTACTCCTTACTCAAACTAGGTAACTCTCAAAGTCCAAACTTTAATTCTTTGAGAGGTATTTTGAATAATTAGATATAAAAATTATTTATTAATTAATTATCTTTAATTTATTTGCAACTATTATTTACATATAATTTATTTTTGTGATGCTACTTTATTTGATAAATATTTGTTATCAACCAAATAGTAATGACCAATTAAATATTACTTGCTTCATATAAAAAAAATATTCTATCACTAAATTTTTGTATAAAAAATAAAATTATATTATAAAAGTTAAAAACCTACTTTTTATTTTTACCATCACTTTTTTCCATTATCAATGTGTTAAATGCTTTGTTATTTTTTAATGAATGGTGTACATATAATAATAAAAACCACTTTTATTATAACCTTAAATAGTGTGTAAATTGATAGAATAAATTATTTTTTTATACAAATATAGTACATATTTTTAGGAAATAATTTAAGATATTGATTTAAATGTATAATATTTGGTATTATACATTCAATAATAATAATAATATTGTATAAATGAATTTCTTAAATTATCATTAGCATTATATTTATCATCATTATTATTATTATTATTATTATTATATTTAATTTAATTTATAAAATTTTAAAAAATAAAATTCGTGTGTCGCGCAAGTGCAACAATAGTTATTTATATATATCTAAAACCGAGCTTTGGTCCCAATTTTTATTTCTAGCTACGAAATATTAAGGACAACGTTGTAGCAAAGACTTTGAAGTTATCACTATCAGTGATGTTGCGTAAAATTCTTTACCTAGGAGTGGTGTATCGAATTTGCTTGGCAATATCTATAATTTTTATACTTTATTAGTGTGTGGTTGCCTGGTGTCATGAAGTATACATTGAATCGCTCAATGAAATCAACATGGTAGCATGAAAATTTAATATATATATATATATATCATAAATAAGTTATAAGGAACTTGTGAATAAACTCTAACTATCTACCTATATAAATATCATCTTTTTTATTATTCTTCAGAAAATCAAATGTTGTAGTTGTGTTAGATAATTGTTGTAACTTTATTAGTTATTTAAAATAATTTTCTTTTAAAAAATTAGTTACTCATAAAACCCTTAGTTTAAAAACAAGATGAGACGAATAATTCCTTTGTTTTAAATAATTTATTAGTGTCATTTTTCTCTTAAAGTTACCCCCCCCCCTCCCCGAAAAAGAAGAAAGGAAAGAAAAAAAAAACCCTATGCGTGTGGACGAGCTACTTTTTTCCTAGCGCATTTAGGTCATCTTTATGTACGTGCAAGGAATAAATACTAATGCCATTCAAGCTTTTGTTTCTTCTTCGAAATCTCAAGAAGTACTGCGAGAATCTCTTTGTAGAGCTTTTTACAATGCCGCTGTCAATTCTTTCACTCAAGCTTAACTTTTGTAAACTGTTAGTATGGAAGTGCGCCGGCCAAAGAAAATCCACGGAAAATTTTGTTGTAACTTGTAAGATATCGATCGAAGGAATATTTGATTGACAAAGGCTTCTACAATGGGTTAAGTGCGGTTCAAACACCCCAACTTTTATAGTTTTGAACATTTCAGGACCTAAATTTTATTACTATTATTATCTAATGACCTACACTTTATTTTTGATTATGTAAGGACTTGAATTTACTCTTTTTTAAATGATTAATGGATCTATAAATTTAGGATAGAAAAAATATTTTGATACATAATAAGCATTATTTATTTTGAGGATAGATTGAAGTGTAGAAACGGTTATTGAGATATACAATAAAATCGGCTATATAATTCTTTAGCTTAAAATATTTTTGTTAGGACATCTCTATCATATGCATGAATTATAAAATTTAGATAATGTTTGCTTATCAATCTAGATAGTTTCTGTAAATTAGAAAAAAATATCAATTATTGTATCATTCAAAATGTTAGCATACACACACAATTCATTGAAATACTCTTACAAGGTCCTTAAACCCCATATATAAACCCTGCCCTTTAAATGATCAAAACAAAAACCAAGTCCTTAATCCTTCAAAATTTTGAAGGTTCATGAGGCAAGCCCTCTTTACAATCCTTTATACCCGTCCATTAAAAGTCGAATGCTTGGAGGAATTAAATTTTAAATCAAGTAAAAGTTGGGCCACCCGTACGTTAAATGTTATTAGCTAGCGTGATGCATCGACACCGTCGAAGTCATTCAAATATTATTTATCGGTCTTAATTTATTGGGGCCCGCCGGGGGGGGGGGAGGAACCATCCTCAGACAGTTTCATTCGACAAGGATTATTTGTCATATTCATTTGTCTCGGTATTTGAAAAGTATTTCTTGTAAAACCGTTCGAAATTATTTTCAAGGATATTAAATATTTTTACTTTTGTTGTGGAAGGATTTATCTTATATTGAAGTTAAAGAAATATTTATCTTATATTAAAAACATAATTATAGAATATAATTTTTTAAATTAATATAAATTACATTTTAATTTTAAAATACATAGTGATAATTTTTTAACAGAAAGGGTTATTATATAAAGTTAATAATTAGAGATTGTAGTCAATGCCATTTCGACTATTTTTTAGTCCTTGATACGATTTCAAACCCTCACAAATAGACTAGGACCAAGGGAGTAACGATGAGTTAGAGAGCCAGCGTCCATTGTTTCAACATGATGAGGCATATATTACGAAATAGCTAAAGGAGGGACCGCGTCTACACTGTCACGGAAGGATGTATTTTTAATTTTTCGGGTTGCATTTTCCTTTATTTTATCCACGCGACGCCCAGAAATAAAGTTCGTTAATGCAATTCTTTGTGGGTCGCCTCGGATTTCGGTACCCTCACGAGATTCGTCATTATGCCGGTAAGTCTGCGTTGCCGGCTGGCCGGGTGTTGTTGCGTGCGGTGCGAGGGAAGTTTTTACTAGGAAGGGTTAGGCGTGCGTTCGCCCGACCTCCGTCATTCTTCCGAAGATTAAACAGCGACAGCGGACTCCGGGAGACTCGTCTGACATCGTCCGCTATCTTTAACCGCCGAGAATGGATTAAAATATTTGTTTACTTTTAATGGAGTAATTTTAAGATATATGATCCTCTTGAAAATTTCAGAAATTTTTTAATTTTTTTTCTTCAGAAAATACGTTAATGAAGACAAAACGCATTGAAATGACTTATGTTAATCTGTAGAGCCAGCCGATCAATTCCAAAGCATTTCAAAATAGCTCCCTCATAATCGTATCGATTCGGGGTCTTGCATAACTTATATAGTTTATTAAAATTGAATTTTTTTTATTTATTTAAAAAATAAAACTTAATTTAACAAATATTTTTTTACTAGTTTTTAAGTTGGTTTTTAAACAATTATTTTAAGTAGATTATATATTATAATTTTCGACTGGCTCTTACGTTAGTTTTAACAAACATACTAAATCATATGTTACAAATAGTACTACTGATAACACGAAAAATAATGTTATGCTAGGCAAAAACTAATAATAATATACATTATCCTTTGGGAAGTCAGATGCTTGGCCTTCTTGGACAAGAAGATAGCTCTTCCTACTTACATTAATTAAAACGTGGTGTTGACCGGAAAATAAGAAAAAACAACATCGCCGGGCGAGCCATTATTCTTCAGCCACTATTAGGATGAGGAGAGGCCAGTCCGACGACCCGGTCTGTATAGTCTGATGATCTCGGCGCTAACTGCTAAATAGAGCAGCCAAGCCGGAGCCATCCAGACCAGAGCGCGTTGATCAAAGCAAGCAGCGCGATGACTGAGACCCGAAAAGTCGGGATCCGGTCCGCAGAATGGACCACAGTCCCGTTCCACAATTTCACTACTACTTATTAATTATTACTCCTTTGATCCCGTTACCGTATTTCCAGTTGGCCCATCAATCATCGTGGCAGTTTACATGAACTTCCCCCACCCCCACCTTCCCAAATTTAATGACCAAACTTTCCCCGTAAATCCTCCCAATTACCAAAACCGCCCCCTTCCTTTCCACTCCCCCCCTCCCACCTCCACCTTTTTAAGCAACGCATCAAGGCTCCGACGTCTCAAACATCATCTTCCCTCCTGCCCTGCCGCTCCCTTTCTATCAAATCACGCCCACCTCTCTCTTATTTTCCACTCCCTCTACCTCCCCCCCACACACTCCTGCTGTGATAACTACCTATGCCGACGGCGGCCGTGACTAAGAAAAAATGGTTTATCAAGAGGCTAATGAGCAAGCAGGCATGGAGATGGAGGTTTCTGAGCTCCGGATTCAAATGGAAGAGGCTGAATCTCAAGTTTACCTTCATCGATAATATTCTCTTTAAGATTGTCTCCGTCTTTGAAGCGGTCGTACTGGTCTCTACTCTCTGTTTCTTCTTCCTCTGCTGCGGCTGCCATTTCTGAATTTCAGTTTTCGAATTATTCTCTTCCGTCGGCCCTACGTTTCCTCGTCTGCCGATGCCTGACTGACGATTCTCAGACGACGGACCTACTGGCGTTGGATCGCGAAAGGATGTACTGGAGACACAATATACTGGAAAATTTATTGGAAGATTTTAAGTTCGGCGGCGGAATTCTGGAAGTATTTCGGAATTGGGCGGTTTGATTTTCGGTAAATCAGGGATTAGAATCAGCCATCACTAACTTAATTTCCTCATCATTTCTTCCTTCCTTTTTTTTTTGTTCCTTTTCATTTTTGGCAATAATCCTGAAGAAATTTTCTTCTGCCGTTTCGTCATTTCGTTATGTAAATTTCGCTATGTATATAAGGTTTAACCTTGCTTTATTTTCGTCTTCTTATCGTCTACAGCATTAAAATGTAAATTTGTTTTTTGACAGTATATTTTGCTATTTCATCATCATTATGGGTGGGTTGTTCATAGCTCGTCGGAGCTAATCATATCTACGTTTTTACTTAATATTTAAGCTAAAAGACCAACAAAACGGTCTAATTAACCCAGTTATTTAGTAGTACTAATTATACCAACCTTGCACTAGTAATTGAGAAAGCTGCCTGTTGAAGCTATTAACAGTTTGTTCGCGTCATTTTTCCGAGTATTGCTTTGCTGCCGCGATTTAAGCTTTAATATTGATAGATTGGGAAAGCTTCGGTTCTAAGTGTGAATTTCCATCTTTATATATTAATTACTAGTTTGTAACAAATACTTTTAGACAGCTGGTTTTTAATATAAAGAAATCATCATGGGTTGTGCCCGTTGCAACCGCCTTTTCTTTGGGCTTTTCCAATAACCTTCCTCAAACTTCGTAGAGGGTTACTGGGTTGAATTCGTGGTGGTTTTTTTTTTCTTTCCTCTTTTACATTGTTGTTGAACAAAATTATTGGGGATCTAGTTAATACTAAATGAGCGTTCTATTTTTTGGTCGCTTTTTTTTTTCAATCATAATATTTGTAAGTTTAACAATATTCTTTTAAAATAAGTTAAAAATAATTATGTTAGAAAATTAAACCGTAACGGCTACTTGTTATATCTCACCTAATCTTACACTATATTTGTCTGGGTTGAATTCTCCCTGCCGGTTGTCTGGTATGAGTGCGGGTGCAGAAGTATCTCCCTATTTAATGCATTTTTCTTTAAAAAAAAAACCCTACTCAGTCGCCGCTTACCGAACGCCTTAGTTTAAGTTAGGCAAGTAATTCCACTGATCCAATGGGATGAGAAGTCTTAGGAATTCATATATTTTATATAAGAGAATTATCATAAGCGCTGAATTCGTGTAAAATAACTTCATAAACATATACAAACCATTGTTACATTAATTAAGTCAAAATAATTTACATCTATTCAATTAAAGTCAATACAAACACTTTTCATCTAATGTTTAGGGTCGATTCTTAATAATAATAATAATAATAATAAGAGATAGTTAATTATAATAATTTTAGTAATGATAACCGTATTGTTATCACTAGTGACAGGGATTTCAATTATGATAACAAAATAGTAAAATAATAACAATAACTGGTTCATTAAATTTTGATTCATATTAGATTTGTAAAAATAAGGCAAAGAGAACAAATTCTTAATTTAGGTCAAAATAATCATCACTTATTTTTTTTTTTCAAAATATTTAAAGTCAACTATATTGAACTTATAATTTTTATTAATATCCTTATATATGTCAATATGGTAATGCAATAAAAAATGCATAAATTATTTTAAAGAGAAGAATTAAGTTTGTAAATATGATATTTTATGTGTAATTAATTATAAAAATTATTGTAGGATATTTTGCATTACATGTATTAATTATAGAAATTTTAGACCAATGTTCGGCTCACCAGACTCAGTCAAACTTGTGTTATTATTTTTGTTTTGTTATTTTTAATCTTTTTACTCTAGTTTAATTTATTTACCCAATATTTTATTTTATACATTTGCGTTTCTAAATTTATTTTAGGCTTTTTCATAAATTTGGGTACTTTTGGGAATTTATTTGATATTTTTCTTAATTAATTTCTATTTATTGATCTTTACTTCATTAAAAATGGTCTATAAATCCTAAAAATTATTTTTGGACCACAAAAATTTCCTTGTGACCTTCCTTGATCAAAATATAAATTTTTTTCATAATTTATTTTATTATTTTAGCCATTTCTTGATTTTACTCAAATACTGTGTGTACCATTTAGTCTTTTACACTCTAACCTTATTATATTTTCTTCCCTTGCCTCACCTCTTTCAAATAGACCCTCCCCCTACCTATTTAGGCCTATCGACCATCACCCTACCCATCGACTTGATTGTTGGTTTGTCATGAACCTCACTCAACCCCTTTATGCTCTACTTTTTCTTACACATTCAACTTGATTGTCTTTTTCATTCAAGTGGTGTGCAAGCCACCCTCCTTATCTTTCTTGTTGTTGATTGTTGACTTCTCCCTCCCCCTTTTGACCTCTTATGTTGCTAATTTATATAATTCTTACAACTTTTTTTAGCTTGTTTTCTCTGTCATCTCTCCTTACTTTGTTTGTATTAATTGATTAAATGTTGATGTTCTTCATCCTTAATCTTAAGCCTTTGTGGTCGAGTGTAACACCCCAAAATTTATTAACCTTAATCATTAAGTGTCTACCCTTTTATCATTACTTAAACCCTAAATAAGCTCAATATGATGCACAAGCTCTCACCTCACCTTCTTATTCAAGTAATAACACACAACCCCTAACCTTGCTCTTTGGTTGCTTTCACGCCAACCTCTACAGCCAAACCCATTAGCTTACTCGAGCTCTCTCATGCTTCCTTCATTTCACGCAACCAACCGCTTAACATCCTCCCTCTACCTTTGTAGTCATTTATTTTCCACATCCAACCTAGTTCCCTTCTCTCTTTTCCTCTAAAATTTTACTTTACCAAATCAACCCCCTAACTTTTCTTCCTCCTTCTCCACTAGTTTGCCATTCTTTTCATTTGTGTACCAGCATTTTCCCCAACCTTGCATGAACAACATCAAATCACAAGCCCTTAGCTATGTTTGTTACCCCCACAAAATCACCCCTACCAACACCCATAAGTCACGTAAGAACCCCTATAGTTGCGCCACCCATTCACGCCACAAACACCAACTTCTTCGAGCACGTCATGTAAAATCACCAATTTGAGCGGAGTGTTATAGTGTATTAAGTTTTGTCTCGTATGAGGAGAACTATTAATGAATAGAAGATAAATAAAAATTGTGGGCTCGAATGTTGTAGTTGCTATAGTAGCCGCATTTTCAAATTTAAGGGTTTAGATTATCATGGTTATAGCGTAGATTAGAGAGCTTGTTAGTGAAGTGTTTTGGGTTAAGAATCCCCCTGGATCTAGAAGTATGTGGTTGGTGTTTATGAGGACCTTTTATGAGTTGTTAAGCCAAGTGTTAGCCTTGTTTTCTTGTATGATGTTATAAAGATAACTCATTGTATAAAGTTTTATGTGCATATTATGTATTTGTTGTATTATTAGAGTTGTGTAATCTTTATAATTTTCGTTCCTTTATTCTATTTGAACTTCATGTTATATTTCTGTTATTCTTTTGTAAGACCTTATTTTAAAGAATAATATTTTGTAAATTGTTTCGACCTTAAATTGTAATTCTTCCTTATTTGAATTCCATTATATTTGAATTGCTAAACATCAATTTTTCTTCTTTTATCTTATTTCCTAAGCCTTGCTTTGATTCGACGTTACTTAGTATAGTTTCGTAAACGTCGTTTTACTTTTCTTCGGATTTACTCTTAACTTATTTATTGCGGTTAATGTTTTATTCAATTATTTTGTCAAGTTTCCACTACCCAGGTTTTCCCGAACTTCGGGGACGAAGTTCCTTTTTAAGGGGGTAGTGATGTAATACCCCGTATTTTTAAAACCTAATTTTATTAAGCTTAATGATTTTATTAGCGTAATTTGATGTAAAAAAAATAATTATTTTAATTTTGATTTGTTTTATGGATTTATCGACGATTTTGAATTTATATTTTAATTTAAGTAATTGTTGTCGTTGTGAACCATTTTAGACAAATTCGTTCGCGACTATGATTTTATTATACTCTTTTAATTTCGACTTTCGGTTAAAAATATGTATCCCCGTTCTTTCTAGTATTTTGATTTTTAATATTTTAGATTCATTTTCGATTATAACTTCGTCGTGTGATTACGACCTTATTTTTGGAGTTATATTTCGTCAACTACATATATTATTTAAATTATAGAATTTCTGTTTAAATAGTTAAATTTATTTTAATGATTTTCTCCGTAGAAAATGTTTCCGACTTTAAATTTATTCGTTTTCGAAAATTGTTAATATTTTTGGGAATTTTTAAAGTTAAAAGATTTATTTAAGAATTTCTTTTTGAAATTAATTTTCTTTCGTTTTACGCTTTTTGGTTTGCGGAAAATCTGTTTCGAAAATTATTAAAATTAGTCTCGGTTTATTAGAATTTGACTTAAATATTTTCTTATATGTTTTTAAATATTATTTCGATGTCTTATAATTTATTTCCATAAATAATATAAATTTTTACGTTCGTTGGTGAATTTTTCCGAAAATATTTCCGAAATTCTTAATATAACTATTTTATTAATTATAAGTCTTCGGATCCGTTCGAAATAAATTTTTATTTAATGAATTTTAGATAAAATATCCCAATAACAATTTTAGATAATTATTATTTCATTTTATAATTGTATTTGTTAAAAAAAAACCGCAGCCCCGACCGGCTGACCCCCCTCCCTCTTCTTTCCTCTTCTCTCTTCCCTCCCTTATTTTCCCTTTCCCTGCTCCCGACCTCGGCTACCCCAACCCTAGCTCCCTGTTCGCAAACCCTAGCCGCCGCCTCCTCTCCGCTCCGGTCAACCTCGCCAGCCCTCGTCGGCCTCAACTTGCAGCAGCAGCCGTAGCAGCTGGTCGACACAGCAGCAGCAGCGCAGCAACCGACGCAGCAACGCGCAGCAACAAGCCGCACCGGCCGTGCCGCCGTCCGGCCACGGCGAGCTCGGGTGACGACCGACGAGCCATCCTCGACCTCCGGCACATCTTTCCCGGCCTTCACCTGTCTTTATTTGTTAGCTTCGTTTGGTATAATTTCCGAAAAACCCTACCCCTTGTTTTGATTAATTGGGTATGAATTAGCTTATAAAAAGCTAAATTGATTGTTTGTTTATGTATGTATATGCTGTAAGATTAATTTGGATAGGCTAAGTGTGTGGTTGTGTTGGAATTTTGGAAAATTTGGATTTTTGGCCGGGTTATGCCCAAAATTTTCGGATTCATCCGATTTGGTGATTTTGGACAAATTGATTATACAATATGTTTTAAAATGTATCCAATTTCATTTTGGAACCGTCAATTTGAGAAATTTATGCAGGTTTTATCGGAATTTGATTCCTAGGTCAAATTTTGGGTGTAATGAAATTGGGTCGTATAATTGAGCCGTTTCGCTCAATTGATTTTATAATATTGTTTAAAATGTATTTAATTTTATATTGGAGGTGTCGATTTGGGAAAATTGTGCATAATTGACCGGAATTGGATTTTTAGGTCAAAACTCCCGCGAGTTTAAATTGAATTGTGTAATCGGGTTATTTTATTCAATTGACTATATAAATTACATTAGAATATGTTTAATTACATTTCTCAAACCGTCAATTGATATGTTTTGGCAAGAATTAATCGGATTTGCGTTCCGGGCTCAAAAACCCTAATTGGGCTAAATTGTGTATTTCTTTTACTAATTTTGAGCAATTGATTATTTGATATGTTATAAAATGTGTTTAATTGCATTTCTAAACATTCAATTTGATTAAATTTATAGAATTTTAACGAATTGTATTTTCGGGCCTAAAACCCTAAATTTCAAGTGAGATTATGAAATCGATTACTTGTATTGTTGTTTTTCTAAAATTGAATGTATAGAAATGGTTGAAATGGTATTAATTGCTTTCTAATACCTTTAATTTGAGTTAATTAAATTGAATTACCTGAGTTTGTGTCGTGGGCTTTAAAACCCTAATTCGAAAATTGATCGTCTGGAATTGATTTATCGGAAGATCGTTTTGTTGAGATTGATTGTCTAGATTTATCTAAAATTAGTTTAATTATGTTTTAAAACTATTAATTTGAGGTAGTCAAAGTGATTTGGCCGATTTGTGGTTTAGGTATTAAAAACCCTAATTTTCGGAGATGATTTTATAAAATTGATTTTTTTGCTACGTGTACTTTATCTAATCGAATTCTATCTTTGGGTTTTAAACCATTTAAATTATGTTTTAATCTAATCGGTTTGGATTTGGTTCTACGTAAATAGTTGAGTTATCTATTTAGTTGTAAAACCTAATAAATAAGTTATTTTCGATAAATTAACTTATGATCGATTATTCTTTCTCGGACTTTCCAAATTAAGTTGAAATGTCCCAAGTGGTATTTGTATTAATCCGTTTTATTTAGTTTTAACCTTAAATCTTAACAAAGCTATGCTTTTAAGTTCTAAGCTTTGGACACGTTTTCTAAGAGAGATCATTTGTGTCGTTTGTGTGTATTTAATTAGAGTATGTGAATTATTGATTGATAGGATAGTTTCTAATTTAGTTTTCGATTTCTATCGGATCTAGGAAAGCTTTCTCGTGGATCCACGAGCTAGTGATCTCTCTCCCTCTTATCTCACTTAGCTAGCTTCGGATCCAGGTAAGTCTCTACTTACCTCTACTTGTGGGTGTTTAGTAAGGACGAAGCTACGGCCTTGTGTTATGTGTGAGGTGACGTGTGATTGTTGTGTGTATACCATGCTAAAGTGTGTTATATGATTTATGGATAACTTGTCTCATGTGTAGCGCAACATGGAATTTGAGGTACGTCGTGTGTGTTTCTATGATATGAGCATGACATGTTCTATGTGTGATATTATGTTGTGTTGATATGGCCCTCTAGGATATGCATGTCAAGGGTGATGTGGGACTTAATAAGACACTGATAAGACATTAATCACGTAAAGCGAAAGATGTTGAGCCGAGCCCAGTCCGGTCCACCGGTTAGAATAGTGGTCAGAGGTGTTCTGCCCTGTGCGTTTCGTTCCGGTCCACCGGCTATAATAGTGGTCAGAGGCGTTCTGCCCTGTGTGTTTATATCCGGTCCACCGGTTATAATAGTGGGGGATCTCGGCTCGACAGGCCCAAATAAATAAGTTAATCCATGGGAAAAATACTAAGTACTTACAGCGAAATACCATGTGAGTCGGGGCCAGTCCGGTCCACCGGTCAGAATAGTGGTCAGAGGCGTTCTGCCCTGTGCGTTTCGTTCCGGTCCACCGGCTATAATAGTGGTCAGAGGCGTCCTGCCCTGTGTGTTTACTTCCGGTCCACCGGCTATAATAGTGGGGCTCCCACACTCACATGGACTATTAAAGAATATGTGTTGAATGAACATATTATTAATGAGAATAAAGAATAAGTCTAATTGGACCATGGCCAGCTTTTATTATCTATATTGCTACGTGCTGCTTACGTGAGTATGCCACGTATTGAGTTTTAATAATATGGATTATTCCTACCTGAGGCGTATGAGCCACTTTGTATTTCGGTTATACCACGCTTATATGTTAGATGAGATGTTACATATGTTTTTATATGTTACTATGGGTGTATGGCATGATACATGCTGTGAGTTGTGAATATGTATGATATTGTATCAATGTGTTGTACCAAGATTTAATACGCACTTGATGTTATAGTACGTCTCTTCCATAAGATAGGGTAGTGGAATTTACTCAGTATTGGACCCGTACTGATACTACACTGGTTGAATGGGTCCTGTGATGATCCACCGATGGTGGGGAGCAGATCTCCTATGCAGGTTGATCGATTACTAATTTGGGGTGGAAGGCTTGACTTGAGTGAGTAGGCGGTCCAGATATTGGTTCATTGGGATATGTTTTATTTAGATATATTTTGTACTACGCTTCTTGTTTTGAGACCGCACTTTTAAGCTGTAATCTCAAACGATATTTTAACTGTTGTTGACTCGTGGTTTTCGTGAATGATCTATGTTAACTATGTACCTATGTTTTGATGATCCTTACTTAATGATTGTTTAGTTTAGCCTTAGCACTTAGTATCGGAACGGTAGGAGTGAACCGGTCTGGTACTAAGTGTGGCGGTAATACCCCCAAGTTTACGGTTTTAATTCTTTCGCTTCCGCTAAACCTTTGGATTTAAACGAAATTTTTCAGTAGTAAATTTGGGGGTGTTACACCTAGGCAGTATAAAAACCCACAAAGCCTTCCTCTCAATCCTTGATAGCTTAGCACACATAATTACAACTTATTCATACTCCATTTATAACAACCAACATAATTGATTCAAAAATCAATTGTCACTTATCTCATTTGAGCATAGCTCAACTCTCTCTTATTTCCTAGCATCATTACCTCCAACAACGACATCATTCCCCCTCTATCGGGGATACATTGCTAGCTACAAATTGATCTCCATAAATAGAGGAATCACAAAACTTCTAAAGGCAAGTTAAATAAGTGAAACTTATAAATCTCTTAAGCAATCACAATTTAATACATTCTAGTGATGTATTTTTTGGCCATTGTTTTTGATCATAATATTTGAAAATTTAAATAAAATTTAATAACATTCTTTTAAAATAAGTTTTAAAAAATTATGCTAGAAAATTAAACCAAAATGGATACTGGTTATATCTCACCTAATCTTACACTATATTTGTCTGGGTTGAATTCTCTCTACTGGTTGTCTGGTATAAGTGTGGGTGCAAAAGTATTTCCCTATCTAATACATTCTTCTTCTTCTTCTTCTTTAAAAAAAAAAACTACTTAGTCATCGCTTACCAAACGCCTTAGTTTAAGTTAGGTAAGTAATTCCAGTGATCCAATGGGATGAGTAGTCTTAGGAATTCATATATTTTATATAAGAGAATTTCTCATAAGCTGAATACATGTAAAATAATTTCATAAACATATACAAACCATTATTACATTGTTACATTAATTAAAACAAAATAACTTACATCTATTCAATTAAAGTCAATGCAAACACTTTTCATCCAATATTTAGGGTCACTCTTCTAAACATAATTTAGTATTATTAATATTTAGGGTCAAATATTAATAATAATAATAATAATAATTGAAAGTTAATAATAATTACTATAATAATTTTAGTAATGATAACCATATTGTTATCACTAATAAATGAGATATCAATTATTATAACATAATAGTAAAATCATAATAATAATAATAATAACTCGATAAATTAAAATTTTTATTTAGATTAGATTTGTAAAAATAAGGTGAAGTGAACGATTTTTAAATTTAGATCAAAATAATCATCACTTATTTTTTTCTTATAATTTTTAAAGCCAACTACATTGAAGTAATACTTTTTTTTAGTAATATCCTTATATATGTCAATATGGTATTACATAGAAAAAATTTCATCAATTATTTGAAGGAAAAGAATTAAGTTACGTATCCTAATCCATATATCGTGACTATTGAAGAGCTGATTTTCATGCCCAATTTGTCTACACAAGCGAACTTCCAACTAACCCAATTGTAATAATCGATTTTTAATTAACTCAATTTGAGAACTTAAATATAACATATAATATTTTATGTGTAATTAGTTATAGAAATTATTGTAGGATATTTTGTGTTACATGTATTAATTATAGAAATTTTGGACCGACGTTTGACTAACCCGTCATCCATAATAGTGTGTTCGTCTAGGAGGTCGATGGTTGATCAGCTCATCCGAGTGGCTGGCCAAACTTGTGTGATTATTTTTGTTTTTTTATTTTATTTTTGATCTTCTTACTCCTATTTAATTCATTTACCCAATATTTTTTTTTGTATATTTGAGTTTCTAAATTTATTTTAGGATTTTCTATAAATTTGGGTACTTTTGGAAATTTTTTTGATAGTTTTAATTAATTAATTTCTATTTATTGATCTTTCCTCCATTAAAAATAGTGTTTGAGCCATTTACCCAAAAAAATTGCCCTGCAACCTTCATTGATCAAATTATAACTTATTTCATAATTATTTTATTGTTTGAGCCATTTCTTGATTTTACTCATATACTATATGTAACATTTTGTCTTTTACACTCTAAGCTTGTTATATTTTCTTCCCCTGCCTAACCTCTACCAAACAGACCCACCCCTTGCCTATTGAGGCCTATCGACCATCAACTTACCCATTGGCTTGATTATCGGTTTGCCATCAACCTCACTCAACCCCTTTACACTACTTTTTCTTACACATTCAACTTGATTACCTTTTTTCATTCACGTGGTGTGCAAGCCACCCACCTTATCTTTCTTGTTTTTGATTATTAGATTCTCCTTTCCCCTTTTGAAATCTTGTGTTGCTAATTTTTATAATTATTACAAAAACTTTGTTTAGTTTATTTTTCTCTATCATCTCTCCTCACTTTGTTTGCATTTATTGGCTAAATGTTGGTGTTCTTCATCCTTGATCTTGAGCCTTTGTGGCAGAGTGTGACACTCCAAAATTTATTAACCTTAATCTTTAAGTTTCTACCCTTTTATCATTACTTAAACCCTAAACAAGATCAATCCCATGCTCAAGCTATCACCTCACCTTCTCATTCAAGTAATAACACTCAACCCCCAACCCTACCCTTTGGTTGATTTCACTCCAGCCTCTACAACCAAACCCATTAGTTTAATCGAGCTCTCTCATGCTTTCTTCATTTCACGCAACCAACCACTTAACGTCCTCCTTCTCCATTTTTTGTCATTGATTTTCCACATCCAACCTAGTTTTCTCCTCTCCTTTTCTCTATACTTTTATTATGCCAAATCAACCCCTGACTTCTTTTCCTCCTTCCCTACTAGTTTTCCATTCTTTTCATTTGCATACCACCATTTTCCCCAACCTTGCACCAACAACACTAAATCACAATCCCTTAGCTATGTTTATGACTCCCACAAAATCACCCTACCAACACCCATAATTTACGTAAGAACCCTTATGGTTGTGCCACCCATTCATGCCACAAACACCAACTTCTCCAAACTTGTCATGAAAAATCACCTAACATGTGTCAAACCCTTATGTTGATAGCCCTTTTTTTTGTGGTTACCTCATGGAAACCTTCTACTTGTGTGAGCTATGCACACACAAACCCAACCATATACAATGCCTATTCATGCAACCCAACTCCGCCTACACACCTTCTTTCTCCTTCCTTAATTTTCCCATAATCCTCCTTCCTCACTAACAATATCTATTCCTATTTGTTTTCATTTTGTTATTGTGCTAGGTGATTATGAGGAGTAGTAAAGTGATGATTAGGAGTATTTTTCTCATAGATTGATGTAGCCTATATAAGAATACACATCTCTAACTTTAGGCTTTTGGTGAATGATGTGTTAATTCAATTGCCATAATACATGCTTTTGTTTAGGTAAAAATTCAATTCTTTGGTCACTTGGTTAGGCTTAGAAGCCCCAGGCAGTCTAAAAACCCACAAAGCCTTCCTCTAAAGCCTTGATAGCTTAGCACATGCAACAACAACTTATTCATACTCTAGTTATAACAACTAACACAACTGATTCAAAAATCAACTATCACTTATCTCATGTGAGCGTGGCTCAACTCTCCCTTTTTTCCTAGCATGATTACCTCTAACGACAACATCATTCCCTCTATATCAAGGATATGTTGCTAGCTACAAATCGATATCCATAAATAGCGGAGTCACATTACTTCTAAAGGAAAGTTAAATCAGTGAATCATATAAATCTACTAAGTGGTCACAATTCAATACACAATCATGCACTCATTAAAAATCTTGGTCCTTAGTTGCAACCATTTGACCTTGCCTAATTACGACCCCTACACACTCTTTTGATAAAGGACCCCAAACCATTCACCATCAATGGATACACCTTCACGACTCAATAGCTAAGTCACTATAACCTCTCTCTCTCTCTCCCCCATTCACATTACTTATATCCTATGTCGATGACTTAAGTTTTGGAGTGTCTTTACGCTAACACACATCAATGTCTCTCTGACACTCAGAATGATATTCCTTGTCGTTCTTGTAGCTAGTCAAATTATCCCACACTAATATAATGCATACTCCCATTGACGATTAAGAGGGTTTATAATTTGGCGCCTGCCATGAGGCTCTGATGATTTTAAATTTCATAAGGTACAAGTGATTGACACATTTCAACCATAGAATAAGTTCCCCCTCTCCTCTCAAAGATGGTGAATTCAAGCACTAACCTCCTCTATGGGCATTCCACCACAGATGAATGATCCAGAGTTCAATATAGGTGCCACTAAGCATTAATTAGAGTTCCTAAATTGATAAATGAAGGAATATTTAAGATAAATCCAAGACTTAGAGAAGGAGAAACAAATCTTCAGGAGTCAAACATGACGTATCCATCCCTAATCTTGCAAATCACTATGCCACCACTACCACCCTATACATCAATGCTAGCATACAGTTTGATGGCCTCTTCTCAAGTGTTTAGGGAACCAGCTATGATAGTTTTTAGACCACTACTTGACGTGATAAATCAAGGGAAAACAGAAACCCAAATGATGCAACAACTACTTAGGGCCCTATGGGATCAAGCAAATAGAGGCTCAGGAACACAGGATTTTATACCCATTTGGTTAACCATATGGACTTAAGCCCTATTCTACATTTGGTGATGCTACTAAGGTACCTTTATGTGAAACAATTGATAATGTAAATTACTCGTACCCTATTTTTGTAGGATATTAGCCTATGGTCACATTGCAATAAGACTAGTAAGCTTTTACCTTGAAGATGGTCGACCTTGAACAAATGATGCATTGAATCCCACATGTCCTGGCACTAATTAGTAGAATCCTCCCTAATAGCTTCACAAATTATTCGTTCATGGATGCCATTGCCATGATGGAGATGCCAAGACAAATCTATGTCAAAAATGTTAAGGGTAGGTATACTAACCGCTGGTGAAAAATATGTTCTCAAAGATGATAGATGAAATCATGGAGGTCTACTTTAGCAACATGCTTATCATGTCCTTAAAATATTATCAACACCTTAACCATCTAAGGCAATAGTTCCATGTGTTATCTCTAAAGTCTTACAAACTTCATATTATTGAAAAATTCATTTCATAATTTAAGCTATAAGAAAAGTAAAAAAAAAAACCATAAAATAATAAGCAAAACAAGCTTTGAATTTAAAAAAAAAATGAGATGTTAAAAATATTATTTTAATATTATCCATAAATTAAAATGATTATTATTTATGAAAAAGCATATTGAATAAGTTCTCATAGGTAGAGATCAAGGTTAAATGAAATAACTAAAATTTTATCAAAATTTTCCAAATCAATATTGAGAATCATTTGAGATCCAAAGATATAATTTTTGTAACCCTTTGATAATTTTTTAAAAATTTTAACCTGAGGTTCTCACACATAAATAGTGATTTTCTGTGAATGTGTTGAAAATGTGTGTATAAGCGTTAAACGGAAAGTTCCTTCATGAAAGTTATATAGAATGTATTAAATAACAACATATAATACAAAGAAGTTTAATAATTATAGTTTAAATTTTATAAAAAATTATCAACACTTTCACAAGTTTAAAAGAGCTTAAATAGTATTATGGAACCTAAAATCGCGATTAGAGTTTTGGGCAAGTTTTAAAAGTAATTCACTTCAAACTACTTGAAATTCAATAATTTAAAAGACTTTGATTTCACAAAATAATATTTTTTTCTTTTTAATTTAAAGTAGATAAAGGGTGCAAAAAATGAAGTGTTACAACGATAGTTGATTAAAATGGGTGTTGTTGTATTGTTGAAATATCCCAAAGCCCTAATTTTAGAAATTATGGTCAAATAAGAATTTATTAGAAAAATTAATTAAATTAATTATTTTATTAAAATAAAGAGAGTTAATTAAGGTAAATCAAGAGGAAAATAATAAAGAATTTAATTAGAAAAAAATTAGGGTGTTTTACTAATTAAAATGAAAGTTAAGAAAATTTATTCAAAATAGCCCAAATTAATCTAAAAAGATATTTAATCATTATTTTTCTAAATATTATTAATTTAAATATTCAAAAATACCAAATGCCCAAAATACCCCAACCCATCTTTTTTCTCTTTCTTCCCTTTTTTCTTTTTCCTTTTTCTTCTTTCTTTTCCTTTTTCTTCCATTTCTCTCATTCTCCTTCCTTTTTTTTCCCTTCTTTTCGAGTTGGGCCAACCCCTCATGGCCTAGTTTTCCCCTCCTTTTTTTCCTTCGGCAATCCCGTCGCCCATCGCCTAGCCGGTCTGCCCCCTCTTTTTTTTCTTTTCTTTTTTCCAAGACCGCCGGGTCCACTCCCTTCCCTCTTCTTTCTTCTTCCCCATCCCCTACGACCTGCACCCCAGCCCTGCAACCCTTCTTCCGCAGGCCACCACCGCACGCCGTCCAACCTTTTTTCCCTCTCTCCTCCGTCATTTTCCTTCCTCTTTTTCGACCCAACCAACCCCCTCTCTCCTCATGCATGCCTACCCCCTTTCCCTTCTCTCCCCGACCACCAACCCTCCTGCCATGGTAGGGATTGCACTACCTGCCACCGCTGACTGGTGGTCTAGCCTCACCTACCGCCGCCGGCTGGTGGTCCACTAACTATAATGGTGGTCAGGTGCGTTCTGGCTTGTGGAGTGTTTCCGATCCACAAGCTATAATAGTGGGGTTCTCGTACTCTTATGGAATTAACATAAAAGAGATGTAAGACAAATCACTAATATAAGTTCTGCCTAATCTTGTAAATATGGATTATTATATTGTACGCCTTATGTGTTTATTCTCCTACATGGCCTTACTTGCATACTTCTTGTTGGTTTTACCCATATGGTTACCTTACTTAGTATGTAGTGTACTGACCAGCCATTTCATGGATGTTGTTCATTCCCACGAGTAGAGGGCCCAGTTGAGTTTGTGCAAGTAGGTGATGATTTCGTCGATGCCTACGACACTTATGAGGCATCGAGTCGAGCTGAGAGTTGAGCCTATACTTGGCTTGGGGATCAAGAGTGACCTGGACGGATTCTATATTTCATTTTATTTCACCATGTATTGTTTTTATTCTAGCTATGTTCTGTCGTACAATGTTTTATGTCTTTGGAAAACTTGGGTTACTTACTCCTTGGATTATAACTCTTTTAACCACACTCTGATTTCTGTATGACGAATGATTTAGTTCTTTTATGAATTATAGTTTTAAGTGTTGAATTATGTTTAATGATAATCCACTTCAGCCTTAGCACTTGGTACTGGAACTGTAGAAGTAAACTGATCTGGTACTAAGCGTGGTGGTAACATCCCCAGAATTAATTTTTTTGTTATTTCGCTTCCGTTAAACCTTTTTATTAAAAAAATTCAGTAGTGAATTTTCCGGGTGTTATAATTCTCCTTCACAATATTGGTTTGTTACTTATATTGATGCCGATTTGATATCCACTAGAGTTTTTTCATGCATTTTAGTAACCTGATGTGATGACAAATTTTAGAGGAAAAATAATGCGTGCCATATACATACCAAAAAATGAAATATTCCACCTGATTTATAGATTAAACCAACAATAGAAGTTTATATTATTTATAAATTGTGGTTTGCATTATAGTCTATCATCATAACACATTTCTATACTGGCGAGTAGAGAAGGTAATTAGGTCAGATTTGGGTTGACTCATGTCAATCAGGTTATTTTGAGCTTGAGTTGTGTTGGGTTGTATTTCCATTGTTGGTTGGGTCAAGCCATCACCACCCTAGAAAGGAGTTTTTTTTTTTTTTTTTTTGCAAAAATAGCATAAATTTAGAGATATCCACACCAAATCTAGATTAATAAGATTATGCACAATTGAGAATTCACACACAAAACAAAATAATTTGGAAAAAATTAAATATCTTAGTAAAGATCTTATTCAGACTCTTGTGTAATTACTATAAGATTAAACCAATTAATCAATTAAAAAAATCTACAATTCACTTTGAAGGGATAATTCTATGAAGAATAAGAAGAAGTCGAGACACACAACTCTCGCTGGTTAGGGTTACAGCATGTCTCTTTTATAGAAGAAAAAATCCTATGAAGCAAAATAATGTATTTCACAAATATAGTAAAAACACATACCATATTTTGGAAACACGAGACCCCATGTTTATTTTCTTACTTTAAAAGTTTTCTCAAAACAAATCAAGAATTTCATAGAGAAACATGGTTCATGTTTATTAACACGTCCCCCTAGTGTTTCTCCCATAAAACTCCAAAATTACACCAAACTTCTCTAACATAAATACGAATCAATACAATGTTATGCTATGCTCAAATACCCAGTCAAAACTCATAAGTTTTGGTAACAGTTTTGAATCACATGTAATTAAAGCTTTAATGATGTTTAAAAAAAATTCACAAAAAAAATTAAAAAATCCACTAAATTTAGGGGAAAATTAAAGTTTTAATAACGGTTACATCCAAAAATCGTTATTAAATTTGTAATGTATAAATATATTTCATGTGTTTTTAATAACGGTTTTACGCAAAATCGTTATTATAACTAGATTTAATGATGGTTTGCATTAGAGAGTATCATCATATCACATTTCTATACTAGTGAGTAGAGAAGGTAACTGGGTCAGAGTTGGGTTGACTCGTGTTAGTTAGGTTATTTTGGGCTTGAGTTGTGTCGGGTTATATTTCCATTGTTGGTTGGGTCAAGCCATCACCACCCTAGAAAGGGGATTTATAACGTTTTTGAATCATATGTAATTAAAGCTTTAATGATGGTTCAAAAATCATCATGAAAAAATAAAAATTCCACAAATTGGGGGGGGGGGGATTAAAGTATTAATAATGATTACATCCACAAACTGTTATTAAAATCATAATATATCAATATACTTCATGTGTTTTTAATAACAATTTTAATAACGAAATACCAAGGGCTTCAATATTGGACAAGTAATTTGTGCAAAAATTCAATTAACTCTTTTACTAGGTAACTCTCAATAACACATCCTTTTGGTCGATATCGATTCTTCATATAACCCTTTATCAACTTTATAAACCATTCAGAGGGGTGCATCCAGTGTCCATGAACATGTACTAAAATTTTCACATCATAAAGCAATTAAACTATTAGATGCACCATAATGTCAAATAATGAAGGAGGAAAGTACATTTCAAGCTAGCACAAAGTCATCATAATCTCTCTTTGCAAGGCATCCAAACTATTATAATGTATGGCTTTGGAATAGAGTGCCTTAAAGAATCAACAAAGCATAGTGATAGCTAGCAAATCGAACACGCTTAAATAGAATTCCATCTATGGCTATCGACATCAAATGTTGTATCAAAATATATCAATCATAAGACTTAATGTTAATTAGTTTTAACTCTTTCATCGATACTAGCCTTCTGACATATGAAGATACCCTTTCAGAACCTTGACAAGATTAAAAAATTCACAAAATATATATTTTTTTCTTTCCCAGAGAGATGATGAGAAGACAGGTTAAATATGCTCTTCTCCCATAGTCTCGTGGTGCCAATTCACATATAATGCCCATTTCCTCAATATCTAATCAAACATTGATGCCATCTTTTTATTCTTTCATGAAAAATTAAGTAATTTACCAATAATGCTATCACATATATTTTTCTTGATATGAATCACATCAAGGACATTCCTAATGTATAAAGATTCCCAATATGAAAGGTTGAAGAAGGTTTTTCTTTATTCTTCTTCTCAAACTTAGGGATGACAATGGGGTAGGGCAGGGATGAGGACCCCATGCCCGTCCCTAAACTCGATAATAAAAATAGTCCCAATACCCAATTTTTTTCTTATCAAGGATTTCCCAAACCAATCCCTGAGGGAATCAAATTTCCATACCTGATCCAATCTCCAAAATCTAACCCTATTGTCGACCCCCAATCTCCAATCCTATTTTTTTATAATATACTTTAAATTTTTATTCCATAATATATATATATATATGTATAATTATTAATTGAGGCAGGTTTAGGGACGGGTACCCCAAACAAGTCCCCACCTCATCCCCCAAAAAAATCTCCTATAAGAATTCCCAAACCCAATCCCCAAGTTCTCCCCTAAACCTAAACCTGAATATGGAATCCCTAACCAGGCCTCAAACCCTAAAAAAAAAATATCATCTCTACTAAAAATACACCTTCAAATATAGTTGTCTACTTTTCAAACAAATTGGTGTATGCCTTTCTTCTGGAAAGACATTGAAAGCATTCTTTTGCTTATGATAATGATGATTCTTTGGTAAAAATCTACGATGCCCAAGAAAAATAGTATTATGGTCATGCATTAAGTACACAAATAAAGTATTATCCTCATATATCGAGCATACATAATGACATTTTACACTATAACCTATTAAGTTGTTATATGCTAAAAAAATCGATTATAGTACAGAATAATATTACACTCAAAGTAAAAAATTTCTCACCATATGCTTCAAATACTTCAATACATGTGTCACATAAACTTGAATACATATGTTCCACAAGAACTTCCAATCATCAATTAAAGGTGACAAATAAACATCAATATAATTTCCCGATTGGTTTGGCTTTGAAATAGGTAAAGACAACATTATATACATGTGTTTCATGTAGAGTTATAGCACTAGATTGTATATAACCAAAATCATTGGTCATATACTACATGTGACTTGATTATGCGGATTCACACCATCCATAAAAAGTACAAGACACAAGTTTCTTTTTCTTCGCCAAATTCATCAATCATCATCTTTTATGGGGAGTCAAATGGATGTCTTATAATAGTGTAATACATCTTCTCATTATCCCGAATCTTGGTATTGTAGAAAAATACTCTAACACCTTAGATTTCACCTTGCACTTCTTATATCATGGTGTTTTGCATTCATGATTAGGACAATTAATCTAAAGATGCATACTCATTTTAAAATACTATACAATCGTCAGGGCATACATATATCCTTTTATAACGCATACCCATTATTGAAAGGATCTTCTTCGTTTTATAGGTACGATCAGGTAGAATGTTATCATCAAGAGCATATCTTTTATAAGTATAAATAACTCCATGAAACTCTTATTACTAAATCTTGTACATGCTTTTAAGTAATACAACCTTAAAGTAATAAATAATTCAGTAAATTTTTTACAATCACTGTACAAAGGTTTCTTCAAGTCACTCAATAACTTGTTGAACATTTTTGGACAATCCTAAACACTTTCCTCAACTTTCTGAATCGTCCCCTCTAATGAATACCCCTGGTAGTTTTAAATTTTCCACTAATTTCCCTCCTTCCTTCCTCATTAATATATCAAGACTCTATATCACCATATCATATCCTACAAGTGTAACTTGTATCAATTCCATACATAAATAAATGATCTCTCAAATCATTAGCATTGAAATATTGAATATAAGCACAATTCAAACAAGGATAAAATATTCTACTATGGTCCCGAGCATGTTCTACAACAAGCTTCATAAAAAGTTCAACTCATTCGCCAAATTTTCTAGACAAACGATGTACAAACATCCATTTCCCACAAAAAATATTTATTACAAATCAATTCACTTGTACAAATTATTTCACGAATAGATCATGATTAGAAATAATTTATATATACATAGTATTCCAATATGTTTCCAAAAATATGCCAATATACAAACTGCTTATGCTTAGAAAGAGTTAATATGTATATACATATCAAAACTTTATACATGGGTTGTAAATCCAAAAGATATACATGCTAAATACGTACAACAAGACCCAAAAATCTAGAAGAACCCTAAGTTAATAGCAGCGCTATATACATCAAAAGGTTGTTACGACCCAAATACCTAACTAAGAAAGACTGCTAACCATCCTATAAAATCCACCTGTAGCCTTACCTAGGACGAATAGAAATCGTCACTCTCATATTCCACTCATCTTGATATGTCATTTGCTCCCTCACATCATCAACATAGAGTCTAGCAACGGATACTCTAGGGTAACTAGGGTGGGTACTCTGCAATAAGTTATAAGAAAACATCCACTCATCATCTGTCACCGTCAACTCTCTAGCTATCCAATCATAATCCCTCATAAACTCCTCATCCTTGATAAATCTTAGATGTTATGTATCGATATGGTGGCCACACTAATGCAAATAAGTAGCTAAATTCCCTGACCATAGCTTCATTTGAGGTAGGGTCAACAGCAAGTGATATGATCTGAAATGGAACGTATCAAAGTATAACCCGCTTACAAATAAGTGATCTAAATCTTCGAATAACCATATCACATGACCCCAAATATCAACATCAGGTTCCATTCACAAATATAGTTGAGGTATGTAACTAATAGATAATTGTGATATTTCACTATCTATAAAAGAGAAAAACCACTAAATATTGTTATAAAAGTTTTCGTCTAACTCTTCTAAATTATAAATTATATAGCTGAATTAATCGTAAATATATAATATCATATGTTACCAAATTATGTAAATATAACAACATATCCACATATATAAGATATTAACCATGAAATTAACTTTTATCAACAACATTTTATCACATGCACATCCACACCATACAATCAGTATTTTATTAGCAAAAAATTAACTTTAATGCAATATTTTTCAACAATAAATTATACCAACGTGCATACATATATTTATAGCTTTTTTTTGTAATGCAAATGCATCAACCTATGTCATGCAGATTATGCCAACATGAATGTATATATTTATAGAGGGAGAGACTCAACCTACAGCTAAAAAGTATAACAATATAGCAACAGAGGCAAACCCTTATCGTACAAGTAAGAACACACATAATACCAAGCAACATACCATGCGTGCATATATTTATAATGAAATAAGAAGGAAAAAATGACTCCCTAGCTAAATCAAAAAATGGCACATGGTGGATAGAATGAAGAATGACTTTTGGTGGCGGAGCAAGAACCAACTTCCATGAATAAAAGACTATCGAAGGTGGCCAAGCAATGCACATCAACACAAATATGGGAGCAGTAGAGTGACATGTGTGTGTGTGTGTGTGTCTATGAGTGAGAGAGAGAGAGAGAGCACAAAAAAATGGTGGCACACAGCCTTAGCCAAAATTAAGAGAGAGAAAATGATGATAAGAAAGAGGAGGTTTAAGGTGCTTGTCAACAGACGAGATGAGAACAACAGTAGCTATCAACCGAAAAGAGGAGGAGGAGGAGTGAGGGCAAGAGAAAGTATAGTAAGAGAGAAAAAAAAACTGAAATAGAAGTAGTGACCATAGAAGAGGGAAACAACGAGGTCAATGAATTTAATATCTAAGTTTAATGTTTTAATAATGGATATATTGATAACCTTTATGAAAATGAGGTTTAATAGTGGTTATTAGGATACTTGTTATCAAAACATTGCGTTATTTTTTATTATTATTATTTTTTATACGTTTTGATAATGATTACCTGATAATCGTTAGGCATTATTTTTTTTTAAGTTAACAACTTTTGTATAGATCCATTATTAAATAATTTTCCACATTCACACACGCAAATTTGCACGCATTATCAACGGTTTGAAGCAAACCATCATTTATGTGTTATAATTAATTAGTTATTTTGTTGTAGTGGATTTTGAGCTCGGATATGTTAGTGTTTACGCCAACTTTGGATTGGATTATGGTTATTTCAAATCAAGATTGAATTTAGATCGACTTGAGCCAAGCTTAAGTCATTTCGAGTTTAGTTTGTCTTTGGCCAATCAATTTATTAGTTTGATTCAAGTTGTCTCATGCTTGTGTTTGCTTGAGTTTCAAATATGATTTTGGTTTGTATTTTGAATTAGGTTAATGATTATATTGGTCGTAAACAAGTTGAATTCATCACAATCTAAATCCAGATTGATTTGCCTGATTTTTCTTTAGCTATTTTAAATATGTTGGTGTTACTATGACATTGTTTATGTCAATACCTCTCTCTCCATTGTTTATGTCAATACCTCTCTCTCTCTTTTTTCTTTTCTTTTTTGCGAAAAGATGAGTGAACTTACTTAGGACGAGTGTGGCAAGAGAATAAGAACGTCCAAAATAAAAGTAGGAATATTGAGTAAGATTAAAAAGAACATATTTTCAGCTGCTTTAAATGAGTTATATAATGTGTGAAGATGGTGTCTCTTACTTGCATTTTTTTAAGGCCGTATCCTTAGCAAGGTTCGAACCCCGACCATTCACTTACATACTAAGTATGATCGAGTTTGCTAAGGATCCGAATCGTAGCGTACATTCATGCATTTATAGTTATCCATAGCTCTTGGCTAGTCTAATAGTCATATCCGCGCCGTATTATTCTTGGTTTTGAAACATTATAATCTCATAATTTATGTAAAACGTTAGTTTATGAAGTATATTAATTTATCAACAGGGGTACATACATGATCCGGCATGCATGATCAATGCAGGAGATCCATGGATAGAGATTTATGAAAGGTGATTCGGAGGCTGCAGCGTAAGGGTGTGTTCTTCGTCTCATTTGGACGTCTTCTCTAAAAATACACGGTCAGGTCACGTCACGTCACAGGAATCTTCGGGCATTGAAGCAAGTTAGGTCTGGAGTATCGGAGGAGCGTGCATAACTCTCGGGATAAGACGGTTTTTAAGATTAATAAAAAGGTGCGCCAGGGGTATTATTTTTAGATGAAAGGGTTGGAGTAGGGTCGGTCATTTAATAATATTGAAAGTACGTCTGTTTGACGGCATAGATAATTAATTTGGTGAGACCTCGTCATATCTTGTCGTCTAATTAATTAATTTATATGATAATCGCCAAATTTATTTACCCCTCATTTCGAAAAGGCGAAATCTCTTGCTTCCAGGTCCCCAATCGTCTGCCCGACGATCTTATTGGAGGAGATAAATTACGATGGTCCAGCGGCTGAGTATATGGTGGTCCGAAATTCGGAGCGTCCACAAGAAGCCACCCCCACAAACGGAGGGTTGAAACCATAGTATTAAAAACCGGATCGAACCGACCGGTTGAACCAGTTAACCCGTGAACCGGTGATAAAATCGGGCAAAAAGGTCATTAAAACTAATTTTACAAAAAAACCGGATGATGTGGACAAAATCGGCCGGTTTTTTGTAAAAATCGGGAACCGGCGGTTTTGTTCTGAACCGGTACGGTTTTGTTTTTCGTCCAAATTTACCCTTTCGCCCTCAAATTAATTTTTTAGGGTGTTGTGTGTTGAGGGGTACATATGTCTTTTTAACAAATTAAATCCTAACCCTAAACCAAACCAAACAGGGCACATTGTGCGTGCTGCTCTGCTGGTGCTGCGAGCTGCTCTGCTGGTGCTGCGTCTTCTTCAGTCGATCTCCCGTCCCGATGAACGAACACTTTGGTCGACTGCGCTGCCTGTGCTGGTGGTGGTGCCGGCAATTCGCACGATTGCGCTGCCTGTGCTGCGAGCTGCGTCTTGGCAATTCGCACAACTGCG
The DNA here is from genome assembly GCA_039764185.1 of Tamarix austromongolica. Classification (NCBI taxonomy): domain Eukaryota; kingdom Viridiplantae; phylum Streptophyta; class Magnoliopsida; order Caryophyllales; family Tamaricaceae; genus Tamarix; species Tamarix austromongolica. The sequence goes on from CM077817.1 coordinate 29,917,407, forward strand.
CTGCTTGTGCTGGTCGATCTCCCCGGGTACTGGCAAAATCTGCCAACGTCTGATGCGTGAGTGTCGTGCGCCCATGTAATCGGTTCGCCATAGTGCTCATGTGATCGATAATCGGAACCTCCTACCTCCGATGAGTATCGTTTTATCTCTTTTTAATGCTAATTTTAAGCTGATTTTTATTGTTTGAGTGTATGTTAGATGTTTTTTTATTAAAAAATAATTATTATTATTAATGATAATAAAAAATTATATATTAATTGATATTTATATATTAATATAAAATTAAATATAAATAGTATAAAATGTAAATAATTTATTATTTGATTTATAAAAGTAATTAGGTATTTTAAAATCGAGGTACTTGGATGTACATTAGAGCTGCTACCATTAGATATGAGGTGTTTTAAAAAAAAAAAGTAATCGATATTAATAACAACAATAATAATAATAATGTTTATTAATTGATATTTATAGATTAATATAAATTAAAAATTAGATAATATAAAATGTAAATAATTGGTAGTACGATTGATCTTATATGGAATATATAATGATCACTTTAATTGATCTTTAATTATGTTATTTTGTAATATTAAGTATTAAATACTTAAACTATATTTTTAAACAAATACGGATAGATTTGACTTTAATTGAGTGAACTAGTTGAACCACTGATTCGACCAGTTCGAACCACTGGTCCGACCACTAAACCAGTGAACCAGTAATCCGACCGGTTCGATGACCGGTTCGGTTTTTAAAACTATAGTTGAAACTCCCACACTGCAGCTTGTCCTCCGAAGGAATCAAACCGTTGACCACTCCTTTCCAACAGTTATACTCCAACCAACTAGGATACGCCCACACGGGCGCCAAATTTATTTACCGATACGATGAAGGAGAGAGTTCATTTCCCGACCCGTGTCTAGGGACTAGGGCCAGGCCGTGAACTTCTGATTCAAATTCTTCCGACGAGCCAGAAGACGGCACGTCCTCAATTTTCTGAAAGGAAGCTTTTTAATAACGTATATTATGTAAATATATATTTTTAAGAAGCTAATATAAATTTATCGTTAATATTCTAATTACGCCTTATAATAGAAAATACGATACGACGACACTAAATGCATAGACGAAGAGAGAAAGAGAGATTAGGATAAAAACAGAGGTTAGACTTTAATAAATAAAAAAAGAACTTTCTGTATTAAATAAGAAAGTATGCCTAAAAATACTTTATTTTAGAACAGACCTATCAAACAGCTAGTCCAATATTATAGGTGAGGGGCACCAACCGTAGATGTGGACCAATTATCCAAATATCGGTAACTTAACTGTCAAGGCACCAAAATAGACGATGCAGGAGAAGAAAAGAAAGACTAAAATCCGACTTTACAGGTCTGATATGACACAAAAAACGTGGGGAGGGAAGGCGTATTTTGTCGCAATACCAATTACTAAAAATTTATTCAATATCATCCCGATAAACAGTTTATTTTACATTTTTTATTTATTTATTTAACGTCTGCACCACAACTGATCTGGTGCCAATAAACAATTGCTAAAAGGGTAGATTCAGGGTATCGACACGAAGACGTCATGGTTATGAAAAATATCCGCCGAAGCACAGTGCATGGACCATGACTCCGCGACCGGACGAGACGTCATGTTCTTTTCTTCTACAATAATCGACCCTTGATCGTGACATGCGCTTCTTCCGGACAAACCAAAAGTAATCAACGAAGGCCGGCCGGTTAGCTCTCATTAATTGCGTAGAGGACAATCGAGCCCGGTCGTCTTCATTGTCTGCCCGCACCTGTTATTTTACTTTTATTATCTCGTATTATCACTGTTGGATTAGGAATCAGAGATTATACCTTCGAATATGAAGTCTCTAATAATTCACTATACCGAATTAACGTATCAAAAGATTCGGTAATCAATCTTCAAAAGTCCAAGATACAATTATAATATAGCAAGATGAAAAAACGAAAGAAAGAAAATTGAGATGAGAGAATAAAAACAGAAATGAATGCCTTGTATTATCTTTTGATCAGAATAATACAATCTACATAGTCTATACCTCTTATCCAGGCATATATATCTATACATATTTCACTCCACCCTGCATTCTACTAATCCAACATAAAGCTAGTCAATAGACTTGAATTAATGGATCGATTAACTTAAACCCAAAAACAACCAACTTTTATGCACTAATACTTACAGAAAACTCAGTAATATAACACATCACTATAGCTGGCATATACTCAATAAGTTCAGTCAATATTCTCCTATAATTATCTATATTTGACTACACTTCTTGACATCTCAAGTTCTGCAAACTATGATGAAGCTTAGATCCAGACAATGGCTTAGTCAGCAAATTAACTTTGTTGTCCTCAGTCTTGACCTTCTCAATCTTGATCTTTATCCCAACTATTATCTCTCTTGTGAAGTGAAACCTAATATTAATATGTTTGGTTATCTCATGGTATATAGGATTTTTACTTCAATATATAGCACTTTGATTATCACACCAGATTATAACTAACTTATAAAGTACCCCTAACTCTTTGATTAAACCTTTCAGCCATAATACTTCTTTTGTGTTATGAGCATACATTCTTTTGTTCATTGTTCCGTTTTACATTACATCAGGCATGAGTTAAGTGATAATCATACCTCTCTCATGGTTGATGTGGTGGTAACATTCTCCGATTTTGTTTTTCAAACACTTCCTCATTGTCTTAAAAAATAAAATTTTCTAGTTTAAAAATTAAGGGTGTTACATAAACCCAATCACATATGATGCCTATTCATGCAACCCAGCTCCACCTACACACATTCTTTCTCCTTCCTTACTTTTCCCTTAATCCTCCTTCCTCGCTAATGTCATCTCTTCCTAATTGTTTTCATTTTGTTATCGTGCTCGGTGATTATGAAGAATATTAAGGTGATGATTAAGAGTATTTTGCTAATAGATTGATGTATTCTAGATAAGAATACACATCTCTAACTTTGGGCTTTCATTGAATGATGTGCTAATTCAATTGCCATAACACATGCTTTTATTTAGGTAAAAATTTGGCTCTTTGGTCAAGTGGCAATGCCTAGGGGGGCCATGTAGTCTATAAACCCACAAGGACTTTTTCTCAAGCCTTGATAGCTTAGCACACGCAATAACAACTTATTTATACTCTGGTTATAACAACCAACACAACGTATTCAAAAATCAATTGTTGCTTATCTTATTTGAGCGTGGCTCAACTCTCCCTTATTTCCTAGCATCATTAACTCAAACGAGGACATCATTCCCCCTCTATTGGAAATACATTTCTAGGCACGAATATATCTCCATAAATAGTGGAGTCGAAAAAACTTCTTAGGTAATTTAAATCTGTGAATCTTATGAATCTAATAAGTGATCACAATTCAATACACAAGCATGCACTCATTAAAACTCTTCGTCCTTAGTCGCAACAATTTAACCTTACCTAATTGCGACCCTTACACACTCTTTAGATAAAGGACCCCAAATCATTCACTATCAAGGGTTACACTTCCACAACTCAATAGCTAAGTCACTCTGACCTCTCTCTCTCTCTCTCTATATATATATATATATATATATATATCCCTCTCTCCCTCCCTCCCCATTCACATTACTTATATCCTAAATTGATAACTTAAGTTTTAGAGTGTCTTTAGGCTGACACCACATTGATGTCTCTCTAACACTCAAAATGATATTTCTAATCTTTCTTATAGGCTAATCAACATTACCCCACACTAATATGATGCAAAATCCCATTATTGATTAAGAGGGTCCATAATTTGGCCCCTACCATCGGGCCCTGATGATTTTAAAATTAAATGGGGCCAAATTGAACTATCCCAAATATAATAAAGAATTCTATGCCATCATAAGAAGTTTAGAACTATGGAGCCATTATTTTATACCTAAGCCATTTGTTTTGCATTCAGACGATGAAAGTTTAAAATATTTGCATGGAAAAAAGAAGATTAGTCATAGACATGCAAAATGGATTAGTGTCTTACAATCCTTCATGTTTTCTGTCAAACATTTCGATGGTATGGAAAATGTTGTAGAAGATGACTTATCTAGGAGATCTATGCTACTTGTCATGTTGAATGCTAAATTATTAGGTTTTGAAATCTTGAAGGAATTATATGCAAAAGATGAAGATTTTTTTTTTTGATATTTATAATGCATGTAAAAAAGAATAATAGTTGTGGTAATTATGTGATAAAGGATAACTTTCTTTTCAAACTTAATAAGTTGTGTACACCTCGTTCTAGTGTACGTGATTTATTTGTTAACTGTTAAGGAAGTATATGAGGGGGTATAGCTGGTCATTTTAGTATTCATAAAACCATGAAAATATCACAAGAAAATTTCTACTGCCTATGAATAATAAAATTAGTAAAAGATATTATTGGGAGATGTGTGATTTGTCAAAAAAGTAAAATTTTCTTCCATAAAGATTTGTATACTCCTTTATTGATTCCTAATCAATCGTGGGATAGTGTTAGTATGAATATTATCTTATGTTTACCAAGTACACAAAGGGGAAAGAATTCTATTCTAGTGGTAGTAGATAAATTTTCTAAAATGGCATATTCCATACCTTGTAATAAAACAGATGATGCAACTCATGTAACAAATTTATATTTCAAAGAGATAGTAAAGTTGGATGGTGTTTCCAAAATTATAGTGTCAGATAGAGATGTGAAATTTTTGAGTTACTTTTGGAAAACACTTTTGCATATGTTAGGTGTTAAGTTGTTGTTTAGTACATCTCATCATTCACAAACGGATGATCAAACAGAAGTGACTAATAGAACGTTAGAAACTTTACTACGATGATTAGTCAATAAAAGTACTAAAGATTGGAATATAAAACTTGCTAAATTTGCTGATAATAAGAGTCCTTCTAGTTCAACTCATTCGAGTCGATTTGAAGTTATGTATAAGATTAATCCTTATTTATTTATTGATATGTTGTTATAAAAAAAAAAAAGGTGATCTTGAGAATTATAATGCTAAAGAAATAATTAAATTCTTTAAAAAATTTCATGAACAAATTAAAAATAATATTGATAAATTTAATGCCAAATATCAAATTTAAGTAAATAAAAATTGAATTCAACAATTTTTACCACGAAATTTAATTTGGTTACACTTAAATATTGGTAACTTAACTGTTAAGGCACCAAAGTAGACGTTGTAGGGGAAGTAAAGAAAAACTAAAATGCGACTTTAGAGGTGTCTGATAGGACACAGAAACATCGGGAGGGATGGTATATTTTGTCGTAATAACAATTACTGAAAATTTATTCACTATCATCCCAATAAACAATTATTTTACCTTTTTCATTTCACATTTGCACCAAAACTGATCTGGTCCCAATAAACAATTACTAAAAGGGTAGATTCGGGTATGGACGCAAAGACGTCATGGTTATGGAAAATATCCGCCAAAGCACAGTGCACGGACCATGACTCCTCGACCTGACGAGACGTCATGTTCTTTTCTTCTACGATAATCGACCCTTGATCGTGAATTGCGCTTCTTCCGGACAAACTGGAAAAGTAATCAACGAAGACCGGCCGGTTAGCTCTCATTAATTGCGTAGAGGACAATCGAGTCCGGTCGTCTTCATTATCTCCCTGCACCTTTTATTTTACTTTTATTATCTCGTATTATCACTGTTGATTGGGAATCAGAGATTATACCTTCAAATATGAAGTCTCTAACAATTCACTATACCGAATTAAAGTATCAAAAGATTCGGTAATCAGTCTTAAAAAATCCAAGACTCAATTCTTATATAGCAAGAAGAAGAAACGAAAGAAAGAAAATTGAGATGAGAGAATAAAAATAGAAATAAATGCCTTGTATTATCTCTTGATCAGAATAATACAATCTACATATTCTATGCCTCTTATCCGGGTATAAATATCTATACATATTTCACTCCACCCTGCATTCTACTAATTCAACATAAAGCTAGCTAATAGACTTGAGTTAATAGACTGTTTAACTTAAACTAAAAAACAACCGACTTTTATGTACTAATACTTGTAGAAAACTCAGTAATATAACATATGACTATAGCTGGCATATACTCAATAAGTTCAGTCAATATTCTCCTATAATTATACACATTCGACTACACTTCTTGACATTTCAAGATCTGCAAACCATGATGAAACTTACGTCCAAACAATAGCTTATTTAGAAAATTAGCTTTGTTGTCTTCATTCTTAACCTTTTCAATCTTGATCTTTCTCCTAATTATTATCTCCCTTGTGAAGTAAAACCTAACATTAAGATGTTTGGTTATCTCATGGTATATAGGATTTTTACTTAAATATATGGCACTTTGATTATCACACCAGATTATAACTAACTTATAAAGTACCCCCTAACTCTTTGATTAAACCTTTCAGCCATAATACTTCTTTGACTGCCTTTATGCAGGCTATATATAAAGCCTGCCTTTGTTGTTGATAGAGCTACAACCTTTTGCAAGGTTGCTTTCCAGCTTATTGTACACCTTCCTAGCTGAAACACATATGCTGACCTTGACCTCCTTGTATCCTCATCTCCAACAAAATCAGAGCCTATAAATCCTTGTAAATGAAGTGAATCCATCCCTTCAAACACAAGTCCAACACTACCTGAGCCCTTCAAGTACCTTAGTAACCATTTCTCGGCCTTCCAATGTTGAAGACCTGGATTGCTCATAAACCTACTTACAAGGCTAACGACGTAGGATTAATCAAGTTTGGTACATATCATCATATACATGAGGCTGCCAACTATATTTGTATAAGGAACATCTAGGGATGGCAACGGATTGGGTACCCCCTATCCGTTATTCAAACCCGATAAAAAAACGTATACTCATATTCGTATCTAAACCCGCTAAGTATTTTTTTCCCCTCATCCATATCCATTTAAATATCATTGGATAAAACCCATCAGGTTTGGGGTAAAACCCATTAAGTATAAAGTAAAAATCTTTTAATGTTATAATTATATACTTAGATTGTTAAAATATAATCATATCTTCACTTTTGGCCTTTGAAAATATACTTAAGGTTACATAAATGAAGGTAAAAATGTAATTTTATATTCGATAAATAGATGCAGGTACGGGTACGGATTTGAGGATCCCTTACCCATATCCATACCCAAATCCGGCTGATATTTCTCTCCTTCCTCCATACTCGTATCCATATCCGTTTACACATCCGACGAATAAAACCCGTCGGGTTCGAGTAAAACCTGTCCTATAGCCATCCCTAAGAACATCTATAATTGAGTGTTTCTCTTCTTCTATTTGATGACACTGTTGTTGTGAAAGTTTGAAATGAGATTCAATTGGAGTTGTTACTAGTTTTGCATCCTTCATTCCAAAATTTTCCAACACCTTATGAACATAACCTTGCTGTGATAAAATAAGTCTTCTATGTGTTTTGACCCTTATTATTGAAATCCCCAAAATCTTCGTTGCATTTCCTAAGTTTTTCATATCAAATTCCTGTCTTAACAATTTCTTTACTTTATTTATTTTAGCTCCACTAGAACTTGCAATTAGAATATCATCCACATGTAGTAGCAAATATACCAAATCATATCTTTCTTGATGTTTTACATAAACACAAGAATCAAACTTGGACCTTTTAAAACCAATCAACTTAATAGCTTTATCAAACCTAAAATTCCACTCTCTAGGTGATTGCTTCAGGCTATATAAAGATCTTTTCAGCAAACATAACCAATCTTCTTTTCCTTATTGAATAAAACCCAATGGCTGAGTCATATACACTCTCTCCTTTAATCTATCATGAAGAAAAGTAGTTTTTATATCCATTTGCTCAAGCTCTAAGTCTTTATCTGCCACTACTGCTAGTAAAGCTTTAATCGAAGTGCGTTTCACTAGTGGAGAAAACACCTCATTATAATTAATTCCCTCTCTTTGTGAAAAAAACCCTTTGCAACCAACCAAGCCTTGAACTTAGGTCAATTAGTTTGTGCAACACCTTCCTTCAACCTATATACCCATTTATATCCCACTAGTTTCTGATGTTTGGGTCATGAAACAAGTTCCCATATGTTATTTTTCATTAGAGAGTTCATTTCATCTATCATAGCATCCATCCATTCTCTACTATGTTCACTACTTATTACTTGTCTATAATTGAATGGTTCATCTTCAACAAAACATGATACATTCAAAGCAAAGGCCATTGTCTCTGCATGAGCAAATCTTTAAGGTGGCCTTATTTGTCTCCTTTCTCTATCCCTTGCTAACTGATAATGGGTAAGATTATCAAGTTGTCCCTTATATTTTTCATAATCATTCCGGTCTTCTAAATTCACTAGTTCCTTCCTATCAAGCTCCACCTCAAGCCTCAAATTCTCTGTTAAATAAGAAAAATCTTCTCTTGTACTTTAGCCAACAACATCTTTATAAAATGTTCCTTCTCTTAACTTCACATCTCTGCTTAAGAAAGTTTTTGAACCTTGTGAATCCAAGGTCATCACCTTATAACCTTTCATCCCATCAGGATATCCTAAGAAAACATATATTCTTGTTCTTGCATCAAGCTTTCCATCCTTGATATGAGCATAATACATAGAGCCAAACACTCTAACTGTACTATAGTTTACAGCCACTCCACTCCACCTTTTCACTGGAGTATCAAATTTAATTACAGAAAAAGGACTTCAATTTATTAAATGATAGGAAACCTTTGCAGCCTCTGCCCAAAACACCTTAGGTAATCCAGAAGTAATCAACATATACCTCACTCTATCCAGAGTTGTTCTAATCATCCTCTCAACTAATTCGTTTTATTGAGGATTACTAGGTGCTGTCCAATGCCTTACCATCCCATTCCTTTTATAGAACTAATCAAATGATTCATTCCAGAACTCTAATCCATTATCAGCTCTTAATTTATTTACCTTCTTCTCCTTTTTTGTTTTAACCATGCATTTATATTCTTTGAAAACTTCGAATGCTTAATCCTTTGTTTTTAAAAATTATATATAAACAAACTGTGAAAATCATATATGAAAGTAAGAAAGTACCTTGATCCTCCTTTTGACATTACTTTGGCTAGCCCCCACATATTAGCGTGCGCATAGTCAAGCACTGCTTGTGACTTGCGTGTGCTATTGTTGAACTTGATATTATAAGCCTTCTCAAGAGTGCATGTTTCATAAAAATCCAATTATTTTAACTTTTCATCATCAAGAAAACATTTCTTGCTGAGTATATGTAGACCTTTATCACTAACATGACCCAACCTTAAATGCCATAACTTTTCAGGAGTAAGTTCAGTCTCTTTTGCATGATTTACAGTCACCAATTTGTTTCCTTCTTCTAAAACATACATACCATTTACTAGCTTGCCGTTTAAAGTAAACATTAAGCCTTGAATCACCTTCAAGATGCCACCTTCTACCTTGATTGTGTACCCTTCTTCATCTAAAGATTCTAAGGAAATCATGTTTCTTTTTAATTTAGGCACATGTCTAACTTCTTTTAGTAGAAACTCTCTCTCAGAACTCATCTTGATTAATATTTGGCCTATTCTAATCACAGAATAAGACTTATTATTTCCTAAGAGTACTCGACCTCCCTGAGTTTTCAAGTACTGCATAAATTTTCCTCTATCAAGGCACATATGAAATGTGCATCCAGAGTTTAACACCCATACATATAGGGACAGAGCCAATTAAGAGCCCATGGGGTCGGCTGACCCCATGGATTTTTTTAAATTATGTATTATATTTATAATATATAAATGAAATATCAGATAAATATCTCTGGAGTGTTGGTCGTAAGGATTTCAGTGAGGGAAAAGGTCACGGGTTCAAACTCTGCAGGTAACATTTTGCTGACTTCTTTTTTTCTCAAATTTTTTTCCCCGCCGACCCCAGCAACCCATCCTTTTTCTCAGTTTTTTCCCTCCCGACCCCAGCAGCCCATCCTATTTTTCTCAATTTTTTTCCCTCTAGACCCCAACAGCTTATCCTCTTAGGCTTTCACAGTCTCTGCCACTACTCCATCTCCTCAACACTATCCCTGTAGCCTGCACGACTGCTTCGTCCCTGCACCGTAGCACCGCACCACACCTACACAGCTCAACAACACACCAAGTTGTAGCACTACAGGCAAGCAGCCACTAGTTAATCTAATCCACTACTTCACTATCTATTAGGTGAGTAAGTTATCTTTTATATTTAATTTAAATCTAAACTAATTTTTTGTTGACGGAATAAGTTGTATTTCTGTTTCTAATTTTATTGTGAAATTCTAAATTAGTTTTATTGAATATAATTGTAAACGAATATGTATGATTATAGATAATATTAAATATGATATTATTATTATTATAAATTTTATTATTATTTTATATTTAAATATATATTTAGTATTTATTGGGACCTAATTGAATTTTATATCTGGCTTCGTCCCTGCATACATGATCAACTACATTTGAAGACACCATTAACACCTCTGAGCTTTCATAACCATCAGGGATTATCTCAGCATCACCTTGATCAAATAGTTTCCTTTGTTCCCTTTTATGTTGTCCATTCTTCTTTCTTTGAGGGTCGTCTTTCCTCAAATGGCCAATCTTATAATAGTGGAAGCATTTCTAGGTTATCATTGATTCATTCTTCAACTGGGATCTCCTTTTCTTTTCACCTTTCTTGTCCCTTTTCTCAGTTCTTCCTCTTATAGTAAGGTTTTCAACTACATTATCATCCTTAAAAGGTTGTTGTTTTTTCATTTATTTAGATGTTAAGGTTTTTATTACTTATTCAAGATTCAATTTATCTTAAGTGAATATGATTGCGTTGACAGAATCCTCATACTTCTCTAAAGGTAAAGAGTTTAGCAAGATTATAACCCTCGTCTTTATCTTCCATTTTGACTTCTACATTTTCAAGATCTAGAATCACCTTTTTAAAGTCATCAAGATAATCTTCCAAGGATTTTCCTTCTTCCATCTTGAAAGTGTATAACCTCTGTTTGAGGATAACTCTTTTTGTTAAAGACTTCATAAGATAGAATTTTTCCAGCCTTTCCCATAGACTCTTTGTTGTCTGTTCTTTTGAGACTTCTCTCAGCACTTTGTCCTCAAGACTTAGAATGATGGTGGTGCGTGCCTTGTCTAGAATTTCCATATTCTCTCTATGCTCTAATGTTGCCGACATTTGGTCTTCTCTTAAGAGACCTAACTGCAATCGTTGTTGCACCAAAAATGCCTCGACCTTCGGCCTCCATAACCCGAAGTCCCTTTTGCTATCAAATTTATCTATGTCAAACCTTGTTAAGTTCATTTCTTCCCAATTCTAACAAGAGCTCTCTAATTTCAATTGTTAGAATAGAAATCAGAGATTATACCTTTAAATATGAAGTCTCTAAAATTCACTATACTGCGTTAAAGAATCAAAAGATTAAGTAATCAGTCTTCAAGAATCCAAGACACAATTATGATGTAGCAAGAAGAAGAAAGAAAAGAAAGAAAACTAAGATGAGAGAATGAAAATAGGAATGAATGCCTTGTATTATCTCTTGATCAGAATAACACAATCTACATATTCTATACCTCTTATCCAAGTATATATATACACATTTTTCTCCACTATGCATTCGACTAATCCAACATAAAGCTAGTTGATAGACTTGAGTTAATGGGTGGATTAACTTAAGCCCAAAAATAACAAACTTTTATGCACTAATACATGCAGAAAACTCGGTAATATAATGTAATCCCCCAAAAATTTTAAAAGCCTATAATTTAATAAATTACTTTTATTAGGGATAATTTAACTCTTAAGCTTATTTAATTTAATTACGTTGAGGATTTTGCCTTTTAAATTTATTTTACTTAATTATTTTGTGGGTTTTAAGTATACCAAATTAGATGTGAGTGTTTAATAAATTAAAATAAATAAATTGCTATTTTACCATACTCATTTTTATTCAAATAAGGTTCAAACCATTATTTTTCTAAAAGCTACATCTTTAAACTAATCTAATAAGATAAATTACTAAAATTTTTATTATCTACCAAAAATACTATGACTCACCCCATAATTCATTTTAATTATTTTATTCCCTAATTATTTTCCTTAATCCTTTTTTTTCTCTCTCCCTTATTTTCCTTTTCTCTTTTTTTCTCTCCCCCTCTCCTTTCTCCCTTCTCTCCCCCATTTCCCCCGACTGGGCTAGCCCACCGGCCAAAGTCAGTTCTCTCCCCTTTCCCCCGTCTCGCATGCAGGCCTGACCTGCTTCTCCTTCGCCCGAACCGGCCGGCCGGTTCTGTTTTTTTTCTCCCCTGGACCGACCGGTCCAGCCCCTTTTCCCTTTTCTTCTTCCCCGCGCCCCGCTGCAAATCGCCGCCCTCCCTCTTCTGCGCCGACAACTCCTCTGCGCCGCCTGCACACCTTCTCCCCCTCTTCTGCACCGCCCGTCTGTCCCTCCTCGACCGACCGACCACCCCCACACCTCACATAGGTCTGCCACCGCCCCTCCCTTTTTCCCGACCGAGCCACAGGTCTGCCATGGCAAACCCGCGTCGGCCTGCCACCGACGGCCGGTGTGCCAAACTTTCCACCTGCTCGTACCTTTCTCTGCCCCCTCTCTCAATCCTCCCCCATTTTCGAGCTTATAAATACCCCCACGAGCCCAGCATTGGGCTCTTTTGAAACCCCAGCCCAGAAACCACCCTTGCGCCATCCCCGTTTCAGACAGCCACCCCGTCGCCGCCGCCCATCTCCGCCGCCCGATCCACCCACGAAAGTCTCCCTTGCATCACCCTCCACCAACCTAGGCCTCCGTCACCCCTCGGTTTGCTCTGCACGAGCCACCCCGGCCGTGCAAAGGGCTCTTCCCGATCACCCTTGCTTCGAGCCCCGCCGCCCTTCTCACCACCGTCCACCGCTGGTGCCGCCACTTCCAGCATCCCCTCTGCCTTCTAAAAACACCAGGGGAGCTTCCTCTACCTCCCCATATCTTCTTTTTCCCCTGCCAACCTCTCCTCTTCCTTCCTCCTCCCTCCACCACTTCTCCACCTCCCTTCCCTCCCCCCCCATTGTCGCCGCCGCCGTGCGCCGCCACCTGTGCCACCAGCACCCCTAGGTGGTTCTCTGAACTCCCCAGCCCAAAAACCCCCCTTATACTAATACTAATTATTTTAGTAGTATTATTAGTATTATGCTTAATGTTGTTATTATTATTATTATTATTATTATTATTATTATTATTATTATTATTATTATTATTATTATTATTATTATTATCTCTGCTATTTAACCCAACTTTAGAATATTTATAACTATTATTATCATTATTAATGGCCTATAACTTTAATATCTCTATTTTAACATCATTATTGTTATTATTACTAGTCTTACTATTATCATTATTATTATGGTTATTATTATTATTATTATTTTTAGTTCCTTATCACTTTTATTAGTATTTCATATATCACTAACCTTGCTATCATCATTATTAGTAACATTGAAACTTTTACCGTTAATAATAAATATTATTATAATTACTTTAAACTATTATAGCTATTAAGACCTACTTTTTATTAGTAGTAGCATGATTAGCTACCTTAGGAATAATAACCCTACTTTTACTTATAAAAGTAATATTATTATTGTTAGCCCTAATGGTAAGTTGTGATAAGGGTAAGGTAGGAAGAATAGTCAATTTGGTTAGAGGGAAGTTAATCCATAGTTTTCCCTCTTATAGGCGAATCAAGTCAAAACCCGGAGGAGGCGTAGGAACGTGCTCCAAGACCGATGCCGTATTAGGTAAGGATGTGGCTAAGGTTCCTACATGTTATGTGACTTGTATGCCTTGAATGCTTTGTATATATATCATGTCCTGTTGTGTATCACATGATTGTCCTTAACGTATTTTATGCGTTGCGCAGCTTGGAGTTAAGGTATGCGGTATGTGTTTTTCTTGTGACATGAATGTGATATCCCTACGTGGTGATTATGATGTGCTGTGACATGATGTAACCCTCTAGGACATGCATGTTAAGGTGATTATTATTATGGCATGAGGTTGACCAAATTGAATAAGGGATGAGAACGATGCATGAAAAATTCTAGGGTTTGCATGGGAACTTCGAGAGTTTGCATGGGTGGAATAAAACTGGTATGAGGTTGACCAAAATGAATAAGAGATGAGAACTATACATGGGAATTCTAGGGTTTGCATGGGAACTTCGAGAGTTTGCATGAGTTGGATAAAACTTGCATGAGGATGATCGTTACGTGAGAAAAGTTGTATTAAAGTGTAAATAAGCTAAGGGGAGAGTTGTGGAGCGTTTGGAGACTTGGGATGAAAAATAATACGTAGGTTGGTGTAAGGGTGTATAAGGGACCCGATTAGGGTTTTAGGAGAAAGTAGTAATCTGGGAAATGTGGAAGTGAAAATGATTAAGGGAGAGTGGAGTATGGGTTAAGAATGGAAATTGTTGTATAAGGGGTGATTATGGGTGTCATGGGAGAGAAGAGATATTGGGTGAAAAAGAGAGGGGTTACTTGTGGGAGAAGAAAGGTGCTAGGGTTGAAGTGGCCAACTAGGGTTTTTCGGTCACATGTGGAATCGAGAGGTAAAGCGATATGATTTGGGATTAGATCTAAATGAGATGAGGAGTGGGACTATAAATGGAGTAATAGTAGTGTAAGTGAGAGAAAGTTGGGCCACATAGGTCCAATTAGGGTTCCAAGGGAAAACCCTAGAGGGAGATAGCATGTGGAGTGGATGTCACGAGGTGTTGGGCCTTAACCCACACCCTTAAGAGTTGGTTTTCATTATGTGTAAGAGTAAAGGGGAGTAGATATCGAGGTGTGATAAGAGGCGCAAGTGTCCCAAGGTATGGGACGGACCCTCCTGGGAGGATAAGTGTGGATATAGTTAGCCGTGCATGTCAAGGGTAAAATAATTTCAATAAGATATGTTAAGACACTAATCACTTAAAGAGAAAGATGTTGAGCCGAACCCAGACCGGTCCACCGGCAAATAATAGTGGTTAGGGCCGGGGTGCCCTACATGACCGGTCCACCGGCTATAATAGTGGCCATGCGCGTTTTGCCCTGCATGATTTCCGGTCCACCGGCTATAATAGTAGGGGATTCTGTGCTCAACAAACCGAACATAATAATGATAAGACATGGGAAAGACATGAAGTAATTACAGTGAAACATCATGTGAGTCGGGGCCAGACCGGTCCACCGGCGAATAATAGTGGCCATGAGCGTTTTGCCCTGCATGACCGGTCCACCGGCTATAATAGTGGCCAGGCGCGTTTTTCCCTGCATGACCGGTCCACCGGCTATAATAGTGGGGTTTCCCGCACTCACATGAATTGATAAAGACTATGATGTGAATCGAATATATTTACCAGAGATCTAAAGAATAAGTTTATCCGGACCGTAGCTAGCCTTTATCATCTATTTTACTACATGTTGCTCACATGTTTATGCCATGTGTACCATGTTGTGTGTTTTGTATGCCGGCCTTAGCGCACCTGCTACCTTACTCAATATCGGACCCGTACTGATACTACCTTGGTTGAATGGGTCCTATGATGATCCACTGATGGTGGGGAGCAGACCTCCTGTGCAGGTTTACGTTCGGATACTATTTTGGGGTAGAAAGCTTGACTCGAGAGAGTAGGCAATTCGGATATTGAATCTTCGGGATTCGTTTTGTTTAGCTGTATTTTGTATTACGTTTCCCGTTTTGAAAAACGTATTCCGGGGTTGTAATCCTAAATTGTATTCTAACTTCTGTTTGACTTATATCTTATTAATGATTTATGTTAAATGTCGTCTTGTGTTTTATGATACTTCATACTTAATGTTGATCGGATTTAGCCTTAGCACTTAATACTGAAACGGTAGGAGTGAACCGGTCTGGTACTAAGTGTGGCGGTAACGTCCCCGAGTTTACAATTTTATCCTTCGCTTCCGCTAAACCTTTGATTTAAACGAAATTTTTCAGTATTAAATTTGGGAGTGTTACATATAACACATGACTATAGCTGGCATATACTCAATAAGTTTAGTCAATATTCTCCTACAATCATATTAATGTTATTAGCATGCATTCCTTTGTTCATTGTTTCGTTTTGCCTTACATCAGGCATGGATTAGGTGACAATCACACCTCTCTCATGGTTGATGTGGTGGTAACATTCTCCGATTTTATTTTTCAAACACTTCCACATTGTTTTAAAAATAAAATTTTTTGGTTCAAAAATTGGGGGTGTTACACAAGCCCAATCACATACGATGCCTATTCATGCAACCCAGCTCTAACTACACACATTCTTTATCCTTCCTTACTTTTCCCTTAATCCACCTTCCTCGCTAATGTCATCTCTTCCTAATTGTTTTCATTTTGTTATCATGCTAAGTGATTATGAAGACTAGTAAGGTGATGATTAGGAGTATTTTGCTAATAGATTGATGTAGCCTAGATAAGAATACACATCTCTAACTTTGGGCTTTTGTTGAATGATGTGTTAATTCAATTTCCATAATGCATGCTTTTTTTTAGGTAAAAATTTAGTTCTTTGGTCAAGCAGCCCCATGTAGTCTAAAAACCCATAAGGCCTTTTTAGCTTAGCACTCAACAACAACTTATTCATACTCTGGTTATAACAACCAACACAACTTATTCAAAAATCAATTGTCGCTTATCTTATTTGAGTGTGGCTCAACTCTCCCTTATTTCCTAGCATCATTACCTCCAACGATGACATTATCCCCCCTCTATTGGAAATAAATTGCTAGCCATGAATACATCTCCATAAATAGTGGAGTCGTAAAACTTATAAGGCAAGTTAAATCAGTGAATCTTATAAATCTAATAAGTGATCACAATTCAATACACAAGCATGCACTCATTAAAACTCTTTGTCCTTAGTCGCAACCATTTAACCTTACCTAATTGCTACCTTTACACACTCTTTCGATAAAGGACCCCAAATCATTCACCATCAATGGCTACACTTTCATGACTCAATAGCTAAGTCACTCTAACCTCTTTCTCTATCCCTCCCTCCCTCCCTATTCACATTACTTATATCCTACATTAATAACTTAATTTTTGGGGTGTCTATAGGATGACACCACATCGATGTTCTCTGACACTCAAAATAATATTTCTTATCTTTCTTGTAGGCTAGTCAACATTATTCCACACTAATATGATGCATAATCCCATTGTCGATTAAGAGGGTCTATAATTTGGCCCCTACCATGGGGCCCTGATGATTTTAAAATTAAATGAGGCTAAATTAAATTATTCCAAATATGATAAAGAACTCTATGCCATTATAAGAATCTTAGAACCATAGAGTCATTATTTAAGACATAAGTCATTAGTTTTACATTCGGACAATGAAAGGTTAAAATATTTACATAGGAAAAAGAAGATTAATCGTAGACATGCAAAATGCATTAGTGTCTTATAATCCTTCATGTTTTCTGTCAAACATTTCGATGATAAGAAAAATGTTGTAGCAGACGCCTTATCTAGGAGATCTATGATACTTGTCATGTTGGATACTAAATTATTAGGTTTTAAAATCTTGAAGGAATTATATGCAAAAGATGAATATTTTTTTGAGATTTATAATGCATGTAAACATAATAATAGTTGTGGTAATTATATTATACAGGATAACTTTCTTTTCAACTTAATATGTTGTGTACCTCGTTCTACTGTGCATAATTTACTTGTTAAGGAAGTACATAAGGGGGTATAGCTGGTCATTTTGGTGTCTATAAAACTATGAAAATATTACAAGAAAATTTATACTAGTTATGAATGATAAAATTAGTACATGCTATTATTGGGGGATCATATGTGATTTGTCAAAAGAGTAAAAGTTTATTCCATAAAGGTTTGTATACTCATTTACCAATTCCGAGCCAACAATGAGAGAATGTTGGTATGGACTTTATCTTAGGTTTACTAATGGTATAAAAGAGAAAGAATTCTATTCTAGTGGTAGTAGTTAGGTTTTCTAAAATGGCACATTTTATACCTTGTAACGAAACAGATGATACAACTCATGTTACAGATTTATATTTCAAAGAGATAGTGAGGTTACATGGTGTTCCTAAAATTATAGTGTCGAATAGAGATGTGAAATTTTTGAGTTACTTTTAGAAAACACTTTGGCATATGTTAGGTACTAAGTTATTGTTGAGTACATCTCATCATCAGCAAATAGATGATCAAACCGAAATGACTAATAGGACCTTAAAAACTTTATTATAAGGATTAGTCAATAAAAATACTAAAGATTGGGCTATAAAATTTACAATTGTTGAATTTGCTTAGAATAAGAATCCTTTTAGTTCAACTCATTCGAGTCCATTTGAAGTTATCTATGGGGTTAATCCCTATTTACTTATTAATATATTATTATCAAGAAAATGTTTGGTTTGGCTGCACTTAAATATGGTAACTTAACTGTCAAGGCACCAAAATAGACGATAAACGGGTGTCTCGGACGTGTATGGGTGGAGGGAGCAGGCGAAGGGGGGGAAAACCTAAAATGCGACTTTAGAGGTGTCTGATAGGACAGAAAAACGTCGGGAGGGATGGTATATTTTGTCGTAACAACAATTACTGAAAATTTATTTAATATCATCCCAATTAACAGTTATATTTTTTATTTAACATTTGCACCAAAACTGATGTGGTCCAATAAACAATTACTTAAAGGGCAGATTCGGGTATTGACGCAAAGACGTCATGGTTATGAAAAATTATCCGCCAAAGCACAGTGCGCGGACCATGGCTCCGCGACCGGACGAGACGACGTGTTCTTTTCTTCTACGATAATCGACCCTTGATCGTGAAATGCGCTTCTTCCGGACAAACCAAAAGTAATCAACGGAGACCGGCCGGTTAGCTCTCATTAATTGCGTAGAGGACAATCGAGTCCGGTCGTCTTCATTGTCTGCCTGCACCTTTTATTTTACCTTAAAAATTCAAAAGATAAGATCAGGCATCCAGACAAAACTAAACTAAATAATTAAAAAATAATATGATCGGTCGTGGTCATGGAAAATGAAGCCATGAGTCATGACCGCATCGCTCTTTTCGCGTATATATATAATTGATGGAGAAAAGTCATCATAATGTACATTTCAGATCGACTGGAGATTTTTTTTTAATTAAAAAATTTATCTTACAGATTGATCTGATCATAATAGAGTGCGCAAAAAAAAAAAAAAAGCAAACATTATAAAGAAATTATAATCGAATTTGGAATTAAAAATCGCCCAAACTAGGGAGGGGCGAGAGAGTGAGACAAAAAAAAAATATATATATTACAATGAAGCTACGTACAATCTTATAAGATCGCCCACAATGAATTCGCGTGACCGATTAGAGCGAGAGCCCTTCACTACTTAGTCTTACTACCACCGCCCGATCTCGCCGAAGTATACTGCTGAACCACAAGCACGGACACATGGGAACAGAAATCTGAATTCACGATCACGTCTCCGACAGCTCCGAGCTCAGGCGAATCACTCCATTCCGCTAAGCCCACCGTCAGCGGCGACAGCACGGAGCTTCCTCTTCCGACGATGTAAAGATCAAAACTGTGTTCCATACCTCTCAATACGCCAACCGTATCCTCCCCGCTGTTCGATACCTTCTCCTTGTACGTTATCGCTACGTCGTCATTCGTAATCCGAAGGAACGACTCGATGAACTCGGCGTCCAATCCCTTCTCTTTCTCGCTCTCCGTCAGCAACGTCAGCGGTTCGTCCACGCCTTCGTCCGCGAAGAAGTCCATGATCGGTTCCACGTCCACGGGGTGATCGCCCACCAAGAACCTGATCACGGTCAGCTCCACGTTCGGGTGGGCTGCTAGCCTCCACGCTAGGGTCAGCGCTTCGCGGTCGTCCGGCCCCCCCATGTAGATCATGCCCAGTTTGATCCCGCGCTGGCCGCTGTTCCCCGCTGCTTGTACCCTCGAGCTGTGGGCGCTCCCATCGGATGTGCTCCCCCCAGATCCGCCCAGAGGGAGGGATCCGAACCCCTTGTCGACGAAGATGCCGACCGAGCAGGGCGCAGCTTCCACGGTGGTTTGGTTCACGGCCGCGAACTCCGGGTTGCTATCCTCTAGTTGGCCGTCCATCGCTTGGTGCTTATGATACGGGAGGATCAGCAACGCGGCTCGATGGTACTCCGCCGCATTGCATATCTCCTCGTGCATCGCGTCAGTCGGGCAGACGATAGTCATGCTGCGGAGGTTCGTAGCTGCGCTGTGTTCTGAGGCGTAGGCAGTGAAGGCATTGATCACACGCTCGTCAGCCTGCGGCGCCCCTCTTGTGCTGAGTAATGGGTTGGATCCGACGGAAGTCCACGTCGTATACGAGGATTCTTCCGACGACTCGCCCGAATCGTGGAAGATAAACATGGAATTTCCTGGCCCGACGAGTTCCACCGTGCGAAGAGCGAACACGGACAGGGGACACGACGGTGCGATGTCGGTAATTTCTAGGAGGTTGATGATGCCGGGGACGTCACGGGGTGTGTGGACGTTCGCGAGGATGCGGAGGTCGTCGACGGGTTTTAGGCCTTGGACTGCCCTGTGGACGTATGGGACCGTGGCGTTCGTGCCTTTGCTGTAGAGTAACGACATGAAAGGTGGGACTAGGATTGATGAGGCCAAGATCGAGAGCCATATCTCTGTGTATGCATTCACCGGCAGGTGCTGCATGCATGCAAAAGTATATTTATCACTGCCATAACGTACGTTGATTGATTAATTAGAATTTAATTTAGTGGGTACTACGTACGTACCCCGCGGTCAAGTCCGATGTTGATCATGATGATAGACAGCAGTCCCTTGGTGGTGGTAACCAGGCCAAGACCAACGGCATCACGGAACGCAATCTTAACAAGCAAGGGAGCCAGTAAAGAAGAGACGATCTTCGCCAAGAAAGGCACGATGACCGTACCCCAAAAGAGAGGCCTCTGCGTCAGATGAAGAAAGTCCAGGTGGGTCCCACAGAGCGAAAAATACAACGGCGTCAGCACACCGGTCACGCAATCCTCCATCCTCTCAACGACCGTCATCGAAAGGAGATCCGGCGGCATAGCCAGGCCCAGGGTAAATGCCCCGAAAAGGGAATACGCACCAAGCATCTCCGACATAATCCCACACGCTAAGACCGCTAAAAACACGGCGTTGACCACAGCAGGGCCGAACACTAGATCGCCACCGCGTTCGTCCGCCATGGTAACCCTGATCCAACCGACCGCCGGAACGACGGCCACGAAGCAGAAGACGGTGAAGAAGATGGTGAAGGCACACACAAAAGGAAGACCGTAAATGCTTCTGGACGAGGAGACGACGGCCAACAGGACCCAAGACCATGACCACATCTCATTACACATACCCACGGCCAATGCTTCTCGTCCGAGGTTGGAATACACGAGCTTGAGGCGTCTGAGGCAAGGGATCACGGAAACGAAGCTGCTGCTTGAGATGACACCGGCCCAATAAAACATGGCTTTCGGAGCATCGTGGGAGCCGAATGTCTTGATTAAGGGGGAGATGATGGCGCTTCCGATCACCATGGGCATGAAGGTGGCGAGGAAAGCAAGGAAAGCCGTCCTCTTGCCCAACTGAGAGATAGTGGGCACCCTTGCGTTGATGCCAGCAATGAACATCGCAAAGAGAAGGCCCAAGTTGGCGATGCCTTTTGCACCAGACATTTTATCCGTCGGCCAAAGTTTTTTCCCCAACCCTGGGTGGATGGCATCCAAAACCACTGGACTCAGCACAAAACCGCCCTGCAACAACACGCTGTGTAGTTAATAGAATATCGATCGATACATTGCATCAGTGAACGCATCAAAAGCACTTACAAGCATGTCGGGCACGATGCGAGGTAGGTGCAGGGGTTCGAGAGCTAAAGCGAATCCCATATTAGAGGCCATTGATAAAGCAATTTGGATGACAAGCTTTGGTACGGCTTCCGCCAGGACCGGTTCATCAGGGTCCGGAAGCGTCCGAGGATCAACGACAAGCCCATAACAGGTAAAATTCATTTGATCGGTGGCATTCTTAATGTCCATAGTTGCACCGATCCTAAAAGTCTCCTCTGGTCCTCCTCCGTAATTACACAACAACAGCTGCAGAAGATCGTGGCAGAGGTAGGCTAGGCGCTAATTACGAGACGGGGGAGGACTCCTCAAATAATGAATTCCTATCAATGCCATGGTAAAGTATACATAAATGATCAAAGGGGAGGGCAGGGGGAATTGTTTATAGAAAGAGGAAGGCTTTAGTTTGATATATTTACGATGAGTGAGTGCAGAAAATTTGAATTAAAAAACGAAATGATAAAATATAGAGGAGTAGTAGAGGCCAGAGGGAAGGGATTTAGCCTCTCGGAGACGATTGAGAGGTCGATGAATGTACGTACGTACGTAGCTCTGGAAAATTTGTGTTTGTGCCGTTTTGAAATGCTGTCATTCACTAGCTATTCTTGGGGGAGAATGAAGCGCAGGAAGGGTAATTCTAATTCATGAGTAGTGTAGGCGTGCTTTCGCTCTTGAGGACAGCTTGGTACGTAGTTATAAATTAACCGTTTTCTGGTGCATATTTTAAATAATTAAATATTTAAATAAATAAATAGAGTGAGAGAGAGAGAGGAAGAGGGGGGAGGGAATCATCAAAATCAATTAGCAGAACACCAAATTAGCAATTATGCAGCTCAATCAGAAATGAACTTTTTTTTCGTCTTGTCTATAATTAGACCATAACTATAAATCAATTAATTAGAACATATACCCGAGATAAATACTATGAACTTTGGTTGGATGAATATACATATGTATATATGCGGGCGCGCACACACAACTATAAAGGCTGGGTTTTAGTTTACAAGGTATTCTCTCGGTTTTGGTTGGACTCACACTCACTGACACTTCTGAGGCTCTGGCAAATAAATACTACATGTTTAAAGAGAAAATAGTTGTGTGTGTGCTTAAAGAGAAGGCAAAATATTTTCACGTTGAATCTACCATAATACATACAATATATAGAAAGCTATTGATGTTAAATGAATTAGATTAAAGGGCAAAAAGTATAATGTATTTTCAAAGTAAGCCGTCTAATCCTTTGTCCAATAAAAGACAACATGAATTTTGACAATTTAAGTAGGATATAAACACGGCGGTTTTAACTTATAACTGTCCTGTATACCTTTAACGAGAGAGGTAAATAACGGTTAAGGATATACACAGAAGTTATAAGTTAAAATCGTTGTATATCCTTCTTCTCTATTTTTTTTTATCATTTTTAATTTAAAATTGTAAGTAATTTTTTTACTTTATCTCTCAATATTTAGACACCGTTGTTCAAAATGATGAAGCTCTAAAATTGTTGTTGGCTTTCTCTCATCTCTTTGCCAAAGTTCTTGCTTATTTTTGCTCCTCTACGGTTCGTCGTTGTTCTCTCTCTCTCTCTCTCTCTCTCTCTCTCTCTCTACTCACAGTATATTCATTATTCTATGTGTTTTCTTTTCTTTGAAGTTTAAGTGTTGAGTATAAGTTTCTCTTTATTTATAAATTTTTCTTGTGTTATTTCGTATTTGAACCTATATGTTGTGTAATTCATTATTCTTTGTTCATTATACTATACATGATGTTGTGGTGTATATTTGTATACTCTATGTTATTAGTTTTTATGTTGATATGTTTTGTGAAGATATATTATTAAACTATATATTTTGGAAAGCAAAGTATATAAATGAAATAGAAAATATTCTGTAGAAATCGTGGTATTGTTACTAGTGCAAATGTTGTTGTAGTTTATATGTATTATGGATATGCTATTGGTTTTGTTTTCTTGACTTGGCTAATATTGTTAGATTCCCCATTTTTATTTTTATTTTGTAATTTAGGGTCCAAAATATACTTATTTCTCATTATGGAACATAAGTGGATATATGCAACAAGCTTGTCTAGAGAATACATAGACGGTGTTCAAGACTTTATTAAGTTAGTCATTGAACATTCAAAAGATCCTTTGTGGATATCTTTCTCATGTGTAGATTGTGGAAATAAGATAATACAATAGGTAAATAAGATACGAGATCATCTAATTATCCATAAAATTGATAAGAATTATACTAGGTGGATATGGTATGGAGAGCCACTTCTTAATGAACATAGTGTGGTTAACCACGATGATATTGAAGTTACAGATGATCTTACTTACATGGAAGACTTGACCAACAATGTTGAAGAACATTCTAGAGGCCATTCAAAAATGTTTGAAAAGTTGGTTAATGATTCATAAAGGCCTTTATACAATGGTTGTACTAAATTTTCAAAATTATTTGTCATGTTAAGACTCTATAATTTGAAGGCGGGTAATGGATGGAGCGATAAAAATTTCACTTCTCTTGAGCTCTTGAAAAAGATGCTTTCGGAGGACAATGTGCTTCCTCCTCGTACTCATGAAGCTAATGTGATTATGTACTTAATGGGTTTGAAGTATTTAAAGATTCATGTTTACCCTAATGATTGCATTTTGTATCGTAATAAATATGCATCGTTGGATAATTGTCCTCACTATCTAATGTCACGACACAATTCCTAATAAGGTGTTGTGGTACTATTCAATTATACCATGATTATGACGCTTGTTTCGTAATGAAAAAAAATGTAGAGAACCTTATGTGGCATATGAAAGGAATGATTTCTAATGACAAGCTTAGATATCTGGCAGATTCTCCTCAATGGAAAATGATTAATTCTATAAACCCTAATTTTGGTAGTGAATCTAGAAACCTGTGGGTTGCACTCTATTTGGATGGAATGAATCCTTATAATGGAAATACCGACTATAGTTTATGCCCCGTTATTTTAGTGATCTATAATCTTTCCCCATCATTATACATGAAGAGAAAATGGATGATGCTATCCTTACTTATATCAGGTCCAAATCAGTCGGACAATGATATTGATGTTTATTTGGCTCCCCTTATTGAGAATTTAAATTACATGTAAGATCACGAAATTGAAGTAGTTGATACATGGGGTCAAGTGTATTTTAACTTAAGATTGATGTTATTTTTTACTATAAATGATTTTCCTGCTTATGATAATCTTTCATGTGATAGTGTACACATAAAATATACATGTCCTATTTGTGGAGATGATACAAACTTTCTCCAACTACCGAAGAGTAAGAAGACCGCTTATCTTGAACATTGTAGATTTTTGCCTATGAATCATCATTATCGTAGGCAATGAAAATATTTTAATGGAAAAGTTGAAGCACCAAAATCTCTTAATCCTCTCATGGGATTTCAAGTATTTAACAAAGTAAAAAACTCGAATGTGTCTTTTAGGGAAAAAATAACAATCCCTTCATGCAGGTGGAAGAAAAGGTCAATCTTTTTTAACCTTCTATATTGCACGTACGACATTGTCTTGATGTGTTGCATATCAAGAAAAAATTTATCTTATTGTCTAATTAGCACGCTTTTGAATGTGCTAAAAAAGACAAAGGATGGCATCAATGTTTTGTCGAACTTGGTTGGTATGGATATAAGAACAGAATTACATCCGCAGAAGATGGGAAATTTAACTTTTTTTTATCTCCTATATGTTTTACTCTTTCTAAAAAAATATAATCTATTTGTGTAAGTCTTTACACAGAGTGAAGGTTCCCGAAGGATATTCATCAACCTTCAAGAAAATTGTTTAGATGAAAGATTTTAAGCTAGTAGGTATGAAATCTCATAATCATTATATTCTATTCAAGACTTGTTGCCAATTACTATATGTTCTATATTACCAAATTAGATTCAAAGTGTCATCACCATTTTTATTTCTTTTTAAGGAACTATGTAGTAATATTATTGACCCTACAAGGTTGGACAAATTACAGAGTGACACTGTATCTATATTATGCCGACTTGAAATGTATTTTCCTCCATCATTCTTTGTAATCATGATTCATTTAATGGTTCACTTGGTTTGGGAGGTTAGATTATGTGGGCTAGCTCATTTACATTTGATGTATCCATTTGAAAGGTATATGAAATTATTAAAAGGATATGTGAGGAATCCGAACAAGCCCAAATGTTGCATTGTAGAGAACTATATAGTGGAGGAGGCAATATAATTTTATTGTGAATTCTTACTCAATGCTAATACAATAGGCCTTCCTAAACTATGACATTTGAGTATAGAAGAAAAAGGGAAATGGTGCACAAAGGATTTTGCATGATCATCATTGATGATTATCAAAAGTTTTCTCAATCTCACCTCTAAGTCATCACAATAGAGATGATGTTCGGCCACATGTGGATCAACACATAGATAATTTGAGGGCCTCAAATCCATCTAGGAGCGAGAAATGGATATTAGATAGACATAATAACTCCTCTTTGGAGTGGTTGTAATCTTAATCGTTTGAATCTGATACTAATTTGTACCGGTTATCACACCCTCCTCGTAGAGAATTGATCCCATATGACTCATATATGATCAATGATTATACTTTCTACCTAAAGAAGTAGGATTACAGGAGTAATATGTAAAATATTGGTGTAAGTGTAATATCAGAAGCTTTGCATATATCAAGTGCTAGAGACAAAAATCCTGTTTATGCATCAATGACATACTATAGGGTGATAGAGCGAATATGGCTATTGGATTACACCACTTTTAGAGTTTTTTTTATTCGGGTGCAAATAGGTTGACAGTCAAAATGAGGTTTGTACTAAGGAAGTTGGATTTACAAGGGTGGATCTTTCAAAGCTTGGTCATAATCAAGATCCATTTATATTATCCTCACAAACTAAATAGGTATTATATGCTACTGATCCAATTGATAAATAGGATTTCATTGTACTGAATGAAAAGAAATGGAAAGATGGCATATGAGGGGATAATGTTTTAATTATTGACTTACCTTACTCATCCAACCATGATGACGTTACCGATGACATCTATGCATGAGATGATCACGAAGAATGATTCTATGTACTTGAATCAGATTTTATGCATAGAGAGGGTACACGTCACGGATTAAAGCGTTATAGATGAAAGGTTTAATTACTTCCTATGTGTTATTTTGTTTTATTTTGTGTATAAAAGATTATTTTTTATATATTAACTATATCACATCACATATTAATTGCTTCCTAATATATAATTTTTTTTAGTCCATGTACAGATCCACTTGAAGATGACACACATGCTCAGGAGGTTGGAAAAACTCGAAGGGGGAGAATCATATTGGCACAAATTGCTTGAAAAAGAGAAAGGAGTATTGTTCTTAATATTGATTTTGATGAAATAGGGTATCCTATGGGTGAGAATAGGGATTTGTTTATTAATTATTGTAACTCTAGGGCTCTTGTGCACATCCCCATCACTTATCGAACTTGGAGGGATGCCCTAAGAGAGTTGAAGGATAAGGTGTGGGATGACACTATGGTATTTAATAGATATGACTTTTTGTCATTGCCATATGATAAATTAATTATATGCATATTAACTATTTGATTTTTATGATTGTAGCAAAGTTTTGATGTAGAACAACAATATAAAAAACTTTTTATGAGTCGAGCTACAAAGTCCCAGACAAATTGGAAGTCGTGGATGTCCAAAAACCATATGTATGCAGCTGATCATACTCTCTTGTCCACATCCCCAGATATCTATAAGTATATGATCACCCTCGACCAATGGAGGGAGTTCTGTTTATGGAAGACTTTAGAAGAAAATGAAATATGTACGAATATATTATTATGTACTTTCTAATATAACTAGAGTGTACTTAGGTTACAATTCAAGATAACATCATCTATCTATTTTATTTGTGACAGGCGAAAAGCGCTAAAAACAAAGCCAATGTATAGAAAAACATTAACACTCATAATACAGGACATAGAGGCAACAAAGAAGCTACAGAATCCTTAGTATGAAAATAAGTATTCTTATGATCTAATATAATTATTAAGTATTTTTTACTTGATGTCATTCTATTATGATGTAATATTGTTACTAAGTATGTTTACTTGATGCAATAGGAGAAACGATTGATGGAGGAAGCAGGGCTAACCCAGACCCTATATGTACCCTCAGAGCGAGATGATGCTTAGGTGTATTTATATTTATATTTTATAAGATGGGTATTTAAATATTATATATTTTAAAAGTTGTGTATATATAAACTGAAAGATGTATATTTATAAGTTGTAGAATAATTGTCTTTTTAATACGAATGGATTATATGCTTTCTTTGATGTCTATGATACATATTTAGTGTCGTGTAGTTATTATTATTATTTATAAAATTATAAAAGTAACACCATGTGTGCCAACTATGGTGCATACGATGAAAGGATGTAATTGACCGATGGAGAACTATGTGAATAGTTACATGTAGAAATTGTGCTATTCTACTGCCATTGCGGTCATTGGCTACTTATAAATTGCTTTGGTATCCTGGGTTTTGGAGTATAACTTGGACAAAAATTTGATCTATATTAGACCATTTTTATCAATGGATCTACAAATTTGGTTTCATTTTACATTTTGGTTCAAAAAAAATATTATCAAATTAAATAAACATTGAACTCAATAAAACATATGGTATTTAATTTCATTCTCTACCCTACATACTTTATCTATAATAGTTATTCAATAACTCGTTAATAATTAATTATTTTCCCCACCTATCCCTTTTCTTTTTTTTTCCTTTTTTTATAGAACACTGTTGCACTAAAGAACCAAACTCATGTAATTATTTTTCTCCCTTTTTTTTTAGATTTTGGAACCTTAGTATTCCTCTTCTATTTGGTTTTGGAGCTATCAAAAGTTAACCAAATCCGTCTAATTAGATCAAAATCTGTCCCAACATAATTAGATAAATTCATCAACGTGATCCAGCCTAAAGCCAACCTAAAACTAACCCAATCCAACATTTATCTGAATATAATTAACCGAACTTGACCCAAACCTGAACCAGACCCAAATCTGACCCATTTTTTATATAGCCTAGCATTAATTTGACTCGATAAAACTGATTCAATATTACACAATTATGACAATATAAACTTATGCATGTGTTATTATTTATTTAAAACTTTTAAAAATATATTATTTTACAAATTTTACTCTTTTTTTTACTTTTATTGTATACATACTTATTCACCAACGATATTTTAATTTTATTGATTTTTATCATAAAAATACAACACTAAAAAGTCATAAAAATAAACAAATAGCGCTTAATACACAATTTTATTCACATACTTATATGACGGCAAACTTATTGTTTGCTTACGAAGTTAATAAGCCTAAATCTAATGCAATCCAATCCATCAAAACCTAAAATTATCTGATCCGTAAATTTAATCCAAACCCAGTCCCTTATTAACTTGAACATTAAAGCACTCAAAAGTCAAGCTAGCTCGGCCCAAACCTAACATGACAAGCTAATCCAAAGTAACACAAACTCAACCTGACCCAAACTAGCTCAACGCAAACCCAAACTGACTCAATAAATTAACCTAATATAACCCAAATCTACAATGACTCGATCACTATCCAACCAATAAAATGTTCCTAAATAACCTGACCTACAACCTACTCATAACAACTTAACTCGAAAATGATTCAACTCACTATAATCCGACCTAATTGTCACCTCTAATTTGGTCCATAAGTTCTATAAAATTTATAAAACCATTAATGTTCATACTTGTGATCCTAGCTCTATGAAGGCAACGTCCTTTAACTATCGAGATGTAATCGACTTCCTCGACGAATCACGTCCCTTCATGTCGATGTATTTTCAACTGGGGGTATTTTCAATAGCAAAAGAGCCAGTGTAACACCCCAAAATTTTGGAACTTAAATTTTTTTTTAAAGAGTTAATAGCAAAAGCCAAAACATAAAACGTAAGGGTGTCACGCTGTATCCAACATAGAAGAGGCACTCCCTATGCCCAGTCTATGTTGGGTGCAAGGAAAAAGTAACCTTATACCTAAAAATTAGGTGTGGGGAGCACTTGATTCCACCACGATATAGGATACAAAATAGAAATAAGGGAATAAATCTTAAAAATAGAGGACTAAGAGTCCAAAGAGAGATAGAGATATCCAGATAACCATATCCTTTACCAATTCGTTTAGCGCTCACCCAAGGCAAGCACATCAAACTAATAATCATCAATCTCCTGCAAAATAGGGCAGATATGCTCATGGGAATGAGCAGCACCCATGAAAAGGATGATCAATACGCTACGTACTAAATAAGCTAATAATACTATCAAAACCAAGAAAACATATAATTACATACATTCACAGCAAAAAGAAGTATACATGCGAGATACAAGAATCAACATAAGATAATTACTGGCCCAGATTCATATTATTAGATGTGTCATGATCCATTTTTTTTATGTACGTTAAGTTTAGGGACCCACTATTCCTAATCCGGTGAAACAGACCGAAACACCTTCCAGGATAAAACACTCCTAGCCACTATTATTAAGCCGGTGTAACAGACTCTACACCTCCCAAGGAAAAATGCTTCTGGCTACTATTCTTAAATTGATGGAACGGTCTGAAGCACCTCCCAGGGCATAACTCGCATGGCCACTATTATTAAGTCAGTGGAATGGACTCCTACACCTCGATTCTAACTCACACAATCTTTCACTATAAGTGATTAGTGTCTTAATCATTGGTTACTTATCTCAGACTCATACTATCTTTTATGTTGAGATTAAGACCCACTATTCTTAAACCTATGGAACGGTTTGATACACCTCCCAGGGTAAAATACGCCTGACCACTATTATTAAGCTAGTGGAATGGACTCATAAAACAGCTCAGTCTAGCTCACGTGATATTTCACTTTAAATTATTAGTGTCTTATTCATAATTGGTTTATGAGTAAGAAAAATAATTAATGCAAGTGAGACATCAATATACATATAACAAGACTGTTCTCAAAGATTAAGATGCTCATTTTTCCCAAAAACCCTAAATTCACAATTTAAGCATAACTTCTCCCATATTGATCATTTATCCACCAGAATTAGTATATGTTCCTCAAATAATAGCATAATTAATATATCGAAAATTTGAGATCTAACTCCCACGTCTTGTACATGCGATACTAGCCCTATGTCAAAAGTTACTATTTATAAGGCTTCCAAAACCCTAATTTTATAGGTAAGTCATAAATTTTTTCAGAATACTCATATAATTACCAAATTTAATATACAACCCCGAAATACCAATATTACTAATATATCCAAAATTTGTGGCCTAAAGCTAACATTTTACACATGTGATACTAACATTATCGTTTTAAGGTTATTCCCAAATTAGGCTATTTTCTCATCTGAAGAACTTATGACACTCATAATCACTCCCAAACACTTCACATGATATTATTATCATATTTTAATCTATATAAAACATTAAAATACCAAAATTCCCATATTAACTCATATTGACCAAAATACCCTTAAAGATAGCCGATAGCCCTTATTTTACGAAAATATTATATCCTCAATATCATTATTTCCAAATCCTCCTTTTATCAACATAAGTCTTAAATATAGTTATTTCCCGCTTATAATACTTCTTTAGGCTCATATTATTCTTCAACAAATTTTGCTCTTCCACAAAATACATATTAGCGCAAAAGTCAACATATCGTCACATCTTTCATTATTCGTACTCTATTTCTATCATATCATAATATTAACAACGTGAATTTAGAAAGATAATAACAATATCATGATAGCAAACATCGTCATACAAATAATTAACACAAAACCCTAAACATAGATCAGTATCCTTACAAATAAAGGCAATGGTCTCTAAGCACGCTTATCCTAATCCGGTTCTTCCGGAACTTCCGAAGTATCACCTAAGAATAATTAACAAAACATAATTAAAATTAACTCTAGGGTTAAGGTAATGGAAAGGAAAATAATGGGGGAAAACCAAGCAAGGGTTCGAAGGGGGGTCTCGGCTAAAAATTTGTTTAATAAGGGGGATTAGTTGGGGTTTGTCAAGCAAGGAGGGCTAGTAACGGAACAACCTACTATTTCTGGGGGGTTGCAACAGCAAGGAAGACCAAAAGTAGGGGATAGGTTCAGTGTAGTTGGTCGAAGGGAGGGGTGAGCAACGGTGGGAATTGCCGAAGGATAGTGGGGTGTTATGGTGGAGTTTACCGAAGCTTGGGGGAGGGATCAGATGGTTTTACTGTAGCTAAGGGTAGGAACAGTTGATATTGCTGCAGCTTGGGGGTAGGTTGCGGTGAAGGTTGTTGTAGCAAGGAAGAGAATAAAAGAAAGGAATGGTGTGGTAGTTGTTGCCATATGTAGTGGGTGTTGGAATGGAAGCTTTGGCCGGTGGTAGGGGTAGGTTATGGTGAGTTTTGCTGCAGTTAGAGGTGAGATAAAGGGAGGTGTTTCCAATGGTGGTGGATGTGGTCCAGCAAGGGTTGCCGAAGGTGGGTTTTTGGGGGTGGTTTTGGGTGGTTTTGGCAACGGTGAGGAGGAAGAAAGGATGAGGGTGATTAGGGTAGTTTTTCGATAGAAAATTGGAGGAATAAGGAGGTAGTTTTAGGGAATTACATGAGGGGTGTGTGTGTGTGTGTGTGTGTGTGTGTGTGTGTGTATTTACATACACATAGAGAGGGAGAGGAGGGAGGTTGCAATCGGGTAAAAAAAATCAAACCTAACCCACAATCATAGGAGCTGGGAATTGATGGGGTAGGGGTAGGCTTGGCATAGGGAGATAAAATACCCCAAAACCCTAATTTAGGAAATTATATTAAAATAGAAATTTATTAAGGAAATTAATTACATAAATTATTTTATTTAAAATAAGGGGGAACATTTGAGGCAAAATCAAGAGGAAAATAATAAATAATTTATTTGGAAAAAATTAGGGTGTTTTGCTAATTAAAATAGAATTTAGACAAAATATCCAAAATATCCTAATATAATATAAAAAGGAAATTTAATTATTATTTTACTAAAATTTATTATTTTAAATATTCAAAAAATATCAAAATATTCTAAATACCCCAGCCAACCCATTTTTTCTTTTTCCTTTTTTTTTCTTTTTCCTTTTTCTTTCCTTTCTCTCCTTTCTCTCCTTTATCCTTTTTCTTTTTCCCCCTTTCTTCCCCTAGACTGAGCCAACCCCCTTGCGGCTCAGACTTCCTCTTCTTCTTCCCCCTTGCGGCCGAAGCCCACACCCATCTTTCTTTTTCTCTACCGTCGCCCAGCCGCTCGGTCCTCTTTCTTCTTTCTTCTTTTCTTTCCCCCAGACCAGCCGGCCAAACCGCCTAACTCTTCTTCTTCCTCCCGCTCTTCCCACGCCCTGCAATCGAAGGTCTGTAGCCGTGCCATCATCAACCATCCTCCATCATACCGCCAGCACACACCACCCTCTCTCTCTCTCCATCATTTTCCTTTTCCTTTTTCAACCCCAACCAACCTCATACCTCCTCATGCGTGCCTCCTTTCTTTCCTTTTCTTCTCCCCCGACCAAACAGCCCCTACAACCTTGCAAACCTGTACCAGCCTGCCATCGCCGACCAGCGATCCTGCCACACCTGCCCCCTCTGTCGTTTCCACCCCCCATTGGCCTATAAATACCCTACCTTAATCAAGCTCCCCTTTTCTTACCCAGAAATTTACCGCCATGCACCACTGCCCCTTCAGACGCCTCCATTGCCACCGTCATCGTCACCCAATGCCTCTACCTGAACCACCTTCCAAACTACTCCCTGCATCACCCTCCACCGAACCACACCACCCACCACCTCTAATTCCTCCTGTACGAGCTGCTACAGCCATGCAAAGTTGGCTCCCCAACCTGCCAATTCTCCCCCATCGTCATCGTGCACCTCCATCCCCGCCGCAGCCACCACTCCCCCTTCCTCCCAAAACACCCAGCGAAGCCCCTTCTACCTCCCCTACCTTCCTTTCTCCCTGCCTCCCTCTCCTTCACCCTTCCTCCCCTTCCACCACCTTTAGCCACTACACCAACCGCCGTCTGTGCCGCCCCTTTGGTTGTGCCACCACCACCATTCCAACCCCCTCAACCCAGAGCATCCACCACCCTCTCACTCCTCCTTTTCTAGCCTAGAAACCCACCTCTTCAATTTCACATCCTCCTCCACCACCGCCGTCGTGCACCACCGCTTCTAGGTTGTGCCCTAGCCTCCCCAACCCTTAAATATTATAATGTAATTTTCATTATTTTATTAGTATTATTGTCGTCGTCGTCGTTGTTGTTGTTGTTAGTATTATTATGACTTTAGTATTATTATTATTAAGATTAAAGCCATTATTATTATTATTATTATTATTATTATTATTATTATTATTATTATTAACTTTGGCCCTATTATTACGAATGTTACTATTATTATGATTATTAGAACCCTTATTTTTATCATTATTAAGATTCAAACTATTATTATTATTATTATTATTATTATTATTATTATTAACTTTGGCCCTATTATTACGAATGTTACTATTATTATGATTATTAGAACCCTTATTTTTATCATTATTAAGATTCAAACTATTATTATTATTATTATTATTATTATTATTATTATTATTATTATTATTATTATTAATTTTATCATTATTGTTTTTTTTACCTATATCACTAATATTACTAGTAGTAGTAGTAGTAGGAGGAGTAGTAGCAGTAGCAGTAGCAGTAGGAGTAGTAGCATTAGTAGTAGTAGTAGTAGTAGTAGCAGCAGTAGCAGTAGTAGTATCATTATTGTCACTATTTTAGTATTACTAATACTATTATTATTAGTAGCAGGAGCAGCAGAAGCAGTAGCGGTAGTAGCAGCAGTAGCAACAGCAGCAATAATAGTAGTAGTAGTATCATTATTGTCACTATTTTAGTATTACTAATACTATTATTACTATTATTATGATTTGGGTTATTATTAGTATTATCACTGTTATTATTATTGTTTTTGTTTTTGTTAATAGTAAAGGTATTATCTTTAGTAATATAAATATTCCTAATAAGACTTTAACATGGACCAATATAACTACCAAGACCTATTTTGACTAGTAATAGTATGATTAGCTACTTTAAGAATAATATCCCTACTTTTACTTACAAAACTACTATTATTATTATTAACCCTAATACTAGGTTATGATAAGGGTAAAGTAGGAAATAATGATAATTTTGGTAAAAGGAAAGTTAACCTATAGTATTTTCCTCTTATAGGTGAACCAAGTCAAGACCCTAAGAAGGCGTAGGAATGTACTCCAAGCCCGGTGCCGTATTAGGTAAGGATATGGTTAAGGCCTATTGTATGTTAAAAATGTGCTATGTGTGTTGATTTGATGTGTGTGCTTTATATATTATATCATCATGTTCTTGTAGCGCAGCTTGCTAAGCATGGAGCTAAGGTAAGTTGTATGTGTTTATGATATGTGTAATGTGATATTATTACTTGTACTTGAATTGTGCCTATGTAATATTGCCCCTCATTACATGCATGATAGGAGACTCTAAGTAGTAGGATGTGGTTGTGAGAGAAATGGAAAAGAGTGAGGAAAGTGAGTTGACTAGAGAATGGTAATGATGGCCTAAATATCTTATGACCTATGGGTGGATAAAAAGAGGAATAATGAGAATAAATTAAGGGAATGGACCAAAGCATGTATGGAGAGTCTAGGGTTTGTATGGGATGGTTAACCTTTGCATGGGGATGACTTTTATGTGGAAAAAGTTAACTTGAGGGTTGAGTAAGGTAAGGGAAGAATTGTTGGGATAATTGGAGTCCATATGTGAAAAATAGTATGTGGGTCAGTGTAAGGATACATGGGAGACTTGACTAGGGTTTTGGAAGGAAACCCTAAGTGAGAGAAGTTTGTAAGGAAGGGAAAACTAATGGAAATGGTTAGAATGAGGAATAAAATATGAGAGAGGTATCGTATGGAGGAAAAGTGAGTCAAGTGAGAAAAGGCATATGGGTGTTGGGGGAGTGACATAAAAGAAAGGAGAAGTGCTAGAGTTTCAGGGAGCGAACTAGGGTTTTTGTGATCATGTGTGTGAATTGGATAGTGAGGTTGTGATGTTGGGCGTGATTTGAGGGAAGTGATGGTTTGGTAACAAAGAAGAGTTTTGGTTTCTCATGGTGAGTGGAAAAAGATGGGAAGGAAGTCTCGAGGTCATAGGATGTGTTGGATGTGTGTCATGTGAAAGAGGGGATGACAGGTAAGAGAGATGAAGGAATAACATTGTATGAGGAAAGAGAGGTGCTAGGGTTTTGGGATGACCAACTAGGGTTTCATGGCCACATGTGTAAAATAGGAAGTAAAATGACGAATCAAGTGAGGTGATGAATTAGAGTAGCATGAGTTGTGTGGGATAGAGGAAGGTTAGGCCATATAGGCCAAGTTAGGGTTTCCCGAAGGAGAACCCTAGAGAGCAATATTGAGTTGACTCAGAGATATGGAAAGTGGGTCTCGAGGTTGAGTAGTCATGGTAATGAGGAAAGAGTGAGAAGGAATGTCTAGATGTCATAGAGGGT
This sequence comes from Tamarix austromongolica, assembly GCA_039764185.1. NCBI lineage: Eukaryota > Viridiplantae > Streptophyta > Magnoliopsida > Caryophyllales > Tamaricaceae > Tamarix > Tamarix austromongolica. Next base: position 29,954,124 of record CM077817.1, read on the forward strand.
GTACAAGTCCCAAGATATAGGATAGGGTTTGGGGAAGTTGAGAATAAAAGGGTGAGCATGGGAAGTCTAGTAGGCTATGCATGTCTAGTCAGGCTGTGGAATAAGATACAATAAAACAGTAAACACTTAAAGTAAAAGATTATCGAGCCAGGGCCTAGTGAGGTTATATATTTTCTGATCCACCAACTATAATAGTGGTTAGGTGCATTTTGCCCTACTAAGTGATTCTGGTCCATCGACTATAATAGTGGTCAGGTGCGTGTTGCCCCATTTGAGTGTTTTCGGTCCACCAGCTATATTAATAGGGGATTCCGGGCTCGATAAACCAAACTTTACTTGGTAATAAGTCATGGAAAGATACTAACTACTTACAGTGGAGCACCTCGTGAGTCGGGGCCAGTGAGGATATATTTTTCCGGTCCACCAGCTATAATAGTGGTGAGGTGTGTTATGCCATGTGGAGTGTTTTCGGTCCACCGGCTATAATAGTGTGGTTCCCATACTCACGCGGAATTAATATGAGAAATTTGTGAACTAGAAATATAAGGGATGGAAATATACTAATTATTTACAGTGGAATACCATGTGAGTTGGGGCCAGTGAGGTTGATTTTTCGGTCCACCGGCTATAATAGTGGGGTTCCTATACTCACGTGGGATAATATAAGATATGTATAAGACATAATATTAGTCTAAGTTTGGCCTGATGATATGAACCTGAATTATGCTTTGCATACCTTACATGTTTATTTTCTTGCTGGCCTTACCCCTATAGTTACCCTACTCAGTACATAGCGTACTGACCACCCGTTTCATGGGTAATGCTCATTCCCACGAGTAGAGGGTTCTTCTGAATTTGTGCAGGTAGGAAGTACTATGTTCGATGCTTATGACATACCGGATGCGTCAGGCAGGGATGTGTGTTGATGGTTGCACCTGGTATGGGGGCCCGAGAGTGATGTAGGCCGGACTCTCTTTTATCGCTTTGTAATTATGTTTTTGTTGTATTTCTATTTCATTTTATCGTATTGTACCTATTATCCCTTTTGGGAACTTGACTATGTAACTTGTTTTCAATTGTAACAACTTTTCATCGCGCACTCTGATTCTTGTGTTATAAACATTTCAGCTTTCTATGAATCATTGTTTTAAGTGTGTTTAATGTTTTATGAGAATTTTCCCTTAGCCTTGTGGTTAGTACGAGACTGGTCAAGGGTCGGGCTTGTACCGATCACGATGGTAGCACCCCCGTGCTTGCATTTATTTTAATTAAAAAAAATTCAACTGTAATTTTGGAGGTGTTATAGGAGATGTGCACACAAGGGAAGGAAGGGGATAAGAAGGGTGAGTTGAGGTTCGGCAGAGGGGAAAAAATAAAATAAGGGAAGGAGAAGAAAAAGGGAAAGAAAAAGTGTGGGTTTAGATTTAGGTTTAGGTTAAATTAATTTAGGTTAGGGCACTAGGGTAAATTAATTAAATAATTATCCAGGATTAGATTTATATTAGAAAAAATATTAATAACCCAAAAATAAAAATTGAGATTAGGTTAAGATTAGGAGTTAGGGTAAAATAGCAAGAATAATTTTTTCGATGTTAGAATTAGATTACAATATTAACTACTTAGGATTAGGTTTAGCTAAAAAAAAATTGGGGTATTACAGCCTAAGCCTCTATCACCCTATATGGCACATGTGTTAATCTAAGAATCAAAATGGAAATAAATAATTATTATGGTTACGAAGAGTGTTAAGTTTAAGCGCAATAGTGATAGCATCTCATGAAAATATTTCTTTCTTCTTGTGAATGATAATTGGGTATTGTTATATGAAAATTGGTAAGTTACTAAATAGAAAATGAATGATAAGTGTTTGACTATAATACCCCTCACCCCATTGAAAACCTATCCTCACCCCTCTCCCCTCTATCCTCTCTCCTTTCTAAATTTCATTGCTCAACGCTCACTACCCTCCTCCCACTGTGTTGCTCTTCTTCTTAAACCACATAACCCTAACTTATGAAAAAAAAAATATATCCTAATTATGAATAAGAAGACTATGAAGAGGAGTTAAGAGAAGTACGTAGAAGTTAAGAACACCATCATACTTGTCAGGTAAATTATTGTGTTTCCTTAAGTGAATACTTTGTGTTGATGCCCAACATGAATGATTAATGTTGCACTCCCCTCCGAGCATGAATAGCTAATGGTGCAAGCCCCCCCCCCCCAGCATGAACTTCTAATGCTGCAAGTTCCTCCCCAAGCATGAAGTTCTAACACTTGACACCACCACCGGTGTGAATGGATAACGTTGAAGCCCCCTCCAAGCATGATTATCTAACACTGAACCCCCCAACCCAGCATAACATGCTCACACTAATCTTTGCCCCAACGTGACACTCTCATGTTGTGTCTCTAACATTATCTATTATTATGGTTATAATTATCATTAATTTATTACCTATTTTCATATTTGCATGATCAATTTACGGGTTATAATTATTAAAGATTTTTCATGATAGATGAGGTATTTTCTTATCGTGATGATCTTGTAACACGAGTGTGTGATATTGGTCCAAGTTATATGATGGTTTTAATCATAAAATGATGTAGGAAAGGAAATGGAAGAGGAGCTAGTAGGGTATTAGTTAGATGTAAAAGATGGGGTACATCTCTACGTACTAGATCTATGGAGGGTGATAATGTGTGAAATATATCTTCAAAAAAAAGTGTTTGTCCTTTTAAGGTTAGTGATGTTGAGAATATATATGGAGGATGAAAAGTACTTATCAATAATATAACACATAATCATGATTTGGCAAATACTATTGAAGGGTATGCTTTTGTAGAAAATTGAAAGAAGAAGAGTTAAATTTCGTCGATGATCTTACTAAAAGTTGTGTCAAGCCACAAGAGATCCAATTGCTTCTTCATAATTAGTTTGTAGGAAATGTGAGCATGAAAAGGCATATATATAATGCTTCACAGAATATTAGATTGAATGAAATTGATGGTCAAACAACCTTACAACACGTTATGAGTATATTGGTAGAGAATTATTATTTTTAATGGCATCAAAATGGGCTGAATTAAGACATTCTAAATGAGTTTTTATTTGTGCACACTATATCTATTAATATTTTACGAGCATTCCCTTTTGTGCTAGTAATAGATTGCACATATAAAACAAGTATATGGAGGATGCCTTTACTTGAGATTATTGGATTAACACCAACACAATTAGATTTTAACATTGTGATCATTTATATGTTATCCAAAAAGGATGAAGATTATATGTGGGTACTTGAGAAGGTTAATACGCTAATGGATCATGTGATGTTTTTGACTGCCATTCTCACAGATTAAGAACTTTGAGTTGTGGAACGTGTGTTCCAGACCTCAGAGCATTTACTTTGTACATTTCATATAAGAAAGAATATAGAATAGAAGTGCAAGAAAGCTCGAGGTAAAGCATTCTCATGTAGTTTTATGCCTCAATGGAAAAACGTAATAAATGTCAAATATGAGGAAACATCTAAAGAGAGGCTCTTGTCATTAGAGACTAATTATAGAAACATGCTCGAGTTGCTTTATTATCTAAAGACGGTTTGGTTACTTCCATATAAAGAAAAAATCGCCTCAACTTGGGTTGATCAAGTCTTATAGTTTTGTCAGGGTACAACAAATAGGTATTGAATATAGTTTACTCTTACATGAACTTGTTACTTATGAAACTTTGTACATAATATAATATTCAAATTAAGTTAATTTTTCCATTACATATAGGGGGAAGGTCTTCATGGATTGTTGAAGCGATTATTGGAGACATTTACAAGCTTCTTCAACACCATTTTACTACATATTCACTCATTATTAGACTTGCAACATCGCGACATTAAAGGATTGCTTGAAAGACAGCGGTTCAATGTTCCTCATCATGCTACTAGAGTGCTTTATGCCAATTTGATATGGTATGTAGCTTTGTTTGAATTTGAAAGAAGTAATGGTGTGGGCACTAATGAAGTGTTATGTGTATGTTACATGTATTGAATGCATGGCATACCATGTACCCATGAAAGCAATACTTATATCTATGATTTCATTCCTATTCCCCTATTTTCTATCCATCCTTTTTGGAAGAAGGTTGATATAGATTACCCAATTAGTCTACCAAATCCACTTGATCCGATCGAAGTTTCACCTCATTTACTCCATGCTTACATGGAATTTATTCTAAGCCAACCACTTGTAATACAAAATCAACTAGCTATAGAGATATTTAATATTATTATTCCTCATATAACACAAATCCAAGAGTGACAAGAACTACAACGAAGGGGTCATCCAAGGTAGAACTCCACTACAAGGGATCAATCTAGTTGGAAGTATACAGGCTAAAGGTATTTAAGTCATTCTCAATAAACCAAATGTAGAGTTAGGTCATCTTCGAGGTGAGGTCGTGCTTGAGGTCATAGGCAAGGACAATGACCATCCTTTATGTCTAATATATCATTAGGCTAGATATAGTTCCCACATATAAGCTAATTAAATCGGCATGTAATACCATATATTCATAGCTAGTATAATGTGTAAGGAGATGGGAATTGTAGCTTTAGAGCATTAGCATATTATATGCTTGGAGATGAGAACGAGTGGGTTTGAATTCGTATGGAGTTATACCATGAGGTCCAGGCACAGAATCAACTCTATGAAAGTGTGTTTCAATATAAGACCATGGATCAACTCCTTCATAATATTGATCACTATGAAGGTTATGTTCCACAGGCAAACTAGATGGAAATGCCAAATATTGATCATACAATTGTCACCTAATACAATGTACTACTTATATACTTGTCTTAAGCTAGCACTTTATTTCTTCCATTAGTGGCACAACATTATACGCAAGGCCTTGAAAGTGAAATTAGCATTTGTCTCTGGATGGAACACACACAATAAATAATGGTATGTATTTAATTATTTCTTATTCCAATGTTATCATCTATATATAACAATTTCTTATAATAATTTGTTATGTAAGTACAACTCTTAGAACATTTTCCACTACCACCAGTGGATGTGATGTGACAAGTATTCCATGATACTAGCGTCTTAGGATGGACAACATAATTTCAATCAAGGTTGGGACTACGATTAAGGTTAAATAATGAAGACACACATGAGACAAAACCTTTTTTTTTTCTTCAGACAGGCGGTAATGATGATTTGAAGGATTTTATGTTCCCTTGTATTTTAATATCGTGATCTTATTTGTTTTTGAATTTTGAAATGTGTAAACAAAACATGCATCAATGTTAGGAATAGTTATAATGCATCAATGTTTAATGTAATAAACGAGCAGCATACATATGTGAAATATTACTAAACAAAACACACAAAACAAATCAAGTGCTATCACCACAACCACCCCCACGCCCATGCCCACTCTCTTGCTCTCCTATAGTAACTCCTAACTTGTTAACAAGGGTGTCAATACAAGCTTGTTTTTGCTCATAATCTAGGCTTGGTTCACCCTTCTAGTACATACTATAGATAATTGTTGATGCATCAATAAGACGTCTGTCAACTATAATTTCATTATCCTCATTATGCTTCTTCAGCATATGTTGCTCCATTTGCAGCATATACCTATGATTTACACTTACATACCACTCTATGTAACTAGGGCCAATATCCCATGGGTCGATTACTGGAGGACCAAATATATGTGGGTTAAGTGTTCATGTCGCACGCTCCATTGGGCAAGTATGTGATGATAATAAACTTTATATCCCCTTGTGTTGGGTCATCTATATCTTTTTCTTGCCGACCTAATAGGGTCGTGGGAGATCAATGGTGTAAACTTGAACTAATGAGTAACTCGCTCTAGCATACATGGTTCTACAACACTCATACAATGTATATTACCATGAAACGATGGCATAGGACAATCACTCCTTACATTTATTACCTTGTATGGATCTTATACCACCATTACAAAAGGATTATACAAACTACACTATAATAGCTTTAATAAAAATTAAATAATATTTTAAGTTGAATGAGTATACCTTTCTTACATGCATAAAATCAATCACATTTCTATAGTATCCAAGCATAGAAGGGGTCTTGTCAAAGGATCAATCACACCACCATCTTTGACAATGGGGCGTGCGAGAGTCCCAGTTACACTTAACACAACCAAAATATGGTAAGTATTCGTATATCCAAGTATGTTATAACACACTTGTTAGAAATAGAAGTAGATGATCAACAAATGTATTATATAAATGATAGTCACAAAATTACTTACAAGAGAGTTGCACATCCGGATATTTGAGCACCATTCGATCTAGATGTTATATCAAGTTGTCAATATAAGAGAGCGAGTACAATCATACCCCATGCATAACCTTTCACAACCGTGAGATCCTGAAGAAATAGAATCCAATACAAACAGACTTAATTGGATGACTTATTCACAAATAATGACACGTCAAGCAATCACAATAGGTATGTCATAACTTAACTATCCCTTGGTAACTAGTGTAATGTGTGTAGGGAACAAAGAATCAAGAATTCCATTCCACCCCTTTTAATTATCGTCTTCACGTCATCCTCCTCTAACCCAAATAGGTCACCCAATACATATATCACTTGCAAATTAGTTTCATCTGTATCGCTTGCATATAATTGGATGATCGTCAACATTTAGTCATAATTTATTTTGCACATCTAAAAGGGTAATGATCATCTCACCTTACGACATATGAAAGCTATTAGTTTCTGACTATCATCTCTCTACAAACGAGGATATGAAAGGTCATTCCACATACAGAAAAATACAGGTCTTCAGATGCTCCAATCTAGTACCACAAATTTAGGTAAAACAATCATCATCAATAGTATTCATCCAATGACTAAACTACTTCAATCTAGTGTGAACCTTCAAAACTTCACTATCCTAAAAAACAAAATAGATAAATATAAACAATACATGATAATTAACAAAGGAAAAGTGTCAACAAAATAATATATTTTGTAACTTACATTTCTAAACCATATATCCAAAGCATGGGATCAAATTAGGGTTTATTGGACCTTCAAGGTATGGTCCAACCAAGTACCAAACATCTTTTAGTAGGGGTGTTCAAGAATTAGTCCGGACCAAAATTTTGGACCGAACCGAATGATTATTCCAAGTTCCAATCCAAAATCGCATCAAAATTTTGATCTTCAATCCGGGTTTCAGTCCCAAATTTATAAATAAATAATAAAAAAAACCTCCATCCTTAACTGATTTCGATCCAATCTTCCGGTTTGACCCAAAATCTCATTAATAGTTTACCTAAAAAATATATTTTTTTAATATAAAAAATATATAATTTACTGACTTCGTCTTGGACCAAAAATTTTGGTCTGGACATGATCCATTCCTCAATCCTAACTTCAAAAAATTCTAGTCCTTAACCTGATTATGGTCCGATCTGAGTCAATTCGGTCTGGTTTGGACTGGTGCACTCTCCTATCCCTTAGGCGTATGCCTCATTTATCTAGTCTTACATCATTATCCTCGTTGTCATTACCAGCATCATTGCCTTCATCCTCAATAATAAGTGGCAGACAAGGTACATGGTTCGAAGAGGATGGCTAACTCACGCGAGCTAAAGACAATGGTTGGCCACTAAAGAATAATTGACCCATTGATGATGAATGTCCTCCATTGGTCCATGATGATGAAATAAGTGCATTAGCTGTAAACAATGGACGACCTACATAGTCCGAATATCGAAATTAGACATCTCATAATTAGGATTAGCTTGTTGTTGAGCTTCATGTTAGACTTAATTTGAAGTTTGTTTGTATGACGATCTACTACATTTTTTAATGCATATTAGCCCACTAATAAAAGATTTTGTAATACTTGTTAAACTCATCAAAGTGGGTTGTGGTACTTATTCAACTCTATTTTAACAACGCGCTGAAGCGGTAACTCTATGACCCTCGGTTCCATTAGATATATTTCCTTACTTACGGTTCATCTAAATTTCAATAACAAAAATACTTCCATCACAAGTGTGATTATATTAATCTTTGCATGTACATAAATATACTCATTTTTATACATTTATTATCTATCAACTTCCTAACTTTACCCTCTAAATTTTTTATACGATAAACATTTCTAAATCTATAAAGTCTGACATATTAAATCTCTAATTTTTACTCTAATAATTACACCCAATATTTCTAGATCTATACTGTCTAACATATCCGATCATTAATTATAGATCAATCTCCAAAGTTTATACACAGATTTATCTATCAAGATGCACATGACTAAACTGTGTGAGAGCCTCACACTGTACGGCCTAACCTATGCGAAGAGCTCACACTGCTCAACCTAACCTACACACAAAGCCAAGTAAACAATTAGATAACGGCGCGGTAAACTTACCTTCGTTCATTTCATTCACCATTATCAAGTGTTGCTCCATTGCTGAGTGTTGGAATGTTGGACAATGGTTGTCATGAAGGAAATGGAAAAAGGAGTTTAGAAGTGGTAGGGTTTGATCGAAGAGTCGGCATATGAGAAAGAGAGGCATCAGGAGGCGGGAAGGAGAATAATGAAGAATAATAATAATAAGGTATTATGATAACTTTATTAAAAAATAGTAACTGCCTGTAATTTCATATAGTTGCTATGATGATAATTTCATAGATATTACCAAAAATGGAGGGAGAATACAAACCTTATGAAAACTTCAACAAGCATGATGGCAAAGAGAAGGTAAATATTAAATTTCACTTAATACTAATCTAAAAACGTGCATCACAGCCACATTTGGCAGCCTCTGGAAAGACCAACAAAAGACAAGCATTTTCCAGCCAACTTCAATGAAATGGTTGCAAAAATACAGAGCGACATAAAAATGTTAAAAAGACTGACAAACGCATACACTTTCATCAAGGGCACTGTCAAAGTCTGATAAACATGTACACTGTTAATTATCAAAGAAACTACACTTTTGGACAGCAGCTAGAGAACTGCCAACAGAGCCTACTGATTCATATACACATCAAAGTTTCTGGGTCACCTACCCTGTCTTCTTGAAGGTTTATAATCATCGTCAAATTCTGAGTCCTCACATTCTTCATCCTCGCCAGACTCCTGTGAGAAAACCACTGACTCAGTTCTCAATATGACGACTTCCATTAGGATTTTCCAGACTGGCCATAACGAAAATTCAGTCAGACTTATAGTGCCTATACCTGTCTTTTCCGGTATGCTGCCATTTCCTTGTCAAACTCTGCTCGTTTTTCGGTTGCTGTATCATAATATTGAACCTTTTCCTGTACGAGGAGAAAAGTCGGTAAACTTAGGCTCCATTAATCACTTTATTTCAACTAATATAACCTCACACTTTGTGGAAAAGTTCAAAATATCCGTACTTTTTACCACAATTTAAAGTGACTTCAAATACATAACAAATGATTATTATAGTACATATGCAAAATGTCAATCTTTATCGTTCCATTTAATCCTCATTTTTAGATTACATCTGCAGACATTTGGCTCGTTTTTTCTCCTACCATTCTACAACAGCAACTTTCCCCTTTGCTTTTCCTCACATTTTAAGTTTGCTTCGCTGTCTTTGTTCCTCTCTTCCCCTTGCCTTTTAATTTCTTTATTCCACCATCGTTTCTCTACCCTTTTACCACTGCCAATTTTTTGTTCCTTTTTTCTCTTCAACCTTTTTTGTGTGGGAAACTATAGAAATAAAAAGATTTCAAAGGGAATCACTTTTTAGAACTCTGTTTGATGAACAGATATTTTGCCGCTTGACTACCCACTTCGTCTAATGTGACAGAACTCTTTTGAAAAAAAAAAATCAAAATCAAAACTACTCCTAGATATTACCATAATGTACAATAAAGTATTCTCTAAATAATAAAATAATACTAAAACACATATCTCAAAATGTTAAGATACATCAATTCAGTTCATCTTGCACTTTGCCAGTTAATTTGCCAAATGGTGCCTAAATTTACTCGTTATAAGTTAATTGTTCGGACAGATGGTAAGCAAAACTATTTAGATAAAGAATTTAGGTACATACGCATCGAGAGTTTTGAAACAGAATTCATAGAATCGTAACAGGATCTGCGTTAGATTTTCTTTATAACCCAAGCATAAGATGAAATGAAACTCTTGCCACAAGCATGAGGCCATTCACCATCATTTTCTACTTTTAGGTTTTCCAAAATTAAAACCAATTTGTCTTTAATACATTCATTTCTAAAATTCAGTTCTCAATCAATCCATTGCCATTTAAATCCAAGATGATGGTGATGATGGTGATGATGGTAATGGTGGTATGGGAAGGTGCAATGGTGGAGTGGGTTGTTCTTGAGGGTAGGGGTGTAAGATGGTGGTTGTAAGGGATGAGGATGAGGTAGTGGTAGTGGTGGTGATAAGAAGCGATGAGGATGAGGTAGTGGTAGTGGTAGTGGTGGTGATAAGAAGTGAGTGCCGGTGGTGGCGCTTGTAAGAGGTGGTGGTGGTGGCACAGAGATGGCAGTGGCAGTAGTAGTGATGAAATGGCATTCAAATTTATTTATTTATTACCAACCCAAAATTTTGGGGTTCATTTTTCTAGTATATAATAATAGAGAACTCCCTCTTTGAGAAAATTTCAATATTCTACTTAATATATGGAATTTGAAAATACCCTATTAAGACTTAAGAGAATTCGAGAGGGGAAAATTCTTTCTAAAACTCCTTCATAATTTTATGAATTTCATCCTCAAACATCCAAGTAAGGGATTTACAGTACAGAATTTTAGAAATTCTCTTTTACAGTGATTTGCCCTGTGTAAGTTCCCAAGTCCCAATAAAAATCCCTTAAAAAAAATCTTCTTACTCTGATATCTCATTCCCGTTTCCTTTTTCATTCCTTTTATCACCATAATTATATCTCATTGTGTAAATAGCCAAAATGAATATAAATTAGAGCTTTTTGTAAATATATAAGCATGTATGCTTTTCCCAGCTGTAGAGAAACATAAGATTAAAAAATAATTTAAACATTTTCCAAAAGCATGGGGAGATAAAAATTATACTAAATATTTCCTCCTTAAATGAGTAATCAAAAAATATTATTTTCCTCCATTTTGCTTCACCATTAATTAAGTCAATAAGTAAAGCCATAATCAACAGATTTTAAGCACTATATGTGTGTTTATTTACCCCCTTATCATCTAAATTACTGCTTCATATGGTTTTCTGGCCTTTTGTTTTACATATTATTTTTAGAACCTCATTATTGCTATTATTTACCATATTAGTAAGTCCCACTATTTTTTATTAAATATTTAAATTATCTTAAACTATTATACTTATACCCTTATTAATTATACCCACCCACAACTAATATTAACATTGTCGTTATTATTATTTGTTTATATATTATTTTTTAATAATATTAATATTAATTATTATTACTAATTACTGATAATAACATAACTATTACTTATTATTAATTATTAGCCAGTATCGATATGAATTTTTAACATTCAATATTATTATTCATACTTATATTAATTATTATTATTCATGATTAATATTACTAATGATTAATTATTAATATTAAATCCATACAAAAATAAATAAAAAAATATTATAAGAATACGTTTTATTAAAATAAAGAATGTCCAAAATTATCAATATACATATATCCATTTCAAATTAGATGCATTACCAAACACCATTATTATTTCAAACATAAATAAGAAGTATCTATCAAAACATCATTATTATTTTAGATATATTATTACTTCGAATCAGATCAGATTTCAGATAAAGGGAAAAAAAAATAAAAAACAGAGTTCATATCAACATAAATTGTTATCACCTTCGCAAAGTCAAGAAAAATAAACAAGGGTGCGAATACTAATTGGATACACGTAAAACTCAAATGAGAAGCAAAATGAATCCACAAAAAGGAAAAATATTGATAATAAGAGCTATTTGCCGCCCTGATACTTCTATCTCAGATCTGCCCTCTGCTTAAACCCAAGTTAGTCGAAAAAAGGCTGCCAGTCTTGCCCTAAATAGCTCAATGGTATTGGTGTACCAACTGCCACTTTGAAATACTTTTATATCTACTGAAGAAATATCTCTCATATGAAAAGAGGCAGAAGAAAGAAAAGTCTATTACAGGAAACCATATAAGCAAGGGAGACGTGGCAACCCTTTGCCTATTATGTCGTTAACTTTGGCAGACTCATTCAACCTCTAAATTCTTCAACAGGACTGTCAAATCCTATATGACGTTACCTATTGGGCTTGAACCAGCATGTTTATAGGTTCTGCTTAAACAGATGCATTTTCAGCAGTGTTTATGTACTAAAAGATTTGGCCATTCGGGTATCACTAGTCAACCTTTGGAACAACCCACATCTTATAGACTGCAAGGATCATATACTGATATTGACTGAAATTCAAAGGCGAAGCAATTGGAGGAATACTTCCTAATAATATTAGGAAAGCATTGGCCATAAATTAGAAAGGAAGGCTTTCAATACAATCATTAAAATGACAGCAACCTTTTTCATGCTCTGAAAACTTTCCATAAACTGGCCTAGATGTGACAGATGTAATATCATTAGAGGGGGAGAAATCTAACAACAGGAGGAAATATAACCCACACATCAAACATAAAATAGCTCATGATTTACCCAAATACCTCATATGTCATTGTATTCCATTTCTCTCCACATGCCTTGCCGATCTGTCATAAAATATCAGCACATAAGTACAAAGAAATAACGTTTAACATAACAGAACAGAAATCATGTCGTGAAAGAGAGGAAAACATAGGTGGAGAGGATCAAAGGCATACTTCACGCATGGACTTTACATCTGGATTTAGCTCTTGGTATACTTTGCGGAAGTCCTCCCTTCAAAATAAAGCAAGTTTTGCATAAATTCACTAGGTACACACTACACAGCATCTTCAACATGAGATAATTAGAAAACCCTAATAAGGCAGAGGCAATACTAGTAACTCTGTGTCATGAAGAATGTCAACAATTTTGTGGAACAATAAAAGGCTCAAGGTTCAAGCATTCCAAAGTTCAGAGGTAAAATAGCACACAATAACAGACTTCTGCAGGTTTTTAAGTCATAATATAAGTCTGAGTCACACTCATTTCAATTTACGATGTCAATTCATCACAGACCATTATCTAGGTTGCTTGGTATATAAGGCTACATTTAGTAAGTATATTAGTTATCACTTCATTCCAACCATACAAATAAATAATAGTTCCGATATGTAATATCGGCCGATATTTGTCGGATTTTGGCTCAACCGATATACAAAATTGGCGATACTTCACGTATTTATTAGCGATATATCAGTTATCGGTCAATATTTGCCGATATTTGCTAATTTTTATTGTCAAAAAAAATATATAAAAATCAAGCTGCAACAACTGCGACATAAAGTATTGTTTGCAACACTCCAATACCACAACCGCAATCATGACCACAGTTATATTGCATTTCCAACCTACATGACCCATTACCTTATAGAAAACAAAAAACTACTCCTACTTTCTATCAGAATTTACAATGAAGTATTCTCTGACAAATAGAAACAAAGGTTGACGTGCATATCTCACAAATATCAATATACATCCCTCCATTTCATTTAATTTCAGCATATTATCCCCCCCCCCAAAAAAAAAAATTGATTCTTAGATTTCATTTATTTTCAGCTCATGTGAACCATTATATTTTGGATTCAAAACTGTTCTTGCATTTTATTAAAGCGCTTTCAAACCAAAAAAAAAAGCACCTGCTCAAAATATCCATATACATCATTTCATTTCATCTTCATCAAACTATTTCCCAAACAAAGCCCTAGTTTGGCATTGATGAACAGTGATGGTATAAAGGTGGCATTTCATAAATAATCCAAGGCAAGTGCATAACATCCATACAGTACAAAACCCTTTACATTTGAAGCCAAAACAACAGCTCCCATTGTCAATGCTGTGTCGCTGTTCCTCATATGGGCATCCAAGATGGGGTATCAAGACATGTCAATAAATGTCTCAACCAAATATATTTAGGATTGAGAAAGGTGGCAACAAGAAAGAACCAGTGGCATTCTTATGTAGCAAATTTCACACATCAGCCATTTGCCAAAATCATCATTACTTTCTAGGGAGAGCCAAAGAGGGAGAAAACAGAGACATTCTTCAAAGACAGGAAATGGCTTAATTCCAAAGAGAATGGTACTCTCACTCCATGGGTTAAATGAGGCGATCTGCACATGAATCCTTTGAAGAGGAGGACAAATAATTGTTAGTAAGGAGAAAAGCATTTGCCATCCTATCACAGGAACAGGAAGTAAAGACCAGCATTTAAAAAGGCCTAAGACTCAGCTAGGCAATAGGGTCTAGGAGCCTAGGCAATAGGCACAAAGCGAAAGCACACGCCTAGGAAAAATGACGCACCAATAATATAAGTCTAATACTATTTTTGATCTTCCTAAAATATATAATAATCTCCCTTCAAATTCATGGTAGACCCTTTTTCCTTTCTTTTTTCTTCCCAGCATGATTTTTTTATGAAAAAAAAAACCCATAAATAAATAATCAGAGTTTCTTTCCCTTCACTAAATGTTTTCTTTCCCATCCCATTCAAATTTACATCTATTGGTCTCCCTATGACTTTTTTCCCCTCCTTTTCCTCCCTTTCCTTCCCAATTGATTGCAGATTTTTTTAAATAAAATTAAAACCTAAAATTAGCTAGTTATTAGCAAGGTGCATGCCTTAGAGCTTTGTGTGCCTCAGCGCTTTAGATGCGCTCGCCAATGTCGCCTCGCCTAGGATAAAAAATCCCAAACCCTCATGCGCACTTCAAACACTGGTAAAGACTCAACAGGCTAATCTACTTAGCTCAAATAAAGACTGAAGCGTATAGTAATCTGTCAAGGTGCGTATATATGCATGTATGTTTTCTCCTTAACTATTTCCAGTTCAGGTAACAACTCAAACTAAAGCCTCCCTAAGCAGTAACATAGATCAACAGTGTATGGTCCAGCAACTTAGCAGCTAGATAGCTAGTCCTGCATCGAGATGGCCAAAAATATAAATAATTTAAACCCGCAACTTACCAGGCCGAATTGGGCTCATGACCAGGATATTGCCACTTTTACATCAATCAATATAGTAAAAGGTAGATTTCCAAGCCTCCAATTCTAAGGAACGTCAAAAATCTAGCATATAAGAAATTATATACAGTTCAAACACACACAGAAATTCAGTACAAAACATGTCGGTGGCATGTGGCAACTAGTATCACCCACGAAAAGGATCGAAACGAAACCCAGGGAATAATTAAAGCATTTATTAAACACGAACTAAGACAAACAAGCATACAAATAGTGAAATGGGATTATGGGAATAATGTGGGAACAAAGAGATAGAGATATACAAGTAGTAGAAGAAAGCAGTCGGCGGCTTCTTCGGCTTTTTCTCATCAATTCTCTGGACCTTCTTCTTCGACTTCGTTGTTATTTTGTGCCTCTTCTTCGACCTATTGTCTTTTACAGATTTTAACTTGAAAACCGCATCACTGTCATACTTTCGAGTTTCAGTAACAAAACTAGGAGATAGGAGATAGAGTTATGAAAGATATAATTGAAATTAAATATGTCATACTCGTTATCGTTGGATGGTAGAGCGGGTATTTCTACAGAAGAAGAAGCCGAAAGGCAAGGCCTCCTACGACTTGGAGTCCTCTTCGCCATTTTTACAGCTCGGTCTTTGCTTCTACGGTTATAATATGGCGCATCGATTTTGCAAGGCGTAGAGACCGGTGTTTTAAAACCTGGACCGAAAATCGTCTCATACACTCGCCGGCATACCGTCCGACCACGATTATACTCCGACCTCATTTTAGGTTAATTGGCCTCATCGGATCTTTAAATTTTTTTCTTCTATAATTAAAACGACGACAATTAACTGATGTTTTTGTTTCCATTCAGTTTTTGCAATCGGTATTTTAATTTTAAAATTGAATAATTTTATATATTTAGATATTTTATATCGAACTTAATCAGTTAGTCCGATTTTTTTTCGATGGTAGGAGCAAGCCGAGCTGAATAGGTATTTTTGATATGGTAGTTTTGTAGGCTTAAAATGAGTGAATCAAGTCAAATAAGTCTTAGCTCTAATTTGGATTTAAGGCTTGAAATTGACTAGTACTCGTTTTGTTTCGAGCTTCGATAAGGTTGTTTGAGTTCAGTTCATGAGTTGTTCGTCTCAACTCATGTAAATTAATCGACCCACATTCAAGTCAAACTAGTTTGTTTAAACCCCATTTAAAGTTCATTTATTGCTCGTTAAGACTCATTTATGACTTGTTAAAGATCGCTAAGGTCCGTTTATGGCTTGTTTAAAGCTCATATGAGGCTCGTTAATAATTAGTCATTTAGCTCATTTTAAGATTAATTTATCCCATTTGTAGTCTCAATCAATGTTGACTTATTTCAATGAAATGATATTTTCTACCTCATACAACCTTGTACACAAATTTATTTACGGCTTGTCATATCAATGCTTGTATAATATTACAACAAAACTATAATATAAACATGTGTGTGTGTGCGCGCGCGTATAAATCAACGAAATACTTAAAAAGTTCCAAGACAAAATACACCACATCCATCATCGTTGGGTGAAGTTATCTATCAACTCACAGTGGAAAATATCATGAATGAGATTTAAAGGATAAAAAAAATTAGCAAATCTTAGAAGCATAATTGTAATCCCCCAAAATTTTAAAGACCTATAATTTAATAAATAGTTTTTATTTGAAATAAATTAACTTTTAAAATTATTTAGTTTAATTATTCTATGGATTTTTGAGTATATAAATTTGGATAGGAGTATTTAATAAATTAAAAATAAATATTTTGTTATTTTATCATATTATTTTTATTTAAATAATATTTCAAACTAATATTTAACGAAAATTATCCTTTTTGAACCAATATATTAAATTAAATACTTTATCAAAAATATTACATTCTATTATTTTCTAAATTAAATTAAATTATTTTCCCTTTTTCCTTTTTCCTTTTCTTTTCCTTCTCCTTTTTCTCCTTTTCTTCTTTCTTTTCTCTTCCTTTTCCCTCCTTTGGGCCGCCAGGCCAGCCTCTTCCTCTCCTCTGCCTAGGCCACAGGCCCGTTCTCCCCCCACACGCACCAGTCGACCCAGCCCCCTCCTTCCCTTCCTTCCTTTCTCCCCCTATACCGGGCTGGCCCAACCCTTCTTTTTTTCATTTCCTTCGTCGGCCTGGTGCTCCCCCTTCCCTTTCTTTCTTCTTCTTCTACACCCCGTCCAACACCTCGACCCAACTCCCCGACCTATCATCGTCGACCAGGTCTGCCGCCTCGAGCACGCCGGCCACTGCCCCGCTGCCACCACTTGCCTCTCTCCCTCTCTCTCTCTCTTCACTGTCCCTTTTTTTTCATCATTTTGGAAATCGACAGGCCATGCATACCCATCCCGCATGGCCACCCTTTCCCTTCTTCCCCTTCCTCTCCCTGCCACCCTAAACACTGTCATCGACCAACCACCTATCCCCCCTATCCTCCCTCTTCTTTTTCTTCTCCCTTTCATCCTTTTTTTGCCCCATCTTTTCGAGCCCCTTACCCCCTGATCTCCTCTTTCTCTCATTTTCTTCCTCTCCATCTTTTCCCTCTGTTTTGTGCACCACCACCCCTCCGCCGCTTTCTCCGCCACACCCACCGCCTTCAATGCCTCCTGCCACCTTCTACTATCACCTTGCACCACCACAATCCACCCTCTCAAGCCATCCCGCAGCCCCTTCTTCCTCCCCACCTATTTTTCTCCCTATTTTCCCCCTTCTCAGCAACCCCCTGCAACCCCACCGTTCGCCGCCATTCGGCCGCCTATGCCGCCACCCAAACTACCAATCCACTCCCTATAACCTCCTCTACCAAACTACCACCCCCATACCTTTTTTAGCCGAAACAAGCCCCCTCATCCCTCCATTTTTCCCTTCTATTTTCCTTCCTTCTCAACCTGATCCCCTCCTACAGCCCACTTCGCCACCTCGCCGCCTCCGCCTCCGCCATCCTTAGCCGCCAACAACCCATCACCAGCTGCCATCTACACCCCCTCTTCACTCTTGCACCCTTCCCTTGCCTCTAAACCTCCCCCATCTATCTTCTTTCCTATCCCCAAACCACTAACCCAAAAATAACCAATTTTCCCTCCTTTCACCCCCTTTCGAGCCTTCCGCCTTTTTATTTTGCATGCAGCTCATGCTGCATGAGCATGATGAGCTACTGCATGCTTTAGTATTTTATTACAAAATTTTTAAGGTATAATAGCATTTTAAGTTAAGTGTTTCATTAATTAAATTTTATAAAGTTTTATGCTTGGATTCTTATTTCTAACATGATAAGTTTTGATACTATTTTTAGGTGTTGATTTTGCTATTTATAGCTTGAATCTTTAACCGGGATACCGGTAATGTTCGATTTTTACGGGATCTAAGGTAATCGTTAAACCCCACTTAAACGCATGGATAAATGTATGTTAGCACATTAGGATTTTTAGTATGTTATTTTGCTTGATATTTGCTTGTATTGATTGATTAAAAAAAAGTATGTTAGTTTATATGCCATGTGTGGAAATGTTACTTAAAGGAAGAGTTTGATTATTAAGGAAAGTGTTAAGTACTTATCCATGTCATATTATGTTATTGTGGCCATTTATGCATGAATAATATTATTGTGAGCCCTAGGGACATTTTAGTAAAATTCTTGTGCAAGAATGTGGCCTAATATGCGTGGGTGCTAACAAGCATTATATTAAAATATAATAGTTGGTAGAGTTGGATAATGTTAATGGAGTGTTAATATTATTACTCCATGCGGTAATGTTAATTTAATAAAAGTAACGTAATAAAGGGGGTAAAGTGGTAATTTTGGAGGCAAAAGGGCAATATGGTAATTTTATAACTAAATGGCAAAATGTTAATTTTATAAGTAAAGGGGTATAATGGTAATTTTGGGAGTAGAGGGTAATATGGTAGTTTTGGAAAAGAATGGCAAAATGGTAATTTTGTAAGAAAAGATAAAAATGGTAATTTTGGATGTAAAAGGGTAAAATAGTAATTTGTAAAGCAAAAGGGGTATTATAGTAATTTTATAAGTAAAAGGGTATTGTGGTAATTTTGTAAATAAAAGGATATTATGGTAATTTGGAAGTAAGGGGTAAAAGGGTAATTTTGTAAATTAAAAGGATAGTTATGGAAAACTTGGGAGTAAGGGATAACTTGGTAATTATGATAACGACAAAGGATAAATTAGTAATTAAAATATGATTATAGAAGGGCAATTAGATAATTATGATAATAGAGAAAGGTAATTTGGTAAATTAACCAATAAAAGGGCATTATGGTAATTTTAATAATGGAGAAGGGCAATATAGTAACTATAAAAATGGAGAAGGGTAAATTAATAATTATAGTTATGGAAAAGGGTAAGTTGGTATTTATAATAATAGAGAAGGGTAAATTGGTAATCATAATTATGGAGAAGGGTAAATTGGTAATTATAATTATGGAGAAGGGTAAATTGGTAATTATAATTATGGAGAAGGGTAAATTAACAATTATAACAATGGAGAAGTGTAAAATGATAATTATAATATTTGAAAAGGGTAAAATGGCAATTATAATAATTGAGAAAGGTAAAATGGTAATTATGATAATGAAGAAGGATAATTTGGTAATTTATCCAACTTAAGGGCAATTTAGTAATTATAACAAAGGAGAAGGGCAATTTGGTAATCTAACCAACCAAATGGAAAATATGATAAGGGTAGCAATTATGATGGGTAAATGGTGATCTAAAAAGCGTAGAAGATAACTTGGTAACCTAAATCAAGTAAAGGGTAATTTGATAATTATGCAACCTGAAGGGT
Source organism: Tamarix austromongolica (assembly GCA_039764185.1). NCBI lineage: Eukaryota > Viridiplantae > Streptophyta > Magnoliopsida > Caryophyllales > Tamaricaceae > Tamarix > Tamarix austromongolica. Next base: position 29,974,160 of record CM077817.1, read on the forward strand.
AATATGGTAATTTTTCAAGTAAGGAAGACTTAACAATTATATAAGTAAGGGGTAAATGAGTAATTTGTACCTAACATGTCATTTTGATTGTGGAATTTCATAATATGACTCAAATAATACTGATTAGCAAGTTAAAAGTATTTGATAATTAGTAAGTATCACGAGAATGAATCCTAATTTAGAATTAGATGAGATTATGATAGCCTTAATGATTCCTCCGTGTTATCTTGGATAACCGTCTGAATAAGAAATGACTAATGATATCAGAACGATTGAAAGTGAATAAGTATCTGATTATTGTGCTTTTCGTGATCACTTTAATTAAGACACTAATACTTAAAGCGGAAGACCTCGAGATCAGGAATGGTGGCTCTTTAGGGGTCGCTACCCTAAAGACGTGATTTAGCCCACGATTATTCTGGTATTTGCTGGTGTGCCTTTGTGCCCCAGCCAGGCCCTATATCTTACTCTATCTAGCTCTACAGGCCTATTTAAGGGGTATGCATACTTATGGATTAGGTGTCCTTGTCGGTAGGGTACTGAGTATCTTTATGCACCAGTACAACCAATGTACCTTTGCGTCCTCGGGTTCATGGTTAAAGGGTGCTGAGTAGCTTGTATGCACCAGTACGACCGGTGTACCTTTTTGTCCCGGATTCTTGATCTCTCGTCTGAGGCAAATAAATCGAATTTTATGCTAATTAAAAAAAAGGCAAAATAATAATCATGAAAGTGAAAGATTAATGAGCCAGGCCCAGTTGAATTATGATATTGAGTACCGATCCACCGGTTATAATAGTAGCCCAGAAGCGTGTTGCCCTGGGAAATGGTTATGAGTACCGATCCACCGGATATAATAATGGCACAGGAGCATGATGCCCTGGCATGTGGTTATGAGTACCGATCCACCGGAAATAATAGTGGCCCAGGAGCATGTTGCCTTGGATGATGTTGATATATATTCCGATCCACCGACAATAATAGTGGGGGTCCCGAGCTCAATAAAACCAGTCATGGATGTGAATAAAGTTATGGAAACATATTAATCACTTATAGTGGAATACCATGTGAGTCGGGGCCAAACCGGTCCACCGGAGAATAATAGTGGCCATGAGTGTTTGGCCCTGGAGACCGATCCACCGGCATATAATAGTGGTTAGGTGCGTTCTGCCCTATAAGTGACCGATCCACCGGTTATAATAGTGGGGTTCCCGCACTCACATGGATATAAAATCTGAGAGATGATTGAATAATGATGGACTAATGGCTTAAGGCCCGAACGCATTGATTGTACATTATGACTTATTAAAAATTGATGGACTTGTTAAGTATGTGATTGTGGTGCATGTTTCTCGTTATATAAGTATGTAGCTTTGTATCATGTATTGCATTGCGGGCCTTCCTTTAAGTGTGATTTTAAAGGGTTACTCAGTACCGTAGTACTGAAGGGTTCCATTCGTGGAGCCCCTGCCTATTCAATGGGCAGTGTCCCTTGCAGGTCTTTTTCAGGTGCTACTCAAGTGGGCAACAGGAAAGAGCGTAAGGATTATCTGGACTTTTAGGGTTCTCCCTTCTCTTTTACTTCCTGGTTTAAATGTATTCACTGTTCTTGTAACCACCACTGGTGGATTCTAATTTTGTAAAGTGTATCTCGCTACTCTGATTTAAACATGTTTTGAAAATCTAGCAAAGTGTATCTCATTCCTTTAGCCTTAGCACTTGGTACTGGAACGGTAGGAGTTAACTGGTCTGGTACTAAGTGTAGCGGTAATATCCCCGAAATTCACCGTTTTATATTTTGCTTCCGCTATTTCTTTTAATAAAAGGAAATTTTTCAGTAGTGAATTTTGGGGGTGTTACAATAATATTTACCATATTGAATAAAAACTCTACACATAAACTTATAAGCACAATTAAAAAGTGCACACATAAGCTAGAAAGATACCGAGTCTAAGATTTATTAACCAAAGGTATATTATATATGATGCAAATTTCAACATTATCCAAAGATTTATTATCTATAGAAATGGTGATGTGACGGATGATTCCAACCCAATGTATCAAGCCCAAACTCGTCCCTTCCAAACTAAATTTAATTTAATCATAGCTTTTAAAACCAGAGCTTTTAAAACCATTGCTAGCTTAATAACAATTTTTAATAACAAACTACCACCATCAACCAAATATTTCTTGGGATAATATGAATGCTCTTGGGTTACAATGAGATGCCGCCCAACTAGCTAAACTTCAAATCTTGAACAATACATTTCAAATCTTAACCACAAACTAGTTCCCAACCAATAATACCAATCTCCACCTAGTTCCTCCAGCCCTACATGACCAAAATACCTCATAGCCACAAAATCTATAGCCACAACCATGGATCCAACAAACTTTCTTGGTGACTTTTTCAACAACAATACCCATGCAACATATCCATGCAAGAGCAATCATCAGTTATGAGCGGGCAATACTAAAACCACTATTAATGACATAATTTAGTGATAGTACTAAGTGGTATTTTACCAATAATGCTGCTATTTTTTGGGGTAACCATTCACTTGATCAATTAAATTAATAATCTTTGTCAGATGTTCTTGATGAAATTAGAATCAAAACAAAAGAAAATAATAGATTATACAAGGGAATAGGTGATTGAGGCAAAACCCCTTCACAAAAACCTTCAGAATTATCAAAATAGATATTTTGGAATTAATGAAACTAAGCAAAGCAAACTATATATTTTGAATGAGAGCAAAAAACACTCAAGACCACTAATCAACAAGTTCTAAAGAACACACCAAAACAAATTGTAACTAGACTCTAAACTCTAGTGCCAAAAAAAAGGCGTGATCCAAAACCTGCTACAAAAGGTTGAAATGATCTTCAATGAAAATATCAGTGGTTAGTATATACAAATTGACAAATTGATAAATTTAGAGTCATCAAAGAGTCGAATACCTTATATTGGAACATTAACAACCAAATTATGGTAAACCAATCTCTTACACAACTTCATATTCTTGTGTTTGTGTCTATTAAAAAAAAATAGGAAGCTAATAAAAAATATCATTAGCTGCACTTAAATAAGAAAACATGGATTAGATAACTAAATTCAAATAAATAATAGGAAAATAAATCACCTTTTTCATAAACAGGTCATTAGTATGAACCCAATCACTAGCGCGAAGTAGAACTTCAACTATTTTAGGAAATAAAGAGGCTCGTAGGCATCAATTACTCTCTTGGCAACACTAAAAGCAGCCTCCAAAATAACTAATGTGATAAGAATCGGCAAAATATCATGTGCTAGTTGATATAGTATAGGAGACTTTAAGGTATTCCACTTCCACTAGTCAAGAACAGAAACGGAAGAACTTAGGCCATCCACACACACATACACACACCCTCCTCTAGGTACATATTCAGATATAATTTGCTCAATTAGTGAGTGATATAACTCATAAAAGACTTTTTATACCTTTATTTCCTAAATAGTAATCCTTTATCAATCATATTACTAGGTTGGACTTTATTAATACCTTTCTTCGATGCATTTTGAACACTACTCACATAATATCCATTCACCCAACATTATATTGTACCAATGATCTAAAGTAAAAGCAATAGACATCAACATATTGCATTCACCCCAATACTTATCAAACCTCTCTTTCATTTTCATAGCCATTAATTTCCAAAAAACATCATTATTGGTTGCTTCATCATCTAGTGCCTCTTTTATCACCCAAATATCTTAAATATACAAATTCGATGTAAGATATTCACTTCTTGGAACAAATTTTGTAATCATGTTCTGAATATCTAAAAGATACAAATTTGATGTAGGATATTCACTTCCCGAAGCAAATTTTATAATCTGACTAAAAATAGCAATAATTACACACGCACTCTACTTGTTTCCATTCTTCAGGATTTGGTAACCATTGGTATCTCAAATCCTACTTGACATATTTAGAAAACACATCCTTAAACTCTAAATTCATGGACAGTATTGCATAAGTTATATTTCATCATGGTTTAACATTCAACGTTGATTTACTTTCGGATAACCCCACTTGCTTAGCAATCTCACTGAATAACATTAAACTTGCTTCGAAGTGTGCCAAGTGCATCATACATTCTCTCACATTTGTAGTAATATACACAATACATTCAAGCTCATAGTGTGCCAACAATTTTATTATATGGGCACAACATCTCACATGAAATATTTTTCCATCAAAAGAAATCTTATTCTTATAATCAAAACTATCTATTGCTACCTTGACAAATCTATCATTAGTGATTGCATTATCAATAGTAAAACTACAGACTTTATCCTTGATTCCCTAATCCACAAAATATGTGTACAAGGCATTGAAAATATTTAAGCTAAAACAAAAAAGAGCCAAATGAAAAAAAAAATCAATACAAATTTATGCAACACCTAATCACCACCAATGAAATGTGTGCTCACAGGACTCACAACCATACAATGGGTTTTTTGAGAATCAGACTTTCACAAATCAATAGTAACACTAATCTTCCGCACCTTATCCAACACATTTTTCATTTTTGTTCTTATAAAATCATAAACAACAAAACAATATTGTTTTACCATAGCATGTGACACTTTTTTGGAATGAGGAGTGGGTGTTTTCAAGTATTTATTGAACATTTCATGTTCAATCATATTGAATGAGTGTTCATGGACAAGAAAAACTTTGGCCCAAGCCTCTCTCAACTTTACATGGTCAAATCTAAAGCATGTAGTAGAATTTAACCCCGACAATTTTGTCAGATACAACCTTTGTTGACCTTTTGGATTGTGGAATGCACAAGTAGACATGTTCCTTCTCAAATAGAAGGTAGTACCACCACCAAAAATGCAAAGCTTGACATGGCAATAATTATATTGTGCCTTCTTTGTTCCATCTTTCAATATAACTTATTTCAAGCTGTGCTATTTGAATGATGTTCTCTTTCTAACTTTTTCCTTTATGGCACATTCCTCATTATCTGTACAAGTTGTAAGACCTTCACCCCCTCCTCATTACATGGCTTTTTGGTTCTTTTTTCTTGAGCTTCAACAATAATGTTACTATCTTCTTCCATAGTTAGACTTATAGCAGAATATGCTAGATGTACCGAGGTTGATCATTGTTTAAATGAAGTAAATTTTGAATATATTAATTTCGACATAGTCCCAAGTTATATATGATTATTGAAAAGGAAAATAAAAAATAAAATAAAAACTTGGTCGCAGGAGCAATAGCAACACATAAAAGAATAATAATGTAATAAAAGAATCTAATAGTGTAAGCTATACATACAGCTAAAACGATTTGATCCTACATTTGAATAATAGAAACAAAATGACTCAATATTACAAGTTTAAAATTTTAATTTTATCATACAAGATAGGAAAATAAATAATAGAAAAGTATAATTGCAAACTATAATAGTTTTATTCAACTTACCAACAAAATACAAAAAACAAACAACACTAGTAAAGAAATTAAGAAAAACAGATTATGGCGACATAAATAACATCATGTTTTTCTTTTTAACGTTTTGAAACATTATTCAAGATAAGAAAAAAAAAGTATCTACGAATAAATTTTAAAACGTATTCTTTGGTTTTATTAACAAAAAAATGGGAAACTGTAGTATAAAAGAACAATTATAAATAAAAACACTAAAAAACTAATGATGTAATAAAAGAATTTAAAAAATGAAGTGTTTATGACACTAGCTACTAACCAAGCTTATTGTTGACTTCTATTTTTTGACCACCAATATTTGTAAACTTATTCAACCTAATACCAAATCAAAACAATATTATTTGGATAAGCTTTTAAAAGTAATTTAACCATCAAATGTTGATTATATTAATATAAGATTGAAGTTGTAGAACTTCCATGTGAAAACCATAAACAATGGCCACATAAGGCATATAACCATTAGTATACATATCCTCTATTTCAATACACCACAGGCATGGATAAAAGACCAGGCTAACCAGCGTTGACACTCTAAAGTTTGGAAGAACAAAATACTAAGCCAACTATGAAATCAAATATTTATATTTCAATATTAAGCAAGGATCAACCACGGAACAAAAAAAGAAACCACTCACGAACAGTCCAAAATAACTTTAAGAAACAGTGACAAGAGATTGAAACACAGCTCTTCTAATTATCAAACTAGAGAATATAAGACATTATGTTATCATACATTCAAAATAAATACGAACAATTGAAGCCCATTGCCTCATTAACCAAATGGCAAACAACTACAAACTTACACTTGCTAAGACATCGCACATTAGTGCAACATAGATCGGACATAAATAAATGGAACACGACAAATTGAATAAAGTGTCACCAAATAAACACATGTTTAAACGAAAAAAAGAAAATTTAAACCAAGTCAAATAAAATAGCATAGATTTAAAATATGCCAAATTTGAATAAAACTAAATAGATTTAAACAACACAATCAAAATAAATACAAATCAAATAAATGTAAATAGTAAAAATCTAATGAAATAGAACCTAATTGAACAAAATATAATAATTTTAAGCACAACAAGACCAAGTTATCTTATTTCTTGAGGGTTTTTTACCTAAAGAAGAAGAAGACTTGAAGTTCTAGAAGATGGACATCGAATGGAGATTAACCCAAATCAAACAAAATAGAAGATTAAAGTCCTTATGAGCTTGCAACTTGCAAGTATAGAGGTCAAGAGTTGACACTCAATAGCTTATACCTTGAACTATTAAAACTAAAGTTGGAGGACTTAAAGAAAATAAATGATTAAGGAAGAAGACAACTTGTTCATACATACCTTATGGGAACGATGAAGAACCCTAACGAGGAAAAAAAAGAATGGCATCGATAAGTTACTACTATCAGCATGTCCCTGAGGAGGAGTCAAGGGAAAAGGAGTGAGAAACTAAGTGAGAATCAAAAGAGATGGGTGGGAATTGGGGGACATGACACTAAAACTTTGGGTTTCTTAGATAAAATTAAAAACCCACGCATTGAAACATAGTATTTTAATTTAAAAAATGATTTATTGAGCCTATATACAAACCAATATATGATTTTCTAACAACCCAATTTCAAGCCAAACCATATATGAGGTCTAAACGAGTTGAACTGAGCCAAGTCGAGCTGGATCAAGTTGATCATACCTAAGCTCAAGCCCAGCTCGTTTAATAAACAAGCTAAGCCTAAGCCTTGTTAGGGATGTTGAAGGGGAGAAGGAGAAAATGGAGGGGGTAAGTTTTAGGGGTGACTAGTGTTGGCCTCTCGGAGCAGTGTAGGGAGGAGGTAGGGTGTAGGAGATGGTGGTGTGGGGCTGGTTTGGTGGTGGAGACGGTTTTAGGGGCATCGAAGGAAAACAAGGTAGGAGAAAAGGGAGAAAAAAAGAGAAGAGAGGATCGAGGGAGAAGGGTTAAGCGTGAGGGAGAATATGGTAGAGTATAAGAGAAGAAAAGAGGAGGAGTAGAGGCTTAGTTATGCAGGGTTAGGTGGGTGCAGGGGGCGTTACAGGTAGGTGGTAGGGCGTGCAACAAGGGCAAATAAAAATGGAAGGAAGGGGCGTGTAGGGGAAGGGAAGCAGGGAGAGAAAATGGCAAAGAAAGGGACAGGTAGAGGGGGTAGAGGTGCAATCTAGTAAAGGCACAAGGGTGCAGGGGAAGAAGAGGAAGAAGGGGGGAAGGCGTACGATGAGGAGTTGGGGGTGTTTGGCTTGAGGAAGGAAAGAAAAAGGAGAGGGGAAATTCAACCCACGCGACATAAAATATAAAAGGAATGGAAGGGTTGGGTTGGCAAAGGGGGAAAGTGCAACACCCCGAGTCGACACGACCACACGGGGGCTACCTTGAAGTGCTTTCGGATTGATCGGCTGGCCCCACAGATCAACACGAGTCCTTTCAGTACGCTTTGTCCTCACTCACGCACTTTCCGAGAAATTTTCAGAAAATTCCTGAAACTTCCCAGAAGGTCACCCATCCGAAAATTGCTCCACGGCCAACACGCTTAACTGTGGAGTTCTTAGGATGGAATCACCAAAAGGATGGTATACTATGTTGATATAAGTAGTCATATCAATCCTTATAGCACTCCGCTCAATTTTGGGTATTACATTCACCCCCACTTAAAGAACGCAACGTCCTCGTTGCGCCTCAACCAATGAATGTCTCAATACAGTTCATCCCAAGAATCGTCCCGCTAGGTGACTGACTGGCTCATCCAAGTTCAGCTCACGGTTGCGGTTTCGCTCTGATACCAACTTGTAACACCCCCAAATTTCACTCCTGAAAAAAAAAATTTGAAAGATTAAAGCGGAAACTAGGAGTGAATTTGGAAAATGTTACCGCCACATCTAACACAAGATAAATGTCAACCACCTATCTCATGTTAGATGCAAGGCTAAAACCTGTCAAACAATCAAATCCGAATTTTAAAAGCATAACAGCGTTACGAGAAATTAAAAGTCAATTACAAAACCCTTGGAATTTAAATACAACGCTTGTAACTTCCCAAGATGAATACAATTAAACAAAACAAATCCCGAAGGATAAATATCCAGATCGCCTACTCACTTAAGTCAAGCCTTCCACCCCAACACAGTATCAACCTGCACAAGAGGTCTGCTCCCCACCATCGGTGGATCATCACATGACCCATTCAACCAAGGTAGTATCAGTACGGGTCCAATACTGAGTAAGTTCCACTACCCTATCTTATAGGAGAGATATCATCAAGTGCATATTACACCCGGGTACAACACGTTGATACAATATCAGGCATATACACAACCCACAGCATGAATCTTACCATACACCTAGAGTTACACATTAAAACATATGTAACATCCTATTAAAACATATAAGCGTGGTATAACAGAAATATAAAGTGGCTCATACGCCTCAGGTAGGAATAATCCATATTATTAAAACTAAATACGTGGCATACTCACGTAAGCAGCATGTAGTAATACAGATAATAAAAGCCATCCATGGTCCAATTAGACTTATTCTTTATTCTCATGAGTAATAAGTTCATTCCACACATTTTCTTCAATAGTCCATGTGAGTGCGGGGACCCCACTATTATAGCCGGTGGACCGGAAGTAAACACACAGGGCAGAACGCCTCTGACCACTATTATAGCCGGTGAACCGGAACGAAACACACAGGGCAGAACGCCTCTGACCACTATTCTGATCGGTGGACCGGATTGGCCCCGACTCACATGGTGTTTCACTGTAAGTATTTAGTATTTTCCCCATGGATTAACTTATTTATTTGGGTCTGTCGAGCCGAGATCCCCCACTATTATAACCGGTGGACCGGATGTAAACACACAGGGCAGAACGCCTCTGACCACTATTATAGCCGGTGGACCGGAACGAAAAGCACAGGGCAGAACGCCTCTGACCACTATTCTAACCGGTGGACCGGACTGGGCTCGGCTCAACATCTTTCGCTTTACGTGATTAATGTCTTATCAGTGTCTTATTAAGTCACACGTCACCCTTGACATGCATGTCCTAGAGGGTCGTATCAACACAACATAATATCACACATAGAACATGTCATGCTCATATCATGGAAACACACACGACGTACCTCAAATTTCAAGCTGCGCTACACATGAGACAAGTTATCCATAAATCATATAACACACTTTAGCATGGTATACACAACAATCAACACGTCACCTCACACATAACACAAGGCCATAGCTTCGTCCTTACTAAACATCCACAAGTAGGGGTAAGTAGAGACTTACCTGGATCTGAAGCTAGCTAAGCGAGATAGGAAGGAGAGAGATCACTAGCTCGTGGGTCCACAAGAAAGCTTTCCACACAAAAATCGACAAATCGGGGCAAAGGAAGGCTGGGGAGGCTTCGTTGGGGGACAGGGACAGCTCGCCGGTGGTCAGCAGGCGTCGACGGTGGTCGCCCGAGCTCGCCGGGGACCGGGCGGTGGCGTGAGTTGCGCGACTCGTCGCTGCCCTGCTGCAGCTCGTTGCTGGTGCTGCACGGCTGCTTCAGTGGCTAATGCTTCGGCTGCTGCTGCAGGTTGAGGCTGACGAGGGCTGGCGAGGTTGGCCGGAGCGGAGAGGAGGCGGCGGCTAGGGTTTGCGAACAGGGAGCAAGGGTTGGGGTAGCAGAGGTCGGGAGCAGGGAAAGGGAAAATAAGGGAGGGAAGAGAGAAGAGGAAAGAAGAGGGAGGGGGTCAGCCGGTCGGGGCTGCGAGGTTTTTTTTTTTTTTTACAAATACACATAGAATAAAATACTAAAAATATAAAAATATTATTGGATGATTTTATATAAAATTTATTTAACGAAAATTTATTTCGAACGGATCCGAAGGCTTAAAATTAATAAAAAGCTATATAAAGAATTTCGGAAACATTTTCGGAAAAATTTACCATCGAACGTAAAAATTTATATTATTTACGGAAATACATTATAAGACCCTGAAATAATATTTAAAAACCTATAATAAAATATTTAAGTCAAATTCTACTAAATCAAGACTAATTTTAATAATTTCCGAAATCGGTCTTCCGCTAACTAAAAAGCGTAGAACGGAAGAAAATTAATTTCAAATAGAAATTCTTAAATAAGTTCCGAAAACATTTTTTAATTTAAACTTCCCGAAAATGTTACATTCAATTAATTAAAACGTCGATAAAATATTACTTCCCGAAAATGATTAATTACATTCAATTATGAATTCGAAATCGTCGATAAATCCATAAAACGAATCGAAATTTAAATAATTAATTGTTTACGTCAAATTACGCTAATACAATTATTAAGCTTAATAAATCTGGATTTTAAAAATACGGGGTATTACATCACTACCCCCTTAAAAAGGAACTTCGTCCCCGAAGTTCGGGAAAACCTAGGTAGCGGAAACTTGACAAAACGATTGAATAAAACATTGACCGCAATAAATAAGTTAAGAGTAAATCCGAAGAAAGGTAAAACGACGTTTACGAAACCAAACCAAACAAGGTTGAATCGAAACAAGGCATAGGAAGTAAAATAAAAGAAGGAGAATTGATATTTAGTAGATCAAATACAATGGAATTCAAATACAGAAGAATTACAGACTTAAAGTCAAACAATTTACAAAAATATTATTCTTTAAAACAAGGTCTTACAAAAGAATAACAAAAAGTATAACATGAAGTTCAAATAGAATAATGGAACGAAAACTCTAAAGATTGCACAACTCTAATAACACCACTAACACATAATATGCACATAAAACTTTATACACTGAGTTATCTCTATAACATTATACAAGAAAACAAGGCTAACACTTGGCTCAACGAGTCACAAAAGGTCCTCCAAAAACACCAATCACATACATCTAGGTCAAAGGATATTTCTTAACTTGAGTTGCTTCTCTAACGCTCTCTAGTCTACGTTATAACCATGAGAGTCTAGACACTTAAATTCAAAATGTTACTACTATAGCAACTACAGCTTTCGAGCCCACACTTTTTATTTATTTGCTATCCGTTAATAGTCCTCCTCATACAAAACAAAACTTAATACACTATCACTCACGAGCAACCAAAAAAAAAATATGCCTACTTTACGAGGAAGGATCTTCATACATTAATACTAAAATTACTAACACAAAATACAAAACGGAAACAACCTGTGATAGAATGATAATCAATGGAAACTAGATATAAACCCATAATGAAAGTTATACCGCATCATTAAGATCACTAGGGTAATTTAGGCACCCTACACTCTATTTATGAACCCGAACACCTCAATCTAAACCTCAACATTATCATTATTATCATCACAGTGCTAGGTTTCTCCCAATTGAAAATAATATATTTATTTAAACATCACTATCAGGGTTACAAACCTAAATTTCTTATAACTCCAAAAGTGAAACAACTTCACCAAAATAAGTTACAATTTATATCACATCACACTATATCCGGCAAGGTATACATGAAGGTTTTTAATCCACTAAGCCTGCAAGACTAGGGTTAACCTAGTGGGGTCACTACCCCCTTAAGAGCAAACTAATTGCAAAACCATAATAATCACAACATATAAAATACAGAGTTAACACAAATCGGACACGTAAAATAACAAATGATCATATACAAGGACATAATTGCAACAACAAATCACAATGCCACTTACACTACCCAATCACACTATCCTCACAAGCTAATCCGGATAAAAAAAATCACTTGAAATAAGTTAAAATACATTTTCGGTTAAAACATTTAGGATCGTGAGAACCGAATATCTAACCGAAACCCGATTCTCAACAACCAAAAGCTCTGATACCAACTTGTAACACCTCGAGTCGACACGACCACACGGGGGCTACCTTGAAGTGCTTTCGGATTGATCGACTGGCCCCACAGATCAACACGAGTCCTTTCAGTACGCTTTGTCCTCACTCACGCACTTTCCGAGAAATTTTCAGAAAATTTCTGAAACTTCCCAGAAGGTCACCCATCCTAAAATTGCTCCACGGCCAACACGCTTAACTGTGGAGTTCTTAGGATGGAATCACCAAAAGGATGGTATACTATGTTGATATAAGTAGCCATATCAATCCTTATAGCACTCCGCTCAATTTGGGGTATTACAGAAAGAAAGAAAAGAAAAAAAAGTCTGGGCTGGCTCGGGTGAGAGAAGAGGAAATGGAAAAAAAAAAGGCTGAGTTGGCCCGGGTAGAAGGAGAAGAGAAAGAGAAAGAAAGGGTTGGGTTGACCTCAGGAAGAAGGAGGAAAAGAAAAGAAAGAAAAGGAAAATGAAGAAAAAAAATGAAAAAAGGAAAAGGAGAAAAAGAAAATGAAATTATTTTTAGAGTTAAGATTAGAAATCTGGCTAATGAGAAAAATATGAAATTAATTTATCAAAAAATTAAGGTATTAATTTAAGAGAATAATTTTGGTAAAATTATGGATTTGGAGCTTTATTTAAATAAAAAGACTAAGATAAAATGATAAAAAAATAATCACATTAATTCCTTGAATAATTTTTATTTATTGTTGTAAGTCAGAGGTCCACAAAATAATTTAATTAAGAATTTAAAGGTTAAATTATTTTAGGTAAAAGGTTAAATATCTAAATTTTAGGTTTTAAAAGTTTAGGGTGTTATAGTATATTTTATTTAAAGGTTTTTTATGATAAAATAGGAATTTGTTATGGGTAGATAATTTTTCACCTAGGTGAATTAAATAAATGATTGTGTTTAGGTGAATATTTACCTTGCGAAGTACCATATGCATCTAATGCATATATAGATACCAACTCTTCTTCCTATATAATTTTTTATTCTTGCAATTTGACTAAATGTACATACAATATGTATAAATAGCAAGTAAATAAATGTAAAAGTTAACTCATAAATTACTACTATTTTTACTTATTCAATATTTTACAAACATCAAATAAATATATAAATCTTATCGTGTTAATAAAAAAATCCTACTCAATCTTCGGCCCAAAAGTATTCAAGTAGGTATACTTTTTCATTCTAAAAGCATAACTAAATTTATCTCATAAACACATCACAAAAATGCATACTTTATATATTGTGCCAATTTTCTATTTGGTCATTGGAAGTATGTTTAATGATTCTTAAACAAAATTTGGACCCTCTATATTAGAAACCCACACAGTTTTTTTTCATGAAAATTCTTCTTAAAATTATTTTTCTTTTGCTTTAGTTTTTTATAAATAAAAAATCAAATTCCTTTTTTTTAATCTAAACCTAAGAATACCTTTTTTAAAATATATTTTGAGGACGTTTCTTCATATTTTCATGTCTTTTGTTTATACTTCTTTGTCATGACAATTTTTTATAAAAAAAATGATATATTGGGCTTGCAACCCACAAATAAATTAATATTTTGTTACCCTATAATTAAGGTGTCTGACTATATTTTTCTTAACTACAACCTTCTTTTACTTTAAATAAATTTATCTAAATTCAAATACATATGTATGTCTTTATATAGATATATCTGTATTTTTACCTACTCTAGGTGATGGCATCTTAATACTTCGTAACAATTACATAAAAAGTGAGGAAAACCATCAATATTAAACTATAAAGAACCCACTTGAAAACCAAATCGGTGGGCCTAAAATCCTTTAAGATAAATATGAATGTGGCTATTAGAAATAAAAGAGAACCTAAAATATAAATAGATTGATCTATCATATTAAATTTTTCCCCTAAAAAATAAGGGAGGAAGACGAAGATATACAATGGGTGAAGGAACTAAATGAGGAAAATGGAAAGGGCAATGGGTCTTCTATAGATCCGCCAACATAAAAAAAGGGAAAGAAAAATATACGATCCCCATAATACCCTATATTTTTAATATTACTTCATCCAATTTAATATGTTATCTTGATATTTTATGTGATCCTTGTTAAACAAACATTACCCTATTGTTGTAGCATACCCTATGGAAAAAATTGAGAATAGAACAATCAATATTATTGACCTATTAAGCCAAATATATCTAGAATAGATAGTTACCACACTAATGCATCTTATGGCTAGAGGCCCTCTACATACTATTGAAACAAATAATAATGCAATAGAATAAGAAAAGGTAAAATTAATAATATATTTATTCACCACACATTTAAATGAAATAATGATAAATGAATAATTATTAAAAAAAATATCCAAAAGAGATATGTGATAGTTTAGCAAAGAGGTACGAACATCAAAATACGATCCTCCTCCCAGAGACTCAATACGATTGAGTTCATTTAAGGTTTCAAGATTATAAGAGTATAAGTGATTATAACTCTGCTATACATTGAAAAAAAATCCCTTTTGAAAATGTTTGGACAAGCAGTAAACAATGAGGGAATGGTAGAAACTACACTTTATGCGTTTCATGCATCAATTGTCATATTGCAAGAGCAATATTGACTAATATATTTTAGGAAATATTCAAAAGTGATACAAGTTTTATTTGTGGGTGAAAAAATCAATGAGTTATTGATGAAAAATTACAACTTAAGACCCACCAATTCTACAACATTACCTAAAGCTAATGTTACACAAAATGGTAGATATGGGCATGACAATAAGCTAGGACATGGTAACTATCGTGATCGAGGATGTGACAAGAGCCGATTTTGCCACCATAACTATGAAGTTGTGGGTTTTAGATAAAATTCAACTTTGAAACCACACATGTAAAGGGGCGTAAAAAATTCACTCCAAAGGAAAAAGACTCTATGTTATAAATGTGGCACTGAACAATAGGCTTGTAGTTGTAGAATAACTAAACACTTGGTAGATTTATACCAAAGTTCCGTCAAGGATAAGGGAAAAACATCGAGGTTTACTTCACTGATAATGCCACCACCTTTATGCCTACTCTAGAAATCATTGATTACCTTATAGATAACACCAATAACCGTGATACATTTATCATTATGGGGAATGCTACAAAATAAGAGAATGTCATTTCTACTATCTTTTTGTTCCTCTTTTAGTATGTCGTATTGTATTTTCCATTAGCATTAAAGATGGAAATGGGTTTCGGACCCGATCCAGACCTACTAGACTCACCTTATTTTTAGTAGGTTTGGGTCCATGATTTTTGGATCCGATGGGTTTAGGTCGGATATGGGTCTATACATACCTTAATGGATCTAGGTCCAGTAGTTCTAGACCCATACCTGACCCTCCACACCCGTTTCGTATATATGTGTGCGTGTGTTTATATATATACATTTATAAATACATACTAATATTATGTTTTTTATTATTGTCATAATATTATTTGAGATCCTTATTTATTTATTTTTATTATTTTTATATTTAATTTATAAGCAATATGTACAATATTGTATTCTAAAAGTATTAAAACACCATTTGAAAAGTTACCGTAACTATTTTAATATATTTATTTTTTCACTTGGAGGATTTTTTAACAAAAAATACATATTAAGTTATATAAAACATATATGCATTTGTATTTACATAGATTATTAATTATTTTTTCAAAAATAGCCGGACCCATTTAGGACCCGTTTACCCACTAGACCCGATGGATCTGGGTTTAGGTCTGAACTTTTGAGATCCAACGGGTTTGTGTCGGGTCTGTATCTAGGTAATATAAATGAGTTCGGGTCTGGGTATGGCTGGAACCGACCCATACCCGACCCATTGCCATCCCTAATTAACATAGTGTAATGTCTTCTTTTAGCATGTTATTTTATGTTTTTTTAATACTTTCTCTTATGTTATCTTTGAATTTCAATCATTAATGAATATGAAGTTTATTTTAATTATACCATAACAATTTTTTTTATTTTGATGTTGAAGATATGGGCACAATTGAAAACCAATCAAATGACAAAGAAAATTATCTGGTATATTATGACACTACACGCACCATTTTGAAGAACAAATAATATTTTTCTCAGCGTCAAAATATTGATGGTACTGTAGACACCATATTTGGTGTTGGAAAGCTCGTAGAAGCTTCGGAAGAGCATATGTGTTGCAACCTAAGGGGATAAAAGTAGAAATTAATGAATCACTATATTCGAGCACATTTCAAATAAATTTATTTAGTTTTAAAGACATGTGTTAAAATGAATATCATATGAAAACCATGAATAAAAATGGGAAAGAGTATTTATGCACTACAATGCGTAAATATGTCAAGAAACTTAATCTTGAGAAAATGCTGACATATTCCTTGAGATTGTATTATAATGATATAGGTTCAATTGAAATAAATATGGTCTTTAACCAGAAGTTAGAAGACAATAAAACATTCATTTTATGACATGATCATTTGGGTCACCCCAATCATGGGAATGATGCATAAAATTATTGAAAACTCAAGTGGACACTTGTTAGAGAATATTAAGATTTTAAAGTATTGTGATTTATCATGTACGTCCTATTCATTTGACAAGTTATTTATAAGGCCTTCCATGAGTAAGATCACCACTAAGTCTCCAAAATTTTTAAAAAGAATATGAGGAGAAATTTGTGGACTGATTATCCCTCTATGTGGATCATTTTGATATCTTATGGTGTTGATCAATGCTTCAACACATTAGTTACATGTGAAATTATTATCTAGTAGAAGTATGACATTTCCCAGACTCCTATCTCAAATCATTTGATTAAGAGCTATGTTTTTATATTCTATAATAAAGATGACATGACTTGATAATGTCGATGAATTTACATACCAACTATTTAATGAAAATGCATTTCAATTGAGATTATTGTGGAGCACCTTGTGGCTCATGCTCATACACAAAATGATATTTTTGAATCTTTAATCAAGCAATTGCCATTGATTTCTCTACCATTACTGGCAGGTTCCAAGTTACCTTCATCAGCTTGAGGACATGTTATATTACATGTAATAGTCTTGATTCAGTTGAGATTGAATACATATCATAAATAATACCCTTTATAGTTGGTATTTGGTAAATAACCAAATGTATCACATATAAGAATATTTGGTTACACTATGTATGCTCGTATTACTCCACCATAAAGAATAAAAATGGGTCCACATAAAAGGATGAGAATTTATATTAGTTTTGAATCCCCATCAATTATTAAGTATCTCAAACTAATAACCAGTGATATGTTCGCATCATTGTTCATTGATTGTTATTTTAATGAAATAATATTCCCAACCCTATGGGGAGATAAAAGTAAAATGAACCTATGTATAAAGGACATTACATGGAATGCAGCAAATTTATCTCATCTTGATCCATAATCAAACATGTGTGAACAAGAAGTGCAGGAAATTGTTCATTTACTAGGTAAACTAATCAATTGCCCAATGCATTCACTAACATTAAGAAAGTAACAAAATCATACATGCTAATGATGAATGTTTCTACAAAAATTGTAGTTCCTATTGAAGTTGCTCATAAGATCCTACAAATGAAATGTGAACATGTCAAAGCACGGTCAACCACTTGATTCAAAAGATTTGAGAGCAAGAAGCATGAAAAAGTAGGACAATATGACAAATGATATCACAATTGTTCTTTTCATTGAAGGAAAAGATAATGATACCTCAAAGGATAAGGATAATACCCCATAAGAGGTGCATGATGATGTAAATGCTGATAATCATGGAATATTAATAAATTATGTGTCTACTAGAGAACATATTGATATAAAATGATGTTATAGTTGATGAATATTTGCATACTTAATTGCATACAAAATGGTTCCCAATGAAAATAATCTTAATCCAAGGATTATAAACGAACGTTGGCAAAGACAAGATTGATCAAAATGGAAAGAGTCAATTCAAGTATAACTAAAATTCCTTGAAAAACATGTTGTATTTGGGCATGTAATCCTTACAACAAATGATAAAAAGCCTATAGGGTACAAATAAGTGTTTATTACCAAAAGAACTGAGAAAAATGAAATTATACGATAGAAGGTAAGACTTGTAGCTAGAGGTTTTTCTCAAATTCCCAAAAATAATTATAAAGAGACATATTCCTCAATTGTTGATGAAATAGTGTTGATTTTATTTTAATTATTTTGGTTGCTCTACAAACATTAGATATGCATTTTATGGATGTTGTGACCACATATCTATATGAATCACTTGAAACATGTACCTATCTAAAAGTTCTTGAAGGACTTAAAATGTCCAAATCTCATAATTTGAAGCCATTACAAATGTGTTTCATAAAATTAAGAAAGGCATTGTATGGATTAAACACAATCTGGACGTTTGTGGTATAATCATATCAACGAGTATTTTCTCAAAAGATGATTTAAAAATGATTCAATTAGCCCATGCATTTTCATCAAGCGATCCTATTTTAGATTTTTATTATTATTACAGTTTATGTAGATAACTCAATATGATTGGAAGACATTACGAATTCAAGAGTACTACGAGATATTTGATGAAATAATTTGAGATGAAAGATCTCAGGAAAATAAAGTTTTGTCTCGGATTACTAATTGAGTACTTAAATAATGGTATTTTTATCCACCAGTCAAGATACATTGAGAAGATTCTAAAAAGATATCACATGTATAGAGCACACCCACTCAATTCTCTGATGGCAGTTTCTCTCTAAATGTAATGGATGATAAATTTAGTCCATACGAAGACAATGACGAAATCATTGGTCTAAAAATATCATATTTCAGCACAATTGAGGCATTACTTTATTTATCCAACAATACACACCTCAAAATTACATTTTATATTAATTTATTATCAAGACACAATTAAGGCTAATGAAGAAACATTAAAGGGGAGTGAAAAGGTTGTTTTTCTACCTTAAAAGTGCACCTGATGTTGGATTATTCTACCAAAGGCATTATATAATACCCCGTATTTTTGTAAGGTTTATAAAATAATTTTTTTATGTTTACTAAAATTGGATAATGTTTGATCATAATTTAGAACTATAGTTTGTGTTTGAGGTAATAGTGAATTCAACAAAAGTTTGGAAAATCGAATAAAACAAGTTTTCTAACGAATCAATTGACTGGTTGGTCCTTTCAGCTAAGGATTTTGCTCGACTTAACCGATATACTGGTTTAGGAAAACCGATTGACCGGTATGTAGGGCAGTTGAATAGTCTGGCTAAATCAATTGACGAGTTTGTTGGGCCAAGTGCT
This sequence comes from Tamarix austromongolica, assembly GCA_039764185.1. Lineage (NCBI taxonomy): Eukaryota > Viridiplantae > Streptophyta > Magnoliopsida > Caryophyllales > Tamaricaceae > Tamarix > Tamarix austromongolica. The sequence continues at coordinate 29,993,866 of CM077817.1, forward strand.
TTTTGAATCTCGATTTTCTGAGAAATTTCTTGCAAACAAATTGAACTTTGATAATCCAACTCTAAGCTGTTCTTGAGTGATCCTTAACCCCTTTGATTGTTTATTCAACTTTAGTTGCTGCCTTGTATAAATTCAAGGGCTCGATTTTGACAAATGGGGAAGATGATGACCTCACTATTGTCTTCTTCTTTATCTCTCCTCTCCACACCTATGAAAGTATGCTTCGATTTCCAAGCTTTCCCTACATGACTAGGAGATTTTCTTTCCATGTTGATATTCTATTTCCCTTCTTGTGTTTGATATTTTCTAGATAAGCTCCACCCGCACTCTCTAAAAAATATCATTCATGTTCTGAGATAGAAGTCCACATATTCTTGATAAACTCACCTACTTCGCTCATATTTGAATAGTAAAATTAGTGTTTTTGATCTATTGCATAACCTCACTTGCTCCTTAATCGATTTGTTAGCTATAAATAACCCTAATTGCTCCTTATTCTCACCTTTCTTTAGGCCTCTGAAATACTTGAGTTCTCAAGCACTTGTGTTAATTCCTCTCCACTTTGAGATTTCTTTCAAATTCGATTTACTATTCTAATCCTTTCTCTAGCTCTCTCTTGTTTTATCCTTAAGTAAGAAAGAGTTCGATTTAGGAAGAAGTTGACTTTGCTTCCGCTTGAATCTGCTCTCTTTTTTTCCTTAGAAGTGGTAAGCTCATTTTATTCCCTAATTCAAGTTATTGATTTATAAAATTTATTTAATGATTTCTGAGTTTCAACCTATTTTTTAAGGTTTTGGAAGTTGAAATCTTCCAGATTGAGTTTTTCCTCTGTAGCCATGCCATGCCACTGCCTCCACTATAGCCATGCCATGCCACAACCCAAACTCCTCCCCTATTCCTTCCCTAAATCTCCTTGCACCTACGAAGCTCATCATCCCCCTCTTTCTCCCCTTCCTCTCCTCTCCCCAAACTTGCCAAGTGGGTAGGTCGCACCACCCTACACCATCTCGCACCACCACCACCACTAGCCATTCCCCCTTCCCTGCACTACCACCACTCCTCAACATCCTGCACAGGTGGCCAACCTGTGCAGTCATCACTCTCCAACACCTTTTCCCTCCATTTCCCCCCCCCCTTTCTCCTTCTTTTCTCTCGGTTGCGCCACCACTGGCCTTCGCGACCCACCTCCCTCTCATTAGCCTACCTAGCACCAACATCACCCTAAACTCCCAAAAAGGCTAACCCCCACTATTTTCCCAACCAAAAACTACTATTCACCTTGCGTCGTCGTATGACCCTCCACTTCTCTTGCCTATTCTGGTCATCACCACTTTCCTTTCCTCCATTTAATTAAATTTACTAGCATTATTATTATTATTATTATTATTATTATTATTATTATTATTATTATGATCTTTATCTTTATCTTTGTCTTTATCTTTATTATTTTGTTTAAGGAAAGAAAGAAAAAGGAAAAAGAAAGAAAAAGGATAAGATAACCTAAGTTCGGATATTCCCATTTTTAGGTACTATTTCAGTGACTACAGGAAAGGAGGCGTAGGTTTTCTTACTTCAAGACCAGAGCTATTTCGGTAAGGATACACTCATAGCTTCGGCCTTGTGTTTATGTGGTTTTGTTATGTGTTAAGTGAATACCTGCATGAAATGTTACATGTTCTAAGGTAACTTGTGCAGCTTGGCTTGCATAGATCTAAGGTAAGAATATGTGTGGACATGGCTATGTTGGTTCATATGTTGACGTGTAATTCTATTATGTGGTACTTCATGTTTTGAGGATTTTGAGAAGTTATTGTATTTTAAGCTATGAGGCTTAGGTAGGGTTTTGGAGACCCAGGGACATTTTGATCAATATTATGGAAAATGGTATAGGGGGAAACCCTAGGAAAAAGTTAGCTAAATATCCCTTGGAAGATGCTAAATAATAATTATGGTAATTAAGCTAAACATCCCTTGGAAGATGCTAAATAATAATTATGGTAATTATAAAAGTGGAGTAGGGTAGATATGGCATGGAGAGGGTTGACCATGCACGAGGTGAGTCAAACCTAATATGGCCTATGTCTGGGGGTGACTAAGTGAGGGATGGTTGTTAAGGATGGTTAGGGGGAGATTATTGTATTGTTGGTTAGTATGGAATCACATGAATGAGTCCTCAGATGTCAGGGGATGGGAGAGTAGGGGGAACTAGGGTTTCAGCGGTACAAAACCCTAAGGATAGGTAATTATCGCGTGTAGGAAATGGGGGAGTTAGGCCGTACCTCTGAATTATGATGTTGAATATGCTTTTGTGGGGATTGTGTGTTAAGTTTGATGGTTAGGTGGGATAAGTAAGAGTGGATACAACAACTAAGGGGAAATTGCAGTTTTGAGAGGAGTCCATTGGGGAGGTTGTTATCGCATGTGTAAAATGAAGGAGTTATGCTACAAAACTTTAGGGGATGGATAATCATGGTAACATATGCTTCGTTGTGGGAGTTTATGGCTAAATAATTAGTAGATAAGGGGTTAGTCCCATTGGGCCAAACTAGGGTTTTGAGGAGTAACCCTATGGGCTAATTGTTATCATGTGTGAGGAACGAGGGAAATAGGCTATGAATCATGAATAAAAAGGTTTATAATGGAATGTCTGGGTTTTTGGATAAATTAGGGACTCAAATGATCATCAAGGTGTGAAGATATATTAGACTTAGGAAACTAGGGCTTCAAGGGGTTAGGGTTGGTTCGAGGTGGTAGTAAGGCAAGAGTCGTTATTGAGTAGTGTATGGTTGTATGTGTGGTATCTAAATGAATAAAACACAAATAAGATGCTAATCACTTAAAGTGGAATATCACTTGAGTCGGGGTCGGTTGTACCTTATTGACCGATCCATCGGTGAGAATAATGGTCAGGTGCGTGTTGTCCTAAGGTTGTGCCTTATTTACCGATCCACATGTGAGAATAGTGGGGTCTTACACTCAAGTAATTAAAACCATTGGATGATAATAACTCTGGAAATACACTAATTAATTGAAGTGGGAGACTACTTGGGTCATATTCAATTATACCTTATTTACCGATCCACTGGTGAGAATAGTGGGCATGAGCGTGTTGCCCTAGGGTTGTACCTTATTTACTAATCTACCAATGAGAATAGTGGGCTCTCGATCTCAAGTAATAAAACCCCTGGATAATGTTAACCTATGGGAAGATAATAATCATTTATAAAGGAACATCACGTGGGTCAAGGTAGGTTTTACCTTATTTACCGATCTACCGGTGAGAATAGTGGCCAAGAGCATGCTACCTTGGGGTTGTATCTTCTTTACCAATCCACTAGTGAGACTAGTGGAGTCCCGAGCTCACGTGGGAATAATTCACGAGTTGACTATTTATGGCACTATTATCCTAAGTCCAAATAATAATAATAAATGAACCGTTATGATATGCTTGTGTGCATTTTATTTCTCGTTGTAATGTCGTTAACTATTTTATTCCTATTTGACTGTATTGTTGGCTTATTTAGTACGTTGAGTACTAATCACCCCTTTTATGAGCGTTGTTCATTCCCGCGAGTAGCGTCCCCTCTTGAGTTTGTGAAGGTAATTGAGGATGTCATATATGACTTTGCTCCTTATGACAACATGATAGAGGCAGAGCAGTGTCGTAGTAACCTAAGGTTGGGGCTCGGAGAGAGTGACATTCAGATGTTTACCAGTTCAGCTCTCTAGTTTAATGTTTTGTTCTAATTGAACAATGTTCTGTATTTTGGTAGTTTATTGATAACAAACATTTAACCCCTATTATGTCATGAAATGATTTCATTGCTATGTTTATCATGATTACACCTATTTCTACTATGCCTTATAGTTGGTACGAGAATGGCTTGGTGTCAGACTTATACCAATTACGGTAGTGATACCCCCTCGTATGGTGTATGTTTTTATGTTTAAAACAAAAAATTTCAATGGTAATTTTTGAGGATGTTACAATTGCATTCTCTTAAGTATTTTGTTATAGAATTTTATGTATTTAATGAGGAATATCCATGAGAATTTAAAATTAGCAGACAAACATATTGTGATGTTAACAAAGTTATAACAATCCATACAAATTTAAATCAAAATACAGGAATTTTTTTTTACTAACTATCATTAGAGTCATCAGCAAGGGATTGATCGGCCTTCTCATCTTCACTAGATGAGAGTTTGAGCTCGCCCATGATGAGATATGCCTCCTTTATCCTATCAAAATCTTCATCTTATCAATTATACCATTCTTCTCTTCTTTAAACCAGCAGTGGAACCCACCCATCAATTCATTATTTGTCTTCACTTTTGTCTTGCTATACAGGGCATCACTTAGTCCTTCATCTATTGGTACATGATGGAATATTAGGTGGCTTCAAGGTTGATACTAAAGAAAGTAGTGAGCTGAGGTATCATGGTAATATGCTAAATAGTGAAATTGGGAATTGAAATCTAGTTGGCGGTGTGGTTAGACATTCCAAAATAATGTATAGTTAGAATAATCTGCCCTATACTTCTTAATGTTTTCACTATAGAAAAATCCATGTGATGGAATGATAGGGGAAATTGAGATGAGTTAGGGTGAAAGGGAAAATCTACAAGTGCACAAATTTGTTGTAGCTATCAAGATTGATTCCACAGAGACTAGGGGTTAATTACCAAAATTTACGTTTTCAGCTAGCTAAACTAATGATTAAGGTAAAAGAAAATAAAATTATAACATTAAATAATAAAAATAAAATAAATAACTAGTTAGGTGGAATTCAATATAATGAAAGGTCAATAATGGATTTTCACCACAACTTTAGTACTCAATGATGAGTTATTTTAGCTCTCGGTGTTAGTTTAAACTAAAAAGACTGAATTAGTCTAAATTAATTTAAAGCATCTTTGGATATCTAAAGATGGTGCCTGATTAAGCTTAATTACTTAATTTTGTGGAATTAAGATTAAATTAAATCCATTAAGCCTCTTGCTAATATAATAGAATCTCCAATGAATCTAGCCTACTTTCATGGTTCAAATTTATTGCTTAATTTCTAGAGGTTTGGTATTAATTTCACCTTGGAGAGTTGATTAAGTTTAAATATTCAAACATTCACCAAGAATGTATTAGTATTCATCATCAAATACCAAAAAGTTGGGTTATTTCCTAATCTCAATAAAGAATATACCCACACATGATTGATAACAAAGAAAAAAATCAAATAGATATGCAATTCAATCATAGGAAAATGAATAACCAATCTTTTGATTAAAATCTTGAAGGTAGAGAGTTGTAATCCAATATTGCATAAGAAATCCTTCATTTTTCTTTCATACTTGAGTTCTAAATCTAGATGCTATTTAGCAATTAAGAGACCAATCCCCTCAAGATCATCTAAACCCTAAGATAAAATACATATATATAGGTCTTAAAAATCTAAAAAGAGATAAAGAAGTTTCATAAATGTCAATGTCATAACTGAATCACATGTGTGACACATGCTGTCTTGTTTAATTCATGTTCGTTTGGATAATCTTTGGTATTTTGGTTGTAACAGTTTCGTATGACCTCAGATTGATGTGAATTAATTTTATTTAGAAATATATTGAATATACCTACACCTTTTGTCTTTTGAGATTATTCATATTAACATTTCATTATGGTTTAAAGTTTAGTTCTTTATATACGTACATCCATTTTCTTCTCAAACCATGCATTCTAAATCTCATTGTGGCTTCAGATTCTTGTTTAAATTCCAAATATCGTTGAATATTTCAATCTTGATCCAATAACTACATATAAGAATATAAACCAAAGTGGTATCCTCGATATAAACATGAAATATGCATCAAATACGCATAAATTATACTTGAAACACACTAAGATAATGCATATTTTGCGTGTTTATCATGTGGTTAGTCAAACTGGTGAGCAACTTGACATGTCATGTAAGGCTCCACAATATCCATGAAGCATAATTCGCCTCGGTACATCGACCGAAGATGTTTTATTGTTAGATCTTTGTTGAATGATAATAAATCAACCTACGAACGCATGCAAAATAGTATTAATATTATTCATATCAATTACTGCAATTGAAAAAAATCCCCTAGTAAACTATGTCACCCACCTGTTGGGTCCTTAGTGAATCCATTATTGTACTAAATTACTCCATCCATTAACTTGGAGCGAAGCTTCTGATTAGACGTACCCCACCTCATCATTATGGTATCACATGATGGATTATATGTACGAGAATAACTTCGTCAAAAGCAAGGGAAATACTTGTAAATCCATGTTTGTGCACAATTCTAACATGCATATAAATAATTAAGCAACTTTTTAAAGTAATAATTAGCAATAAATAATTACCTTTGATAATGCCATGAAACCACCTATTTACTTGCACCCAGTCTTAGATGTTATCCCAAGTTAACTATATAAATATGCAAAAGTACCATCTCATAGGGCCCAATCACCTATCTTACTTAGATCAACTACTAATCCGAGCATTGCTAATGGAGCACAACTGTTGGACTCGCCTATAAAGAAACCTACAAGATAGAAGGTACCACATTATTGGGAACATAATCGGTGGCAGGCTTATAAAAAATGCCATCCAATGTGATCGTACTTCCCTTAATCAAAGATGACTTCATCAACACCTGGGATTCACCCCACATATGAGCAAGAAGTTCTACCATATTGCCAAAAGTTGGAAAATGCTCACTAATACACTTATACCCATGACAATTAAAATCTATAATGTAAATCACGTCATGTAGGATAATAGTCATCTCACCAAATTAACGAGGTTAGTTTTTAGGTGTTACCTATAAAAAAAAACTAAGATAAGTGGCGCATTGTGATTATGGAAGTATATGTTACAAAGATGCTTCAGACTCGTGGTCTTGATGTAATTGTAGGCAATACCCATGCTAACAACATCTATTGGTAGTCTCCTCAAGTTTTTTGTTCTTAATCGAGCCCTGAGCACAAGGTATGGCTCCTACAACAAAAAGAATAATAGAATAATGAATTTTAGGGTAAAAAAGAGAAACTAATATGCATAATAATAAAAATTACCTCTTCATCATTTCATATGGCACATGCCACACAACCCTTAAAACTAGTCGAAAGATTCAGAATGTGTAGACCCCCACTTGTAGATCCAATCAATTGACAATAGTTCTTTGATGCTGATGAGGAAACATATCTCGTTGCTTGGGACAAACGTGCTAGTGCCAACGAAAGCTCCCTTTTTTGGAATCATCATACTCCTCCTCAAACGACACATGATATGTGTTTATAGTTCGGGGAGCTTTCCTATACTTTATTGCAACTCGTGCTCTAGCAATAGTAATGATTTACCTCTTTTCCACCCTAGTGGTAATGGGAATTACATGTCTCATATCATTCTCTCTGCCTCCTCTATCAGCCATTTGGCAATTATAACAGGAAAATCATTAATAAATATTATGGTTTAGATCATCGATGGTTTATGGTTTAGGGTTTGTGTTTTACTATTTGGGGTTTAGGACTAGGGGTTTAGGATTTATGGTTTAGAGGGTTTGGGCTTGCGATTAAGGGTTTATGAGTTAGGGCTAATGTTTAGGGGTTGGGATTTGGGGCTTGGGATTTAGGGTTAGGGGTTGAGGGGTCATGGTTTACGATTTAGAGGGTATGGGCTTGAAATTAAGGGTTTATGGGGTTAGCTTTTAGAGTGTAGTGTTTAAGGTTTTGGATTAAGGGGATGGTTTCAAGCTTTGTGGTGTTAGGTGTCAGGGATTAGAGGGTTTGGGGTTTCAGGGTTCGGGGTTTAGATGGGCGTGTCACCTTCTTAGGTCAAGGAGGGAAGAGTGACTTACTTGGTTGGGAAAGGATGTTGACGAGTGACTTACCCACCTGAGAAATGATGTATGGTGGATATAAATTGGGTTAAGCTATGGAATAATGGTGTAATGGGTTGAAACTGCCAAAATTTAAAAAAAGAAGAAGAAGGAAATGAGGGGTTGGAAATATGAATTAAGTGACCCTTTACTCATATACTTGCATCTACCACTCAAACCTTTGCAGCATTTGAGATAAAATAGACAAAATCTTGAGAGAAACAATCTACCCAAGTATACACTAGTTGGGAGGCTCTTCATTCAAAAATGACAGCCGAAAAGTGCCTTTGCATTTCAGTTTATGCTTACACTTATAGAGGGTGGGAGTACTTTTTTGTTACAACTCAACTAGATGAAAAAGAATTTGGTTAGAATATAAACTAGGTAGTTATCTAATAAAGTTAACTAAGGTAGTTTAATTCTAACCAATCCAAAAGTCAACCTCGACCCTCCCACTTGCCCTATATCATGCACCTCCTCGCTTTCCAACCATGCTTTCTGATTTGAGGGTAGAGTGCAAGAAATTAGCTATGAATGCTAGCTAATACATCATGTAAATTACAAAAGTAAGATAAGAGTACAAAGCTGTCCACGAGGACTGCCAAGAGTACACAAAAGTAAGGGGAGTTAGCATGATTTGTTGTTGTAAATCCCTACCCAATTCAAACCTTTAATCCACCAACCTTTCCTTGTTTTTCCGTGTTCCATGTTGGCAGTAAAAATGGGTTTTAGTGTGTAGTAGTTGTTGATGGTTTGAGGTGGTTGTTTATTCTTGGAGTTGGGGCTCATTTAGGTGTGGCTTGTGTTAAAAAAAGGAAGACATGAGAAGGGAGGTGGCTGACTACATTTGCATGGCTTGTATGGTTCAATGCTTGTGGTTGGAGGTGATCGATTTACTTAGAGCAGTTCCTCCCAAATTAGAAGGGTTTTTGGTCCTTCAAAATTAGGATGATAAGTAACTAAGGACAAAGTTTGTGATGGAGATGCTTCTGCATCAAGAAGGAAGTTGACGGGTGACTTACGCAGTTGAGGAGGAAGCTGATGAGTGACTTGCCCGGTTAGGGATGAGGATGCATTGGGTGGCTTATTCTTTGGTAAGGCTGACTACCGAGTGAATCACCTACCACTATCACTCTAGTTCGTCCTTAACCTCCATTGATATCATTTAAATATCCAATTTTAACAAAAATGGACTACAAATATACTAATTTAAGTTCGATATATATATATACAAACACTAATTTCAATCAAATAACAACTAAAGTGTGAAAATGCAAGCACTAAATCTTGCATTTTAAGCTACATAAAAATAATGAAACTTAACAAAAATAAATTAAGAATACTCATACCATTAGATGTAAAATGTTTTATAATCTTGATTAAAATATGATTTATTGAATTGATGGAAGATTTGAGATAAGAGGAGAATAGTTGAGTTGGGAGGAGAAGAGTTGAGATGGAAGATAATAAAGAAAATTTGATGGAGAGATAGGAGGATTGGAAAATACAAATAAAAAAAATGTAAAGGGAGACAAATTTATAAAATATATAAATGTGTATTTAATAAATTTAGTACGTAAGAGAGTCAATAATAATTTTTACTTGAATAAATCAAATTATTATTTAAGTGAACCTGAATTTGATTATATTTATTAGAATGTAGACGTAAAAGTTAATTCATAAATTCCCATTATTTTACTGACGTACGAACATCAAATATTTACATAAATCTTATCATATTTGTTTTATTACAATTTTATTATGCGAGAGTGTTGCAAAATAGCGCCCAGCTGCTAGTTGGAATTCGGAGATCAGGTGGCGTATGCATTGCATGTCCGAATCACTCCCACGGTACGAGAAAAATGCCGACGACACACGATATTCGCCGTCCCTTCAAGCGACCGGCTATTTCCGATCAACAGAAGCGAAGAGAACTCTCGTTGCTCCGTCAAGCGCAGAATCGCCGGGACGCACAATCACAAGCGCGTCGTCTAGCATCCACCGTTCTATCGCTTCAATCCGGAACGTCTCCACCCGAACTCGAATGTGAACAGTCGCCGCAGTCAATCGAAGTTGAAAGGGCTCCGGAAGTCGAACCCGAGGTGTTGCAAGATGGAGCAATTCATATGCCTAGAGACATAACGGATTTTCTACAGGCATCGAAACTGAGAGGAAATGAAGCTCGCCGGTGGTTCGCTAGTCAGTTGATGCTTCCTGAGTGGATGATTGATGTTCCTGATCGCCTCAGTCAAGATTGGTATGCATAACGTTTTGCACTCGGCCTCCCCCTTTTCATCTTCGGGTCAATTTAGTGATCCTTCTTTAGTTCCTTAGATGCTAGAACTTCAAGTTTAAGCATCATCCTTAATATCTTTTAGGTTTTAATAGCTAAAAAGTAAGTATTTCCTCTCAGTGTGTATGTCTTTATTGATCGTGCAGACTGGCAGCTTGGGTTAAGTGTGGGTTCACTCTGTTATACAATGCTTTAGATGACGAAGTTTATAGGTTTAAATATGGAAGGCGTCCGTAGGTATAGATTTGTTCTTGAGGGGAAACGTAGAATTGGGGGGGGGGGGGAGTTTATTCTCAAATACTCGAATAGATAGTCGAGATTTTTGAAGATTCCAGTGACTTAAAAGGCTAAGTCCAAAACCCTTTCACGGATGAGGCTCCGATTTATGGCTTACATTATTATCACAAAGACCACAAATGGCTAGTCAAAGTACCATGGCCCATAGAGCTTCACTATGCATTATCTTAATTCCTGGCTTATGCAATGGCGACTTGGGTCATAGACGGGATGGAATTTTTTTTGTTACCTCTTGACTCCTGACAAACTATAGCAACGAGTACTGCAACATCATAAGTAAATATTGAGGAGAGTGGGAGAGAGAGGATTTATGGGTTTTACGAGTTGGCTTTCTCTTTTGTTGTCTGTGTGAGGAAAGCTTGTGAATTGTTAGCATGTACTGTTTTATTAATTGGAAATAAAATTTATGCTTAAATGTGATCGTGTAGGTTTGTGCTGGCAAGGCCTGCTGGCAAGCGGTGCTTTGTGGTTTCTTCAAATGGTACCACAGTTAGTAGGCTACGTAATGGCTCTGTCTTGCATCACTTTCCATCTGCTCTTCCAAGTGGAGCCAGGACAAAAGATAATTGTGGTTCTTCACAATCTTATTGCATCCTTGACTGTATATTTCATGAGGTAACTTTGTTTTTATCCATCAGTGGTTCCTTGAATATATTTCATAAATGTGTTTGGTAAAGATGATATTTTGAATGACAGACGGATCAAACCTACTATGTACTTGACATGGTTTGCTGGCGAGGATACTCTCTTTATGACTGCACTGCTGAGTTCAGATTTTTTTGGTTAAACTCCAAGCTTGCCGAGACTGGGGCTTGTGAGACAACGTCTCATTATCATCGATACAGATTTACTAGTGTTCCCATTTATAACTGTGACCAAAGCGGACTTCTTGCAGCCTATTCAGGGGTAGTACCATACATTAAAGATGGCCTGCTATTTTATAACAAGTTAGTCTCCTCCAGGCTTCCTTCTGGTGGTATCTGTTCTCGGTTATTTTCTAGTTGTCCTACATATGGATAGAGTTGCTAACTTGTGAAACATCTTATTGTTGTCCTACATATGGATAGAGTTGCTAACTTGATGGCTTGCATACGCTTTGATATTATGAATGAGATTGTTTGTAGAATGTGAGATACAATTCTTTTTAGACTAACTACTCATTAATACCTCAGAGGTTTCATAGCCTTTAGGATTTTGATAGGGCACTTGAGGTGTTAAAGGCTGCTGAAGTGCTGAGTAGTTTGAGGCTTGCTTGTAGGCAACACAAGCGCCCTCCTTGGTCTTTGGTCATGTTTTAAGTCTAAAGGACTACAATGGTGGAACTTAATTGTTATTGTAGTCTTTAACTTTTAGTGAAATATGTAATTAGTGGCAGCATCATGTTCAAGCTGTTACTAATCTCTAAGAAAATAAATAGTTGATGTATTTACTGATACCTGGAATGTAGAGTTTCTGTTCCTTTAGTTACTTCAGACGTGATACCCTTCGCCAAGCAATAAAACCTCAGTTGCGATTGTTGTCGCAGTATCGGGTGTTGTGAACGATTTTTTATATGTTACTGTTGTTGCGATGCGATTCTTTTTTTCCTTTCACAACAAATATCAGTCAATATTGGCAATTTATCGAAAAGTATCGGTTGATATACGATATTGTGCCGGTATATTAGTGATCAATTTGTGATTTTCTGAAACGGTCGCATTTCGAGCATTTTGTGGCTGACCCAGAATCTATGAAAAATCGGCTGATATGCAATTGCAGAACCAATATTTCATTTTATGTCCTTCACACGGATACTCTTGGGAATAACTGATTGACCATAACTTGCTTCACATTTCTGGTGCTGCTTTATGCCTTGAGATTCTGTAATTTGTATTCACTTGCTTATTTGAAAATAATTAATATGCAACATCTTGATCATTTTTGCTTCACTTAATGGTAGAGAATGTGTAGCTTTAAGATATATTTACCTGTCCAGGAGCAATTTTAGGAGAATTCTGTGGTAATAGAATGACTTGTTGGTGTTACATATGCCGAGTCTGTCAGTATGTTATCTTCTGGCTTCCTCATGGTTTCCATAATTTTAATTTGCCTTAATTAATTCATAATATGAAACCTCATCGCTATCATACTTCCCATTTGAAGTTTGGAGCCTCTTGATATCTGAAAATAAATAATTGAAATCGGACGACTACTTGTGTAAGCAAGGCCAATTGTTTTGCTCCTCTGTAGTAGCCAATTTTGTCAGATATGAACTGCATCTTCAGTACTGATTTGTCCCTCTCTGTATCTTTTAGGCATGCCCATTATCAAACTGGGAACACACCTTTGACCTTAGTCTGGAAGGATGAAAAGTGTAGCCAGTATGTTATTGATACAGATAGTAAAGGAGAAATTCCAAGCCAACAACAGGTATTCCATGCTTTGTAAATCAATTTATTATGGTACTATTAGCATTTCCAGTATGTTATTGATACAGATAGTAAAGGAGAAATTCCAAGCCAACAACAGGTATTCCATGCTTTGTAAATCAATTTATTATGGTACTATTAGCATTTTGTGAATACTCGTCTGTGTGTTGGATTGCAATCTAAACAGTTGAATGCTTTGATGGTGAGTACCAGTCGTAAAATATTTAGTAACAGCTCCTATCTTCCATCATGAGGCGGATATGTTTGCTTCTTTGATTCTTTGTTAACTGATAATATCAGCAAAGCAGTTCAGATTCCTTTAGCAAGGCATGGAAAGGAGTTTGTTCTGCAAAATTGATCAGGCAACAATATTACCGAAGAATCAAGTGGAGAAAAGTAAAGAATACAGAATTTATGTGGAAATCCAAGTTGGATGATACTAAGGGAGAGAGCCACCACATGAAAAATAATAATCGCATATTATACTCTCCTCTTTACCACCTTATCACCTTATGGCATGAGGCTGGAAATTGGAAACCAAAACCTCCTCCGCCCACAGCCCTATGACGTGCTTCTAAATACTTGAGATACTCAACAGATTAACATGGTCACTAACTTAATGTGTTTAAGGTAAGGTTTCCTATAAAATACAAGTAATATAGTGGACATGCTAATTGCTTCGGTAATATTGAATCTGGTGGGATCTTAAAATCTTAGTTGATCTGAACTATGTTTATTAGTGGTTTGAAACTACATGAAGGTGACACTTGAAGAAGTTGTAATTAGACAAGCATCAAGAGATTTTTCTTGGACTATGTAAGAGAGAAAAGAAACATGATATTTTTTGTTAGCCAAAAGAAGAAAGAACAAGGGGTATGACTCAATCTAGTTTCTATGCCCTCAATTTAAACTTGTCTAAATAATTATTATCATCTTGTTTTACATGCTAGGACTGACTTTATATTTACGAACTCATCATGATAGTAGATCTATAAGTCATATGCTGAATGAGCTGACTTTGTCCCCTTCCAAAACAAACCAAACCAATCCAATCCATGTCTTATTTCAGTGGTTAGGTTGTGTTTGACACATAATTCAGGGTACCATTTCACATTATTAAAGAATGGTTCACTTGTTGATGCTACCTCCATGCCACCTTACTGTTGAACTCATAACAATGTTTCCTGCTGAAACAATGTTTCCTGCTGAAACAATGTTTCCAGGCTAACAAAAGCTGGTAGTTTTTTATTATTATTATTATTATAATTTTATTATCAAAATGAGCATGAGATTACATCACTGGGTTAAAACTGAGATCTATTGAACGGGGCTTGCTAAAAAAATTAATAGATGCACCTACAATATCTCATCACGGTCAACAAGTCTACTAGTCCCTATAGATGAAAAACACTAATGGTATGGAGGTACTTCCAAATGTTTTGATCTTGCACATTCGAGAATCGCATAAACAGTTCAGCCACAATCTGTTTTATCATGTGTTCTGGCGCCTTTAGTTGCTGTTGAAAAATTTCTTCGTTTCTGCTACGCCATATGCAATATACGTCTGCTGTGATTTGTGAAGCATACTCTTCATACTTTGCTCTTTGCTCCTTCTGCTGTAGTGATTTGGACCATCGATCTTAGGCAGCTACACCAAGTCTTGGAATAGTATGGTAGCAGTAACCAGTTTAGATTTAGAATCCCTGGCAAAACTTCTGTACTACAGGGCTGGTAGCAAATATGTAACCCCCCTTCCCAAAACAAACTAAACCTTGTTTGGGAGATGCCACATGCCACCAACTATTAGAGATCCTTGTAGCCAACAAGGTAACACAAACACAACTACTAAACAAGGATCAAACTTTATTGAATTTTTAGACCAACGACGACCATAGCTTTACTTAGAAATTCTCATCATGAAATCCAAATGATTCCAAGACAGAAGACATTAAGTTTGATAGCATGGGAAGCTAAAGTTGATGCATCTGCTTTTAACTAAACTATGAACCAAACAATCTATGCCTTCATATGTAATCCTTGCCGTAGGCTCCATGTCCCATTCATCGTGCTCCTTATTTGAAATGTTAACAATGTGTTGAGAAAAACCACAACTGATTAAGAAACGGACCCACCGACCCAAAATCAAACACTTAATCTAAAATGCATATGACAATTTAGTAAAATATCTTAGAGGTCTAGGGATGGCAACAGGACAAGTGCAACTATACATTGCTCGAAGCCGATGAGGAAATCCATATCCATATATGTACATGAACCCAAACATCCTTAACCAAACTTGCTAGGTACTTGATACCTGTTGGATAAATCCGTTACCTCATGGTTAGTACTTACAAATTCAGTGAACATGTGAGGTCTCTCTTATATTCATCAATTGCTACTTAGAATTATATATGTTAAACAAATTCGGTAAACTTCCATCATACAATTATTAATACATATCCATTTATACATATCTACTACTAAATCCATATAAAATAAGCTCCATAATAGTAAACTTCCAAGATAATAAAATAAGCTTAGGAATAATACCAACTTTAGCAACATAATCATTCATCATTGTAAAATCAACCATAATAAGAGTGAAATTGATTCTTAAAAAAAAAAAATCGAACCATAAGAATAGTGAAGAAAAGCATAAGCGATATAATAGAGGGATACTTCGAATTGAGGAATGGTGGTGCGAGAAAAATATAATCAAACTTGAGCAACCACAAACAATGGTGTTGGTGTAAATCCAAGTGGAAGTCGCCACGCTAGCTTATGTTGAGGTACAAAGGTCTTGGAATGAAAAAACACCAACAGTCAAAACTTGATAGCGATACCCAATGGCTGCATAGAGGCAGCACCAGAAGAAGAATCGGTGGAAGAATGGTGAGAGACTATGAGAGAGTAAGTGAAGGTTTGCAACCCTTACTTGCTTGTAGTTGTGAAGGGAAAAGGACGAGAAGTGTAGGACACGAATTTGATTTTAAATGAAGCCTTTGACCTTAGGGGTCCTCAATTAGTCAAGGAAATTGTTAGGGTTTAATGTATTTACAATTTTAACATTAAAATAATATATTGATAAGTTTTTTAAATGAATGGATGCAAGTACAATTATGGGTATGGAAACGGGTGCAAATTGGATGACCCCTTACCCATTTTTGTATCCTAGCTTGATAGATATTTTTCCCCTTTCCCTTTCCTCTATATCCATTGGTTAAAATCCGTCTAATTGTTATAGCAATTAGACTTCATAAAATAATAATTAATAAAATATCAATAATTGTGCAAGAACATTACAAGTAACATATATAATGGAATTTCAAGAAAATAATTCAAAACTCATATAAGTACACTTAATCAATCATAAAGTTATCAAAGGCTTAGTAGGACGGGACAAACGATTTAGGAATCACATCAAAACAATAAAGTAGTCAATGTAGACAATGAATTCTGAATATTGCATCCCGTCTCTCCTCTTGGCTAGTGATGCAATCTATACTCCATCCCATTGTCAGGCCCTAGCTTGAACCCTCTAGCTTATTGGAAAGTAGGCCCTCGTACTTGGGGATATACTCTAAGAGTGTGATTTAGTAACTAGATATTATTTATTGTTATCTTTAGGGTCATAGTCATTAAGTATTTAGTAATCATTATCTTTTACTGTTACTTGTCGAGTGTTTTGTCTAGGGACCAGGGACCTATGTACATTATTATTTTCAGATTTGATTCATAGAGTTTGTGGTTTGTGAAAAATCAAAGGCTAAGTGTGGCCTTGCATTAGTTTGGTATCAGAGTCCAAACTTAATCCCAACCACCAATTTTGGTGTTCCCAAAATATTGTTCATGTTAAAAAAAGCAAAGCCCCAAAATTTGAAACCTAAGTCTAAAATCAAGCAGCCAAGAAACCTAGCCGCCCTCGCTGTAGTCATCATCCTACCACAACTTGTAAGTTGCCGCACCACTTGTTCACATGACCACTGTATTTGGCACCCTGCCTTCGGTTGACAACCATGAGCACGCTGCACCACTTAATCAACGACCCTAGCAGTAAAAAACAACCGTCAATCAAAAGTCGTAAATCAATAACCTAAATTCTAATTCTCCGATCAACCACCGCTGCCATTCGTTCCCTTGCACCGTCACCCATTGCCTGTCGATGACCACCTAGCCCCATTGCCCATCTATCGCCTTGGTTGAAGTTGCATAGCACTGTCGCTCGTGTTGTTCGCCGACCACCGGTCACTGGACAAACCCTTTTGCCAGTGGCTAAAAAGGGGGTTAGATCTAAATTAAAAAACTTGCATTTTTTTTTTCTCTTTTGTTTTTTGCAATGGTTAAGAACGATGAAATTGCTTTGGAAATCAAGGTCGATAAATTAGCTAAAGCTCAAGCCGATAGAAACACCTGACTTGATAGATTGGAGGCTACAGTTGTTGATTATCTTGTTTGCCACCTTTCTAAGCAACGGTGTCCTGAAGAGGTTGGTACACTTACTCCTTTTGTTTCTACCCTGCCTGCCACGATTGAGATTCAGAGTGCTCTGGCTCCGGTTTCACCTGCACCTATCCATCAACCACCGATCCCTACTAATTATGATGTGAAGATTATTCTTCATGATTTTGATGGAGAGGAAGACCTGGATAAGTTTTTGAATGGTTTAACATGGTTGAAGATATATTTACATACAGGAAAGTTTGGGATGAAGAAAAGGTTTCTATGGCTACTACTTATTTCATTGGATATGCTAATATGTGGTGGAGTAACTTGAATTATCAAAGCAAATTGCACAGGCTTAATATAGCAGCTACGCCAATTAATGATTGACAAATTCACAGATGTCGACTATGAGCACTTTCAACTATGAGCATGAGTCATACATAAGGTTTTGCAAGTTGTCTATGGAGAGTCCGGATGTTGAGACCTATACTAGGGAGTCGTAGAAGCTTCCTACGAGATGTGATTTTAAAAGTAATTTAGTGCAACAGGGTATCATATTCATAGGAGGCCTTATCGACGATATTCTGTTTGAGTTGAAGGGTTGACTATGTTGCCTCCTTTCAAGCAAAGAAGAAGGCTAATTCTTGGTGGTAGTCCTTTCGGAAGTCCTATGGCCAACCCACTAGTCCGCCTAGGTTCTCACCTAAGCCCAATGATGCATAGTCAATAAGATGTTTTATTTGCAATGAGCTTGGCCATATTCATCGTCATTGCCTAGCTCATTAGGAAGTTGCGAACAAGATTGTGCATGTTGTTGTGGCTCCGTGTGAGTATTTTGGTGATGACTAGGATGATGAAACCGATGTAGATCATCTTTGCGCTCTCTTGCTTTGAAGTGTGTGGTTGAAATTTTCTCAAGTGAGGGAGAATGATGCAGTTTATAATCCACCCTATAGCCATACTTGTAGTAGCTTGAGCTTATTAGCTTATTGGAAAGTAGGCCCATGTATCGGTGGATATTATTTATGTGACATTATCTTTAGAGTTTTAGTCACTAAGTATTAAGTAATTGTTATCTTTTACTATTTACCTTAGTTTATCTCGTCTAGTTTTTATTATTTTTGGAGTTGATTAATAAAGTTTGTGGTTTGTGAGTACTAAAGGTTAAGGCTACTAAAAGCTAAGTGTAGCCTTCTATACACTAGGGCACACTAGCAACAACTAATGAACAATCCCTCTATTGTTACCGAGGGCTACTAGGACATCCTTACATAGTATACTATAAACACTAGCAATATCGATTAGTGAACCAACAATGCTACATGGGCCACAAAGGATTTTTCTAAACAATTCAAAAGTCCTACCAAATGAAATACAACTTGGCAATTCATATGAGATACTAAATGATCACAAACAATCAAAGATCAATTGAAACCATTCTTGATCTCATCTTCGTCTAAATATTGATAAATAAAATCTCAACAGTTCATAATTTATAAAAATAATATTTTAAGAAGCAGAAATTGAGAAGGTAGTTATAAAACGATTTGGACCTAAAATAAGAGGGGGGGAGGGATGGGTTGACAGGCAAGTTAATTACCTTGCAATGCAGTCCTAAAATGGTGCCAGCTCAACAATCAAGAGACCCTATATTTTTCAATGACTTACTATTAATATCAAGCAAAGGACCAATAATTATTATGCACCCTGTGTCTATTATTCTAATCTCCACGTATTTTTTGAAGTTTATTAAGTATGATCAAAATAAGCGTGGATTATTATTTAAGCACATATATATGTCAGTTGTTGATGTATATAATTGACTACTAAATTACGGCTATTTTAGTTACAACTAAGTGCCCGATAACTGATTTACCCCATAACAAATTTTAATTTTAGCCCATGTACTTAACAGCTGGACCACCAATGGATCAGAAGGGTATCTATATATGAGACTATTAATATTATTAGATCTAGTACTCACCTAGTATAACTAGCTATCTAAAAGTTAGTGGCATCACTCTAGCTCTGCACAATACTACCCTTGAGGATCAAATTTATCAAGTTAGTCGCCCTTGCTTGAAGCAAGGCATTGCACAACATAAAACTAGGTGGCTGCTACACTGATTCAGATTTGGCAGTGCAGCACGGAAAGGTGAACTGTCGCTTGGTAAATGTTAACAACAAAAAGCCTAAATTAACAATTGTCCCCGCCAGCTGATTAAGAGTTATGTGTAAGTGATTTTTTATCATGCCCTCTTCTGCTGGAAGCAGTCGACCCATAGCACCCTGTCTCTGTTTCACCCTTTCTATGATCTAAGACTCTTAAGTTAATGGGGTTTAATCGATTAGCTTGTGTTTGAGGTTGCTTAATCTCTGACTTAAAAAGGGAACAGCTCGTTTCTTGATAAATCAATAACTAGCTTAGGCAAATCAAAAACTCGGATCGTTAATTAAGATTCATGCTAATATCTGCAGCAGAAAAACAATCAATCTAATAAATATCAACCATATATAAATTACAGATCAATTAACACGGTGAGAGTTAATGGGCTTTTGGTATATTATCTGCCTCTATACTCTTGCTAAACGGAATACTCTTCTTGATCCGGATATGCTGCTTCAGCCACTCTGCAGTCCAAGAAAGCAGAATCGGAGGTTTCAGCTTTATATTTGAAGCATGCTTCCCTCTGTTAATACCCACTGATATATAGCAGTAGAGCTTCTATGGGTCATTTCCCTTATTCATTCTTTCCTTAGCTAATTCCCCAATTAAGATCCATATATTCTTATTTAATTTTAAATAAATCTCAATTAATAGTATACTAGTGACTTCCTAATAGATGTACCCATAATTGGTACTGTGATAGCTGTGTATAGATGCACTTTACTTTTCTCTCTCTCTCTCTCCCTTTTTCCCTTTTTCCTTAGGGTCTCACAAAATAGGTGATCAAACTCTTCATCTTGAAATAAACAGCTTGCACAAGTTGCAGTATCCACCACATGCTGTTTCTTCAGTCTTGTTATCACCAAAAGTCCTTCCTCGCATTCTATCCAGCTAACCAATTTGTGTCTAGGCAAACCTGCATGGAACAAGTGATTCATTCATGTGCATGAAGCAGTTGGTTGACTTTTCTGACTTTCAGCACGCCCTTGATACAGCATCAAAGTTTGTAGTTTTTATCGATTACTATAATGTAATATAATTATCTCATCTTTTAGTTAAGGTTTAATTGTTTCTTTTATTTGATAGAGGTTCATCACATCATAAAGTTTACCTGTAAATAAGCCTAGTGCTTGTGTCATTATGTGGATTTGATCAATAAAGTTGAGGGCTGAATGAAAGTGTTGTTTTGTGTGATAAACTGTGTAAAAAATTTATCATACATCTAAATTTGTTCCACCATTGCCAAAGTTTGTGTTGTTTCCATTGTAACTCAAAAACCTGAGCCTACTTGTCAACCACTTTAACCCCAACTCCAGCCACAACAAACACTTGGCAACAACCATAGAACCATCACCACTAACTCCTCGTCACAATAGTAGCCCGCCAACTAAGACTACCGCTTTGGTTCTCATTGATTTGAGTTTGATAACCATCTTTACCCTTCACAAATTGCATCCCTTGTCTCTATCCCTATCTTATGCAAATGTGGCCTTCCTCCAACATTTTATTGACTGCAACACCCTTGCGGAAGCCTCACTTTTTGCTTATGTTAACCTTCTCCCAAGCAATAAAATCGAGGTGGTGGTGGTATACGATATCAAGGAGGATATTTTATAAGTCGTGGTTGTTGTGGTGTCTTTTATTTTTTAACAAAAATATTGGCAAATATCAATGAAGTATGGGTGGACATGAGTATATACAACCAATATGCATGTGATTTTATTTCTACATTACAATGGACATGTGATATATATATATATATATCGGCGTACCGACTGATATTTTATTCCAAGCCTTCTCCTCACGTTTGTGTAACTAGCCATGGCGAATCGAGTACTAGTTGCAATTTTCGCTTCCACCATCTCATTGCAACATTCCAATTTCAGCTTTTGTCCCGTATGTTGTGTCTCATTCAAGGAAGTATTTTGCTTTGCTTGCCTTTTGAAGTTGTCCGAAATGAAGTTGTTTGCCGGTCCACGAAGTCCAATGTGGCATCAATTGACCTCTCACTAGTTGCCAAATCATTATCAGTCTCTAACATCAATTCTTGACACAGCTTTTGCGTTCTAGTAAGTCATATCTTAATTCTTGTATTTGGACTGACTATTTATAAAATTGTGTTGATTGGATTAAAAAAAGGGTAAAAAAAATTACAAGATGACTTGTGGAGTTTCTAGCAGCCTGCAAAGAAATTAGTGATGAAATTAAGGAGATTGTTGCCTTTTTTTCATAGTCAAGCTAACCTTTAAGGTTATGAGGTACTTAAGCTTGTTTTTACTCTAGCAGTCATTTGCATTTATAGTATACCCATATCATCTCTTCATGCTTTGAGCAAAAAGATTACCTCATTTAGTCTTGTTCTATATGCCTTGCTCTCTAGTGCTTGTGCGGTTGTGATGTTGGCCAAATATACCTATTGGCAAGTATATTGGTCGCAAGTAATATAAGACACTATAAGTACCAAAATATCGTTTCATAGAGACTAATAATAAGTCAAAATTTTGGTCACTCTAACAAGGCCTAGGCTATTGGAATCAAATAAAAATAACTAATATTCTAAACTAAGAATTTCATATAAAATCTAATAAAGATCGATTCAATTTTTTAAAATTACTAAGGGGTCATAATTTACGCCTATCTAATTATAAAATTCAAGCAACCAATTACTTTGACTTCTTTAATTGTCAATTATGTGTCAATGGAAATATATAACACACTATCTCAAGCTACACAGTTCTATTGCTAATTATCAGTCGCGTTATATCTAGTAAAAAAACTTAACAAAATTACGATGCTTTAAGACAATTAATTAATGATCCTACCTTGTTGGTGTAGAAATCATGTAATTACTTTCATAACCGATTCTCTTTCTATTTATGATATTAAATCTAAAGTAAAGAATTAACTCTTGCTCTCAGCTTGACTTGTTAAACGTTAATGAAAGATGACCAGTCTAATAATTTAATACAAATAATTATAATAGCATAAAATACATAGAGCAATTAAAGAATCAAACATTCATTTTAATCAAACATCATAAATAGTAGGGTCTTAACATATCCTTGGTAAAGGAGAATTAGGTTATACTAATAATTAAAGAAAACATGCTCAATTTAAGTAGAATTCTTGAATCGTGCATAAATTAACAATCTTGAAGTATTGAATGTAATTCATGAAAATCCTGAGCTTGAGAGATGGAGGTTAATTATGTGTGTATCTTGGGGCTCTTTACTTTATGATGTATTCATCGGTGGCGGAGAGGGTTTAATTTTGATCTAAAATTATGTAATAGGTCAGTCATAAGATTAGATATTAGCTTGGAGAGATTTAAACCAAAGATTTTACACGTTGAGAAGATTTAGGGTTAACACAGTTGTGTTCAGCCATTTTTTGTTTGAGTTCAGAATGAGATGATTCAAAATGTGTTGGAAGAGATCTCCAAGTTTCATCATTGAAAATCTTCCAAATTATGAATATATCATGCTCAAAATTTTGATTATTCTTAGTTGTACATTCATATTCTTTGCGAACCATGCATTATCATCCCATTATTGATTATATTTCTCTCCAAAGTTCCTTATTTCAGCTCCTTTTTGTACAATTAATCTCAATTAAGTACTTATTACTCGGATTAACTTATTTATTCCAATGCCATCGACAATCCTTTTTTTGTTTCATTTAGCCTCAAAATAATAAAACCTGCAACATTAACAAAAAGGCATATAAAACATAGCAAATGGCATGAATTTGTATAAAAACACCTATAAATATAAACCAAATAATAATAGCATACATCAGTGTAATTCTAAAAAGTTTATTTCAGGCGAAACTTGAGATGCCAGAGCATTATATCAAGCTCGGTATCTCTTGCACTTAGCTCAAGTGTTTTCACTTTCACTAGACTTGTCATGTTTGATGGACTTGTTCAAAATGAGGCACCCCAGTCCGTGCTTCAAGTTTTAATGTGTGTCATGTGTAGGGTTATTGACAAACCAGATCGACTCGTTTATTTAGTAAAACAAATCAAGTCCGAACCTTATTTTTAAGTTTATTAAATGAGTCGAGCTTGAGCCAAAGGAGGTTCGGCCCGTTTATTTGTGAGCTGGCTTGAGCTTGGTTCAGCTCGTTTATAAGCTCAACTTGTTTATTAATAGGTTGGACTTATATGGAATTTACTTAATAAACAAGCCGAATAGTTAGATCAGCCTTTAAACAAGCTAAATAATCAAACGAGTTGATTTGGTTTGTTTAACTTTCAAACCAGTTAAATAGTTAAATAAACCGAGTCATGATTCAAATCATGATAAATGGGTAGTTTTAGGATGTTAATTTTTAAAAAAAAAAATTAACAAGCCAAGCCGAACCGAATCGCGAACCTTATCGAGACGAGCTCAAGCTAGGCTTGTTTGACTTGTTTAGAACTCGAGTCGAGCTCAAGCCTAAAAAAAAACTAAACAAGTTGAGCTCGAGCCGGGGGTATTCTGCTTGATTTTGCTCGTTAATAGCCCTAGCCATGCATAGAGGTTCCTTTTTTTTATTTTGATTTCATTGATGCTTGATACTTGAGATTTTGCTATGTTTAGTTTGGTTTAGATTGTCAATAGTAGTGTTCATTATTTGGATCTTTAATTTTATGATTGTTTGGCTGACTATATTCATAATGGTGGTGAACAATATGGTTATATAGTGGATGCCATATGCTGAAAGTTGTTACTTGCTTGGTGAATAATTTGAAAATGATCATTCCTAGATAATCTAAGATGATCACAGGATCATTTCTGTCTTCTCTCGACAACGGCTGTCATAATGTGTTTGATCGAATGCGTCTTGTATGGGAAACCTCATAAGCTAGACATCTGTCTCCGGCACTTGCCGTAATATCCTTTTCAAATTCTATTTCGGTGTTAATTGAGAAAGATGTTGCTACAGAGTTTTTTTGGGTGGTTTTGACTTTTCAATTGATGGTGATATGCTTTTTTCTCTAATTAATATTTTTGTTGTGCCTTACCTTATCCTTGGGTTTGTAAATAGGTTGTTTTGGAGCTTCAAAAGGGTGGAGAACTGACTACATCTGATGATCCACTTGTTGTATTTGGCAGCTTGGATGAAGAATTCATACAGAAGGTCCATCTCATTAATCCTCTATCTTATATATAAACATTACTTGCTAATCAAAAAGTTATCACGAAAGTCATTTGCTTGGATGTCCAGCTGGTGAGGATATAAGTTATTCTGTGTATGCATGGAACCTTAAATGAGGACTGCTGTTTTATAGTCATGTTGGCAGCAGTCTGCTGTTTTAGTCTCTGTTAATGGAACGATATAAAAAACGTATCCCCGAGTTGTGGATTTTCCTGCCACCGTAATAGATAGGTATTGCCTGATGTTTTAATATAATATGTTTATCAGGTCCCTGTTAAGTTTCTGATCCGCAGTCATAGAAGCGTAATGTTTGCTGTCTCTTTAGATGGCATCCCGATAGCATCATAGAGCTTGGATTTGATCATTGTTTAATTGACTAATGATGTTTTAATATTATTATTTTTGCTATCAGTCTGGTCTACAACCCGGGAACCTCATCCGATTTGCCATTAGCGATGGAGGATTAAGCTTTGTGGGTGGAAAACTTGAGAAGGCCGACATTAAATATGTTGGCAAATCCAATCGGGCTCGTGCTTTTGCTGACAGTTACTCCAAGGTTAGTATTGAAAGATAATTGTGCTGTATCATATCAACCGACTGAGTTTACTCTCTGTATGCTTGTATACAAAACATCTTGCATCTTGAAACATGTTGATTCTTGTTGGGGGCACCCCTTACAACCCCAAATGAGTTTTCCGTTCTGTGGAAACAGAAAGAGGAAAATCATTATTAAAACAAGGAGCAGCTTAAGGACAACATTCTGATGTCTGGGTGCAAAATACACAGTTGTTTAAGATCACCTGTAGTCTTATGTAAATTTAATTTACCTTACCTTGGAATAATGGGTTGAAAATGGCTTTCTGTATATCCTACTTCCCATATCTTTAATTTGTTTTTTTTTTGGCTGTCAGAAAAGGGGGGGGGGGTTCTGTGGGTTTGCATTTTCCTTTCATGTCACTATCAAACTATTGAGCCTGAAATTTCAGCATTTTGTAACGTTCTAATTGCTCATGCAGGTTATCTTCCAGTACATGGCTCGGCATTCTCCTCTCACGTTTGATGATCTTGTTGCCTCAAGCAGCTCTTCTGATCATCAAGATGGCGAAACCCGTGATGTTGATATGGACGGTTAATAGTCGCTTAACGTAGAACAAGTGCATTTCATGCGGGGAGGCTAAGCTCTAGATTGTCGTTCAAGAATTCGTCGTGCTCTGAATTTTTCGAAGCTTCGGACGCAGGATGGGTAGAGCAGTAACATTGTTAGAATACTTGGTGCCTCAATGCTCTGGAGGCAGTGTATAAATATGCCTTGGCTGTTTAACATTCTCGCGTAGAATTTTGTGTTAAGAGTACGCAAATGTTCACGATTGTCCTGTACACGAATGACATTGTACTGTGGGTAAGAGTTTTTATACCCAAGGCACAGGATGGTTAGTGTGGTTACGCTAAATAGTTTATATTATTTTTTTTATTTTTATAATTGGTAATATACATTATCCAACCCGCACCTTGAAAAAAAAAAAAAAACACCTCAACAGCAAAGAAAAATTCAAATGGCTTGGCTACAAAAGCTAGGGCATCCAACCAGATCAGAAAACATGAAGATCAGAAAAGTGCGAGTACACAAACATCCGACCAGCAAAAAGCATCATACTGTGGTTAGTTGCTACCGGAAAATTCCAGGTCGGACAAGCCTAATGTAATTATAGTTTCTATATCCATCATGATGGTTGTGCGCAACTTAAAATTGTGTCCATTATTCGGTAGCGCTTTACCTGCATGATTGCGGCTGTCGAGCTCTTACTATGGCGCACCCGCGTTCTCATCCGCATCATGCAACATTGATCTGCGATGGCTCCTCACCGGTAGCCATAAACCACCGGAGTCTCAAGTACTCCCTCAGAATTCGATGTGTGTTTTAAGTTCAACGTTGAGTAATTTAGAGATTTGACAACATTACGTGATTCTGTTACATAATTAATATTTGAATTTTCCTTTTACATTTTTTTGTGTGAATAAATTGATAAATGGTAGCGCTTATTCATGGATACTTTTTATTAGTTGGTACAATGCTAGTTAATACATCTAAGAGCTATCTCTTAATATATTTATAGATTTTTTAGTGACCAACAATTTGATGTACTGATTTTTTCTTTTGCCATCCGCATGATATTTTATTGAATGTATATATAAGAGTCTCCACAGCAGCGGCTCAAAAAGTTTGTTGCGCCCGTTGCTTCGACGCAATACGCCACAGCAATGGGGTAACAGTATCAAAAAATTTTGCCAGGCGTTATTTCTTACGCCGACGCAAAAGCCATATATCAATACCTATTATAAATATTTTGACAAAAAATAATAAAAACGTTACAACAATCTCTTCATTATTTGATCAACAAAAATGACAAAAAAAATTATCAACATTTTCCACCAAGTGTCAATGTCTTATTTGTTAGTTAGATTTTTTTTTGGATAATTTATTATCCTCATTATTATCTTCACAATTTATTTTTTTAAATAATAGATTTTGGAATCTATAAATAGATTATTTCCATATCATATTTTTCATAGCATCTTCCATCTCTTATTATTATTGTTGTTATTATTGTTATTGTTATTATTATTAATTAGCTATAAATCTATTTTAATGCCTCTTTTTTTTAAAGAGACTAAATTACTCTTATTTAGTTACTATTACTGTTATTATTAATGTTATTAGTTATAATTTTATTTATGTTACTCTTATTTGGTTATTGTTATTATTATTGTTGTTATTGTCTACTAAAAATTTATTTAGTTACTCTTATCTAGTTATTATTATTATTATTAGTCTTATTAATTAATATTTATTAATAATAATAACTATCTAGTTAAAAATTTATTTAGTTACTCTTATCCAGTTATTTTTATTGTTATTATTAGTCTTATTAATTAATATTTATGTTAGTATATTTAATTTCTATTGTCATTGTCTTTATTATGGTTGTTAATGTTATTATTAATTACTATTAGAAATTGTTGATCTTCTTTATTTTTACTTCTACTACTATAAACTCTATTAATTTTTTATTTAACACTAATATTGTAATTATTGTAATAGTTACCTTCAAAATGGATTCAAATTGTACCATCAACAAAGGCAAAGGTAGAGTTAGAAATCAACTAATTCCACAAGCTCATCCACCCCGTCAACAACCACAAAGTAGCCAACTTAATCAAGGTACACAACATACTCAAAATATACAAAATTATGGAGTCCAAGTACCCAATATTCCATATTGGGAAAATTCTCAAATAAATTTCAATACCCCAAACCTTTCACAACAATTCCAACAATTTAATTGTTACACACCAACTCTAGATCAATCACAAGCTTGAATTTTTCCACCTACTCAATACAGTCAGAACTCACCACCATTTTCTCAACATCAACCTCAACATCCATCATCTAGACAATTCGATTCGTACTCACCAAACCACTCTTATCCACAAGCTCAAACTTTTCTACCCATTCAATCTGAAAGATGGAATTTTAATCAAGGAGGTTATTCACCTGAACCTTCGATAGATCAACACCCTATGACCCCTGGTTCTAGTAGAGGTTCACAGATGTCACACATGCTTTTTTCTACTTTCTTGACATAACTTGGTATGAACGATGTTAATGAAGAAATTGGTGGAAATGTTAACGGTGGTGGCAATGATGGTGATGAGGAGGAGCCGGAAGGGGAAGAGGAAAGCCTTGTTGTTGACATACACTCGAGGAAAAAAAAGCACCCAAAGTTTACTTGGTCCAGAGAAGATAGCAAGACATTAGTCCATGCGTACATTAATGTGATGAATAATATCTTTGTAGGAACTAATCAATCATCTAATACTTTTTGGGGTAAAATCGCTAAAGGCTATAATAAATTTAGAGGTTCTAGTCGTGAACGAACCCCCAATCAATGCAAGAATCACTATAGGACGAGTTCGAAAGAAAGCGCAAAGTTTAGTGCTGCATACAATCAAGCACTTAGAAAGTAAAAAAGTGGAGAATTAGAAATTGATGTTCTTGATAAAGCACACCAATTCTATGTAATTACTAATGGCAGGAAATTTAACCGAATGCATGTTTGGGAAATATTGAGGCATGGGCCAAAGTGGAAAGCCAAATATCATGACCCACCATCTGAATCTACAAGCAATGGAGCTAAGAGGAGTAGGGTGAATGAAAGAGGTGCATACTCGAATACATCCTCAAATCCCAACACTCCAACTAGTGTTGCCCCCTAATAGAAGAATTTCTGCCTCGTCCTCTAGGCAAGCAACAAACAGGAAAACGTGTTATTGTCATTGAGGCAATTAATTCAGTAAATACAGCCAATCAATTAATAAATGAGGCGTCTCACACAATTCAAAATTATGCCAAAATTGTAGAGGAAAAGATGAAGTTGGAAGCTCGTAGGGCAAAAATTGATGAGGATAAGATCAGGATGAAGAAGTGTAGATGATATGAGAAATTATCATTACTACAAAATAGAACACCTCAACAAGATAGGTGGTTTGTACAATTGAAAGCTGACTTGTGCCCTAAAGATGATGAATGAAGAAGACTTATGTTTAATGCTCCTATCTATTTTTATTATGTTGTTGTATGTTTTATGCATTTATATTGTGTTCCAAAGTAATTTTTTGGTTATCCGTATTTTAACTTTATGTACTAGCTTTTATTTAATTTTTACGCTTTTGATGTATTCCAAAGTAATTTTCAACTTGATGGTTGTGTTCCAAAGTAATGTGTTGTATTCCAAATGATCATTAATATTTTAGTTGTCAGAACACCAATAATGTATGCACATAGGTTTCTTTGTCTTTACGTAGCTCATTATTTGTGTTATACTTTTTAGGTAAGAATATACATTATTGTAGGTACATTAGATGCCTTTATTTTTATCCAATGCATCATAACACCATTATTATATGCACATGGGTTGCCTCTATCTTCACCCAACACATTATTTGTGATCTACAATATTACAAAATCCACAAGCTCTATATATTTGACATGAAGTTAGGCCAACAACCTAAACCATCTACCACTATCTATTCTTACCAACAATCAAGTTTCACAAAGAATTAAGCAAAACATGTCTTCTAGCTCATCCACACATTCTTCATTGAATTCTTCATCAAATGATGAAGAGTACAATACATCCAACGATATAGAAAATGAAATAGTGCAAAAGGTCGATGATTGCATATTCAACCTTGAAAATCAACTACGCCACCAGCATAAATTAATACAAGAGCTTTCACAATATGCACAACCACAAAGAAGAATCAAGAAACGTAATTACATAAATAGGGATCGTCAAGGTGGCCATAATCGCTTGTATGCTTACTACTTTTTTGAGAATCCAACTTATACAGATGCACAATTTCGTCATAGATTTCGAATGAGGAGACCTGTTTTCCTTCGTATAGTGGAAGCTTTAGGTAACCACGCTCTATACTTTACTCAAAGATTTGAAGCATCAGGGAGGCGTGGTTTATCACCATTGCAAAAATGCACAGCCGCTTTGCGTATGTTGGCATATGGAATGTTAGTCGATAGTTGTGATGAATATGTGCGTCTTGGAGAAACCACAACAAGATAATGCGTTGTGAAGTTCGCTGAAGGTGTGATGAATATTTTCGGAGGAGAGTACTTAAGGAGGCCAAACCAATCAAACCTCCAACAGTTACTTTATGTGAATGAGTAGCGTGGGTTTCCAGGTATGATTGGTAGCATTGATTGCATGCATTGGAAGTGGAAGAATTGTCCAGTTGGTTGGCAAGGTCAGTATGCTCGAGGACATGGGAAGCCAATGATCGTTCTTGAAGCTATCGCTTCATATGATCTATGGATTTGACATGCATATTTTGTTACTCTTGGTTCATGTAATGATATTAATGTCCTCGATCTATCTCCTATATTTAATGATATATACAATGGTAATGCTCCACGTGTAGCATTTACAGTTAATGGTAACCAATATAATTTAGGCTACTATCTCACAGATGGTATCTATCCACCATGGGCCACATTCATCCAATCTATACGTCATCCACAAGGTGAGAAAAATAAACTATTTGCTCAAGTACAATAGTCGGTTAGGAAGGATGTTGAGCGTGCGTTTGGAGTTTTGCAAGCACGATTTGCCGTTATACGAGATCCAACATGATTTTGGGAAGTACAAACATTGAGCAACATTATGAATGCCTGCATCATATACATATTACATAACATGACTGTTGAAGATGAACGTGACACATATTTACTTGCGGTAGATATGTCTCAATTTGATCAAAATGACATAAACGAGCCATATTTTTGTGAGCGTACAGTAGAGCATGGACAATATATTCGAAATATTATCCAATTTCGAGATAGAGATTCTCATCATTGATTATTACTGGATTTGATCGAGTATATATGGCAACATTTTGGTCCCGATAGAAACTAAAATGTTTTTTGTTATTGTATTTTTAGTTGAATTGTTGCACTATCTTTAAATTATTGATGTGTTTCGACTATATAATTTCAATTTTTAGAGAATCATTGCTCTACTTTGATTATGTAATTTCATATTTTGGTGTACTTGTTGTTGTTGTACCCGTAAAATATTTTATGTTGTGCTCTTTTAATAAAAAAATGACTTTTTATTAAAATAAAAACTTATATATATAAAGATCTGTTGGAGAAAAAACAGTCGTTGACGGTATTTTAGGAATTTTTTAAACATTTAAAATGTAAAATAAAATTTAATTACGCCAAAACAACATAAATTAAAAATATTAAAATATTAATTTTTATTTTAATATTTAATATTAATATTATACAAATATTATCAAGAAGATAATTAATTTTGTAATTAATTAAAATGATAAAAATATGTTAATATGTGTAAAAAAAATTATATCATTTTATTAAAATTAAAAAATTATTTTTTTAATAATAGAAATTAGCATTTAATTAATAATATAATTAATTAAATAAATATTTTAATTTTTTATGTTGGGGTATAGATTGATAAGATAGTATATTTTAATATTATATTATTAGGCCTTTGTTGTGTAGTTAAAGTTTAAAAGAGATAAAAATATGTATTGATTTT
The DNA here is from genome assembly GCA_039764185.1 of Tamarix austromongolica. NCBI lineage: Eukaryota > Viridiplantae > Streptophyta > Magnoliopsida > Caryophyllales > Tamaricaceae > Tamarix > Tamarix austromongolica. The sequence continues at coordinate 30,025,657 of CM077817.1, forward strand.
TTTTACTCCTTTGCTATGGATGTTCTAATACATGCGCACGCGCGCGCACACATATATAATTGTAGTTGTATGGATAAGTGGGAATTCTATATTCTAGGCAACACATATTAGATGTTGTATGTTATATGTTTAAGCTCAAGCTCAATATTAAAATGGTGACACTTTATTTCAGAACTTTAGAATTTTCTTTTGTATTTTAAACTATTAAAAATACAGGGACTCGTTTTTTTATAGCAGTGTCATGCACCGACTCTTCTCCAAGTCTAGCTACGTGCGGCCTTAGTCTTTTCTCACTCCTTGAAAGAATAAGTAAGCCTTCCTCCTTCAAGTGTATTCCACACCTAGGCTAGAGACGCCTCTTATACCACCACACTGAACCTTCACACAATAACTCAAGAGAGAACCTTTTAGAGAGAGAAATGAAGATTGTATTTAGAGAGAGCAGCTCTGAAGATACATCTCTTATTAGATGATCTCAAATGCTTCCACCCCTTCACCTCCTCCAGGAAGATTCTAGATACGGGCCTAATGGATTTCTCTAGAATGGCCCAATAAGCCTATTAGGGGTTATAGAATAGTCCATTAGAGTTTCTAGAGTCTCCTTTAGAGTTTCTAGAGTCTCCTTTAGGGTTTCTAGAATTATCCATACATCTCTACATAAATAGATAATGATCTAGAGACATTCCTCATAGAACCTTCTAGAACAATCCAGGAGAGCGTAGAACGTTATACATCTCTCCATACTTATCTAGATTACAAGGATGTTCTAGACTATTCCGAGACCGGTAGAACCTCGATGCCAACCTTTTGATGCGGCCCGTAACAACAGGGCGTCCAAAATACATTAGATGACCCCGTTTTGATCTAAAAAAAAAGGTGAATCAAAATTGTTGATCAAGATATAAATTGTGTTCACAACTATTTTGATTGTGCTGAATAAAGAAGGGACAATAATATGAACCATTTATGTTAGGTTCCATTTGGATGACCGCTAAATAATAATATATGGAAATGACATAATTATAAATCAGGAAAAAAATTTCACAATAAAGACAGTGATGTTTGAGTTTTATTTCAATTAATGAAGTTCTCTATTAAAATAATATAATTTTATCACAAGCATATACATTCCATTATACCTACTAATATTTATTTAACATACTAACTAACTATAAGTTAATTTGAGATGCCATTATTTTGTTATCAATTTAATAATTTAAAAATTTAGAAAACTTCAAAAAATAATAAATAAATAAATAAATAAATAAAAGTTAAGAACTTAAAAATTTTAATTTTTTTAAAAGTTTACTATTTTCTAATAAAATTAAATAATAAAAATAAATAAAAATTTAAAAATAAAATTTATATTTTTTTTAAAAACTTGAGCGTTAAAATTTGACAATTTAATTTAAAATTAAAAAAGATAATATTAAAAAATATAGAAAATTTAAAACACAAACATAGAACCCAAAATGACAATAAATTTGATTTTAATTTATTAAAAATAAAAAAATAGAAACAAATTGAAAACATAACAAAAATAATGATTTAGTAAATTTGTTTAATTCAATAATCTAATTTTTAAAATGTAAGTATTTTTATTTTTTGATTTTTGTAATGTTTTTATTTTGAATTTTAAAGTTCAAAATTAAAAAATGTTAAATTAAAAAGTTTATAAAATTAAATTTTATAAATTAATAAGTTAATTAATTAATTAATTAATTAAAATTTTACGTATATTTTTAAATTTTTCAATTTTAAACCTTTGAAACTCTAAAATTTTGAATTTATATATATATATATATATATATATTTGATGTTTACATAAATTTAACTTTTTATTGAAATATTAAGTAGATATTAAAATAATAGTATATTAAATTCATTTGTAGTTATTTACTATATTAATAGATACGATGGTAGGTATATGTTTATAATATGCACAATATCATATTTTTATTAAAAAAATATTATTATTTTAATGTATCACTTTTTTAATTTGAACACAATTCTAACATTTATGGTTTTATTTTAAATTATTAATATTTATTCCTTAGTTGGAATAAATTCAAATGTTTTGTACTTGTAGTTATCTCTATATGGAAAAACATACACCTAAGTACTCGTTTGAATAGGGGGTGATAGAGGTGGAAAAATTATCCCCATATTTTATATAATTTGGTTAAAATTAAATATTCTTTTTCTAATAAATATCCATTTTAGATCTTAATTTGATCTAAAATGGGTATTTTATTAAAAATAAATTTATTATTATTAAATACTTAATATAAAAGACATAAAATAGGGGAAAAAAATTTTCCACCCCTATTACTCTCATACCAAACAAGCCCTAAGTAAGAGGAATTTTCGGGTTAGAGTTTGATTAGCTAGACATATTTACTTAAACTATAATGATTGTATAGGTTGTAAGCCCCTAAGTATTTGATTGGTTGGGTTTATTATATTAGTTAGGGACTCTGACTTATTTAAATATTTCATCCTTATGTACGATCCTTTACTCCCTTCAATTTTAAACTACAAAATTATGTGATATGGTGTGGTTAAATTCAAATGGTGGACCTTAACAAACTTTAGAAAGAAGTCGAAGGAATATGTTATCAAAAGTTTTAACAAAGACTCGGATTCAGATTTTAAGTTTTAACAAAAATGTTTAACTAAAAATCTACTCAATTATAGAGCAGTAGGGAAATTCTAATTATCCTGTATCCCCTTCTTGAAATATTTATTCATTTCTTATTTTAGTATCCATGTTCTTCCAATATCTATATAAAACATATTATTATTATTTTTGTAATTTTTGACTTCTTTTTGCTCCCTAAAACATTGGTAACTTAATATATTTAGGTGGAAGAGCAAAATACGTGGATGACAAAAGTGCATAGCATGAGTTATACTGTCAGCTCAATAGCTCAGGGTAAATTATATGTTGAATTCAGTATATAAAAAGGTAGTATTTTATTTTTTACTATTTACCACAATTTTTTTCGTTATATTTTAATGCACACATTTTATTTTTCTTTATCTTATACTTTATCTTGTCTCTTTATCAACCGTTTTCATTATTCATTTGTTAGGAGTGATAATTTTAATTCAAAGTGAAATATTATCATTTATCCCAAGACAAAATTCTATGATCAATTAAGAACTACCAAAATTTTAAATTAAACTTTATAATCAATGAAAATGATTTGCTAGTGAAGCCCAAGAATAATATTAAATATAATTTTATATGTACTAATTATTTATAATTAATTGATGAGCAGACATATAATTTGATAAAATTTTTGTATGAAGAATGGAGATAAAAGTTGATAATATAGTATTTTGTGACGACTTAGTCAATTAACTTTGTATAAAAATGTATTAATAATCATTAGTTCAAGTGACATTAGAGATAATCATCACTTGATTGACATACGCAAATAATTAATATAATTATATCTATTATTATTATTGTTGTTTTTGTTGTTGTTATAATTATAATAATTGAAAAGATAATCAAATAAGCATATAACATAAGATGACCACCGTCATTACTTGATATAATCACCAAGTCAATAACAAAATAATCACCACCACCACTAGAGATAATCACCACTCCATTAATGATAAATACCAAATTATTTTGTTATAATCACCAATTTTATTACTATTATTAATTATAAATATTTATTAGTATTATATTATTATTATTACTATTAATTAATCAAAATATAATAATGAATCTATTATTATTATTATCATTATCACCACTCCATAACAAGATAATCATTAAGCCATCACCACTCTATGACTAGATAATCATCAATTTGGGTACAATAATCACATGCAACTCTATTATATTATTTATTTTTTACTATATAAATTATTAGTTGAAACATTACACCTTTCAATTATTTTAAACCATAAAAAAATTAATAGAGCTTACTTATATTTTATATTTAAAGATTTTGTCATGTAATCAGATACTAAGACTTAAAAATATAATTATAGTTAGTCAGATGTAGGAAGAAGAAAACTAATGATTATGTCGTATTTCTATTGTATATATTTTTTTATTTTAATAGTGATTATATTTCATGTTTGTAGTAATTGTATTTCTTAAAATGAATATTATACCAAAAACCATAACATAAAAATTGATTATATATAATAAATGATAATTATATTTTATTTACATAATAATTATGTCTTATATTTATATTTTTATTCATTACATCTTGTATAGTTATATGTATAATAATTGTCTAACTTTTATTTTATACGTAGGAATTACCTAGCTACATGCTCCATTCCAGGTCCATGATTTAACAATTTTGAGCGTGGGCCCTTTGGGGTACTCATACGGACGTTTCCGCTACCACCCTCCCATAAATTATGATATATATATATATATATATATATAAGTTCCCGCAGAATATAAAGTTGCGGCCATTTTCCCGCCAAATGAAAGGCAAGGCAGTGTCATTCCCGCTAAAAACAGAAAACCTAAGTCCAAAAAACTTACAGTGGTTAGTCCGCAATCTGCTTCCGAGTTATCTTCTCAGTCTTCCTCTTCGTCCCGCCCTCGTCATTTTCTCTTCCCTTCTTTGCTGGTACGAAGTACAGAATCGAATAGAAAGCAAGAAATGGACATCAGCGAAGAAGCATTCGCAGCTCACAGGCGAACATTCCTCGAGTTCTTAGACCAAGATGTATGTTCGATCCATTTTCTATCGATCCCCTCCCTCATTTCAGTTTCTCCGTCTCTCTCTCTCTCTCTCTAATTAGTCCCTCTTTATTTTTCTTTTCACCAGGTCGGTCAGGGATTTTACTTGGACGAAATTAGGAACATGATCCATCACAAGCGGCGTCGTCGTCTTATTGTTAACATCTCCGACCTGCACGATTTCAATAGCGACTTAGCTCGAAGGTTCAATTTTATTTCTTCGTTTTCATATTTAATTTCATACTCACATGTAAATTGGATAATAGTTTTGAATGTTTGTCCACTATTTTTGTCTTTGTGCATTGGTGATTTAGGATATTGCGGAACCCTAGCGAGTATATTCAGCCGTTCTCAGATGCTGTTACTGAAGTTACTCGAAACCTTGATCCAAAGTATTTGAAGGAAGGAGAACAAGTTCATGTTGGATTTGATGGACCTTTTGTTTCACGGAGAGTTACTCCTAGAGAGCTGCTGTCGGAGTTCATTGGTTCTATGGTCTGCGTGGAAGGGATTGTCACAAAGTGTAATGCTATTTAATTGCGGATTTTGATATCATTATTTATCTTTAATTTAATAATTTTTTCCCATGCTTCTTTTTGATTGGGTTGTGGGTTGCGAGCGTGCATCGGAATGAGCCTAGAGCTGCAAAATTGGAACGGTGGTCAAGGCCACATTTTGTTTTATCAGTTGTCACAGAACGGCGTGACAGATGTTGAGTGAATCAGCAATCTTTATGATGTTGATCCTATTGCTACACTGGTAACAGATGCTAAGGGATTTTCTGGAAATAATGCAAAATTAGTTGAAAAGTTTGGGAACTTGACTATTTCTACCAGGAATGTGGTGTTTCGAGGTCAAGATTAATGAAAAACTTCTGGAATTTTGAATCTCAAAGCTTGCAAACATTTTAATCTTGACAGTCATCATGTTCCTAAGGTTGTTTATAGATGTTTGAATAAGTATAGGTTGCTTAGATGTTAGGATGGAACTATCTGAAGCCAAGGCCGTGATCAGCTGTTGTCTGTTTGTGTATTTCTCTTTACATATCTTTTCAATCTTCTTGGATATTTTGAATTTACTCCAACACGCCTTCTGCAATTCGAGCTGAATTTTGAATTTAGGCCAAAAAGGTTTACTTTCGTTCTTTATTTACCGAACCAAAGCTTGCCACCGTTATGATTCTGTGTGGCATATTTTCTTCACTCACTATTCTTGCTTTCCAAGCAGATCCTCGTGGCTTTCTTCATTACTTTTAACAAGAATTGCTGGGACAATGGTTCATGTGAATTCAGATTGTAGCATCATAACTATTTTCTTTGGACCCATACGAATCTTTATATGTGTGACCAATGTTGGCCTTAACCTATCGTATACGAAGCTTTTACCCCTTGCTGAATTATTTAGCAAATCAGACTGTTCTATTCATGCAGAACGTTTATTTTGCCATTGTGCTCACTAAAATTTCTTCTAGTGTTTCATCATCTTAATGTTTGCATATTTTTATAATCAGGTTCCCTTGTGAGGCCAAAGGTTATGAAAAGTGTTCATTTTTGCCCTATAACTGGGAAATTTACCACCCGGGAGTATCGAGATATTACATCTTCTGTGGGTTTGCCAACTGGCTCAGTTTATCCTACAAGGGTGAGCTTGATTCTCATGCTTTTATAGTTTTTTGATGAACATAAAAGGAAATGTATCATTCATGAATTCTCTTTTTCAGGATGAAAATGGAAACTTATTGGTTACGGAGTATGGAATGTGCAAATACAAGGATCATCAGACACTAGCAATGCAAGAAGTACCTGAAAACTCTGCCCCTGGTCAACTTCCACGATCCATTGATGTCATTGTCGAGGATGACTTGGTGGATTCATGCAAACCCGGGGACCGTGTTGCAATTGCTGGTATCTACAAGGCTCTTCCTGGAAAGAGCAAGGGTAGCATGAGTGGAATGTTCAGGTTTTTGCATGAGCAAATTGTCGTTTATTTTCACTGTTGGACCGGATGGATTTGAGGTTATGAATTTCTGACCAGAATATATTGCTTTATAGGACTGTACTCATAGCTAACAATGTCTCATTGCTGAACAAAGAGGCTAATGCACCAATATATGCTTCAGAAGACATAAAAAACATCAAGAAGGTAGCTGAAAGAGAAGATACATTTGACCTACTTGCTAATTCCCTTGCTCCATCAATTTATGGGCATTTATGGATAAAGAAGGCAGTTATTTTGTTAATGCTTGGTGGGATGGAGAAGAATTTAAAGAATGGAACACATTTAAGAGGGTGAGTTTCTATCAGTTCCCCCGTCCCCGTTCAATTTGTTAGTTACAATCCACTAAATCAACGTATCTTGTCATTGTTCATGCATCTCAAATTTGAAAATCAGATGTGGAGCCCTTATGCATTAAAATATTATCCATTCACAGGGACATAAACATGATGATGGTTGGTGATCCTTCTGTTGCCAAATCCCAATTGCTAAGGGCAATTATGAACATAGCTCCTCTGGCTATATCAACAACTGGTCGTGGGTCTTCTGGTGTTGGTCTCACAGCAGCTGTAACATCAGACCAAGAAACAGGTATGATATCCCAAGCATACGTTATTTTTATTTTCAGTTTATGGTTAAATGAGGATGATAACATTTCACCTTGGTTATCAGGAGAGAGAAGACTAGAAGCTGGTGCAATGGTACTTGCTGACCGTGGTGTTGTTTGCATTGACGAATTTGACAAGATGAATGATATAGACCGTGTTGCAATACATGAAGTCATGGAGCAGCAGACAGTGACTATTGCTAAGGCTGGTATTCATGCATCACTGAATGCTAGATGCAGTGTTGTGGCTGCCGCAAACCCCATATATGGCACTGTATGTTATGTTTGGTGTTTAATTATTATGAGTTTCCATTTAAGCTTAAAAAAAAAAAGCTGTTTGTTAGATTCAAGCCATAGTTTTGCTGTTATTTGTTCTCAGCTTTGTTAATTTTGTACAGTATGACCGGTCGTTGACTCCAACCAAGAATATTGGACTGCCGGACTCCTTATTGTCTCGTTTTGATTTGTTGTTCATTGTATTGGACCAAATGGATCCTGAGATTGATGGTCAAATTTCTGAACATGTGCTGCGTATGCACCGTTACCGCTCTGCTCTAGAGGGAGGTAGATACCATTCTTTGCTGAGTTTCATGGTCTTCTGAAACTGTTGGAAGCATATAACTGACTGGTCATAAATCCAGGTGATGGAGCACTTGATGGGAGTTCAAAGTATGGAAGAGAAGACGAAGGCAATGCTGGTTCTTCTATGTTTGTGAAGTTCAACAGGATGCTGCATGGTAAGAAAACGGACAGGAGCAGTAAGCGTGACACCTTGACAATTAATTTTTTGAAGAAGTACATCCATTATGCAAAGCACAGAGTTCAGCCTGATCTGAGTGATGAGGTGTTGACTCACTTATCCCTCTTCCCTTTTTCTCTGTTGGCTGTTATGTGAATTATTGAATTGCTTAGCTTTCAAAGTGATTGTGCCCAAGGCTTGCTTTTATTTATTTATTTGTTCATCTTAATTATCGATGACATTTTAGTAGCTGTGCTAAGCTACATCTTATGATTTTCACGTGCAGGCTTCTGAACAAATTGCTACTGCATATGCAGAGCTTAGAAATGCTGGTTCAAATGCAAAGGTGCGTTGACCTTGAAAACAAGGAACCTAGCTAGAGAAAAAATGGTCAGCTCTGTACTGTGTTCAAAATATTACTTTTCCTTTTGGCAGGGTGCTGGTGGAACTCTTCCTATCACTGCCAGAACCTTGGAAACGATAATCCGTCTTTCAACTGCTCACGCCAAACTCAAACTGAGCCGAGTGGTATACTTACTATATCTGGACTGTATTGTCTGCTGCTTAAGAAATATTGGATCCTAGTGAATTGAACGGAATTGTTGTTTTCATTCTGTAGGATGTGATTCTTTTGTAATTAGATGGAAGGATTATGCTATTTAGATTCACCTTGTCCTTCACTCCTTTGCACAGGAAACAAGGACTAATGGGTGTATTTACCTCTTTCCCATTTCTGATCATCAGTTTGACATCTTGCATACGTGTCGCACATTTACGGGGCTAATAGCAGTGTCAATTATTGTTCAGGTATCAAAGTCTGATGTTGAGGCTGCTCTTAAAGTTCTGAATTTTGCCATCTATCATAAGGAGTTGACAGAGATGGAAGAGCGTGAGCAAGGGAGGGAGAGGGAATCAGAAAGGAAACGAAAAGCTGGTCATGATTCCAATGCCAAGGATGGTTCGCGGAAGAGTAGAGCTTCCCGAGGTGATACCACTGTTACAGACGGGTGAGTTGACTGAAGCTCTTGAAAACATTGTAATTACGTTCATTTTTGTAGCATCTGCCTTGCATTATTTTCAGGCATCATCTAACTGAATTGCATCTGCGGTCACGTTGCACTAATAGAACTTGCATGTGGTCTGTGTCAAATGGAATGAATATAAATATACAAATCTGCATGTCTGGTTAGGTTTGGGAACCAGTAAAAATATCTATACGGCTATACTTATACTACCTTTACTGTACACACACAAAAAGTCTGCATGATAGTAAAGCTCACTCTTATGTCATTTTTCATTTTCTTAATTACCTTTATCGCATTTAATCACCCGACCATATTGATGAAAAATTATTCGTAAAACACGAATTTATACTCCAATTTAGAAGACTAGAAACGCTTAACTTGAATGAATAAAATCTCATGTATATAAGAATGTCAAATATTAAAGACACGCAACAATTGTCTTAAATGAAAGAAGTCAACCATGTTTGTGTTAGTTTTACGTATCTATAATAAGAGTGGCTTAATTTTTTATTTTTTTGTAATTTCATACTACCATCAAAGTTCATATAATTTACATATTTGATAACAGAATTTCCATAAGTCTGTTATCAATGATTCAATACCTAATACGGGGTGTTTTGGTCACAAAGTGTATCAGACAATATTTTTTCTATGATTCATGCATCAATTACACCTATACTTCTACAATAGATACAAAACTAAATTTACTAAAAGTATTTAACGAGGATGCAGGTTATCGATTGTCACACAGTTTTCAAATATATCAGAAGAGTACACTAATTTACTTTAAAATTTTAATTTTTTTCAACAGTTATGGGCATGCATACTAAGCTTTTATTTATTCATCTATTGTTTTTTTCTTTTGTATTTTTCCTTTAGATGTAAAGTCGAATATTAATTGGGTTAAAGAACATTTTCAAATGTCCTAAGTTGGTCATGTATTTTTTTTCTCATAATTTAGCCACTGAATATAAAAATTGTCCTAATATAGTCCCTAAATTATTTAAATTTGCCCTTAGTCACCGATATATTTGCACACAACTTGTGGACTATAGTCTATAATAGGACAAAGTTAAAGTTCAACGACTGAGGAAAAAACGAAGTGATCGACTTAGGACATTTGAAATTGCCGGATGACTATTATAATATCTGATTTGATTGTTGCATAATAAGCTTTTGTGTCAATCAAGTAAACACATTAGTAAAGAGTCATATATAACCAAAAAAGTATGTTTCTTTAATTAAAGCTAAATGCTTCAATTCTTTTCTTTTGATCTTTTAATTTGAAAAAGACAAGGACAAAAAAGGAGAAAAAAGAAGGGTTTTTGATGTTCCTTTTTTTTGAATCTTTGATACTACCGGTGGTATATTTGGAATGAATTTTGAACCCAGAAAAATTTGAGGGTGATGTCTTTAATTTTAGAACATACTTAGCCCCATTAGATATTCTATGCTAGAGATTATTACTTTGGCTTTCTTTCTTATATTTATCTTGTTTATTAGTATAGTCGGTCATTTTCTTCTTAATTGTCTGAACCTATACTTCTCATGTTTGGAAATTGATTCTACATTTTTGTAATGATGACTTGTATTTTTGGTTCAACACAATAATTTTTTAGCCTTTTTTCCCCGTAAATTATACTGTCTCGTAGAACGTAGAATTGTCTCCCAACATGTAATTGATGAGTTGAACAAATTATAAGCATATATTTCAGGACTTTTTTTGTTAGAAGAATACAATATTCAAACCTTTCATTTGAGAAATACAACTATTTAATGGTCATGAAGTAAAAGTTACTTGGATGATTAAGTTTTAGAAATGAAGGGATTCTATCTGTCATGGAATTGTTAAAGTAATTCACTTTTAAAATCTTATAGTTATAAATTCATTGTTTGGATAAAAACAAATACAAGGAATTTAAATGAAGAGTTTCTAAATTTTTGGTCAAGTCATTTAATAAAAAGGTTGAAGCATACGAGTATTAGGTTAAGGAAGGAACTTAGAGAAATAACACTGGTGAATAGTTGAGGTTTTATTTTTCTTTTTCAACTCTAGGCTAAGAAACTTTCTGAATTCTACCTAATATGTGAAATTCTAAAATTCCTTATTTAGAGGATTTTAATTTTAATTTTTTTTGTGAAGTTTACGAATTCTTTATTAGAATATCCAAACAAATGATTTAACCTAAAGAACTTAAATTAGCTCTTAAAGTGAACCACGACTACCCTCTACAACTTCCACGTGCAAACGTATCCTAAGAGGTTTCTGAGAATTTTGGTGTCGGAAATGCCATGTTACACTATTGCACTTTTAGTTCTACTGCGATAGAATTATTTTAAATTTTCATTTAGAAACCCAGACATCTTCTGCAATGCATGCCAATATTTTTGAGATTTTCAAACTGAAATCTATCTGGTGTGTGATGAATTGCTCGGCTGATTTACTGCTAGAGTTCAAGAGTAGGCTGGATCTTGGCTTGATTTTTCTCGAACTACGGCTATTTTGCTATGTACGGACAATTGGATATTGTGAGAAACACGTGTGAAACTTGAGAAAGACTCCCTTGATCTTGTTACTTTTAACCATTATGGTGTTTTGCAACATGACACGAAGTGTCTGATATTTCTTCTCCTTCAGGGAAACAGCTCAAGCAATGGATGTAGATGAGCCTCCTGCTGGGCAATCAGATGTCAGTTTATCCACTGAAAGGTACTTATCCTTGTGAATTCCTTAAGTCTGCAGTGGTTTCTTTTTTGTATCTCGGTAAACTCTCTTTGTAAATCCTTTTTCGAAACTCATTCATGAAGTGCTTCCCAATGACTTATCATTTCCTATTTTAATGTTCTCTTTTTGCGTGCAGAGTTGAGGCGTTTGATGCCATATTTGGTCAGCACATGCGGGCAAACCACTTGGATTTGATATCTATAGCAGACATCGAGGGGGTAGCCAATTCAGAATCAGCAGTGCCTTACTCGAGGGTGGAAATAATGTACCTTCTTGAGGTAGCTATGGTTTCATCCATGAAGTGATGTGGTTCCGTTGTCTTGACCTATGTAAATATGCGTAGTGCATGATCATTTGATAATAACAGAATAAATTCATCTTATTTCTGCAGAGGCTGCAAGCAGATAACAGACTGATGATAGTCAACGACATGGTTCACATGGTTTGAAGGTGTTCGGAGAATATAGCACTCACAGGTTATCTTCGGATGAAAACAGGTTTGCTAATTTTTGTTTTCATTTTTATATATGCTACCGACAAAATATTTTGCTCATAATTCTGTACATAGCTGATGACCAATGTGCTGCCCTCTTGTGTAAATATGTACTGTGTGCTATCACATATCGCTAGCCATTTCCTGCTTTGCCTCTGATGGCAATTTCCAATTCGTCTGACTGATTATCCTCAGAAGTGTACTGCAGGATACTGTTGGTGAGAACAGTCGCATATTCACCAGACCTTGGGCTTCCCGTGATGATCCTAGATTTCGATGCCCTCGAAGGCAGCGTAGGAGTAGGGCTTAGGTGCGATAATGGGTCTCTGTAACAAACATTTTCGTTGTAACGAAGTTTTCCTCTGTAAACTGAAATGTCTTAGCAGTCTGGAATATTTATAACAATTAAATGACGTTTCTGAGCTGTGTTCTCTCTCTTGAAAATTTTTGGGTGTCCCAAAAAAAACGAGTAAATGTTATTTTTTTTTTTAAATTTAAGAAATAAAGGTGGTAAGAAATGTCAAAAAATATATATATACATACATACATACATACACTTTATATATATATTTTGAAAATATATTAAATCTACTAAAATTAAGAAAAAAATATTTTTTTAAAATTATTACTTATATTAGTTAATTTTAATTATTAATAATTTTTTAATAAAAAATTAATTAAATAATTTAAATTTAAATTTCAACATTACAAAAATTACTAAAAACATGTTTCTGAAACATTTTCAGAATGGCACTTAAATGGCCGTTGCCGTGCATCACCGGCGTTGAGGAAACAAGACAAGCGAAAGAACAGGCTGTACTGAGTTTTGTTGGTTTCACCTGCTTATTGAGTGGGGCAAAACTAAGTTTAAAATTTCTAATATTTGAAGTATTAAAAAATAATGGTATTTTTACTGCATATTTTATTTAAGATTTAAAAATTACCTATTTTAGAAGAAGAAAATTATTAAAATTCTATCAAAAATTTTTAGTATTTAAATATTATAAGTAAAAATGATAATATTTTTATAAATATTAGATAATTATATTTTATGGTCCGATTAGATGGGGTGAATCGAGATGAGGATAAATATTAAAAATTAACTTAGGTAAATAAAATAGAGGTGAATCAGGGTGAATATTTTAAAATGTTGTTTGGATGATATTAATCTAATCTGAGTGAATTGGGGTAAATGTTTTAAAAATTCTATTTAGATTGAGGTGAATGAAGATTAAAAAAAATAAAACAAATGACATTTATACCCATGTATTGAATAGATAAGTTCTATTGAGTGGTATTTTGGTCCTATCAAGTCAAAAAATTACTTATTCTTTCACTTTTACCTCGGTTACCTCCGAAATCAGAGGTTAATAAAAACGAGGTTAATCGAAGTGAATGAAGTTAAAACATTAACCTTGATTCACCTAGGTAAAATTATTAACCTGGTACCTAAACGAGGTGAATCAATTAAATCACATTCGTTAGTTTCCTTTCATCGCAATCCAAACATAGGGTTAGGATAGAAAATTGGTGGAAATTAGTGGAAACTATTTTAAGTTTACTAAAAAAATATATTATTTAAATATTAAAAAAATAGTGATATTTTTATAAATATTAATATAAATTTTTTAAATTAGAAAATTATTCACATTAGGAGATATAAATTACTTGTGAGGAACTAATGTAAGTAGATCATAAAATTTGGGTGATTAATGGTTATTACCATAAAAGGTTTATTCATATTTAAATTGTCCCATAGAATATTTGAAAGATTTTTATAGGACGTTAAGTTTTTAGCTTTCTTTGTAAACTTTTACTAATTAAGTACATTAACATTTGTATAGTTTTATATATCTCTAATAAAGAAGCTTATTAAAAAATGCATGCACTACTTTGTTTGGTAAAACTAGCTTATAATTTAGCTTATATTAAAAAATTAATTGAAAGTTTCTAAGACAATTTAAATAATTTTTAAAAAGTAGTTTTTTTTCTTGAGTGATAAGTTTGTTGTCAATTTTTTTAAATAATTTTTTTGTGTATTTAGAGGTTTATTAATCGAATAAAAAAGGTTATATGTTAGTTTATGTGCATGCAAAACACTATCTAATACGAGTAATATGACTATGAAAATAAAACTTTTCAACATTAATGGATGATAAGGATGAGCTAATATCAAATGCTTATTCGGATATATTCTAAATTCTTTAAAGTCTTTCATCTTATAAATCTCTAATACTTTATGTTTCTAAAGGTTGGTGCCTCCATATTAAGAAAATCCTAACCCATCCTACTTACAAATTATAATAAATAATCAATCATGTGTTGTGTACTATATGACCAGGTTTTACATTAGCGATTTTCTTTTTTTATTTAAAAAAATACACCCAATACGTAATGAATGTGATTATAAATTATTTTTATCATCCTCACGCCTTCCTCTTCTCCTTCTCCTCCTAGTGCTTTTCCTTCAATCTTTGATTATTATATCTCCCTCAACCAAATTTGATTTTTGCTTACCCTTTTTTCTTGCAACTTTTTATTCTTCAATTTTTGTCGATGAATTTTGATCTCTATTATTTGATTATGTTAAAAATTCCTTGTCTTCAATTTTTTGAAATTGAATTTCTCATTTAGTCTTCTTTAATTTTTCTAAAATTTTATTCTCAATCAATTTTCTTTGTTCGATTTTGCTGATTATGCAATTTTTTGTTGATGTAATTTGTTTTATTAGTATTTTTGGATGCTTTTAATATCTATACCGTTGAGTTGCATTAAACTTTGGTGAAATGTGTAAAAGTTTTGTGAACTTTAGTATTATAAATATGTATATATGTGTGTGTGTGGTGAAAGATATAAATTAGAAAAATATATATAGGTATGTGGTGATTAGTGAAATATATGAACTGAAGTGGTACATTTAATTACATCAATGTTGAAAAATTGCAGGAAAATAATGGTGAAGGATAAATTAAACGTTGGTGAAATATACATTTATTTGTAGTGAAAGATATGAAGAGAAGTGATAAATTTTAATTAGATCAATGTTAACAAATTATAGAAAAATAATGGTAAGAGATGAGTTGATTGTGGAGAAATATGTGTGTCTATGGTCAAATATATATATAAAACTAGTGAATTTCTAATTAGATCAATGTTGAAAAATTTATGGGAGATAATGGTATAAGTTGTGTTGACCTTTGGTGTAATTTCATACAAACAATGGTGAAAAATATTGAGAGTTATAGTTAAAGATCAAATTATATAACAAAATTATTATATTTAAATTAATTAAAATGGAAAAAGATATGTGAAATTATCTTGAAAAGGTCAGTTATAATATAAGAATATTAAATATCAATAGAATAATTGCCAAAATTATTTCAATTGTGCTTAATTTTTTAACGAAAATATTGTGAAATATATGCCAAGCAGTGATGCGATCAAAATATCAACCTAACACTTGCAAAATATAAATTTAAGTATGGTGAAATATTACTATAAAAACAATGAGACCTATAAATCATAACGATGAAAAACGAGAAATATAATGGTGAATTATAAGTTTAACGGTGGTTAAATATAAATAAGACACCAATGAAAAATCAATTGAAAGATGTTATTGATCTTCTCTTATTTAATTTTTTTTCTTTCTATATATAGGTTTAATCTCAAAATTGATTCTAGACCTCAAACTGATTCAAAATATAAATCTATTTATTTTTAAATTAGATTCATGAGTTTAAGCTAAAATTGATTTTAGATATAAAATTTATATATTTTTGAATTGATTTCAATTATGAGATTGGGAAAAAGAAGAAGAAGCAAAACTTGACGAGGAATAAGATCTAACACAACAATAGTGATGGATTATGATTATGGAACTAAAAAAAAAATGAAGATAACAATCAAATGATATGGTGTAGGGAAGAAGTATCCTTCATTAGGAAAAGGTTTTTCGATAAGACATGTTAGCACTCAAATTCTCGTATCACTTTGTAAATAAGATGAGCCAGTTCAATATTCAACTCAGTTCGGTTAATTAAAAGCTCGATTCAACTCTCTCATTTAGTTAAAGAAGTTAAGCTCGAGCCTTAATTTTGAGCTCGTTTATTAAACAAGCCGAGCCCGAACTTTAAAAAGTGAGACTCGATTTATTTTATGGTTTTGCCTTGTAACCTCGGTTCGTTAAAAGTTCTATTTGTCTTGGCTCTTCTCATTTACAACACCTAGAAAGGACTTTAAGAGGGAGGAAGGAACATGTCTACTTCTTCTCATATTAGTTGAAAAAACATTGCAAAATGAAGCCATACAACGCATAATATGTATATAAGGGACTCTAGAGTCCCTGAGTTCCTAATGCACCATTTGGACCAAGCTAAGATATGAGTTAGAGATTTAAATTATCTCAGTTTATTAATATAAAATCTAACTAGCATATTAGGAGGACAATGATATCAGCTTAATGGGGATGCATTAGTACCTAGCCCCACCTCAATCCCAATAAAGAATTAGACAAGTAGTCTAGATCCATACACTGCTAACTTCGTAGTTGGATAATAATAATAACATCATGGATCATCCCAATCCATTATTTTTACTTGGACCAAATCAACCCCATAAATGCTAAACAAACTAGAATATTATTTATTCACATGAGCTATGCACTTAGATAAATTCACTATGTTTTTAATGTTTATATTGTGATCTATACAAAAACATCCTCAACATCTTTGACTTGAATTCATATATATATATAAACATACAACAAAACACAAATAATAATAATTAGATGACGATAATACCCATGACCTTGCATCAAATTAGCTGCACAATTTTTACTTTTGTTTCCTTTCTCTTTCTTAAAATTATTGATGTGATATTATTCATGCGATAAAACGGTATATAAAACGGTTGCACCATATAAGAATTGTATCACATCCGTACCATAACTAGTAAAAAAATTAAAATATTTATATATTGTATCATGTTTTTGAAGGAAAATGTATAAAATTATTTTATGTTTGGAAAAAATTTGATATTTGTAAGCATTACTATGATATTAAAAGCATTCATTTAAATTATACTATACTACTAATTTATTTACATATACATATTTTTTTTTTATAATATAAAGGATTGGTCCAAATAGATAATTGATGCTCAGTAATAGAATTATATAAAATAATAAAAATATGCATAAATACCAATCACATAATTTTTTTAAATGAGAAACTTCTTATTTCTATGCTCATACCATTATATATTTTTTAATAATTTAAACGCTTATACAATACTATGACATATATTATAAAATCGCTAGCGTACATACGTTCGTAAGTTAATATATTTATAGTAGAAACTGTGTATTCAGCAAATATCTAATCACTCAAAAAAATAAATCAAAAAAATCCCTAGTCGATTAATGAAAAAAATTCATAAACTGTTATGTAATGAAATTGATATTTTGATATTTTATAATATATTCATTGATATATCTAAATTTGGAAGTTCTGATACAACCAATCAATTCGGCTTAGGAGAAAAAACAAAGCAAATTCCGGTGGAAAGACCGGGGGCCATACAGAGTCACAGACGGACGCACAGTAACAGAGGAGCGGTAGAGCGACGTGGCCTCATGTGTGACTCAGTAGCAACTCCAGAGATGTAACGGCAGCTGTAAAATCTTCCCATCAATCACTCTCCTAGAATGGCAAGTGTCGTAGCGTTCCACAGAATCACTGTATTTCAGCCTCATCCTCTCGTTAAACCTTTCCACTCTACGATTTATTTTGCCAAATTCCATTCGCTTTCGCTTCGCCTCAAAGCTACTAAGACGAAGGTGAATTCAAAGCTGTTTTAAAAATTTTTTTTTTCTCAAATTATTATTTCTCGAACAGCTAAGAATTAATCTGTGAATTCAAAATGGACTTGTTTAACTCATGCTTATTTTTAATTAGATGGATGGAGGTGAAATATCACAGAGCAGGGAAATGGGAGGAGGGAGTTCAGAGGAGCAGCAGAAGAAGAAAGTGTTTGTTGCTGGAGCAACTGGGAGTACTGGGAAAAGAATAGTAGAGCAATTACTGGCGAAAGGTTTTGCTGTTAAAGCAGGAGTTCGCGATGTTGATAAAGCCAAAAGCAGCTTTTCTGATAACCCTTCTCTTCAAATTGTGAGTGTTTTTTCATAGTCTCACACAATTCAACTTCTCTCTCGAGTATTGGAACCGGTATGTTAGGCTTTACTGGTATTTTTCCGGAGGTTTAATTTAACTCGAAAAGGTTGAAATGGGCGAAGTTTATATACAATTTTACTCTGGTGTCATGCTAACTAATAGAATTGATCTGAATTGCTAACCCTGCAAATCGCTTATCTAAGTGCGAACTGGGGTGTTTTGGGATAGTTCTTTGGTTTTTCAATATTTGTGTTGTACTAGGCTTACTTTGTCATAACAACGGCTTATGACAACAACTGTTTCCAAACAGCCAAACTCTCAGTTTTGATTGCATTTATTTTCTTTGAATAAGTGGAAGTATTCCGGGGAGAAACATTCTTTCTTTGTTATCAACTGATATTACTTTATCCAGGGATGACACAGTGTATCATTAAGAATGATGAGACTTTTGATTGATGTTTTTAATTGTTCTTCTATTCTATCTGTGACATTTTAATACCAAGTTACCAACATTTGTTTTTTCGCAAGCATTCCATTGCTTACCATGAGATGCTCCTTCACGTGTTCAATTTTGTTTTTGTTTATTTAAGTTCTTTGGATTTTGCTTTTATGAATTTGCTTCTAAATGGTTCTGGTTTGACAAGTAAGTCTGATTGTAGTACAAAATTATGGAGGGAATAGATGTCAGCATTCAGCATTACGTATGTTTGAAAGCAAGTACAAAATATATGGACGATACATAGTTATGCCATGTATTTTTAGGTGAAAGCAGATGTCACTGAGGGTTCTGATAAGTTAGCTGAGGTTGTTGGTGATGATTCTGAGGCAGTAGTTTGTGCAACAGGGTTCCGAAGATCGTGGGACCTTACAGCTCCTTGGAAGGTAAGCTGCTTAAATAAACGCTGTTTTAAGATCATGATTCAAGATCCTTTCTTAAGTGTACTCTGTGGGATTCTAATTCTCTTAATGAGAGTCAGTCGGCCTGCCTTGTTGGAGCGTAGCTGATCAGATACTGTACAGTGCCCATCTTGCTTGTATAACAATGATTTTTGCAGGTAGACTACTTTGGAACACTGAATCTTGTTGAAGCATGTCGCAAGCGAGGGGTTAACAGGTTCATTCTTATCAGCTCCATTCTGGTCAATGGTGCTGCAATGGGTCAGATACTTAACCCTGCATACATTTTTCTCAACGCCTTTGGTCTGATCTTGGTCGCAAAGCTTCAGGCAGAGAACCATATTAGGAAATCTGGCATAAATTATACCATAATAAGGCCCGGTGGATTAAGAAATGATCCGCCTTCTGGGAATATCGTTATGGAACCAGAGGTAACAGGGGCATTATCTTTTAATTAGCAGTTACCTTATGGTGTGTATTTTATTTATTTATTTATAAATTGATTGATTCCTCTGTTGACAATTTATTTTGGGTTCTTTTCTACAGGATACTTTGTATGAAGGGTCCATATCTAGGGACCAAGTTGCAGAGGTTGCTGTTGAAGCATTGGTTCACCCTGAAGCTTCTTACAAAGTAGTGGAGATAGTAGCTCGTTCAGAAGCTCCTAAACGATCCTTTGAGGATATGTTTGGTGCCATCAAGAAACGGTGATTTGTATGTATGTATTTACAGCTCCTGTTCTGAATAAAATATATTCTCCATTTGTGCCTGAAATTTGGTAGCGTATATGTACTTCATGTATAGCTGACTTATTATCCTCCATAAATGATATTTGGGTTTTGCATCCTCAGCAATTTTCGTATTTGTGTTTTCAAGCTGCCTTTGGGTTCACTAGTAGTTTGTGCAGTAGTTTGCTGAGATTATTTTATCATCTTTTTTGGTGATTCATATTATTAATAAACTGCTTAAATTATTCAATAATATGGTATACTATATCTATCACCTGCTAACTCAATTAACTATATAGATAATTGAATAATTTATTGGGACTGATAATATTCACATTTTAAATTCCATTTCAGTAGTGAGTTAGCAAACACGAACATCAACTTGAGTAATGTTTGACTTGAGTAACGTTTGCTGCACTGTCACAGATTATTACTTCAGTTCACTTCAACTTTACCATACAAAACTTGCGTTGTTGTACCGGCTATCAGAGGGGAACTGTTTAGGGAGGGTGTGAACTAAAAGACAATTATCATTTAGTTTATTACCTCCAATTGAATCAATAACAATTCAGAGCAAGTTTCACAAACCTTGTAAAGATTAAATTCTCTGAAAATAAACCACAGCTGTTTACACATGATAAGAAAAGAATATGAATTAGCGATAAAACGAAACAATAAAAAGACAGCTGTGAATCACCAAACTAAATTCAGAGTAGCCAAGCCGCCAAAGAAGCAACAACAGCAAATAAGCCTGAGACTTGAAGTGCCATTCCATCACTTTGCATTGCCGGAGTTGGTGCTTCTGCATCTATAGCTAAGGTGCCCATGTTGCTGAAAACGGAAAGAATCATGATGCAGAGAGCCAAGGCAACAACGGACTTTCCAGCTTCCATATTCTTAATTTGACGATGAGAACTGTAGTGCTAGGAAAATTGGAGCTGTAGAACTGAAAGTTATTTTTTCTTTGCCTTTGTTTTTGTGCTGTGGGGAAGAGGAAAGGTGAAGTGGCTGACATATAAAGGGTTGAAAGGAGTAGGGAAAAAGATAGTGCCAACTATCATATGCTGGTTTAATAACAAGCATAATCATTGGAAGGGAGGTGGGCTGTCAAATATAATAATAAAGGTCCCTTTGAGCTTAATGCATTATTATGTCCAGACTGGAGTTTTAGTGGGAAGCTTTAATTATGCTCTTAACAATGTTAATGATGATTCATAAACACTCTTTCCAGGTGAGTCTTCTTCGTACGGATTAAGGGATAGCTTGAAAATTTTAATATAAGGTAGCATTTGTCCGAGTTTCATTAGTTGGAGAGACATTATAAGAAGAGTATATGGCAAGGAGTTGGATGTTCATTCTGTGCTAGTGTGCTTTTGTAAATAATTGATTGGAGGGTTTGGGCCACTTATCAATGTGTGCTTTTTAGCCAGAATAATTTTGCTGGAAGTGTTCTTGTTCATTATTTAATTAAAAATTCACTTCCGTGACTAACAAAGTATGCTTAAATAAATTAATTAAAAATTCACTTTCGTGAATAACAAAGTATGCTTAAATAAATAAATTAAAAAATCACTTTGGTTGGGATTTACTATGCTTTATATCTACAGGGGTTATAATCGGACGGGTCCGTATAGGATGAGGTCATTTCAAGTTTTGGTCATATTGAATTCTTGTCATCTTAATTTTCTTTTTAATCTTTTTTGTTAGATTTTGGTTCATGTTAGGTTATTTCGACTTTGGAATACTCTATAGTCTATCCTTTTGGATCGGGTACAAGTTGGGTCAAGTGGTTTTAGATTTAGATTATTTTATTCTTTTAGGTTGAATATGAGTTGGATAATTTGTTTTGAGGTTGCTCGGATTTTATATCCAAATTACTTTGATTTTGGGCTATTTCAAGTCATTTGATATTAGTAGGTCAGGGTTGGGTCTCGGGTTGAATCAATTTTGGGTTATTCCATGTACATACATGTTATGTTTTGTTGGATCAAATTAGGATTGGGTTAGTTTCAATTTCATGTCGGCCCATATTGGTTTTGATGCAACTTTAAGAATTGTAGATAACTAGATTGAATCCAACTTTAAGAATTGTAGATAACTAGACTGAATTTGAGTATCATAAAATAAAATTGATTCAGTTATGTTGAATTTTAGCCTCCATTTGATGTACTTAGCATAGAAATAGATATGCGTGGATGCCATAGATAATGAGGATGTTTCGAAAGGAGCGCAAGTGGGTCGCTTCCCGCGAAACAAGTGTTAATTTTACCTTGATTTGATGCTTAACATACTCTAGAACAATTTTAGGGAAGAATCTTGAAAGAATGGAAGTAAGAACACAACATATTTAAGGAGTAGTCTCCTCTAGTTTGCTAGTCATTAATAACCTTTGAGCGTCTTATTAAGAGTTTGTTTTACACCCCTCAATCTGATTTTGTATCTCTCCTTACCCAGTTACTCCTCTATCATTTATGCTAACGATTACAAGCATTAGTTAGAAATTAACTTGGTCAAAGGGTATATTCCTGGTTGTATTAACCGTGTCTTTTGGTATAATTGGTCATTCCTTACTTCGGGACCAAATTGGTTATTGGGCATGACGTTCCTTAAGCTATTATTGTAATAGGATCTCCTTTTGTTTGAATTATTATGTGGAAGTGCTAGCGTGGGGCGATCCACTTTGACTCGTTTTTGTAGTTTAATTGATTTAGCTGTTGAAGCCTCCTAACTATTTGATAATTACTTTGACTAAGTAATACCTAATGTAACTAACTGAACACTAGATGTGATACATGATAATAGTCACTATATCAATTCACCACCTTGACTGCTGCTCTTCTTTACATTCTAAATTTTCAGCCCATAAAAGAATTTAGCTTTAGGTAGACTTGGTCATAATATCACAAGCATTCTCTTCGGTGTCTATATCTCTAGTTTCACTCTTCCTCTTGCTACCACTAGGCAATAAAACCTAGGTTATTCATGAATCTGCTTACCAGACTTGCATTAGAATCTAAGTGAGTCTTGGTAGCAATCATCAAATAATTGAGACTTAATTGCGCCTGAGTAACATACTTTGGTCATCTGCCTATTTTTCTTAGATCGTTACCGGAATCAAGTGAAATTGTGATGCGATGTAGTAGTAACTTTAGCATTTGAAACTCCAAACTTTTCTAGGAAGCTATCCACAGATGAAGCATGTGGCGAAACCAACTTTATCGTGTCTTTGTCTGTCCAAATTGAGATACCAAGGATCCCCCATGTTGCTCCTAGATGCTTCGTATCAAATTTTTTTTTTCAACATTTCTTCCACCATCTTTATCTCTGCCTTATGGTGGCTTGCAATGATTATGCCATCCATGCATAAAGTAGCAAGAATACATTTGCTATTCCCAGTAACCAAAGTTAGTAGCATGCGAATATACGAGTGTTTCACCACAGGAGGGAAAACTCCGTTATAGTCTATTCCTTCTCTTTGTGTAAACATTTCTCTCTCTACCAACCTTACTTTAAACCTTTGTGCTTCTCTATCATTGTTTCATTCTTTGAGTTTGTAAACCTACTTATATCTTTCAAGCTTGTGACTTTTGGGCTTAGGAACCAAATTCCAAGTCTTATTGTTTATGAGACTCCATTTCACCCTTTATAGCTCTCACTCATCCTCTTAATGAGCAGCTTCAAATGGATTCTTTTATAGTTTTGTGATTCATCTATCATTTAACTAGTAGTATTCAATGCAAAGGCTACTGTTTCAGCATATCCAAACCTTTGAGGTCCCTTGATTTCTCTTGATTCTCTGTCTCTAGCCAATAGGTACCTAGGTAGTTCTAAATGTTAGCCTTCAAGACTCTTAGATTCTTCATCTTCTTCACTGTTATCAAGATTTAGGTATGATTGAGCTAAAGTATTATCCACCTCATTTCTATATTGGTCTTCTCTGCTATGTATTGGTAGATTACTTGTAGTAGGTAGAGCTATAAAATATCCGTTGTTCTCTGAACTTTACATCCCTACTTATAATTGAATAATTTAGTTGGACCAATAATATTCTCATTTAACATTCAATTTCAACTGTGAGTCAGCAAACACTAACATCAATAAAGACAATGTGTGCTAAATTGTCACTGTACAATTAAATATTTGTTCTCATTTGTAATATCGGTCAATATTTATCAAAATTTGAGTCGGCTTATACGTGGTTGTTTTAAAATTTCATATATGTACCGGCGATATATCCGTTATTGGTCAATATTTGATGATATTTGTTAGAAAGAAATAAAAGAAAAATAACTTTGCAACATATAAAATATCTTTTGCGATATATACGTACCGCTATCGCAACTGCAATTGTGGTTCTATTGCTGGACTGTTGTAGATTATTACTTAAGTTTGCTTCAACATATTACTTTGCGGAACTAATCTTATTATCAAAGGTAAAGTGGTAAGAGAGGATGTGAACTAAAAGACCATCATTAGTTTGTTTATTCCCTCATAATTAACCCAATAACAATTCAGAGTAAGTACTTGAAACCTCAAAAATAATAAACTTGTTGAAAAATAGACCAGCGCTGTTTACACGTGATAAGGAAAGAATGTAGATTAGCGACAGACACGAAACAACAAAAGGTAGCTATGAATCACCAAACTAAATTCATAATAGCCAAGCTGCCAAAGAAGCAACAACAACAAATAAGCTTGAGACTTGAAGTGCCATTCCATCACTCTGCATTGCTAGAGTTGGTGCTTCTGCATCAATAGCCAATATGCGCCCATGTCACCGAAAACAGACAAAATCATGATGTAGAGAGCTAAGGCAACAACGGACTTTTTAAATTTCATATTCTTAATTTGATGAGAATAGACTATTTAGTACTAGAAAACTTGGTGTTATAGGACTAAGAGCTCTCTTTTTTCTTACCTGTGTTTGTATGCTGTGGGAAAGTGGAAATGTAAAGTGGATGAGATATAAAGGGTTGAAAGGAGTAGAGAAAAAATATGATGCCAACTACCATATAATGGTTTAACCATAAGCATAATCATTGAAAGAGGTGGGCTGCCAAATATAATAAGGCAGGTCCTTTTGAGTTTTATGCATTATCTTGTACAGTTTGGAGTTTCAATGAGAAGCTTTAATTATGTTTCTAGCTATCTTAATGATATATCATAATCAATTTTTCCAGGTGAACATTCTTTGTACTGATTAAGCATAGATTGGAATTTTAAATATAAGGTAGTTTGAGCTCGAGTTTCATTAGATGGAGAGACTTTATAAGAAGAGTATATTGGAAGGATTAAGGTGTCTTTTTTGTGATAGTGTTTGTTTTTTATATACTTATCAGCTTGTGGTTTAGCCAAAGCAATTTTGCTGGAAGAGTTCTTGTTCGTGCTTAAATAAATGGGAAAAATACTGTTGTGAGTCACACGACCCCTTGGCCCAATGGATAAGGTCATCAGCAGGGGTTTGTAATGCTTTATACCTAGTGGCGGTATGACCCCTTGGCCCAATGGATAAAGTCATCAGTAGGGGTTTGTATTGCTTTATACCTTGTGGCGGTAATAAAATAGGTTGCGTTGGATCAAGTCATTTTAGGTTAAGAGTTGTCTCAATATTATGTCTTTTGGAGTTATTTTTTTATTCAAGCTAGGTTCACATTAGTGATCCATGAAATCATTGATGTGCTGTCATTTTCCATCCCAAAAACGTTTTGGGGACATATTTGTAGCAAAAAACGTTGATATATCGATGGAAACGATGATGCCACAAATGCTAGTTATTTTTTTATTATAAAATGTTAAGGTTTGCAAGCTTAAGATTAATATACATAGCTTAAAGACATTGATGGTAGAACTTGAAGTCGTCATTGGTGAAGCTTGAATTCATTGATCTAGGAGATCGAATTTAGTTGATGGTGGGGTTTGAATTTGTTGATGGTTGAGCTCAAATTCAATTGCTGAATGTTTGAAACAATGATTTGAAGGTAGGTTGGAAAATGGAAATATACGGAGTAGGAGAGGAGAATGAGAAGTTGAAAGGGATGGAAGAAAGAAAATGAGGGAAGCCTGGGAAAGGGAGGGAACCACAGTGACTTGTGTGGGAGTGCTAAGACTTGAGGTATAGTTAGGGTTGTATTAGGATCATTTTGAGCTCTAAAATAACACTAAATCATGTAGTCTAATTATAAATTATAATATAAACTACTTAACATATAATTATAACGTGTACAAGTATTATATTTAAAACTAAGTATAGTAATAATACTTTGGTTTAGGAATACACACACACACACACACACACACACACACACACACAGTTTTTAAGGATAATTGTTTTCCCTTATTGTTCCTTTGTTGTTGTGCAACCATGGTTCACATTAGGTTAGTTTGAGTTCAGATTACTATATCTTTTTGGATTGTGTGGGAGTGGGTCAAGTGATTTTAGATTGTGGCCATATTGAGTTATTTTATCCTTTCCTATGGAGTGTTAGTTGAGCACTTATTGGTTGACCTTCCTCTAATTTTAGATTGACCCGATTAACTTTAGTATTGGGCCATTTCATATCATTTTATACTTGTGAGTTGTGACTCACAAAGGGGTTCCGAGTTGAATTGTTTTGAGTTATGCTAAGTATTTGCTGTCCATTAGATCAAGTTAGGTTTTGGCCATCTTCAATTTCATATCAACCCGTATTGGTTTAAATCTTCACTAGTTATATATATTGAATAGAATGTCAAAAATAAATTTAAATTGATTTAACATAAACATTCATAATTTTTTTGATGAAATAGGTATAGTAGTTATGTAGATATTGAATATTATTGAATTTTCATAACAAGTCTATTAGTTTTTGTAATTATATGTAGTTTTGGGTGGGTGTTCAATTAGGTTGGTCAAATTAGGTTTCAGTTTAGTATCAAATGGAACTTATTTGGGCAATGCAATATGGTAAGTGTTAGAAAAGGTTTGTCCATGCTCAGGAGGGTGTTTCCCTTCTAAATCACAACCATAATTTTTTCAATAATATACTAATTTTAGTAAATTTACATTCTAGGTATAGTAAGACAACAAACCACAACTGCAAGTAGCAGATGATAACAACTTTTCTAAACAAAGGCTAAGTCATTTTGATTTTAAAATTGTAGGGTTATATATGGTCTTGGCATAAGAGGTTGGTTAGTTATGACTTATGAGTTCATAACTTCTCATATTAGGTTGGGTTTTAGGTAAGCAATATGTTATATTTCGGGTATTAAGCTTTTTGGACTTAGCCATGCTTCAAATTAAACAAATTTGATTTCTTATTTTCTTAGGATTAAATTGGATTAAGTATTAGGTAGATCAAGTCAAATCTCTTAAATTAGGTTAGCTTTTAACAACACTTAGGGCTTGTCCTCTTCACCCTATTTTCAAAGTAAACTAGATCAAATTAGATAAGTAATTCTATCAGATTAGATTAGACACAATTAGAAGAAATTTGATAATGATGATAAAAATACATGATTGATAGTGATGATGAAAATAAATGATCAATAATAATGATAACCTATTGATACTAATAATAATGATTAGTAATAATAATAACGATAGTAAAATAATAATGATTAATAACTAATAATAATCAAATAATAATATCATTAATAAAAGCAAAAATAATTATAACACCATTTATTTTAACCAATTATTTTTATAACTTTTTATAAGAATATTTGTGGAAGGTTAAAACATAAATGTAGTGCTCCCCATAGGGCCATTAAAAAAAATCCAAATAATTGATATAGTATTTGAAAATTTCGATATGGCATTTATATTATTTGATCCACTTTTATCAAAGTGAATTTTCTGTTAGGTAAAAAAGTTCGGCATTTATTGATTATTTCAACATTGTCATTATATATAGTTTTGGTTTGTGATATTTTTTTGAAAATTATTTATCTTTCAGATTCAAACATTTATAATGATGTTTTGTTAATATTCTTTTGATAGAATAATATTATCATATCGATATAGTTTTATTTATTTATTTTATCTAACATATAGTCTGTGTATCCATAAATCTTCATGTAAAAATTACTAAATTGATAAAATAGTATTTTTATATAAATATTAGATATATCTATAACACTCCAAAATGTACTATTAATTTTATTTTATTTTAGTAGAAGTATAATAACAATATAGTTGGACCTTACTGATAAGTCTGCTTTACATACCATTATTACATCAAATACGAGGCAAAATAAATAGAACTTAAATCATGATCAACAAAGGAGAGGATCTTTCATAACTTAGATAAAAGTTTAGAGATTAACTCTGAGCACTTCATAAATAAAATAACATCAAAAGCGATTCTATGGAGCTAAAAGTCTAAAAATGTTTTGGACAAAAACTAATAATTGGATAATATGACTCTACATCTAACTCCAATATCACTCCTTCATTTACGAAGCATCATAAGCAGCGATGCCATCCAAGCGATGCTTATCAACTTGCATAATAAAGTCTAGGTCGTTTGTTTGTGGGAATGAGCAACGCACATGGAAAGGATGATTAGTATGTATCATACTGAATAAGGTAACAATATAACCATAGTAGAGCTAAGTTCACAAGGAAGAATAACCATGCGTGTTGGGTAAGTAAGATACGATGCAGAACTAGGGTTCCATTATTAGGTGCAATCATAATCTAATTTCTAATTTACATTAAGTTTAGGGATCTCACTAATCTTAATCCGGTTGAACGGACCAAACCACTTCTTAAGGTAGAATGTCCTTCAGCCACTATTATTGTCCAATGAAATAGACATAACACATCCTAGGGTAACAAGCTCTTTATCACCATTCTTAAACAAGTGGAAAGGTTTGAAGCATCTCGCAAGACAAAATGCTCCTGAGCTACCATTATCGTCTGATAGAACAGATGCAATACCTTAGTCCTAACTCATGCGATCTTTTACTTTAAGTAATTAATGTCTTATTAAACTATTTTTCATCTCGATATCATTATGCATAAATAAATTTAAATAGGCAAGACACATATAATAGAACCACATGTTGATCGGGACATTCTTTAAAGAAAAAGTGGTCATAATTCTCCTACAAAACCGTAATTGCACAAGATAAGCATAAATATTCCAATAAGAGTCATTTCATCACCAGATTTATTACATCATTCTAATATAATATTATGAATGACATATCTAAAAATCAAGGTCTAACTCAAATGTCTTATACATATGATAACAAACCTGCTTTTTGGATTACTATTTATAATTTAAGCTATTTTCTCATTTTATTAAAATGATATAACTCATAATTACCTCAAATATTTAACGTAACATAATTAGCATATTTAAACCTATTTATCCGTGAGAAACAACAAAAATCTATATATGACTCGTATTGACTAAAATACCCTTATATTAAATCTTTAAGATCACATTTTAGATAACTTGTTGCCGCTCAACCATCATTTAATCATATTACTTGTGAAATAATTTATAACTCTCAATAATTATAATTCCATATTTATTTTCCATATTATCACAAAATGTCCCAACTACTCTTAAGGTAGTCATAATACGTAAATTTCCACAAAACCTTATGAAATCGATATCATTGTTTTTTGACTTTCAGTTGATTACATCCTAATACCTTTTTACCACATTCGTCTCTCACTTACTATAATTACTTAACACCACATTACAATACCATAGATCATACTACCCCACTTAGGGTTTCAAAAAAGACTTATCATAACAAATATCACATAAATGCTTGCTTTCTCATGATGCTCGGTTTGCAAGATTCAATACCACATTATCATACAATTACATTATCAACATGAAATAGTCAATATAATAATACCAAACATGATATTACACACAAATGCACATACCATTCAATAATCCTACTTATGAAAAATCACCTTAAAATCAAGAATAACGTAAGGTTAGAATATAATAAACAAATAAGGAAGAATAAGACAAAGGAGGATGGAAAAAGGAGAAAAATTGAAGCAAACCAAGTTGTAAGAAAATGTGGCGTTGTGTGGGTTGATGGTGCAACAAGATGGGTGTTGTGTGAGTCCCTCATGCAGCTAGGGGGATGCTATGTGAGACTCTCACGTTGGAGGAGGGTGATAGTGTGAAGGACTCATATTGGAAGAATGGACTAGTGTGCTTGGGGATGGTTCGCATGAGTTTGTGACACTGAAGGGGGTGAGTTGTTTGGTCTATGGATGAAACTAAGGTTGAATAACATGACCTTCTCATCCAATTAAAGGGGTTTAGTGTGAGCTGAGGTAAGTTACACATCATTTCGTTGGATGACAATGGTGGATATTCAATGAATGATGCACAAATAAGTTGAAGGAAGAAAGAGAAAGTTTGAGGAGGGTTTGGTGAGGTATTAAATGAGGCAAGGAGGGAGAATGGAGTGGTATATATAGAGGAGTTCGGGCAAATGGTGAGGGATGGTAGAAGTGAGGCATACAAGGGGTATAAGGCAAGAAAAGATTGGGCCAGATTTGGGCAAAAATTTCCATGACAAATCCTACAGGTTTAGGGAGGTGATGATGAATTTATGATAGGTAGACTATAGGATGGAGGCTTATCATAGGGGATTTTGGTTGGGATAAGTGGGGAATATACAGGGATAAGGGGGAAGGAGAAGACCTGAGGAAGAAGAAGAAGAAAAGGAAAAAAGAAAAGGAGAAAGAAAATATAAAAATGAAAAGGAAAAAAAGAAATAGAAAAAGGAAGATAAGTTTAGGGCTATGATTAAAATTAGGTTGACATTTAGAATTAAGGAATTATAGTAAGATTAAAAGATTAATAATTATGGGTTAAGGTTAGGTAAAAATATTAATTATCAAGAATTAGGGTTAGGTTAAATCTAGGGTATTACAATATTTGATATTCCATCCATAATGTCCAAAAATTTGGATATTTGATCTAAGAGATGTAGATAGTGATACCGATTTTTTCCGAGGGTTTAAGGCCCCATAAGGGATTTTCCATTTGGGTTTGGGGATTCTTAACGGGTATTTTTTTAAGGACATGGTAGGGACGGGTTTTGGGTCTCTATCCCTGAACCCACCTTGAATAATTATATATATATATATATATATATATATATATATATATATATATATATATATATATATATATATATATAAAATATAATATAATATAATATAATTTTTTTTATAGAATATAAATTAAAAATATAATATAAAAAAAGGCTTGAGGATCGGGGACGGGATCAGGGATTGGGTTTAGGGTCGGGTTTTGGGGATTGGATTGGGTTTCAAGGTTGGAGAATAAATAGGCAATGGAAAATAGATCGAGGATCGGGTCAGGTATAGGAATTTGATCATCGTGGGGATTGGGTCGGGTTTGGTGATTATTTTTCTTATCAGGTCCTCATCCTTGACCCCACCTCATTGCTATCCCTAGATGTAGAACTAATTTAACAAAAGTAGATATCCAGTTTTGAAGACTTCTACCTTCTACCATATTTAGTATGAACTAGATGTCCTCTACCTTAGCTAGCTCAATTAAAGGCTAAAAGTATAATACAATATATATATATATTTACTATTTCTGTTCATTAGGGTGAAGAACTTTAGTGGGTTCTATTCTTTGTCATAATGGAGAATGTTTCTCCTAATTAAAGGTTTGTTAATTCCTATCACCAATTCTAACATTTTTACCATCAATCCATAAATTTAGTTACATAATCATATGATTCATTTGCCATCCTCCAATCGTCTTATTCTCTTTTCTTATCATATTTCTCCTCTCATAGTAACCACACTCAAAAGTTGCACCACACGAATTGAACACCTAAATCTTTCAAAACTATATTGCAAACTAAAATCTAGGAACATATGAGAATTTAGGTCTAATTAAACATCATAACTCTTATTAGAAAGAAATGGGTGGTGGCAAAGTTTTTTTAACTTCAATATCGAAATAATATATTCAAAGTTAATAGCATTTTTGGATTTTTGATGAGGATTTGTTGTACCCATGAAAAGAATTGAGATTTTTAGCTGTGGATGATGAAGAATAAGTGGAGAGAAGCGATGAGTTTGCTTGGCATTTTTTGACATAGAGTGCGATCCTAGACACCATTATTTTTACTTTGCTGATTTTGTAATGATTGCGAAGGCTATTATTTCTAACGATGTATCTTGCTTTGATATGGCCATTGACATAAAACAATTTGTTAGCAATTTTAAATATGATATCTTATGTTGCTGGGATAAACTAAGGTCACCGTCAACATATCCATAAAATTCTTTGATGATTGTGTTTCCTCTACTTTAGTTGATTGTATTGCTAATTATGACAACCTATACCATAAAGCTTTAGAGGGTTATGTGGTTAGTGCTAAGACATTATTCATCAACACTTGTCATTCTTAATTCATATATATATTTTTAAGTTCTTTAAAAGAACCCTATAGGGGATAAATATGGTTAATTTTATGGTAATTGAAAAATTAAAATTTAGACTCACATTT
Organism: Tamarix austromongolica; assembly: GCA_039764185.1. NCBI lineage: Eukaryota > Viridiplantae > Streptophyta > Magnoliopsida > Caryophyllales > Tamaricaceae > Tamarix > Tamarix austromongolica. The sequence continues at coordinate 30,058,293 of CM077817.1, forward strand.
TAGTGGTTCAAGATAACCTAACCCAGGTTTTTCTTCATCCGCTACCAAAAGTTTCTTTCTTTTGGATTTTGAAACTCTCGAGTGTGTTTGTTGATGATATTCTTAGTCCATATTTATTATCCTATGAATTTAATGACATTTTTTTTAAGAAAGATTCATTACTTGACTTAGTTATCTTTTTTAGATTCTTCTCAATAATTTCTACAAGAATGCTAGGCAGATGTATAACCTCTTAACGAGCTTTGAAGAGAGTTTTGTAGTGATTATAAAAATTTCTCACAATTTATAAGATATGAAATTAAGAAATATTGTGAGGCATAATCTGGCTAGAGAATATAAGAATCACAACGAATGATGACTCTAGATTTGACTATGTGAACTATGAGCACAATAAGATTCTTAAGAAATTGTATTATAATTAATGAGCTTAGGAAAGTTTTTGGTAAAAATAGTTTGAAATTTATTTTATATGTTCCTCATGGTTCATGATTAGTGGTGAGTATTTGATGCACGAAATAAATAGTCTAATGGATAGAAATATAAAATTTTTGTTGAACCAACCAACTGGTCCTCAAAAATTAGTTGATTGATTTTCTATTTCTCTTGAAAAAAAAGTTATGTTTGTAAAAATTATACCCATTATAAAGGAATCAATTGAATGGTTAAGAAAAGTAACCAATTTATGAACAAAGTTAAAACCAAACTAGTTTTAGATAAAAATAATCAATCCATTGGTTGCTCAAAACTAGACATTTGGTTTTGACTAGTTAACTGGTTGAACAATGATTAGTTGTTGGGTTTCAAAGCTGTAGCTATGTGATATTTAGAACTAATCCGTTTTCTAGTACCCAAATATAATTAACTTATTTGAAGCAATTAAATATTATAACAAGAAATCAATTGACTAGTTTCTTAGTGCATAAAGCAACTCAAACCCTAGTTTTCACCATGTTCTAATTGACTAGTTTTCCAAAACTTAAACATATGAAATAGTTTATGTAATACCCCGTATTTTTGAAATCTAATTTTATTAAGCCTAATGATTTTGTTAGAGTAATTTGATGCAAATATTTAACTATTTTAATTTCGATTCGTTTTATGGATTTATCAACGATTTCGAATTCATATTTGAATTTAATTAATCGTTTCCGTTGCGAACCATTCTAGACAAATTCGTTCACGACCATGATTTTATTATATTCTTATGATTTCGATTTTCGGTTAAAAATATGTATTCCCATTCTTTCTCGTATTTTGATTTTTAATATTTTATATTCGTTTCCGATTATAACTTTGTCGTGTGATTACGACTTTATTTTGGAGTTATATTTTGTTAACGAAATATATTATTTAAATTATAGAATTTCAGTTTAAATAGTTAAATTTATTTTAATGATTTTATCCGTAGAAAATATTTTTGAATTTAAATTTATTCGTTTCCGAAAATTGTTAATATTTTTGGAAAGTTTTAAATTAAAAAGGATTTTCAGAGTTTATTTATGAATTTATTTCAGGAATTAATTTTCTTCTATTTTACACTTTTTAGTTTGCGGAAAACCGATTTAAGAAATTATTTAAATTAGTCTCGGTTTATTAGAATTTAACTTAAATATTTTATTATATGCTTTTAAATAATTTTTCGAGGTCTTATAATATATTTCCGTAAATAATACAAATTTTTATGTTCGTTGGTAAATTTTTCCGAAAATGTTTCCGAAATTCTTTATATAGCCATTTTATTAATTTTAAGCTTTCGGAACCTTACGAAATAATTTTTGTTTTATTAATTTTAGATAAAATCTTCTAATAATAATTTTTAAACTTTTAGTATTTTATTTTATATGTGTATTTGTAAAAAAAAAGAGCCTTACCCTGACTGGTGCCCCCCTCCTTTTTCCTTTTCTCTCTTCTCTCCCTTCTCCTCTTTCCCGTCTCCCGACCCTGCCCTGTGTGCAGTCCCACAGCCCCAAACTCTTTCTCCCCAGCTCCTCCTTGCTTTGCCCCGCTGGCCGACCTCCAACCTGCAACTGACCACCGCTGCAGCAGCAACCGAAGTAGCGCAACAACCCACCGAAGCGCGTAGGAGCAGCAGCGGCAGCAGACCGCAGCAGCGACGAGTCGCGCTGGTTGAGCAGCCGTCTGACCACTGCGAGTGTCGCTGACCACGGGCGAGCCACCCCGGCCCCCGACGAAGCTTCCCTGGCCTTCCTTTGCTCTCATTTGTTGATTTTCGTTTGGTATAAATTTTTGAAAAACCCTAATATGGATTTGATTAATTGAGTATGATTTAGCTTGTGATAAGCTAAATTAATTGTTTGATTATGTATATATGTGCTGCGAGATTGATTTGGATATGTTAATTGTATGGTTTGTGTTGGGAATTTGGAAAATTGAATTTTAGGCCGGGTTATGCCCAAATTTTTCGGATCCGTCCGATTTGGCGATTTTGGATAAATTGATTATACAATATGTTTTTAAATGTATCTAATTTCATGTTGGAACCGTCAATTTAAGAAATTTATGCGGAATCAATCGGAATTCGATTCCTAGGTCAAAATTCATGTGTAATGAAATCGGGTTGTATAATTGAGTCGTTTCGCTCAATTGATTTTACAATATCGTTTGAAATGTATTTAATTTCTTATCGGAAGTGTTTATTTGGGAAAATTGTGCGTAATTAATCGGAATTGGATTTTTAGGTCAAAACTCTTGCGGGGCTAAATTGGATTATGTAATTGGGTTGTTTTATTCAATTGACTATACAATTTATATTAGAATATATTTAATTACATTTTCGAACCGTCAATTTATATATTTTAGCAAGAATTGATCGAATTTGCGTTCCGAGCTCAAAAACCCTAATTATGTTGAATTGGGTATTTCTTTTATTGGTTTTGATTAATTGATTATTTGATATGTTATAAAATGTGTTTAATTACATTTTTAAACATTCAATTTGATTAAATTAATAGAATTCAACAGAATTGTATTTTCGGGCCTAAAACCCTACGTTTCAAGTGAGATTATGAAATTGATCATGTGTATAATTGTTTTTCTAAAATTAAATTTATAGAAGTAGTTGAAATGATCCTAATTGTATTCTAATACCTTTAATTGGAATTAATTGATTTGAATTACCTGAGTTTGTGTCGTTGGCTTTAAAACCCTAATTTTTTAAACGGATCGTCTTGAATTGGTTAATCGGAATATTGTTTTGTTGAAATTGATTATCTAGATTTATTAAAATTAGTGTAATTGTGTTTTAAAACTATCAATTTGAGGTAATCGAAGTGATTTGGTTGATTTGTAGTTCAGGCATTAAAAACCCTAATCTTCGGGGATGGTTTTATAAAATTGATTGTGTTGTGTGTCTTTTATCAAATCGATTTTTGTCTTTCGGTTTTAAATCATTTGATTTATATTTTAATCTTAAATCTTAATAGAGCTATGCTCTTGAGTCCTGAGTTTTGAACACATTTTCCAAGAAAGATCGTTTGTATCTATTTGCGTTTATTTAATTATAATATGTGAATTATTAATTGATAAGATAGTTTCTAACATAATTCCGATTTCTATTGGTGATCTAGGAAAACTTTCTCATGGATTGTCGAGCTTTTGATAGCTCTCCCTTTTTCTCAATTTGCTTAGCTAGCTTCGGATTTAGGTAAGTCATTACTTACTTTTATTTATGATGGAATATGGATGTATGTCTGTTCGGAGTGGAAGGTGATAAGTATGCCTATCGATTATTTAATCATGCCAAGTATATGCTGTGTTCTGTGTGGTAATTTTATGTATGTGTGAATTTATAGTCTTAATGCAAATGTGTGTTAATATGACATTTGGATATGGTATGTATTTGAGTATGGATTGAAATTGTATGATACCATATGCTGTATCTTTATGTTATGGAATTATTCATGTGGGCTTGAATTATGGTCGGCTAAAATAATTGAATAAGATACTAATTATTTAAAGTGGAAGATCACGTGAGTTGGGCCAAGGTGTAGGGTCCGTTCCACCGGACGATAATAGTGGCTCAGGTTTCCTGTCCCTGAGAGGTGCTTCAAGCCGTTCCACCGGTTCAGAATAGTGGCTCAGGAGTGTTTTGCCCTGAGAGGTGTAGGATCCGTTCCACCGGATGATAATAGTGGCTCAGGTGACTTGTCCCTGAGAGGTGCTTCAGTCCGTTCCACCGGATTAAGAATAGTGGGACCCTATACTCAATGTGAATAAGAATATGATATGAGATAAGTAATGAATAAGACACTAATAATTTAAAGTGAAAGATTACGTGAGTCAGGACCAGGTGTAGGGTCCGTTCCACCGGAAAATAATAGTGGCTCAGGTGTCCTGTCCCTGAGAGGTGCTTTGAGCCGTTCCACCGGTTCAGAATAGTGGCTCAGGAGCGTTTTGCCCTGAGAGGTGTAGGATCCGTTCCACCGGATGATAATAGTGGCTCGGGTGTGTTATCCCCGAGAGGTGCTTTAGATCGTTCCACCACTTTAAGAATAGTGGGGTCCCTGAACTCATCGTAAATAAATGAAATCGGATGTAATAATGATTATTATCAAATTATTGGATTGGTGTTACTTAGCATGCGATCGTGATTTCTTATACGCTTGTATCTTATGTGCCGTCATGTCTAGTAATGTACTCATGAGTATGAATCTGTGATCCTATGTTTTATTGTATGTAATACTTGTATAATTGAGCATGAGAATTGTAAGCTAGAGTCTTTCATATCTTATGTGTTTTATGCTTCCTTCCATGAGTTTGGTAGTATTGATTTACTCAGTACTGGACCCGTACTAATGCTACCTTGGTTGAATGGGTCCTGTGATGATCCACTGATGGTGGGGAGCAGACCTCTTGTGCAGGTTTGAGTTCGAATACTATTTTGGGGTGGAAGGCTTGACTTGAGAGAGTAGGCAATCCGGAATTTGATCCGTCGGATTTTATCTTGTTTAACTATATTCATCTTTAGAAGTTAAAAGTGTTGTATTTAAAATTTCAAGGGTATTGTAATTGACTTTCAATTTCTCGTACTCTGATAAGCTTTTAAATTTTGGATTTATTTCACAGGTACCGCTGATTAATTCAGCGATGATTTTATTTAGTGAATTTATTCACTTGCCATCTGCCTGTGGATATCTCCTTGTGGGAGTTTATCTTTACGGCATAGATGTTTGAAATTTTGTTTGACAGGTTTTAGCCTTGCATCTAGCATGATATAGATGGTGGACATTTATCTTGTGTTAGATGTGGCGGTAAAATTCCCCAAATTCTCTTCTTGCTTCCGCTTTATTCTTTTAAATTTTTTTAGGAGTAAATTTTGGGGGTGTTACAGTTTATAGGAAGGTTTAAAAGTAAATTATTTACACAAGCTAATACTTAGTCTAATACATATGATTCCCCCCCCCCAAATTAAATTCACTTTTAAACATTTTATAAAATAATTTATATGAAGGTTTAAAAGCAAATTTTCAAGATAATTTCAATAGTGCTCAAAGATAAAACAACCATACATTCTAACCTAAAAAAATTTCACAAATCTTCCATGTACTCAAGTCTTAGATGTATTTTATGTGTGATATTTTACTTTATATTAGAAATTTGATTGTTATTTTATCCTTACTACTTAATGTTTGTTTGGTAAAAGGGTAACAGAGGTGGAAAAATTATCTTTGTATTTTATATTTTGCATACACTTTATTTGAAATGAAAGAACTTCTTTTTAGATAATTACCTATTATAGATCTTATTTAGGACACAAATAGGTATGTTATAGAAAATATTTTATTATTTCTAAATACTTGATATAAAATATACAAAGTAGGGGGACATTTTTTCCACTCCTATAACTTTCATATCAAATGAACCATTAGAAGATTTGATTGAGTGTGATGATCATGAATTTATAGTCTATATCATTTACTCACTTAATTGAACATTTAAACCTTTAAACAAGTTTTTTATCATCAAAATATGGATTAGTGGCCTATAAGGTCAATAATATCACCTTTTTTAGGATGACAAATAAAAAAGTGCAATCATGGTCACTATAAAATATGTGAAATGAAAATATTGAAAAATTACCATAATTTGCATTTTTTTATCCAAAGTTTCCAGATTTTCTCTCCTTTTTGTCACCAACAAAAGGTTGTGGATAGGTTTAACTTGAAAGAACTCCAAAAAAGGATATACCAATGAGATTAGAGATTTAAGAACATGATGAACCCTATGTATTAGTGATAATGAATCAATAAAACATAAAAAATGGCATAAATAAATGAAATGAGTGTTGCTCCTTTTAAGAGTATGCATATATGAAAGTTTAATTTCTTCATCACCTAAAATCTAAAAATTATATTAGTAACAATCAGATCACAAGGGTAAAAGGGATAAAAAAGGAGGTAAATGTATAATGCAATCAAGATCACATCTTATATATACAAAGAGTTATAAGTATAAGAGATGGTCAACTGTTGATCACATATACAAAAAATATCAACTAATTACATAATCATAATAAGAGTTTATACATCTTATAAGATAAAAATATTATATGCAAAGAGTAAAACTCTCAAAGATAAAAAGATTAAAAAATATGACCAACCAAACTAATAAGGACTAAAAACTATATTAGGAGTCCTAATCATCACTAGTGGTTTCTTGAACTTAATTAGAGGTGGGAGGAGTGATAGGTCTTGTGGGTGTAGGAATAGGTCTTAGGGGATTTGTAGAGGTTGAAATCGTAGGTGGTCGAGAAATAGTGGTGAGATCTTCTAGTAGATCACTAGAATTTGAATAAGTACACCATAAGACAATATATCGTTAGAATCATGATTATCAACATCATCCAACTCAATTTCTATAACAAATTGTGTGCTTAAGGTACATAATATGACATACATGTTTGGTAGAGGTGCAATATCCTTTATATCCATAATACTAACTCTCAAAGCTCCATATTTAACACTAATAGTATGACCAGTAGTAGTAGTTATCTATGTAGCTCAAAGTGAAGGGCGTGTTTGATCATGTGTGTGAGGACTAATTGGTGGGCCAACAATATGATACATGGATTGAAAAAGTATCTCTAAACTATCAATCCTAATCCCAAACCCTATCAAAATTTGGTCTATGCATGTAAATCTATGTCTTATCATCTACAAACCTCTGATAAACATATATTGTAACACATGAACAAAAGCTATGTTATCTAGAGTTGTAAAAATAGAAGCAGGTTCAGCTGATGATGATGGAGTTGTAGAATTAGATGGCACTAAAGTCGTATTCTAGGTGGTTTGAGCAACATTGGTAGTAGTTTAATCAATATTTCAAATATTTACATTAGTAAACAAAGGCAGATATTATAGTAGATATTGATCATTAGCAACATGAGCACCTCACTCTATGGCCATATCTTGCATGACCTTCTCTTAGCACTATGTTGTGGCTGCCCCACCCTTAGTTGAGAGTGGAAAACCTTCTGGTCCAATCTTGAAGCTCATGTGCTTCATTGAGCACTTATTATACTCATCGTAGCATGTGTGTCCAAATCTCAATGATATAGATGTTAATCCTTTAAGTGGCATGTGAAAGTGGCTTATCATGCGTATGATTAATGAGCCCTATCTAAGAGGTGTATGGAGATGATGCTATGAATATTCCCATCCATAGTTTCATCCTTTGTCTAGAAATCATGTGGTTAATTTCATACGTGTCCTTATGCATAAAATCCACACCACACCCAGGGGAAATATAATTTTGTATGAGAAAGTGTGCAATAGTCTAATATGAGGACGTAGATAGATATACTTGATCTTGGGGTGGAAATAGGGAATATTTTGCCCAAAAACGGATATAGATAAAGGGATGTGGAAGATGAAAAAAAATACCTGCCGAGTTTGGGTATAGATATGAATAAGCGGTATCTATAGTTGCACCCATTTATATAATATATAATTACCCTTTTATCCTTATTTTAAAAATAAATATAGTATAATATCAAGGTTAAAAATGTCATTTAGCATAACTAGAAATAGGTTTCTCTATTGGGTAATGGATTTATGCGTTGGATAACTTAACGGGTAAATTGGTTATCCATTAGGTAACACATGTATGACGGATATGAACATGGATGTGTTAGTGGATATCTATTCTACTACGGACTTAGGTACATGTTTTATTATTAGGTATAGATACGGGTATGAGGACATCCGCCCTGAATCCACTTTATTTACATCTCTACCCGATTTTTACTCTCCATATTGATGACTACTTGACACACATCACCATTTAAAGATCATAAATTGTCTAAAGTCTATACCATTTGACTTATCTCTCACCTAGTGAAGTTTATCAACCTTTTCCTACTTTGTAGTCTCCAAAATAGTGTATAAGGTCTACATAGATAAATGAGAGTCACTTGGAGATAAGTTTGAATATAATCAAATGTAGCTAATATGGTGAAGGTTTGTACATAATAGTTGAAGGTGGTTGGGAAAGAAGTCACCACATCAAGGAGAGGAATAAGTTTATGTCTCTGAAGAGTGTCCATATATGAAAAATGATAATTATACACTTTCTTAGGATAATGTATTGATCATGAATGCTAGTGACCCATTTATTTTATATGTTAGCACTATGAAAAATGACAAAATTGTACAAAGAATCAGTTGAGATACTACTCATACAAAAAGCAAAAGAGACCTCAAGGCATCTTTAGAGGATGCTGCATCCCTATGATTAGGAGAAGTGGGAATAGGGAGGATCATTTATCCTATTTGTGGCCAACTCTATTACCCTTCTATTGTTAACAACAATACATGTTTTCCCAATCATGATTCAAGGATTATAGAAATAAAGTGTTATTACAAGGAATCAAAATAAAAAAAGATAAGAGTGCCCTAAAAAACCTATGAGGCTCAATTTTGAGCAACAATACATATTTGACAAGTGTAGGGTAGAATTGAACATCAAGAATGATGAGAAAATATGGATATAGTGATTATTAAAAAAAAATAAAAAATAATTAATCATTAAATACGCAAAATCTCACTACGCCTATAAGTGGGTGATCCCAACCAAGGATATAAGTATAAAAATGAGGAAATAGTGTAAATTATGGTTCCCAAACCATTAATTGAGCACCAAGGGACCGCACAATATTCAAAATAAGCCTTAATAATTCATTAAGAGTATTAATTGAATTAAAATACATGGAGGAGGCTAAAACCCTTACATAGTTCAATATTTACTTGAATCTTATTTTTTTTGCACAAACTTCCAACACTAATCAAATGATTGATCTTCAATGAGAATGATGGATGAGTTTTGGTTAATTTTGTTAGATGTTTGAGTGAGTAATGGAAGAGAGAAGCTAGATGAAGTGGGTTGAAGATTGAGAGAGAACAAAGTTTAAAATAAGATCAAATGGATTGTCTACACTAGTTGAGTGGTCTATTTATATCATCCTAACAAGTTGTTTGGTTTTGAATAATCATCTAAGTGGTTTATGCTAACCAACTAACTAGTTTTTGATAGAAACCAACTGACTAGTGGCCATTGGGTTGTAAACACATAAGCACATAGGAGTTGACTAGCTGATTGGTTCAAGTGCTATCTAGTAGGTTAGTTAACCTAATCACTGCATGTTAAATGTAAATCATGCAAGGCCATGTTTCAATCGAATCAATATATATCCAAGCCATAAAAAACATGATTTAACATATCAAGGAGAATCAAATGAACATGAATTCACATATTGGAGAGCATAAATGAATCATATTAATGTCCTCACAAGTTCTCTCCTAATCACTGTAAATATTTTCTATCGAGAACAAATTCTACAATAACAACTCCCTTTTCAACATCATCTCTATTGAAATGATGTATTGTTTAAATATACTTAGGCTGGAGTGTTGAACGAGATTTTTAGTGAGACATATGATAATAATGTTATCGCACTAGATTTTAATCTTATCAAGTTTAAGGACGTAATCAATAATTTTTTTAATTCATCTAAATCAATTGAATACAATATGCTTCAACTACTATATATTGTGTGTCCACCATAGATAATACCAAACTAAATTATTTCTTGCTATTTCAGCTAACTAGTTCGTCATAGATGAATTAACAAGCCCCTAAAGTATTCTTTTTTTCAACTTTATATCCCATAATATCAACATTAGAATACTCTATAAGGTCAAGAATGAAGTCTCTAGGGTAAAAAATCCTAGGTTGTGAGTGATAAAAAAAATACCTAAGATTCTTTTAACCACTTTTAAATGAGATTCCTTAGTATTACATTGAAAATGAGCACATAAATATACAGTGAACATGATATCTGATCTAAATGTCGTAAATTAAAGAAGGGATCCAGTTATACATCAATATTACTTTTGATTAACTTATTTACCATCGTCAACTGTGCCAAGCTTTGTAGCAGTGGTCATGGGAGTACTACTAAGTTTACTCTCAATCATTTGAACTTCTTAAGTAATTTATTTGTGTACATCTCTTGGTTGACAAAAAAATTCTTCTTTTATTTGATTTGATGTTCAAGGAAGTATATCGACTCTCTCATCATGCTCATATCAGACTTACTACACATCATCATAGAAAATTCCTTGCTCATCTCAAACTTACTACACATCATTATAGAAAATTCCTTGCATATGGAGTTAATAGTAATACTAAAAATAATATAATTTGTATAGATTTTCACAAGTTTTTATCAATTAATAAGGTTATATCTATTTTTACTCTTTTAAACTCTATCAAGAAGAAACTTACTCAACATTTCATACTAACCTCTAGGTGCTTATTTTCAACCTTAAGAGCCATGATGAGTTTAAATACATGGTTAGGTTTAGAAACCATTAATGAAAATACTTTTCACATAAATCATATAAATGATGCAAATGCAATAGGCATGCATATAACATCTTGTTTAGTGATAAGGGTAAATATCTTCTCAAAATCAATCTCTTTCCCTTGGTTGTAACCCTTGACAACCAATTAAACTTTGTTTCTAACCATTATCCCACCCTAATCTATCATTTTCACTATGAAAAATATTAGGTACCATGACAATAAAATTAATCACAAATAATCTGCTTAGTCATCACAATAGGTTTACTATGATGACACATTGTCATAGAAAAGTCTGTTAAGAAAAGCTTGTTGTAATAAAACAATAACTATGATAACGAAGGTTTTCAATGTAAAAGAACTCATTATGATGACACTTTTGTTATTGTAGGCTTATTTTGATGACCTTTTTTTCATCATTATAAATACTTTAAAAATGAATTCAAATGCTGTAGCTATTGTGATGATTTGTATACTTGTGAGGACATTTGTCATCATAGAAATTATACTTTAATTTTTTTTACCTTTTGTGACAACAATTAAGATTATAGTGATGCCTTGTATCATCACTAAAATTTGATTATAATTTTTACTTTTTTTTACCTATTATGATGGTTTGGTAGCCTATTGTGATGACCAAATTTGTCACTCAAAGTCTATTTCACATTTCTATTTTTTTACCTATTATGGCAACTGGATGACTTATTACGATGACCATATTCATCACTAAAAGTCTATTTCAAATTTATTATTTGATTTTTTATCTGTTATGATGGCTAAACATCCTATTGAAATAGCTGTAGTCATCGCTAAAAGTCTATTTCTTTTTTTTTAACCTATTGTGACGATCGTCAAAAGAAGTCTATTTCAATTTCTAAAATTCAATTTTTTATATGAATTAGCTATTATTTGAGTATAAAATTTAGGATTGATATTAATGCAGACTAATAGTAAAAAAATAAAGTATTAAATGTAGTACATTCAAAATACAAAGATTATTTACAATCCAAAAGTTGTCATATAACATAAATAGAGTCATAGCCTATGATGAAGCTTCTCCCATGTCCTCCTCCTCCTCCACCACCTCTTTTTTTGTCCATAACAAACCACTTTAGGTATCAAATCACAACGTTATTTTCCTTAATCACTTTATTTATTTGCCTTGGCAATCTATTTTTTTGGTGAAGTTCTCTAGCAAACATATCCAATTTTTAATCAACGGCAGTTATGTTGGTACTAGTAGAAAGTTGTAGTGGTATCGAAGGTGATGCAAATGTAATAAAAGTAGATGAAGAGCCCCTCTCAATCTATATGAGCTCTAGTGATCGTGATGTTGTCCAAAGACTTTCTAAATGATCACTACCTTGTTGATTTGTAAGAGCTTAGTAGATCCGCATGTACTCTCAAGTGATTGTACCCGAGCCCCATCTATTGTTTTTTGTCGCCTCTCCACCATTTCATGCTATAAGAAAAATAAAAGTAGGTTAATTATTCTATAAAAATAATTAAATTAAATTGATAATAAGACAAAGTTGTATGCTTACATATTTCTTCTCTATTTTCTTGCTTATCCAATTCCCATTATTATTGTGAATTTCTTCGAAAGTCTCAACTTCACTATAAAGTTTCGTTATTTTTTCAGGGTCATATTATAATTATAAAAAGAATTAATACTTTATGGATAAAAATCTAAATAATGAATTAAACTATAAAATATTATGTATTACCTTGTTGTAGCAAAACTGAGAGATTGATGACGAACCATGGAGATTGTGATATTATTGTTTGCCTTTATTTTTTAAATTTCTCTCTAACTTGTTCTACACATAAAAAAATTATTGCCTTTATTTTAATTAGCATTAATACATTTTAATTATATATATATATATATATATATATATATATATATATATATATATATATATATATATATATATATAAAATTTTATACATCTATCTTTTCTTCTAGAGAATCCCAAAACTTTTAAAGTCTATTTCAATCTTCCTCATTTGCATATGTCAATTTCTTCCTAGGGTTTTTTATGCTCTAAGGCTTGAGTTGGCACTTTCAAATTTAAGATATGTGTTAAGAAAATCTACAATTGCCCTCTCATACTCACAACCAGTGTAGAATATCATTCTACTCATCCAAATTAATTATTTTTATAAAGAGAAAACAAAATTACATATTAATCACATATAAAAACTATTGGAAATTAAAATCTAATTATAAGTTACTATTTTATCAACCCAAGGGTAAATCTTGCCTTTTCCCTCCTTTGGAACATGCTTTCAGTTTGGATATTACATAGGGATCAACTTCCTCATCTTGGTCCCCACGTATCTTGAAAATAATGTATTCATATAACCATTGAGTTTTTGTGACTTATCAAGGGTGGACCAATAGAGGTGGAATTTGAAGTAATTATCCTTCTTGAAGTGATCATATGAGTTCTAGGTTTTCAACTTCTTACATGCCGTGTGTTTTGAAGTTAACTCATTTAATAAAATATAACATATCATTACTTTGTTATCTAATATATATTAATTTAAGTTATTACCTAATTTACACTAAGGGTGGATCCTCGAAAGACATCAAGGGATCACGTTTTCCATTCTCAACGTTATGCTTTGCCATAAAGTCAACCCATACCTAAAACTATTTACCAAAAAAATGGACAAACAATAATATATATAGCTCAATAACAATCACACATAGATAGATTACAATGTATTGAAAATAATTTTTATAGTGCTTGTTAATAAGTGCAACATATAAAATCTCAATAAGATAAATTAAGCAAGAATAAGAGTACTTTCGTGATCAATATATGCATCTTCTTCCTTATTTGAGTATGAAGAATCCTCATTTGTATTGGCAATATTATATATGGTGTGACGTATGGTCTCTGTACAAGTCTCGTTAGTTTAAACCTTGTCAAAAAATTAAGCTATCAAGGTTGTCAAATTAAACATCTAACTCTATAGTAGATGAGTCAACCTCATCAACCGCATTGATTGCTCATGATAATCATCATGAGATCCCAAATGTGATGATGGTTGATTTCCTAGACAACTTGTTAATGAGGATTGTTTAACATATCATCAACATATAAAGCTTACTTTTCTTGGGAGCCTAATATATAAAGATTGTTCTTGTACCAAATATACCTTACACAAACACTTATAATGTTGTTCTTTCATATGGTTATTTTCTTCCTCGTATTTATGTTGATCCACTTGCACTTGAAAAAGAAAAAAAGAAAAAAGTAAAAAGAACCATCATGCAAATAAGATAACTCAATGATATGATGAAATTGTTGAGTATAACATTCACCATAGACTCTTTTAACACACATCACTGTTCTATATACATATATATTTCCCTATTAGAAATTAAGAATCTAACACCATTTATTATACACTTGATATAAGTAGTAAATACAATTGAAGAACCACTAGATAGGGAAAATAACTCATCAATACATTCGGGTGACCCTGACTTACGTAAGTTGTACATCTGTGGCATAGTTAGTAAATATATTACCAAGTTCATAAGATGTTTTAATTAGTACTTATTGAGCTTAATATTGATGAAAATTACCATATAACAAAACAAATAAGGAAGCTCCTTCATTGAATGTCATCCAAATTTCCACTGCATCGCATATTGCTCTATACATTCATGTGCTCATTATTAATTTAAATAAAAATTAGTTATGTTAGAATCTAATATATAATTATTAGTATTATTATTAGAGATTATCAATGTGTACTTACTCCAAATATTTCTATATATCTGGATAATTGTTGAAAATGTCATTGATTCCTCTTTTCTTCTTCAAATGCATTATGTTCAGGCTTCCCAAGTGGGTAATCTCTAACATGACTAAAGTGCATCAAATAATCAATGATTGAAAATCTTCAGGGATGATTTTTCTTTATTATTTTACCATCAAATTGTTTGTTGTTCTATCATGGATGGTTAGTCAAAATAAATCATCAATGACCAATGTAACCGATGTTACATCTTAGTTTTACATTAGGAGTTTCTTTATTATAGTTGAGGCATGCTTTATAACCATGTCCCAACAACCAAGATAGAATCAAATGGGCAAGAAAATCATTAATGGTCCATAAAACTATAACACACATTCTAGATATTTTATTATAAACCTTACCTCTAGTACAACCCCTAACAGCCATAGATCACGAGGCTTGTCAACAAGTGTTATGAGGAACATATTAAAATCCATCTTATGAGAAAACGAGCTAGGAATAAGTAAAGACAACATAAAAATTGGATTTTTCATGCACTATTGTTAGATCAAACCCATCTAATGATAAACATATTCAAATATTTTGAGGTTCATATGTGAAATTAGGATGATTTGCATCATAATATTTCTAGATTTGGAATATAATTGCATGTTGCAAAATCTAGGATCCTCTAGAGCTCCTATTCATATGTCATTTCATGTCTTAATAAATCATAAAATCAAATTTATTGTCAGTGGTATGGGAATTATTAGAACATTTTGTGTGTTATTTTCTTTCCCTTTGTGGCACCATCTACCCATTGAGAAGTAACATATATCAGATAATTAATTCTAATATTGCTCTATTTTTAGTACAAGTAAAATTATGTACTTTAATTGTAAGTGCATGGTAGGTAGCGTTAAAGGTCGATCCCACAAGGACTAGAGAGTGAGTACCAAAATGGTGATTGGAATTCTCTATATTCAGACAAATGAATAATTGATTAATTGAATTATTCTAAAAATTAAAATTGCGAAAGAAAGTAAACACTCAAAACATAAAAAATTTAAACTATCAAAATTAAACTATAAAATATGACGACTTAGGTTCTAGCTAAATTCCCCTATTTATGATATGTTAAATAATCCTCCTGATCCTAACCCAAAATTTATTTTCAGTGTGGCAATAAGGATAATTATCACTATTGTTTCTCAAACCGCAATTTCCCTTTGAGAATTAGAAGTCCAGATTTATATAATTATCAAAATAATAAATTCAATTATTCATCCTTAATTGATGTAGGAATTATATTAATGTTTAATTTTTCTCATCTTGTAATTCGTAATCTCTAAATGTGTTATGTATATGTACATATCATTTCATCTATTGATCTTAATGGAAGTTTCCAATATCAAAAGTTCATCAATATTTTGACTAAGACATTCAAACACAACATAATTCACCCAAATACAAACTCAAATCAGGATATATGCAGAAAATTCAACACATTGGGATTGAATAATTTTCCCTTCACCTTAGCACGAGTGAATTAGAAACACATAATTTCAAAATCAATATATTAATCATATTTAATAGATCCATAAAAATAAATACATGAATTAATAAATTAACTGTGAAATTATTGGTTATGATCAATAATCTTTAATTCAGAATCACAAAGATAGAAAACCTTAGGATTAATTTTCTTTTTCTCTCACTTAAGATCAATGGAGGTGTGCCTAATTATCTTGCAAAAGCTCTCCGATAAAACCCTAAAATATTCCCTTTCATACCCCCCAAATATCTCACAATTAAACCTTTCAATTATATAGGCACACCGATAGAAATCATGAAAATTTTAAGCACAACACCACCATGTCAGACCACACGGGCACCTTGTGTCCCACTTCAGTGTTTTTTCCTATAGTCAAGGTGATTATGTTAGATTACACGGGCAATTCATATTGGATCTCGACTTATGAGACAACTTTAATAGTGCGCCATATTTTGGATCTCAACTTATGAGACAACTTTAATAGTGTACCATATATTAGCCACAACTTCTTCGTTTGACCTCCAATTGATTTGATTTTTGATGCATTGGAAGTATATTTTGGCCACAACTTCTTTGTACACCATATATCCAAAATTATACTACGTCATGGTGGAATATTTATGTTTGTGTATCTTTTCACACTTTGAGTTCTCATTTGTTCTAATTGTTGTGTTTTATCTCATTTTGATCTCTATTTCTCCAAATACCTATAAAATATAATCAAGAGTAGTAAATAATAACAAATGGACTCAAGTATACAAATTTCATCATATAATATTATTAAATATTTTCATTGAAGCTCTAATTGACCAACATAAATCATACCTATCAGCACACTCATATTTACATGCATGAATAGTATCATAGCACAATCCTAACTTACTCATTATCTTTTTATCATTGTAATGTGATCAAGGAAGTTTATTTTTGTCTCAAATGCTTCTTTCAAAAAATTCAAAAGTTTGTCGAATGACTTGTCACTCTATTTATTCAACACCTTGTGATACATCAACTTCACCAAGATATTCAAAAAAAAAAATATTTTTTTTACATTTAGAATATAACTCCATATCCATCTCTTAAAACAACTCCTCAACATATGAATCTTTATTATCCACCTTATCTCCAACCTCTTCTTCTACATGCACTAGTTAAGGTTCACCATGATACACCCACGTATCACAATCGTCTATGAACCCAAATTATAAAATGTGGGATTCAACCATGGCTACTCTATTTCATTCAAACAAATCGTACAAGAGCAATAGGTCAATCTCTAACCTCAAATTTTTTTTGCCAATCTTATAAATGACCGATGAGCATTCCAATACTCATTGAATTTTTGATTTCACGACCTCGTCTCACTCTTATTAATTGACATGATATATTTATTGAAGTAACCAAAAGATACATCAAAATTTGATATTTTGAACTTAATTATAAAAGTTATATATAGTATGTATATAAAATCTTTTGATTTAACATTTTAGATACGGCCATTCGTTCTCTACTTTTTAGGGGAATTACTTTTGTAGTCACTTTTTAAATAAGATTAGAAGTTGGAATGATGAATTTTTTTATTAGCTTGGCAACCAATACATTGTTGTTATTATGCCTTGTACCCACTTATATGGTGTTGGTTAAGGCTGTGCAAAAAATCCGGGACCTAAAAATTTGATATGACATTTCAGATATCCGAATCGATTTTAGTTTAAAAGGATATCCGAATGTCGGATATTCAATTTTTTACTGGATTATCCAATCTGGAAAAATATATGATATTTTGTTGATTATTTCTGCAATACATCGTATTATTGTAATTTTATAGTTTTAAGTTTTAAAATTTTATTTATTTTTATATTTTAAATATTTATGATAATATTTTAATAATTCTTTTAGATAAAATAAGATGTTTATATGAATATAGATATGAATATTAATTGATATACGATCTTTATTTTTAAAAATATTCTAGTAAAAGTTATTAAAATAGATAAAATAGTATTTTTATACAGATATTGGATATATCTGAATCCGATTTATATCCAGTCAGTATTTTTTGGATATCTGCATCCCGAATAGCTACTCTAAAAAATATGGAGTGGATATCTGCATCCCGGATAGCTACTTTAAAAAATATGGAGCGGATATCTGAAAAAAATATCCGAATGATACGGATATTCGGTTTTTCACATCCCTAGTATTGGTGACACCATATGTATTCCCCTATAGCCATTTTTATAGCTTTTTTTTAAACAATAATATACCAACTAATTTAAAGGGCGATAGAAATTTTTCCATAAAAAAATTGATCAACTTGGTGACTAAGACATCATTGGTAATATGTACCCTTGAAACCTCCTTATTTGGTGTTGGAGGCACCAAATGTATATCATTTTCTTTTACTTTTTTGTATTTTTTCTTATGATTGTTACACCAACTAATTTATGGGGCGATAGTGTAATACCAAAAATCTTAAAAATCCTAATTATTTTAGGCTCTTTATGATTTCAAAATAAATTTATGATTTTTACTAGTTTTGTTACATCCTTGAAAGATTTGAAAGTTGTATTTACGTTTTAAAAATGTTTTGTTCTTGTTTACTTAACCTTTCTTATGGTTTTGTGTACCATGAGATTTCTTAGCCACTTAAGGCTATCCAAATTCTCTTCAATCATTCTAATTTATACATATTTCAATTTTTTTAAGTCTCATAGTAGTGTTCAAAATGATAAACTGAGATTATGATGGAAAAGAACACTATCTACATCAAATTTTACGTTTTAAAGTGTTTTAAGCTTTAAAATAGCCTTTTGTTAATCTGAAAAGTTACGAAACTTTAAGGATCAACATATTTTTATATTTATAACATAAAATGAATAAAACATTTTTTAAATTTATTTTTAGAATTATTATTATTATTATTATCTTCCATTTTTTGGAATTTTTTATTATTGAAACTTACCTTTCTCCCTATTGTTAAATAAATACTTCATATGTTTTTAAATAGTTGTCATCATGTATTTCAGGAATAAATTTTGACAATTTTTTTTTAATTATAATACATTATAATATAAAAATATAATTATTATATTCATATCAATAGTGCCTTCATAATATTAATCTTTTATATAAATATATATCAAACGATATTAATGATCAAAATTTATCATTAAAATATGTAATGATACATATTTAAAGATTGAGGAAGTGTATTCTATTACTGGTCATTTGAGATTAACACATCAACTTGATAATCTTTATTTAGGGCTGTTCACGGTTTAAATATCCGATATTTCGGATATTTGATTGTCGGATATTTGAAATTTCGGATATCTAAAAATGATATTTGATATTTGATTTGAAACTTCGGATATCCGGAAGATCGGATATTTGAATTTTTGGATCGGATATCATCGGATATCAAATATATCCGATATTACCCAATACCATTTCAAATATAAAAAAATTACCAAATGACAAATATATTTCATATTATCCGATTTGTTGAGCGAATGCTGAACAAATATCCGATTCGCTTAGCAAATATCCGACTTACTCAACATATATCCAATGTTAAAACTAAAATAAGAAAGGAGTGAATGAAGTCTATTGGTATGCAAGGTATTTTTATTTTTATTTTTATAAATATCTAAAAAGGGATTGTATTAAAAATAAATTTCAATTAAATTAAATTTTTCCTCAAATAATAAATAAAGTAAGTAAAAATTATACACAGACACATATAAATTTATTTATATACAATTATATATAAAATAAAAAAGTATAAAAAAAAGTATAAATATTTTTCTTCGGATCGGATATTATTTGTATTTGTCGGATCGGATATTTGGTTTGTTTGACTTTTCGTTGACCGGATCGGATATTTGATTTGAAAAAAAAATCGGATCGGTTATTTGCTTTTTCGGATCGGATCGCTTCGGATATCGGATCAAATAAGCAGATATCGGATAACATGAACAACCTTTAATGCAGCGAGGGAGACCAATGACTTTTGATAACAACACACTAAATAATTATTATTCCTTCCATGTTAAAAAGATTATCGTTATATATTTTAATAATAAATTTTAATTATTAATATATTTTAATAAATATTAATAAAATAATATTATAAAAATATTTTTTTAATATAAATATAATTATTATATTTTAATAATATAATTTATTATATTTTAAAAGAAATTAATAGTCAAACTTTAGTATTAAAATATACAAACCACGATCTTTTCAATATAGATATACTACATCCCAACCTTTGACTTTGTGAACCATACATCAGTAAGACTATCCACAACGGGGCAGCAAAAAATTTGTCCCGCCCCGTTGCGTCGACGCAACGAATTGCAACAGCAGCGCAACAGGTGCAATATTTTACGTCGGGCGCAACTTTCTGCGCCGACGCAAAAAAAAATTATACAGTATATTCTTAATATTTTAACAACAAATAATAATAACTTTACAATATTTTTTTTCATTATTTGATCAATAAAAATAAAAATAAAAATTATCAATATTTTCTGCCAAGTGTCAATATTTTATTTGTTAGTTAGATTTTTTTGGATAATTTATTATCCTCATTATTATCTTCATTTTTTTTAAATAATGGATTTTAGAATCTATAAATAGATTGCCTCCATATCATACTTTTCACAGCATCTTCCATCTCTCATTATTATTGTTGTCATTATTGTTATTGTTATTATTATTAATTAGCTATTAATCTATTTTAATGCCTCTTTTTTTTAAAAAAAGAGAGAGACTAAATTACTCTTATTTAGTTACTATTACTGTTATTATTAATGTTATTAGTTATAATTTTATTTATGTTACTCTTATTTGGTTATTGTTATTATTGTTGTTGTTGTTATCTACTAAAAATTTATTTAGTTACTCTTATCTAGTTATTATTATTATTATTATTATTAGTCTTATTAATTAATATTTATTAATAATAATAACTATCTAGTTAAAAATTTATTTAGTTACTTTTATCTAGTTATTTTTATTGTTATTATTAGTCTTATTAATTAATATTTATGTTAGTATATTTAATTTCTATTGTCATTGTTTTTATTATGGTTGTTAATGTTATTATTAATTACTATTAGAAATTGTTGATCTTCTTTATTTTTACTAATACTACTATAAACTCTATTAATTTTTTATTTACCACTAATATTGTAATTATTGTAATAGTTACCTTCAAAATGGATTCAAATCGTACCATCAACAAAGGCAAAGGTAGAGTTAGAAAGCAACTAATTCCACAAGCTCATCCACCCCGTCAACAACCACAAAGTAGCCAACTTCGCAAGGTACACAACATATTCAAAATATGCAAAATTATGGAGTCCAAGTACCTAATATGGAATATTGGAAAAATTCTCAAATAAATTCCAATACCCCAAACCTTTCACAATAATTCCAACAATTTGATTGTTACACACCAACTCTAGATCAATCACAAGCTCGAATTTTTCCACCCACTCAATACAGTCAGAACTCACCACCATTTTCTCAACATCAACCTCAACATCCATCATCTAGACAATTTGATTCGTACTCACCAAACCACTCTTATCATTTTATATATGTAAAAAAAATTATTAATATATGTAATTAATTAAAATGATAAAAAATATATTAATATATGTAAAAAAAAATTATATCATTTTATTAAATTTAAAAAATTATTTTTTTAATAATAGAAATTAGCATTTAATTAATAATATTATTAATTAAATAAATATTTTAGTTGTTTATATTAAGATGTAGATTGATAAGATAGTATATTTTAATATTATATTATTGAGCTTTTGTTGTGGAGTTAAAGTTTAAAAGAGTAAAAAAGATTACTTTTTAATTTTAAAAGATGTATTGATTTTTTTTTTTTGCTCCTTTGTTGTGGATGCTCTAAGGGATCCGATGAATATCTGAGGTATGCTCTTGTATGTCTCTGTAGTCTGGTAGCCAGAGGGGTCGAACTGAAAGTCGAAGGATGAGTACATTTGGTGCTACCTACTTGACTCTCCGATAGATGATGCTCCCACTTCTTCAAATTTTCATTCTGCGAAGGGAAAAAAGAAGTTAGGCATTATTTTATAACACGTTTATCAATAAAAAATAAAGTTATAATATCATTATTATACTCATCCCCTGTTGTGACCAATGACCCATTCCTCCCATCTCTTTCCTTCTCCTCCACATGCTCTAGCTTTACTTCGCCTCGATACACCTTTGTGCCAATTTTTTTTTCTATGAACCCAAACAGCAATATACGCTATCAAACCACTGCCAAAGTATCCTTGAATAATTATGACACATCTTACAAGAACAATGAATAAGTTCATCTGACGTTGACATTTTTTTTGACTAAATCAAAAAGGGATTGAAGTCCATTCAACAATTGATCATATATATTTGTTTTCTTACGAAGTATATCCATTCTCATTAGGAATCAACATCAAGATATTCTCAACATTCTCAATGATTGAGACATATTTAGATACTAGGATAATTAAAGATTATTTCTGACATATTACTTTTAATCTTTTGCCATTATTCTTGAAGATAAATTTTCAGTTTCCATCATTTACCTTTTCCCTAAAGCAACCATGTTATTTATTTTAAATTCTTCATATATATATTTTAGTTAACAATTTTGTTGTAAAATTTTCATTTGAACTAAATAACATCATGTCTTAATTCTTTAATTTAACTTAAATTTTTTTTTTTCATATAGTGACATTTGATACATACTTTACTTTTAATCCTCATAAATCTTTTATTTAAGCTTAACAATACGCATTATTTTATTCTCTTTTAGTATTCTATTTACCCTATATTATTTCATCTTAAACTAATAACATATACCAAACAAAAAAAAGATTATAATAATAACTTATACTAACACAAATCTATACTAATAGCCAAAACTAAACTAATAGTATATAACCTAATACAAAAAAAAAATCTAATATCCTTTACCAACACAGGAAAAAAAAAACATTCACTAACATAAAAATTACAATAATGAAAAAAATTGAACTAATATATGTTAGCACAAATTAAATTAATAACATGTACCAACATAAAAATTACACTAACGACAAAAATTGAACTAATAATAGTATAATATATATTACGTGTTGCGGGTCCGACCCACATGTGTTAGTAAAATATGTATTTTGTTTGGTCCTAATGAATGAACTTTTGATAACATTTTATTACTTTTGGATTAAGTCCACATTGGACTTATTTTTTTGGCTTTCTAGGTAAGCCTTTGGTAAAAATCATTGCTGTACAAAATAGGGCAGCAAGTAAGGGTGTGGTTTTAGAAAAACTACACACACAATTAGAAGTAAAAGAAGAGAGAAAGACATAGGGTTTAAGAGAAGAGTGATGTGTAGATTTTCAGGGATAGCTTCCACAAAGTTATCGATTGCTTGAGATTCCACACCGTTAGATTTTGCTGAAACTTGGTTATCTTCTTGGGGATACATAGGGTCTCATTTTGAACGGTTGGATCGTCGTGTTGAGCTCTAGTTTGTCTGTTATTGTAGCTGGATAGAACATTTGAATTTTAGTGATATTCTTCACCTCTGATCTCTTCTTATTTAATCTCTTACGTATGTATTTGTTGGTGAGTTGTGAATTGTTGTGAACTTGATTTGGGTTCATTTTGCCCTCAATTTTATCATAATAAGAGAACAAAATAGGGTGGACTCCTCAAACGTCCCGTGGTTTTTACTCTTTATATCGAAGGAGCTTTCCACGCATAAATCGTATGTGTTGACTGCTTTATTTTTTGTTATATTTGCTTATACTTGCTTCCTATAATTAGTTTTATTTGGTGATTTACTTTGGCGAATTATTTGTGGTAAATTTAGCTTCTGTTATTTGGTTGATTGTTTTAATATTGATCCTTATAGGTATTGTCGTATACTATTCGGGCCTTTCATTACATAAAATCACGGCTTCTTAACTCAATTCGATCCCTGTTAAGAGTGTTATCAGCACTGAAGTTCCAATCTATAATGAATTGGTTAATAAATAAATAGTATCGCGGGGACTTGATTTCACTTCAAATCCGTGGGAGTCGATTCATCTATGCTCACTCGGAACTTGGATCGAATGGGTAGTGCGAAATGTTGCGACTGTATATCATGCTGAGAACTTGATTCTTGCTTGGGTTTTGATGGATTGAGGGCTGGATGGTTATTTGCTTTTGATTCTGCTACGAATTGCCATACTAGGTATCTTGAATGCAGGCAGGCTATTAATTATGAATCGACCGATGACCTTAAAGCAATGGAACTTCTCCTTTTGCAAGGAGAGGGAGTGATCCATTCAACACTGGAGAAAATAAGTCCTTGCCAGTCGATCCCTCACGGCATGTCCCTCCCGACCGAGCTCATGTACACATCAGCGGTCAAAGCTACCAAATGTCTTATGATTGTCAGAACTATCTGCATACGACCAATTGAGATCGGCATGGACTGGATTGCCTGTTCTACTAAAGTTCTTAAATGGAATATATATGTTTCAAAAAATTTATATCTAGATCGAAGATGTACGTCCCAGCCATGGAGGCATTTCCTTGGGACTAGCATGGTAGTGTTAGGTGCATCTTCTCCATGCAGCTTGAACTAATGGACATAAATGAAGTAGAACTCTATGCTATTCATTAGACAATGGTATGTGTTGGTGTGCGGGGCTAGTCGTCGATTAAAGCACTCTAATCAACTACCCTTGACTCGTGTGCTGTTGGGACGTTACATTATCTCTCCCTCCCTCTCTCCCTCCCTCCATGGTTGCTAGTGCCTTACATCAGACTCTCATTGATTGGTTAGAAGGTGATCATGGAGCCGGAAAAAAGGACAGCAATAAAAGATAGAACGGATCGAATCTCAAACCGCCACGGAGCACACGCAACACCGGTTCGCCCATTGTGACAACACTCCCCTTGTTGTCGTCTACTGCAACGTTCAATTTTAGTTCTTCGTCCCTCTTCGATACAAACACGTTTCTTGACACGTCCACACCATGTTATCCTCGACCCCCCCCCCCAAATTTTAATGTTCATTATTTTATATCCTCTTTAACCTATGCATATGTGGCTTGATTTTCACCAGAATAATAATAATGATTGGGATCTCTCAGGTGTTTAGTACGTCTTTTGCGAATATTCATATTACTATATGATTTTATTAAACGAGGAAATATATAGGTAAATAAATTAAAGATAAGAGTATCCCCAAACTTGAAATCTCAAGTCAACACGATTGTGCTCACTGACATGACCTGCTCGTAATCATCAAGATCAAAATACCTCTGTAATAATGGTCAACACTGCCGTCTTCATCAACTTAATGAAACTATGTTGGCCACTAGTTTACTTTTATGCACTTTTCCCCCGAGACTTAACAGGTTAGTGTCCAACTATGTCCATTCATATAAGCTATGAAATAATTCAACATTCTATGGTGAGTAGATAATGGGTATACAGCCAAATGAGTAGGCATGATTAATGATTGAATGGGACTCGCGTAATGTGGTATCTATGTTGGTGTGCTGAAGATAAGGAAGACCTATAGAAGTGTGTATGTTTTACCCTTTAACTTCATCCGTGGATGTAAGAGGAGTGTATCTAGATTAGAGAATCATGTATAAACGAGGGGAATCAAAGTGTGGATGTGACTATAATACCTTAGTCAGGAAAAGGGTTGTCGAGACGTGCAATCCTTTCATAGCTTGCTTGTTGGACCTTTTGGAAGGTTTTCACGTTTTTCAGCTACTGGGATACTATATATTTTAGTATTGTTGTTGTTGGCTTGTGGTCTTTTGATGTATATTTGTTAGGTTATATGGAACGAATTACGAACATAATTCAATTAATTTTATGATTGACAACTTGTACATACAATTCATGCACAAAATCTGTCATATTTCATGAATAAGCCCTATACACATGAAATAAGTCCTTAATGTGGAATAAAATCGTTAATATTTTCATAGCAAGTATAATTTGCATACCTTCAGCTATTGATAAGGTTAATATGCACTAGAAAGCAGCCAACAACAATCAAATTCTAAAGTTTGATGCTCCCATTCCCTCTTCATTCCATCCGATGGCGTGTGCTTTATAACACAAATGAGAATCGGGATATCTTAATAATCTTCTCTTTAAATTCAACAAATATAATGGAAGAATCACACCCAATTTATATGTGTGTATAGAGATATGGAGAAGTAAAGAGAGAAACTTCTTACTTGAAAATTCGAGCTTGTTTGGTGTAGCTTTTGAAAAGTAATTTTCTACATAAGTAATTAAAAGTTATAATTTATGTTGGGTTTTACTTTTCAAAAGTTATTTTTAAAAACTTATTCTTAGAATCTACTTTAAAAAAGTCAAAATAAAAAAGTAGCCGAGAGCTAGAGCTACTTTTAATCCTTCAAAAACTACTTTCCAAGGGAATGTGGCATGGGATATTGATTATTTAAAATGGCATATATAACTTATTAATTACAATAGTTGCATAGGTTTGATAATTAGGACTATTCCTATTTCTATTTTTATACTACACAATTGACCTCTTTTTTTTTCTTTTCTTTATTTAATAATGATATCAATCATATATAGCAAGGTACTTAGAGAAAAGTATTTAATGGTAAAATTATTATTCAATAATTTAGTATATATACTAAATTTGGATAATCAAGTATGTATTAGGGATGGTATTTTTTGTTGTAGGTTCAGAAAGATAATTTGGGGATCTGGATTTTTTTAGGGATGGGTTTGAGGGCCCTAAACCCACTCAAAATATGATACAAAAGTATGATTTTGGTATCAGGGATGGACTTGGGTTTTGGGTCGGGGAAAACATTGAGAATCAGGTCGTTCCCTAATAAGAAAAAAAATTGAGGATGAAGCTACGTTTGAAAATTATTTTACTTATTGTGTTCTAGTATGTTTGTTCTCATTACTCATCTTGCCATGACAAACACACGTTTATGATTTTGGAAGAAAATGTGAAATGATGATAGAAAAAAGAACAACTAGAAGAGGTGTTTGAGGAATGATAGAAAATGAAGTAAATGAAAATTAGACTTCAAGCTAAGACTAGTCAGTAAGTATTTATTATTTTTATTAAAATTTTAAGCTAAAAATGGCATTCATTAGAACCAACCAATCATAACAAATCCTGCTCCTATCTTGACCAATCCTAATTTGATCCTACTGATCCCGATGTCCTCCAAATTTAGAAAGCAATGTTTGGTTAGGATTGGTAGACTTGGATACAGGATTGCGATCCCAGCTATCCTACCGATCCTAAACTATCCTACTTCGATCTTGCTATCCTAGCAATTATAATTTTGATCTGGATCGATTTAGTACTTATGGCTTGTAGGATCGTACGATCTACAATCCGGGTCACTTTTTTAATAATAATGGATCAAAGTGTGTCATACTGGTCAATTTTTTAAATGAAAGCAAATTTCAATCAAATTGCAGTTAAACCACATACCAACCACTGCACCAAGTATAACTTTTGATTTGATAATTAAAACACTAACTTGATGATAAAAAAGTTTAAATGTTTATATTTTAACAAATAAGATATGAAAACATTTATGCACACCTTTATAAGAATAAAACTAAAACGTTTATTCATTTGTTGATACAAGTATTGTATAAATATAAATAGCTACATCATATTGGTACTAGAAATCTGTCATATAGTTTGTCCTTTACATTTTATAGCTTTTTCATGTTTTACATTATTTTAGCATTGATTATTAAAAAAATTATATGATATTTATTAGTAAAAAGTTATAGGCATAAGAAGATAAAAAATGGATACGGAAAAAAAAGTAATTGTGTAGAAAAATAATAACCAAACATTAATCAAACAAAACAAGCAGTTTTTTTTAGTAATAACTATTTTTCTATATACAGTAAAAACAAACACCTTTTTTTATCCGAAAAGGAATTATACAAAAGTAATTTTCTAAAATTAGTTTTTTCCAGAAGTAATTATTGAGATAAAGTAAATCTAAATGGGGGTAAATCTAACATGATTTTGATTCTTAATGATAAATTATGGGCTTTGGATCTTTTCCCTTTGTATTCACGTCTCATTTCAAAACAGGTTACCTATTTTATTTTTCTTTTTCCAAATATGAAACTTTAATACAATACACACACACACACACACACACACACATACTCTACAACTATTTCTACCATAAAAAAACATAGATAAAGAGTTAGCTAGGCTAATTTACTAACTTGATTCTATATTAAATAGTCTTTATGGTCGTACTTTATGTCTAATTTCATATGGATTACACTATAGGTTAATATATTTATAAGCTATAAAATACCTCATAAATACTTTATAGTTAAAATACATACAATATATATGTGTATAGATTAATATTCTCTCATTTGGCCCATATAAATTAGATCCTTATCACGGGTTCCTTATGTTACTCTATCCTCAATGATGAAACCAATAAACAGATCATGGTGACAAGTTCTAAAAATTTTGACATTTCTCTTCTAAATATCACATTACACCACTTGCCCCCCATATCTATGACCTTATCAATATATATATATATAGTAAAAATATGAAATATATTATATTCTCATATAAATGAACAAATGATTATGACCTACCTCTTAGATCGACATGACATTAATGTTGAGTTTTTATCTAAATATTGGGTTTATATGTGAACTATAAGAATTGTGGGTTGTCAAATAAATTAAGCCCATATATAAGTGATCATACTTATGTACAAATTATTAGGGTTAATGTACCTAATTAGATGTGGACCCATATATGTAGAGATGTTTATTATTCTAGATTGTTGATGGAATGAACTAGAATAGCCAAATAGATAACATATAAGTTGTCTATATATAAAAGGTCGTGGTCCCTGTATTACACATACTTCATCTTATTCCATTCCTATTAGTCAATAGAGACCAGTGAGTGTGTGCCTGATCCTGAAGACTACAGTACATCAATCGGTTATTGTTTTAGATCCAACGATCTTCGGTAATATAACATCTAATTTTTAACTACTGAAAATTTTTATTTAACAGAGGAAGTAATTAAGTAAAATATTGGGGGTTACCACCGTAGTTAACATAATTCTAGCTTATGCAACCATCCTTACATCAATTACAAGGCTAAAAAATTTAAAGTAAGACAAGAAAATTATAAACAAAATAACATTTATACTACAATAAAAAGTTTGGAGCCTAACTTCGAGTTAACAATACAAAATACAAAAGAAGGGACACCATAGATCAAGAGTCCAAGAAGGGTATTCCGTTATATACATTGACCAGATAATAGTTACTCCTCACCCAACCCCTAACATAGGTGAAGTCACTTATCCCCACATAGGGCATCGTAAGCATCATAATCATTTAAATGTTCTTCTAAGACCTACACATAAGATTTAAGGCCTCCTACTCATAAGAATGAGTAGCACCCTTAAAACAGGTGGTCAGTACACTACGTACTGAGTAAGGGAACAATATTATCAAAATAGGGATACAAATAACACATGCTTACACATTAGATAATAAGTGAACAACAAAATAAATGAAAAATCTCACAAGATAGAAAATGATCCGAATTCCTTTATTATGTATAATCCATTTTCATTATTTTATATACGTTGAGTGTAGGAACTCCACTATTCTTAAACTGGTAGAACGGTCTGAAACACCTTCTCAAGGACAACACACCTGAGCCACTATTATCATCCGATGAAACGGATTTAAAAACATCACCTTCTCAGGACAACACGCTCCCAACCCACTATTCGCCCTAATGGAACGGGAATACATACATATATACATACATACATATATACATACATACATACATATATATATATATATATATATATGTAGAATAGATCACCTTGGTCTTGACTCATATATTCTTCCATTTTAAATCATTAGTATTTTTTCCATAGATTATGTTGTTATATTTTTTATTTACGATGAGTAAGGGCCAAACTATTCTTAATCCAGTGGAATAGACTAAAACACCTTTTCGGGAGCAAAACACTCCCGAGCCACTATTCTTTCAGGTAGAACGAAGATTAAAAACATCTTCTCCGAACAAAATGCTTCCAAGTCACTATTCTCCTCAGTGGAACGGGAATACACACACACACACACAATATATCATCTTGGCCCTACTCACGTACTCTTTCACTTTCAGTGATTAGTATCTTATTCAAGATTGATTTTCTAGCATAGAACACATTAAAATAGATACACATATAGCATAGGTCCAAGTCCTTAAGTCCTTTTAGACCCTAATTACAATGCCTTTACCAATTAATCTCCCATATTTATTATTCATCAATCTTACAATGAGTCACTCTCAAATTTCATCACTATTATCGTGCCCATAAAGTACGGTCTAGTTCCTAGACACATACATTAATAAACCTATCCCAATATATTACTTACGAGAATCTCTAAAACCCTAAATTCCAAATTTTAGCCATAATATCTCCCATGAAATTTATCTGATTACCAATTCCAACCTTATAAGGCCAATCATTAACGATGTATTCAGAATCCAAATAACCTCTAGATCTTACAAATAGAATAATGATATTATCATTCTAAGATAGTTTCTATTAAATCATTTAAGGACCCCAAAAAACGATAATTCTTCCAAGAATTCCTCGTTCTATTATTATCATATTTTAATCTACTTAATACATAAAATACCAAATTTTTTCCTTATTACCCTATAATGACCAAATTACCCTTAAGCACAAATAATAATCTTTATTTTATAAAATCTTATAGTTTCCAAACATATTATTTTCCAAGTCCACAAATTATCATCATGCCTCATGAGAATTCTTATGTCCATTTATCAAAACTCATTTAACCCAAAGTTCATACCATAAGATATACTTTCACAAATATGATATTATCACAAAAAAATAATAATGGTACATCTTACCTATTCTTACTTCTTTCAATAACATAATATCCTTAAAACCATATTTCATATCATAAGAAATATTTCCACAAATATGAAATTATCACAATAAAATAATAATGGTACCTCTTACCCATTCTTACTTTCTTTTAATAACATAATATCTTTAAGCCCATATTTCATACCATAAGATATATTTCCACAAATATGATATTATCACAACAAAATAATAACATAATGGTACATCTCACCCATTCTTACTTTTTTTCAACATAATATTCATATCATCACAAAATATCATGATCAACACATGTTACATCATATATCAACAATATCATGAAAAATACATATAACCATACAAGAAAATAACACCAAAAACACTAAACATCATATAATATCCTCATCAACTAGGACACTGGGCTCTAAGCACGTATATCCTAGACTTCCTTCTCTGAAGCTACTGGAATACCACCTATGAAACATAACAAATTTATGGTAAGGATCAAAGAGTTAAATTGAAGGAAAAATCAAATTAGTGAGGGTAAAAATAGAAATAACCATAGTCAAATGGGAGCTTGAGATGTGTGGATGTGTAGAGGAATGTGTGGTGGAGCTATGGTAAAATTTTGGTGGTTCTTGGATAAGGTTTGGGGGTAAAAATAGGGGTGCATTGTCGAAAATAGAAAGTTGCACGACTGTGCTATAGGCGGTGCAACCCTATTTGAGAGAAAAGATCACGCACGGCTAGGGAATGCTGAGTTGCACGGTTGTGCGATTATAAAAATGCGATGGATTAGAGAAAGAATAAGGGAAAAGAGGTAGTGGTTGGCAGCGATGGCCGAGACAGTGTTGGAGAAGGTTGGGGTAACCTTAGTGGTCGGTTCACTAGCCAATGGGAGACGAGCAATGGCTGAGGTGGTGCACTGTGGTGGAATGGGTGGTGTGTAGGCCAAAAATAGGGGAAAGAAGGAGAAAGAAGAAGAATAAAAGAAAAGGAAGAAAGGATAAGGAAGAGGGGGTGCTCGGATAGTTGCTTTTTAACATAGAAATGATAGAGTAGAAGCCAAACAAAGAGGAAGAAGGAGAGTATGTAGTGTGTGTGTGTATATATGTATGTATGTATGTATGTATGTATGTATGTATGTATGTATGTATGGCGTGTGTGGATGTGGAGTGAATCAGGGAAAAGAAAAGTGACAGAAGAGGGAGGTGTGAGATCAATGGTGTAGGGAGGTGCAAAAGAAAAGATGATTGAGTGTTGGGAACAATGGCAGGTGATGGGGACGGTTGTGCATGTGTGTATTGCGTACGTATAAGAGGAATAAGAAGAAGAAGAGTGGTAGGGGGAGGTGATGGTGGTGTGTAGATCAGGTAGAGATAGAAGAAGGAGAAAGGTGATGGATGATGGATGTCTGCTAAGGAGATGATGGGAGATGGTGCAAGTAGGGAGGAATGCAAGTTGTAGGTGCAAGTTGCAAGAAAATCAAACATTGCAGCTTAAGGTTGACGGAAGGAAGAGAAAAAAGAAGAAGAAAAGAAATGAAAAGGAGAAAAAAAAGGAAAAATAAAAAGGTTGGGAATTAATTTAGATGATTTTGAATTAGCCATAAGTAATTAGGATTAGTGGATATTTTAACAAATTTTGATTTCAGTTTACCAATTATGATTTAATTGAGTAAACGTTTTATATTTCATTTAAATTTTTAGGATTAAGAATTTGGTTTAAGGTTAAAATAAGATTTCTTGAGATTATAATCAAATTAGGACCTTAATGTCACAGGATTAGGCTAAGAAAATTCTTGGGGTATTCCAGGTAATTTTCACATTATGGATTTAAGTACGCTTCAACATTGTGTTATTGTATTAATCTTGATGTATTATCATTCGATTATGTCAGATCTATTTAAATTAATATATCAATTGGTATCAGAACCCTTGCTAAATATATCAAGATTAAGAAAATTAAACGGTACTGTTCGACATTATGTGTCAATTATTTAGACTTTTTTTTTTCAATTATGTGGCTTGATTTGGAATTTTCTCCTATTGTTTGTCTCTTGTTTTCATAGTTTTTTTTTTCAAATTTTGTGGGACTTTCATTCCTTTATTTTTATCTCTATGGTTTATTTTTCAACACATTATCTAGACAAGTATGGTTGTTTAGTTTGTTTTATCTAGATCTGTGTTAGCCGGACAATGGCTCATCTATGACTCTTTTCTTCTGCTTTTTTTTAATTGCCTTTTCTTCTATTTTTACCTATCCCTTTACTTCTGATGGATATGTTACCATTATCGTCTAGTTCCTTTTCATCTTCCAGATCTCTTAATGCAGTCCATTGCCTTGTAGCCTTTCGTTGATGCTACTTGTAGTGGCATTAGGCATCGTCGCTGCCGTCAAGAAGTATTCTCTATTGTTTTAGGAGGCTGGTGATGGTGTATCATTCTTTTCTTTTGTTTTTTCAATGGTCGGTGGAGGACGTTTGGAATAGAGCTAGCTATAAGTGCGACCTTTTTAGCTGGTAGTTACCGGTGGTGACGGGTTGTAGTTTTGGCATTTTAGTTGTTGGGAGGATGTTGCAACCCTTGAGAGGTAGAAGAAGAAGAGTTAGAGAGATTAGAAGGTGATTAGGGTTTTAATTAATGAAGGGTATTTTGCTACTTATAAAAAAATTAGAGATGGGATGAGCCCGGGTTTTGAACTTGGGACCAAATTGTCAGTTTTAACGCCCCAACCGATTGAGCTAGCTGGTTTTCTTGTTTACTACTGCGACCCATTTATGTTATAATTTGGGCTATTTAGGGTTGCACCCTCTCTTGCGTCATTTGGGCCGATTGGGTCATTTTTTTAGCCTTTTGTTTGCATAACCTAGCTTTTAATAATTTTGGTACTTTTGGGCTATATATTTAGTACTCATTTTTTTTGTATTATTTAAATAATAATATTAATTAAATATAATTAGCCTAAATAATTTAATTAGATATTTGATTTATTATAATCCAATAAATTATTATGTGGGCTTTTTATGTGTTTTATTTGTCATTAATTTTATTTTAATACTAATAAGGCTATATTTAATATTTTTTTGTGTGGATATTGGATCTAAATAAAGTTGGTCATAATTTTATAGGTCTCAATTTATGAATAAAATTAAGGGATCAATTTATTTAAATTTTGGTTGTCTAATCTTAGTAAATAGGCTAATTGACACAATATGCCACCAAAGTGACATCTTTTGTGAATATTAGTTTATTAAAATTATTGGATGCTTATATATATATATATATTCATGTGGATAATTTGTCAACCAAAAAGAAGATATATTTGGCAGAAATTTATATATACCTGTGGTGATAAATATGTGGTAATTGTTCAGATACCATGTAGATAATTATTTAATCCAAAGATGATCTGATTATTTAACAAGTCTTATTACCGATGTTTGATCACTGCACAAGAACACTACTTGTAATTGATATTACTATCCATAGACTTGATATTAATGTTATACCAGTTTCTTGTGATGTGATTGCTATTATTTAAATTTATTAGTGGTCTATTATGTGCGCACGCGCGCGCACACACACACACACATTGTGAGCATGCATATGTAATTGTCGTATTTCCTATACAACTATGTCTGCTATTTCTATATCCTCCAACTTAAATTCTATTTCTATACTGAATGAGAATAATTTTAAGGAATGGAAGGAAAATGTTCTATGGTTGAAAGTTCTTTTGATAAGAAAAGAAACTTTGAAAAGTGAGATTGATCTAATCACATGAGTCTTATGATCATCAAGCGCAACATTTCAGAGGCTTTTAGGGATTGATTCCCTAATGAGATCACCGATGTTAATGATTTCCTTATGGAAATTAATGTTTTTTGCTAAAAATGATAAAGCTAAAACAAGCAATCTTTTATAGCACGTGATTTCATTAAAGTATAAAGGTAAAGGAAATATTAGGGAGTACATTATGGATATTTCTGACATTGCTTTAAAACTTAAAGCACTAAAGCTCGACTTATTAGGCGACTTACTCATGAATTTAGTATTAATCTCTCCTCCTGCACAATATAGTCAATTTAAGGTCAATTATAACTGGCAAAATGAGATATAGACTCTTAATGAGCTCATTTTATATTGTGTGCAGGAGGAAGAAATATTGAAGTAAGATAAGACTGAAAGTGCTCATCTAGCACTTACCCCTAAAAGTTAGGGCATGACAATAAAGAATGAAGTTGCTCATAAGGGTTCAATCTAAAAGAAAAAATAAAAGGAAAACGACAAATGCTTATTTTGCAAAAGGATTTTACATGTTAAGAAGTATTGTCTGAAGTATCATGCATGGCGCATGAAGAAAAGTACAACCCTTGATATGGTGTATTTTGAGCTTAATTTAGCTTTAGTACCTAGAAAAACTTGATGTTTAGATTTTGGTGCTACTACTCACATAAGAGTTTCTATATGGGGTTGCCCAAACTACCGAAAGCTAAATGATGGTGAAAGACATATCTATGTAGGAGATGACAAGGCAACAACAGTTGGAGGGATTGAAAATTTTAGGTTATTGTTATAAACCGTTTATTATTTGGATTTGAAAAACACTTTCTTTGTATTGCCTTTTAGATGCAATTTGGTTTTTATTTCCATATTGGAAAATTCTGGTTATTATTGTTCATTAAAAAATAATATATTTAGTCTTTTATGGCTATCTATATCTCATTCATGAAAAGTCACAGTTATTGGACATGTTAAAATCTTTTAAACTTGAAGTTGAGAACCAACTCAATTAAAGGATCAAGTATGTTAGATTTGACCATGATGGTGAATACTATAGCAAATATGATGGTTTAAGTGAACAATGTTCAAGACCTTTTGCTAGATTTTTAGAGGAGTGTGGAATCTTCCCATAGTATATTATGTCAAGTTCCTTTAGCATGAATGGTGTATCTAAAAGGCCAAATTAAACTCTTTAGAACACGGTAAGGAGTATGATTGGTCATTTTACCTTACTAGAGTCACTATAGGGAGAAGCACTAAAGACAACATCTTACATTTTGAATAGAGTACCAACTAAAGCAGCTACTAAAATACTTTATGAGCTTTGGACAGGCAAAAAGCTTAGTCTGAAGCATTTTCATATTTAGGGATTTCTAGCCGAATTAAGATCATATAGGCCACATGAAAAGACTTTAGACTCCAAAATGACTAATAACTATTTTATTGGTTACTATGAGCGATCAAGGGGCTATAGGTTCTATAATCGCACGTCGAGGTTAATTTTTGAGAAAATAACTGCCACGTTCTTTGAGGATATTGAGCTTATGTGGATAAATAAGGTTAGGGACATTATCTTTGAGGAGTAATCGATTATAATTCCTACTGTTGTCTTTGATAATATGCAAGTCTCTACACCTGCCATTGATTAGGAGGCAAATCAACAGCCGCTATAAGATAATGTCAAACGACCAACTATTGATAATGAGGTGGTTATTCCACAAGAACAAGCTCAAAAACCTCAAGAACTACAAAGATCCACCAGAGAAAGGAGAAGTGCTATTCTGGATGATTACATTGTATTTCTCCTAGCAGGTATTGGGGTGATGGAATATAATCTTATAAACTTCTGTCATGCCATGGAAACTTTGAATTCTCAAAGATGGATTGATGCCATGAATGAGGAAATAAATTCCATGATGGATAATGACATATAATAAACTTCCGCCATGCCATGGAAAGTTTGAATTCTCAAAGGTGGATTGATGCCATAAATGAGGAAATGAAGTCCATGATGGATAATGAAATATGTGATCTTATCCCATTACCCAAAGGAACGAAACCCATTGGTTGCAAATGGATATTTAATACCAAAAGGGATTCAAAGGGTAATGTGGAGAAATATGAGTCACATCTTTTCGCCAAGGGATTTACACAAAAAGAAAGGAGAAGATTTTAAAGAGAATTTCCATACCGTCTTTTCTAAAGTTTCATTGAGGATAATCATGAAATCAGTGACACATTTTGATCTTGAGTTACATTAGATAGATGTTAGGACCGCTTTTCTTAATAGTGATATGGAGGAAACAAACTATATGATACAACTAGAAAACTTTGTGTTAAAAGACATAATGAATATTGTTTGCAAAATTAAGAAATCCATTTATAAATTTCATCAAGTTATCACCTCTTTTGGTTTTGAGATGAATTTGGTGGATTAATATGTATACCATAAGTTATGTGGGAGTAAATACATTTTTCTGGTTCTGTATGTTGATGACATAATGCTAGCATGTAATGATATAGGTTTGTTGCATGAAACCAATAAAATTCTAGCTAAGAATTTTGAGATGAAATATCTTAGTACTGCCTCTTTTGTATTAGACATAGAGATACATCGGGATTGTTCTCAAGGTATTCTAGAGCTGTCAAAAAAGTCTTATTTTGAAAGAGATCTCAAGTGGTATGCTATGTAGAACTGCAATTGAGGAAACACCCCTATTGCTAAAGGAGATAAATTTATTCTCAATTAGTGCCCTAAGAATGATGTTGAAAGAAAGCAAATGCAAAGTATTCTCTATGCTTCAGTGGTGGGAAGTCTAATGCACGCTCAAGTGTGTGTGAATTCGATTATTGCATACATTACTAGGATGCTTGGTAGATATCATAGTAATCTAGGAGTCGATCATTGGACAACAACCAAACGAGTCATGCGGAACTTATAGAGAACAAAATATTACATGCTCACATATCGAAGGTCAGACAAGCTTGATATCGTAAGATATTCTAATTCCAATTTTGTTGGATGCCAAGATAGCATGAAGCCTACATGAGGTTTTGTTTTCCTGATGGCTAGAGTTGATGTTTCTTGAAAGAGTACTAAGTAGACAGTTGTGGCATCTTCTACTATGGCAACAGAATTTGCAGCTTGCTATAGGGCTTCCACTTATGGTATATGGCTGCACAAATTTATCACGGGGTTGTGTATAGTTGATGGCATTGAAAGACCGCTTAAGATATTATGTGATAATAATGCTGCAGTTTAGTATTCTAATAACAATCTAAGTTCTATAAAATTAAAAAGTATTGATATTAAATACTTGGTTGTTAAAGAAAAAGTATAGAAAGGAGAATTGTCTATAGATTATATCAACATAAACTCCATAATAGATAATCCACTTACTAAGGATTTGCCACCCAAATAGTTTTTTGAGCATGTTGCTCTTATAGGTGTTATATCATCTAATGATATTTAGTTTTAGTGGGAGTATGTCACTTCATTTGATCTATGTATGGATACTTTATTTTAACTTATGGATATTTTTTTGACCATATGTTATTCTGCAGAAATAATGTTTCAGTATAAAATTTAAGTTTATTTCCTTTATGTCTTTGTTTGTGTTTTGATCTAACTAAAGTTTTTGGTGGACGAGTTGGAAATAAGCATGTTAAGATCACACTACAAGATATTTTTATACTACACATCCACATCTTGATCTGTGTCGTTTAGTTGTATATGCAGGTTTAGTTACGAATAAATGCGATAAAAGCCGCTTTGGTCCTATGTTGGTGTGACTAATGGACCGGATTGGTTATAGATACATTTCATAATGACAATAATATTGAGCTCATTTAGTTATTTTCAAATTTGTGGTTATAAGGTCACACATATAGGCTAAGTTGGAGATTGTTGGGTTTTTTATCCAAATATTGGGCTTATATGTGAACTATACAAATTACAGGTTGTCGTATAAATTAAGTCTGTATATAAATAATAATATTTAAGTATAAATTATTGGGCTTAATGTATCTAATTAGATGTGGACACGTATGTGTAGAGACGTTTGGTATTCTAAATTGTTGATGGATCGAATTAGAATAACCCGATAGATAACAAATTAGTTGCCTATATATATGGTCGTGGTCTCTGGGTTACACATACTTCGTCTTATTCGATTCCCATCAGTTAATAGAGACTATGGGATGTGTGCTTGATTCAGAAGACCACAGTACCACTAGTCGATTGTTGTTATGGATCCGACGGTCTTCGATAATTTCCGCATTATAGATTCAAGTTCACTTCAGCATTATATTATTGTATTAATCTTAATGGATTAACATTCGATCCTATCTAATTTATAGATTAAATTAATTTATCAATTAAATTCTATATTACATAAAAATCAAATCGACAATAACAATATATAATCTAACCCACGCATAGCACGGTCCCCCCAAAACCTATACATACTCAATCATCAACCCTATAAATTAAAATACATATCTCTAGTTTCATATTTCAATAGAAATCATTAAAACTAAAAATGTTAAGCTCACGACTAATTTATTTACATTTATCTCACAAAGCGTTGTCCCACGTACATAATTAATATACGTGAGACCCGTACCTACATCGTGAGAAGATTGTAAATAAATTGTAAAAATTTAGCCGTGAGAATAGCATCTTTCATCGTTAAAATTATACATGCTACTCGAAACGTCGATGGTTGGGCTTTATACGTACACAAACAAATCAATCCCAACAACTATATATATCTATATATATATAGAACAAAGAAAATTACTCAATGCATTAATTAATTAGTTGAAGAAGTTACTCAATGCATTAGCTTTAGGGCATGGCGCTCTAGAAAAAACCTTGGCGCCGCCGTTACTAGCAGTACTGTTCCTTTGAGATTCGGAGCTTATTCTCTGTGGTTGATCAGGATCGACGTTATCAGCATTAGAGGAGCTCCTGATAATCGGATCGCCTCCCGAATCAGCCAGGCCGGCCATTCCTTGTCTCTGTATGTAATCCCATTTGTCCTGAAAGGCGTAGAAAAAAGCCATGAAAATGACTTGAGCCGTGAATAATAAGCTCCAAAGTCTGACGCTCTTTTGAGATGATGGCTTTTTCTTCTTGTAGGCTTCAAAACCCGTGAATATGTTGATTATTCCCACTAGGCATATGATTGTTCCGAGTATCCAATGAATAAAGTACCACATACTTCTTCTTTTCCCGCAACCTCTGCATGCATGTGACGTGCCATTCCAAATATGAAAAGAAAACAAATTATTAAAAAAGAGATTAATGACATCAAAAGCAAACTAAACAATCACTGATATGAATGAATGACTAGTGAAAAACTGAACTCAAGCCTAGGTAGGTAGGTAGGCTCTTGAAAAAAATGTAAATTAGATTGATGGATATTGCATTATGTATTTTGATATACTTTAATATTAAATTTTGTATTTTAGTAAAATTAAGCTATATATATGTGTCTCTTATATATATATATATATTATCTACAAATATTAGCATTTAGTGGTCGGATCAAGAGTATCTCATCTAATTTCACTAAAAAATATATGAAAGTATATGTTACAATATCCCTTTTATATTTTAACAAAGTTTACTTATATACCTTTGCTTCTTATTTTTAACAATAAGATGTAACTTATTTAATAAAATTTACTTAAATAACTGTTAAAAATAAAAGAAAATGTGTCTATGAGTTTAATAGAATGGTATTTTTATTTTTATTTTTTAATTTTACCTCCCAATATAAAATGACAACAAAAATTAACTAAAGCTGAGAGAGCTGATAAAAGAATTGAAATTATATAATCACCTGTTTGGTCTGCAAAATCCAATCACGGCTTGCGCCCAAAGGGCGAAATAGAGTGCCAGACCGATCTTTTGATGTTTGTTGTTGAATGTATTCTCGAAGCTTCGTATGGACATAATTGCTCCCACTGTGGCAAGAAGCACCGACAACACCTGCAGTATATTACATAGAAAACTGAAGAGGTGTGCATGCCATTCATTCTAAGGGGAAACAATTAATCTGCTGATGAAATTAAATCATATTTTATCTATATATTTATATATATAGAAATGTCTCAGAATAATTTTATAGCAAATTGAAGGGGGAAAAAAGTAAAAATACTATTAAGAATTATCATCGGTCCATCCTCCTTTCTTTCTAGTTAAGTCACTATGATGGAACAACACGAAAGTACGTACGTAGTAATAAATAAAGTTTAATTAATTAGTTGTAAGCCTGAGTGAGTCCATAACCTTCGAGGTTTGGTGTCATGGTATCGGTGGGTAATATGGATAAAATAAAAATAAACTATTTCCATGCTTTATATTTCCTTGGAATAGAGTAATATAGTATCGTTATATATACTCCTAACAAAGATATATGGTAAAATAGTTATATATTATTTTAGTTGCTTAACAATATAATATCTTTATATTTGAACAAGAAAATAGTTATTTTAAATTTTCTATTTTTCTATTTTTTTTAATTTTTAATTTATTTTTAATCTTTAATTGAGTGACTAATATAAATACAAAATAAAATAAATACTTTTTTTTTAAATTGTCAAAAAAAAAAATCACATTCTAACACGACCAAAATATCAATTAAAACTCTACCTTAAAATATTCTCTCTCGAAAAAGTTTGACTTGACGCACAATACGTAGATTATGGGAATTTTTTCCCCACTTTATCATCATGACTACCACCTTACCGAACAACTCCTGGTAAGTAAAGAAAGTAGTAAAAAAATAGAAAGTGTAGGCCATGGAAATCTCATTTAGTATTTCATGCCATCATGAGGAATCTATCTATCCATCCATCTAGTCACCAACATTGCTAGAATTGTCGAAGGAGGGGTGGAAAACAGGAGATACAATTCATGTTCTCTCGTTGATAGGAAGAGAAGAAGAAGAAATATATTATAATTAAGAAAAAGAAAAGCGACACATTAAAAGGGGGGAAAATATATTGTAAAATAAAATGCTAAGAACAGAGAGATTAACTGACAATTCAGCATCAATTAAGATAGTAATATGAGTTAATTGAAATTATAATTACCTGAAGGATGAGATGAGAATAGAGGTAAACCTTGAGTTTATTGGGAGATTGATGCTGTGTATGATGAGACATTCTGATAATAAGAATAGCAAGAGGCAGTAGGAAACCCATTGAAGCCCAGAGCAGAAGTCCATGAATTGTTACATTCAGTGTCATCTCAGCACTCATATGCTGCTTCATTAGATTAATTAATCCCCACCCCCACACAGATAATAAAAAAAAAAAACACTGAGTTAGTATTCCTGGCCTCCCTCAGAAACTGATTAATTACAGCAGTGTTCTTTTCTTACCAAAAAGCTAATTAATCAACCAAAAAAAAAAAAAAAACACAGAAGAGATAGATATCTTCATCTACGGGGACAAACCTACCTGTGGTGTCTTGTTGTCATTGATGCTAATGTGACTGATGATGGATTGAGGTTGTGTGAGGCCTTCCTTTCTGTGGTGGTTGACGCGGTGGTATGAGGGGGAGGAGCAGCTTACAAATGGAAAATGGACGAGAGAAAGAGCACAGCCACATAAAAGAACAGTACCCTTTCTCACCATCGATCCCTTCAATCTGATCATATATAAAATTATGTTTATGATGATAATGATTAATAGCTAAGTTTCCCCAAATCAATTGCTAGGGGCAGCCCTAATTTGTAATGCACCGGAATGGAATTATGGAGCTAGCTAGATCAACTATAGTCTATATATATGTCCTAGCTAGCGAGCTAGCTTTTTCTTCTCTTTTTTAACCACCACTCAGTTATATAATTTCTGCCTTTTAATCATTATGTCTAAATTAACAGATAGACTTATTTCAATGGCAATCAAGACTTTTGTGAGAAGGAGATATGATTATGAAACAAACTTATATATGTATTTACAAGGATGATAATGAGACGGGTCAAAAAATAAAATTATATTTCCATTCCTGAATCCTATAAAAAATAACTCTAAGCTCGCTCTGATTTTTTATTTTATTAAAAAAATTTCAATCTGACTTATATCGGGATCAAATTTTTATATTCGACTTGATTTCTAATCAATTCTTAGATCTTAAAATCCGATTCGATTTATGAAATTCAATCCAATATCCGATCTTTGATACCCAATCTTTTTTCTTTTAATTATACTTTTAATTTATATTCCATATAAAAAAATTATATATATATATAAATTATTTTGGGTGGATTGAGAAATTGAGATATCAAACTTATCCTCGCATCGTCTAAAAAAAAACTGATAAGAATCTCCGAACCCAATTTTCGAATTCTTCTCCAAACTCAAAATCGAATAGAGATTCTCCGACGAAACTCGAGCCGGGATAATTTCTATTCTATGAAATATTTTAGTTTAGGAAAAAAAAAGGTATTCCCTTTGTTGTTAGGAAAAGAAGACAATGGTGATTGGTGGATCCATTTCATATACTAACTTGCTAAAGTAAATCCAAAATTTAAGGCTATAATAGTGTTGGACTTTGAGCTACTTACTCTTTTGTGTATATTAATGTTGGACTAATTGTTTTTTTGAGAAAAGGGCGGGGGCGGGGGGCGGCTAAATGGTAGATACGATACGAAGCTTAGATTTAAAAAAAAAAAAAAAATAGGTAGGGACGGCGGGATGGGTGGGATGGGAATGGTACAATCACGCTAGTGTATGGGTTTACTCTTGAGTCTTGACAGGCTTTTTTGTGATAGTGGAGGTTTTATGGAGCGATGAAAGTCCAAAAGGACAGATACACTTCACATTGACATTGCTGGTGCTACTGCGACACTACACTGCGCTGCACTATACAGA
The DNA here is from genome assembly GCA_039764185.1 of Tamarix austromongolica. Classification (NCBI taxonomy): domain Eukaryota; kingdom Viridiplantae; phylum Streptophyta; class Magnoliopsida; order Caryophyllales; family Tamaricaceae; genus Tamarix; species Tamarix austromongolica. The sequence continues at coordinate 30,102,183 of CM077817.1, forward strand.
GATTCTCCTCAATGGAGCGTCTGTCTTCCTCCACACTTTTCCGCGCTTGTATTTGTTTGTGTATGCATGGGTTATTTCTAATTTGGAGCACCCGTTGTTTTTAGCTCCTATTTAAAATTATTTATTAGCTCCGATTTAAAATTATTTATTAAAAATAACTATCTAACATAATTATTTATTTAAAAAAAAAATAGAGGCAAGCCATTAATTACTGGTCCATGTATCTACCTAGTGAAATGCCGGTAAGCTTTTATACCCGTTCGACCATAGTTTCATGAAAAATTATTTGATTTATGACTAAATTTGGTATAATCTTGGTTTAATCCGACAAACTAATTCAACTAATTTTGAGTTTTTTTGTGGATAGCACTGCAGCATTTTGTTTCATATCAGATAAATTTGATTCAACTAATATGATTAACTTTTTCATATTTTATTAATAAAGTAAATATTTTCTCTATTTTTGCCTGGTTTTGTCTTTATTTTAAGACTTTATTTGGTCTATAATATGTATTTTATTGTGATTCAAGTCTATTTTCTGTGCTATTGTTCTCTTGGTATTTGTTTTTCAGAGACTTGCACAAGAACACACAAATCCGAGGAAGTTGTGCATGTTTTCGGACCAAAAGACCCAATTTGAAAGGTATTTAAAAAAGATAAATCAACCTAGCATGTTTATGGAGGAGTCTAGAAAGTCAAAGAGCCGAAAATAAGCTAAGAAGGTTAAAAGAAGGAAGGACATGGTATTGCACAGCCAGTTGCACACCCAGCCGCACAATTGTCCAGCACTGATGTAGCCAGGTTGAAGCAGAGGACGCCGCATGCCCAGGTTGTGCATATCTTATACAGCCGTGTGGGAGTTGAATGAATCAGGTCAACGCCAAGGATACCGCAAGGCTAGGCTGTGAATATGTTGCACGGCCGTGCAAATGTTATATCTATCAGTTTGAGAGCCATAATGCTGTATGGTCAGGTCGTGCAGACCTTGCATGGCCTTGCAGTAGCAGTTATCCCACAATCTTCATGTACAACGCAGCCTACGTTATGGATAGTTTTTAAGTAATTATTCGAGGATTTCTTGGGGACTTCTTTGGGTAGATTTCAGAGGACTTTTTCCTCTCTTTTCCCAAGCAAAAAATTCATGCAATATTCTTTGATTTCGTTAGTTTAATTTTCGAGATTTAAGTGCAAATTCGTGTGTGATCAACTTGGAATCAACTCTATTCTTCTCCGATTTACTGTTAATTTAATCCAATTTCTCTTCTTTGTAATTTTTTATACTGTCATTATGTTTGTTATGCATTTTACTTCATTTATATTTTTTACAATCATGAGCGAGTAATTCTTTTTGCTAGGATTGAATTAGATCTGTGTTGGTATTAATATACTGAATTAAAGTACATGTTTTATAAATAGTTTGTATGTGTTGTTTCATGCATTAAGATTGATAGTTGTAAGTCAGATTTGATGGAATCCGACCTTTTTAGATATTGTTTGCAATTGAAAGGTTGAAATCGTTATCGGATATTAGCATATAAACGGGAATTCAAGTGATCACGAAAGTAGATGATTGGTTCTCAAGGGCCATAGAATCGGTAGCACTTAATGGGTTTAGTTTAATTTGTTAGTCGCAAAAGTAGTCAGTAAATTAGATTAAATACGTTCTTAGACCTTAAAAGAAGTTAATGAGTATATTTAGACCGATTGTTCACAAAAATTGAATTAAACTACAAAATAGTATTATTTCATTGTCGAATACCAATTTAGAGACCAAAGTTCAATCCCAGGCTTCATATTTATCATTTTAGAGTTTACATTCAATTAGTTGTTATATTTATTGTCACTACCCACTTGCATATTCTCACTCCATGATGATCTAGATAGCTAAAATGATGAAGTTTGGTACTCAGTTGCGAAGTCCCTGTGGGATACGACCATAAAGTGTTATAACGAATCCGTGTGCTTGCTGATTGCCACCATCTTTTATTTAGTTGGAATATGAATTTTAAGACCAAACATTTTCATACACACAATACCAGTTGGATCGGTTGTTCCGGTTCGGTATTTAGTTCATTGCTAGTACTAGCTATAGATTATATTTAAATCATGACAACGTAGAATAATTAGGAATTCAAGTAATTCTCTTTCTAGATTATAGCTTATATTAATAATTCTTTTGGTTCTTGAACATCATAATATCCAATGTATATATTCTGACTCATGGTCTTATATAATAAGAAATAGATGTGAACCGATATCTAAACTTTTGTCATGTTTTTTCAGTTTTGTATCCTCATTTTTCACTTTCGTCATCCTCTCCATATGTTCGGTCTTATAGTATCCTCGAAAAATATGAACACAGAATGATACCGAGTGACTCAAGTGATGGGTCAAAGAAAGAATGGGTAAACAATAATAATTATAAAACATAAACTATAATAAATCAATAACATATAATTTACGTGAAAAAGTACTTTAATATGAAATGAAAAAATAACTACATAACACTTCGGTCCACTTAAGAAACTTTTACTATAAGAAATATGAGTTTCAAAGTATAGTATTCAAATACTAACCAGATGCAATACTCTTCAACCCAAAATAGTAAACTAGACAACAATTATAACACCAAAATATATGAGTTTGAAATCATAAATATAACTGTTGTAAATTCATCCAAAGGTCAATTTACAAGCCACACAACAACAAGCCCTTTCCCAATAATCAATAAGATGTTAAAAACAACCTCACAAATTTTCATCCAAATTCAAGGACAATAGACTACACAATTGAAGCCAAAACTAAAATTGAGCTCAACAAAAAGGTCAATGAAAATACCAATGAAAACCTAAATTTGGCAGCTATAAATAAGATCTCCACCATTTTGAATTATTATTGTTGTCCTGGGAAACTTATGTTAAAAACTCGGAAAAATCCAATAGTAAATGACTTTATATCTCTAAATTGATCAAACCTGTGTTTAAGTAAAAAAAATGATAGAAATTTTGTGGCTCTAATTTTTAAGCAAAAAATAATATTTTAAGACATTTACTCCAATTCATCTTCATTCCCTTCACCTATGATAATTGTAATACTCTAACTTTTAGAAAAAGTTTTTTAACGAGAAAGTTAGCTCAAAAGCAAGGGTGTTACCACCGTGTTTCATACAAGTCTGGGTCCCTTTCCTTTCTAGTACGAAAATCAAGGTTAAAAAATTCAAACACTAAATAAAAGAAAGCTATAATACATGGAGGGGAAATACACACACACACACACACACATAGAGATCTAAAGAGGAGTATAACCCTAGACAAAAGAGATAAAGAGATTGGCACCAAAACAAGGGAGAAGAATTTCCATATATTGATATCAAAAGTAACAGTGAAAAGGTGAATCAAATACCCCTATTCTAACCTCAACCCCTCATGCAAACTCTGAAAAATCAATGACGTCCTCACCGATGTTGGCCTCTACTGAAACGTCTAAAAAAATTGTAACAAAAATAGAATTAGTACGATGAGCATACTAAGTAAACTAACTCTACTAAAAGTAAATAATATGCATTTAAATAAGACATATAGAACATGATAAAGCAAAAGAATACAAGAAAACCTGCTAATACATAAAATATGAAATATTTAATGCAATCCACTATTCATCATTATTCATCACTATTTTTTTACTATTTATTACAAACCCTAAAATCACATAAATACTTAGAAAATGAATTTGAATACTGAAATGTTTGAATCCACATACATACAAGGTCCACTAATTGATCTTATCCATAGTAGGTTATCACACAATCTATCAAGTCATATTTTATTTGAGAGGGAACAATACTAAAGTCAAAGCACTAATGGCTAATGAAGTAACCCAAAACCATAGAGAAACACTCTATCCTTAAGTATCGATTTCCCCTATAGGACTCGTAGGTTATTTATAGAGTATAAGAAACCTCACTACACACTAACGGTGTATGACAACCTTATATATAAATAAGGAGTGCATCCATTGCAAACCTTACCTCAAAGACCATCTTAAAGCTACTTGCCTAACTCCCAAACTCAGTCATACACTTAATTTTTTAGAAAATTTTAGATATATTAATAATTAACACCCCAAAATAATCCCACACAAAAATTTCATAAAAAACTTGATATTTATCAGATACAATTCATATATCGAAAAATTTATAGAAATATGCCAAGAAACTTAAATTTCAAAACAAATTTTTTTTACTATTATCATAATTTACTATTCATGTTCAATCACTATTTTTATTAATTTACTATTCCTAGAGTCACATCAATAGTCAAGGTTAACCATTAACACTAAAATATCTAATTGTGTCGTTTAGGTGTAAAATAACTAAAATGCCTTTAATATAATAATTATGAATAAAATAGTAAACTAGCTCTTAAAATTATGAAATTAAATACTAAGCACATTTAATCAATAATTAGCATGATAGAACACAAAATGTTATAAAAAATATATTTTCAACTAAAAAGATCAAAATACCCCCAAACCCTAAAAACACCAAAAATGGAATAACTATTATTATATATCGATCTAACTACTCAAACATTGCACACTAGTTATTAAATATATTATGAACATCTTAGAATAGAAATAACAACAAAACTCTTATCCTAGATGTGAAATAACCAAATATTTTTTATTCATGCTTAAAACTTAATTTAATCATAACTTTAATTATACTAAACCTAATGATGACTTTAAATGTATTAAGTTAAATATAAAAAACCTAAATAATACATTGAAGTCATAAAAAATTAATAACAACAACCAAAACACAGAATTGTGCTTAAAGGGTAAATTTCCCAAAATATGGGAAAAATGCGATTAATAACAACAACAACAATAACAATGCATTTAAACATTCTAATACATAAAAAACTATCTACTCTTAGTATTATTTATTTTAACAAGTACATAGCTCCAAAATTGAGCCAAAATAAAAACAATATCAAACCTTTCACACAACTTAAAAACTTTGCACCAAAAATCAACAACCATCAAGACGCTTCAAAAATACAAAAGAAAATAGATAAAAGAAAGAATCAAGGCTAGAATGGGTTAAACTTCCTTGGAATTATTTATGAAATTAAGGAAGAGATTAGGAAGATTTTACTTCAATTTGTTTAATTTTTAAAACTAACTATTTAGGAAAAACAATAAAGAGCAACAAATCAAGAAAAAAGAAGTAAAAACCAAAAAAAATGCCAAACAATAGAGGAATGACTTTAGGTTGAAGGAGATTGTTCTTGGGATATAAAGATACGAAATTAAGATATTTAAAATATTGAAGGAGATTTATGTAATACCCCAAAATCCTAATTTAAGAAATTCTGAAAAAAATGAGATTTATTAGTGAAATTAATTAAATATATTATTTTAATAAAATAACGGGAGTAATTAAGATAAAAAAGAGGAAAATAATAAAGAATTTAATTAGGGAAGATTAGGGTAGTTTTTTAATGAAAATATAATTTAAGAAAATTTACCCTAAAATGTCTAAATTAATATAAAAAGGAATTTAATTATTATTTTACTAATTTTATTATTTTTAAATATTCAAAAATAGAAAAATATCCTAAAAACCCCAACCACCTATTTTCCTTCTTTTTTTCCCTTTTCCTTTTTCTTCCTTCTTTTTCTTCCTTCTCCTTTTTCTTTTTCTCCTCTTCCTCTCGGATTGGGCCATGCCCATCGGTCCAACTCCCCCTCCCTTTTCTTCTTCCCCCCGTTGCCTAGGCAATTTTTTTTCTCCTTTCTCCTTTGCCCACCTGGTCTCCCTCTTTTTCTTTCTTTTCTTTTCCCTTGACCGGCCATCCATACCCCTTTCTTCTTCCTCCTCCCTTCTTCCCTGTCCTCGCACTATAGGTCATACTTGTGACCTGCCACTGTCCTCCCCTACTATGGCATCACCGGCCTTCTCCTTCCCTCTTTCTCTCTCCTATCTTTTTCCTTCCTGTTTCGAGCCAGACCTTCCCCATGCAACCCTCTCAGCCTAGAGAGTCCACCACCACTGCAACCACCATCTCACCCTTTCTCTTTCATCCCTAAAAGACCCACCTTCTCCAAACCACCACTATCGTCGCCATCTAGCTACCTTCCTCACTAGTTTGTGCCCCAACCCTTCCTAGCCCTTAAGTATAATTTATTTAGTGTGATTATTATTCTAACCTTATTATTATTATTATTATTATTATTATTATTATTATTATTATTATTATTATTATTATTGTTGTTGTTGTTGTTGTTGTTGTTGTTGTTGTTGTTAAAGTTATTATCATTATTATTGCTAATATTGTTAATAATATCTTGTCATTGACTAATATAACTACCTAAATCTATTTTGGCTAATAATAGCATGATTAACCATTTTAAGGGTAATATCCTTATTTTTACAACTAAAGCTGCTACTACTACTACTACTACTACTACTACTACTACTACTACTACTATTATCCCTAATACTAGGTTACAATAGAGGTGAGTAGGAAATAATGAAAATGTTAATAAGAGAGAAGTTAATCCTAGTATTTTCCCTCTTATAGGTGAGTAGGAACGTGATCTAAGTTCGGTGTCATTTTAAGTAAGGATATGGTTAAGGCCTAATATGTGTAATATATGTTATATGTGTGTACCTTATATGTTATAGATTATGCTCTTGTAGTGCAGCTTGCTAAACATGGAGCTAAGGTAAGTTGCATGTGTTTTATGACATGTGTAATATTGTATTGTTACTTGTACTCTTAGAATGTGCTCATGTAATATTCCCTCATGACATGCATGATAGGAAGCCTTAAGTAGTGTGGTGTGGTTGTGAGAGAAATGAAAAAGTTTAAGGAAAGTGAGTTGAATAGAGAGTGGTAAGGGTAGCCTAAATATCTCATGACCTATGGATGGACAAAAGAAGAAATAATGGGAACAAATTAAGAGGATGGACTAAAACATGCATGGGGAGTGTAGGGTTGCATAGGATGGTTAGCCTCTGCATGGGGATGACCTTTATATGGAAAATTTTGACTTGATTGTTAAGTGAGGTAAGGGAAGATTTGTTAGGGCGATTGGAGTCCATATGTGAAAAATAGTACGTGGGCTGGTATAAGTATGCATGGGGAACTTGATTAGGGTTTGGGAGGAATCCCTAAGTGAGAGAAGTGTACAAGGAAGGGAAAACTAATGGAAAAGGCTAGGATGGGGAATAAATAATGAAAGGGGTGTCACGTGGAGGAAAGGTGAGCCAAGTGAGAATAGGTGTTTGAGTGTTGAGGGGGTGACATAAAAGAAAGGAGAAGTACTAGGGTTCGAGGAGCAAACTAGGGTTTTTATGATCACGTGTGGAAGTTGGGTAGCGAGGTTGTGGTGTCGGGTGTGGTTTGAGGGGAGTGATGGTTTTGGTAGCAAAGAAGAGTATGGGTTGCTTAAGATGAGGGGAAGTGAGGCCACATAGGCCATATTAGGGTTTTTGAGGAAAACCCTAGAGGGAAAAGAGGAGTCAAAACAAAGTTATGGGGAGTGAGCCTTGAGCCACGTGTAGAAGAGTTTTGGGTTTCTCATGGTGAGTGGGAAAAGATGGAGAGGAAGTCTCAGAGTCCTAGGTTGTGTAAAGGTCTCAAGATATGGGATAGGATTTTTGGGAGAAACGAGAATAAAAGGGTGAGTATGGGAAGTCTTATGGGTCATGCATGTCTAGTCTGGGTTGTGTATAGAATAAGATACAAATAAAGTACTAAACACTTAAAGTGAAAGATTATCGAGTCGGGCCCAATGAGGATATTTTTTTGATCCACCCACTATAATAGTGGTCCGGTGCGTTTTGCCCTGTAGATTGTTTCCGGTCCACTACCTATAATAGTGGGGGATTCTGGGCTTGATAACCCAAAATTTTTATGGCAATAATTCATGAAAAGATACTAATTACTTACAGTGGAACACCACGTGAGTTGGGCCCAGTGAGGATAATTTTTTGGTCCACCAGCTATAATAGTAGTTAGGTGCATTTTACCATATGGAGTGATATCCAGTCCACCGGTTATAATAGTGATCATATGCGTTTTGCCCTATGGAGTGTTTCTGGTCCACCAGCTATAATAGTGGGGTCTCTATACTCACGCGTAATCGGTGTGAGAAATGTGTAAGACAAAATACTAGTCTAACTCTGGATTGATGATATGAACCTAAACTATGCATTGTATGCCTTACTTGTCTATTATTCTTGTATGGCCTTACCCATATGGTTACCTTACTCAATACGTAGTGTACTAATCATTTGTTTCATGGGTGGTGTTCATTCCCACGAGCAGAGGTCCCTTATGAGTTTGTACAGATAGGAGATACCATATTTGATGCCTATGACACACTGGATGCGTCAGACGGAGTTGTGTGATGATCGTTGGACTTTGCTTGGGGCTGAGAGTGAGTGCCAACCTAGACTCTCTAAATTTTTTAGTTTTTATTTTACTATTGTATTGATCTTTCCCTTCGGGGGCTTGACTTTGTATTCGTTTCAAATTCTATATTGACGCTTTAATTTACGCACTCTGATTTCTCTTTATTATGAATATTTTGGATTTCTACAATTTCATATCTTAATTAGTTTAATGATTTGTAAAATTATTTCTTAGCCTTGTGGTTGGTGCGAGACTGGTCGGGGGCAAGGCTTGTACTAATCACGGCGGTAGCACCCCCGTACTCGTGTTTATTTTAATTAAATGAAAATTTTTAACTGTAATTTTTAAGGTTGTTATAATTTATGCTTATAGTAATGGAAAATAATAATAATAATAATAATAATAATAATAATAATAATAATAATAATAATAATAATAATAATAATAATAATAATAATGGTGATGATGATGATGATGATGATGATGATGATGATGATGATGATGATGATGATGATGACGATGATGATGACGACGACGATGATGATAATAGTAATAGTAGTAGTAGTAAAAAAAATCATACCAAGGATAGAATGAAATCCTCATAGTCAGAAATATAAATTTAAATATTTATTTTAAATATTTTAAGAAGATAGGAATTAGTTTTGGATATTTGGGATGTATTTTGTGTAGAGAAAGTTGAGTTTTGAGTGCTAATTATGTCTAAAATTGTTGGAATTTTTCTAGAAATTCTAAAAATATTTACAACCCATTTTAAATTCATATTTAGCTTAAAAATTCTAAAATATAAGTATCCCTCCTATTTTGTAAAATTTTTCTAGCTAAAACATTAGTCTAAGGGCTTAAAACATAAGTAAGGTCTAAGAAATGGTGGTGAATAGTATTTTTCTTAGAAATCTCCATTAGCAATTTTAAAAGTCATAGGATACTCAAAAAATCCAAGGAATTTAAATATGATAAAATTAGAAGAATTTGGAAGAATTTTGATGGCCAAAAGTGGTATAGAAGTCTTACAAGATTCAAAATTGTAAGAAGGGTTAAACGAATGAAACAAAATGTTTTAAAAATATAGAGACTTAAAAGGATGTAAAAAATGGTTGAAAATAATTTTTCATAATTACAATAATAAAAATATTTTAGAAAATTGGGATATTACATCACTACCAACTTAATAATGGCTTTATCCTCAAAGTCAAGAAAAATGAGGAAAACATGCACACAAAAAATTGATCGAAGGCATATAATAGGGTACTATCCCCTTAAAAAGAAACCTTATTACTAAGGTATCTCAATTAATAGAAAAGCGTAGGATACTAGCATCAAAATTCATTATCTATTTCCCATGTAGCCTCCTCTACACTATGGCACGTGCATAGTACCTTCACTAGTGGGACCTCCCTCTATCGTGTTTATCGGTTCTTCTAATTGATGATTTGAAGTGGTCTATCAATGTTGGTCAAAGACTCATCCATCTTGATCTCATCAGGATGTAGTACAAGCAATGGGTCTACAATGTACTTCCTCAATTATGACACATGAAAGACGTCATGAACTCGGGATAACTTGACTAGCAACGTAAGGCAATAAGCAATTTCTCCAATCCTCTTGACAATTTCTTAGGGTCCAATGAATCTCATATTAAGCTTTCCCCTTCGACCAAAACTCAACACACCTTTCATCGGTCAAACCCTCAATAAAAGATGGTCACCCACCTTATAGACCTCATGTCATCACCTTAAATCACCACAACTCTATTTATCCCGAGCTGCCCTCAATCTGTCTTATATCTACCAAACTTGTTGATTCATCTCCTCTATCATATCTAGTCCTAGAATAACATCCTCTTTGATGCCACTCCAACAGAAAGGACTATGACATTTCTACCCATACAAAGCCTAAACTAGTGACATTCCAGTGCTGGCATCATGATTGTTATTGTATGATAACTCAATCAAGTCCAATATGTCCTCCTAAATACCCTGAAAGTTAAGTGAAAAAGAGCGAAGCATATCCTCCAAAGTTTGTATCATCCACTCAGTCTAACACTCTATAGTTGGGTGAAATGTTATACTCATCTTCAGCCTTATACTCATAACCTCCTGTAACTTTCCCCAGAAATGTAAAAGGAACCTAGAGTCATGATCATAAACTATGTCAGATGGAGTACCATAAAGTATCACTACATGCATCATGTAAGCTCGAGCTAGCTGATCTATACTCCATGTTGATCTCATTAAAATAAAGATAGCTGACTTGGTTAGTCAATTAACCACTAACCAAATTGTGTCAAACCCACTCCTTGTCTTGGGAAACCTACTGATGAAGTCCATGAAAATGGAGTCCCACTTTTACTAAGGTATCTCTAAAGGCTTCAAAATCCCTTCTGGCCTCTTATGCTAATGAAGAAAGAGATGTTATAGCTTGGGAAACTCAATGGACCTAGATTTTTGATCCTTGCATGTATGACATATGATATCCTAGTCATACCCGTGTCTATGGTTGCTTTAGAATCTACATCTAGTGTCAGGGGACGCACTCTTGGTCAATTTAAGAGTTTTTTAACCCCCAAGGTGATAAATATATTTGTAAATTTAATCTACCTAATTATTCAATTAACAAGTAAAATAATATAATTTATTTCTTTTACATGTTTCAAGATGGTACAAGCTCTTATATGTGACAAGATTGGCTACGAGCAAGATATCACTCTAATTATAAAGTTAACGTGGAAGAGTGCATAGAAGAGTTGGAAATATTGGAAAAAGGTAACAAATATTATTATGTCATTCCATTTAAATAGTAGTTATTATTTAATTGTTATGATATTATTATTACTTATGAAAAGTATCTATTTATATTTGTTTTCTTGTAGATGTGCAAGAGAAAGCTAATGTGGAAGATAAAATGATTTTTGTTAGCTTAACTTTGAAAGCATCTTGATAACAAATAGTGGCTTAGAAGTTGGAAAGTTGGGACTTGAATGCATATTCTCAAGGCTTTTTGTATTTCAAACTTATAATTATGTAATTTATGTGTCTGCATAATTGTAAATGATTTTTTTTCCATCTAGACTTTAGCCATATCATATGTGTATTATGTAGTACTAGAGTAGCTGTCTATTTGATAGTAGGTATCGAGTGGCAACAACAAACTAACAATAAATTAGGGGGAAATCCAAGAATGTTATTTTAAAATATTTAAAAAAAATAAAAATATTTTGTTCTGATTCGGTCTAGTCTTGACCCAAATTTTCAAGTCTGGTCCCAGGAAAAGACTGGTAAAATCCACTCCGGTCTTTGGTATAAGAAAATATCAATTTTGGAAATCTGGTCCCATCCGTTTTGATCCTAGACCCGTGCACACCTCTAGCCTTAACCTTCTAATAGGTCAAGCACCTAAAAAAAAAACTCAAGTATCCCTCTCATCATAAATGACCATCATTACATCATCTTGAAGTCTTTTTACAACTTATCTCCTCTAGGATGGATAGAATAAGGTGTACAATAGACCTCCTCAAGTATCTTGGTCTTCAGATCATTATAGCTAGGTGGTACACATCATCAACCTGTAAATCTAACACTAGCATCATCTTGGATCAAAAACCCCTCAACTGTACCCTCACCAATCCTATACCAAATTCCCTCAAGCCAGGCGTCTTCAACTTGTCCAGCTTGAATCTCATTGAAAATCAGATTTGAGATGATGAGTGCACTCATTGTATCCTCAATACTACCTTTAGAGATCAACTCAATACCCATGTCTTGAAGCTCCTCATGAACTACTCATTATGATCATCGAACTTGGGGAATGAGAAGACTTCCTACTTAAAGCATTAGCAACAACTTTAGCCTTACCCTTATGGTAGGTTAACTCAATATTATAGTCCTTCACCAACTCTAACCATCTCCTTTGAAGCATATTTAGCTCTCGTTGAGTGAATATGTACTTCAAACTCTATCAGTCTGTGTAGAAAAAACACTAGGTGCCATAAAGATAGTCCCTTCAGATTTTTAGAGTGAAGACCATTACATCTAAATCAAAATCATGAGTGGGGTAGTTCTGCTCATGCAACCTCAACTATTGAGAAGCATAAGTGACCACCCTCACATGCTGCATTAGAACACAACCTAAGCCATGCTTTGAAGCATCACTGTATACCTCTAAACCACCACTCTCCTATGACAATGCCAACACTGACATTTTAGTAAGACGATGCTTCAACTCTTGAAATGCTTACTCACAGTCGTCATCCCAATAAAAGTGTGTAACCTTCTTCATCAAGTTTTTCAACGGATGAGAAACTCATGAGAAGTCCCAAACGAATCTACGGTATTACCCTATCAAACCAAGGAAATTGAGAACTCCTGGTACAGTGGTAGTTGCACTCCACTACTCTAATATTTGCTAGATCCACAACAACACCACTAGCTGATATAATGTGACCAAGAAATGCGACCTCAATGAGCCAAAACTCACACTTAGAGAGCTTAGCATGAAGTTGATGCTTCCTAAGATGTGCTCAAATGATCTTTAAGTTTTGCTCATGCTCCTCCCTAAGATCAGGATATCATCAATAAATACCATAAAAAATTGATCCAGATATTGCTGGAAGATCCTGTTCATGAGATCTATGAACATAATAGGCGCATTGGTGAGCCCAAAAGGCATCACCATGAACTTAAAACGACAATACCACATAAAAAAGTGGTCTTTAGAATATCTATCTCTGCTACTCTCAATTGGTGGTATCCTGACCTCAAGTCAATCTTAGAGAAAACTCTAGACCCTCTAAGGTGGTCAAAAAAATAATCAATGCGTGGTAATGGATAATGGTTCTTCACCATCAACTAATTGATCTATCTATAGTCGTTGTAGAGTCTCATGCTGCCATCCTTCTTCCTCACCAAGAGGATCGGCGCTACCTAGGGTGATACACTTCAACACATGTAGCCATGTGACAAGTGCTCCTTTATATGAGCCTTTAAATCTCTCATCTTAGTAGGTTCCATACGGAGGCTCTCTAGAAACTAGCTCTGCTCCTAGTATCAAGTCTATCGTAAAATCCGCCTCTCTAACCAACGAAAACCCTAGCAACTCCTCAAGAAATATGTCTACAAACTCAGGAGTAATGGGAATGTCCTCCAAGGGAGTGAAATCAACGATCAGATCTTGAATACTATACAAGAAAATTAGATAACCCTTTTGAACCAACCAATCAAGCATAAGGGCTGGCACCACCTTTACCGTAGGCTTAGGCTTGCATCCACGATAAGAGACCCTAGCACTCGAAGGACTCTCAACACAACACTCTCCTACGTGTAATCCAACACCACTTAATATCTTCCCATCATTTCCATGCCTAAAATATAATCAAATTTCCAAAGATCAATCCTTATAAGGTCCATGAAAAACTCTAATCCACCTATAACTAAGGCCATATCACCAAATAAAATAAAGGTAGAACATGCAATAGAGTCTTCTGCAGTTAACCTGATAGATGCATCAATAACACTAGCAGACATCAATCTAGCTCGTGCAATGAAAGTAGTAGAAATGAAGGAATAAACACCTATATCAAATAGCCATAAGCTAGAAAAGATGAAATTGGGAACATATCAGCCACTACATCAACTTGTTGATCAGTCTCGGCCTGGCTCATAACACTCAATTTCCCTCCAGCATATCCTCTTATACCTCTAGTTGGTCCAGTGGTCCAGCCACCTCTAACTAGAGTAGGTGGGTGAGATCCATAACCTCTACCCAACCCTAACCACTCTATGGTACAAGCGGTGTCCTCTTCTGTGTCTATTGTGGCTGCTTAGAACTAGAACCTCCTTGTTGTTGGTGCTAACACTCAAACTCTTGGTGGTTCATCTTGCCACAAAACCTACATTGAATTAACTAACCCCCACAATATCTGCCCAGCTGATCTAACTTACAACACTGACAAAAGTGATGGCGTTATTGTTCTCCTAGTGTCCTGAACTACTAACCTTGTGGCCAATACGGTATAGAACTCTAACCTCAGTATGCTAAAATACTATACAGTTAGAAGATGTGCAAGCTTGCTCGTAGAAGCACATAAGATCATGAAATGTTGTAGCTCCTATCATCCTCTATACTACAAATGCTAAAGCCCTCTAAAATTAAAAGATGGTCTAGGATTGACTCGCTCTCACATCAAGTGTGAACCTCAGCAACTCCATAAAGTTGTCATGGTACTCCCGTACTATCATACTATCCTGTGATAACTATAGAAACTCCTCCCACTTTTCGTTCTTCATGCTATATGCTCCATATGATTGATCCACCACTCATCTGCGAGTGTGTGTAGATGGTATGTTGTTATACTCACCCTCCTATGCTTTAGACAGTTCATGACCTCAAATGTAAAATTAAAATCTCAAATCTTAGCCTCCAACTATATTGGGTCCTCCTCTCTGGCATACATAGGCATATAGTGGTCTGTGACTCTCTTGAGCAAATCCTCTCCTTATCCCCCAACATATTGTTATAGCACGGGTGGTGGTGGAGGGGTATGTTGTGAGCCTATTGCTAAGCATGCTATTACACAAGCTTAGTAAATGCAACAAAGCATCCTCTAAACATGTCATGCGAGCTGCGCTATAGTGTACCATAGTGTCCTTTAAGATAGAGAATATGTGAGGAAAATATCCTAACTTACTAACACAAAACACACATATCAACACAAGGCCACCTAGCTACCTAATTTACACTCACCCAAGAGGGTATTCTGATTTGTTTCGCAAACCTTTAAATTTTAAATAGAAGCAAAAGTAACTTAAATAATTTAAGATTCAAAATCAGGGCTCTGATACTAACTTGTAATACCTCAATTTTTAAAATGATTTTTTTAATGCGGCTTGTACAAATGCATGGGTTTTACCACCATGTTTCGTACAATTCTAGCTCTCTTACCTTTCTTATATGAAACACAAGGCTAAAACATTCAATCCAAAACAATATATATATACAAAAAGGAGAATAATATACAAAGATCCAAAGAGGAGTAAAACCCTAGACAAAAGAGATAAAGAGAGTGGTATCAAAACAAAGGAGAAGAATATTCATATTTGAATAACAAAAATAATATTTACAAGGTGTACCAGATATCCCTATTCTAATGTCAACTCCTCATACAAACTCTACAAAATCAACGACATCCTCACTAACATCGACATCTATAGAATATTTGAAAAAAAATATCAATGATAATGGAATCAGTATGACAAACGTACTAAGTAAACTAAATCTACTAAAAATAGATAGTATGCATTCACATAGGACATGTAGTACATGCCAAAGCAAAATAATACAATAAAATATGCTAACACATAATATATGGAATATTTAATGGAATCCATTATTCATCGCTATTCATACCATTCATCATCATTCATTATTGTTTATCACTATTCATCACAAACTCTAAAATTACACAAACACTTAGAATATGAATTTGAACACTAAAATGATTGAATCCACATACATACGAGGTCCACTGATTATTTTGATCCATATTATCACGCAATCTACCAAGTCATATTTTATCTTAGAGGGAACAATACTAAAGTCAAAGCACTAATGGCTAAGACATCAATCTAAAGCACTACGACTAAGGAAGCATCCCAAAACCACTATGGAATACTCTATCCTTAATAGTCGATATCTTCTATAGAACCCGTAGGTTACCTATAGAGTAGAATAGGTCTCGCTATACACTAACGATGCAGCACAACCACACATATAAATAGGGAGTATATCTACTGCAAACCCTACCTTGAAGGGCATCCTGAAGCTACTCGCCTAAATTTCAAACTCAATCTTACACTTGATTTTTTGAAAAAAATTTAGATATATTAATGATTAACACCCCAAAATAATCTTAGCCACCAATTTTTTTTTAAAAAAACCTTACTTCATTTAATACTATTCATATACCAAAAATTCGTAGAAATATGCCAAAAAAATTGAAAATTTTTACTATTATTGAAATTTACTATTCTCATCAAATCACTATTCCCATTAATTTTCTATTTTTAGAGTCACATCAATGGTCAAGGTCAACCATTGACTCTAAAATATCTAATTATGCCCTTTAGGTATAAAATGAATAAAATACCCTTAATATAATAATTATGAATCAAATAGTAAACTAACTCTTAAAATTATGAAATTAAATATTGAGCATAAATACTCCTAAACAGTAAAAAAACATAAAAATGGAATAAATTTTATTATATATGGATCTAACTCCTCAAAATTTGCATATTATTCATTAAACACGTTATTAAAATATTAGAACATAAATAGCAATAAAAATTGCATCCTAGATGTGAAATGACAAAAATACCTTTTATTCATGCTTAAAACTTAAATTAATCACAAATTTTATTATACTAAAGCAAATGAAGACTTTAAATATATTAAATTGAGTATAAGAACCTAAATAATTCATTAAAATCCTAAAAAATTAATCAAAATAACCAAAACACAGAATCATGGTTAAAGGATTAATTGCCTAAAATATGGCACAAATGCCATTAACAACAACAATAACACATTTAAGCATTCTAACACATAGACACCTATCTAATCTTAGTATTATTTATTTTAATGAGTATTTAGCTCCAATATTGAGCCAAAATTAGCTTAATATCAGCTCTTTCTAACAAATTGATAACCTTGCACCAAATTGTTTTAAAAAAAACATAAAAGCACTTCAAAAAACAAAACAAAACAAATGAAAGCAAAAAATAAAAGGCTATAATGGCTTACCGTTTTTGGAATCATTTATGAAATTAATTAATATATTAGGAAGATTTTATTTTAATTTATTTAATTTTTAACACTTAATTGTTTTGGAAAAATAATAAAGAGCTAAAAATCAAGAATAAGGATGTAAAAATCAAAAGAAATGGCAAAAAATGGAGGAATGAGTTGAGGTTGAAGAATTATGTTCTTGTGAGCTAAAAGACATGAAATTATGAAGAATAAAAGAGTTTGGAAGAAGTTTTGATTAAAGTTTATATATTTAACAACCTAAAGGAGCTTTATGCTTATAACAACAACAACAACAATAATAGTAATCATAGTAATAATAAAAAGAAATTAGACCAAGCTTGGAACTAAATACTCATGGTAATAAAATAAATTTCAACCTTTTTTTAGATATTTTAATAATATAGGAATTAGTTTTAGATCTTTAGGATAGATTTTGTTTTTTTTTTTAAAAGTTGAGGTTCAGGGGCTAATGATGCCTAAAGCTGGCGGAAATTTTTTATAAAATCTTAAAATATTTTTAACCCATTTTTAATTCATTTTTAGCTTCAATATACCAAAATATTACTATCCCTAAAGTTTTGTAAATTTTTTCCAACTAAATTGCTCGTTTTAGGGCTTAAAATGTGAGTAAGGGTCAAGAAATGATGGTGAATAGTATTTTTCTTAGAAATCTCCATTAAAACTTTTAAAAAGGACTAGGAGTCTCATAAAAAGTCAAGGAACTTAATTATGAGAAAAATATAAATGTTTGGAAGATTTTTGATGGTCAAAAGTGTTACGTAAGTATTACGGGACTCAAAATCGTAAGAAGGGTTAGACAATCGAAATGAAGTGTTTTGAAAATGTAATGAGATTTAAAGAGATGTTTAAAAAAATTGGTTAAAAGTTATTTTTCATTATTAGAATAATAAACACATTTTAAATTGGGGTATTACAATAATTTTTAATATTTTTAAAGATACATAATAGTCTTGTTGTATCTAATTATAAAGTTTTATAAAATTTTAACATTTTAATTAGATACATAGATACCCATCATTGTATCCCATTTAACATTTTATAAAATTTTTATTCATAGAAAGATGCACATAGTAGGTGCACACCAAACTTTGATACTTAGATATGCACAACACAAGCATCACATGCACAAGTGATGCCCACACAACACCACATACATGTGAACAATATAACATAGATGCACACTTATAGTAGCATGAACACAAACTTAATGCAAGTAACACAAAAATATGAGGTTTTAGATGAGAGCACAAGTTGTGCACAACATCATCAAATTTGTTATGATAACTTTATCCGTGATTTAACCTTAACTATGTAATATTCAACATGTATTTTTGTTGATATTATTGTATTGTCCAATTATTTGTATGTTTTGTATAATGTTATGTACTATTTGTATGTCTTGTTGTTGTTTTTTTTTTCTTTAGAACATATTAAATATAGGAGATATGTTTGATTATATAGATGGTGATTTTGATTACAAGAATTATTTTAACATAGGTCAAGTATTTTATAATCAAAATGAGATTTTAGATTGGTTGAGAGAAATTAGTAGAATATTTAGAATTATTATTGGTATTAGGTATTAAATTAGAATAATGGTGTGGAGTAAGTAGCACTTGGATAAAATATGAAAGGAGCAATAAGTATAAACATACTAAGATAGGGAATGCCGATGATCATCTATTTATAGGCACCAAAAAGAATTTATGTCCTTTTAAGATTATAGGAGCTGAAAATAATGAGGGTAAGTGGTCTTTAATTGTTTGCATTGGATGACACAACATGAATTACTTAAGCATTTGGAAGGATATTCATTTTTAGATAGGTTAACTAAAGACGAGGTGGAGATAGTAAAAAAAAATAATAAGTAGAAGTGATATAAAGCAATATATATATATATATAACGAGGTATATCTAAGAAGGCATTTCGATTACAATACAACTAGTAGGTGAAAAATCAATGAGTATAAACACACTAAGCTAGGGAATGTTTAAGATCATCTATTTATAGGCACAAAAAATAATTGATATCCTTTTAAGATTATTGGAATTGAAAATAATGAGGATAAATGGTCTTTACTTGTTTGCATCGGATGACACATCATAAATTACTTAAGAATTTGGAAGGAAATTCATTTTTAGATAGGTTAACTAAAGATGAGGTGGAGATAGTAAAAATAATAATAAGTAGAATTCATATAAAGAAAAAAATATCGATATATATGTGAGAAGGCATTTCAATTACAATATGACTAGTAGGTGAAAAATCAATAACTCACAACAAAAGTTAAAGGTGAAGGAAATAGAGGGTTATATGATTTTTCAAATACTTATATAATATATTGTGGATAATGGTTACATTTAGTGTCATAGAAATTGTGGATGATGAGGCTTATAACATATTAATTCTTTGCACACCCAATATCAATTAAATTTGTATGTGCATTTCCATGTGTTCTACAAATGGATTTTACATGTAAGACAAATAAGTAAAGATACCTTTATTGAATATTATTGGGGTTAGTTTAGTGAAGAAGAATTTTAATGTTGTATAAACTTTTCTTTCATCAAAGAAGTAAGATAATTTTGTGTGGGTGGTGGATAAAATAAAATACCTGATGGATCCATTTATGGCAATCATTATACTTAAAGATTGGGAGTTTGAATTGATATATGTAGTTGCTCATATTATTCCTAGATCAAAGAATCTATTATGTAAGTTTCAGACTACCAAAATGTGGATGAAAGGTGCATAAACAATTTAGGGAGTATACTATTTGCTACTATTTTTTTTAAACAATGGAATCAAGTCATAGATTTCACGGATGAGGGAGAATATGAAGATCAACTACCTTATTTGAGAATGATTATAGGAATATACTTGAGATTTCTCTCATTTTAAGCAATATTGGTTAGAATAGTACATAGCGATTTTTATTTCAATTGTGGTCGATCAACGAGGTATGACAACCAAGTATTGTAACATAGATATTACTCAAGTATTTATATGCATATTGATTGAATTATTTGATATTTATGAGCCCAAGTGCAATAATCATGTATTCATGCTTTGTTATTATTTATTTATTTTGTTATTGATCAATAGGGTTGAAAGTGCTTATTCTTTTTTTTAAGAGCTTCACTAGATCATTGACGTATGGCTTTGATACTATTGGGGTGAGATTAATTATGTGCTAACTTTACAAATAAAAAGATCAAAGCAAATTTGGATTAGTCTCAGTTCAAAATAACGTCATTGTGCAAAATCTTTATTATATTATAATATGAGAGGTCATATATCGTTGATTGTATTTAATTTGATCAAGCTATAGTTTACATAAGTGAAACTTGATGTGGAATTTCATGAATTTTTTTTTTTTTTTTGCAAATGTTACTGATTATGCACATATGGGTTACAAATCTATACTCTACTACCTCTCTTATGTATACACCCATTTTGGAGGAAACTAGATATTTATGTAATACCCCCAAACTTTAGTAACCCTAATTTTTGGGTGATTAATGTTCCAGTCCATTCTCTAACCCTTAAAAATTGTTTGGACACCTTAACCTTACATATAAAGTCCTCATTTTTAAATTTCTACCCTTCTAAGCCTATAATTTCATTCATCCGAATAACGACCGGCTGAGACTTACTGTTGGCCAACCGACCAACCATTTTCTAAACCATTTCATCCAAGACATTTGGTGGTCAAGCGCAAACCTCTTCTAATTAGCTGGATCTAGGAAATTTTCACCATTCTTGATTTTCTTTTGACCACAAATCAATCCTATGTGCAATATTTTTCTATATTTGGGTTCCTAGATTAAGTCCCCACCTTTTCATAATATTTTATGACTTTCTAATACTTTATGACTTTCTTGGGCATGGGGAATTTGAAATTTAAATCCTCTTACACCTCATTATCATATCATGCATTTTCCTTGATCACTAAACTAAAGATCAAACCATAATCACCTCAATCCCCTTTACCAACTCTCTTACACTCTTTCACCCATGACAATCACTCCTATCACTCCTCTTGCTTGCAGGCAACCCCTCCCACTTGAATTCTTCCTCTCTCCCTTGTCTTATTTGATAGCCATAAGGGGGTATATGCCCATTTGTTTGTACATTACACTTAGAAAAAATTTCTAACTCCCATTTTTCTCCCTCCTCTTTCCTCTCTTCTAGTTCTTATGGGCTAGAATAGTGAGATCTCTAAACTCAATGTGACTAGGCAATTGAAATATATGATTATCTAATTAGGAAACCCTAATTTTATATCTCCCTTAGATCATCTTGCATCTTGAAAAATTGTATGTTAGCTTTCTTTCATGTGCCTTTATATGTTATGCATGCCTTACACTAGTGATATGTGTTATTACCTTAATACATAAGTATTGATATTCTTTTTCATAGGTGTTTTCCATTCCCATGAGTAGATAATCAATTGTTGATGTACTAGTTTTTGATGACTCTCTTGATGACTTTGATGAGTTTTGTGCACTTCCTGAGGATAAGTGATTTGTATATGTTGAGATTGGGCATAGAGTCTCAGTTATACAATATCTAGATTTTTTATTCAGATATTTTATGGACTTTTGGATCCATGACTTCCTTTTATTGTCTTTTTGATCTGTATTATACTCATACTTTTATCTTTAAACTCTTTTCTATATTATGAAATATTTTTTATTCTCTTATCATATTGTATAACTTGTTAATGTTTTTACCTTATACTTGATATGAGATTGGCACAAAAATGGACTTGTATTAAGTATGGCAGTGACACTCAATCATTTTATTTTTAACTTCCAAAAATAATTTAAAAAATTAGTAGTAAATTTGGGGATACTACTTCTTGATTAGTAATTCCATTTACATCAAAAGGACAAAATGCAATAGATGACTTACTATGCAATAAATTTACGAAGATGATAAAACAATCATCTTTTGAGAGAAACCGTTTTGCTAAGGATTTTTTTTGACATTCTTCATCCATATCATACTGATATGAAGAAGCCAATCTGAAGATATATCAATCAAGATAGGAGTTCGCTAGAAAAAAATTATTTATCTATAGGGTGTTGGCGTGAGCATAGGTGTGGTTGTTGTAATACCCCCAAAATTTACTACTAAAAAATTTCATTTGATGAAAAGGTTTATCAGAAGTGAAATAACAAAAATGTAAATTTTGGGGATATTACTGCCACACTTAGTACCAGACTGGTTCACTCCTCCCGTTTGAGTACCAAGTGCTAAGGATGAATGGGATTAACATCAAACACAAGTTGATAATTAAAATGAGCATTCATAAAAGAAATGAATCGTTAACCATACAGAAAATCAGAGTGCGGTAACCAAAAGAGGTACAATCCAAAAGTAAGGATTTAAAGTGCCAAATGATAGAAAACACCGTACAATAGAATAAAACTAAGTTATAACGATACAGGAAAAATGAAACGGAAGATAGAATCCAGCCATGTCACTCTCGGTCCCTAGGCTAGGACCAGGCTCAACTCTCAGCCCCGCCCAATGCCTCGTAAGTGTTGTAGGCATCGAAGATAGTATCACCGATCTGCATCAAGTCATAAGTGTCTTCTACTTGTGGGAATGAGCAGCACCCATGAAATGGGTGGTCAATACGCTACGTACTGAGCAAGGTAACCGTGCACTAAGGCCAACACATAAAGGCACATAATACAAGCACGATAACATGACAGCATACAATCTCTCAGATAAATAAAGGCCAAGTTGCAGTTCAGATAAACTGATTATTGAATTTCTGAATAGTACTCATTTCACACCATACTTTTTATCGATCCATGCGAGTATGGGAACCCTACTATTATAGCCGGTGGATCAGTCACTTACAAGGCAAAACACACCTGACCACTCTTATATGCTGGTGGATCGGTCTCCAGGGCAAGATGCTCATGGTCACTATTATGCCGGTGGATCGGTCTGGCCTCGACTCTCATGGTGTTCCACTGTAAGTACATAGTGTCTTTTATGTTTCTTATCAAAATTAGGGTTTGGTTTATTGAGCTCGGGATCCCCCACTATTATAGCCGGTGGATCGGTCACTTATAGGGCAGAACGTACCTAACCACCGTTATATGCCGGTGGATCGTTCTCTAGGGCACCCCGGTGCCATTATTATGCTGGTGGATTGATTTGGGCCTGGCTCAATAATCTTCCACTTTACATGATTAATTTTTTACCATGTCTTATCCAACAAGTTACACCCTAGACATGCATGACTAACTCTATCTACGCTTATCCTCCTAGGAGGGCCTATCCCATATTTTGATACTTCTACACCTCCTAACTGGCCCAACATCCTTTCTTTATTCCACTACTCATACTAGAGTCCCAACTCCTAGGTGTGTGGGTCAAAGCCCACTACCGACAACCGACACCACTAAGCCCATTCACAGTCTCTCCTAGGGGTTTCTACAAAAAAAAACCCTAATTTGGGTCTATGTGGCCCATCATCCTCTGCCTCACACAACCCAACTATTTTAACACCCCACACATCATAACCCTTAGATTCAACCCTCATCATTTCACGTCACTCCCCCAAATAAACGCGTGACCACGAAACCCTAGGTGGCCACACCAAACTCTAGCTGGCCATGCCAACCCTAGTATCCTCCTTTCCACAAGTCACCCTTCCATTTCTCACCTTCTACTCTTACTTCCCATGATACCCATGCTCGCCCTACTCATGACAATCCCCCATTCTCACCTCGTACTCCACTTACCCTCATTTATTTTCCATTTTCCACCCTCTCAAATTAGGGTTTCCTCCCAAACCCTAGTTCGATCTCCTATGCACCCTTATACTGTCTCACGTACTATTTTTCACCTAAGGCGTCCAATCACCCAAATAACTCTTCCATTATCTTCCTCACACCCCAAAGGAAACTTTTCATACATAAAGTTCACCTCCATGCAGACTCTATCCATCCCATGCAAACCCTCTAAGTTTTTCATGCAAAACCCTAAAACTCCCATGCAAAACCCTACTTTCTCCTATGCAAACCCTAGATTCTCCAATACAAACCCTATATTCTCTCATGCAAAGTTCATCCAATTTATTTTGCTTAAAGTCTCCTTTTATTCTTCCTCTCATGGATCAAGGGATGTTTAGGTCAATCCCACATTCCTTGGTTAATTTATTTCCCCTTGGCCAACTTACTTCCCCTTGGTCCACTTACTTCCCCATTTTTCTTTTTCATCCTTCCACCCCATATCACTACATTAATTATCCTAGCATGCATGTCCTAAAAGGGCCATATCACATCATATCACCATTCATGGCACAAACATATTGTACATATGCCATAAGAGAATACAAGAGCATACCTAAACTCCAAGCTGCGCTACACATAAAATGGTTATAATAATAGCACATGATACACAAAATATCATTATACATGGCATCCAAGGCATATAAAAACACATAGCACACATAAGCCTTAGCTACATCGTTACCTAACATGACACTGGTCTTGAAGTACGCTCCTACACCTCCTTAGGATTTTGACTGGTTTCACCTATAAGAGAGAAAACTAAGGATTAGTTTCCCTCCTACCAAAATACTATTATTTCCTATTTTAGTCTAAGATCATCGTTACTATTATTTAAGGGAGCTTTACAAGTGAAAACTAGGGTTTTTATCCTCAAGTTAGCCTACTAAATATTACAAGTCAAAATAGATTTATGTTAATATTTATAGCTATATTTATATTATTAAACCTAATAGCTTTATTTCTTTTAATAATAGCACTAACACTAGTTATAGCAAAATAGTAATATTAGTAATAATAGTAATACTAATGCCCCTAGTAATAGAAACCCTAGTATTTTTAAGGCTAAGGCTAATAATAGTGTTAGGGATAAAATAATACTATAATTATAGTAATACCAACAAAGTACTAATATTGCTAAAGATAATAATGATAATAGTTATATTTGAAATAATAATAATAATATAAGGGTTCGAATGTTTTTACCACAATAATAATAGTAACAACAATGATAACAATAATAATAGTAATAATAATATTACTATAGTAACAATGTTGATAATAAAGGCATTAGGAATAATATTGGCAATATTCAAATAATAATTAATAATAATATTAAGGCTTGAGTATTCTTCTTCTATAGTAACAAAATGATAACATGCCAACTTTGGTTTTAATAACATTAATAATAATAGTAATAATCAAGATGGTAATAGTAATATAAGGGTTCACATATTTACCCTAATAAAGGTAATAATAATAGGCCAAAGCTAGCAATTATAACAATAGTAGGAATAATAATGAGGGTAATAATAATAGTAGTAGTAGTAACAATAATGAAAATCATAAACATAATAACACTAAAGTTGTAGACCATTAACAATAATAATAATAATAATAATAATACTGGTTAGGAAAATTCTAAAGTAAGGTTAAGTGACAATAATAATAGTAATATTGAGGATAATATATTATTATTATTATTATTATTAATGATAATATTAACAATAATATTATAGATAATACCATTAATATTATTAAAAATAGCTAATACTTGTATAAAATGGGTTTAGGGGTTGGGAAGGTTAGAGCACTACCTAGGGATAGTGGCAGCACCAGCGGCGGCGTAGGGCTGTGGTGTCGGCTGCAGATGTGGTGGAAGGAGGAGAAAGAAGAAGGAGAGGGAGGAAGGGAAAAAGGTGGGCAGGGAAAGGTAGAGGAGGGTCTGCAGGTGTTTTTGGGAGGCATGAGGGGTGGTGGTCGTGGCGGAAATGGTAGAGGATGACAGTGCGAAGGGCGGTGGGGGTTGAGGAGGGGTTGATTGGGAGGGAAACTTTCTATGGCCGAGGTAGCTCATGTAGCAAAAATTGAGGGATGAGGAAGGTTTAGTTAAGTAGAGGGTGGTGCAACAAGCAGTTCTATGGGTGTTTCGGCCGGCGGCGATAGAACGGTCGTCTGATTGGGCGGCGGCGAGAAGGGAGAAATTTTTGGGTTTCGAAATCAAAAACTCAAATAAGGCTCCCTATGAGGTATTTATAGACCAATTGGGGGGGAATGACAGGGGAAGAAGACAAGAGGGGTGCAGGTGCCAGGCATGCCGGCCGGTGGTGGCAGTTGACGTGGTTCTGCCATGGCAGAGCTGTGAGGTCGAGGGAAGAGGAAAAGGGAAAGGGGCAAGGCATGTGTGAGAGGGGAAGGGGTCGGTTGGGGTCGAAACGGTGAAAGAAAAGGATGGGAAAGGTAGAGGAAAGGACAACGTGTGGTGGTGGCCGACGGAAGGTAGGGTTGCAATGCCCCGGTCACTGCTCGGTCCTTAGGGAAGAAGAAGAGACAAGATCGAGTGGTCTAGGGAGAAAGAAAGAAGAAAAGAAAAAGGAAAGAAAACCGGACCGGCTGGGAAAGAAAGAAAAAAAATAGGGGAGGGTGCGGTGTAGGCTTGGGCTGCGTAGGAGGGAAGGAGGAGAACTAGGCTGCAAGGCTAGGCTGGCCCAGGTCGGGGTGGGAAGGAAAAAAAAAGAAAGAAGAAGGAAGAGGAAAAAGGAAAAAGAGGAGAAAGAGAGGAAGAGAGGAAAAAGAAAAAGGAAAAAATAAAAAAAATAGGTGGGTTGGGGTAATTAAAATATTTTTGTATTTTAGGATATTTAAAATAATAATATTTTAATAAAATAATAATTAAATTCCCTTTCGGTTAATTTAGGATTTTTGAAGATTTTTCCTAATTTCTATTCTAATTAGCAAAACACCCTAATTTTTTTCCAATTAAATTATTTTTTAAATTTCCTCTTATTTTAATAAAAAAATATTTAATTTAATTTATTTTTATAATAAATCCTTAATTAGCTATAATTTTTAAAATTAAGATTTTTGGGGTATTTTAGTTGTGGTCATGGTCAAGGAGAAAAGCTATTAACTACACCTAGTGGCATATCTTGTATGGTGCAAATTCAATATGCAAATGATTAGAATTACTATATCGTATAGTTTATTGAGAGCTAACATAATATGAAAGCAAATGGGAATTCTAGGACTAGAGTTGACATGAGATGTACAAATGTGTCATTGCATGGAAAATAGTGAAATAAATGCCTTTAGATGTTACACATTGACATAGGTCTACCACCAAACAACATTGGATAGAATAACTAGATATTAGTCTTATCATTATCGCACAATATAGTATATTCTTTGTTGTTTTATGTAGTGAGATTAACACTTTGTTCCTCTAGCTAGTGGCACATACAAGGACACAAGGCCCTAATAAGATTGTTATTATTACATGCCTCTTATCACAACTTCACTATATATTGGTGTGAATTTGTGTTTAACTTCATTAATACATTTATCTCTATTAATTGTATACTATTTCTAATGAACTTAATATTTCATTACTTCTATTGATTGGTTGTTTGTTGTCTTAATTATTTGAGCCATGGTTGAAAATTCCTAATAGAAGCGTTGATAGATTAGATATACTTATTGATCATGATTTGAAGAGTTTGAGCCTCTTATCGTAGATTCTCAACCTTATGCCCATTCACTGAAACACTTATATAATGGTTTGTCTATAACTTTTTTCACTCATTGGTGTGATAATGTAGAAAGATGTAGATTTTATTTCTTTTTTATATTTGATAATTACAACCTAAACGTGTTAACCATTTAAATAGGTTTGAATAATGGCTACATAACATTAACATAAAAAATATAGATATAATATATATGTTAAATTGATCTAATATGATACTACATTGACATTAGCGTACATTACATATTGTCTATACTAGTTAGTGATTGAAAAGGCTAACTAAACCCCACTCGAAGAAGTATTATCATGGCTACAATGTTCAGCAAGAAACCTAAGAGCATTATCAAACATTAATAAGCATGTTCTCATTTTCTCATCACTTGGTGGTGGATCACCTATCCAAAATAATGTATCACACATTTATCTAACTTTTTTAGATGCACAAACTATTTATTAGTAGTTCCTACTCACAAACACCAACATCCTGTGATTTTAGTTAGATAACAAATTGAATTGTTATGAACACTTACCAAGCCATATAATTGTTGTTTGTTGTTCTTGGACTCATCATGACACATGAGCCCAATAATATTTTCATTAACAAATGTTACAATTGAGACTCCTAAGTCAAAAGCATATCAATGAATTCTTATTTGTATTTCTTAGTATTTCATCTTTTATATGTTTTATTCAGTTTGATAGGAGCCATAGGGATGACTTATAAATATATAAATTAGTGTAATATTTGATAGGGTATATACAGTTCACTACACCCATACAATGTAGGAAACATTGGAATAATGCCAACCAATACGTACAATGAAAATCCACGCTATATGGATCACATACCACCTACATATAACAAAAATTAGTGTTGTAACATCATAGGTCTCTTATCATAGGGACACTCACTATTTCGTTGCAAAACACTTATGTTCATACTGCGATACTATGGCACTCATAATCAATCCCAAACTATGGAAATTGCTCATATATCCATACCTAATAGGTAATAAATTGTTTAGAATCCAATCTTAATTAGATATCAACCCTTTTGAGGTCAAAAAGAAAATTTTGATAATCTGGACTATCACCACGTTGAGATTTATCAATATATAAGATTAATCTGATGAGTCTCAATAAGTGAGCCCTATCCCAATCTTCTAGTGACATTCTATCCATGGCATTTTCAATCACTTTATAATAGAGTCTTCCTTTACATCCAAAACATTATTATTGGTCATATGGAACATCCTAACTACTATATGTCCCATATCCTATGAGTCATATTAGTAGGTAAGGCATCCCCATTGACTTATGATCGTTATATTTTCTACTTGTCAAGAAAGGTGACGATCATCTCTACCCAAGGCATATAGAAAATATTTGTATCATGTTGTCATCTCTCCACTAATGTCAAAATTAGTGGATTTTTATGAGTTAAGAACAAAATAGAGGGAAGACACAGTAAGCACAACGGTTTAAGATATTTATAAATAACATTTATAAGGGAATTGTGCACCTCAAAGCATGTGTGAACCTTTAGAACATGATTAATATGCATAATAAAAGAAATAAGAATAATTACTTACTCTTTGCAACATAAAGATTAATGTTTTATATAAAAAAATATATATTTTAATTTACCTTTGACTCATGTCATATCCTCAATGCAATATGATTGTCAACACTAGGGATCAATGAGGGATATGTTATCCCTCCAAGACACAAGCCTACCTAGTACTAATAATTCTTCATGGGGATGGCTCATAGAATTGCATTAATGTCTACACCTGCATCATGTGATGTATGGCCATCATCAACACGATGATTGAAAGGTTGTAAATCATCCTCATAAGAGGGAGGATGGTCATATAAATGAATTGAACAATGATGTGGATGAGAAGCCAATCGAAAAAAAAGGTGAGACATATCTTATATAGTCACAAAATTATGGTAGTTGACTTGATGATTGTGGCTCAATTGTAAAAGCTACAACTAGCTCGAAAGGTTGTTGGTTTTGTTTATTGCAACCGCCTCTTATTATGTCTTTAACCTAGGCTCTAAATCCATGTTTTGTTGATTTCTCTTGACTACTCATATAGAATAAATAAAATCTAATTATAAATAATTAAAGTTAGACATTTAGAATGAATGGTTTTATTCAATTAATTATAAATAAGAATAACAAATAAAAAAATTATAATATTAAATAAAATTAGAATAATTTTGATAAAATATTTAATTTAAATTATATAATGTGTATATAATAATTTCAATTAATTATTTAAATTTAAAGTAACCATTAATATATTAAATCATTTAGATATAAATATAAATTTATATATACAATAATTTAAATTACTTATAATATATGTGTGTGTGTGTGTGTGTGTGTGGGTGGGTGGGTGGGTGGGTGGGTGGATGGACGGATGTATGTATGTATTTATAAATTATATAAATAATATAATAATTTAAAAATATATGTATCAGTGCATAAAGAATAATAATTTAAATTGATTAAAAATTGGATGAGGGCATGATCCATCCATAGGTAGTCATTGTGCACAAGGTAACCGTGTGTATAACGACTATGCACAAGGTACAAACCTTGCCAATGGAACCTTGTTACACTAGCAGAAAGGGTTTCAGCTATTTTCCACGAGGTTTTGAATTCTAATCACATCGCCTCCAATGCATATCTCAAGCTTGAAAGAACACGTGAATCTCTTAAGATGAAATGAGTACGGTAATTCAAAAATTCATAGTGTGGGAGCTCAATTTTTGCCAGTGAATTTGGTATAGGGCACCTTGTACGCACCCGCGGTTGCAAATACATATTTCTTACACTTCTGAGGCACATGCCACAAATAACCTTTGTTGCATTGGGATAGGGCAAGGTTGGCGATAGTATCTAAGGCAAACATATTGCCTTTTGATATTACACTAGTAATAAGACAACACAAAGTATACAACAAACATAGCACATCACAAGAGGAGGTTGGTTGAGCATGAGCCCTGGCCAAGCATAAATTTGGTGCAAAAGTCATTGTACATATTCCAATTAGGGATGTAAACAGGATGAGTTTAAGGTGGGTACACCCATATCCATATTCATACCTAATAAAAAATCTATATCTAAATTCATACTCATACCCAAATGGGTATTTTAACAAATCCATATCCGTATCTATTGTATATTTGTTATCTGATAAATTATCTATTTACCTGTTAATGAATATTATCTAGTAGATAAATTCATTACTCTATAGATAAACCCATTTGGAGTTAAGCTAAATGATAATTTTAACCTTAATTTATACTATATTTATTTTAAAATTAAGGATAAAAGGGTAATAATATAGTAGATAAATAGGTACGGATATGGATACGAGTATGGATACAGATACAGCTATGGATATTCCATATCTGTATCTGTATCCAAACTTGACAGGTATTTTTTTATTATTCATATCTGTATGTATATATGTTTAAGTATCCATCGGATAAAATCCCTTGGATTTTGGATAAAATCCACCTCATTTACATCCCTAATTTCAATCTTCACATCTAAAATGCAGTAAAGTATATAAATTCTTAGATCTAATATTTGTAAATCTAAATTATCTAATATAGTTTGATATATAGATAATTTGGATATATAACAACAAATTGAAAAACAAAATACAAAAAACTTACATTGATATCATCAGGGTTATCATTAGAGAAGTGTTGAAGAAGGGAGAAGGCATGGGTCACTAGTAGAAGAAAAGAGATAATTTATAGTTTAAAGGGTTAGTATAGAGGGGTATTGTAACACCCCCCTAAATGTTTTCTACCGATTTTTAATTTTATTGTTAAGACACCACAGAAGCAAAGAAAACCAATAAGGGGATGTTACGGTTACATTAAACATAAGAGAGGTATGATTATTTGTTTAATTCATGTCCAATGCAAGGCAAAACATTAACCAAACATGCATAAACAACCATGAAAAATAGTTTTAATAATAGTTATTCTAGGCCTTTGATAATGTTTATGAAACATTGTCAAAGTAACTCTTATTAGATCTTCAATAATGATTCTATAATTGTCATTAAAACCCCCTAAAAGCTTTAACAATAAATTTTGATGGTAGAGTATAAAACTTTGGATAATTGTTTTGTAAAAACCCTCCATGAAATTTTAAATAGATGTTTTTATAACAATTGTCACCTAAAACCATTACCTAAACCTTTTTCCCAAATGCACAATCAAATTTTCACACTTTTAGTATATATTTTGTTATAATTATTATCAATTGGGTGATATTAAATTAATGTGTCATAGTAGTGAGAATGATCTATTAGAACTCAAAGGAGATGTAATGGTATGATAAACAACATGATAATTTTTACAACCTAACGTGATTCCAAAATACAAGGAAGTAAACCAAGAGTTTAAATAACCAAAAATAGTACAAAGATTCCCAAATAATGGGTAAACCATCCATTCCTGTTAACATAACTTTCAGAACATAACATAACTCCCTAAGCAATGGATGACAATTGGCGTACATAATCATCATTGGTGTACTTTAGGTGAAAGTCATATCCCAAATAGTTGTCTTCTACTCTCCAAAATAAAATTCATGATCAAGACAGTGACCATAACACGCTAGTATCAATATGGTAAAGTACTAAGTAAAATGAGCCTATCATAATACATAAAAAGGGTTTATGCAACACATAGAAGGCATGTTAGGACATAATATAATAGGGACATGCTTCAACATGTACAATATTATGACTATCCATTGACGTGATCATATAATCCTCGTTATCATTTAGAGATTTGATTAACTACACTAACTCCCCACTATGAAACAAGGCCATGGTATTTTATCTATCTATATATAAGCCACCAGTGTAACACACCATACTCAAAGATATAAGCCATTAATGTAACACCCCCTAATTTTCTCGACATAAAGTTTTTGTTTTAAGACAATGTAGAAGTGATATAACTAAAATCAAGAGATATTACCACCACATCGAACATAGGATATATGTAATCATTTACCTAAGTCATGTTCAATAAAAGGAAAAATGGAACCAAATCTATTAAAATTAGCAAGATTGAGCTAAATAAGATATATATATATATATATATATAAATGACATGATAGTGTTTTACAAAAAAAACAAATATAGGGAAACAAGTTGAGATTTTAACAACTAGAAAGACCAAAAACATCCCAATGCAATGACGAAATGCTATTTTATTTGAGTAGCCTATCTATCAGCCCAGTGTATATCCCCAAGTAATGGCTAGCTACTAGCTCATGTCGTATTCCTCAATATATTCTAGTTGAGAATCATATGTTTCCAAATCATCATCTGCTCATTTGAATAGGTAGTGACCATAACAAGGTAGAATCAGTACAACAAAGTACTAGTAAAACAAACCTACACTATTACAAGGTACTCATGTAGCATATAAGGGAACATGCTAACATATAACACATGGAATCATGTTCGTCACACATAACATAGCATAATAACAATAAATAACCAACCACCATCTCAAGAACAACAACTCCACCAAAATGAATCTCTATTAATTATCTCATGATTAGTGTCATTATCCTAATAGTGGCAAACATAGGACTATTACTCCCACCACCACTATACACTAGTGTCAACGCACTTTTACCACGATCTTTCCCATCCACCACACTTGAAACCCCAGGCTAGTGAGCATATGGTCAATTTTGAGTATATAACACCCTCCTAAATTATTACTAGTGTCAAGGGACTTATATTGGCATCTTCAACATCTACCAGACTTGAAATTCTAAGTTAGAGGGCATACAGTAACCATGGTAAGCTAAACCTTAAGTATACATACTCAACAAAGGTACCTAAAAATCCTCATCCATTATCCATTTCCTTAAATCTAATTATTCAAGATCAAATACATAAATAAAAGATGAATACTAAGGTTAAACATATAAATCAAGGTCAAAAACCAAGGGAAACTTATGATCAAACCACAAAGGTCAAACTCAAAATTATCAAAATTGTTTCAGGAAATTAGTTGGCTGGTCTTACAAACTAATGGACTAGTTTGGGAACATTAACAACAAACACATCCAAAATATCAAACAAACTAGTTAATTGATTTGAGGGTAACTAGTCGCCTGGTAAGACAATTGAATCCTTCAGCCTTAACTAGTTAACTAGTGTCAGGATAAAACTAACATTAAAATATCTAGCTTAACTAATTGATTGATAAGCCAAATCTTGTTGTCCAGTGGACTAGTTAACTAGTTTTGCCCCTACTAATTAACTAGTTTATCTTGATAAAACACATAACTCATATGATTCAAGAATAAATAAATCCCAATTTATCCATACATTTATAACATACTCTTAAACCATTAAAACTCATATAGTTTCATGTTTATCATGCTAAACACATTAAATCAAGCTCAAGGCTCAAATTAGACAAATTTCATGCTAATCACATAATTTCACTAAAAATTCCAAGAATGGCCAGCATGCTTCCATACATTAAAATACTCCATGAAATCATTTCATACATGTTTTCAAACATAAAGAACTCTTAACATGCTTGAGATTAACTTAAAACATGAAATCATACTAAGATGCCTAGGCTTACATACTTGTATATATTAACAAAAATACATAGACCATGCTCACATACTTTTTCATATTTGAAATTTAAGAATAATCGAGCATAGATAATGAAGACAACATATTTTCATACCAATTCCTAGCCACATATTAAGGTAAGTTTGATTTACCTTAAACACAACATCTTCTAAGGAAGACGTGAATCATAGCTTAATGGCCAACCTACCAAAACCTCTTAATCTCCTAGGTAAAATCAATAACGTAAATCACTAAAAATATCTTAAACCCCAACTCAAAACAAGAAATAAGTAGAAGAAGAAAATAATTATCTTTATCAACCTCTATCCAAATTTGGAGAATGCCAAGAAGAGAAAATAAATGAAATCTACCAAATTATACAAACCTTAACTCTCCTTTGTTTATGGAAAACAATGATGGGATAAAATAGGGATTAAGAAGAGGATGCATAGGGAGAATTAACTAAGAAAATGAAGGACAAAATTAAGAGAAGAAGCTCATTATGAGAGAATAATGGCAATAAAAAAAACACTTCAACACTTAGAAAATTTTCTAGAAAGAAAATGAGAAAGGGAATATGTGAGTATGTAAGTTAGTGAATGAAATAAGATATGGATGTTGGGGAACACCTCTTAGCCAACAAAAGGAGGTAAATGAGAGAAGGATGCATTAATTTTGAGGCGAAATGTAAGAACAAGGGTGTAAGGGGTTGAAATTATCAAGGCGGTGGAGTTTGGAAGGATATTTAATTGAAATAGAGGAAGGATAGATAGTAGAAATGACTAGACAAGCCTATGCAACACATGAGAGACGTGAGGAGAAAGAAAAGTGGGTTGGTGAGAAAATAAAGTACCTTAAAAGTGTTTTTGGAATTTTTTTGTTTAATAAAATTAAATAATGATATAAATATTATAAAAATAATTCTAAGACAACCAAATATGCTTATTAGCACAAAATGATCATAATTTTAAGGTTTTGCAAATTTTTAAATAAGAATAAAAATAAAATATGGAAAGTGCCAGATTATTCAATAGAATGAATTAACTAGCTTGGCAATACTAGATAACTAGTTTAACAAGTTGTTTGATTTCCAATAACCAGTTAGATAGATTTGTTGAGGTGATCATATGGGTTTCAGGATAAACCAATCGTCTAGTTTTGGCCATAACTAAATGACTAGATTCCCTAAGACTCATATCTTCACCCTTTGTTAAGCTCTTTCCAAAAACCAAAATCAATTTATTTTTGTTAACAAAAGTCTAAAGACACATTTTGAAAGGTTTTTCGAATGGGATAATTATAATCGAGCACAAATAAATCAAGGTAACCCACCTAGCACACATAGAGAAACAAATCCAATTAGCTTGTATAGGAACACCACATCCACCTAAATCAGACATAAATGCCATGTGAGCTAAAAAAAACATGGGATACCACACTCAACCACACATGGTTGTCAAAAGCTAAGGGGATTGTACTATAATACCTCATCCACCCGACTTAGACAGTGACACCATATTGGCTTCATCACTAGGTAACCTAAACCTCAAGTATGCACATAACTTCTAATAGATCATAAATCTAGATATTAGGGAGGGACTAATAAAATTGTTTATGAATATATCAACACATAGGTAAGAGGTGACCCACCCATTAACTTGTGAATAATTATTTCAAGAGTATAAGAATATAAGCTCAAACAAACTCTTATTTTTATAAATAGTGTTTAAGGTGATAAGACTTGACGCACAAGGCATATAAGCTGAATTATATCATCAAATCTAAAGTGAACACCCAAGGGTAAAAGGTTAACATAAGCCTAACAAGTCTCATAAGGCAATAAGCCACATAAATTACCACTTTTAATATATATTTTTCCTAAATTCAATTATTTAAGGTTAAGATCATTAATCAAAGAAAAAAACTAAGGTCAAATCTTTATCAACCCTCAAGGCTTAATCCTCAAAGATATCACATGTTGTCTTAGGGGACCCATTAATTAGTAGACTAAAACTAGTTAATTAAATAGATTAGATGAACCAATTAAGTGGATCAAGGGTAAAATGTTGAAAGATGCAAATTGTAAGTAATATTTGAAGGTAAGCTTAACCCATTAATTAGTAGACTAAAACTAGTTAATTAACTTTGCTCATTATCTATTGAGTAGTTCCATTAGGTAATACACACACACATACACACATGCAACTTAAGCTTAAAAAAATTCTAAACTCTAAATTAAATCTAAGCACTTTCAGTATGCATCTATACTATCAAATGAAATATAAAAAAAGATGCTCAACTTACAAGAATCATTCATGGAAATTTCATCAAAAATAACCACACTTGCATACCAAAATTCATTAAAAAATACATAAATGACCAACATGTTTCTCAACTCAACAAATCATAATATAAATTGTTATCATCATAAAGTCATAGATTAAATAAGCATACTAAGCATACTCAACAACCAAAAATACCCTAGATCAAGCCTTGAGGTTTAACGTCTAATACACGTATAAATCTATCATTATGCTCAAAACCAATATACTAGCATAGCTAATTATCATAATTTTATTCTTTCATTAGAATCATGGATGGCACTTAGCTAGTCATGATGCTTTTGTGAGGCTAAGTCAAGTTAGCCTAAAATAAACAAGGGCAACTAAGAGATTTAGAGTAATAGAGAACACAAGAGAGGGTTAAAGAGGAAAGCTTAGTATTATTAGAGTAAGAAAGTGCAAGATAGAGATAAAGGTGGGAGCTCGTAGATGTGTGAGAAAAAATAAGGTGCTTTCCTTTAATAGTCAAGGCCTCTGTAACACCCCCAAAATTTACTACTGAAAAATTTTGTTTTAATAAAAAGTTTTGGCAGAAGTGAAATAACAAACCTGTAAATTCTGGGGGGGGGGTATTACCGCCACACTTAGTACCACACCGGTTCACTCCTACCATTCCAGTGCTAAGGCTGAACAATGTTAACATCAAACACAAGTCATTAGTAAAACAATGAGAGCCCACGAGAGGACTCCCTCATAGTCATACGGAAATCAGAGTGGGATTTAAAAATTACAACCCAAAGAGTAAGTAACTACAGTTTTCCAATAACATAAAATATCGTACGACATGACATAACTAGAATAAGAACAAAACATGGTAAAATAAGAGGAAAAATAGAGTTCGGTCAGGTTGCTCTCGATTCTCCAGACCAAGTCTAGGCTCAACTCTCGCCCCGTCCGATGCCTCGTAAGTGTCGTAGGCATCAAAGACGACATCTCATACCTACACAAACTCATATGGGTCTTCTGCTCGTGGGAATGAGCAGCACCCATGAAACGGGTGGTCAGTACGCTACATACTGAGTAAGGTAACCATATGGGTAAGGCTAGCAAGAAGCATGCAAGTTAGGCCATCAAGAAGCACACAAGTAAGGCCATGTAAGAAAATAAACACATAAGGCATACAAGACAATAATCAAGATTTACAAGGTTAGGCCGAACTTATACTAGTGATTTACCTTATATCTCTTTTATAATAATTCCATGTGAGTATGAGAACCCCACTATTATAGCTGGTGGACCGAAAGCACTCCACAAGCCAGAATGCACCTGACCACGATTATAGCCGGTGGACCGGAATCACTCACCAGGGCAATACACACCTGACCACTATTATAGTCAGTGGACCGAAAAATATATAATAACCTCACTAGCCCCGACTCACATGGTGTTCCACTGTAAACGATTAGTATCTTTCCATTCCATATACTTATGGTTCACACATTTCTTATATTATTTCCACGTGAGTACGGGAACCCCATTATTATAGCCGGTGGACTGGAAGCACTCCATAGGGCAGAACTGTAACACCCCCAAAATTCACTACTGAAAAATTTTGTTAATTAAAAGAAATTTCGAGGAAGCAAATTAATAAATCGTGAACTTTGGGGATATTACCGCCACACTTAGTACCAGACCGGTTCACTCCTACCGTTCCAGTACCAAGTGCTAAGGCTAAGAGAGTAAAACACAATTTACAAGAACTTCAAACATATTTAAATCAGAGTAGCGCAAGTAAACATTGTATAAGAATATAATCCACCAAGTGGTGGTTACAAAACAACGTATACATTAAAATTGCGAAATTCAAGGAGACAGAGTAAAACCCTAACAGTTCCAGATAGATCCTTACGCTCTTTCCCGAGGCCCACTTGAATAACACCAAATACGACCTGCAAGGGGTTCTACCCATTGAATAGGCAGGGGCCCCATGAATGGAACCCTTTAGTACTACGGTACTAAGTAACCCTTTAAATACACACTTAAAAATAGGTCTGCAATGTAACACATGATACACTACTGAATCCATACATAACAACACGTGTAAATATAACATTCAGGTCCATACATTCGCATATTAAACGAGTCAATTAGATATTAACGGTGTGTACATAACATTCACTTTCGTCCATTCGCATACTTGATAAGTCAACCAAATGTTAATAGGCCATAATGAATACTTGATACTTTTAGGGCCTTAAGGCCATTAGTCCATCATTAATCATTCATCTCGGATTATAAATGTATGTGTGAGTGCAGGAACCCCACTATTATAGCCGGTGGAACAGTCATGAGGGTACATGCCCTGCCACTATTTAGCTGGTGGACCGGTCGCGAGGGTAACATACCCTTCCACTATTATTCGCCGGTGGACCGGTCCGGCCCCGACTCACAAGGTATTCCACTATAAGTAATTAGTATCTTCTTCGTGTCTTATCGCTTTTACATTTGGTTTGTTGAGCACGAAATTCCCCACTATTATAGCCGGTGGAACGGTCACAATGGCACAAGCTCTGCCACTATTTTAGTCGGTGGATCGGTCACGATGGTAACATACCCTTCCACTATTATTCACCGGTGGACCGGTCTGGGTCCAGCTCAACATCTTCCTCTTTAAGTGATTAGTGTCTTAAACGTATCTTATTCGAAAGTATTTCACCCTTGACATGCATGGCTAACTATATCCACACTTATCCTCCCAGGAGGGCCCGTCCCATATCTTGAGACTTCTGCACCTCCTAACTCGGTTTTCTCCAAAAACCCTAACTCAGGCTTAGGTGGCCCATCCTTCTCTGTCGTACACATCCCGACTATTTCAAAACCCTACACGTCACGGCCCTAAGATTCAATCTTCACTTTCTACCCCACTCATTCTCGTTTATTTTTATTATTTTCTTTTTCTTTTTCCACCTTCTTACATTAGGGTTTCCTCCCAAACCCTAGTCTAGTCTCCTAAGCACCCTTATACTGTCCCACGTACTATTTTTCCCCGAAGCCCCTAGACACCCAAACAACACATCTATTACCTTCCTCACGCCCTAAAGCAACTTTCCATACATAATGTTTGCCCCTATGCGGACTCTAACCATCCCATACATACCCTAGTTCCTCCTATACCTACATTAGCCAACTTACTTCCCCTTGGTTATCTTTCTCTCCCATTTCTCTTTTTCATGCCTCCATCCCACATTACCACATTAATTATCCTAGCATGCATGTCCTAAAGGGGCACATCACATCACATCATAACTTACAGTATATCCATATTATCACATACCAAAGAGGACACATCAACACATCTCGGTTCCAAGCCACACCACACATAAAACAGTTAAGATAATAGTATATAAAACATGACATATAAGTATATAGGACATCCAAGGCATGTAAGACACATAGTACACATTCGATCTTAGCTACACCCTTACTCGATTTAGGAGACCGAGCTATTTTCCACACTTATTAGGCCACTAATCACCCTTCGTAATCGTTACACTTAATATATTTCCCATTTGGTTGGTTAGATTACCAATTTGCCCGTTTCCTTTATTATAATTAACAAATTTCCCTTTAGTTGGTCAAATTATCAAATTACCCCTGTTCATTATCCTAATTACCAAATTACCCCTTTAGTTTGTTAAATTACCAAATTGCACTTCACATTTATCATATTTACCACTTTACCCTTCTCTGTTATTAAATCATCATTTTACCCTTCT
The DNA here is from genome assembly GCA_039764185.1 of Tamarix austromongolica. Classification (NCBI taxonomy): domain Eukaryota; kingdom Viridiplantae; phylum Streptophyta; class Magnoliopsida; order Caryophyllales; family Tamaricaceae; genus Tamarix; species Tamarix austromongolica. Next base: position 30,142,731 of record CM077817.1, read on the forward strand.
ATTTTATTAAATTATCATTTTACCCTTCTTAATTATTATAATTACCGAGTTACTCATTTCCAATTTCCACTTTTACCCCCTTTTTTTTTACAAAATTACCATGTTGCCCTTTGATTACAAAATTACTAATTTGCCCTTTTATTACAAAATTACCAATTTGCCCTTTTATTACAAAATTACCAAATTTTCCTTTTATTACAAAATTACTAATTTGCCCTTTTGTTACAAAATTACCAATTTGCCCTTTTATTACAAAATTACCAAATTGCCCTTTAATCACAAATTTACCATTTTCCCTTTAATTACGAAATTACCATTATGCCCCTTTAATTACAAAATTACCATTTTACCCTTTAATCATGAAATAACCAATTTATCCTTTAAATATAACATTACCAATTTATCTTTAAATTCTAAAATTACCCTTTTACCCTTTAATTATAAAATTTCCTTTTTTTCTCTTTAATTACAAAATTACCACTTTGCCCTTGCCTCTAAAATTACCATAATACCCTTTTTAATTTAAAGTTACCATTTTGCCCCTTAATACACCACTTATATTAAATTATTATCATTACTACATAAAATATTAATATTAACACCTCACCCACAACTCTTATAATTAATATAACATTATTAGCACCCATATATATATTAGGCCATATTCTTATCCAAGATACATTACTAAAATACCCCTAAGGCCCATAAAACATTAATCATGCATTAAGATCACAATAGCATGGATAATACTTAACATTTCCATTAATAACCAACTCCTACGCTAAACGATATCTCCAAACATAGCATATAATCTATCATACTTCCTTTTCATCAATCAACACAAGAAACCATATATAATATATTAAGCAACATATATCAAGCATAATACACATTAAAATTGCCTAATGTGCTAACATACGTTAATCCATGTGTTTAAGTGGGATTTAACGGTTACCTCGATTTCCACATAAACGAACCTTACCAGTATTCCAGTTAAAGGTTCAAGCTTTGATTATCAAAACCAATACCTAAAAATAATATCAAGACTTATTAAATTAGAAAAGATAAAAACCAAATTATAAGGCTTTATAAAACTTAATTAATCAAATAATTAAACTAAAATATTATTATACCTTAAAAATTATTATTTTCAACTGAATTAAAGAGGGCAGCAGCTCATCCTGCTCATGCAGCATGAGCTGCATACAAGGAAAGAAAAAGGAGGGGCTCGAAGGTGGGAGAAATAGGGAAGGATAGGAATTTTTTGGTTGGTGGTTTGGGGCTAAGAAAAGGACATGGTTGTAACACCCCCAAATTTAATACTGAAAAATTTCGTTTAAATCAAAAGGTTTAGCGGAAGCGAAAGAATTAAAACCATAAACTTGGGGGTATTACCGCCACACTTAGTACCAGACCGGTTCACTCCTACCGTTCCGATACTAAGTGCTAAGGCTAAACTAAACAATAATTAAGTAAGAGTCATCAAAACATAGGTCCATAGTTAACATAGACCATTCACGAAAACCAAGAGTCAACAACAGTTAAAATATCGTTAAGATTACAACTTAAGAGTACCATTTCAAAACAAGAAGCGTAGTACAAAATATAGCTAAATGAAACAGATCCCAAGGGACCAATATCCGGACCGCCTACTCACTCAAGTCAAGTCTTCCACCCCAAATTAGTAACCGATCAAACCTGCATAGGAGGTCTGCTCCCCACCATCGGTGGATCATCACAGGACCCATTCAATCAAGGTAGTAAATCAAAGAGGATAACTCCAATACAATGAAATAATAGAAGGAAATATAATCGCATAAAGACTGAAATATGGCCACAAGTCTCTCAAACTTTGAGCCAAAACAAGCTCAACACACAGCCCCGACTGATGTCTCGCCCACCTGCACAACTCGGAAGGGCATACTACTCGTGGGAATGAGCAGCACCCATGAAAAGGGTGATCAGTACGCTACGTACTGAGTAAGGTAACCGAGCACTAAGGCCAACACATAAGCACATAATCCATGCAGAATAAAAGATCATAAAGATGATCATGATATCATAACAACGAATAATCATTCGGGTACATACGTAAAGGCCCAATTATAATCCGGATAAATTTTTAAATTAATCTCTGATCAGAACTCATTTTACACCATACTTTTTTATCAAGTCCATACGGGAACCCCACTATTTTAGCCGGTGGATCGGTCGCGAGGGTACATGACCTACCACTATTTTAGCCGGTGGATCGGTCGCGAGGGTAACATACCCTGCCACTATTATATGCCGGTGGATCGGTCTGGCCCATTCTCGTATAGTGTTCCACTGTAAGTGATTAGTGTCTTTCCCATGTCTTAGCAACTGTAGGTTTGATTTTGTTGAGCTCGGGATCCCCCACTATTATAGCCGGTGGATCGGTCATGAGGGTACATGCCCTGCCACTATTTTAGCCGATGGATCGGTCACGAGGGAAATATTCCTGCCACTATTATGCCGGTGGATCGGTCTGGGCCCAACTCAACATCTTCCACTTTACGTGATTAATGTCTTAAGTATCTTATTCAAAGGCTTTCACCATGCACATGCACGAATCATAAATCATAAATTCCATATCCATCATCATACTTTATTCACGAATTACACACGTGCTACCACCAAACCCTAGACATGCATGAATCGCTCCCTTTACACTTATCCTCCAATTCTACTTCACATCTCACTCTAGGGTTTTATCCCGAAACCCTAATTTAGGCCTTAACATCTCCTCTTACTCCACCTCACATCACCCAAATTATTTTAACCCTCCACACATCACAAACCATCGATTCCATTCTCATAATCACACCTTAATCACCAAAAATACATAATACAACAAAAACCTTAAGCAGCCACACCAAACCTTAATCAACCACCACAAACCATAATTAACCACTCCAACCCTTATTTAACCATAACAACCATAATTAGCCATTCCAAACCTTAATTAACCACGACAATTCACAATTAGCCACTCCAAACCCTAGCTTCGTCTCCTACGTACCCAAATAATGTTCCACGTATTATTTTCCATCCAAAGTGTTTAACTACCCACACAACGCTTACATTACCTTCCTTACATCCCAAATTAACTTTTCATACGTAAATTTTACTCCCATGCAGACTTTGCACATCCCATGCAACCATTCAAACTTTTCATGCAAACCCTAAATTCCATGCAATCATTAACTCCCATGCAAAACCCTAACTCCACTACGCAACCCTAATACCACCACACAAAACCCAAGATTCCGTCATACAATACCCTAAATTCAATCCATACCAACCAAATATTCATCCTTACCAAACCCTAGATTCAAATCACATAAAACCGAAGATTCATCCTTACAAAACCCTACATTCAACCATATTAAGCCCAAAGATTCATTCACACGAAACCCTAAATTCAATCCATACCAACCCAAAGATTCAAATCATATAAAACCCAAAGATTTGTCCACATAATACAATTGATTAGATTCTCCCCTTTCATAACCACAAATTAGATTCTCCCATACAAGACCATAAGTTAGATTATTCCACATAAAATCATAAATTAGAATCTCCCAAGCAAAACCATAAATTGGATTCTCCCAAACAAATCATAAATTAAATTCTCCCAAATAACATCATAAATTAAATTCTCCCAAACACACCATAAATTCAATTCTCCCATATAACATCATAAATTAGATTCTCCCAATTAACATCATAAATTAGATTCTTCCATATAACATCATAAATTACATTCTCCCAAATAAAACCATATATTATATTCTCCGCATAAAACCATAAATTATATTCTTCCACATAAAACCATACATTGGATTATTCCTTATAAAACCATAAAATTAGGTCAACTCACTTCCCTTAGTCAACTTCTCTCCCCATCCTCCTTTTTCATCCTTTCTCCCACACAAACCACATCGACATCCTTTCATGCATGTCTTACAGGGTCACAACACATATTGTCACATACACATAGTACACATGCCATACAAAAACATACTTCAACTCCATGTCATACCGCATATAAAATAATTAATAATCATAAACATAGAATACATAACATACGAAACACATAATGCATATAAGCACACAAACGGCCTTAGCACCCCTTACCTAAAAAGACACCGGTCTTGGAGCACGCTCCTACGCCTCCTTAGGGCTTTGACTGGTTTTACCTATTATGAGGGAAAAGCTAAAATTAGAATCCCTCTTATCAAAATAATATTAAACACTAACTTAATATAATACTAGGCTTTTGATAAAATAATAATAATAAAAATACCCAAAAATAATATCAATATTAATATTAACAAGAATAATAAAAATAGTAGCAATAATAAAAAGGCATTACTCAAAAATAAAGTGAAATAAGAGCTTAATATTAATAATATCAAAATTCTTAAAAATTACAAGGTGGTTTTTGAACCACCCCAACTTAATAATAATACCATTCAAAATTATAATAATGATATTAAAGTTATATATACTTATAATATAAAGTTAATAAAGATGATAATAATAATAATAAAATTAGAAAAAATGTTAAAAATGTTAATAATATTAATAGAAAGTAATAGTGCGAGGCTTAATTAGAATTTTTGTTCTCTTCCCTTCCTTAAATAATTAAAACATTAATTAAAACATTAATTAAATAGTTACACTAATGATAATAATATTAATAATAATGTTAAACATGTAATAATTTAATTAAATAAGTAAAGACCGAGATTAATAATATATCTTACTCAATAATATTCCCATACCTGTCAAAAAAATTTAGAAATTAGGATACAGTCGATAACAATAATAATAATAATTATAATAATAATAATTATAGTTGAATTAACACTAAAATTTAGGCTAAAATAGAATAATTATCAATAATTCAAGTGTTTAAAAGGTTTAGGGTATCACCTTGAGTCGGAGGGTATAGATGGAACAGGCGGTGGTTCCCGGAGGTGGCCGGAAAATGGATCTAAGAGAGGTAAAAATGAAGAACAAGAGGGAAAGAGAAAGGAGAAAAATAAAATAAGCTTATGGTTCGGTGGAGGAGACTTAGAAGGAGATATTGGGTGGTTTATAGGGTGGCAGAAGTGGCCTATGTGGCGGCGGATGGTGGTTTAAGGTTTCGGGGTAAAAATTCCGGCGAGATGAGCAGCAAACTTTGCATGGTTATGGAAGCTCATTCAAGAAGAATCGAAGGATTAGAAGGGTTTAGTTAGCTAGAGGAAATTTCAAGGAAGAAATTGGGATGCTCAGGTGGTGTTGAAGTTGGCTATCGGCGGCGGAATACGCGTTTGAAGTGACGGTGGCGGGCGGTTCTTACTTAGGGTTTCGAGAGTTAAGAAGTTTCAAAATCATCCACGACTAGGCTATTTATAGAGTTTAGATGGGTTATTAGGGTCTTGGAGGTCGGAAGGATGGGTTTGGGTGATAGGGTTTTGGTGGCCGGCGTCAGAAATCGGCCGGTGATTGCTTGGGTTGGGTCGAAGGTTCGCGAAGCCAGAGAGAGAGAATGAGCGAGAGTTAAGGATAATTGATTATTCCAAGCTAATGTGCGAGTCGAGAGGAAGAAAAATAGGGGTGAATCGGCCGGTCAGAGTCCTCGTAGCCGGCGCCGCCATTTTCGGGGGTGGGAGTTGCAGCAGCGTCGATGGAGGGGAGGGGAGGAAGAAGGAAGGAGGAGGGGGCTGGTTCGGTTTGCGGGGAAGAAAGAAAGAAAAAGGGAGGGAGACCGGGCAGCCAGTGCGGGTCAAAGGATAGTTAAACGCAACGCGGCGTTTTCGTGAGGAACGAAAAAGAACGCGGCGCAACAAGGGCGGTAAAGGACGCCGGTCGCGAGGGTTAGCTAATTAAATGAAACCACGTGTTTTGGTGAAATTAGGCATAAAACGGGCGTGGAGGAGTCACGAGAAGGGGCCGCGCGGGCTGGGTTGAAGGAAGAAGAAGAGGACTGGGCCGCAGGCAGGCCCAGTCGGGGGAAAAGGGAAGGAAAAAGAAAAAGAAGAAAAGGAAAGAAAAAAAGAAGAAGAAAAGGAAAAAGAAGAAGGGAAAAAGGAAAAATAATAATATTGGGTATTTAAATTAATTACAATATTTTCTATATTTAAAAATAACAATATTTGAATAAAATAATATTTAAATCCTATTTTAGTCTAAATTAGGATTTTTAAAAGATGTTCCATAAATTCCTTTTTACTTAGCAAGACACCCTAATTTTCTCCAATCAAATTATTTATAAAAGTATTATTAATTTAAAACTATTTTCTCATTCTTATTTTAAATAACATAATTTATTTAATTAATTTCTAAAATAAAATCTTCAATTATCTAAAATACCAAAATTTCTCTAGTAAAAATACTTACAAATTTCTTCTAAATATTTCCTAACACGTTCCTTTTTATTTTAATAGAATTAATTTATTTAAATAACTTTTCTAATAAAATATCATTTAAATATAATTTATAAAATTAGAAAATTTTTGGGGCATTTCATGGTGGGGAAGGATTTGGGGCAAGGGAATGGTGCAGAAGTGTAGAGGGGGTGTAGGTGGTGGTCGGGGATGGGTTGAAGGTGGCTAAGGGCGGCGGAGGCAGCGGCAGCAAGGCTGCGAAGGTGGCGGCTGAAGTGGGTGTTGAGATGGGGACTGGTGAGGAAGGAGAATGGGGAGGAAAAATGGAGGCATTCAGGTAGCTTTTCCGACCAAAGGAGGATTGGGGGTGGTAGAGGGGGTTGTAGGGAGTAATTTAGTGGCTCAGGTGGCGACAGAAGTGGCGGGAAGGCGGCGAATATGGTGGTGTAGGGTGGCTTCCGAGAAGGGAGGGAGAGAAGAGAAAAAGAGGAGAGGAGGAAGAAAGGGGGCTGCGGGGTGGCTTGATGGGGGCTGTGATGGCTCGAGGGCAAGGTAGAGGGTGGTAGGAGGTGGTGCATGTGGCGTTTAAGGCGGCGGCAGCGGCGGAGCTAGGTGGCGAAAAAAAAACAGGGGAGAGAGAGGAGGAGAAGAAAGGGAGAAAAAGAGAGGCTTGGGCAAGGCATAAGGCTCAGGAAAAAAATGCAGAACGGGCAGGGAAGGAGGAAGAAATAGAAGAGGAAGGGAAGGGATAGGGGCTCGAGGGGTGGCTACAGGGTGGTAGAGGAATGGCGGTGGCAGGGAGAGGGAGAAGGGAGGTATGGTCGGGCATGGGGGAAAGGGGAAATGGTGGGGTTGGGAAGGGGCAGAGAAATGACGGGAGAGAGAGAGGGAGACTTAGGGAGGTCAATGGGGGAGAGGGAGTTGTAGGTGAAATGGCAAGTTGGTCGGGAATTTTGCTGGGGAAGGAGGAAGACGAAAGAAGAAAGAAAGAAGAAGGAGAAGGGGAGGGGGTGCTAGGCGCGAGCGACGGGCGGCCGAAGAAAGAAAGGGCAGGTCGGCCCGATCAAGGAAGAAAGAAAAGAAAAGAAGGGAGCCAGCCGGCTTACATGGGAGAAGGAGGGGGGACTGGGCCTGTGGCCCAGCGCGCCAGGGAGAGGAAGGGCAGGCCACCGGCGGCCCAAGGAAGAAAAGGAGGAAGAAGGAAAAGAGAAAAAGGAGAAAGAAAAAGGGAAAAAGGAAAAGAAAAGGGGAAATTGAATAAAATAATTTAATTGATAAAATAGTAAAATAGAATAATTTTGGGTAATAAATTTATTTAATAATTTAATTTAATATAATTAAAATATAAGGGTTTAAAAGAATAATTTAGTAAAATAATGGTTTGGAAAATTATTTAATAAAAAGGGCATGATAAAATAATAAAATATTTATTTTAATTTATTAAATATTTATATCCAAATTTATATACTAAAAAATATACAAAATAATTAAATTAAAAGATTTAAAGGCTAATTTATCCAAAATAAAATTTATTTATTAAAATATAGGCTTTTAAAAAATCAGAGGACTACAAGAACGCACCTGACCACTATTATTACTGGTGGACCAAAAAATATATGCATCCTCACTGGCCCTGACTCAAGAGGTGTTCCACTATAAGTAAATAGTATCTTTTCAAGATTTATTACCATACAAGGTTTGGTTTATCAAGGCCGAAATCCCCCACTATTATAGCCGGTGGAACGGAAATACTCAGCAGGGCAAACACACCTGACCACTATTATAGCCTGTGGACCAGAAAATCACTCAGCAAGGCAAAATGCACCTGACTACTATTATAGCCGGTGGACCAAAGAATATATAACCTCAATGCGCCTTGGCTCGATAATCTTTCACTTTAAGTGCTTAGTGTTTTATTGTATCTTATTCTATACACAACCTTGACTAGACATGCACGACTCACTCGACTTCTCGATAATTCTGTCCCATATCTTGGGACTTTTACTTCTTCTAGTACATCCTAATATCCTTCCTCACTCTTCCCTCATTACCATGAATACTCAATGCTGAGGCCCACTTCCCATATTTCTGAATCAACGTAATATAACTCCATAGGGTTTTCTTCCAAGAAAACCCTAATTTGGCCTATATAGCCTAACCTGCCTCTATCATACTCCTCTAATTTATCACCTCGCTCAATTCTTCCCCAAGTACCACATTTCGCTTCACATATAATATATGTGGCCACAAAACCCTAGTCGGCCATTCCAAATCTCTTACAACTCTCTTTCCCAATACAATATTATCCGTTCATCACCCTTACTCACCATCACTTCTTCCACATGAGACATATATCCAACACAACCCATGATCCCGAGACTTCCTCCCAACTTTTTCCCACTCATTATAAACCCAAAACTCTTCTTTATTACCAAAACCATCATTTTTCTCGACCCACACTTGACATTAAAACCTCACTATCCAACTCCCACACATGATCACCAAAACCCTAGTTATCTCCCGGAAAACCCTAGTACTGCTCCTTCCATTTATGCCACTCGCTCAACACCCACATACAATCTGCTCTCTTGACTCACTTTTCCCCCATGTGACACCCCTCTCATATTTTATGCTCATTCTATCCCTTTGCATTAATTTATTTTTTTCCTCCCTTACATATTTCTCTCACTTAGGGTTTCCTCCCAAACCCTAGTCAAATCTCCCATGCATCCTTACATCAACCCGCGTACTATTTTTCACATACGGACTCCAATTGCCCTAACGATTCTTCCCTTACCTTACTCGATCCTCAAATCAACTTTTCCCAATTAAAATTCATCCCTATGCAAAAGCTAACCATCCCATACAAACCCTAGACTTCCCATGCATGTTTAATCCATTCCCTTAATTTCATTCTTATTATTTCTCTTTTTCTCTACCTATAAGTCATAAGATAATTAAGCAATCATTATCATTCTCTAGTCAACTCACTTTCCTCCTTCTTTCCCATTTTTCTCGCAACCACATCATACTACTTAGGACATCCTATCATGCATATCATGAGGGGCATTATTACATAAGCATAATTCAAGTACAGGTAATAACATCACATTACACATATCATAAACACATGTAACTTACCTTAGCCCCATGCTTAGCAAGCTGCCACAAAAACATGATAATATAAAATATGAAATATAAATCACACCCATCAAACCAACACACATAGCACATTCTTACACATAAAAGGCCTTAACCATATTCTTACCTAATACGACACCGGGCTTGGACACGCTCCTACGCCTCTTTAGGGTTTTGACTTGATTCACCTATAAGAGGGAAATACTATAGGTTAATCCCTTTCTTACCAAAGATTTCCATTATTCCTACCTACGCTTATCATAATTTACTATTAGGGCTAATAGTAATGATATTAGTTTTATAATTAAAGTAGGGTTATTATTCTTAAAATAATTAATCGTGCCATTACTAACCAAAATAAGTCTTAGTAGCCATCATAGTTTATGCTAAAGTAGTCATAGTGATATTCATGATATTAAGGTGATGTTTCCAATATCATTAATAATAATATTATTATTATTATTAGTTTTAGTGATAATACTAATATCGACCCAAACCCTAGTAGTAATAATAATAGCCACATAAGTAATTTAGAAGTAGTGACCATAATGATTTTTATATTAACAATGCTAGTAGTGATAATAGGTTAGTGATTATAAATGTTGGAAAAATACAAGTTAACAATAATAGTATTTATAGTAGTATTAAATAATAATAATAATAACAACAACAACAATGTTGATAATATTAATAATGGTTCTCATCTTAGGAATAATACTAATGAAGGTCCTAGAAATCATATTAGTAGTAGCCTTAGTGATAATGTGGTTGCGTATAACTAAATAATAATAATAATAATAATAATAATAATAATAATAAAGTTAAACATAATAAGGATAATACTCAAAAGGGTAATGGTAATATAAGATTCCCAACATTTACACCAATAATAAAAGTGATAAAGGCCAAGTTAGTATTAGTAAGAAGATAACAACAACAACAACAACAACAACAACAACAACAACAACAACAATAAGAATAATAATAATAATAATAATAATAATAATAATAATAATAATAATAATAATAATAACAACAACAGTAGTAGTAGTAGTAGTAGTAGTAGTAGTAGTAGTAGTAGTGCTAATAATAATAATAATAATAATAATAATAATAATAATAATAATAATAATAATAATAATAATAATAATAATAATAATAATAAAGATAAATATGTCAATATTAAATTTGTAACCCTTTTAAATAATAATACCATATTTATTAATATTTCTGAAGTTAGGTTAGGTAATAAGAGTGATATATATAATAATAATATTATTATTAATAATGGTAATAATACTAATAATGATAACACAACACTAATAATAATAAAAATAATAACAGTAATATTAATGGTAATACTATTAATATTACTAAAAATTGTTAACACCTATAGAAAAATAGTTTAAGGGCTGGGGAAATTAGAATACCACCTAGGGTTGGTGGCGGAACCGGCGGTGGAGGAGGAAGAGAGGGGGAGAGATGGGGGTATAGGCTAAAGGAGAGGGAATGAGGGGTTGTTTGAGGTGGTGGAAGGTGTATCAGGTGGAGAGGGGTGGAATGGAGGTGGGGGTGCAGCTAGAGGTGGCAGGGCACGGCGACAGGAGCGGTGGCCGAAGGTGGTGGAAGGTGGAGAAGATAGAAGGAGGGGGAGGCAGGGAGAGATGGGGGTATAGGAAGGTAGGGTGAAGTCCCCTAGTTGTTTTGGAGGGTGGAGGAGGTGCTGGTTGTGGTGGAATTGGAGGCAAATGGAGGCGCGAGAGGCGTCGCGGGGCTGGTGAGGGTTGATTGGGATGGTAATTTTTCACGGCGGGGGTGGCTCGTCCAGGGCAAGATAAGGGAGGATGGTGGTTTAGTTCTATAGAGGGCGGTGCGGGGAAGGTTTTGGTGGGTAGTGCTTGTAGCGGTGATTGTCAACGACGGCGAAATAAGGAGCTGATCGGGCGGTGGTGCAAGGTCGAGATTTTCTGGGTTGCCAAAACAAAAGCTCAACCCAGGTTGCCAATGGGGTATTTATAGGCTAATTTGGGGGGGGGGATGATGAAGGAGGAAGAGGACAAGCGAGGCAGGTGAGGCAGGACCACCGGCTGGCGGTGGCAGGCGGTGTAGTCCTGCCATGGCAAGTTAGGTCGGGTCGAAGAGATAAGGGAAAGGAAGGGGCACACGTGAAGGGGATCTGTGGGGTTGGTCGAGATTGAAAAAGGAAAGAAAATTATGGGGAGGGAGAGAGAGAAGGGTGGCCGGACGATTTTTGGTTGTCGGCGGCAGGGGTTGCAGGTTACAGCCGTTGTAGGTCGGGATTTAGGGGACAAGAAGAGGATGATAGGTTGGACAGGCCGGTCTAGAAGAAAAGAAAGAAGAAAGAAAGGACCAACTGGCTCGTGGACGGGTGAGGGAGCACATGTCACGCAGGCTTGGGCCGAGTGAGGGAGGGAAAGGTGGAAGGGTCTAGGTCGTGCGGCTGGCCCGCTTTGAGGAAGGAAGGAAAAAAAAAAGAAGAAGGAGGAAAGGGAGGAAGAAAGAAGAAAGGGAAAAGAAGAGGAAAAAGAAAAGAAAAGGAAAATGAAAAGGAGAAAATAGGTTGGTTGGGGTGCTTAGGGTATTTTGGTATTCTTGAATATTTAAAATTAATAATATTTATAATCATAATAACAATTAAATTCCTTTTTAGCTTAATTTAGCTATTTCTTACAATTTTCCTTAACTTCCATATTAATTAGTAAAATGTCAAATTTTTTATAAATAATTTATTTATTATTTTCTCTTTATTTTTCTCAATTAATTTTCCCTTTATTTTACTAAAATATTATTTACTTAATTTCCCTAATAAATCATTATTTTTTAATAATTTCTAAATTAGGATTTTTGGGGTATTTCAGCCTCTCACTTCTTTTCCATATGATGGAAGCTTTTGAATTTTTTTCATCATACAAGTAGATTCTACAAACTTCATATCTAGATCCTTCTACCATCCTTCTAGACTTAAGGATCTAAAATCTTACCTAAAAATATATTCCCTTCTCCCAAGTACAAAAGCACTCATCTTTTTTTCTATTTATTCTACATAATTAGTTCTACAATATTCTAGATTACGCCATACTTCTCTAGAATATGCTAGAACCTTCTAGAACACTATTAGAAAATTCTAGAGTATAATAGACCAACCTAGTACTTTCGTACCAAACCAAGCATCTTGGATGCATCTAGCTCAATCCCAATCCATCATTTGGAGTGCAAATTTTTGACTACATGGCATCATACTTAAAAATGAAGACACACTCAAGAACAGAGCAAAACAATTATGTTAGAAGTCACTAGGTCATATAGTAAGATAGAATTGTCCTAAAAAATCAATATTATAGCATAAACTAAGAAAATACACCTTAGTTGATTAGCATGTTTTGCCATATTCTAGCAAAAACTAATAAAATACTCCTAACTTAATGGCTTAACTAATAGTATCTCTTGATTACCTTGAATAAATTAATAATAGACATTAGTAAAAAAATCATAAAAACCAACACAAAACTTAAGAAACCATATGAAGAAGAAGAGAAGTATTTGTAGCAAACTCCTCACAAAAATTAGGCATCTAAGAGGAGAAATAATTAATAAATCTCAATTTTTCTAAACCTTAATACTTCTTCATTTAGAGAAAAAAAATAAGGACCAAGAAGAGAATTAAGAGAGTGGAATGAGATTGAGAAATTAATGGTAAAGAGAAGGTTAGTCTCAAAAACAGAGAGAAAAGGGGAAGAAGAACAAAAAGAAGAAAGATACGAATCTTCAATCCTTAACAAAATTAGCTAAATAAAAATGGAGATAAGGGGCTATCTATGCTCTTAAAGAGGAATGAAATTAGATAATTGGCACTTCTAACCCCTAAACTCACACACAAAAATAAGGATAAAGGGAAGAGTTGACTTGGGGTGAGATGATTGAGAATTGGAGTGTTGGGCATCAATGTGTAAGAACTCAAACGATGAAGGGGAGAATGAGAGACAATTTGGGCATAACCAAACAATGGACAACACTAACCCACGCTTCACAAATTGTCTTCTAGTAGAAAGAAGAAAAAAGTGAGGGCAGAGGAAAGTATATTGGGTGAGAAAAAGTACCTCAAAAGTACTATGAGAGATTTTTTTAGCTAAAAAAATGAATTAATGTGCCAAACATCATAAAAAAATAATCCATATTTACCAAAATATACTTATTAAGGAAAAAAATATCATAATTATACTTTTATATTGATATTTGAAAAATATTAGAAACAAACCAAAGAAGGCACCTGAAAGTCATATAAAACCAATAGGCTAGTTTCACTAGATTGAAAATTCAAGTTCTAGCATAAATTGATTTACTATTTTTGGACATCACCTGCTGATTTATTTCCTTGAAAATTATATTTTCACTCTTTTTCTAAGACCTTACCAAAACCAAATAAATTTTATTTATATTGAACATATGAAATACATTTTTTGAATTATTTTAGGATGGGGTATTACATATATTAGAAAGCAACTTAAATGTATTTTTTTGGTATGCATCAAATGGGCTGTCTCAAATAGAAGATATGTATGATGATTAGGGTTGTTTATGGTTCAAATATCTGATATTTTTTATATCCAATTGTCGGATATATAAAATTTCAAATGTTTAAAAATAATATTTGATTTGAAGCTTTGGATATCTGAAATATCGAATATTCAAATTTTCGGATTTGATATTAAATATAACCAATATTATCCAAATAAATCTTTAAATATAAAAAATATAAAATCACAAAAATATTTAATATTATCCAATCTATTGAATAAATATCCAATCCATTCAGAAAATATTTGACTTTCTCAACAAATATATGATGTTAAAACTAAAATTAAAGCTACTACATCACAAAATTTAATTGGATTCTCTCATATCTAAAAAGGGATTATATCAAAAATATAATTTCAACTAAATTAAATTTTGTCCCAAATACTAAATCATGTAAAAATTCTACACACACACACACACATCTAAATTTATTTATATATAATTATATATAAAATAAAAAATTATAAATATATATATATATATATATATATATATATATATATATATATATTTTCTTCGGATAAGATACTATTTATATTTGTTGGATTAGATATAGTTTGTTTGACTTTTTTTTGACCTGATCAGACACTTGATTTGAAAAAAAATAGATTAGTTATTTACTTTTTCGGATCAGATTGCTTCAGATATCGAATTGGATAAGTAGATATCGAATAATATGAATAGATCTAATGAGGATACACATTGGTCCTATACTATGTTAAACTATCAGCAAACATAAAACTTAAGTAAATTACAAATAATTTAACTAATAATTTTTCAATTAGGTTGAGCATGTTACTTCTTAAATTTAGGAACTTTAGAAATTCATGTTGACTTTCAATTTATAGTTAGCATGGTATTACATGCGCATGAGTATGAGTATGGTAATGAGAACACGAGGAGGTAGTGTTTCCTAGCATGATCGTGTTTGATCTGTAGCAAAATCATAAAGTTGGTGCATTGATAAAGCTAAATGTGAGTGAGTCGTGTCCACCAACACGACTATATTGAGAAGCATGGGTAATTTATATTGAGATCATGGTAGTGATCCACTGAATCTTTGTCACATCAGTGTCATTTGTTTCTTATTTGTGCTATATATAGTTTTTTTCCATTTTCTAGTCTAATTTCTCATAATTTCTTATATACTCTTGAACCCTAAGAAACAGAGGGAGGGAGGTAGGGAGGGATCATGTAAATACTAAGAATTTTATGAGGATAGATTCTTCCACCTATATCGCTCTATATTGTGATAGTAGTGAATTGATCAACTTTTACCACCCTTGAGTTTTTACATGCGTGCACGCACGCCCACACACACACACATATATTTGCTTAAAATATGCAATCTTGATTTTCAATTCTATCTTGGTAAAACCCTAACGATTTAAGTTTCATCATAAACCATTTTTTTACCATGATAAACTGTATTTTTCTTTCTCTCTTCGTAATTCACTAGAAATTAAATTATTTTCTCTGCTATGAATTTTAAATTATTTAATTATATACTTTGGTTTTGAATTCTCAAATCTAACAAACTTGTGAAATAAATAGAAAATCTCAATCTTGTGAGGGAGGAAGAAAATCATACAATATATGATATGTATATAGTATATATTATTTTCTTATGAACAAGCATTGTATAATATATAATATGTATGACAAGCAACTTACAATATACAATGTATAGTATCTTTTATAGTAAATGTTGTAAAATATATAGTGTCCTTGGCACGCGTGTATTTTTTATGGAAAGTATCTTTAACGAACACTTAATATATAATATTTAATCCCTTTGTTTCACAATATAAATTCTATAGTTTTTAAAATTATTTCATAATATAAGACCTATTACAAAAAGTATAAAGAATTAAATGCTTAGTTACCTAGTTTACCCCTTTCATTTTCATTGGTAATTATAAGTAAGGTTATAATATTGATTAGAATAGCATAATTAATGTGAGAGCATATTAGTTGATTTAGTTGTTAAAATTTCTAAAATTTATTACTTATTAATATGTGTACTAAAATATCATAGGTGTTATATTATGAAATAGATGGAGTAGTATACAAATATGCTAACTTTACAACCAAAACTTTTACAACTTATTAACTCTCTTAACAAGTATGGATTCCACTTGTAGAACTCGTAAATATAGGACTCACCCTTTGAGAGGGAGTTGTAAGACTATTTTAAAAGCTTGATAGTAAGCATAAAATTACTCATTAGTATATCCTATATTTAAAAAATGTATAATATATAATATCTTTGATGAAAGTATAGTATATAATGTATAGTATCTTGATACATAAATGTATACTTGTCTCTTGCTAATTGGTATATCATTTTCTTGTATATTTGCATGAGATTAATCATAAAGGCAAAATCCTCACCCCTTAGGGACCCTATGAGTCCTTACCTCGACTAATTGTGGGAAGATAAATTATTCCATACGCCTCAACAATATAGAAGGCATGAGCTTGTCATAAGATCACAAGCCAAATAATTTCACTTTGAACCTAGTGTATGCACCACATATCCAAATGGTGTCTCATGCTTTTTTTTACCATTGAGTCATGTAGAAGAGTAGTTTTGTGTGAGATTAATATCGTTAAAGATTGTAGAGTGATACAATGTCAATTAAGTTAATTATGGTATTAGTATTTCGATGAATTTTGTTTTAGTAAAAATAACGAAGGAAAACACTTGCTATAAAATCAATCAAGTTTGTTAATGATAAGAAGTTTGTTTTTTTAATATTTGATCAAAATTTATTTAAAAAAAGTGACCTAAATAATAATAAATAAATTAAATCTAATAAACCTAGATAATAATTGGCTAAAAATTGGATAGGGGATTGTGATAACTTTATAGTTGATGTGTTGATTCCGACTAATTGGAGCGTATATTACTATAATGACCTTGTTAATTCAATATAAGTTGTTTCATATAATATGTTCAACTATAATTTTTCCTTTTTTTTAGAAACACTCAACTATTATTTGATTTTGCATTACATCATCACTTCTACTTGTCAACTTCACATTAGACAACTCATTACTTCAACTATGATAATGGCATATTTTAAATACTTAATCAAAAATCAATCAAGTGGCGATCCAATCATTCCGACCGTAACTTAAATGAAAAATATTTTCATTTAAAAAGTTATTCAATATAATCCCGATACAACCTGATCGATTCCGGTTCAATTGGTCCTTCAGGTTCAACTAGTTTTTGTGTCCTTAAATTTCTTTTTACATAACTTAAACATCAATATATAATTCGGTTCAATCTATTTTTTTGGGTTTAAGCCGATATTTTACTAGCGATGCATAAATTTTAAAACCGAATAATTTTATATCCGTAGACTACTCAAAACCCTACGGGTCTTATCTAATTTTTTAATCACTAGTTTATGGGTGAATTATTATACATTTTGGATTGCATATTTCCTTTGATTTTAGTTGAATCATTTGAGCGGTATTCTTGACATTCTTGTCAGAGGATGATGATGACAATTAGATTTTCACATGCAACAACCTAATTTTTGACGGGATGAAATTTCGTAAGGGTCCCAACCAGCCAACCCTTCGCAAAAGTTACTTTATAGTCCGGAGTTTGGTCAGCAGTCCTACTCATAACTGACAGTGGTTGCAGTAGACAAGTTGGATGCAAACAATGGAGGAATCCAGCCCGTTTTTATTTCCCAGAACTAAAGGGGCTCAGGGCCCAGTAGAAACTCTGGCCCTTATTAGTGGAAACGAAAACCCTGACCTCATACGAAAGACGAAAACACTTATCGAGTGAGCAGGCCCAATGTAACGGATCCGCAAAAGAGCATTCCTTCTTCCTGGACCTCGGGCTTGGCCACTCAGCCTACTTCTTTCTTTTCTTTTTTTCTTTTATCCTTTTACCTTTGGATGGTGCGTCGGTTAATCATAGATTTCAACGTATCATTATGATATTTCATGTACTGCTTATGCGATTCAAACATAAATAAAGACTCAATCTATATAAAAAATATATATATTATATTAATTTGCATACTTTTAAAGAATGTAACAAAAATAGTATTAAAATTATACTTACATTATTTATTAAAAACTAACAAAGTATTTAATACATATATAATTTAAAAAAGAATAAAAATAAAAAATAAGATTTGACTTTTCTTGAACGACATTTTTATACAAAAATTAAATAATTGAATGAGTTCCTTCTTATACGGATAAAGCAGTTTGTTTTGTGGAAACATAGACCGAGGATAATAATTAGAGATGGAATTTAATATATTTTTATGAACAATTTAAAATATTTTAGGGACTCTAAACAATAGCAATTTCAAGCTCAATAAAACTAATAAATTAAGCATACATAAGGTCGCAACCATGTATATTTGACTAAGAGGCCCTCTAGTTTAAAATAAATAATATGATCTTGATCATCATATGGTATAATAAGGATTCAATCCTAAAAGTAAAGATTATAATTTGTACGCCTCAACCACCATTCTAATGTATCACTTGTGCTACTTACTACACTACATGTATATGTATTATTGTTATGAATTTTGGCACTCTATTAATTCTGGAGGCCTAGATCTAGACCTAGTTAGCCTTAATCTTGGATTATACTTATATATTTTCTTGTTCGTCTCAAGAAAATGGGATTAGAATGGCGAATCAGAAATGGAAATTGAGAGCCTCTATTTACAAAGATATTATCATAGGGGGATCTACTAATAGATACAAAAATGTTTAAATTAGGCATGGAAGTGGATTGATAGTGTGTGTTTTGTGAAGATGGAGAGGAGTGCATAACATGTTTATATTTTGAATTTCTAATGCTTGACACATTTGGTGCACTCAGATTCAGGAGGTCAGATATACCTATCTAGCAATGAACCTAAAAGCAATGTTGAATTGGATGCAAATACGAGCATAATAACCCAAATGGCATATCATGCATCTGGTGTGGTATAGATTTGTCACAATCTCTTATAATGTTTGGAGAGAAAAAAGCATGTGTATGTTTTAGCAAAAAAGAAGAGAACCATGTTCAATCATTCGACACATAGTTTAAGAAATGACGAGTAAGATAAAAGGCTTACACCACTATAAATCTTATAATATACTAGTTGAGTATATAAATAGGTTAAGCGATATGACCTAAGATAGCATACTTTGGTTTTCTATTTGGTTAGAGAGATGTACATTCACGATGCACTGGTAGTGATTTAATATTCAATACTTAGAAAAATGAAAAATAGATATGGAAATAAGAATAAAAGATTAAAAAACCCTTGACCTACTTCTCTCCTTCTAAAAACAATACAAGTATAAAGAATGTCATTTTAATAAATTGATTACTCTATTCTAAAGTTATTCTAATTGCATGCCAAAAATGGGAATAAGAATTTTTCTAAATCTCTTCCCACCTTTTAACTTGTAAAACCTTATTCTTGTTTACCAAACAATCCACAAGTTTATTTAGTTACTTTTTCCTAACATTAGATGTGGCAAAATTTACCTTAAACCAATTACTACAACTAGATAAACCAAAACAAACTATAGCATATTTTGATTTAAAAAAATGATTCAAAATATAGAGCAACATAAGTTAATCTAAGACCAATCAATTAATCGAGCTTGATAACGATCAATACTCAAACTAACCAAAAATTATATAACCTAAGTTGAAAAATAACTTAAAACTACACACTACATGAACCAAACTAAATTTAAACCTTATCTAGTCCGATTAGTGATCAATGTTAGAAACCATATGATAACAAGTAATAAGTGGACGTATAAAAATGGTTAAGTGATAGATAAATGGTAATGTTTGTGTTCCTTATGCATTGTGTGATCATTTAAAATTAAAAAATTAATACCTAAAGTATAAGACCTCATGTTTGGACATCACTGCTCTCTAAGGTTTGATACCTAAAGATGAGATAAGAGCCCTCAATTTTGGTGTTTCTTTACATTTGGCTACCTCAGAGATGATGTAAGAGTTCTTCATTTGTGGTTTTCTTTTGTTGCTCTTGTAGTGTCAAGAAGGTTCCATGTCTACTACATTAGGATTCTACAAGACTCTTATAGGCTTTTAATACTTATGGAATTGATAGTTAGGTGGTGTGGTTAGGTTAGTTGTTTGTGGTTCTGATATCATTTACCATTAGTGTATTAGAGAAAATGTTGGTTATTATTAGAGTACCGAAATATTACTTTTTATCATCTTGAGTTTAATCAAATTAGAATTAGTCGATGAAATTTAAAGTATGATAATTAGATTAAGTTTAAGTTAGCCTTATTTTAGTGTGATTTGGGTTTGTTCATGTGAATTATGTGTTATGGCATGTAAAGGTTGATATTGTGTGTATTCTTATTACTATATGTAAAACAATGAAATGTGTATTCTTATAGTTTTCATGACTTGTGTGTCTTCTTATATGTGTTTAGGTATTAGTGTGACATGCTATCTCTTTAAAGGAGATGGTTTTACTCGGTACATTAGGATACTGATACTATAATTTTTAGATATTTATCATTGTACTAGAATGTAATGTTACTTGTTGACCTAAGTCTAACTTTCAATTTTTTAGAAATTCTTATTTGGTAAGAGGATCATTGTTTTTTCTTGCTAAAAAATACTTCTCATAGCATGTGGCCTTGATTTTAGGTTTTCCTATAGATTTTTGAGGGATCTTTTAACATGTGGTGATTTTTTGAATTGCTAGTTTACATTGTTTGGAGTGATATTTTATCATTATTAAGGTTTTGTTTTAAGCTTAAACTTTGATATGTAAATTATGCGTTCTGTGAATTATTCCCTTTGTGGAAATATTTGGTGTTAACGTTTAAAAGCACGACCCTCTGGATCTATCATTTTAGAATTTTGTAAAATGCTGGGAGATATTAACCATATAATAGATTGGTACCTATTCTAATCAATATGATTGTTGGCCTCTATAGGGAGTGTATACACTTAAAGATTAGGATACCTTTAAGGAGACTACCTTAGCTGAAGTCCCTTCATAGTAGACAAGATGTCAAACTTACAGTGACGTGTTATAGTTACAAGTAGGTGGACATTAGAGTACTTATATAAACCCCTTAGTATAGATTTTTGTTTACAATTTAGTGAGATGCTCTTATGATTTATTATTTGTACCATTGAATTTTTTCCATTCATGGTAGGACATTGGATTCCCTATATGATTGGTTTTTATGCCCTATTGTTGTGTTTGATTCCCATAGGTTTTGTCCATTGGTGGTATGACTAGGTTTCCAAGCTTGTTCCTTGGAGTTCATGTCCATACACCTAAAGCTTATGTGATTTTCTTTCATTATGCCCTTGTCCTATATGTTCCTTATGGTGGGATGGATGTCCTAATGTGATTAAATGCCTTCTTGAGATGCCTATAGGCTTTACCTGGTTCCTTTCTGTGTTTGTTGAATACCATGTGATTCCTTTTTTCTGCCTAATATACCCTCGTGGTATAGCTGATCACATGTTATTCTTTGCCCTTGGTTTCTAGCTCTGAAGTTTCCATATGTGGTTATCTTATTGATATGATTCATATATTCCTCTACTTCCAAGTATATCATGAGTATTTATCCGTTGAACATGTACTACGTGTATTATGTGGGAATGCTATCATTTGCAGTATGTTGTATTTATTCAATATGTCCATTGCATTGATACCACACTCTTGCAGTTCTTAATTTTTTCTCTTATAGGGTTGAGACTATTGAGTCATTAGTTGACTCAATAAGCATTTTGGTTTTGGATCTTGAGGATACCACATTCTATTTATTTTCATCTTATTGATTTCTATTAGATCTTATTAATTTTGTATTTTATTTCATAAAGTTTTGTAAGTCTTGTATTGAATTAAGGTTAGGTGACAACCACATCTTCCTGTTGGGACATGAGTTTACTTTTTAGCCTCACACCTGACATAGATTAGGTATTTGTTATATATCTTCTATGTTGGATGCGGTGATAGTACCCTACATTTTTTATTTAGTTTTCCCAAAATTTCTTGTAAAAAAAATTTATGGTTATAAAAAGGGGGGTGTTATAAAGGTTATATCTTATATTTGGTAACTACTATTGTTGCATTATCACAAAAGTGAATAATCATCCAACTGGGTTAATAATTTAATATCACTATTTCAAGTTGGAAGCATAATGAACTGGTACAGTCTTTAATTATGCATTTGATTGCTAAATCCTTGTTGCCGAGTTTTGAAAGTGATATGTCAATTTACATGTACAAATTCTCATTTTTGGTGTATACCAATCACATATCATATTATTCCCTAAGATGGGTCTCTTAGTATAAGCCTGCTACTTATCTTAAAGTTTGGATGGGTCACACATGTTCCTACACTCCTCTATAGATACTTAATTAAACTACAAAAAGGGCTATAAATTTTAGTTTTCCCAGCCTTAGGGAGAGAAGGAGATTGATATGAAAAGTAAACAAGAATATAAAAGACATCTTCAATGAGATATGGATCCAATGGAAATTTAAAATTCACTTGACGCTTATGCTTGTTAAATGTAGCTTAGCACCACTTATGCTTATTATTGTTAGGAAACAATGAAAGCTAAATTTGATGACTAATGCTCCATTCATATAGAAGTTGTTGTGGTGACTTCTAGTAATTTAATGACAAATATGATACAAGTATTCTAGAAATGTATTATTTGGGTGCAAAGTATTGAAACTTTATAAAGGAGTTATGACAATCAAAAGATGATGAACTTGTCAAAATAACCAAGAAGGTTATTGAACATGCTCGTAATGATGGACTTTGAGATGACATTTTATTGATGAATGAAATATCTAAAACTTATCCTTATACACATTTAAGATGTTATTAGAAATGAGGTAAACATTAATGATGTCTTTTATCCAGTAGTTGTAACTAATGATGGATAAAAGTAAGAATTATTCTTGATTTATTATGGGATATTGTTAAAATAATATATCAAATCAGTTGGAATAGGTGAATAGATACTCAATATATATACATGGACATGGAATCTATCATTTAAAGGTTTAAGATCGATTTGGCTAAAGTAGGTGTCGTAGGGAAATGGTTTGATTCAAAGCTAGTCTAGTAGCATAAGTCTTTTTACAAAAGCCAAGTTTTTGTCCTCCATGGGGTTTTTATTAGCTAAAACTTGAATGAGAGTACTGATGGTGTATACCTATACATATAAATGAAATCATCCATAATTTAACCTATGAAGAATATTGTAATACCCTGTATTTATGAAATCTAATTTTATTAAGTTTAACGATTTTATAAGCCTAATTTGATGTAAATATTTAATTGTTTTTAATTTTAATTCATTTTATGGATTTATCGACAATTTTGACTTCATATTTGAATTTAATTAATCGTTGTCGTTGCGGACCATTCTAGATAAATTCGTTCACGACCATAATTTTATTATATTCATATAATTTCGACTTTCTGTTAAAAAAATGTATTCTCGTTCTTTCTTGTATTTTGAATTTTTTTTAATATTTTAAGTTAGTTTTCCATTATAACTTCATCGTGTGATTACGAATTTATTTTGGATTTATATTTCGTTAACTAAATATATTATTTAAATTATAAAATTTATGTTTAAATAGTCAAAGTTATTTTAATGATTTTATCCATAGAAAATATTTTCGACTTTAAATTTATTCATTTCTGAAATCATTAAGATTTTCGGGAAGTTTTAAATTAAAAAGATTTTCGAAACTTATTTATGAATTTCTTTCCTAAATTAATTTTCTTCCTTTTTACCCTTTTTGGTTTGCGGAAAACCGGTTTCGGAAATTATTTAAATTAGTCTCGGTTAATTAGAATTTGACTTAAATTATTTCTTATATATTTTTAAATATTATTCCAAGGTCTTATAATGTATTTTTGTAAATAATATAGATATTTGCGTTCGTTGGTAAATTCTTCCAAAAATGTTTATGAAATTCTTTATATAGCTTTTTTTATCGATATCAAGCTTTCGGATTCCTACGAAATAATTTTTGTTAAATAAATTTTAGATAAAATCTTCTAATAATAATTTTAGATATTTAGTATTTTTTTTATACTTGTATTTGTGTAAATAAAAAAAATAAAAAACCAACCGGTACCCCGACCCCCCTCTTCTTTTCCTTTTCTCTCTTCTCTCCCTTCTCTTCTCTTTCCCTTTTCCTGACTGCCCTACTCCTCCAACTGCCACGCCAGCCACGACCGACTGCCACCAGCGACGTAGCCAGCTCGACCGCAGCAAGTAGCCGCCGAAGCAAGCGCGGCAACAGCCGCGAGGAGCAGCAACAAGCCGCGCTGGTCGTGCCACCATCCGGCCACGGCGAGCTCGAGTGATGGCCGACGAGCTATCCTCGACCTCCGACGAAGCTTCTCCGGCCTCCACCTGTCCCGATTTGCTAATTTTTATTTGGTATAAATTTGTGAAAACCCTAACATTTGATTTGATTAATTGAGTATGAATTAGTTTATGATAAGCTAAATTGATTGTTTGGTTATGTATATATGTGTTGTAAGATTGATTTGGATAGGTTAATTGTATGGTTTAGGTTGGAATTCTAGAAAATTGGATTTTTGGCCAGGTTATGCCCGAATTTTTCGGATTCGCCTGATTTAGCTATTTTGGGTAAATTGATTGTACAATACGTTTTAAAAAGTATCTAATTTCATGTTGGAACCGTCAATTTGAGAAATTTATGTAGAATTAATCGAAATTTGATTCATGTGTAATGAAATTGGGTCACATAATTGAGTCGTTTCACTCAATTGATTTTATAATATCATTTGAAATGTATTTAATTTCATATCGGAAGTGTTGATTTGGAAAAATTGTGTGCAATTAATCGGAATTGGATTTTTAGGTCAAAACTCTTGCGGGTCTAAATTGAATTGTACAATCGGGTTTTTTTATTCAATTGACTATATAATTTACATTAGAATACATTTAATTACATTTCTGAATTGTTAATTTATATATTTTAGTAAGAAATGATCGGATTTGAACTCCGGGCTCAAAAACCCTAATTATGCTAAATTAGGTATTTCTTTTATTGGTTTTGAGCAATTGATTATATGATATGTTATAAAATATGTCTAATTGCGATTCTAAGCATTTAATTTAAATAAATAAATAGAATTCAAATGAATTGTATTTTTGGGCCTAAAACCCTAGACTTCAAGTGAAATTATTAAGTTGATCATTTGTATAATTGTTTTTCTAAAATTAAATGTATAGAAATAGTTGAAATGATCCTAATTGCATTCTAATACCTTCAATTAGAATTAATTGATTTGAATTATTCAAAACCCTAATTTTGAAAACGGATAGTCTTAAATTGGCTACTAGGAAGATTATTTTTGTTGAAATTAATTATCTAGATTTATCTAAAATTAGTTTAATTGTGTTTTAAAACTATCAATTTGAGTTAATCAAAGTGATTTGGTCGATTCATAGTTTAGGCATTAAAAACCCTAATCTTCGGGGATGGTTTTATAAAATTGATTGTGCTATGCTTCTTTTACCTAATTGATTTCCGGCTTTGATTTAAAATCATTTGAATTATATTCTTACGTTATCGGGTTGGATTGGTCCCCTAAAAATGGTTGGTTCGCCTCTTTAGTTTTAAAACCTAATGAGTAAGTTATTTTTGATAAAATAGTTTATAATCTATTATTCTTTCCCCGGCTTTCCAAATTAATTTGAAACGTCCCAAGTGATAAGTGTTAAATCCGATTTGGTTGATATTTAATTTTAAATCTTAATAGAGCTATGCTTTTGAGTCTTAGGTTATGGACACATTTTCCAAGAAAGATTGTTTGCATCCCATTATATGGATTTAATTATAATATGTGAATTATTGATTGATAAAATAGCTTCTAACCTAGTTTTCGATTTCTATCGGCGATTTAAGAAAACTTTATCATGGATTGTCGAGCTCTCGATAGCTCTCTCTCTTTCTCAATTTGCTTAGCTATCTTCGGATTTAGGTAAGTCACGACTTACCTTTACTTATGATGGAATCTAGATGTATTTTTGTTCTAAGTGGAAGGTGATGACTATGCTTACTGATCATTTAATCCTGTCCAGCGTATGGTGTGTTTAGTGTGGTAATTGTATGTATGTATGAACTTATAGCCTCAATACAAATGTGTGTTAGTATGATGTTTGAATATGGTATGTATTTGAGTATGTGAAGGGTTGAGTATCGATTGAAATTATATGATACCCTATGTTGTATCTTTATGTCATAGAATTATTCATGTGGGCCTGATTTATGAGTGGTAAATTTTTGAATAAGATACAAATAATTTAAAGTGAAAGATCACGTGAGTTGGGCCGAGGTGTAGGGTCCGTTCCACCGGACGATAATAGTGGCTCAAGTGTGATGTCCCTGAGAGGTGATTCAAGTCGTTCCACAGGTTAAGAATAGTGGCTCAGGAGCATTTTGCCCTGAGAGGTATAGAGTCCGTTCCACCGGACGATAATAGCGGCTCAGGTGTCCTGTTCCTGAGAGGTGCTTTAGTCTATTCCACCGGATTAAAAATAGTGGGGCCCTATACTCAACGTGAATAAGAATATGATATGAGTTAAGTAATGAATAAGACACTAATTATTTAAAGTGGAAGATTACGTGAGTTAAGACCAGGTGTAGGGTCTGTTCCACTGGACGATAATAGTGGCTCAGGTGTCCTATCCCTGAGAGGTGATTCAAGCTGTTCCACCAGTTAAGAATAGTGGCTCAGGAGCGTTTTGCCCTGAGAGGTGTAGGGTATGTTCCACCAGACGATAATAGTGGCTCGGGTGTGTTATCCCCGAAATGTGCTTCAGACCGTTCCACCAATTTAAGAATAGTGGGGCCCTGAACTCATCGTAAATAAATAAAATCGGATGTAATAATGATTATTATTGGATTGTTGGATTGGTGTTACTTAGCATGCGATCGTGATTTCTTTTATAATTATATCTTGTGTGTCGTCATGTCTAGCAATGTACTCATAAGTATAAATCCGTGACCCTATGTTTTATTGTATATAATACATGTATAATTGAGCATGAGAATTGTAAGCTAGAGTCTTTCATATCTTATGGGTTTCATGTTTCCTTCCATGAGTTGGATAGTCTTGATTTACTCAGTACCGGACCAGTACTGATGCTACCTTGGTTGAATGGGTCCTGTGATGATCCACTCATGGTGGGGAGCAAACCTTTTGTACAGGTTTGAGATCAGATATTATTTTTGGGTTGAAGGCTTGGCTTGAGAGAGTAGGCAATCCGGAGTTTGATCCATTGGGAATTGTCTTGTTTAACTGTATTTATTTTTAGAAGCTTCAAGTGTTGTATTTAAAACTTCAAGGATGTTGTAATTGACTTTTAATTTCTCGTACTCTAATAAGCTTTTAAAATCCAGGTTTATTTCACAGGTTCCGTTGATTTATTTAGCGATAATTTTATTCAGTAAAATTATTCACTTGCTATCTGCCTGTGGATATCTCCTTGTGGGAGTTTATCCTCACGGCATAGATGTTGGTTGAAATTTTGTTTGATAGGTTTTAGCCTTACATCTAGCATGGGATAAACGATGGACATTTATCTTGTGTTAGATATGATGGTAACATTCCCCAAATTCTATTTTAGCTTCTGCTTTATTCTTTTATTCTTTCAAAAAAAAACTCAGGAGTAAATTTTGGGGGTGTTACAAATATATGTTAAACTAAGGAGAAGAAAATTATGTTATTTTCCTTACCATGGTTTTGTCTTACATGACTTTTCTGGCAAAGTTTTTAAATGAAACATTATTTTTAATGGTGTACTCTTCGTGGGAGTATCAAATATTGGTGAAAGAGGCAACTTCATATATGAAGATATGGTTTTTTAACCCTCCTACACCTTCATATGTACTTAGTAATTAAAAAGGAGAGTTAAGAATATTTGAATATGAACATCTAGGGGGAGTGTTGCAACCATTAGTTGATTTATAAACCTCTTATTTATGTTTATTTCATCATTTTATGTTGTAACCTTTATTATCATTATGGTGTTCTAGACATGATACCTATATATATACAAAGATGATATAGACTATATAGAAGAACTAGTATACGAATCTGAATACATGACAACTAGTGTAAGATAAATTATAACTAAGTTGCCCTGTATTCCCTTGTCCAGTAAGAAAGAAACACAAAGGGAGAATCTTAGCATTTTAAGTGGGAAGTATATACAATGATTTTGGTATATAATCGTCAGGTATACCCTTACTGATAATATTACTTTTTGAATAAGGGTATACATGGCGGTTATATACCAAAACTGATGTATACACTCTCATTTTTTCTTTTCTAGTATGAAAAATAGAACGCGTGGCTATTATATCTAAGAATTTTTGTCTATACCCTTATCCTTTTTTTTTTATTACTTCCTCACATTTTACCTTAGAATCACCTACTAAAATTTTCATTTTACCTTATTCGATAATAAGAAATCAAAGTCTAACACCCCCAAAATTTAAGGTTGAAAATTTTCATTTATGTAGAAAACAATACAATAAAACAAGGGGTGCTACCGTCATGATTGGCATAAAATTGACCCCCGACCAATCTCATACCAACCACAAGGTTAGAGAATTTAAGGTATCGATGCAAGTAATCAATAAAACCACAATAATTCCAACAATTAATAAATAAAATAGAGTGTACAATTGTCAGAATTAATACAGAAGTGGAAAGTGAATATAATAATGTCCCCTATAAAGAAATAATATGATAAATAAAACAACAAGGAACGCAGATAAAGTACAACAGGCCATCACTCAATCCTGCCCAGGGCATCATAGGCATCAAAGTTATCACAGGCATCATCTCCTACCTACACAAACTCAGGAGGGGTCACTGCTCCTGAGAATGAGCATCACACATGAAATGGGTGATCGATACGCTATATACTGAATAAGGTAACCATATAGCTAAGACCATGCAAACATGAGAAAGTAGATATTATATGTAGTATTTCATTCAGATTTACCATCATTATTAAGATATAGGCCATTAATTGTATCTTTATAAATCTCTCGAATTATATCCATATGAATATAGGAACCTCACTATTATAGGCAGTTGAATAGAAATGATGTTCTAGGGAAAAACACACATGGCCACTATTATAGCCGGTGGTCCAAAAATCATCCCAACCTAACCCCGACCCACATGGTGTTCCACTATAAGTAGTTAGTGTCTTTTCCATGATTTATTACCATATAATGTTTGGCTTATCAAGCTCATAACCCTCACTATTATATCTAATGGACCAAAAATGATACTCCGGGGTAAAACGTGTCTGGCCACTCTAATAGCCGATGGACCAAAAATGTTACTCCGGGGCAAAACTCACCTAACCATTATTATAGCCGGTGGACCAAAATACACTCTAGGGCAAGAAGGTCTCTGGCTATTATTATAGCTGGTGGACCAAAATACACTCTAACATGGGCCCAACTCGATAATCTTTTGCTCTAAGTAATTAGCATTTTATTCGTGTCTTATTCCACACGTAATTTCAACTAGATATGCATGCCCTCAATGGACTCCCAACTCATACCCCAAACTTCCTGAATGACCTAGTCCAATATCTTGGGACCTCTATACTCCCCAAGACTCCAAGACCTCTAGTGCACCTTTTCCCTACTCACTATGAAATCAAAATCCCCCATGTATGTGGGTCTAGGCCCACTTTCCCATCTCTCCACCTTAGTTTACCATCACCCACTAGGTTTTTCCCTTAGAAACCTTAATCTGGCTTATGTGGCCCCAACCTCTCTTTATCATACATGACCCAGCTCCCTTCGATTCCAATACCATCACTCCACTCAACCCACATCCCACATCACAACCTTACTCCCCATCTTCCACATATGATAACAAAAAACCCTTGTTGGCTACCCAAAACCCTAATAATCCTCCATTCTTTTACACCATCCCTTCGTGCAGCCACTCCACCCTCTTTACCACTAGACTCAACCCATTCATAAGATACCCTTCTAATATCAACCCTAAATTCAGCCAATCACCATCAGCCCTTTCACACACTCCCCTACTTAGGGATTTTCCCAAAACAAAACCCTAGTTAAGCCCCCATGCACAATTCCGCCAACCCACGTACTATTTTTCACCTATGGACTCCAATTACCCTATTCCCTCACCATTCTTAAACCTTTTCCCAATTAAACATTACCCCCATGCAAGATTTTCTCCAACCCCTCATTTTATTATTATTATCATCCCTTCATTTTGCTACCCATGAATCATAAGGTGCTTAGGCTTTTTCTCACTTCTCCCTAATCACTGCACCATTTTTACTTCTTTTAGCTCCCCATAATCTCATCATACCTCCTAAGGCCTCCTAGCATACATTCAACTTATAGCAACTATACATAAGAGCATATCATAAAATACAAGTCATATCACCCATATTATACATATCATAACACATACACAACTTACCTTAGCTCCATCCATAGCAAGCTACACTATACGTATTTTAGTCCATACTCACATATAATACAAGCACATATCAAAACACCTATGAACACATAAAGCATACAATTTAGCCTTAACCATATCCTTACCTAATATGACACCAAAATTGGAGCACGAATCCTATGCCTCCTTATGGAAAGGGTTTGGTTCTCCTATAAAAATGGAACACTACTATTAACTTTCATCTTACTCCTTTTTCTTTTATTACTCTCTAGCTATATATTAGTAAAAAAGACTAATAATAATAATAATAGTAATATTAATAATGATGATGATAATAATAATAATAATAATACTAAAGTTAATAATAGCAAATATTTAAAATAGATTATACTTAAATAAAAATAAGGGTTATGGCACAACCAGAGGGTATGTGACAACTAAGGTGATGGTGGTAGTGGCGCATGGTGGCAGTGGTACAAGGGTGGTCGAGGTGGTGGTGATTAGAAATATAAGATTTTGGGGTTGGAAAAAGGGAAGGGAGGTGGTGTTTTGTGGATGGTAGGGTTCCTAGATCAGAGGGGGTTATAATGGTGGTGGTGGTGTGCCACAGCAGTGGAGTAGGAGGCGGTGTCCAAAAGTGGAGGAGAAGAAAGGAGGGGAATAAAAAGGAAAGGGAGGTTATGGGGAGGTAGGGGAGGATTTCTAGGTAGAGAGGGAGACAGTGGGGGCGGTGGTTGTGGCGGTGGAAGCAGTGCAAGGGGCGGTGAAGATTAGCAAAGGGTGCAAAAAGATAGCTCAAGGTACCCACTTTGTATAAGCAGGGAGAGCAAAGGAGGGAGAGTTGGAGGTGGGGAGGGGTCTTGTTTGGTAGAAGGTGGTGTAGGGAAGAGAGTGGATGGCAGTTTGGACAACGGCGAGGCACGACAATGGCGGAGGTTGCGTTTGAAGGGGCGGCGGAAGGGGAATGTGGGGAGTTTCTGGGCAGAGAAAAAAGAAGAGGAAGAAGGGTGAGGGGGATTTTATAGGCACAAGGGAGGAGAAGAAGACACGGATGTGGGAGGGGCAGGCAGCTACTGGTCGGCGGTGGCAGGTGAAATGCCCCAAAACCTAATTTTAAGAATTTTAGCTAATTAAGGATTTATTATAAAAATCAATTAAATAAATTATTTTTATTAAAATAAAATATAATTAATTAGGGCAAAAAAGAAGAAAATAATAGATATTTTTATTAATTTTTTTGGGTATTTTGCTAATTAAAAGGGAATTTATAAAAAATCTTTCAAAAACCCTAAATTAGCCTAAAAAGGGAATTAAATATTATTTTATTTAAAAATTACTATTTTTAAATATCCCAAATTTTTAAAATAATATAAATAATCCCACCCACCTATTTTTTTCTTTTTTCCTTTTTCTTTTTTCCCTTTTCTTTCTTCTTTTTCTTTCTCCTTCCCGAATGGGCCTGTCCGCGACCCAATTACCTTCTTCCTTTTTCTCCTTTCCGCAACCGACTTCTCCCCTTCTTTCTTTTCCTTCTACTGCGGCCCATCACTTTCTTTTTCTTCCATCGGCGTGGCCTAGGGTTGAAATGCCGCATTTCATTTATTTCCCCCCATCACAGCGCCGACCGGCTAGTTCTTCCCTTTTCTTTTCTTTCCTTTTCTTCTTTTCCCCAACTACCCAGTCCACACTACCTTTGCTTCTTCTTCTTCCTTCCTCCTTTCCCACTATCGACCTAAAACTCCTCTCATCTCCTAGAATGGCGTCGTCAGTTACGCACATTTTGACCGGCCCTTTTTCCTCCCTTTCTCTTCCCCCTAAATCGCCAGTCAACACGACCCAACCCACCTCCCTTTTCTTCAGCACAAAACCCTCTTTTTCCTACGAGAATGCCTTACCACGATTTGAATTTGTACCTACCAAATGGCCCCTCCCGTGAACCCTAACCCTACCTGCCCTACTTTCTCGTCGTCCCATCAACCTTACCTTCTCCTCTAAACTCTATAAATACCCCTCACTAGTTTGATCTCAAAGCTTTTTCCCAAAGCCCTGAAAATTCACTCCTATTCACTGCCGCCACTTCACACGCCCTTTCCACCACCGTCGGCCAACTTCGCTGTCTGCTCTACCCACCTAAGTCTTCCCTGCACCACCCTCTAACTAACTTAGCCATCCTTCTCCCTCGATTTTCCCTACACAAGCCACCCCGGCTGCGCAAAGTAGCCCCCAGACCAACTCCTTCTTCCTCATCCGCCGCCCTTTGCACCGTCTTTAACCACCAATCTCGCCGCTACCACTACCTCCTACACTTCCCAAAACCACCTACAGACCCTCCTCTATCTTTTCCTACTCTCCTTTTACTCTTCCTCCCTCTCCTCCTCTCTTTCTCTCCTTCTTTCATATTCGGCCACCGCCGCCCCCCTCGTGCGCCGCCACCTTTGGCTACGCTGCCACCCTCATTATGTTCCTCTCCTTCTAGACAACCATAATCACCCCTACTTACACCCTCCTTCTCCCTTTCTTTTCCCAGCCCTCAACTTTTTCCCTTTTCTTCTCTTTTTCCGGCCACCGCCACCACCGCCGTGCACCACCACCGACGTCGCCTGTCACCACCAGCCTAAGGTGGAACCCTAAACCCTCTCAACCCTTTTACCCAATTTTCACAAGCTTTATTTTATTTTATTTCCATTAATTTGAGTATAATAATAATAATAATAATAATATTATTATTATTATTATTATTATTATTACTTTCAATGATAGTATTATTATTCTATATTGGGCTAAAACCCTATTATGCCTATTTTGAATTTTAGTTGTAGCATTATAAATATCATGTCTTATTATTATTAATATTATTAATATTTTTATCATTTGTATTTATTATTATTATTATTAGTGCTATTATTATTGTTATTTATTAAGTTTATTATTATTCAATGTAGGGTCGAAACCCTACTTCATTTTATCTTCGATTATTATCATTACTATTATTACCGTTATGATTATTATTATTTTGCAATATTATTATTGTTTCTATCATTATTATTATTATTACTATTTCATTATTATTATTATTACTAAATTTTATTATTAATGTTACTAATATTATTATTAGTATTATTTTGGTGAAGGGTTGACACCCTTATTCCACCATTTATTTTGAATCAAATTTTTATTTTTATTTTTATTGGTATTTTTAGTATTACTGTTATCGTTATTATTATTTTTTACAATTATTATTACTATCATTATTATTATTTTTAGTATCACTATTACTGATATTAGGGTAAAGTCTTCAAACCGAACATTATCAACTTTTACAATATTACTATAATTTCTTATATCTTTAGCAAAATTAGTAATTAGTTAATGTCATTATTATTAATATGTTATTATTTTATCAAAAACCTAGTCTTAGAATAAATTAGTGAATAATAGTATTTTTGGTAGGAGGGAATCTAATTTTCCCTCATATAGGTGAGACCAGTCAAAGTTCTAAGGAGGCGTAGGAGCGTGCTCCAAGACCGGTGTCATTTTAAGTAAGGGTGTAACTAAGGCCTTGTGTGTGTTATGTGTATTATATGCTTGAATGCCTTGTATAATGTCATGTTGTGTATCATGTGCTATTAGTTGACTATTTTATGTTTGAAGCAGCTTGGAGTCAAGATATGCTTATGTTCTTTCTTACTTTATATGTTGATATGTATATGTGGTGAAAAGTAATGGAATGTGATGTGATGTGATGTGATGTGTTGTGAACCCTTTAAGACGTGCATGTGAGGATGTTTAATGTGGTATTGTGTAGGGGGAAAGGATGAAAAAGGAGAATAGGGAAAGAAGTTGACCAAGGGGAGTAAGTTAACAAAAAAGGGAATAATTTGACCAAGGCGAGTAAGTTGACCAAAAGGGGAATAAGTTGACCAAGGTGAGTAAGTTGACCGAAGGGGAATAAGTTGACCAAGGTGAGTAAGTTGACCAAAGGGGAGTAAGTTGACCAAGGGATGTATGTTGACCTAAGTATTTTAGTGATCCATGAGTGGATGAATAAAAGGGGGATTTTAAATAAAATAAAAGAGTGGCAAAATCTATGGTTTCGTATGGGAGAATTTATGGTTGTGCATGGGAGAGTCTATGGTTTGCATGGAAGAATCTAGGGTTTTGCATGGATGGACTTAGGGTTTTGCATGGCAGATTCTATGGTGTTGCATTGGAGGATCTAATCTAGGGTTTTGTATGGATTGAATCTAGGGTTTGGTATGGATGAATCTTGGATTTTGCATGGAAGAATCTAGGGTTTTGTGTAGAGGAATCTAGGGTTTTGTATGGAAGAATCTAGTGTGTTGTATGGAGGAATCTAGGGTTTTATATGGATGAATCTAGGGTTTTGCATGGAGGAATCTAGGGTTTGCATGAAGGAATCTAGGGTTTTATATGGAGGAATCTAGGGTTTTGTATGGATGGATCTAGGGTTTGCATGGTTGAATCTAGGGTTTCACGTGGGAGCTTTAGGGTTTTGCATGAAAAGTTTGAAAGGTTGCATGGGATGTATAAAGTCTGCATGAGAGTAAATTGTAAGTATGGAAAGTTGATATGAGGTGTGAGGAAGGTGATGGAAGTGTTGTTTGGGTGTTTGAATGCTTTGAATGAAAAATAGTACGTTGAACACTATAAGGTACGTAGGAGACCGAGTTAGGGATTGGTGTGGCCAGCTAGGGTTTGGTATGGCTAATTAAGGCTCTGTGGTAGGACGTGTACTTGGTGATTAAAGTGTGATGATGAGGGTGGAATCTATGGGTTGTGATGTGTGGAGTGTTAAAATGGTTTGGGTTGTGTGAGGTGGAGTAAGATGGGCCACTAAGGTCTAAATTAGGGTTTCAGGATAAAACCCTAGAGTGAGAGAACGAGTGAATTGGAGGAGTATAGTAGTGGGCCTTGACCCACATACATTGGAGTTGGACTTCTAATGTGAGTTAGAGAATAGAGGAAAGGTTGTTGGGGTAAGTTAGGAGGTGTAGAGTTCTCATGATATGGTATGGGTCAGTTGGAGGAAAAGCGTAGAGGGAGTGAGTCATGCATATCTAGGGTAAAGCTTATGAATGAGACACTATAAGACATTAATCATTTAAAGTGGAAGATTGTTGAGCCAGGCCCAGACCGGTCCATCAGCGAATAATAGTGGTTAGGGCGTTTTGCCCTATATGTGACTGGTTCACCGACGAATAATACTAGTTAGGCATTTTACCTATGCGTTTTCGGTTTGCCTGCTATAATAGTGAGAGATTCCGCGCTCAACAAATCGAACATAATTGTGCTAAGACATGGAAAAGACACTAAGTACTTACGGTGAAACACCATGAAAGTCTGAGCCAGACCGGTCCATGGGCAAATAATAGTGGTTAGGAGCTTTATACCCTATATGTTTTCGGTCTACCGACAATAATAGTAGTCAGGAGCTTTATGCCCTATGTGTTTCCGGTCCACCGGTAATAATAGTGGTCAGGAGCTTTGTGCCTTGTATGTATCCGGTCCACCAGCTATAATAGTGTGGTTTCCGTACTGGCATAGATTTGATAAAGAGCATGGTGTGAAATGAGTTCTGATAAGAGATTAACTAATTAATTAATCTGGACTGTAAATCCGCCTTTATGCAATTACTTGAATGATTGTACGATATTATGTTACCATGATGGACAATATGCTCTTTTATTTTTCTGCATGTTTTATGTGATTTTATGTGTTGGCCCTAGTGCACCGGTTACCTCGCTCAGTACGTAGCGTACTGACCACCCCTTTCATGGGTGTTGCTCATTCCCACGAGTAGTAGGTCCTTCTGACTTTGTGTAGGTGGGCGATGCATATTTTTGATGCCTTCGATGTTCGTGAGGCATCAGGCGGGGATGAGTGTTGAGCATGTATTTGGCTCCAAGTTTGAGAGCGGCATGACCGAATTCACTCTTCATGTGATTTTATTTCCTTATGTTATTTCTTTTGTATCGAATTTTGGGGTGTTACAGTAGGCCTATGCAGGTCTGCAAAGTTCAATTTCACAGGGGGCGAGGGTAAAAAAGGGAAGGAGGGGGAACACAAGAGGGGCTATGCATGGGCATTTTGGGCTGAAATGAAAAGGAAAGGGATGGGAGAGAGAAGGAGAAGGCAGGCTGGGGCTGTGCAGGTGCAGGAGAGGGCAGGCTAGCCCAACTAAGGGAAAAAGGAAAGAAAAAAAAATAAGAGAGGCATAGGCTGGATGGGTGAGGAAGGGGGAGAGGGCTAGTGGCTCAGTACAGGGAAGAAGAAGCAGATCGGGCGGCCCAAGGAAGGGGAGAAAAGAAGAAAAAGGAGAAAGAAAAAAAAGAAAAGGAAAATGAAAAGAGGGAAATTTAAAAATAAAATAATTTTTTAAATAAGGGTATTTAATTATTTAGATGGATAATTTATTCTAATAAATTAAATTATTTAAATTTTAAGATATTAATTTAAGAGGATAATTTTAATAAAATATGGGTTTGAAAATTTATTTAAATAAAAAGAGTATGATAAAGTAATAAAATATTTATTTTAATTTATTAAATAATCATAACCATTTTTATAAACCAAAATTCCACAAGTAATTAAATTAATAATATAAAATTTAAATTATTCCTAAATGATAATTAATTATTAAATTCTAGATTTTAAATTTTTAGGGTATTACACAGAGAGTGGTCCTTCAAAGCGAAAAACCCCTGCCACTATCATCGTCCTTATCTATTCTCTTCGCCGATGTTCGTGATCATTTTTCCTCTTCTTCATTTCACCAGCATCGAACTTGTTTCTCTCTTCTCATACTATGTTCATTATTCCTTTCTTATTATTCTCTTTGAAGTTTAAGCTTATTTGCATAAAATCCTATATTTTCTGAATTCTGTATGTGTAGCATATTTGAACTCCTTTATATATATATATATATATATATATATATATATATATATATTGTATATTATGTTATAGTGTATATATGTACATTGTATGTTATTAGTTTTTAAGTTGATATGTCTTATGGAGGTGGAAAATGATTTACGAGCTATATTATCAAACTATTTCTAAAATTAGAGTATATTAACGAAATAGATAGTATTGTAGAAATCATGATATATTTATAGTATAAATGTTGTTGTGGTGTATATGTACTTTAGGTATGTTGGTGGTTTTGCTTGAATTAGATAATATTGTGAGATCCCTATTTTTTTTTTAATTTAGGAGCTGGATTTTACTTACTTCATGTTATTGATTGTAAATGGATACATGCAAGTAAGTTGTCTAGAGAATATATAGACAACGTTCAATACTTTATTAAAATAGTAGTTGAATATTTGGAATATCCTTTATAGATATCTTTCCCATGTGTGGATTGTAGAAATACGATAAGAAAATGGGAAATACAATATCTCAGTATCTGTGGAATTGCAGAGTAAGATTGTGATTATATTATGTCATCTTAGGACGTATTATCCTCCATCATTATTTGTAATGATGATTATTTTAATGATTTACATGGTTAAAGAGGTTATATTATGTGAGATAGTTTATTTTCATTGGATGTATCTATTATAAAGGTATATGAAATTCTTAAAAGGATATGTGAGAAATCTAAACAAGCCTAAATGATATATTGCTAAGAGTTATCTAGTAGAGGTGGCAACGTAATTTTTTTGTGAGTTATTAACTAATGCTATATGATAGGCCTTCCTAAACTACAACATTAAGGTATAGAGGGACAAGAGAAAGGATGCAAATATTTTTACATGCGCATCATTGATGATGATCAAATGTTTTTGCAAGATCATCTCTATGTCCTTCACAATAGAGATGATGTTCAACCTTATATGTATCAGCACATAGATAATTTAAGGGATTAAAATCCATCTAGGAGCAAGAAATGAACATTATATAGACATAATAGCTTCTTCTCGGAGGGGCTGTCATCTCAATTGTTCAAATCTAATACTGATTTGTATTGTTTGTCACACCCTCCTTATAGGGAAGTAATATCCTACAACTCATATATAATTAATGGTTATACTTTCTATATAAAGAGTAGGAAGACATAACACATGTGCAAAATAGTGGTGTGAGTGTAGTATCATAATCTTTGCATATATCAAGTGCTAGAGACAAAAAAAATCCTATTTATGCATCAATATCATATTATGGGGTGATAGAGCACATATGAATATTGGATTACACCGCTTTTAGAGTTCCTATATTTAAGTGCAAATGGGTGGACAATAAAAATGGGATTTGCACTAAGGAAATTGGATTTAAAAGGGTGTATCTTTCAAATTTTAGTCATAAGAAAGACCCATTTATATTGTTCTCACAAGAAAAATAGATACTATATGTTACTGACACAGTTAATAAATGGCCATCCATTATCTTGAATGTAAAAAAAAAATGAGAAGATGTCATACAAGGGGAGAATGTTTTTAATACTAACTTACCTTTCTCTTCTAACCATAATGATGTTACCGATGCCTTCTATATATATGAGATGATCACAAAGAAGGGTTAGATGTACTTGAATCAAAGTTTGTGCATAAAGAGGGCAGGCGCTGTAGATTAAAGCACCATAAATGACATGTGTACTTACCTCATATATTTTGTTTTATTTTATTTTTAATATTTGGCATATTTCATTACAAATTACTTTAATTACTTCCTAAGATATAATTTTTATTTATTGTTTTTGATATGGATCCCCATGAAGATGGTACACATGCTAAGAAAGGAAAAAAACATAAAGAAATAGAAGAATTGCATTGATGCAAATTACTGCAAATAGAGAAAAGGGCATTAGGCTTGATGTTGAGTTTGATGATTCTGACTATTGAATAGGCGAGAGTAGAGATTTTTTCATTGACTATTGTAACTCTAGGACTTGTGTGTACATCTCCATCACTTATCAAACTTGGAGGGATACCCTAAAAGAGTTAAAGGATAGAGTGTAGATAATGATTTTAGCCTAAATACTTAGTATAATAATGGTAGAAGAAATTGGACTTGTATTAAGTGTGGTAGTAACACCCTTTGTTTTTATTGTTTTATCTTCCACACGTAACCCTTTAAACAGAATTTTCAAGTCCTAAAAATGGGGGTGTTACACAAATATTCCATGAAACACATACATACATATTTACTGCATGATATGGCATTTAAGATAGAAATTAACATCATGGTGCAGATAAGGAGACATTTCAACCATAGAACATGTGAATAGCAATTATTATGTTTTAACCCTATTCATGCATGTAAAATTTTATGCTATTTATATAAACTCTAGCTACACATGCAATAATAATCATGGAACACTTAACGTAGAATAACATGATATCTTGGAAAGGTTAAAAATATAGCAAAACCCTAAACATGTATATGTTACCATTTAACAAATTATACATGCATATCACTCATAATTAACTGTAAGTCGAACATACGTACTAACCATTTAAGAGCATATTATTATCTTATCAAGCATTTCATAACATTTACATAATATAAAACCCTATCATGATTCTAGATCTGAACAACCTATCATACTCGCACATAAAGTGTACCATCTCATGAGTGATTTGATTTACCTTAATCCAAGCTAGACAAAAGCACAAAATATTGTCTTCTCCATAATACCTCAAGGGTTACCTAAGCAATCAACACCCAACAACACACATATTAGCATATAATAAAACATAAAAATAACTAAGATTAACTAAAAATGACTCAAGAAAATGTTAGAGAATAACTAGGGAAAATGAAGCAAAGGCACAAAGTCACGTAAGAAGAGGGAGGCAATGATACTTGCTGCTTTTGCAAAAGAAGGAATCAACGACGCTTGTTGCAATTGCTAAGGAGAGGATGACCAATGGTTCTTGTTGTAGCAAGGAGGTATGCAGTTGTGGTGTTTCATGAAGCCAAGGAGGATAAGAATAATGATGGTTCATGTAATACTATGAATTTTAACTAAACCCAATCCCAAGTAATTAATTTCATAACCTCGTACAAATATAGGAAAATTAATATTTATATTTTACCATAACTCCTTAATCTTAATTCATAAATTAACCATAATCCCTATTCTAGTTATTAATATTTATTTTTAACCTAAAAATAACCTTGGAAGGTTGTTAATTAAATTACCCTAATACCATGACCTAAAATATTCTAACCTAACTCTAATTCTAAAACCAAACCTAATCACTTCCCCTTTCCCCCTTTTTCTTTTCCTTTTTTTTCCACCCACCAATCTCCTTTTTCCTTTTCTTCTCCCTTTATTCCTACATGAAACATTGTCCTATGCCATGCCATCCCTTTACCCTACCCCCATCAACATATAAACTCTCACTTCTTTTGTAATGTGTTTATTGACAACCCATGCCCTGATCGTGCATGTGTCATCCCTACTTTCCTCTCTACCCATCTTATCTCCCTCTATATATGTATATAAATACTTAGAGATATCCATAGGTAATACCCCAACCTACCTCCTCCCTCCCTCCCTCTAAATTTTCTTTTGAAACTGTCACCACCAACTTGAGCCATTTCCCTTCTTGTTGTTACCAAACACACCCCAAAAACCACCAATGACCACCCTTTCCACCCCAACATCCGTTGCCAGTCAAAACCATATCCATACCACCAAAAAATCGCATCAAAACACCCTCACCACCTTTGGAAAGAACAAGTGAGCCTCCCTCTTCTATCCACCATCTCCCATCTTTGACATCCTTCACCATTCCATCACCCCTCCCCCTACCACTAATAACCTACACTATTCCATCCTCTTGTGCACCAGCCAAAGCCACTTATCCCTACCCACAAAATTTGGTCATTTCTTTCATATCACACTGCCTCCATTCACCCCCTCTACCATTCCTTACTCTCCACCTTCAACACCAACCACCATACCACACCCCTACAATTTGGGGATTTCCACCGTAGCACACCACCCTCCTTCAGCTAATACCACCATTCTCCCTCCTAAAGAACTAAACTCCTCCACCATTTTCCATCCTTTAGCAATGTAAAAAAATTTCTTTGCTAACCTCCAATGTTTGGCACTTCCAACTAATTCGCCTGTGTTACACACCTCTCACCTAAAGCCGTTATCTTAGTTTGGTTATGTTTTCCCTCCCTTCTTTCACTCTTCCTTAACTTAACACTTACTTAATTATATCATTAATTTATAATGGTTTTTATTTATTGTTTCTTATGTGATTTACCAAAAATTCCAAAAGACACATGATAGGATACGTGTTTAGAGACCGACGCCTTTATCTATAAGGATAATAGTTGTTGTTTAGGGTTTTGTGTTAAATTCCTTGTATGATTATTTGTATTATTATGTTATTATTAATATGTTGTTAAAATAATTTTTTTAATGACATGATATGATAATATGATATTATATGATGAAAAATGAGTAAGATGAGGACCATGTGATATTGTCACTATAAGTGCTATGTGGAAAAATCCTAAGTGAGTTTTTATGATATATGATATTTCCATATGTATTTGATACATTATTATAGGTGTAAATGAGTATATTTAATATTTAGGGTGATAAATGGAGGATTTGAGTATATTGATACCGAATGTTTAAGGATTTTGTGAAATAAAGGCTTTTAGTTACCTTTAAGTGCATTTTCGTCAATATGGGTTTAATATGGAAGTTATGGAATTTTTATGTGTTATATGATTTAAAATATTCTAAGGATATCATGTGAAAGGTTTAGTTAATTATGAATGGCATAAGTTCCACAAATAAGAAAAGGACTTAATTAGGTAATGGTAACTCAAAAAGGATGATGTTATCACATGTGTGGAATGTTAGAGTTATACCACAAATTTGTGTTGTTAATATTGGAATTTTAGGAATTTTATTGAATTTTTTAATTATATGAGCTTTATGGAAAAAATTTATACCTAAATTGTGATATTAGGATTTCATGAGTTTCGTGAATAGCAATAACTCTAGAGATAGTTGTACCTAAATCGCATGTGTAAGAAATAAGAGTTAAGCCTTTATTTTTGGGTATGTTGATAATAATGATATTTTAGTAATATGTATAAATTTTGGTGGACAAAAGAGCTACATGGGAGAAGTTATGCCTAAAATGTGAAATTAGGGTTTACTAGGAAGTTTAATGGACCTAATCCTTGAGAACGACCTTGATATCTATGTGGTTGTGTTTTAATTGCTAAAATTATGAGATTGACATATCAAACCAATTATTAATAAGATATTAATTAATTAAAGTAAAAGATTATATGAGTCAAGACCAGTTCTACCTATCCATTCCATCAGACTAGAATAGTGGTCGAAAGAGTTTTTCCCTGGATTTGTATATTATTGATAACCATTCCATGGGCAGTGAATAATGGCTAGGAGTGTTTTTCCCTAGGCTTGTATATTATTGATACCACTCCACAAATTGAGAATAGTGGGCCTCTTTGAACTTAAGATGAAATACATCATGAGAACGATCATAATCAATGATAATATATGTGAGTTAGGATTGGTTGTGTCTATCCGTTCCACCGAATGAAAATAGCGACCAGGAGAATTTTTCCCTAAGGTTATATATTATTGATAACCATTCCATCGATAGAGAATAGTGGCTTGGAGCATTTTGCCTTGGGGTTGTATATTAGTGATACCATTCCACTAGTTGAGAATAGTTAGGTCCCTGAACTTAACGTAAATAAAAGAATGAATCATATTATATCTAAAAATGAGACATGTATTAGTTTTTACCTTGTGTTGTTTTATTTATCTCACATGTGTGCTTACTTTCTACTGTGAATGCATGTAATTTTCTATATCCCTTACTCGATTATTTTGTTAGCTTACTCAAGATGTAGTGTATTAACCATCCTCTATATGGGTTTTACTCATTCCTACAAATAGATGACCCCGATATCTATGTTTAAGTCTATAAGGATCCAGTGGATGATTTTGCAGCTTACGATGCTTTATGTAGGGCAAA
This sequence comes from Tamarix austromongolica, assembly GCA_039764185.1. Lineage (NCBI taxonomy): Eukaryota > Viridiplantae > Streptophyta > Magnoliopsida > Caryophyllales > Tamaricaceae > Tamarix > Tamarix austromongolica. The sequence goes on from CM077817.1 coordinate 30,186,427, forward strand.
GGGACTTTTGTATCAATGTTTTTAGACATAGAGATATGTCATTTATATGATAGTTTTACCCAAAGACCTTTTGGACTCTTAAATCCATGGTATCCCTTTTATCTATATTTTTAGATATCATACTCGGAGTTAATCTCCAACTATATTCATGTTATAAATCTTCTCTCGTTTTATATTTATCATGTTTATATTCTAATCATTTTGCCTTGTGATTGAAGTAAGTATGGTATGATAAGCCAAACTTATGTTAATTAGTGCGATACCACCTAAATATTTTGGTATTATGCTTCTACTAAAAATAATTTTTTTATAGTAAAATTTAGGGTGTTATAGTTCACGTATATGATTGACGATAATACTACATATTCATACTTGTAACACATACATGGGTTAAAGAGGAAGTGCACACATGGGTTGTGCACGAGGGGCATGGGAATGCATGGGGAAAGTGAAGAGAGATGTGCACAGGATATGTATGATATGTAGGGACACAAAGAAAAGGCATGCATAGGTTATGCGTGAAGTTGTTCGTGCATCATACCAAAGAGACATGGTTGGGGCGTGCGAGGGGTCGTGTGCCTTAATGAAAAATAAAATAGAGCACGAAGGGGGAAATAAAATAATTGGTTTGGGTGGTTATGGTTGGGAAATGATGAGGGGGATAATGGAAAGGTATTGCTTGTGGTTTGCAAGGAAAATGGTGGTGGTTGGTGGTGGTAAGGGGTTGTGGTGATGATTGTGCCTGTTCAAACAAAACTAGAGATAGAAAGAAGGGAGAATAAAAAGCATAACGAAGATCATAAACCAAATACTTGGTTTTTAGATGGATTGAAGCACCAAAAATAATGAGGAATGGGGGAGGTTAAATGGATGATGGTGTGAAATGGACAAGCAAACATGATTGAGCAAAACATGGATGAGGAGAACATGGGCATAGTAGATGTGAAGGAGAAGGATGGCATGAGGGAGATTTACATGCCGAGGAAAAAGGGTAGTAGATGAAAAAATTTAGAATATGGAAGGGATGATGGTTAGGGTAATTGAATTGGGGAAAAAAATATTCGTTTAGCAAAATTAGGATTCATCGGTAAAATAGATACAAGTCAGAGTCCCAACTATGGTTAAAACTAATAACTCAAATTCTATCCAAATTTTATCCTAATTAAGTTTATATATAATACACCATAATAATATATATAATAATAAATTTAACATAAAACATCCTACAATAATTATTATAACTACTTACACATAATTACCAATTATATATTTAGGGTTTCTACAAATAAGATATTATAGGTAATATACGCTCTAATAATTATATGTTTCACTCTTTCTTACTTGTGATGGTAATATTATTGCAAGAATTATTCATAATGGGGAAATAAATGATATAGAGCTTTCATAAGCCCAAAAATCCTTAGGCATGGAAATGATAATCAAGCATCGAGACCTAACATCTCAATTTAGATTATATATGGACATAGTGCTATCTTTGGATAGAAGCTCTATTAGGATTTCTCTTCCAGTATATTTTTAAATAAAATCAAAGGACGTGAGTATTGGATTGGGGCAGAAGATATTCTGCACTTGTTAAAAGGTGGCATGTTACAATGGAAACATATAATAGCATATGTAAGGTAATTTATATCCATTTATGATTAACTTTATTTATTTTCTATCGAGAAATAATATTTTGATAATAAATATGTAATTTATTCTTTCATAGTCATATGTTCATAAAAGAAAAAGTCTTAGCTAATGTCTTAGATGGGTCTTGTGCATATAGATTTTATGGTTAGACATGATATCCAGTAAAAATGGTAATATTCAACATGCTCCATATGTGGTTAACGCAATGAAGATGATTCCACAATCCCTCTTTTTGCCCCGTTTTTCTTTTCCAAGAATTGGCTACCTGTGATATTGCAACCCTCTTCAAGGGTTGCATATTGGTTAGATTCAATTGGCAAAAATCATCATTCTAATCTAAGATTAATGATTAAATAGTAAATATTTATCAATACAATGATATTAATTAGAATCATGCACACACACACACATTTAAATATATGGCTACTACATCTTTTAGTTCATTCAAGATATATTTTGGGACACAAAAGAAGGTAAGGGCAACACTACCCCGTATGTATGATACTCCAAATTTTAGCTAAATATAATCCTAAGTGATTAACATTGTAACCTAATTCTAATCTCATGAAATTAATATTCCTACCTTACCTTAACTCCCTAACCTTAAATCTTAGCCTAATCCCTATTGATCGATAATTAAACTATCCCAATACCCTAACCTTAATTATTTTAACCTAATTCTAATTCTACAACTAAACCTAATATCTTTCCCTTTTTCCTTTTTCTTCTTTTCTTTTCTTTTTCTTCATTCAGGTGGTCCCTTTTTCCTTTCTTTTCCCCTCTTATTGCATGAAACATTGTCCTCAAACAATGCTTACCATACCCCCATCACTAACCAAGCTACTTCCTACCCCCTCATCTCCCACCTCCACCTGCTGCACACCAGGGTCTTCATTGATTATTTTCTTGTGCTATCTCACACCTTCAGCATGTCTTGTGTGTGTGTGTGTGTGTGTGTGTGTGGCACACATAAAATTCGAACCACCTCTTCCTTCCTCCATTATTTCTATCTAAAATTCACATCACCACAAGTGTGGTCTTTCTTCCTTCCTTTTCCCATCCTCACCATCGCCAAAATAGCCCCAAAACCACCTTTGGCAGCCTTCACCAAAGCATTACCCCCATCACCGATGAGCTTCACCAAATTTCCCTCACAACCACCGGCCAGCCCAGATAAAAATCACCCCCTACATTTGGTACAAACCATCACAACTCCCCCCATTTTCTTTCCACCCTTATCTACTATGTAACCAATAGCAAACCACACCACCTTTGGCCATAAGCACCACAACCCACCACCTTCGTCTGGCACAAACCATTGAACATCCTTACCTTCTTTTGGCCATACCACTGCATCCTTCCCCATATTCTCTTCAATTTACTGTAGCAAATATTACCACATCCCACACCCTTGCAGCAACAAATACCACCTCATCCTACACCCTTGCTGTAGTAAAATTGATTGAACTCCCCCACCTAGCTTTGGCCAAACTAACCTATCCTCACCTCCCCCTTTCGAACAATCCCATTGGTTTCACCCCTTTCTTTACCTTTGTTGCCATTGCACCACCCCTAGCAACGATAGTTTGTGCCCTTGATAGCCTTTCCTCTTCAACGATCCCAACCAAACCCCCTTGTTGCACAAGTTTTGGCTGAGAATTCCTTCAAGCCTTGGTTCAATTTTTTTCATTTCTTAACTCCCATTTACCTTATATTTTATTTAACTATATCATTATGTGATAATATGGTTTTGCTAATTGTTTCTTAAGTGATTTAGTGAAAGTTCTGGAGTAGGTGGGATAGAATAAGCGTACATAAATACCAGAGTCTTACTCTATAAGGATACTAGTCGTAGTCTAGGATTTTTTGTGCTAAGCGTTATGTATAGTTGTGTGTGATACCATGTTATTGTTATGATGTGGTTAAATGTATGATTGTTAATGTTATGATATGAGATTGTGACATTATGTGATAGAAACATAAGTAAATGGAGATTATGTGATATCATTACAATAATATTCTATGTGAAAAATCTTTGGTGTAATATGGGTTTAGTAAAAAATTATAGGTGGGAAATTATTATATTAAGATATATGGTGATAAATAGAGGATTTGGAAATAATGTTATCAAAACATATAAAATTTGCATGAAATAAGGGCACTTTGGACAATATAGATTTAATATGGGAATTATCATATATTAATGTGTTATATTATGTGAAATATGCTAAGGAATTATATGAAGTGTTTAGATCAGTTGTGAATGGCCTAAGCTTAATAAAGTGAGAAAATTGCTTGATTTAGGAATAGTAAACCTAAAACAGAAATGTTATTATCACATAAGTGAAATCGTAGATTGAGACCATGAAATTCGATATGTTGTTAATATTAGTGTTATGGGAATGTATATTAAATTTTGTTGTTCTATGAGCCCTATAGGAATAGTTATGATGTAAATATGAACTTAGAGTTTTATAAGCCTTGAGAATAGTAACTCTTGAGATGGGGTTATTATTGCATTTGTAAGACCTTAGAGTTAAGCCTTGAATCTCAATTATATTTATAATAATAATATTTGAGGAAAAGGTATTAATTTTGGTGGAATAAAGAGTAATATAAGAAAAGTTATGCCTAAAATCTAAAATTAGGGTTTTTGGTGAATATAAGGGTCTTAACCCTAGATAACAACCTTATGATCTTTGTGATATGCTTTATCTGCTTTAAATGTGTTTTTGTACCTATCAATCAATTGTGAATATATAAGATATTAATCATTTAAATTGAAAGATCATATGGGTTGGGCTGAGGTGTTTTATGGGTCCGTTTTACTAAACAATAATAGTAGCTCAGGTATATTATCCCTAAGAGGTGTATCAGACCATTCCACCAGTTTAAGAATAGTAAATCATGAGCATTTTACCCTGAGAGGTGTTGTATGGATCCATTTGTTTGGATGATAATAGTGGCTCAGGAGCGTTTTATTCTAAGAGGTACATCAATTCGTTCCACTTGATTAAGAATAGTTGGACCCCAAACTCAAATTGAATGATAATATGATTCGAGTTAAGTAACCTGATGGATAAGATATTAATGATTTAAAGTAAAAGGTGTTGGATCTGTTCCACTAGATGATAATAGTGGATTAGGAGTGTTCTCCCTAAGTGGTACTTCAAACAATTCCATTGGTTTAAGAATAATAGGGTCCTTGAATTCAACGTAAATAAAAGAATAAAAATTATTATATCTAATAAAGAGGTATGGATCTATAACTACCTTGTAATTTTTTATGCTATTCGCATGCGTATTTATTCTCTACTATGAATGTATGTATTTGCTTATATCCCTAACTCAACAATATTGTCATCTTTCTCAATATGTATCATACCGACCATCCTTTTCGGACAACCCTGATGACTATGTATAGGTCAATGAGGACCTATAGGATAATTTTGCAACTTACGATGCTTTGTATGGGGTGGAGTGATGTTATGTATGGGGTATAGAGTCATATTATCCGAATGATCATTTTTTCCTAGATACCTTTTTGGATTCTTAGCTCCATGGTATCTCTTTTGTCTATATTTTGGATTATTGTACTTGGAGTTAATCTCAGAAACTCGTATTTATGTTAACGAAGCTTCTCTTGTTCTATTCACTGTGTTTTGCTTTTAATGTTTGTTGTCTTCTAATTGTTGTAAGGATGGAATGGTAAGTCAGACTTACATAAATTATGGTGGTAATACCCAATATTTTGATTATACGCTTCTATTATAAGACAAATTTTTTAATAGTACGATTTGAGATGCTATAGTATGACTTGAAAACAAATTAAGGTTTGTGCTGGTTATATCATTTAAGACTCATTGTTATTTAATTTTTAGTATTTAGTATAAAGCTAATATGATAATTTAATTTTAATTTTATTTTTTAGTGTCCACGACAACAAGATAATGTCAATTATGTATACTACGCCATGAGATTCATGAAGAAAATTATTTGCAAACATTGAATGGGATAAGAAGAAGCATGTATTTACTTTGTTTAGCCCATATTAGTTATGATTAGCTATATACGTTAATACTAACATGGTGTTTTCTATCCTTCGTAGGTCTATTAGCTTACTGAGTTACGTAAATATGATAAAAATAAGATTAATAACTTTAGAAAAGAATGGTTAGATTTTATTACAAATTTTTATGTTTATTTTTTGAATGGCCTTATGTGTTCCTTAAATTATAGGTACCTAGAGTGTACTTATGAATAAAATAGAATTTTATATAAGGTTTTGTATGCATAATATATAATAAAAGTATAAGGTCGTTTATTTTAATGCGAACCTTATGAATTATGGCTACTTGTTTTAGATGTGGCTAGGGATAAAAACGGGGCGAATTTTATCTACAATCTGACGGATACTTAAACGGATACAGATACGGATATGGAGGATGGAAAAAAAATACCCATCAGGTTCAGGTACGGATACGGGTATAGGATATCCATACCCATACCCGTAAGTCCGTAACTATACCTGTATCCATATCTGTATCCATTTACCCGGTATATAATTACCCTTTTACCTTTAATTTTAAAATAAATATAGTATAAATTAAGATTAAAATTGTCATTTGGCTTTAACTCTAAATGGGTCTATCTGTTGGGTATTGGATTTATCCGGTAGATAATATCCATTAACTGGTTAATGGATAATCCATCGGGTAACGAATATCCAACGGATACGGATATGAATGTGTTAGCTAATACAAATTCGAATACAAATTTTCTTATTGGATACGGATATAGGTATGAGTATACCCGCCCCAAACCCTTCCCCTTTACATTCCTAGATGTAGCAAGTGTTGATGTTGGTGGAAGCTTTTAGAAATTATGTGCAGTTTTTTTTTTGTAGGAAACAGTGTAATATGGTGCATTGAGCTCTATAATTTAAAAAAAGAAAAGAAAAGAAAAATGGAATAGGCGGTGACTTTCTCTAATAAACGTCGTGTATTATGAACATATACTATGGTTATCATATGACTTTCTCAATAAGAATGAGACACCTTCGGTTACGATTATACTCTTACACCTTCATATATGCTCAATAGCTAAAGGGAGTGTCACAAATATTTGGGTTTCATATACTGACACCGAATTTAGAAAATAATTTTTATGGTGATTAATTCACGTTTTACTATTCTTAGCTTATTTATTCAATCACCATTATTAATTAATTTATATTCCATTTAATTGCCCGATGTTTGAGTTTGATCTCCCCTTCCTATATACTTACCATCATCTAACTCTACTTACAGACAACTATACATTTCTTATCAATTATCATATTGTGTTTTGGTACGTAAATTACCTCGACTCTGAAATTTTCTAGGGTCTCTTCGTTCCTTCCTTTTTGGTTGCTTGATTTGTTCAGCTTCTTATTTCCCTTTTCTTTGCAAAATCTAGCTGGTTTTTCGGTAAGCTTGGAAGGAAGGTTTATCAACAATTGTTTTAAGTTACGTTATTCTAAACTTGATACATTCTATCAATTGATTCAAATTCAAATCGATTGGTGTATGTGCCTAAATTTTAAGAATAACAAACTTATCAAAAATGGTATCATCTAACCCTAATTTACTTGTATTTTTCTTCTTCTCATATATCAATCATTTTGTGGTTACTAGCTTCAAATAGCTATTTGTAGTCATTATTAGTAAGTGTAGTCGATTTGTTACTTAAAATGAATTCATAATCTATGGAATAAAATGATCGGATGCCCTAGTTAGTGAAATTTTATTTATTTTTAAATTTAAATATAAATTAAAATATTTTAATATTTTTTTTAAATAAAATAAGACATTCATAGAAATATAGATATAAATATTAACCGATATACAATATTTTTTGTATACAAGTTATTAAAATTGTTAAAGTAGTATTCTCGTACAAACATCAGATATATCCGATATTCGATCAACATTTTTGGATATTCAGTCTAAGAAACATGGAGTGAACATCTAATCTGGTAATTAACACCCTTAATTGTTAACCAGTGTTTAAAATATTGGACTAAAAATTGATATAGTTGACTCCCTAGTACGCAGTCTAACCTGTCCTACTGCAATTTGATCAAAATTTGTTTTCATTCAAAAAATTATCCGGTATGAACCTATCCGACTAGTTCAATAGATTTCTCTGACCTTAAATTTCCTTTTCTTTTCATAACTAAAACAACGAAGTTTAAGAATGCAATGAGTTAAATCAATTCTCCTAGTTTTTCTGGTCCAAATCAACTTTGTTAGGTCAATATGCATATTTGAAAATCATATAGTTTCGTACCAACAAATATCCCGATACCCGATTACATCGGTCGATCCGATTCAATTTTTAAATCACTATTCTAACTGATCTAATCTAAATAAATTAAAATAATAATATCATATGATAATTATTTGATCCGAGTATTAAATATGTAATAATAGTTAAATCTTTAATAAAAGTATAAATTTAAAAGTATATATGATATTTTTCAATGATAAATAATAATAATAATAATTATAATAATAATAATAATAATTATAATAATAATAATAATAAACAATATGAAGTGTGTAATTAACATAATCAAAAAGTAGTTCATTAGCTTGCTTTTAAATTTTTGAAACTACCTCATTTGATAAATAGTTTCTTACTTAGTCTTTAAACCAGTTCATAAAAAGTTAATTTAAATAGTTTATAAGTTATACATTTTAGGTAATTTTAAGTTAGTTTTGTCAATTATATTCTCTTTACTAATTATCAATCTTGGTCAAATTCTACGCCTTTAGTTCTTCATCTTCAAATTGCATTAGTGGTGAAACTAAATCAATTTTTTATCCTATGGTAGAAAAAATGATCTAGGAATATAGGCGGCAAATGGCTCGTACAAAACGGTTTAGGGTCGGATCAATTTGGGTCAAGTTAAAGTCAAGCTCTTATGCAATTGGGTTAGGATCTGGTTCGTATGTCATTATAATTTTAGTAACGGTGATTTCAGGTAGAATTTGTATAAGGTTGAGTTATTTCGGGTCAAAAGATTATCGAGTGGAGTCTGATTTTAGCCTACCAGATTTTTTCTTGTTTGAATTCAATTCGAGTCTATAGATTTTAAATTTGGATCTAGTGGATTTGAGTCTATAGACTTTAAGTTTGAGTTTGGTGGATTCGAACATACGGATTTTGAATCATATTGGATTTATAACTAGTTAATTAAATTTAGAGTATTCATTGACATTGATTGATATCAATTTAATATAATTCATAAATTAAATTTTATGATTTAGTATTGTTGTTGTTACGCTTATTATAGTAATTTCTATCGTAATATATGTAATGATATAATGAATTATTATCATAAAAAATTTATATTATTATTGTTGTTGTTGTTATAAACACAATTATAAATATTATTATATACATATATACAGTGATTGTTATAATAATTATAGTTACCATGTTAATTATAATGATTAGTCTTATTATTATACATGATGATGATGATGATGATGATAATAATAATTATTATTATTATTATCACCTTTAGAAATATAATAATAATTATTATTAGTAGAAATACAAATATAAATTTTACTATTTTTATTATAATAATATATGTTATAATCATTATATTTATAATTACAATTTTTATGTTTATGTTTGTAATAATTATAAGTATAGAAATTTCTATGATCTAATTTGATAGATGTTAATATGATATTAAAATAAAGTAAGGAAAAATTATCTAATTTATTTTATTTTATTTTTGTTACATAGGTTGTATATTTTTGCTTATATAAAATTTTATTAATAAGATTATTTATTAGTGTTTATGTGTCAATTTATATAAGATAAAATATTATATTTATGGATTAAATTTGATAATAAATTACAAGTTAGGATCAAATCGAGCTATAATCAAATTTAATTAATTATTTTTAAACTTTAGATCAAATTGGATTAATAAATTTTAGAAACAATATTTTCGTTGGCCACACTCATGGTTGCAGTTTCTGAAAAAGAAAGGCGGAGTCAGAATGAAGGGGAAGTCGATAGATAACGAACTTAACCCTTCTAACAGGCGACAGGCGACAAAATTTTCAAGTCGGTTGCAATCACACTCCACGCGTGCGACGTCAGCATGCTACACTCGAACACAATATTGTCACATTCTATTTTGTAGTTTCCGCCGAACCGCCGAATATATTTTCCTTCATTAATGTCCAGGCGGTCCAGGCCTTCGTCCTTCCTCCTCAAGATCTGTTCAAATTCAACGATACCTGTTTTTCTCTGTTTTTATACCATTGCTCTCCCTTTTCAATTATTCATTTCTCACCACTGCCGGCGAAGGCGGCGCCAATTAATATAATCACTGCAAGTCAGCACTGACACATTTTGAAGGTCATGACGGCTTACGTTTCAAATCTTCGCATTTCATCATATGCCATAGGTATTCTTTGTCGATCATCCGATCGTTTATCTTGTTCTAGAAGAATCGTCAAGACAGTCGAATTCTATTCGCCTCATCGTTGTCGTCACCTTAAGGTGCACTTTGAACTGCGGTGCTGTATTGGTTTGTTTGATGCTTATGTTTAATGCTTGGATCAAATTTCCTCTTGCTAGTTTTAGAGTTAATTGAGTGTTGAGTGTGTGTGTTCTATCTATCTCTCTCTCTTTCTCTCTCTCCTTCCCTCCGTCCCTCCCTTCCCCCTTCCATTGCTTCAAGTAATTTGTCGCACTAGTCATATATTGATGAAATGCGAGGTTATTAATCAAGAAGTATTTTCTGTTGGAACGTAACTCCATTTAAGCTTTGGTGGGATTTAAGCAGGAATCTGTACTAACCTTAGAGGTTAAATAAGAGAGAAATATTTGGTTTTACATTTAATAGGATATTCAAATGTGTGAAACTTGCTAGAGCCACCTTGTTTGTTCCAGAATTGTGATGCCTGAGATATTAGTCGAACTATCTGTTATTAATGTGTTGCTTACTAACTAAGTTTTATGTCAATAGCTAGTCCAGCTAATGATTGACTGAGAACCTTTTTGACAAAGTCAAAGGAAAAAAAAAGGAACGAAAACCATTGTTCTTGCACATGATGGATATTTGAGGTACTATGCTTTGTTGTTGCCCTTTTACCCTTCATTTGGAATAAGGCCAATGCTTGTCAGCGTCTTGTTAGGCTTGCAACTGATTACAGTATTCTGCTCCTATCTGTTACTGATATTTGTCCGTTTATTCTGATTATTTTATGGGCATGTTGTCATTATTGAAGGCGAACTAGCTATTCTGCTTAAATGTTTCCCTGGATGCTAGCTCGTTTTCAATGGGTGATATAATCCAGCTAGCTATGCCTCTCAATCATCGATCACTTTTGAAGGCTTCCAACTGAATAAGTATTCTGGATGAATCGACAGTAATATAATCCTTTTCTTTCTGTAGCTGCTAGAATCTAAGATTGAGAAGCATGGATGCAGCTTGCAGCATGATGTTGTCTGTCCCAGGAGGTGCATGGATGAGGTAACTAGAGTCTCTCCTTTGCATTCGTTTTGGCATCTCCTTATTGTTATGGGATTTTTGGTCAATGACGTGTCATCATTGGATCAGGATGAAGAGGAAATTTAATGCTCTCCCCCATTCGTTAATAGCTTACTAAAGCAGTCCACATTTTATCTTTTTCAATCTGGTTCTTTGATCTAATAATCCGAATCATCTTAGAGGCAAAGGATTTCGTACCCAAAAAAAACAATTTCCAACATAATGTGCTACCACATGATGCTAGAAAATACTTGATAGATAAGCATATACGGTGCATGCTTCAATCATGCGTCCATTTTGCTAGTAAGCTGATGATGTTAAAGGACTACATGCTTTGGTCTAGCAGTTCGGTCCGCTGATTCTTATGTTGTTATTCTGAAGGGGTCTCTGGATATGCCTCCCTTCGATGACTGGGATGATAATGAGGGAATTAGCGGCTACATAATTTCCTCAAGTGAAGGAGAAGACAGCGATGGAGAAATTTTAGTGACACCTATTAATGATGTTGATATGCCTACTGTTCAAAAGCAGCATGTCACATCAGAAGATGCTTTGACAGTCACTGCTCACAGACTTGCCTTTCTTGGGAGAACACACAAGAAATATAGGTAACAAAATAGTATTGCTTCTATTCCTCTTCTCTTTTCCATGCCCACAGGTCTGCATCTGCTACTCGGCTTATATGATTAGTGATTTTTTCTTAGAGCTGGCAGTTGTGGGGAAAAGAATATAAGACTACCATGGGTTTCTTTTTACAGTGGCTTCCATTCTTTTCATGTGATTTTGATAGTTCCCCTTCCTGAGTTCAGCTCCCTGATAAATCATTTAACGTGCAGCTCGTGAAAAAGGCAAGTGTAGTGTTTATTACCAGTTCCTTGGTGTGCTGGACTTTCCTAGGCTAAGTAGCCTGTCAATGTTCTTGTTTCTTGGGAATGTATCATTAGAAACTAAGCTCTTTGATTATGATTATAGTGTTGCTGATGTACTTTGCTGCAAAAATGACACGTTATCTTTTTTCTAAGAGCTTTAGGCCTAAGATGACTATGAAAATTAAACATTCATTTACCAATATATATATATTTATGATTCTTCTTCTTGAATATCTTCATTTGGGAGTGAGTAACATTGATTATGATGGTCTTGATAATTGCAATTTTCGTATTAGATGTATCATGTTTTTACAGTATTTGATGGTCTTGGGGATGATGTATGAATATTTATGATATATTTTGTGGAATTCTTTATGGCATAATAAAATTGATTTTAGATTAGGTCGTTATTGGGCATTGTTCTGATTTCTGGCTATAATATGCTTTCATCTACAACGCTAATTGTCTGGTTCATATGAATGTTTTTATCAATCATCTTTTTGTTGTAACTGCAGGATAAGATATGGTTTTGTGACTAATTTGGGACTCATCACATTCTTGATAGTGCTTCTTGCGGTCATGGATTGGGGTGCATGGAGGATTGTGAGATTACCACTGGAGCCATTTTTCTTCATTCGTCCCTTTTTACTGTCCTCTGTGTTAGTTGCTTCTGCAGGTTACATAGCTATCCCACTACTTAAAAGATATAACATACGTCAAAAGATCAAAAGAAAGGGACCTGCAAGATATTTTTCACAGAAGGGAATCCCAACACTGGGTGGATTGTTTTTTGTACCAATTGGTGTAATTTTCGCAAAAGTCTTAGCTCGCAATTCATTGGCTGAAGTTTCTAGTGTTGCAGCTGTAACTCTAGCATTAGCTGCAGTTGGTCTTTTTGATGATATTATAGGCCTTATAAAGCACCAGAGTCTTGGGTTATCAGTACGAACACGACTTGCCCTAGAGGTAAAGCTTATGTTTTGGTGCCTATTGTCTTTGAAGGGCCTTAGCAATGTCCATTGATTTACTGATAGATATTGATTATTTGAGTTTCCTTATATTGCTTTGTCTTCACAGTTTGCAGTTGCATTATGGTTTTCATTCTGGTTGGACTCCACAGATATATCATCACCATATGGCATGTATACCTTCTTCTTCTAATCAAACATTAACTGATGGTAGCTCGCATATCTAATATTGTGACAATGAATTTTGCACACCCAATGGCAATTAGTTCATTGTATTTTTTGTTAAAGACAATTAGAGAAATGCAACCCAAACTTTGCATTGATAGCTTCTACGTCATGGATCTTGTCCTTAATTGATGAAAGATTAATTCATATTGTTGGATTCCATTTTTTAACATGTTTGAAAGCTGTTTTGAACATTATTGTAAGATTCTTCACTGCCAAGTCAAGGAGATGGGGAGATGCAGGATCAAGTATCTTTGGTCTTTGTGTATTAAGTATTGTTCTTGTTTGAAGAAAATTCTCGCTCATTGTATCTGGGAAGGGAATATTTACATAGAAATTTTAACCTATTTCAATGGTCTGATAGATTGAAGATAGTTGATACAAATTTCTCCTTAAGAGGTTTTTATAAGTTCTGTGGTCTCATCTTTGCAGTAGCATGTCCATTTATTTTTGTGCTCATTGCATTAAAGATGTTATTTCAAGTTCAGGAGCATCACTTGTTTGTCACTACCATTTTCTGTGAATTTTTGTGCTCCAAAATATGTGATCATTAATTCATTTTATTTTATTATTGTTGTCAGATATTCATTTCACTTCTATCTTTCTGGTGCAGGAAGATGCTAGTTCCTCTGCCTGCTCCATTTGGCCTTATGAATTTGGGAAAGTGCTACCTCCTCTTAACGTCAGTCTCTTTTGTTTCTATGGGAAGTGGAATTGTAATAACCGATGATCTTGATGGACTGGCTGGAGGAGTAGCAGCATTGGCATTTGCTGGAATGTCCATTGCTGTGCTTCCAATATGTTCTGGTTAGTGCTCTAAGCTTAAAATATAAACTTGGTAACGAAATCAAAGATAATGAAATGCTATTGTGGCATGACATGATGTGAAGATTTACCAAATTTAGTACTAACATGCAGTGTTGACTAGTTTAGGCTATTTGGGTCATTTATCTACCATCCAAATATTGTTTATAAATCACAATTTGTGGATTATTCCCTATGAGGTTTTCTTCTTGTTGTTTTGTGTATATCTTTTGGGAACCAATAACCATGAGTATGTGAAAAGGTCAAAGAACCTTGTTACAATGCCTTGGGATTCTAAGAAAAGAGGTCACATTATGTCTTGTATTGTTCTGGACAAAAGAGCTCGCCACCAGTAAGATACTTTAGCCACTTAGACTTGCCCATGCAGACCAAAGAAAAGATTTGCATCTTTCTGTATGGAAAGACATACTAACGTGAATTACTGCTCTCGATTTTCTGAAGCTTTTATTCACTCATGCCCTACACTGTTTTGTTTCCATTTTGCTACTTGCTGGAATTGTTTTTGATAATAGTAGAAATTGGAACTTGAAGTAGTTGCCAGATTTCCACCCTGTTGTTTTCACCATGGATCCTGAACAACGTAGAGGATTGTGTCAGTGGTTTGGATGCCCCTCAAAGTAGGTGGGAGGTTCTTGACACTTGCCAGCTTTATCCAGGAGCAACCTATCTGGTAAATAATCTACTGAGACAAACATAAAATGAAATTATGTTTATTGCCATTTTTTGGTATGTAATTTAATGAATTTTTTATTTTTTCAAAAAAATACTTTATATTGTGATAAAATGTAAGGATAGGTTTTTACTTATCTAAAAGTCATGTTTTATATCATCTGAAATGAAGTAATAATGTAGTTGCTAAATGGAACTAAAATATGTTTTACCATGCACTCTGCAACTTCCTAAGTAGTAGCAGAGATACTGATATTTTTAATATCTAAGTGTCTTCATGAAGAATTATGGTATGGGCTAGAGATAACCATGGAAATCTCATATGAGATCTTGGTTTTTATCAGTGGATCTGAATAGTGTGGAAATTCACTAAAATCCATTGTTTTGCAAGTAACTTCATATGTTTCGAAAGAGAGAACTTGTGGGAGCAAATTTCTTTGTATAAGCACTGTGACGAATTTGTAGCTGAAATGATGTGTTGTAGTTTAATGTTTTTGCTTATCATCTGGTCGACTTGTTATATCAATTTCTGAACAATGTGTTGTGTCTGGTTCTTGTGAGATATTTTTGGTGGAAAATCATTCCAAGCTCTCATGTCCAGTAACTGGCTGTCATTTTTACTTTATTTTTTACATCAGGCCTTTCTGTATTTGGAGCATCCATGTCAGGCGCATGTGTTGGTTTCCTTCTGCATAACCGGCACAAGGCATCTGTATTAATGGGTAATACTGGATGCTTGGCAGTAGGAGGAGCCCTTGCTGCAATGGCTTCTTGTACCGGAATGTTTCTCCCGTTGTTAATTGGATCTGGAGTTTTGGTCCTGGACGTGTTATCAGTGATTATCCAGGTACTTAATTATGCTTGAATCATCGCTAGAGGAACCCATTTTAGCCCTGTCCAAGTATGCTGGTGAATACTGAATAGTTTCCTTGCGATAAGATACTGAGAGATTGCCATGTCGTATGTATGAAGCTAAGGCTTGATAACCAGACTTGTTATATTATGACCAGTTTCTTACGGAAAATTTTAAAACTATCTTTGCCTTGTATAACAATTTACTGTACATTGTATGAAACAAATAAAGCAAAATTAAAGTACATGCCCAAAAATGTCAATATATATCATTTCATTTCATCTTTCAGATTATTTCCTAATGGGAGCCTAAGCTATATTGATATTTTGATCTATCTAGCCCTACCTTCTAGGGGGAAAAGGAAATAGAAAAGAAAGAATTGATATGAGAGTAATAGGGGTAAAAAATATACCCCAGAATTTTACATCTCGTAACTAGGCTATATGAAAATAATAAAAATATTTTTAAAGAAATAACTATTTTAGTCCAAATAAAGGCTTAACAATGGGTATTTTTTTCTTAAAATAATTTCTTTCAATTCAAACAGATTTTATATGGCATGTAAAGTATGAAGGTAACTTTTCTCTCCTATTAGCCCCATGCCAAAGAAGGGAAAGGCTAATGGTGGTTTGGCGTAGAAAATTGATAGTGAAAGTTATTGGCAAGACATGGGCAACACGAGACAATAATAGTTACTTGTTTTGACGCATATTGGCTTGCAGAGTCAGAGCACTTTGAATATGCTGGAATCAAGGCACCAGCATACATGTTGCAAGATCAATATGTTATATGTGCCAAATTGTTGCATTTTGATCTCTCTTCCACATCTCACAGATACATTTGTCTTTCATTCGTTTAAGTTTTTTAATATCATCCTTGTTGCGAAGCCCTACTACTAGACAAAATAAATGATGAGGTTTTGGTCAACCAAATAAAAGCGAGATGTATATTTTCTGGATAGAGGCTGAATGGCATTTATTGTTAGTAAAAGAGATATACAGCTAGGATGTTTTCACTATGTCAAGACGCAAAATGCGTAGTTTCTGTCTGCATAAGCTTTTGTATTATCTTATTTCTAAATAGCCATATGCTGTTTTTATTGATTGCTTGAAGACATATTCATGGATAAACTGCACTCCTGATATTAGAAATGAAAGAACCACCTCAAGAAATATGTTCCTATAGAAGCTTATTCGGCCCCTGGCAGTGACTGTGCGCTATTATTGTGATGTTTTGTTTATATTTCAGCAGTTGAGTGTTCTCCCTCTCTCTCCCCTCTGTTTTTCCTTCACCTTTTTATGCACTCTCCATCCATCAAGGATGTGGGATGTTGTAGTTGTATGGCCCGCAAGCTTCTAAAGGGTCTCGAACTCAAGCATACTTTTTTTTTCACGATTTCTATTCTTTTGCCTGATCTACGTGGTGTCATTGTTAAGTGTTGACACGGTGGATAAATTAGGCTGAAAGTACTTGACGGGGTTTCTTTATTTTGCATCAATACGCCATATTGCTTTCAGGTATGCTACTTGAAGATGACTAGGAGATCACGCAGAGCTAGCAGTCATCGCTTGTTCCGAATGCTGCCCTTTCATTCCCACCTTATGCTTCGTGGAGTAGGAGAACCACTCGTTGTTGCTGGGGCATATGTTATATCTTTTGTGTTGGCAATTATTGCCGGGCATGTTGGTCTTGTCTCAGCGTAGCGTTTAAGGTAATATACCTGCTGCTGCTGCTGCTGCTCCTTCTCATATCAGAGGTGAATTTCGTCTATTCATATCAAGATAGCAAAATTTTGTTTCGTTTCTTTTAAACATCTCTTCCATTTTATTGGTGTCTTTCACAGAAAAGTGATATATCAGCATGGTTGCACAGGAACGAGGACGTGAAATAATGAAAAAAAAAACAGCTATTCTTACATAATTAAGACTTTAGAAAATAACAATATATCTTTATCTGTATATATTTATCACAAAATTAAAGGGTTATTACTATATTTAATTTTAAATGTATGACAATTACATTTTATTATTATATGATGAATAGTTTATATTATAATTACTACTTGAACTACATAAATCAAGTATATTTCAAACGGACGACTCTTCTTATTTTAAAGCCCAAAATGAGCCAATTGTTATAATCTGTATAGCAATAACAACGCTTATAATCCAAGTTCCAACGCTCCCTCTCTCACGAATCACTCTGCCGCTCCCTCCTAACTTCCTAGACATCCCTCACTTCTTTCTTCCATCTCTCTCATCTTATCATCCTCTACTCTGTAATTTTACATTCCGGCAGTTGAAATCAAGTTCCACCATCAACAAATTTAAGCTCCACCGTCAGTTGAATTGGAGCTCCAACTTCAACGACTTTAAGCTTTGTATTTTAACCAGAAATTCTTGTACCATCGTTTCCGGTGGCTTATCAGTCCCCGAAATGTTTTCAGGAAGGGAAATAGTGGCCTGCCAGAGTATCCGGGCAACGCTGTATATTAGAGTAGAAATTCTTGTGTTTAAACTAGTGTTTTAATGTTCTTTTGTATTGTGTATAAATTTCGTTGAGATTTTCTGGTCATTTTACACAACCTTCTTGCAGCATATTTACCTTAATTGTTACCGCACATCAGTGGTTTTATGTTGGACACTCGTAAATGGTTAGCTTATCCATAGTTGCAGGAAAATTCTGAAAAAAAAAAAAGGTTTATAATTGAAGCAATTGCAATGGCAACAGATAAAATTTCTCAAGCGGTTGGCAGATTTTTCTGACTTTGTAAACTATTCTCCACAAACACAGCTTCGCACACAATACACGTAAAACGAGGAAGTAACACACTCAAAAGTGTATCTGGAGTAAGAAAATGGCAGATTCTAGGATTTACGCGATGGTCATGCGCAACTAGTAGCTTTGTTGCACGAGTAGATACAGAGCTTGTAGTTTAGATGATATGCTAACGCGCAAGTATATAATTTGGATTTGGTTTCCGCTAAGGATATAATATTTTAAAGAAAAAAGTGTTTTCAGTAACTCAACTTCCTTTGCACCGCGGTTTGCACAACATTGCATTTCATCTAACCAATAATGCTATAATTTTAACTCGAAGCCGCATAACCAAATTAAATGACAATATAATGTTGGTCAGCAAACAATGATAAGGTTTATACAAGCCGTGTTGTAGTCGGAGCAATAGACCAATATTTTGTTTCCTTCGCTCACTTTGTTGATGTGTCGATGGGATTAGAGTACACAGTTTATACTCTGCAACTGGTTACACAATGTTGCACCTCATGTCACGTCAGAAATTTTTGGAAAACAAAAAAATCGTTCGGAATCTCAATTGCCTCAGTATTTTCTTCCTCCTTTCTATATTCTCCTCGCATTATTTCCCATCATTCCTTCAGTTTTGTATGCTTTTTGCGTTCGGTTTCATCCTCTACATCCAGCAGTGTCTTGATCAACTTCAAATTCGACTTAAATAACGATTCTATGACTTCATGCAATCATCTGTAAGTGTAATAACTCTTCCATAACTTCATATGTTCACGAATCTGCTTTCTAACTAACGAAACCGTATAATATGTTGGTGGAATATGTCAATCTTTTAGAAATGGATTGAGTTTCAAACTATCTACATCACAACTATTTCATGTTTTCATGAAAGTCAACAAGTTGTAGTTGACTTAATTTACTTGTTTCCTCACAACTTACTGGCAAAGACAGAAAAAATGACGAACACAAAGGATAACAATGTTTCCAACATCTAACAACCATAGATAGCGGATACAAATTTAGGAAAACTGAGACAAAAACTACATCAGGAGAGAAGAATGAAGAAGATAAATTGTTATATTAACTTTTCATGAGTTTGTTACTAATCTTTCACCGTCATTCAAGTTATATTAGAACATTCTTATTGTTAATTTTTCAAAAACAACATGTGATGTTTTATACTTGTAGATGAAGCATAGTAGACTAGTCTTTCACAAAGATTAAACTATTCTTTCACCATTTTTTTTTTTTGGTTTTTCTCTAACAACTAACTATTCTTTCATCATCCATAGTACTACATGTCTAACTTCGTATAACTAGTCTTTCACCATGTTTAATATTTATATTTCACTAACAATGCATATATATTTTACCTTTAGTGAATTAATCGTTCACCAATAGTTAAGTTATCTTTCACCAAGAGTGATGAGAGCCTTCACCAATAGCTAACTAATTGTTCAACATATATATAAGCAAATATTTCACATTTGATTCTTTCACCGTCATTCAACTTATAATTTACCTTTATTATTCTCATTGTGAAGGCTAATATCTCTATTGTTGATGTGCATGAGTCAAATATGGTAAATGATCTTTCACTGACATAAACCATATTTTTCATTAATAGTACACTAGTGCTTCACCAACATTTAAGTAGTCTTTCACAACCAATACTAATACATGATATGACCACATATAACTAGTCTTTCACCATGTTTCAAATGATCTTTCACCAATAATGAACAAATCTTTCACCAAGAGTGAACTGAGTTTTCACTAATAATGAGTTGATCATTCACCACTTGTGGACTAAAATTTCATCAATACTAATGTGATCTTTCATCAAGGTTAAATTCATATTTCATCATAGAATATAATGGCATCCATTATACCTACTCATGTATAATTATAATTGATACAATTGTCTATATATGCATATTAAGTATATTTATATTTTTTGTTTGATCTTTAATATTGTTTTAATTATCTTAGTGATCAAGAGAGGAACAAGAAATTGACACTTGTTCCATACGATGCAACCGAAGGAACCAATAAGCAGAAAGAAATTAAATAGTAGGGAAGAAAAACAAGAATGGCATGCTAAATATGCAAGGAGATTAGAGAGGGTAGAAAAGGAGGAGAAACTGACGAACATGATAATATAGAGGAAAATATCTCAATGTATGACAAAAAAAAATAAAAAAGCTTCATAAAGTAATTATGAAAACAAAGATCGTGAGGTTGAGGAAGAATATAATCCAGAAGCAGATGATGACGATGAAGAAATTGCTTTAGTTGTTAATAAACCAAGAGAAGAAAAGATGAAATTGAAGCAGCTAGATTTCAAGAGTAGAAATTCTCCAAAGGCAATATACAAACTTCAAGAAACATTGAGTGAAAACTAAATTACAAGAATCAAAGAGATTGGGGGGGTTAGAGATTCAATTTGATGAAATTGATACCAAGCTTGGGATATGACTACTAAAGATATTTGAAGCACAATCTAGTATATTTCAATTTGTCGGCAATGGTAGGTTTAAGATCATAGAATCTGACATCTCATCGTACCTATAACTTCCCATGGGAGATGAAGAAGCACAAGAATCAAATACTAAAAATCATGATGTTGAATATAAAGCACTATTATAACAATAGAGACAAAGATGGCTTGTTTCAACCATGGCTCCAAGAACAACAATGACAAGGAAGAAACTGTAAGCAATAAAGGACTATGAGGAAGATTTCAAAAGAGATTTTGTTGATTTCGTTGTTTCTAGCTGCTTTGCTAATGTAACCAAAGGTCTGGAAACAAACTTTTGAATACTCTACTCACTTAAGAATGTTGATGATATTATAAATGATAATTAGTGTGGGTACACCATCCAGAAGCCAATATCAAGCACAACTAGTTGGATGAACAACCCTAAGACTTCTTCACATGACCATTTCTTTTCTTTCCAATAAGCTTAATTTTATTTAATAAGATTCACTATAGTTTCACTAACCTGTCATCATGTATGTTCTAATATTTCACCTTAATTGTATTAACTATTCACTATCTGTAGATATAATTATTATTAGTATATCTTTAATAGGTATTTCATTTTTTATTCTTAAATTAGGTATGTTACTTGGAAATGGTGCAAATCTTCAAACAAGAGGTTCCAAGTGCTATCCCAACGTTATCATATTAGACAAAGGAAAAATTATTTCAAAGGATTAAACAAGGAAAAAAAATTCAAGAAGTTTTGTTCTTAGAGAACTCCTAGATAGATTAACCCTAAATGATGATACATTGGTATTGGTAGAATGGGAAGAAAGAATAGAGAGGTTGGAATATTAAATAATATATCAATTCACTACAACTCCTATAATGCAACAACAACAAGCGAGGGACAAAGAAAGTAATCAACATCCCCTTACAAAGTAGGTACATTTTTCATCATATTATATCATGCTTCCCAAGATCATCTATGTTCTAAAATTTCACCATTGATGTACTTATATTGCACCACTAATTGATATTCACAATATCAACCAACATGTATATATGTGTATGATTATGTAGCACAATAATCCATCGTGACAAAAAGACTTGTGGAATGCTATGTTGAGATGTTCAATATGATATGTGTTGTTGGAAAATTATATTGGAGTAGTGAAACAATAAAGAGCACTTTCAAATTCATTGCAGAAATGTTTCAAATTTTTTTAGTTTCTAGATACATGAACAAGATGTAAACAAAGACATAGTGGGTGGCAACATAAACAAAACAACAATAAGCCTAAGTTAGGATGATGAATTAATGAATAATTCATGGATTCCATGAGAATCTTAAAGCAAGAAAAAATAGCCACTTTAAATGCATTAGCAAATAAACAAAGGTGATCTCATGAGTCCACTACTTATGTCTAATAGGACATGAATGCTCGTGAACTAATACCATGACCTACTTTTTACTTGGGCATAGATTTGAGTGATTTTGTTGTTAAGATCATGGATACTGCTATTGAACATACAAAAGATAGAGCTGTAAAAAATCCAATCCAAAGGCCAATATAGATAATAATGCTGAAAACAGGGCCAAGGAAGCCCAACACTTGTATTATACCCATTCATTTTATTATAGAGATTTTTAATTATGTATATGATCATCTTTCATCATGTATTGCTTTGAATTCACCACTCTAGTAATAATATATCACCAAGGGGTCTATTATTTCATTACTATTAATAAAAAAATAGTGTACACCACTTTTGTCATCATCTTTCACCACTAATATTTGATCATTTTTTATTTGGTTTGGATGGAAATAACTAGTAACATAGAGATCAATCAAGAAATACAAAGCATATTGGAAGAAATGAAGTATGCATAGGAAATAGATGACACTAGTGAGTAGGGCCTCAAAATGTAGGAAATATTATTGTTCATTTTTTTTTAATTCACCGTTTCAGTTTTCATATTTAATTAATGTTCTTATAATATTTGACCATGATAGAACTCATCTTTCACCATTATTTTGTGTATCAGGGTGGGAAAGGCTATTGAGATATATGTGGACCAAGATATGATACAAGAAGAGGAAAACATTAAAATGTATCCAAACTAATTATTCTTCTATACTATTACATTTTTTTAAGTTGACTTTCCTCGTCTAAATACATGTCTTTCACCATATAGCTTCTAAACTTTCACCTCTTCGTTACTAGCATTTCATTGACTTTATTGTTGATCTTTCATAATAGCATGAATCATATTTCAACATCATTTTATTGATAAGGGGAGATACACCAACAAGATAAGTACAAATAGTGCAGCAAGATATTGTAATACTTTGCTGAACCTAATCCCGAATAATTAAGACTATAACCTAATTATAATATCAAAAAATTAATATTTTACCTACCCCAAATATCTATTATGCTTTACTAATATGTTAATCTAAATCTAACCCCAAAAATTTGTTAATTAAACTATCCTAATACCATAACCTAAATCAAATTATAAACCCACACTTATTTCCTACCTTCTTTTTCCTTTTTCCTTTATCCTTTTTCCTTTCTCTTTTTCCTTTTCTTTTCTTTTTATTTTCCCTATTGGTTGACCTTGATTTTCTTTCTCTCTTACCTCCCCCTTCTCTTGTGTAAAATCTCACTCAATCATGCATATACCCCTGCTATGCCTCCATCACCTGCACCATACCCCATCATTACCTATACCCTATGCTAATGAGTGCCATTGAAATCCTACTCGATCTTCACCTGCCTCTTCTCATCTCTACGCATGCATGTGTATATATATACAACACATTTAGTTCTTCAACCAACCTCCTTTATTCTTCTATTTTCTATCAAAATTTTGCACCACCAAACGTAGCTTCACCCTCCTTCCCTTCCTTCTACTCGTTGTTACCAAACACATCCTAAAAACCACCATAGGTCACCCTTTTCACACCTCCCTCTCTTACGCTAACAGCCTTTGCCATACCTCACCTATTAACACTGGCCACTTCCACCAAAACCTCACCACAACCACCAGTCAAACTCACTAAACACCTCCTCGTTATAACAGCAAAACCCAACAAACACATCCCTACCTTTGATAAACTCCACCAAAACCACATTTTTTTCCTTCCTCACTTAGCTTCGATGATCCACACCTTTCCCTACCCCTACCTTTAACCAAAAAAAAACACAGCAAACCCCCTCTATTTGGATAAAACCAATGCAGCCAACCCCTATCCTTTGATCACTCCTATTGAAGCACACCACCCCTCTTCAACCCTTTCTTTCGCTCACCCTCCTTGAGTGTTGGCCATTATTAATATTTCCCATCCTTCAGTAATGGCCCAAACTTCTATTGCTACCCCTAACACTTAGCCTCCACAACCAATCCCCTCCTTTTGTTGCGTAACATTCCATTGAAGTCCTTACCTTGTGTTGATTCAGTTTTCCTCCCTTCTTTCACTCTTTCGTACCTTAACTCTTCCTTTATTATATTGTTAATTTATAATGATATTTTAAGGCTGTTAATTAGGCTATTTATCAGTATATTTGGAAAATGATGGATAGAATATATGTGCTTAGAGACCGATGCCTTATTATATAAGGATACTAGTCGTGTTTAGGGTTTGTGTTAAATGTCCTGTATGATTATGTATATTACCATGTTGTTATTATTATGTTTATAAATTCATTTTGTTGAATATATCATATGATAATGTGGATTCTACTATGGAAAGAGAGTGAGAATAAAGAAAGTTGTGCTAATACAATGTTATTACGCTAAGTCGTATTTTGTGCATTAGTATAACATACAAAAATATAATGTGGTCTTAAATAAGTATTTTAAGTGGGAAATGGGTATATTTAAGAGTTATGGTGATGTATTATTTGAGGATTTGAAAATAATGGCATCGAATATGTAGGGATTTTATGAAATAAGGGTGTTAGGTTATCTTTAAAGGGCATTTTGGTCAATATGAGTTTAACACGGAAATTATAGTATTTTAATGTGTCATATGGATTAAAATATTATAATAAGAACATGGGAAAATTTTGGATAAATAATTAATGTCTTAAGTTCAATAAAATGAGAGAATGACCTAAGTTGGGAATAGTAACCCTAAAATAGCGATGGTATTATCACATGTGTGAAACATTAGATTTATGTCATGATTTTTAGATATGTTGTTAATGTTGTAATTTTAGGGATATCTATTGAATTTGGTAATTATATGAGGTTTATGGAAAAAGTTATGACCTATTTGTGAAATTAGGATTTTATAGGGTTTGTGAATAGTAACTTTTAAGATAGGGTCGTTATCGCATATGTAAAACGTTAGGGTTATACTATAATTTTTGAATATGTTGTTTGTATTGGAATTTTTTCAATTTGTATTGATTTTTTATTATTATTATATGAGTCTTATAGAAAAAATTATACATAACTTATGAAATTAGGGTTTTGTAAGCTTCGTGAATAATAAATTTTGATATAATTCTATTATTGCATGTGTAATACATGGGATTTAGAACTTAAATTTTTTATATGTTGATAATGATAATATTTGAGAAATATGGGCCAAAATTTGGTGGATAAATAATCAATATGGAGGAAGTTATGCATATAGTGTGAAATTAGGGTTTCTCAGGGAGCTTATGAACTTTTTTCCTTAAAGGCATACTTGATATCTATGCGGTTGTGCTTTAATTGTTGAAGTTATGTTTTTTACCAATCAAATCAATCACGAATAAGATATTAATCATTTAAAGTGAAAGATCACATAAATGGGGCCACTTTTATTTATTTTATTATCCATTTGTTTCACTAGACGATAATAGTGGTTTAAGTGTACTATCCCTAAGAGGTGCTCTAAACCATTCCAATAGTTTAAGAGTAGTGGATCATATGCATTTTTCTCTAAAAGGTGTTTGTTCCATTCCACTGAATGATAATAATGGTTCGAATATGTTGTCTCTAAGAGGTATTTTAGTTTGTTCCACCGGATTAAGAATAGAGGGTCCTGAACTCAACGTGACTAAGCATATGATTTGAGACAAGTAACTAATGGATAAGACATTAATTATTTAAACTAGAAGATTATGTAAGTCAAGACTGAGGTATTGGGTTCATTCCACTGATATTAAGAATTGTGGGGTCCCTAAACTCAGCGTAAATAGAATAATTGATTATATTATATCTAATAATGAGATCTAGATCAATTTTTACCTAGCATCATTAATATATCATGCATACATGCGTATTATTTTATGTGAACTTATGAAATTTGTTGTATCCCTTACTCGACAATATTGTTTCCTTACTCAGTAAGTAGTGTACTGATCATCCTTTTTATAGGTGATGCTCATTTCCACAAGTAGATCTACCTTGTTTTGCAGGTCATGGATGATTATGAGCTTAATGTGATTGCCTTGGGTGAGCGCTAATTGAATTGGTATAGGGTATAGTTATTCAAATATCTTTATCTCTCTTTGGAATGATAGTCCTCTATTTTTACTATTTATTCCCTTTTCTCTTTTTCGTATCCAAAATCATGGTAGAATCAAGTGATTCCCATACATGATTCCTAGGTATAATGTCACTTTTACCAAGCACTCGACATAGACTAGGCATAGGGAGGGCCTCTTATATGTTGGATGCGGAGTGACACCCCTATAATTTGTGTTTTGACTTCCATAATTAACTCTTAAAATGAAAATTTTCATTTGCTAAATATGGGTGTGTTACAGATACTTCCATTTCTAAAAGAAAAAAAAAACAATAGAACAATAGGCTACAAAAATACAACAACAAAAAAAGAGATAAAGACAGCCAAGGAAACCTTAGAAGTATGATGAGAAAGAACATGAGAATACATACATTAAAGAGTGCTTAGAGAAATAACCAAGATCAAAAAAAAAAAGCAAATCAAGAAAGATGAGAGTAGCCAAAAAGAGCAAAAGATAAACTTCTTCTTGATCTAAGACTACCATTCTATGTCAGAATTGTAAACATAGATGGACAAATAGGTCTTGACAACAAAGACCAATAACTAATATATGACAATGATGTAGATGTTGAGTATGACCACAAAATATCTCTACTATTCACATACAATAGTTAAGTTATGTTAAATATCGGATTTAAATATTTCATATGTATAGTGATATCATATATAATGGAGTGACAAAATTAAATAGAAATAATTTCATAACTTTAAAGTTCCCACTGTCATAGGTAAAAAATAAAATTATAAATGCATGGTCAAGATATCTCAATAGACTTGAGATACAAAAATATAATCAAGAACCAATGATATTATTCCTTCATGTTACTACAACTATAATTTCTCCTTTATGTTTTTGTATAATTATATTGATCATATTATATTGGCAAAAGTAATTTTCATGTTTTTTTTTGTAGAGTCTATTAGAGAATCTTTTTCATGCAGAAATAGTTTGCCTACAAAAAATGCTTCTAAACTTAGATGACGCTTAAATCAAAGAGATCAAGAAGCTCAACTTGTAAGAAATTTGTTATATAATCACCCATTTATTTTAGTGATAGATTACCCTCATTCTTATAATCGTCCACCATTATCATCCTAAGCCTCTATCTAATTTATATGGATGATTCACTATAGTAGTTATAATATTTCAACCTAAATATATTCATCTTTCACCATTACCATACTAATATTTCAACAATGTTTACATCATCTTTCACCATTATCATGCTAATCATTCACCAAAGTTTTCCTCATCTTAAACCATTGTCACCTACTGGGCTTCCACCACTATTATATTAATCTTCCCTTCCTTTCTTATTGATCTTTCACAACTATTTAGCTAACCTTCCATCCAAGTCATTACAACATTTTATTATAGTTCTCCTAAATATTTCACAATTATTATGTTGAACTTACTTATAGAATGTATTTCCTCCTGTTACATGTCTTAATGTCAATATTGTGATTCAATAACTACTAAATTTTATGTGTAAATTTTGAATATAAAATAATTGATGCCATAGATAACAAGTAATTGAATTTTACATTTATAAATAAATACAACAATTGAGTAGCATTTCTAGTAAGATTTTTAATCTCATTAATACAATGGATTTTATATTTGTTTTGTTTGTAATTAACATCTTAATGCACTTAAAAGGTTAATGTATACACTAATGCTATGAGGAACAAATGAGACCCAAGAGCATAGTTGGTGAAAAAACTCAAGACCATAGTACTAAAAATTCCATGGAGGATGTGCAAAAATGATACAAATTGTGGGGTTGTTTTTGATGCGACACATGGAAACATATAGGGGTGACTGTGATACATAGGATTGTGTTCGAGAAAAAAAGAAAGAAAACATAACCATTGATCATGTTTTTCTTGTTTTATGTGTTTTTCCTATAAATTAATTGTGAGATAAAATCAAGTTAATTAAATATTATTCTCCTTTATTATATTTTTTTTAGTTAAAGATGCTAAGGACAATACTCAACACTACTTTAATCACAAGCAAGAACAAGAAGATTTGAAATAATCAATAATATTTTATAAATAGTTGCTTTTTATAACTCAAATGATAAAAAAAAATACTTTATTCATTTGGTTATCTTTGAATGTAATGAATGTCAATAGTAGATATTGTATATTTTCTAATAAGCACAAATATGCTTCACTATCCCTGATTGTTTATTTCACAATTGTTGTTCTCATTTTTCACCATCATTCAACCTATCTTTCACCAGCACCATCCTTGCTTGAATATTTCACTATTGCTAGACTCATTTTTTCACCATCCTTACATAAATAATTCAATGTAAAAAAAATTCATGCAATAATATCTTTTGCATAAATAATTTATTTAAAATCCACTAATGTTTCAATAGCAAAGATATAATTAAATGCTTAAATATGAGAGTATCACCATCCTTCATCTTATGTTTCACTGCTGTTTTGCTTATATTTCACCAATATGTGATTGTTCTTCCACCACGACATTCGATACCACTTGAACAAACCTTAATTCAAGCAAAGAAAAGAAAATATGGAATATTTTTCTTAAATCCTTTCTTGTTGCAAAACAACAACGAATGCTAATGAAATTTCAATATACATACATACATTAAATACCGCAAAATCCTAATTTAGAAAATTATGTCAAAATAGAGATTTATTAGGAAAATTAATTAAATAAATTATTTTATTAAAATAGGTGGAACATTTAAGGCAAAATCAAGAAGAAAATAACAAAGAGTTTAATTAAGGGGAAATTAGGGTATTTGGCTAATTAAAATAGAATTTAGAAAAAATTACCCAAAATATCCTAAATTAATATAAAAGAGAATTTAATTATTATTTTAATAATTTTTATTATTTTAAAATATTTAAAAATACCAAAATATTCTAAAGACTCCAACCAACCCATTTTTTCCTTTTTCCTTTTTCCTTTTCTCTTTTTCCTCCCTTTTTCGTTTTTCTCTTCTCTTTTCCTCCTTCTTCCCTTTCTTTTTTTGTTCTTCCTTCTTCTCGGTTTAGGCCTGCGCCCCTCGTGACCCAATCTTTCCCCTTCTCTTCTCTCCCTAGTGCGGCCCAGCCCGTGTCATTCTTTTTTTTTTCCTCCGCCTCACTCGCCCGGTTCTCCCCTCCTTTTTCTTTCTTTTCTTTTCCCCCCAGACTGACCGGCCCACTGCCTCTTCTTCTTCCTCCTTTCCCACACTTGCAGATCGAGACCTGCAGCCCCCCGGTACGCTAACTAGCCAACCACCGTATCGTCGGCCTGCACCACCCCCTCTCTCCCCGTCCTTTTCCTTTCATTTTCTAACCCCAACCTGCCATGTACCCCTCTCACACATGCCTTTCTTCCTTTCCTTTTTCTCCTCCCCAACCCAACTAAACCTACAAATCGTAGGCTTGTACCAACCTGCCACTGCCGGCCGGCGAGCCTGCCATACCTACCCCCTTGTCCTCTTCCCCCTTTGTCTTATCCACCTACCATTAGCCTATAAATACCTCCTACCCGACATCAATCGGCCTTCTTTTCCTACCAAAAAAAAAATCAATCTCCCTTATGTCACCGCCATTTAAGACGTTGATGTTGCCGTCCTTGCCAAGCACCGCCGCCTGAAACACCTTCCAAACTCCTCCTTTCATCACCCTCTACCGAACCACACCACACATCACCCCTAATCCCCCCTACACAAGCGACCTCAACTGTGCAAAGTTGGCTACTCAATCTGCCACATTGCACCCATCGCTGCCCTTCTCGCCACCGTGAGCCTCCATTCCCATCACAGCCACCACTTCTCCTACCTCCCAAAACACTAATCAAAGCCTCCTCTACCTCCCCCTACCTTCCTTTCTCCCTGCCTCCCTCTACTTCAACCCTCCTCCTCCACCACCATCTTCGGCTACCACAGCAACCACCACCTGTGCCACCCCTTTTGTTGCGCCACCACCACCATTCCAACCCTCTCAACCCAGAGGATCCACCACCATCACAATCACCCTCTTACTCTCCCTCTTCTAACCTAGACATCCACCTCTCTAACTTTACTTCCTCCTCCACCACCACCGTCGCCGCCTAACCACCGCCACCCTAAGTTGTGCCCTAGCCTCCCTAACCTTTAAACATAATTAATGCAATTGTTATTTATTTTATCAATGTTAATATCATCATCATCATCATCATCATCATCATCATTATTATTATTATTACTACTACTACTACTATTATTATTATTTATAGTATTATTATGATTCTAGTATTATTATTATTATTATTATTATTATTATTATTATTATTATTATTATTATTATTATTTTTCGAACCATTTATTATTATGATTATCATTATTATTATTATCATCGTTGTTGTTGTTGTTGTTGTTGTTGTCATTGTTGTTGTTGTTGTTGTTAAATTGGGCACTATTATTACTAATGCTATTATTAATATAATTATTCAAAACCCTATTATTATTATTACTAAGATTCGAAGTACTATTATTATTATTGTTGTTGTTGTTATTGTTGTTGTTGTTGCTGTTATTGTTATTATTATTATTATTAACTTTGGCTCTATTATTACTAATGTTATTATTATTATGATTATTTGAACCCTTATTATTATTATTATTATTAAGATTCGAACTATTATTATTATCATCATCATCATCATTATTGTTATTATTACCTATATCACTAATATTACTATTACTACTATCATCATCATCATCCTTATTATCATTATTGTCGCTATTTTAGTATTACTAATACTAATACTATTATTATTATTATTATTATTATTATTATTATTATTATTATTATTATTATTATTCGGGTTATTATTAGTATTATCACTATTATTATTATTGTTGTTGTTGTTGTTGCTGCTGCTGCTGTTGTTGTTGTTAATATTAAAGCTATTATCTTTAGTAATATAAATATTGCTAATAATACTTTAACATGGACCGATATAACTACCAAGACCTATTTTGACTAGTAATAGTATGATTAGCTACTTTAAGAATAATACCCTTATTTTTACTTATACAACTACTACTATTATTATTAACCCTAATACTAGGCTATGATAAGGGTAAGATAGGAAATAATGATAATTTTGGTAAGAGAAAAGTTAACCCTAGCATTTCCCTCTTATAGGTGAACCAAGTCAAAACCCTAAGGAGGCGTAGGAGCATGCTCCAAGCCTGGTGCCATATTAGATAAGGATGTAGTTAAGGCCGATTATGTGTGTTATATTCCTTGTATACCATGTGTTATGTTATTTTTATCTAATTTATATTATTATGATTGCTTACTTGTAGCACAGTGAGGAGTTAAGGTACATTTATGTGACTTCCTTATGGCATGTGTAAAATGATGTGTATATTGTGCTTGTGGTGTTATATGATGTGCCCCTTTAGGACATGTATGTTAGGATGGTTTAATGATATGGTATGAGGTGAAAGGATGAAAGGACGGAAAAAGGGAAATGAGTTGACTAAAGGGAAGTGAGAATGACCTAATTATATCATGACCTATAAGGAGACAAATAAAAGGAAAATATAGACAAAATAAAAGAGAGTAGAGTGAATCTTGCATGGGGAATTCTAAGGTTTGCATGGGATGGATGGTGTTTGCATGGGGATGACTCTTACATGGGAAAAGTTAACTTTGGGTGTAAGTAAGGTAAAGGAAGATTTGTTGGGGGTGATTGGAGTCCGTGGGTGAAAAATAGTACGTAAGTTGGTATAAGGGTGTATAGGAAATTTGGCTAGGGTTTAGGAAGGAAAACCTTAAATGGAGGAGATTGTGGAAGTGACAAATTAAAGGAAAGGATTGGAATATGGGGTGAGAGTGGAAGGATATCATATGGAGGGTGAGTGTGTATGTTATGAAGAAGAGAGGATGGTAGGTGAGTAATGGAGAGGTACTATATTAGAAAAGAGAGGTGCTAGGATTTGGGGTGGCCAACTAGGGTTTCGTGGTCACATGTGCAACATGGGAAGTGAGGTGGAATGCTTGGGGTTGAATCTAAGTGAGAGGATGAGTTGGGGATAAAGGAGCGTGAGTTGTTTGGGATAGAAAAAGTATGGGCCATATAGGCCAAATTAAGGCTTTTCGGGGAAAACCCTAAAGGGCGATAGTGAGTTGACCTTAGATGGTATAGGGAAGTGGGCCTCAACCCACACACTTAGCAGTTGGGTATTCGTGGTAAGTGAGGAGAAGAGGGAAAGGATGTATGGATTTGTTGGGAGGCGCAATAGTCCCAAGATATGGGATGAGCCCCTCTCAAGGGAATAGGAGTAGACGAATTGTGTGAACACGTAGTCCAAAGGACATACACGTCAAGGGTGGAAATATTTATTGAATAAGACACGAATAAGATACTAACCATTTAAAGAGGAATATTGTTGAGTTGAGCCCAGATAGTCCACCGAGGAAAATTAGTGGCCAAGAGCCGGGGTTCCCTGGAGACCGGTCCACTAGCGAATAATAGTGGCCAGGGGAGTTCTACCCTGTATGTTTTTAGTCCGTTGGCTATAATAGTGGGGGATCTCATGCTCAACAAACCAAACCTAATGATGTTAAACCTTGAAAATATATTATCTACTTATAGTAAAACATCATGAGAATCGAGGCCAGAACATTCCACTGATTAATAATAGTGGTCAGGTGCCTTATGCCATGGAGACCGTTCCACTGACGAATAATAATGGCTAGGTGGATTCTACCCTGGGTGTTTTTCTGGTCCATCGGTTATAATAGTGGGGTTCTTGTAATCGCATGGATTGATAATAAACATGGTGTGAAATGAGTATATTGGCAAGAGATATAATGAATAAGTTTAACCAGACTGTAACACGACCTCTTCTATCTACATTACTTGTACGGTTTATCTGTATGATCTTGCTTGTATTATATGCTTTTGTTTCTGGTCTTAGCTTCATGGTTACCTTACTCAGTACATAGCGTACTGACCACATATTTCATGGGTGCTAATCATTCCCATGAGCAGAGGGCTTTGCTGAGTTTGTTCAGGTCGAAGACCCCATCTTCGATGCCTATGATACTTATGAGGCATCGGGCGAGACTGAGAGCTTATCGTTGGACTTAGCATGGGGGCCCGAGAGCGATGTTGGCTGAACTCTCTTTTACTTCAATTTACTTATGTATCATTTTATTTTGGTTTCGTTTTATCGTACTGTACCTTTCATCCCTCATGGGAACTTGATTACGTACTCTATTGAGTTGTAATAAATTTTAATACACAGTCTGATTTTCGTGTTATGAATATTTCAGTTTTCCCATGGATATCTATTTTAAGTGTGTTTAATGTTCTTATGAAATTATCATTAGCCTTGTGATTGGTATGAGACTGGTCAGGGGTCGGGCTTATACTGATTACAACACTAGCACCTCACATGCTTGTGTTTGTTTTATTAAACAAAAAATGTTAACTGTAATTTTTGGGAGTGTTACATACATATGTGTATATATATACACACACACACATATAAGGTTTCAATAGTACACTTATAACCATATATATAGCTATCATTGTGTCACCACCCTTCTTCTCATATTTTAATGTTATATTCATGTTTATCTACTATTTAATTGGTATTTCTCTATAGTATATAATACTTAACGAAATGCTAATTCGCCATCATATTGTTGGTCTTGCATTCACTTGTCCCTGTGTTAAAAAAAGAAAGAAAGAAAACAACATGAGAATTTTCCTTAAGAAAATGATGTTTCTAACAACATTAATTTTTTTACGAGAAACTTACAATCTAAAATTTTGGTCAGGTATTCGATATTCCTAATGACAAATAGACAATATCTAATGATTGAACTCCATAAAAAGGATGAATAATATACTCATCTATCAATAATTTCTTTACTCTTTCATGTAACATTAATATTTGAAAATCATATTTAAAACATATACTTAACCACACTTCTAAAACACTCAAACTTTCATCATTACTTCAAACACCTTTCACCATGATGTGTTAGATATTTCACTACAACATTACACATTTCACCATGGTCATCTAGATATTTCACCACAGTTTAGCACAACTTGCACTATTATTTTTCTAGCATTTGTATACACTAATCTAACCTTTTTACCCCCCAAATTTTTTTCCACTATTTGGTGTATCTTTCACCATGTTACAATAAACCATGTTGTAAAATAAAGTACTTGTAGAAAAGTTTGAATCGATTCTTTTGCTGCAATCACAACATATTTACAACTTTTCTTCCTCCCTCTCAATGCATTACCCCTTTTCTCAATCATACTCTTTTTTTATTCTCCTTTTTTCCCTTGATTTGGATAGATTAAAATTATGTTGATAATTCACAACATCAATCAATTTTTCCTCAAATTCATCATCTTTTTTTCCTTGAATTTATATATCCCTTAAAGGTTCATCAACTACATCTCTTATAGTAACATAAGAATCTTCACACACTTTCTATAAAAGTAGTATTTGATCCACATGAAGAAACCAAATCATTAAACTTTCTCATCATATGTTTCCTCCAAAAAAAAGTAGACACAACCACATTGTTTGATGATGAACCCCTATTTCTCCAATCAACACTTTTCATAACTGACTTATTCCACATCTTCAATGTGTACATCTATAATATTCTCTAAACATAGTTGATCACATAAATTCTTAAACAATGACAACAAAATATATCAACTTATAAAAACATCTTACATTTACAACTAATAGTCTAATTAGTTTGATTAAAAATCAAATAATGGAAAATCCTATCACCGGTCCATACATTAGCCTTAGGTTGGCAAGCCTCATAAATAATATCACTGCTAATAACTTCAGTTATCTTTTGGCAGCATGCAAACCCTCTCTTGTGTTGTTTTAAATAACAAATATATGAAATTGTATACACCTCCCTTGTATGTATTGATAAATATAGATCAAGTAGTATCATATCACGATGTCCTTTAACAAAAAAAAAAATCTTCAGCATTTTCATTCCTCCCCCAATTATCAATAACATCAATACAAATCTAAAAATCACAAATAGAGGTTTTAACTAGTTGGTATGAGACTGATGTATTTGTTATCTCACTTCTATGAACTGATTATGCACCACCTAAAAATAAATATTTAGAAAAGGCTAGACACCACTTATGTCTAATACCATAAAGATTTCTTAGCCAAGGAACATCTTCACATTGGTAATTTTCCATCAGTCTACAACCAAAATTTTAAATCCTTCAAAAGTATAAATAAAAAAATTATCTTTAAGCAAGAGTAAGTTATCTTTCATCAATAGGTAACAAGTCTTTCACCAACATATTCCATATTTTTCACTAGGTTAAATTGTCCTTTTATTAACTGTGAACATATTTTTCAATAATAGTAAGTTGATCTTTTGCCAATAGTAAACTAATCTTTCACGAAGAGTAATAAGATATTTCACCAATAGTCAATTGATTGTTCAACATAAATAAAACCAAATACTCCATATTCTATTCTTTCACTATAAATTAAATTATAATTCACCATTATTATTCTCATTTTTCAACACTAATATCTATGTTGCTTATATGCTTGAGTTTATGGTAAATTGATCTTTCTTTGACATTAAACTAGTTTTTCACCAATATTATATTAGTCATTCACCAATATTTGACTAGCCTTTCACCACCGATACCACTACATATTTGACCACATAACTACTCGTTCACCATGTTTAACTGATCTTTCACTAATACTAAAGTGATATTTAATGTTATTGTGTTGTTTCCTAAGTGTAACACAATATCCTTTAACGGTGAACACAATATCTTTCACCGATAATAAACATAATTTCAACAACACATAACTAATCTTTTAACAACAGAAAATAACAGTTTTTATTTATAATAATCACAACAAAAAATATAACAAGAAACAACAAAAACATAATGATTCTAATAAAAGTAATTTATGCTTCTGTTTCAACATACTTTAGGACAAATTGAATTAATCAATGAATTCCTTATTTATCAACCCTATAATATGCTTCTTTGAGTTCTCACCAACATACCATCCACAAATTATGTGTCTTGATTCAGGGGAAACAATACTAATAGTTGCTCCCATTGTAGTGGATTGATATGCCATTATTTTCTTTGGTTTTAAGCCTCCCATAGATTTCATGAACTTGTTAAAGAACCATATGAATGATTTTGTTGTTTCATTTAATACAAAACCCATATCAAACATAACATTACAATTATAATGGTTCATCCCAACAAAAGGACCACATATCAAGTCATACTTGTTGACCCAGTACGTGGTACTATGAACGACTAAATCACCAAAAATTTCATAATCATCCTTCATGATTCTATCACAAAAGAAAAAGTTACACAACCTTCCTTTCTCATCCAATTGAAAATCATAATACAATTTCTCCTTAACTGTAAATCTTTCACCAATATATAACATATAGCTTTTGAACTATCTATCTAAAATCTCCAACACTATTCATCCTCAATTTAAATATATAACTAGTGTTTTAAATTCCCATCTCCATAAATAGACATAGATTTCATCACAAATGTTAGTATCTTTCACTATAGGTAATATATATTTCACTATTTCACAATTGTTTTACATACCTAATCTTTCACCATTAGACATCATATATTTAGGGATGTAAATGGAGAGAGCTTTACCCAAAATTCAATGGGCTTTATTCTATGGATACTTAAATGGATATGGATACATATAAGAAAGATGGAAGAAAATACCTGCCAGATTTGCATACAACTATGGGTAACAGGTATCCATATCCATACCTGTGTCTATATCTATACCCATTTATCCGATGTATAATTACACTTTTATCCTTAATTTTAAAATAAATATAGTATAATACTAAGGTTAAAATTATCATTTAACTTAATCCTTAATGGATTTATCCGTCGAATAATAGATTTACCCATTGGATAATATTTGTTAATGGGTAAACAAGTTATCCATTAAATAACGAATATCTAAAAAGTATGAATATGGATATGTTAGGCGACACCCATTTGGGTACAAGTGGGTTTCTTATTGGGTATGGGTGTACCCACCTCAAACCTATCTCGTGTACATCCCTACATATATTTCACCATGATATTCCTCAAATTTTATCCACATTGGCCATATTTTTCATCATCATATAAATTATACTTTTTTTATATTCGTTTATA
The DNA here is from genome assembly GCA_039764185.1 of Tamarix austromongolica. NCBI lineage: Eukaryota > Viridiplantae > Streptophyta > Magnoliopsida > Caryophyllales > Tamaricaceae > Tamarix > Tamarix austromongolica. The sequence continues at coordinate 30,224,072 of CM077817.1, forward strand.
TATCATTCAACAAAACTAAACATATATTTATTTAAGACATGTAAGTATCTCTTACTAGTATATAAGATATATTTTAATAGCTATCTATCCAAAATTTCTAACACTATTCATCATCAATCTAACCATATCATTAGTGTTGTGAATGCATATGACCATAGACAGACATATATTTCACCATGAATATTAGCATATTTCACTACTATTAATATATCATTCACCATTTCATAATTTTTTTTGTACAAACTAATCTTTCATCATCAACTACCATATCCTTCACCATGATAGTCCTCAAATTTCACCAATGTTGGTCAAATTTTTTACCCTCATAATTTTTTTTTACATCCATCTAAGTAGATATCCCCAATATGTGCTTATTTTTCACAACTATACATGTACTTCATTAAATATATGAGTATCTTTCACCACAAGTTCAAAGTGTTCATATCAACATTACCTAAAGGTTCATCAACCAAAGGAAAGGTTCTCCAAGATTTTTCTTAAGATGATTGTCATTCATCTTGAGCATATAAGAATGAGATTATGTTTATCAAGGATGTTGTTAAAGCTTCTCCAAACTTTAAAAAATGAAGAAATTCAACAATAGATTCAAAAGGATTGGAAAACAAAAAAAAATCCAACAATGGTGTAAAAACTAGCATAATCTAAATGGTTTTCAATTTTCCATAATACAATGATAATGAACATGGAGCGAAGAGATTATAGAAAGAGATTGTGATGATCAAATTGATTATCAAAATTGAAGTAGCAGGGAAGTGAAGATAATAGAGACAAGACAGATAACGGAAAATCATGAAAAATATATATGAATTTGGAGAATAAGCCCTAGTTTTAATGTGTTGCATGTTTTATGTTCTTTCTTTGCTGAGGTGGCACCAGTTTCACCGTATGATAGGTTGTAGGGTATACAAATTGAGTAGAGTAGGATTGTTATTGATTTTCGAAGGGAGGAGGATAGACAAAAATGATTGTGAGATTTATGTATTTTCTCTTTCTCTTCTATAATAGTTTATAATGTTATCAAGAATGAATATGATGCCTAAATAACTTATAATTTGAACATTATTCAACTTGTTTATCTTTATTCTCTCACATTCACATCCACAAAATTATATTTAAAGGTATAGAGGTTTTAAGTTTGTTCTCATAAAAACGTAAACGGTTTATATTTTTCACATAAGTATAGATGATTAGACTTTTTGTTGCTAAGGCTTAAATTGTGACACCCCTATTTATGAACTAAAAAAATTTCTTTTTAAAATGCATAAGCAAACAAAAATACATGGGAGTTAGCTCCACATTCAGTACAAATATGGCGCCCTCACCTTATATGAACAACAAGGATATAATATTCAAACATAAAATAATAGAAATATATATATATATATATATATATATATATATATATATATATATATATGAGAAAGAAAATATTGATACACAAAAGAGATCCAAAAAGGAGTACAACTCTAAACAAAAGAGATACAAAGAGAGAGAGGTATATTAAAAATAATGGAGAATAATATATGTATTTGGATACCAAAATTAATAATGATGATATTCCTATTCTAACCCTAACCCTTCATGAAAACCTACAAAATTAACGACATCCTCACCGACTCCAATCTCATTTGAAATGTCTGAAAAATAGCAACAATAATAGAATATGTGTGGCAAGCTTATTTAATAAACTAAATCTACTAAAATCAAACATCATATATTCACATAAAACATATAGAATATGTTGAAGTGGAAGAATACAATAAAACATGCTAATGCATAACATATGGAATACTTAATGAAAATTTACCATTCATTACTATTCACTCAAAACCCTAAAATCGCATACACACTAAGAACATGAATCTAAACATTGAAATGATTGAATCCACACACATGTGAGGTCTACTAATTGTTCTCATCCGTATAAGGTTATCACATATTCCACCAAATCACATGTTATCTAGGAGGTAAATACAGTAAATTCGAAGCTCTATGGCTAAGAGAACAATTCAAAGCATTTTGACAAAGGAAACATCCCAAATCCACTCTGGTACATTCTACCCTTAAGTATTAATACCCCATATAGGACTCGTAGGTTACCTATAGAGTATAAGGATGAATCGCTAACACACTATAGTGATAACACAACCATATAATAATATGAGTGCATCCACTGCAAACCCAACCTAAGAAGTCAACTTAAGATTACTCGTTTAAATTATAAACTTAGTCCTACACTTCATTTTTTTTAGAAAAATTCAAATTTATTAATGATTACCACCCCTAAAATAATCACACAAATCATATTTAATAAAATTTACTATTAAAAAACTATTTATATACCAAAGATTCTATAGAAATATGCCAAGAAGCTTAAATTTAAAAACCAAGAAAATTTGCTATTATGGGAATTTACTACTTATGGCATATCACTATTCACATCAATTTAATATTTTTAGAGTCATATAAATGGTCAAGGTCAACCATTTACTCTAAAATACCTAATTAAGCCATTTAAGTGCAAAATGACTAAAATGCCCTTAATATGCCCTAAATATAATAACTATGAATAAAATAGTAAAATAACTCTTAAATTATGAAATAAAATCCTAAAAACATTTAACCAATAACTATTATTCCATAATTTTTAATAGAAAACCATATTTTCAAGTAAAAATACCCAAATATCCCTAAACCTTAAAAACACAAAGATGGTATAACTTTTATCATATAAAGATCTAGCTCCTAAAAGTTGGCAAACTATTCATATAACATATGATGAGCATCTTAGAACATAAATAACACTACCCATCATTCATACTTAAAACTTAATTTAATCACAATTTTAATTATACTTAACCAAATAAAGACTTTAAATATATGAAATTAAATCTAAAAAACCTTAATAATCCATTGGAATCATAAAAAATTAATAACAACAATGAAAACATATAATTATGCCTAGAGGCCTAATGGCACAAAATATGGCAAAAATATCATTAACAACATATTAAAGCATTCTCACACATCAAAACCCATTTACCCTTAGTGTAATTTATTTTGCCAAGTACTTAGCTCCAATATTGAGAAAAACATCTCCTGAACAATTTTTTTCACACCACTTGAAAATCTTACACAAAAAATCAACAAAAGCCATCAAAATACTTCAAAAATACATAACAAAACAAATGAAAGTAAGAATCAAGGATAGAATATATTAACCTTCCTTGTAATGATTTACGAAATTAAGAAAGGGATTATAGGGATTTTCCTTCAATTTATTTTATTTTTAACACTTAATTGTTTATGAAAAATAATAAAGAGCAAAAAATCAAGAATAAAGAAGTAAAAATCAAAACAAATGTCAAAACAATGGAGAAATAGCTTGAGGTTGAAGGAGGATCTATTTGGGATATTAAGTGGATGAAAAATCAAGTGGAAAAAAGTGGGAGATAAAGTTTTAGGTTAAGATAGCTATTTAGATACTTAAAAGCCTTTAAATTATTAAAATAATGTAAAAGTATCAACAAAAAATAAGAGAACATATCTTCCAGGTTCAAGAAAAAGCTCACTTTAATTTAAATATTTTAGAAATATATGAATAAAACTAAGATCGTTGTGATAGATTTTGTTTAGAAAAAGTTAAACTTTAGAAGCTAAATATGTCTAAAATTATTATAATATTTCTAAAATACTCTAAAAATAGTTATGATTCATTTGTAAGCCTTATTTAGCTTAAAATTTTAGTTGACTCAGACACTCAGTTGAGAGCTAAAAACTCGAGTAATGGTCAAGAAATAATAGCGAGAATTTCAAAAGGTGCATTTGATCCGAGCAAATCACTCACTAAAAATATCAGCGCGGCAGGAGAAACAGGCATCTTGAAAAGGAATGATGAAAGCGTTCGAGCCCTGACATTCTTCTATCAAATTGTTTCTACTTCTAATTATAAAACATGTGACATAAACTTCCTGATTATAAACTGTGATCTAATATATTAAAAGTAAACACCACAAACAAATATCAAAAAAATATGGCGCCCAGAAATAAAATGGAATTTGAAGACAAGAAGAAAATCTACTTGAGCCACGGTATAGGTCCTCAAGTATTTAATGCACATCCACCGTGGCTAATAGTAGAAAGTGAAGCTGAAACTCAACATCCCTCCGAAAACAGTAATGGAATAAATCTGTACCCCTTCAGCTTGACGCAGGTCTCCCATTGCTGTTACCTGGCGCATCTCCTTGGGGCATCCCTGAGAACATGCCCATCACAGATCTCCAGGTATTCGTCAACTCCTCAGGCATTTCTTCTCCAAGACTGACACTAATGTTCCCACCTATGCTTATTTCAGGGTCATCAAAACCACTATTGCTGCTGCCACCTTCCCGTGCTTGGCCGGAGAAAGCTTGTTGCTGGTTAGCAGTCATGTTCCTGATCAGGCTTGCTAAATCAACTCCATCGTAATTCGCTTCAGTAAAACTGGGTGATGATCCACTTCCATGATTGTCCCCAGTTGACCTACTCCCAGGCTCATGTGCTTGTGAGGCACCGCCTGCCATATTCATGAACATTCTAGCGAAATCTGGAGATGCAGCACCACTATCAAATGGCATCGACGTAAATATAGCAGGCCCTCCATGGTTCTCTCCAGCAGGCCTGTTTTGAGAGTTTTGTCCGTTGTGTGGATTACCAGCCACCTGCATGAACATGCTTGCGATATTGGCTGGAAAAGTACTGGCGTCAAATGGCACTGATCCAAATGGTGGTGCCCCTGCTGTTTGGGGTCCAGGTCTTCCGTCAAACTGGCTTCTGGGGTCCTGGTAATCACCACATGATTAAGTGAATGTAGAGGATTGGGAGTCATAATTTACTGCATGATCTCTGGTCTCACAAGTACAGCAGACAGGAAGATACGCAAGTGAGATCCCTTTATGGAAAAAACAATTTCATCAAACTCAAAGTTAACACTATATTTCTCCTAACCATCAGCCATATGCACCATGATCTAAGGATTTCCATGATCTCCTTCTGGTAGCAATAAACCTTTGCATATTGACCAGTTTAAATGGCCTTTCTTCCCATATTAATCGCTCCCGTGTATCGAACCTATTTAAGCTCAAAACATAATGGAAATTCATATACTCAGGCAGCTTTTAGGTATACATAATTAAATACATAAGAAAGGAATGCGTGAAGCAGGGCCGGTCCTGACTAACGGCCAAGGGCGAAGAGCCAAATGAGACCCCTTTTCGTATATAAAATACATAGATCATTTTTAATATGAATAGATTTATCTTATTAAAATAAAAATGGGAAAATGCTAACCACAAGCCTAATGGTTATGATTAAAAAACTAAAAATAGAAATATTTATTATTTAATAACATTTACCAACTTGTGTATTTGGTATGCATTCCTAAATTAATGCTATTTTGGAAACAAGCAATAAAATTGCAGTCATAGTGTCGTAATATTAGAACATCATGAACAATAAATTATGTGTCATGGTTGTCACAACGTGTATTTTCATTTTTATTACACCATAAACTCTAACTAGTATCTATTGATCATTTAAATATTAGTATTCAATAAACTGGAGTACCATATTATATTAGAAGAATTGAATGTGGCATTATATGTTAAATTATCCTAATAACCATACTTTTGCCTTAGAATAAAATAAAATAAACATGTTATTTATTGGTAGCCACAAAGGTAATAAATAATGATACTTTATTATAACTCAATAGTAACTTAGTGCAAAATACACATATAGTAAATGAATGGTATTTTTTTCCTAATAATTATTGTGAAGAGACATCAACAAAAATGATATGAAATTATCACGTACGTTTTTTTCAATATATAAGTAGCAATACTATTTTATAATTCAACAGTGATATTTCTTATTTATCAATGATATTTTTTGATTTATCGGTGACTAATTTATTGGCATTAAAAATATGAAATTTTAAAAACGTACTGTATCAGTAATTTTGTATCATCACTAACCCAAAATCCACGAAATAGTTGTTGCTATGCTATAGCGGCACCACTATTTAATTGTAAGTTGAGAATGAAATTAAATGCTTACCAATAGCCCTAAAAGTTTCCATTAGCAAAAGTGATAAAAATATAATAAACATACATGAAAATTTTCATTTGAATTTATGGTCGAGTTCCTAAATTTTTATTAAAAAAAAATAAAATAATATGAAGCCTTATAATGAATAAAAATTTAAGTTTCTATTCTTTTTCAAAATCACTATTCAATGACTACTCTTTGTCACCTACACTAATGCACTACCTATTTTTCATTTCCTACATATTCAATAATTGCAATTTCTACAAATTCAGATAATAAGTACCAAATTTTTATTGGATTTTCCTTTTTTTTTATCTTCTGGCATTTAGAGAAGCAAGATCACCAGTAAGATCTTCAAAATCAAGGTTTTTAAGATTGACGCCTTTGATAAATAATTTTTTTAACCATTTCACTTTTCTTGAGACACTTGAGATGCAGTAAAACATAAGTGTAGTGATTCTATCAATTATTTTAAAAGAAATATTTCTGCTAGTGCCTCAATAAAATGCACAGTTACACTATTCAATAAGTAATCAAAACATTTGGAAAACAATAATATTACTTTATTTTTTGCAAATTCATGTTCTCCAATTCATGAATTTGTCTCAAAGAGTGAATACATTTGTGACTCTTGGATTTAAAAAAAAAAATTGAATCAATATTTGATTTGTCAATGTATTAGCAATCTTAAATTTATCACAACACACATAAATAGAGATGTTCAGTTATACTTAGAAAGATACTTTCTAACAAAACTAACATTAGTCCGCTAACTACAAAATTAAAAATTACAAATTTTCTACACTCAGCAATGTAAGTATATATATATTAGAGGCCCCTCAATTTGGGGGACCAGGGTGATCACCCCTACTTGCCTCTGCTCAGGCTGACCCAAGTGTGCAACTAGATGAATACAAAATAGCCTAGAAAAAATCACAACTTCATCATTATCAGAATATTACCTGCCTATTTTCTCTTTGCTCCTGCTCTCTCAATTTTTTCTCTGCAGCCTAGACAACAAAATGATAGCTTAGAACTTAGAAATCAAAGCAGCAGTGATGATGGGCAAGAACACCAGCATTGCACTAACCTTAATATTTTCTTTAACAGCATCGTTATTTGGATCCAATTCCAATGCTGCATAAAAGACACAATCACAGAGTATGTTTGATACTTAGTAAAATGGCAGAAAATTTGTTAAAAATTTAAATAAATGACCATTGTCTGCACCAGGAAATCACTTCATTTCAATTATGTCTATAGATCAGCATAAGAAAATTATGTTTTTGAAATGATATGATGAAAAAACTCTCCCACTCACAATTTGAATAATTGAACACAACCTATGCTGGTGATTAGAATATAATTAAACATTGCATGGAGATTAATATTCCTATTCATGGCAACATATGTGACTCTTTGCATTTGATAACTGGAATCAAACCTGAATCCACGCAACATTTTATCCCCAGATCTGTAAATATTTCTATTTGATAGTTATTACAACAGTAGGGGGTGTAACAGAGTATCACGAAGCCCATAGGTTATAAAAAAGTGAAAAGAAAATGCAGAAGTAGCTAATCATGCCACTACAGTAATTAAACAATTCATGATAGCTAAAATAAAGTATAAAATAAACCTTTTAATAGCAATTCAACACATGCAATGACTAAAGGCATATCGCAAAAACCCACAACACCAGAATTACTTATTACACAGCATGGTACCTGATGCAAGAGCAGCCATTTTCCATGATATTAATTTAGTTGTTAATTACCCTAAGTTGGGCGATATAAAAAGCTCATCATTTGGACTAATTAGATTAACTAAACTCCATGCCATGAAAGCCATGCAAAACTCCAATCCAGCCACTGCCTCTTTTTTTTTTTTTTTTTTTCACTTAAATGGTTCCCTGCCGAGCCAAGGATAGGCAACAGCTCAGGTCCCACAACTGCACTTTTCTGGGCAGATCTGGGCATGCTTGGTAGCCTGAAAAAATCCAAGGCAGTAGCAGTAGCTACAAGCATCAGAGGAGGCAAACCTTTTTTGGAAGAAAAGAAAGCTATAATCAGGCCAGAATGGAACTTTGGGCCTGCAGCAGAAAAGATATCTTCTGCTTTATGCTTTTAATAATTTTTTTTTAATCTTTAGCCCAAAAGCTACTTTTAATGATGTTTTTAGCTTAGCCTAGCTTATTAACTTATAAGGAACCTCCCAAGTCAAATGTAAGACCTTGGGAAGGTCCCAACAGTTCTGCTTTTTCTATTTCAGCTAGACAAAGCCAACTTTAGTTTTACTTAGGATTAAATTAGTTGAAGTTAGTCTCTTTGCCAACTAACAAGTTTGCTCAATTAACCAAACCAATCCTTTGTTTTAGTTGAGTTGTATTGTAACTAAATGAGACCTAACACTTTTTTAAAAGTGTTGGGCTCACACTTGAATGAAGGACAACTCAGAATTTGGCCATCTTACTTCTCTCTACATAAATCAAACCCTTCAACTCTAGTGCATGAGTTTGAAGTTTGAATCCTAAAATCTCACAAGATCTATACTAAGTGTTGAAACCTTAATTAGTTCTTGTTAGTACATGATCCAAGGAGGCATCAAAATTATATTCAACACCTTTTCTTCACCCTCTTCTTTGTTTTCTTATTCGATCATCCCCCATTGATAACCACCTTTACCCAATTTGTATTGGCATATGCATCATTACCCACAAAAGATGATGATAACAATAATAATGATAATGATGATAATGTATATGAATATTGATGAAAAAAACATTGTGCTCAGAATTCACATATTCCAGCTCAAATACAGCAGGTTGCAGCTATAAATTTTCAGCATTGATTCAAATAGGACTGATTTGCACCAGCAGATCTTTCGACATGAACACGGACACCAACAGAGTCAAAGATATATTTGGTGAGTTAGCTATCTTCTAATGTTCAGCGCTTTGCCACTACTTCTACCCTAAATCAAACAACTCCTTCATAGTAACTATCAGTCATATCCCAATAGTTTGAAGAAAAGAATATGCTTTTATTGCTAGAGTCTAAGAAACATTACAACCACAAGACTAAAACTCACATTTAAGATGAATGAATCTACCATACTCAGTCATTCTATGGCCGTGTGCGTACCTATAAGCTATACCAGTGGCCATAATTTTAACTATTGTTTTCCAATTACACACACCATTATTGAATAACACATTATTACTTGCCTTCCATATCTCTTGTAAATGGAAGCAATGAAGAGTCCTCTAAAGATGTACATTTTGTGTCTCAATCACCCTTGCATGTGAGTGAAGGTCCTCATCAATGTATGCCAATCAAGTGACGCCCTTTTTGTTCTCATGGTATGGGTGATTGTGTGGACTGCTCTACCCATGACTGAGCAGTGCACAAACAAATGGGACATGGACTCCTAGTTTTGAAAAAAGGCACATTACTGGTCCATTAAGGGGGTGTACCTGCTAAGCCTATCTTTAGCAGCCAAACACCCCCATGCAGTTAGCCATGTAATGAATTGATGGTTGGGGGCTACAGGGTTTTGCCATACGGTTTTCTACCAGCCTAATCTTAGGCTTCTATGCCTCAAATAATCATAAGACTCGCTTGATACTACAAGATGCTTCTTGTGGGAAATTGGAAAAGCAAGGTAAGAATTCTTAAACTTAAAATGCACCTCAAGGGCCACAATACAACTGTTGGTATCTCCATATCCCATACCTAACCACTGTTGATGAATCTACCATGAATCCAGTTGATCCACCATGTATCCTTCTTGCTGGCCAAGTTCCATAGGTGTTTCTCAAGTGTTGTCTAATTCCATACGCCAATGTCCATGATACTACGTCCCCCCTCATTCTTTGGTAAGCTACAGGTAGCCCAAGATACTGGGGCTTTTCGACTTTGTGTTGTGCTTCCTGTCCAAAGAAAAGTGCGGCAAGAAAAAATGAGATGGGACAAAACCTTTATAAGTAGTAAGAATATCTGGCTCTAATACATTTAGATGCCAAAAATAACCGACTTCAACAGCTGCAACCTCCCTATATATGTAAGTAGCTTGGTAGCCCAATGATTCATACAATGGAGGAATTTATTAGTGAGAATGGCCATATGATGAGCATTCAATTGTATGTTTGCCACTGGTACCCCTAGATACTAAGATGGGAGAAGGCCTTGTGAAAAATTCCTAAAGTGGAGAATATCATTTCGTACTAATGGGGATACACCTCCAAAATATACTGAGCTTTTGTGTGGACCAATAGGAAGACCTGATAGTTCCATGAAGTGGTGAAATTCTATCATAAGGAGTTGAACCAAGTTGAGGTCACCATGACAAAACAACAACATATCATCCGCAAATGACAAGCTCATGATTTTCAACATTTTACGTTGAGGATGCCTCTTGAAACCTGGTTCTTAAAGTATTCCATGACAATCACATATAAGTAAGGAGAGGGGGTCCCCTACCTTAGTCTCCTCCTCCCTTCAATAGGTTCTAACAGGGTGCCATTTAATGTAATAGAATAATTCACACTGGATACACACGTCATGATTACCATTACCAAATGAGGGGGGGAGTGGAATGCCAATAGTAACTTCTCAAGGAATCCCCCTTACGCAGGTCTACTTTCTTCTTACATCTAGATGATGTGATCTTCCTTCCATACACTTTCAACAGCTCATGAGCTAATAGAATATTCTTGCCAATCGACCTTCCCTTAATGAACGCAAATTGTAAAAGATAGTCCAGTCTTGCATAATATATTGGAGCCTAGAGGTAATAATCTTGGTGATGCCTTATATAGCATGCAATTGGGCGAAATTCAGCCACAAGAAAAGTTGACATGATGAACTGTGGTAGCCTTTCCGTAAGAAATGTTATTCAGTAATCTCTAAGGTTTGTCTCCCACAACCTTCCAAGCCAATTTTAAAAAAACATGATGTGAACCCATCTAAGCCAGGAGCTTTGGAGTCACTAATGGAAAATATGGCTCCCTTACATTCTGACTAGGTTAAGGGGGCTATTAGAAGGTGGTGGCATTCAGCGAACAGGAGAGGTCCCTGGTCAAGTACATGTGCAAGTTCCACTATGTGGGTGGTATGTTACCCAAGTAGCTAAGTATAATTTTCTCTAAATTGTTTCATGATCAAATTCTTATCCATGAGCCAATGTGCATCTTCTCCTTTAATGCGTGTGATTAAGCTCCTGTTTTGTTCTGCTTTCATTGTAGCAAAAAAGAATTGTGTATTGGCATTTCCTTCATTAATCCAACGGACAGTCGCCTTTGCCTAGGGAAGCTCCCCTCACATTGTGCTAGATATTCATGCTTGCCCAAAGCCTCGCGCTCCTTTTGTTGCAAGTCCAGATTGGCATGGTCTGGTCTCAAAGCATGTTGTATAATGCTAAGAACTTAGTGTTGGGTCGCTACTATTTCTCTTATGCTACTATACCAAGCTTGCTTCATATTCTATGGGTTGATTGTGTATGTCACCATTAGGGTCAAGAATTTCTGATATCTCCAAACATTTTTTTGTAACATCCACCTCCATTAAGAGTGGCAAATAATATTATTTCTCAATGAAGGGTGATGACATCTATGTGAATGGGACACCCAATAGGGCTAGCAATTCTACTAAGAAAGTTAACATCCTAGTAATCCAACGAGAGATTTGGAAGTTTAATCCAAAGTAAGATCTAAAATTTTTCCTTCAAAAATTGGAATTTCCAATGCCAAGGTTTGAGTATGAAGAGGATCCAAACACGATCCTCAGCAAGAAACATTTGAAGATCACAAAGCCATTATCTTGCAATAGGATTTTAGGAGGTTTCACTTTGGGCGATTGAGAAAGAGCAAAGCACTGCATCTTCCCTAAGGATAGTCAAAATTAAATGATATCAATGGGAATTTGTCAGTCCTCAAATAATCTCTGAATTTCCTCCCTCTAAAGTTCTATACCATGAGCTGCCTGCCATTGATGGGGTAAAATACGAAAGTGAAGAATCTAGTTGGGAATTTCTATTGCCAATTACTAAGTCCCATCAGTTAAATTTTTTCACAGCATTGATAAGAAGATTGGGTATCTCGTTCACAATATCCTGCATAGGGTTTTGGTTATTTGCAATCGATTGGGAATTATCAGATTCCAGACGACTTAGGATTCCAGGAATTTCCTCTTTCTTGACGCAATACATGATATCATCACAGGGTTCATGCAAGTCCAGTGGTTTCTCACCTTAGCATTAGCAGCTATTCGAGGATTCAATGAAGCAGGGGCTGTCTCACCCTCAACCCTGTTAGAAATTGTATAAAATTGCCACGGGGTGTATCATGAGACTCTAAAACATTGAGTTGCGGAGATTTGATCATTGAATTTGGGCCGTTGACTCCCTTTCTTCGCAGAATTTGCCCCTCTCCTTGTGCAAGCCATGAGGAGAGAGGAGACAGCAACAACAATGAGAATTCCATTTCTAGCATTAGCTATTATGTCCTAATAGTTTGATCTTTCTTAAATGATCTGCCCTCATATCATTGTCAAGTAGGAAGGATTATATTTCAATAAATGTGTCCTTTGTTGCATCATAATTTAGCTAGCATTACTATAATAGCAAAAAAATCAGACGTGCAAAACCTTACATGAACAATTTTATTTCTCAATTATGAGCCAAATAAAGGATTAGATATCACCCTACTCATTTTTCTGCACTACAAGCAACATGGCCTGAAAGAATGATTTGTTCTTCCACCTCTCCCGACCAAACCTTAAATTTCATTTATGTATATCAATTATCACAGCATCTGGAATTCTGGCAAGTGCACTTCCTTGGTCGGGAAATTAACAAAGATATATAATGACACACAGCTACTAAAAGGCATACTCACCAACCCACATAATTGTCTCCTGCAAACATGATTATTCAACAGAAAACACAGAAAGCCTTTCTCATTGATCCCCTTAAATAGGTACAGATGATTTTATTCATCACATAATCATTAATAATTCAGACACACCAGCTTATGTTGAACAATGAAAACACAAGATTATAGAGAAATGGGAGGCTTGTTTCCGTCAATGATAGAAGAAATGAGTACAGAGCATGAAGATGCTTCAGATAGGGAAGTTTGCAATAACAGAAAGATTACAGGAATTTAACCACCACTTCCAGGCTATTCAGTGCAAACATTGTAAAGCTTTGGGGTGTTCTTTTTCCTTTCGGGCGGGGTGGTTGTGCAAATCATATACCCACCTTTACTGAATCCTTTGTGGATAGCATCCATGTAATTGCCTTGTGCATAATATGCAAGCCCCAAACGACTGTATGCCTTGCTGTAATTTGGATCAAGCTCAATGGATTTAAGACAATCATTAATAGCTTCATTGTATTTGTGTATTTGGGTATAAGCAGCAGCCCTGTGATAATTGCACAATATCTTATATTAAGTAAAGCACCAAGATTGATAAGAAATTTAACATATTAGTGTGTACTGATGTCAGAATTGTGAAGTGTGTCAGCCAACAAAAGCATAGAGATACATCATACATCTAGGAACTGATGGCAGAGAAAAGTTAATCATCTGGGAAGTTATAGAAAAATTTGGAAATCCACACCCCCCCAAAAAAAATAAGATAAGATAAACATAAAAATAAATATTCAATGGCTGACCTATTACATTACCATCTCTACGGCCATAACCTAAGACTGACAACTGTAGCATTAAATAGGACAGAAAATTATTCATATTGAAAACAGGTTGACAAATTGATGCAGAGCATCCACATTCATTTTAATTTTTCTTATCAAAAATTATGATGAATTGGGTGTTGTCCTAAGCACACATCAAGAGCCCTTATACAAAGTCATACTCATTCAAGGCCCTATTGGAAAGAATTCAACATCCTTGAATCAATAAGGGTCCTGAGACATCCAATCAACACAAGAAACAGCCACTTTTCAGCATTTTTGTGCCAACTTTGGGTCACGAAATGAAGGACAGCAGCACAGCAATTAAAAGGGATTTGCAGCAGAGCTTAGAGGACTTCAAGGACATTTTTTAGCATGAAAAAGACACCAATCAATGGGAAGCAATCAAGGAGGCAGCAAGGATAGCAGCAGCCTGCATTTTTGGAAGAGTGGCAGCATTTGTGGACAGCTTTTGGGGCATTTTTGGGCACAGAAATTTAAGGCCAAAAGTACTGCATTAGCTAATACAAGTGATAGCTAATTATTGAAGAAAAATGACCTAAAACAGACCATGACTGTACTTCAGGCCCGCACAGTGAAAAGTACTTTTTGCTTTTTGCTTTTAATGATGTTTTTAGCTTGTAAGATAGCCCATTTTAACTTATGCGATTAATCAAATCAAGTGCAGAGTATGGTAGAGCTGTCTTGGTCCATTGTTTTGCCATAAAAGTCATCATACCTGATTTGAGAATTGGTTAGAAGCAAACTAGCTTAGTAAAGTCCTATTAGGTAACTATTAGTTTATTTTGTAACCAAACCAGTCCTTATCCTTTTTGATTAAGTTAGATTGTAAGTGAATGCGATCTAACACTCTTCTATTAAGTGTTAGGCTCATAAATATGAATGGGCAGACTTTGAATAGACTAAAATTGCTCTCTTTGCTGAGGCACACACTCCAAATCCAAGTGAAGGATTTTGTTTCATATCTAAAAATCTTACTCTCTTTATCCAAGTGTTGATACCATTTGACCTTGAGAGGTTCTCATAGATCAAATCCTGTCGTCTTCTTCTCATCTTATTCTCTTTTCATTTTGGTTGGTTATTGCCCTAGAAAAACCATTAATCTAGCATGACCCGATTTGCATTCCTCATGCACCACTGTTTGCCAGTTAAACATTAGCCAAAATATACGTAATGGTATTGCTCTCTCTCAAATATGGTACATGTCAATGAAATTTTTTGGGTGGAGGTGCATATCAGGTTATGAGCAAAGCTTCAACAGCATTTACTGCTACCAAAAAGAAACTAATTTAGTGATAAAGACAAATCAGGGGTCTAAGTAACAAAAGGCCCCACACTTAAATTCCTCATGCAACATTGTCTGTGGCTCATTCAAAAACACTCCGTTTCTAACCCAAAAACTACTAGAAGGGTGAAGCTGACCTCCCCAGAACCGAACAGGATTCATGATGGATTCTACATATAACTTTTCCTTCTATACAATCTGACACCTGAATATATTGCTCTGATGTATGACAGGTATTCTTCTCTCTTGGATATGGTACGTGTCAATGAACAAATTTGGGTGGAGATGCATATCAGGTAATGAGCAAAACTTCAGCAGCATTTACTGCTACCACAAAGAAACTAAGTTAGTGATAAAGACTAATAAGGGGTCTAAGTAAAAAAGGCCCCACGTCCAAATTCCTCATGCAATATTCTCTATGGGTCAGTCGAAAACACTGCTTCTAGCCCAAAAACTACTAGAGGGGTGAGGCTGACCTCCCTACAACAGAACAGGATTCATGTTGGATTCTACATTTACGTTTTCCTTCAATACAATCTGACACCTGAATAAATTGCTCTAACGCGTGACAGGTACAATTATAAGAGATATTCACTTCAGACCAAACACCCTTATTGGACATGACATGATATGGGATAAGAAAAGGGATCCATGGTGACTATGTCAAGAGCCATGCAGACATGATGCGGTAGTAAAATATGATATCTTCAAGATAGTGATGGAACCTCGAAATTTAACCCGACTAGAATAGAAATTCGAGAATTAAACTTTACACTAATTAACTATATAGCGGGCTGTATTGAAAGTAGTTCCTTGTTAGCCCACAAAGTATTGGAGGTGAGACCAGACTCTGCCAATGGAAGAATTCCATACAATGTGCCATCGTTCTTGTTGATAAGAATTAGCTATATGCAAATGTTTGTATGTCCCATAGCTTTCAGAGACAGCCTGTTCAATAATTAGATGGTTCACTAGTTAGACTAGTGATCGGACACATTGGTTAATCAATCCAAACAAAATTAGAAAATAAGTTGTAAATTTAATCAAGTAATATACAATAGAAATAGAAGAGTAAATAATTGCTAACTTTAGGCCCATCAAAGATAGCACGAATAAAAAACAAAACCCGAAATATACCATTTTGCTCTCTACTATTAGACAACATTATCTCTTTACTTTGAAACAATTATTCCAACAACACGCTTTCTTCTTCCCCGTCATTGAGCAACATGCTTATATACACCCAACCACTTTTTCCAACATACCAAACTTTGGACAAACCACCTCATCCATCCCTTCTCAAGGGAAAAAGAGAGAGATAAGGCACACATGCCTTCGTTGTTCATTCTCAACTCAAATGTGTAATATCTAAAATAAGTGATATATGGTTGAACACGACTTAAAAGAATTAATTCAATAAATAATATTAACAAGGTGCATCTTCCTTTCCAGAAGCCAATCATTAAAAAAACTCTATAATTAACTTTACAATCCAATGATGGATGACTTCTTGAAAAGTTTAACGAGAAATATGTGACTAAGAACAAAGCACACTAAAACTCTTGAACCATCCATCATAAAAGCTCTTTAGAATAATTAATCAGAAGAGGGGTTATAAAAGAAGATACACAAACCCAGGCAACAACATTCACAGATAGTACCATTGATCTCATCATGAAAATCATATACACTGGATCATCGCTGCCCTCAGACTTGCTGCTGCTGCTCGACAGGGTGCAAATGATGAATTGCTGCCACACGAAGGGTGCAAAAGACAACTGACAAGATCGAACATTTCTAGAATCTATAGACGCAGCTTGAAAGAGAGGACTGACAAGAACAGCCTAAGCTTTCGCACCAATGTACTTATGGCCACTGAATTAATTAAACACTACAAGAGAAGAAATATCAGCCCTAGAATATGCCTCAAAGATAATATACAGAAGGATTATGATTCCATTGAGTGGAGATTTCTTACAAAGGTCTTGCTAGCATTTGGGTTCCTTCAACACAGTGAATCTGATCCAGCAATGTATATCCACTGTCAAATTCTCCTCTAACATCAATGGAACTTTGTCAGCTTTTATGGTATGCAAGAGATGGTTGGGACAGGAAGATCCCCTCTCACCCTATCTGTTTGTGATTGGAATGGAGCGCAGAAGTATGAAGACACTATGGTGCTCAAATGGATTTCAAGGGCATCTGACCAGTCAGAAATTTAAACTGGTGGATCTAACCTTTGCAGATGACCTTTTGATTTTTGGAAAAGCTGATCTACAAACTGTTAGAATCAAGAAGGACAAACTAGACAACTTTGACATGAGATCTGGATTGAAGATAAATCCTTCCAAGAGTACAGCCTCTATAGGGCAGTGAGAAATGATTTGAAAAATTAAATACTGGAAATTTTTGGATGCAAGGAAGGTGAGTTCCCTTTCAGATACCTGGGAGTTCCATTAGAAACTGTGAAAAAACAAATCTCATAGCAAGTAACTTTTAATAGCTTTTCCACCAGCACATCATTCTTTAACACCTAGTGAACAAGATTTGGACCTTCCCCTCTTAATAATCATATATGATGCTAAATTAAAATGTTTACGGTCAATTATACCCCTTCCTATAGAAAAATGCCATTCAGGTCTGTCATGGGCATTGACAAATCCCTAAAATCAATGTCTGATTTAGATCTTTTAGTCTCAATTAATTGTGTAGCATGCACATTGTTGGCATGGTATTTCACTGAAAATGGGCAACCTTTGATTTTTTGTTGATATTGACTTTGAAATATAGGCACACTTATCAGAGGCTGATCAAGTTTTTAACCTTTCAAGTGCTTGTTAGTAAACTTTTGCTCTAATTCTGAACGAGAATAACTAGGCTTACATGAACTCTGTCATTTGGGCTAGTACTTGGTCGTAGCAACAACTTGTTCCAGTAGGCAAGTGAGGGGCATTCATAAGAAAAAGAAAAATTTGTGGATGACAAGTAGATAAAGTAGAAATAGTAGTAAAAGTACAATTAGTACAATACAAGTAATATAAATGATAATGACAATAGTAATACAAAGACCTAACAGTATTAATCTTAGTAAATACTCCCTCCGTTCACAAATAAGTGTCATTTCAGTAATTTGATATTGTTCATAAATAAATGCCTTTTACATTTGTAAATTTTGAATAGTTTTTCCTCCTTTACCCTTATTTTATAGCTTATAAATTCTATTATTATGATTTCCTATGATGCTTTTAAGAGAGGAAAATTAGTCATGTGAATAACTTTCTTAATTCTTGAGTCAAAAGTTAAAATATCACTTATTTGCTAACAAAGGAAGTAACTAATAGAAAACAAACCATGGAATACCAATAACAAAACACACATACCATAAGTAACATCCAATCACACAACAAACATAATCCCAATCACTTTGATTCCAAAAATATTAAATGCAAGCAAAGCTAAGGATTTCGACCAATCACTTGCTGCAACATCATCTATAAGATATTTTCCAAAGTATTAACCAACTGAATTCAGCCTATAGTGCAGGAGGTGATTGATGTTTCACAAGCTGCTTTCATAAAAGAAAGGCTTTAAAATGACAATGTGCTCAAGGCTTAATAATTGGTGAAAAGTTATGGAAGGAAACATATGGGACCAAGAATGATGCTGAAAGTCGATATCCAAAAAAGTGTATGGCAGTATAGAGTGGATTTTCATTGAAAACCGACCGCTAGCATAGGACACCCCAGCACACTTTGTGAAGCTAGTAATGGTCTGTATCACATCTGTCCAGATCTAACTCATGGTAAATGGCACTCTGTTTAAGCCTTTCTCTAGTAAGAAAGGACTTAAAGCAGGGAGACCCAATGTCAACGCACTTGTCTGGGGTGTGTATGGGGTACCTACACAGAAGTCTGAACCACTAATGGCAACATGAACACCTTCATGCGCACCCTGATAATTTGATCTATGTTTTGCAGATGATCTATTGATATTCTGTAGGAGAGAGATATACTCGGGTCAGATTTTACTGGGAATTTGGTGAGATTACAAGATTGAAAGCAAATCCACAGAAGAGTAATGTATATTCCTCAGGGTGAATGAAAGTGAGAAGCACCGTATACTTGCCTTGTTGCGCTGTGATGAAGGTGAGTTTCCCTTAAGGTATTGGGGTACCTCTCAATTCAGCTAGGCTTACTGTTCAGCACTTTCAGCCACAGCTAGATAAGCTTTTAGCCAGGGTTAAATGTAGGACATCAAAGTAACTGAGCTACACAGGTAGATTTCAGCTCGCTCAAAATGTTCCTCATGGCATTCATGGTTTCTGGGCTCAGATGTTGATTCTGCCGCAGAAAATCCTCAACTACATAGACTCGATTCGCAAAGACTTATTTCTGGAGGGTGTTGGTGGCCTGGCAGAAGATTTGTATTCCAAAAGAAGGAGGCCTAGGAGTAAGACACTTATCTAGCTGGTACGAGGTCACCAAGGAGAGATTATTTTGGCAACTAATAAACCAGAAAGAGAGCCTCTAGATACGGTAGGTACATAGATTTTACCTACATAGAACTACTGTTCAAGACTATGCACCAATTAACCATCACTTTTTGTGCCCTAGAAAGGTCATGAGCTTAAGAAATGGCCTACTGAATCTAATTTCATCAGGAGTATATGAAGTCTGGGAAGATATAGCATCAAAAAGATGTATGAAGAGATTAGACCCAAAGCTGAAAAAGTGGAATGGATATAGTGCAGGGACATCCTGGCATGCCAAGACATAAAGTAATCATGTAGCTGATAGTTGTTTAGTCTGTCAGGATGCTGTTGACAACCAAGATCACATGTGAGTTTGAGTACATTGTTTTATGGCTCAACGATGTTGGAGGGAGCTGTTCAACTGTATAAGGCTGCTCTTCTTTCCAACCAGCTGGACTCATCTGGTGCATTGGATGCTCTGATGATGCAATAGCATCCAGCATAAATGGGCATAATTTACTTATTAATTTTCCCAAAAATGAAAACCCAAAAATCCTTCTAATTTGGACAAAATTAATGAATTAAATTATGAGTCACTTAGCCATGCAAAAGCCATATTCAAGCCATCACTTTTTGACAGAATTCAGGTCACTTAAAAAACAGCACCTTTTGCTGAGCACGATAGCTCCAGCAACAGCAGATGGGCCCTGGACAGTTTCTTGTAATTTTTTGGGCACAAGAATGGACTGAACGGAAAAGGTAGTAAATCTGCTACAGCTGATTATGGCAGAAAATTTAAGCAAAAGGCCATAATTGTACTCAAGGTCATTTAAGCAAAAGGCCATAAATGTACTTAAGGTCTACAGACAGAAAAATTACTTTTTTTTGCCTTTTAAATTTTAATGATACTTTTAGGTCACTTTTTACCTTTTAATGATGTTTTAGTCCTAGGTTTAGCTTTTTACTTGTAAAACACCCCAAAATCAGAGAGAACAAAAGGCATGGGTTATCATTCAGGTCTGAAAAAATAAAAACCATCACACATGATTGACTTTGGATAGAATTAAACTAGTAAAGGTTAGTCTCTTTGATAACTAGACTAGTATGATTAGTAAGCCAAATCAGTCCTATTTATTATTGATGAATTGTAATATAACTAAATGAGACCTAACATCCTCTTATAAGTGTTAGGCTCTCACTTGAATGAAAGGCAGATTTTATTACCCATTTTTCTCTCTGAACCCCACAAAACTCATATGCAGAGTTTCGCTTAGCTTCCCAAAAATCCCTCTTCTTTATTCCAACTATTTAAACCTTGGATGGTGATAGTAAGTATTTGATTTTATAAGTGTTCATAGATCAAACAAATTCTCTTTCCTCTTCTCTTTCTCTATTTTTTACTTTCAGTAGTAATCCCCTAACTTCACCACAATTCTTTAGTTTCACCCAATTGGTTTTTCATATGCATCAATTGGTATCAAAGCTCAAGGTTGTTGAAATTGAGTTTTAACTTTTCTTTTCTTCCTTAACCTTATCTAAAACCAAACACGCACACAAAAATTCTAGCCTACCCCCATTTTTACCAAACATTTACCTTTTCCTTCCCCAGTAAAATTCTGATTTCCTTCGAATTTATACCACTATGGATGATCCACCAAACCCAAGGGGCTTAAGTTTTGAAGAAAATGTATGCGACGAGAGATTGAGCTATTGAACCCTCACAGCAAGACACAAGGAGGTTAGAGCAGTCCATGGAGAATGTTCGAGAAATAAGGGAAATTAGAGCCTGCTAGAAAGGCTGCTACCAACAGCAAATCCCCCAAACCCGCGAACCTGCCCCTGGAAGAAATGAATATTGTGCATGCAGAGAATGTGTCCAGTGAGTTTGATTCCTTTTCTAGTGAGTCTTCTCAAGAACCTAGAAAGAAAAGGCATGCAAAAAGAGATAATTTACAAAAATATATATAAGGGCTGAAATCCCTGAGTTTGAAGGTAATCATAACCCGGAAGAGTTCCTTGAATGGGAATTAAGGTGTACTAGACTTTTTGAACCTAAGGGATACAAAGATGAAAAGGCTCTTAAGGTGGTTGTTTTAAAACTAAAAACCTTTGGTAGGAAAATCTTTCCAACCAAAGAAGAAGAAAGGGCAAATCAAAGGTCAAGTCTTGGACTCAAGACCTTTACAATAAAATGTCTTCAGGAAAGGTCAAATGAGTGGGAGTTTAAGAAGCTCTTGTTAAGGCTTGAGCGTGAAGAAAGTGAAGAGCATACCATGTCCAGGTTTGTAGGAGGCCTTAGACAAGATAATGCTACGAAGGTGGAGATGCAAAGATAATACACCTTGGATGAGCTATTTCACCTACCCATCAAGGTAGAGAAGCATAAGAAGGAAAAGAAAACACCTCAGTACACCTTCAACAAAACCATTGCTTATACTTCTAAAGACACTCCTACACCTTCTAAGCCCACACCCACACCTAAACCCCTCAAGTTTGATGTGGAGGGTAAGGGTAAAGAGTTATGATATTGTTGAGGTTAATGATGCTATTCAAGAGGAGAAGAAGAGCCACTACCTTTAGATAGTGAAAAGGAGGAAGAGGTCCCACTCCATAATATTATCTTTTCATGGCTTACGTGTTTTAAATACAAAACCTCATCTAGAGTATTACACAAGAATGATGAGTACAAAGGCTCTAGGTAAATTAAACAATAAAAATAAAAAAAAATTCATCCCTCTCAATTATTCAACACCAGCAAGGCAACAACAAAATCAACTTATGTTGTAGATGAGGGTAATACAGAAAGCCACTCAGTAGGTAGAAATAAATAAATAAAAAATAAACACCTTGGTCAAGAATGAAATGTAAACAACCAATCAATTCGCTCAGTTACCAAAATACCAACATCAATCACCAAGGTTTTGAGCATTATAAACCTATATTTTTACACCATTCTTATAAATGACCAAATTATTTGGAAACAACCCTCACCCATTTTCACTAACAAGACTATTCTCCAATTCCACATACAACATATGACCCGCAACCCATTGTCATGCCTTTTCATCCGTCCCGTTACACCACCAACACTCTGACACCACTTATGGTGAATGTTACATCTTCAACACCCCCCCCCCAAAAAAAGGATTTTTCATGCCCCCTGCACTTCCACACACCTCTTGCTTTCACTTTCATCATTATTTCACAACAATTCACAATGTGAAAGGAAGGGTAAAAATCTACAACAAAGAGCATCCAAGACAAGAATCATGTTCACTTTCAATCATCCTCTCCATTATAAAATAAAGGAAAAATACACCAAAGAACCTAGAATTTAGACAAAATATACCAAACTGGAAATTCACCAGTTAAGATGAGCTTAAGAGTCTACACACCAGATGACCATTTGTTAGTATAGTTTAGCCCTTACGTAGCCAAATTTTATGTTTAATTCCTATTTTACCCTTACCCTTTCCCTTGTGCTGTTAATGTTTGCTCCCCCTTCCCTTTTAGCTATTCTTAGAAAGAAAAACATGAAGACAATTTGTTACACTCTCTCTTGACCTACACTTTCCTCCTCACCCCAACACACGATCTCTCCTCCCCCTCCCCCCACCACCATCCACAACACACAAACACCCCCTCCCCCAGTTCTCTCTTAAGGCCGCTCTCTCTTTGTGACCATTACCAACATGGCAACGCAACCATGAGAGTGCAACATAGGTTTCCTCAAGCACTATTTGGTCTACTATTCTCTTTCAGCATGTTCTCCTTCCCTCCCATTTCATCTCTTTCCTTGAGCACTGGTTGTTGTCAAAAGGCAATAGTAAAGAGCAAAAAGACTTGGATCCACCCAAAATCACTGATTTGGAGAAGCAATGGGAGGATTCTATACCTATTCGACCAGGGTGGCTTCACATTCGAATGGCTCGCAAAAAAAAAATCCAAAAAATGAGCCTAAATCGAAGGCTAAAAACTTAAATCGAAGCAAACAAGCCTCAAAGCTACTGAATAAACAAAACCAATAACATGAAAATGTGAAAGAAATTTGTGTTTCACAAGTATATGCGTCAAGCATTGTATGAATTTAATCACTTTAAAAGGAACATGTGAACGAGGTTAGCAAGCCAAAGCCTAATATATGAAAGAAAATTAAATAAATAAATAAAAACATGACAAATTTTTTTATCATTTGTGTCTTCTTTTGCCATTAAATCAACTCATATCAACAAGGAAACAAAGGAAGAAAGAATGACAAAATATGTCATCAATTGCATCAAAACTAACAGCTTAACACTTAGAGATCCTTGAGTTCTCAAGTTAAATCATTAGAGCTCTCAATTAAATATCCCCATATTTAAGATACATGGGTTTGGATGGTCATACTGAATAGTTAATCCATGCTCCAAGCTCAAAGCTGACATTAGCATGTAAGGGAGTAATAAAATGTATAATCATTAACTAGGTCAAGCCTAAGTGTTTGTATTCATTGATTCCTTAACAGAAAAAAATATTCTAAAATTAGAAACATAAAATATATCCATCATACACTAAATCATTGATATTGCTTCTTTCTCTCAATCACCAGTCCAATGCTCATGAACCAACAAAAGTATCCACGTTCATTCTAATGAGAGTCAATTGAGGCAATTTGAAGGAATATGCATAAGCGGCAATTTGCTTTCAGTTTCCATCATTAGCATGCCAACAATCCTCAATCTTGGCTCGAACACTATGGCAGCATAAGTCTTCTAAGATGCATAGAGAAAAAAGGAAGAGCAGATACATGTTGGAGAAAGGCTGAAGATGATAAAAGGGAAGGGAAGAGGATAAAGGTTCCACTGATGGAAGTGGAAAATGCAGAAAGAAAGAGGGGGGGAAAAGTGCATAAAGTTAGTTTGGGGAAAGGGTAATGTGGGGTAGTGTTGTGAGAAAGGATAAAAGGAAAATGATCCGGTAGTGTTATCTTTTCACTCTTCTTCAACAGTGACCATAAATATTTGGTCATTTAATAATGAAGCAAAAGCAAAAAACTTAAAGGGAAAAAAAAGGCAATTTAACAGGGATCTAGGAGGTCATGATGCATGCAACTCACATAAGAGGGAATGTAGAGAGAATTTAAACCTAGGATCTTAAGGTGCCAAAGTCCCTTAGTAGACCAACACTTCTTTGGTGGCAAAACATTTTCACTCAACATGTCACTTTTTTGTATCAAGATCAACTCGGAGATGGTTACATCAACTTTACCATGTATAGTTAATAAGGCAAATGATATGTATAAAAAGTAACACGTGCGTAACATCACATAAGTCATCAATATTTAGTAATTAACGACTTACCTGTTACAATAGTAAACAGCATTATTTCCACGGAGAGCAATAGCACAAGTATACCGCTCAATAGCATCAGAATATGAATTGTACTGCATAGCTCTGTTACCTATCAGTAGGGAGGAAGTAAAAATAATAATAATAAGTAAAAAACCAATGCTCATGAAAGCGTTGAGAAAAAACAGAGTATCAATCATGGAGAAGAATAAGTTCAGGAAACTTAAAATTTGTTTTTTTGAAACTATAATCAGGCTTGAACTTTTTAGTTTTCATCATGAACATGTTACAGAAAAAGAAGAGGGGGGGCTTATGCATAAAAACACTTGGATACACAAGAATCTAGAAAGTTAAAATCTTGAGCTTTTTAGTTTTCTGAACTTAAAATAAAGTCATTGAAAGTTACCTAAAGTTTTTAGTGTCTCAGCAAGGCTCCATTGATCAAACGTACTGCAACTAGATTTTTCCATCTCCTGCATAACACATGATTTCGATAAAGTGAGCTCCAAATCTAGGAATGTAAAAATGGATTTGCTTACATACAAGCATACATGAATAAAAAGAGATTTTCTTTTCTTTATCAATGGAAATATATATACAGGGTATACATATATATGAACAACCAGACCAGATCACATATACATTAAAGTACCAGACTACTATTTTGAGCATAAAAAATTTACCCTAAAACACAAGAGGATATATAATTTACATTGTACGCATGAAGTCCAGTGAGGAAAGATGTTTGATATTATTCATGAAACATTCCTAATTCAGCATGCAATATTCAGAATCCTAACCAAATTTCAGGGATGATTTGCAATGCCGATGATAGCTATATTGACGATGGTGCTGTAAAAATAATAAGCAAAACTGAATGCAGACAAGTAAGTCTTCACAACATCCTTCATGGAAATCTTTACCAAAAAAATATAGGCCTAAAAGTTGAAGCTACAATGAGGCACAAAGCCCCCAAAGATCTATCACTTGTTTGCATGAGCACCCACACCACATGACTTCACAAGGAATTAGAATTAGAAATGCTGTAGGGCAGTCATGTCATTAAGCTCCCTTTAGGATACTTCATTTATTAGGTAATATCCACCGTAAAGGACTCCATAAGAGACTATAATCCAGCAACATTGTAAATCATGACAGTAATAAGTCATAAATCATGGTGTCTTCAGTACTTTATAGCAGTACTTAAAATGAATAAGATACAAGCACAGCACAAGAACATAAATAACAAAAATCAGCACGGCAGAAAATTAACTTTGGAAATAGTGGAATATGAAAATTAATAACTGTTGGAAATAAATTAAAAGATGTCATACACAGATAGCATCATGAAACAGATGTGTTGCTCGATCTAGCAAGGCATTGTCATCATCTCCAGATGGTGTTGTCCTGAAAAAGTGGCTTTGCTCGAGTGCAGCAAAGAATTGACCAAAAAGCTCATCTTTTGCCACCCCTGCCAAGATAAATGCCACCAACATTAAATCTTGGCTTATTCAGCAACTCAGTTGATGTATGAAAACAAGGGCTTAAAAAATCCGCCATTATCAATTAATGTTGACAATCTACTGATAAGCCCACTTGAGTCAAAAAAAAGACTGCTGGGGAGGGAACATGAGCTGGCAATTCTGTTATGCAAATCAGTTATAAGACCTGCTGAGTGCTGACTTATTAGCATGGAAAAAGATAATGTGGGGAAGCTTTGCTGAGTCATTAATCTGTTGGTTTTATTCAATAAATAAAGCAGCCATTGAGAGAGGGAATCCTCTTTTGGTAAAGTACAGCAGTAGGGAGGTCATCGATCCTAAAAACCCTGGTTGTTTATCCCTCTATCTGCATTTCTTATTGATACTTATCAATTATCAATCCTCTTTTCATTAAATCTTGCATGAATTCACATTTAGCTGTTGACACTAGATAGCCTAAGACGCACCTAGGCGATAGGAGTCCTAGAGCTTTAGGCGCTAGGTTGTGCAAAGCGAAGGCGCACACCTAGTCTAAGTATGGCATCAATATTACCAGTCTAATACTGCTTGTAATCTTCCCAAGGTATAATCTTTTCTTTCAAAATCATGTTTATTGGTCTTCCCATGACCCTTTTTCCTCTCCCTTTCCTTCCCAATACGAGATTCAGTAATTGTATTTATGAAAATAAAGTCCCAAAATAGCTAATCAAAGTTTCTTTCTCTACACTAAATACATTTTATTCCTCTCACTTTTCCCCTCCTCCCTTTCCTTCCCAATTTATTATTGTAGATTTTTTTGAATGGAACTAGAACCTAAAAGTGGCTAATTTTCACTTAGGCACACGCCTTAGTGCACCTTAGGTGCGCCTTGCCGATGTCACCTTACCTAGGATGAAAAAAGCACCAAACCCTCGCGCCTTACACCTTAGCGCCTTTTCAAACACTGACCCCATCATATACTTTGTCAGGAAAATCAACATTTGCCTCCCACAATAACAATTTGAATCAGAAGAGAAACACTATTCTAGCTGTTGAATCTACAAAAGCAGCTTTTGCTGAATGTTTAGAACCCTCTAACACACACCCAAAAAAAAAATACAATAATTAAGCTGAGAAATTTACAATTTTAGCAATCTAAATCATCAATCAATGGGACTGTCCCAAAACCAGCAGTAAGATCCCACAATATTACCGTCTGCTGGCATATCCAACTCTACATATATCTACCATCGTATCTCATTGTTGAGATACCAACCAAATGAGATTGATGTACTATTTAAGTGTATTGTTTCATTTTTTAAACATATAGGAAGAAATCAGTCCAAATTCGGTCATTCAAGGATGTACCACTACATGAAGCCTCAATGGGCCAAAGAGAAAATTTAGACAATCAAATTATTCAGAGGAGTTTCTTCCGTTTTGATAGCAGCACAGCAGTGGCTATTTCCTTGTTAAGAGCTACTTCAACTCAAGAAGATTCTTCCAGTCATTCCCTATCAGCATCCAACACCCTTGTTGAACAACAGTGGAGACTTCTTGTCCAGCAGTTTCCAAATTGATAAACTACGAATCTTCTAACAATGAGGTCGCGTTCTATCTTATTGTACAAAACAACAAAATCCTATTGTTTCTCTTACTAAATATCAGTTTCATCAAAGTGCTTGCCATATGATACTAGGACTACTCATTCAATTAAATATCGGTCCTGATACGCAATATCAGCTGATATTTATCGGATTTTGGGTCAGCCGATACGCAAAATTGGCGATACGTAATGGATTTAGAATTTCACATATTTACCAGCGATATATCGGTTATCGACCGATATTTACCGATATTTGCCAATATTTACTGGTATTTGCTAATATTTATTGTGAAAAAAAATAAAAAAAAAACGCACCATGACAACCACGACATATAAAATATCATTCGCGACGCTCTGATACCGCGATACCGCGACCGTGATTTTATTGCATTACTCCCAAACGCCCAAGTAAGGTGAAGCACTTATTTAAAAAGCATACGTAAAGTTCGAAAATAAAGCATAAACAAAAATATCACAAAACAGAGTAATGGATTCAAGTAGTAGTGGTATATCATCATTCATCATCGCTAGCTAAAAAAGACTACTAGATAGGTTATAATAGTGCAGAAAACAACAAGCAAACAAAACGCTATAATGAATGTTGTTGCTCAAGTTAATAGTCTAAATGGAAGGTGCCTCCATTCATTTATTCACCATCACCATCACCATCACCATCATTACCCTCATTCCCACCTTCACTATAATCCCTGAATTTCTTCCTCAGTTGTTTTACCTAGATTAGCATCTTCTTTCATGCCAGATAGTCAACAGATAGAAGCCCCTCTCATGCTTTTTGTGCTTGGAGTTAGTATTCCTTCCTCAGGTTCTCCAACTCCACATGTCTATTGAATAACAGTCCATGTGACGATGTCATGGCAAAAGACTAAGTCATATGAATTTGATAGGGAAGGATGGAAAAAGGGCCTAAGACAGTCATAGTTTCATATAAAGTGCACTGCTGGTAGCGCTTGGAGCAATTTCGTGAGGGCATGTAGCATGGACCCTTGTGTTACCTCTAAGCTTAGGCATACACCTCCCGCTCTTTTGACAACACTTGTATTTAGTAGTCTCTTTTTGTACCTTTTCAATTGATAAGAAAATTAGAACTCACTTTTAGAAAAACTACCCAACCTCGCCGGCATCTTCTAAGGACACATTTCACTTTAGTGTGGTTAGGGAAAGTTGTCACTATTGCATATAGCGATTAATTGTTTGTTTCTAAATTTACTAAAATTAATATGAATCAGAAAGAGGCATGGTTGAAAAGCTACATTTTGGGACTAAATCACTTTCCCAAACACTCCTATAGTCATTTTTTTATTGCTAAAAGGCGCTAATCTAAACCGGCTAATAAAATTGTTTGTGGTATTTGAGAAGAGCATGACTAAAGATAAATAACATGATTTGATTATTTTATTTTTTTACTTTTATTTAACCCATGCAATTAATCTTTTTGGTTAACCCAAAATATGGGATAGATATATGAGAAAATATTAGCAAATATTGGTAAAATTGCTGTGAATATTAGCCAATATACATAATTTTATTTTGGCATAGCATATCGGACTTCTTGTGTCTTGAAAGGCTACAAGTTTGATACATATTGGCTGAAAGACGACAATCAACCAATACCAATACTTTGCTCCGTGATCTAAACCCGTGCCCTTTAAAAGTAAGGACCAAAGTAACTAGATGAAAAAAGAAAAAAAATCAATACGCCATGATCACATGCCTCCACAGCTCGATTTGTCATTTTCATTTTAATTTATCGGCTTAAGTCCACCTTGAAGATCCAAGTTTGGTAGTTTTCCAAATTCCAAGACCTTGGCCCTTTTTTTAAGACTTAAGGACCTTGATGAATTTTCTAATGAGTATACCATTGATGCGCACTTTTTAATATGCACTATATTGTAAAGATGTACACTAACACATTTCAAATGATATACTGTGCCCTAATCTATCTCCAAAGTAACTAACACAATTTATGATTATTATCATAATAAAATATTTTTTGTTTTAAATTTATAAATATTATTGCATATTTGTGTATATTATTTTATCTAAATATATCATGAAAGTTTAGTATTTTGAAATTGGAATATAGCACCATATACTCATGTATTATAGTGAGATTACACTATATACCCAGCTCCTTATTTTTTTAGCCTAATATCACCAAATACACTTTCAAGTTCCATCCAAAATTTTACAAATGACCTTAGTTTTTCATTAAATCCCATTTTATCCTCACATGCAAATAATCATCTTTGTCATCTTTAGGTCATCATCTCTTGTTGCATTATATCTTCACGCATTTCAAAACACCAATCTAAAAATAAAGGGCTTCATTTCCAGAATCCTGAATTTAAAGTTTTCAATCAAATAAAAAAAATTAAAAGAAAAATCTCTTATGTGTACCCTTCTCTCACTGCCTTCACTCCTCTCTCACTTGTCACCGCCCCCTCTCTATCTCCTTATTCATCAATTCTGTGCATAAACACCCCAAAAATCTTGCTAGCATCAGGTTTTTTCTTCCCTCTTTGTTAGTGGTAAAACCATATTTTCTTAGTGACAAGGCAGTTGCCTAAGAAACTAAGTTGACTCTTTCATGTGGATACCATCGCAACTCGAAGTAGCTTATCATGAAAGCCAGCCGACTTCGATCAATGATATCTCACCAACTATTAAATCCTACAAACTTACAAAGCTCCGACATTTTAACTCTACAATAACCACCATAAGAATCAAGCTTGGTCAACAAAATTGAACTACCTATTCATCAATGGCGGTGGTTCGAGAAAATGCAATAGTGGTGAGAAGGGCAGTGAGTTGGCTAGGTCAATATCTTCTATAACCTTTCATTGGTCCGGAGAACTGGCAATTTGCTTCATTTTAGTCTGGCGTTTGGCTTCAATTAACAAAATTGGAAATTCCCAGTCTTCGTGGTTGTGGTTGATTGGCGTTGTTGGTGGCTATGGAACTTTGGTTCGATTGGGGAAATTTTTCAATGTGGATTGCAGATAGCTAGTAGTTTGTAGTTGAATCAGTGGCTGTTTTTCATTCAACTGGGGGTTAGTAGCAGGTAAGCCCTAGGCCAGGCGAAGGCTGGCTGGACAACGTACCCCTACGAGTAAGGCCCCGAAGATATCAGGGGCCAAATATATTTGTATATACCATATATGCACAACATTACAACAGATGCCTACTTTGGCACGATGGTTTCAGCGGGCTCAAGTGAGAGGCCCTTGGGTTGCAGATTCGAACAGTGCTACTGTTTTTTTTTTATTTCCAACAGTTTTCAAGCTGTGGAATATTGTAACAGACTCCACTTTACTTCCCCTCTCTATTACTCTCCACTTTATTACTTTCTAATCAGTGGCCACTCCTTTAATTTAGATGGCCACAGTCCACTCTTCTTCCCCTCTCTCCCTACTTTAATCAAGACCACTCTGGTTAATATTTTTAACAGTGGAACTCCATTAATGAGAATTTCAAGAGGTCAAGGTAAGGGCTCATTTGATCCCTATATAGGTATTTGGCTGTTTTTTTCTTCTTTATCATTTTTATGCCCATTTGATTATTTGCTAATAAAAAATATATATTTTGCAAAAATTGTAAGACTGGTACATGTTACAGGAAATCTTATTTATAGACCGAAGAATATGTGTGATATAGATTAATGTATTAAAGTAATAGTATGATTTTTAATATATATACTTAGTGTCTTACAACATAAATTTCTATGAGTTGTTGCTTCTCAAGTCTGCACCGTGCAACTCTGGTTTGAGGAACATATTTGCTAAATACTTATGGGGGTTTAATTTTTAAAAATGAATTAAATAATATATTTTTAAGTTATTATTTTTGATAGCTTAAAAAATATTATCAAATATTATGCCTAGAGGCTCAATATATGTAAGGCCAGCCCTGGTTAGTGGTGGTTATTTGATGGAGGAGGGGCTAGCAGGGTAGTTTACACAGGTTTAGGGTTTGCAAGAGAAAGATGAGTAAACTGCGACACAAGGAAAGGGGATTTTTTTCTTTAAAAAAAAAAGGTGTTTTGGTAGGTAAAGGTAAGATATTCATTTATTTTAGCAGCGAAATAGGTAAAACTAGCGGAAATTGTGGTGTGAAAATAACTTCAACACAGAAGTGGAGCTCAGGAAAATAAGAGGTCAGTTATGTAGTGCAATTTCACAATAACACAGGGTACATGATGCAATATCCTTTAATATATTTTTTTGTTTTCATATGTTAATTAAGTTACAGAATAAATTTAAATAATTTAGAAAACAAATATAGCATAATATGAGATTCTTATAATATTTATGATGCATTCAAATAAAACAATAGAAAAAATAGATCATGAGATCTAATATTAAAATGTGTTAATTACTTCAAGGATATATTGGCAATGTGTCTTAACAATTTCTAAGATATATGTATGTATGTATGTATGTATGTATGATAAATATTCTAGCTAGCATGAAACATTCACTAATTTAAAATATTTATTTTTTCAGATATCCCCTCCCTCCCACAAAATAGAATATAAATTTAAAAAATAATAAGAGACTGAATATTTATTTTTCTCACTTACTCTATATTTATTGAACATGATGTAGTGAAAAATGAATATTGATTAAGTTTCAGTTAAATGGTTTTAATATACATCTTTACAATACATTATGACACTCATTGGAAAATTCATTAAGCTCCATAGATAATTACAAATTGTTGAGGTCCTTTCATACTTCCAAGTTTAGATGCTCAAAGTGTACTTAACCCTTTCTTTATCTATTTCGTTACACAAAGGTTGTGATACCAAACACAAGTTGAGGTAAGCACATATGAACGACAATTGAAAGATGAACGATTTCTTTACACAACACTTAAATGAATGATGCTACGAATACTTAATAGCTTCAAAGAAACCAACAGTTCCATAATAATTTTTAAGCTTGTGTAATTGGAGACTATGCCTCAGAGATTTTAAAACAATAAATGTTCTAATAGAAAGTATGAGTACACCCATCGGTTTCAACATCTTTAAGTAAGCTTCCAAGAAATAAAATTAAGGCTTGAAGAAAGAATGATAAGAGCCATTTATGAAAACAGGATACCTGGTGTATAATCTTCTCGAATTCCATCAGACTCCTAATGAAGTTTAAGAAAATTCAAAGTATCAAAATCTTGTCTTGGAACAAGAAGAATTTCATAAATATAGGAAAGTAACATGAACAACTATAAAATATAAAATAAAAATAAAAAATAAAGATAATCAAGAAGTTTAACACCAGAAATGAAAAAATGGCACAGAGATAGAGGTGAACAAATAAAGATTAAACTCTAAATGACAATGAAAGATATATAAATCAAAGCACTAAGAAATGCAATTGCATACAGTGAACTAGCTCAATATTTCACCTCTAAATTAAGCCCCGATCCCTCAAGGAATGGATTTTTCTTATCTAATCTCACAATATTGGACAAATATATACACACATACTTGCTGAAGATAGCCTCACAAATAAATTAAAGGTGAGCAGAAGATAGGAATAGCGGATTACAGCCAAAGTTTGAACAGAGGCATGGAAAGTCACGTGAGATCATCTATCAATATGCCGCACATAACTGCAACATAACCAGCCCAACCCTTGGCAACAATCTATAATCATATACTGAACTGTGAGATTTCTTTGTATCTGTGTCTTACTTCCATCCATTCTGTCTATTTTCAATTATTATACCGACATTAAAGTTTTCAAATATTCCACTTTAGCCCACAAATGCCACTTATGAAACTTCATAGAAGATCATTAATCACCGAATCTTCCACTTCCTCCAACAAAATTCAAGACCCTTTCTTCGTATCCTTCATCAATCATCCTCTCTTCAAATTCCCACCACCACAATCTCCATCCATCAACAATAGTGAAAGTATGGAACAACCAACCTATAAAACCATAAAATATTACACAATCCGGTTCCAATTCCAAATCTCCTATCTCACCCTCAAAAATCTTGCTGCTAATCCCCAATTCAAATCACAGAACTTTTGACCCATCAGCTAGGCCTGGCACTTTATCTAAACTAAAATAAATAACTAATATAATGTTCTGAGGCGGCTGCAACATCTTTCAAAAGAGCAACATTTAGAGTCAGTTGCAATATCTTTCAAAGTAGATATGTTTAGGTTTAATTGCAATGTCTTTCGCAAAAGCTATTTTTCAGTATGTAGATGCTATATGCGTTGAGGATTATGGTTTTTCAGCTTAGCACAATTTTAATTCAAAGGAATTAATAAAAATGCAGGCGTTGGTGGGAATCCACGTCCTGGTGACTAACTTGCAGATGAGTCACACCTAGCAGTCCTATCCATGCCTCGATGTCCTTCACTAAGCCTCACCTCATCTCTGTTGCAGCGCCAAAGAGCAAATCAAAGGAGGCCACTGGTGTTCCCTCTCCTACAACCTTGCTTTCGCTAATATCAAGTTAGGAGCCTCCACCACTGCCAATATCCCTTGCTCACCAGCACTATCCTGACCCCAAGCCCTCTACTGTGAAAGAGAAAACATAGTCGAGAACAAGAACATTATCAGATTTCAGAACAAAAGTTCTCTGACTTAGAATTGTTGATAAAAAAAAGGGACAGGAAAAGGTGTGGAAGGTGACAGTCTGGTTGATTATGATGGTCAGCTAGAATGACAATGAAGACAATGAAGGGTGCGGGAGTGAGAAGGGGCTATTTCAGTCTATTAAAGATTAAATATCATTCAATTTTTACTGGCCTAACGACACCTCAGAAGATATTTTTGACAGGAGGACAAGGCATACATGGAAACGTAAATACAGTTGGTGCAAGAAATTGAGGACAAGAGGTATAAGGTTTACTTTGCACAAATACAGAGGTACTCGGTACATTATCCCTATAATCTGTCCACAAAATGCAATATACCAAAAGCATTCCTTGGTGAACAATTCATACATAAAGGCTAGGGACTCATGAGGTGCTGATGATGATAACAACATTAATTAAGAAAGAGAAGTCAACAAAACTTCCTTTAGCTTTGCTATTTCACAGAGCATCCCAAATATGTAACACTAATTCAATGACCCCAAAACACTTCTAATTTGGACTAGTTTGATGAACTAAATTAGTGCAGCTATGAAATCCATGTACAATCTAGCACTAAGCCACCACCTTTTTGACAGCTCAGGTGGCCTTGCAATCAGCTAAAAAATGGCTCCTCCAAGTCAGTTATTTTCAGACAGAAGTGCAGCAAAGCAGCCAACAGATCAGCAGACAGGTTGACAGGGCAGATCGGCAAGTGAGTCACCTTTTTTGGGGTTATCGGGCACAGAAAGAGAGGAAACAGAAAGGCCAGTTGCAGCAGTCAGCTTTTGGGGAGTTTAAAGGTCCTTGCATGACATTTTTCAGCTTTATTACTTTCCCCAGAATCAGTCTGGTTATTATAGTAGCTTTTTGACTTTTGCAAATAGTTATGATTACCTACTAAATAGCTTATTCACTTGTAAGATTAATTAAGTCTGCTTGTAAGGGTGTGGGGTCAGGGAAGAACTCGAATATTAGCAGGCCAAATTCAATGGTTGTTTAACACCTCTTGGTTAGATTTAAACTAGGAAAATTAACTCTTAGGTAACCCTTAGTTTGATCCTAACCAAGTCGGCCCCCTTTTGTCATTTTGAATTGTAAATCGAAAGCCCAAAACCCCTGTAAGTGCTGAGGTTCTTTAGAAATAAAATACAGCTTTTGATTGGTCATATTTTCTCTCATTTATTGAGATTGATACCTACAAAGTTAAGTGAAGACTTTGATTAAATTTTCCTCTAAAATCCTACATTTTTTACATCAAAAGTTGAATACCTTAATTGGTGAACGTAAGTATATGATCATATTATCCCTCTTTTCCCTCATCTTTTCTCTGTCTCATTTACAGTGATTACTACTCAAATCACCACCAATCCTTGACCCAATTTGTATTCCTTGTGCTTCAGTAAAGTCATCACTAGCTTTTTCGGGATCCACCAGCCGCTGGTATTTTTTTTCCCCCGTTGGCATTGCACCACCCCTGATAATTTTCTCAATGGAACAGTGTAAAGAGATTAATGTCCCTGCACTTTCTAGTATTTTCCAGATGCGAATAACTAGAACCAGGAAAAGAGGTTACTTTTCATCTTTCCTTCATTCAGTTAGATATTAGGTCAAAGTGGTTGCAAACTAACAGGAAATTTTTGGAGGTGATTTCTAAACAAAAAAAAAAATACTGAAGGGTGGTTTCTATGACTTTGCTCTAATAATAATTTCAGATAAATGAATATATATATATATATATATATATATATATAGAATTAGCACTCATCAAAATGCCTTCCTCAGTTCATCTGTGCAAACACTTTCCCGCTCTATGTCTAGATACATATATTGTCGGAGGCCATCTTCATTACAACAGTAATTCCGCTTCAGCAAGATAAATATCAACTATTTCAAATGCATTATTTATCAGCTCACCATCAATAACAGCTACTCTTAATTTCAAAACATAATAAGTAAAAGGAAAAAAGGAAAAAAAAAAGTGTGATCTTTTGTGCTCTTAGTTGCCACAATCCTATCATATTTCTCCCAATTTCCAGATTTTTTTTTTCCAGAATATGTATCAAGGTAATATATTAGCATGCCTGTATCCACAGGGGCATGACCTTGAATCGTGGATATAGTTTTAGCAACTTCAGAAGATGAAATAGTAGGAAAAACCTGCAACTTTGATCCCTTTGAAGGTTCAGCATCAGCAGAATTATCTATTGCAGAAGAACTTTGACTATAACCAGCTCTTCCATTCAGTGAACAGAATAAGTTTGCCAATGCATTAGGCTCTGGCCGATCATCACCTGGAAATTGATTGATCCTGAACACTTCCAACAGGCAATCCCTTGCAACCAGAAGACCTTCAGTATCAACACCAGAGGCAGGTTCAACTGTTCAAATGCAAACAACACAAGTGCTATCAGAAAGATTCAACAAAAAATTGGAATAAAAAATATTTCAATGCTAGCAAGAGTCTACAACTCACATTGATAAATGAATGGCAGAGGAATACACATGCTAAAATAATATCTAATCCTCCTTACATACCAGGCTCAAAATAAAACATTAATAGCTCAATCATCAAAGTAGCACGACTCGGAAAAATTGAAAAAGAAAAAGCAAGATGCAGTTCCTTTCTCATATCTTTGAATGGAAAATGTGAGCATATAAAAATGCAAATGCACGAAAAGTAAATTTTTTTCTAGTAAAATAACACATCTCAACTAAGCTCCATAGAATTGTATGTGAACAACCAACTCCACATGGTTGACAAGTTAAATAGCAAGCACCAAGTCACAAAGCATTGAGAGGACAAGATAAAGAAAGTCACAATATAAAACTGTGTGCAAGGGCCATGTAAAAGATTAACCAAAATTTTATAAATAAAAAATTATGGAGATGAAATATGCAAATATATTATATTAACAACGTCATCCCCTGGTTTCTTCAGATAATTTCGAACCATAATTAAGGGACAAATTTCTGTCAATGGAAAACAACACTAGAAAAATTTATATGTTTTGTGCAGAAAGAAATGAGAATTGATTAAATATGATAATAACAAAAATTCACAATTAAAGGTTTGCTACATCTATAAAAGACTACGGAGCAACACTATGATCTATGACAAACAAAAGAATATAGCCCAGCGTCCACCATCCATCATATCTAAGAAATAAGCAATAGTAATATCTCCACACAATATCCTAAATTATACCGGTCTGTGGAATGAATTCTGATCATTTTCAAATTTGATTTCATCCCAGCTGGACAACAAGGCAAAACACAACACGTATTTTCCACTGGCTTTCAATTCTCAACTAGCACTAAATTTCGGTAGTCTTCCATATGTCCGAGATAGGAGCTCTTAGAGGGTGAAAGGCCGCGACTTTGATGAAAAATGAACGCTGAAGGTTGTCTTGTATATGTTACTAAAGTGATCGCGAAGGGAATATTTATCGAGAAATCAAAACAAGCATAAAATAAAGCAATTTAGCCCCAACACAGACCAGAGTACGAAGAATTATCATCAATTGTAAAGCATAAACTCATAAATATAACCGTAGAACGCTCCAGAAAAGAATAGAACTTTAAATAAATTATTAAACAAAATTATAGCACGAAGCTCAAAACCTAGTCGGAAAAACGGATCGGGAAACAGTAAAGAGTGCGAGAAAATTCCAATTCACCGCAGTGGCCGTAGCAAAGTAAAAATGCCGGACTAAGCAAATGGCCCAAAACGTATAATATTAAACATAGTGTGCAGAGAGCAAACGAGCGAGAGAGAGATACCATGATCAAGAAAGTCCAAAAAAGCTCGAACAATACGACGAGAGACGAGAGAATCTGTAGTCAAATTTTCCATGGGACAATAGTGTGAAGCGAAGGAAACAAAACGGGAGATGAAGGTAAAGCATAAAATGAGGAGCAGGCGCTGATGGCGTACACATACAATAAGGAAATTAGCGTAAAAGTACAAACTCGAAAGTCGAAACTGCCCTGAAAACTAATCAAAATTTGTTTACTCGGTAATGTTATGCATCAGACCTAAAAAATTAGTCCAAACTATGTTAACATGGTAGTAATTTATACGTGAACTGATGTAATCCCAAGTATGTTGGTATAAAAAAATTTGACATGAATCCAGACTTAAATCCAGACACAAATTTAATAATAACTGTATTCATATTAATATCGATTGAAATTATCTAACCTAAATAAATTTGACCTATTCCTAAAAATAAATTTAAAATTAAATAAATTTAAATTTAATATATAAATATAATTATAACATCCCAAAATTTATAATTAAAAATTTTTGTTTGTTATGAAAAATCATACACTAAAAATTAGAGATACTACAGCCGTAATTAATACAAAATTGACCCAAATCTTATACTAACCACAAGACTAGAGTTACAAAAATTATTAACACGAATGATCAATAAAAGCCATAATAATTCAACATTCATTAATAAACCAAAGTATGCAAATATCAAGATTAATACAGAGCTAGAACAAGGTATAAAACAACTTCCGCTACATAGAAATAAAAATGGTAGAAATAATAAAAATAAATAACAAGTCCGAATAATACCCTTTCGGACCCCATGCTGGATATATCAGATCCTCACTCTACCCCACCCAAGGCATCGTACACATCAAAGTCAGTAAAGGTAACATCTCCTACCTGCACGGACTCAGAGGGGTCACTACTCATGGTAATAAACATCACCCATAAAATGGATGATTAGTACGCTACGTACTAAGTAAGGTAACCATATAGCTAAAGCAACGCATAACATATAAAAGGCAGATAATGCAAGTAGTAAGTCAATCAGATTGGTCACCATTATTAGAATTTAGGTCTTTAATTTCGTATTTATACATCTCTCGAAGTATATCCACATGAGTACGGAAACCCCACTATTGTAGTCAGTGGATCGGATATACACTCAAAAGTAGAATGCACCTAGTCACTATTATTTGCCCGTGGATTGGTCTATAGGGCAAAATACTCCTGGCCACTATTATCTTCAGTGGATTAATTTGGCCCCGACTCACATGGTATTCCACTATAAGTGATTAATGTTTTTCCCATGATTTGTTGTCATCCAATGTTTGATTTATTGAGCTCGGGATCCCCAACTATTATAGTCGGTGGATCGGAATACATCTCTAGGGTAAAACGCGCATGGCCACTATTATTCACCAGTGGATCAGTCTCCAACATAAAAATACTCCTTGCCACTATTCTTGTTTGTGGATCGGGCTAGACCCGACTCGATAGTCTTCCACTTTAAATGGTTAGTATTTTTTTCATGTCTTATTCCAAAAGTAACTTCCAACCAGACATGCATGCTCCCAATGGACTTCCCCGACTCATTATCACTCTTCCACCCCAAGCTTCCTGAATAACCTTGTCCCATAGCTTGGGACCTCTACACTCCCCAAGACTCTAGAACCCCTTTTTATCCTTCCACCCTACTCACCATGAATCCAAAAGCCTCCACATATGTGGATTAAGGCCCATTTTCTCATTTCTCCGCCTAAACTCATCATCGCCTACTAAGGTTTCCCCTTAAAACCCTAATCTGGCCAATGTGACAGAAGCCTCTCCTTTTCTAATATAGCCCATACTCCCCCTTGATTCCAACACCATCACTCCACTCCACCCACTCTAAACATCACAGCCCTACTTTCCAACTTCCACATGTAATAAAGAACCCAAGTTAGTCTCCCCGAAACCCTAATACATCTCTTTTCTTTTACAGCTTCCCTTGACACACAAACTCCACCCTCATTTTCACCTGACTCTCACCCTTCATATGACACACTCCTAATCACAACCCAAAATCCAACCAACCTCTATAAACTCTCTCATAACACCCATATACTTAGGGTTTTCCCCCAAAAATCCTAGTTAGACTCACATGCATACTTCCATCAACTCACATACTATCTCTTCTTCAATTACCCAAAATACTATTTTCTCCCCCTATTTAACCCTCAAACTCACTTTTCCTGCGTAATAATTCCCTCATGCAAAGACTAAATACCTCATACAAGACTCACACTTCCTATGCAAGATTTTACCCTAACCCTTCATTATATTTATTTCTTCCTCTATTTTACCACTCATATGTCACAATACACTTAGTTTTTTCCCCACTTCTTCTTACTCACTCCACCCTCTTTTTTTCTTTTAGATCCTCGCAACCACTCAAATCCACCTAAGGCATCTAAGTATGCATATCATACCATAACAACTATACATGAGAGCATGTCATACATAACAAGCCATATCACCCATACTACATATAATATAAATCACACACAACATACCTTAACTCCTTGCAAGCCAAGCTACACTACACACATATTTAGTTTCCATTCACATATAAGTACACAACACATACCACCAAATTCATAAACACATGAATCATAACAAATCTAAACCTTAACTATATCCTTGCCTAATAGGATACTGGGCTTGAAGCACAAATCTTATGCCTCCTCATGGGAAGGGTTTTGTTCATAACCTATAAGAAAGGCATACTGATCATTTAACCTTCTTCCTACTCCTTTTTCCTTTTCTTTATTTCCCTAACTAAATATTAGTAGCAGTAGTAAGGTTAACAATAACAAAATATTTAAAATAAAATAAAATATACTAAGCAAGTAAAAGGGATAGCAAGCAAGAGGCGGTGCACCGTAGTGGTGCATGGCATTAGTGGTGGTGGTGATTGAAAAGGAAGGGTTTTGGGGTAGGGAAAGAGGAGAGGAGATAGATTTTCTTGGGTGGTAGGTTTCTAGGTCTGAGGGGGTTATGGTGGTGATGGTGATGTCTCACGGTGGCGCGCAAGCGGCGACTATGGTGGTGGCTGAGAGGAAGGAAGAGAAAAGGAGGAGGAATGAGGGGAAGGAAAGGGGAAATGGAGGTGTGGGAAGGTAGGGAAAAGTTTTTTGGACAAGAAGGGAGGCAATGAGGGTGGTTGCTACGGTGGTGGCGGCGCAAGGCAATGGAGATGGGTGCAAAAGGGTAACTCGAGCTTCCCACTTTGCACAAATGGGGAGAGAAGAGGAAGGGGAGTTAGGGGCAAGGGAAGGTCTCATTGGGTGGAGGGTGATGCAGGAAAGAGGAATGGAGGTTGTGGCGATGGTGGCGTGGTGCTAGGGCAGCGGTGACAGTGGTTGAAGAGGTTGTGCTAGTAAGGCTCAGGGGTTTTGAATGGCAAAAAGAAGAGAGAATTAAGGGTGCAAGAGGAGTGTGTTTATAGGGTAAAATGGTTGGGGGAAGTGGACAAATTATGGAAGAAAACAAGGGAAGGGGTGGTTAGCTAACGACCGATGTGCAGGTCGACGTAGCTACACACCAAGGGACAGGGCAGGGAAGTTAAAGGGGGTTAGGTTGGGTGTTGGGTCATAGGAGGGAAGGGATCGGTGTAAGGCATTACTAGTTGCATGCCCTACATGTCTAGAGGAGGAGAGGGTGAGGGGAGAGAGGGATGGAGCTGTGAAGCAGCCATGCACAACTCCGGTCGAGGGGAGGTTGAAGATAGGGATAGAAAGGGAAGAAGGAAAGAAAAGAAGGGAGAAAAGGGGAAAAGAGGGGGAGAACGTGTGTGGCAGGGGTACTGCTGTAATACCCCAAATTGAGCGGAGTGATATAACGATTGATTTGGCTACTTATATCAATATGGTATACCATCTTTTTGGTAATTTCATCCTAAGAACTTCACAGTTAAATGTGTTGGCTTTTAAGACAGGTAACCCTCTTGGTAAGTTTCAGAAATTTTTTAAAAATTTCTCGGGAAGTACGTGACTGAGGACAAAGCTCACTAAAAAGACTCGTGTTGATCTATAGGGTCAGCCGATCAATCCGCAAGCGCTCTAAGGTAGCCCCC
Organism: Tamarix austromongolica; assembly: GCA_039764185.1. NCBI lineage: Eukaryota > Viridiplantae > Streptophyta > Magnoliopsida > Caryophyllales > Tamaricaceae > Tamarix > Tamarix austromongolica. The sequence goes on from CM077817.1 coordinate 30,266,559, forward strand.
ACGTGGTCATATTGATTTGAGGTATTAAAAATGGTATTAGAGCGAAACCGCTATCGTGAGCTGAACTTGGATGAGCTAGTTAGCCACTTAGCGGGATGATTCTTATGATAAACTATATTGAGATAGTTAGTAGTTGAGGCACAACGAGGATGTTGCGTTCTTTGAGTGAGGGTAAATGTAATACCTAAAATTGAGTGGAGTGCTATAACGATTGATTTAACTACTTATATCAACATAGTATACCATCCTTTTGGTGATTCCATCCTAAAAACTTCATAGTTGAGCGTGTTGGTCATGGAGCAATTTTTAGGATGGGTGACCCTCCTGTAAAGTTTTATAAATTTTCTAAAAATTTCTCGGAAAGTGTGTGAGCGAGGACAAAGCACACTAAAATGATTTGTATTGATCTGTGGGGCCAGTTGATCGATCCTAAAGCGCTCCAAGGTAACCCCTATGTGATCGTATAGACTCGGGGTGTTACAGTTGGACACGTAGAGAAAAAGAAAAAAGAAGGAAGAGTGGATCGAGGAAGGAAAGGAAATGAGAGGAGGGGTGGAAAGGGATTGGGCCTACGCTGGGCGTGGCCTAGTCAGGCGAGGGAGGGAAAGAGAGAAAAAAAAAGGAAAAAAAGGAGAAAGAAAAGGAAGAAAAGGGGGAGAAAAAAGAAAAGTGAGGTGGTTTAGATTTTTTTTTTAATTTTAAGAATAGTAAAAATTAGTCATAATAATAAAATAATTTTTTTATTAATTTAGAAATTATTATTGTAATTTACTTAAAATTTATTTTAGTTTAGTAAGTAATTCTAGCCTCTACTAATTATATCCCTACGTCATTTTCCTCCTCTTATGGCCATAATAATAATTATTATAATATCATTATTTTATTAAAAAAGGAATATATAATTAAACATTATCCATTTAATCCTTATTATATTTTTAAATCCTAAAATAAAGTTTTGGGATATCATAATGATATTTTGATTTAAGTATGAGTTGTTATATAAATATCAATATACTATCTTTTTTTATTAAAAGTTTGTATAAAAAATATTGATATATAGCCCATACAATAACAAATAAAACTAAAGTTTATCCTTGTTTTATTTTATATTAGATCAGCATAAAATATATCATATTATATGAGATCATACTCAATGTTGTCATTATTATTATTATTATAAACATATAGATTACATCATATGAGACCATACTCATTGTTATCATTATTATTAATATAAACATAAAAATGATATTTATATTTTCGATCATTGTAGGTATTATAATATATATATATATATATATATATATATATATATATACACATATATAAACACGCGCGCGCATAACCATTAACATAATAATATTCTTTATATTTTAAATTATTATTATTATTATTATTATTATTATTATATTTTTAAGCATAATAAAATGATAACAATAATTAGGATAATTAATATGATAATAATAATTATTATTATAATAATAACCATGGCATTAATTATAATTATATTTGTATTAATAGTTACAACTATATTTATAATAATAATTTGTGATTAATATTACATATATTATGATAATAATAAGTTGTTATTATTGGATATCTTATGATAACAATTATTATAATAAGCATAACAATAATAACTAATCATAAATTTAACTTATTTGTTATATTAAATTAATAACAAACAATGATAATTTGAATTTTGCATTGAATTCACCTTCCTCAAACCCAATCTGACCTAAAGTTTGTAAACTTAAATCAAAACGTGACCTAAATCTGAGTCTATAGACTCAAAACAAATCCGAATATGAATAAACCTAATGGGTCAAACACAATATGAACTTGACCCAAATCATCAGAAAAGTGAATTGAACTTGAACCAAAAATAAACCTTCTTCAAACCAAAAACCTAATCTGGTGTATAGCAAACATGATTTTATATAACACCCCCATTTTTTACTATTGAAATTTTCTCATGTTTAAAAAATTGCATAAGCAGTACTGTAACACCCCCAAATTTTACAGTTAAAAATTTTCGTTTAATCAAAAACCATATACTAAGACAGGGGGTGCTACCGCCATGATCGACACAAGTCTGACCCCTGGCTAGTCTCGTACCATCCACAAGGCTAGAAAACTAAAAAGATATTAATTCAATTAGGGCATAAAACCATAAGGATTCTAATAATTCATAATTAAAAAGAAAAGTAGAGTGTGTGATACACGAGTTATTACAGAACTAGAAAACTACTACAGTGTCAAAGCCTTTATGAGAAAAATAGTAAGCCCTTGTGAGAAAAATAGTATGATCAACAAACGATGGTAAAAATGGAAATAGGTGAGTCTGGACAATACTCTCTCTTCGTCCCTATGCCAGGTCCAACAGACCATCATTCAGCCCTACCTAATGCATCGAATGTGTTAGAGTCATCAAATACAACATCTCTTACCTGCATTAACTCAGAAGGGGCCACTACTCGTGAGAATGAGCAGCACTTATGAAACGGATGATCGGTACGTTCTATATTGAGTAAGTTAACCATGAAACTAAGGCCATACATAAGAGACAGAGAATACAAATAGTGAATCAATTCATTAAAGCATAATCATCCAATCTTTGGCGATTATTTCCATTTTCACACAATTCTCAATTTTAAGTCCATGCAAGTACTAGAACCTCCACTATTATATTTTCAATTTAAGTCCATGCAAGTACAAGAACCCCACTATTATATTTGGTGGATCGGAAACATCCAGAGTAGAACACTCTTGACCACTGTTATTCGCTGGTGGATCGGTCTCTAAGGCAAAGTGCTCCTAGCCACTATCATATCAGTGGATCGGTCTAGCCCCAACTCTCATGGTTTTCCACTGTAAGTAATTAGTATCTTTTCTATGACTTATTATTGTTTAAGGTTTGGTTTATCAAGCTCAGGATCCTCCACTATTATATTCGGTGGTTTGGAAACATACAGGGTAACACACACCTGATCACTATTATTGAAGGTGGCTCGGTCTCTAGGGCACCTTGCACCTGGCCACTATTATTGTCGGTGGATCAGTTTGTACCCGGATCAATAATCTTTCACTTTAAATGGTTAATATCTTATTCATGTCTTATTCAATAGGTACCTTTATACTATACGTGCATGCCCACTGGACTTCCCGTTCTCACCCCTTTCACACATGCTCCCCTAAAGAACATAGTCCCATATCTTAGGACTTCTATGCATCCTAGGACTCCCAAACATCTTTCCCCCTTTTTCCTTACTCTCCATGACAATCCAAACTCCTATGTATGTGGGTTGAGACCCACCGTCCCTTATCTTCTGTTTAACTCACCATCGCCCTCTAGGGTTTTTTCCCTCAACAAATCCTAATCTAGCCTATGTGGCCTAACCTCTCCCTATCATACACAACCCATGCTCCCCTTAGTTTCCAATACCACCACTCCACTCAAACCACACCCAACATCACAACCTTACTTCCCATCCTTTACACGTGACCATGAAAACCCTAGTTAGTCACCCCAAATCCTAGTACTTTTCCTTTCTTTTGTGTCATCCTCTCATCACCCACACACACCATTTCCTTTTTCCACTTGACTCACTTCCCCCTCCATGTGACACCCTACCAATCTTATCCCACACTCCAACCACTTCCATTAACTCTCCCTTCCACACACTTCCCCACTTAGGGTTTTTCTCACAAACCCTAGCCAAGTCCCCTATACAAACTCATACCGACCCACGTACTATTTTTCACTCATGGACTCCAGTTACCCAAAATACTCTTCCCTCATCTTTCTTAACCCTCAAGTCACCTTTTCCGTCATAAAGGCTATCCCCATGTAAATACTAACCACCCCATGCAAGATTTATTCCATCCTCCTGTTTTATTCATAGTATCCTTTTATTTGTCCGCTCATAAGTCATGAGGTACTTAGGTCTTTTTCACTTCCCTCTTACTATTCCACTTTTTTTACTTCCTTTATCTTCCCACAGCCTCATCATACTACTTAAGGATTACAAGCATGCATGTTATATAGGGCAACAATACATAAGGCACAACACAAATACAAGTCACATCACCATATTACACATGCCATGACACATATACAACTTATCTTAGCTCCACGCTTAGTAATGTGCGCTATAAGTGTATCATCCATAACCACACAAGATACATTCACATAACTAACACACAAATTGGGCCTTAACCACATCCTTACCTAGATTGACACTAGGCTTGGAGCACGACTCTCACGCCTCCTTAGGAGACGGGTTTGGTTCACTTATAAGAATGGAACACTAGTGTTAACTTCCCTATTATTCCTTTCATTATCCCCCAATTGATTTTTAGTAAGAAAATAATATTAGTAATGATAATAATAATAGTCTTAATAGTATTAATAAGGTTAGTATTATTAAAGTGGCCAATAATAATATTAGTGGTAGTATTAACCATAATAAGGTTAATAGTAGTAATGATGATGATAATAATAATAATAATGGAAAAATAGTAATAGTAGTAGTAGTAGTAATGATAATAATAGTGATAATAATAATAATGATAATAAGGCTAAAATAGCAATTATACAAAATAATCTATACTTAAGTGATAGCAAGGGTTAGGATATAGCCAAAAGTGGAGGTGGAAGTTAAGGTGGAAGCGGCGGCGAGGGGGAGGTTTGAAGGGTTGAGAGGAAGGTAGTGGGGGTGGTGGTTGTGGCGAAGGGAGCAGTGCAGGGTGGCGATGGGGTGCAAAGGGCAACTTGAGCTACCCACTTTGCAAGGGTAGGGGGATTTAGGGGCGGGGAGTGGTCTGGTTTGGAGGGTGATGCAAGGAAGATGTTGGGTGGTGGTTTGAACAGTGGTGATGCACGATGACAGCTGGGGCAGCGTCTAATGGTGAGGTGGTGAGGAATTTCAAGAAATTTATGGGCAGAGCAAAAGGAGAGTAAGAAGGGTGAGCTGGGATATTTATAGGTGTGGGGGTAAGAAGACAAGGGAGGATGAGGACAAGGGAGAAGGAGGGGCAGGGGCTTGCTGGCCGGCAATGGTAGGCCGATAGAAGCCTGCAGGGTTGTAGGGTTGTAGGGGGCGACTTTGGCAGGATACAGGGGGAGTTGGTGAGGGTGTCGGGTTGCAGAGGGTAGGGGAATAGTGTAGGGTGGTGCCAGCTATACGCCCCTGCATGTTAGGTAGAGGGGAGAGTGAGGGAGGAAGGGGAGCCATGGCTGCAGAGCGACCATGCACACCAGTAATCGGGGGGAGGTAGGAGATGGGGGTAGAAGGGGAAAAAAAGAAAAAGGCCAGGGAGAAAAGAGGGAGGATGGGCGACGCTGGGCCATGTGAGGGGGAAAAAAAGAGAAGGGAGTGGGATGGGCTGCATAGGAGAAAGAAGGAGAGAAAGGGATGAAGGGGAGAGAAGGGGCCAGACCGTATAGGCGAGGCCTAGATCGACTAGAGGAGAGGAGAAAGAAAAAACAGAAAAGAAAGAAAGAAAAATAAAAAGGAAGAAAAGAGGGAAAAGGGGGGAAAATGTGGTGGTTGGGGTATTTGGGGTCTTTTTTGTGTTTTTGAATTTTTAAAAATAATAAAATTAGTAAAAATAAATAATTAAGTTCCTGTTTATATTAATTTAGAAATTTTGGTTAAATCTTCCAAAATTCCATTTTAGTTAACAAATTACACTAATCTCCCTTAATTTAATCCTATGTTATTTTCCTTTTTTATCTTAATTACTCCCATTATATTAACATTATTTTATTAAAAATGTTATATTTAATTGATCTCACATATTAACCCCTATTTTATTATAAATTCCTAAATTAAGATTTTGGAGTATTACAAGTACTCCTTAGAAAAAATGGAGTGTCACTGCTACACCTACTATAGGATATATGTCCACCGTCTATCCTATGCTAGATAAAAGGCTAAGTATACAACCAAATGAAACAAATGGAATAGAGTGCGCAAAATAAGAACATAAAGGTAGAAAAAGGTAAGGTTTACAAATTAATACCACATCATGTCCAAAACGAATTGAAATACATAAAAGGGATAAATTAGAAAGTAGGACAAAACCAAGACCACCAAAAGAGTAACCATCAAATGCCCACGCTCAGTTGCCCCAAGCCCAAACACATTCTAGGCCGACTACTCACCTTCCTCAAATACGTGCATGAGGTCCTCTACTTGTCAGATGACCAAATAAATGGATACATCAGCGTGCTACATATTGAGTAAGCCAAGTTCCATATTCATGGGGGTTTGTGATGCACGTAGGGACATGAAAAGGCACATAGGTAATACTAGCACACGTTCTCATGCTCATATAATAACATAATAACTAAATTACTCTACTAACATGATGTTCTTATTACGGTAAATTGATCATGTATATGGAAGAAAATAGTATCATATTTGACAATAGATATGGAATTCACAAAGTTTCATGCTTTACGCCACGTATAGGAAAATCATAGTTTATCATGCTCATCATAATATTCATGAGTCCTGGATAACAACATATGATGATGCAAAATAACGAAATAATGGTGTAAGATACTATGTAAATCTAGGGTTCATTCTATTTATCCATTGAGATTCGAATCACGTCATTATAAGGTAGTTAAATCATTTACTTGTATTCCTTTTTCTCTTTTTAAGCAATGCGATAGATTATTCCTCATGATCTCTCAATAGCTGTGGATGGCAAACCAATAACCAAATGACATTAATTTCGACTAAGACCAAGAGAACCACCAATGAACACAAAGTTTGATTGAATCCAAAGAACCACTGATGAACACAAAGTATGGTCGAAGCCAAATAAACTACATAGGTAACCAGACTATTTAGTATCAATACTTCCTAGTACATTATTAGCATCTAGAGTAGGAAAGGCACCAGGATCAACTTGGATCTCTTCTGAAGGTAAACCCATGTGCCCGAAAGCAAGTTAACTCATGCTAGCTAATCGATGATAAGATAATCTAGATCCATATCGCGATCCATAATTTTTCACTTTAAGTAATTAATGTTTTATTATCCAAGACATATACCAAGCTATCCCACATAACATGCACGCCAAGTACACCACAATTGCAAAATCATTTCAATTTATCCATCATAACCCTCAAAGGGTGCTTAATGATAGCCTCATTAATACTTAACTAATCAGATCTGCCAATTGAGTTAATTAATTCAAGCTAAGAAGCACATTTTCATCATCCAAGAATCATACCATAACATGGCATAAAGTCTCAAACCATCAAAAAGTCAAAATAAGCATTACCTCTATAATTGGTTGAGCGATTTGGTCCAACTAAACCCTAGCATCCTTATTAAAACTAGTAAATCAGTTTGTCAAACCAATTAACTATTCTAGAGACCAATCCATTGGTTCAACCAAACTAATGGATTTAAACTGAGACCAAACCAAATTTCACCACAGGCAAACAAGTCAATCAATTTTGCTAACCATTCAATTATTCTAGTGATCATTCGATTGATTTGGTCAAACAAGTTGATCGTTCTATAAAAAAACATATATGGCATTTATAGACATGAATTAGACCACAAATACCAAACATACTAAATTCATATCATTTAGACATTGTAAAACTAAGATTAACTAGGTTAAATTACTAACTTATGCTGCATTTCCTAGATTCACCAAATATGAGCATAAAACTCGTATTTCCTCAAACTGATGCAACTCAAAACATAACTTACCACAACACTACTATTATCACACCGAGTAGGAAAAACTTCAGTTAAAATCCCAAATCTTGAACATCTTCAAAGAGAAGATTCAAACTTAAAAAAAATATCTTTAAAATCGTATAAAACTGAGCAAACATGAGATTAGGGGAAAATCAGAAGATACCACCTTCAAATGGGATACCAAGGAAAATTAGTTGAATCCTCAATTTTTTTCCTAAATCTAACCCTATATTGCGTAAGGTTAAAACAATAAAGAGTTAGAGAAAGAATTAAAAGTGGTAAAGAATGTTAGAAATGAAGAACACAAAGGAGAGAAGAGAAGGGACTCAAGAGAAGGGAAATAAGGTGATTTGGTGGCTGAGAGAAAATAAGGGAAGATGTGATTTGGGGTTATTAATATACTCATAACCTAATAGGAGAGAAAGGGGAGAGGTGTATCTAATCGAAACCTTGATTATCCTACTTGATTTCGGATAATGTAGGGAAAATTTATCAAGGAATGGGTTGGCTTCTCCTATAGTTCCAAAGGTGATGGCCGAGACAATTCAAGTCAATGTGCCTAAAGAAATTAAAGCAAAAGAAATGAAATGGGATAAAATGGTTTGGGAAACAATCTTGAGACATTGTAATGATTTCTTAGAACATAAATCGTTTATCTAGATCTACATAGAAAGGAAAGGAAGAATAAGACAAGGGGTGAGATCATCCTCCTCTCTTCGTGTCAACTCTGGTCTCTAAATCCATTTTGGGGTGAAAAAAGCTCAAATTAATGATAAAAAATACCAAAAATTTGTTTAGAAACCAATCGGATATTGAATACTAAGATTCAAGATTGTTAGAAGAATTTTTTTATAAAAATCAGATTAAAAAAGTGCATAGGTCAGATAAACCAATCAATCAATTTGTTGCACCCATTGATTGGTTCAAGTTCATTTGATCAATCTCCCAGACCATTCAACTAGTTTCTCTAAGCCTAAACCAAGCTGAGAATGACAGAGCAAGCGATCAATTAATAGAACTAGTTGGCCCATGTGCCAAACAAGTCACCTTCTTCTTTATGCTCCAAACCGTTTCATTTCCTTTTCAAATCAAATCCAAAATACATTTCCAAATAAATATCAAACATATGGATTTTCACACATTATAGATTAAATGAACGTGGTCTTATATTTTACCCAACCTAAAATGATCTGACCCAAACCTGATGGTATGACTCATTTATCACCGCTAGTTCAATTAAGACATTTTATTCATTCATATCATGGAATTCAAAATACATACATAAAATATACATTATAAACAAGAATTATTCAAATTGAAATTAAAAAATGATGAAAATTTAAAAGTGATTCACTTTTATAATTACACAACTACAAATTCGTTATTTGGATAAAGAAATTTTAAATGTTATTATTTGAATATTTGTGTACATGAAATTTAGATAGAATATTTATAATCCTTTTATTTTTATTTTTGCTCATGAGACTATGTATACACACTATAAATCCATTATGTAGTTTTATTTATCATAATTTAACATAGATTTTAAAATATCAAAGAAATATCTAAGTTCTATTTTAGGATACTCAAGTAAAGTGTTTATATTAGAGGAGTTTATAAATCACCTTTTAAAATAAAATTATCCTTAGAAGTCCTAGATCATCTAGTCAGCATCAAATTGGTTAAGTTTCGCAACAAAAATAGACAATTTATAGGAGCTAAGTAGTTGATACACATGTAATTAATCCAAGAGATGCTTATTAAGAGGCGAGTCATGGATAATTAGATGTTGTTTGGTTTAGAAAGGTGTTAGATATCAACTTTTGTTGAAAAGGTTCTGTATGGGTGTGATCAACAAAAGTATGTTGGGTGTAATTTGAGCATCATTGATAATATCAATTTTGAAGATATGTGAACCATAAAAAAATACAATATATGAAACATGAAAAGAATCAAATAGTTAGACGAAGAGATTGTTAATACCCAAATTGTGTAATATGAGATTTGTAACTACATTATGTTGTTGGTGTTATTAGTTGTATGAGATGCTCCAAAATTAAGGGAAGTATTCAAGGGTCATTCTATGTTTGGATATTCTCCTTTATATTAACTTGTTAACAAAAAAATGGTATAGTAGTATCCTTCATTGGCGGTATTGCTTTATAGATAGATGAGTATTATCTTCTCTGTTGTATATTCAATAACTTGGTTGAGATTTGTATTTGGCTTTAAATAGTGTTGCCTAACGCTAAAAAGGGTTCATAAGGAATATCCAAAGTAGTTTAGAATAAGGGATTTGTTCATAAGGTCAAGTTTTATTATCATTAAACCACCCTTGTACTTTCAAATGTTAGCTCAACTAGTGTAACGAATATGGTATTTTCCATCATTGTTTCCACATGAGAGATTTATTTTATGGGAGCTTGGGTATAATGGGGGATGATAAATAGTATATATGGAGGGAAGAAAGTGTGGATTTGATGAGTGTTAGGCATGCAACTTGGGATCAAAGTTTTCATGACCAATCACATAAAAGGCTTATGTTTTTCATGATCACATGGCCACAATTAGAGTTGATATGATGCTTGTTCTTGACATGGTTGTAACGTTCCAAATTTTACTACGGAAAAATTTCGTTTACAGTAGAATCATTATACCAAAATAGTGGGGGTTTTAACGCCTTAATCAACATAAGTTTTAATTACAAAGCCATCCTTATGTCAATCACAAGACAAAGTAATTAAAACTTAAGACATGAAAAATAGAAAATGAGAGAAACTTTATAAATACGAATACAATTGGCAGATTACTCTGATAATAATATCCAAAATACAAATAAAGGGATACAATGGATCTAGGAGTCTAAAAAGTATCTAGATAAAAACTATCATCTAAATAACATAACTTTACGCCTAAAAACCCTAATACAAAAAGTCACTCCACCCCATACAAAGCATCATAAGATATAAAATCATCCATTGCATTTTGACATCTGAGTCATCTACTTGTGGGAATGAGTAGCACTCATGAAAAAGATGGTTAGTATGCTACGTACTAAGTAAGATGACAATAAAGTCAAGTAAGGGATACAAATAATTACACACATTTATAACAAAAACTAAGCACACATGTGATATACATAAAATAATGCAAGGTAATTACTAGTCTAACTCTTGATATAACATGTTTCGTTATTTTATTTACATTGAGTTTAGAAACCTAGTGTGGCCGTAGCCGGCATACAATTTAAACCCTCGTGTTGACAATTGTAGTATTGATAAATAAAGGTATCGTTCTATACTGAGGATTAAAAGGGCACACCTCTATTTAAATAGCTTAAAAATAAATAAATAAAAATAAAACCCTAAATAACACAAAATAAATAAATAAGAATAATACTAATGGGGGGTATAAAATTAGAAAAATAATAAAATAAAATAGAGTAGTAATAGAAAATAATAGATAACCATAGATATGATGAATATGCTAGGAAATTTGAAATCCACCACTAGATTAGGTCAAAATATAATATTAATTTCTAAGTTAATATTTAATCATGAGAAAGAGATTAACCAAGTTGTACACCACAAGTAGGTCCATACACCTTATATTACTTCCCTAAATTAATTAATATGACAAAACGTCAATATTAATACTATTAAATACTAGTAGTATATCAGCAATAAGCGACTCCTATATTTAATAGTTTTAATGCATTAAGTATAATTGGAAGGATGTCAATCTTAGTACCCAGACCAATACACTAAGCATGTCTAGCTGTATTTCCTTTATTTAATCCACATGTATCTAAACATTTTAATACTTCTGTTAGAATCACAAAACTATTAGGTAAATTATTATCTAACCTATCTGTAATTTATACATATAAATTCCAGTATATTTTTTTAGCCACCCAACAGGTAAATAACCCTACATACTGTCACTTATGAGGAAACCAGAATAAGGCATACACTATATAAATTATACTTGATAGAAATATATATATAAATGATGGCAATTAAAATAGAGTCAAAGAATAATTTACGAAACAAAGAAAATTGAAATTATATCTCAAACCCTGATCTAGGGTTTAAATCTATTCCCTAGAAATAAATATTTAGCCAACCATAATTATCGAATTAATTGTACAGAAATATATATCCAAAATAATAAATTAAAAATATAGAAGAAATAACTGGAATTAATTATGGATGAAAGATCAAGAATTTATTCAAATGAAAAATTAATTTCATCTAAAATAAATTCCATCGGTATAAATTCTTTATCTATTTGCTCGCTCTCAGTCATGGGATTCCATGCAATTTCTTTTTCTTTTTCTCTCTTTTTTTTCCCAACGTAGCCTACTCTACCCTCCTCTGGCCTCTATGTTTCCATGCCTCGCTTTTTGTGTTGTTGTTCTTGCTGTGTCACCTTCACGATTCTACGACTGTCCCTCTTAATCACCCCACATCAACCCTATTTGCTGGCTCTTTTTTTTCTACCTTTTCCTTTCTATTCCTCTGTTCCCATTGCTTTTCCTTCTATGCGTCCTCCTTTGCTTCTCCCCATATACCACTCTTCTCTTTATTGCGGCTCCTCCTTTTCTCTTGGGTTTCCTCGTAGGCTCTTTGTTTTATTTTGTGAAACCTGACTCCTCTGCCCTCTCTTTTTCTACAGCTGCCTTCTAGTTTAGCCCTTCTTCTTTGACCCCGTTTGGCTTCATTTTTTTCTCGTGGCCCACATCTCGCCTCAAGCTTCGTTTCTTTTGTTTCCCTCCTTTTCCCTGGCCTTTGAGCCTTCGACCCTTGGATCGTTGGTCCAAAGGTTAGATTTTTTTATTTTCTTTTATTTAAAAATAATACTTGTAAAATAAAATTAATAAATAATATTATACTCTAAATTTATTTTATTATTATTATCATTTTAGCTCAAATAATAATATTTTTGTAATTATAACCACTTAAGCATAAAATTATAATTTTTTACCTATATTACTTAAATAAAATGCTAAAAACTAAGATTATAAGGGTATAAAATATGTCAAAATATGAACTTATCACACCCCCACACTTAGCTTCTTGCTTGTCCTCAAACAAGTTATTACTCTAACCAAATAAAATTAAATTAACTAACCAATTTCGTAGGTCTCACGATTGCACTTAGCATGTGCAACATGCCCTTTAAACTCCTAGGTCACCCATTGAGGACGAGTAAGGTCTCATGAGGGTTTTGCAGATGATATACCCACATAAATCACACATAAAATGAAAAAAAATAATATAAAGGTAAATTCACACCTACCACCCTTAACCCTTTTTTTTCCTCAAAACCTTTTACTTTCACACGTCAAGATTAACAATCTACCAAGATCCAACATTGAGAGATTTAAAGGATCAAGTTCAACATATAGTTCGCACATAAACATGACAGGTATGAACAAATTAATATTATGGATGAAGATCTATCACGCCTTAATCACATCAAGATCCATCCTCATTACCGATGCCCTCTATTTTTTTCTCTCTCGCCCAGATTCATGGCTACAAATGTATAGAAACACTCATGTATGTGAGATAAGATGATAAATATAACACACAACTCACGTATATAAACAAATAAGACTCATGCTCTTGTGTATAAAACCTCATTAAATATATCAAATACTTGCCAAATGGATCGAACCATATGCTTAACTCTTGTGACTAATCTCCATCAAATCAAAGGCTGCTCATCTCAAGAATCAAATAGGACTTACTTGTTGGTTTTAATGGGCTTAAGATATAGATAGGTACGGGTTATTCTAGGATTATGATGCTAAAAAGGTCAAGAGCTAGTGGAACTCTAATAATTAGATGAAACATAAGCTTAACTCCACATAAATGATACACCTCTCCACCTTAACACCAAAATAGAACATGAGTAGAACTTTCTCAACATCATCTCCATAACTCCCTCTCTTCCTTATATCCTAACATTTTTTTCTTTTTTTTCAATTTTTTTTGTATTATTATTTTTTTGTTTTAATTTTTTTTTGTATACTCCTCCACCAAACATAACCAATCCCTTTCTTAGCATACATACATATATTTCTTTCACATACACAACCACTCTTTATATCCATAACAATTTGATTTCCTTCCACTAGCTTTAAGTAAGGGTAAGGATATTAAGGCCCAAAGGTTTTTCAATATGGGTAATGAAGAAAAATATATGTTTCTTGTATAGGATCAAAGGGTTTCTATGGGATGTATATCATGTATACACAAATTAGTTTAACCTATTTGGTCATGTGGCAGAAAATTTCTAAGATGCCTTTATCATTTTCTCAATTAGAGCATATTTTGACTATAAGCTTCAAATAGTATAAGAGTAAGTTATAGTAATCTCTATAGTCCATTACAAGATCTATGGTAAATAATTTGATCAAAACAATTAAACATAATGAGATTTAAAAAGACACTTTAAAGTCAGGAAAAGTAGATAATTTTATGTAAATTTGCTCAGAAAAAGAAGAGGTGTATATAGCTCAAAAGCTCACTAAGGAATGTGATGAATCTCAACATGTCATGTTGGTGGTTAGACAATCATACATATTATTTCTCCATTCATATCTAGGAATGCAGATATGTGCTCTCTATATTGAAATTAACAAAAAAAAAATTTCACTTACTTTATCTCAATTTTATCATCATCTTTTTGTTAGATTTCAAAGATATACTCCTCATTAACTAATTAAAGGCTCCTATAACTCTAAAAATACTAAACAAAATTTTATAATAATTTTTTTTTCAAAATTTTAATTTTTCTTTATATACATACATAGATACATACATATATACATACATACATACATACATACATAATATATATATATATATATATCAAACACACAATGAAATTGTTTTTTTTTTCATGCAAATACATAAACAAACACATCCCCACACTTAAATCACACATTGTCCTCAAAGTGTAAACAAGTAAAGGAACATGTAATTTAAAGTATGGAGATACACATTAAATAAATAAATAAGTATATGGTAAAAAACTCATTTATTACATCGGATTGCCTCCCAAGTAGTGCTTGTTTTTATGATTTCGGCTTAACATAATATCGGTTTTACTCTTTCAAGGTGGGTTCTTCTTGTAATTGCACCTCTTCAACGCTATGCTCTATGAATGCTTCATAATAGGGTTTAAGCCTATAACCGTTAATTTTGAATTCATTTCCCGTCCTCTCACTTTTGATTTTTATGGCGCCATGAGGAAAAACATGAATAACAATAGAAGGGCCTACCCACTTATAATGCAACTTACCTGGAAATAAGCAAAGATGTGAATGGTAGAGTAGCACTTTTTGTCCCACAACAAATGAATTTCCACAAATCATCTTATCATAGAAAGATTTTGTCTTCTCCTTATATATCATAGCACTTTCAAATGCATCATACCTTATTTCTTCTAATTCACGAGGTTGTAGCTTCCTATGCGTTCCAGCAGAGTCTATACTCATGTTCAGGTTCTTCACAACCCACTATGCCTTATGCTGAAGCTCCACAGGTAGATGACACGCCTTTCCATAAACAAGCCGAAAGGGATACATGCCTATAGGTATTTTATAGGCTTCCCTATAAGCCCATAAAACATCATCTAGCCTTTAGCTTCAATCTTTTCTATTTGGCCTCACGGTCCTCTCTAGTATCTTTTTTATTTCTCGGTTGGAAACTTTGGCTTGCCCGCTAGTTTGAGGATGATAGGGTGTAAAGACTTTATGTGTCACCCCACACTTGTGCAATAAGGCTTCAATCTTCCTAATGTAAAAATGTGATCCTCTATCACTAATGATTACTCTAGGCATATCAAACCTAGAGAAAATGTGAGATTGGAGGAAACCTGCAACTATACGAGAATCGTTAGTACGGGTGGTAATCACTTCCACCCATGTTGATACACAATCTACTGCAAGAAGAATGTAAAGATAGCCCTTAGAAGATAGAAAAGGTCCCATAAAATCAATGTCCCACACGTAAAAAATTTCTACGACTATAATAGAAGTTAAGGGCATTTGGTCTTTAGGACCAATATTACCTGATCTTTGACATCTATCACATCTCATATAGTAAGCATTGGCATCGCTGAATAGTGTAGGCCAATAAAAAACCACTTTAAGGACCTTGAAAGCGGTCTTTTCAATACCAAAATGTCCTCCACAATACAATGAATGACAATGTGCTAGAATATGCTTGAATTTTGAGTCAATGACACATCTTCTAATTATACCATCAATACCGAATTTCTACAAATAGGGGTCATCCCAAACATATTGGTATGACTCCTTTCTAATTTTAGTTCTCACAGATAGTGGCATATCAGTGGGTAACTTATGCATCACAAGATAGTTTACTATATCAACAAACCATGGTGTGCTTACCTGTATCTCAAAGAGCTGCTCATCCAGAAAATTCTCAACCAAGGGTATGGGTTCACCATCTTGAATCATATAGCTCAAATGATCGGCCACTGCATTCTCACTCCCTTTTTGTCCTTTATCTCCACGTCAAACTCTTGTAGTTATGGAATGATCTTATTAACTAAGGTTTTGCTTCCTTTTTAGATAATAAATACTTCAATGTTGCGTAATATGCAAAAATAATAACTTTAGTTTAAATTAAATATGATGTAAATTTTTCAAGAGAAAATACTATGGCTGACAGTTCTTTCTCGATAGTGAAGTAATTCAGCTAAGCATCATTAAGAGTTCTGGAATCATAGTAAATGACGTAAGGCTTTTTATCCTTTCGTTGCCTTAAGACTACACCAATTGCATAGTCAGAGGCATTGCACATTATCTCAAATGGTAGGACCCAATCTGGAGGTAGCATCATTGGAGTTGTTGTTAGGAGCTTTTTAAGCTCACCGAAATCTTTCTGACACTCCTTGGTCTAATCAAAAGGCACATCATTCTGCAAAAGGCGTGTCAATGGACGTGTAGTACTAGAGAAGTCCTTAATGAATAATCTGTAAAACCCTGCATTTCTAAGAAAATAACACACGTTTCTTATGTAAGTGGGAGAGGGTAAGTAACACACAGCATCAATCTTAGCTTTATCTACGTCTAACCCCCTAGATGAGACAATGTGACCGAGTACTATTCCTTATGTTACCATGAAATGAGATTTTTCCCGATTAAGTACAAGGTTAGTTTCTTCACATATTTTCAAGATTAAAGTCAAATTATCGAGACAGAGCTCAAAATTATATCCAAATACACTAAAATCATCCATAAAAACCTCAATAATCTTCTCTATATAGTCAGAGAAAATACTAACCATACATCTTTGGAATGTACCAGGGGTGTTACATAAGCCAAAGGCATGTGTTGATAAGCAAATGTGCCAAATGGACATGTTAAAGTTGTCTTATCTTGATCCTCCTTTGCTATGTGAATTTGGTTGTAACCTGAATACCTATCAAGGAAGTAGTAATATAAATGACTAGCTAATCTCTCCAGCATCTGGTCAATAAATGGTAGATGAAAGTGATCTTTCTTTGTTGTGGCATTTAACTTTCTATAATCAATGCATACTCAATGCCCGATTACTGTCCTTTGAGGAACCAACTCATTCTCCTTTTTTACTACTATGACCCCCAACTTTTTAAGTACCACCTGAATAGGTGCCACCCACTTAGAGTCTAAAATCAGGCAGATGACTCCACAATCTAAGAGCTTGATGATTTCCTTCTTTACTACCTCCATCATAGGGGGTTTAAGTATATGTTCAGGTTCCTAAGTTGGCTTGGCCCTTTCTTCAAGAAGTATGAAGAAGTATGCGATGCACACACATAGTAGGGCTTATCCCTTTTATGCTTGACAATGTCCATCCAATAGCTATTTTGTGAGCTTTAAGGACTTCCAACAACTTGCTTTCTAGCTCCTCGATCAACTTTGAAGATATGATCATCGGAAGGGTCTCTCTATCTCCTATGTATGCATACTTTAAATAATTAGGCAATAGCTTAAGCTCTAATATGGGAGCCTAAAGCACATAAGGTACCAGCTTATTAGTAGCTACAGGAATTAAAATAGGAGGGGATCCATACTGATATGGAGGGTTTGCCTCCATGCGTGCTATGATCTGCATAAGATGTGGAGAAAGCATCGCCTCTATCTCTTCTAAAGAAGTGTATTCCCCTTTCTCGTTCAATCCCAAGATTTATGTAAGAGTAATTGCTAATGGGTCTTCATCATCTTCCTCAAGGTAATCCTGCACTAAAAAAATCAATGGCATTAATGGTATAACAAGAATGTTCATCCATGGGGTACCTTATGGCTTCAAAAATGTTGAAGTTTATAACTTCTCCATCAAACTCTGCAGTAAGAGAACCCATATGAACATCTATCTTTGTGCGAGGCATTCCCAAAAGTAATGGCATTGAACTTAAGCTACTTTTCCTCCATATCCAACACATAAAAGTCCGCCGAAAATATAAGTGTACCCACCTGTATAAGGACATTTTCTATAAATCCCTTGAGGAATACATTAGAGCGATCGGCAAGTTGAATGATAACATTATCCTTCTTAAGCTCTCCTAGACCTAATGATGCATAAATAGAATATGACATAACATTAATGGATGCATCTAAGTCTAGCATGTTATTTTCTAACCTGTTGTTACCAATCATACATGGGACAGTGAAACTTCCAGGGTCCTTGTACTTCAGAGGTAATTTTCTTTGTATTACCATGGATAATTGCTCACTCATTTTAACTACTTGCTTTTCCTGTAATCTCTTTCTTCTGGTACATAACTCCTTTAAAAATTTTATATATTTGGGCACTTGCTTAATAGCTTCTAGGAGTGGAATGTTAACATGCACATTCTTGAATGTGTCCAAAATCGCTTGATCACTCTCGTCTTTCTTTGATTTGGATAGCCTACTAGGAAAAGGAGCAACAAAAAATAGGGTTAGTTACAACGTTATTAGGAATGGTAGATGATTTACCATTCAAAGAACTCTCAAATTTCAGTTCACTAGCGAGTCGATCAATCATTTGTCGGTTCCCACTTTTATTCTCTTACTTCTTTACGCTCTCCCCCGCTTTTATAGCGGGGTCTTCTTCCAAATGTTCCAGATTCTCCTTGGCTTTGGTTGAATTATTCTCACATGATTTAGCACTCTTAGTTACCACTGCATTAGCTGATTTAAAATTGCCCTTCGGGTTGGGTATTGTGCTACTAGGCAATTTTCCCAGATCATGTAATTGATTTAACTTAGTAATTACTTCTCCCATTTGCCTCTCAATATTCAGCACTCTCTTGTCCATATTGATTTGACTTTGTATCATCTGATTTGTCCATTAGTTAGCAACTCAAACATCTTATCATATTTATTAGTGGTTGGAGCTTGAGGTTGAGAAGATCCTCCGTATGGTTTTTGATAAAAACCTGGTGCCACTTGGTTGAAACCTAGAGGATTAAGAACACTATTATTATTATCTTTCCAACTAAAATTAGGATGTTTGTGTATACCTGGATGATAAGTATTTGAAAATACAATAGAATTTGCTTGTGCATGGTTCTCTCCTCCCATCATTTGTAGACATTTCTCACTCGGATGTCCTATTGCTGAACACACTCTACATGTGGTAACAACTTCGATAGTTGTTGTAATATGTGAAACAAGAGTACTGAGTTGGTTAAGTCTATCATCAAAATGATTTACACTCACCTCATTTACTCTTGCACGAGTAGAAAGACCATCATATTGTTGCGTAGTGGAGGCTCAGTTCTTCAATAGGGCTTGTGCTGAAATGGGATCTTTATCCATAAAAGTACCACCACTTGTTGCATCCAACATATTCCTTTCGAGCGAAGTGAGACCCTCATAGAAATATTACAACAAATTATCTTCTCTCATCCCATGTTGTGGGCACTGTGATTGAAAGGCCTTATACTTATTGTAATATGCATGGAATGATTTGTTAGGATCTTATGGATCCCAGTGATCCTCTTTTTGAGTACCGTGACGTGTGATGCTAGAAAATATTTGTCTAAGAAAGCACTTGCAAAGTTTTCCCATGAGTATATCTGCCCTGTTGGTAGCTCATAAAGCCAATCTTTCATGCCATCCATTAATGCAAATGGAAATGCCTTGAGCTTTAGGATTTGAATGTCTACCTCTATGGGGCACACGGAGACACATGCAAATTGAAATTCCTTTAGGAATTTATTTGGATCTTCACTTATGAGTCCATGGAATGTTGAAAGATGATGAAGTAAGCTGGATCTTCACTATGTTATGGGCTGCCAGCTCTCGTAAACTCCTATTAGTTGTCATTTGAATGAAGTAGATGGGATCTTTAGGTGATGATGTAAGATCAAAACGCTCATCTTCGCATTTTGGTGATGATGGAGAACTATAAATTCTTAACTTTCTAATTGCTCGAATGGATCTCTCTAACTCAAGATTAATTGGTATCAGCTCTCCTTGTAGTTTTTCCTTCCATATACATTCACTAGTGGATACCTAAAATAAGAGAAACAATTTAACCGAGTAAACCATACTAGATAAAAAGAGAACAAACTAAAAAAACACACACACAAAACACTAAGAAAATTTTTCTAGTATAATACAGGCAAAGTTATCAATCCTCACCAACGGTGCCAAAATTTGGTGTGGCCATAGTCGACACATAATTTAAACCCTCATGTTGACAATTGTAGTATTGGTAAATAAGGGTATCATTCTATACTGGGGATTAAGAGGGCTCACCTCTATTTAGCTAGCTTAAAAATAAATAAATAAAAATAAAACCCTAAATAACACAAAATAAATAAATAAGAACAATACTAATGGGGGTTATAAAATTAGAAAAATAATAAAATAATAAATAAAATAAAATAGATTATTAATAGAAATAATGGATAACCGCTGATATGATGAATATGCTAGGGAATTTGAAATCCACCACTAGATTAGGTCAAAATATAATATTAATTTCTAACTCAATATTTAATTATGAGAAACAAATTGACCAAGTTGTACACCAAAAGTAGGTCCATACACCTTATATTACTTCCCTAAATTAATTAATACGATAAAGCATCAATATTAACCCTATTAAATACTAGTAGTATAGCAGCAACAAGCGACCCCTATATTTAACTAGTTTTAATACATTAAGTATAATTGGAAGGATGTCAATCTAAGTACCCAGACCAGTACACCAAGCATGTCTATCTGTATTTCCTTTCTTTGACCCACACGTATCTAGACGTTTTACTACCTCGGTTTGAATCACAAAACTATTAGGTGAATTGTTATCGAACCTAGCTACAATTTATACATATAAATTTTAATATATTTATATGGCCACCTATCAGGTAAATAACCCTACACACTGTCACTTATGAGGAAACTAGAATAAGGTTTGCATCATATAAATTATACTTGATAGAAATATATATATAAACGATGACAATTAAAATAGAGTCAAAAAATAATCTCATGAAACAAAGAAAAATGAAATTATATCTCAAACCCTAATTTAGGGTTTCAATATATTCCCTAGAAATAAATATTTAACCAGCCATAATTATCGAATTAATTACACAGAAATATATATCTAAAAATATAATTTAAAAATACAGAAAGAAATAACCAGAATTAATTATGGATGAAAGATCAAGAATTTATTCAGATGAAAAATTAATTTCATCTGAAATAAATTCTACTGGTATAAATTCTTTCTCTATTTTCTCTCTTCTTAGTCATGGGATTCTGTGTAAATTCTTTTTCTTTTTCTCTCTTTTTTTCCCAGTGTAGCCTACACTGTGCTTCTTTGACCTCTCTGTTTCCATGTGTCGCTTTTTGTGTTGTTGTTCTTGTTGCGTCGTCTTCACTATTCTACGACTGTCCCTCTCAATCACCCCACATCAGCCCTATTTGCTGGCTCTTTTTTTTCATCGTTTTCCTTCTATTCCTTTGTGCCTATTGCTTTTCCTTCTATGTGTCCTCCTCTACTTCTCCCCACATCCCACTCTTCCCTTTATTGTGGATCCTCCTTTTCTCTTGGATTTTTCTCGTAGGCTCTCCATTTTATTCTATGAAACCTGACTCCTTTGCCCTCTCTTTTTCTGCGGCTGCCTTCCATCTCAGTCGTTCTTCTTTGACCCCATTTGGCTTCGTTTTTTTTCCTTATGGCCCACGTCTCGCCCCGAGCTTCGTTTCTTTTGCTTCCCTCCTTATCCCTGGCCTTTGGGCCATTGGTTCAAAGGTCCAATTTTTTTGTTTTCTTTTATTTAAAAATAATACGTGTAAAATAAAATTAATAAATAATATTATACTCTAAATTTATTTTATTATTATCATTTTAGCTCAAATAATAATATTTATGCAATTTGTATCACTTAAGCATAAAATCATAATTATTCACCTATATTACTTAAATAAAATACTAAAAACTAAGATTATACGGGTATAAAATATGTCAAAATATGAACTTATCAAAACCTCATTATTCTTAATCTAATGGAACAGACTTAAGCACCTCTCAAGAACAACATGTCTGATCCACCATTATCATCTAGTGGAATGAACCCATCATATACTAGAATAGTGCACTCCTAACCACTATTCTTAAACCGATGGAATATTCTAAAACACCTTTTAGGAAATAACACTCCTAGGCCACTATTATTGTCTGGTATAATGAACACAACACCTTAATCCTTACATAATATTTTACTTTAAATAATTAATGTATTATACGTTAGTTACATTATCTCAAGTTATGTTCTCATTCTTATTTATTTTAGGAATCAACTATTCTTAATCTGGTGGAATAGACTAATGCAACTCTAAAAAAAATACACCTGAGTTACTATTATCATCATCATGTGGAACAGACCTATAAAACACTTTGGCCTGACTCACTTATTCTTTCACTTTAAATAATTAATTTCTTATTTGTGATATGGTTTGGTAGGTACAAACATAATTAATGCAAATTAAAGTGCAACCACATATATATCAAGGTCGTTCTCAAGGATTTAGGTTGATATACTTATTAGGAAACTCTAATTACACATTTTAGGTATAACTTCCTTTCTATTATTCTTTTATCAACCAATTTTAGTATCCCTTACCCAAATATTGTTATCATTATTAACATGCATACAAATCAAGGTCTAACTCTAAGGTCATATTTATGCAATAACAACTCTATTTCAAGAATTACTATTCATCAGACTTACAAAACCTTACTTTCACAAGCGTGTCATTAATGTTTTTCGTAAGACTCTTATGATTATCAAATACAGTATACCTTCCTAAAATATCATTATTAGAAATATCAACAAATCATGGTATAACTCTAACATTTCATACATGCAATAATAACATCATCATTTTAGGGTTACTATTCCCTTGTTAAGCTATTTTCTCATATTGTGGAACCTATGCCATTTTTATTTAATCAAAAAATTTTAATGATGTTCTTAGTATATTTTAAATCATCTAAATCATTAGAATACCAAAATTCCCATATTAAACCCATATTGACCAAAATACCCTTAGAGGTAACCAAAATCCCTTCTTTTATAAAAACCTCATATATTCGGTATTAGTATTTTCAAATTCTCCATTTATTACCATACATATTAAATATACTCATTTCTCACTTATCACACCAAATTCGATCTATATGAAAATACCATATATCATAACAACTCACTTAGGGTTTTCCACATAATACTTATTGTAAAAACATTTCTTGATCCTCATCTTACTCATTTTTCATCATATAATATCATATCTCACCTCATTTGGAATCTCCATAAAATAAAACATAATTATAACTTGATAATATAATTAAGGAAATGGTAAAGTAATGGAGGGTGAAAGAATGGAGGAAGAACTAAGCCAAACTAAGGTGAGGGATTCAGTAGAAAGTTATACAACAAAAAGGATGAAGCACCAATCTAAAAAGGTAGAAAAATTAGTTTGTGCCATTGATAAGGGATGAGGAATGGCAAAAATGGCTAAATGAGAGTGGTGGGCTGTAGTGGAAATGGCTAAAGATGGGGGGTGTGGTTCGGTGGTTGGTGTTGAAGGTAGGTGATGTGTTGTGTGATTTTGGCCAAAGGTAGGGGTAGGGAATGACACCTTTGGCTAGTGGTAGTGGTAGGAACAGTGTGGATCACCAAATATCAGGAGGAAGGAAGATGGGTGGTTTTGGTGGAGTTTGCCAAAGGTTAGGGGCGTCTTCAGTAGGTTTTTCCTTATAACGAGGAGGTGCTTATTAAGTTTGGCTGGTGGGTGTGGTGAGGTTTTGGTGGGAGGTGTCGATGCAAAGGAGGGAGGTACAAGAAAGATGGTTGGTGGTAGTTTATAAGGTGTGTTTGGAGACTATGAGAAGATGGGATATGAAGGAAATAAGGCTTGATTGGTGGTCCTAATTTTGACAAAAAAGTGAGGGAGAAAGGAGGTTGGTCGAGGGAATTTAATGTGTTATATACACACACATGCACATAGAGAGGGAGAGAAGGAAGTGAGGCACAATCGACATGAATGTTAAGGCCAGCCCATAAGTGTAAAAGGTGGGAGTTGATGGGGGGTATGATGTAGGTGATGGCGACATGGCAAGTTAGAGGCATTGTTTGGGGACAATGTTTCCCATTGAAGAAAAGGGAGGAAAGGGGAAAATGATAGGTAAGTGGGGAAGAAAAAAGAAAATAAAAGGGAAAAGGGGAAAGTGATTAGGTTTGGTTTTAGAATTATAATTAGGTTATAATAATTTGGGTTAGGGTAATTTAATTAGATTAGGGTTAAAAATAAATATTAATGACCATAATAGAGATTAGGGTAGGTAAAAATATAATTTTTCTGAGTATTATAATTAGGGTATGATATTAATTACTCAAGATTAGATTTATCTAAAATTTGGGGTATTAAAATGGTAATTAACCAAATCTTTGTCATCATTATGCATTTGCTTGGCTAGTAAGATTTTAGTAAGAGCATTTACTTTGTTGTTGATGATCAATGTTATCACAAATGGATGTTGAACAAGGTTTCTTTCTTAACCATACCACAGAATAAATATTTATGATTTTATGTATGGAAGTTGATGATTTTGTATGAACATACATATGTTGTTAGCAAACATTAAGTGATGGATGGAAAAACTTTGATGATTCACTTGAATATCTTAATATAATATATTTCTTGTAAAGATAAAATAATATAGTGGGAGCTTGTAAGCAAATAATAAATAAGGGGATAAAGTATGTCCATGTCTAAGTCATCTACTAATTTTGAGATAGCATTTAGGCTAGCCATTCATAAGAACACAAAATCATGGAGTAACTATAAGATTCATTATAAGATGTAAAGATTCATTATTTTATTCCTATCCCACATTCTTTTATTCTTTTGTCATATGTCTTAGAAATATCTTTTATTCATATCCCATAAGCATGAATCCTTTATTTATGAGAGAGAAGAAGAGTAGGAGAGAGAGATATATGCATATATTTAAGGAATTATAAAAAAAACTCAAACAATATGAGGAGAGATGAAAGAATTAGTCATCAATTTTTTCATGGGATAAGAGAGTGAAATGAAGGGTCCAATGATTGAAAACAAAAATAAAGTATGAAATCAGAAGTGTATGCTCACAGCGGAGAACTATATAAATTTTCACACAATGTTTACAAGCATAGGAATTAGAAATTAAGTTAAAAATGGCTTCAAAAAATATACAATGTATGTGTGTAGATAGAGGGATAAGAATAATCATGCCAAAATGAGATAAATAAAATGTCATTTTTTCATTCACGACATTATGTTCAAGCACACAAAATATGAACTCCAAATAAGAGTTATTCAAAATCAAATTGAATAACGTCTATTGTTTAAGAGCAGAAACAGTTTCATTCGTTTGTCTTGAATTATAGCACAACAAAATGAAATTGAAAAAATCAAAGGTATATCTAATTATATAAATTATTTTATAAAGCGTTAATACATGACTTGAATTACGACCATTCACTAAATTAACTTGTAGAGAAGAGTAAGTTTCTAACATGATAAGTCTCATGTATCTTACAATCTAAACATTGATTTCTATTCTCTTATTTATGATAATAAGGGAGATAATCTATTAATGATTGTAGTTCACATTAAAATTTACAATGAATAACATTTCCATCATTATTGCACAATACGATCCCTTAACCAACTATTGTAATGTGACAAGCTTCATGTGCATTACACCATTTGAGGAGAGACTTCGAAGGTGGAGGGTAAAGTATTGGTCGAATTATAAAAGGATTATATTATTAGAATTAACAATGTAACACCCTCAATTTTGTAAACTATTTTTTTAATGGTTTTGCATAAGCTAAAAATAAAAATACAAGGTGTTATGCCACATTCAATATAAAAAAAAATATACTTCCTATACCAAATATATGTCCTATACCAGGCTAGAAGTAACCTATAAATAAAATAAATAGTGCCACATATATGAATCTTGTACTAGAGACATTTATATATAAATATCCTATTAAAAGGGAAATCAAGGCAAATTTGGGACATTTTATATTTAGCAATATAAAAGGTGGTTATAATATTACAAATGTTGTCTAAATATAAACCATTTTTTTTTACTTTAAATGGTGGTTATAATCTAAACCGGTGCTTGATATAGAGAAGGATAATTTTTTTTTAAAAAATTATAAGTATAAACAATTGTTTTGACTCATAACCACCATTTATGCATGTCTATGCTTTTTTTATTCTTTTTTTCAATTTTTAGCTTATAACCTAGTAGGTTTTCATTTAACCGTGTTATTACCAATAACTAACAGAGAGTGGTCATCCGTGAACTAGTTGTTTCCTTTTGTATCCCACCATTATTGTTTCCACCACCTCCTCATTCTTTATCTCTATTGATCACCTCCATAGTCGTTATCACTAGCCTTCCTTTTTCTTCTTTTCTTATCAACATTGCCTTCATTTTTCCCTTAGAGTTTTGGATTTTTTTTTGTCTTTGATCTTTTTAATTGATAACATGATATATTTTACCATGCTTTGTCTGATTAGGATGTCATTATGTTTCTTGATTTTTGCTATGCCATGTTTTTATATATTGATAGAAGTGTAGTTGTGATGTCATTTTTGTCATTGTTAGTGAATTGTATGAGAAACCCTTATGTTGTTAGTTGTATATATGCTAACCTATGTATGTTTTATTATATATATTTATTTTATAAATCATTGTTGTAGTTGTCCCTAAATTATTCTACTCAACTTTGTTTTTAATATAGGATATAAATGATAGATCATGGGTATACTATAATAGGTTATTTAAAGAGTATATAAATGGTGTAGATTATTTCCTAAAATTGGTTGGTGAACATGTCATAGATCCCCTACGGATATGTTACCTATGTATCGATTGTGGAAATAATATGAAGAAAGGGGTCATAGAAATACAATATTAGCTTATTATTCATGGATTTGATGGGAGTTATGCTAATTTGATATGTCATGGAGAGTAATTTGGTGTCCAAACTAGTTGTGCTAAAAACAATGATTTTGAATATAATAACTTTATTGACATAGAAAACTTGACAAATAATGTAGAAAATATTTTAGAGACACTCCTAAAAAGTATGAAAAGTTGGTTAGAAGTTTAGAAATGTCCTTCTGTGAAGATTGTGCTGAATCTACAAAAATTATCAATTGTATTACGATTATACAACCTCAAGATGACTAATGGATGGAGAAATATAAGTTTCTCTTCTCTTATCGAGCTTATTGAAAAAGATGGTTCCAAAAGATAATGTATGTAATACCCCTAATATTTTGGAAAACCTAACTTATTTAATATTGGTATTGATGGAGAAAATTTTCCTTATTTCGATCATTTAGCTCATCTTTGTAAAGTGTTAAAACCCTAATTGCATTTTTGAAATGTTTTACTCATGACTCCTTGTCCTTTTCTTACGGGTTAGTGTTTTGTAATACTTTCAAGCCATTTTGACCTTAGAACTATTTCTAAATCCTCACATTTTTCCAAGTCTTCTAAGCCTTTTTAAAATTTCAAGCAAAGTTGTTGGCAAAAATATATTATTCATTGCTACAGTGGGCCTTAATCGGGTATTTTGAGTCTCATTAATCCTTTTTTTGTTATTTAAAAATTAAGAAACTTTGGATATCATATTTTTTTAGTATTCTTGAGTTATACTTGATAAAAAAATATATTCCATTTTTATTCATATCAGGTTTGGAAATTTTCAAATAGTTTTGGATCATAAAAGTCACCAATTTATAATTTTCTTCCTCAAAGTTTACACAAAACTGATAAGACTTGATCCTAACCTTTTATTATTATTTATTATGGATGATAACCTCTCATTTGTGTCTTAGTAATTGCATTTCTCCCTTAGTAATGTTCCACTTTATTTTGTCTTCTATGTAGATATTTTGGGAAAACATATCTTAAGTTGGCAATTTTTCTTTCCCATATCCCTTCTACACTCATTTTTTGGTGTTGTGGTTCAAGTAGATCCTCTCATTTCTACTCTCCCCATGTGGCACCACCTTAGGCTTGTTGTAGATAAAATTGAATTGGTTTCCTTAGTAAAAAGGCATTTATACCTTTATACCTTTAAATTAATTCATAAATATTCCGACTTAGCAAACTTGGGCCATTGTTCTTCTCCTTCCTCTCCCCACCATCAAAACCTATTAATTTCATTTATTCCTTCAAAATTCTTGTACTACATGGTCATATTCGACCATCTGTAAAGCTTGAGCTTGCTTCTAACTTTGATGATAAGTCTATTCACCATTTCTCCTTAATTCTGTCTCCATAGTTTTGGTTTATGAGCTTGTTTCCTTTATTGTTTGAGGTTGTATTTTACCCTTTTCTTAGTGTTTAAGCTTGAGATTAAAGGTAAACCTTCAAAATCTTAAATAAATAGAATGTTTAGATGTTATGTGTTGATTTAAGCTATACACGAGCTCTCTATATGTGCTTTGTGGTGGTTTAACTCTGTGGACTTGATTTTGGTATTTTTGTTGTTTATTTAATCTATTGATATCATAATATCCCTTGATATTTTTAGGATGATTTTAGCATATGATATGTTATTATTTGGGTTTTTTTTGTATGTTTTACAAGTTTTTAATGATTATTGTGCTTTACGCTTTTTTGATTAGGGGTTTTGATTTTTGGAGTATATTGGACGGTGTGGTTGTATTTGTTTAAATCTAATGGTTCATGATAATCCTCATAATTTTTAGATGAATTTGGATATATAATATTCTTGATTTGTGTATGTGTTGATGCTCTAATTTATGGTTGAAAGTTTGAAAGGTTTATATATTATTGTTATGTTCTTCATGTTCTTGAGAACATTTAATGTATTTTTGAGTTAATGACCCTTTATGACCCTAGGATTTAATTAGTGATTAACCATATTTTCAGAATATACAAGCATGAATATTATATTTTCACCCCTAAAAGGCTTTTAGAATGTCTTAGGTTTAAGGGCTGACAATTCTAACACCCCCCCAAATTTAGGACTTAAAATTTTTAATTTAAAGATTTTATTGCAAAAGCCAAAATATAAAATATAATAGTGTCATACCGCATCCAACATAAAAAGACACTCCTTATGCCTAGTTTATGTTAAGTACAAAGCAAAAGTAACATCATACCAATGAATTAGGCATGAGAATCACTTGACTCCACCACAATACAGGATATGAAGTAGAGAGAAAGAAGTATGTATAATGAAAATAGAAAACTAAGAATCCATAGAGAGATAAAGATATCCGGATAACCATATCATATACCAATTCGATCATATACTCCCCAAAGGCAAGCATATAAAAGTAGTAATCAACATTCACCTGCATAATGGAGTAATATATGCTCGTGAGAATGAGCACCACTTATGAGTATGATGATTAGTACTCTACATACTAATGAAGGTAACAATATAGTCATAGATAAAGGCATATATAACAATTAAGGTCAAAAAGGAAAGATGACATATACATAGAAATCACATCTTGACATGACCCAATAAAGAAATTGAAAGAATTCCATAATTGGTATGCTTGTAATCCGTTTCTTTATTAGGTTGAGTTTAGAAACCTTACTATTTGCACCCGATGGAATGGTATCCATAATATACAATCCTAGGGCATAACACTCATAGCCACTTTTCTCGTTTGGTGTAACGAACTAGTGAAACTGATCCTAACTCATGTGATCTTTTGCTTTAAATATTAATGTCTTATTATAATAATTATTATTTGACGTGCCATAAAATCTTACCAAAAATATGCAATGCACACACACACACACACACATAATTAACAAACAATTAGGTCATTCTTTAAAGGGAAGGGCGATGACATCCCTACAAACCCTAATTTCACATGATAACCATAACTTCTCCTATATGACTCATTTCATCACCAAATTTAATACTCCATCCTAAATTAATATAATCAACATCATATTTGAAAATAAAGGTCTAACTCTGACATCTTATATATGTGATAACGAGCTTACCTCTATAGTTATTATTCATCATTTAAGCCATTTCCTCATTTTAATATACTTATGATATTCATAATTATCCCTAATATTCCAAGTATCCTACTTAGAATATTTTAATTATATTCACATTTTAAAACCACCAAAGTTCCATGCTCGACCTATAGTGACCAAATGCCCCTATCTTATTAAAAGCCTCAAATCTCGTTTTAGATAACTTGGGTCTTACTTAACCATCGTTTGGTCATATTACTTATGAAATAATTTATAAAACCCTCAAGGGATATATTATTATTATTATTATTATCATCAAATGACTAAAATGCCCCTATGATAGCCATAAAACCCCAATTTCCACAAAAATCCTAAATTTGACATCATCAAATCCCATATTCAATTTATTACATCGTCATACCACTTAAACATTTTAATTTTCCATTTCCCATGCTCTACTAAAACCATATGTCATATTAACATACTTAGGATTTTAAGATAAAACTTATTGCATGTATACCATATAAGATTATGTTTTCGTGAAGTACCAACATTTCCAAATTGTATCGCAACATTATCACATCTTCATATTAACACAGGAATTAAGAAATATAATAACACCATGCATGATATTAGAAACAAAATACACATAGTTTTCAAATATTCCTAAGTACGACAAATATCATTAGGTGTAAACTGTAATACTTTAAAATTTTGCTAAACCTAATCCCGTATCATTAACACCTTGATTCGATTCTAATATCGAGAAAATTTGATTTTAGCATTATCCAAATTCTTTAATCCCAAAATCTTAACCTAATCCAAATCTTTGACCTGGATAAATTATATTTCATAACCCGATATTAATTTTGGTAAATTTATATCACCAATCCTACCTATTTTAGCTAATAGAAAATTTATCTAAAACTAACCTTAAACCTTTTTCTCTATTTTCCTTTTCTTTCTCCTTTTTTCTTTCTCCTTTCTTCTACCTCCTTCCGCCCATAATAATTGACTTATTTTCTCACTACTTGCAACACACAACCATCACTCTCATATCCCCCTGTTGTTACCATGATCATCACAACCATCACCTTCCTTGTGCAGCTACATCCATCACCATCCTCTATTGTTGTTGCCGCCATCGTCATTGGTATGCTGCTACCCTATATTTTTTCACCCAACACTCCACCATCACTCTCAACCATCCTCTCCATTGAATTTTGCTCCGCTTCCTTGTGCCACTATCATTCCTATTGCCCCTATTGCTACTGCTGCATCACCCCTTACACCACCCGATTTGCACATCTCTATGCACACACACATACACACACTACTCCACCTCTCTTCCTTCCTCATTTGTTGCCTCATTTATTGTAAGACCCCATTTTTAGAAACCCTAATTATAACAGGTAATTATGTGTATTAGTTGTAATAATTATTTAAGGATATTTGATATTAAATATATTATTAGCATATGTAATATTATTACGACTTATTAGTTATAAAATTTAATTAGGTTAAAATATACTTGAGGGTACATATTAAAATTTAAACCTAGGTTGGGATCGAAACCGGTATCCGTTTCATCAAATAAACTTATTCAGGGAACCAGATAATTTTTATCCAAATATTTTATCCTAAATCTCTACCTAAATAATTTACCCATACCTTATAATAAATTTACTAAACTCACCTCACCCTTCCTCCCCGGTACAACCATCCATTACACTACTCTCCTGCTATGCGCGATTCCCTCCCCCTTGTTTTGCTCCTCCTTTCCCTACATGTCATGCTCTTCTTAACCTCTCCATTTTATCTATTTTGTGTCATGTGTTAACCCTCCCCAAACAGCCCACACACTCCCTCCTTCTCCCGAGCTCCCTCGTACAAGAAAAAAACCCCATTGTCGTTCTTGTTTTCCACCATTTTTACCCCATTGGAAACTCCCACCAAACCTCCTCTCCTTGCTGCACATTCCTTTGCTGTAGCCCCTACCTTTGCTATAGCAAGAGCTGTCGTTCCCCACCCCCAAGCTGTAGCAAAATTGGCCAAAACAACCCCCTAAGCTACAACAAAAAAATTTCCCCTAGCCACCCCTCAAACTACACACAAAATCACCAATCGATAACTTCCACCAAACCCCTTCTCCTTGTTGCAACCCCTACCTTTGCTACAGAAAAAGCTTCCATTCCTACCCCCTAGTTGCAGCAAGAGCTGCTGCAACCCCTCCCCAACCTGCAGCAACCTCCACCGAAGCCCAACACACCCACCTTCAGCCATTTTAGCCGAAGCTCTCCCTCGTGCTGCACCATTTTCCACCAAAGCTCCTTCCCCTCCTTAAAACCTTTGTGATGCACCATTTTATTCTTTTCTCCCTTCCCAAGCACCAACCAAGTCCACCATTACCATCCTTCACTTTCTCGGTCGAAAGCCTTCCTCCTTTGGTACTAAGATTTTTTTATTTTCCTCTTACTTATTCGATTGGTTAGTAGCCTTAAATTATTTTAGTATTTGTGGATTATTATTGTATAATATTATACTCTAATATATTTATGTTATTGGGTGTTAATTTATTAGGTAATATTTGAGGATCTTGCAAAAGACGGTTTTTTTGTGCTTTTTGTGTAAGCTTAGATTTAGGTAAATCCAATTACTCATAAGGTGGTAGAATTTATGTGCAAGCATGCTAGGATTGTGTATACTTATAATCATGCTAGGATTTTATATTCTTCAAGTGTTATGACATGCATGATAAAATGATGACATACTATATAAATGATAGCCGCGATTATCGAAAGTGAAGTATATACATGAGTAGCATGTTGTATAGTTTACATATGCATGCCTAGGATTTTAATTTGATTGTATGCTTGTAAAGTGACGATTTAAATGCCATGCTAAGTAATCCATGATTATCATTACATGGTAGTTAGGGTTGATATAAATAGCATAAAAACATATTCGCATGATTAGGGTTAGAATACGATAATTGTTATTCTCATATTCTAAGGTTAGATATTTTTCCCTACATGAACCATGATGATAATTAACTTATTGAATGTCATATTATGCTTAATACACACATGCTGCATGGAATGTGTGTCATGTGAAGAATGCATGATTAGGATTTTTGAGGGCGCAACTCAATAAATGCATGAAAAGGTAGAAAATACAGTCAATCGCTAAATCATAAAATTACCTACGTGCTAAAATATTGTGAATAGTTATCTTTTAGCCTTTTCATGAAAAATTTCGTGTAATAATAATGTTTGGTATGGAATTGGATAAAAATGATGAAATTAGGGTTTTAAGGGCATTTTGGTCATTTTCGACCTAATGTACCTAATGTGAATAATTGGAAATAGGATGGTCTTATAATTTTTATAAATTAACCTTAGTATTGACTTTGACCTTAACCTAGACTAATGACCTTAGGGTTTATCCGAATAATTGAAAATAATGGAAAATGGTTAAGTATGAAAATGGAAATGATTTTACAGTATGAAATATTTGTGATCACCTCATAAAATACTAATACTTAAAGTAGAAGATCTCAAGATTGGGAATGATTTCTCTCTAGGATTATCTACTCTAGAGGTGAGGTGTTAGCCCTCATTTGAGTTGGTTCACTGGTATGCCTCTATGCCCCAACAAAGCCCTTATCTACTCTATAGGTGATCTATGGGCCTTATAGAGGCTATCAATGCTTAAGGATTAGGTAATCGAGGTTGGAGGACACTGTGTTGCCTATGTGCACCAGTATGACCAGGTGTACCACTATATCCCTAGGTTCTAGAGTTATGGGTATTGTGTTGCCTTCATGCATTAATATGACTGGGTGTACCTCAGTATCCCAGGGTTGATTGTATCTCCTCGAGTAATATAAATAATAATAGAATATTTGTTGATGGCCTTGGTATGTATTATTGAGTTTGGTAGTTGTCTTAGTGTCCTACCTCGTTTTTGGTATATATTGAATTGATGGTTCGGTAGTTGCCTTAGTGCCCTACCTCATTTTTGGTATATATTGGATTGATGGTTTGGTAGTTGCCTAAATGCCCTACCTTTGTTTTTGGTATATATTGGATTGATGGTTTGGTAGTTACCTTAGTGCCCTACTATGTTAATTGGAATTGATTTGATTAGTCAGCTTCAGCCATGTATTTTGATATGGTTATTGTGTATCTTGAAATGACGTGACTTGGTTGATTGTTGAGCATGACATTGTAATGGCATATAATTATATTTATATACTAATCCATGATTTATTATATATTGTTATGGTATGTGCTTGTGTTTGAGCATGTTTTGGATCATTGCGTGACTATGTGCAACGTGGGTATGTTAACTCTTATGAGGTATTGTGATTTACTTGGTACGAGAAAGTCGTACTGATACTACATTTGCAGATGACTATGTGAAGGTCATGGAATGGCATAAAACTTATAAGAGTGGCCAGGATAAGTGGAGCCCTTGGGAAGATGTTTCATTCTCATAATGGGCATACGGGTCTATGAGTTAAGGCAAACCGGTGTTGTACCTACGGGTACTAGTTTTTGTTGTATTAGTTTTCCTTTATACTCTTATGTCCCTAGCTGTATTTTGATTATCATTGTTGTATAGAAAATATTTATCTGTAACCTTTATTTATGTAATCTCTTTTGTTTCCATTTATTTGTTATTAGTTTGGTTGGTTTTAGCCTTAGCACTTGGCATAAGAAAGGTGAGAGAACCAGACTTATTCTAAGTATGGCGGTAACACCCATTATCTTTGGTAATTAACGCTTCCGCAAAACAAATATTTTAAGTACTAAAAATGGGAGTGTTACATTTATTTCCCAAATTATGTCAAAAACCATTACCCGAGCCCCTCTCCTCTTCTTCTTCTTATTCTTCTTCTTCTTTAGCTACCCCTCTTCTATTTCACGTCATTGAAACACCTTCCCCATTTCCGCATCACCACCAACCATCAAGCGCCGCCTTGTGCTTGGTGAATCAATCACCAAGATCCCTCCATCACTCCCCCTTGTCATTGCTAATAGTCGCCATCAACCACCACAGGTCCACAGTTTTCTCCTCTTCTTTCCTCATGTTTGTCACATTTTTGTGAGGCGCGAGCTCACACACGGTCTCTTATACAATCGTGTACCTCTATTTTTCCTTATTGCATGCCTGTGCAAACCAACACAATTTACCCGTGCTCTTTCACACGGCTCACGCATGGCCTTTGCATGCATGTGCATACTTGTTCATTATTTTCTGGGTAATTCATTGCTCAAGCAAGGCCGTGCCTCTTTGCACAACTTGCCCATGCAGGATCTTAGCTCACGGCCTGGGTGTGCACCACCTACCGCACGCTCGTGCAACTCCCTCTTTTCGATTATGCACCCTCTTTTTTACACCTAAACACAACCAAAATTTCACCATAGCACCTCCATACCTTCTACCACACTTCCACTCAACTCAAGCTTCCCTTTGACTCTAATTATTTTATTTTTACCCTCATTTACCTTAACCTTTACCTCAATTATAATATTGGAGCCTAATCGTGTATTGTCTTATTTTTTGTAGGTAATTTTCCAACAATCTCAAAGGAGGAGGTATAGGATTTTTGTGCATAGAGCCTGGTGTCTTTGTTGGTAAGGATATATGGCATAGCTAGGACTTTATGTTTATGTGTATTGCTTTTATTGGACATGTGATGTTTTTCATGATTATTCTGTGATATGACATCTTGAGTAATTAGATTTTAGAAGTATGTGTTTGGTATAATGTTGGATATGATATCTATGCAAGTAATTGAGGATTTATGCTCTGAATAGATTTTGGATATTTATATGTATTAGTATTGAGATTTATCAAGCCTTGGGAGAATATGAGTATTTTAATTACCTAAGTTTTGTATGGTCATTGAGGATAAAGATGTGGTCGTAATTACATTATTAAATTTTATGTCTTGTATACTTATACAAGTCCCACATGATAATCTTGAATACACAATCAACCCTAATAAGATATTAATCATTTAAAGTGATTACGACCACGTAAGTCGGGCTGAGGTATTTATATGGGTATGTTCTGCTGTATGATAATAGTGGCTCAAGTGTCTTGTCTTGAAAGATACATCAGTCTGTTCCACCAGATTAAAAATAGTATGACCCCATACTCAACGTGAATAAATACACAATTAAAAGATATAGCAATAATGGAATTATACTAACTATTTAAAATGAAAGACTATGTGAGGAAAAACTGAGGTGTTAAGTCCGTTCCACCGGATAAATAACAGTGGCTTAGGTGTATTGTCCCCAAGAGGTGCTTCAAACTGTTCCATTAGTTTAAAAATAGTGGCTCGTGAGAATTTTTACTCTAAAAGGTATTGAGTCTATTCCACTAGATAATAATAGTAGTTCAAGTGTTTTATCCCTAAGAGGTATTTCAGACCGTTCCACCGGTTTAAGAATAGTAAGTTTTCTAAACTCAACGTAAATAAAAGATTGGAATATGATACATTTATACAGTGAGACTTGAAATCAGTATTTGTGTAGCATTGTTTATATTATCTTATGTATGCCTACTCCCTGATGTGAACTCATGCATTATGTGTAATCCTACTTCAATTGTATTATTACCTTACTCAATACGTAGCATATTGATCATCCGTTTCACGGGTGTTGCTTATTCTCACGAATATACGACCTAGATGTCCTTGTACAATTTGAGGCTAACTCATTGGACACGTTTTCAACCTTTGATGAGTTATATGCGGAGGAGTGACTTTGGTATCAAGGTTATGTGCATGGAGTCACATTATCATGATGCTAGTTCTGACCGGACACCTTTTCAAACTCTTAAATCCACGATATCCCTTTTTTATTTTGCATTATTGTACTCGGAGTAAATCTATAAACTTTTATCTATATTTATGAAAGTTCATTCAATTTCTATTTGTCATGTTTTATATTCTTATTTGTTTTACCTTGTGATTGATATAAGGATGGTATGGTAAGCCAGACTTATTTTAATTATGGTGGTAATACCCATCTTTTTTTTATTATATGCTTCCACTTAAATGAAAAAAAAAATCAGTTAATAAAAAACCAGAGTGTTACATAAAATCTCTCTAAGCAAGTATAATCCTATAATGCCTCATTCAAGACCACCAAAAATTCACCCACAAACCAAGAGTAACACAAGGTTAAAACTTAAGAGAAAAACCAAGGAAATGATAAGGCAAGGGAGGGTGGAAGAATGGAGAAAAACATAAGCAAACCAAGGTGGGTAAGGCTCAAACTAGCTGTGACAAAATTTAGTGTAGCAATAATGTGTGCAACGTCAATATTTGATGCAACCAAGGGGTGCAACATCAAATTTTAATGTAGCTAAAGGGGTCTAGCATCGGATTTTGATGCAGCTAGGAGGTGCAGTATTAGATTCTGATGCAACTAGGGGGTACAACATTGGATTTTGATATAGACAGGGGGTGTAATGTCACCCTTTGATGCGATTAGGGGTGCTCTAGATGAGGTAGATTGGGGTCATGCAACATAAGGGAATGATACTAAGAAGGTGGTTGTAGCACCTCATTTTATATTAACCGAAAATTTTCATTTACAGAGTTAAGGGCAACAGCTAAAATAATAAAAACGAAGGGTATTAGCGCCGCACTTGGTACAAGTCTGGTTACCTTTACCATTATCATACCAAGTACTAAGGATGAAATCATTACTATACTTAGATTAAATATATGATTACAAAAAGCATAATGGAGCAGACAAAATATAAGTATTGTATTGTATAAAAGCAACATCAACACTTTACAAAAATTAAAGAGAGAAATATAGATGGACACAAACATCCAAATACAAGCGAAATCAATATACCAAAAGACACCAGATATCGCTAGACTCTCAAACCAAACCACCATTTTTCGACTAAACTTAAAAGCTAACCTACAAAGACCTCTTCCCATTGAATACATAGGGCCCACGAAATAAACCATTTAGTACAACAGTAATAAACAACCTTTTATACTAAACTAAAATGAAAAACCAAAATAGAACACATGTAAGGCATCACAATAATACATGGTATAAAAAACCAAATTTTACATGCGCTAATTAACCATTCATATAACCACATACCCCCAATACTATATACTATTCATACTCATTCATCTGAAACAAACTGAAACTTACCAATGGAACATCCAATAGATGTTATTTATTATATAATTAGAAATGATTTTAACCCAAGGCCAAGACCATAACCACATGCCACATACCTCATCATCAATCTCGAAAAGCACATATCAATAATAACTCATTACATCACAGGTAGGCATGAAGACAACTACTGAAACATAAGTAGGCACAGAGGTTGATACCAAAACATAGGTCGGCACAAAGGTTGTGACCAAAACACAGGTAGGCACAAAGGCTAGTACCGAACCATAAGTAGGCACAAAAGCTGCTATAGAACTATAGGCAGGCACAAATGTTGCTATCGAACCACAAACAGACACAAATGCTACTATAGAACCACATGCAGGCACAAGTGCTACTACAAAACCACATGCACGTACAAAGGCTACTAACAAACTACATGGAGGCATAGAAGCTACTGCCGGATATAGGTAGGCATAAAGGTTGCTATCGACCGATCTAATAATCTAATAATCCCTCAACCATTTCCATTTTTATATACTAAGGGGAGATCAATCCACCTGGAGACACTAAGGTACTTCAGTCTAATTGATGCACTAAGGTAACACAATATCCTATTGATTATCAACCCAAGGACGCAAATTTACTCTTGTCGCATTAGTACATGAAGGTAATGCAATACCTTACTGACAAGGACATCTAATCTATAATCATGCATACCTTCTATCAATTTGCTGAACATAATAGAGTAAGATATAAGGCCTGGCTGGGATACTAAGACACTCTAGTAGAAATCCAGAATCAATCGTGGGCTAAACCAGGTCTTTAGAGTAATGACCCCTAAAGAGCTACCATTCTTGATCCCGAGGTCTTTCACTTGAAGTATTAGTATTTTATTAAGGTGACCACAAAATTGCATACAAATCACATATATCCAATTTCCTTACTTTAACCATTTTACTCACTTCCAATTATTCTGAGACAACCATAATCAATATCATTACCAAGGTTAACCATAAAAATATACTAATATCATCCTAGGCTCAATTATTCACTTTTGGCCCATTAAGTTCTAAATGACAAAAAAATGCCCTTGAGGCCAAAATTACCACATTAACATCATCTTTAATTAATAAATTCATTTTATTTATTAAGTTTATATAAAAAAGTATAAAACATAATAATTAAACCAATTTATCATGTAGATAAATTATCATATAAGCCAACTGACCAATTTTTCCTTATTCAAGGTTTTGCATTTAAAACCCTAACCTACGTATCTAATACATCCATGATCTCATAATCTTATGCTTAACAACATACGATACATTTTAGAAATGCTTGTCATGGTAAAAATCACAATATACATAAATGACCAAATTACCCCTAGGTTGTACATCCATAATTATTATTCCTTAAATAGATATCATTTTTCACATACATGTCACACATAATATTAAAAGATCATTTTCACCATATTTTTGTCCCTGAAATATTTCATATATGATAGCATGCTCTTTTTTACAAATTTTCAGGACATAGCAAATAACATATAATTATAATTTAAAACATCATGCTTAACATTTTTCAACACTAGAACCCTAATGTACTATCATGCAAAATTTACTATTTTAGGAAAGTATAAAAGGTATCCTATAGCGCCCTACTTAACACAATTTTACATCAAAATCTTAATGTGCTATCATGCGATGTTTAACATTTTAGGAGAGTATAAAGGTTACAATATAGCAAACATACTTAACATGATTTATATATACATCAAAACTTTAATATGCTATGTTGCAATGTATAACATTTTGGTAGAATATAACGGTTACCTGAATCTCAGTAAAAATGCAAAAAAATAGCGGTATCCTACTTAATACTATGAGATCCTACCAATCAACTTTTATACCTAAAAATAATACCCAAATATCAAATTAATATTTAATGAATAAAATAACAATTATAATACTAAAATAATTATTTTTCTAAAATTACCAAAAGACCCTTACATATTAATAATAGGTACCAAAATTAAAAAAAAAAACACACACACAACTCATGCTGCTTGCGTGCGCAAGGGGAAGAAGTGTGGAGCCGGTTGGCTGGGGTGGTGGTCTGGAGACTAGTGGTTATGAGGTCATGATGAGATGGCTTTAGAAGTTGGAGTTGTGGATGCAAGGTGGTGGCCTATTGGCTTGGTTGTGGGTGAGGGTACCGAAGGTGGGTGGTGGAGGTGTGGTGGTTCTGGCTTGAAGATAGGAGGGTGGGAATGGTATAAAAAGGTCATAGGGAAGGAAAAGAAGAAAATAGAAGAAGAAGGAGAGGAAGGCTCAGTGGTGGATGCTAGGTGTTGTGGTGCTATAGGGAAGGGCGGTGTAGGAGGTTATTGTTAGGGCTGTAAACGAGCCGAGCCGAGCCGAACACCCCTGGGCTTGAGCTCGGCTCGTTTAACTAAACAAGCCTACATTTAACTAAATGAACAATCCGAGCCAAGCTTTTAACGAGCTGAACCGAGACAAGCTCACGAGCCAAAGACAAAAAATGAACTGAGCCTCACTTTTTTGAGCTTGAGCTCGACTCATTTAATTAAACGAACGAGTCAAATTAAGCTTTTAACGAGCCGAGTTGAGCCGAATACCGAATTGGCTCAGCTCATTTACAACCCTAGTTATTGTGGTCAGTTGAGGAAGTGCAGAGGGATAAGGGGATTATGTAGGCTAGCTATGGTGGGAGACGCCAAAGTGAAGGGGAAAAACAATGAAAACAATTACCATGCCCCAGAGAGATCATACAGAGAGCTTCATCGCAAGGGGGTGGCAAGGATCGATAAAATATACCGCATGGAAGGAGAAGAAAAATAAAGATAAGGGTGATAAGGAAGAAGAAAGCCAAGAGAGTAGGGAGAGAAGAGGAGAAGAGGATGAAGGAGATGGTGCAGAGGGTTTTTGAGAAAACCAAATGAAGGGAGTAAGGGATGAAAGCAAATGGAGCCTAGAGAGGTAGAAGGCTGTCTAGAAAAAGAACAGAGGCTACACATGTATATAAGTAAAAAGTAGAGGGTTGTGTGTATGTGTATTTTTCACGTAAATGGGGATGAGGGGTATGGGCGTAGCATGAGAATGGGAGAGATTAGGATAGTGTTTAGGGGAGGTATTTGGGGCACGCAAGGGGTAGAATAGGGGTTAAATGGCAGGGTAGAAATTTATTTATTTATTTTTAGATTTAGTTTGGATAGGTTAGGGTATCCCATAAAAATATATTGGATAAGAATGTTTAGGAATTTATTTAGGTTACAGTGTAAAGGTTATTAATTAAATAATTAGGTCAAGGTTTAAGGTTTAGTTTTGAATAAAAAGGTTAAACACCCAAAACCAAAGGTTGTAAAATTTTGAGGAGTTTCAATGGTGCTATATGAGGTTGGAGTTGTTAGAGGAGAAGGTTGATGAGAGGTTGAAGGTGGTAGCTATGAGGGTTCTATGTTGAGGGTTGATGCAACTAAGGTGAGACAGTGTAGAGTTGTGGTGTAGGTAAGGGTATGGTTGCGTAGAATTTTATAAGCTCCTAAGCTTCTCTACACTACAATAGAGGATAACAATGGGGTGATGAAATGCCCCAAAACCCTAATTTCTATTATTTATTATTAAATAAGATTTTATTTTGGAAGTTAATCAAACAATTTACTTTATTTAAATTAAGAAGGATAAAATAGTTTTAAATTATTATAAACTTTATAAAGTATTTCTATCGGAGAAAATTAGAGTGTTTTGTTAATTTAAAAAGGAATTTAAGAGAATTCTTTCAAAAATCCCTAAATTAACCTAAAAAGAGAATTTAATTATTATTTTAATATTTATATTTTATTAAACATCCCAAATTACCCAAATCATATTAATTAAGCTAAACATTAATTTTCCTTCTTTTTCCTTTTCCCCCCTCTTTTTCCTTTTCTTTCCCTTCCTTCTCTTCTTTCTTTCTATTTTTCCCTCCCCGACTTGGGTCGGCCTGCTGGCCCAGCATCCCTCGCGCGGCCCAGCTCCCCCCACGCACCTCCTTCCCTTTCTCCCGGCCGGTTTGGCCTGTCTTTTTTCTTTCTTCTTTCTTTCTCCCTGGACCGCCGGTCCAGCCTCTTTCCCCCTCTGCGTCGTCTTCTTCCCCCGACACCACCTGCAACTCCCAGATCGACGCCGGATTTTCCGCCTCCGATCCCGCCGTTTGACCGTCGCTCTCCCCCTCTCTTTCCCGTCGTCTTCCCTGTCGATTTGTCTCATTCGGCCATTCCCTCCCCTGCCCGCACCATTCCCCTTTCCCGGCAAACATGGCCTACCCCGTAGACCTGCGCCGGCCCATCCTCGCCGGTTGAAGCACCATACCCCTTGCCCCCCTACTCTCCCACCTTCCTTTGTCGTTTTAAGCTCCGATTGGCCTATAAATAACCCCAGGAGCTGCCATAATCGGGTTCGAAATTTGGAACCCAGAAAATCCCGTCGTGCGCCACCTCCATTTCAGTCAACCCTTCCTCCGTCGTCGGCCGCCCTTACCGCCCGACCCAGCCACCAAAATTCTCCCTGCACCGCCCTCTACGCAACCCAATCACCAGCTTTCCCTGCCTTGCCCCGCACGAGCCGCCTCGGCCGTGCGAAACTATCTCCCCGATCAGCCTATTCGACCCCCTCGCACCACCTTCGCGCCGCCAGCGCCGCCCATACCGCCGCCTGAAACACCACCTCTACCCCCCAAAACAACCAGGGGATCCTACCCTACCACCCTGCACCTCCATTTTTCCCTACTTCTCTCTCCCCTAGCCTCCACATCCACCTCTCCTATTTCTCCCTTCTTCCGCTGCC
This sequence comes from Tamarix austromongolica, assembly GCA_039764185.1. NCBI lineage: Eukaryota > Viridiplantae > Streptophyta > Magnoliopsida > Caryophyllales > Tamaricaceae > Tamarix > Tamarix austromongolica. The sequence continues at coordinate 30,309,887 of CM077817.1, forward strand.
GCGCCGCCGCCGGCACCACCACACCACCAGGTTGCCTTCCACCTCCTTGGACCCTAAACCCTGACTAATGAAATTTTAATAATTTTAATATTGTTCACTATTATTATTAGTATTATTATGATTATTATTATCATTATTATGATTATTCCTATTATTATTATTATTATTATTATTATCCTTATGATTATCATCATTATCATTACTACCAATACTACTACTATTATTATTATTGTTATTATCCTTATCGATATTATTATTACATTATTATTATTTTCACTACTATTATCATTATCATTAGTATCCTTGTTATTATTATTATTAATATTACTATTATCATTATTATTATTATTTCTATAATTATTGTTATTGTCATCGTTACTATTATTACTATTATTATTACTATGACTATGGTCTCTATTATTATTATTATTATAGTACTCTTACTATTATTACTATTATTATTACTATCATTATCGTTATTGTTATTAATATGGTTATGGAGGTTATTGTTGTTATTATTAGCATTATTATTATTCTTACTCTTAGTATTATTATTATCATTAATATTATTATTATTATTCTATCATTATATTTACCATATTTATTACTTTAACTATTATTACCATCATTACCATCCTTATTATCATTATTATTTAATATATTACTTTTAGTATTCTTATTATGATTAGTATTGCAATTATTATTATTATTCTTGTTGTTGTTGTGGTTATCATTATTATTATTATTATTATTATTATTATTATTATTATTATTATTATTATTGTTATCATTATTGTTATTATTATTATTATCATTATTATCGTTATCACTATTATTATTATTATTATTATTATTATTATTAGTATTGGTATCATTATGTTTCTTATTTTAACTATTATTATCATTGTTATTATCTCCATTATTATTGTTAGTATTCTTATTATTATTGTACTATTAATATTATCATTATCACCGTAATCATTGTTGTTGTTATTATTATTATTATTATTATTATCATTAATATTATTGTTACTGATACTACTGTGATTTCAATTATTATTATCATCATTATTATCATTATAACCATTATTATTATCATTATTAGTATTCTTATTATTATTAGTGTTCTTATTATTATTAATATTAAAACCCTTACTTTAATACTATGGATTTTACTAAGGCTTACTTTAATTAGTGGTAATTTGCTTAACTACCTCGAGAATGACAATAACCCTACCCTTTTAATTATAAACTACTATTATTAATATTAGCCTTGGTATTAGGCCATGGTAGGGGTAAGATAGGAATTTTGGTAATTCCGATAGAGGGAGATTAACCCTAAGTATTCCCTCTTATAGGTGAACCGGGTCATAGCCCCCAGGAGGCGTAGGAGCGTGCTCCAAGCCCGGCGCCGATTTAGGTAAGGACGTAACTAAGGCCACCTGTGTGTATTGCATGTTTTACCTATCTTGTATACCTCGTGCGACTGTATGCTATAATCTGTATGTTATCTGTGTATTTTTGTAGCGCAGCGTGGAACCGAGGTATGTTTTCATGCTCTTGTCTGTATGTACTAATATGGTAAGGTGCAAATATGACGTGATGTGGTGTGACCCCTACGACATGCATGTTAGGTGTTTTGATGCGGAGTTGTGGAGTGAGGGTTTGAAAGAGAAAAATAAGCAACTAAGATAACCAAAGGGAAGTATGCTGGTTAACATAGGTATGGGCGACCTAGGTAATCTATAATCTGTGAAATGATAAGAAAAAGGGGGAATTAAATAAATAGAAGAGTGGAAGAGAATAAGGTTGCATGGGGGGAACTAGGGTTTGCATGGGAATGATAGAGTTGGCATGGTGGAAATGATAGGGTTTGCATGGGGAGGTTAAGGTCCGCATGGGGGCGAACCTTATGTATGAAAAGTTACTTTGGGACGTGGGAAAGCTAATGGAAGGTGTGCTTGGGAATCTGGAGGCTCGAGGTGAAAAATATTACGTAGGGTCATATAAGGGTACCTAGGGTTTGGGAAAGAAACCCTAATTTGAGAAGGTGGAAAAAGAAAAAGAAAATAATAAGAATAGATGAGGAGGAGTGAGGTATGAGGGAGAGTTGAGTCTGAGGGTCATGATTTGGGTTTTCAATGTGAGAAATATGTTAAGTATGATAATCACAAAGGGTATTTAGTGGCCTAATATAAGCGCGGGAGATAGCTCGGTAACCTAAACCGAGTAAGGATATAGCTAAGGCTGAATGTGTGACATGTGTCCTACGTGCCATGGATGTTCCATATGATCTATGTGTCGTGGTCTTAAATGCCATTATTCTAACTGTTTCATGTGTGGCGTGGCTTGGAATCGGGTCGTGTGCATGTGCCCTCATTTGTATGTGATAGTACGACTATGTCATCGGTTTTGATGTGATGTGTTGAGGCCCTCTAGCCATGCATGACATGGGTGATAATCTTTCGAATAAGACACGTTAAAACACTAATTACTTACAGAGAAAGATGTTGAGCCGAACCCAGACCGGTCCACCGGCTATAATAGTGGCAGGGTATCTTACCCTCGCGACCGTTCCACCGGCTATAATAGTGGGGGATTTCGTGCTCAACAAACTAAACATAAAAGTTATAAGACATGGAAAGATACTAATATTTACAGTGGAATACCTTGTGAGTCGGGGCCAGACCGGTCCACCGGCAAATAATAGTGGCAGGGTATCTTACCCTCGTGACCGTTCCATCGGCTATAATAGTGGCAGGGCATAGCCCTCGCGACCGTTCCACCGGCTATAATAGTGGGGCTCCCGCACTCACATGGATCGATAAAGACTATGACGGTATCATTATAATTATCTGAGATCTAATGAGAAAGTTATCTGATTCGTGACCAGCATTGTTCATCTGTGTTATTGTTATTCTTCACATGCTATGTCTGCTTGTGCATGTATTTCTGTGTATGTGGGCCTTAGTGCGTTGTTCCCTTACTCAGTACGTAGCGTACTGATCACCCGTTTCATGGGTGCTGCTCATTCCCACGAGCAGAATACCCGTCTGAGTTTTGTAGGTAGGGGACGATGTCCTTGTCACTTACAGGGCTGAGAGTTGAGTCTGGATCTAGCTTGGGGGCCGAGAGTGACGTGGCCGGAGAGTATCCCCCGTCTTGTTTCTCTGTATTATCGTACTTTGTTTTTATTTCGTTATTTTGTGCCCTCTAACAATTGGTACTTTTAAATTGTACTTCGGATTGTAACCTTTGACTTTCGCACTCTGATTCTTTCGAAATTATGCTTTACTAATGATTTGTTGTGGTTCTATTCTTTTTAGCCTTAACACTTAGTATCGGGTCGGTAGGCATGAATCGATCTGGTACTAAGTGTGGCGGTAATACCCCCGGATTTACAGTTTTATTTGCTTGCTTCCGCTAAACTCTTTTTTTATTAAACGAAATTTTTCAGTAGTAAATTTGGGGGTGTTACAGGTAAAGTGTAGAGAAGTTGAGGAAAGGAAGAGAAGGAGTCTAGGATGAGTTTACAGAGGTAATTAAATGAAGTAAGAAGAGAAGGAGAATAATATTTATGGTGGTAGGTTGTGTGCACGAGGGCTAAGACATGAGGTGTGGAGTGATGGTGAAATCAGGCACATATCAATCGGGTATGTTACTGGTCAAGTGAACATTACTTAGCTGTGGTTAGGAGATGATAGAGGAGTAAGGGCTTGGTAACAATTAGGATAATTGGGGGAGCTTGGTTCGATCAACCAAACTACACTCAACTTGGTCAGTAGGGGAGGGAAGTCATGTGGGAGAAGGGTTAAGAACCAGGGAAAGGAAAGAATAAAAGAAAAGGGGAAGTTAAGGAAAAAAGGAAAAGGAAAATAAAAGGAGAAAATGTTTAGGATTAGGTTTAGAGTTAGAGTTTAGTTAATAATTTATGATTATAGAATTAAGGTAGATTAAAATACCTAATTACCCAAGATTAGGGTCAGGTTAAAGTCGCGGTATTACACCATTGACCTTTGGTCATCAATTTCGACCCTTGAAATAGTAATTAAATATGAATCGTGATTTGATGATTTTTTTTTATGATCACTGATTCCTTTTAATAACTTTTTGACAGTTTTTGAATTTAATATTCTTAATATAAAATAACATTTTCCTTTGACCATGAATAGTGTTGATCATAAAATATCCCATTTGACTTGTTTTGACATTCTAAGTTATTTTCCACCATCGGTTTAGTCTTTTATAGCCTCTAAAGTAATTTTTTGGGCTTTAAAGTATTTTTAGAAGATTAAAGTGGTTGTATGTGGCTAAGTATTACTTTCACTTGGTTACCTTATTTGCCTTCGTTTTTGATGTTTAGGGATATACCCTTGGTTTTAATGGTTTATTTTTATTTGATATTAATGTCTCACTTGGTTATGGTTTGGGTTATGACTTTTTTAATTTAAAGCTTGATTAGTTTTAGGGTTTATGGCTTAATTGAATTTTAGGTTCTTGGGATTCTTATAAGTGGATTTGATATATGATCGGACATGACTCATTTTATGTGGTTGTGCTGAAGAAAAAATAGTTGGATGTCTAACCCTAACCTTGTATGGCTAAATATTGTAATGTGGATGTAACACCCAAAAATTTTAAATAAGAAAATATTATTTTAAAAATGATGCGGGAGTGTTTATAAAAGCAAAACCCGATAATGCTACCACCACATCAACCATGAGACATATGTGATTATCACCTTACCCATGACTGATGGAAGGCAACACGGAACATCAACGAAAGAATGTGTGCTCCACTAATGATACAACAATTCTATGATAACAATGATAATGATATTAATATAGATAGAAGAGAGAGGTTACAAAATCTAAATACAATGATCAAAGCCAAGAGTTTAAATAATCGAAATAATCAAAAGCATCCCAACACAGTGGGTAAAATATATCCAGCTAGCTAGCTTAACTCTTAACTAAACGGTAATGTAACTTTCTACCTCAAGCAATGGCCAGCTACTGACCCACAACATCATTTTTAGTGTACTCTAGCTGATAATCATAGCCCTATAAATCATCTTCTACTCACCGGACTAGAAGTTGGATCATTATGGTAACCACACAAATGCAATATTAGTATGGTGAAGTGCCGGTAAAATAAACTATTCAAAACATGGTAACGACTCATACTGCACATTGAAGTTACATAGTAGTATGGTGATAAGCATACTAACATAACATAATACTTAAGATCATAATAGGAATATAACAAGGCATACTTATGTGGAAAATCATGAAAGAATAATCATACATATCATTCATTAAAATAACATGGTGGAAACCATATTATAAGTCCTCCTTTAGTGACCACATATTGTTTATTTATTAAGATAATAAGTTCGACCACACTCAATTCTCTACTATGAACAAAAATCATGTCAATATACACATAATAAGATACTATACCTGCCACATGAGATCAATATACATTAAAAAGATATTTCTTCGGGATACATTATCCACCACACATTAAATGTACACGTTGTAAGGACAAATACACAATATAGGATACATTCACTTTTACCCTAGTCCAAATATTTTAAAATTTATTCTTTTGGTTTTATAGTACATAATCATTACACTTTTAATATTCAGATTAAAAAATATTAAAATTTAGAATAATAATAGTCTGACAATTTATTGAAATGAGATATATTAATGCCTCGAAAAATGAAAAATTTAAAAATATAGAATTGATATATATATTTTTTTATTTTCGTAAAGTAACCTTATATAATAATAAATTTAAAAAAAATATATAGGTGAAACAAAACGAAGGGGTACAATTTTTTGTTTTCGGAAAAAACATCGCGTCGGCTAGATCCGCGCTCGATGAACCAAGGGGGCACCAGTACGCCTGATTTCGTGTCAGGTCGGTGTCAGCAAAATACACGAAATAAAAATACCACTAAGTCACCGATCCAGAAACCACAACAATCATTTAATGTCCTCAGGTTTTCACTTTCTCATCCACCAGCTGCTTGATCTCGTCAGATATGACTGAAAAAGAGGGACGAGGACTTGCCGGAACCGCCGGTGCCAGTGGGAATCAACAGGCGTCCGCTCCGCCAGCTCCACCGCAACAGTATCAATACGGGACATTTCAAGGGGTACCGTATCATAATCCTCCACCGCCATCGCAATCGGCATCTCATCAGCAGCCGGTCGTTGGATTCCCTCAACCTATTCCCCCGCCAGGACTTGGATATTCATCCGCCACCCATCACTATCCTCACGGTTATCAAAGTGTCCCCGGTAATCATCCCTGTGCCTATCCGAAACACGACCATTTTTATGCACTTGATTTGGTTCACGTGGTCTAATTTGGTTAATTGAAGAGATTTTTGGTCAAATATTTCAATATTTGGTGCTTTGAGGCTGTTATTACTTATTCTTATTAATGATCAGCGTCCTCCTTATGATTGGTTTCTTCTTAGTTTTACTCATCGTATCTTCTGGCCTTATTTTCCTTGAGTGGACCATCCAAATCCAAATACTTAAGCAGGTCAGGACGAGCTACTTAATGGCTTTTTCCCTTCTTTTTGTTGCTTCTACCTTCTGCAGTGAACAATATACGAAATTCTATATTTGTTAAAGGTGCGAAGCCACATTTGGTAGCTTAAAACATGATAGAAATAGTTTACCGATGCTTGAACCTTAATCAGGTAAAGGAAAACGAAACAACTTGCACAAAAATTGAATAAAGTCGAACATCATTTGGGCTGTTCGAAAGTAGTATTGTCCCTATACTTGCATCCGATGGTCATGGAGCCCCACGAGTCGCTTCCTTCATTCTGAGGGTGATGGAAGGAGCTCAATGGATAGAAAACACTCATGCTTTAGCACCCAGTGAGAGCTTTCTTCTGTAAGGATGTAATTTCTTTCTTCACCTTCTGCCTTTCTTCTCCCCGTATCCTGCTAAGATGCTCGCAAAGGTGTTCTGTATAATTAGCTAGCTCTTGAGATAGACAGATATTGTACTAGCCAGTTCTATAAATTAGAGATGCTCAGATTTTGTACTTAAGGAGTATTTCACTCATCTTATGTTTATGGCTGCATGAACGTTCCTCTTCTTTTGAATCTGTAATGTAATGCTGATATTACCTCTGTTTTAGGGGAGCCACACAACTATGTGAAAGGCCAGAAGTTGCTGCTTCATCATTATGTGTAGCATTCTTATACATTTTCGTTGGAACTTTGATGGTTAAAGGAGTTATAATATCATTTTTAGTTTCTCCTCACTGTTCATATTCTTGATTCCTTTTTGAAGGTTATGTTGTTGCTGAAGGAAGACCTGTCAATCAGCCCCGACTTCCTTGCTGTGGTATCGGGATTGGCTGGTTCTTGTAAGTTTCACTGCTTGTTTTTTCCTTCAAATTATATTTTTAGAATTACTACTGAACTATTCAATTTATCATACATGAACTTTGTACTTGCTAGTTACCTCATAGCTGGCTAGTTGCTCCTGGTTACTTCAAATGTTACATGGTATGTAAAGTTGGTTATTGGTGTGTTGCAGAGAGTTTTTTCTCTTTATCTGATTACCTTATTATATAGTTATTTAGAAAAGCCTGCATTAATAGCTGATTCCCTTTACAAATGCTAGTAACTAGGCAGCTTTAGTAGTAATATATATACATAAGTCTAGGGTCCAATTTGTCTTTTGTTATCACTGTCAGAATTGTATGAAATTCTGAATCTTCCACTACCTCTAGTAAGGTGGGATTTTAGTTATGTTATGTTCTATGCATGGCAATAATGCTTTTGGAGCCATATAATTCTGTGCCTCACAAGCAAGTGGCAACATCATCATATTCAAAATGGAAATCTAGGTTGGCATCATAAATGTCAATTATCTTTTTTTTTTTTTTTTTTTTCCCCTTTCAACTTTTTTTTGCCTATGCTTCTCTTTGGTTGTGGGAATTTTTTTCTCTCAGGTTTGAAGTGGCAAGGAAGTGCAGCAATGGTCATTGATCTTAATTATTTCTCTTCTAGAAAAAAAATTAAATGATATAATGTGAGCTTCCTCATAACATTTGATAAAATAATGCGTGGGTGATTATATTAGTGGCTAGGTCATCTCTGGAAAGGAAAAACGATTGGAACACTTGACTGCTCTGCGGAATCATATGAGTTTTATTTTGGATTTGCCGTGTCTACTCTTGCTCAATCACTGTGTTATATATTATATTATATTATGTTGTGAAATCCATTATATCCTTTTTGAAGCTAGAATATTTCTTTGTTATCATCGTATTTCCCCCCCTCAGGATTCACTGTTTCCGGAAAGGCGTTTGTTCTCTCCTTGCCTGTCTTCATTATCGATAATAGTAACAACCTTCCTGAACTTCAATTTGTTTTGAATCCCAGCACACCAGATTATTTGCCAATATCTTTGTTCCTTCCTGAAACTAGCCATGCATCTATCTCATGTCATTTTTCTGCTTTCCAGAGCTCTTTTAATCTCTTAGATAGATACTTATGTTCAGCTTGTTGCTTGATCCCTAAGGAAGTTTGTTTCAGTCCAACTACCTTTTAATTTGGCTTTCTTTAGGTTGTGGCTTTTCAATTTGGCTTCATACTTCATAGATAGTTTTCCTAGCTGTACAGGTCTAATGCTGCACACTGTTGTTTTCTTGCTAGTTTAGTGTCTTTTTTATTTTTTTTAATTTCTTTTTGGTGCTTCAAGGGAATTGTGAGATTGGGTTGGTAAGAAGAGAGATTGAAGGAAATGGAATTTGGGAAGAGGAAGAAAAGAGGGAATCCAGACGAAGGGGCAAAAATGATTGATTAAACTCAACATCAATTTTCATTAATATTTGATAAATAATATATGCATAAGGTCCTATATAGAGCTCAAATACTGCAAAAACAATGAAGAATAAACCCTTATAGGATAATATCGTATTGTAATAAAACTTACCACACACTATCCAAGAACAATTTGAATCATTTTATATCATAATAATTTAAAGAACGCTAAGTCCTCGGTGAATAATGCCCAACAGTTTTTCCAAATCCCACAGATTATATCCAAGATATCTAAATTCTAAATGATGAATAAATACTTGAGGATAAATTTCAATTAGGTATCTTGACATTTGGGCTTATATTTTATGGCTACCTTTGTGTTTTTAATAATTTTACTTATGTACCTTTAAAATTTAATTTAGTTTTACTTGAATACCAAATTAGTGAAGTTAATCAGTCCTTATCCTGTTCAGGTACCATTTTAGGTAGTTATGTGAAAGTGAATTAAAATGTGAAGGTAATTAATTGAAATTATTAAAATCACAAGGTGTCTCCAAAATGTTTGACCAAATGTAAAACATCCTAAATAGAATTTATCCAATATTTTAATTTGGGCTTACTGCCTCCAAGGCTAATTGGTGCGAGCTCATGGGAGCTACATGCATGCTCTCACAATGTTTATCGCATCCCTTGTGGTGAATTGTAGTGGGTGCATGTAGCTCTATATGAGCCAGCTCAACCAAAAATCTCTACTCTAAGCCCTTATTTTATTGATCTGGCACCCTTGTGGTTTGGTTTAGATGACGACCCACCATTACTACAGCTGAACCACTGAAAATTGATGATTGGTCAGCCTAAAATGTTAGTGGATCAAGTTTTTTAACCTCTTTTTCCATCACCTTTTAGAATTCTCGGATCAGCTTCAGAAATGAATGCCTTGGGGCTTAAACAACACACTTCATGTATACATAATTTCTCCTAACTCCTGCTGCTATGTTCATTCTTCCAAGTAGCTGACCAGCTTATATTTGGCACTATGTTAGTTCAGCTTATATTTGGCACTATGTTACTAGTTGCTAGGAACCATGCGGATGTAATGTAACCACCATCATACCTAGTACTAGATATCACTCCCATTTTCTTTATTACTCTAATAAAAAAGGTTTTATTTTTTCTATGATGCCCTCGTCAGTAACCGGAGGTTCTTTTACTGTCTTTGTTTAGACAAATAGGAGTGGGTGGTGAACAGTGGTAGAGACAGGCCTCTGCAATGTCGTCCTTACAAATAGGGTGAGTTCAGCATCGGCTTGTTTATTAAATAAGCCTAAAAATGAAGTTCGAGCTCCGTTTGTTTAGCTAAATGAACGAACCGAGTCCAAAATGCTCTTGAGCTAGCTCTGTCTGTTTAAAACCCTACTTGCAATCAGGGATTAATGCTATTTTATAGTAATATTTGACAAACGACTTCAATTGGTGTTGTAGAGGACACTTGTGGAAAGAGCTTCACTTCGTGCAAAGGACTCGGGATCAAGTCCCATGTATGAAGAGCGCTTGTAGTACTAGTACCCTCTCCGCTTCTATTTTGAACAAGTTTAACTGGAATTAACGCAGCGAATTGCTTTGGAACTATTGGAAGTAGTATTTGACACTTGATATGCATTTATTTAATTTTTGTGATATTTAATGTAGCTACTTTGTTTATAATATTAAATTAGTTTTTTTTTTTTAATCTTTGCTATATTTAATGTAGTTCTTTTATTTTCAATTAGTATTATTTTTCAGGGAATTAAGAATAATTTTATATTAATGTTAAATTGGTAAATCAAAATATTTGAAATATCTTATTTTGTTAATTTTTTATTTGATAAGTTGCCTTTTCTTTTGGTTATGGACAAATGCACTAATTCTATCCTAAAAAGGTAGTAAATCTAATTATGTTTGTAGCAACTGCAAGTATCCTACTAGCTATCCTTGTTATATATACTTTTATTAAGAATAAGTTGTAAAATTGTACTATTAATCGATAGATGAATAAGTAGTAAAATATTATTTGGTGAGATTTCTAGATAAATATAAGCTAATATCTTAGTTGTGAAAAACATAACAAAAATATTGACAATACAAATGGATAATGCACCATTTATAATAGCACCTATATTATCGGTAATAAAAAGATCTAAAAATATTATTGGTTATATTATATGGTGACACCATGGAGTCGTAAATCTGGTTTTGTCATTGATGGTGAAGCATATATTTATGTTTCATGCATCAAAGCAATTGATAGGTTCTGCTTTTCTTTAGTGGGTAACTTGTACAGCTTTTCCAAAGTGTGAGATTTCTGCGCCTAGTTCTAACATGAGATCTTGTTATTGTTTTTATGTTATAGAAGAAGTATCCTGGTCCTGGTGTGAGAAAGGTGTCTGGATTGACCAATATGTGTGCTTGTTAAATTTCTGATTTGGATTTATTATTCTAATAATCCTACACGGTATCATAAGATCATACTATAATTCTACTGCTTTAAACCCTATTATTTTGTACATATTATATATTAAACGTCAACCGAGTGAGATATTAACAAAATCGATTGTTGGAGATAAAAATACTTACGAAAAATCCAAACCTTTAAACAAATATATTAGAATTGAGATGTTATTTGTTTGCTAATTTCTGCTTATTTTATAATTATCCTTTTTATTTTCTTTTGTTTCATTTTTAGCTTTGTTGTATGCATAATCTATAGAACAATATTTCTTGTATGCATGTAATCAACAATGTGTTGTTTGTTATTGGCTATAATTAAATTAGGGTCCAAATAAAAGCTTAAGAATGGACATTTTAGCATTTTTAGCTAATTATGAGATTTTGTATTATAAAAGTATATCGAGGTCATATTTTTGTGGTATTTGTAGTATTTTACGATCCTAGAATCTAATTTTGATAGCCTTTATCGATTCTAACAACTTTGCCAATATGGTAAGTTGGATTGTCTTTATCTTGCATGCAATTAAGCAACCAAAGTCAGCGATTGCCTATTTCATCTGATCCTAGAGTCTATCAGGATCTGGGGGGTCTTGCTTTTTGAGAAATGATGGTATTATAAGTTTGGTTAGAGATTTACAGATGATCTCATTAGCAGGCTACTAGGTTTAAGATTTTGCCATGCTAGCGGAGTGTCCAATTAAGTAGGACACTCAGTGCAGATAGGGTTGATGGCAACTTAATCTCTTGACTGCATCCAGATTTATGGTGTGGAATAAAATAGCGTTTATGTCTCCAATATATATTGGATTTTTGGCCTGCAGATATGCAAAATGTCCAATATGCGATGTAGAAATGAAATCAAATGCATTGATAAAATTTGACATTCACTGATATTTTACTCATATTTGTCGATATTTAACGATATACGCTAATATTTGTAGCGGATTTTAAAAAAAAAATTTGCACTGCAACAATTGCTTCATACTGTATCACCGCAACCATGACCATAATTGTGGGTTTATTGCCTGTGTCATAGAGGGCCCACAGTGTCTTAGATGTAATACTATGTTATGCCCTGGCTTCAAATGTTGAAATGGGTTTGTAAGTGGCTCATTCTCATTATGAGTAATGCTATGAGGTCGCTGCTAGTTGGCACTGATTGTCACCCTCTTCTTTCCCCACCAAGAAGTCTTGTTACCGTATACCGATATTCATGAGGGGAACTTGAGCTGCAACTTTAATCATTGATGTTATCTAGAAACTCGTGCTAATACTCCATTGATCTTATCATTGCAGATTTATTGCTGGTTTCTTTCTTGCTGCCATCCCTTGGTACATTGGAGCTCTAATTCTACTATGTGGCAGAGTTGATTACAGAGAAAAACCAGGACTTGTGGTTTGCGCAATAGCTGTAAGTTATATATATATATATATAAATATTTCCTTCTTCCAGTTGTATCTTTACGGCATTTGCATCTTACTTTGTACTTTCGCTATTCTTGTCATGAAGCGCCAGAGGTACCAGTTCCTTTATGATTGCTAGCTTTCCTATGTGTGCATCACCGCCCCGTTGCATAATTTATTTGGACGGGGAGGCTAGACTTTCATTTCTTGTTTCTTCCGTATGTTGTTGGGCCATTTTTAAGCTCTCTTATTTCTAAGAGTACCTGCTTTCTTCATCCACACCTTGTTCATCTTGTTATCTAGACGATAGGCTTATCTCCTAGCTCACGTATTTATTTGTCATCTGCAGTCCATTCTTGCTGTTGTTGCTATCATCTTTGTTGTGAGCGAGGGGAATCACCATCACCACCACTGGTGATTTTGGCACAGATGACACTGATTGTATATTCTGCATTTTTGTGAAGCGGCTGACCAGGTCTTTCGTTATCAAGCTTTCAAGAATGAAGACAATCATTGGGCCCGTGCACATATCTCTCCACATGAATTATAATATCTTGCTACTTGAGTAATATGTAAAATGTTCATTGTACAAGTGTGTTTAAATTTAGAATAGAACTCTGAGTTCCAACTTCAAGCAACTCTTTCTCTCCCTCTCTCTCTCATACTTATTGCTACTGAAACGCGAAGTTGCATAGCTGAATATTCAAATCGGTTCTTGGAAATATAAACATGTTCTGGTCGCTATTATCTGCTATTGTATGAGAATCAGTGAATCACGGTCTCTCAGGTACTAACTCAAGAGCACATTCATCGATCAACTTGGCGGGGTACTGTATTCATCGGGCCCTGGTAGTTAAAGTTTTTCATAACAGTTCCATGTAGGCTGAAATCCTACCTGTTTATTAAGGCTCCTTTTGTTTGAACTCTCTGTCGAATTGTCTATGAAATGTTCGTAAGCAAAAGGAAGGCAGAATGAAAGGAAATGAAAGAAAAAAAAGAAGAAGAATGGACTCGCAAAGAAGGAAAAAAAAAAATTGAAGTAATAATTATTTCTTTATAATACACAAACCTATGGCCAACACCAATGCTTCAACTCCACCACCATCTCCATCAGCATGACAGTCTCCATCACCTCCCCATCTACATACCATCACGTCATTCACTCCTTATTGAATTTGATTGTATGGATTTAACCTGCAAATCCCTTTATCCATTTTCCTAACGGTGGTGAAATGCCACCAGGTGAATCATGAACTTATACAATTAGCATAATCAATTCTTCAATCGCATGATTTTAGAAATTGAGTTGGTGTATAAAGTGGCTAGTAAATTCTTGGAAGACATAGCCTCAAACAATACAAATTAACTCATTGATTATAACTAGTTATAAAAAATAATTATCCAATATAATTACTTATTTTTATAAAAATAGTCTAAAAAATTTTAAAAATAAATAATTATCTTAAACGCTTACTTTTGATAAATAGATCCAAATAAGTCCTAAATAGTCCTATATCCATAATCAATAATAACATTGCAGGCTGTAGTTGAAATAAATACTCTTTCCAAGCATTGTTTATCATTAAGAAAACAATGGTTGTACTATCATTTTTTACGAAACCTAAATATAAATACTTATGAAATCATTACTACATGGTTATAGTTACATTGAATCAATCAAGAATCAGCCGTAGTTGCTCGAGCTCATAGCCGAAGATATGCCGGCTTGACTTATGCAACACTTGAAAATAATCTTCAAAATTTGTGAATCTAAACTCATCTGCAAAGCCCCGTATAACATGTACTTGTCGGAGAACTTGGAAGTATTTCGCCATTGCAATGCGTTACTTGTGTGACACAAAGCTGTTACCAACAATGTAATATTTCTTAATCAGTCAACTTTCATGTTATATTCAACTTCACGCATAAAAAATAAAGTCATCATCTATCCAACATTGACAGAACAATTTATCCGACCAAATATTTCAATTATAAGAAAGTTCAAAACAACCAGTGAATGTCCGATTCTACTTTTTAATTAGATCAGATAACAATTAAACGACGACACTAAAGCTTGTACTATCTTCAATGAAATACGCACAAAAAAATATTATAATAAAATTCTAAGAGATGAGAACCACAGACAAATCGAAAAAAAGAGCGGCTAATTATGACATTCAGCACCCAATTTCACGCACAAATTCAGAATAAGATCAAACAATGTACACTTAATAACACACAACAAAAAGGAGCAAGGATAACCCAATATGAATAGTACTTAGCCCTGGTTAGAGCCCTAAATTAGCCGAGCCAACTTGTAAACTACTTGCCTCGTTTAGTTAAACAAGCTGAACCTGAACCTAAAAAAGGTTCGGCTTGACTCATTTATGACTTAGGTTTGTGAACTCGACTCTGCTTGACTTGTTAAAAGCCCAGCTCAGCTTGTTTGTTTAATTAAATATGCTGAGCATAGCTAGAGCCTGTAAATGTTCAGTTCAGTTCACCTTATTTACAGCTCTAGCCCTGATGCGCAACACACTAGCTAACTTTTAGTCAAAATTAGGTTGTAAATGAGCCAAATTCCTTGTTTATTTATTAAACATGTTTGTTAGATAAGTCTCAATATCAACAATAAAACTCAATTTGTTTAATAAACGAGAATCTAAGAATCCATTATTGATTTCCTTTATATGAATATAAATGAGAAGGCTTATGAATCATTTTTAGTAATTGATATACATTGAGTTGTCTTAATTTATTTCATACAATAATAGACTTTTTATAGGAATATAAACTTATCACTGAACTTATGACTATAATAGGGAGTCTCATTTTCTTATCTCTTTCATACTCGACTCTAGTGTAATTTGAAGCCAATGTGTAAGTACTATTTGCATATAATGTGGTACTTATAGAGCAGTTGCTGACAATAATCTAAATGACCAATTTGAGCCAAATCATTACCTCAAGTTGGGATCGTTAGCTGACTTGACTCATTTACAACGTTACTAAAAATAATGAAATACATAGAAATAAATAAGTGATCTCAAATACACAAATCACAAATCAGAAGTAAATGATAAATGGACAAGAAAAGGAAACCAGCAAACAATGCTGAGTTATGTTTTAAATAACAGGAATTAGGAAAAGCTACACATATGGAACCAACCAAAATGATAAAATAAATATGAAATCATTACTTTCTGCCATTTATCTGGATGTAATGAACAAATATAACAATAGGATACTTCCATCGGAAATGACTATAGGCTAAAAGGAAAAAAAGAAGCATATATAAAATACATACAGAGTTGGTGCATTATGTCTGTTAATTAATTGACAATGGCTCAATCCAAATTGCAAGATGTTAACAAATTAAATACAAGAGAAATGAAATCATCCATATAAATCAAACATATTGTTTTCAATCAAAATGATCGTATATGGTTTGGAGTGGTAGAAAATATAAATGCATTTTACAATGGAAATCTAGAATATGGGAGCCTCGTTGTAACTTCTAACAATACCACCATCTGACATTTTCCGTAAACTAACTAATAACACATGTAACAAACCGGGCATCATACTACAAAAATCTATTCTAGCAAAAGACCCTAAATTAGCAACTAACAATCGTATCTATTATCCTCAAAGACAAAGCTAAGAAGCTAGTCGTCCACTGTAAGCCAACAAATCATGAGACAGAGAGCATGAAACATGTGACAGGCTTTTATTACAGCGTCAATCAAACCAGTACGGAACAGTATTCGAGCTCACCCTAACCTACAATAGATCATAAAAGTCATAAATGTATCTGCTAGTCTAGTAGGACAAACACGTGTGTGCGCTTCTGTAAGAGGAGATACCAGCATGTGGATGGAGACAGAGATGTTGGGATTCAACTTCTCAGTGTTAAGCTAGGCAAGGAGATCAGCGTATATGCTTGCTTAATTAGACTCTTAGACAACCAATAGGGGGGAAATATGCTAATTTGTGAGAGAATGACTTCTATTATAGGTGTTCTGGCTTTGTATCAACTTGTTATCATTGGCTCATGGTATGCATTTGTTCTTGAAGCTTTTTCTCCTCTACTAACATTACCTACCAAGTTTATAGTTGTAACTTGTAAGTCGTAACTATGTACTTGGGTAACTATATTATTCATTAATTTTAGATGATGTGACATTAATTTTTATAACTTTTTAAGATTATTCCTATTTCTTATTACAAATGACTATAAAATAACTTTAAATAAATTAATTTATATTAAAATGCATACACAAAAATGTCAAGATATGTTACTTCAGATCATATATTAATTTACTAAAGGTAAGTATTATATCATCACTTAGTTGGCTGATATTTTTTCCCTTTTTTTGGGGAAAAAAGCAAGAAAAATAGTGAGTTAGCTAGCTAGGACCGGCCAAGTCAAAGTTTCTATACTATGCTGATGGAAAAAGGAAAAAAAAAATATTGAAATGAAGGTACTCGGTCACTCGGCACTAACAGACATCCTGTGGCTTCGAGCTCGATCTGTTGATCTCATTTTTTCTTTGATAAGTCAAGGATTTTATTAAAAGATAGATGGACTCGATCTTCAGCACCATGGTGTCCGATTTCCAGGGGTATGCAAATGGTCACTAATATACAATCTATTTTTGTTATGCAAGAGCTAAAACTTTCGTGTTTACTACTTTTTTCTGAATTGCATTGGAACATGATAAAAATTGCGTTGGAATTCGTAGCTGTCAATTGGAATGTGCAGAATTTCATCTTAGGATCTGGGCCACTGAACCAGCCATGTCAGTCTTGACCTCCGTGCAAATCTTTTCCAAATCTTTCCTTTAACTTCTATCTTATGATTCTTAGACCTAATAGACAATCTAAAGTCTCTTGTGAATTAAAGCATTCCATTCTTTGCGTTTCAAAAGTTAGGGTTTCCATCATCTTTAACCTCTGCTCTCATTAATCTCCATCATTTCTCACAATTCCCGGTTCCATACTATCAATTCGTTCATAATTCATTCAATTCTTCCATCGTCTACCCTTGATTCCAATTCATGATTTTCTTCCATCAATTTAGCCTCTATAATAGGATTTTCAAGTTGAGGTTTCACCATATTCAGACATTCATCAATCTTCATAATTTCTTCAATTAGTGTTTTAATTCTCTCAAATAATATACGAAATCATCAATTTCATATCCATACAACCTTAATCTGTTAATATCATTCTTCAATTTACACAAAGGAACACCTAATTTTAGCAATAATTCAATTAGAGGAGATTGATTCACACAAGGATGGAGACAAAATCCACGATCGGCAGTCAATGGGGCTTCGTCTAGGTTTCATTTGCCCACCCTATTTTGCTTGTTTTTGCTTTAATTTTTGGTATTTTCTTTTCCTACGCTGAAATATGCCTTGTGTAATTAATTTTTACATAATGTGTGGCTAAATTCCTTATTATTAGGGGTGAGATTAGGGGTGTAAATAAGTCGCGCTGAGTTGAGCACTTCCAGAATCCAAACTCACGCTCGACTCATTTAATAAATGAGCCTAAAATTAAGTTTAAGCTTAGCTCATTTAACTAAATGGACGAATTAAGCCGAACTCATGAGTCTAGTGCTTAAACAAATCAAGCTTGTAAGCTTAGTACTATAACGAGTCAAGTCCAAATTTTTTCATACTTTGGCTCAAATTACTTAACTAAACAAACGAGTTGAGTTCAAGCTGACTAGCAAGCAACTTCATTCATTTACCCCCATACGTGAAATTAAAACCTTAACCTATAGTTTGCGATATTAATAATATCTTTTTCCTAATTGATAATATAAGCAATTCTGTCAAATGTGATTTATATAATGCATGTCTCATTCTAACTTCCTCATAGTAATAATATATAAGAATATAGGCTTACTAGGTAGCTATATAAACATGCTAGAATGCATGTGCATCAATTACAATGAGGTTAGATAATAATTCACTAATACTTTTAGTATTTTAAATCGAGTAGTAGAACGTTTAAATATGGGTAGGTCAAAAGAGGTGAATACAATTAGACACACTAACAGTACTACTATGGGTACTTATATTGACATCTTTCTACTTGTACTTAATGTTTTTGATCTAGTTAAATATAAAAATTGTTGATGTAACTAGACTAGTAGAATTCAAGAGAATTTAACATTGGTATTGTTTTATATTAATCATTTTATGAAAATAATATAAGGTGTATAGACCCGCTAGCGATTTGTAACTTGTTCAATCTCTTTCTTATCACTAGTAGGTGATATATGAACTATTAGTTATTTATTGACCTAATCTAGTGGTAAATATCAACTCCCCAAACATCTTCATTGCTATTGCATTCACCCATATTTAGCATTTGATTTCACTTGCATTTATTATTTTTATTTCAAACCCCTATATTTATGTTTTTCTTAATATTTGTTTTGTGTAAGTTAAGTCACAATCAATCTTTTCTTCAATATTATTTGTGTACTACTAGACATTAGGTAAGCCCTCTTAATCTCCGGTTTAAAATGATACTCTTATTCACTAGTGCTAAAATTGTTCAAAAAAATGAATCTAAAATGCATGTCAACTACATCTACACCAGACCCCAAAGTCTAAACATCCAACAAAACCAAAGTAAGAAAAATTTGGAGATGCGCCCAGGAGGGAAGTCTAGTGAACCAAAAGAACAAATCAGCTAGAACAGTCCTAGTGAAAGACAACAATGAAACACAACTCAAGACACTTCTAACCAAACATACCTCACCATGATGCTACAAGAACAGAATAAACTAGCAGCCACAACCTCAATCTTCAGCAGCTCCACACATGAAAGCATTCCTTACTACTTACAACAGAATACTACACCAGGCATCATCATACACCCAGACCAAATCCCCCTACCCAAGACCTGCAACGTGCACCAAACAAGAGAAAAACTGGCTGAAAACTAGGAAAGAAAAACACATAGCCAAATAGAATAGCCATGTAGCCACATAGCAGAAGGGAAGCATATCACACCTAAGCAATAACAACTCAATTTGTTGGGGACGACCCACCCCAGTCCCTCAGCTAGCTAATGGGATGACACTCTCCTTGGCTAACAGAGTGCAGAAGATAGGATCAAATGCTCTAAGGATTTAACCCTTAGATCAATAACACAATTATAAAGAAATATAAAAGTGAAATACAGGTACAAGAATGAAGATTTATGGGGGGAAGAAATTGAGACTTTTATTGAGATTGAAGAATGTATAAACACTCAACAACAATATCAAAAATACTAAAATCTTAGGGAAAGATCCAGCAGATGAGCAACTAAACAGCTTCCTATTCAGTTCGTGCAGAAGCAACAAGTACATGCTCAAATACTTCCTGCCAGAATCATCCTTCACAGATGCATATAGCCTTGAGCAATTTGCCGATGCCTTCGTCCTTCAATATACTAAGCAGCTAAAGGTATTTTTTTAAACAAATCACAGAGAGCAATCAAGACTTACTTTCCCTGAACTAGCATCATGCTACCTCATATAGGCAGTATATATCAGCAATTGGAAAACTAGGAGAAATACAAGTTCTCAAGTCCAATTAATTGTAGGGTCAGGTAAGATTTAGTGAACCCACAGAACAACAAATTATAACCTAAGTTATAGAAATCAAAGGGTACTTAGAGCAACAATGACATAATACAGTATCATAATCCACAGAGAAAAAAATGGTAGTAGAAGGTTCAGAAAAATTGCCCCAATCCATAACACCAACTCAAGATTTAAACAAAAATGAGAACGATGAAAAATTAAAAAAGAAAAAAAAAGAATTCAATAGACAACACCAAAATTGGAGAAGATGAGAGGTAAGCAAATGAAGAATTAGGGTTTCATCAAACAGAGATGATTTTTCTTGCTAATCATAGCTACAATGTTCAAATCAAAAAGAGAAATGAAAATTCTTGATAATAGTAGTCTGCTAGCAGGAAGCTTCAACTTCAAGTTCAATGCAAAACAGATTTAAAGCATGCACCAAGCTTACAGAGGCACGGCGGTTGGAGAATTGAGGAAGTGATAAAGACCAAAGAGGAACAGAGGATGAAGAAAGAGGAAGTGAATATATCAAAGGTGAGCAATAGATGCAGTAGAGATGTGCAAGCTTTTCTTTGAAGCGGAACGTCCGGCTCTGCCTCCAGAAAACTTGCTACTAGTTTCATGGTTTCCTCAAGTTTACAGGAGGAAAGATTAACATATAGCTATCTTTAATTGTTTCCGTGTTACTTTCTTTCCTCTTTTTCTTAGCAACCAAACAAAGGAAAGTATCTTCTTCTAATTCTCCCCTCTTTCTCTACCACTTTCCTTAAACCAAACTGACACTAAAACTTTTGTAATAAGGCAGCACCTCTTATTACAACACGCATCAGAGGCCAAAGGTCTCAATAAACAGACTAATGTATCTACATTTCACTGTCCCATCTTTGGTAATCAAAACAATGATCTCTGAGATTACACAAAATATATAATTGTCTGATAAGTTTTGCTTCATCCAAGATAAAGTACCAGTTGATCATAAATTGAGCTTTTCTGTGCAGGATAATAAAATGATCATTTAATGCAAGGCTGCTGCTAATACAATTCTTACCTCAGGCATCATCTTGACTTTAGCGAAGCATGCCCCGTCTCACTCAGATGCTTATAAAGTCTATTTCTTGATTCAAATTCCTCGCCACAATGTTCACATGTTGCAGCAGAATGTTTTGCTTTAGCCTTCTGTTTTCTTCCTTTTGCTGAGTTTTTTGCCTTTGTATCTGCATCTCTCTTATTGGCACCTTTATTTTCAGCAGCTGGATGCTCAGAGTGGTTGCTTCTTGCTGCATCAAGAGTTGCTTGATAATCAACTCTAACAGCAGTCATATCTGAATAATTAGCTAGAGAGTGCTCTTCACTTGGAACGTCGGCATCACCACCACTGGTCCTACTAGGCTCTTGATCAAAATTGCAGTTTTTCTTTGCTCTTCTACTCTTCCGGCTGCCTTTCCTGTTAGTGTATGTCATGAACTCCTCATTAAAGGCTTCATCATTAGTTTGATCCCCGCCAATATCTGAAACACCCTGAAGGTTACCATCCTCACATGGAACAGTGACATCATCATCATCACTGGCCCTCATAGATTCCGTTCTGCCATTCTCTCTTTTGGTTCTTCTACCCTTTTTGCGTCCTTTCAAATTATTGAAATTCATAAACTCAAATTCCTCGGTACTGTTGTTTGTGTTATTATTTTTAGCAGATGCTTTTGATTGGTTCTTCAAAGATACAGAGATCATTGGTTCCAAAGTACTTGTTTCATCATTAGATCCTACCTCATTTGAACCCTCAAATATTTTAAGGTCTTCACTGGCTCCACGTCCATCCTCAAGCCCAAAGCTATCTCTTAACTTCTCCGCTAACTCATTTTCAGACCCAGAACTCTCAGAACCAGCATCCTTATTATAAGCATCGCCTGATTCCATGTCCCCCTTAGCCGTGTCTCCATCCCCCACTTTGAACACATCTTCGCCTGTCTCGTCAACATCCAAAATATCATCTTCCTCTAGAAAGGTCTCCCTCAACTGTGTCACCTTCTCCTTGTGCTTCTTTGACTGCTCATGATTCTTCCACTGCTTCTCTGATTTAAATTTCTTCCGACAAAGCACACAGTAGAGCTCCTTCCGCTCGTCTTCTTTCCCCGCATCAGATTCTTCCTCGAATTCCTCCACTTCCTGCTCATCAATCTTAGCCCATTCTGGATCCTCATATCTTCTCACCCTCTCCAACTTCTCCTGGTCCATCTTCTTCTTCCTCTCCAATTCCTCCGCTCTCTTCTTTTCCCTCTCTTTCTCCTTACTCTTTATCATATCGACCATCCTTTTGTCCCTCTTTTTCACAAACTCAGCTAACCTCCTAACCGTCTCATTAAACTCTCTCTTCGCTTTCTTCCTTGACTTCTTATTCTCGTCCTCCATCAGCCTCCTCACCTTTCTATTAATCCCTGCCTCAGCATCATAATTGTCGACCCACATAAAATCCATGACAGTACTAAACCCTAACCAATATCCATAAAAAGCATTCACCTGAGCATTCGAACTCTTTATATCACCCATTAAAGGAGCCTCCTTAACTAACCCAATACTCAGTCCCATTGTCTTCACAAATTTAACCTCATTAGCATAAATCTTATTGAAAAGATCACCATAAACCTTATAAAACCCAGTTTTTGGATGCGTGTAATCGGTGTAACAAGAAGTAGAGAAGTATGAAAATAAATCAGGGACAGAAGAATTAGTATCAGAGGGATTAGAGAAGAGTATCTGGGAACGGTGAGAATCGTACCACTTGCGCTCTTTAGGGTCGGAGAGAACCTCGTAAGCGTTAACGAGCTCCTGGAAAGAGGTGGTGGCATCTTCGGCTGAGAGACCTGATCGAATTAGCTTGTCCGGATGGCGTTGGAGAGCTAGCTTCTTGTAGGCTGCTCGAATTTCGTCCTGCGTGCAGGTTTCAGACAGGCCTAGCACCTCGTATAGACACCGCTTCTGGGTTGACATTGTGAATTGACGATAATTTTCGGAGTCGACGTGGTGGCGGTGGTTGTTGATGCGGCGAACTTTGTGTAGGTGAGGTTCTAGGGGAGGCCCTTTGACTGGGCCTTATTTTTATCTTCTTTTTTTTTTTTTCCGTGGAGCAAGTCCCACCCTCGCCTTGATTGAGCTGCCTGGTCTGAATTTTAAAGAAGCAGTCACAGCTCGCGCATTCATCTTCAAAGCTTTCCTCCCTTTTTAATTTTACCGTAGTCATTTACAACCACCCAAATTCTAAAACCTCTATCTTCTCACCTCCTTCTCCCACTCCAACTCAGCAAAAATCATCAATAGAAGTCAATCAAGATGCCAATTAAGTTAACATCAATATATATATATATATATATATATATATATATATATATGTTAAAATTCTTTATTTTTGTATTGAAGGAGTATGCATAATTGGATGCTTGATTTATCAAATTTGATAGTTATTTGCTTGAAATTATTGTTTACATGCATAGATCAAATTTAGGTTAGTAGTTTTATAGTATGTTTTGTTAAAATTGGAGCTTTGAATTATAATAGTAAAAGTTGGAATAATGAACCTGTATAACCAGTAGTTAGATCACCTGTAAGTTACCCTTACCAACGGGTGACTTGCTTGATAGGAATACTTTTCAATAGGTGACTTACCTATTAGCTTTAACTTTGGTCGGTTGATTTATCTGTAGCCCCTCACTCTGACACGTAATTGACTCGTTCACACTTCCCTTTAACAGGGAAACAATCTATCAACCCCTTAAACCCTAAACCCTAAAGCATAGACCCTTAACCCCTATCCCTATAAACCCAAAACCATCAAATACAAACCCTAAACTCCAAACCATTAATCCTAAACCTTGAGTCCTAAACCCTAAACCACAACCTCTTAACCCTATAACCCCTAAATCATTTATCCCCAAACCCTCGAACCCCCAAACTCTTAATCATTAACCATAATCATTGAACCCTCAAACCCTGACCCTAAACATAATATCATTATTTTTGGTAGAGTATAGCATAAGATTATATTATAGTATAGTAAAGTATGGTACTATATTATAGTAGAGTAGAGTATAATATTATATTTTGATTTAGTATAAGAAAATATGTAATGATGTTTTCATTATAATTTGTTGATGGCTAATAAGGGTAAGGATCTTATGCTTGTCACTCCTTCTACCATGAGGGTGGCAAAACGAACAATCACTATTAGTGCTGAAGCAGCAACAATAGCACCGCGCAATAAAGCTACATGTACTTCAAATATATATCATGCACAACAAGAGGAGAATTGTAATGGAGATATTCTTCATCCTCTACCAATGACTGTTGATTGATCGAACCTATAAGTGGTGGTTCAAAGATTCTCGACCTATTGATGGGCTTCAAAGGCCATGTGACATATGTCATATGGAATGATGATGAGGTAACTTATATAATTGTATGTATCAAACAATATTTGTTTGTCATGTCATTGACGATTCTAATATTCTTTTCGTTATAATAGTCAATATTTGGGATTCAGTCAATGACAAAGAGCCTTGGAAAACTATCTCATGATAATGTTGATATAGGGGATGCCTTTGAGTACATTGAGTGTTGTAGGTTGAGATACATGCGAGACACCTACTTTCACTACCATAATCGTCTGTTTATACCCTCTTTTGTTGATAGGTGGTACCTAGAGACAAACAACTTCCACTTTTCCTTTTGTGATGTTATAATTACCCTACATGACGTCATTTATATATTCAGCCGTAATTATAATGGTGTTGAGTGTACAAGTGAGGTGTTTTATACTGATAATGACACAATCTCTATGGTTAATCATATGCTTGATGAGTTTGAGGTGGTGCTTAGGGGATCTTATTTATAGGGCTCATCAATTGGTTTAGATGATATACTTTATAAG
The DNA here is from genome assembly GCA_039764185.1 of Tamarix austromongolica. NCBI lineage: Eukaryota > Viridiplantae > Streptophyta > Magnoliopsida > Caryophyllales > Tamaricaceae > Tamarix > Tamarix austromongolica. The sequence continues at coordinate 30,335,103 of CM077817.1, forward strand.
CTTACAACAAAGTGGGTTGATGATAATGAGTCATATGGCCGATTATTGATAAGTTAATATTTTGACATATTTTATACCCTTTTAATCTTAGTTTTTGGTATTTTATTTAAGTAATATATATGAATAATTATAATTTTAGGCTTAAATAATAATAATTGTATAAATTTTATTATTTGAACTAAATTAATAAAAATTAAATAAGTTTAGATTATGAAATTATTTATTTATTTTTTTCTAATATTATTTTGTAAAAAAATTAAAATACATATTATTTGGTGTTTGGACCAACGACGTAAGGACCGAAGACTTGGGAACGAAATAAATTAACAAAAAAGTCAGCGTAGAAGAGCACAGAATAAAAGGGCCGGCGGTGAAAAAAGTAGCAGCTGCCAGGCACACAAAGCAAAGTATAAGCCAAAGAAATAAAGGAGTAGCGACAGCCGCCTACCACATGAAATTAAGGCTCCGTTTGGATTGGGGTGAATTGAGGTAGGGGTAAACATTAAAAATTAACCTAGGTGAAGGGAATGGAGGTGAATCGGAGTGAATTGGGGTGAATGTTTTAAAAATGTTGTTTGGATGATATTAACCTAACCTAGGTGAATTGGGGTGAATGTTTTAAAAATTTTGTTTGGATTGAGGTGAATGAAGGTTAAAAAATAAACCAAATGACATTTATACCCTTGTATTAATAAATAAGTTTCTTATATAATAAACTTACCTAACACCACCACCACTATCACCACAACCACCACCACCTCCACCTCCACTACCACCACCACCACCTCCACCTCCACCACAACCTCCATCACAACCACCACCACCACCACAACCACCACATCCTCCTCCTCCACCTCCACCACAGCCAACTCCTCTAGCATTTCCTCCTCCTCCACCACCACCACCACCACCACCTCCACCACAACCACCATATCCTCCTCCACCACCTCCAACACCACCCAACCACCACCTCCTCCTCCTCCTCCTCCACCTCCACCACCACCAACTCCTCCACCACTTCCTCCTCCTCCACCACAACCTCCATCACAATCACCACCTCCACCACAACCTCCAGCACAACCACCACCACCACCACAACCACCACATCCTCTTCCTCCACCTCCACCACCGTCAACTCCTCCAGCACCTCCTCCACCACCACCACCACCTACACCTCTACCACAACCTCCACACAACCACCACCAACACCACCACCACATCCTCCTCCACCACCTCCAACACCACCTCCTCCTCCTCCTCCACCTCCACCACCGCCAACTCCTCCACCACTTCCTCCTCCTCCACCACCAGCACCACCTCCACCTCCATCACAACTACCACCACCATCACAACCACCACATCCTTTTTCTCCACCACCACCCTTACCCCACCACTTCCTCCTCCTCCACCACCAACACCGCTAGCACCACCACCTCTACCTCCACCACAACCTCCATCACAACCACCACCACCACCACCCCACCACATCCTCCTCTTCCACCTCATCCACCACCAACACCATCTCCATCACAACTCCACCACCTCATCCGCCGCCACCACCACCTTCTCCTCCAAATTTATTTATACACACACATCTAATTTGGAAAGATGTGAATATTTTACCTTGAAGAAATTATAATTTGGAAATGTGCTGAAAATGAAAGTTGTATATATTTCTGTTATCTTTCCAACGAATCAAGAATCAGCTCGATCGGAGGTCAGATGAAGAAGTTATAGCTGAAATACTAAAGACTATTAGAGTTGAAAAGAAACATGGGGGCCGTGTTTATTAACACGGTCTGGGTTTTTTCGTCAGGAAATTCCAGAGAGGCAGAAAATAAACACGGGGGTAACGTGTTTATTAAGACAGTCCCTATTTTTTCGCCAGGAAATTCCAGAGAGGCAGAAAATAAACACGGGGGTACCGTGTTTATTAACACGGTCCGTGTTTTTTTGGTCAGGAAATTCCAGAGAGGTAGAAAATAAACACGGGGGTACCGTGTTTATTAACACGGTCCATGTTTTTTTGGTCAGGAAATTCCAGAGAGGCAGAAAATAAACACGGGGGTACCGTGTTTATTAACACGGTCCGTGTTTTTTCGCCAGGAAATTCGAGAGAGGCAGAAAATAAACACGGGGGTACCGTGTTTATTAACATGGTCCGTGGTTTTTTGGTCAGGAAACTACATTCTATTTCTGTGAGAGGCGGAAAATAAACATTGTACGAATAAAATAAATTATATATAACACATTGAAGAAAGGCACCCATCGTCTTTCATTAGAAAACAAACTTAATAAGTTAAAGGGCATCCATCATCCTACATTCAACACAATGTTACTAAAATCAAAAGATGTCCATCATCATCTACATTATAAACCCAAAAGGTGCACAAGATGTTCATCATCTTACAATAGTTTCACCGTCAACAAAGATGAATGATGTCATCATCCTACAAGACATCTTAATTCAAGTGTTTTACAGCATGAAACTACACATAAGGGCAAGGTTCTGATTCGTCAATGATTTGTGCTTGCACCAATAGAAGCCATAATGCAGACCGACGTCGCTCTAAGGGATACGCATTTAGCAACTCATAGTCTGCACAACTCCTTGAAAGATGAAAAGAAGCCAACATCGTGTACCTTGGATCGAAGTCCAGCTCCTCAACACACTTAATAGCCTCAACGGGATCAATACGTGAGCGTTTTTCCATAACCGTAGCAAACTTCTCTACCTGTGCACTTAACATATCAGAACATGCTGTAATAAATGTATCAATTTTCCTCTTACCCTTGCTGCATTTTCCATGCCCCACACCTACGTGTGGTACACTTGCATTACTAGCATATGAAACATAATCTTGAGTAGAATGAGGTGGAGTCCTAGAATCAATACCAAATGAACTAAACCCCTCAATGTGAACTTCATCTTGTGAGACCATATTATCAATATCTTGAATCATGCCACTAGATCCTCCATGTTGTTCTGCAGCTTCCCTTCTCCTTGATCTTACTTCAGTAGTAGTTACAGTATTATCCCCGGTTGCCCTATCCTTAGAAAATAGCTCTTCTAATTTTTCGTAAAAGGGAACTGTTTTACCCTTCCACTCTGCAGTCTTTGGATTAATCTAGGACAAACAAACAAACAAACAAACAAACAAAGTGAATTAAATCACAACACTTAACAAATGTAGATGATGAACACCATATAAAAAAGAATAAAACCTTATGAAAAAAAAAAGAAAATAATTCCATACACACCTCAATTAGTTGATTCCACACTTCCTCTTCAAGATCCCACATTTGAGTGGTAGGATTAAAACCCCAGCCACTTTGTGAAACATTTCGGAATATGTCATAACATTCAAAAAAAATTTCCTTCAAATATTTTATCCTATTGCGAAATCGTTCCTTATTCCATGAGGAGTTGGGAAACTTTTCTTCAAGCTCTTTTAACACGAAATTATAAGCTCCCGTAGTAAATGTGACACCAGGATGATTACCTATACGCATCTGATGTAGTAAAGCATCAAGAAGAACTCTGTCCATCTTGCGTGTCCAAATGTTTCTCTCAACTTGACGAGGAGGCATGGTTGAATCTACCAAAAAAAAAGGATGACAAATACGACAAGTATGCAAATAAAAAAATACACAAGTAATCAAGGGACATTTAAAATAGAGCTTTAATATCTAAAAAAATAAAGACATATGTTCCATGGCGTGTTCAAAGTAGAATACAACATATCGTAACAAAACAACAAGGTTCTCGCAATTCTATACACATAAAATAGTACATTTGTTCAAATTACATAAGTGAAGAGAAATGCTTATGGGTTATAATCTCTCCACATCGCCACTGCTGTGGAATTTCTTATAAACTCTCCTCTAGCAGGATCTCCTTCTTCTGTAAGATCATCAAACCTATTTTCCCACTCTCCATCATTGCCATCAGCAAGTTCTCGATCCTCTTCTCTAATTATAGTTTCATCCGGATCAACCCATTAGAAAGTTATGCACAATACAACATGATAATATAATCCTTGTATGTGTATATACATCATAATGGGGTTCATTTGCACTTGCCATAATTGGAAAACACTTTTTTACAACACCAAAAATTCTTTCAATCGCATTTCTTAAAGAAGAATGACGTAAATTAAATAGATCTCGCGGAGACCTTGGTGGATTATGTGAGTACTCTTTCAAATGATACCGCTCTCCTTTATAAGGTGGAATTAAGCCACTCATTACAGGAAACCTAGCATCACCAATATAATATTTACCTAAAAAAAAGGCTAAAATGTTAGATCATTTTCAATAAATTAAGTAAAAATTATTTGTTAAGAATGGCAACGTAGTTACCATGTGGGATTTTGAGGCCATATTGTTGTCTTAATGCATCTTTTAGTATTCGAGCATCAAATGTTGTTCCTTCCCAACCAGCTAGAACATAGGTAAATTTTAGGTCAAATGTACAAGTTGCTAGTACATTTTGTGTGGTGTAATCTTTTCTGCCTCGGTATTTAGGAGCATCTGATGTAGAAACTTTTACTCGAACATGGGATCCGTCGATTGCTCCCACACAATCCTGAAATTAACTACCACATTATTAATAATCTAACTAAATTATTTATTGACTAAAAAGAAAGGAAAATTCATAATAGGCACCTTAAAATAAGGATAGAACTTGGGATTGTCTTGAATCTCTACTGGTGTTGATGATCCATCTGGTTGTCTAATAAACATCTCCTCTAATTCGATAATGGCTCTTAAGACATTGTGAATATGACGACTAATAACTTCTCCAAACCTACCAAACACTCTTTGTACCTCCCTATTTGTTGTGGCATGACCCAAAATGTACAAAAATAAAACAACTTGCTCTTCGATATTAACCCATTTAGTTGATCGCAAGCCACCATGATTCGCTAATAACCCACAAAATTCATAAAATGCCTCAGGACCCATACAAATCATATCTCGACATATGACTCTATTCGTCATCACATCTCTTACCAAATATCTCACTTCTCTAGATTCTTTATGAATATCATCATGATCATCATCATCATTATCATCTAACATGCCATTTTCGTCCAAATACTAATAAGCAGCCATCACCACAACAAACCAATTAAGGATTGTAAAGTAGAATAGAGTAAGACTAGCACCATCATGATCCATCTATCAAAAAAAAAAGAACAAAGATCAAAGAAAAAAAATGGAATCAGCAATAAAACATCAACAACATGGATGGAATCAACATAACAAAAAAAGAATGCAATTGAGGAGAGTAGAGTTATACTTCCTCTAAAAGTGTGCAATAAAAATATTTGAGCATATCAAAATCCACTTTCAGAACAATTTTAATAAGTCTCAATACACTACAACACATATGCCAACATAAGGTAAACACTCTTCCAAGACCATTAACAAAGGTTCATTCCTTAAATTTTATTTTCCAATTTCTCCCCTTTTTTCTGAATAAAGAACAAACAATGCTAGAATTTCAATTCTATACAACTTCAATTGCTAGTGTCCTGTCCTCTTCATTTTTCTTCTTCTGCTACTGCTTTATTAAACAAAATTTCAGACTCGTCCTAGCAGGTTAGTTGTTGTTTCAATATGTGTTTCTTTTTATATTTTTTAATGCTTGTAATAGAGTATTCAATTTCTGTCATGCTTACTCTAATTCTGGTCTAATTTATATTGATTTTTTATTTCAAAGTGATTCAATTTCTGGTTATTGAGTTGAGGCATATGTTGCTTTTGTTAGATGCTTGAATTAGTTTAACTTGAATGTTGATTGATGTTAAATACAGCTGTTGGTATGTGTAGATTGTGTTTGCCAAAGAGAAAGGAAAAGGTGCAAAGCTTCAATTCCTTGAAAGATTATAATGCTTCTATTATATCTGTCACAAAAAATCACTTCATTTAAAACATTATATCAAACATCTGATGTGCATTCGATTTTGGCCCTTTGTTCTCCCATCTCCAATTGATTCTCATCCAATAAAAAAATTTTGAATTGGCATTTTCTGATTTAAATCAATGGCTAACTGTCCAGATACAAAATGAGTATCCCAACTATTGTATATATAGCTTTGGCCTTGAATTTGGCCCATCATTTTCTTCCCCCTCAAAATTATACTTTTGGAAAAAAAAATAGAATTGCATTCGTATTGTCTTTATGCCCAAAAAATAATGAACTCAACTCATAAATGGAGAATAATCACAGATCAGGTAGCAAAATTAAATTACAAAGCAAGTATAATCTGTTTAACAGCAAAATTGACCAAAAAAAAGAAAATAAAAGATAAGGAAGAAAACCTGGTAATCAACAAGAAGATGGGAGATGAGAGGAAGATTGGATGCTATCGCCGCTATCTGTGCAAGTCTGGTTGTCGGTGCAGCTCCGGCCGTCGAAATCGGTAGTCGTTGCCGGAGATTACCCTTCGTCGAGTAGATTAGAATATGGCAGGGAAGGAGGTTGAGGCCTTGCAATTCTGCGAAGGAGAAAATATGCAGACTGGAGAAGCTAATTTCAGGAAAATAGGGTTTTATGTTTAGGGGCATTTTCATCCGATTAAGTCAAAATTTTACTTATTCTTCTACCTCCACCTCGGTTACCCCCGAAATCGGAGGTTAACAAAAACGAGGTTAATGGAGGTTAATGAAGGTAAACTATTAACCCCGATTCACCCAGGTATAAGTTTTAAAATGGATAGCCAAACGGGGTGAATCGAGGGATTAACCTTCGTTAACCCCGATCCACCCCAATCCAAACAGGGCATAAAAGCCAATACTGCATAGGGGGAGAAAGGATAAGAAACGAAGAAGAAAACGTAAAGAAGTCAATGTGGTAGGGGGCTCAGAAATCGAGAGCTGCACTGGAAAAAAACGAGAGAGAGGAGCAGACGAGTTATTTAGCGTAAAGAGGAATAGAAAGTGAGGCGGCAGTATGAGCAGGAGGGAGAGAGAGAGAGCAATGCAAGTAGGGAAGGCTGTAGTAGAAAAAAATAAAAAGGAAGGCAAGAAAATTTAAATAGGGGCGGGAGAAAAGAAAGAAAAAAAAAAGATACCAAAAATTTCATTTCAAATAAAATTTCACAATTTTTAATCTGAATAAATTTTTAAACTTTCATCCATATTTAATTCTGATTATTTTTTTCTCTAATTTTGATTTATATTTTTAATATATATTTTTGTGTAATTAATTTGATCATTATGACTGGCTAATTATTTATTGTTGGGGGATAGATTGAAACCTTAGATTATAGTTTGAGATATAATATTATATTTTATTATTTCATGATATTGTTTTTTACTCTATTTTAATTACTATAATTTATATATATGACTCGGTCAAGTATAATTTATATGGTGTAAGCCTTGTTCTAGTTTGCTCATAGTAACAATATGTAGGATTATTTGCCTATTAGATATTGATATAAATATGCTAAAATTTGTATGTATAAATTGTAGTTAGGTTAGATAACAATTCAACTAATAGTTTTGTGATTCTAATCGGACTAGTGGAACGTTTAGATATGTATGGGTCAAAGGAGAGAAATACGGATAGACGTGCTTATTGTACTAGTTTGCATACTTAGATTGATATCCTTCTAAGTGTATTTAATGCATTATATCTAGTTAAATATAAGAGTCACTTGTTGCTATTATACCACTAGTATTTAATAGGATTAATATTAATGCTTTATCGTATTAATTATTTTAGGAAAGTAATATAGGGTGTATACACCTGCTTTTGGCTTACAACTTGGTCAATCTCTTTCTCATTCTTAAATAATTCATTAGAAATTATTATTATATTTTGACCTAATCTAGTGGTAGATTTCAATTTTTCTAGCATATTTATCATATTTGTGATTATCCATTATTTTTATTATTTTATTTTATTTATTATTTTTACTATTTTATATTTTTAAAACCCCATTAGTGTTTTTCTTATTTATTTATTTTGTGTGATTTAAAGGTTTTATTTTTCATAATTTATTATTATTATTTTTGAGCTAGTTAAATAGAGGTGAACCCTCTTAATCCCCGGTATAAAACGATACCCTTATTTACCAGTACTATAATTGTCAACAAGAGGGTTTAAATTACGTGTCGACTATGGCCACACCAATTGTATTTGTGGTATCTTTTATCTGATAAATTTTTCATAGATAAGTCTAGTAATCATGCTCCTTTATCGATCTTAAGATTAGTAGTAGGTATAGATAAAATAGGTGATATGGTTATCAAAGTTTATGTTTTAGTGTTTCAATATAGGCAACTTGGGATAGTATCCAGAACTAGGTGTAGGCAACTAGGGGTTTGTGTTACGCTTTTAGAGGTAATAATATCTACCAGTGCAACTAATCATTATCCATGTATGTATATTTTTTTTCTTTTTATTATTAGTGTTATTTATTACTTGAATGTTGTAAATGTGCGCAAGCATAGTCTATGAATATTTCCACTATTTTGTATTGCACATTGTTGCATAACTACAGTACATCAGACACTATTGGAGCACGTTGTCACATAACTACCTGACAGGCTGGTGATCCTGAGTCATTTGAAGACTAAATTGGATAACGAAGGTATCTTGATATACTGAGGGTACAACGAGTTAGTCATATGTTGTAAACAGTGATGTATGAGATTTATATGTTATTATTCTATGTAAAAAATGGCATTTATTCCTCTTTGTTTTTATAAGCTTTTATCTTTTCTCAAGTTTTTCTCTTTTAGATAGGTTTATTACTTATAGAAAATAACAGTAAATTATTCAGGATAATATTATTAATATTACTAAAAATTATTAACACTTATAGAAAATAGTTTAGGGGTTGGGAAAGTTGGAGTACCACCTAAGGTTGGTGGCGAAACCGGCGGCAGCGCGTGGCGGCGGTGGAGGAGGAAGAGAGGTGGAAAGATGGGATTGTAGGCTAGAGAAGAGGGAATGAGGGGGTGTTTGAGGTGGTGGAAGGTGCAGTAGGTGGAGAGGGGTGGAATGGAGGTGGCGGTGCAGCCGGAAGTGGCGGCGCACTGCGGTTGGTGCGGTGGCCGAACGTGGAGAAAGTAGAAGGAGAGGGAGGCAGGGAGAGATGGAGGTATGGGAAGGTAGGGGAAGGTGCCCTGGATGTTTTGGAGGGTGGAGGTGGTACTGGTTAAGCCGGAATTGGTGGCAGACGGCAACGCGAGGGGTGGCGAGAGGCTGGAGTGGGTTGATTGGGTTGGCAACTTTGCACGGCCAGGGCAGCTCGTGAAGGAGAAGATAGGGGATGATGGTGGCTCAATTTTGTAGAGGGAGGTGCGTGGAAGGTTTTGATGGGCGGCATTTGCGGTGGCGGAAGAACAAGGGACTGTTTGGGCGGCGGATGGGGTTTCTGGGCTGCAAAAAGGAAGCTCGACTCAGGCTGCCAATGGGGGGTATTTATAGGCTAATTGAGGGGGAAAACGACGAAGGGGAAGAGGACAAGTGGGGCAGGTGTGGCGGGACCACCAGCCGGCGGTGGTAGACTGTGCAGTCCTGCCATGGTAGGTTAGGTCGGGTCGGGGAGAAAAAGGAAAGGGGAAGGATAAGTGGGGAGGGGAGAGATGGGGTTGGTCGGGGTCAAAAAAGGGAAGAAAATGACTGAGAGGGGAAGAGAGGGGAGGCCGGACGGCGTGCGGCTGTTGGCAGGAGGGGTTCTAGGTGTCAAATTTACAGGTCGCGTGGAAGAAGAAGGAAAGGGAAAGAGGTGGACCAGCGGTCTAGGGGAAGGAATGGGAAAAAATAGGGAACCGGTTCGACGGCTGGCCAAGGGGAGACGGGCGAGGATAATCAGGCCGTGCGGGCCTGTGCTCGCCAATGGGGAAGGACTTAGTCTGTGCGGGCTGGCCCGGTCGGGGGGAAATGGGGAGAGGAAGAAGAAAGGAGAAGGAGAGAAAGAAAGAAAAAGGAAAAAGGAAAAATAGGGGGAAATAGATAAAATAACTTATGGGAAATAGGGTGTAGTAATTTTGGTAGATAAACAAATTTTAATAATTTAACTTAATATATTTTAAAATATTGGTTTAAAAGGTAAATTTTAGAAAATATTGGTTTGAAACATTATTTAAATAAAATGAGTATGATAAAATAACAAATTATTTATTTTAATTTATTAAATATTCACATCTAATTTTATATACTCAAAAATCCATAAAATAATTAAATTAAATAAATTTAAAAGGTAAAATCCTCAAAATAATTAAATTAAATAAGTTTAAAGCTAAGTTATCCCAAATAAAAGTGATTTATTAAATTATAGGCTTTTAAAATTGTGGGGAATTACATCTTTCATTCCATGTATTCTGAATTTACAACCTCACTTTTTAGACCCGGTAAATCGATCACTTTATGGATCACTAAAATTTGTCTTCTATTTGTACCACCTCTCTCAGGACGCATCTAAAACCTACTTTTTTTCAACCTCTCACTATCTAAAATCATATAATGTGGCATTCTAATTTCTGTAACCTATCAAAATAATGAATCGTGATCATTAAAAATCTCATTCATAGCAACCAATTCACTCCAAAAAGTTTTCATTGGATCTTAATTATGTAATTATAAAAATATAAAATTATAAAAGAATACATAAATATAAAAAATAATAACAAAAAATAATGGAATGAAGATTTTTAGGTAATTTGCTTGTTAGAGTATAAGATCAATGAGTAAATGGCCTGTAAAAAATATTCTCTAATGGGAAAAACACCCATCAGCCTTATCCTTTGATGGGTAAGCTCTCATCACCTTTATCTTATAATAGTTGAAACGCCTGTAGTACTTGCCATCTAAGTGGTAATTTACTGGGATGAAATGAGGGTATTCATGCCACTTACCCATTGGGTTCAAAATATTTAAAGAAAAAAACATGACTTACCATTATTTCATAGAGCTCTTCCTAACTAAAATAATCATTATCATTATTTTCTTCTTCCATAATTATTGTATTAAAGATTGAGTGAATTAAATGTTGAAGATTAATGGGAGAGAAGAGAGAAAAGATAAGTGAAAAGAAGAGGAGTGGAGAAATGAAAAGGCTAAAATGGTCAAGCACCAAAATAAAGGGGTTTTAGTGGTGTGGAGTTAGTAATTTAGGAATGCATATAACAAATCCCATTTTTGAATGATTGCCATAAAATTTATAGATAGGTTATAAACTATATTGTTACCTAATGTATGTTTTTTTTTTCGTTACCAAAGGAAAATTCTTACAAATTCATATTAAAAAATGACAGATTGATGTCTTCTTTTTAGTTATTTAAAAGGGTTTAATTTATTTAATTGATTTTTATTATTTCAACAACTTTACTTTTTATGAAAGTAATAAACGAAGTTATTTTATATGAAAAAATGTAACATTTTAAACTACATCGACAACACCTACATAACTATTTTTTTCCCTAAAGGAACCTGTTATTTATGATTTTCTTTACATTTTTGATGTAGTAAAATCAAACCTAATTGACTACAAAAATTAAAATTAGGTATACCCCACCCTAATTGACTAAAAAATAAAATTAGGTATGTCCTATCCTGGCTAAGTTTCTTAAGTTTGGCTAGATTTACCATAAAAAAACCATATGTATAAGCTTATTCACACTTTCCTTATAACTTTATCCTCCTTTGTGTATTTTTTTTGTCAACAATTTTTCACCTTATTTTACCATGAATAACTTAAGAATAGTTTTAGTTTTATCCAAATATAAATATTGAACTTGTTATTGGAAAGCAAGGAAGATATGGAGGTGATTGCAAATAATGTGTAAAAAGAAGAAGGAGGAGGAGAAGGATGAGAAGGAGAAGAAGGATAATTAAAAGAAGGATAATGATAATAAGGAGGAGGTGGAGGAGAAGGAGGATGAGAATAAGGAGGAGAATGAGGAGGAGAAGAAGGAAGAGGAAGAGGAGAAGGAGAAGAAGGTGGTGATCTGGTTTGAAAATGATGACGACTAATGATGGTGGTGGTGGTGATGGCCAAATGAAACCATAACAGGTTTAGTGAGGAAGAAGGAGGAAAGGAAGTGGGTTAAGGGTTTGGTTGTGGAAACTAAATGAAAATCAAGGGATGGGTGGAGTGTATATGTAGTCAGTCGGGGAAGGATGGTTCAAATAGATAGGTGAGGTGTGCAACATGAGATGATGAAGGAGACATGGGGAGCGTTTTCAGTAGGAAATATGGCACAACAAAGTAGATCGAGGATTACATAAGAGAGGTAGATGGTAAGGAAAGGTATGCTATGAGTAGGATTAGTGTTATTTTATATTTATTTTAGGTTTAGTTTTTTTAGGTTAGGATATTCAGTTGAGAAAATAAATTGGGAAAAAAATGAATCGATTTAAGATAGGTTTAATAAAAAGGAAGTGAAAAAATAATCAGGGAATTTATTTAAGAGTTTATTTAGGTTATGGGTCAAAGGTTAATAATAAAATAATCATGCTAAGGTTTAAGGTTTATGTTTCAAATAAAAGGCTAAACAACCAAAAGCCAAGGTTATAAATTTTTAGGGTGTACAATAATAACTAAAGGTAGTACACATAATGTCTCCTATCAAATTAATAACACACACTGGTAGTGCACATAATTCCTCCTTCTAAAATAATAATATATAATGATAGTGCACATAATACCTCATACCAAATATTAGCACACACTTGTAGTGAACATAACACCTCATACCAAATAAACATATCATACTAGATATATAAATTAAACTCGTAAAGGATTACAATCTTATTCACACAAATGAAAAGGCTACATAAATTGTACTTCCAAGACATATATTAAGGAAGTAATTATGACAAACTAGCTGCTCACCAAAACTAAATGTCCTCCTTACGTATATGTACCCCTATAAGGTTGGTGATTTTATCTAAGAAGGTAGAAAATGGCCTTTTACCTTAAGGTATTTTTCACTTAGAGGCCTAACCAAGTCACAAGATACCTACCCAACCCAAATCATCTTTTACTTTACATGATTAGTATTCTAATTCAACCAAGAATTGCAAGATTCAACATAAATACTTAATGTTAAGCTTTCTTAGTAAGGAAGAAGAATTCATAACAATCAAATAGCCATAAAATTTTAGGGTTAGGCAACAAGACATAACCCCCATAACATAAAAACAATCCATTTTCAACTTAGTCTTTTAATTAATTCTAATTATTCAAGGTTAAGATGTAGTCAACTAAAAGTTTTCTAAGACCATCACTGGCACACCTGAATCCATACTTAGGTGAATTTAATTCATCAAAACACATGACAAATATCACATACTACAAAGTTACCACATTATGTTGAAAGAAATTATAAGGGCCAACAAATAATAAATCTCATATATAATAAAGTTCACCACCATAAAATAAGGTTGTGCACCAAAAACAAAACCAAAACCTATCTAGGCCTTAAGCATAAATCTAAAACCAAACCATTAACAAAGGTGTGAAGGCCACAATAGGAAACCAAAGGTAGAAAATCCTAATTAGGATAAAATAATACTCAACTAAGTAAAACCATTTTATTAAACAAATCTTGAAAATATTACAAAGCACAAAGAATCATATTTGAGGCCATAAAAAGGTCAAAGATGAGTAAGGTTTCCTCCCTAGTCTTATCATTTCCACATTGAATGTATGTGTGGATGTTGTCCACAATCTAAATAATAATGGCATTTCCTTTCCTAAAAAGGTTTTGGGTTATTTCTAGGTCTAGGTTTAGATTTTTGTATTGGTATTATCTTTATAGAAGATAATAAGGGCATCTCATAAGGGGCCTTTCTTAGCTTTTGTTATTTTGGTTGTTTTACTCTACCTAATGGTAATTTTGGTTGTAATTACACCTACATAAATAAATACATAAACAAAAAGAGAATAATTTTAGGGTTTTTGTTATTGTTATGTGGGTGACCATGGTTTTATTTGAAATTATAACTTTGATTTACCTCAATAAACTTCTATCTAATTAAGATTTATAATCTCCCTCAATAATTTTGGTATCATTTAGGATCTTTAATAATTAAAAATAAAATTATATTATTTGAAATATTTTATTGCATCATTTGGAAAATTTAGGTGTGTTTATTTTACCTTTATTTCATATTATTACGATTTCGACTCCCACAAGACTTTTAGGCTACTTTTGGATTCCAAACTCTTTTGAGACTATTTTTTCATGTGGATATTTGAGATCATTATATTTTTTCTAAATATTCTAAGCCTTTTCAAAATGTCAAACCAAGTTATTAGTAAAAATAATACACCATTTATATCACACTTTAAGCCCTAAAAAACCATTTTGGCTATCTAAAAATAATGAAATTTTGAGGATCACTATTTTTAAGAGTTATTGATATCTAACTAGTTTTGAGAACTTAATGTTACTATTTTTATAATTTTTGGATTTATTTGCGTACTTTTGTAATGTATAAGTTAACAAATTCAACTTTTATTCTTATACACTTTATTTAGTCTTGTATAGATCAATCCAAGCCTTTAATTATTGATTATTATGGATTAGAACCACTTATCTAGGCCTCTTTATTTCTTTTCCAACTCATTGTTGCAGCAAACTTGATTTTTGTTTCCTTAAGCCTATAATGACTCTTTTACCCTTTACCAACTTTTCTTCTTTCTTTTCCTAGCCACACCTTTTTTGTGATGGGCATGTGTAGACAGTCTTGGATTCCTTATTGAATGGTTTCAAATTCCCCTTCATTCTAATGATATTTTTGATAAATAACTTATATAATCTTAATCATTAATATTACTAATACTTTACCATTTTACCCTTAAGGGATCATGAATCAAGTTAACCTTTGACACTAGTGTTATTTTTCTTTCTTCTCCTCATTTAGGTGAACCACTTTCCCCTTCTTCTTCCCACTTCGATTTCTTGGTTCCCTTACTTATTTTTTCCATGTATTTGGAATCTTTCAACTTTTAAATTCTTAGATTTAACCCATTAGTGATTTTTTAGACAAAAGTGGGTTAAATCTTTAGGTATGATACAATTGTCTTAGGTTTTATTTTTCTTTTTCTTGATTTATATATTAGATTTGAGGTAAATATCCTAAATCATAAGTAAATAGAATCTATTTATTTCATATACCTTTGTTTCAAGTTCAGCATAAAAGCATGGTTTTTGTGGTTTTTGTGATGGGTCTTCCCTCAGCCTTATTTTGATGATAAATTATTTTTTTTAAATCTAATGGTTCTACGATATTGATTAATGTTTCTACTTTAACTTTCATATTCCTAATTTAATTTCAGCATGATTAAGCCTTGATTTAGTTGTTAGAAGTTTTGAGGCTTTAGGCCTTTTGGTTTGGCATGTTTGGTTTTAGCAGATTTGGGGGATTTATTATAGTGTTATTTGAATATAATGGTACCATGATACCCTTTGGAATGTTTAAAAAAAGTTTGATGCTTAAGTTATTCTTCTTTGAACATGAATTACATGTCTTAATTTTGGTTGAAGTTGTGGATGCATTAGGCTCTCATTTTGTATGTTTGTATTTTTTGTTGTGATTGGGGATGTTTTTTTGTTGTTATTTAAATATAATGATACCATGATAATTTTTGGCATGCTTAGAATCAATTTCATGCCTATGTTACCTTGATTTGAGCATGATTAGCATATCTAAACTTTAGTTAAAGTTTGGTTTGCTTTAGATTTTGTTCAAGTGTTCTTAAAGTTATTAATTATTTTCGAAGTGTTATGTGCTAAGTATAGCATAATCTCAATATATTGGGTTAAATCCTTGATTTGGAACATTTTTAATGATTTTTGGATATTTAAGTGAATAAGATTTTTACGAGAATAATACTTTAGCATTAATAGTGTATTAATGTGAATTAGTCATTGATGTTAATAGTCTTTCCACATAAATAATCTCTTGAAGTGAATACTCTTTTTATGGGAATAGTATTTTCACATGAATAGTCATTCAATGTTAATATTCTTTTTACATGCATTGTCTCTTAATATTAATAGCGTATTGACATGAATAGTCTCTTGCCGTGGATAGTTATTTGGTGTGAATAGTATTTTTTAGTAATAAATTTTATGACCATTTTTAGATTTAAACTTCTCAATATAAAATGATATTTTTCATCAACTGTGAATAGTTTTACACTAGAAAAAAAAATCTGTCTGATTTGTTTTGGCATTTTGAGTTGTTATTTGCCATCCCTTTGGTCTTTTATGACTTCAAATGAGATTCTTCTCACTTAGATGTATTTTTGAGGTTTCAGAATAAAGAAAATTTACTTAGTTAAGTGTTACTTGACCTTATATGGCTTTTATGCTATTGGTTTTGATGTTTTGGGCCATGCCCTTAGGTGTCTAATTTTAGCTTTAGCATTAGTTTCATGCTTTTAGATTGCACGCCTTGTTAATGGTTTTACTTGGTTGTAGCTCTATCTATGCCTTGTAAATATTTTGGTGTATCTTTTAGTTTGGCTTTACTCATTTGGTTCCTCTATTTTGGTTTCTATGCCTTGAAATGTTTTTGGTATAGTTTCAGGTTTGGATTTGTTTACATGGGCTTCTATACTCTTGTATGTTTTTTTAGGATTCAAGCCTTATTTTTCTTTGATGAATTTGGTTTGATTTTATATCCTTTTGATTCCTTTTTAAGTTGTTTTGGTAGCTGATAAGTTGTGACTCATCTTATGTGGAAGGTGTGTTGTATGTTATGGATTAAACATTATTTATTTGTTATGTATGAGTTTATTGAGTCTACTCTAGATATTTAACTCTAAGACTTTGCTAAGCCAAGGATTAGTGATGTATGTACAAGTTCTTTTTATTAGGTGTGTTGTACCAATAAATGTTTGCCTCCAAATAGGAACTTGAGTTGGTTCTAGTGCTCTTCTGTGAAACTCTAATTTTACTACTAGAAACTTTTGATTTACAGTGGATCATATATGAAAAATATTGGGTGTTACCGTCGTAATTGACATAATTCTAAATTACCAAACCATCCTTAAATTAATCACAAGGCTAAAACTATACATAATAATTAAGGCAATTAGAAATGAAAGAAATATTTATAAATACAAGTATGAGTTTCGAGCTTAACTCTGGGTTACAATAATAGAATAAAAACTATGGGATACTATGGATCAAAGAGTACAAAAGGTATCTGAGTAAAATATCATCCAGATAATATGACTCTTTGACTAAACACCAAATACAGATAAGAGGTCACTCATCCCCACACTATACATCAAAAGTAACGAAGTCATCCAGCGGGTCCTCAAATACTTGCAGAAAAGCATCAACATCTTTTGCTAGTGGGAATGAGTAACACCTATAAAAAGGATTGTCAGTATGCTGTGTTCTGAGTAAGGTAATAATACTATCAAATCGAGGGTATAGATAAAAACATGCATTCATAGTAGATGATAAGTACACACAGAGATTACAAAAAAGTCTCATAAGGTAATTACCAATCCAAGCTTCTTTATTAGATATAATCATTTTTATTCTTTTATTTACGTTGATTTCAGGGACCCCAATAATATTAAACTGATGGAACAGTCTGAAGAGCCATCTTAGGAACAACACCTGAACTGCTATTATCTTCTAATGGAACATATCTGAAAACATCACTTTGACCTCGCTCACGTACTCTTTCACTTTAAATCACTAGTGTTTTATCAGTTAGGTTACTCAATTCATATTATTATTCATAATAATCATGGACCTCACTATTTTTAATCTGATGGAATGAATGGAAGCACCTTCTCAGGGACAACACATCTAAGCCGCTATGATCATCTAATGGAATAGATCTGAAAATATCGCCTTCTCAAGACAAAACGCTCCTGAGCCACTATTATCATCTGACTCACGTGATCTTTTAATTTAAATGATTAATATCTTGTTTATGATTTATTTACAAGTACATACCACGTTAAGGTAGATAAGCACATCACACATTTTATAAGGTCGTTCTCCTAAGTTAAGATCCTTATTTCCACAAAACCATAATTTCACACTTGAGGCATAACTTCTCCCATATTGATTATTTACCCACCAAATTTAGTGTATATTCCTAAAATATTATTGTTAATAGCATATATGAAATTAAAGGTCTAAATCCCATGTTTTACATATGCGATAATAACCCTATATTAGAAGCTACTCTTCCTAGGGCTCATAAACCCTAGTTTCACAATTATGTCATCACTTTTCACGTAAAGTTCAAACACTTACTAAATTTAATATACATTCCAAAAACACTCATATTAACGACATATTCAAGTTTTGTGGTCTAATTCTATAGTTTCGTATATGTGATAGTAGCCTTTTCGGTTTAAGGTTACTATTCCCAAATCAACCTAATTTCATACTTTATTAAACTTAGGTCATTCACAACTACTACTACACTTCATGTTGTTACTCAGCACATTTTGGATGATATAACACCTTAGAATACCGTGATTCCCATATTTAACTCACATTGACTAAAATGCCATTATCGATAACTTAACTCTTATTTCATACAAGTCTCACGTGTTTAGTAACATTATTTCCAAATCTAAATTTTTCTCCCAAATACTTGCCATAATCATTTTATAATTATCATACCATAATTAAAACCCATGATACAACCATATTTTACACCAAAAGTTTTTCCATATAAAATAACAATATCGCATGAACCCTACTTACTTTTTATTTTTATGTAATACCAATCACATATCATAGTGTCAACAATCATGTATGATTTTAAATAATTACAATAACATGTTACAACATAAAAATCATGTATAGCACTTATCAAAGAACCCTATACTATGACAAGTATCCTTAAAAAATGACTCTGGTCTCTATGCTTGCAAGACCTAGTCTACCTCTTCCGAGACCACGAAAAAATCACCTAAGAAAAGCATAATAAAACATCATTAGGATTAAACCACCCAATTAAAGAAATTCATAAGGAAATAGAAGGATAAAGGGAGGAAGATAACCTAACCAAATAAGGGTATTGTTGGGAAGAAATTACATAACCAAAGGAGAGGAAAGTAGAGGATGGGGCTTTGACTAAAGTTGCATAATTAAGGGGGGAGCTTTGGCCAAAGCTGCTGAAGGGAAGGCTTATGTTGTGGGAGAAAATGGTGCAGCAAGGAAAGGGAAAAAATAAAGAAAAGGGGAGTAGTGGATTTAGTCGAAGGTGGGAGAGGTGTTGTGGTGGAGATGAGCTAATGAAGGGGGTAGGATCGGTGGTTTTGGTTAGTTCTAGGGGCTAGGTTGTGGTGACTTTGCCTAGTTATGGTGAGGGAGAAATGGAAAGGGATGTCAGTGGGGGTGTGGTTGCTTTGATTTGCCTTGCCAATGGGGGCTTTCATGGTGTTTTTACGGTAGTAAGGAGGGGTAAAGAAGGAGTGGGAGGCTGCGTTTGGTGTGAAATATTTTGATAGAAAATAGAGGGGTAAAGGGGTAGATGCAGACATTAAATGCGCCTTATATATGCACATGTACGTAGGAAAAGTGAGAGGAGAGGTGAGTTGATTGGGCAATATAATTCAACCCCAACCCTAGAAATGAGGAAGAATGAGTTGATAGGGTAGAGGGATAGGATTGGAAAAGGGGTATAACACGTAAAAAGAAGATATGAGAATAGAAAGGTGAAGATCGATAGAGATGGAATTAAAATAAAATAAACCAAGAAAGGAGGAGGAAATAAAAAGGGAAAAGAAAAGGTGTGTGTTTAGATTTAGGTTTAGATTAAAATAAATTAGGTTAGGGTATTAGGATAATTAAGTTAAATGAATATTTAGGATTAGGTTTAAGTTAGAAAATATATTAATTACCTGAAATAAAATTAGGTTTAGGTTAGAATTTAGGATTATGAGGGGTTTAGGTAAGATAGAAATATTAATTTCTTGAGATTTAGGCTACAATACTAATTACTCGAGGTTAAGGTTATCTAAAATTTTGGGGTATTATATCTTCCAGCACTACTAAACTTATGTTTCTTTAGGGGTTGTAGATGCTTAAGAGATTAGTACCTAGGTGGTGGTTTGTCATTGTGGTCGGATATTTATACCCATTGTATATTATTTCCCCGTTGTGTGTGTACGTAGGTGTGGACTTTATTACCCTTGGATGTTATATGTCCTCTTGATTATTGCTCCGATATCTTGTGTATATAGTGGAGATCTAAGGCTATCATTTGTATCCTAATTATTTGGTGCCTTTATTGGCTTATTGTTTTATTCTAATTATGTGGTGTCTTAATTGATTATTGTTATATCCTAATTGTTCGGTGCCTTTATTGGCTAGTTGTTTTATCTTGGTTATTTGTTGCCTTCATTGGCCTATTATTGTTATCTCGGAGTATTTAGTGTCTTAATGGCCTATGGTCTTTTATTGGTTATCATGGTTGTTATTACATGATTGTGTATCCTTTTTTATTGTTATATGATTGAATATCCTATCTATTATATGGTACCTTGATGGCTTTGCTAATTGGTGCCTCTATGGCTTTATTACCTTTGTTGGTTGTCTTTTGGCATTTATATATGTATGGATTGTGTATTCATGAGTATATTATATATTATTGTAACACTTTGAATTTTTATTACCCTTATTTTCTAGCGCTTACCCTTTTATTCGAAACCTAACCCTTAAATATTAGTTTAATTATTTATTATTAACCCTTGATCCACAAACATTGATAAATTATTAAATAAATTTATCCTAATTATTTCATCTATTTTATTTTTATTTAAACCCACCTTAAACCGATAAATTTTGCCTCAATTCATTTTTTTATAATCGGATACCCTAACTTCAAATGAATTAATTTTACCCTAATCCAAAATATAAACCTAATTTTAATTGCAACCCTAAATTTATTTCCTTTTTTCCTTTTACTTTCTTTTTCTCTCTCTCTTTTTCTTTTTCATTTTTTCCTTCTTTTTTTCTTTCCCTACCTAGCACACCAACCCCTTTCTTTTTATTCTTCTTTTCCCTCAACCACTCCCTTACCATCCAAACACACCCCTTTGCCTTGCACCTCGTTGTTGTTCTTCTTTCTTCTTCAAGCCAAACGCCCTTACACCACTCATACATGCACCCTTTTCCTCTTTCTCATTTTACCTTCCTTTTTTGCCACCTTGTGACTCTACCACATTGCAACCTCTACCTTTCCTAAACTATGTGTCCTTCCACTACACCAAGCTAACCATGCTGATCCTTTCCTATCCAAGCATGCCTCACCATTCCAGCCATTCAATCCACACTCCTTCCATTATTTTTTTCTCAACTCTAACCCTTACTTCCACTCCATATCCTTGTTTGGTTTTTTCCCACATAATAAACCCCTAGCCTCTTGCCCTTCCTTTCTTCTCCTCTCCTTTCTCCTTCTTCTTTCCTTGGCCTTACTCTATTTTGGTAGGTGTTGCACAAACATGCATCATCCACGCACAACTGTGTGACCCATCATACTCCTACACGTGCTCTAGTTTCCTACACTCGTGCCTCACCTCTTATTCGCACCACCCTCTTCTTCTCAACTCCAGAAACCACCACTTCCTCTTGTCTCAGCTCTAGTTACTATTTAATGCTACCATTGATCTCCCTCAACCTTGCCTCAACCACTACTACACCATCCTCTCCTCCATGCCTAGCCTTGCCTCACTTCTCTTGACCACTACTCCAACCATGCCCTTCTAGCAAAGCCATGCTCTTCCTTACATGTCTCCTACTCATAGTCATGCCACTTTTCCTTATTGCATCCATCACCATGACCACCCACTACCTCCATCATCACCATTAGCTCCTCCAACTCTAGCAACCAACACCACCGAAGACCAACACCACCTTCTCCACCCCTTCTTGCATTCCCAAACTCATATTGCCAAACCATGCAACGCGAGGTGTAACCTAAGGGTATTTTGGTAATTTTATTTGATAAATATTTTAATAAAAATTATTATATTATTCATTAAATATTAATATGGTTAATGTGATATTATTTTTAGGTATAAAATATTGATCAGTGGAGCCTAATGAAATTTAGTAGATTGCTTATATTTTTACTTTTGCAAGAAATTGAGTAATTATTATAATCTACTAAAATGTCAGATATAGTATGATAGAGCATTATGATTTTGGTGTATAAATTGTATTAATCATATTTGTTATGTTATAACTATCTACCTAAAAATGTTAGCATAAAATTTTGTAAAATGGAGCATATTGCTTTATATAAAGTATTATGTGTACAAAAGTATGTGATATTGGATTTAATGCTAAAAATAAATTATGTATGTCATGTATGACTAATATGATAAGTTGAGCATGCTTAAGTATTTTTGGCATAAATGTTATTATTGTGTGCCCCATAATAATTTGGTCATTTAAATGTATCGTGATATTTATTCCGATAAAAATGCCTAATATGTCATAATTATTATTAAGTATGGATATGTTATTTAGCATTTTAGGAACACATGTTTTAGCATGATTATTATTATAGTGTTCCCTAAGGGCAATATGGCATTTTTCAGCATATCATGATATTTATTATGATAAGTATGCTTAATATGTATTATTTATTATTAAGCGTAGAATGTATGATTTTAGATGAATTATATATGCATGTTAGGATTTTACGTGTTATACTATATGTATAGGTAAAATGGTCGATTGATGTGTCTAATAATTTAATTGTATGATAAACAATTTAATTATTATATTTTGGCCTTTTCATCACAAATTCATGAATAAAATGAAATTAGTATTTAACATGGATGATAAGGTTGTAATTATGGTTCTAGAGACATTTTATCATTTTTGGCTTAATACATCTAAATGTGAATAATTGATCTTAGAACGACATTGGTATAGTAACACTCCAAAATTTTGTAAATTTAATTTTGAATGTTTAACCTTTTATCTAAAGCCTTAACCTTTAAATATTAACTTAATTATTTTTATTAACCTTTAAACCGCATATCAAGATAAATTCTTTAATAAATTTATCCTAATCATTTTATATTTTTCTTGTTTATTTAAATCCACCCTATTCTTCCAGCTTAATTTTCTAAGTCAATACCTTAAACCTAGATAAATTAATTTTATCCAAATCCTAAAGGTGACCTAATTCAAAATTTAACCCTAAATTTATTTTGTTTTTCCTTTTTCTTCTTTTCACTTTTTTCCTTCGCTTCTCTTTTGTTCTTACTTCTATTTTCCTTTTTCTCCTTTATTCCCCAACCCACCTTTCTTATTCTCCTTCTCTCCCTTGGCCTACCCAGCCCATCCCACTTCTTCTTCTTCTTCTTTTTCTTTTATCTTCCTCTCCTCTAGCCTACTTATCCCAGCTTGTTCTTCCTTTCTTTTCTTTTCTTCTCCTTCGCCCGTCCTACTACCAAAACATGCCCCAATCCTCTTCATCTCCTCTTCATCCAAACACACCCTCCCCTTATATACTTTCTTCCTTTCACTAGTACCCCAACACGCCCAACACGCCAGCTTCTTCTTTCCCCTTCTAGCCTAACAACTCCCCTGCCTCTCCCTTGTGTGCCTTTCCTTTTCCATCCAAACCCCTACATTGACCTGCCATTACCCACTCATTTACATTGTCCTTATTTTCCTCACATCAATCTACCTCCCTTCCCTATTATCTACATTGAACCATTCTACCACAACCCTCTGCATATACATACACACCCAAACAACCAACTTCCCATTTGATTCCTATTCCTCTACTCATTCTCCTTCCTCTTCTCCCTCTGTCAAGTTCTCCTCGCCCTACTCTATTTTTTTTCATTGACCACCATATCATTATCGCACAACCCCTGCTTGTGCCCTTGTAACACCTATAACACCCCAATACCACCTGCCTCACTCTCCAACCACTTCTCCTCTACATACCCATCCACGAAGCTCGTACATCACCAACTATGTTGACTTCTCCCTTTGTCCTGCACTGTTCCCCTTGCCACCTTGTCCTTTCTCCCTTTTACCCTTCTTTTGTGTCAACCAACACCATCACAACCAAAGCCACAACCTACACCTTGCATGAAAAACCATCACCTCACCCTTCCTTTACCACACATTCCCTCCTCACTATATCCTCACCTTTCTTCTTCTTTTTTCCTTTATTCTTTTCTCGGTCATGTTTGGCATGGCCAACCATCATCACCTCTATCCAACCACCTCTATCTACGTTGTTGTGCCTCCATGTTTTTGCCCCAGCACTACTAGCCTTATCCTCATCCTTATAACACCACACAGCACCACCTTTTCCATCTCTTTCTTAGCTGAACTGATAGTTCAGTCACCATCCACCAGCCTCTTGCTCCTCCTTGCATTGTTCAGCAACCTCGCCACCACCAACCATTGTCTGTCATTGCTACCCACCTCAACCATCACCTCTAGTAACCCACCCTTCTCCACCCTTCTAGCCCTGATCCTTCCTATATTTGCTCCAGAAACTCACCCTGCATGGCCAGCATGAGATCTCCTTATAATTTTTAACTATTTTTCACTTTAGGGGTATTTTGGTAAATTTGTATTTAATAAATATTTTAATAAAAAATATTATCTTATTATTTAAATATTAATTTGGTTAATATGATATTACTTTTAAGTACAAAAGTTTGATTAATAGAGCCTAATAATTTTATCAGGTTACAGATGAAATTTGTGCTTTTACTAGCAATCAGGTAATCATTATACTCCACTAAAATATTTAGATATCGTATGATAGCACATTAAGGTTTTGACGTATAATTTATATTAAGCATATTCATTACATTGTGATTATTTTTCTAATAATGATAGTGTGGTATTTGGTAAAATAAAAGATGTTAACTTATGGAAATTATTATGTGTATGGAATGTATGTTAAAATGGTTTAAATGATAAGAGTAAATTATATATGTCATGTATGTCTACTATGATAGGTTGAGCATACTTAAACGTATTTTTAGCATGATTATTATTATTATTATGTACCATTGGGACAATTTAGTCATTTTAAGTATATCATAATATGTACTCCAATAAGTATGTTTTAATTATTATTAAGTATGAAGTGTGTGTTTTGAAATTTTAGAAACACATGTTAAGGTTTTACCTACTAAACCATGAGTAAAGATGCATGTCATGGTTATGTATCTGTATAAAATTATGGCTATGCATTTATATGACGATAGAATGTATTGGAGGTTGAAAAATCATTCATATTGGGACTCATTAGATTTTGGTGGAAAAATGAGAACTCTAGTTGTCTTAGGGGCATTTTGGTCAATATAGGTTATAAATGAAATAATAGGTATTTTAATGTGATAAGTGATGTGAAATATGTTAAGTATATTATGTGTAAGGTTTGGAGTGAATATGGATGATCTAGGTCCAATAAATGAAAAAAGTAATTTTAAGTGAAAATGGTAACCCTAGAAGGTGAAATTATTATCACATGTGTGAATTGTTTGAGTTTAACCTTGATTTTTGGATATGTTGGTTATATAGGTGGTTGACTTCATCCTGGACTTATATCCATATTAGTTGGCTTTGACTTGGACTTATGTCCACTTCAGTGATTGGTTTCGGCCTAGACTTTATATCCTTTATTTGAATATGCTTCCATGGTATGTGAGACCATAAGGTGGTACATAGTTCATTACTCAATAATAATAAAATATGGATGATAAAGACGAGGATAATGAATAAGTAAATTTGACTAATTAGATATGGATGAAAATGGTTGGATGAGAAAAAGGATAAAAGTTGGCTTGTACACTTAGTTAATGGCTTAAGTAACTAATTGGTTATTGAATGAAATGTTGGTTGGATTTTGATATGTGTCATATATGAATAAATAAATGGTATAATCTAAAGGATTGATCTATTGTAAATAAACCCTAATGGTTGCTTGGATTTAATTTGCTAGTACATGTGTGAGTACCTACATGATTATAATGTAAAACCAAGCATGATATATTCTACCTTGTCTGAGTATGCATGATTGTATGATCTAGTGTATTCGTACCTTAATGTATATGACATTAGCATGACAAATGTTAAATATCATATCCATGTATGATAGAATTTTGCATACTTGTGTTCCTATTGAGGGAGCAACTTGGCTTACTCAGTACGTAGCATATTAATATGCCTATTTGCTCAATCACCTACTTATTCTCATCAATAAAGAGCCATGTGTAGGTCTTTGGGGACAACTAGTAGTGGGCCTACCTCAGTTTGAGTTTGGGTCTTGAGAGCATGGACATCCAAAGATTTTCGTGGGGTTCATAGCAGACCATGATTTTGGTTTTGGAGTCATACCCTAATCTCATTTTAATTTAGCCCCGTACTCTTATCTATTTATATTCCTATAACAATTTGGCCAGGTACTATTGAGGTCCTTTGATGTAAACAATAGTTTGAGATGTTTATATAATTTATATTTGCACACACTATTGTTGCTTTTAAATTAGTTGGTTGGCTTTAGTTTTATATCTTATATAGGATAGGTGGAGGACGCCTATCCTGTGTCAGGTACGAAGCCGACACTTTATTTTTCTTAGGTGTATTTTCAATTTTTGCACTATTTTAAACGATTTTTTTGTATTGAAAAATGGGGGTGTTACAATATCCACGATCGCATGTGAGTGTATTATATTACTATTGCATGTTTTTCCATTCTCTTATGTTATCGTATGTTATCCATGATTTATTTTGTGATCCATGATTATTCGGCTATTTATATTTTGTTCTATTATGCCATGATGAGGTGATTATTTGCGATTCTGGTATCAATGTTATAACTATTATATGTATACTATTGCATGGTAATTAATGTTCCATTTTTCATGTGTAATACCCTAAAAATTTTAAAACTTAGAATTTAATAATTAATCCTTATTTGGGATAGTTTAATTTTTTTAAATTATTAATTTAGTTATTTTGTGGACTTTTGGTTTATAAAAATGGATATGAATATGTAATAAATTAAAATAATTTTATCATACTTATTTTATTTAAATAATTTTTTAAACCCACATTTTTCTAAAATTTTCCTATTAAAGTTTAAATAAATTAATTTATCCATCTAAATAATTAAATACCCTCATTCTAAATATTATTTCATTTTTATTTTCCCACTTTTTTTTTCTTTTCCTCCTTTTTCCTTTTCTTCTTTTCTTCTTCCTTCAGGCTGCTCGACCTGCCTCTTTCCTCATTGGGCCATGACCCCTTCTTTTCTCTTCTCTTTCTGTCCTACACCCATCCAGCCCAACTCCTCCATTCTTCTTCTTCTTTTCTTTCCTTTCCCTCCTAGTTGGGCTAGCCCAACCCCTCCTTTTTTCCTCCCTCTCCCTCGTGCACATGGGCTGGTCCGTCTCCTCCTTTCTCCCTCCGCCAGTCGGCCTGCCTTATTTCCTTTCTTCTTCTTCCTTCACCCTGCACCGAACCAAACAGCGCCATACCTGCACACACACGCTTGCCAACCTTCCCCTCTGCACTTGCCATGGCAGCCTTGCCTCTCTCTCTTTCCCTCGTCCCTTTCCCTTCCATTTTTGAGCCAAACACAACCCCTCTTATGTGCCTATTTTCTTTCCTTTTCCCTTCTCTCCTTCTCCCTACCACCCTACACCCCAACCCCTTGCAGCCTGCACCACCTACTCGAGCCATGCCTACCCTCTTTCCCTCTTCCTTTTCTTCTCCTTATCTCTTCCTTCTCTGCCCATCTTCGATCTCCCTTGAGCTCCCTCATTTCCCTACAAAATCTCCCCTCTTTTCTCCTTTATTCCCCTCTTCTTTTCCTCCCTTATTTTTACTCCGTCACCCTCAACCGCTCCTCTAACACCCAACCAACCACCACATCAACCCCCTAGCCTCCCATGCTACCTCCCTTCACCGCCAAATAGCCACCACTCACGCTCCCTATAGCCACCTTCTTCTTCCTTTTTATTTTCTTTCCCTTCTCAACCTCCACTCTATACACCACATTGTGACACCCATTCCCCCTCTTCCACAGCCGTTGGAGCCACCCTTCAACCCCATAACACTTCCCTCACCACCACCCTACCTCACCTTGGCCGAAAATCCCCTACAACCCCCTCCTTTGATCTTTTCTTTTTCCTTCCTTCTCCTTCTCCTCCCTTCCTTTGCCCCATCTTTCTAGCCCTATCATCGCCGTCCCTACCACCCTAAGCCACCAATCTTTGACCCCTGACCACCACTTACACCCCTACTCCCTCCCTACACATAGCTACCACCCTCACTCCCCTCCACAAGCCCTCAACTAAACCCCCAAACCCTTACTCGAACCAACCATTCCTCCTTTCTCCCAACTCTCCTCTTTGACCCTATTTCCCTTCCCTTTTGTGCATGCAGCTTACGCTGCCATACAGCGTGAATCTAACCGCATATATTGAGCAACTGTTGCCAAATTTTAGAGATATAAAAAAATTTAACATTTATATGTATTTTAATAAGCTTTTGATAACAAAAAATTATCCATTTTAATTTTCTACTACCAATATGCTAGTTTGATATTATTTTTAGGTACAAATATTTATAATTAAAACTTAAACTCTTAATTGGGGTACTGGTAAGATTTAATTATTGTAGAGAGTAAAGTAACCATTATACCCTACTAAAATGTGTGGATATGCATATGCTAGCACATTAGGGTTTTTAAATATGTTTATGTACATGTTGTATGATGTTAAGTATATTATGATTTGTAGCACATGTTGGTGGTTGAAATGAAAGTATGTTATATTAGGTGTCATGTGTAGAAATGATAGTTAAGGAAGGAACCTTATTGTTAATAATAATGTTAAATGCATATATATGATATGATAAGCTAATGTGGCCATTTATAGTATAGATAATGTTAATATGAACTCTAAGAGCATTTTAGTAGTTTTTCTTGTACAAAAGGTATGGCCTAAATAAGTATGTATGGTAGGTAATAAGGGTATTAATAATAAATAATAATAGTTGGTGGTGTTAGATGATGTATATGGACCATGGATGTTAATGTTTTATATGGTAAGGGTATTTTAGTATAATTGGCATACGAAGGGTAAATTGGTAATTTCTATGAATAAAAACGGTAATATGGTAAATTAATATGTAAGAAGGATATTATGGTAAGTTTGGCAAGAAAAAGGGGTAACTTGGTAAATTTATGAGTAAGAAGGTAATTTGGTAAATTATTAAATGAGAAGGGTATTTTACTAATTTTGGTATAAAAAGGGGTAACTTAGTAATTTTATAAACATAAGGGGTAAAATGGTAAATTAATAAGCATGAAGGGTATTTTGGTAATTTAGAATAAAAGAAGGGTAACTTGGTAATTTTGTGAGTAACAGGGGTAAAATGGCAAATTAATAAGTAATAAGGGTATTTTGGTAACTTGGCATAAAAGAAGGGTGATTTGATAATTTTATGGATAAAAGGGGTAAAATGGTAATCTAGTGGGTAAGAGAGGTATTTTGGTAATTTGGCACAAAAATTCCAATTTAGTAATTTTAATAAGTATGAGGGGCAATTTGGTAATTTAACTAACCAGAAGGGCAGTTAATAATTTAATAAGTATGGATAGTAAATTGGTAATCTAACCAACTAAAGGGGTAATTTGATAATTTAACAAGTATGAGGGGGTAAAGTTGGTAATTTAATAAGTATGGAGGGTAAATTGGCAGTTTAACAGATACAAAAGGTATTTTGGTAATTATACAAGTATGAAGGGTAATCTAGTAATTTGGCAAGTAAAAAGGGGTAACTTGGTAACTTTACAAACAAGGGATACTTTAGTAATTTTGTAAGTATGAATGGATAAATCGGTAATTTACATATAATATGGTAATGGATTTAATAAGCCTCCATAATAGGACACAAGTAATATTAAATAATAGAATAAGGGTTTATGGCCTTAGTACCACTTGTTTAAGTGTAACCATGTATAATATAAGGATAAGGGTATTTCGATAAATCAGTGTAGATCATAAGGGTAATGCATGGTATAGGGTTAAATAGGTAATTAAGGGTATGATATGATGTTTATCTCGTATTCATGCAAAAGGTGCCTTAATTGTTAATTATGCATGGAAGTGTGTGTTGGATGTGCTAAAAGTACATGTTAGGGTTTATGTATTTAATGATCCTTCATATAGAATACTTGATTCTATCACCTGTATTATAATTATGATATGATAACCCTTTATGGCATGTGAATATATGGAAATGAATTCTAAAATAGAAATGGATGATAAAAGGATGGCCTTAGTGGTTTATTTAAGTTAACATGGATAACCATATGAATAAGGATTACTTAACAATAACATAAAAAAATGGAAGTGATTGAGTTGTGATTGTTGTGTTTCTCGTGGTCACCTTAATTAAGATACTAATAATTAATGTGGAAGACCTCGAGATCGAGAATGATGGCTCTTTAGGGGTCGTTACCCTAAAGATGTGGTTTAGCCCATGATTGTTCTAGATTTTTGGTGGTGTGCCTCAGTACCCCAACCAGACCCTACATCTTACTCTATCTATCTCTATTGACCTATTTAGGGGGTATGCATATTTATAGATTAGGTGTCCATGTTGGTAGGGTATTATGTGTCCTCGTGCACCAGTACGACCAGGGTATCTTTGCGTCCCTAGATTGATGGTTGGAGGGTGTTGTGTTGTTTGCATGCGCCAGTATGATTAGTGTGCCTTTGTGTCTCAGGGTTCGTGATCTTCACCTCGATCTAAATAAATGGATTTGTTGTGTTAAGTAAATGAAAAACATTAATCATGTAAAGTGAACGATTATTGAGCCGGGCCCAGATGGATTATATCATTTGTACAGGTCCACTAGTTATTATAGTGGTTAGGAGTATATTGTCCTAGAGTGTATACCAATCCACCGGTTATAATAGTGGCTAGGAGTGTGTTGCCCTAGAGTATATTCCGATCCACCAGCTATAATAATGGGAAATCTCGAGCTTAATAAACCAAACATTGGATGATAATAAATTATGGAAAAGATACTAATCACTTATAGATCCACCGGCTATAATAGTGGGATCCCTGTACTCACATTTATAATAATTCAAGAGATGATGTTGAATAATGTTTGATTAATGGCTTAAGACCAAAAGTATTGATTTCACCTTTATGATCCATTGATATAAACTAAGTGTGGCCTTGGTGTCTGTCACTATTGGTAAGTGATGGAATTACTAAGTAAATGAACCTGGTGTTATGTGTTCCCTATTATATGTTGTGTTGCATTGTGTATTGGTTGTTATATTGATTTTGATTATCTCTATGCTCGCGTATGTTATTGTTTTTTACATTGTTTGTGTATGAGGTGCTGCATGTGGGCCCTACCTTTCAGTTTGATATAAAGGGTTACTCAATACCATAGTACTAAAGTGTCCTGTTTGTGGGCCCCTGCCTATTCAATGGGCAGTGTCCCTTGCAGGTTAGTTGCAGGTGCTAATCAAGCTGTTATCGGGTTAGAGCATAAGGATTGTTCAGGAAAATTTTCAGGGTTTCTCTTTTAACCTTACTATTTCTTTGTTTAATGATTTCACTCTTGCAACCACTAATAGTGGGTCTTATATTTTGTAATGTCATTAACACGCTACTCTAATTTAAATAAAAGTTTGATTTTGTGTAAATCGTGTTGTGTTTCTTTTAAGCCTTAGTACTTGGTACTTGAACGATAGGAGAAAACTGGTCTCGTACTAAGTGTGGCGATAACATCCCTAAAATTTATGTTTTTTGCTTTTGCTAATTTTTAAATAAAATAAAAATTTTCACTAGTAAATTTTGGGGGTGTTACATCATATGTCGTGATTAATTGTAAGTGTGAGCATTCTATTGCTATTAGTTAGGTGTATTTATTCATTGCTTCATCATACTGCTACTACACTTGCGTAGTTGGTTTCATGTAAGCACCTTTCTTATTTTAGTTATCCCTCGGTTGGTTTAGGCTGAGAATTATAGATTTCCATTGTGACTTGTTGAGTATTTTTGGCATGGGATTTGGAGACTTAGATCTCATTTTCTTATATTCTTTGAAATTTTTTACGTTTGATCATTAGGATTATTTTATATTTGGTTTTGGGGTCTAATATCAATATTGGATGAGGTGTTGACTTCACTTGATATCTAGGTATGAGTTATATTTTAGTTTTACATTCAAGCATGGGTTAGGTATTGGTCATAAATTCTCTGTGTTGGATGTGATAGTAACACTTGTACATATAATTATTTAGCTTCCACAAAATTCTCTTTTAAATAAAAATTTTGGGTTATGAACATGGGTGTGTTGTAATGATGACTTCTCAAACTCATATTTGTAACAATTATCAATGCAAACTTTCTTCTATTTGATTTTATTCTTGCTCTTTTCTAGATATATGAAGAGAAAGGGGGGATGAAGAGGAAAAAGTAGAAGAAAATTGAAGCTAACATAGAATGATTGAGTTTGCCACAGAGAATATTAACTTACCAAAAAAGATGAGTAGTTGAAGATTGAATAAAAAAGGAATAATATTATAATACACATATTATTTAGAAAGAGTAGAGTTTTTTTTTACCACTTATTGGAAGAATGGTTACATAAGACCCATTTGTATAATAAGTGGAATAGATAAATAACATATAAGAGTAACTAGGATTGCTTTTGGGAGAATGGAGTGGATAGATACAAAGCTTCTATAAAAAATGACTTTTTTTTACATACATCTTCTCATTCCACTTCCTCTGTATATAGTACAATTACATGAAAACCATTATAGGGGAAGTGATGAGGGATGAGATGATTTATGAGGCATTAAAGAGGACAAGTGAAGGGTTATAGTGAGTTGTTATCCAACACTCCCTTTTAAATGTACGTCTACAACTACCGCTTATTCATAAAACCTTGCTAGGAAAAATCCATGTGACAAAAATAATGATAAGAAAAAAAGAATATAAAATAACTCCTCAACTTAGCAAACATATTTCATATGACATATTTCCATATTATGTGAATGCCCTCATTGGTAATGACTGCATAAATAGATCTACAGAGTTTTAACTAGATCAAATATGATGAACATCAACTTCCCCTATCTATTGTAATTAATGCATTGAGGCTAGCTGTCATTATCATCCACAATTCTAACAATAATATTATATAGAAAGACATCATCGGTGACAATTTTATTCTTAGATCACTCAATTAATTTATATCTAATTATTGTCCTCTTCTTTATATGGTATTTTTCATAATGACCTTTCGATAAATCTCTTTAGCAATTTCAACAACTTTTGGAGTTGTTGTGGATTCTTCACTAGGGATTACGACCCTTTGATCCAAGTTGTCTATCACAATGTCATCTTACTTGTGGCTCACTTGCCTCTAGTTAGGATGAAGTCGCTACAAGAACTTTGGCATGAGTTGAGCATTCTCAACTGATATGTGTGACTTTGTTGCTATAACACTTCCATTTTTAGTACTAAAAATTTTTATTTAAGGAATTATTTACATAAGATAAAACATGAAAAATGTAAGGTGTTGTCACTGTACTTAGAATAAGTCCAATCTCCTTTACCATTCTTATACTAAATACTGAGGCTAAAATAATTCTCTACTTAATTAAAATAACAAACAACAATAAACAAATAGAGACTACATTACAAGGTATCACTGTTCTGATACTCCATAAAAGATTAGACAAAGATACAATAACCCAAAGGAAAGAAGTGCAGAAAGGGACACAAGAGTTAAAGGGATATCTAGAACTCCCAGTATTCCAAGACAGGGTATACAAGGAGGTTTAGGGATATTTAAATCAAAAGATGTTGGAGTGGATATTAGATAATCTGAACTCTCAATCCTAAACCCTAGTCACCTCAATTTGGGCTCTCAAAATACTCCTACAAGGTTATAACTGCCCATTAAAAAGATAGAGCACCATACAATGAAATATATTG
Organism: Tamarix austromongolica; assembly: GCA_039764185.1. Lineage (NCBI taxonomy): Eukaryota > Viridiplantae > Streptophyta > Magnoliopsida > Caryophyllales > Tamaricaceae > Tamarix > Tamarix austromongolica. The sequence continues at coordinate 30,369,105 of CM077817.1, forward strand.
ATATAATGGTACTTAGTAAACTGCTAAACAACACTAAGCATGCTTAAACATAATGTCACATGGAGCATGTAGAAGGTAAACATAATGTAATCATGACATAAACCATCAAGGAATATATGTGATACCGAAGTACAATAATCATACCACAAACTCACCCTTCATTAAAGATCACATGCTCATCATTTCATCTCACTTACCCATATTACAATTATTTTATTAATCCAATGTATAACAAAGGTTTCACACACAAAGGAAACACCAAACTATATTTAAGTCTCTTCCAACAACCATAAATAATACCACTTATAAATATAAAAAGTAATGCATTGAGGTAATTACCAACCAATATGTCAAAACAATTCCATTTATAAAAAGGCAATGCACTAAGGCGACTGCTAAACCACCACATTAAAAGCATATCCAAAACCAAGGGTAGTGCCCTAAGACAGCTACTAACTAACTATTAACCGATTTCAATAAGCAACCTAAATACCATAATACAAGAGTTACTTCCTTTTTAATTACTTGAGGGGAAATCATATCAATACCAAGACACTAAGGTTCTCCTAACATTAAATGTACAAAGGTAACATAATACCCTACCGACTATCAACTCAAGGCCACTAAGGTACCCTAGTCATACTAGTACACAAAAGAATCACAATATCCTACCAACAATGATACATAATCCATAGATATACATACCTTTTAAGAAGTCCAAAGAATTAAGCAAATAAAATATAAAGCCTAATTAAGGCACTATAAAACCCAACAAAATATAAACCAAAATGAGGGCTAAACCTCATCTTTAAGGTAGCTATTCATAAAGAGCCATAATTCTCAGTCTCTAGATATTTCACTTTAAGTATTAGTGTTTATTAGGTGATCACCATTGTCATACAATACACAAACAATATATATTCCATACTTAACCACTTTCCTTTATTTACAATTATTAAAGTCAACCCTAAGGTCAATGATCCAAACTAAAGTCTAGAGTCAACGCTAAAGCCAACCTAAAATTCCACTCATGACATTCTATATTCAATCATCCCACAATTAGGCATAATAAGCTATCAATGACCAAAATACCCTTGAAGGTTAATTACTCATTAAATTTCCATTTTATTATCAAACATTAATGAAATTTCACAAAACTCATGTCATGGCTAATTAATATTAAAATAAACACTTTAACATAAAATGTTAGTTCTAGAAAATTATAGAAGTGACAGAATTACCATTTTACTCCTAATTCATACTTAAGAAAAACATCACATTAAACCCTAATAATGCATATCTAGCATACCATAATTCATATGCTTTTCATAATCACATGTCATAACACATACAGAGCATAAATGTCGTAAAAATTATAGATTTCATATAAAATGACAAAATATCCCTAGAGCATTATTCTTAATCATGCTCAAATACAAACATAACATAAATGAAAAGTTAAGTAAAACATGTGAGGAATCTAATGGTAAGCTCAAAAATGCATTGAAAAGGATAACAATGCTCCTGGCTAAGCCATTCCCACAACACATATATAATTATTTTAGCACATTCAACCCTATTCTAGCATACTATCATACATATATTAAAAACACATAAATTTAACACGCTATTGCATAAAATCACTTAGTCACATACTTAAGGAAATAATAATAATACATGGTGAATGTAAATATTTTATGAAATTACAAGACAACATAACGTCACAACTAGGGAAAATATAAAAAACCATAAACGTGTTTTCACATGATTTTCACACATTTAGTAAGAGCATATGGAGCACCTCTTTTCCAAGCACAAATAGTAGAAAAAGGTAAAAAGAGCCACCAAAAGACATGGATGCCAAGTTAATCTTCCTTTTCCTCATTAAAACCAAAACCCAAAAAAATTAGAATATAACACATAAAATAACAAAACATCAACAATGATTAACAAAAATCAATAAGAAAAGAGAAGGCATACCTAACTATGGATGGTGCGCCAAAGAGGGAGAAAATGAGAGGCAACTCTTCAATTTTTTTCAAATTTAACACCCTTATCCTTAAGGAAAAAATATAATGGGGCTAGATAAATGACTAAAAGAAGAAAAGCAAATGAAGAAAGTGAAGAACAAGAGATGGAGATTTGGGTTTCTTACAACAAGAAGAAAATAAAGTGATTTTCAATACTTAGGTAATCTTTATAGAAAAAGGGAGGAGATAGAGGAGAGAGTACAACACAAGAGGATGAACGAATGAAGAAAACAAAGAAATAAGGCAAAAGGAGGGGGTGAGATTTGATTATCAACAAGGAAGAGAGAGGGAGTGTTGACCAAGATTGCTTCAATCACACTTGAATGAAAAGATTGAGTGATAGGATAAGGGGTCTAAGAGAGTTGATGGAGGATAAGGTGAGATGATAAAAGGCTAGATTATTAGTTAAAGGGGAGATAACAAGTAACAATTAGATCCAAGGTAAGGGAATGTTGGGAGAATGACCCATAAGGTCAAAGGATTGACCACTAATGTAAAAACAAAACAAAAAACTACGAAAACCACCCACAGTCATCTACCCAAAACCCCTAATGAATTGTTCTCTTCCTTGACATTCAATCGTTAGGGCTACAAGCATTGGCTAATCGCCAACCCTCAAAACTTAATTTATACCATTTTAATATAATTAATCCAATCCGTTTTCACCCCAACCCAAACACGCATAAAATAACACATTAACCATACATTATCCACCTATAATTTTCTAAGATCAAGTTAACATAACATATTAAGTTACATTTTTGTTCTTAGTTAGGATTTACAAGCAAATAGGGTATTACAATCACTTTCTTTACATCAATAAACATATCTGATAGGTTGTGTGCTACATTTTGTAAGTGTATGGTCCTTTTAACTACAAGTTCACTTTCATTTGTGATAGAATTCAAATTTTAATAGAAGCAGTATTCCATATAATATATTTCTTGATGATCTTATTCTACTTTTCTTCTCCCTCCATGGCTAGGAAGACTGTTTCATTTAATTAACATTCTAAGTACTTTATCATGAATACATCACTAAGTTTAGATTCTTAGGTAATTTATGGTAGAAGGAGACTCATAACTCATATAAATTCTATGCCTTGTCTACACCCCATTTTAGATCATTGTGGGGGAAATACTAAGGACATACACCACACAACTAAAAACTTTAAAATGAGAAATGTGAGACTCTTTACCAATGATAAGTGGAAAAGGGAAACATTCATGATATGTGGTTGGTCTAAGCCAAATTAATCTAACTACATGCAAAATTTAATGTTTCTAGCTTGAATTGGGTAATTTTGACCCCATCAACAAGGCTCAAGTTATTATCTACAATTACTTAATTAACATCTCTACCAAGTTATTATTGACAATGAGCATGAGACATTGGGTGCTCCACGACAATTCCAATCAATAGATAATAATAATCAAAACATTGGAATGTGAATTCCCTTAAATTATCTCTTTAAGTCATTTTGATGATGTCAGTTGCTTTGATATATACATATGACCATAACTATAATGTAGCACCCTCAATTTATGAATGATAACTTTTTGTTTGAAAATTATGTGAATGCATTTGAAAAGCAAAATCGGAGAATGTTACCGTCACATCAACCATGAGAGAAGTGTGATCATCACCTAATCTACGCTTAATGCAAGGCAAAAATGAATAACAAACGAAGCTCATAATAATAATACAACAATACTAATGATAACAAAGACGAGAACAATAATATAGATAGGAAGAGTATGAGAGTTTATAAAATCCAAATAAAGGAAATCAGAGCTAAGAGTTTAAATAACCAGAGAACAAAAAACTTCCCAATGTAGTGGGAAAAATACTTCTAGCTGGTTAGCATAACTCTTAAGCATAAATATAAATCTCAAACCCAAAGTAATGACCAACTACAAGCCCACATCATCACCCTCAACATACTCTAACTAAGAATCATACCCTTAAAAATCATCCTCTACTCTCTAGATCATAAACCGAATCATTATAGTGACCACACAAGTGTATTATTAGTACGATAAAGTACTGGTAACATAAATTATTTAAAACATAGTAAGGTTCATACTGTACATTGAAGTAACATAGTAGCATGTTCTTAAGCATACTAATATAAATTAACATTCAGGCTCATAGCAATAATACAATCAGGCACACTTACATGGAAATCATGGAAGAAAAATAGTACGGTAAATGCATCCCAATCCACACAATGTAAACTATATTATGATTCTTCCTTTATTTATCACATATATTCTAGTTATTAAGATAGTTCATTCAACCACACCTAGTTATCCACCATAAACAAAAGTCATGGCAGTAAATAAATATAATGGGATACCATACCCACTATACGGGGTCAGGATACATTGAAGGAGCTTTTATCAAGGGATACCATACCCACCACACATCGAGTGCACCTATCGTGAGGGCTAATACAAATTGAGATACCACGCCACCACATGTGGTTATAGTACATCAAGGAGGCTTGTATTGGAATACCACACCTTGAATGTCTCAGCTCCAAGGGCTAAAATGTTGGGGTACCACATCCGTCTAAGCAATGGATAATATAAAGTGCTAGGAGGCTTGTGCTTGGATACCTTACCCACCCAAACTAGACACCGATGCTATGTTGGTCTATCAAAGTAAAATCCTATACCTTAAAGATATACTCATACCCCCCACCGATCGCAACTCAAAAGAGAAGTAAATAGGTACTGATTAAAAATATAAACCATAGGACAAGTCGGCCACTAACTCCCAATCAGCTACCCCAAGAGTAGGAGAAAAAGACCCAAATGAAATCTTATTCCATTATTAATAATTATCAAGTGATATCACAAATCACAGATTAATTTCACAAATAACTAATTGGGTGTTTTCAAGTGATAACACCAAACACAATTAAATTTCATTATTATCCCAATTGGATGTTTCCAAGTGATAATACCAAACACATCACAATGCATAAAATCCACCAATTAGGTGTTTAGAGATGACACAAAAATTAACCAATTTAAGTCCCAAATATCATCGTTATAATTCTTATTAGATCCAAAGCAAGCATGGTTGAAATCATAATTTAAATGTTGTAAAATGCCCACAAACTAGTCGATTAGTTTGGTCCAATCAGTCAATGGGTCTAAGTAGAGGCCAGACTACTTTGGTCATAGGGTCACCAGTCGATGGGTTTGACTAACCTATCAACTATTCATAAAAACTAGTCAACTGGTTCATCTAACCAGTTGATTGGTCTAGGTAAAACAACACCCAAACTTGCTATACACATGTAAAACTTTACCAAACTTTACCCTGTTAATCCTAACATGCTTCTACATCATAAAGAACATGAAGAGACATGCTCCACACATAGAATCACATGGACGCATGTTGATGTAGGAATTTAAATGAAATTATACTCAAACAGCTAAATCATGCATAAAAATTAGAGAAACCAACAATGGTTAATTTCAAAAAGAAATTTTACAAGATGCTCGAATTCTATAATAGAATTAGCCCATTCTCAACACAAAACACACTAAGAACATGGAATCAAAATGAGAAACAAAAGCCTCATTCATATTAAAGCTAATAATGCCTTACCTTGAAGCAATTCTTCTAGCATAAAACTCCTACTTGATGGCTATCTAGCAAGACCTTGATTCCTAAGAGAATCAATAGTCAAAACCATTGAAACTCCTTTTAAAAACTCCATTATAATAAAATAAAATCATAAGAAGAACAACAACAACAACAAAAATGCAACTCAACCTTTTCTCAGAGATAGAATTCTAAGGAAAAAGAAGATGGAATCTTCAACTTTTCTCAAACCTTAATCCTTTGTAGCTTAAGAGAAATAAGGTATAACTAAAGCTAAGATTAGAAGAAGAAAGGTGGGATAATAATTCAACCAAGGAAGGAAATGAAGCAAGATAAAATCTCTATTTTTTCTCATCAAAGGGGGAAAAGGAGAAGAATAGGGAATACTCAACAATTAGTAATTTTCACCAAGGTAATGGAAGAAGAGAGCAAGAAAAGTATGTTAGAAATAATAATAAAAAGAAGAATAAAGACTAGAGTGTATAGAAGGGAGGGAAGATCAACTTCTGCAAGAGAGAGAGAGAGAGATAAGACTATTATGGTTAAGTGTGAGCAACCGAGTGTAAGAGAAACATTTGACGAGGTGAGGAAGTTTGAGTGGAATCAGGGAGGGAATAATTGCAAAAGGTTGGTAAGTCAGGGTGGATGGGTAAGAAGTCAAACACGTAGCTCGACTACTAAAAGAGAGAGAGAGAGAGAAAGAGGAAAGTGAAGGAGAGGAGAGAAGGTGAGATATACCTCAAAAATTACTTTTTGGGGAAATTTAACTAAATAAAATCATAGAATGATCTAAATAATGTAAAATTAATCCTAAAGCTCCAAAATATGCTCATTAACACAAATATATTCTAATTAGAAGTTTTCATAAATATTAAAAAAAATGCTAATGAAAATTAGAAAATGATATAAAATCACAGGATAATCGGTCAATTGGTTTGAGCAAACAAGTTGACTATTCGTGGAGGAAAAAATTGTCCATCTCTAAGAGTATTAGTCGATCAATTAGGCAAACTAGTCGATTAGTATGCATGAGATTCACATTTTTATTAGAATTTCAAGCCTTTTTTAAAATCAAAACTAATTTATTTTATATCCACATAATTTTAAAGACATTTTGAAGGATTTTAGGATGGGGTATTACATATAAAGTGTCATATGTATGAAAGATACACACACACACACAAATCAAGAGAATAACACACAATGAAAAAATGATTAAAAAATATCATAAAATTAGATACTAATAATATATAAAATATGATTTACTATCCTTGCAAAATACTAATATATTATAAAGTGTATGAGTTGTAGTAAACTAATATAAGTTAGAATCGAAATATGTAATAAATTATACTAATACGAAGGTAATAGAGATTAGGTAACAATGGCAACTTATAAGCCCAGACTTTATCTAAACTTGGAATAATACTTATGATTCACAAGCCACCACGGGTGTTAGGTAGTAGTATATAAGATGCACACCAACTACGACCATCATCAAGTCAAATGTATCACTTGAAATAAAATAAGAACATTATGATGCCCATTACATCACAACAACACTATATATTAAATAGTAGAGTCTCTTGATAATGAAAGCCATGCAAACAAAACAATCCCAACCATTAATATATAAAGCTATGGGAAAAAGTGAAAACTGAACCAAATTAAAAGTTATTTCTTGCCTAAATTAGATATTTTTTCTGATAGTGTAAAGTAAAATGAACTAAGAAGAAACTTTTATTACACAGGTCTTCTCATTTTACTCACCCTCTCTCTATAATACATTTACATTATAACAATCATGGTGGAAGTGATGATGAGATTTATGGGATACTTATGGGGTATTATAGAAGACAAGTGGAAGGATAGAGGGATGTGAATATATATTTTTAAATTAAAATAATTTTAAATATTATTATAAAAGAAAAAATATATATACCATAACATTTCTAAGAACTTTATTCTATAGATAAAATCTATATTGATATACTTTCAGAATACAAAATTATGATGAAACACAAGGACATTAAAAAAACAATAATAAAACATATTAGTTAGTTTTCTTGAAAAATCATAACTAATATAGGTGAAATATGGCAATGAATAAGGTAAAATATGATGAAACTTAAAGTTAACAATGATAGAACGCAAACATAATAATGAAGAAATATAAGATAATAGTGGTAAAATATGAAGATAATTATAGTGAAACATTATAAGTTGTTTTTTTTTTTTGGAAATATCACAACTAATGCTAGTGAAATATAATAACAATCATGATGAACACATGGAAGCAACTAAGTTAAAACACTACAACATAAAATATAAATGACAACGATTTTGTGTATAATACATAATGAGTAAAAGCCATTATAAATGTATGCTTTGTATTTAAGAGGCTTAAAACATAATGCATCCTATCACCCGCTATATTACACTTTAGAACACGGGTGTTTAATTATTGTTAATTTAAAATGAACCCTTCATCTTATATTTTAAATGATGGGTTTTTATCCACTGTTGATATTAAAAGAAGTAGCTATCTAATTGTTTTTACAATGGATGGTTACCCATTGTGGAATCTATTTTATAACTATTAAATAACCATTGTTAATTATAAACTAAACCACTGTTGAACATGTTTTACAACGGCTGATTAATCATTATAAGTTAAACACCTAATTGTTATCTAAGTTAACTTACAATAGTTAAATACCCATTGTGGATATACTATTTACCCATTTTCTAAAAATTGCATACAACACACATTCAATCATCGTTGATGTACAATTTAGGTGATGTGAAAATTTTAAGAATTTTACAACATTCTATATACGGTCTATATTTTATCCACAACTTGCTATATACAATCCATATTACATCCAAAACATGCTATATACAATCCATATTACATCCAAAACATGCTATATACAATCCATATTATATCCAAAACCTACTATATACACAATCAGTTATGTACAGCTTGAACCTACTATATACAATCCATACTATGTCCAAAACTTGTTACATACAACCTAAACCTGCTGCATAGAACATGCACAACATGCTACATAGGTACATAGTTAGCAAGACAATTCGAAATTCTTGCTTATTTCCAATAAAACATGTACCTAATGATATAAAAAAGACACCTTGTTACATTTATCAATAATATTCACACAAAAGATGACTACACCAAATGTTCATAAAAAGATATAGTTTAGGAAAAAATCAACCACCATTAACTCTCTACTTACACACAACCACATGCTTGAAAGTTACCTATAGTTTATCCTCCTAGTGATGTGTGGGGACAACTACACTAGAAATTAACATGAGCAAGACAATTATTTCATTAGATATAAAACACAACCAAAGATGATAATAAGAAAACATCTTATATTCCACTTAGGATCCAAACATGATGTCACTTAGCGAAATTATTATAAAGTATTAATGACAAGGAAAATAATAGTAATGATGGATCAAAACAAAAAGATTATAATATATTACTACAACTAAGAGCTCACGAAACTCAACAATAACAAGATATCACATTTCCACATGATATAAAAGTATGACTTCAAAAGCAATAAAAGTGGAAGCCAAAGGACTAGTCACAATCAACCAAGGGTGTACAAAAAATATCACTTAACACCAAATAATTATTCTACTCAATACATCATTTGGACAACATTACCAACATGAAATAAAAAAGAAAAGAAAAGTTGAATAGATATAGAAAGAATATATGATTTCAATTTATAACTATTAATCAATATAATGATAATACTAAGAAGATGAAAAGATATTTGCATACAATGATAATGATAATTCATTATATCATGCCATCAAATAAGTATTGCATCAATACTTAAAGTTTCATCTGTATCTTTACCTGTTAGGTATTCAAATGAGTAATAACCATGGAGGCCCATTTTTCTTGAACTTCATCAATTTCTTCATTGGTGTAACATTGGCCACTATATAATGGACAGTACTATAAAAATAATTCATATTTTTCCTTAGTTATTATCTGGGAGTAAGAATTATTTAAAGCTTACAAAAATAAACTTACTTTATTTGGAATTTGAGGTTATGTTTTCATCTCTAATACAATCTTTTTCATGAACCTCATGGCATAATATTCACAGTCTATCCTATTTAGCTAGTTAGGACACTATCAGTCAAAATTAAATACATTCGAGCATAAAAAGCTTGCATAATATGATATCATTTTCATAATAAGAATAATATATTATTTTAAACTCTAATTAGCTTATATTTCATCAAATATCTCCCACTTTATTACACTTGTTGCCCTAAACCCTTTATTAGCTTGATATATTCTTATAACCCTGCTCCAACATAAAAGAATAATATATTATATAAAATATGATTTATATAAGAAATAAATACATATATGTACACATGAATAGATACTTTGAATTTATAGCATATTACATATTCACAATTTATACAGCTTCATCATATACATGACCATGCATAGAGTCAAGCTAGTAATACATTTGGTATGATACATAAATTTGAATTCTTACTTTTGAACATATGGAGTGAAAAATAATTTCTTTTGTGGATATGCACAAAAAACATCAACTAAATATCATGCTCGATCCTATAGTTTGTCATTATAACTCAAAATCATATCTGGACACAACAACCCAATGGTAGATATCCCATTATGCTCACACATTTCAAATATTATCATGTATGGAAATATATTAACTTGTGGCAATACATACATAATCAAACATATTGAATTATATACAATTAATTGATGACACTCACTAGTTATATGTTGCCATAATTAAGTTCTCAACTTGCCTCTATTATGAACTATATTGATACATTCACGATCAATTAGAATATCATATTCATGGAGCGTAGCTGCTTTAGGACATGGAATAAATACCAAATATGTATATTCCATTCCATTGGCATAACCTTCCAGCATCCTCAAGTTGATGCACTCCTCTCCCCCCATAAGTGATAGAACTTGAGGATTGTAGTTTAAACTGGCCCTTTGCTGCCTTAGAAATGGGTTTCACATCATTTACCCTTTTCTTCTCAGTTGCTACAAGTTGTTGTTTATGTTGTAGTGGTTGTGGTTTAATTTGATTAGGGTATGGTATATTCTGATTGGGGTGTGGTGTATCCTGCTTTAGTTGTGATGTACGCTTCATAGTAAAGCCATCACAAAAATGATATGTGAGAAGCCATATTAGCATGATCTGGAAATAATTTATTTGAAAATTAAATAATACTTACCTCAATATTGAGACCCACTAGAGCTTTAGGCCATGCAACATAAGAGGAGAGTGCATGGAGAAACTTATGCATACTAACTTCATCATTTGGAACAAGCAATGGCCTATCATCACCTAAAGGAACCTCAACAACAACTTTCATGTACTTTTCATCCAAGGGTTTATTATGTAGCATGACAGTTTCAATTCTCTGACATATACATGCTCTTTAGATTGCCGCTAGTCGATCCTAGTTTCTTACCAATAATAAAAATGGTATCTCTCCCTATAAAATTAGACACATATACCATTTATCTTATTTATGTAATGATAATGAGAGATTAATTTGGGTAATTTATCTATTGTGCTAGTAAACACAATATGAATTAATGTGCATAAAGAGTTATGAATTTGTTTGTATGTATCTAATAAAATAGTATTATAGAAATTTCAATATAGAGGTAGACATATACCTCTAGTAGATCAACGAAACATGCATATGAACAACTACCTTTGACACTAGGAACACATGTCATATCTGGTATATTAATTACTTCCTTATCCTTGTTAGATAATAGAACATCAATCTTAGGCCACCACTCCTACCAATTCTTTTCTATCTTCTCTTGTGTCTCTTTCATTATTTATTCCTTCATCCCCTTCATTATCTGAGCTATCATATTCTTATACATTCAAGTTGTTTGAGAGGCATATTGTGAGCATAAATAATCTCTCAATGTAACATTTTCTCCACCAATCCTGACATGACCAAATGTTCTATCGTTCCCAATTCCTTAGTCAACAAATCATTAGTAGGTGATGCAAGTGATACATTAGTCTCAGAAGCTTCCAATACATTCTATCAAATACCATAACCTATATTTGAAAACATTCTCTAAGGTTAAATAAAACTTATAAATGAATACAATAACAAGAATTTACAATTTTCTCAACCACTTCCATAATAGCTTCATTAGTAGAAGTACCATGTTTAGGGATCGTTGCATCCTTCCACAAGACATGTCTAATTTATTATAGTGGTCTTAAGATCCAAACGTCTCTTTACAATATGCATTTATTGAAAAGGTCAAAAATATCATATTTTTTAAGTATAGATATAATAAAATGTATTAGCAAACATTTGTTAATTTCACATATAATTTATTGCTTGAGGCCGACATATCCCTTGTGAGATAAGTTATGATGGTATAGATTCTTCAAAGCTTCCTCTCTTATTACTCCATTTTTTTTCCTATGATAATAATCCAAGTTATAGAGATATATCAATAAAATAAATATTAATAATACATGTTTTATATAATTATACCTTATATTCATTGGTTAGATTTTTTCTTAGAAATACATCCCAATTTGACTTTAAAATTCAATAATTTTCTAGTGGCTCTTTTCAGATAGTGTGAGTGGACTTAAATTGCCTCCAAGATTTTGTAACTTGAATAAGAGTCACCTTCTTTTGATAATTAAGGATGTCAAAAGCAGCCTACCAAATTATACAAAATCATAGTCATAGTATAATAATCATATAGAATCTTAAATAGTGCTATCGATATTATTTTAAGCATGTGAATCAACTTACAGATATTTCTTCCCATGCAATTTATTGTTTTATCTCTATTGACACTTCATCCCTCATTTCATAGCTAATAGGCACATGATTGTGTGCACATTCTCCTATGTATGTAGATAAAAGCTTACTGCTTGCGCAAATGTTCACCCTCTTCATGTTCCATTCCAAACTAAATTTTGTTTCGTAACTATTTCAACACCACATGTTGTAATGTGGTTGGCCCTCCTTTTTTTGGTTTACAAGAGTCATGGGTTAAAGCACCTCCATTGTCATAATCCATGTCCCTAAAATACATAATTCAACGGCCAGGTTAAATATACTTCTGTGCAATATTAGTCAATTACTTATGTATTAAATAAACTAATTTAACCTAAAATGATAAGAAAAATGATGAAAATGATAAAGGAATCAATAAAATCCTAAGTAACTTTTTATTTCGGGAAGTTGGCAATTGTATGCATTCTGTCTAATATAATTTATACCATAAACTTATTCATATAAGGTTAAAGTACATACCAAATATCATAACAAGTATCAAGACTTGTGTTAAGCAATATCTCAACTTGTGCTTCTATCTCCTCCTTACTTTTCAAAGAGAAATATTCTGTCATTATATAATCCATTTAGGTGACTCAAATTGTAAAAAAATTCTATGATGACAAAAAAGGAGAAAAACTACAATTATACGCGGTTATATAGCTGATCAAGATATATTGGATTTGTGTATGGAATTTCTACAAAATAGTGTAGATCAAAACTCTAAATCAATCAATCATGGAATTTTAGGTTTTGATAATCTTCCATTATCTTATACAATAAATGATATAGTGTTCAATAACGTCTATTATTACCTTGAGAAAAAAATTTATCAATAGGAGAATTATTCATGGTTATACAACTCTCTTTATCATAACAAATATTTCTATTATAACTCAAATCCATCATCAAATAAATGAAATTTATGATTTATTACAAGATTGTCATGTTGGCACGTATATGTATTATACCAAAATGGGTAAAGAACCTATAACGATTTGGGACATAACAATTTGTGAGAGAGATGAAGTAGGCTCGTGCCATAGTGCAGTTGATGAGTGTGTTTTTAACATACGAATTAGGTGTTTACTAATACATATTTCATGGATTTCATTATGTTTTATACATAGTCATGGCCATTTGTTTGTGTTTACTGCTTTTGGCTATCTTTTATAGGTTTTTGGAGGAAAATCGAGGTTAAGAAAAGCTAGATATGGCATTCAGAAGCTAGGCAAATACATGGAAGAAGAGAAGAGGGCAGAAATCAACACTAGTAGGCCATGGTAAAGCCCATGACCTAAAAGAGAGCAAACACGGGGAAGCCATGGTGTTGGCCACCTCGTGCCTTGCTAAAGCCAAAAATGTTGGAAATTTGTCATCAACACCGAGGGGGATGTTGATGCTAATTATCACATATTGTGTCATTTTAATGAGCCTATTTAAGAGAGATTACTGAGGGTTTTCAGTGACTTCTTCTCATCAACCCTAAGCCGCCAATTCAACTTCTCATCTCTATTTTCTTTTCCCCTTCCATAACTTTAATTTCCATTGTAATCTCTAAGTTTTGTCATTCAAGTTTGTATACAACTGAACAATTGGAGGTGTTCTCTTTCCCTTTTTATTTGTTAAAAAATGACTTCTTTTGATTTAATTGAGTTGATATGCATAAGAATGAGTAGATAGTTTGTTTTGTGTGCTAAGGTGATGGGAGATACCCTAATCCTAATGTGATTGATTGTTTTACTGTTCTGTTTATGCTTTAATTAATTGCGTTGTGTTATTGTTTTTCATGTTTGTAATTGGAATTTTAGCTGGGTTTCGATATTGAATAATTTTAGTGAGATTTAAGAAAATAAATTAAAATTAAATATAATAACGTAACTAGTAATCTAATCTAGAGGTTGAGAGATATTGATTTAATTACTATAACATTAGGGATGGATTATTTATAAGTATTAATGCGCCAGCTACTATTTAATTTCATTTTAGAGATAGATGAGACGTAGTAGATATAGGGCACAATCGCTTGAGAAAGTATTGTGCTTTACATCCCCGTTGGTAGTTTTAATTGATTGATTTTGAATCGGGAATCAATAGAGTATCAATTTCATTAAAGGGTTGGGGTTATCAAACAAAGTCTTATCTAATTAATTTGATTTGAGCTAAGTTAGTGTGTCGAGTCTTTGATCTTTGCTTTACCTATCTAATCTGTATTAATTTTAATATATAGTATTCTTCTCATCTTTCGATTGCTTAAACATAGATAGATCTAATTTCATTCTAATGCTCGCTCTCTAGTCCTTGTGGGACCGACCTTGATTAGTACTCCGATACCTTGCACTTGTGGTTAAGGTACATTAGTAGTTAGTAAGAGTAGCATCAATGTGATTGAGCATTATCCCATATTAATTAGTATAAAATCCATACCCAATTCGGAAGTATATCATTAGTTCAATTTCTCATTCAATTTAAGTAGCCATAGCAACTGTGGTCTTGCTAAGCTATACGAGCTTATTTTAATAAAATTGACCCATGATATAGCATTTTGCATATAAAATAAGGAATGCTATCATTTCTCGTGATCACTCTAATTTCAAAGAGTGCACTAATATAATTAATTATTCTAACTTCATAACAAATATCAAGCTAACAAATATCTTAACACCCAAACAAAAATTTCTAAATGTCTTGGAAAATCATAATAGTTTTGTTTTCGGTAAATCAAACCATTTAATATATCTTTCTTTGATAACTATTATAGTGTTATGTAATAATCCTATCTATCTAGTCCCATTGGTATTGGATGTGATATATTATCCCAAAAGAGAAATCATAGCGGTTACAATATCATTATATAAAAAGAATAAAGTATTGGAGAGTTCCATATTGATGAGTCCATCTTACTTGTTAAACAACATTAGCATGTTAAGCCCTAAAGTGATCTTGTCTCTGTTTTTGGGCTATGTTTTATGGGAACACACCACGAGATATGATATTTTACATTCTCTATATTATTATATTGATTCTATTTGGCTGCAATCAATTTGGTAAAGGCTTATCTTAAGGATAAGGAACTAAGTTCTGAGCATGCTTCAATAAGATGCCAAAATATTATCAATAATGATTTTGTTAAGATAGCAAAAAAATACCAAAAGGCACTTTCCAATTCTGAACTTGAACTAACAACAACAATTTTTGTTGTTTTAGTAGCACAATGTTAATTCACTTAGTACTAATTATACAAAAAACAACATATTGCAAGAGAAAGAATCCAATTTAGAAAATCAAACCCCACTATCAAATTAATCTTGAAAAATAAATTAATAATACTGTGTAGTAAGAGACATAATAGCTTGAGGACAATGCCATGTGCTTAAGGATGATGGAGTGAGGGGAAGCGTGAAGATAATAAATCAAAATCGTTGGCATGAGGATGACGATCTGGGTTTGTAGGAGTGTGGGTAGCCAAGATGATGATAGGCATTATGGCAACAACATCTTGGGTTTAATGTCACACGTGATATGGAGGCTCGAATAACTATCACACAGTGCACGAGGAAGAAGAAAATGGTTGGTTGCTATTGGAAAGAGGTATGATGTATGTTTTATTGTTTAGCTACAAGTCAGAATGGCTGAAACACTATTGTAGAAGTTTATAGTTACCATTGTGTTTAGTTTTGCAATAGTTTTAGAACTATTTTGGTTATTAAATTACCCATTGTTATTTTTATGCATTTGAGACTCTATTACAATGAGTTTAAAAATGTTGTCTTTATACCATATACCCATTGCCTTTTAGTTTATTTGCAAAGGTACATAATTATTTCTTTATTTTACCGTTATAATGTCCAACCCATTAAACTCATGCTTCTAATTTTAGATATTTCACAACGATAGCATAGTATTAACCATTGTTGAATATACTTTACAAGAACGCTACCTAGGAATCGTTATCTTTTATACGTTATCTAAAACAACTTTTATAGTAGTGAAACATGAATAAAACAATGGTGAAGTATAAGCACAACAATGGTGAAATATAAGCATAAGAACTATGAAATCAATTTTACCAAAAAGCATCACATATAATCATGGTGAAAAATTATAACTATACTTTATATAATTTTTTTATGTCAAAAGTATACTGATATTGGTATTTAATTATAGAGAAAATTTTCAAAATTTTAATGGTGTAATTTTATTTTTATTTTTTAATGACTCTAGTTAAAGATAAATTAAATTAAATAAAAGTGAAATATATATGTGACAACTAGTTATACTTGTACCTTGAGTAGCATGGTATAACTAGTTACACCATATACTACTTGGCTAAAGGGAAGTGTATGCATGTTATTATCCAACCCACACACACACCCTTGTGCGGCGCACATTCACTTTTTTTTTCTTTCAAGTTAGGTTCCATCAAAATATCATTTTTCTTGAGGAGAAAGGGAGATTTGATGGAACATAATACACACGCACACAAAAGTAGAGTTGTACAAATTTCTAGCATAAGTTTTTTTTTATTACTTCTTACGATTTAAATGTTGTTAAAATACTAAAAGTTAGGAAAAAAAGTGCAAACTTTTTTGTACTTTTTCTATTGTCTTCGTGTTGTTAAAATACAAAAGCTTAGGAGAAAAGAGCATGTGAAAATATGTAAGGTAATACCGAATAAAACAATTTGTTATTGCAATCATAATCCTTACACGTTTTACTCTAAATATTTAACCTTTTTTTACTACACAAAAACTTATTTTTGAAATTGAAACAATCACACCTGCATCTCTAAATTAAAAGTTTTAGTAATGCTCGTTATTTAATTTTTTAGAATTTTCTTTCCTTTTTTTATTTGCTATGGAAGAATGCCAATTCAGGATTACAATACAAATGGCGTATACATCAACCGTTAATTATAGGAGTTTTCTTTCATATAATGCACCTTTACATACTTGCTTATCTTTACATTTGCTTTCAGAATATACGTTACTTTTATCGACTATTTATAATTTTACTAAAATATTGCTTATATAGTTGTTGTAGCAATTCATTTCTAAATCGGGATGGATGTAGATGGGCCGGATAAGTAGGAATGATATAAATGTGGCTGATATAAATGGGCCACATTGGTAAATAGTCATTTACTATTGTGAATGGGCCGCATAGACCTTTAGCGGCTGTTAGGTCAAGGGGAACCCGAGCCGGGAATGTGTACTGTACTAGGGTTTCTTTTATGCTTGCCCCCGCCACCAGCAGCTGTTCGCTTTGAGGGAGGAGAGTGAAACAGAGAGAGAGAGAGAGAGAGAGAGATCGAAAATGGTGCAGTACAAGGTAAGAATCTGGAAAATCTGGTCATTCATTCTATTCGTTCTTATGCAAACTATTTTGGCGAAGTGTATCTCATTTTTGTCCTTTCTGGAAACAGTTTCACCAGTATCAGATTATGGGACGAGCTTTCCCGACTGAAAAGGATGAGAAGCCGATGATCTACAGGATGAAGCTTTGGGCTACTAATGAAGTGAGAGCTAAATCCAAGTTCTGGTACGTCTTTTTTGTTGCTTGCCGTTGGTTATATTTCACGCTGTAAGTATTTCATTTTCGGAGTTTTGAAAATACTGTTCTAATTTTGTTATTTGCCGATTCGGTTTAGGTATTTTCTGAGGAAGCTCAAGAAGGTTAAGAAGGCTAATGGCCAGGTCCTGTCCATCAACGAGGTACAAGTGTTTCTTCTTCATCTCCTCCTTGAAGTACTGGTTATTCGTTTGCTGGCTTGTTGATGTCTGTAGTGATATATTCTACGTAAGTGCCTTGTAAATGGTTTATTCATTGTTCGGAGCTTATATTATTAGGAATCGATAATGCCGTGCTGTGGTTATGTGATGCTATGTTACCGGGGAAGTTGTTGCTTATGATAGGCGAAATTGCTGAAGTAAATTTAGTCTGTAATTGCTCTCTGGTTATTTGTATTCCAAAATAAATCATGTTCGAGCACTTAAGCATTGCTTATTTGTATTCTGATTGATTTTCGATGTCTCATTTTACTATCTTAACCCCTGAAACCTATTTGTTGAATTATGGAGCTATTTGTCGGATGAAAATCCTTATCCATGACCAATAAATGAGAGCGAGAGAATTGGTTCCTTTTAGTTTCTCAAAGTCGAAACCAGAAACCTGTGGTTTTGTTAGTTCTCACATCCCACATCAACATTTCATTGTTTGAAAATACTTGCTCATACTTATTGCTTACTTCCTGTTACCATTTCTTTGTATGTATGATGGGTCTGGTATCCCAAATTTCAGAACCATCAGATATCCTTGTGGTTGTTTGGTTTTTATTATCATCGTTAGCATTGATTGTGGGCTATCCTTGCGCTTAGTTTCCTTGCTGCCATTGACTCTGGGGTTAATGCAGCTTCTTTGAGTTGGAACGTATTTATGTCACATATTTTACAATTCCCTTATACTCTCTTCGAGTGTTCCAATGGTTTGTTGCTTTTATTAGTGGAAATGGCTTGCTCTAACACTTCGAGTCTTTGTAAGAGTCCGATCTTATTTGATGTGACTGTTAGATTAGATGTTTAACAATTGTTTGGTCGTGGACCTCTTACTTTGTTTATCTAAGTTGGAATCCCTTTTCATAGTTTATCTAAAATGTGTTTTTGTAGATCTATGAGAAATACCCCACAAAGATCAAGAACTATGGTATTTGGCTGCGTTACCAAAGCAGAACTGGGTATCATAACATGTACAAGGAATTCCGTGACACCACCGAGAACGGTGCTATTGAGCAGTTGTACACTGAGATGGCTTCCCGCCACAGAGTCAGATCCCCTTGCATCCAGATCATCAAGACAGCAATAGTCCCCGCTAAGCTTTGCAAGAGAGAGAGCACTAAGCAGTTTCACAATTCCAAGATCAAGTTTCCGTTGGTTTTCAGGAAGGTCAGGCCACCAACCAGGAAGCTTAAGACCACATACAAAGCATCAAGGCCAAACTTGTTTATGTGAAGCGTGTCTGACATCAAGTTTCTACAAGCTGGTCAGACTGGTGCAATCTGAAGGCTGGTTTTTGGTTTATAGACTTTGTAAGGGTATCAAATCACTAAGAGGCTGAACGATTACTTTGTAGTTTTGTTATCCGGTATTTTTGGACGTGGAATATCATTACCTTGCGGTAAGTATTTTTGAATATTATGTTATGTTTTAATGCGATGATTCACTTAAAGAGGATATAATATCTCTATGGAGAAATTTCTTTTAGGTCAATTGGTTAAGTTTTATACAATTTCAGTCGTTTTGCTTATTGAAATTCATAGAATAAAAATCGAATATATGTTAAGAAGAAAATATGCATCCTTTCAGGATTTGACCAACTAAATAAAGAAATTGCCGACATGTCTTACGGAAATAGTTTTTATAATGTCAATAAATTAAATATGCTATATTTATATTTATGAAATATTTGTTTCATTCGATTATACATCTAGGTATAGATAACATAAGATAAATATACAAGTATGTAAAGATATTATTAAACACAAAGTATTGTCATAAATATCTAATGATTATAATGTGAACAACATAAATCATGCTGAGCAAGACGTGAATATGTCTTAACTTGGTCTACTAACAGTCCAACCAAACCATAATATTATGGTTCAAAAAATGTTCAAACCAAATCGATCAACTTACTTCTTTTTCAAGTATTCAAAAATAAACTAAATCATAGTTTTATAATACAGGGTTTTTCAGTTTGTGCTTTACGCACCCTTGTCTAAGTATCCATATTAATATGTATTTTATATATGAGACCATGTTCTTATAATTTAAAATAAATGTATATTGGTTTTCTTTTAAGTTACATTATGAATCATTGAAATCTGACATTCAGTAATGATGAACATTGACCTGCAAGACGAGTTCAAACTGGTAAAGCGTTCGAGAGGACATTGAGGTGTTATCAACTGTCGACCGAAGACACTTCGAAGCTCAAATTGCTAATGTAGGACGAGTTAAGTTGGAAACAAAGAAAATGATAATTAAGAGTACCAATATCATTAAACACTCAAAGAAATGCAGCTAGTTTTTATTATGGGAACGTAGAGGCGTCAAACGGTCCGTAATAACAGGATTTGAGTTGTGGATGTGATCGTATTGAACTAGCCTTGGACTTAGTGAGTCCTAATGGAGGACTTAACTAAAACTAGTCATGAGGATTTGTATGAGATGAGTGAAGATGGAGGACTTAACCCCTCAGTTATGATTAAAGGTGGCGCACGGGTAATATGGATTGGGTTTGGGTGGGGTTAATTTAGATCAGGTAAAAATCCGGTTAGGATTGGGTTTGGGTTCGGATTTAGTACGGGTAACTGTGATTCGGGTCAGGTTTGTATTGGATTAAGTCATTTTGGGTGAGGATAATATTGCTTCGAATCCAAGTCTAACTCATTGTGTTTCTTCGGGTTCGGATTTGATTCAGGTGTACAGAAGATTCAGGTCTATAAACTCAATTATAAATTTTAGATCATATTGGGTTTGGACCAAGTTAATTAAATTTAGAATTTATATTGACATTGATTGTTATCAATTTAATATAATTAATAAATTGAATTTTGTGATTTATCATTATTGTTATGATTATCATAGTAATTTTTATCATAATATATATAATGATATAAAAATTATTATCATAAAATATGTAATAATAATAATAAATTATTATCATTATTAGTATTATTATTATAATTATTGTTATAAATACAATTATAAATATTATTTTATAATAATGATTGTTATAATAATTATAATTATTATGTTAATTATAATAATTTTTATTGTTGTTGTTGTTGTTGTTATCATCTTTAGAAATATAACAATCATTATTATTAGAAGAAATAAAAATATAAATTTTACTATTGTTATTATAATATTATATATTATAATTATATTTTTTATGTTTATAATGATTAATACCCGTAAATAATAATAATAATAATAATAATAATAATAATAATAATAATAATAATAATAATAATAATAATATATGAGGACAAGGGTCTATGCACATGTCTATTTATTTAATTATACAATTAGTTGAATGTGATTACAAGAGAATTCTTACGCTTTACAAATTATGAAAGTAATAAATAAAGTGAGAATTGTAATCTAGCTAGAAAAAGATATGGATGAAATAAGTAGTTATCCAACAATTTACGTTGTTAATAAAATTTAACAATAAATAGTGCATTGACCATTTCAAATTATATTTAGCAACCAATTAGCTTCTAGTATATAAGTATATTTTAGAAATTATCCTTTACAAATCCTATTTTATCATAATCCTACCACCCTTAGCTATTATAAATAGCTTACTAAATCTCCACAATCAGCATAGCAGCCCATATTTTAAGAAAAATAAAATATAAAAGCTAACTGCCATACTTGGATTAGGGAGGCGGGTTTACTGTGTAAGAAGTATAATACCGCACGATATTCATAGGTATTTAATTGGTACTTTAAGCATAACTGTTTATATCATACTATCCTTCTTTATTATTTTAATATGAATAAGAACATATGATGTTATCCCCTATCAGCAAACTAGGTTTGTAATTAGCCAGACATGTTTTATAGTTATAATTAATAATAGCTTTATAGTTAGTTAGAAATCAAATGGTGCTGTACACTACACCTCTCCTTTTTGTATTTCTTTAGGAGTGTTTGCATCTTTAATTCATAGTCCTACGTTAATAGGTCATAATTTTTACTCATCCAACTATGACGTAAGCCATTAGTTAGAATAACAAATAGTAGAAGTCTTATATAAAGGCAAATAGATAAATTTATATGTACAAAAAAATGGTAGCAATTGGACTAATGATGTAGCATAGTAGTAGACAATTATGAAGATGAAGTACCAGCCTTTAGATTTAGTTTTTAGAATTTCAATTTGACTAATTTAAGTAATAATAGCATGATATCATATTGATTTTAGTTTCCAAACTGTAATTACAACTAAGTAGAAAATATATTTTTTACCGAGTTTAAATTCATAAGATTTATTTGGAGGTAAATAATTAGGTAAATGATCACTTAGCACTTTATTTATTAGAGTAATTCCATGCCCCCTTAATTATTATAGAATTAAGGACTTATATATAAATATTAGGTAATAGACTCAAAGATTATTAAATTTAATAATTTTGATAAGTTGAGCCTAAGATAATTATATTATATTTATTTAATATATTTGACCTAGCATTAATAATACATTATTATTAACTTTAGGATTAGTTGATCAGTAAGTCTTCGGCGATTGAATCACATTTTAAGTAATACGCTTACTTTTTTAGTTACTCATAGGTAAATTACTAACTATATTTGTATAGATGTGATACTATTTTTGTGATATATAATTTAAGGTATTTTAAATTTTATATATGAGGCAACCCTTATTTTACAAACCTTTGTGTTTTGTTAACTTGGTTCATAATTTTATCTAACAATACAAGTTTTATAAATATAAGTTTATTCATACGTATTTTTATAAATTTCTTTTTCTAATTTATTCAGAATGTATGTAGGGTGCTTATAAGATTTTATGTATTATTGATGATCGTATGAAATTTTTGGTACATGTAGTCATATGATATTTTTATAAATATATATGATCTTTATTTTCTTAATTGGCATTGAATCACAATAATGGTTGATCAGATTCTAACTCAAGTAATCAATTCTTTATGTAAATTGTTCAAATTGAAAAGTGGTATTGTGGAAAGCCTTATTTAATAAAAATATTATTTATAAGATGTGTTAATTATGAAAATTGTTATTTATATAACTTGCTATTTTTGAAAAGTACCAAATATGGAAGTTAACTAGATTTAAAAAGATAAATAATTAAAGAATGGATATGATTATGTGTTTTGGATGTGTTATAAATTCACTTTGAATAAAGCACTAAAATTTAAAGTGGAAGATGAGAGTGGGATAAAGTCTTCTTTGACCTCCTAGAATTGAGGATCGGCAATAGCATTTTCTTTGATTGTAGTGATGTGTAGTCACTTAGTTTATTTATTTGGTCAAGAGCTAGTAAGGATTCACGTTTACTCTATTAGGATCTTTGGACTTCTTAGAGAGTATGTACACTTAAGGATTGGATAACCGATGTTGGATTTTGCCCTTTGGTGCTAGGATCACTAGGATTGTCTAGGAGGTGGATCTCTTGTGGTTGATTTTAGTTGTTATTAGATGTCTTCGGACTTATCTACCAAATGACCCTCCTGGTTGGGTTTTGCCCACTTAATAAATAAAATTGGATTGTGTGTTTATGTGGTTATTAATTTAAGAGGTTTTATAAATGGTGAACTAATATTTTCCTTATTATTTGACTCATATGAGATTGTATTTGATGTATTATACTGATTCTATAAATTATGATATTTTCCTTCTAAATAATGGGTGACTTAGTTATTCTCCTAACTAACTTCTTATTGGTTTAAACGGGGTTGTGATGATTCATGATATACATGGTGAATACTGAATAGATAGTCTTGTGTAGATAAATTGTGATCATACTAGATGATGGATTCATGCTTGCGGGACGAGTTGATAGAGTAGTTTGGCTTCTAGAGTTCTATCTTTTGATGGCATTTCAATTTCAGTGGATTTTAAATAGAGTAGAGTTATTTAATTTATTGATATGTCATTAACTACTTTTGGCGTTATTATTTGACTTTATGATGGTGTTCTATTATATGTGGAATTTTATTTTGGTTATAATTTTAAGTTTTAGTTTTAGCATCTATTATAAGTGAAATAGCAATGTTTAACTGCACTAGATATGGTAGTAATACCCTCATTTATATTCATCTTCATAATTATTTTCTAAGTTTGTATGTTTTGAAAATAGTAAGTGTTACAACAACAACAATAGAAATTTTTATGATCTAATCTGATTAATGCAAATATGATATTATAATAAAGTGAGAAACACATAGTCTTACTAGTTTCGTTTCATTTGTTGTTATATGGGTTGCATATTTTTGTTTACATAAAATTTTATTAATAAGATAGTTTATTGGTATTTATGTATCAATTTATATAATATAAAACATTACATTTGTGGATGAAATTTAACTTTAGTTTAGATTAAATCTAAAATTATATCCGGGTATGAGTTGGGTTCGAGTTGTGTCATTTTAGGTTGGGTAAGTTGGGATCGGGTTATCATCGGATTTCTATCCGAATATGGGTCGGATTCAGGTAGAGTTTTTTTTTAGGTTAGGTTATTTTGGTTTAGGTCATTTTAAATATGGGTCACTGTTAGGTTAATTAAATTTAGGTCGGGTTCAAACTGATTCGGGTTGTTTGGGTTTTTGAGTTGAGATGGGGTTTAATTTTTTGGGTCCATATTGAGTTTTAGGTCGGGTTATTTGGGTTAGATCGGTCAGGATGGATTAGCTTTGTCGAGTATAGTTATGATGACAAACTTGGTTGAGATGAGTCCTACGGTTGAATTAGGTGAGAGAAGTTTTGATGGAAAACTTGGCCGAAGTGAGTCGTGATGGAGGAATTGGCCGAGACAACTCCTAAGGAGGGTTAAAGATGAGTTCTAATAGATAGAAAAATAATATAGAAGCTAAAATAAAAAATAGAGAATGTTATTGTCACAACCAACCTAGAGATAAGGTGTGTATGACACCTAATTTATGATAAATGTAAGGTTAAAATCACAAACGATTAATGACTTTATCAACATTCATTATCAACAAATAAACTCTTATAATGAGATATGATAAGATAAAAAAATGTAAGTAGTTATACAAACTAAATACATCACTATTATAGGGAAAATAAAATACAAGATCCTAACATGGGCAAAAGACTACACCAAGTAACCTTACACTCTAATCCAATGATTTACTCAAGTAGGGCCACTCACCGGCTAACATGGGCATAATATACCAAAATAAATATCTCTTTAAAGTCCAACATATTTTATTATTCATCTCTTTAGACAATAAATGACCAAAATATACTTTATAAGACTTGAAACTTGATTCTTAGGTTCAGATATTCCAAAACTAAGGTAAAACACCAAAAAATATATTTTGCCCTAGGATCAAAATCAACAAAAAATGTAGTAAATAACTTAAACATGTCCAAGCAAGGTCCCATATAAATTTTAGAAAATTTACTATTTACAAAAATAGTATTCATTGGTCGACAAGAAATGTCTTTTGATATTGAGAATCTTAAATCCAAAAAGCTAAAAATCTTTTATTACCTAAAATATTCACTAGAATTTACTATTTGTGCTTGGTTAATGTTTACCTAGGGTAGTAAATGAATTGATTTGAGTTCACAAGTTATAAAAAGAAAAATAAAAAGCCAAACATCACTTTTTGTGAACCCGACTAGTTTAATAAACGATTATAGAAATGAGGTTTGAACTCGACTTATTTAACTAAATGAATAAGTTGAACTAAATTTTTAATAAGCAAAATACTAAGTTGGTTTGGTTCATCTACAACTATACCCAAATATTGCATTAAAATTCTTTTGGAGATAAATATACCATATTGTGATTAATTATTTTGAAAACATAATTATTCTAAAATTAAACCTTAATTAATATAATTAAGATGTGATTACTCAAGAACACGAAGAAAATATAAAGTTTCATCATTTTTAATAAAAAAAAATAGAGAATCAAAACACAATCATATGAAAGCATGCTATATATGTAAGATCTTCTACAAAATACAACTTATCTTATGGTATTATCAAATCAACCAAACAACAAAAGATCATGAAATCAAGGCCAAGGACCAAAATCTTCATCCTAACCCAAACATGGCATAATCAACATATCAATGTAAATGATCGTGCTACACATCAAGATCCTATCTACTTATAGTAAATATGTGTTCACCTTAAGCTAAAGCTCCAAAGAAAAAGAGAAAGATCTAAACTTGAAGAAGATAAGGATTTATCCGACTTACCAAGGATTAATCCACTCTTGTTTAATTAAAAATACTAATGGACTAATCCCTAGCTCAAAAGAGAAGAAAACAAGAAGAATGGAAGGTTTTGGCGATGGTAGGTGGTGGTGTGCACCATCTAAAGGGAAAGAAATAGATGCTAACTAAGGTTGAAGATGAAGTATGGAAATGGATAAGATTATGTGATTAAGTTAGAAGATATTTTAGGTTGCTTAACCAAGTGTATAAGAATAATATGGTAATAGGATAGTTGTAGTTATTTTGTGTGGGTGGTGCAATGCCAACAACCCACGGATTGATCATGGCCCTTAGTTTGCATAGGTTTGGCATATGGAAGGTTAGGATTAAGTTTCACAAAAGTTAAAATAGCTACGAATACTTAAACAAGAGTTTCAGTAGTAATTGATACTCCAAAAAGCTTAAAATAATAACTTTATATTTTCATTTCATTTCCGGCTTACTATCACCAAAGTTTCATAAATTTAAGATGGCTAAAAAGGTTGTTTTGAAGCTTAAAAACATAGAAATTACATAACAAAACACAATTAGTATTTTTTTCATAGAAATCTTTGATTAAAATTTTAAAGCTGCCTAAGAGGCCCATAAAAAGCTAAGAAACTAAAAAAACAAATTAATGAGAATTATCTAAAAAAATCTTAATAACTAAAAGTTGTTTAGAAGATTTTACATAAATGAACTTGTGAAAAGGTTTTGAGAAACGAAATTATTGTTTCTATTTCATTAAATTGTATAATAGATATACAAAATACAACGATTTTATTTTAATTAAAATAAATTCTAAACAACTCAAGTTTTTGAAAAATAGGATGTTATAACCTTATATTGATACATCAATATATACCATGATATATTTAAATGATCCATATATGTTTATTTTACATTTAGTTCCATTACAATGGCTTAATTATAAATTTTCTAAAGTAATACATATATACCATCTATCCTACAGTCCCTATTTATAGTTTGTTTGATAAGACCAAAAATAGTTTATAAATTAGCATTTAGCTTATTAAAATTATACTCCCTCCATATAAAAAAAAAAGTCATTATGCCATTTTACACATTTATTAAAAAAGTGATAAAAGTAGTCTTAAGATTACACTGACACCATTTATTAAAAACTAAAAAAACATTTAATGTATATATAATTAAAAAAAATAAGGATAAAAAAAGACTTACTTTTTTAAAATGACTTTTTTTATACTAAATTTGGTGACAAAAAGGGAGTAATTTTTTTAGGCAAAAATAAAATTGTTTAATAAATAGCTTTCTACTAGCTTATAAATTAATGCTTAAAAAACTATTTCAATTATGTTATATCTTATACCTTTTTTTACTAGATTTTAAAGTTTAACCTAGTTTTTAATCTTTAAATTAATTTTTAAGCTAATTTTATCAGACATATATGTAATAAAGTTTTAAATTCCTATTAATCTGCTACTAATTACATAAAATCATAACTTAATGGTCAAGACTAAATGCCAAATTCTATTTTTCCTTTCTTTTTTTGGATAATGTATTTTGAATTTTCTATTCTTAATATTATACAATCTTATACTTATTATGATAAATTATACAATTATTTAAATTCACCCTCACAACTCCCTACATGTGGAAAACATAAAATTTAAAAAATAAAGAATCAAATGAACCCATCCTCAATTACATTGTGATGATCCCATGTATTTGTCTCATCCTTTTGAACAAAATCTTTTCCAAGTAATATACCCCCAGCCAAATATTCTTGGTTTGTCTAGAAAAGAAAACTAAACTCAACTAAACTAAACTAAATTATGAAGTGATTCACAAGAGAACAAGAAACAATAACACAAGAAAATGACAATTTTTTAGATGTATATTTATATGTATTTTGAAAAACAGGGTATAAAAATAAAAATAGAAACTGGAAAATAAACAATTTTTTGGATTGAAAAAAACTGGATTAAATCGACTGTAATTTTGCACAACATTCAACGAAGCAAATGATACCGCACAAGATCACATTTCTTCGAATAATTACCATACATTATACACTGTATCGACCCTTTCAGATTCTAGACAGCCACTTATATAGCACATCTAAGCGCTGCCTAAACACAACTCCACTGACGGATAACAGTACGCGTCAACTCAGAAGCACACCTATTAATATTATAGCAGACAACCCCAACACAGAAGTCTTGAAGGGAACCAAAAAGCAGCAGTTCACCACACATTAGACCAGTTGACCAAGAATTAGGCCCTCGATAGTAAACATCTGCTCTGCCACCTATGTTAACTGGTATCAACCCTGAGTGGCGATGGGAGGACGCCCTCTTCCCATCGTGAATCCTCTGGTCCCATCAGGCATTCGAGGACCCTGGGGCAATCTTGAAGCTTCAGGAAGGCCAGTTACCACAGTTCCATGTCCTATCAGAAGTTATTGCAAATCAACAACTGAATTCACATGAACAAGAGACATACATCACATGATCGAAATATGATTTACCCATCCCATTGTTGCCATGCTGTTTTTGACCCCTGGTTCGCCGATTTCGACCTCGCCTTCCATCGTTCTCATTTGAATGTTCCCCTTCCTGCCATGAACAAAAGGGGTACAAAAAACCTCAACCACTGTCTTAAGACAAACATCATACTTCTCCACAGGGCATCGCACTCTCCCGCACAAAATAAAAAGGAAAAAGAGAAGGAACTCCAACAGTACAGCCCCTGTATCATCTTTCCTCTCTCAATCAAGAAAAGGAACAGAAGCCTTCCATTATTCCTTTCTTCCCCGTTTTTTCTTTTTCTACCAGCAGAGTGCAAGGCAGAAAATAAAGCCATTGGAAGAGCCTTATTTCACCCACAAATCTTGTCATCGTGTCAAAATTTCAACCTCATGTCACTTTACAAGAATTAAAACAATAAAGACAATCTATCTAGCCAACCTATTAGATGTTTGCTTATTGAAGAAATCAATAATCAGCCTATTAGATATTTATAGTGACAGTGCATCATAAGAGCCTCAACTCCTTCGGATCTAAAATTAATCCCATAACCATTTTATTAAACTGCTTAATAGCCTTGTTTCTTGAGGAAGTAAACAGATGACGTAAACAAGTATACAAGTGAATAATCAAAATCGCCAAAAAAGTCCTAAAAGTGATTGTTGGTTGGTAAGTATTTGATTAAGCAACCTATCTACCCTTCCAAGACTTCTCTCAAAAGCCTGAAGCCTGTTTCCAACTTGAATACTTAACTTTGTTTGAAACGCTAAGACATTATACAAGCTGCATTTGTGAGCAGATTCGCTCAAGTAGTCAGCAGTGTAGCACAGATGCGTCCTGGTGTTGTTTCCCATCCCCAAAGCATTCTGGTGTCAGAATCGGTGCCGGAAACGTCTGACCAATATTTTTTTTTTGGAATTTTATTAATGGTTTACATCAACTAAGATAGGTAGTAGTTTTAGAAAAAAAAAATTCTCTTAATTTTAGTAGATTGGATCTATTTTTGTTTTAAACTGTATAATGTGTGTGACCTTTTTTTTTTTTTTGTTTCATTACGTTCCTGTTTCCTAAGTTTTTAAAACATGACATTTCCATGTTTCACCCTATCCCCATCCCCGTGCAACACAGATAGCCAATACACTGCATATTAGTTTCTGATTGATGTACATGACACATTAGGTCCAAGCGGATACTAATGAGGATTCCATGTGTTGCAAATGCTAGCTACTGGGTCTGCACAGAAGCAGGTCTACAAATAGATAAAGCACACCGGCACAAAGTCCTAACAAGCTGTAAGCCTGTAACCAAGTCTGGAAAATAGATCAAAGCATTTTTTATTAGGGTTCTAATAAATAAAAATAAAGGGTTGAAAAAACATAAAAGAACCCACTTTCATAAAAGTAAAAGTACCCTTGGAATACCCAGGGACATATGGCTCTCAAAAGAAAAGAGCAAGCTAAAAGAAATCCATGAGGACCTAGTTTAGACTGTTCTCTAGAACCTATTTTTACAGCTTACATTAAGATTATATTAGCATCAATAAAATCAGATATGCACCAGTAAGATTATATTCAATTAACATAATAATTAATAATTTTAATTTAAAGATAATAATATAAAAAAATTAGAAAATATTTAATAGTAGTAGTAGTAATAATATATTTATTATCATGATAAAGATTAATAATAATTAATTTAAAAATATCAATAACAAATTTAGTATTTCAAAATCTACTTTTGATATTCTAAAAATATACCATCTTTTATTTCCTTCCCTACAGTATATATTGTCCTTTCCTTTTCCACTTAAAATTACATATGAAAATAAAACCAAAAATAGCTAATCAGATTTCCTTTCTCCACAGTTATTAGCATTATTGCCTTTTCCATTCTATTGACAATTAACTTTCCTATAACCTTTTTTCTTTACTCCCTTTCAATCCCAGCATGAGATTTACTTATTTTATTGATTGCATAATAAGGCGTACATTGTGCAACTCAATGTCTTATTGCGCCTTAGTAGCACCTCCTCAAACTTGCCTCACAAGATGAAAAAAGTCCCTAACCCTAGTGCCTTAGGCCCTTAAACCACAGGTAGAGGTAGGGCTGTAAATGACCTGAGTCAGTTCGGTATTCGGCTCGGCTAGTTTGTTTAGTTAAACGAGCCTAAAAGTGAGGTTCGGACTTGGCTCGTTTATTAAACAAGCTGAGCTCGAGCTCGAAAAATCTCAGCTCGGTTCATTTTTTGGCTTTGTCTCGTGAGCTCGACTCGTTAAAAGTTCGGTTCGGCTCGTTCGTTTAGTTAAACGAGCCAAGCCCAAACATCATTTTAGGCTCGTTTAACAAGCCTAGGAGTATTTGGCTCGGCTCGGCTCGGCTCGTCTACAGCCCTAGGTAGAGGTGTGCACCGGTCTAAAACCCGACTGGACTGGAACCCGGTTATGGACCAAATTCTTTTAAGCTAGGACCAGACTGGGACCAGATTAGAATTACCAGTTAGAATCGGAATCGGTAAATTATATATTTTTTATATAAAAAATCTCTATATTTTAGGTAAACTACTAATAAGATTATAGGTAGGATAAGAAGACGGGACCGGTGGGTTAGATAAGAAGACAGGACTGGATAAGACCGAAATTGGTTAAGGACCAAATTTTTTTTCATTCGGGACCAAAACCTGGACTCAATCTGAAAAAAAAAAAAAAAAAAAAAAGAAGAAGAAGAAAAAAGAGTACGCTCGGAATAAGAAGCTCAGCCATTGGAGATACTAGGGAATGCGTTCAGTGCAATCTTTAGAAGCTAAAGTTCAGTGCAGGCTAGATTGCAAGGACACAGTAACTACTATTTGAAGCCTCTAGTCTACAAGAATTGAGACTTGAGAGAGTATATATGCATTATACACCAAGCATCCTCAACAGCATAATGTACATGGGCAAGACTGTTATTTTCATTTAGGGGTTCACTGTACTGCAATTTGCACAAAAAAAAAACAAAAAATCAACTAGCTGGGTAAATATATTAGACACATTCAGCAAAAATTTGACTGCAGTAAATATCACACTTACACCTTAGACAAGACATGTCACTACGAAAACCGACACAAACCCATTTCAGCAACTGTTGCAATAGGACTAAATTTTCACACAAAATTTGAAACAACATTGAATAAGGAAACTTGTTTCAATAATAATATCCCTAGGAAGCAAGGAAAATGCCAAGTTAAGGTGAAAACACTTGTCGGATTGGATCCTTTATCTTTTCAACCTCCACTGTAACAGGATTTTGGGGTGCCATGACACATGGAGCACCTAGTAGACCACTTTCAACAATCTTAGCCCTAAGAAGCAGGGCCTGACAGTTGATGGCAAATATACTTATCAGATCATTGTTTTCCTTTTCAACTTCCCCTTCAATTAGGGTTTGAGTATGTCATGAGTCTCATAAGGACTAAGGAGCACATAGTAGACCACTAAGAGAGGGAGAGAGGGGAGGGGCGCTAATTGCCTCGTCCATATTTGTCTGGTCATGATGTTCATTGTTATGGCCCTCTTCATCTCCTGCCTCACTGGAACCTCAGGAGTGGGCCCCTTGATCAGAATATGATCCCCTCCAGCCCTTTCAACCTATCCCATAACCCTGGGAAGAAGAGGGAAAAAGAAGTCCATATTCATTCAGCTTGGGGGGGGGGGGAGCAGAAAGACAACAGACACAGTACCATTCTTTTACAAAGAAGCTGAACCCGCAGACCATTCCTCCAATCTTTTTCATCGGTTAAAGCAGCTACCTGTCAAAAATATCAAAATTGAAAGACAGAGCCAGTCATTCCAAAGTCCAAACCTCAGAAACAAAGCACCAAATTTTGATGGCAAGGAGAAGTAAGCTATTTACCGCCTTCTCAGCTGCCTCCATGGTATCATACTCTACAATTGCATGTAGCTGCAGTAAACAAAATGAGCATGATACAATTATGGCACCAAGGACAATCACACAATAGATCACCACTAAGCCCATAGGAGAAATTCAGAGAAAAAAGATAGAATATCACTGCTTTCCTGAATCATTGAGTAAAAACCTGCTTATCTCCTAACAAGTAAAAAAGTACCATCCGATGGCGAGGAAAAAAAAAACAATGTTGAAACATATCATTGTGACAGGGAAACAAACATATTCAGGCATTTCATTTTTAACATTGAACAACACTTACCAGGAAAAGGTCAAAAGGATAGCACATGTGCACACCTCAAAATGAGAATCACAAGAGGAAAAGCCTAAAACTCAACTCCATATGTTAATACACAATTCTATGACAAGATGCCAAAGTCTACAACCTCAATGAAAGACATACTCCTAATCCCTTTCCCATAAATGACGGTCCTCAGCCAGTTACATTTCCTAAGAAAAGAAGCATCCAAATATAGAAACCATCATCAACCTTGTCCAAGTAAGCCCAACAATGCCTAAAATTTTGTACCGTAGTTCTCAACTTTTCAAAACAAGCTGCCACATTGCAATTTAGAACAAGATTAGTCTAACTTGCATAGCTAGCATCATGCCGCAGGGCAGATCTTCACATGGCAACCAGCTCACAAGTATTCTTTTTCTTACTATTTAGCAGACTATCACTTCACTTCAAAGGCCCTCATGCGCGGACCAAGCAATAAAATGGCGGTCTCGGTTGCGATTACGGTTGCGGTGTTGCGAACGATATTTTATATGCTGCGATTGCCGCAGCATATATTTTTAATTTATTTCACAACAAATATTAGCAAATATCAGTAAATATCGGCTAATAAATATGTGATATTCTAAAACCCTCATATATCACCAATTTTGCATATCAGCTGACTTGAAATAAAATAAACATCAGCCGATATTACATATCGGGACCGATAATTAATTGTATGGCGCGGACTTGAATTCAACCAATAAAGGAACTAAGTGTTGCCATTTTCATACTGTTCAAATTACAAGGACCCTGACTTGTACAATTGAAGCAAATACAACACTACCCCCACCCCCCTCCAAATAACGCAGGGCCAATCAAAAAATGCTACAGCAAAACAGCTATATGTCAAAAATATGCATCCAGGAGAACCCCTTACAGAATATGTCCAAAGAAACATGCAGCCCTAAAGAAAATTTAAGGCAGTGAAACAACACAAACCCCAGCCCTTGGTAATGGACATATGAAAATGCATGGCAAACTGGACTCTTACGCCATCACTCAAAGGAATAGTTTGACCCTTGCAAATTGAAAGAGGCAACAAACAAAAGGATCTCCTGTTTTTGCATCCCCCCCCCCTTCCTTTTCATCCATTTTCTGGTGTTTTTCAGAAATGAATTATCAAATCATTTATCAGCACACGAAACCAAAAACAAATTGCAGATGCTCTAAGAAACATGTCCCAGGACTCCCTGCCTAGTATAACTGCCAAATAGAGAATCCAGCTAGGTTCCACACAATTAGAGCTAAAAAGTTAAACATAAGTCATCTTATACCTTGCTACTAATCATCTTCTCCATCTTAATGTTTTGCTTTGCATCATCCCCACCATAAGGATCAGTGATGGATATTCTCTTTACACTATTAAACACAAAATGAAATATAAGTTGTTAAGCAAATATATAATATTTACAAACACAGAACATATAACATTGACCCATTGAGAGACTGATAGCACATACTTTCCAATCTCACCAAATACTTTGCAAAGGTTCTCCTCTGAATGATCCTCAGGTAAATTCTCTGCAACAACAGTACAGAACTAGGAACCAATTATTAGATGACACAAATATCCAATAACTAAAAACAAAAGATAAAAAAGTATGCATACCTTCACATCCTTTGCTTCATTAATGGGGAGTGGATTAAGTCGCCTTATCTTCTTCCCATCAGTACTTACAACCTGCACCATAGAAAAAGTATTAATGACTCCAAAAGAATGAATGTGACTAATCCACAGAAATGCATAGGAGAGTTGCTTACAAGCAGAGAAGATTCCCTGAGTGCATCTACAATTACTGAAATGTCTTTAGACAGCTTTTTCATCTTCCTAAAAGAAGAAATTAGCGGAATAGATACTGCAAAAGGCATTTATATTTCGTGTCAAACAGGATATGGGTAGCTTAAATATAGGAGGAGTAATCTCAGGAAAAAAAATGACATTCAGCGATAAGAATTATCACAAAGTAGAGTAAGTCTAAAAGCAAAAGATTAAGAGATGTATTTTCTACACAATAACCTAAAGAAGAATAGAATGACTGAGGAAAAATCTACATAGCCAATCCTAGTGAGTCATTGGAAGCTAGGTTTTAGTATAGTATTTATTAGGCTCTGGGAGAACTAGCTGATTCGCCCCTTCCTTATGCTTACATTGGCACCTAGGGCCAGACCAGAAAGTAGAAATTAGACTAATATAACATCTTTACACAATTATTAAGGTTTTATGTTGAATAAGTGAAACATCAAAGTCACACATAACATATCAAGCCCGCTTCTATGACCGCCACCATTACTCCTAGCAGAAACTATGGGGTCAAACGTGAAATGTCAATTCTCTGAAAACTTTATTTATCCAAATTCTTTAAACGTATTCTATTTCTTTTCAAGCCAAGTTAGGCAAGGGTAACTTATCGTAAATAGAACTCCTGATCACCATTTGATCTCTCTAATCCACCTTTGGAGAAGTTCATAAAAACCAATTGGTAATCCATGCAGGGCAGGAGCCTTCATATTTATGCAGATAATTTCTCCGAGAGACTTTTAAAGCATCATATAACCACTAATGGATAATTTCCAAAGAAGCTTTAAAAGATAACTAAGATATAAGGTGTTCATTCCAACTCTGCCAGAAGGTTTTATTTTTCCCTCTCTCTCTAGGGGAAACTCTGCCCAAAGATTATCATGTACATATTCTACATACAATCAGTCTCCAATCCATTCATCAATTAAAGGCCAAGAAATTTGCAAACTTGAGCTTGAATTAATCGAGCTGAGACAATTTCATCAAAGTTTCACAATTCCTAACACAACTTCCAAACATCCTTCATTAAATCCCTCTCTTAACCGACACTGATTGAGATGTCATCCAGGTCATAAGAATTAAGATTACTCATTACAGCCAAAAGAAAAACAAATGTCCATAAAACCCACCATAATCCTTATCTGAAATCTTAAGCTGTCTCGCAGCATTTGAATTTGTTCCAAAAATCTAGGAACAAACCTGTAACATTATACTTACCAAACCAAGTGCAACCATATCCAATAAAATATCACACCAGAAATACTTCTAAAGAAACTTTAGGATGATATGACCAGTTTAATCTCAAGCAACAAAGAAATTGAATCACAGAGAAATATCAAAAAAATTAATGCCTACAAACAAAGAGAAGATCTGTCTCGTGGGAACTCAAGAACCCAATGGACAACAAAAAAGAAAAAATTAAGCTTCCACTATGGGACTAAGAAATAATAAATATAGGAGCAGCAGCTTAGCTCAATCTGCAAATCATTCTCCTTCATCTAAGAAATGAATAGAGTAGAAAGCCATCATTGAAAACTCCTGGTCATGGCTACCCTAAACAACAAGGAAAGTACCTTAACTAATATCGAGGAGCTTAAAATAGAGACGAACACAAATCTTTTTGGTAACCCAAAAAGCACAGAATTGGCACCAATATAGCTTTGAAAATTACAGGCTTGGCTCATATTTATAAAAACTAGAATAATCATATATATAACTGATAGGAAACCCCCTTCTACTACTATAAGACCTTCAAGAAAATACTATAAAATCCGAATCCTGAAATGATCACAGCTAATTCTGACTTCCTCATGCTCATGTAATCATCAACCAATACACACATACACACCCCTATCCAACCCTTAATGGGCAGAAATTAGGCAGCTAGAAATCCCATATTTTGATAGTTTCTGACCAAATTGAGGAATGTTTCTCTAGCAGAAATTGTGAATAGAATTGCAACCTAACCATCTGGAATTGATCTCCTTCTAGAAAAAAGATTAACCAAAGTACGAAAAAGCAAGTAACAAAAACCAAGCAGGCTACAAGCATTGATTGACTATTACATGGTTTACATCTCAACAGCCATAAGCTGACATCTAATAAATGAGTGAAAAGTTGAGCTAACCAGCGTTTAGCACAAAGATCATGTAACAAAAATCACAATGGGAGATATTCCAAAAAGGGCAAAAAGAGTAAAAAGACGCACAGCATAGATAAAGTAGTCTATGCATAAACATCAAAAAAAAAAAGACAAAATAGTATAGCCAGTAAAGAACGGATGTAATATAAAAAAAAAAAAAAAGAATTAAGGTTACAGGCTATATCAAAGAGGTAAACCAAGGGTAGCTCAGCTGCATCAAATACTTTTGAGACCTAAAGAAACATGCCTATTGAAACTCCACAAGAATAGAGAGGAATCAGAAAGCAGTATGTTCATTTTCATTCAGTTCCAACCAACCTAGAAGCTCGGCACAGCAAGATAAATATTCAGCGCACCAGGAGAACATCTAGGCTGACAGCCTGTCAGAAGTACCTGCTATATTTCATCACCTTCATCATCTCTATTCTTACACAACAGGTCAACAGCAATAACTGAATTTGGAATAACATAAAATCTAAGATCAAAGCTTGAGATGTGTAGAGCTAATGACTCAATCGAAGTTGTAATTGTTACTTATCACTTCTCCAGAGTGGATAACTCTGCCTTGGCCTCTAAATATCTCCGTTGTTTTGACTAAACAGCATTGATGAATCCTAAAGTCTCTCAGCTTTTTACAGATCAATTGAAACACCAAGTCATCCACAGAAACTCAGTCTCCCAGAGAATGGAAAAGGGTTAAAGTCCCATAGTATAACACCCCCGGCCCAGTTCAATTAAATCATAAAGCCAAAACATGAACTCTTTCAAAAGAATGACATAGAAATTATAAATGTACATTTAAATCTACTCAATCAAGCTATATGTGGAATCTCAAGGCAACATCAAATCGGTCATCTGTTACAAACCCAACCTAAGAAGGCCTGAAAGGCTTGTTTGTGCTAGTCCACCTACCTAGACATTAAGATTTTGTTATGATTTTTATGTTATTTGATTGAGTTTAATTTAGTCGATTTAATTAATTATTCACCAAGTTAATAGATTTAGTAAATCTTAACTAGGAGTGTAAGCGTCCTTAGCTAAATAGTTGATCACAATTATATTATTATTTAGTCTAGATTAAGTTCAATATATCTTTTTATGGAGTATGGGATATTTACGTTATTAATAAGCAGGCCTGAGCCTATAAGCTTGTAAAGTTGTAATGGTATATATAATGCTTTAATCCTGCTAAAGAATTAACAAGAATAGTTAGTTCCCATACACCATCCCCGCCTTGCTCTCTCTTTCCCACCAGCCCTAACTGTCAGACACACCATTACTGCTGTTAGCCTCTCTCCATGGAATAAAATTGCAGCCCAATCCACAATGTCAGTGACAGACCCAAAACGCGACAAAAGAAAAAACAATCACAAATTTATCAAAATGGTATATCTGATATCAGTGATATTTTCCGATCAATTTATCATAGTTTATCATAAATCATAAATTTGTATAAATATAACATAGTAATAATTTATTATCAATAATAGAGAACACTAGTTTATTAAAATATTTTATTTAAATGATCCATAAATAAGAATTAGGCACATATTGTGAAAAAAACAAACAAATCACACTGTGACAACCGGGTTATATTATTTATCAGTCCTTTGATACCATGACACCGCAACTACAAGTGGCGGTTTTTTTGCATCCCCCTCTCTCACAGGCACACAAAATTCCCCCAGCTTCCCAACCTAGCTCTCTCCCACCTAGCTTAAGTAATTTAAATCATCCAATGGGGTTTCAAGAAGAAAAACAAACAAAAGCCCAACCATCCTAGGTCCACCCCTATTTCAAGACCTAACCCCCTAAGTTCCTTAGTGCAGAAAAATAACACCGTTGGTATCAAAAGCCTATTGAATCACTGGGCCATGATGCTAATCCCCAAGTATTTCACATTTGAAGGAAACAAATAGTTGGATCAACAACACATCAAATTTATGCCTCTTCCAACTGGTTGGTCATATGCCCCTTCAATTTGGCCCAATCATTATGACCATTTTTAAATCGAAATTGTATGAGAGAAAACTAAGAATAAAGTTTCCATCTCTTCTAAATATCTATGATTGACACTTCAATCTTTTGAATTAATATAGATAGAATACTACTACTCAAAGAACCATGAATAAATTTGTTCGCCTTGTCCCATCTAGCTTTTCTAAAGGTATTGTGGTATTAAAGTAAGGCTTCTGAAGTCATACTTAGCCTGTTTATGATCTCCAAAGATAATGTCAACAGCTATTTGCTACAAGAATTTCAACCATACAATGAAATATCGATACCGCAATTGCATATCGGTCGCAATTTTGCGGTTTTTGGGTCAGCTGCGACGCGAAATTCCAAAATTGCGGCCATTTCAGAAAATCACATATTTATCGCTGCAATATCGGCGAAATTTCGGATATCGGCCGATATTTTGCCGATATTAGCCGATGTTTACCGATATTTGCCGGTATTTGTTGTGAAAAGAATTAAAAAATCATGCCGCGACATATAAAATATCATTCGCGACACCCCGATACCACAGACACCTCGACCGCAACCTCAATCGCGACCGTAACCGCGGTTTTATTGCTTGATTTCAACCACAATACTAGAAAACATTAACCAAAATTAACCAAAAAGGAAAAGGATCCTCCTACCTAGGGCTGTAAATGAACCGAGCCAAACACCCTGGGCTCGGATTCGACTTGTTTAACTAACAAAAGAGTCGAATCAAGCTTTTAACAAAAAAAGACTCACTTTTCGGGCTAATAATTAGGCTCAACTCATTTAACTACATGAATGAGCTGAACCAAATTTTTAACGAGCCAAGCCAAATACTAAGCTGTCTCAACTCATTTACAGCCCTACTCCTGCCGCTAACTTAACAAAGACAAACATCACCACTTATTAGTATGTTTTTAAGCACATTTCTTAAGAAGGATCTTGTATAAGGCATGCCAAATACTTGTTTCATATGGAACTGTACATTTCGTGGATTCATCATTACTACAGCAAGTGATCACTTTTGAATTACTAATTGCACTTCAGCATTCCTCAAATGAGTGGCTGTATACATCCTCTCCAGATGTTCAAGGTGAATGCAAAAAAATTAAGAACTAGGATACCAAAATAATTACAAGAAGAGACAGGCAGCACTGACCCCAACCATTTCTATCCTTCTTGACATGCTTCATCAAAAACTTGTCATTAGGCAAATTTTCATCACTAAAATAGTATTCCACCTGCAGAATACGATGAAAGAGTTAAAATCAAGAAAATACGCAAATGATGATGCCAGAAAATTAAGTAACCA
Organism: Tamarix austromongolica; assembly: GCA_039764185.1. Lineage (NCBI taxonomy): Eukaryota > Viridiplantae > Streptophyta > Magnoliopsida > Caryophyllales > Tamaricaceae > Tamarix > Tamarix austromongolica. The sequence continues at coordinate 30,409,632 of CM077817.1, forward strand.
TATGAGGCTTAAAACAATAACTTGATAAGCATGGAATAATATCTGGTCCCTTTGGACCCCATTCCGGACTGGGGGAAAAAAAAGGAAAAAGAAAAACTCACTGAGACATCGAAAAAAAGAATTACCATGAGAAACGATAGAGAAGCAGGACAAAGTCCAAGCACTTCGCAAAAGTGGTTAGCCAAACTCCAAATAGGAGAGGGTAATTAAAACTGAGAAATAGCCCCACAAAAAATTGTTTGAAAAAATGAGGAAGAATATCATCATTCTAGTTATATTTTATTCCTTTTTTAAGATAAAAAAGAACATAATTCAGTTTCAATAATGAATAACCGTATACGTTATTCTATACATATATATATACAGACCTTTATCATATGGTTTCAATTCTTAACAACCGGCTTCCCTCATAACTCTATCATCCACATTAAATTACATGGGCATGATAACATAGTATTCTTTGAACTGACTTTTGTTTGATTCATAAAACATGTTACTAATACAGGCCAACAAATTTTTTTTGCTAAATTCCACTTGAATGTCATAATATTTGACTTATTCCATTTAGGTAGCATGCATTTTGAATAATACCATATACATACCATGACATTTGTAGACATTCTATTAGTATTATTAGTCTTAGCTTGCTAAAATGACAAATTGTTTTTTAACATCACTCGTTTTTTCTAAGCAAGCATAGAAGTACTCAATTTGATAGACGTCTTTGATCTTAAACGCTAACACACAATATCTTCGCTACCTCCCGAACTTCAAGGTCTCCTTTCAAGTTTCAAAGTGAATAAATGGGGCGATCCATTAAAAAAAATACCAATACTTAAATTGGCTACGTACCAAAAAATAGGGCTGAGACCTGTAGATGAAATCATATTTTAAAAGCTCAGACATTTTTTTAAACAACTTGAATATTTTTATCAAAATAACCTCCCTTAAAATCCCCACAAAAATAATGAAAAATCTACAAAGTACCAAAATAAATTTAAATATTCAATGATAATATTTTAATGATATAGATATAAAGTATGAAAATGATTGCACAAAAATCACTAAACAATATCATAGTAACTCTTTAAAATTATTTAAAAGAGGTAGTTACTTAATCAAACTAGGTCAAAGCTCATGGAATTGAGTCAAATCACATGTTACCCGAAAAAAATTTATCCATTTTTATATAAAAAAATCAGGCCCTATATGTATAGATATATAGACATATAAATATACACAAAGGTACTCTCAAATTGGCGGGCAGCTGGACCTGACCATGAGGTATAGACTACTTCAGCAACCCGGAGCAGGAGAAGCTAAATATTCAAGAAATGATAACATGAAACCTAGAATATCACAGTTACGCATGAAATGTTCGATAGAAATTATTTCATCCTAATCAATCACGAGGATTTTTACAAAACAAAATATGAGCACGAAAATTCTGAACACTCAGAAAATTTCCCAAAATCACGGCATGAACGTATATAATGTAAAGTTGGACACATACTGACCTGCTTGATAATCTTTGCGCGGAGATCTTTTTCGTTAGTGGCGGCAGTCTGAGCTGACTGGTTCTCTTCGTCGTCATTAGATCGTTCCGCGTCAACCAACCGATCTACCATTTCAGCAGAATAGGCCGCCGAGCTTTCAGCATCATGAGGAGGAGATGCCGGCACGCAAACGATAACTCCTTCAGCCTCCATCGAAGCGAAAAACAAGCCCAAGCAGAGAGCAGACGGAGGGATCGAGGAGAAGAGAGGATGAACAAGGTTGAAGAGAAACCTCAAACCCCCCCGTGCTCCTTTCTTCACTACTTCCCCCGATCTCCTGTAGGTTTATGCCCGTCGCATTATAAAGCTGTAGTATGATAGGGCTTAACCAATGGGCCGGGAGCGGCTGGATCGTGTCCGACTGTGCAGTCCAGATTTTCACGATGGGGAGTATGTTCAATAAATACATAAATTATTTCCTATCAGCCTGTGTAACGGTGTAAGAACATATGTTTAAAAATGGATCAATATACATATATTATTCCCGCCAAGCACGCATCTCTTTCAATATATATATATATATAAATTTAGACTATGGTACAAACTATTATTTCAAATATAAACGTAAAAATCGTTAATTACCGTTAGATCTAGAAGATGTAACGGTTAAGATTAAAATAAATTTAGGTTAAATATTTACTAAATCTTAACCATTGATAAATACTAATCTAATAGTTAATATTAGTTTCTATATATGTATCTTAGGAATGATTTGTATGGGACATTTACCATATATATATATATATGCACACAAGGATCATTGATTTTTTTTTCTTGATAAGTAAATACTATTTTTATAAATTTCATAAACATACAAGTACCATAACCTCCCACTTCCTTCCCCTTTTAGAAAGAATTTAGAAGAAGAGCTAGTTAAATGCTCATGCAAAAGTTAATGAATATAATTTGTTAGAGGCAACCCTACTACCCTTTACCATAAAGCATTAAAACTCTATTTTATCTCGATACACCTTATGTCAAACTAAAACAGTCAGTTACCCACCTCTAAAGTTATCATGGAACCTCTACTTCTATTTACAGCATCCCATATTGAAGGTTGTTATTGATATTCTAATTATAATTGATATAGAAGTTCAGAATCGGATAGTAGGAGTCTGTTTGGTTTGAAGAAAATTAGGTAGAAAGGAAAATGTAGAGGAAAGAAAATTGAAAGAAAGAAAATAAAAGAAATTTATTTTCTTTCCTTTGTTTGGTTGTTGGAGAAAATTTTGTGGAAAATTGAATTCTTAGAAAATGTTTTTAGTGTTTGGTATATAGAAAGAAAATTCTAAGAAAAGTTAAATGTTATTATTTAAATATTATTATATACTTAATTAAAATAAAAATATTATATTGATATATAAAAAATTACATAAAATTTCTAAAATATTTATAAAAACTCCATAAAATCAATACTTATTCCAAATTTTTTTTATAGAACTATTTTAAAATATTACATGAATAACTTACAATAATTTTTAAAAAAATTATAAAAAAATACAAAATATTTCATATTCCTTTCCATTTAAAACATGCTACAACAAATATAAAAAGGAAAAAAACATAGTTTGTTACTAGTACACTTGTATGTTCCGTAAAATATTAATTAGGGATGACAACGTATCGGATACCTCTTATCTGTTATCCAAACCTAATAAGAAAATATATACCAATATCCGTATCAAAATTCTGTAAGTATTTTTTTTCTTTCCATATCTATATCTATATCCGTTTATCCATAACTATTTGCATATCTATCGAGTAAAATTTATTGAATTTCGAATAAAATCCATTCGATTTTGGGTAAAATCTATTGAATTTCGGATAAAATCCATCAAGCTTAAAATAAAATTTATTTAATGTTAAAATTATATACTTAGATTATTAAAATTTAATTATACCCGTTGTCCAAAACCTAGTTCTATATTACTGTACTCCTTTTGGTGCTTTTACTTGACAAAGGGCAAGTTTATATACATTTATACGGTACCGACTACATAAAATCTGCTTTTACTTGAGAAGGTTTTACTTTTAAAGGTATTTAACATTAAAAAATAAGAGAAAAAATGGTGAGAAAAATAAAAGGAATGATAAACAACATAAGTGATGGTGATTAAATTTAAATTTTTAAAAAATTTTGATGGCAAGACAACACTCACTATAATTATAAAATTATCTGATATATAACCTTTAAAATTTAGAAATATATCTTACATTTTCGAAATCTGTAAAACAAAGGTAATGTTAGCATTTTTTTCTGACTTTATCCTTCGATCTGAGTCTCCACCAGTGTTCCAGACGCCTCCATAGGCTCCAAGCGACCGTCTTCTCCGGTGAATTTCACCCGAATCGTCCACTGGTCCCAGTCCATGGGTCGGCTTCATACCCGTCATTTCCTCGGTAGGACTTCATCGTCACTTTCTTCGACCGAAAACCTATCAAATCAGGCTGCCGAAGTTATAATTACATAAACTAGCAGTATCAGTAGATGGATAGAGAAAGTAAATCCTCAGATTGAAGACATGATAAGAATACAAAAGTAAACCCTCGAGAATTTTAAAAGTACAGATAACACTGCGAGGCCGTACAACTAGAATCAAAATTGTTCCACTGTACTAGCGAACAAATTACCACTGCCAAAATACAACAGTATATATATATTCAGCGATTCAACTTTTGTTGCCTCATGCTTAGTCTATTGAAATACCCCAAAAATTCATAATTTTATAAATTATATTTAAAAAAGGTTTTATTAGAAAATTATTTAAATTAATTAATTTTATTAAAATAAAAGGGTATTTAATTAAGGAAAATCAAGAAGAGATTTATAAGTATTTTAATTAGGAGGAATTTGGGTATTTTAGCTAATTAAGCATTTTATTTAAAAAAAATAATTAAATAAATTATTTTATTTAAAATAAGAAGGAGAAAATAGTTTCAAAATTTTTAATAATTTTATAAGTAATTTAATTGGAGAAAAATTAAGGTGTTTGCTAATTAAAAAGGAATTTATGAAAAATCTCTTAAAAATCCTAATTTAGCCTAAAAAGGAATTTAAATATTATTTTGTATACATCAAATATTTTAAATAATTTAAATATCCCATATTATTATTTTTCCTTTTTCCCTTCTTCTTTTTCCTTTTCTTCTTTCTTTTTCTTTCTTCTTTTCTTTTTCTTTTTCCTCCCCTTCTCCCCATTTGGGCTGCCCCTTTTCGCGGCCCAATCCTCTACCTCCTTCCTCTTTCCCGCGGCCCAGCGCCGTTCGGCCCTCCTTCGCACAGTGAAACGCAGTGTTTAGCCCTTCACTTCGCCGAAACGCTGCGCCCCGATAAGTGAAAATAACCGTTGCCTCCAGCTATACTCGACGCCGCGTTTTGTCCATAAATAACCCAAAACGCCGCGTTTTGGTAGGACCTTTTTTGACCGTTTCCGAACCGGCCGGTCTTTTCCCCCTTCTTTTCTTTTCTCCCGGACCGTCGGTCCGGCCACCTTCTTCTTCCTCCTCGCGCGCGCGACCTGCAGCACGCCGCCCCCTGCTCCGCCTGCCTGCGCGCCGCCTGCACGCCGCCTTCCCTTTTCTGCCCTGCCGGCCACCCTCTCTCGACCGACCTACACCCCCCATACCCCCTAGGCCACCCGCGCCTTTTCCTCCCTTTTTCCCGACCAGCGCAGGGGTCTGTCATGGCAGACCTGCGCCGACCCCCCTGCCGGCCGGCGTGCCCAAACGCCGCCTAACCTGTCCTCCTTTGTCTCCTCTCTCGATTCCCCCCCCAATTCGAGCCTATAAATACCCCACGAGCCCCAGCATCAGGCTCTTTCGAAAACCATGCCCAGAATTCCCCCTTGCGCCGCCCCCTCTTCAGACCACCGCCCCGTCGCCGCCGCCCATCGCCGCCACTCAATCCACCCCCTAAATTCTTCCCTGCAGCACCCTCCACCTACCCAAGCCTCCCTCAGCCCTCGGTTTACCCTGCACGCGCCGCCCCAAGTGGGCGAAGTGCCCTTCCCGACCAAGCCAACCTCAAACCCCGCCACCCTTCGCACCGCCGCCCACCGCCGTGCCGCCACTCCCAGCGCCCTCTCTGCCTCCCAAAACCACCAAGGGAACTTCCCCAACCTCCCTAGACCCTCTATTTCCCCTGCCAACCCCTCCTTTTCCTTCCTTTCCCCTCCACCACCTCTCCACCCTCCTTCTCCCCCTACGCCGCCGCCGCCACCGTGCGCCGTGCGCCGCCACCTGTGCCACCCACACCCTAGGTAGTTCTCTAAACTCCCCAACCCCTAAACCTTTATTATATAAGTGCTAATTATTTTTAGTAGCATAATTAATATTATTCTTACTATTATTATTATTATTATCACTATTAATATTATTATTAGTATTATTAATATTATCATTATTATTATTACCATTATCATTATTATTATTATTACTATTGGTATTATTATTACTATTGTTGTTCTTATTATTATTATTATTATTACTATTATTATTACTATTATTATTATTATTATACCTAACCTTGAAACATTTATAACTATTGGCCTTACTCATACTAGTGGCCCATAACTTTAGTATTTTATTTTAACATCATGATCGTTATTATTATTGCTAGTATTACTATTATTACTATTATTATTATTATTATTATTATTATTATTACTATTATTACTATCATTATTATTATTGATAATAATAATAACTATTATTATTACTACTATCATTATTATTAGTAACATTGAACTACTACCATTAATAATAAATATTGTTAAAATTACTTTAAATTATTGTAGCTACTTTTATTAGTAGTAGCTTGATTAACTACTTGAGAATACTGACCATACTTCACTTATAAAAGTAATATTACTATTCTTAGCCCTAATGGTAAGGTAAAGAATAGGGGTAAGGTAGAAAAGAATAGTGTTTCGGTCGGAGGAAAAGTAACCCCAGTTTTCCCTCTTATAGGCGAGTCAAGTCGACACCCGGAGGAGGCGTAGGAGCGTGCTCCAAGACCGGTGTCGTGTTAGGTAAGGACGAAGCTATGGCCTTGTGTAATGTGTGATATAACGTGTGGGTGAATGTTGAGTATGCCATGTTGATGCGTATCATGCATGTGTTATGAATAACTTGTTTTGATGTAGCGCAGCATGGATCATGAGGTATGTTGTGTGTGCCTTATATTATACGTGTATGCCATGTTCCATGTTTATCGTTGATGTTGATGATGTGACTTGTTATGGCCCTCTAGGACATGCATGCTAGGGTTTTGGGTAGCATAAAATGATAATAAAAGGACAACGGGGGAGTGGGCGTTTGGGAAGTTTGCATGGGGGGACTAGACCTTGCATGGGCATGATTCTTACGTATGAAAAGTTGATTTGGGTTGTAAGAAAGAGCTTGGGAGAGTCTTGGAATGATTAGAGACTTAGTATAAAAAATAGTGCGTAAGTTGGTGCATAAGAGGCCTTATTAGGGTTTTGGGTGTAAGTGGGGGTTGGAGAGTATGCATGGAGTGTTTAAATTATGCGTGGGGATGAATCTTACGTGAGGAAGGTTGATTTAGGAAGTGAATAAAATAATGTCAAAGTTAGGGACCCATTGGAGACTTGGGTGCAAAATTTTACGTGGGTCGATGTAAGGGTGTCTAAGGGATCCAATTAAGGTTTTGGGAGAAAATGAACTTGGGAGATAAAGTAATACATTTGGGGAGTTTCCTAATAAAAATGAGGTGCGAGATAGAGGATAAAGTAACGTTTGGGTAAGTAAGAAAGAGTTGGACCACATAGGTCCGACTAGGGTCTCCGAGGAGGAACCCTAGAGGGATGAGGACATACGGAGTCGATATCGTATGTGTTGGGGTAGCCTGTATTCTTGGAGATTGTGCCTTACTATATGCCACTATGCTTAAGTCTACGGGGGATGGATGTCGGGTGTGAGAAGAGGTACGGGTCTCAAAATATGGGACGGTCCCTTTGGAGGGGAAAGTAGTAGGGTATTAACCGCATGCATGTCAAGGGTGTGATGTGATTCAATAAGACACGGATAAGACATTAATTACGTAAAGCGAAAGATGTTGAGCCGAGCCCGTGATCCGGTCCACCGGCTATAATAGTGGATCAGAGGCGTTCTGCCCTGTGCGTTTATTTTCCGGTCCACCGGCTATAATAGTGGATCAGAGGCGTTCTGCCCTGTGCGTTTATTTTCCGGTCCACCGGCTATAATAGTGGATCAGAGGTGTTCTGCCCTGTGCGTTATCTTCCGGTCCATCGGCTATAATAGTGGGGGATCTCGTGCTCAACAAACCAAACGAATAAGTTGATCCATGGGAAAGATACTAAGTACTTAAAGCAAAACACCATGTGAGTCGGGGCCATGATCCGGTCCACCGGCTATAATAGTGGATCAGAGGCGTTTTGCCCTGTGCGTTTATTTTCGGTCCACCGGCTATAATAGTGGATCAGAGGCATTCTGCCCTGTGCGTATATCTTCCGGTCCACCGGCTATAATAATGGGGCTCCCGCGCTCACATGAGTTATTAAAGAGTATGTGTGAAATGGACATATTATTAACAAGGATAAAGAATAAGTTACCAGAAAAGTATTCAGACCTTATCTTGCGAGTTATCGCATGTTGTCTACATGATTGTGCTATGTGTGCTATGTGGTATGATTGTATGATTGGCCTTAGCGCACATGCGCCCTTACTCAGTACTGGACCCGTACTGATACTACCTTGATTGACTGGGTCCTGCAATGATCCACCGATGGTGGGGAGCAGACCTTTGATGCAGGTTGATCAGTTACTAAATCGGGGTGGAAGGCTTGATCTGAGTGAGTAAGCGGTCCGGATATTTGCCCTTCGAAAATTGTGTGGTTTAATCGTATTTGACCTTGGAGGTTACAAGTGTTGTATTTAATTTTCCGAGGGTTTTATCGTACTTTGCTATTCCGTTATTTTAAGTATTCTGATATATGGACCTTTTAAATTGTATTTCGGAATGTAACTTTTGACCTTCGCACTCTGATTCCGCAAAACTTGTGTTTTAGGAATGATTTGTTCTGGTTTTATTCTTTCTAGCCTTAGCACTTAGTATCGGGTCGGTAGTTATGGATCGATTTGGTACAAAGTGTGGCGGTAATACCCCCGGATTTACAATTTCATTTGCTTGCTTCCGCTAAACTTCTTTTAATTTAACGAAATTTTTCAGTAGTAAATTTGGGGGTGTTACATCTATGTTCTGCTTTTCCCCTGTTATCTGGGGTTTCCTTTTCCTATTTTTCTTTTGAGGGAGGGGTGGTGAGGAGGGAAGGAATATGGTGGAACACGCTTAATTCTGACGTATCAACCGCAGAGGAAATATATTCACTAAGAAGCAGGTCGTACCAATAGTTTTTTTACTGTCATATATGGGTTGAGTTTCTTTTGTCCGGGTATCATCCATACCAGTGCTATCGGAACTGAACTGTTTACGGAGGCCGTATGTTTGATTCTCAGTATTTACCATTACCACCACCGTATTGATAGATCTCCCAGTCACCCCATCCCATGGACGATCAAATCAAACCTACAATTTATGTATAGATGCTACTGCTAGTTTATATAATTATAACAAATACAGGACGGAAACTGCTACCTGTGCTTTTGAAGCGCTAGATTTAATTGGAAAAGTGACTACCAACGATCAGGGGAGGAGTGTAACACTCCCAAATTTACTACTGAAAAATTTCGTTTAAATCAAAAGGTTTAGCGGAAGCGAAAGAATTAAAACCGTAAACTGGGGGTATTACCGCCACACTTAGTACCAGACCGGTTCATTCCTACCGTTCCGGCACTAAGTGCTAAGGCTAAAACCGATCATCAATAAGTACGAAGTATCATAAAATGCAAGACGACATTTAGCATAAATCATAAATAAGATATAAGTCAAACAGAAGTTTGAATACGATTCAGGATTACAACCCCATAATACTTTTTCTTTCTTTAAAAACGGGAAATGTACTACAAAATATAGCTAACAAAACAATCCCCAAAAAGGATCAGTATCCGGATCGCCTACTCACTCAAGTCAAGCCTTCCACCCCAAAATAGTAACCGATCAAACCTGCATAGGAGGTCTGCTCCCCACCATTGGTGGATCATCACAGGACCCATTCAATCAATGTAGAATCAGTACGGGTCCAATACTGAGTAAGGGCGCAGGTGCGCTAAGGCCAAGCATACAATCATACCACATAGCACAATCATATAAGTAACATGCGATAACATGCAAGATAAGGCCTGAGCACTTTCCGGTGACTTATTCTTTATCCTCGTTAATAATATGTCCATTTCACACATATTCTTTAATAATCCATGTGAGTGCGAGAACCCCACTATTATAACCGGTGGACCGGAAAGTATACACTAAGGGCAGAACGCTCCTGACCACTATTATTTGCCGGTGGACCGGTCTCCAGGGCAAAATGCTCCTGGCCACTATTATTTGCCGGTGGACCGGTCTGGCCCCGACTCACATGATGTTCCGCTGTAAGTACTTAGTATATTTCCCATGGTTTAACTTACTTACTTTGGTTTGTCGAGCACGAAATCCCCCACTATTATAGCCGGTGGACCGGAAAGTATACACTCATGGCAGAACACTCCTGACCACTATTATTTGCCGGTGGACCGGTCTCCAGGGCACCCCGGCTCCTGGCCACTATTATTTGCCGGTGGACCGGTCTGGGCTCGGCTCAACAATCTTTCACTTTACATGATTAGTGTCTTATCTGTGTTTTATTAGATATCATTCCACCCTTGACATGCATGTCATCGATGTTCTACTACCGCTCTCTCAAGAGGGCCCGTCCCATATTTTGAGACTCGTACCTCTTCTCACACCCGACATCCATTCCCCGTAGACTTAGGCATAGTGGCATATAGTAAGGCACAATCTCCAAGAATATAGGCCATCCCATTACATATGATGTCGACTCCGCATGTCCTCCTCCCTCTAGGGTTCCTCCTCGGAGACCCTAATCGGACCTATGTGGCCCAACTCTTTCTTACTTACCCAAACGTTACTTTATTCTCTATCTCGCACCTCATTCTTTTATTAAGAAATTCCCCAAATGTGTTACTTTATCTCCCAAGTTCACGTGTGACCGACAAAACCCTAGTTGCCCATTCAAAACCCTATCTGACCACACCAACTCTAGTTGGCCGCACCAAACCCTAGCACTTTACTTCTTCAACAAGTAACCTCCCTCTTTCACCCCAAAATCTCTTTTCTTATTTAGAAACCCCCGCTCATCTTTTATATAAGTAAGTTCTCACTCTCAACCCCATACTCCACCATGCAAACCCTAGTACCACCCTATAAACATTAATACCACCACACAAACCACAACCACCATGTAAATCCTAATACCACCATAAGCCATTAATACCGCCATGCAATCATTAATACTACCATACAAACATTAATGCCACCACACAAACCATAAATGCCACCATACAACCCAAATACCACCATAAGCCATTAATACCACCATGCAATCATTAATACCACCATACAAACCCTAATACCACCATAAGCTATTAAAACCACTATGCAATCATTAATACCTCCATACGAACATTTATACCACCATACAAACCTTAATACCACCATACAACATTAATACTTCCATAAAATCATAATTACCACCATACAACATTAATACTTCCATAAAATCATAATTACCACCATACAACATTAATACTTCCATAAAATCTTAAATACCACCACACAACCCGAATACCACCATGCGAACCATTAGTACCGTCATAGAACATTAATACCATCATACAACATTAATACCTCCATAAAATCATAAATACCACCATACAACCCGAATACCACCATGCAAACTTTAAGACTCCCATGCATGGTTCCCAACTCTCATTTATTTCGGACATTCCTCCCACTTAAATATTCTCTCATAGATCATGAGGTACTTAGGTCAACCTCATATCCCCCTTAGTGGTCTCACTTCTCATTTATTTCCGGTCATCCTTATATTCCCAACTCATATTACCATTTATCCTAACATGCATGTCCTAGAGGGCCATAACATAATACATCATAAACATCATACATATAAATGTCATGCTCATGTCATGGAAGCACATACAACATACCTCAATCTCCAAGCTGCGCTACACATAAGACAAGTTATCCACAAATCATATAATACATGGCATAGCATGGCATACACAACATTCAACACATCCACGTCACACATAGCACAAGGCCATTAGCTTCGTCCTTACTTAAGGCGACACCGGGCTTGGAGCACGCTCCTCTAACTCCTTAGGGCTTTGGTCGGGGTTACCTATAAAAGGGGAAAATGCTAAGTATTAGTTTCCCTTATAATTACTATCAATCCTCATTCTCGTTTAAGGTTAGGGTTTTTTTATTACTAAAAAGGGTTTTATACAAGAACTAGGGTTTTTACCTTAGAATTAGTATACTAAATATTAGTAGTCCAAATATGTTTATTTTTAATACCTATTGTTACACTTATATTATTAGACCCGTTAGTTCCATTCTTATAATACTAGTGTTCACTAGTCATAGTAAAATAGCGATAATAATAATAATAATAATAATAATAATAATAATAATAATAATAATAATAATAATAATAAGACTACTAATAGTGATACTTATGTTTCAAGTAATAGAACTCTAGCGTTTTTAAGATTAAGTCCAACAATGGTGTTAGGTTTGAAATAATAATATTATAAGGTCACAATATTACAAGTAAACTATTCTTAAGGGTGATAATGATAATAATAATAATAATACTAATAATGATAAATAGTAATTATAACCATATTAACCCTAGCAATAATAATAGCAATAACAATAACCCGGTATGGTTAAGTATTAATAATAATAACCTTAGTAAGATAGTAGAGGTAAACATAATAATAGTAGGGTTGTTAATATTAGCACTTATAAAAGTAAAACTAAAGTTGAGTATAATAGGAGTTAGGGTTCCAAGGGATGTTAGTATGGTAAAAAGATAACTTTAATATCAGGAGTCACAATATTAGAAATGATAATAATAATAAGAGTAATAATAATAATAATAATAATAATAATAAGCATAATGGTATTAATATTAGTTAACTTAATAATAATTGTATGGAATAAAGTTTAAGGCTTGGGATGAGTAGAAGACCACCTAGGGTCGGTGGCGGCGACGACGGCGGCGCGTGGCGGCGACGACGGCGGCGCGTGGCGGCGACGACGACGGCGCGTGGAGGAGGAGAAGAGAGGGAAAGGTTAAGGTGGAGGTTAGATGGGGGAAAGGAAAGGAAAGTTAAGTGTGGGGGAGGAGACAACAGGGAGAGGGGAGTGGAATGAGGGTGGTGGCGTGAGAAAGGAGGCGGCGCGCGGTGGTGGACGCGGCGGCCGAAGGTGGAAGAAGGTGGTGGGAGATGGTGGAGGTTGGTGGAGAAGGAGGTAAGGGGTAAGGATGGTATGGGTAGGTAGGGGAGGACCTGCCGGTTATTTTGGGAGGTGGCAGGGTGGCTGGTCTCGGCGGAGGAGGCGGCAGAAGGTGGCGCAAGGTGGCGACGGGCTGGAAGGGGCTGCTCGGGGTGGCGATTTTGCACGGCCTGGGGTGGCTCGTGCAAGGCAAATCGAGGGTTGAGGAGGGCTTGGTTAGGTGGAGGGTGGTGCAAGGTGGGGGTCTGGGCAGCGTTCGACCGGCAGCGTTGGGGGAGGGCGGCGGTCGACGCGTTTGATGGGGCGGCGGCGAGAGGGAGCAAACCTAGGGTTTCGGGGTTCCAAATCCCGAACCCAGGTGATCAATGGGGGTATTTATAGGTAGGGTGGTCGGGCAAGGCCAGGGGAAGAAGACAAAGGGGGGTGTAGGCGCTAGGCTGGCCGACAGGCGGCAGGTCCTGCCATGGCAGGTTGGGTCGGGGAGGGGAGAAGAAAGGGAAAGAGAAGGGCACGCGGGAAAGGGAGAGAGGGACTTGGTCGGGGTCGAAAAGAGGAAGGAAAATGACAGGGAAGGGCAGGGGAGGACGGTCGGCACTGAGCTGGTGGCTGCCGACGAGATTCGGGGCTGCAAGTTGAGTTGCAGGTCGGCGTGTAGGTCGGGGAAGAAGAAGACAGGCAGGGTGGACCGGTGGTCCAGGGAAAAAAGAAAAAGAAGGGGAACCGGCCGGTTCGGCGACGTTTATTTAATCCGTAAGTCAAACGCGGCGTACTAAGGGTTGTGGGAGGAAAACGCAGCGTCGCGCCGTAGGCTGGCAACGGTCATAAGGCCGTTAAGCGTGACGCGGCGTTTCGACGGCTCTGAGGGCAAAACGCAGCGCACGGGACGCACGATGGTTGGCGTCGCACGGCGCGGGCCGCGGGAAGGGAAAAAAGGAAGGGGTTCGGGCGGCCTGTACGCGAGACAGGGAGAGGAGAAGGGTTTGGGCCGGTGGGCTAGCCCAGCCGGGGGGGAGAGAAAGAAAGAAAAAAAAGAAAGAGGAGGGAGAAAAAAGAAGAAACAAAAAAAGGGAAAATAAGAAAATAAATAGGATGGGAAAATAATTAAAATAACTTATGGGGAAATTGGGGTATTTTGGGTTATCTAGAATATTAATATTTATAAAATATTAACTAAATTCCTTTTTGCTTATTTTAGACTATTTTAGATAAATTTCCTTAACCTCCAAGCTAATTAGGAAAAATACCCAAATTTTATTCCAATTAAATTCTTTATTATTTTCCTCTTAATCTATCTTAATTAACTCTCTACATTTTAAGTAAATTAATTTAAATAATTAATTTTCTTAATAATTCCTTATTTGGCCATAATTTCAGAAATTAGGATTTTGGGATATTACAAGGAGAGCGATCGAGCTCGTCGCGGGCAAGGAAAGCGTGATCGCCCAAGATGGAGGCGAGTTGAGATTCGGGAGAGTCGAGAAGGAGGTTGCAGAACTTTTCTCAGAGATTTTCTTTCTTTCCTTAGCTAATCGGAAGGAAAATCTGCTTGTTTAACTTTCATTAATATTTTTCTCTGTATTTTCTTTCTTTCTGATTTTTCAGCTAACCAAACACATACAAATTATTTTCCATCCAATTTTTTTTTCCTTTCCTCACTTTTTTCCATAAACCAAACATACCCTAGGAGTCTACAAAAAAAATATAAAAATATAAAACTTGTATACTTATATGATATAAAATAATATAGTTTAAGTTAAAATTATAGAAGATTACACTTTTACTCCCTCATATAGTCACCAATTAAGTTCTAGTAACTTACAAGTAGCATAAAATATTAAAGTTGTTTTATATATTAGAATTTAATAACATCAGAAATAATTTTATCAGATGAAATATAAAAATTACAATGAAATTATGGATAGAGGAAACATACAACTTATTTTGTTCAAAATATACAATATTGTTAGTCTTAAGAAAAAACTACAAAGAATGAAGAAAACATATGTTAATGAAGGCAATAACAAGAAAACACTATTTTCTATTATTTAAGAGAATATGACTAGAAAAAAATTATGATGGATTTTAAAATTTTGATGAATCAAGATAAAAATGAAAAGAAAAAAAAATTGTTTATAAACACACGGTAAGTTATAATATGAACTATATATATACCATAAACTAAAACTTGTTTGTATTATAAAGATAACATGACCATAAGAAAATACTAATTTTGAATTGCGTAGAAGTTCATAATTAGTAATACTGTAAACTTTAATATATTCATTTTACTATTTATATGGAGATTACATTCTTTTGTCGGTATTTTACAACAACAATCAACTTCATTATTTTAATGGTAACTAAGTCATACTTTCTTTACATTAACTTATTTTCAAGACTTGTTGTAAAATAATGTAGGGTCAAAAATCAGAAGATTAATGAAGAAATATAGTTGAAATAATATGACAAATAAATGTGGAAATAAATCGATAAAAATATAGTTATTATGTAGAATCATAGGACCGTAGGATTTTACATTAGTAAACTGCTTTAAGATTCTACCTAAGGCCTTGGATCGTTTTGTGAGTTTTTTATCATAAGATTTTAGAATCATAGAATCGAATCGAAATTTTAATAATTTTGCCCATATTATTAGTGGGCGCCTCAACACATGTTGTAATACCTTAAAAATTTTCTTATCTTAATCCAGTAACATTAATGCCCTAATTTGATTTTAATATCAAAAAATCTTATTTTTAGCCTTAACCCAATTTCTTAATCCTAAAACTTTAATCGAAATCTAAAACCTTGATTTGGATAAATCATAATTCGTAAACTAAAATTAAAACCTGCTAAAATTTTCACTAATCCTAATTATTTATGGCTAATCTAAAAACACCCCTAAACTAATCCCCCAACCCTTTATCTTTTTCCATTTCTTTTTATTTTATTTTCTTTCTTCTCCCTTATCCCATCAGTCCAAGCCGTAACATTTGAAAAATGTTTCAACTTGCACCATCACCCATCACCTTTTTGCACCCTCATCCATCACCTTTCTCCTTCTTCTTCTCCTTCTTCTATCTTTGTAGACTTGCACACTCCACTCCACGCTATTGTTTTACTTCTCACGCAACACACATACGTTCAACTATCACCACCCTCACCCTACAGCTACTACCTTACTACTCACCATCCTTTGCAACTATCATCATCACCTTGCAGCTGCACCATCATCATCGTTACACGGCTCCCCTGCATTTTTTTTCTTTCTTCCCCTATTTACACCACACATGCACACATGTATACACACCCACACTCTCCTTTCTCCCTCTTTTGTTTGCATCCATTCTGTCCATTTTTGTGTCCAAAATACTACATGAGCACCCCCTCTTCCCTCTCCTTTCTTCCTTCTTTTTTCTTTTTCTTATTCCTCCTTCCTGCCCCTATTTTTGGCCTGCACACCACCCATTCTACCACCGTGCACCACCTCGGCCACCACTTGCAGTCCATTAGCTGATGGACCGACCACCAAAGTCACTCTAACCTTCCTCAACACTGTCGTCGGCCATCGTTGCCGGCCACTCCTCTTTTCCTATCTTCTTTCTCTCGTCCGTCACATTTTTACAAAGCACACACCGTATGCACGATCTCAAGCATGGCTAGGCAGCACTAAAATTTCTTATCGCACGCTCGTACAACTCAGCACCATATGGTCGTGCATGATCTTTTCTCTTGACCAAAGCTACACCGTCTGCAACACAACCATGCAACTCAGTACCATCTTATTGTGCGTGATCTTTTCTCTCAACTAGGGTTACACCGCCTGCAGCATAATAATGTAACTTCCTATTTTCGACAGTGCACCCCTATTTTTACCCCAAACCTTATTCAAACACCACCAAAATTTTACCATAGCTCCACCACACATTCCTCTATGCATTCACACATTTCAAGCTCTCATTTGACTATAATTATTTCTATTTTTATCCTCTTTACTTTGATTTCTCCTTCAATTTAATTCTTCAAGCTTAACCATGAATTTTGTTATTTTTCGTAGATGGTATTCCAGTAGCTTTGGAAGAGGAAGTCTAAGGTTTGCGTGCTTAGAGCCTGATGTCCTAGTTGGTAAGAATACTATACAATGTTTAGGGTTTTTGGTGTTATTTGCTCGTATGGTTATATGTGTTTTTCATAATATTGTTGACATACGATGTAACATGTGTTGATCATGATATTTTGTGATGATATAAATATTATATCGAAAGAAAGTGAGAATGGGTAAGGGGTACCATTATATTATGATTTTGTTGTGATAATATCATATTTGTGGAAAGATATCTTATGGTATGAAATATGGGCTTAAGGATCTAATATTATTGAAAGAAAGTAAAAAATGGGTAAGATATACCATTATTATTTTGTTGTGATAATTTTATATTTATGGAATATATCTTATGGTATGAAATATGGGTTAAATAAGTTTTGATAAATATACTTAAGAATTCCTATGAAGTATGATAATAAATTGTAGACTTGGAAAATAATATGTGTGGAAGGTATAAGATTTTATAAAATAAAGATTATTATTTGTGCTAAAGGGTAATTTGGTCATTATGAGATAATAAGAAAATTTTGTTATTTTATGTGTTAGATGGATTAAAATATGATAATAACAGCTTGAGGGATTATTGGAAGTATTATCGTTGTTTGGGGTCCTTAAATGATTTAATGGATAATTTGGGACAAACTATCTTATAATGATAATATCATTATTCCATATGTAAGATCTAGATGTTATTCAGATTCTGAATACGTTGTTAATGATTGGCCTTATGAAGTTATCTATTGAAATTGGTAATTGGATAAATTACATGTGAGGTATTATGACAAAATTATGGAATTTGGGATTTTGGAGATTACTATGAGTAATACATTGGGATAGGATTATTAATGTATGTGTGTGAGAACTAGACCATGCATTATGGACACGATAATAATGATGATATTTGAGAGTGACTCGTTTTAAGATGGATGAATAATCAATATGGGAGAATGATTGCTAAAGGGAGTGCAATTAAGGTTTGAAAGGACTTAATGACCTGAACCAATGCTATATGTATATCTGTTTTAATGTGTTCTATGATTGAAAACAAATATTGAATAAGATACTAATCACTTAAAGTGAAGGAGCATATGAACAGGGTCAAGGTGATCTATGATATATATATATATATATATATATATATATATATATATATATATATATGTATGTATGTATGTATGTATTCCTATTCCACCAAGTAGAATAGTGGCTCTAGAGCGTATTATCCCAAGAAGGTGATGTTTCTAGATCCATTCCACCAGATGATAATAGTAGCTCAAGTGTGTTGTCCCTGAGAAGGTATTTCGGACCGTTCCACTAGTTTAAGAATAATGGGGTTCCTACACTCAATGTATATAAAAGAATAAAAATGAATTAATTTGGATCATTTTCTGTCTTATGAGATGTTTTCTTTATTTTATTATTCACTTATTATCTAATAAGAAATCATGTGTTATTTGTATCTCTATTTCGATAGTATTGTTCCATTACTCAGTACATAGCGTACCGACCACCTGTTTTGTGGATGCTACTCATTTCTACGAGTAGGAGGCCCTAATTCTTATGTGCAGATCTTAGAAGATCAAATAGATGATTATGCTACCTATGATGCTCTATGTGGGGACAAGTGACATCACTTATGTTAAGGATTGGGTGAAGAGTAATTATTATCCGGTCGATGTATTTAATCGGATACTTTTTTTAGACTCTTGATCCATGGTATCCCTTCTTTTGTATTTTATATTGTTAACTCAAAGTTAGGCTCCAGACTCATTATTGTACTATAAATATTCTTTTGTTTATAATTTTCTTGTGTTAATTTAAATGTTTTAGCCTTATGACTGATGTAAGGATGGTTGCATAAGCTAGAATTATGTTAATTACAACGGTAACCCCAATATTTTACTTAATTACTTCTGTTGTAAAGCGAAACTTTTTAGTAGAAAAAATCGGGGTGTTATACATGCCTCTGGTTGTGGAAACCCATCCTACAATTCTCATATGCATTTTAGCCTATTGTTTCACTTGAGAAAATTCTTGCCCTCGTCTCTGTAAGAGATCCGCCACCATTAGCACCTTATAGGCAAACTAATAGTGGTTGAACCCTTCCTCTTCCAAACTTTACTAAATAATTTGCAACGATATTAGTTTCCCTTTCTTTGTAGCTGATTAGGCACTCCTTCCATGTATACTTAACCCGACTTATGAAGTTAAGCTAAAAACCTAGCTCCCATGTTCCTTCTGGCGGATTGTTATACCATTTTATTGTATTTTGAGAGTCTGATTCAATTACTAATTCAAAATATGTGAGCCAATCTTTTTGTATTGATAACATAAATGCAAAAAAATTGAACTGTATTTTCTTTTATCTCTGATTAAATTTGGCTTGACAACAATAATCTCTAGTATAATAATAATCATTTCATCAAACCATACCACACCACACTCAACTAAAATAGTTATTTAATTAATTTTATTATCCTCTAATGACCAATAGAATGCTTATTTGTGTGGGCTCTCTTACTTTTCCCCTTTTTTATTTCTTTCCCTTAATCAAATTTCTTCTTCATCGTACCAAAACTCAATTTTTTTGGGTGTCTATTATAAACTCACTCTTTGGACCAAATAGATCAAAAATGATTATTGATTCTTTGATGTGGCTACTCTAAGTTATGGATATGTCTTCCAACAAAAAAGAGTTATAGATATATTTTTAATTAGTAAAAGATGTATAATATTCTTAAAACATAGTGATTTTTAATTAGTGAAAAGATGTATAATATTCTTAAAATACAATGATCGATCATATAATTAGTAACTTATCTAGTAATTTTTTATTAAGTAATAAAGAAATGGTTTTCTAAAGTTAATAAATAATAAAATTCACTAGATCAACTTTAGTCCATGGTAAATGTATTTGCAATGCTAGCACTAATAGTTATACCCATTTGAATTTTATTAGACGTTTCAAAACTATTTGCCTCTATTCATGTATCAACTTCAGAGGTAAGGGCAGTCTAACGATGTGGTAGACCCCTACTTACTAGAGTGATACATTCGATTGCCTAATTGTAACATTTTATTTTGTGGCTAACATTTTTTTTTCTTTCTAAATGAGCCTAAGCATATATTGATTCAGTAGGTGCCTTAAGCCCTTCTTAGAAGGCAAGGAAAGATTTCAACCATGATGCTAGAAGGCTTAGCTTGTTTATATTGCTTTCTTATTATAATGATATCTTTACTTGTTAGGTAAATCGCACACTAATCAGCTACATATTATTTATCTTAAATTAGATCACTCGAAACTTTGGTTTCAAAATTGATCATCTCGATGACACTAGGCATATCTTATGATATATTATAATAAATTAAGGAAGATAGTGTTAAGTGACCTAATTTATACCAAAATAAAAATTAACAGCCTTTATGAAATAAAATAATAAAGTTATTAATCTTAAGGCTTCATTTTATTATTTTTTTTTAAAAGGTTGGGGGAAAGAATAAAAGAAAATGTTACTATTATGTTTTGTTTTGCTTAAGAAAATGAGAAAACAAAAATAAATAAAATGTTGATAATTAGCTAATTACAAAATATGAAAGAAGTCATGGAGAAATCTTCCTTCTTTTAATTTTTTTTATGGACTTTCAAGAAACAAAGGAAGCCTAAGCAGCTCAAATTACAACTATTCCTCAAAAGAAAAAGGATAATGCAATGAAAGGTTAGAGCATCTACATCTCTACCTTAAATTTGAGGTACTTAGTTGTTCTATCCAATTATTTCCTCTCCTATCTCTTTTATTTTTATCAATTTACCTCAAATTTAATTCTATACTCCACATTCTATTGCCTCAAATTTATACTACCTAATTACTTTTATCAATCATATCAATTATTTATACTTTATAATATTTAAATTTAAATTTATATTAATCTATAAATATCAATTAATAATCTTATATAATCAAATTTTATTAAACATAATTTTATAAATAATTTTAAAAAAAATAAAAATAAAAAATACTTCACATACACTCTAACAGTAATAATCACTCTAAAAGGTATACTATATGAATTTCGATTTCCACACTATAAATATCTTATATTTATGGCATTTTTTTCTATACTTATAACCATTTACTTAAATTTGAGGTACTTTAAATTTAAAATTAGGAGATTTTTTTTTCTTCCCAATAAATTTGTTCTTAGGTCGATAACCGGCAGCATCCCATAGATGAATGACGTGTGTATACACACAAGCCATACAATTAGTTACGCGCGGTTTACTATACTTGTTCGACCATTTTCTCTGTTTTTCACTCAAGGTTATGCCGCCTTCTTCTTCCTCTTCTTTTTGTGTGGAGGGAGGGGGGGGGGAGCAGTTGTTTGCTTAAGTTGTACATGCACGAATACATACAGCAAAAACTTCGACCATTTAGGTCAAATGTACCTGTGCGACCGTTACCATTGTAGATCGGGTAATAGCATTCTTTCAGCAGTAATGACCAATGAAAGGCACAAAACTTGCATCGAACTTTAAGGGTTATGGTTTCCCAGAACCCTCTCTACCGCAAACTACATAACATAGAACCATACATAGCAAAACAAACAAAAAAATAAAGGAGCTACGTAGCTAATAAAACACAAGGCCTAACTTAAGCCCGGATCCTAAACAGAAACGAAGGCTACAAACCCAAGCCAAAGCCCTAACCTTAACACGGAGAACGCAGCCCTACGAGACCCGGAAGTAGCCCAAACCCTAACATCATCCAAAACGGGTCCGCACAAAGAGCTCATATGATCGGTCCTCGTATTGTAATACACGCTGTAGAACGCAATTCGAGTCCTGTCATCCTTGGCCGTAAAGTTAAGGCCAACCTGCTGAAACGAGCTGTTAGCGTCGGCCATATGATGGAAGTTCTGGGCTTGATCCCCGGCGAACGCCATAATAGCTAACGGCTCCCTACACTTGCCGTCCCCTCGTCCTAATGAAAACGTGAGGGTGTACTGCTTCTTGGGCGTGGTCTCAACCATCTGCGAGACGATGCCTTCTTTGCCCGAGAGGAGCTCCACGGCGCGCTTGCCTTGCGGGACGCTGAAGTGGTTGGCGTCGATGTAGCGGACCGCTCGGTTGGACTCGACGATCCAGCCGGGTAGCGGTGTGGTTTCTACGTCGAGGTTCGTGGGGAGGAGGACGCCGAGGGAGTCGTTCTTGAAGACCCACGGACCTTCTTCAAAGTCACCGTTGAGGACTACGTTGTCTGAGCAGATAGAAGGAAGGAAGCAAGCAAGCATAGGAGTGGTTAGTATGGGAGGCGGGAGCGAGCGAGTCTTTTTTGGGGCCTAATTAAGTGAAACGGCCGGATTGGGGGAGCTAATAAAAATACGTAGATGCATATTATACCCAAATATTTTACCTTTGGGGCGATCAGGAGTGAACATCTTCTTCACAGCAACGTCATCAACAACGGGCCCACAAGTAGGATCCTCTTCCATACCAGGATTCTTAACCGCAAACGTAGCCCCGTCTTCCTGAGCCTCAAACGCCCAAGCGTAGGAATCCCAGCCTAGATCGCTATACACGGTCTGAAGATCAACGGTAGATGACGCCGGGGGCACGGACACGTTGAGGGACTCTAGCTGAGCACAGGTCCGTGCGGCACTGAAGGTAATCGAGTAGACGGATCCTTTTTCCACCCTAAGATCTTGGCTGATCTCAGCCTCATTCCCGAGCCGGACCGCATGGGTTCCGCCTGGAATGATCAGTATCATCGCGCCCTGTTTTTGGCCCGCTGAGATTAACTCGACGGTGCCGTGTAACTTCCATCCTGGGACTGAACTCGCTGCCTCGCCCATGGCGTCGCCGGAGAAGCCGCCTGATGGAGAGGCCTCGAAGTCGCCATTCTCTAGCAGGCCTGGAGTTCAAAATTTGGCAACAAAAGAAGATATCCATCGGCAACGTTGTTTTTGATACCATTACATTAGTACGGATATAAACACACCATGAGCGACGACATTGGAGGAAAGGGGGTATCTATCACATTATTTAGATCCTAACAAATTAGAAATACAAATTACCATCGTTTGGCTGCATACGGGAACAAAAGTCTCGGATAATACACTCA
Source organism: Tamarix austromongolica (assembly GCA_039764185.1). Taxonomy (NCBI): domain Eukaryota; kingdom Viridiplantae; phylum Streptophyta; class Magnoliopsida; order Caryophyllales; family Tamaricaceae; genus Tamarix; species Tamarix austromongolica. The sequence continues at coordinate 30,432,894 of CM077817.1, forward strand.
GGTTATAAGTTTAAATTTAAATCCTAACATTGGGTTGTGGTTTGCGCGACTTATTTGTACAAGTTTTCGGGTGGGTTCACATAAACTGACAAGACCCCGTTTCAGTTTTGCGCTTAAGTTAAAAACACGAAAAAGTAAAAGTACGGAGCTTCACTCGATCTAGTACATATATATTACTTATTTATCAAAATAAGTATATTAAAAATAATATAAATTTTAAAACACAACGATTATTATAAAAAAAAAAATTAAAAAAAATCGCCCACACACAAACATATTTACTGATTTAATAAAAATGCCCAGTCAAGCGCGTGCGGCGGAGAAATGACGCATGAAGCGTCAATATGCACCCGCTAATTTGGCCGTAGGTGGAGACAAAGATGTGATGTAGTAATTCAGCGACAGCGAGCGTAGGACAATAATTATGCGTGCCATCTTTGCTTTAGCCATCCGTATGGTGAAGCGCGTGGGGCCCTTCCATCTGGAACGAGTTTGACCTGAGGGGGGATGTCACGTCACTACTACCTCGGGCCGAAGGTATCTACAGTAGTATACATCCGCGGCTAAAAGTTAAAGAAAAAGTTCGCCCCCTTCGGATAAGTCCTTTCGTTCATGATTTAGGGGTCCTAGGCCTAGGCTCCGGTGGAATTTTGATGAATAAAAAGGAGCAATTTTAGATACATATACAATTTAACTAATTTATAGTATTAAATCTATTTTCTCACCAAAATAAAATATCCGACGCCTCAAACATGCACACAAAAAATAATTACAATGTAACTAATAAGTGGGACCCAGCTGCAAATTTGGCGGGAAGGCATAAATGCGATCGTCTCATAAAATTCAAGGAACGTATGATTTTTTATTTGTTGAATTAGGTTTGAAGTGTTGTTGTTGGAGGATGGAATTGAAGAGACGATACAGAAATAAGAGCTCTATCCGGTTCCCTCAAGTTTGAAATGAAGGTTCGTGAAATAACGTGTAGTAGTAATGTTATTAATTTATTTGCTTAGAGATATTTTTATTGCCAAAAATTAATAATAATAAAAAGGTATAAATATCAGAAAATTATCAATAAATATAATACAATCCTTTTTTTTTTAATTCCAAACACACTATTTAATTACCGTGTGTCATTTTCAAGTTGTTCGATTATCTTCTCTGTCATCGTTTACAAATTTTAAAAACCAAATCTATACGTAATAACTATGATCGCTTTCAATTATAACTTTTTTAACCTTTGATCTTCGTTGGGTAAGATTAATAATATAAATACAAATTAGATAAAAAAAAAGGGCAAAAAAGGAGGGAGAGAGAGAGAGTTAATTAGAAATCTGATACTCCTACTATTAGCAGCGTATAAGAATGCAATTAGCGGATAACTGTCGGTGGTCCACGGATTATATGAACATTAATATTAATCGATAGCAGATTGTATTAGTTAATTTAATTCGTAAATAATATTAGATATCCATGTAGAAATATATTCAATTAATATTTTACATTCTAACAATTATTTTTCGACTATAATAATAGTATAAAATTTATATTATTTTTAATAAATTCATTTCTTAAATATAATAATATCATGAAAAAGCCGAGCTGCCGTTCTCCGAGCACACACTAAATATGTTTGGTAATATTTATTAATCGCAATGGCCATTGGATAGATTAAGATTATAAAATAATATAAATAAACTAATCAAAACTGTTCGCAGTATGATTTTAATTATTTAAATAAAATAAAATAAAATTCTCGTTCCTAGCCGCTGGTATAAAAAGTTTTCGGCCTAGCACTAAAAATTCGATATTCGTGTTTAAATGTAGCCGAGGTTGTAATCAGTCTCGACCGCCGTTTAGCAAACACGGTCATACTATCTCTGCACTGCCCTAGCAGTTTAACACTTCACTCTCGACTCTATCTCTCTCTCTCTGACTATTACATATTCCGGCCGAGGCGCCGGAAGCGAGGAGCCACATTCATAGATTTCAGACCAAGCAAATCAAATCCAAGCCGTAGCCACTAAACACAGCACCAATATACCGATACTAGCACGACACGAACTATCACTCCTTTCCCCTCACATCCCCCCCCCAAGTAGAAAAGTAGTCGGCCGTCACAGTCATGAACTCGATCTTAAACGCCGAAAGGCCTTAATTAGCCCAACCAACAAAGCTCAAACATTAATTCCAGCAGAACGACGGAAAGAGAGAGAGGGGAGGGGGATGGGGGAATGGGAATGGGACGAATTGCATAGAAGTGCGTACCGTCTTGTACGGCATCTTCTGCCGCTGTAATTGGAGCAAAACTTGCGAGGGATAAGAGGAGGAGCAGGGTATTAGTCGATAGCAGTGCCGGCCATTTGATACTCGTCGAGTTAACCGCCATTACCTTCACTAAGCTTTTACTCAGTTGAGTGCGTCTTCGAGTGTTACTCGCTTGAGTGCGGGAGAGGGAAAGGTGGGGGACGGGCGGAAAGAGGGAGGAGAATGGGGCTGCTGCTGCGCCGTGTTGTTCTTTATGCAGATTCCTAGCTAGCAAAGCATAAACCCCACCCTCCTCGTGTCCTTATATCTCTGTCCCCTTCTTTTTTTTTAAAATCTTTCCCTATTGTTTGTTTTATTCGTTTATTTTTATTTCTGGTTAAATTGAATGGCTTTGTTCGGATGGGTAGAGGAACAAGCTGAAAATGTACGCCGGATCCTGGTTTGATAATATATATTTTAAAGTACAATATATATATCAAGAGAAGAACAAACTAAAATTGATTCTTAAATTAAAAATATAAAAATTAGAAAAGCTGTAGTTTATACATAAAAAGAAATATAAACTATATTTTGAACTTATCAGGCCAACTATTTTATTTATTTATTTTATAAAAAAGCTAGTAATTGCTGAGCAGACTTTCAAAAACTTTATTCGCAAAGTAGCCTGTAGTCAATTGAATATTACTTTAAGGACCTTTTTCTCCTCAGTTTGATCCCGAGTAAAAGAGGGAAGAAAAAATAAATAAATAAAGAACATCCATAGTGCATAAAGTAATTTTATTAATAATATATGCTACATATTTATAATCAAAAGAATTTGTTCGATACTCTAGAGTCCGTCGCAGGCAGCAGTCAGTTGCTCTAATTCCAAATTTCGTCCCTTTTCATCCTCGTTTGCTACAGCCCGCGTCGGTTATTGGGGGCAAATGGTAGCGATTGCCGGTGATAATTCGGTGAATTTACTCTTTGTTTTCTTTATTGATCGCCGTGTTTTCAGACTGGTGGTCTCCATGTCGACCCCACCTCTGTCCCGGCCGATTATCCCAATGCCGGATTTTAAAAAGGTTCGATTTTTATTTTATTTATTTTATTGTCCCTTTTGCCTGTGGCCTATAATTTGGAGAATGACGTCGAGGTCACACTCACGATTGGGCCCGTCAACGGGAGCTGAGCCCCTTTGTCTATGTTTGGCTTGTTTGTCGAAGATTCGAGCCGAATAAAAGTCTTATTAAACAAGCCTCAAATAGTATTTGCTTAAACCTAAATTGTTTATAAACAAATTGAATTGAATTGAGTCAAAGTCGGGTATGGTAGTAAAATTAAATTGAGTTGATATAAATTGTTCTATTATAATCTCGATTATTCTTAATTTATATGTGTAGGTATTTTTATTTTTAATTTTGTTAGACCTAAGATTATAATATAATTTTTCACATTCTTATTTTGATTTCACTCTATTTCTTTTATAATTAATCGTATGATGTAATATAGATCAAAAAATAATTTTGCACAAGATTTAAAAAGAAGTTTAGCAACCAATAATATTAAAATAGACTTCAGAATATCATAAACTAGACAATCTAGACTTCAAATAATAGAAAAACAAATAAGCATGAGTTTAACCAAACTTTAAAAGACTTTGAAAGATTTACAACTAACCAAATATTCAACTCTTTTTGCCAACTCCATCAAGTAGAGATTTCCAAAATACCTTGTTAGTAAGCACCACATGTCATTAGAGAAAGAACATTAGAAGAAGAAATAAGCATGATTTCATCTTTAGTGTCATATAAAGTACTTAGTCTTGATCCATTATAACCTATTTAGCTCTAACAATCACGTGTTACGATTCATTCTTGGATAGCAAACCATAACCAGAATTTGTGTCTGGGTATTGAAATATGGTTCCAAACCACAATACCATAGTACCATAAATTCCTTAATTGCTTATAGTTTATAGGGTCAATAAAAACTTAATGAAACCTTAATCTCTAAGATAATAGGTTTTCATATTCTAGGACAGAGTAGTTGGTAGATACACAATCAAAAAATACCTTCTTTTATATAATATGCATGAACCCATCCAATCCACGAGACTTATTTCATTTCATCAAACCACCAAAGCTATAATACCCTAAATTTAATATAACCATCATTCTGGATAATTAATATTTTAACCTAAGTCTAACCCCGAATGATTACTAATTTAATCTTACCCAAATTCCTACAATGATCAACACCACCATCACCTTCCACGTCTCAAGAGATGTGTTTTTTTTTGAAATTTTTGCTCCAAGACTTTCCCTCGATCTTGTCTCACTTACGTCATTCCTCACCATTGGTACCAGCCATAAATATATACTCTTTAATCTCTCTCATTACCTCATTTATTGTTTCACCTAACTTCACCCCTATCTTTTCCTTTCATCTATGTGCATTGTTTTATGTTGTCCGCCATTTTCATCCCTCGAAGCTCTACATAACGTACCACTCCTCACACAACTCTATCCCTTAACTGTGTGAAACCACAACACAAAATATACCCAAGCTGCGTTAAGCACCTACACAATAACCCTTTAGTTTTGTCATTCACTTACGCAACCTTCAATTGTTCACCAAATTTCTTCTCTAACACCTCTAAACTCACATAGCATACCCTTACCAACATCATTCACTCACACCACCACCCTCCTAGCTACACTACCTATCCATACCAACCCCATTCTAGCTACATCACTCCTTAATGCAACAACCACCCTAGTTGCATCACCCTTTCACACAACACACCCTTGGTTATGCCACCCTTTTTCTATAGCTTGTTTTGCTTTGGTTGTTCCTCATTTCCATCCTCCTTTGCCTTAGCTTTTCCTTGGGTGTTTACGTAAGCTCTAACCATATGTGATTCTTAGTTTTTAAGTGATTTTTTTTTTATGATCTCAAAGGAGACATCTTAGGGCTTATATGTGCTTAAAGATTAATGCCTTTTGGTAAGGATACATGTTGTAACTAGGGTTTTATATGCAATGTGTACATTTATATGAAAACTCATGTTTACGTAAGCTCTAACTATATATGATTCTTAGTTTCTAAGTGATTTTTTTATGATCTCGAAGGAGACATCTTAGGGCTTATATATGCTTAAAGATTAATGCCTTTTGGTAAGGATACATGTTGTAACTAGGGTTTTATACGCAATGTGTACATTTATATGAAAACTCATGTTTGGTGTAGCTACATCACTCCTTGATGCAATAACCACCCTAGTTACATCACCCTTTCACACAACACATGTAATACTCTAAAATTTTGCTTAATATAATCTCATATCATTAATAGCCTAAATTAATTATAATCTCAAGAAAACCTTATTTTAGCCTTAACCAAAATTTTCAATTCTAAAATCTTAACCTAATTCAAATCTTTGACTCGAATAATTTATATTTCGTAACCCAATCTTAATTCTGGTAAATTTTATCACTAATCCGATCTATTTTGGCTAATCCAAAAATTATTTAAAACTAATCTTAAACCTTTTTCTCTTTTTTCCTTTCCTTTCTCCTTTTCTTTTTCCTTTATCCTTTCTCATGTCTCCTTCCCGCCGTAAGGCTTGAATAGTCTTGTTCTTATTCTTGCAACTTGCACCATCTCTCATCACCCTCTACTGCAGCCACCATCATCACCATCATTTCTCATCCTCACCATCTCATGTTGCTTCTACCTTGACTACACACCCTCCCTTACTCTACCTATCCTACATTGATCACCACCACCATCATGTTCCACGTCTCAATGGATGTGTTTTGTTGAAATCTTTGCTCTAAATCTTTCCCTCTATCCTACCTCGTCCATAACCCTCTACCTCAGCTATGTCATTCCTCTCCATTGGCACCAACTATATATAAATATGTAGTCTCTAATCTCTCTTATTACCTCAATTATTGTTTTACCTAACTTCAACCCTATCTTTTTTCCTTTCATCTATGTGCATTGTTTCATGTCGTCCGCCATTTTCATCACTCGAAGCTTTGTGTAACATACCACTCCTCACACAACTCTTCCCCTTAGCTATGTTAAACCACAACACAAAACCTACCCAAGCTGCATTAAGCACCTACACAACAATCCTTCAATTGCGTCATTCACTCACACAACCTTCAATTGTTCACCAAATTTCTTCTCTAACACCTCCAAACTCACATAGAATACCCTTACCAACATCATTCCCTCACACCACCACCCTCCTAGCTACACCACCTATCCACCCACCCCACCCAAGCTACATCACTCCTTAATGCAACAACCAGCCTAGTTGCATCACCCTTTCACACAACACACCCATGGTTGTGCCATCCTTTTTATATAGCTTGTTTTGCTTTGGTTGTTCCTCATTTCCATCCTACTTTGCCTTAACTTTTCCTTGGTTTTTTACTTAAGCTCTAGCCATATGTGATTATTGGTTTCTAAGTGATTTTTTATGATCTAAAAGGAGACATCTTAGGGCTTAAATATGCTTAGAGATTGATGTCTTTTGGTAAGGATATATGCTGTAACTAGGGTTTTTATATACAATGTGCATGAAAACTCATGCTTGGTGTAGTTATGTAAATAATTTCATTATGATAATATTATTGTATGGTTTGTTATGTGGTAAGATGGAAAAGTGTGAAAGCATGTGATTATGTATATTATTTACTAAGTTAGTTTTGTAATTCAAGTAGGTTGGCATGAATCAGTATCTAAAGTGGAATATGATGTCTGAATAATATATAAACATATGTGGTTAAGTATTTTCATGATGATATATGTTGGAGTTTGAAAATCAACCATGTTGCAACTCATAGGGTTTTGTGAAAATAGGGATATTTTGGGTTATCTTTAGGGTATTTTGGTTAATGTGGGTTAAATATAGAATATTGAGTATTTTAATGTTTCAATTGGTTCAAAATATGCAAAATACATTATGTGGAATATTTTGAATAATTATGAATGGTATAAGTCCAATAAAATAAAAATATAACTTAAATTAGGAATAATAACCCTAGAGACATGACCATTATTGCATGAATAAGACATTAGATTTAGACCCTAAATTTTTGATATGTTGTTAAAATTGATATTTTAGGAAACTTTACTAAATTTGGTGGCTATATGAGTCTTATAGGAAAATTTATACTTAACTTGTGAAATAGGGATTATGAATAGTAACTCTAGATGTAGGGATGTTATTATATGTGTAAGAAGTTGGATTTAAACCTTTATTTTTAGATATATTTTCAATAATATCATTTTGGGAAGGTGTGCTAAAATTGGTGGATAAATGAGTATTATGTAATAAGTTATACTTGTAATATGAAGTTTGGGTTTTTTTAGAAGAGATGTGGAATTTTTTTCTTAGGAACTCTTCTGATCTTCAAGAGGTTGTATTTTATGCATTTAGGATTTTTATGTTAATTTTTTATTATGTATCTTGCATATTTATATGTGTATAAGTATGACAACACTAAGATAAATAACTATGAATAAAACATTTGTAATACGTTAAAATTTTATTTAATATTAATCTCAAATAATTAATATCTTAACCTAATTCTAATATTAGAAAATTAATATTTCTACCCTACCCTAATTTTTTAATCCTAAATCTAAACCTTATCTTAATCTTTAGTCCAGGTAATTTATATTTTAACCTAACGTAGTCCTAGATGATGTATATTTTAATCTTACCCTAGTTCTCTAATCAATTATTAATCTAATTCTAACCATAATCACAAACTTATCTCATTTTCCTTTTTTTTCTTTCTCCTTTTATTTTTTCTTTTCTTCTCCTTTTGCCTAATTTTTCTTCCCCTTCTGCAACCTTGCGTGTGCTTCTTTTTCTACCCTAACCAAACTCCCCCCGTCTAGCTTCCCTCACATTTGACCATCCCAGCCATCATCTCCCACAATCAATGGGATATGTTCATTGAAAATTTTGCCAAATTCCCCTCAATCATGCCTCACCTCAGCAATGAGTGCCTATGCCTTTTCTTCTTTTCCATACACTTCATCCATGCACACCATATATATATACAACTATCCCAATCCCTGCCTCATTTATTAACTCAACTAACTTCCTCACTCTCTCCATTTCTTAGGAGCAAAACCAACCTGAACACCCCTTCATTCTCCTCATTCCTTTTGTGCTTTGTTCATCGTCATCATCCACCATCAAATTCAAATAGTAGAAATTAGGGTTTTTGCTCTGTCCATAAACCTACTCGTTCTTGAACTGCTTCTTTGGTTATAAATAGCCCTATTCACCGCTTCTACTCACTTTTCTTTCAGCCTTTGAGGTATTCCTACTCCCAAACATTAGTGTTCTTTTCTCCCTAGTTCAAGCATAATTTTCATTCCTTTCCACTTTTTTGATCATTTCTCTAACTCATTCTTGTTTATCATTAAGCTAGTGAGGGTTAGATTTAGGAGGAATTCGAGATGCTCTTCAGCATAAATTCCCTCGATTTTTAACTTTGGTTTGGTATGCTTTTTTTCTCATAATTTTAATTATTATGAAATAATTTGTTACATTTTTTAAGCTTTAACTTTCTATTTTTAAGGTTCGAAAGTTTAAAATATTCCAGGTTGAGTTTTCCTATTTGTGGAAAAGTTTTGATTGCACCAAGTAAGTCATGCTTACTTCTAAAATGTGAATTGGTTAAGCATGTGATGTAGTGTATTCTTTAAATTCCTAATTTTATATTTTTGCATGAGAATTTGGTTTTAGATCGATGCATGTTGATTAATGGGTGAATCTTGAGAAAAAAGGCGTGATTTTTAGGGAAATAGGGTTGATTTGATTAATTATGAATCATATTTTAGTTATGAGCTGATAAAGTATTGGTATGATGCTATGATGTGTTTTGGTTTGGATGTGGTAGGATTTTTAGGGTGATTTGCATGAAAAATATATGTTTTGTGCTATATGGGGGAAAAATAATTGGGAGGTTAGGGCAAATCAAGCGATTAGTCCTTAGAACAGTCGAGTAGTAGGTATGTGGTAACCTTGGTTTGCTCTCTACTTAAACCCATTAACTGGTCTCAGAACAATCACCTGGTTTGACCAAAATGATTGAGTGGTTCTAAGGAACCCTAGGTTTAACTAAGCCAAACCTATCAACTAGTTAGTAAAACTAATCAATTAGTTAGGCTAAACTGATCGACTAGTTCGGCCAAATTGTGTAATTTTGATCTTTTGACCTGAATATGCTTTGAGATAATTCCTACTATTTCTATATGACTATTTAATAAGTGAAATACATTTGTTAACATGGATTTACAACCTAATGGATGGATTAAATTGATCATAATTGATGGCATACTCGATGGGGTATTGCAAAGGTCTTAATGGGAAAACCCATATAAGTATTTTATGACTTTAAAGGGGGTAATGTAATTTGGATTATTGGCATGAAATGGATTAATCTTAGGCATTGGTTAGTATTGGGTAAGTACTAATGGAATTCCCACACATAGGGAATATTAATGGTTAATATGGAATAAGTATATGAATGCCTTGCTTGTATATTACATGGGCCTTTCATGATTGTATAACCTCAAGAATAATGTGTTAATCACTTAAGTGGAAGATGATCAATCTGTGTATGGGTCTGGGTTAGCCTATCCTCAATTAGCTATCGGGGGTATCAATATTAAAGGGTCTAGTTACTTAGGTAGTTTTTGGCTTTGACCTGGACTTATGTCCATTAGTGGTTACTTGGCTTCAACCGAGACTTTTGTCCATTAGTAGTTACTTAGATTTAGGAAGAATTTTTTTCCTTTAGTTTAAATAGACTTTCATGGTATATGAGACCATAGGGTGGTGCACAATCCATCGCTCAATAAGAATTTGAATAAGCATTTGGAATAAGAATATGGCTAAAGAGAAAAATAAAAATAAAATTAGAAGAAAGGTAAAATAGATAATGCCTTATGAAAAATGACCTAATGGATTAGGTAAGTGGAAAATGGACTTATTGTGGAACTACGTGCATGGATGATAGATTCCTTAACAATATCCACACAATCTGCTTAGTAGATTGCATGTTGTCATCTATGATGTTGTGTTATGTTATGTTAAGCATGATGAGTCATGTATGACATGTGTTTCTTATAGATGACATAACCATGATAGAGTAAGTATATTTGTTTATATGGAATACACATGAAATATGTTAGTATGATCTCCATGTTATGCTAGAATCTTGTGTGTTTGTGACTCCATTGAGGAGATAACTTGCCTTACTCAGTATCAAGCATGCTAATGTGCCTGTTTGTTCGATCACTTGCTCATTCCTACCAGTAGAGGGCTAAATGTAGATTTTTGAGGGTGATCAGTAGTAAGCCGACCTTATTTTGGGCATGGGTTGTGAGAGTGTAGGCATCTAGAGACTTTTGTGCGGTCCTTGATGTACCAAAGGTTAGGGCTATGCCCTTCTTTTGTTTTTGTTATTTGAAATCCTATATTTTGGCTTAATATTTCCTCGTGAATTTGAATATTTGTGAACTGTCAAGGTCCTATACTTGAAATTTTTTCTTTTTATATTTATATAATGATTTTTTGATACACTCTACTTTGGTTTTGGTTGGTTTAGTTCTTATCCTTGTATCCAACATGGGATGAGTGGCCGACGCTTATCCTATATTAGGTGCAACGGTAACACCATATTTTTCCTATGTTTTTAGTAGTTTTTTTTTGTGCTTCCATAAGGTTTTGAAGACAAAATTTTTAATAGTAAAAAATGGGAGTGTTACATATGTTGTCGTGCACTAGGAGGACTGTCGATGTCCTAGGAGGACTTCCAGACAACAATCTGCATAAAGTTTTATCCCTTGAGTCTTAAGAATGATAAGCTTAAGGAGTTCATACAATTGACCTAAGGGGGCATGACTCTGTGAGAGTACCATGCTCGATTCACTAATTTATTGATGTTTGCTCCATGTATAGTAGCTAGCGAGTCGATGGTGGTGTATCAATTTTAGTAGGGGATCCAATTCTGTATTTTGAAGGATGATGAATGTCGTGGCTTTATAGAATTTGGCCACATTGTATGAGCAATCATGTGTTGTTGCTATAATGATTTAAGGGTAGGTTTCCATTCTGGACAAGAGGAAATCAGAGACAAAGGGTTTAGGAGGTCGGATTTAGTTTTGGGGAGATAGATCTCAATGTTATCAACATAGGGGAAGGATAAGTGGATAGATAAAACCTAAGGGATCGCCCTAGACATTTTGTGTGTCATTTTTAGGCCGTGATCATCTAATACAAGACTATTAGGGCTTTTTATTCAATGTAGATCTTGTTGTCAGTGGGGACATCGATCCTTTGAGTGTCAACAATAAAGAGGTTAGTTTTAGTAGCAATAGGGACCACTTGTACCCCCAACAACATGGCTATCAATAGCAAACCTACCAGCTATAGTAGTAGTAAAGGGCATCTGCCTCATCCAATGTACAACCGAGGGAGGCTAAGGGGAGACCATGGGGGCCTCACCCATTCCCCTAAGGTGGAGGACAAACCCAAGGTGTTGGAGGGTATCATGGAGGATATCAGGGAGGATAATAAGATGGGTGCCTAAACGTCATTAGCCAAAGAGAGGATAATCAACAACTAGATGTGGTCACTAGTATGTTCGCCATCCTTTCATTACCAATACATGTGTTTATTTTGTTTGGGTGTATCTCTATCGTTTATATCTATTGATTTTGTTGCTAGAACTACTTTGCCTCCATTTGTTAGTGTGTCTATATATGTGGTGTTACCTTCTGGAAATAAACTAAATTGCACTAGACTCTACTAAGATGCAGCCTTAGATATAGGAAAGGTCGAATTCCTAGTGGACTTGGTCGAGATGGACCAATGAGACTTTGATGTAATCCTTGGGATTGATATGTTATGGTGATACCGAGCGGTTACAGATTGTGTACAGGAGTGAGTAGTGTTATAGGGACCTCAAGGTGCTAGGGTCTTCTATATGAGATGCAATCTTATACCTACGATGAAGGTTATACCTACCCCTACATTATACTCATTGGTGCAGAAAGGTTAACTATGTATATGTGTGGTGTTCATGAGTTGAACAAGGATGCGTCTATGTTGGAGGACATTTTGGTTACTAGAGACTTTCCTAAATTTTTTCTAGAGGAGATATAAGGTATGTAGTTGGTATATGAGATAGTCTTTGCCATTAAGCCAGTACAGGGGTCCAAGCTAGTTTCAAAGGCATCTTATCGGATGGTGCTAGTAGAGTTGCGGGAGGTGAAGTTAAACTAGAGCATTTCGTGGCTTGTGGGTACATCAGCTTGAGTATGTCTCCATAGGGAGTACTGATTCTCTTCATGAAAAAGAAGGATCAGAGTCTTCATTTGTGTATAGATTATAGGGGCTTGAACTATTTAATAATGAAAAACTAATATCCGCTTCCGAGGATTGATGATTTCTTCATCCAACTTCTGGGTGATGTGTTCTTCTCGAGGATCGACTTGAGGTCAAGCTATCATCAGTTATATATTGCTGAGGCAAACATCATGGAGGCATATTTTAGGATATGGGATGGGCATTGTGAGTTCATGATGATGCCTTTTGGACTCACCAATGTGTGTTTTTTATTTATAGACTTTATGATTAGGATCTTCCAGCCATTCCTTGATTAGTTAGTACTGGTCTTTATAGATGACATTTTGGTATATTCGTGGAGCAAATAGGATCATGAACAACATATTTGTACTATTTTGGCACCTCTTAGAGAGCACAAGTTATATGTTAAACTCTCTAAGTGTGAGTTATGGCTTTATGAGGTTACATTTTTGGGTTATGTGGTTTCACCTAGATGAGTCACCATAGAACAAGCAAAGATTTTGGCAATCAACAAGGGGAAGACACCCATTATCATTCCTAAGGTTTGTGGTTTCCTAGGTTTAGCTAGGTACTACAAGTGCTTTGTTCAAAACTTCTTGATGGTAGCTCATCTCTTGACAAACCTTATGAAGAAACCTCTAGATTTTAGTGGAATGATGCATGTGAGGGTGCATTTCAAGAGTTAAAGTGGCATTTGATTACGTCACTGGTTTTGACTCTACCATTGGGATCATATGGGTTTGAGGTTTATAGGGATGCATTGAAGCAAGTACTAGGTTTTATATTGACGTGTCATGGTAAGGTAGCCACTTATGCTTCTCATAAGTTAAAGCAACATGAGTAGAACTACGCAACGATTTAGAGTTGGCCACAGTGGTCTTTAAACTAAAGATTTGGAGGTAATAACTATATGGGACACAGTACAAATTCTTCACTTATCACAAGAGCCTCAAGTATATATTTATTTAGAAGGAGTTGAATATGAGACAAAAGATATGGGTAGAGGTGGTGAATGAATCTAATATCAAGGTGGCCTACCATGAGGATAAGGCCAAAATCATTGCAAATTCCTTGAATGGGAAGACACCACACTCCTTGAGTTATTGTGTGGTGGCTAATTGGTTGCTTGAGAAACTTAATGAGATGGGGATAAAGTCGATTCAATAGGGTCATATGGAGGTCTGAATGAGTGCTTTGACAATTATTCTGACTATGTTTGATGATATTAGAGCTAGGAAACATGGGGTTGTTAAGCTTGAGAGGATTTAGCAAAAAAAATATAGAATGGTTGAGCTGAGTGTTTTTGGATTCATGAAATGGTAAAGCACTAACTTTTAGAGGAATGTCATTGTACTCCCTATTCTATTCACCTAATAGGGAATAAGTTGTATGAGGACCATAAGAGGATCTATTAGCGACCTAGTATGAAGTGAAAGATAGCATAGTTTGTATCATTCAAAAGGTCATGATAGAACATCACATAATTGCAAGGTTGGTTTATCCTATGGATGTTTTGAGATGGAATTGGGATTCCATCTCCATGTATTTTGTGAGTGAACTATTGAGGACTATAAGTGAGTGTGATAAAATTTGGGCTTTTGTTAATTAGCTACCAAAATAAGTATTTTTTGTGCTGATAAAGTCAACTTAGAGTAACAATTAGTTAGTTGATGCTTACATGAATCATGTGGTGAGTTGGTTAGGTACACCTACCTACATAGTCTTCGATAGAGATTCAAGATTTCCTTTGAACTTCTAAGGAAAGTTGCGGGAGGCCGTGGGCACAAAATTGAGGATAAGTACCACCTTCCACCCTCCTATGGATAAGAACATTGAGAGGATGATTCAGATAGTCAAGGACATGATATGGGATTGTGTTTTAGACTTTTGAGTAATTTGGGAGGATCGTCTATACTTAGTGGAGTTCTCATACAATAAAAGTTATAGTGCCAATATATGGATGATGTATTTTGAGACATTTTATGGATGCAAGTGTTGGACACCTTTGTGTTCAAGTGACATTAGTGAGACTATTGTACTTAAGCCGGATATGATCGACGAGATGACTCAGCAGGTTTAGTTGATTCAGGATATGATGATGGTGTCTCAAAGTCGAAAGAAGAGTTATGTTTATTAGAGGCATCATAATGATGACTTTGAGGTTAGGGACATAATTTTGTTTAGGATCTCACCCACCAAGGGGGTGTAGAGGTTTGGTAGGAAGGGTAAGTTGAATATGAGATATATTGGTCCTTATGAGATTCTTGATAGGGTCAAAGAGGTTACTTACCACTAGAAACTTCTACCAGAGTTAGTTTAAGTCCACATCTTGCACCTAAGGAAGTACATTGTAGATCCATCCCACATGATCAAACCTGATGAGATCAAGTTGGATGATTTGTTATCCTATGAGGAAGCTCTCTTTCAATTCTTGACACTAAGGTGTGACAAACCCGTAAGAGCTCAATTTCAATTGTGAAAATTCTCTGGAGCCACCATGGACTAGGCAATGTGACCTAGGAGACTGAGAAGGATATGCATGAGTTGCATCCCAAGCTTTTTAGTATAAGTGTGTTAGCTTTCAGGGTAGTACCCAGTAGTGTTGTGTTAACTCCTACAAAGTTAACCACCAAGATAACATTCCTTATCACTTTCTCTTCTTCCCCAGCCTTAATGTATTGACTTTAGTGACAAAGTTTCTTTTAAGGAGGTAATGATGTAATACCCCAAATTTAATTTAACCCTAATTTTGGTTAAATAGTATTTTATACTAACCCTAACCCTAAATGATTACTATTTTAACCTTACCTAAATTCCTTAACCCTAGATTTAACCCTAATTCTAATCTTAAACTTATTTTCCTTTTTCCCTTTTTTCTTTATCCTTTCCTTTTTATTTTTCTTCTTCTTCTCTCTCCCAGTCTTCTTCCTCCTTTCTTCCCCTGCATGGTTTCCTCTTCTCCAACCATTTTCCTTTGGTCATGCTTCCAGCCACCACCCTTCATATCGTACATCAATGATCATCATCATCACCTCTCACATCTCAAGGAAAGTGCTTCATTGAATTTTTTTTATCGTGCCTCACCCATAGCCCTCTGCCTCAATTATTCCATTCCTCACCATTGGCACCAACCATATATATACATACCCTCCAATATCTCTCCTTACCTCTTTTATTACTTCACCTAACTTCTCCCCCTATCTTTTCCTTTCATATATGTGCATCATTTCATGTTTTCCATCATTTTCATCCCTCGAAGCTTTGCATAATGTACCACTCCTCACACAACTCTTCCTCTTGCTTGTGTTAAAACCCTACACAAAACCTACCTAAGTTGCGTCAAGCACCCAATCAACAACCACTTAGTTGTGTCATTCACCCACCCAACCTTCAACCACTCACCAAATTTCTTCTCTAACACCTCCAAACTCATGTACCATACCCCTACCAACATTATTCCCTCACGCCACCACCCTTAAGTGGTATCATTCCCTTATGCTACAACCCTTATAGTTGTGCCACCTATCTATACCAACCCTACCCTAGATGCATCACTCCTTGACGCATCAACCACTATAGCCATGTCACCCTTTGACGTAGCACACCCTCGGTTGTGCCACCCTTTTTTGTAGCTTGGTTTAGTTTGGATGCTCCTCTTTTCTATCCCTATTTGCCTTAGCTTTTCCTTAGTTTTTTTTCCTAAGCTCTAACTATATATTATTCTTGTTTTTTTAGGTGATTTTTTGTGATCTCGAAGGAGGCATCTTAGGGATTAGTCATGCTTAGAGATTGGTGTCTTTTGGTAAGGATACACAACATAACTAAGGTTTTATATACAATGTGTATATTTGTATAAAAATTCACGCTCGGTATTTTTACGTGGATAATGTCATTATGATGATATAATTGTATGGTTTGTTGTGTGGTACGATGGAAAAGTGAGAAAAGTGTTCAAGCATGTGGTTAAGTATATTGTTGGTTAAATTGGTTTTGTAAGTCAATTAGGTTGGCATGAATTAGCATCTAAAGTGGATTATGATGTGTGACTCGTATATATACATATGTTGTTAAGTGTTTTCATGATAATATGTGTTGGATTTAAAAAACCAATCATGTTGCAACTCGTAGTGTTCTATGAAAATAGGGACATTTTTGGGTTATCTTATGGGTATTTTGGTTAACATGAGATAAATATGGAATCTTGGGTATTTTAATGTGTTAATTAGTTCAAAATATGCAAAATATATTATGTGGAATATTTAGAGTAACTATGAATGGCCTAAGTCCATTATAATGAGAAGATGGCTTAAATTTGGAATAGTAATTATAGAGGAAGGGTCACTATTGCATGTTTAAGATGTTAGATTTAGACCTTGATTTTTTGATATGTTGTTTAAATTGATATTTTAGGAAACTGTACAAAATTTTGTGGCTATATGAGTCTTATAGAAAAAATTATATCTAATTTGTGAAATTAGAATTTCGAAAGGGATTGTAAATAGTAACCCTAGAGGTAGCATTGTTATTGCACGTGTAAGATGTTGGAGCTAGACTTTAATTTTTGGATATATTGTTAATAATAATATTTTGGAATGGTGTGCCAAAATTAGTGGATAAATTAGTATTATGGAAGATGTTATGTTTGTAATATGAAATTAAAGTTTTTTAGAGGAAATATGACATTTTTCCTTGGGGGATTTTTTGATCTTCAAGAGGTTGTATTTTATTTATTTTTAATATTTATGTTAAGTTTTGATTATGTGCCTTGCATATATATTTGTGTGTCTTTATGATAACCTTGAGATAAATAATAATATATAAGATATTAATCACTTAAAGTGAAAGATCACGTGAGTTAGGACCGAGGTATTAAGTTCATTCTACTGATTGAGTAATATTGGTCATACATGTTTTTCATTGGGAGGTGATTCATACCATTCCATCTATTTAAGAATAGTGTCTAAGAGTATGTTGCCCTGGGAAGTGTTAGGTCTACTCCACTAGCTAAATAATAGTGATCGTACATGTGTTATCTTGGGATGTGTTTTAGTTAATTTCATCAGATTAAGAATATTAGGGGTGTTAAACTCGATGTAAATAAGAAAAGGTATAGTGATATTATCTAATGATGGAAATTCAAACTGAGTTATTATCTTACATTATGTCATGCTTAAGCTTTTCACCTGATAGGCCTTTGATGAATCTTATGTATTTTGTGCCCTTGCTATTATTGTATTATCATCTTACTCAATATGTAGTATATTGATCATCCTAATTATGAGTGTTTCTCATTCCCATGAGTAGAAGACCCAAATGATTTTGTGTAGGTAAATGAAGACACATTGGATAACTTTGTTGTTTATGATGCTTTACCTGGGAAGGAGTGATCATTTTATCCTTGGGGATGGACAAAAAGTCATGTTGTCAGGTTATTAGCTTTTCTCTGGATACGTTTCCGAGCTCTTAGTTCTATGGGATACTTTTTGATGTATTCTTATATTGTACTTGGAGTTAAAACTCTAAATTTGTATCTATGTTTATAAAGTTCTCTCATTCTCTAATTATAATGTTTTAAGTTTTATCTATTTTTCCTTGTATTCAATGTAAGGATGGTATGATAAGCGATATTTATGTAGAGTACAGTGGTAACACCTAACTATATTGTTATTACACTTTCGCTCAAATAAAATATTTCAGTAGCAAATTTTGGGGTGTTATAAAAGTTGTTGACCTTTAGCTACTAGATTCCAAGCTTGTAATTGCACAAGACCTAATCCACCCTCTTTGTTAGGTAGACAAACTTTATCCCTTGCAACATAAGCTTTTTTGGACATGCAAACACCTCTCCAGAGGTATGAATGACAAATGGGATTAATATCATGAATAACTCTCTATGGAAGCATGAGAAATAGACTCCATTAGGATAGGAGTCCAAAGAGAACATATTTTACTAGTTGAACTCTTCTAGCAATACTAAGAGCTTCAATTGCCATGATTTAATCTTGGTTGTGAATTTTTTATCAACTCCTTATAGTCATTGTGAGAAAGTTTTTCAGAAGAGATAGGAATTCCCAAGCACTTAATTGGGAGAGATCCTTTAGGAAAATAGAATATATCATGAATTTGGCATCTTTCGTGTAGGGGAATAGGGACACTGCAATAGAGATTACTCTTCAAATGGGTAAGTTGGAGCCCTGATAGCCTTGATAAAATGTTGGAACATGTTGTAAATGGATGCAACTTATGAGGCATTTCCGTGGTAAAAAAATTAAAAAGATATCCATGACTATAATGTTGACAAGTTTCAATTTTTTTCATTCAGGATGAGGCTTAAACTGAGGATCAAACCACAAATCTCCTATTGCTTGATTTAGGTACTCCATGATAAGAACAAAAATATAGGGAGAGATTGGATCGCCTTGATGGAGGTTTCTCTTTGCTTCAAAGGGAGGTTGGAGAGATTTATTAAAGAGCAAAGAGTACCCGACTATACAAACACAACTCATAATGAATTACATTATAGCATAAGGGAAATTCAAAGCTAAAAAAATGTCTTACACATATGACTTATTCACAATATCATAGGATTTTCATATATCTAGCTTGATCAGGCATATAGGAGGCATATTCTTCTTGTTGTAACCTTCCAATAGTTTAGTGGCAAGAAGGATGTTGTCACCTATACTTCTCCCTTTCATGAAGGCTTATTGAGATTCTCCTCCTAAGTGAGGCATAGTATATTACAATCTATTTGTAATAACTTTGTCAATAAGTTTATATAGAACTTTACAACATGTAATTGGACAATAATCACTTGCTTTAGAAGCATTAGGGATCTTTGGTATAAGGTTAAGAGTGGTAAAATTCAACTCTCTTGGTATGATCCCATGAGTGAAAACTTCAATGACTGCTTCCCATAAATCTTAAACTATAATCTTCCAACAATGCTTGAAGAAGAAATCACTATACCCATTAGGTCCGAGAGCCTTGTCACTATCCATAGTAGAAAGGAATTGTTTGACTTCTGATACTCCTACTAGTGCTAATAAAAGTTATTGTTGTTCATTATCAAGTTGATGTCCTCATTGCATAATGTCCTCTCAAAATCATCCATTTTGAGAGAAATTCTTTCCTAATAGCTTTGTATAGAAGTCTTGAAATATTCGGGAAATGGTAGCTTGATCAGTATGCATAATTTCTGCATTATCATTCAATTGTGTGATGTGATTAGCATGTTGCCTTCCTTTAACATGTTAATTAAAGTATCTAGTGGTGTTATCTCCTAGCTTAATACATTCACTTCTATCTTTTAGCTTGAAAAATATCTCTTCAAACTGACTTAAGGAATTTATAGTGACATAAAACATCCTTTTCTTATTTAATGAGGTCAATATTCAAAGGAGAATCACTCATTATCTGTTGGATTATTTGCACCAATTGTATTGCTTTATCAAATATATTAGTGGTTCCTCCAAATTTATATGCATTTATTTTTTAAAGAGTTCCTTAAGCATCTATAGTTTCAGAATAATCGACTTTAGGGCAAAAGGAGAAACATTATGCTACCACACATTTTAATAATATTAAGGAAATCATCATCCTTTTTCCACATATTGTAAAAACAAAAGGTTTTTGTACCTCCATGAGATATAATATTAATGGTAATTGTCATGGCCAAATGACCTAAGATTAGTGGGGGATGCAAAATGGACCATTAATCTACCAAGCTTGTCCATCCAAACAAAATTTCCCATTACCCGATCCAACTTAATCCATACTTTAGGTTCAAATTCTCATCTATTAAACTAATTTAAGTGAACGAATGTGAAATTGATATCTTACATATTTAAGGAATTAAGGTACTCCCTAATGTCCTTAGCATTCCTCATTCAAAGCCTTCCCTTGTGTATTTTCTATTTGATGCAACATAACATTCAAATCACCCATTAGGGAAATATGTTTATCTGATGGGCAATGATTGAGGATATAGTTCAATAGATCCTTTATTCCCCTACCTTCATTACATGCATAGATGAATCCACCTAGGATGGTTTGTGTAGTGGGGAGATACTTGACTTCACACAATATCCCTTGACCACATTCTTAAATTTTATCAACTTTCCATGTAAGAGGAAACCATCCAACCCACACAAATCCATTAGAATGAGGGGCATAGTTGTGCATCAATTTCCATCTATCAAACTTAATAACTACTTGTAGCACAATAGTTAATGTGAAATAAGTATTATAAACAAATACATAATTACCACTTATATATAATGAGGTATTTATAATTGAGCTTCTGACAAACATCTAAGTTTTATATGAGATTATAAATGATCTTCAACCTAGATTCCAGATAAACCTATAAATGAGACAACTCACAGATAAATTAGTTTAACATACCCCCTCTTAAACTTCACTCATATAATAAATAAGTTTAACAATGAGCCTTGAACTCAACTTATTTAACTAAGTGAACGAGTCAAATTGAGTCTTTGTCGAGCTAAATAGAGTCAATTTGTGAGCCACTTGACTTATTTAGAGTACTAGTACTCACAAGGATGGTAAATGCTTGAAATCAATCCACCTATCTTTGTACAACAAATGAGATAATTATCAATAAGAAAAATATATTTTTTGTGCACAAACTTTGATTTTCCCCTTTTCCTCTCTGACTTTATATCTTAAAAATCATATTTTACATTATTTATTTGCGTCTTTATCCTCTATCTATTAACATATTTACTATGGTGATTATCCTTAATATAACTTTAAATATGATATGTCCCCCTTATCTTCCTCTACACATGCACATATATGTAACACTCTATTTTTCCAAAGACCTAATGTATTTAGGATCGATATTCTTAAGAAATAAATTTATCTTATTTTACACATTTTACAACATCATTTACAACATTAGACACTCAGATTATATATTTGAAATGTTTTTCTTGAATTTTCCTCCTTTTTTATCGTTTTGACTCTTACAAGCCTTTTTAAATCACTTCTAGTTATTGAATGTCTTCAAATTCCTTCAAATTTGTTCATATTTGATTTTTTTCCTTTTTTAGGTCTCTCAATCATTTACATAATGAAAGACAAAGGTTTTCATGAAAAAAGTATTATGCATTATACCAATTAACTTTAATCACGTTTTCAGTCCCGAAAGAGACTTTTTAGCAATCTAAAAATTATTAAACTTTAGGGATTAATTTTAATTTTAACGATCATTAACTGAATTATAAAAATATTTATTTATTTCTATTATTTTTTATTTAATTAGCCATTTTTGGGCAAAATTAATCATCAAAACAAACTTTTTTTCCCTCTAAACTTTATCTAACTTGATGAGAACTTATTATAGCCTCTTCTTTGTCATATTTTGGTTGAGCTCAACCTTCTTGTGGTTGTCATAAGATATTGACACCTCTCCGTCATTTTGAATTGGTTTTGTTAGATATTTTTCTTACTTTATACATTTTAACCTTAGCAAATTTTTCTTCTTTCTTCTCCACCTTTGTTTATTTTTTGAAAGTAAGCTCGATTCCTTATCTTTTTGTCCAAAATCGCCACCCTTAACCTCCCTTATTCATCATTTTTCTTGATCCATTTTCTTCTAAATCTTAAGGCTTAATTCATTAATGTTTTTATTAAGCAAATTAAACCAAGGATAGTAAAAAGTTGAAGAAAATCCATGTTTTAAGGTAGCTTTGGAATCTTTCTTTCTTTTTCTTCAAGATTTACTTGAGGCAAATCACCTAAATTGTTATTTAATAGAAAAAAATGTATTATATGTTTTCTTTCATGTCATTAAATTAATAGGAGCATGCCAATGCTTTTATTCATGTAATCAAGTATTATAATTAATAATGTGTTGTTAGAGTTGTATGAGCTTCTTATTGTAAGCATGAAAGCATAATTATTATGTGTTCCAAGTGTGTTAAGAATGTACTTGTTTCTATGAATAAAATGTTGAAAATGAATATTTTTCCTCCCTTGGTGTCTCTCAACCTTTTGGACATTTTCAATATTCTTGTGCTTTTCAATTAATGTTGAGTGTTTTAATATATTCATTATATATTTTACTTAAATTTTGATATATAATATATTAGGGTTTAACATATATAGGATTTGTTGTGATTTCTAAAAGCATGAGCATGTTAGGGGTATTTTTGATACTTTACTTTGTTGTTGTATTTTTCTATAGAAAATATTAGTTCTAATATGTTCTTCATGTTTAAAATCCTAAGTATATAAAAGTTTGGTGATTTTATTCTTTATATGTTATGTTTTATGAGAACATAAGTTTTTTATTACTAAGGGATAAAATGATCTCTTCACTCTAACTATGGTTTTTTAGAATTGAAGTAGGGTTTTCAAGCACATACTTTGATGTCTTTTAGTCTTAGTATATTTTTTGTAATTTTTTTAGCAAGCTTTGGTATTTTATAAGTTATTTAAGGTAAAAAAAAAAGATATAAAAGGGCATTTCACTAAAAGGCTTGATAGGTTCAATTATAGTGGGACTTGGTTGGCCATTGGCTTTAACCTTTCATAAATAGTGAGTAATAGTGAATAGTTGTAACATTCTACTTAAAATTTTTATTTTGAGTGGGAACAAATACATAAATTAATAAGCATTACTGCAATATTCAATATAATGAGAGGTATAACCAATATTTGACCTATGTCGGATGTAAGGTCAAAAACAACTCAGACACAAAGATTAAGTATGGTTAACACATAATTAAAGGTTGAGACAAAACCAATAACAAACCCGCAAGAGTAGGAGAGATGTATCAAGATGTAATAAATCAATAAAAATGTTTATAAAACACTGGATGTCCTAGAATGGTGATAGAAAGAAAGAGAAAACAAAAATGTAATTTCCAAAACAAGAAACACGACACTACATCAGAATAACTCTACACTCTAATCAAGCTCAAAATTTTTCACCACTATCTACAACCTGCTAGATCATAGGTGCCTAGTGAATAAGTAGGTGACAATGATATCGAACACGTTGGAACAAAATGTACTATGTAAAACAATATAGTTTAAGCAAGCTAAGGTCTCATGAAACACATATGAATAAGGACATATACCAACATGTTAACATATCAACAACTCACATACAAAAACAAAGGACCACAAAAATACACACAACTATGGAACGATAATACTTGGTGATAGATATTTCTCAATTCAAACAAGTGTGTATTGTTTTAACCAAATAATTTAAGCAAGTGTTCTAATCAACAATCGGCATGTTATATCCAATCAAGATAACCCATGAATTAAAACAAATAAGTCAGGCTCATTATTCAATTATTAGGCCTTAATAATGTGTTTATCCAATTCATCTAAATTCAATTCAAAAACCTTAATAGGGGCACCATCCTATAGTCTAAGGTAATGATTGCCAAATAGATGTTACCAAATCAAACCACTTATGTCTAAGGCAACGATTGTCAAGAAAGCTACTCATACTAAACCTCAACACCTAAATCCTTAAGTATATGTGCCCTTTATAAGGTTATTGAAATATGTATAGAGAAAAAGTGAACCCTTTGACCCAAAGGCTTAAGTCTAAAATATAAAAAATTTCCAACTCATGTTGTCTTTCACTTTAAGTGATTAATGTTTTATTCAATATCAACTTATCAATCAACAAGGGGTACAAGATCAACACACCATTCAGTCCAAGCAAAGAATCTCAGTTAATTCATTTTACCACATGATTCACACAAATAAATGTCATAGGCGGCCTAGAGTTAGACATTATACCATAGCTTGGGCACTTAATCAATTCAATTAAATTCCATTGATGTATGTGGGAGGATGAGATTCTCAAATTGATGAGAATATGGCTCGGTTGTGTTGATAATAATTAGAAGATGATTAATTGATGGTGTATTAGGGTTTAAAGTATTCGAATGGGTTGGAAAGATGGTGGTGATGATTTGAATAAAATTAGTATGATTAAATTGTGATGGATATATAATGGTGACGGTTCGAATGAGTTGTGATAATTAGGATATGCATTCGACAATGGTATGTTGATGATGATGAGCTTCAAATGTTAGGGTTTGGACGGAGGATGAGGCCGTGGTTTTGGTTTAGGGTTAGGGTTAGGGTTTAGTTTAAATAAAAGGATTAAGGTGATGTTTGGTGTAGATGAAGGGTTTTAGGGTTTCGAATGGTGGTTAAGGGTTTCTAATGGGTAAACCAAATTAAAGCTTTGATTATGCTCGAACTAGGGTGATGTTTTGATGACAATTATGGCTGAAAAAATATGGGTTATAGAGAGTAGAAAAGGATATGAATTAATCTCTAATTCACACAGACAAAGATATTAAAATTTTCAAGCTAAATCTTTCACACAGATTTAATTAACTTGAATTGAACTCACACTGAATTCACTTGTATTCAAATTCAATATTGATCTTCAACTTCAATCTTCAATGTCTCATACTCGTGCCTTCTATGACTGCTTATAGTCATTCTACCACTAGCATACTTCAAAAGATTTCAAGCTAAAAGATATTTTGCTACCTTTATGCTTTACCTATTATCTAACTCTACTACTTAATAAATTAATTAGCTAATATTAATATTAGTGCTCGAAAAGTCTAAAAATAAACCCCCATGCATGTGGTCATCCGTTCCATGTATGTCATGCATATGCACGCACACACTTAGTTGCTTGTTTGTTACATTTCTAGCAATGTAACCATCTTTTGGTCTTTTAATTTGTGGGAGACACTTTCCAAATAAAGAATAATTGGTTCCATATTTATAAAAGCCAATTCTTGAGTGTTTCCTCTTACATCATCCATCTTTTAAATATAATTTTTTTAGAAGTCATTTGTTAAAGAAAAAGTCAATAGTTAACACTAAGGTCAACCTAAAATTAATTTAAGGCCAACCTAGATACAAATATTTAATGCTTAGGCACATTTTAGTTACAAAAGACTCAAATGCCCTTATAAACTAATTATCCCAAAATGTACCATTTTATTACCAAATATTTATATAATTCAATGAAAATTATGAATAGGCTAAATATGATTAAAATTAACTTGTTAAGATAAAATACCAAATTTGGCAAGAATTCCAAAAGTGGAAAAAGTCCATTTTTTCCCTAGTTAAGATTTAAGCATACTAAGCACATAAAACTCTAACCATGCATATCTAGCATATAATATTTTACATGCTTATAATGCATAGAATAATATGGTGCACACTCAACGTACATGCTATAAAATGACATAACATATGTAAAATGATGCTATTACCCCTTAAACTCACAAAAATTTAATCATGCATAACTAAGTAAAATAATAAACATGCTCACATACTAACATATTATATATTAAACTTTAAGTAAAATACTTAATTAACACAATGGATTATATGTCAAAGCATGAAACTGCCCCTACTGAGAGCAAAACAAAAAATAACACATAGTTTCCATGCTTATAATTATTATAACATGCTCAAAATCACCTATTTAGCCTCAAATAATTAAGTATATGATAAGGATATATAAAAATGATTTCATTTAATATATGAGAAAATTACAAAATACTCATGCCAACATATTTTTCATTCTTTTGCATAAAAAACATAATCTAGCATAAAATAACCTTAGCATGCTTCACATAAAATTATAAGGAAAATATAACACTTACTTATAGTACTTAGACTTAAAATCATATATATATAACATACACCAAACCCTATCATACAAAGAAAAAAATTGCTTTACTAAAATTCCAATGTAATTCTCCCATTTTAAGCACTTAAAATTTTATTTAAAAGAGTCAATTATGAAAGCTAAAACATTAAAAACACAATGTGTTATCGCCGCACTTAGTATATGTCACGTTTCCTTTACCACTCTTATACCAAGTGCTAATGCTAAAATGTTACTTTGCTTAAATCATGAATATAATCATAAGAATCATAATAGAGATTATATTATGGATTAACATAGTTCCAATAATACAAGATGAGATAAATGTTACAAAAGTCAAAAGAAAGGAATACAAAAGATACATAAGTTTAGGGATATTGGGATAAAAAGATATCACATTAGATATCAAATAGTCCTAACTCTTAAACTCCAAAAATACTAACCTTTCGATCAAACTCACCAGAGATCTTGTAAAGTCACAACTGCTCATTAAATAGGTAAGGGACTATGAAACAAAACTTATTAGTAAAATGGTACTGAGTAAACCACTATATAATACTAAGTATGCAAATGTCACATAGATCACATATAAGGTATCACTAGAGAACATAGTATAACATATCGAATCATACATACAAGCACATGGCATGAACATACCAAATCAGACATGTGATAACAAAATAGGATAAACATATACATTACCAAATCATATTCTTATCACACCATTTTACTTAATTAATTTTCATAGCAATTACCTCGTATTTTATAACTCTAAACAATCATACCAATAAATTACAAAAAAAAACAATTAGATAAAATAACCTAGAGACGTATATAGTACTTTGGTCATATCGACCCATTAATGGCAGTATATTACCCTCCAACCATTCCATCAAATCAATCCAGATAACCCATAGGCATATACACAAGTAACTACGGAACCATTAATCATATATATTACTAATAACCATATATATTAGTTGCTTCTATTTTTCTTACTCGAGGGGATACAAGAGATAACTCGGATATATAACAATAAATTTGTCATATCGAGTCACAAGGAAACATAATATATTCCCAATTGTATAATCCATAGACTTGTAAAATATATTAGTCATATTGGTGTACTAAAGGCAACCCATCCACCCTCCAACCGAGGTCACCTAATCTTTAAGGATGGACACCCCCTATAAGGCTTGTAGGTCTTTGTTTTTCAGTTCAGTTTGAGTGCCTGTCCGCCTCCCGCCCCAACTAAGGGGGCGTGATAGAATATATGCTTAATGTAATTTAGTATTTACCTTTCATATTTACTAAGCTACCTAGTTAGTAACTCCTATCCTATTATCTCTCATATGTAATAACCTCATCTCTTTCTCTCTTGTATTATATATACTTCTGTCAATAATACTTATAAAAACCTGGATATTTTACCAAACCTACAATACTGAATACTTATTATGGATGTTCATCCATTGAAATTTGCTTATGAATTCAATCTTGTTGCAATGAGTGACATGATGCTTTTCCCCTTACCATGATAACATATCATCCTGTTTAGCTCTCCTATTCAAATCTTCTTGTATATCGAGATAACTTTGGCCCTCAAACTACTGAAAGAATCAATTCATACCAATGTGCAAGATACTCAATAGGTGAACTAAGAATGACATATCATTGGCATGGCTCTTGTGCAAGGATGGTAGGCATAAAAAGGATTTATTATTATTATTACTATTATTTTTCAAACTCCTGCAAATTACCTCATAGGACCTGGTATTTTGCAAAGTTAGGGATTATGCATTTATTATGAAGTAGGAATTAAATGCTAACAAGGTTTTAATATGTCCCAACTGAATAGGTCTAAAGACTTCTAACTGGTAATTTGCTCTTATTTCTCAGTGAAACTTAGATGCACCTATTTGGACCACCTCATTTCACATCTATTATATATAAGATATGACTGGTTAGTAGGATATAAGTTTAAGTGGATACCTAGAGGAAGTTAAGTTTTAGGACCCAACATAAATATTTTTGTTCATTTTGTCTTATTATTAGATCTATATTGATTATCCGAGTGATTATAAACTTCTAAGGTTATAATCAAGAATAACACCCCACACCCCAAGGTCACTTCCATCAATTTTCAACATCCACATGCTAGCCATGGATGGGGACTAACTTCTAGCATGCTGAACATGCCCTATCCACATCTTCAAGTCATTTCTAATTTTTATAGGACCAATCAACTTGATATGTAGGAGCTTATGAGTGTCATTGTATGTCATCTCTATGTTGTGAGTTTTTGTTGTCTTTAGGAACTAGGTTAAAAAATTGTTTGCATGCTCTGATTAGGATCGTTGACAAACTAACACAGCTCAGCTTGATTCGCCTGTTTAACTCAATGAATCAAGACCGAGCTTTTATTTGAGGTTTATTTATTAAATGAGCTGAGTTAGAGCTCACCTTGACTAAGCTCTTTAGTTTGTAAACTCGCTTGAGTTCGGCTCGTTCGTTAGCTTATCTATAGGTTTCTTCATAGGGCTATTCATAAACTTGTTTATTGTTCGTTTATAAGCCTGTGTACAAGAATTGGAAGGCCTGTATGGATTATTTGGAAGGTTTGTATAGAATTTAATTAATAAACGAGCTGAATAGTTAAATGAGTCATTAATCAAGTCTAATAATTAAACGAGTTGATTTGGTTTGTTTAACTTTCAAATAAACCAAATAGTTAAATGAGTTAAATAGTTTGGCAAATAGAATCATAATAAACAAGATAACTTGGCTTATTTCCATTAAACTAGCTGAGAGGAAAAGCTCATGAACCTTTCTTAAAAGGTTTGGCTCATTAACAACCCTAGTTCTGATACTTCATATGAATATTTGATGTTAGTATGTCGTGCTTTGGTGAATACAGGTTCCCAAGTGTATGTGAATGATTGGGATCTAAGATTAAATGTTAAACCTGTGATTCTGTACTGGATGTAAGATGGGATGTGGCTGCCAGATTTGTAGACTTTTTTGGTAATCAGGTCTGGTGCATGTTACAAGGATTTATCCTCAGCATTCTTAATTAACCTAGTTCATATCAATAAAACTTCAATTGTACAGCTTAGAGCTCGTCTTTTATATGAACTTACAAACCTTCAGTACTTGCTCCTTCAAAGCCTTACTTATGAACATAAGGCACTTTAACTGATTGGTAGACTCAACTCAGGGGAAAGAAAGAACCGGGGGGGGGGGGGAGGGGAATGTAAGAAAGAATCTCAAGCGAATTATTTATCTCCATCTTGATATTGTTGTTCACGTTAGTGATATGGACCAGCTGCTGGAGATCATGGTACAATAATCTGTAATGGCTGACGTAGAATTAGTGGCTCTGTTGGATCAATATCTTTAATGTTTAAGATAAATTTTGCTTTTGGCATGGACACTGGAAGTTTATAAGGCTCAAGTATATGCCGTCCATTTTAGAAGAGCATTGAAGCACTTCTGTCCGCTGGTATCAATTTTCATTTGCAGTATGTTGAATCTGCTGACTAATTTCTGTGGATGTGACTTCATGTTATTTGCATTGTGAGCCATGGCCCTGTCCCTCTAGTTTAATTTAATAGCTTGTGAACAATGACCCATTTGATATTCGGAAACTAATGCCGGACTTAGAAGAACAAAAGCAACACTTGATATGCAGCTGATTGGTTGCATTTCATTTGTCTGATGCTGGTAATGCAGAGCAAAGTTGAAAAGAATTCAACTACAATGGTGACCTTCAACTTGGTATGCCAACGTTTTCTTGATGACTTCTGTCTTTGAATGAAAATGTTAACACAATGGACCTATCAGAGCTCCTAAGAACAATTCAGGGACAAATGTGAAAAGTCTTATATGCAGGGTATTTGATTAAACTCCAGCCCACCATATGTCATTAATTTAACTATTCCAAGAGGTTGTATATTTTTCTCCTTTTCGTTTTCTCTTCCCCAGCCCTTTTGCATTACTTCACCTGCTCCAAAATCCTATGATTATCTGCTTTGCCAGCGAGTTTGGTAAAGAAAGGTGCAGAATCATGGTTAATGTCCATCCAAAGCATTGGAATCAGCTTCTTTTGACCCTTTCAGTAATACGATAATTTTTATCTTTCCAAGATCATCATCTAATTGACTGGCATACCAGAATGACATTTAGTTATCTTCAGAAGTTTGGTTTTACAGTTCTAACAGAAATCCCACATTGGAAAAAGAGAAACATAGTACCTTGTTTATATGTGTTTTTCCAAAGTAATAATAGCACGACCTTACTTGAACAGGATCTGTTCTATAGGCTCGTACCTATGTATCCTTGAGTACAAAGGAGACAGGAAACTAAGTCTGGTGGATGAGATATGACCATCTGACCAGAGCGTGATTAACAACCTCAGCTTGGTTCCCGAACCACTCTGGGCAGTAGAGGATCATTTCCAGTTGGCCATAATAAGTCAGGTGGGATGGTCAGATGTTTGTCTGACAGACTACTAGCATTAATTTTTTCCCTTATTTATTTTTGTATAACAAGTTTTACAACTTAAGCTAGAAAGTAACCGCAGTGAATATCCCAAAAAATGCAAATTGTCCACCATCGTTCATTTCCATGTTTCCCCTCTACCGTTGGCAGATGGATACCACTTATGTCAGGAAAAACTAGAAAATAAATAGGGAAAAATAACGTGAGATAGTCACGGTGGTATTTCTACAACTTGCGTGAGGAGTTCTAGAGCGCCGTGGTGAATATATAACAACATGGTATCATAAGACCACGTTTATTGAAAGGTGATTCACAGAACAATGATATCATACTCCGGTGAGAAAAAGTTAAGGTGCTAAAAGAAGTTCAAAAATTCAATTAATTATGGATATGGGGAACAACAACTATCACCCCAGAGGAGACCTTACTCATTTCTGGTGCGTAGTGGAATGCTTTGAGTGTGAAAAGGGGACGAAAAGGCTATTGCATGGGAATTATATGAACCAGCTCTTATTATTTGTATGATCTAAAATTGCTCAAATGTCATAGATTTTATATGTCATCCATTTAGATGCTCAAATGGTAATCTGTGTACAATAATTTATGTAGTGCTGTTTATTATTATTAATATTATAACTTCACCATATCTTTACTGCATTGTCTCCATTTTCAAAAAAGGCTTAGACATTTCCTAGCATAACGGTATAATAGATTTCATCTGTCATCCAGTTAGATACCGAATTGGTAATGTATTTTAAACCTTATTAAATCTATGGAGTGTGTGTCTGTTACAAAGTGGGAATAGAATGCAAACAAAGTCTTAATATCTCCTAGGCTATTAAAATCAGTCGTCCATGCTTGATTCAAACCAAACAGAAGCACACTTGTTTCCTCAATTCTCTACACTGAAGCCACTTTGTTCTTTCTGAGCATGTATTGACATCACTTTTCAACCCCTATTTCTTAGGATGTAACCAAGAACAAGATCACACGCTCCAAGATCAATTTTCATTTTATTTACGACTAAATTTGATTTCCAATCTTATATGCTCTCTCCTAGCACGGTTTCAGTTATCACCTTCGGTTTTATGGCTTACATTTCAATTTTCCGCGGAGTTGCCGCTACAGGATGATGCATCTGCAGGTGTGACTGTAGCAAACATTTGAATAAGTTGGGTAGATTTGCATTCAAAATCTAGCAGGATTTTAGGGTATTATAATCTAAAATATGTTTATCTCAATTTTATGCAGTAGGAAGAAGTTAGCTATCAACATGCACATTCATAACTGATCGCAACTGGTACATCTCAGTAGAGATTTTATACTTGCTTTGGTTGGGCGTGCCAGGCCAATGCTGTAGTGCAGGGCAAGGGCGACACTTGAGAACCCTAATGGCAAGCCACAGTTGCGGATCCTCCCCTATCAAAAATTAATTTAATATCATGTGGGCCAATGGCCCACGTATCAGATATTAAACTGATAAGAACAGATACTACACTTGATCTTAGCCAAAAGGCCGAGAAAGGTATGCTTTGGAATAGACTTGTCGTTCCTTTTTACCTGTGACAATCTGTTGGTCCTCTCTATCTTCTGACAATGTGGGATAATATGGAGAGATTTTGTATAAAAATGACATGCCAGAAGCTTTGGTTCGGCTCTTCTACCATAAATTTGAAAGAATGGGTATTAGTAGTTGCGTAGACATTCTGTTGCATGTTGTTCAGGATCTCAGGTTAATCACTCTCAGGCGTCCTGCTCAAACTCCTGGCTGGGTATTCCATGTTGCTGTGTTCATATTTCAACTGTGAAATATATACCTTTGCTGCCAGCCTTTACCTTATGAGTTTAATTCACCTATAGGGATTCATATTTTAATATATTTTATAGGTAAATAAATATAATCTTAACTTTTAGTAGTTTATTTGATTAATATAGGTAAATAAATATAATTTTATGCTTAAATGATAATAATTGCATAAATGTTATTATTTGAGCTAAAATAATATAAATTAAATAAATTTCAAGTATAATATTATTTAATAATTTTCTTTGATTTTATTTTGTAGGTAAATTTTAAATAAAAGATAAAAAAAGGGTCAAACTTTTGGACCTGAAAAGAGAAGAACAAAAAGCGAGGGCAACACGGAAAAATAAAAGGAGATTTTTGAGGGCCGACATGGGGAAAGAAAGAAGAGGACGCCAACCGTCAAGGAGGAATGTAGGAGAAGGGACGTGGGGCAAGAGGCTGCTAAGGGAGAGCTAGGCAATGATGCACGGGAACGGGGATGGGGAGAAACGGGGAAACGCCAAATCCCAAAAAATAAGGAAATGGGGACAGGAAGAAACGACAAATATATACATACATACATACATACATACATATATATATATATATATATATATATATATATATATAGAGAGAGAGAGAGAGAGAGAGACACACACACACACACACACACACACACACAGACCAAACCAAGCTAGTTATAAATAGAAATTTAAAGTTTACATAACTAAACCAAAATAGTAATACAAAGATATTCAAAGTTTACATAACCAAAACATATCTCAATTTCATACTAAGTTACTAATAATCATAAACTCAAAATAGCTAGATAAAATATTCATTAATTTTACTCTCCTTCATGGGTGGCATCAACTACTTCCACTTCATCCTTATCAACATTTGTTTCTTCAAAGATCACCGCCTCCAACTTGGGTTCATCAAGAGAAAAAGGAAGCGATATCAAGTAATCCAATGTCTTCATAATAACTACAATCATCACCATAGATGTCCCACATTATTGATTTTTGTTTCTTGTATTGTGGAAGTTTTCTTGATAGAAGACGGTGATTGTTATGAACAAACACCAAATCCTTGGCACGTGTAGGAATCAATCTATTCATCTTCATATAATGAATGAAACCATATGTACTCCAATTACATTCACTACATGAAGAAGAAGACACTTGACCAAGCAATTTAAGAGCAATATTTTGAAGCAATGGTGCACTTGAGCCATGAACTCCCCACCAAGATTTTGGATCAAGAACATCTCTATCATAAAGAGAATCAAATTCTCCAAATGAACCATACTTAAGAGAAAAATTAGCAAACTCCAAATTAACCAATGAATGATCTTCTTGGATAGGAAAAAGTCTTCTAAAACATTTGTTTCTTTCGATACAAATCTCCTCATCTCTAGAAAGAGCAACTCTAGTTGACTTAGCATCTTACCAAGCATCACCATAATACCTTCATTGAAATGAGAAAATCAACAAAACAATATATACTATTATTAATTTTCAAATTGAAGAAACAAAGGAATATTTTAAAAAGATTATTGAATTAGAGAGTTAAGGTTACCTTAGATTCAATGAGTATGCCAAGCAATGAAGAGGTGTATTACTTTTGGTCCAACGAGCTGTGAGTGTGACATATATCACTTGAAAGAAAGAAGATATTTCTCCAAGTTCCTTACCTTCATGTTTATAAATGGCATTTCTCACTTCATCAATCATTGTATCCCATATTTCATAAACAAGGTAAAGAGTTGGTTTATCAGCATCACACTCTCTAATCATATGGTACATAGGTCATGTGAACTTAAGAATATAATCAACTTGATCCCACCACAAATCATCAAGGAGTTTTTCTTTCACAAACCTTGCTTTTCTAACGTTATCAGCTTTATAACACAACCATTCTTCACTGATCACCATTGCTTGAAGACTAGATCTTATAAGCTTCATTCTCTTTAAGGTAACAACAACTTGAGCGAAACGAGTATCAGCAACTGCAAGCAACTTTAATGCAGAAAATCTATTGAAGATAGATAATGTCATGGATTGCATCATTATAAAATTCTTGATTTGCATAACATTTCCATAAATTTCAGTTATCCAATGGCACTCCTCATATGTATCAATATTGTTCTCTACATTTTTTGCATCACAAATATTTTTCAATGCAAGGTTAAGAGTATGAACAACACAAGGAGTCCAATAGATATTAGGATAGATCTGTTTAATGATCTCACCAGCCGCTTTACAATTTGATGCATTATCGGTGATGACTTGTACAACATTCTGATAGCCCACATCCTCAATGAATTCTTTTAGCAACCTAGAAATAAAGTGTCTATCTTTGATCTCACCTGAAGCATCAATGGCCTTTAAAAACATAGGACCCGTATCACAAATCGCAATAAAATTTATCAATGGTCTTCTTTGTGGATCACTCCAACCATCAGACACAATAGTAGCACCTTTTTCCCTCCATGTCTTCTTTATTGGTTGTACTAACCTCTCTATGTTTTCCTTCTCTTCTTGAAGTAAACTTGTTCTCAAACGATTATAACCCGGTGCAGCATAACCAGGTAAATTATGGTTACTAGTAAAAGTAAAAACTTCCATAAAAAAAGGATTTCGTGCCAAATGAAATGGAACACCACCAGTGTAAAACATTCTAGCAATCAATGCATCTAATTCATAGCGTGCTTGACTATCGAATGCTTTCTCTATAGGATTATTCTTAGTTACCTTTCTCTTCCTCTTCTTAAAAAAAGACATATCCATTGTCGAATTAGAACCACTTGAACGAGGTAAAGGCACATTCTTTGGAAGCATATCATCGGCTCTTTTCACGGCTTCTTTTCTAACTTTTCCATCTCAATCTTATCCTCCATCCTCACTTTCTTACAAGTTACAATACCTTTCCTGGGAATATTCAATAAATGAGCCCTTACTCTAGTGTAAATTCCTTGCTTTGTTTGATTACAAAAGTTACAAGTCTATAAAATAGTCCCCCTCCGCTAGTTTTTCCCCTCTAGTAACATATTTCCAAAGAGGATTATCACTTTCATCCTTAGAAGATACACTAATACCAGCACTGCCACTACCACTGGAACTAGCACTAGAAGCCATGAGACGGCCGTTACAGCAAAACAGCACCACAATTCCAATAATTAAAACAACACCAGCTCACAACACAATTTCAATAATCCGGATCACAACACCGAATCACAACACAATTCCAATAATCAAAACAATACCACAGCACCGGATCACAACACAATTCCAATAATCAATACCAATTGTGCTAATATTCAAACCAAAGCAGCAACAAACAATCAGAATCAACACAGAAACACAACAGCGAATCACATCAACATATCAACACAACAACAACGAAAAGCAACAGCAACTGCAAGTCAGTGATTTAGCACTGGATCACAGCAACACACCAATTCGGCAATACAACAACACAGTAGACATCAACAATGAAGTAGCAGCACAGACCGCCGAATTACCAAGAACCATAATCCGAACAACCAATACCTGAACATAATTAATGGATTAATAGCTTAAATTGTAAGCAGAATGCAATAGCAATAATAATTCGTTTACAAATCAAACAAATTAGTCTGAAAACAGATATCTTACCTGGATTAATTATATCTGAAGCACCATTGGCAGCAGTTGAGACAGCAGTGACCAGCACTAGCGATTGAAGGAATTGGGGGTGGTTGGTGGAGGTTGCTTAGGCCGAACGACAACGAGCAATGCCGGACGAAGAAAACTCAGCGGAACCTTAAGCTCGAGCAGCGTAGCTAGTGGAGAAATTTTGGGGACAACCAACGATGAGCGGTGGCAGCTGGAGCTTGAGCACAACGACAACAAATAGTGACAGAGATTTTTCAGTCAGATCGTGCTCTCGTCGTCGTTTTCGTCGAGAAGGAGTGCAGGTTGATGCGGAGGAGAGCCGGCGAGGAGAGGTGAGGGTTTGGACTTCTAATTTTTGAATCAAAGGGAAAGGAGGCAGGGAACATGGGAGGCCGTATTTGGTATGGCAACTGAGTTCAAAATGACGTCATTTTGGCGTCATTTTTTTTTCCACCATTTCGTATCAATTTCAGCGTTTCCCATCCCAGAGACATTTTGGAGACGCGAAATGGCTCCAAACAGCCGTCCCTATGCATCAGAGGAGCTAGGAGCCACATTAGAGAGAGCCAGTAGCCGCAACAAGATCGAGGAGGGTAGAGGCATCAGAGTATGAGACAAATGATCAGAAGAAAGTGATGAAAGAGCGTAGAAGGCTAAGGAAAAGGGGGGAAATGAAGCTACAGAGAGGACAAGCGGTAGACAACAAAATAAAGATCTGAGTAGGTCAGCGCAGGAGAACATAGAGACCGAGAAGCTGTAGAGAGGAAGATAGACTATGCCGGAAAAAAAAGAAAAAGAAAAGAAAAAGAAATTGTGTATAGAAATAAAGGTTGTCGAAAAAAGGAGAGAAAATAAGAGAGAAAAGTATACCGGTAGAATTTATTTCAGAAGAAATTTAACAATCTTTCATCCATAATTAATTTCAGTTATTTCATTCTCTATTTTTAATTTATAATTCTAAGTAATTAATTCGA
The DNA here is from genome assembly GCA_039764185.1 of Tamarix austromongolica. Classification (NCBI taxonomy): domain Eukaryota; kingdom Viridiplantae; phylum Streptophyta; class Magnoliopsida; order Caryophyllales; family Tamaricaceae; genus Tamarix; species Tamarix austromongolica. The sequence goes on from CM077817.1 coordinate 30,470,179, forward strand.
TAATTATGGCCAACTGATTATTTATTGCTAGGGAAGAGACTGAAATTCTAGATTAGGATTTGAGATATAATTTTATTTTTCTTTTTTTCGTGATATTGTTCTTTAACTTTATTTTAATTGCTATCGTTTATATATATATATATATATATATATATATAATTCTGTCAAGTATAATTTACATGGTTCATGCCTTATCCTAGTTTTCTCATAATGACAATATGTAAGATTATTTACCTGCTAGGTAACCATATAAATATGCTAGAATTTATATATATAAATTATAGTTAGGTTAGATAATGATTTACCTAATAATTTTGTGATTATAATTGAAGTAGTAAAATATTTAGATACATGTGGGTCAAAGAAGAGAAATATAACTAGACATGCTTAGTATACTAGTTTGGATACTTATATTGGCATCCTTCCAATTATACTTAATGCATTAAATCTAGTTAAATATAGGATCCATTTGTTGCTACTATACTACTAGTATTTAATACGATTAATATTAGCGCTTTGTCGTATTAGTTAATTTAGGGAAGTAATATAAGGTGTACGGACCTACTTTTGATATACAACTTAATCAACTTCTTTCTCATGATTAAATGATAACTTAGAAATTAATATTATATTTTAACCTAATCTTGTAACACCTCATTTTTTACTATTAAAAAATTTATTTTACAGCGGAAATAATTAAGTAATATTGGGGGTTATAGCCGTGATTGACATAATTTTGGCTTATGCAACCATCCTTACATCAATCATAAGGCTAAAAAATTTAAAATAACACAAGAAAATTATAAGTAAAAGAACATTAATAGTACAATATTGACTTTGGATCTTAACTCCGAGTTTAACAATACAAAATACAAAATAGGGGATACCATAGATCAAGATTCCAAAAAGGGTATTCAGTTAAATACATAAACCGGATAACAATTACTCTTTACCCGACCTTAACATAGATGAATTCACTCATCCCCAAATGAGGCGTCATAAGCAACATATTCATCTAATTGATCTTCTAAGACCTGCACATAAGATTTAGAGCCTTCTGCTCGTGGGAAAGAGTAGCACCCATAAAACGGGTGGTCAGTACGCTATGTACTGAGTAAGGAAACAATACTATCGAAATAGGGATACAAATAACACATGCTTTCACATTAGATAATAATGGAATGACCAAATAAATGAAATATCTCATAAGACAGAATATGATCCCGATTTCTTCATTTAGTATAATCCATTTTTATTCTTTTACATATGTTGAGTGAAGGAATCCCACTATTCTTAAACTGGTGGAACGGTCTAAAACCTCATCTCAGGGACAACACACCTGAACCACTGTTCCTTTTGGTAGAATGGAGACTAAAAACATTTTCTCGGGGTAAAACGCTCCTGAGCCACTATTCTCTCCGGTGGAACAGGAATACATATATACATATAGAAAAATATATCACTTGGTCCTGACTCATATATTCTTCCACTTTAAATCATGAGTATCTTTTCCATAAGTTATAATAATAAATTTTCATTTCATGATGAGTAGGGGCCCCACTATTCTTAATCCGGTGGAACAGACTGAAGCACCTTCTCAGGGCAAAACGCTTCTAAGCCACTATTCTTTCCGGTGAAACAGACATTAAAAACATATTCTCGAGACAAAATGCACCTGAGCCACTATTCTCCTTGGTAGAACGGGAATACATACACACACACACACACACACACACACACACACACACACACACACACACACACACATATATATATATATCACCTTGACCCTACTCACGTGCTCTTTCACTTGAAGTGATTAGTATCTTATTTAAGGTTGATTTTCGGGCATAGAACACATTAAAACAAATATACATATAGTATAGGTCCAAGTCCTTTCAAACCCTAATTACACACCCTCTAGTATTCATTCTCCCATATTGATTATTCCACACAACTTATATTATATCATCTCCAAATCCCATCATTATTATCATACTCAAAATGCATGGCCTAATTCCCATAAGTTTACTTTAATAATCTCCTCCTGATATGTTAATCGCAATAATATCCAAGACCCAAATTCCATAGATTTGTCATAACATCTCTCATTAAATTTTCATGATTACTAAGTCCAATAGATAACCTCTAAATCTTAAACATGGGATAATGGTATTATCATTACAAGATAGTTTACCCCAATATCCATTAAATCATTTAAGGATCCTAAATAACAATAATGCTTCTATGAATTCCTCATGCTATTATTATTATATTTTAATCCTCCTAACACATAAAATACGAAAAATTCCTTATTATCCCATAATGACAAAGTTACCCTTAAGTACAAATAAAACTTTTTTTTTCAAGTCCACAATTTATCATCATACCTCTTGAGAATTCTTAAGTCCATTTACCAAGAACTCATTTAGCCCATATTTTATACTATAATATACATCTCCACAAATATGACATTATCACAACAAAATAATAATGTTACCTCTTACCCATTCTTACCTTATTTTAATAATATAATATCTTTAAGTCCATATTTCATACCATAAGATATACTTCCACAAGTATGGCATTATCACAACAAAATCATAACATAATGGTACCTCTCACCCATTCTTACTTTCTTTCAATAACATAATATCCTTAAGCTTATATTTTATACCATAAGATATATTTCCACAATATGACATTATCACAACAAATTCATGACATAATGATACATCTTATCCATTCTTACTTTCTTTTAATATAATATTCATATCATCACAAAATATCATGATCAACACATGTTACATCATATATAAATAATATCATGAAAAATAAGTATAACCATACAAGCAAATACATCAAAAACCCTAAACATCGAATAGTATCCTTACCAACTAGGACACCGGGCTCTAATCTGGCAAATCCTAGACTTCCTCCTCCGAAGCTACTGGGATACCACCTATGAAAAATAATAAAATTCATGGTTAAGCTTGAAGAATTAAATCGAAGGAGAAATTAAGATAAAGATGGTAAAAATAGATATAACCATAATAAAATTGGAGCTTGAGATGTGTGGATGTGTAGAGGAATATGTGATGGAGCTATGGTTAAATTTTGGTGGTGTTTGGACAAGGTTTGAGGGTGAAAATAGGGGTGCACGACCAAAAATAAGAAGTTACATGGCTGTGTAGCAGGCGGTGTAGCCCTAGTTGAGAGAAAAAGTAACACACGGCCAGACGGCACAAAAGTTACACGGCTGTGTAGTACCAGGCCAAAAGAAAATATCACGCACGACCAGATAGTATAAAAGTTGCACAACTGTGTAGAAGGTGTTGCATGGCCGTGCACAAGTCGTGCACTTTAAAAAAGCGTGACGAACGAGGGAAAGAAGAAGGGAAAAGAGGTTGTGGCCAGAGGTGATGGACGGTGACGGTGTTGGGGTGACTTTGGTGGTTGATCCACCGACTAATGGGTGACGAGTGGTAGCCGAGGTGGTGCACGATGGTGGATTGGTGGTGCGCAAGCCAAAAATAGGGAAAGAAGGAGGAAGAAGAAGGAGAAAGGAGAAGGAAGAGGGAGCTCGAGCAATGGCTCTTTAACACAAAGATGGGTAGCATGAGGCAAAACCAAAGAGAAAGAAGGAGAATGTGAAGTGTGTGTGTGTATATATATATACACATATACATACATACATGTGTGCGTGTGTGGTGTAAATCAGGAAAGAAGAAAAGAACAAGGGGTGGTGTGCGATTGTGATGATGCAGCTGCAAGGTGATGATGATGGTGATGGTTGCAGAGGACGGTTAGGGATAGGGTAGTAGTTGCAGGGGGAGGGTGGTGATGGTTGTATGTAGGTGTTGCATGAAAAGTAAAATGGCAAGGGAAATGGAGTGTACAAAGTGTACATATGGTTGTGCAGTCAGGTGGGGATAAGGGAGCAGAAGGAGAAGAAGAAAAAGAAGAAAGGAAATAAGGTAATGGGTGATGAATGCATAAAGGTGATGGTGCAAGTTGCAACAATTCAAAAGTGCAGCTTAAGGTTAACTGAAGGAGCAAAAGAAAGAAAGAAAAGGAAAGGAAAAGAGAAAGGTTAGGGGATTATTTTAGGGTGATTTTGGATTAGCCAAAGTAATTACCATTAGTGATAATTTTAGAGGGTTTTGATTTTGGTTTTTGAACTACGATTTATCCGAGTCAAGTTTTTAAATTCAGTTAAAGCTTCGGGATTAAAGAGTTAGGTTAAGGCTAACATAGGATTTATTGAGATTAGAATCAAATTAGGTTGTAAATGACACGGGATTAGGCTAAGCAAATTTTTGAGGTATTATAAATCTAGTGGTGGATTTCAATTCCCCTAGCATATCTATGGTTATTTGTTATTTTTACTATTATTCTATTTTATTTTATTTATTACTTTTATTATTTTTATTATTTTTCTAATTTTATAACCCCCCACTAGTATTTTTCTTATTTTTTTTGTTTTGTGTGATCTGGGATTTTTTTTAGCTATTTAAATAGAAGTGAGCCATTTCAATCCCCGATATAGAACGATACCCTTATTTACTAATAATACAATTGTCAACAAAATGGTTTAAATTGCGCGTTGGCTATGACCACACCATTTTTTGGCACCGTTGCTAGAGATTGGTAACTTTACCTTTATTTTGCTAGTATTTTTAGAGTGTTGTGTTTTTCGTATCATCCTTTTATTTAAAGATAAGAGTGCTTGTAGGCACTCAAGTCTCTAAATTAATAGAATTTTTAGTAGTTAGTGTGTTTCATTTTTTTTAGTATTTTCTTTATCTTTTTAGTTTTTTTTAAGGATTTTTGGTGTGTTTTGTTTCGCTTTTAATTGTTTCCTTTGAAGTTTTAGTGTTCTTTCAGGTGGCTATGAGAGGACCCTTGGGATATGGACAACTTTGCATGAACCTTAATGCTAGAGTAAATGAGGTAAGTTCAATTACCCTTGATGATAGGTTGAACTAACTCACTACTCTTGTTTCATAGGTAGCCACAACTACTGGAGTTATTAACACAAGCGGAATGTGTCATACACAAGGAAATCCATATACTTACCATGTACAAGTTATGAAAGGAGGAGGATGGACACACCCTAGTGCTCAAGCTTTCAATATTTTCTAAGGACATGACCCCTACATAAGAGCATACTATTCGAAAATGAGGTATTACCCCAAATTTAGATGGGAGGGGAATGATTGTTATCAAGTTCCATATCATGACCCTTACAAACTCGATTATTGAGCTTCAAAATATTATCAATATATTCAACAAGAATCTTCTCCAAATTTAGAACCCTCAAGTTCATAAAAAATGGAGAAGCTTTTTGAAGCATTGACATACGAGCAAAATTAACTTCTGCAAAGTCAAATTAAATAAAATTAAAGGATGTTAGTGTTAGAGGAGCAAATAAGTTATGTGGTCAACATGATCAATCAATTATAAGTATAAAAAGAACTCTCTAGTACATCACTTCCAAATTAAAGTGAGAGTTATGAGTATGATGATGCCATGTACGAATGTAAGGATGAGCTAGTTGAGGAGGTTCCCATGGAGCATATTGAAAAGCATAATCAAGTGAAAGAAGAGCTTGTAAAAGTAGAAGAAGAATCTCATCGAAATAAGGATCAAGTGAACAAAGAGAAGTATATATATGTCAAGATTATCACTTTCATCTACCATAGACCATCTTTGAACATTTGTTCCCCAATTTTGCTTAAAGATGACCATGAAACATGAGGTAAGCATTTACTCCACTTTAATTCCCATTATGCTAACCATACTCCTTATTTTCCCTCTTTTAGCAAGTTATATGGGTCCAAGATTGAAGTGAGCAATCAAATCATCTTGGATACATCTAATAAAAAGTGTAATGCTCCAAAGGAGAGGTTATGTTGGAAGGATGCGTTAGAGGACTTTGAAATGGGACAATATGTTCCTCCATTGATAGGGAGATCACTATACATTGACATTGGGCAAAATATTATCTCTTTATACATGAGCTTAAATCCCATGATAGGTAAGTTACGTTCTTGCTGGGTCAAATCTTTCATTAAAAATAATATTTTATCTTTTTATACCTTTCAGGATATAGTTGATCTAAACGAGGGATTTTGTAAAGCAGCTCTCAAGTAGACATACCCACCTTGAAGGAGTAAAACCGAGATCATGTTAGGCTAAAGACATAACAAAAGCACTACTTGGGAGGCAACCTAATGTGATAAAGGAGTTTTCTACCCTTTAGTTATTTTTATTTATTTAGTTTGTCTCTCCGTACTTAAAGTTACATGTTTCCTTTTGTTGTTTACACATTAAGGATAATGTGTGATTTAAGTGTGGGGGCGTGAGTGTTTTATGTGTTTGCATAAAAAAATATAAAATTAAAAATAAAAAAAATTGTAAATTTTGTTTAGTGTTTTTAGAGTCTTAAGAGCCCTTAATTAGTTAATGAGGAGTATATCTTTGAAATCTAACAAAAAGAGGATCATAAAATCGAGATAAAGTAAGTGGAGATTTTTTGTGTTAATTTCAACACATATCTACATTTCTAGATATGAATGGAGAAAGAACATGTATGCTTTTCTAACCACCAATATAGCATGTTGAGATTCATCACATTCCTCAATAAGCTTTTAAACCATATTTACTTTCTCTCTTTTTTTTAGCGAATTTACATGAAATCATCTACTTATCTTGGCTTCAAAGTTTCTTTGTAAACCTCATATATGTCTAATTGCTTTGATCAAATTATTTGCCATAACTATTGTAATGGACTCTAAAGATTACTAGAACTTAATCTTGTGTTAGTTGAAACTTATAGTCAAAACATGCTTTGATTGAGAAAATGAGAAAGGTAGCTTAGGATTTTTCACCACATGACCAAACAGATTAACCCTAATTTGTGTATACATGATATACACTCCATAGAAAACCCTTCAAGCTTATACATGGAAAATATATTTTCCTTCATTGCCCACATTAAATAATCTTCAGGCCATATCCTTACCCTTGCTTAAAGCTAGTGGAAGGGAATCAAATCATTATGGATATAGAGTGCTTGTGTATGTGAGTATATGTGAAAGAAATATATTTACATTTCTGCTAAGAAAGGAATTGATTATGTTTGGTGGAGGAGATAGAATTTATATATTAGTTGTATTGTCATCATTCTAGTAAAAAAAAAAGAATACGAAAAAAATAAACATTGAAAAAAGAAGAGGAAGTAAATCATACAATTTAAGGAAGAAAGGGAGATATGGAGATGATGTTGAGAAAATTCTCTTCATGTTCTAGTCTGGTGTTAAGGTGGAGATGTGTATTATTGATTATTTATGTGGAGTTAATGCTTATATTTCATCTAATCATTAGGGTTCCACTAGCTCTTGACCTTTTTAGCACCACAATCCTAGAATACTTTATATCATTCTATGCCTTAAACCCCTTACAATCAATAAATAAGTCTTATTTGATGCCTGAGATGAGTAGCCTTTGATCTGATAGAGATTAGTCATAAGAATTAAGCGTATGGGCCGGTCCATTTGGCAGGTATTTGGTATCTTTTATGAGGTTTTATCCACAAGAATATGATCCTTCTTTATTTATATATGTAAGTCATTTGTTATCTTTATAATCTTATCTCACATAATTAAGTGTTTCTATTCATTTTAGCCATGAATCTAAGAGAGAGAGAGATAGAGAGAGAGAGAAATAGAAGATATCTATTGTGAGGATGAATCTTAATGTGACTAAGGCATGGTAGATCTTCATCTATAATATTGATCTGTCCATGCCTGTCATGTTTATATGTGAATCATATGTTGAAATTGATCCCTTAAATCTCTCATACCGAATCTTAGTTGATTGCTAATGTTGACGTATGAAAGTAAAAGATTATGAGACAAACATTGGTTAAGGGTATTAGGTGTGGTATTATTTATATTTTTCTTATTTTTTGGGTATATTATCTGTAAAAACCTCATGAAACCTTACTCGTCCTCTATAGGTGACCTAGGGGTCTAAATGGCTTGTTGCGCATGTTAAGTGCAACCGTAAGACCTACGAAAGTGGATATTTAATTTAATTTTATTTATTTAGAATAATAACTTTTTTGAGGACAAGCAATAAGCTAAGTGTAGGGGTGTTGATAAGTTCATATTTTGACATATTTTATACCCTTATAATCTTAGTTTTTAGTATTTTATTTGAGTAATATAGGTGAATAAATATGATTTCATGCTTAAGTGATAATATTGTATAAATGTTATTATTTGAGCTAAAATGATATAAATTAAATAAATTTCAAGTATAATATTATTTATTAATTTTAATTGATTTAATTTTGTAGATAAATTTTAAATAAAATAAAAAAAGGGGTCGGACCTTTGGACCAACGACATAAGGACCGAAGGCCCAAAGGCTCAAAAAGCAAAGAACAGAAAGTGAGGCAACACAAAAAATAAAAGGAGACTACTGAGGGCTGATGTGGGGAAAGGAAGAAGAGGACACCAGTCGTCAAGGAGAAATGTAGTAGAAGGGACGTGGGGCACGAGGCTACTGAGGGAGAGCCAGAGGTAGCATAAAAAAGAGCCAGTAGATGCAGCAAGATTGAGGAGGGTGCAGTGGCATCAGAGTACGAGACAAATGAACAGAAGAAAGGGATGGAAGAGCGCAAAAGGCTGAGGAAAAAGGAAAAAAAAGGAAGTTGTAGAGAGGACCGGCGGTAGAAAACAAAATAAAGATCTAAGTAGGTCAGCGTAGGTGAACATAGAGACCAAGAAGCTGTAGAGAGGAAGATAGGTTGCACTGGAAAAAAAAAGGAAAAGAAATTGTGAACATAAATAAAGGTTGCCTAAAAAAGGAGAGAAAATAAGAGAGAAAAGTATACCGGTAGAATTTATTTAAAAAGAAATTTAACAATCTTTCTTCTAAATAAATTCTTGATCTTTCATCCATAATTAACTTTAGTTATTTTTTTCTCTATTTTTAATTTATATTTTTTGATATATATTTCTGTGTAATTAATTCGATAATTATGGTTGGCTGATTATTTATTGTTAAGGAATAGATTGAAACCCTATATTAGGGTTTGAGATATGATTTTATTTTTCTTTATTTCTTGAGATTGTTATTTGACTCTATTTTAATTGTTATCATTCATATATATATATATATATAATTCTATTAAGTATAATTTATATGGTGCATGACTTGTTTTGGTTTCCTTATAATGACAGTGTGCAAAATTATTTACTTATTAGGTGATCATATAAATATGATATAATTTATATATATAAATTACAGCTAGGTTAGACAACGATTTACTTAATAGTTCTGTAATTCCAACCGAAGTAGTAAAACGTTTAGATACATGTGGGTCAAAGAAGGGAAATATGGCAAGATATGCTTAATGTACTAGTTTGGGTACTTAGATTGGTATCCTTTTAATTATACTTAATACATTAAATCTAGTTAAATATATGAGCCACTTGTTGCTACTATACTGCTAATATTTAGTAGGATTAATATTGGCATTTTTTGTATTAATTAATTTAGGGAAGTAATATAAGGTATACAGACCTGCTTTTGATGTATAACTTGATTAATCTCTTTTTTATGATTCAATGATGACTAAGAAATTAATATTATATTTTGACCTAATCTAGTGGTGGATGTAGATTTTCCTAGCATATTTATTATATATGTGGTTATCCATTATTTTTATTATTATTCTATTCTATTTTATTTATTACTTTTATTATTTTATTATTTTTCTAATTTTATAACCCCCATTAGTATTTTTCTTATTTATTTATTTATTTATTTATTTTTATGCAATCTAGAATTTTAATTTTAATTTTTTAGCTAGTTAAATAGAGGTGAGCCCTCTTAATCCCCAGTGTAAAACTATACCCTTATTTACCAATATTACAATTGTTAACAAGAGGGTTTAAATTACGTGTCGATAACAAATACACCATACAGCTCCGTGATATGCATCTAATATTATTTCATAATTCAATTTGTATGGGGATGAGTGACCTTTATTTGTATCAGGTGTTTGGACAAAGAGTCATGTTATTTGGATGTTGATTTACCTGGATACCTTTTTGGACTCTTTGATCCATAGTATCCCTTTTATCTGTGTTTTGGATATTGTACTAGGAGATAGTCTCCAAACTCATATGTAAATTATAAATCTCCTCTTATTTCTGATTACTATGTTTTACTTGTAATAGTTTTAGCCTTGTGATTGATGTGAAGATGATATGGTAAGCCAAACTTATATCGATTATGATGGTAACACTCGATATTTTGGCTATAAGCTTCCACTGTAAAATGAAAATTTTTAGTAGTAAATTTTGAGGTGTTACACCTATACTTCCTGTTTCAATGATTTGATTATGTAACCACAAATAATAGATTTTATTTCTTATAATTTGTCTATTGGATTTGTGTAAAGCATGTTTTCTGCCTTAGCATTTGGTACTGAAAGAGTGGAGGATGGCCCTGAAATTTACCATACTGGCTTCCGCTTATAATTTAAAAATCGATATTTTTTTAGTAATGAATTTTGGAGGTATTACATAAATTTTTAATTAATTACCTATTTTAATTAAACTTACAATTTTTCTTTGGAAATGTGCCATTAACAACAAAGTTGAACTCAAATAGAAGCCATTTTTTCCATTTGACTAATTTATGTCATTTTTTTTGCTAATTATTAAGTGGTTCATAGACCACAAAAATTGCAAAAGGGTTCTTGAATGCAGTGCACACACAAACATAAACACATAACTACTTTCTCTTTCTCAAAATTGATAAATGCATAAAATATGCATTATTTTGGTAATGTGCATGTATGATTTATAGGTATTTAAAGCATATTTCATCTTTTAATATTGCTATATATATATATATATATATATATCATACTCTTATGTGTACATATTAGTTAAATGTTGATAGGTTCAGAGATAATTGGAAGTTGAGCAAGAGTTTGAAGCAACAATAGATTGATAACGTATGGTTCAAGAAGAGCAACAACTAAGAGTAACAAGAAGAGGACAAAAGAGGAGGCAGACTTAAGGAAGTTTTGTGAAAGAAAGTTATGAATGAGTTAAGGTGTTTTTGGGGGTATGGGATTTGATTCTACACCTTTTTTGCTTTTCAAACTGACATGAAACACATAGGAGTGGTATTAACTTTACTAACACTTGAATGAAATATATAATGATACGTGTTTAAGATGGTAGATTTTATATTGATAAGCTTATAGAAAGGAATATGGGTCAATTAAATCAAACAAAAAATGAAATCAAATTTCCATAGTGAGATGGGATTCATGCCAGATGAAGGGGCAATGGGATAATTTCACAAATTTTTAGAATGGTTAAATAGGTAAAAAAAGCTAGAAAATAGGGATTTATTAATAAAATAGAAAATATTCTTCAAACGTTATAAAAAAATTATGGGAAGGTGCAAAATAATTATGGGAACCTAAATATATTAAAATATTTTTTTTATCAAAGTTAATTTTATGCTAGACAAATAGAAAATGAGAAAAATGGATTATAGTAGTGACTCCATTATCATAATAAGGTTTACTTTCACCAATAACTTTTTCCTTGCAAAGTTGAGTCTTTTACTACGAAGTATTTACAATGACCTATCATTGTAATACCAAAATAGGCATTCTATGACGACTAGTTTTATTTTCTATGATGAAATTCATTATCCTGATATAGTGTATTAGTAGTAATACATAGAAACACATTTTTCTACAAGCAAACGAAACAAATAGCGGTTTAGATATGAGGTTTATCTCATTATATAAATAAATTGGATATCGTTGATATGGTAATATCAATATTGTTGAATTTCAGGGTTGTGGCACATCTTATATGATCATGAAATGCAATTCAATAGTGTGTCATCTTATTATGTTGAGACATAAATTCAATGAAATTAGATTGATGACATTGTATATTAAATCATGATAAAGTAAAATAGATTTATGTGGGAATGATGGATATTGAGTATAATAAAAGACTCACAACTTGTTTGTCAATGGGCGTAATTTATCTATTATCACAGGGTTTTCATTTTCCTATGATGTCACATCTACCTTTCATCCTTTTATGATTCCATATCCTCGCATATCTTTCTCCTATGACAACATGTTAATCCTTGTTTTACTTATTATGCCATGTAAAGTGATTATGTGTGAGCATGCTTTTGCTTTTAGTTTGGTATTTTTATTTCACCATATTTATCTTATAATTGTATAGTTATCTATATGCAATTGTTTTGTTAGGCAGGCAAATTTTAGAACTTTTTGATGAGCCTCATCAAGTATTATTTTGTTTGAACCCTTGAGGTTTTATCTCACTTCTATTTCTTCATTTATGTTTCATTATATCATGTTAATCATTATAAGTATTTGAATTAGTTTTGTAACCCTGTACACCTAATATTTGGGTATGACTTATGAGTTACTTTTTAGTCTTATATCTAAAATGTGTTTGGTATTAGAAGTATTTTATTTATATTAACTATGATAGTAATACCCTACATTTTTTATTTTGGTTTCACAAATTCTTTTTGTAAAGAGATTTTCATATTGTAAAAACGAGAGCATTAATATGTGTGTGTGTGTGTGTAGCTTTCAAAATTTATATGTGGCATTGTTTATTTTAGAATGTATGTACATTATTTAAAAGTTGATCATATGTTTACATGACTAATAATGCATAAAAGTTGTCATCAATTAAAATTTTATATTTAAGGTTGTATTTTCAATTTATTCTAAATGCTTAACTTAGTAAAGGTTGTTATGTGTGCATACTAGATGATGGTGAATTCAGCAAAGATATTAATTCATTTTAAAGTAATTAAGTAAACTCAATAACTCAACTAAATACCTTTGTATACTTGAAATAACCTCTTTAACCTAAAAGGGTCAAAAAAGTGAGGAATTATTGTCTTATTACACCAATAGCTACATGACTTATCTACATAAAAAGATTATTATCTAACAATAAGGAAACAAATTGACTTACTTTTATAATTATGTATGACAAATAAATTAATTCAAAATATACAAATAATATATCGCAAGAATATGTATAAAGAATATATTGAGAGTCCCATTATACTAAAGAATATGTTGAAAATCTTAGTATACCAAGAATCTCAAAGCTTGTTCTTTTGAACTTATTTTTACTGATCTAATCTGAATTAAAACTTTATGAGGGTTATTATTATTATTACTAGTTGATAGGTATGATTTATATTGGTTAATTTAAGCTTTAATGAAAACATTTATGTAATTATATGTTGATTTTTGTATACTTGAGTCCAATTATTCTTGTTTACTACTCTTAATTATATTTTATAGGTACTTTGAGGGATTGTGATTAAAAGGAGCTAAAACACAACAATTGGAATAAATGAGAAGTAAGAATGAGTACTCAAAGTGTGCAAGGGTGGAAAGATAGGAATATTCTCCCATGATTCAATCTAAATTTGGAAATGAGCCAAAATAAGTTGCATTTTTTGAAGCCATCTCAAGATTTGAGAGTCGGGATGACCCACACATGGTTTCTACCATGGGCGTGTTGGCCATAGGAGAAAAACACTAAAGAAGAGCACAACACGGGGTGCCCGTGTCATCTAACACGGTTATGTTATGCTTAATAGTTTCACGATTTCGATAGTTTCTCTTATGAAACTAAAGGGCTTGGTTGTGATATATTTTTAGGTGTATAAAAGGGAATATTTTTGGTTTTATGGTAGGATTTTGGAAACTAAATTGAACACTTCTCCATTGATCTTAAAAGGGAGAAGAAGAAAATCAATCTAGAGATTTTCTGTCTTTATAATCTCTGAATTAGAGATTGTTGATTGGATTTGAAAATTTGAAGATTTATTTATCAATTCATATGTTCCTCTTTATGGATCTATTGAATATGATTAAAATCTTTGATTTTACAATTATGCGTTTCTAATTTTTTATGCTAAGGTGAAGGGAGAATTCTCTAATCTCGATGTGTTGATTTTTCTGCATATGTCCTGATTTGAGTTTGTAATCATATAGATTGTGTTGTGTTTGAATGTTTGAGTCAAAATATTGATCAAAATTTGATATCGAGAACTTTAACTGAGATTGAGAGATTAAATGTTAGTAGATCTACACAACACAATTAGATATTAGAAATTAACAGGTTAAGAGGTGTTAATCTTTTCACAATAAAAAGGGTGAATAATTGAATTTGTTGCTTTGACAATTATATTAGTTCAGGCCATAGATAGTTGGACTTGTAATTACCAAAGGGTTGTTGTGGTTTGAGAAAGAGTAGTGATATTTATCCCTATTGGCACACTAAAGTTTGCATGCTAATGAAGTTTGCATACATCACCATCTTTAACATTTTGGTTTTATAATATATGTTTTTAAAAGGGTTTTATTAAATGTTTGTCTGCAATTGATTATGACTTGTCGACATCCTTTTTTAGAAAGAAAATTGAACCCAACTTGCAGAAATATAAAAGAGAATTGAACGCATGACCCAACTCTAACAACTAGATATGATAACTTATTTACCAAAATATGGGTTCTGGATATTACATAATTTTGCTTACGTAGATAATGATGGAATAAGATTCTAACAGACATTGAAAAAAGTGTGTTGATCGAATAGAAAATGGGTCAAAACTTCATCATTTATCCTTTAGAAAATAACAACTTATGTGTGTTTCGTAATCTCCTTTGTATTTGTATGTGGTTTTGTTGCTCTTGTAATTTTTTTTTTTCAAATCACCAACTTCTTGGAACAATTGAGCAATAAGATCATATATGTACATATATTTCTTCATGTGTGTCTATATTTTTGTGTAAAAAAGATATCGATTAGGTATTTACAAGCCCATAAAGGAAGGAAAAACCTAGATATATAATGAACATAAAGATTAGTAATGATATAAATCATACACAAACTTTATCTCATGCCATATAACATAAATGGAAGGTATCTTTAGCCTTAATGCTCAAGGAGGAAAAAAAAACTTAACATTAGGATTGCATAGTTTAAGGTTGCACTACTTGGAGGTTCTTTTAGATGATTCAGGACAAGAAGTTACCGACGATCACCAATTTTCTAATAGATGCATGGTTGAATAAAAGCTCTTGGCATCATATTTCTTCTACACGTACATGACCGCACAATGTATGTACAAGCTTTAACCATGAGATTTTTGCATTCCATAACTCTGGCGATCTCGTACATGCCATCCCTCACACCCATGGGTGCTCATAAATTACAAAATTAATTAAAAGGCATCACATTATAGCTGAAGAATAGATTTTCATAGTTAATTGGATAGTAAGAATGATTAAAAGCTCGCATAAAACATCAAAAGCTTTGTAAAATTCATGAGTTCATAAAACTTCTTAGACTTTAAAATCAAAATCAACCCACATTGTTCAAGCCATCTTAAAGAGAAACACCTTAAAAACCATACTAATAATCATATCTCAATATTGGAGATACTATGTCGTTCTACCATAGAGTATTTGGTACAATATGAAAATTATTCCATAAAATTGTTCCCTTGGGAAAGATAACTAAAGAAGATCCTCACCTAAAAGTAGCAAAGCTAGACTAAAATAAACCCCTTAACTCTAGCTTGAAGGCCAAAACTTATGGACTACATACCTAGTCTTTCAATTGTCATGAAACATAACCTTTCTTATGGCCCAAAATGAAATAATAAGCCCTAATTTCATGATAATTCTTTACACTGCTACATTCTTAATATTTACAAAACCATAAGTCACTAAAGTCAGAAACATGCCTGCAATTGTATATAGAAACCCCATTGCAAACCCCTTTGTACCAAACTGCTTGCTAGTACCCTAATAAAAGAACACCAACCTCTTAACTATGAACAACTTAGTTTATTTGTACGACTACTTATGGTTTTCAATACACATTTTAGGGCATTGCTTCCTAGAGGTTTCATTAATAGACTTCGACTTATCTATGGGTTTTCCAAGAAATTTCACTAGATACATTTCACAACCACATGACATGTCGAGGAAGGCATTGGAGGCATTGATTTAGGGAGATATCTCCTTGCTAATGATTATGCTTTTATATAGTATATAGATATAGACTTTACCAATAATAATGTTATAGTTAGCAATTTTCTTATTAGTTTTATTACTATTTTTATTGTATTATTATTATTATTATTATCACTAATTGTATATACTTATTATTATTATTATTAGATTTTTGTAACGGTGGACAAATATGATCCAATAAATCTAAGAATAAGCCAAAGAGAACTGTAAATTTCACCATATAACTTGTTGCATGGTGTGACTTTATGGAATTCATTGACGTCATGTTGAAGTTAACACTTAAAAGAAAAATAATATACCTTATAAATATGATACAAATATATATCATAATATTCCTAAGATTGTTTATGCATAAATGGACATCCATATTGATATACTTTTGACAAAAAAAATTATGGTGAAATATTAGTATAATCATGGTGAGATATTATGAAATAAATTTGAGTAAAAATAATAGTGATATTTTAATAGAATAATAGTGAAATATATGTGGAGACAATCATATTGATATACTTTCAATGTGTGTGTGTGTTACATAGTCTAGTATGCTCATACCCCTCCTTTTTAAGTGGGGAAATTAGGAGACAAGTAATTGCTGTGAAAGATAGGTAGAACTTTGGTGAATTATATATATGTAGATGTGGTGAAAATATGCATGAAATAAGTGAAATATAATTTGATAAATGTTGAAAATTTTCAAAAAATGGTGGTGAAAGATATGTTAAATATTAGTGAAATTTCTAATAGATAGCGGCAAAAGATATTGACAGTAATGGTGAAATATTGAATTTTGTAAGATAATTGTTAATTTTAAGCAGTTTTGGTGAAAGATAGACATAACTTTGATGAAATATATGTATAGTTATGGTAAAAAACATTCACACTATAGGTGAAATATAATTAGATGAATGTTGCAAATGATCGATATATTGTAGTGAAAGATACGTTAAATGTTGTTGAAATTTCACACACACTTTAGTAAAAGATATTGAGAATAAGTGATTGTGGAAAATCAAATTCTATAAAGGACGGGAAAAATTTGGTGTAAACTATATTGATAGGGGTCAAATTAGGTTATTATGGTGAAAGATAATTAGAACTTTGAGGAAATATATGTGTACTTGCAGTGAAAAATATGCATATAATTGGCACAATATACTTATATCAATGTTGAAATTTTAAAAAAATGATGAAAAGTATTTTATCATTGGTAAAAGATACTTAAATGTGTAGTGAAATATATATATAGTTGTGATAAACGATATTTAAATGTGTGATGAAATAGATATGTAGTTATGGTGAAAGATACACACGTGACTTAGATCAATGTAAAAAAAAAGAAGAAAAATAATGGTGAAAAATATATTAGAATAATATAGCATATAAAATAATGGTGATAAAGTATACGAAGGGTTATTTGGTGTGTAACTATCTAAGCGCAAGGTTCCATGGTGTGTTTATAAAAACTTGGGGTTATATTATATATTACGCATAAATTTAAGGCTATATGGTACATTTTTCTAAATATGTTTAACAATAATGAAATATATGTGTAATTGTGATGAAAACTTTAGTTAATTTTAGGTGGTGAAAGATAGATATGACAATAATAAAGAATAACCGTAATTTATATTTTAAATTAAAAGTATATCAATATGGGTATTTATTTATAAAAATATTAAAAAATGTATGGTATTTTTTTCAATTATCCTAATTATAAATATTTTAATTTAAAAAAAAAATACAAAACAACGTTCAAAGTGTCACACGGTATAGGTATTGAAGGCAACTAGTCCTTCAATATATCAAATAATAGGATGAGAATAACAATAACCCTTTCAAGATGGTGCATAGAAATAATACAATTTATTTTAATTTATCAACATGAAATATTGATTATTTTTCATAATTCACTTTTACCATCATTAAATGTCTAGTTTTTTTTTTTTTACATTTTCTGAATTCTCATATTTGAATATTGAACAATTATTGGAATACATTAGCCATTTGACTATAATTTTAATTTGTGTGCATACAATTAAAACGACACTTATTTTAAATGAGAGGTAGTAATAAAAAAATGTTGAAAGCTATTCTACTTCACTTTATCTCTTTTCATTCCTTTATTGCCAAACTTATAATTGTAATTATAATTTATATCCAATAAAATATTTAGAAAATAATTTGAATGAATTCAACTATAGGAATTATTGTAAATTTTTGATGACTTAAGCAAACAATCTAAAAATCAGAAGAATTTAACTCTACACCATAGTTTGATAATAATAATAAGTTATATCTACTTCTTCTTTATAGTAAGTTAGCTGCATTTTCCTCCTTTTCTTTTGCATAATATCTCGAATTTTTTTAATATTAATTACTATGTAATTAGAGTCATAATATATTTCAAAAATTTCTACCATGATTTTTCAAGCCATTTAAATTAAATTTGAAATTTTCCTACGTTTATTTCATTTAGTTGCAAAAAATGGCTCATTTATGCAAATTCTCTAATTATGTCATTTTCACTTATTTTAGTTCATTATAAACTTGTAACTTATGCCCAAATTTATTTCCAAGCTTATTCTTTCAATTTGATACTTTTGGCATCATTTTTGAACCCTTTCACTAATTATTTATTTGGTTGCAGAAATATATTAGCCATTTGTAAAAATTTATAGTTTATGTGATTTTCTATTTCAATCCATTTCTCGCTTATTTCGGCTCGTCCAAAAATTCTTCTTTCTTCTAAAAATATTCTAAACTTAGATGAAAGTTTTGAATATTTTTAAGTTTGTTTGTTCTTTCAAATCATAAAGTTGTAGAAATTTTCATTTTTTGCAATTGCCCATTTCTCTATCTTAATACATTTGAGAGATGAACAAAATTTCTAAAGTAAAATATTTTTACATATTTGACTTTTTATAAATTTTTTGTATCCATCCGTACCCTTTTGGACCCTTCGTTAATTGTTTCGTCCGCTTGCGGAGCCTTGGTTTTTCGTGAATTTTTTGATTTTATCATTTTCCCTTATTTTCTATCCTTCAAATATTGTTAGCAATAATAATTTTTATATATTTGGGTTTCTAATATTATTTTTCACCTTCCCATAAATTTTTATAATTTTTGGTGTTGGTTTATTTTTTTATCTCCAAAATATCTATTTTGGATATTTTTTACAATTTAATTTATTAAATTTTCGACCAAGTACGTTGGTTGTGTTGCTGCTTTGGTTCATACAGACTTAGGTATGTTTCTTTGTTGCACACAAACTTAGGCTTCTCATATTATACTTCAAGTATTGTTAGCAATAATAATTGGAAGCCAAGACGTGTATGGCATGTCATTCATAGTTCATCCTTCTAGTTTTTAAATTATTACTTAGTTGGTTAATTTAAATTAATAATTTTTAAATTATGATTTTCAGTTGGATATATACATAAAACGTATAAAGAAGAAAGGTCAACATAAATAGGAGTTCATATGCCTCTTTCTGTTTGCACATATAAGCATGATTGTGGGTTTGATTTAGGATTGAATGAATTTTAAATTAGATAAATTAGAAGGCCCATAAGAATAGAAAGATGTGGACCGTGCGATGGTGGAGTCGTAGAGAATAGAGAAAAGAATGAGTGAAATTATGCAAGGGTATCTATATCAACAACAATTAGCTTTAGAATTAGCATTCTTAATTCTATGGATCTTATTTATTAAAATTAGGAGAATGATATATATATTTCTTCCGAATCTACTAAATATGCTTTTTTGATAACTTCTAATCACTTTTATTATTTTCTATATATTTGTTTATCTTGTAACAAAAAAGTTTATAAAAAAAATTGTACAAAGCTTACTATTATAATATAAATAAAAACAATTGTATTTAATATATGGTTTTAAATCCATTTATATTTTCCGAGTATACAAATGCTAGGATATTTTTTCAATTTTTATCTTTTATGTGTTCAATAATACTATATGTTTCAGTCCTACGTCTAAACTATTTTTATTTTAAATATACATATTTTTGTACTCATTTTATTTTTTTATTAGTCATTAAGTAACAAAAACTAATAATAATACACTATAAAAAATTATGAAATAAAAATACAATAAAATTATTATTGTTGTTATAATTATAATTATAATAATAATAATAATAATAATAATAATAATAATAATAAAGATTTACACTTTTTTATGCCACAATTCTTTTATTTTATATTATTATTAGTATCTATTCCTTAATTATTAATAAACTATAAAATTAATTTACTTATATATTTATTTTTAGAAAAATTTAGTTTTTGATTTGAATTTACAATTTGTGTATATGGTATTTTTCTTACGCGTGTTCCCTTTAAGGAAACTTCACTTTTTAACTTCTATAAATAAATAAACCGTTAGCTGAGTAAAGGAAAGGGCGCTAAAAGACGACAACAAGGACATCAGGGCAACGATAAAGGAGATTACATTAAAATCCACAAGGTAAATATGCATTTCATATCTTATCATAATTATTTAATTGGAGTTGAACTAGGCTTAGATAATCCCGATTAGCGCCTAAAGCCCTTTGTTTACTGATTGCCGAACTTCGTGGGCCTAGTATTAAAAACCGGACCGGACCGGCCGGTTCGACCAGTGAACCTGCGAACCAGTCGGGTCACCGGTTAAATTTTATGTGCCGGTTTTTAAGATCTCGGAACCAGTGAAAACCGGTCAAAAACCGGTCGGACCAGTGAAAACCGGTGAACCGGTCAAAAAACCGGTCTTAGAACCGGTCAAAAAACCGGTCGGGAGCCGATCAAATTTATGTAGAGTTTAATTTTCTATATATTTCATATTTTTTGACATAAAATGTACCACTAGTTCGACCAGTCCAAACCACTGGTTCGACCACTAAACCAGTGAACCAGTTATGAGACCGGTTCGATGACCGGTCCGGTTTTTAAAACTATGTTCGTGGGTCTCTTAAGTTCTTGACTACATGCCATGATGGCTTGATCGCTGATCCAGCTGTCATTTCCTTCTTGAAATCGTTTATCTTTTTTGCTTAATTTGTCAGATGCGGAGTCAATTTTATTTTCTGTGCTAAAAGTTTAAATTTTGCTGTAGAATTTGGTGACATCTGAAGGGTTGAATCTCTCGTATACTTTCTTCGGCTGTTCATCAATGTACGTTTTGATAAGGGATGAATCGGCAATCACTTAATCCTGAGGGATCAGGCTAATTTTTCTATTATTATATACACAGTGTAGCTAAATAATATAATATTTCACCTGGCTTCTTCATCTTGTACTGTTGGTGTGCGAATACTATAAAATATAAATCAAATCCATGGTTTATTGTATTGGTTTATGACAACTGCTGACTTCTATGTCTATCTTAATGGTCTTTTTTTTTTTTCATTTTTTTTTTCAATTGACTATTGTGATTGCCTTTGCGACCCCTATGAATCATGAAGATAAGATTTCAAAAGCCTCTAGCAAAGATTTACCCTTAACTAGTTACATTTTCCCATACGGGTGATATATTAATTCTTTATATATTATTATATAGGAAATGAATAGTTTAACAACTTAATTAATTCGTAGAAGATGAATAGTTGGTCGCATATGTTTAAGTAATTAATTAATAAAATACTTAATTAATGCTTGATTAATATGTATTATTCAACATATATGCAGCAAATGAATAGTTATATGCATTTGTTCCATGTAGGAGATGAATAATTATGTTGTATTAATGGCAGAAAATGAATAGTTATACGAATTTGCTGTTCGCAGGAGATTAATAGTTGCATTCATATATTCATTAGTTTGACAATTCAATTAATATGCAGGAGATGAATAGTTAGTTGCATATGTTCAGGTAATTAATTAAGAAAATACTTGATTAATGTGTTGTTCGACATATGTGTAGTAGATGAATAGTTATATTCATATCTTCAATAGTTTTACAACTCAATTAACACGCAGGAGATGAATAGTTGGCTGCATATTTTTAGGTAATTAATTAAGAAAATTCTTTATTAATGTTTATTGTTCGACATATGTGCAATAGATGAATATCTCAATTAATAGGCAGAAGATGAATAGCATTTTGTTCGTATGCGGCGTAGGAGATGAATAGGCAAAAGATGAATAGTTTGACAAATCAATTAATATGCAGGAGTATTTCATCATTTATTTGACCTTATTAATTAGTAATAATATATGGCAATGATAATATATGATTAGTAATAATAGGTATAGTTTAAGCGGAAAAAATTGTCTGTATATTGTCTGCCAAACAACTCCGTTTTTATATAATTATAGATGTGCTAATCCAGTCTCAATATGACAGTGTCACTGAAATTTAATATTCAGGGCTTCATGTGTTTCACAACAGAGAAATTTTTCAAATTTGTTTCACAATATAAGTTATCTTATGAAAACTATGAAACATTAAATGTTTTACTGTCAATTTTACCCTTCTACTCTCTTTAGTACTAATTAATACTAAGTTAAAGAGCCTTTTTTACCGTAAGGATATATTGGTGAATTTATATTTCAAGGTTTATAAAATTCAGCATTTCTTAATATGTGTGGTAAAACCAAGTCTGTGTATTGTGAAAGGGAGTTGGTACATTGTTTTCCAGATTTAGTGTTTTTTTAATTCCTCCCGTGCATAAAGACTTCTGTTTTACTCTCTCTCCTGGCTTTAGGAAATGAAAGAAAGGGAAAATTGAAAGATAAAATTTTATTTAATATTCAAATTTTAAAGTAACAAATTTTCAGATTCAGAGGAAGTATTAAGATGGTGTTTACTTCTCTACTCTTTGTATTCTATTGATGATGAAAATATTAAGTCTCAAGAGAAATGTTTTAGGGAATGAAGCAATTATCCATTATCCAACTCAGTGTAACATTTTTCTCTATCTAGATATTGTTGAGCAAATTGGTGCGAAATTCCAGCTCCTGCAAAGGGTGGGAGACTGTAACATCTCAAGACAGATGTTAAGGCTTGTAAGTCAATTCTACGAAGATTCACCTTAGTAATTTCGATGGATAAGTCTAACTAATGTTTGAGGTACTTTGCATTGTCAACAGGGCTGTTGAAATTTTTTTTGGCTCAAATGACCTATTTATTATCTTTCTACTATTTTGGCAGAATGCAGAAACAGTTTTGTTTGTCATCACGGTATCCACCTTCATGTGCACTACAGGATGGTAAATCTGCTCATTTTAGCACTGTATATTTAGTTTCTTTTGTTGTCAACATGCATAATGTTATTTGCAACATATTTTGATTTTTACTTCTGATTTAATCAGACTCTAGATGCAATTTCCTTGCACGACTGTTATTTTTTCCACCATTTCCCTTTTTGTTGCTTGGGCAAACTTGGAATGTTAAATGACTCTGCATCCTCAGGTGTAGTATATCGGTTTGCATGGTCATGGATGAAAAAGGGAGGTTAATATTTTAGAAGACAATGAAGTTCCAACTTTGTGATCCACTAGGGCAAGGAACTTTTATGAGAAAAGGAGTTTATTTACTACTCATAACATTAGAGGACGTTGTGAGGAAATAGTCAACTTACTGCATCATAATGCCATCTGATAAAACTGGAATGATACTAACAAGATTAACATGACCCCTATGCAAGGATAACATCCACAAAATTTTACAAAATGAGAGATGGTCCAAATTTTTGTCGAAGATTTTTTGTTGCTTTGCTTCTGCTTCTCTTCTTCTGTAGACATAACTATGGAACCAACTCTTTTTGTGATCTCAAATTGCAAATTTTAAACTTGGATATTATTGTATTTTTTTCCAATCTCAACAAAGCCTAGCATTGAGCTTGAATGACCCATTTGGTTGCTGCTATTCACTTCTTTTTTTGTTTTAGCTTTAGAAACACATGCACCTTCTGCCTCTGGCCACCATTCTATGCATTTCCGTTTAAGATGTGCACATTCATCATGACACTAATGACTGATCGCAATTGGTATGCCTCAAGATATATTTGACACTAGCTTTGGCGGGGTATTCCAGGTCCATGTTGTAGTACAACTCATGGGCGGCACCTGAGAACCTTGTGGCAAGCCCGCTATTATGGCCGATGGGTCCTCCTCTATAAAAAAAATAATGTAATATCTTATGGGCCAATGGCCCATGTATCAGATATTAAACTAATATTGTCTTTGTATGTTCTATTTCTTATATTGATAATCAATGCTATCAAACATATGGGTCTTATATGTGCGTAGCACATCAACTTCTCAGTAGGAAGGAAAATTAATGCCTGGTTGTGGTTAGTTCCCAAACTATGACCTGAAAAAGGGAAAAAAATATCGGGCATACAATGGTCCAAATGCTTGGTAATGCTTTAGGACTATTTTGAGCCAAAAGTTGAGTTGATTTAAAGGTATATCTATTGAGGAAGACAGTAAATGTTGGGAGACTGGGCCTTTGAAGGAATATTTTGCGTGAATGTTATTGAATTTAGTAGCAGTCACACACTAAACTTATTACTTTTGAATTGGAAATCATCTACCAGCTTCCCTTTTCATTCCCTATTTCATAGTAAGTCAGTAAGAGGAGTTTTAATTGCATAGGCAGTTGCAAATCGAGTAACGATATAAAAACAGAATGCAAAAGGGATGATGTACATGTAGTTTGATTTTAAAGTATCAAGTGATAACCGCGAGATGGTTGATTTTGGTAGTATCACTAATGGAATGTACTGATTGAGTAGTGATCCGAAGTCCTTGCACAGATGTTCAACTCTAATATGAACCAATTATTTTGGAGATCTTTATTTGTTGGACTTCTTAATCTGCAAACTGTAATTTAATCTCAGTTCTCTTTAGATGTTAATGGTGCAAAAATCTACATAGCGAATACTTATGGTGGATGTTCCTCCACTGAAATTTGCTTCTGAATTCGAGTTTGCTACAATGAGTGACATGATGGATTTTTTGCGTGCCTACTATTTAGCTCTCCTATTCAAATTTTCTTGTATATTAAAACAACTTTGGCCTTCAAACTGCTGAAAGAATCAATTCATACCAATGTGCAGTATACTCTCATATTCCAGTTGGTGTACTAAGAAGAACATAACATTGGCATGGTACTTGGACAAAGATTTATTATTATTATTATTTTGCAAACTCCTGCTTACCTCATGGGATCTGGTGTTTGACGTGATTGTTAACCTTTTGTGTCCCCTATATGCTATCTGTCTAGCTTATACTTTCGTAGTTTATAGGCCTAAATATATTAGCAACTTGATTGTTGTTCAGGTTCCAGCAATCAAGCTTGAAGGCTAATACTTTACAACTCTGATGATTTTGGGTACATAACATATGATGGCACTGAGTAGAAGATGCATTATGCCAAGCAGTCTCTCATTCCGGCAGAGAAACTATGTGACATGCTAGGTATATAGTGTTATTTGCATAAACCCATCATCTATCTAGGTCCATTCTCCTATAGTGATTATTTAATTGTCGGGCCATGAGAACATTGGCTACTATTCCCCCTTTTCCATGAATTTAGGAGTCTGGCATTTTCCTTGTTTTTTTCTCCGTTCTATAAGACATATATAGAGCTATATATAGAGCAAAATTACCATTTTCCAATAGGAAAAAAAAGCTGCATAATTGATTTGAGATAGCTTCTCCAAGTAGAAGAGCTCTTTTCCTATGAGAAAGCACACCAGTGAGCAATTATGTTTGCGTTGTTCTTTGCATTTGCTCCATCCTTCACTTTCATATACCCTTAGGGTATGTCTCCATCTCTGCTGTTGTTTGCTATTACTCCTATGGTTGCTTTGTTATCTTTTTGTCTCTCCCTCCTACTCTATCATTATTATCATCTTGCATGTTTTGAGCCTCACATAATCATATTTTGTTAAACATATCAGGGCCTAATTTTGAATTCAGAGTAGTGGATGTGCAAACATTGCCAGTTCAGAAATAAAGACGCTGTTGTTTATAGAAATAAAGCTCGAATGGAATAGATAGGAAAGGTTCGGCTCTTCAACAACCCTATTTTACGTGAATATTTGATGTTAGTATGTTGTGCTTTTGTGAATGTAGGTTCCCAAATCTATGTGAATGATTGGGCTCTATGATTAAATGATAAACGTGAATATTTGATGTTAGAGGTGGAGAATATTCATGGTAAATGTCCAAAACATTGGATTGATTTTTTTGGTTCTTTCACTAGTGTATGATGATGACTGTCCCTGTTACTGGAAAAAAGAATTAATAAGTGGATATGATGGTTGAGGTGATTTGTTTATGGAGTTTTGGTGAGAAATTTTTATCTTTTCAAATCATCTGATTCATCTGGTTATCAGAGTAACATTTAGTTAGTTCAATTTGACTTTTGATTTTACTGTTTGAAAGATACTCATACATTGGACGAGAAGAAGCTTGGTAACATGTTTATATAATTTGAGCTCAACCGGAATATTCATGACCCTACTTAAACAGAATCTGTTCTATAGACTCGTAGTACTGTATCCTTGATTGCAAAGGAGACTGGAAACCATGACTGGAGTGTGTATATTTTTACACATCATATAACAATAACTCAACACTTGTATCACTCAAGATGTATTTCATTACCATATGATTATCTTTGCACAGTACTTTTGATCCAGTTCAATATTTTAATTTAATTTTGTTTATATATATTTATATTGACACATCAGATGAAAATATCTCAGCACTTGTATGACTTGAGAAGCATTTCATTACCATCTAATTATCCACAAGTTATTGGAACCAAAATTCAATGAAGTTTTTGGTGTAAATTTAGTTTCTATATCAACCCTTATTATTTTCTTCTTTTCTGTTTTTGTGTTCAATCACTCGATGTAATAATTTATTTTAGCTTTGAATTGTGTAGGAAACCACCCGCTATTATGTTAACTTGTAGATAACCACCTTTAACAATAAACATTATTTAAGATCACCCATAGCTTAAACCAGAAAACAACTAGAGTAAATAACACACACACACACAAAAAAAAAAAAAAGAGACAATTTCAGCATCATTTATATCCTACTTTTCCTTCTATTGTTGGCAGATAGATAAAATTAATGTGGAAAACTTGAAAATTAATAGGACTAAATTTTGATTGTTTATTGACTGTAAGGTGGGCATTTGACTACCTTCTATGCAGAACTCCTTTTGAACTTGGATATATTTTGCACTATCGTTAAGGACACTGAAAGTTTCTATGGCTCGACTATGGAATGTCCTTTTATTTAGTACCTATACGTGTCTACAATTTGCCAGAGCTCTCAAGCACTTATCTGCAGTATTTTAAATCTGCTAACTGATTCCTGTGGATGTGATTTCATGTTATTTACGACTAAATTTGATTTCCAATCTTATATGCTCTCTCTTAGCACGGTTTCAGTTATCTCCTTCGGTTTTATGGCTTAGAATTCAATTTTCTGTGGAGTTGCTGCTACAGGATGATGTATCTGCAGGTGTGACTGTAGCAAATATTTGAATAAGTTGGGCAGATTTGCATTCAAAATCTGGCAGGATTTTAGTGTGTTAGAATCTAAAATATGTTTATCTCAATTTTACTCAGCAGGAAGCAGTTCGCGAACAAGATGAACATATATAACTGATCACAACTGGAATATGTCGGTATAGATTTGATACTAGATTTGGAGGGGCGTGCCAGGCCACTGCAGTAGTGCAAGGCAAGGGCGACACTTGAGAACCCCAGTGGCAAGCCACTGTTGCGGATCCTCCCCTATCAAAAATTAATTTAATATCATGTGGGCCGATGGCCCACGTATCAGATATTAAACTGATAAGAACAGATACTACACTTGATCTTAGCCAAAAGGCCGAGAAAGGTATGCTTTGGAATAGAGTTGTCTTGCCTTTTTATCTCTGACAATCTGTTGGTCCTCTCTATCTTCTGACAATGTGGGATAATATGGAGAGATTAAGAAAAATATAGGGTATTTTTTTTATTTTTTCAGTAATCCTAATTATAAATATTTTAATTTAAAAAATACAAAACTACATGCAAAGTGTCACACGGTATATGTATCGGAGGGGAACAGTCCCTCAATATATCAAATAATATAGTGAGAATAGCAATAACCCTTTCAAGATGGTGCATAGAAATAATAAAATTTATTTTTATATTTCAACATGAAATATTGATTATTTCTCATAATTCACCCTGTACCATCATTAAATGTCTAGTTTTTTACATTTTCTGATTTCTCATATTTTAATATTTAACAATTATTGGAATACATTAGCCATTTGACTATAATTATAATTTGTGTGCATAAAGTCAAAACGACACTTATTTTAAATGAGAGGTAGTAATAAAAAAATGTTGAAAGCTATTCTACTTCACTTTATCTCTTTTCATTCTTCTATTACCAAACTTATAATTGTAATTATAATTTATATCCAACAAAATATTTAGAAAATAATTTGAATGAATTCAATTATATGAATCATTGACAATTTTTGATGACTTGAGCCATCAATCTAAAAAATCAAAAGAGTTTAACTCTATACCATAGTTTGACAATAATAATAAGTTTTATCAACTTCTTCTTCTTCTTCTTGGTAAGTTAGCTATGTTTTCCTTTCTTTTTTTTTTCTGCGTAATATCCTGAATTTTTTTAATATTAATTACTATATAATTAGACTCGTACTAGACTTCAAAAATGTCTATCATGATTTTTCAAACCATTTAAATTAAATTTGAACTTTCCTATGCTTATTTCATTTATTTGCGAAAAATGACACTCATACGCGAATTCTTCGATTATGTCATTTTCACTTATTTTGGTTCATTATAAACTTGTAACTAATGCCAAATTTATTCCCCGGCTTATTTTTTCATTTTGATACTTTTTACATCATTTCCAAGCCTTTCACTAATTATTTATTCAGTTGTGGAAACATTTTAGTCGTTTGTAAAAAATCAATTTTTATGCCATTTTTTGTTCCAATCCGTTTCTCGCTCATTTTGGCTCGTCCAAAAATTCTTATTTCATCTAAAGATATTCTAAGCTTAGATAAGAGTTCTAAACATTTTTAAGTTTGTATGTTCTTCCGAATCATAAAGTCGTAAAAATTTTCATTTTTTGCGACATATGATTTTTGCTGATTTCTCCGTCTTAATCCATTTGAGAGGAAAAAAAAATTCTAAAGTAAAATATTTTTACTTATTTGACTTTCTAAAATTATTTTGTATCCATCCATACCCTTTTGGACCCTTCGTTAATTGTTTCGCCCGCTTGTGGAGAAGTATTTTTCCATGAATTTTTTGATTTTGTCGTTTTTGCTCATTTTCCATCCTTTTAGCTTCAAACAAACTTTTATAGCCAATGTTTTTATATATTTGAGTTTCTAATATTATTTTTGACCTTCCCATAAATTTTCATAATTTTTGGTGTCCGTTTATTTTTTTATCTCCCAAAATACCTATTTTGGGTATTTTTTATAGTTTAACTTATTAAATTAATTGTAATTACACTTCTAACTATCTCTTTTTATCCCAACCAACACCTAACTAGATTCCAATTAGATTTTAATACTAGTTACTTTCATTTAACCCCAATTTTGGTTAAAAATTCATTATTAATTATATTTGCCATAACACTCTTACACACTCAACATTTTTTTTACACTCCATCATCATATGATTTCATTCAAATGTGTAATAATTTATTAACCCCATCTCCCATCACCTTATACACCATCCCAACAACCCCTTTGTGCCCAAGAATCATGCCACTCAATCCTATTTCAACTCCACATCTTTTCACATTCTCCCCTCCATTTTTGGACCCCTTATTGTGCGTGTGCAAAAATGATTGGGTTGACACCTTCCAACACCTCTAACTCATTCATTTCTTCTCCGTTTTACCTATTATTATTGTTTTGCGTTGGATTCCTTTAAATGCATACTATAATAACCTTTCTTTTTATGTTGGCAATAGCTGACCTTTTTTGATCTTTTAGCCTTCGATTTTTTTTTTCCCAATTTATTTCAAGCTGTTAGTGCTAGGCTGGTTGATCATCAAGTCCACTTCCAGCCACTTGTTTCTCAACTAGTTTTTATGGTTTTTTTTTGTGTTGGAATCCTTGCATTTCATACTACAAGTAATCCCCAACTCTGCTATTTAAATAGTAGCTTTGGTACCCCATCTCAGCCTCGACGTTTTCTTCCCAGCCAGCCAAAAGTTTGAGCAAAATTGGGTTGCTTCTACTGCCGTTTTGCATGACTTTTGCTGCATGTTGTTGAAGCTGTGCGAGCTTTCTTCTGTTCTGCCCTCTCTCTCCTTGGTTTGTTGGCCTTCAACCTCCCCCGCAACAACCCTTTTCTTCTCCTTTCTTGGCTTGTGGTGGTGAGTTTTGGGTAGTTGTGCATTGCATTTTCCCACCCCATCATCCTTTCCTTCCTTCTTATTTCCTCCTCATTTCTTTTCCTTGTTAATTTTAATATTCATAACTTCTTGTATTAAATGTTGTAAAGTGATTAAGAGGAGGTAGAAGAAGGAAGTGGATATGACTTTATTTGGCTTGCTAGAAAATTAGCTTAGTAGTAAGCTTTGCTTACTCTCTTGTTATAGAAATAATGTGTTATTATTTGTATTAAAATTCTTAGTATACACAAGCATGTCATATTATGTTATAAATATATCAATTCCACGATGAGCATGTTATCTTATGTTTTACCTTGATTCTATGTTACAGGCTCAAATTCACATGTTATGTGCTTTCTATCATTTTATGTGAAAATGGTTTAAGTAGAGATCATGTGGGAATATTATATACATTTATGCATGGTGTTAAGTTGCTAGAATTTTATCACAAGACTCGTTTGTTATCATCAAAACAAGGATGGCGACATTGGTTGACCTATGAGATTGGCAAAGTAGACTGTGATGTTTGCAAATTGTTGATTATCTTTCCTATTTCTTTAGTTCATTGCCTAGGGTGAGTGGTTTTTGGGTATGATTGTAGAGTGTTATTTGGTTAATCATTATTGCTCATTTTAGGAGTTCCATCTCCTACATCTCATTTTAGTGCATTCTATTTAATTACCACACTTTCTCTTTTTGTAATCTTGTAGGGTCTGTTTGATTTGTAGAAAGTTACAAAGAAAGGAAAAGGAAAAGGAAAGAAAAATGAAGGAAAGAAAATAAGGAAAATCAATTTTCTTTCTCTTGTTTGGTTATTGAAAAACTTTCGTGAAAAATACAATTCTTAGAAAGTATTTTTAGTGTTCGGTTTTAAAGAAAGAAAATTTTGAGGAAAGTTGATAATTATTGTTGTTATTATTATTATTATTATTATTTAAATACTCTTATATATTTAATAAAATTAAAATATTACATTAATACATAAAAATTTCTATGAATTTTCTAAGAAAATCATAAAAAATCTATAAACTCAAGACTAATACCTAGATTTTTTTAAAAACATTCTAAAATAAATAACTTCCAATAATTTTAAAAAATCTTAGAATATACAAAATATTCCATATTCCTTTTCGTTTTCAAACATGATACAACAAATATTGAAGGAAAAATAATAATTTAATAACTCATTATTAATACACTTGTTAGTTCCATGATATATCAATAACCCGTTATTTTATAAATATAGTGGCAATTTGTATTTCTGTTGTATTTTAATATTATTTTATTAATATTTTTCATTTTCTTTAATTAACTTTTTTACCACAAATTATTGACCAAAATATATAAAAACTACATCTATGTTTAAATTAAAAGTTAATAATAATAATAATTTACATACACAATATTAAATTAAATTAAAATATATAGAATTAATATAACTAATTAATTAAGCACTAATACACGGATAAATATTAAATTAAATTATATAGAATTAAAATATTTTGTCATCCATAGAAAATTTATAACAACCAACTTGATCAAAGGCGTGTTGGATTACCAACAACTTGATCAAAGGCCATTATGCACCCTAGTCCTCTTGTGTTGATATCAATAGCATCATCATACTTGCAACCATTTTGACTCAAAAACATTTACTTTTTCGTTAACTCTTATGAATACATATATGGCAATCATAGTATAAGCATTAATATATAACTCCATTTCATGATTGGTACTTTAATATTGAAACCTAAAAATGGATAGAAAATTAAACAGAATTAAGCATATGCAGCTACCTAAAAGAGACTGATAAATGACAAATGCCATAAGGATTGAATTTGTTTGAATCCTTTCATGGAAAGTTGTATTTGTTGCTTCTACATCTTTAGAAATCATATCTTCCATATCATCTAACCCGCGATTATATTCACAGTCATCTCCGACCACAGGCACGAGCTTGCTTCGCATGAATGATTCATGAATTTCCAATGGATTTGTTTGAGGCACTTGAAAATCTCTGCATTTATGATCTGTGAAAAAAATAAAGTATCATTCCAAATTACATTATTTTTTCCCGCATTGAAGTATGTGTGGGAACTATCTCTGTCTTTCATCGAAAGCAAAGAAAGCAACACAAACCTCATTTTTCAATCTCTATAGTATATACTTAATTATTATTATGAAACGTCAAGGGCCTTCTTTTAGTTTAGTAAAAGTAACCTAGCTGCTTGTTGATTTATACACTAAGGTTAACCGTATATCTAGCAAGCCCATTATTTTTAAATTTCACCACTAGCTAGCTGCATATAGAATGCAATAATAAGAACCCATCAATAACTCAATTCACCAGGAGAAAAAAGAAAAAAAAAAAAGTCTTCCAAAGCTTCCATATACATCCAGGAGGATTAGGAGTTCATATCATTAACATTTGATACAACAATTAGATGTAAAAACAAAACAAAATGCCACATATTACTAAATATTAACTAGTCCTACAATCATTATACTGTGTTCACTAGTATAGAGTTTCAAGTCATTAATTAATCTAAGACAAAAACCCAACAATCAGTGGCTAACATTATTAGGCTAATGACCTGTAGTCATTCATTTCTTTTACGCTCAAAGTGAAATCTATAAATTTTTATTTCCTTTTTTAACAACTAATCTCCAATGAAGCTAGTGAGCTAGATAACAACCATGTACCTGATTCTAAATCCAACAAAAAAAAAGGTTTGTACCTAATTCACTACCTAAACAAAACAACATTATCTATAACAGCAGCTAAGGTCTTTTTGTCAATTTGGGTCAATCTACCCATACCTATGAAAAAAGAAGCCATTGCTTGAAAATTACAATATCCTACACATGGATGACAAACAAGTGTGAACGATCATGGATGACAAGCATACACACGACACAATTGAGTTGATTTGATATCAACCTTGTTTTTGTATAGAAATGGAAGGCATCATCATCGGTTGTTAATAACTTTGGTTGATCAATGAAGGTGGACAAGTGAAAGCGCAGCAGTGAGTGCCGAAGAGGCTGAGTTCTGTGATGGCAAGTGACGATGATCCTCATATGTGACTAACATGTAGATCAAACTCTAGACTTGTCATCTCCAATGAAACTCTAGACTTGCCCGTTTTTTTTTTTAAAGAAGAATAAGAAACTAAAACAATGTCATTTTGGTAAGTCCTATTTTTTTCCTTGGGAAAAATGTTTCTCGGCCTAGTGTTTTGAGCTTCATTTCCATTCTTGAAATGTTTTAGGATTGCGGAACAACACATGAAAATGGTAAAAAAATAGAAACATATCCTGACAAATAGTTTTCCTATCCACATACACACCCAACAACAAGGAAAGAATGCGACAAGAACTAATTAATCTTGGCATCTAGAAGGAAAAGGCCATATAGTTAAACTGCCATCAATATGACTACAATTGTATTTTTTTTGCAGGAAAAAAAGAGAAAAAACATTACAAAATAAACCCCATGAACTTCACACTGTCATTGCAATTTATAGGTGGAGTCAAGCAGATAAACAAAAAGCCTGGTTGAATATACATTTAACTAATAACATTTAACACCAATGAATTTGAAAAGATGAAAATATAAAATTCATCACTCAAACCATGGTTAATCACAAAAAACTAGAGTAGAAAAAAAACTTCACCAATAAAAATAGAATTTCATTGATCAAATAAAGAAAAAGAACGAAATTGGAAACCTGGGCGAGTTACACTGCTTAGGTTGCCATCTCCATTTAGTATAACTTATCAGGATAACCGTTCTCCAAATGCCTAAATTGAAAGAATGCAATCCAAACCAAACACAATCACACACCAAACTAACAGAGAAATCATTACTACCAATTGCATTTACATCATCATAAGACCTCAAAAAACACAACAAAGATAACAACCACAATCAACAGTGTGAAACCTGCTATTAGCAAGGGTAAGAGAAAACAATCGTGACTTCTTAAAATCAAACATAAACATCTAAAGGGTCACAACCAAGAAAGAAAACAAGGAGAAACCAATTAAAATAATCCTGGCAACAACATGACTTGGTTAAGATACCTAAGTTTTATCAACACAAACAAACTAGTTAAATTAAAACATCAACTGAGTTCTACATACCTAAATTTGGATCTCGACCTAAAGGAATAACCAAAAAGCATAACCCCAATTTTCCATCAACAATTTCAACGACCATAAACCCCAAACTTGAGAATCAATTTAGGGTTCCAAATTCAAATCGAAAGATAATTAACCTTATTTGTTAAAATTGAGCCGGTAGATTCCCAGATCAATTTGGAGTTGGTTGAGCCAAAGGTTTTCTTACAGGAAGCCTGCTCCAATCTAATGGACAACCATTGTGAAGGCTGCGCCTTATTTGTGGAGCCATGTGATGAGTAAGGAAAGTCGAAGAAGGAGATCGAAAAATCTTGAAGGAGAAAGAGCTTAGTGATGTTGAAGGAGGAGGAGTGACATTGAAGGAGGAAGATGGTAAGTTGAAGTTGTCGATGAAATCTATTGGGCAAACTCCCAAAAAAATTTCCTTGATGGTTATTTATTTTCCATAGGTTTTGGTAAAGAAAAAGATGTGGTATAACTTTCCTCAATTTTTTTCTTCTTATTTTCTTTCTTTATAGTTTTCCTAATAACCAAATGCAAGGACATTAGTTTCCATGTAACATTTTTTCCTTTTCTTATTATTTTCCATAAACTAAACGAAGTCGTATCGTCAAGTCAAGCATTTCCCATGCTTGATTTTGGCATGAGTTACATTTAGCCTTACATCTGATATGGATTGGGTATAAGGAGTACCTTCATTATATTGGACGTGGCATAACACTCCTGTGTTTTGGATTTTGTCTTCTACTAATCTTTATATGGGATCAGGTGTTTGATGTGACTGTTAACCTTTTGTGTCCCCTATATGATATCTGTGTAGCTTATACTTTAATAGTTTATAGGCCTAAATATATTAGCAACTTGATTGTTGTTCAGGTTCCAGCTATCAAGCTTGAAGGCTAATACTTTACAACTCTGACAATTTTACGCACATAACTTATGATGGCACTGAGTAGAAGATACATTATGCCAAGCAGTCTCTTTCAGCAGAGAAACTATGGGACATGCTAGGTATATAGTGTTATTTGCATGAACCCATCATCTATCTAGGTCCATTCTCCTATAGTCATTATATAATTGTTGGGGCATGAGAATACTGGCTACTATTCCCCCTTTTCCATGAATTTAGGAGCCTGCCATTTTCCTAATTTTTTATCTGTTCTGTAAGACATATATAGAGCAAAACTACCATCTTCCAATAGGGAGAAAAAAAAAAAACTTCATAATTGGTTTGAGATAGCTTCTCCAAGCAGAAGAGCTCCTTTCCTATGTGAAGACACACCAGTGAGCAATTATTTATCTATTTATTTTTTAAATTTTGACAGGGCACACTAGTGACCATATATGTTTGTGTTGATCTTTGCATTTGCTCCTTCCTTCACTTTCACATACCCTTAGGGTATGTCTCCATCTCTGCTGTTGCTTGCTATTACTACTATGATTGCTTTGTTATATTTTTGTCTCTCCCTCCTTCTCTATCATTTATTATCATCCTTTCTTCAAGAGTATTGCACTTGCATGTTTTGAGTCTCACATAACCATATTTTGTTAAACATATCAGAGCCTACTTTTGAATTCAGAGTAGTGGATGTGCAAACATTGCCGGTTCAGAAATAAAGACGCTGTTGTTTACAGATATAAAGCTCGAATGGAATAGATAGGAAAGGTTCGGCTCTTCAACAACCCTATTTTATGTGAATATTTGATGTTAGTATGTTGTGCTTTCATGAATATAGGTTCCCAATCTATGTGAATGATTGGGTTCTATGATTAAATGATAAACCTGTGATTCTGTACTGAGTGTAAGCCTGCTCCAATCTAATGGACAACCATTGTGAAGGCTGCGCCTTATTTGTGGAGCCATGTGATGAGTAAGGAAAGTCGAAGAAGGAGATCGAAAAATCTTGAAGGAGAAAGAGCTTAGTGATGTTGAAGGAGGAGGAGTGACATTGAAGGAGGAAGATGGTAAGTTGAAGTTGTCGATGAAATCTATTGGGCAAACTCCCAAAAAAATTTCCTTGATGGTTATTTATTTTCCATAGGTTTTGGTAAAGAAAAAGATGTGGTATAACTTTCCTCAATTTTTTTCTTCTTATTTTCTTTCTTTATAGTTTTCCTAATAACCAAATGCAAGGACATTAGTTTCCATGTAACATTTTTTCCTTTTCTTATTATTTTCCATAAACTAAACGAAGTCGTATCGTCAAGTCAAGCATTTCCCATGCTTGATTTTGGCATGAGTTACATTTAGCCTTACATCTGATATGGATTGGGTATAAGGAGTACCTTCATTATATTGGACGTGGCATAACACTCCTGTGTTTTGGATTTTGTCTTCTACTAATCTTTATATGGGATCAGGTGTTTGATGTGACTGTTAACCTTTTGTGTCCCCTATATGATATCTGTGTAGCTTATACTTTAATAGTTTATAGGCCTAAATATATTAGCAACTTGATTGTTGTTCAGGTTCCAGCTATCAAGCTTGAAGGCTAATACTTTACAACTCTGACAATTTTACGCACATAACTTATGATGGCACTGAGTAGAAGATACATTATGCCAAGCAGTCTCTTTCAGCAGAGAAACTATGGGACATGCTAGGTATATAGTGTTATTTGCATGAACCCATCATCTATCTAGGTCCATTCTCCTATAGTCATTATATAATTGTTGGGGCATGAGAATACTGGCTACTATTCCCCCTTTTCCATGAATTTA
This sequence comes from Tamarix austromongolica, assembly GCA_039764185.1. Lineage (NCBI taxonomy): Eukaryota > Viridiplantae > Streptophyta > Magnoliopsida > Caryophyllales > Tamaricaceae > Tamarix > Tamarix austromongolica. Next base: position 30,507,625 of record CM077817.1, read on the forward strand.
GGAGCCTGCCATTTTCCTAATTTTTTATCTGTTCTGTAAGACATATATAGAGCAAAACTACCATCTTCCAATAGGGAGAAAAAAAAAAAAACTTCATAATTGGTTTGAGATAGCTTCTCCAAGCAGAAGAGCTCCTTTCCTATGTGAAGACACACCAGTGAGCAATTATTTATCTATTTATTTTTTAAATTTTGACAGGGCACACTAGTGACCATATATGTTTGTGTTGATCTTTGCATTTGCTCCTTCCTTCACTTTCACATACCCTTAGGGTATGTCTCCATCTCTGCTGTTGCTTGCTATTACTACTATGATTGCTTTGTTATATTTTTGTCTCTCCCTCCTTCTCTATCATTTATTATCATCCTTTCTTCAAGAGTATTGCACTTGCATGTTTTGAGTCTCACATAACCATATTTTGTTAAACATATCAGAGCCTACTTTTGAATTCAGAGTAGTGGATGTGCAAACATTGCCGGTTCAGAAATAAAGACGCTGTTGTTTACAGATATAAAGCTCGAATGGAATAGATAGGAAAGGTTCGGCTCTTCAACAACCCTATTTTATGTGAATATTTGATGTTAGTATGTTGTGCTTTCATGAATATAGGTTCCCAATCTATGTGAATGATTGGGTTCTATGATTAAATGATAAACCTGTGATTCTGTACTGAGTGTAAGGTGGGATTTGGCTGCCAGCTTTGTAGAATTTTTTTGGTAATCAGGTCTGGTGCAGGTTGCGAGGATTTGTCCTCAGTATTATTGATTAATTTTACTATTCCATAAATTAATTTTTACTATTCCTCAGATAATCAGTTCTATGTCCTCAGTATTATTGATTAAATTTTTTTTCCCCGATCCCTTTTGCGTTACTTCCCCATCTCCAAAATCTTGTGATTATCTGCTTTCCCAGGGAGTTTAGTAACAGAGGTGTAGAATCATGGTTAATGTCCATCCAAAACATTGGAATCAGCTTCTTTTGTTGCTTTCAGTATTATATATATGTGATGATGTGTCCTTTTTTCTGGAATTAGATATGTGAGTGGAGGTGATTAATTTATAGAATTTTTATCTTTTCGAGATCATCATCTAATTAACTGGCTTACTACCACCAGAATGACATTTAGCTCGTTATCTTCAGAAGTTTGGTTTTACTGTTCTAAAATAAATCCCACATTGGAACAAGACAGACATAGTACCTTGTTTATATTTGTTTTTCCCAGATATTAGGAGCACGACCTTACTTGAACAGGATCTGTTCTATAGGCTCGTACCTCTGTATCCTTGAGTACAAAGGAGACAGGAAACTACGTCTGGTGGATGAGATAAGACCATCTGACCACAGCGTGATTAACAGCTTCAGCTTGGTCCCTTGGACCAGTCTGGACAGTGGAGGATCGTTTCCAGTTGGCCTTAGGTCAGTTGGGATGGTCAGATGGTTGTCTGACAGACCTATCAATTATTTTTTTACCCTCGTTTCTTTTTACGTAACATGTTCAACTTAAGCTAGAAAGCAACCTGCACGAGATTGTATAACTTTTGTTAAAGCAAGGAGTTCAAGTGTGCTGTGGTGAATATATAACAGCATAGTACTACCATATGACCTCGTTTATTGAAAGGTGATTTACAGAACAATGATATCATACTCTGGTGAGAAGAAGTTAAGGATTTTGGCTAATATCATATAGGGAAATCTTTGATCATGGTATTTAATATTCTATTCATGGTCAAAGGTGCTAAAAGAAGTTCAAAATTTCAAGTAATTATGAATATGGGGAACAATAACTATCACCCCAAAGGAGACCTTATTCATTTCTGGGGCGTAGGGGGATGCTTTGAGTGTGAAAGGGACGAAAAGGTTATTGGTTGGTGCGGGTTCATTGGAATTATATGAACCAGCTCTCATTATATTTACGATCTAAAATTGCTTAAATGTAATAGATTTCATCTGTCATCCATTTAGATACTCAAATGGAAATCTGTGAACAATAATTTATTTACTGCTTTACTTCACCTGCCCTAATAGCTTCCACTTATCTGCTATGCCAGCAGCTTAGCGACAAAGGTGGAGAATTATTCATGGTAAGTGTCCTTTTTTTGGGTGCTTTCAGTATCCTTGATTGCAAAGGAGACTGAAAACCATGTCTGGAGTGTGTATATTTTTACACATCATATAAAAATAACTCAACACTTGTATCTCTCAGTAACTCAACACATCATATGAAAAGTATTTCATTACCATCTGATTATCTTAACGAAGTAGTTTTGATCCAGCTCAATATTTTAATTTAATTTTGTTTATATATATTTATATTAACACATCATATGAAAATATCTCAGCACTTGTATGACTTGAGAAGCATTTCATTACCATCTAATTATCCACAAGTTATTGAAACCACAATTCAATAAAGTTTTTGGTGTAAATTTAGTTTCTATATCAACCCTTATTATTTTTTTCTTTTCTGTTTTTGTCTTCAAGCATTCAATGTAATAATTTATTTTATTTTTTAAATGTGTAGGAAACCACTTGCTGTTATGTTAACTTGTAGATTACCACCTTTAACGATAAATACTATTTAAGATCAACCATAGCTTAAACCAGAAAACAACTCGAGTAAATAACACAAAAGAAAAAAAGAGACAATTTTAGCATCATTTATATCCTAGTTTTCCTTCTATTGTTGGCAGATAGATAAAATTAATGTGGAAAACTTGAAAATTAATAGAACTAAATTTTGATTGTTTATTGACTGTAAGATGGGCATTTGACTACCTGCTATGCAGAACTCCTTTTGAACTTGGATATATTTTGCACTGTCGTTAAGGACACTGAAAGTTTCTATGGCTCGACTATGAACTGTCCTTTTATTTAGTACCTATACGTGTCTACAATTTAGCCAGAGCTCTCAAGCACTTATCTGCAGTATTTTAAATCTGCTAACTGATTCCTGTGGATGTGATTTCATGTTATTTTCGACTAAATTTGATTTCCAATCTTATATGCTCTCTCTTAGCACGGTTTCAGTTATCTGAATTCAATTTTCTGTGGAGTTGCTGCTACAGGATGATGTATCTGCAGGTGTGACTGTAGCAAATATTTGAATAAGTTGGGCAGATTTGCATTCAAAATCTGGCAGGATTTTAGCGTGTTAGAATCTAAAATATGTTTATCTCAATTTTACTCAGCAGGAAGCAGTTCACGAACAAGATGAACATATATAACTGATCACAACTGGAATATGTCGGTATAGATTTGATACTAGATTTGGAGGGGCGTGCCAGGCCACTGCAGTAGTGCAAGGCAAGGGCGACACTTGAGAACCCCAGTGGCAAGCCACTGTTGCGGATCCTCCCCTATCAAAAATTAATTTAATATCATGTGGGCCGATGGCCCACGTATCAGATATTAAACTGATAAGAACAGATACTACACTTGATCTTAGCCAAAAGGCCGAGAAAGGTATGCTTTGGAATAGAGTTGTCTTGCCTTTTTATCTCTAACAATCTGTTGGTCCTCTCTATCTTCTGACAATGTGGGATAATATGGAGAGATTAAGAAAAATGTAGGGTATTTTTTTTATTTTTTCAGTAATCCTAATTATAAATATTTTAATTTAAAAAATACAAAACTACATGCAAAGTGTCACACGGTATATGTATCGGAGGGGAACAGTCCCTCAATATATCAAATAATATAGTGAGAATAGCAATAACCCTTTCAAGATGGTGCATAGAAATAATAAAATTTATTTTTATATTTCAACATGAAATATTGATTATTTCTCATAATTCACCCTGTACCATCATTAAATGTCTAGTTTTTTACATTTTCTGATTTCTCATATTTTAATATTTAACAATTATTGGAATACATTAGCCATTTGACTATAATTATAATTTGTGTGCATAAAGTCAAAACGACACTTATTTTAAATGAGAGGTAGTAATAAAAAAATGTTGAAAGCTATTCTACTTCACTTTATCTCTTTTCATTCTTCTATTACCAAACTTATAATTGTAATTATAATTTATATCCAACAAAATATTTAGAAAATAATTTGAATGAATTCAATTATATGAATCATTGACAATTTTTGATGACTTGAGCCATCAATCTAAAAAATCAAAAGAGTTTAACTCTATACCATAGTTTGACAATAATAATAAGTTTTATCAACTTCTTCTTCTTCTTCTTGGTAAGTTAGCTATGTTTTCCTTTCTTTTTTTTTTCTGCGTAATATCCTGAATTTTTTTAATATTAATTACTATATAATTAGACTCGTACTAGACTTCAAAAATGTCTATCATGATTTTTCAAACCATTTAAATTAAATTTGAACTTTCCTATGCTTATTTCATTTATTTGCGAAAAATGACACTCGTACGCGAATTCTTCGATTATGTCATTTTCACTTATTTTGGTTCATTATAAACTTGTAACTAATGCCAAATTTATTCCCCGGCTTATTTTTTCATTTTGATACTTTTTACATCATTTCCAAGCCTTTCACTAATTATTTATTCAGTTGCGGAAACATTTTAGTCGTTTGTAAAAAATCAATTTTTATGCCATTTTTTGTTCCAATCCGTTTCTCGCTCATTTTGGCTCGTCCAAAAATTCTTATTTCAAGCTTAGATGAGAGTTTTGAACATTTTTAAGTTTGTATGTTCTTCCGAATCATAAAGTCATAAAATTTTTCATTTTTTGCGACATATGATCTTTGCTGACTTCTCCGTCTTAATCCATTTGAGAGGCAAAAAATTCTAAAGTAAAATATTTTTACATATTTGACTTTTTAAAATTATTTTGTATCCATCCATACCCTTTTGGACCCTTCGTTAATTGTTTCACTTGCTTGCGGAGAATTATTTTTCTGTGAATTTTTTGATTTTGTCTTTTTTGTTCATTTTCCATCCTTTGATCTTCAACCAAACTTTGATACCCAATTTTTTTTATATATTTGTTTTTCTAATATTATTTTTGACCTTCCCATAAATTTTCATAATTTTTGGCGTCCCTTTGTTTTTTTATCTCCGAAAATGCCTATTTTGGGTATAGTTTAATTTTTTATAGTTTAATTTATTAAATTAATTGTAACTATGCTCTAACTATCTCTTTTTATCCCAACCAACACCTAACTAGATTCCTATTAGATTTTAATACTAGTTACTTTCATTCAACCCCAATTTTGGTTAAAAATACATTATTCATTATATTTGTCATAACACTCTTACACACTCAACATTTTTTTTACACTCCATCATCATATGATTTCATTCAAATGTGTAATAATTTATTAACCCCATCTCCCATCACCTTATACACCATCCCAACAACCCCTTTGTGCCCAAGAATCATGCCACTCAATCCTATTTCAACTCCACGTTTTTTCACATTCTCCCCCCTCCCTAATTTTCGGACCCCTTATTGTGAGTGTGCAAAAATGATCGGCCTGACACCTTCCAACACCTCTAACTCATTCATTTCTTCTCCGTTTTACCTATTACTAGTTACATTTCCCCGTGCAATGCACGAGTGGTGTATTAATTATTTATATATTATTATATAAGAGATGAATAGTTTAACAATTTAATTAATATGCAAGAGATGAATAGTTGGTTGTATATATTCAAGTAATTAATTAATAAAATACTTAATTAATACTTGATTAATATGTATTGTTCAACATATGTGCAGCAGATGAATATTTATATGAATTTGTTGCATGTAGGATATGAATAGTTGTGATGTATTAATAACAGAAGATGAATAGTTATATGAATTTGCTATTCGCATGAGATGAATAGTTGCATTCATATGTTCATTAGTTTGACCACTCAATTAATATGCAGGAGATGAATAGTTGGCTGCATATGTTCAAGTAATTATTTAAGAAAATACTTGATTAATATGTGTTGTTCGACATATGTGCAGTAGATGAATAGTTACATTCATATATTCAATAGTTTTATAACTCAATTAATACGTAGGAGATGAATAGTTGGCTGTATATTTTTAGATAATTAATTAAAAAATTCTTGATTAATATGTGTTGTTCGACATATGTGCAATAGATGAATATCTCAATTAATACGCAGGAGATGAATATCATTTTGTTGTTATGCAGCGTAGGAGATGAATAGTTTGACAAATCAATTAATACGCATGAGTATTTCATCATTTATTTGACCTTATTAATTAGTAATAATATATGGCAGTGATACTATATGATTAGTAATAATAGGTATAGTTTAGGCGGAAAAATTTGTCTGTATATTGTCTGTCAAACAACTCTGTTTTTATATAATAACCAATGTTGTCGTTCTGTTATTAGTTTTTTTAATAATAATTATATTATCAATCATGATAATATTCATAATAGTAATAATCAATTATATTAATATTCATTATTATCATAATAATGATTATCATTATTATATTATAAATTATGATAATAGTAATTATCAACATTATATAAATAATTATATGTATTTGCTAGTTGCATTGTATTAATGGCAGCAGATGCATATGTGTTGGTCGACTGGTTTATGCACTTTATTTGGTGTATTAATTATTTATCCATTATTTATATATTAATATGTAGGATATGAATAGTTTGACAATTCAATTAATACACAGGAAATTAATAGTTGACTGCATATGTTCAGATAATTAATTAAAAAAATATTTGATTAGAAAATATTTGATTAATACTTTATTAAAATTAGTTGTTCGATATATGTACAACAAATGAATAGTTATATGCATTTGTTGTACATAGGAGATAAATAGTCGCATTGTATTAATGGATATATGCATGTGAAGCAAATGAATATGCACTTTGGTGTATTAATTATTTATATATTAATATGCAAGAGATGAATAGTCGGACAATTCAATTACTACGCAGGAAATGAATAGTTTTCTGCATATGATCGGATAATTAATTAAGAAAATATTTGATTAGAAAATATATAGTTAATACTTTATTAAAATTAATTGTTTGACATATGTGCAGCAAATGAATTGTTATATATATTTAATGCACATAAGAGATAAATAGTCACATTATATTAATAAATAGTTATATTAATTATTCCATCTTATTAATTAGCAATAACAATAATTAGCAATAATATATAGCAACAGTAATTTATGATTAGTAATAATGGATATAGTTTAGGCAGAAAAATTTATCTGTATATTGTCTGCTAGATAACTCTGTTTTTATATATATATATAGATTATTGTTTTGCGTTGGATTCCTGTAAATGCATACTATAATAACCTTTCTTTTTATGTTGGCAATCGCTGACCTTTTTTGATCTTTTAGCCTTCGACTTTTTTTTCCCACGTTATTTCAAGCGGTTAGTGCTAGGCGGGTTGATCATCTAGCCCACTTCCAACCACTTGTTTCTCAACTAGTTTTTATGTTTTTTGTTGTGTTGGAATCCTTGCATTTCATACTACAGGTAATCCCCAACTCTGCTCTTTAAATACTAGCTTTGGTACCCCATCTCAGCCTCGATGTTTTCTTCCCAGCCAGCCTAAAATTTGAGCAAAATTGGGTTGCTTCTGCAGCAGTTTTGCTTGACTTTTGCTGCATGTTGTTGAAGCTGTGCGAGCTTTCTTCTGTTCTACCCTCTCTCTCCTTGGTTTGTTGGTCTTCAACCTCCCCCGCAACAACCCTTTTCCTTCTTCTCTTTTCTTGGCTGGTGGTGGTGAGTTTTGGGTAGTTGTGCGTTGCATTTTTCACCCCCATCATCCTTTCCTTCCTTCTCATTTCCTCCTCATTTCTTTTCCTTGTTAATTTTAATATTCATAACCTCTTGTATTAAAGGTTGTAAAGTGATTAAGAGGAGGTAGAAGAAGGAAGTGGATATGACTTTATTTGGCTTGCTAGAAAATTAGCTTAATAGTAAGCTTTACTTACTCTCTTGTTATAGAAATAATGTGTTATTATCTGTATTAAAATTCTTAGTATACACGAGCATGTCATATTACGTTATAAATATATCAATTCCACGATGAGCATGTTATCTTATGTTTTACCTTGATTCTATGTTACAGGCTCAAATTCATGTGTTATGTGCTTTCTATCATTTTATGTGAAAATGGTTTAAGTAGAGAGCATGTCGAAATATTATATACATTTATGCATGGTGTTAAGTTGCTAGAATTTTATCACTAGACTCGTTTGTCATCATCAAAACAAGGATGACGACATTGGTTGACCTGTGAGATTAGCAAAGCAGACTGTGATGTTTGCAAGTTGTTGATTATCTTTCCTATTTCTTTAGTTCTTTGCCTACAGTGAGTGGTTTTCGGGTATGATTGTAGAGTGTTATCTAGTTAATCATTATTGCTCAGTTTAGGAGTTCCATCTCCTAAATCTCATTTTAGTTCATTCTATTTAATCAGCACACTTTCTCTTTTTGTAATCTTGTAGGGTCTGTTTGATTTGTAGAAAGTTACAAAGAAAGGAAAAGGAAAGAAAAATGAAGGAAAGAAAATAAGGAAAATCAATTTTTCTTTCTCTTCTTGGGTTATTGAAAAACTCTCGTGAAAAATAAAATTCTTAGAAAGTATTTTTAGTGTTTGGTTTTAAAGAAAGAAAATTTCGAGGAAAGTTGATAATTATTGTTATTATTATTAATATTAATATTAACTAAATACTCTTATATATTTAATAAAATTAAAATGTTACATTAGTACATAAAAATTTCTATGAATTTTCTAAGAAAATCATAAAAACTCCATAAATTCAATACTAATAGCTAGATTTTTTTAAAAAATATTCTAAAATAAATAACTTCCAATATTTTTTAAAAAATCTTTAAGTGTACAAAATATTCCATATTCCTTTTCATTTTCAAACATGATACAACAAATATTGTAGGAAAAATAATAATTTAATAATTCATTACTAATGCACTTGTTAGTTCCGTAATATATCAATAACCCTTTATTTTATAAATATAGTGGCAATTTGTATTTCCATTGTATTTTAATATTATTTTATTAATATTTTTAATTTTCTTTAATTAACTTTTTTACTACAAATTATTTACCAAAATATATAAAAACTTCATCTATATTTAAATAAAAAGTTAATAATAATAATAATTTACATACACAATATAACTAATTAATTAAGCACTAATATACAAAGACAAATATAAAATTAAATTATATAGAATTAAAATATTTTGTCATCCATAGAAAATTTATAGCAACCGACTTGATAAAAGGCCTGTTGGATTACCAACAACTTGATCAAAGGCCATTATGCACCCTAGTCCTCTTGTGTTGATATCAATAGTGTCATCCTACTTGCAACCATTTTAACTCAAAAACATTTACTTTTTCTTTAACTCTTGTGAATACATATATGGCAATCATAGTATAAGCATTAATATATAACTCCATTTCATGATTGGTACTTTAATATTGAAACCTAACAATGGATAGAAAATTAAACAGAATTAAGCATATCCAGCTAGCTAATTGAGACTGATAAATGACAAGTGCCATAAGGATTGAATTTGTTTGAAGCCTTTCATGGAAAGTTGTATTTGTTGCCAAGTTTACTATAATATCTACGTCTTTAGAAATCATATCTTCCATATCACCTAACCTGCGATTATATTCACAGACATCTCTAACCACAGGCACGAGCTTGCTTGGCATGAATGATTCATGAATTTCCAATGGATTTGTTTGAGGCACTTGAAAATCTCTGCATTTATGATCTGTGAAAAAAATAAAGTATCATTCCAAATTACATTATTTTTTCTCGCATTGAAGTATGTGTGGGAACTATGCTATGTCTTTCATCGAAAGCAAAGAAAGAAACACAAACCTCATTTTTCAATCTCTGTAGTATATACTTAATTATTATTATGAAACGTCAAGGGCTTTCTTTTAGTTTAGTAAAAGTAACCTAGCTGCTTGTTGATTTATACACTCAGGTATAGTGTATATCTAGCAAGCCCATTATTTTAAAGTTCACCACTAGCTAGCTGCATATACAATGCAACAATAAGCACCCATCAATAACTCAATTCACCAGGAAAAAAGAAAGAAAAAGAAAAAAAAGGTCTTCCAAAGCTTCCATATACATCCAGGAGTATTAGGAGAACGCATCATATCATTAACATTTGATACAACAATTAGATGTAAAAACAAAACAAAAGGCCACATATTACTAAATATTAACTATTCCTACAATCATTATACTGTGTTCACTAGTATAGAGTTTCACGTCATTAAGAATTAATCTAAGACAAAAACCCAACAATGAGTGGCTAACATTATTAGGCTAATGACCTGTAGTCATTCACATCTTTTACGCTCAAAATGAAATCTATAAATTTTTATTTCCTTTTTTAACAACTAAGCTCCAGTGAAGCTGGCGAGCTAGATAACAACCATGTACCTGATTCTAAATCCAACAAAAAAAAAAATTGCACCTAATGGGATCAGGTGTTTGACGTGACTGTTAACCTTTTGTGTCCCCTATATGATATCTGTCTAGCTTATACTTTAATAGTTTATAGGCCTAAATATATTAGCAACTTGATTGTTGTTCAGGTTCCAGCAATCAAGCTTGAAGGCTAATACTTTACAACTCTGACAATTTTGGGCACATAACATATGATGGCACAGAGTAGAAGATACATTATGCCAAGCAGTCTATTTCGGCAGAGAAACTATGTGACATGGTAGGTATATAGTGTTATTTGCATAAACCCATCATCTATCTAGGTCCATTCTCCTATAGGCATTATTTAATTGTTGGGGCCTGAGAACACTGGCTACTATTCCCCCTTTTCCATGAATTTAGGAGCCTGTCATTTTCCTTATTTTTTATCTGTTCTGTAAGACATATATGTAGAGCAAAACTACCATCTTCCAATAGGGGGAAAAAAACTTCATAATTGGTTTGAGATAGCTTCTCCAAGCAGAAGAGCTCCTTTCCTATGTGAAGGCACACCAGTGAGCAATTATTTATTTATTTATTTTTAAATTTTGACAGGGCACACTAGTGACCATATATGTTTGTGTTGATCTTTGCATTTGCTCCTTCCTTCACTTTCACATACCCTTAGGGTATGTCTCCATCTCTGCTGTTGCTTGCTATTACTACTATGATTGCTTTGTTATATTTTTGTCTCTCCCTCCTTCTCTATTATTTATTATCATCCTTTCTCCAAGAGTATTGCACTTGCATGTTTTGAGTCTCACATAACCATATTTCGTTAAACATCTTAGGGCCTACTTTTGAATTCAGAGTAGTGGATGTGCAAACATTGCCGGTTCAGAAATAAAGACGCTGTTGTTTACAGAAATAAAGCTCGAATGGAATAGATAGGAAAGGTCAACAATCCTATTTTATGTGAATATTTGATGTTAGTATGTTGTGCTTTCGTGAATATAGGTTCCCAATCTATGTGAATGATTAGGTTCTATGATTGAATGATAAACCTGTGATTCTGTACTGAGTGTAAGATGGGATTTGGCTGCCAGCTTTGTAGAATTTTTTTGGTAATAAGGTCTGGTGCAGGTTACAAGGATTTGTCCTCGGTATTATTGATTAATTTTACTATTCCATGAAGTTATATTCTTTTTATTTATTTTTTTTCCTGATCCCTTTTGCATTACTTCCCCATCTCCAACATCTTGTGATTATCTGCTTTGCCAGGGAGTTTAGTAACAGAGGTGTAGAATCATGGTTAATGTCCGTCCAAAACATTGGAATCAGCTTCTTTGGTTGCTTTCAGTAATATATATATGTGATGATGATGTGTCCTTTTTTCTGGAATTAGATATGTGAGTGGAGGTGATTAATTTATAGAATTTTTATCTTTTCGAGATCATCATCTAATTAACTGGCTTACTACCACCAGAATGACATTTAGCTCGTTATCTTCGGAAGTTTGGTTTTACTGTTCTAAAATAAATCCCACATTCGAACAAGAGAGACATAGTACCTTGTTTATATTTGTTTTTCCCAGATGTTAGGAGCACGACCTTACTTGAACAGGATCTGTTCTATAGGCTCGTACCTCTGTATCCTTGAGTGCAAAGGAGACAGGAAACTACGTCTGGTGGATGAGATAAGACCATCTGACCAGAGCGTGATTAACAGCTTCAGTTTGGTCCATGGACCAGTCTGGACAGTAGAGGATCGTTTCCAGTTGGCCATAGGTCAGGTGGGATGGTCAGATGGTTGTCTGACAGACCTATCAATTATTTTTTACCCTCGTTTCTTTTTATGTAACATGTTCAACTTAAGCTAGAAAGCAACCTGCGCGAGACAGGAAACTACGTCTGGTGGATGAGATAAGACCATCTGACCAGAGCGTGATTAACAGCTTCAGTTTGGTCCATGGACCAGTCTGGACAGTAGAGGATCGTTTCCAGTTGGCCATAGGTCAGGTGGGATGGTCAGATGGTTGTCTGACAGACCTATCAATTATTTTTTACCCTCGTTTCTTTTTATGTAACATGTTCAACTTAAGCTAGAAAGCAACCTGCGCGAGACAGGAAAACTTTTGTTAAAGCGAGGAGTTCAAGTGTGCTGTGGTGAATATATAACAGCATAGTACTACCATATGACCACGTTTATTGAAAGGTGATTTACAGAACAATGATATCGTACTCTGGTGAGAAAAAGTTAAGGATTTTAGCTAATATCATATAGGGAAATCTTTGATCATGGTATTTAATATTCTATTCATGGTCAAAGGTGCTAAAAGAAGTTCAAAATTTCAAGTAATTATGAATATGGGGAACAATAACTATCATCCCAAAGGAGAACTTATTCATTTCTGGGGTGTAGGGGGATGCTTTGAGCGTGAAAAGGGACGAAAAGGTTATTGGTTGGTGCGTGTTCATGGGAATTCTATGAAACAGCTATCATTACATGTACGATCTAAAATTGCTCAAATGAAATAGGTTTCATCTGTCATCCATTTAGATACTCAAATGGAAATCTGTGAACAATAATTTATTTACTGCTGTTTATTATTATTAATATTATAACTTCACCGGATCTTTACTGCAATGTCTCCATTTTCAAAAAAGGCTTAGACATTTCCTAGCATTATGGTATAAAAGATTTCATCTGTCATCCATTTAGATACAGAATTGGTAATGTAGTTTAAGTCTTATTAAATCTATGGAGTGTATGTATTATGAAGTAGGAATTGAATGTCAACAAAGTCTTAATATCTCCTAGGCTTTTAAAACCACTCGTCCATGCTGTAGGATCGTTGCATGTCATTTTCATTGTCTGAAGAGGTATCTATAGTGTTATTCTGATCCTTTATGTAAAAATTAGATGCCAGCGTGCTGTTTTTCTCAGAATAAAGGTTCCAAAGTAAGATACCGACTGTAAGATGGGCATTTGACTCCCTGCTATGCAGAACTCCTCTTGGTGCAAAGCTCTGATTTTCCTGCCCATCGTTCGTTTTTGATTTGAACTTATGAACGTTAAGCTCTTGCTCCTACAAAGTCTTACAGTGTAACATCTATTTTTAAGGAAATTAAACTGATTGTTAACTTAGGAAGCAAGGAAAACAAGAATAAACACTCAAATGTAATACTTGTCTCATATAACCATATTCTGTTAAACATATCAGGGCCTGCTTTTGAATCAAGAGCTGTGGATGGACAAACATTGCCAGTTCAGAAATAAATAAACTGTGGTTCTAACGTCGTCGTGTAAATAAGATCATGACTTGGACCATTTGCTAGACGGTGGAAGAGCCAGGATTGTTAATAACTGAAATTACAATATGATATTCGTGTGAGCCATAACTGAAATTTCAGGTGCAACAGGCTCTTCCCATTTGATTGAATTTAAGTTTACGTGAATCGTGCCCCAACTGATATTCAAACACTCACACGAGGCTTAGAAGAACCAATGCGACACTTAATCTTGGCCATCGCACCTAATTGGCTGCAATTTGTTTGTCTGATGCTGATAGTGTGGTACAACAATAGCTGCAATGGTGCTCCTTTTTATGCTAACTCGGTATATCAGTTTTTACCATAAGAATCCAGTGAATAAAAATCTAGACACTTTGAGACCTCACAAATTTCCTTCCTAAAGTTATTTCATGGGCCAATGTGAAAAGTCTTATCCACAGGATATTTGGTTGAATTAATTCCACAACATCATATATGTCAATTATTTACTCCTAGACCCTTGTATTACATATTTTCTGAGCCCTCATGCTTTACTTCACCTGCCCTAATAGCCTCCACTTATCTGCTATGCCAGCAGCTTAGCAACAGAGGTGGAGAATTATTCATGGTGAATGTCCTTTTATTTGGTGCTTTCAATAGTGTATGATGATGTCGGTTCCTTTTACTGGAAAAAAAAATTAATAAGTGGATATGGTGGTTGAGGTGATTTGTTTCTAGAGTTTTGATGAGAAATTTTATCCTTTCAAATCATCTGATTCATTTGGTTTTCAGAGTAACATTTTGTTGGTTCTATTTTACTTATGATTTACTGTTTGAAAGATACTCATACATCGGACGAGAAGAAGCTGGGTAACATGTTTAATTAACTCGAGCTCAACCAGAATACTGATGACCTTACTTGAGCAGAATCTGTTCTATAGACTCGTACTACTGTATCCTTGATTGCAAAGGAGACTGGAAACCATGTCTGGAGTGTGTATATTTTTACAAATCATATAAAAATAACTCAACACTTGTATCTCTCAATAACTCAACACATCATATAAAAAGTATTTCATTACCATCTGATTATCTTAGCGCAAGTAGTTTTGATCCAGCTTAATATTTATATTAACACATCATATGAAAATATCTCAGCACTTGTATGACTTGAGAAGCATTTCATTACCATGTAATTATCCACAAGTTACTGGAACCAAAATTCAATAAAGTTTTTGGTGTAAATTTAGTTTCTATATCAACCCTTATTATTTTCTTCTTTTCTGTTTTTGTGTTCAATCACTCGATGTAATAATTTATTTTAGCTTTGAATTGTGTAGGAAACCACCCGCTATTATGTTAACTTGTAGTTAACCACCTTTAACAATAAACATTATTTAAGATCACCCATAGCTTAAACCAGAAAACAACTAGAGTAAATAACACACACACACACAAAAAAAAAAAAAGAGACAATTTCAGCATCATTTATATCCTACTTTTCCTTCTATTGTTGGCAGGTAGATAAAATTAATGTGGAAAACTTGAAAATTAATAGGACTAAATTTTGATTGTTTATTGACTGTAAGGTGGGCATTTGACTACCTTCTATGCAGAACTCCTTTTGAACTTGGATATATTTTGCACTGTCGTTAAGGACACTGAAAGTTTCTATGGCTCGACTATGGAATGTCCTTTTATTTAGAACCTATACGTGTCTACAATTTGCCAGAGCTCTCAAGCACTTATCTGCAGTATTTTAAATCTGCTAACTGATTCCTGTGGATATGATTTCATGTTATTTACGACTAAATTTGATTTCCAATCTTAATTTTATTCAGCAGGAAGCAGTTAGCGAACAACATGTACATTCACAACTGATCGCAACTGGAACATCTCAGTATAGATTTGATACTAGCTTTGGTGGGGCGTGCCAGGCCAATGCTGTAGTGCAGGGCAAGGGCGACACTTGAGAACCCCAGTGGCAAGCCACTGTTACGGATCCTCCCCTATCAAAAATTAATTTAATATCATGTGGGCCGATGGCCCACGTATCAGATATTAAACTGATAAGAACAGATACTACACTTGATCTTAGCCAAAAGGCCGAGAAAGGTATGCTTAGGAATAGAGTTGTCTTGCCTTTTTATCTCTGACAATCTGTTGGTCCTCTCTATCTTCTGACAATGTGGGATAATATGGAGAGATTTTGTATAAAAATGACATGCCAGAAGCTTTGGTTCGGCTCTTCTAGCAGCAATTTCAAAGAATGGGTATTGGTAGTTGCGTAAACATTCCGTTGCATGTTTTTCAGGATCTCAGGTTCATCACTCTCAGTTGTCCTGCTCCAACTCCTTATGAGTTTAATTCACCTACAGTGGTATAACATTTAAGTTTTATATCACTTTTCAAGGAACCTACGGCTCCATGATATGCATCTGATATTATTTCACAATTCAGTTTGTCCTTTCTTAATGCTTTATTGCTTTCCGATTATATTGGCCAACAGTTTCTTTTGCTAACCTTGGCGCTTAGTTAGATCTACGATTTTCTGTAAATCTCCTGCGCCGAATATATTTGTCTGGGAGCAATTAGACTGACTTGAGTTTTCCTAGTCGCATCTTTGTTTCAAAAGCAATCGAATGTGTGGTAAAATATTCAATTTTGTATGTCCTTAAATATTGTCTTACCACAAGAAAAATTATTAGGCAAATTAGCATTACAGTGAATAGGACTACGCGAATAGGACTCCGCCAAAAAAGGGGAATCCGAAAATTCGATTCGGTTTTAGTCAAAATAATATCTAATGTTTTGAATATCCGATTTTTGACTGGATTATCTAATTTGAAAAAATATTTGATATTTTATTGATTATTTCAACAATATATCATAATATTGTGTTTTTGTAGTGTTAAATTTTTTTAAATTCGTATATTTTTATATTTTAAACACTTATAATAATATTTTTTGTACTTTTTTAGATAAGATAAAATACTTATATGAATGTAGATATGAACATTAATTGATATATTATTTTTATTTTTAAAAATATTCTTGCAATTATTGTTAAAATTGATAAAATAGTATTTTTATGTGGATATTGAATATATTTAAATGTGGTCCATATCAGGCCTGTATATTTCAAATATCTAATATTTAGATATCCGGTCTAAAAGACACGGAGCAAATATCTAACATTAAATATTTGAATGAATATGAATATTCAATTTTGCATACCTTATATATGTTGTACTATATGCATTTCAAATGTTAGTTTACCTAGTGAACCGAGGAAGAACTAAGACAACCCCTCATGAGCTTGACTAATCAATAATTGTCTTGCCTTTAATTTAGTGTTTTCCTTTGTGTTGTATTAGCTTGTGTCATGATTGTAAGTATGTGTCTATATCACCCTATGGTCTAATTATGAGTATATTGTGTTTATTGACTTGATGTCGTTGTTTGTTATAATGACCCATATGATGTCTTGATTAATGAGAAACAAGATTAACATTATAATACTCCAAAATTTCACAACCTCAATTTTAAACCTTTAGCCCTTGGTCCAAAAACTTAACTCTTAAATAATAGCTTAATTATTTTTGTTAAGTATTGGCCTACAAACCCACATAAATTCTTTGATAAATTATCCAAATTATTTTATCTCTTTTCTTTTTATTTAATTTTGTCCTAAATTGTTAATTTTATTCTATTTATTTTTTCTAATTGAATACCCTAAACCTAGATAAATTAATTTTATCTAAAACCTAAATTTAGCATAATTTTAATTATAATCCAAAATTTACTTTCTTTTTTCCTTTTTCTTGCTCTTTTCTTCCTTTCTTTTATATTTTTTTTCCTCCTTTCTTTTTTTCCCTTCCTCATGCCCCTACCCACCTTTCTTTTTTCTTTCCTTTCCTCCCCAGCTTGCGCAGCTTGCCTAACCAACCTTCTGTTCTTTTTCTTTTCTCTCATTCTCCCCCGGATTGCAATGCCCTGCCCAACCCACCTTTCTTTCTTTTTTCTCCTCCCCAGCCTGCCTAACCTAGTCCATCTTTCTTTCTTTCTTTCTTTTCTTCCTTCCTTCCTTCCTTCCTTCCTTCCTTCTCCTTCTCCCTCCCTCATCATGCACCCAAACATGTCCCCTCCTCTGCAATTCCCCGTGCCCCAAACAATGCCTCATAACACCCTGCCCACGTCCATCGGCAACACACCCCAATTCACCCCTGCAACATGCCCGAACACCCCTTGCACCTACGCCCTCTTTTTACTCTTCTAACCAAACACAACCTTGCATGTTGCCCCCTCTATTTGACTAGATCCAAACAAACCCCCTGCATTGGCCCCTTCTTTACCCTTGCTTGTGCACACCTACCTTCCTTTCTTCTTCTATCCCAGACAGCCCTGTACCACTCCCTCCTCATGTGCCTTCCCTTCCCTCGTCCAACCTCCTTCACCACTGCCTCCCGGTACCCTGTGCCTTTGACCAATCATTTTCCTTGCAATGCCTCTCTACAGCCCTGCTCCTTTTCTCTGTTAGGCTCTCCCTAGTTGAGCTCTTTTGGCCCAACCTTTAGTATATACACAGAACAACCATGCTCCCCTCCATTTTTGCCCCCAACCCTCACCTCTCCAACTAGCATATATATATATATGCACACACCCACTCCCTCCCTTGTTCGTGCGACCCCAAATCCTATTCCATCCTCTTCTCCCCTTTTCTTCTCCATTCCCCAGCCAACTACCTGCACCGCACAACAACCACCACTAGCAAGCTCCGCAACCCCACCTTTTTGTTACAACATTTTTCCCAATATCCAAACTATGATACCCTAAATTTTTTTAAAAACCTAAAATTTAATATTTAACCCTTTATCTAGAATAATTTTATCTTAAATTATTAGTTTAATTATTTTATGGACATTTGATTTACAAAAATAGATAGAATTATTTAATAAATTAATATAAATATTTTTATCATTTTATCTTACTTTTTTTATTCAAATAAATTCCCAAACCTATAATTTTACCAAAATTATTTTCTTAAATTAATACTTTAAATTTTAGATAAATTATTTTAATGTTTTCTCCATTAGCCAAATTTAGCTTAACTTATAATCCTAACTCTAACAATAATTTTCTTTTTCTTTTTCCCCTTTTCCTTTTTCCTTTTTTCTTCCTTTTCCTTCTCTTTTTTTTCTTTTCTCCCTTCTCCTTTAGGCCATCCCAACCCTTCTTCCCCTTTTATTTCTTCCTTCTCTAGTCGGGCGAACCCTTCTTCCCCTTTCTTCCTTCCTTCTTTTCCTTCTCGGTCCAGCCCAAGACCATCTTCTTTCTTTCCTTTTCCATCTTTATCCTTTGGGCTAGCCCACCTCCCCCTCTTCTCTTTTTTCTTCTCCTCCCATGCGGGATAGCCTGTATACCCTCTCTCTTTCTTTCTTTTCACCCACTTAACCCTTCTCCTTTTCCCTTCTTCATTCTTACTTACCTGCATGCCGAGCCAAACATGCCCCCTACACCATCGCACACCCCTCTTATCCCTCTTCCCCTTGTGCCCCTACACTACCAACTTGTAGTCCCTTTACCCGTCCCTTTCCTTTCCATTTAAGGCCATGCATTCCCTTCCTGCATGCCTTTCCCCTTCCCCTTTTATCCCTGCACCTATTCCTTGCTTGTTTGCCATGTCACTTGCATTCTCCCCCTTACACCCACCTAACACTACACTACCCTCCTCTCTCTCTTCTTCTCTTCTTTTTCTTCTCCTTCTCTTATTCTCCTCTACCTTATTTCTCTCCCTTGAGCTCCCTTCTTCCTACCTAATTTTCTCCTTCCCTTTCTCTCCCTCTTCTCCCCTATTTTTCGTTCACCACCCATCTCCACCTTCCTCCCTATAGCTTACTCCCCTCCCTTTCCTCTCCTTCTCCTCTCGACCCCTTACACCACCACCCTTCGCCACCTTCCTCCCCAATTCTACCGCCACTGTAGCCTCCTCTCGGCCACCTGACATCACCCCTAACACCTACTCCTTGACCTTGCCTAAACTCCCCTTGAAGCTCCCCTTTCTCTTCCCCTTCTTTTCCTTTATTCCTCTTCTCCATCCCTTTTCTAAACCTTCTTTCTACAACCACTGTTGTCGTCTCTACCGCCCTTGAGCTGCCACACTCCAACCTCTAGCCACCACCTACACTATGCCTCAACCCTTTTACCCAAGCCTCCCCCCTTCTTCCATTCTCCCTTCCCCTTCACCTTTACGTTCATGCATGCTCATGCTGCATGGGCAGTGTGAGTTATGTTGCATAAGTGTGGAATGTTTTATCTAATATTGAGGTAAAATGTAGTTTGGTAATAATATGCATTTAATAAGTATTTTTTTTATAAAAAAAATCCTTCTTTTATTTATCTAATAATGATATGTTACTTGTGATATTATTTTAGGTGCAAAAATTTACTAAATAGAGCTTAAGCATTTAAAATCGGGATATCAGTTAAGTTTGGATTTTTTCAGAATTAAGGTAATCATTATACCTTACTAAAATGTATAGATTATCGTATGTTAGCATATTAGGGTTTTTGATATGTGATTTATGTAAATATGATGTATTACTGCCAATCACATGATTATTATGTTGTCTTGTATATGGTGTGATATGTGTGAAAGGGTGACTAAGAAAAGGGGTTAATGTTGATGATGAATGTGTATGTGTATATACATGCTATGATAAGTGACTATGGACATTGTAGTGAAAATAGTACTTATATGAGCCCTAGGGGCAATTTGGTCATTTGGACTTATCATGATGTTTAGACCTAAATAAGATGCATAATGTGTTATATATGGTGCTAAGAATGGATATGGGAGTTTGGTGGAGTATAAAAATAAGTGTTAGTAGAAATATCCATGTTTTTATGGCCTAATGGTAATTTTGTTGAATTTTAATGTATGGTGTTGATTATCTTAATAAAAATGCATGCTAAGTGTTATGCGGTGTTGAAAATGATGATAGGGGTTTGTGGCTTGAAAATACATGTTCCATCATGAAAATAATATTTTATATTCTATGGACATTTTAGTAAATTTACATGTTCAATAGGAGTGACTTAAATAAATATACATGGTAGGCAACGATTGGTGCTAAGAATAATAATAAGGGTGTTGTGGTGTTAATGGTGCATGTTGGGCATGAATATTAATATTTTGTGACTTAGGATCATTTTAGTAATTTGCATATAAAATAGAGGGTGCCTAAATAGATATGCATGATACGAAACAAGTGGTGCTAAGAGTGCTAAAAAGAGTTTTATGGTGATAGAAATGCATGTTGGGTATGATTATCAATATTTCATGTGGTAGGGGTATTTTAGTAATTTTGCATATGAAATGGAGATTAACGTAATAAATGGGTGTGCTAAGTAACAAATGGTGCTAAGTATGCCAATAGGGGTTTTGTGATGTTAGTAATACATATTGGGAATGATTATTAATATTAAATGACCTAGAGGCATTTTAGTAATTTGGCATATGCAATAGAAGTTAACTTAATAAATATGCACAATAAGTAGTAATTGGTTCTAAGTGTGGTAATAGGGACTTATGGTGTTAGTGACGCATGTGGGGTATGATTATTAATATTCAATGACCTAAGGGTATTTTGGTAATTTTGCATGTAAAATGGTGGTTGGGCTAATAAACATGCATGAAATAAATAAATTAATGTTAAATATGATAATAGAGGTTGTCGCCTTAGTACCACCTGTTCAAGCATGATTATGAACATTATAAAGCCTAGGGGTATTTTGGTAAATTGGAGTGTATCATAAGGAGTATGCATAGATTAGGGTTAACTTAGTAAATTACGGTGTGTTATGTTGTTATTTTCATAAGCATGCAGGAAGTGCATTAATTATTGATTAAGCATGAGAATGTGTGTTGGTTGTTCTAGAAGTGCATGTTAGGATTCTATGTGTAATGATCGTTTGGTATGTTGGGTAACCTAACCTCATAATCAATAGTATAATTATGGTGTGTTACTCTTTTATGCCATGTTAGTAGGGATGTAAACGGGGCGGATTTTACCTAAAACCCGGCGGATATTTAAACGGATATGGATACGAATATGAATATGAATGATGGAAAAAAACACCCGTCGGGTTCGGGTACGGATATGGGTATGGGATATCCATACCCGTACCCGTAACCATACCCGTATCCATATCTATACCCGTTTACCCAATATATAATTACTCTTTTACCCTTAATTTTAAAATAAATATATTATAAATTAAGGTTAAAATTGTCATTTGGCTTAACTCTAAATGGATTTATCCGCTGGATAATATCCATTAATGGGTAAACAGATAATCCGTCGGGTAAGAGATATCCAACGGATATGGATATGGATTCGGGTACGTGTACGAATTTGGGTATGGATTTTCTTAACGGGTACGGATACGGATATGGGTATACCCGCCTGAACCCGCCCCGTTTATATCCCTACATGTTGGTAAATAAAAATGAATTATATGATGGAAGTGGATGGTAAGGAGGTAGTCTTAGTCTTAGGAGTATTTTGGTCATTTTGATCTAAGGTTCCTAAGTATGAGTGTTGGAACCTAGGATGATCTTAGTGGACTACTTAAGTTAACATTAACAATAATCCTAATATTGACTACTTCATAATAATGGAAATAAATAAAAATGGTTCAGTATGTAATTAATGTGTTTCTTATAGTCACCTTAATTAAGATACTAATACATAAAGTAAAAGACCTCGAGATCGAGAATGGTGGCTCTTTAGGGGTCGCTATCCTAAAGATATGGTTTAGCCTACGATTGTTCTGAATTTTGCTGGTGTGCTTTAGTGCTACAACCAGACCCTACATCTTACTCTATTTAACTTTATAGACCTAATTAGGGGGTATGCATACTTATGGATTATGTGTCCTTACTGGTAGGGTATTGCTTGTCTTCGTGCACTAGTACGACTAGGCTACCTTTGCATCCCTAGGTTAATAGTCAGTAGGATACTGTAATGCTCCTATACGCTAGTATGACTGGTTTACATTTGTGTCTCCGGGTTCATGATATCCCCCTTGAGTAAATAAAATGGAATTGGTGTGATAATTAAATGGAAAGATACCAATCACTTACAGTGGAACACCACGTAAGTTGGGACCATGTGTAATATATGTATCGGTCCACCAATTATAACAGTGGTCAAGAGCATTATGATCTGGATGATGTCATATGTATCGGTCCACCGGTTATAACAGTGGTTAGGAGAGTTTTGCCCTAGAATATATCATATGTGACAGTCCTACGATTATAATAGTGGTTGGGAGCGTTTTTCCTTAGATTATATCGTATGTACTTGTCCGCTGGTTATAATAGTGGGGTCCCCAAACCTACATGTATATAATTCGAAAGATGATTGATATCTAACTTAATGTCTTGAGTCCAGCTAATAATGAACGAGCAATTATGACCTACTGATGTGATATAGTAGTGACCTTAGTGCCTACTTGGGTGGGTTGGTGTATGGTGTTATGTTGATGGGCCTATAGGCCTATGGGTCTGCCTTTGAGTTGAGTGGTGGCGTGCATGGTTGAGTATGATGTTGGCTATTTACATAAACTACAAAGAGCATCGCTTGGATACTCCCTTAATAAGTTCTATTATTTCTAAGTAAATGATTATTATATTTCAGTCTACATATGTGTAACTTCATGTTCATGTGTTTGATGTGTGTAACTCATGTGTTTCATGTGGGCCCATATATTAGTCCTATATAAAGGGTTACTCACTACTATAGTACTAAAGGAATTCCTTTTGTGGGCCCTTACTTATTTAATGGATAGTGGTCATTGTAAGTTAGCTCGTAAGTGCTATCTAGGATTTGCTCTTGGGTTAAGAGTGTAGGACAATTTGGAAAGATTTTAGTATTTTTCCTTAAAAAATCTATTGTAAAAACCCAAAATTTTAGCCAACCTTGATCTCGATTAATGAATATCTTAACATAATTCTAATTTTGAAAAATTTATTCTTGCTATTTTACGCTAACTCTGATCCTAAAGCTTAGCCTAATCCTAATTTTTACTTTTGGGTTATTAACATTTTTTCTAACCAAAATCTAAACCCGGATAATTATTTAATTAATTTACCATGATACTTTAACCTAGATTATTTTAATTGAAACTCACTAGCTTTCCTTTCTTTTCTTCTCTTTTTTCTTTCTTTTCTCTTTTTCTTCTCCTCTTTCCTAGCTGAAATTATGTTAAAATATGGATTTTTTAGGAGAATTAATTAAATAAATTATTTTTATTAAAATAAGGGAAAATTTTAAGGTAAAATTAAGAATAAAATAATAAAGAATTTAATTAGAGAAAATTAGGGTGTTTTGTTAATTAAAATAGAATTTAGGAAAAATTATCCAAAATATCCTAAATTAATATAAAAAGGGAATTTAATTATTATTTTACTAAATTTTATTATTTTTAAATATTTAAAAATACCAAAATATTCTAAATAACCCAACCAACCTATTTTTTCTTTTTTACTTTCTTTTTCCTTTTCTTTCCTTTTTCTCCTTTCTCCTTTCTCCTTTTCTTTTTTTCCCCTTCTTTCCCCGGATTGGGCCAACCCTTGGCCTGAAGCCCAACCCCTTCCCCCTTTTCCTTCCACGCGGCCTAGCCCGCACCCTCCTTTCTTTTTTTTTCTCCTCACCTACTCAACCACCCAGTCCTCTTTCTTTTTCTTCTTTTCTTTTCCCCAGACTGGTCGGCCAACCCGCCTAACCTTCTTCTTCCTCCTGCTCCTCCCACGTGAGACCTGCAACTCTGCCACTGCCGTCCCCCTCCTCTGCCACCGTACCGTCAGCCTTCACCACCCCTTCTCTCCCTGTCCTTTTCCTTTCCTTTTCCAACCCTAACCTGCCCTATACCCCTCTCACGTGTGCCTTTATTCCCTTCGTTTTTCTCTTCTCCGACCCAACCAAACCTGCAAATCACAGGCTTGTACTGACCTGCCACTGCCGGTCGATGAGCTTGCTATACCTACTCCCTTTTTCCTCTTCCCCCTTTGTGTTATCCTCCCACCAATGGCCTATAAATACCTCCTACCTGACCTCAATTGGCCTTCTTTTCTCTATCTAGAAAACTAACCTTCCTTGCGTTACCGCCACTTTAGACACCGACGTTGCCCAGCATCGCTGCCCGAAACACCTGCCAAACTCCTCCCTGCATCATCGTCCACCGAATCACACGATTCACCACCTCTAATTCCTCCTACACGAGCTGACCCAACTGTGCCAAGTAGGCTCCCTAATTTACCAATCCTCCTCCATCGCCGCTCCTCTCGCCACTATGCTCCACCATGTCTGCCACAACCACCACCTTTCCTATCCCCCAAACACTCAGCAAAGTCTCCCTTACCTCCCCCTACCTTTCTTTCTCCCTATCTCCCTCTCCTTCACCCTTCCTCCCCTCTACCACCTTTGGCCACCACATCAACCACCACCTACGCTACCCCTTTTGATGTATCACCATCACATTCCAACCCTCTCTACCCAGAGAAGATTATGGAAGTGAAAAATAATAGAGGGGACTGGAATATGGGGTAAGAGTGGAAGAATATCACATGGAGGGTGAGTGTGGATGTTATATGGAAGAGAGGATTGTAGGTGAGCAATAGAGAGGCGATATATGGGAAAAGAGAGACGCTAGGGTTTGGAATGGTTAGCTAAGGTTTCGTGGTCTCATGTGTAAAATGGAAAGTAAAGTGGAATGCTTGGCGTTGAGTCTAAGTGAGGTGATGTGTTGGGAGTAAAGGAGCTTTAGTTGTGTGGGACAGAGGAAGGATGAGCCATATAGGCTAAATTAGGGTTTTGGGGAAAAAAACCCTAGAGGGCGATAGTGGGTTGACTTAGAGGTATGAGGGAATGGGCCTTAACCCACACACGTAGGAGCTGGGTATTCATGGTAAGTGAGGAGAAGGGAAAAAGGATGCCTGGATGTGTTAGGAGGTGCAGAAGTCCTACGATATGGGACGGGCCCTTCCGAGGGAATATGGGTAGTCGGGTTGTGTGAGCTGGTAGTACAAGGGATATGCATGTCTAGGGTGGTAATGTTTATCGAATAAGACACGAGTAAGATCCTAACTACTTAAAGAGAAAGATTGTTGAGCCAAGACTAGACCAGTCCATTGGCGAATAATAGTGGCCAGGTGACGGGGTGCCCTAAAGACCACTCCACGGGCAAATAATAGTGGTCAGGAGCGTTATACCCTGTATGTTTTCAATCCACTAGCTATAATAGTAGGGGATCCCGAGCTCAATAAAACCAAACCTAATGATATTAAACCATGAAAAGATACTATCTACTTACATTAAAACACCGTGAGAGTCGGGGCCAAACTAGTCCACCGGTAAATAATAGTAGCCAAGTGCCTTATAACCTAGAGACCATTCCACCGGCGAATAATAGTGGCCAGGTGCATTCTACCCTGGGTGTTTTTTCGGTCTACCGGCTATAATAGTGGAGTTCCCATACTCACATGGATTGATAATAAGCATGGTGTGAAATGAATATATTGATTAGAGATCTAATGAATAAGTCTAATTGGATTGTAACACGACCTCTACTATCTGCATTGCTTGTATGTTTATCTATATGATTATGCTTGTATTATATTCCTTTTTGTGTATGGCCTTAGTTGCATGGTTACCTTACTCGGTACGTAGCATACTGATCACTAGTTTTATGGGTACTGCTCATTCCTACTATTAGAGGGCCCTGCTAAGTTTGTGTAGGTAGGAGACGCCATCTTCAATGCCTATGATACTTATAAGGCATCGAGTAGGGTTGAGAGTTGATCGTTGGACTTGGCATGGGGGCCCAGGAGCGATGTTGGCCGGACTCTCTTTCACCTCAGTTTACTTATGTTTCATTTCCTTTCGACTTTGTTTTATCGTATTGTACCTTTTACCCCTTTTGGGAACTTTGATTATGTACTCTATTGGGTTGTACTACCTTTTTAACGTGCACTATGATTCCCATGTTATGAACATTTTAGTTTTCTTTAAATCTCTGTTTTAAGTATGTCTAATGTCTTGTGAAACCTTTCACTTAGCCTTGTGGTTGGTACGAGACTGGCCAGGGGCCAGGCTTGTACTGATCACGGTGGTAGCATCCCCTCGATGCTTATATTTATTTGATTTAAACGAAAATTTTCAACTATGATTTTTGGGGTGTTACACTTGCTCCCCTGTGTATGCATACATTTTACACAGCAATAAATGCCTCCCCCAACCGTCCCTTATCCCCCTCATGTTCTACAGTTTTGGCACAACACCCTCCCCCCTACCACCCCTTATCCGCTGCACACCAACCCAGGGAGCCACCACTTCATAGCTACTAGCACCACGACCTCTGCCTACAGCCACCATTACCAACCTAGCACCCTTCCACCTTTCTTAGCCACCACCACCCTTGACACCCTTCCCTTCTCCCGTCCTCCTTTTCTGCAGAAACACCAGCCACCAGCAAAACACCAACAACAATCACCCCTACAACCACAACCTCCTCCCAACCCTTTTCCTACACCACCGAGCATCACAACCTCCTCTGCATTACCCCTTCTAGCCACCACCAAACCCAACCCAACAACTCCACCAGCCTTCCTACAACACTCCACCCACAACTACCACCCTCCACCATCGACCACCAACCACCACCAGTCTCTACCCCATCGGCCTCTATCTCCCCTATCTCACTCCACCAGTCATTCTGTTGTAAGTGCCGATAATTATATGCTTCCCTATTTTAACTGTATTGTTATCCTACTCAATACGTAGCGTAACTATCATCCTTTATATAGGTATTACTCATTCCCATGAGTAGAAGACCTTGATGGTTTTGTGCAGGTCTTTGAGGACCCAATTGATGATTTCGTCACCTTGGATGTATTGTATAGGGAGGAGTGATCTTTATCTATACTGGGTGTTTGGACAAAGAGTCATGTTATCTAGATGTTATTTTATTTGGATACATTTTTGAACTCTTTAATCCATAGTATCCCTTTTGTTTGTATTTTGGATATTGTACTCGGAGATAGTCTCCAAACTCATATGTACATTATAAAGCTCCTCTTATTTCTCATTACTCTATTTTACTTATAATGGTTTTAGCCTTGTGATTGATGTGAGGATGGTATGGTAAGCCAGCCTTACATCAATTACGACGGTAACACTCGGTATTTTAGTTATAAGCTTCTACTGTAAAACGAAAGTTTTCAGTAGTAAATTTTGAGATGTTACACCTATGCTTTGTCTCAATGATTTTATTCTATAACCACAAATAATGAATTTTATTTCTTGTAATTTAACTATCACGCTATTTTGGTTTATGATTGTATATTAGATTTGTCTAAAGCATGTTTTCAGCCTTAGCACTTGATATCAGAATGTTGGAGGAAAATCGGTCTGGTACTAAGTGTGGCCCCGAAAGTTACCGTACTCTCTTCCACTTATAATTTTAAAAACGAAATTTTTAATAATGAATTTTAGGGGTGTTATCCAAAATTTTTATTTAATTACCTATTTCAATCAAACTTACAAGTTTTCTTTGGATATGTGCCAGTAACAACAAAGGTTAATCTCAAACAGAAGCCATTTTTTCCATTTGACTAATTTATGTCATTTTTTTTGCTAATTATTAAGTGGTTCATAGACTAAACAAATTGCAAAAGGGTTCTTGAATGCAATACACACACAAACACATACACACACACACACACACACACACACATAATTGCTTTCTCTTTCTCAAAATTGAGAAATGCATAAAATATTCATTGTTTTGGTAATGTGCATGCATGATTTATAGGTATTTAAAGTATATTTCATCTTTTGATACTGCTATATATATCATACTCTTATGTATATGTATTAGTTAAATGTTGATAGGTTCCGAGATAATCGAAGTTGAGCAAGAGTTTAAAGCAATAATATATTGATAGCATATGGTTGAAGAAGAGCAACAACTAAGAGTAACAAGGAGAGAAAAAAAGAGGAAGGAGACTTGAGGAAATTTTGTGAAAATAAGTTATGAATGAGTTGAGGTGTGTTGGGGGTATGGGATTTGATTCCTACACCTTTTTTTTCTTTTCAAACTAACATGAAACACATAGGAGTGGTATTAAATTTGCCATCACTTGAATGAAATATATAATGATACGTATGTAAGATAGTTGGTAGATTTTATGTTGATAAGAAGGGTATATGGGTCAATTAAAACAAACAAAAAATGAAATCAAATTTCCATAGTGAGATGGGATTAATGCTAGGTGAAGGGGGCAATGGGGTAATTTCATACTTTTTTAGAATAGTTAAATAGGTAAAAAAATATATAAAATAGGGATTTATTAAGAAAATAGTAAATATTCTTCAAAAGTTATAAAAAAATTATGGGAAGGTGCTGAATAATTATGGGAACCCAAATGCATTAAAATAGTTTTTATTGGAGTTAATTTAATGCTAGACAAATAGAAAATGAGAAAAATGGATAAATTGTATTAAATAGGTGTCACAATAGTTAATTTACATTTTCAAAATCATTATTAAATATTCACCCCATTGGGATTATAGTAATGACTCCGTTGTCACAATAAGGTCTACTTGCACCGATGACTTCTCGTCGTTGCAAAGTTAAGTCTTTTACTACGAAGCATTTACGACAGCCTGCCATTTTAATGCCAAAATAGGCATTCTATGACGACTAGTTTTATTTTAGATGATGATATTCATTGTCCTAATATAGTGTATTAGTAGTAAGACATGGAAACACATTTTTCTACAAGCGAACAAAAAAAATAACAAAGGTTTTAAATTTCTATGGATGGATGCAAAATAATTTTAGAAAACTAAAAATGTACAAAAATATTTGGTCTCAAAGTTAATTTGATGTCCAACAGACAAAAAAGGGCAAAATGATAAAATTATTTGATCACTTAGGCGAACTTTCCCATGATTTAAGAATTCTAAGCAAACAAATGAAATGCATGATGATGTGTATCTCAATAATTTGTATTTAAATAATTCTATTGATTATTGGAAATTGCATTGTACCTATAATTACTTTTCTCTATTCTGTGAATAATTAGGGAAAATCAAATGATTGGAAATGGACCATATTGTGGCTGTTGTGAGTAAATGTTGCTGGTTGCTGCTGCTGCTCTAGAAATTGCTGCATAAGTTGATCCTTCTTGTTGATTATATCATAGGGAAATTTATCAATCCCATATGATGCATTCACCGGCATATCTTGGCTAGTGGAAATTAAGTTGGCCGCATAATCCGCCACTCGACCCATATTTTCTAGGTTAGAAGGATTGCAGATTATGCAACCCTTAATAACCATAATTAGCTACATAAATTAGCTGATGGGAATTAAGTTGTAAATCATTTATATGGGATTGTTGTAATCTTGTATTTTGTAGTTGGGCTGAATTATTATTATCAGCACCAACAGCCTTGTATTTTGTTTGTATTGCTCGGTTGATCTGTTGGGTTGATATATTGGGTCTTGTATTTGAGCCCATCGATCATATAATGGCTTGTATTGTTTGTATTGTATACGCACATATATAAGGCGTATACAGGATGTTTGTACGACACTTTTTTGGCAGATATACAGCTCAATTGTATTTTTCTCTCTAGAATCTTCTCTCTCTCTAGCGAAAGTCTCGCTCACTCAATCTTCTTCTCTGCTGATCTTATTCTCGAATCTCTTTCTGTAAATCCAACCTCAGTTGCCGTTGATTATAACTGTGCTCTGAGTTTTCTTGATCTTCCTTTGGTTTGATTCCTTAGGCTGATCAATCTTTTGTAGTCGAACCCTTCACTCGACTAATGGTCCGGCAAAATTTCTTGAAACCTATCCACGCTTCATCACATGGTCTCAAAAAATATTCTATTAATGCCTCATAAATTTTGAAAGTGTCAAAATGAGCAAAATGTCAAGGTTAGAAGAATCACATAAAAATGTGTCTTCTGCAAAAGACTAACATGAAAGATAAATAGTTAGAATTTGCGACTAACAAAATATAATTTCCTTATAGAACTTTTAGTACAATTTTTGAGCTTGATCACATAAGATAATTAGGCTTAACAAAATAGGGTATTACAATAACAACTCTTGAGAATAATTGATGATGTCTATAAAAGTGTTTGTGGGTCTATTTCAATGTCATAAATAGTGTTGAGTGTGGAGAGTAAATATTTTCAAAGTGACTCTTTGATATGTTTTATTAATTATTAAATATGAAATTGTTAATAATGAATGTGATATGATGTGTTTTAATGTAATATGGGATAATGGTGAGAAAACACTAATAATAAAAGTGATAATGTAAAGTGCATCTACTTGAATGTGGGATATAGGCAAGTAACCTCAAAATAACCTCTTAGGTATAGTTTTGTGGTCGTATGTATTCCTTATTGTTTTGGTAAATTCTTAAATGGTAGTGCATTAACAAGCCCCCTTTATATGCTATAGATGCTATTAAGATCTTGTAGGGGGTATCAATACCTAAAGGTAGGGTGTTCTTAGTGGATCATATTGTATTTCTTAGTTAATAGTGCTTTTAGTGTGTTCCTTAGCCAATAGTGCTTTAGATATGAAGTTTCTCTCATTTATAAATAAATTGGATATTGCTGATATGATAATATCAATATTGTTGAATTTCAATGGTGTGTTATCTTATTATGTTAAGACATAAATTTAATGAAATTAGATTGATGACATTGTATATTAAATCATGATAGAGTAAAATGGATTTATGTGGGAATGCTAAATATTGAGTATAAAAAAAGACTCACAACTTGTTTTTTAATGGGAGTAATTTATCTATTATCACAAGGTTTTCATTTTCCTATGATGTCACATCTACCTTTCATCCTTTTATGATTCCATGTTCTCGCATGTCATTTCTTATATTTCTCCTATGATAACATGTTAATCCTTAATTTACTTATTATGCCATGTAAAGCGTTTTGCGTAAGCATGCTTTTACTTTTAATTTGGTATTTTTATTTCACCTTATTTATCTTACAATTGTATAGTTATCTATATGCATTGTTTTGTTATCGCTATTGTTTTATTAGGCCAGAAAACTTTAGAGCTTTTTGACGAGCTTCATCGAGTATTATTTTGTTTGAACCCTTGAGATTTTGTCTCACTTCTATTTCTTCATTTATGTTTTCTTTAGATCATGTTAATCATTATAAGTCTTTGAATTAGTTTTGTAACCTTGTATTGATATTGGCTTAGGTATTCACTAAACCTAATATTTGGGTATGACTTATGAGTTACTTTTTAGTCTTGCATCTAAAATGTGTTAGGTATTAGAAGTATTTTCTTTATGTTAACTATGGTAGTAATACCCTACATTTTTCATTTTGGTTTTCACAAATTCTTTTAGCAAAGAGATTTTCATATTGTAAAAATGAGGGTGTTATCATATGTGTGTGTGTGTGTGTGTGTGTAGCTTTCAAAATTTATATTGTTTATTTTAGAATGTATGTACATTATTCAAAAGTTGATCAGACGTTTACACAACTAATAATGCATAAAAGTTGTCATCAATTAAATTTTTATATTTAATGTTGTATTTTCAATTTATTCTAAATGCTTAACTTAGTAAAGGTTGTTATGCATGCATACCATATGATGGTGAATTCAACAAATACAATAATTTATTTTAAAGTTATTGAGTAAAATCAATAACTCAATTAAATACCTTTGTGTACTTGAAATAGCCTTTTTAACCTAAAAGGGTAAAAAAAAGGAGAGGAATTATTGTCTCATTCCACCAATAATTACATGACTCATGTACATAAAAATATTATTAGCTAACAATAAGAAAACAAATTGACCTAATTTTATAATTATGTATGAAAAATAAATTAATTTAAAATATAAAAATAATATATCACAAGAATATGTGTAAAGAATATATTGAGAGTCTCATTATACTAAAGAATATGTTGAGAATCTTAGTATACCAAGAATCTCAAAGCTTGTTCTGTTGAACTTATTTTTACTAATATAATATGAATTAAAACTTTCTAAGGAAAATTATTATTACTTGTTAATAGGTATGATTTATTTTGGTTAATTGAAGCTTTAATGAAAAAAATAATGTAATTATATGTTGATTTTTGCATACTTGAGTCCAATTATTCTTGTTTAATACTCTTAATAATATTTCATAGGTACTTTGAGGGATTGTAATTAAAAGGAGCTAAAACACAACAATTGGAACAAATGAGAAGTAAGAATGAGTACTCAAAGTGTGCAAGAGTGGAAAGATATGAATATTCTACCATGATTCAATCCGAATTTGGAAATGAGCCAAACATAAAAGTTGTAGATATTCTTGTTAGTTTTCCAATACATAAAAAGTAGGTAAATCCAAGGTCAGATGGAGAAGTTATTGCCAAAATAAGTTGCATTGTTGAAGCCATCTCAAAAGTTGAGAGCCAGGATGACCCACCCATGGTTTCCACTATGGTCATGTTGGTCATAGGAGAAAAGCACTAAAGAGGAGCACAACACGGGGGTGCCCGTGTCATCTAATATGGTTATGTTGTGCTTAATAATTTCATGATTTTGATAGTTTCTCTTATGAAATTAAAGGGCTTGGTTGTGAGGTATTTTTAGGGGCACAAAAGAGAATATTTTACGGTTTATGGGAGCATTTTAGACACTAAATTGAGCACTTCTCCATTGATCTTAAAAGAGAGAAGAAGAAAATCAATCTATAGATTTTATGTCTTTGTAATCCTTGAATTAGAGATTGTTGATTGATACCAAAAACTTGAAGAATTATTTATTAATTCATATGTTCCTATTTATGGATCTATTGAATATGATTAACATCTTTGATTTTGCAATTACGTGTTTCTAATTTTATCATGCTAAGGTAGAGGGAGAATTCTCCAATCCCGATGTGTTGAATGTCCTACATATGTCCTAAGTTGAGTTTGTAATCATGTAGATTGTGTTGTGTTTGAATGTTTGAGTTAAAATATTGATCAAAATTTGATATTAGGAACTTTAATTGAGATTGAGAGATTAAATGGTTAGTAGATCTACACAACACAATTAGATATTAGAAATTAATAGGTTGAGAGATGTTAATATTTTTACAATAAAAAGGGCGAATAATTGAATTTATAGCTTGGACAATTATATTAATTTAGGCCATAGATAGTTGGACTTGTAATTACCAAAGGGTTGTTGCGGTTTGAGAAAGAGTAGTGATATTTATCCCTGTTGGCACGCTAAAGTTTGCATGCCAATGAAATAACTATCTTTAAAATTTTTGTTTTATAATATGTTTTTTTTTTTAAAAAGGGTTTTATTAAATGTTTGTGTACAATTTATTACGACTTGTTGACATCCTTTTTAAGAATGAAAATTGAACCTGACTTGTAAAAATATAAAAGACAATTGAACGCATGGCCTAACTCTAAGAACTATATATGATAACTTATTTACAAAAATATGGGTTCTTTATATTACATAATTTTGCTTAGGTATATAATCATGCAATAAGATTCTAATAGACATTGAAAAAATTGTGTTGATCGAATAGAAAATGGGTCAAAACTTCATCAATGAGCCTTTAGAAAATAGCAACTTAGGTGTGTTTCATAATCTCCTTTGTATTTGTTTGTGGTTTTGTTACTCTTGTAAGTTATTTTCAAATCACCAACTTCCTTTAATGATTGAGCGATAAGATCATGAAGGTGCATACATTTCCTCATATATGTCGATCTTTTTGTGTAAAAAATATACCAATTAGGTATTTGAAAGCTCATAAAGGAAGGAAAAACCTAAATATATAATGAACATAAAGATTAGTAATGATATAAATCATAAACAAACTTTGTGTCATTGCATCTAACATAAATGGAAGGTATCTTTAGCATTCATGCTCGAGGAGGAAAAAACTTAACATTGGGATTGCACTACTAGGAGGTTCTTTTAGATGATTCAGGATAAGAAGTTGCCGACAATCACCAATTTTCTTGCAAATGCATGGTTGACTAAAAGCTCTCGGCATAATATTTCTTCTATATGCACATGACCACATAATGTATGGTTACATGCTTTACATTCCTCATCTTTACAAAACCATCAGTCACTAATGTTAGAAACATGCCTGCAATTGTATATAGAAACCCCACTGCAAACCCCTTTGCACCAAACTGCTTGCTAGTACCCTGATAAAAGAACATGAACCTCTTAACTATAAACAATTTAGTTTATTTTTATGACCAATTGTGGTTTTCAATAAACATTTTAGGTTATTAGTTCCCAAAGATTTCATTAATAGATTTCGACTTATCTTTGGGTTTTCCAATATATTTCACTAGCTACGTTTCACAACCACATGACATGTGGAGGATGGGGCTAGAAGCATTGATTTAGGGAGAAATCTCCTTGCTAATGATTGTGCTTTTATATAGCATACAAATATAGATTTTACCAATAATAATCTTATAGTTAGCATTTTTCTTATTATTTTTGTTACTATTTTTATTATATTATTATTATTATCACTAATTGTATATGCTTATTATTATTATTAACTTTTTGTAATGGTGGACAAATATGATCTAATAAATCTAAAAATAAGCCAAAGAGAACTACAAATTTTACTATATAACTGGTGGTATGGTGTGACTCTATGGAACTCATTAACATCATGTTGAAGTCAACACTTAAAAAAATAGAATATACTTTATAAGTATTATAAAAATATATATCATAATATCCCTAAGATTGTTTATGAATAAATGGACATTTATATTGATATACTTTTGACTAAAAAAATTATGGTGAAATATTAGTATAATCATGGTAAGATATCATGAAATAAATTTTGAGTAAAAATAATAGTGATATTTTAATAGAATAATAGTGAAATATATATGTAGACACTTATATTGATATACTTTTAATGTGTCTATGTGCGTGTGTGTGTTGCATAGTCTAGTATGCTCTTACCTCTCTTTTTAGTGGGGAAATTAGGAGTTAAGTAATTGTTGTGAAAGATAGATAACACTTTGGTGAAATACATATATGTATATTTGATGAAAATATGTGTGAAATAAGTGAAATATAATTTGATAAATGTTGAAAATTTTCAAAAAATGGTGATGAAAGATATGTTAAATATTAGTGAAATTTATAGTAGATAGTGGCAAAAGATATTGACAGTGATGGTGAAAGATCGGATTTTGTAAGATAATTGTCACTTTGAAGTAGTTTTGTTGAAACATAGGTAGAACTTTGATGAAATATATGCATAGTTATGGTGAAAAATATACACACAATTGATGAAATATAACTAGATGAATGTTGAGAATGATCTGAATATGGTAGTGAAAGATACGTTAAACGTTGTTGAAATTTCACACGCATTTTAATAAAAGATATTGAGAGTGAGTGATTGTGAAAAATCAAATGCTATAAAGGGCATGCAAAATTTGGTGTAAACTATATTGATAGGGGTCAAATTAGGTTATTGTGGTGAAAGATAATTAGAACTTTAATGAAATATATGTGTACTTGTAGTGAAAAATATGCATAAAATTGGGACAATATACTTATTTCAATGTTGAAATTAAAAAAAATGATGAAAATTATTTTTAACAATGGTAAAATATACTTAAATGTGTAGTGAAATATATATCTAGTTGTGATGAAAGATATTTAAATGTGTGATGAAATAGATATGTAGTTATGGTGAAAGATACACACATGACTTAACTTAATATAAAAAAAAGGAAAATAATGGTGAAAAATATATCAATATAATGTGGCATATAATCCTGAGTTTAAACGTAACATACAATATAATCACAAAGTTTGGAAACACACAATATAAACATAAGGCTAAACTTAATATACAATACAACTTTAAGTTTATATTTCCACGCACCAGATGAATTTTTGTATAAACACTTAGGATTATATGATGTTAGTTGATAAAGTATGCATGTAACTGTCTAAACGCAAGGTTCCATGTTATGCTTATAAAAACTTACGGTTATATTATATATTACGCATAAATTTAGGGCTATATGGTGCATTTTTCTAAATATGTTTAACAATAGTGAATTATATGTGTAATTGTGGTGAAAATTTTAGTTAATTTTAGGTGGTGAAAGATAGATATGACAATATTAAAAGATAACTGTAATTTATATTTTAAATTAAAAGTATATCAATATAGGTATTTATTTATAAAAAAATATTAAAAAATGTATGGTATTTTTTCCAATTATCCTATTTATAAATATTCTAATTTAAAAAAATACAAAACTACATTCAAAGTGTCACATGGTATAGGTATCAGAGGCGAATAGTCCCTCAATATATTAAATAATAGGATGAGAATAGCAATAACCCTTTTAAGATGGTGTATAGAAATAATAAAAATTTATTTTAATTTTTCAACATGAAATATTAATTATTTTTCATAATTCACTTTGTACCATCATTAAATGTCTAGTTTTTTACATTTTCAGAATTCTAATATTTGAATATTTAACAATTATTGGAATACATTATCCATTTGACTATAATTTTAATTTGTGTGCATACAATTAAAACAACACTTATTTTAAATGAGAGGTAGTAATAAAAAAATGTTCAAGCTATTCAGCTTCACTTTCTCTCTTTTCATTCCTCTATTACCAAAATTATAATTGTAATTATAATTTATATCCAATAAAAT
This sequence comes from Tamarix austromongolica, assembly GCA_039764185.1. Classification (NCBI taxonomy): domain Eukaryota; kingdom Viridiplantae; phylum Streptophyta; class Magnoliopsida; order Caryophyllales; family Tamaricaceae; genus Tamarix; species Tamarix austromongolica. Next base: position 30,545,126 of record CM077817.1, read on the forward strand.
ATTTAGAAAATAATTTGAATGAACTCAATTATATGAATCATTATAAATTTTTGATGATTTGAGCCAACAATCTAAAAATAAGAAGAATTTAACTCTATATCATAGTTTGATAATAGTAAGTTATATCTTCTTCTTCTTCCTTATGGTAAGTTAGCTACATTTTCCTCTTTTTCTTTTGTATAGTATCCCAATTTTTTAATATTAATTAATATGTAAGTATAGCCATAATATATATTTCAAAAATTTCTATCATGATTTTTCAAGCCATTTAAATTAAATTTGAATTTTCCTATGTTTATTTCATTTAGATGCAAAATATGGCTCTTTTATGCAAATTCTCCAATTATATTATTTTCACTTATTTTGGTTCATTATAGACTTGTAACTCATGTCCAAATTTATTTCCTAGATTATTCTTTCATTTTGATACTTTTCACATCATTTTTAAGCCTTTCACTACTTATTTATTCAGTTGCGGAAATATTTTAGTCATCTGTAAAAAATTATTGTTTATGCGATTTTATTTTCCAATTTGTTTCTTGGCTCACCCAAAAAATCTTCTTTCTTCTAAAAAATTCTATCTTAGATGAAAGTTTTGAACACTTTTAAGTTTGTTCGTTCTTTAGAATCATAAAGTGGTAGAAATTTTCATTTTTTGCGACATATGATTTTTGCCGATTTCTTCATCTTAATACATTTGAGAACGAAAAAAATTCTAAAGTAAAATATTTTTACATATTTTAATTTTTTAAAATCATTTTATATCCATCCATATGGATCCTTCTTTAATTGTTTTGTCTGCTTGTGGAGGCTTGCTTTTCCATGAATTTTTTTATTTTTTTATTTTTGTTCGTTTTCCATCCTTCGAGATTAAAACAAACTTTTATGCCCAATATTTTTATATATTTGGGTTTCTAATATTATTGTTTACCTTCCTATAAATTTTTGTAATTTTTGGTGTCGGTCTATTTTTTATCTCCAAAAATACCTATTTTGGGTATTTTTTATTGTTTAATTTATTAAATTAATTGTAACTTCGCTTCTAACTATCTCTTTTTATCCCAAACAACACCTAAATAGATTCCAATTAGATTTTAATACTAGTTACTTTCATTCAACCTCGATTTTGGTTAAAAATCCATTAATCATTATATTTGCCGTAACACTTACATGTTTAACATTTTTTTACACTACATCATCATATGATTTCATTCAAATGTGTAATAATTTATTAACCCCATATCCCATCACCTAATATACCATCCCAAGTGCCCAAGAATCATGCCCCTCAATCCCATTTCAACTCCACATCTTTTCACGTTCCCCCTCCATTTTCGGACCCCTTATTGTGGGTGTGTGAAAATGATGGGGTCGACACCTTCTAGCACCTCTAACTCATTCATTTCTTCTCCATTTAAACTTTTTTTTTTGTGTTGGGTTCCTTTAAATGCACAATATAATAACCTTTCTTTTTATGTTGGTAATCACTGACATTTTTTGATCTTTTAGCCCTCAACTGTTTTTTTCCCATGTTATTTCAAGTTGTCAGAGCTAGGTGGGTTGATCGTCAAGCTAGCATCCATCACTTCCAAACACTTTGTTTCTCAACTAGTTTTTATGTTTTTTTCTTGTGTTGGAATTCTTTCATTTCATACTACAAGTAATCCCTAAGTATGCTGTTTAAACATTAGCTTTGGTACCCCGTCTCAGCCTCAACGTTTTCTTCCTAGCTAGCCAAAACTTTGAGCAAAATTGGGTTGCTTTTGCAGCATTTTTGCCCAACTTTTGCTCCATGTTGTTGAAGCTTTGTGAGCTTTCTTCTGCCCTATCTCTCCTTGGTTTGTTGGCCTTTAACCTCCCCTGTAACAACCCTTTTCCTTCTTCTCCTTTCTTGGCTTGTGGTGGTGAGTTTTGGGTAGTTGTGTGTTGTGTTTTCCACCAACATCATCCTTTCCTTCCTTCTTTTTTCCTCCTCATTTCTTTTCCTTGTTAATTTTAATATTCATAACCTCTTGTATTAAATGTTGTAAAGTGATTAAGAGGAGGTAGAAGAAGGAAGTGGATATGACTTTATCTGGCTTGCTAGAAGATTAGCTTAATAGTTTGAAATACTCTAAAACCCTAATTTAAGAAATTATGGCCAAATAAGGATTTATTAGAGAAATTAATTAAATAAATTATTTTATTAAAATAAGAGGAAGTATTTAAGGCAAAATTAAGAGAAAAATAATAAATAATTTAATTAGGAAAAATTAGGATGTTTTGCTAATTAAATGGAATTAAGGAATTTTTTTAAATATCCTAAATTAATCTAAAAGGGGAATTTATTTATTATTTTACTAAATATTATTATTTTAAATATTCAAAAATATCAAAATATTCTAAATATTCTAACCCATCTATTTTAATTTTTTTCCTTTTTCCTTTTTCCTTTTCCCTCTTCTTTTTCCTTTTTTCTTTCCTTCCTCTCCTTTCTCCTTTTCTTTTTCCCCTCCTCCCCCTCCCCTCCCCGCCTAGACCCCCTCCCTTCTTCCCTTATGCGGCCCAAGCCCGCATTCTTTTTTTTTCCTCTGCCCGTCGCTAGCCGCCCAGTCCCCTCCTTTTATTTTTCTTCTTTTCTTTCCCCTGGGTCGCCTGGGTCTAGCTTCTTTCTTTCTCCTTCTTCTTCCCCGACCCCCCAACCCCCTCGCCTGCAACTCTGCACCCTGCCACCACCGTCCCCCTCCTCTGTCACCAGCCATTGACCACCCTACACCCTCCCTCTCTCCCTTATCGTTTTCCTTTCCCTTTTCGACCCCAACCAACCCCACATCTCTCTTTTCATACGTGCCCTCCCCTTCCTTTTCTTCTCCCCCAACCCAACCAACCTTGCCATTTGCAGACCTGCCTCGGCCTGCCACCACCGGCTTGTGTCCTGCCATACCCGCACCCTCTTGTCTTCTTCCCCCCTCTGTCATTTCCACCCCTCAATTGCCTATAAATACCCCATAACAGCCCCTTAATTGACTTTCCTTTCCCTTGCCTAGAAATTTACCATTTTGTGTCGCTGCTCATTCAGATAACCCTACAGCTATCATCGCCTAGTGTTGTCACCTAAACCACCTACTAAACCACTCCCTGCATCACCCTCCACTGAACCACACCACTCACCACTCTCAATTCCTCCTATACGGGCTGTGTTGGCCGTGCAAAGTTGGCTACCCAAAACTGCCATTCTCTTCCCTCGTCGCCCCTCGCGCTATCATGCACCGCTATTCCCGCCACAACCACCACTCCCCTACCCCCAAAACAACCGGCAGAGTCTCCCTACCTCCCCCTACCTTCCTTTCTCCCTAACTCCTTCTCTCTTCTTCCCTCTCCACCACATTCAGCCACCACACCAACCACCGCCTGCGCCACCCCTTTAGCTACTCCACCACCACCATTCCAACCCTCTCAACCCAGAGCACCCACCACCATCACAACCACCCTCTCACTGCCCCTCTTCTAGCCTAGAAAACCATTTCTCTACCTTCTCATCCTCCTCCACCGCCATCGCTGCCGCCGCTGCTATGTGCCGCCTGCTCATCACCATCCCTAGGTTGTGCCCTAGCCTCCCTAACCTTTAAAAATAATTTATCGAGTTGTTAATTATTTTATTTGTGTTAATATCATCATCATCATCATCATTATTATTACTATGGTTATTATTATTATTATTACTACTACTAAATTTGGAATATTACTATTAATATCATTATTAATAATAGTCGAACCATTATTACTATTATTATTATGATTATGATTATTAATTTGGGAGCTATTATTACTAATGCTAATATTAACATGATTATTCGAACCCTAATATTACTATTACTAAGATTTGAAGTATTTTTATCATTATTATTATTATGTTATCATTATCATCATCATCATCATCATTATTATTATTAACCTTGGCCCTAATAGTAGTAGTGTTACTATTATTATGATTATTAGGACCCTTATTATTATCATTCTTAAGATTCGAACTATTATTATTATTATTATTGTTGTTGTTGTTGTTGTTGTTACTTTATTATTATTGTTAATATTACCTATATCACTAATATCCCTATCACTACTTGTAACACCCCAAAATTCACTATTTAAAAAAAAACGGAAGTAAGTAAATTAAAACACGTGAATTCTGGGGATGTTACCGCCACACTTAGTACCAAACCGGTTCACTCCGACTATTCCAGTACCAAGTGCTAAAGTTAAAAAGGATTATTTTCAAACTTAAACCAAGAGTTCATAAAAGAACTTAGAAAGATCATAACATAGAAATCAGAGTGCGAAATCAAATTCCTCGGAGGGATTAATCTTACAATCGATAAAAGGTTTATTTAAAATACTCAATATAAGGTAATAAATCAAAAAGGATAAATACAATACAAAAGAAATAACATAATAAAATAAAATTCCATGAAGAGTGAAAACGACCACGACACTCTCAAACTTTGAGCCGACCACAAGTTCAACACTCAGCCCAGCCTGATGTCTCGCCCACTTGCACAAAGTTAAAAGGGCCTACTACTCATGGGAATGAGCATCAACCATAAAGAGTGGTTAGTACGCTACGTATTGAGCATGGTAATAGATGCACTAAGGCCGGCATATAAGGTCACATAATCATGCAAGATAAATAAAGGATCATAAGGTCCCACGTAATAACATAAAGACATATAAACGTTTAGATGAAAATGCAAAGGTCCAATTATAGTCTAGATTAACTACTTGATTAATCGCTTATCAAAGATCTTTTCACACCATACTCTTTATCAAGTCCACATGAGTACGGGAACCCCCCTATTTTAGCAGGTGGATCGGTCTCTAGGGCACTCCGGCGCCTGGCTACTATTTTATGCCAGTGGATCAGTCTGGCCCCTTCTTGCATGGTGTTCCACTATAAGTACTTAGTGTATTTCCCGTGTCTTAGCAAACTGTAGGGTTTGGTTTATTGAGCTCGGGATCCCCCATTATTATAGCCGGTGGATCGGTCACCTAGGGCAACATGCCCTACCACTATTATATGCTAGTGGATTGGTCTAGGCCCGACTCAATACTCTTTCACTTTGCATGATTAATGTATTAAGTATCTTATTCAAACTTTTCACCCTAAACATGCATGACTCACTCTCCCCACACCTATCCTCCAACAGAATCTTTCCACATCATCAGAATCATATACCTCTCAACTTGCCCAACAACCTTTCCTCTATACTCAAACTCACACTAGAACTCCTACACCGAAATATGTGGGTCAAGGTCCACTGCTGTACACCTCCAAGTCCACTTATTACCTTACTCTAAGGTTTTCTCCAGAAACCCTAATTTAGGCCTATGTGGTCCATCCCACTCCACTTCACACTATCCAATTCGTTTTTAACACTCCACACATCACAACCTTTAGATTCAACTCTCATCATTACGCCTTACTCCTCAAGCACACGTGTGGTCACAAAACCCTAGGTAACCACACCAAACCCTAACTAGCCACAACAAACCCTAGCTTCCTTGTGTCCACATGTCACCCTTCCATTTCTCACATTCCACTTATTATGTTTCCATGCCAATCATGCTCATCCTTACTTAATCATTTTCATCATTATCTCGTAGTCCACTCACCCTCATTTATTTCTCCTTTTTACCACCTCCTGAAATTAGGGTTTTTACCCCAAACCTTAGCTCAGCCTCATATGTACCCTTATACTGTCCTACGTACTATTTTTCACCCAAAACTTCCAAACACCCAAATAACACTTCTACTACATTCTTTACATCCCAAGTCAACTTTTCATACGTAAACTTTACTCCCATGCATACGCTAACCTTCTCATGCAAACCTTCAAACTTTCTCATGTAAAACCCTAAACTCCCTTGCAAACCCTAGATTCACCCATGCAAACCCTAAATCCATCCATACAAAACCCTAGATTCCTCCATGCAAAACCCTAGATTCCTCTATACAAAACTCTAGATTCCTCCATACAAAACCCTAAATTCTCTTATGCACGACCATAGATTCTCCCATGCAAGATCATAGATTCTGCCATGTAAAACCCTAGATTCTTCCATGCACATCCATAGATTCTTCCATGCGAAACCCTAGATTCTTCCCTACTTACTTAGATTCTCTCATACGAAACCATAGATTCGATTCTCCCATGCAACACCATATATAGATTAAATTCTCCCATACAAAACCATAGATTAGATTCTCCCATATAACACCATAGATTAGATTCCACCACACAAAACCATAGATTAGATTCTCCCATATAACCCCATAGATTAGATTCTCCCATATAACACCATAGATTAGATTCTCCCACACGAAACCCTAAAATTCCCCATTTTATTCTTCCACTCATGGATCATTAAAATACTTAGGTCAACTTGCATCCCTTGGTCAACTTATTCCCCTTTTGTCAACTTACTCCCCTTGATCAACCTTTTTTCCTCTTGGTCAACTTCTTTCCCCCATTCTCCTTTTTCATCCTTTCCCCCACACAAACCACATTAACACCCTCACATGCATGTCTTATAGGGTTACAACACATAACATCATAAACCATAATATTTCATCACATACGCATAGTACGCATGCCATATAATGACACAGAAATATACTTCAACTCCACGTCATATCACATACGAAATAATTATAATAATAGGCATAAGATACAACATATACAAAAACATATAATGCACATCAGCACACATAAGGCCTTAGTAACACCCTTATCTAAAACGACACAGGTTTTGGAGCACGCTCTTACGCCTCCTTAGGGCTTTGATTGGTCTCACCTATATGAGGAAACAACTAACAATTAGACTCCCTCTCACTAAAAGTACTATTATTCCTAATTTATTATAAAATTAAGTCTTTGATAAAATAATAATAATAATAATAATAATAATAATAATAATAATAATAATAATCATTAGCCAATTACTAAATTTGGCTAGAAATATAAGAAATAATAATAATATTGTAAAAGTTGATAATATAAGGTTTGAAAACTTTATTCTAATAATGATAATAGTGATACTAAAATAATAATAATGATAATAGTAAATAATAATAATAATAATAATAATGATAATAATAATACTAAAAATACTAGTAATAATAATAATAATATGATTTGAAATAAAAGGTGGGATAAGGGCTTCGACCCTTCATCAAAATAATACTAACAATAATATTATTAACATAAATAATAAAATTTAGTAATAATAATAATAATAATGAAATAGTAATAATAAAAATGATAAAAACCATAATAATATTGCAAAATTAATAATAATCATTATGGTAATAATAGTAATGATAATAATCGAAGATAAAATGAAATAGCGTTTCGACCCTACATTGAATAATAATAATAATAATAACACTAATAATAATAACAATAATAAACACTAATGATAATAATATTAATAATATTAATAATAATAAGACTTGATATTTATAATACTACTACTACAATTCAAAATAGGCACGATAGGGTTTCAGCCCTATATAGAATAATAATACTAACATTGAAAATAATAATAATAATAACAACAACAACAACAACATATTAACATTAATAATAAAGATAATAGCAATAATAAGAATAAAAATAATAAAATCAAAATAGAAATATAATAGGGCTTCAGCCCTTAATAGAAATAATAATAATAATAATAACAACAACAACAATAATAATAATAATAATAATAATAATAATAATAACAACAACAACAACAACAACAAGAATAGTAGTAGTAGTAGTAGTAGTAGTAGTAGTAATAATAATAATAATAATAATAATAATAATAATAATAATAATAATAATAGTAATATATTTTGAATAAATGAAATAAAATAAAATAAAGCTTGTATAAATAGTGAAAAAGGGTTTAGGGGGTTTAGGGTTCAACCTTAGGCTGGGGGTGAGAGGTGGCACTGACGGTGGTGCACAGTGGTGGCGGCGGTGGCCAGAAAAAGAGAAAGAAATGGAAAAAGTTGAAGGCTGGGAATAAGAGAGGAAGAAGGAGGGTGGAAATAAGGGTGGTTATGGATATGGTTGTCTAGAAGGAGAGGAACAGAATAAGGGTGGTGGGGCAGCCAATGGTGGCGGTGCACGACGGTGGTGGTGGTGGCCGAAAGAGGAAAAAGAAGAGAAAGAGAGAAGGAGAGGGAGAAAGAGGAAAAGAAGAGTAGGGGAGATAGAGAAGAGTCTGCAGTACAGTTTGGGAGGTGAATGAGGCAGTGGCAGCGGTGTTAGTGGTGGCGGAAGGCGGCGCGAAGGGTGGCAGGGATGGAAGAAAGGGTTGATCGAGGAGGAAACTTTGCACAACCGGGGAGGCTTGTGCAGGAAAAATCGAGGGATATGGGTGGTTCAATTAGTTAGAGGGCGGTGCAAGGATGAGTTGGGTAGGCAGAGAGGGCGACGTTGTTGGCCGATGGCGGTGGAAACGACGTCTGAAGTGGCGGCGGTGACAAGGTAGGAAAAAGCTGGGTTTTGGGGGAAAGCTCGATTCCAGAATGGGTAGGGGTATTTATAGAAATAAAAGGGTGGCTTACGTCAAAGGGAAGAACGAGAGGATTAGGCAAGTCGGTTAGGCTCACCGACGGCGATGGTTGCCGAGGAAATTCAAGAAAGATGTGGCAGGCAGTTGCTGGCTGGGAGAAGGGAGAACGTGCAAGAAGAGGGGAGAGTTAGTTGGGCGAAATGGTCGACGAGTCAGTAGGGGAGAAGGAGCAGAGGTTGGACGGATCAAAGGCGAGGCTGGCGGCGAAAATCCAGGGAGCTGGGCGGCGGTGCAAGTCATCGACGGGAGGAAGAGGAAGAAGAAAGAAGGAAGAAGGGTGGGGGCAGACTAGCAGTCCGAGAAAAAGAAAAGAAAAGAAAGGGAAGATGGGCGAACCGAGCTGCGATGGCTAAAAAAATTCGATTAAAATGCAACATCCAGGGCTGGGCTACGCCGAAGAAAAGAAGAGAAGAGTTTGGGCCGGCGGCTGACAGGCCCAGTTTGCCGAAGAAGAAATAGAATGGAAGGAAAAGAAGAATTGGGCTGCGGACGACAAGCCCAATTTGGAAAGAAGAGGAAAAGAAAATGAAAAAGGAAGAAAAGAAAGAAAAAGGAAAACGAAAAAAGGGAAAAAAATAAAAATATGAGGGTTGGGTTACTTAAGCTAATTAGGATATTTGAGATATTTAAAAATAATAATATTTAAATAAAATAATATTTAATTTCCTTTTTAAGGTAATTTAGGATTTTTGAAACGTTTTTCATAAATTTCATTTTAATTAGCAAATCACGCTAATTTTCTCCAATTAAATTATTTATAAAATTCCAATTAATTTGGCCCTATTTTCTCCTTTTTATTTTAAATAAAATAATTTATTTAATTAATTTCTAAAATAAAATCCTTAATTAGCCAAAATACCCAAATTTCTCCTGATTAAAATATTTATAAATTTCTTCTTGAAGAAACCTAATTAATTACCTTTTATTTTAATAAAAATAATTTATTTAATTAATTTTTCTAATAAAACCTTATTTAACTATAATTTTTAAAATTAGAATTTTTGGAGCATTTCACTACTAGCATTATTATTATTACTATTATTATTAGTAGCAGTATTATTGTCACTATTTTAGTATTACTAAAACTATTGTTGTTATTACTAAGATTTGCATTGTTATTAATATTATCACCACCACTACTACCACCACCACTACTACTATTATTAAAGCTATTATCTTTAGTAATATAAATATTGCTAATAACACTTTACATGAACCAATATAACTAGTAATACCTATTTTCACTAGTAATAGCATAATTTGCTACTTTAAGAATAATAACCCTACTTTTACTTATAAAACTACTATTATTAATAGTAACCCTAATATTAGGTTATGATATGGGTAAGGTAGGAAATTATGGCAATTTTGGCAAGAGGGAAGTTAACCCTTAGTATTTTCCTCTTATAGGTGAATCAAGTCAAAACCCTAAGGAGGTATAGAAGCATGCTCTAAGCCCGACGTCGTTTTAGGTAAGGATATAATTAAGCTAACTTGTGTGTATTATATGTCTTATATGCCATGTGTTGTGTTATGTTGTGTACCTTATATTATTATGAATGCCTACTTGTAGCGCAGCGCAGAGTTCATGTACGCTTATGTATGTGACTTCCTTATGGCATGTGTAAAATGATGTGTATGTTGTGCTTGTGGTATTATGTGTTATGACCATTTAAGACATGCATGCTAGGATGGTTTAATGGTATGATATGGGGTGAAAGGATGAAAAGCAGAAAAGGGAAGTGAGTGGACTAAAGGGGAATGAGTATGACCTCCTTATCTCATGACCCATGAGGGGATAAATAAAAGGAAAATATGAAAAAAAATAAGAGAGTGGAGTGAATCTGCATGGGAAAGTCTAAGGTTTGCATGGGATGGATGGTCTTTTCATGAGGATGATCCTTACGTGTGAAAAGTTGCCTTGGGGTGTAAGTAAGGTTAAGGAAGCATAGTTGGGGTGATAGGAGTCCTTGGACAGAAAATAGTGCATAGGTTGGTATAAGGGTGTATAAGAAACTTGGCTAGGGTTTGGGGTGGTCAACTAGGGTTTTGTGGTAACATGTGTAAAATGGAAAGTAAGGTGAAATGTTTAGGGTTGATCCTAAGTGAGAGGATGAATTGGGGATAAATGAGCATGAGTTGTGTGGGTTAGAGAAAGGATGGGCTATATAGGCCAAATTAGGGTTTTTAGGGGAAATCCTAGAGGACGAAAGTGAGTTGTCCTTAGATGGCGTAAGGAAGTGGGTCTCTACCCACATCCTTAAGAGTTGAGTATTTGTGGTAAGTAAAGAAAAGGGGAAAAAGGATGTTTGGATGTGTTAGGAGGTGCAAAGGTCCCAAAGTATGGGACATGCCCTCTCAAGGGGGTAGGAGTAGACGGATTGTGACATGCATGTCAAGGGTAGAATTATTTATCGAATAAGACACGAATAAGATACTAACCATTTAAAGAGGAAGATTGTTGAGCCGACCCCATATCGGTTCACCAACGAATAATAGTGGCCAGGTGCTGGGGTATCCTAGAGACCGATCTACCGGTGAATAATAGTAGCCAAGAGCGTTCTGACCTACATATTTTTCTGGTCCACCGGTTATAACCATGCTCAAAAAACCAAACCTAATAATGTTAAATCATGGAAAGACACTATCTACTTACAGTGAAACATCATGAAAGTCGGGGCCAGACCGGTCTATCGGCGAATAATAGTGGTCAGGTGCCTTATGCCCTGGAGACCGATCTACTGGCAAATAATAGTGGCCATGAGCGTTCTGCCCTACACATTTTTTCGATCCATCTGCTATAATAGTGGGTTCCAGTACTTGCATGGATTGATAATAAGTATGATGTGAAATGAGTATATTGACCAGAGGTCTAAAGAGTAAGCTTAACCGGGCTATAACACAGCCTTTATAATCTGCATTACTGGTATGTTTATTTGTATGATCATGCTTGTATTATATGCTTTCTGTGTATGGCCTTAGCTGTATAATTACCTTACTCAGTACGTAGCGTATTGTCCATCCATTTCATGGGTGCTGCTCATTCCCATGTGCAGGGGGCCCTGTTGAGTTTGTATAGGTAGGAGATGCCATCTTCGTTGCCTATGATTTATAAGGCATTGGGTGGGGCTGAGAGTTGAGCTTGGCCTTGGCCTAGGTACCAAGAGTAACGTTGGCCAGATTCTCCTTTTACTATTAGTTTATCTCTATATCATTTTATTTTGGTTTCATATTCACGTACAGTATCTTTTACCCCCTTTTGGGAACTCCAATTATGCATTCATTTGGGTTGTAATAACTTTTTATGCGCACTCTGATTTCCATACTATGAACATTTTAGTTTTTCTATGAACCTTTGTTTTAAGTTTGACTAATGTTTGATGATAACTTTCCTTAGCCTTGTTGTTAGTATGAGAATGGAGGGGGGGTAGGCTTGTACTGATTATGGAGGTAGCACTTCCATGCTTGTATTTGTTGTTAAACAAAAATTTTCAACTGTAAATTTTGGGGGTGTTACATAGTAAGCTTTGCTTACTCTCTTGTTATAGAAATAATGTGTTATTATTTGTATTAAAATTCTTCATATATACAAGCATGTCATATTATATTATAAATATATCAATTCTACAATGAGCATGTTATTCTATGTTTTACCTTTATTCTATTTTACCGGCTCATATTCATGTGTTATGTAATTTCTATCATTTTTATGTGAAAATGGTTTAAGTAGAGAGTATGTTGAAATATTATATACATTTATGCATGGTGTTAAGTTGGTAGAATTTTATCCAAGACTCATTTGTTATCATCAAAACAAGGATAACAACATTGGTTGAATTATGAGGTTAGCAAAACAGACTGTGATGTTTACTGGTTGTTGATTATCTTTTCTATTTCTTTAGTTTTACTTAAGACGAGTGGTTATTAGGCATGATTGTAGAGTGTTATTTGGTTAATGATTATTGCTCATTTTGGGAGTTCCATCTTCTAAATCTCATTTTAGTGCATTCTATTTAATTAACTCACTTTCTCTTTTTATAATCTTGTATCGTCAAGTTAGGTGTTTCCTACGCTTGATTTTTGTTTGAGTTACTTTTAGCCTTGTATCTAACATGGATCAGGTATAAAGAGTACCTTCATTATGTTATTTGTGGCATAACACTCATGCATTTTGGGTTTTGGTTTATACAAATCATTTGAACATAAATTTTTTCAGTAAAAAAATTTAGGGGTGTTACATTGTGTTTATGTTATTTTTATAAAAATTACTTATTATTTTATACAATTAAAGTACATATCTGCTATTTGAAAAAAGGATTTTGATGTATAAAATAAAAACTTAGAACCCCTTTCTAATTTTACCTTCAATATTAACCCTGAAATTTCTTCTCTCTATCATGACCTCTCCCTCCTCCATTCTGGTGACTATCTTCTTCATTTGTCTGTTGTATTCAGCTCAGTCATCCTTCATGGTATTGTAATCTAGTCTTGCATTTTAGTTCATTCTTAGATATTCAATTATTTGGTAGACTAAACTAGATCTAATAGTTTTGGTTTGAAAATACTAGATTTGAGAATTTATATATTTGATTCAATGGTAGGTTTGAAAAATAAGAATGAATTGAATGAACTTTAGATATGTGTTGGACTTGAGCACTAGGGTTGCACAAGGTTGGTGGCTTGCGCACAACCAAGTACATTGGTTGTGTTGTTGCTGCTTTGGTTCAAACAAACCTATGTATGTTTCTTTGTTGCACACAAACTTATGTATATTTCTTTATTGCACACAAACTTAGGCTTCTCATATTATACTTCAAGTATTTTTAGCAATAATAATTAGAAGCCAAGAAGTGTATGGCATGGCATTTATAGTTCATCCTTCTAGTTTTCAAATTATTACTCAGTTGTTTATTTAAAATAATAAATTTTAAATTATGATTTTCAGTTGGATGAATATATAATACGCACAAAGAAGAAAGGTCGACATATATAGGAGTTCATATGCCTATTTCTGTATGCACATATGAGCATGATTGTGAGTTTGATTTGGGATTGAATGAATTTTAAATTAGATAAATTAGAAGGCCAGAAGAATAGAAAGTTGCTGTGGTGGTGGAGTCATAGAGAAGAGAATGAGTGAAATTATGTATGGGTATTTTCGACATAGAAGTATAAACTTTTATTTTATACATAAATTTATTCATTTTATTAATATACACCTTTAATTTATATTGCTATTTTTTACAGTAATTTTTTTTCTTTTCTATCTTTTTTTAATGTACATCTTTATGTATCTATATGAACAACAATTACGATCTAGAATTAGCATTCTTAATTCTATGGATCTTATTTATTAAAATTAGGAGAATGATATATATATTTGTACTGAATCTACTAAATATTCTTTTTTGATAACTTTTAATTACTTTCATTATTTTCTATACATTTATTTATCTTGTAAAAAAAATTAAAAAAAAATGTACAAAGCTTATTTTTATAATATAAATAGAACACAATTGTATTTAGTATATGGTTTTACACCCATTTATATTTCTCGAGTATACCAATGCTAGGATATTTTTCCAATTTTCATTTTTATGTGTTCAGTAATACCATATGTTCCAATCCTACATCCAATCTATTTTTTTTATAAATATACATATTGGTGTACTCATTTTATTTTTTTTATTAGTAATTAAGTAACATAAACTAATAATAATATACTATAAAAAATTATGACATAAAAATACAAAAAAATTATTATTATTATTGTTATTACTATTAGAATAATTATTGTTGTTGTTATAATAATAATAAAAAAAGATTTACACTTTTTTATGCCACAGTTATTTTATTTTATATTATTATTAGTATCTATTCCTTAATTATTAATAAACTATAAAATTAATTTACTTATATATTTACTTTTATAAAAATTTAGTTTTTGATTTGAATTTGCAATGTGTATATACTATTTTTCTTACGTGTGCCCCCTTTAAGGAAACTTTCACTTTTTAACTTCTATAAATAAATAAACCGTTAGCTAAGTAAAAGGAAATGGCTGTAAAAGATGACAACAAGGAGGACATCAGGGCAACAATAAAGGAGATTACATCAAGAATCCACAAGGTAAATATGCATTTCATATCTTATCAGAATTACTTAATTGGAGTTGAACTAGGCTTAGATAAACCCGATTAGCGCCTGAGCCCTTTGTTTACTGATTGCCGAACTTCGTGGGTCTCTTAAGTTCTTGACTGCATGCCATGATGGCTTGATCGCTGATCTATCTGTCATTTCCTTCTTTAAATCTTTTATCTTTTTTGCTTAATTTGTCAGGTGCGGAGTCAATTTTATTTTCTGTGCTAAAAGTTTAAATTTTGTTGTAGAATTTGGTGACATCTGAAGGGTTGAATCTCTCGTATACTTTCTTCGGCTGTTCATCAATGTACGTTTTGATAAGGGATGAATCGGCAATCTCTTAAGCCTGAGGGATCAGGCTAATTTTTCCTATTACTATATACAATGTGTAGCTAAATAATATGATATTTCACTTGTCGTCTTCATCTTGTGCTATTGGTGTGCGAATACTATAAAATTTAAATCAAATCCATGGTTTATTGTATTGGTTTATGACAGCTGCTGACTTCTATGTCTATCTTAATGTCTTTTTTTTTTTTTTTTCAATTGACTATTGTGATTGTCTTTGAGATCCCTAGGAATCATGACGATAAGATTTCAAAAGCCTCTAGCAAAGATTTACCCTTAATATGCTAATCCATTCTCAATATCACAGTGTCATTGAAATTTAATATTCAGGGCTTCATGTGTTTCACAATAGAGAAATTTTTCAAATTTGTTTCACAATATAAGTTATCTTATGAAAATTATGAAACATTAAATGTTTTACTGTCAATTTTACCCTTCTACTCTCTTTAGTACTAATTAATACTAAGTTAAAGAGCCTTTTTTACCGTAAGGATATATTGGTGAATTTATATTTCAAGGTTTATAAAATTCAGCATTTCTTAATGTGTGGCAAAACCTTAAAAGTCTGTCTATTGTGAAAGGGAGTTGGTACATTATTTTTCAGATTTAGTGTTTTTTTTATTCCTCCCGTGCATAAAGACTTCTGTTTTATTCTCTCTCCTGGCTTTGGGAAATGAAAGAAAGGGAAATTGAAAGATAAAATCTTATTTAATAGTCAAATTTTAAAGTAACAAATTTTCAGATTCAGAGGAAGTATTAAGATGGTGTTTACTTCTCTACTCTTTGGAATCTATTGATGATGAAAATATTAAGTCTCAAGAGAAATGTTTTAGGGAATGAAGCACTTATCCGTTATCCAACTCAGTGTAACATTTTTCTCTATCTAGATATTGTTGAGCAAGTTGGTGCGATAGTCCAGCTCCTGCAAAGGGTGGGAGACTGTAACATCTCAAGACAGATGTTAAGGCTTGTACGTCAATTCTACGAAGGTTCACCATTGTCAACAGGGCTGTTGAAATTTTTTTGGCTCAAATGACCTATTTATTACCTTTCTACTATTTTGGCAGAATGCAGAAGCAGTTTTGTTTGTCATCACGGTATCCACCTTCATGTGCACTACAGGATGGTAAATCTGCTCGTTTTTGCACTGTATACTTAGTTTCTTTTGTTGCCAACATGCATAATGTTATTTGCAACATATTTTAATTTTTACTTCTGATTTAATCAGACTCTAGATGCAATTTCCTTGCATGACTGTTATTTTTTCCACCATTTCCCTTTTTGTTGCGTGGGCAAACTTGGAATGTTAAATGACTCTGCATCCTCAGGTGTAGTGTATCGGTTTGCGTGGTCATTGATGAAAAAGGGAGGTTAATATTTTAGAAGACAATGAAGTTCCAACTTTGTGATCCACTAGGGCAAGGAACTTTTATGAGAAAAGGAGTTTGTTTACTACTCATAACAGTAGAGGGTGTTGTGAGGAAATGGTCAACTTACTGCATCATAATGCCATCTGATAAAACTGGAATGATACTAACAAGATTAGCATGACCCCTATGCAAGGATAACATCCACAAAATTTTACAAAATGAGAGATGGTCCAAATGTTTGTCGAGGATTTTTTGTTGCTTTGCTTCTGTTTCTCTTCTTCTGTAGACATAACTATGGAACCAACTCTTTTTGTGATCTCAAATTGCAAATTTTAAACTTGAAATTATTGTACTTTTGCAAATCTGAACAAAGTTGGCATTGAGCTTGAATGACACAGATGGTTGCAGTTACTCACTTCTTTTTTTGTTTTAGCTTTAGAAAAATGCACCCTCTACCGCAGGCCACCATTCTATGCATTTCCGCTTAAGATATGCACATTCATTGTGGCACTAGTGACTGATCACAATTGGTCCATCTCAAGATATATTTGACACTAGCTTCGGCACGGTATGCCAGACCTATGTTGTAGTACAACTCATGGGCTGTGATGCACGGAAACGTTACTCAACCCACGTTTCGCGTTTCGGAAACGTTCGGGGACGGAAACTGGGGAAGGAAACGGGGGAGCAGCTGCTGTCTGCTAGGAGTCAGCCCCCTGTAACATTTCGTCCACCATCCTCCGAATGCTTTCCATTTCCATAAAAGAAAATTTTGGACGAACAGAAGGTGGAAAAAATTAGGTGATAGCTAGCTACCAGCCTACGACCTAAAAAGTCTAACCCATATTGATATTATTAGTGTAGTGCAAGCTAGCTAAAAAGTCTAACCCATATTGATATTACATTTCATATTACCAACCAACCAACATGTAGCATCGCACTGTGTTGTGTTGGGAACTTCTTTTCAGTTTAAAATTTATTTTAAAATATATTTAATTAATTTTTTATTAAAAAATAATTATTAATAATTAAAATTAATTAATATAAGAATTAATTTTAGAAATTTTTTATTTTTCTCTCTTAATTTTAATAAGTTTAATCTATTATATATATATATATATATTAACGTTTCCTAACGTCCCCGTTTCCTAAATTTTTACCAAATGACGTTTCCGCGTTTCGTTCCGTCCCCGTTTCCCCGTCCCTGTCCCCGTCCCCGTGCAACCCTGCTCATGGGTGACACCTGAGAAGCCCTGTGGCAAGCCCACTATTATGGCCTATGGTTCCTCCCCTATAAAAATAATAATTTAATATCGTATGGGCCAATGGCCCATGTATTAGATATTAAACTAATATTGTTTTTGTATGTTCTATTCCTTATATTGTTAATCAATGCTATCAAACATATGGATCTTATATCTGCCTAGCACAACAACTTCTCATAGGAGGGAAAATTAATACCTGGTTGTGGTTAGTTTCCCAACTATGACCTGAAAAAGGGAAAAAAATATTGAGCAATACAATGGTCCAAACGATTGGTAATGCTTCAGGACTATATTGAGTAAGACAGTAAATGTTGGAAGACTGGGCCTTTGAAGGAATATTGTGCATGAATGTTATTGAATTTAGTAGCAATCACACATTAAACCTATCAGTTTTGAATTGGAAATCATCTACCAACTTCCCTTTTTATTCCCGATTTCATAGTAAGTCAGTAAGAGAAGGTTTAATTGCATAGGCATTTGCACATCGAGTAATGATATAAAAACAGAATGCAAAAGGGATGATGTACATGTAGTTTGATTTTAAAGTATCAAGTGATAACCGCGAGATGGTTGATTTTAGTATCATTAATGGAATGTACTGATTGAGTAGTGATCCGAAGTCCTTGCACAGATGTTCAACTCTAATATGAAGCAATTAGTTTGGAGATCTTTATTTGTTGGACTTCTTAATCTGCAAACTGTGATTTAATCTCAGTTCTCTTTAGATGTTTATGGTGCAAAAATCTAAATAGCGAATACTTATGGTGGATGTTCCTCCACTGAAATTTGCTTCTGAATTCGAATCTGCTACAATGAGTGACATGATGGATTTTTTGCGTGCCTACTATTTATCGCTCCTATTCAAATTTTCTTGTATATCGAAACAACTTTGGCCTTCAAACTGCTGAAAGAATCAATTCATACCAATGTGCAGTATACTCTCATATTCCAGTTGGTGTACTAAGAAGAACATAAAATTGGCATGGTACTTGTACAATATTTATTATTATTATTATTTTGCAAACTCCTGCTTACCTCATGGGATCTGGTGTGTGACGTGACTGTTAACCTTTTGTGTCCCCTATATGCTATCTGTCTAGCTTATACTTTCGTAGTTTATAGGCCTAAATATATTAGCAACTTGATTGTAGTTCAGGTTCCAGCAATCAAGCTTGAAGGCCAATACTTTACAACTCTGACGATTTTGGGTACATAACATATGATGGCACTGAGTAGAAGATGCATTATGCCAAGCAGTCTCTCATTCCGCCAGAGAAACTATGTGACATGCAAGGTATATAGTGTTATTTGCATAAACCCATCATCTATCTAGGTCCATTCTCCTATAGTGATTATTTAATTGTCGGGCCATGAGAACACTGGCTACTATTCCCCCTTTTCCATGAATTTAGGAGTCTGCCATTTTCCTTGTTTTTTTCTCTGTTCTGTAAGATATATATAGAGCTATATATAGAGCAAAATTACCATTTTCCAATAGGAAAAAAAAGCTGCATAATTGATTTGAGATAGCTTCTCCAAGTAGAAGAGCTCTTTTCCTATGAGAATCACACCAGTGAGCAATTATGTTTGCCTTGTTCTTTGCATTTGCTCCATCCTTCACTTTCATATACCCTTGGGGTATGTCTCCATCTCTGCTGTTGTTTGCTATTACTACTGTGATTGCTTTGTTATCTTTTTGTCTCTCCCTCCTACTCTATCATTATTATCGTCTTGCATGTTTTGAGCCTCACATAACCATATTTTGTTAAACATATCAGGGCCTAATTTTGAATTCAGAGTAGTGGATGTGCAAACATTGCCAGTTCAGAAATAAAGACGCTGTTGTTTATAGAAATAAAGCTTGAATGGAATAGATAGGAAAGGTTCGGCTCTTCAACAACCCTACTTTATGTGAATATTTGATGTTAGTATGCTGTGCTTTCGTGAATATAGGTTCCCAAATCTATGTGAATGATTGGGTTCTATGATTAAATGATAAACCTGTGATTCTGTACTGAGTGTAAGATGGGATTTGGCTGCCAGCTTTGTAGAATTTTTTGGTAATCAGGTTTGGTGCAGGTTACAAGGATTTGTCCTCAGTATTATTGATTAATTTTACTATTCCATGAAGTTGTATTCTTTTTATTATTTTTTCCCGATCCCTTTTGCATTACTTCCCCCTCTCCAAAATCTTGTGATTATCTGCTTTGCCCGGGAGTTTAGTAACAGAGGTGTAGAATCATGGTTAATGTCCATCCAAAACATTGGAATCAGCTTCTTTTGTTGCTTTCAGTAATATATATATGTGATGATGTGTGTCCTTTTTTCTGGAATTAGATATGTGAGTGGAGGTGATTAATTTATAGAATTTTTATCTTTTCGAGATCATCATCTTATTAACTGGCTTACTACCACCAGAATGACATTTAGCTCGTTATATTCGGAAGTTTGGTTTTACTGTTCTAAAATAAATCCCACATTGGAACAAGAGAGACGTAGTACCTTGTTTATATTTGTTTTTCCCAGATGTTAGGAGCACGACCTTACTTGAACAGGATCTGTTCTATAGGCTCGTACCTCTGTATCCTTGAGTACAAAGGAGACAGGAAACTACGTCTGGTGGATGAGATAAGGCCATCTGACCAGAGCGTGATTAACAGCTTCAGCTTGGTCCTTGGACCAGTCTGGACAGTAGAGGATCGTTTCCAGTTGGCCTTAGGTCAGTTGGGATGGTCAGATGGTTGTCTGACAGACCTATCAATTATTTTTTACCCTCATGTAACAAGTTCGAGTTCAAGAGTGCTGTGGCTTCAGCTTGGTCCTTGGACCAGTCTGGACAGTAGAGGATCGTTTCCAGTTGGCCTTAGGTCAGTTGGGATGGTCAGATGGTTGTCTGACAGACCTATCAATTATTTTTTACCCTCATGTAACAAGTTCAAGTTCAAGAGTGCTGTGGCTTCAGCTTGGTCCTTGGACCAGTCTGGACAGTAGAGGATCGTTTCCAGTTGGCCTTAGGTCAGTTGGGATGGTCAGATGGTTGTCTGACAGACCTATCAATTATTTTTTATCCTCATGTAACAAGTTCGAGTTCAAGAGTGCTGTGGTGAATATATAACAGCATAGTACTACGATAAGACCACATTTATTGAAAGGTGATTTACAGACCAATGATATCATACTCCGATGAGAAAAAGTCAAGGATTTTAGCTAATATCTATTGGGAAATCTTTGATCATGGTATTTAATATTCTATTCATGGTCAAAGGTGCTAAAAGAAGTTCAAATTTTTCATGAAATTATGAATATGGGGAACAATAACTATCACCCCAAAGGTGACCTTATTCATTTCTGGGGCGTAGGGGGACGCTTTGAGTGTGAAAAGGGACGAAAAGGTTATTGGTTGGTGCGGGTTCATGGGAATTATATGAACCAGCTCTCATGATATTTACGATCTAAAATTGCTTAAATGTAATAGATTTCATCTGTCATCCATTTAGATACTCAAATGGAAATCTGTGAACAATAATTTATTTACCGCTTTACTTCACCTGCTCTAATAGCTTCCACTTATCTGCTATGCCAGCAGCTTAGCAACAGAGGTGGAGAATGATTCATGGTAAATGTCCTTTTTTTTTGGTGCTTTCAATAGTGTATGATGATGTCAGTTCCTTTTACTGGAAAAAAAAATTAATAAGTGGGTATGATGGTTGAGGTGATTTGTTTCTAGAGTTTTGATGAGAAATTTTTATCCATTCAAATCATCTGATTCATTTGGTTATCAGAGTAATATTTAGTTGGCTCTATTTTACTTTTGATTTTATTGTTTGAAAGATGCTCGTACATCCGGCGAGGAGAAGCTGGGTAACATGTTTATATAACTCGAGCTCAACCAGAATACTGAGGACCTTACTTACGTGGAATCTGTTCTATAGACTCGTAATACTCTATCCTTGATTACAAAGGAGACTGGAAACCATGTCTGGAGTGTGTATATTTTTACACATCATATGAAAATAACTCAACACTTGTATCTCTCAATAACTCAACACATCATATAAAAAGTATTTCATTACCATCTGATTATCTTAACACAAGTAGTTTTGATCCAGCTCAATATTTTAATTTAATTTTGTTTATATATATTTATATTAACACATCATATGAAAATATCTCAGCACTTGTATGACTTGAGAAGCATTTCATTACCATATAATTATCCACAAGTTATTGGAACCAAAATTCAATAAAGTTTTTGGTGTAAATTTAGTTTCTATATCATTATCAACCCTAATTATTTTCTTCTTTTCTGTTTTTGTGTTCAATCACTTGATGTAATAATTTATTTTAGCTGTGAAATGAGTAGGAAACTACTCGCTATTATGTTAACTTGTAGATAACCTCCTTTAACGATAAACATTATTTAAGATCACCCATAGCTTAAACCAGAAAACAACTCAAGTAAATAACACAAAAAAAAAAGACAATTTCTGCATCATTTATATCCCAGTTTTCCTTCTATTGTTGGCAGATAGATAAAATTAATGTGGAAAACTTGAATATTAATAGGACCAAATTTTGATTGTTTATTGACTGTAAGATGGGCATTTGACTACCTGCTATGCAGAACTCCTTTTGAACTTAGATATATTTTGCACTGTCGTTAAGGACACTGAAAGTTTCTATGGCTCGACTATGGACTGTCCTTTTATTTAGTACCTATACGTGTCTACAATTTAGCCAGAGCTCTCAAGCACCTAGCTGCAGTATTTTAAATCTGCTAACTGATTCCTGTGGATGTGATTTCATGTTATTTACGACTAAATTTGATTTCCAATCTTATATGCTCTCTCTTAGCACGGTTTCAGTTATCTCAATTTTATTCAGCAGGAGGCAGTTAGCGAACAACATGTACATTCATAACCGATCGCAACTGGAACATCTCAGTATAGATTTGGTACTAGCTTTGGTGGGGCATGCCAGGCCAATGCTGTAGTGCAGGGCAAGGGCGACACTTGAGAACCCCAGTGGCAAGCCACTGTTGCGGATCCTCCCCTATCAAAAATTAATTTAATATCATGTGGGCCGATGGCCCACGTATCAGATATTAAACTGATAAGAACAGATACTACACTTGATCTTAGCCAAAAGGCCGAGAAAGGTATGCTTAGGAATAGAGTTGTCTTGCCTTTTTATCTCTGACAATCTGTTGGTCCTCTCTATCTTCTGACAATGTGGGATAATATGGAGAGATTTTGTATACAAATGTAGGGTAATTTTTTATTTTTTCAGTAATCCTAATTATAAATATTTTAATTAAAAAAATACAAAACTACATGCAAAGCGTCACACAGTATATGTATCAGAGGGGAACAGTCCCTCAATATATCAAATAATATAGTGAGAATAGCAATAACACTTTCAAGATGGTGCATAGAAATAATAAAATTTATTTTAATATTTCAACATGAAATATTGATTATTTCTCATAATTCACCCTGTACCATCATTAAATGTCTAGTTTTTTACATTTTCTGAATTCTCATATTTGAATATTTAACAATTATTGGAATACATTAGCCATTTGACTATAATTATAATTTGTGTGCATAAAATCAAAACGACACTTATTTTAAATGAGAGATAGTAATAAAAAAATGTTGAAAGCTATTCTACTTCACTTTATCTCCTTTCATTCCTCTATTACCAAACTTATAATTGTAATTATAATTTATATCCTACAAAATATTTAGAAAATAATTTGAATGAATTCAATTATATGAATCATTGACAATTTTTGATGACTTTTGCCAACAATCTGAAAAATCAAAAGAATTTAACTCTATGCCATAGTTTGACAATAATAATAAGTTATATCTTCTCCTTCTTCTTCTTTTTGGTAAGTTAGCTATATTTTCCTCTTCTTCTTTTTTTCTGCGTAATATCCTGATTTTTTTAATATTAATTGCTATATAATTAAACTCTTACTATACTTCAAAAATTTTAAATTTCTATCATGATTTTTCAAGCCATTTAAATTAAAGTTGAACTTTCCTACACTTATTTCATTTATTTGCGAAAAATGATACTTTTACGTGAATTCTCCGATTTTATCATTTTCACTTATTTTGGTTCATTATAAACTTGTAACTCATGCCAAATTTATTTCCAAGCTTATTCTTTCATTTTGATACTTTTTGTAGCATTTCCGAGCCTTTCACTAATTATTTATTCGGCTGCAGAAATATTTTAGTTGTTTGAAAAAAATCATAGTTTATGCGAATTTTTGTTCCAATCTGTTTGTCGCTCAATTTGGCTTGTCCAAAAATTCTTCTTTCATCTAAAAATATTCTAAGCTTAGATGAGAGTTATGAACATTTTTAAGTTTGTTCGTTCTTCCGAATCATAAGGTCATAAAAATTTTCATTTTTTGCTTCATATGTTTTTTGCCGATTTCTCCATCTTAATCCATTTGAGGGGCAAAAAAAAATTCTAAAGTAAAATATTTTTACATATTTGACTTTCTAAAATTATTTTTTATTCATCCTTACCCTTTTAGACCCTTTGTTAATTGTTTCGCTTGCTTGCAGAGAATTATTTTTTCCATGAATTTTTTGATTTTATCGTTTTCGCTCATTTTCCATCCTTTGAGCTTCAAGCAAACTTTGATACCCAATATTTTTATATATTTGATTTTCTAATATTAATTTTCACCTTCCCATAAATTTTTAAAATTTTTGGTGTCCATTTATTTTTGTCTCCAAAAATACCTATTTTGGGTATTTTTTATAGTTTAATTTATTAAATTAATTGTAACTTCGCTTCTAACTATCTCTTTTTATCCCAACCAACGCCTAACTAGATTCCAATCAGATTTTAATACTAGTTACTTTCATTCAACCCCAATTTTGGTTAAAAATAAATTAATCGTTATATTTGCCGTAACACTCATACACACTTAACATTTTTTTACACTCCATCATCATAGGATTTCATTCAAATGTGTAATAATTTATTAACCCATCTCCCATCACCTTATACACCAACCCAACAACCCCTTTGTGCCCAAGAATCATGCCCCTCAATCCCATTTCAACTCCACATCTTTTTACCTTCTCCCCTCCATTTTCGGACCCCTTATTGTGGGTGTGCAAAAATGATTGGGCTGAAACCTTCCAACACCTCTAACTCATTCATTTCTTGTTTGTTTTACCTATTATTATTGTTTTGCATTGGATTCCTCTAATGCATACTATAATAATCTTTCTTTTTATGTTGGCAATTGCTGACCTTTTTTGATCTTTTAGCCTTCGATTTTTTTTCCCATGTTATTTCAAGCTGTTAGTGCTAGGCGGGTTGATCGTCAAGCCCACTTCCAACCACTTTGTTTCTCAACTAGTTTTTATGTTTTTTGTTGTGTTGGAATCCTTGCATTTCATACTAGAAGAAATCTCAACCTCGACGTTTCTCAACTAGTTTTTATGTTTTTGTTGTTGTGTTGGCATTGGCGTGATGGAAGATGATCCGATCAACTTCCATCAAGCCATGGAAAGTTCGAGTTCTCAAAGGTGTATTGTTGCCATAAATAAGGAAATAAAGTCCATGATGGACAATGATGGATGAGATCTTGTCCCATTGCCTGAAGGAAAGAAACCCATTGGTTGTAAATGGATATTTAAGAGCAAAAGGGATTCAAAGGGCAATGTGGAGAGATATAAGGTATGTCTTGTTGCCAAGGGATTTACACAAAAGGAAGGGGAGGATTTTAAAGAGACATTTTCTCCGATCTCTTCTAAAGATTCCTTGAAGGTGATCATGGCATTAGTGGTACATTTTAATCTTGAGTTACATTAGATGGATGTTAAGATCGTTTTCTTAATGGTGACATTGAGGAAACGATCTATATGGTGCAACCAGAAAACTTTGTGTCAGGAGACCCAAAGAATATGGTTTGTAAACTTAAGAAATCTATCTATAGGCTCAAGCAAGCATTTCGACATTGGTATTTCAAATTTCATCAAGTTATCACATCTTTTGGTTTTGAAATGAATTTGGTAGATGAATGTGTATATCATAAGTTATGTGGGAGTAAATATATTTTTCTGGTCCTGTATGTTGATGATATACTACCGGCATGTAATGACATAAGTTTGTTGTATGAAACCAAGAAATTTCTAGCTAAGAATTTTGAGATGAAAGATCTTGGTAATGCTTCTTTTGTATTAGGCATAGAGATACATCGGGATCGTTCTCGAGGTATCTTAGGGCTATTACAAAATGCTTATGTTGAAAGGGTTCTCAAGTGTTATGCCATGCAGAATTATAAACCAGGAAACACCCCTGTTGCTAAAGGAGACAAATTTAGTCTTAGTCAGTGCCCTAAAAATGACTTTGAACGAAAGCAAATGCAAAATATTCCCTACGCTTCAGCTATGGGAAATCTAATGCATGCTCAAGTGTGTACGCGTCCGGATATTGCATACATTACTAGGATGCTAGGCAGATATCAGAGTAATCTAGGACTCGACCATTGAACAACAGCCAAACGAGTTATACGGTATTTACAGAAAACAAAAGATTACATGCTCACATATCGAAGGTTAGACAAGCTCGAGATCATAAGATATTCTGAATTTAATTTTGCTGGATGCCAAGATAGCATGAAGTCTACATCATGTTTTGTTTTCCTGATGGCTGGAGGTGTTGTTTCTTGGAAGAGTACTAAGCAAACAGTTGTGGCCTCTTCTACTATGGCAGCGGAATTTGTAGCATGTTATATGGCTTCCACTTGCAGTATATGGCTGTAAAATTTTGTCATAGGATTGCGTATAGTTGATGATATTAAGAGACCGCTCAAGATGTTGTGTGACAATAAGGCCACAGTTTAGTATTCTAATAACAACCTAAGTTCTACAAAATCAAAAAGTATCGATATCAAATACTTGGTTGTTAAAGAGAAAGTACATAAAGGAGAATTGTCTATAGAGTATATTAATACAAACTCCATGATAGCAGATCCCCTCACTAAGGCTTTACCACCCAAACAGTTCCTCGAGCATATTGCTCATATAGGTGTTATATGAGCTGATAATGTTTAGTTTCAGTGGGAGTCTCTTACTTTATTTGCTCTATGTATGGACACTTTGTTTTGGCTTATGGACATTTTTGACCATATGTTTTCTGCAGAAATAAAGTTTCAGTTTATTTCTTTTTTGTCTTTGTTTGTGATTTGATCTCACTAAAGTTTTAAGGTGGACCAGTTGGGAATAGGCATGTTAAAGATCACATTAGATGAAATTTTCATGCTACACATCCACATCTTGATCTATGTCATTTAATTATATCCGCATATGTGACCATTGAAGGTTTAGTTGTGAAGAAATGTGACGAAAGCCGCTTTGATCCTATGTTGGTGTGACTAATGGACCGGATTGGTTATATATACATTTCGTTACGACAATAATATTGAGCTCATTCGGCTATTTTGCAATGGTTATAAGGTCACACATATAGCCCAAGTGGGAGATTGTTGGATTTTTATCCAGCACACTGGGCTTATATATGAACTATAAGAATTGCAGGTTATCGTATATATTAAGCTCATATATAAGTGATCATATTTATGTATAAGTTATTGGGCTTAATGTATCTAATTAGATATGCACCCATATGTGTAGAGATTGTGGGAGTCCTAAGTTGTTGATGAACCGAATTAGGATGACCCGATAGATAATAGTTCAATTATCTATATATATGGTCATGGTCCTTAGGTCACACGTACTTCGTTCCAATTGAGTCCCATCAATCATTGGAAGCTAGCGAGTACGTACGTGATCTAGAAGACCATAGCACTGCCCATTCGGATTTGATACTAGTTTCGATGGTACCTGACAATTTCATTATTGTTATGGACTCAGGTACGATTCCGCAATATATTTTTATATTAATCTTGATAGATTAGCATTCGATCCTGTCAGATCCATATATGGGTTATATAGATCTATAATTTTATCACAAGACTCTTTTGTTATCATTAGAATACGGATAACGACATTGGTTGACCTATGAGATTAGCAAAGCAGACTGTGATGTTTACAAGTTGTTGATTATCTTTCCTATTTCTTTAGTTCTTTGCCTACAGTGAGTGCTTATTGGGCATTTTAGAGTGTTATCCGGTTAATCATGATTGCTCATTTTAGGAGTTCCATCTCTTAAATCTCATTTTAGTGCATTCTATTTAATTACCACACTTTCTCTTTTTATAATCTTGTAGGATCTGTTTGATTTGTAGAAAGTTACAAAGAAAGGAAAAGTAAGGACAAATGAAGGAAAGAAAATAAGGAAAATCAATTTTCTTTCTCCTATTTGGTTGTTGAAAAAATTTCTTGAAAAATCTCAAATGACCTATTTATTACCTTTCCACTATTTTGGTAGAATGCAGAAGCAGTTTTGTTTGACATTACGGTATCCATCTTCATGTGCACTACAGGATGGTAAACCTGCTTGTTTTATCACTGTATATTTAGTTTCATTTGTTGCCAACATGCTTAATGTTATTTGCAACGTATTTTGATTTTTTTCTTGTGATATAATCAGAATCTAGATGCAATTTCTTTGCACCATTTCCCTTTTTGTTGCTGGTGCAAACTTGGAATCTTAAATGATGCTGCATGCTGAGGTGTAGCATATCGGTTTGCTTGGTTGTGGATGAAAAGGGAGGTTAATAATTTAGAAGACAATGAAGTTCCAACTTTGTGATCCACTAGGACATGGAACTTTTATGAGAATAGGAGTTTGTTTACTACTCATAACAGTTGAGGGTGATGCGAGGAGATAGTCAACTTACTGCATCATAATGCCATCTGATAAAATTGGAATGTTAACAAGATTAACATGACCCCTATGCAAGGATGACATCTACAAAATTTTACAAAATGAGAAATGGTCCAAATGTTTGTTGAGGATTTTTTGTTGCTTTGCTTCTGTATCTCGTCTTCCATAGACATTAATATGGAAGCAACTCTTTTTGTGATCTCAAATTGCAAATTTTAAACTTGAAATTATTGTACTTTTGCAAATCTCAACAAAGCTGGCATTGAGCTTGAATGACACAGATGGTTGCAGTTATTCACTTCTTTTTCTGTTTTAGCTTTAGAAACACATGCACCCTCTACCACAGGCCACCATTCTATGCATTTCCGCTTAAGATATGCACAGTCATTGTGGCACTAGTGACTGATCGCAATTGGTCCACCTCAAGATATATTTGACACTAGCTTTGGCACGGTATGCCAGACCTATGTTGTAGTACAACTCATGGGCGACACCTGAGAAGCCCTGTGGCAAGCCCACTATTATGGCCTATGGGTCCTCCCCTATAAAAATAATAATTTAATATCGTATGGGCCAATGACCCATTTATTAGATATTAAACTAATATTGTTTTTGTATGTTCTATTTCTTATATTGTTAATCAA
This sequence comes from Tamarix austromongolica, assembly GCA_039764185.1. Lineage (NCBI taxonomy): Eukaryota > Viridiplantae > Streptophyta > Magnoliopsida > Caryophyllales > Tamaricaceae > Tamarix > Tamarix austromongolica. Next base: position 30,574,331 of record CM077817.1, read on the forward strand.
TGCTATCAAACATATGGATCTTATATGTGCCTAGCACAACTTCTCGTAGGAGGGAAAATTAATACCTGGTTGTGGTTAGTTTCCCAACTATGACCTGAAAAAGAAGGAAAAAAATATTGGGCAATACAATGGTCCAAACGATTGGTAATGCTTCAGGACTATATTGAGGAAGACAGTACATGTTGGAAGACTGGGCCTTTGAAGGTATATTGTGCATGAATGTTATTGATTTTATCATTATACTCTCATATTCCAGTTGGTGTACTAATAACAACATAACATTGGCATGGTACTTGCACAAGGATGTCAGGCATAAAAAAAGATTTATTATTATTATTATTTTGCAAACTCCTGCATACCTCATGGGATCAGGTGTTTGACGTGACTGTTAACCTTCTGTGTCTGCTATATGATATCTGTCTAGCTTACACTTTCGTAGTTTATAGGCCTAAATATATTAGCAACTTGATTGTATTTCCGGTTCCAGCAATCAAGCTTGAAGGCTAATACATTACAACTCTGACAATTTTGGGCACATAACATATGATGGCACTGAGTAGAAGATACATTATGCCAAGCAGTCTCATTTTGGCAGAGAAACTATGTGACATGGTAGGTATATAGTGTCATTTGCATAAACCCATCATCTATCTAGGTCCATTCTCCTATAGTCATTATTTAATTGTTGGGGCATGAGAACACTGGCTACTATTCCCCCTTTTCCATGAATTTAGGAGCCTGCCATTTTCCTTATTTTTTATCTGTTCTGTAAGACATGTATATAGAGCAAAACTACCATCTTCCAATAGGAGAAAAAAACTTCATAATTGGTTTGAGACAGCTTTTCCAAGCAGAAAAGCTCCTTTCCTATGTGAAGGCACACCAGTGAGCAATTATTTATTTATTTATTTATTTTTAAATTTTGACAGGGCACACTATTGACCATATATGTTTGTGTTGATCTTTTCATTCGCTCCTTCCTTCACTTTCATATATCCTTAGGGTATGTCTCCATCTCTGCTGTTATTTGCTATAACTACTATGATTGCTTTGTTATATTTTTGTCTCTCCCTCCTTCTCTATCATTTATTACCATCCTTTCTCCAAGAGTCTCACATAACCATGTTTTGTTAAACATATCAGGTCCTACTTTTGAATTCAGAGTAGTGGATGTGCAAACATTGCCAGTTCAGAAATAAATACACTCTTGTTTACAGAAATAAAGCTCGAATGGATTAGATAGGAAAGGTTCGGCTCTTCAACAACCCTACTTTATGTGAATATTTGATGTTAGTATGTTGTGCTTTCGTGAATATAGGTTCTTTGTCAGGGAGTTTAATAACAGAGGTGTAGAATCATGGTTAATGTCCATCCAAAACATTGGAATCAGCTTCTTTTGTTGCTTTCAGTAATATATATATGTGATGATGTGTGTCCTTCTTTCTGGAATTAGATATGTGAGTGGAGGTGATTAATTTATAGAATTTTTATCTTTTCGAGATCATCATCTAATTAACTGGCTTACCACCAGAATGACATTTAGTTCGTTATCTTCTGAAGTTTGGTTTTACTGTTCTAAAATAAATCCCACATTGGAACAAGAGAGAGATAGTACCCTGTTTATACTTGTTTTTCTCACATGGTAGGAGCACGACCTTACTTGAACAGGATCTGTTCTATAGGCTCGTACCTCTGTATTCTTGAGTACAAAGGAGACAGGAAACTACGTCTGGTGGATGAGATAAGACCATCTGACCAGAGCGTGATTAACAGCTTCAGCTTGATACTTGGACCAGTCTGGACAGTGGAGGATCGTTTCCAGTTGGCCTTAGGTCAGTTGGGATGGTAAGATGGTTGTCTGACAGACCTATCAATTATTTTTTACCCTTATGTAACAAGTTCGAGTTCAAGAGTGCTGTGGTGAACATATAACTGCATAGTACTACCATCAGACCACATTTATTGAAAGGTGATTCACAGAACAATGATGTCATACTCCGGTGAGAAAAAGTTAAGGATTATTTTTTAATATCATATAGGGAAATCTTTGATCATGGTATTCAATATTCACCACACGGTCAAAGGTGCTAAAAAGAAGTTCAAAATTTCAAGTAATGATGGATATGGGGAACAATGACGCTCCTACAAAGTCTTACAGTGTAACACCTATTTTTAAGGAAATTAAACTGACTGTTAACTTAGGAAACAAGGAAAACAAGAATAAACGCTGAAATGTAATACTTGTCTCATATAACCATTTTCTGTTATACATATCAGGGCCTGCTTTTGAATCAAGAGTTGTGGATGTGCAAACATTGCCAGTTCAGAAATAAAGAAATTGTGGTTCTAATATCGTCGTGTAAATAATATCATGAACTGGACCATTTGCTAGATGGTGGGAGAGCCAGGATTGTCAATAGAGCGACATATTGTGACACAGTATTCAAGTGACAATATGATATTTGTGTCAGCCATAAACTGAAATTTCAGGTGCAACAGGCTTTTCCCATTTGATGGAATTTAAGTTCATGTGAATCGTGCCCCAACTGATATTCAAACACTAACACGAGGCTTAGAAGAACAAATGCAACACTTAATCTCGGCCATCGCACCTAATTGGCAGCAATTCGTTTGCCTGATGCTGATAGTCTGGTACAACATTAGCTGCAATGGTGTTCCTTTTTACGCTAACTAGGTATATCAGTTTTTACCAGATGAATCTAATCATTGAATAAAAATCTAGACACTTTGGGACCTCACAAATTTCCTTCCTAAAGTTATTTGATGGGCAAATGTGAAAAGTCTTATCCACAGGATATTTGGTTGAATTAATTCCACAACATCATTTGTCAATTATTTACTCCTAGACCCTTGTATTACATATTTTTTGGGCCCTCATTAGAGCTGGCAAAAGTTGACCCGACCCGAAAAATCCGACGAATACCGACTCGATCCGTTCGAAATCCGATCCGATTTTATCCGAATAATTAAGAACTCAAAACTTATCCAACCCGATTCGATACATATCCGATATCCGATATAACTCGAGAAATCATAAGTCCGAAATAAATCCGACCCGACCCGACCCACTATTTACCCGATACCCGATATAACCCGAAAAATTATAAATCCGAAATGACCCGACCCGATCCATTATTTATCCGAAATTCGAAATTATCCGAAAAATTATAAATATATAAAGATTCGACCCGATACTACCCGAAAATTAATATTAACCTATTACTCTAATTTTTTAAAACTTCATAAAATATAAAATAATATAGATGTATAACTATTACTTACATCAAAATTTAGAAACAATATACTTTCTTAAAGTATATATCACTTATTATGTATATACAAGTAAAATATCTATTGATACTAATATTGAAATACAAAAATAAAAGTAGAGGAAAAAGGAAAAACTCTATTATGCCATTTAAATATTAATTCACTCTCATGTAGTATCATAAGAGAATAATATTGTAAATATATTCAACACTTTAAACTCAAGTTACAAATATAAAATCTTTAAAAGACACCATATAAACACTTAAAAAGCCTCTAAATGTACATTTCCATATCGATAGCTCAAAACTCAATTATGTAAGCCTCAAAAGACACGATATAAGCACTTCAAGTACCTATTTAATCCAATACACAAAAATGCAAGCCTTAAAAAATACCATAAGATGATGATGATGATAATAATAATAATCCAACATCTATAACCCAAAATACAAAAAAAAAAAATATTAAAAGGCACTGTATAAGTTTTTAAAAAGCCTCAAAAGGCACACATCTAGTACTTCATTTACCGAGCATACTAAACTAATAAAAAACCTGAGTTTACTACATATTAGTAGCGTAAAGTATCAAAATATTATATAATTGATATGTCTATCTTCCTAGAAGATCAAAATACATTTGGCTTACCACATGTTGATAGCTCTCCTAACAAAAACCATTGTATAAAAGATGATGAACCAAAATTTATTTTCGATCCCTTGTCTATCAAGTCTTGGGGGCTAACGCTTTCCACAAAATATCAAAACATAAGCTTCGATATCAAAATATAAGCATCCACTTGATGCTAACCTGCATAAATCACACAACCTAACAACAAATTATCCCACATTAAATACTGCTCTCTACTTAACAAAAAAAAAGACATTAGATGATACAAATATGTAATATATAATTGTTACTTTAACAATACATAGTCTAACAGAATCACATACATTTCAAAGAGATATTACTAATTTTCTCATATATTATCAAAGAATGTCAACATTTATATCAAGAAAGGATAATGTTTTCTCATAAAGGCCTATATTCTAGATTATTTTACAATAGGAACATAAGAATTAAGTACTTAATAAAAGATAATGAATTACACCAAGGATAATAAGGGAAGTGCAAAAAAAAGTGTCAAGTTCATTCAATGACTTTAGTAAACCCTCAAAATATCCAATTAAGTTTCCACAAATTTAAGCCACTAAGGACATGCAATAATCAGCTCAACAACAAAAGTAAGGAACAACCAACTTAGTAAAAATATTGTAGCGTAAAAAAATTACCTCCAACTCTTCAATTAACCTCGTTGTTTGGTTCGGAAAAGTCTACAATAGAGCCATCTTTTTCAAGATCTATGCAAATACCAAAAATATATGGTATTTCATAAAAAAAATATAACCATAATAAAATATTTGGATTTACATATTCAAATTACCTCTATATCCAAATAACCAATTATGTGTTGTTACCAACACATCAACATTTTTTGGCAAAAGAGAATTTCTCCACTTATTCAATATCCTACCACCCATACTGAAATTAGACTCTGAAGCAACTGTGGTGATTGGAATAGCGAGAATATCTTTTGCCATGGAACTAAGTATCGGAAAACAACTAGATTTATCCTTCCAATAAGAAAGCACATCAAGTCTAACCAATCGCTCCATTCTTTGAATTTCATGATAGCTCTCTAATTCAGTTTTTCCAATATTGCTAGCTCCAAGAAATATTGAAGAGTCAAATTCCTAAATAAAAAGAAACACACAAAAAATAAGACTATGTATATAATACAAAAGTAAACAAATAATAGGATGAGTATACAAGATATTAGTAAACTTAATATCTAATAATAATAGTTTACCCCTATGTCATCGTTTCTTTGACAAGTGTTGACTTCTCTTTGAGTAGGATTAGACGTGCTTGGAACACAAGAATCAACTTGGCAATTATCCTCATAATACTTGTATAAGTCAAGAAGTTGAGCATATACTTCTTTGGCCATCCGTGAACCCTTGTCGGTTCCATACAATTTTGTGAAAGCAAATGTCACGAAGTCAAACTTGTAACGTGGATCAAAAATTATAGCAAAAGCTAGAATCATAGAGTAGTCAGACCAATATTTCCCAAATTTTTCATACATCTGAGTCGCCATTCTACTAATGTCCATATCATCACACGACATTGCCTTCTCTATGCACCTTTGAATGATCCACACGTTAAAGAAGTATAGATTGGATGTCGGATATTCGGTTCCGGAAAATAAATTTGTGATATCATAGAATGGTTGTAACAAATCACAAATTTTTTTTACCTTGATCCACTTACTACTTGAAATATGCCACTTGAAATTAGGTTCATTCAATGCATAATAGTCCAAAACACGACTATAATGTAATTCTCTACTTAGCATCAAATATGTAGAATTCCACCTGGTTGCAACATCCAACCACAACTTTGCAGAAACAGATATGTTTAACTGCACAACATATTCATAAAACTTAATTATCCTACCTTCTGATCCATCTATATACTTAACACTTTCTCGAACCTTCACCACACATTCTTCAATGTTTTTCATTCCTTCTTTAACTATCAAATTTAAAACATGAGTTGAACAAGGAATATGGAAAAATTTTCCATCACACACCAAGTTTCCAAGCAACTTGGATTTCATATTCATAATCATATTGATCATATTTGATGCATTATCCACAGTCATGGTAAAAATCTTTTTTTCAATGCCCCAATCCATTATCAATGAATGTAACAGATTATATATCTCTATACCAGTGTGGGGAGGAGGACAATGGCAAAAACTCAATACCTTAGAGTTCAATTTCCAATTATCATCAACATAATGTGCTGTGAGAGTAAGATAACCACGTCCTGTACATGTTGTCCATATGTCACAAGTTAAACAAATCCTGCTGGAATTTTTTCTTAAAGCCGCTTTAAGAATTTCCTTAAATTTAGCATGCTTCTCCAAACAAATTTTCTTTGCGGTATTTCTACAAATCGGTTTGACATTCGGATTCAAATACCGATGGACTTTTCTCTCTCCTTCATACTCAACATGTGAGAACGGCAACCCGTGTTTCATTATCGACTCACAAACCAACTGACTGTATACTTTTTGATCAAAATGAGATGTAGTTATGCAGTACCCGACAAGATTTTTGTACTTTGAACAACTTACCAAATGTCTCTTAAAATTAGATGTGCCATTTTTTGATTCAGCTCTATATGATACCTCTTGGCAATGCTTACATACACCATACAAATTCTTTTGAACATCTTCATAACAATTATATTCTTTCCATACCTCGGCTTTTCTCTTTAGATTTACAGGGACCCAGCCATCACCAATTGCATTGGGGATGGTAGTTGGAGTAAGCACTTGATCATTTTCAGTATATTCAGAATTAGGAGCTGCAATTTGGAAAAATATAAAATTAAGAAGAGATAATATTATGAATCAACAATAATAAGTATTAAACATCACTAACGTTAAAGATTAAAGAAAAATTAATACCTCTACTACCAACAGATGAGAAATCATAAGTGTCAAAATGTTCTTCTTGTTGTGGAGTCCTAAAATTTTCCTCCATGATTTTTAACACTGTAATATTACCAAAGCATACATGAATTATTTATTATTAACATAGCAACATATATTATTATTAACGTAACGTAATATCTTTTAGTCTATCAGTTACATAACCAAAAATGCCTTCAAAATAAATGCTACCACACCCTCAATTCTCAAACTATGCTTTGAAGTCTCATGCAACAAGTTAAACATTATTTACTATACCTACAAAGAAACATTAACAATTAACATTATTTAATCCTTATAGTTATCGTATTTTCAGATCTAATAAAATTATATCACATGATTTAAAATATTATTCTTTTCTAAATATAATAACATTAGACAAATTGAGGTCGCTAAAACTGCTATAATGTCGCATGATACCAAACACAACTTTTGTTTGTATGAATACATTCATGTATGCTAAAATGAGTTTTTTCTTTCATGTTTTTCGGCCGTTATATATTGTCATATTAATATAAAGGCAACAAATGATCAATGAGTTATACAAAAATCAACCAACCAACAAAACCCTTCAACCTCTTGCTGTCTAGATTTATCGATCTCTAAACTTTTCATACCCACGCATATAAGTGTGTCCAATACTTACATTTCATTCCCTTATTCTAACTTCCATTACATATGAACTTTCTAACCCAAAACAATAGAGGTGCATATATACGAATAGAGGACGACGTTCTTGTTGTTGTTAATAGCTTCCATCACATATAGGCATAATTAATGCTTAATTTCTGTCTCATAAGTCATAATGTTTAGATACAATTATTTCATGGTCTATTTATGCATATTTATTGAGAATAACATCCATTTCTTTATTTCTTTTTTCTTTTACAAAAAATAACATAAATTCCCATTAGACGGGTGTCTGCAGATGCATATGATATGTGGGGGCATGGATCACAATTTATAATACAGGACAGAATTGTTAGGAGTAAATAGTAATACAATTACACAACTAACAGCAATGTTCTGCACGCAGAAACAACATAGCTCATCCCAACAGAGCTAAACCGCTCAAACTTCCAAACACTACAAACATTACACAGTTACAAGCGTAAGTACGGGATCCACTACTTCTATTCCTCACAGCAATGTCACCACTCACCTCGCTTACCACGACAAGCGTAACACTTCTCTGGCAGAAGAGGAGCCAAGGCAGGTAGGGCGTAGGGGCGACGGGTTGGAGGCGTTTGTTGGGGCTAGGGGAAACGAACAAGAAAAGAGAATGAGGGGGGAGGATGAGAAGGTGGCTCGGCTGGGAGGTGCTACGTGCAGAGGAAGGGTGGCCCAACTGGGTTTTCAGTGGTAGCTCGGTTGGAGGTGCGGGAAAATGGAGAAGGTGGCTGGGGCGTGGAGACTGGTGGTGGTGGAATAATGGTGGTCGGTTGAGGGCTGGAGTAGGGTGAAGTAATGCAAGGAGAAGAAGAGGAGGAAACTGGTGGAGGAGTTGGAAATGGTGAGGGCTGCGACGGGTTGGGAGATTGGTGGTGCTGGAAGGATGGTGGTCGGTGGAGGGATGGAGTTGGGTGAGGTAATGCAAGGAGAAGAAGAGGAGGAAACTGGTGGAGAAGCTGGAAACTAGGAGGGCTGCGACGGGTTGGGGAGATGGATGTTGAAAATGCAGAGGGGAGGAGGCTAGCGGAGGGTTGTTTGGTGAGGGAGGTTGGCTGGAAAAAAATGTAGAAAAGAATGGCTCGAGCGTTTGCCTGTTTCACTGGAGCAGAGGTGTGTAACGGGCGTTTGCCTGTTTCACTGTTTAGCTCGGGGTCCGGATGAGTCTCGGTCCTCTCGTGCAGGCGTAGGCGGAGTAGTTGAAGCTGAGGCATGAGGTGAGGTGAGGCCCGGGAGGCCGTCAGGGTCTGCATGCGTGTGGCGTCACATGACTCATGGCGTGTATAAGAAAAAAATTCAGAGGCAGAGCAGCATGCTTACTGACTTATTGCCTTATTGCTGTAAAAAAATATAGAGTAGGTTAAAATAGGTTTATTTTATATTTTTATTTTTGATTTAATTTAGGTAAATTAGGATATTAGATTGTAGAATAATAATTTGGAAAAAATAATTTGATTTAAGATAGGTTAAAAATAATTGAAAAAAGTAAAAATAATTTAGGATAAATTTTAAAAAATTCTTTTATGTTACGGATCAACGATTATTATTAAAATAATTAAGATAAAATTTAGGGGTATAAACTAAGATTAAAATTTATAGTCTAATTCTATCAAGTTTTAACCTGATTAAATTTATATCTAAACCATCGTAATAATAAGTCTTCTAAAATAATCATTACTACTATTATTAATGAAAAAAAAATTCAATTAATTTTAAGATATTATTAATTACTAAACATCTTATCCAAACTCACTATATTATTATTATTACTGACATTATTATAATCATTATTATTATCGTTGTTGTTATTATTATTATTATCATAAGATGATGATGATGACGATGATGATGATGATTATTATTATTATTATTATGATTGTTATTATTACTAGTATTTTGATTATTGTTATTATTATTGTTGCTGTTATCCAACCCTAGTTTAACTTACACTTAATTATACATGTGCATATTGATTTAATACCAAACTAAAAATTAATTTATTTAAAAAGTATATAGCTATTTTGATGCTTAACTAATAAAGTAAACTAAATTTTACTTACACACACACACACACACACACAATTCTTCTATTTTTAATTAATCTAAGTATTAAGATACAACAATAATATATAAAATATGTGAAACATCTTTAGGTTTCTAATTAAACTATTAGTTTTAGTTTATAATGAAACTACTCATTTTGATCTATAAGACTACTATAAGGTTCTAATGAAACTACTAACTTTAACTTATGAAACTAGGTTAAGATTATAATAAAACTACATGCTTTAACTTATGAAACTATCAGTTCGGCTAATGAAATAACTCATTTCAGCTTATAAAAGTATTCTATGTTTCTAATGGAACTATTCTAAGTTTCTAATGACATCGCTCATCTAATATTATGAAACTAGTCATCATAGCATATTCATAATACTCTAAATTTCTAATGAAACTATTTGTCTTGGCTTATTAAACTACTTAAAGTTATTAAGGAAAATACTCATTTTAGTTGATGAACCTAGTGTAATAGTTTTATGAAGCTACCATAATTGTTCTATGAAACTATTAGTTCTAAATTCTCATTAGAAGTAGAAGTTTTTACTAGATGCACCCTCAATATATATTCTTATCAAACATGGATGAAACTACTCAAGTTTACCAACTTAAATGATATATTCTTATCATCTATTCAACTTGGGAATGTCAAGGGATTATGATTTATGAATGCTTGAAAAGCCAACATCATAATCTGATTTATCAAATATTAGAACATACTTGTAATAATATATATGTGATATAACTATTGTTAATATGCTTGTACTGATGAACATCTCTAAAGGAAAAACCTCAAATATAACTATTGTTATAAGTAGTATTATTTCGCTTACAAAACATTATTAAAAAAGAGACGAAGAGAATAGAGAAGAAAAATCAATGGTATGTAACCTTCATTAACTAAATTGAGTGTATAACTCTGCCAAATCTAAATGGCATAAGAAGAACAAAACTTTAATATAGAGCTTCAATATATAGTTTGGGTTGAACCAAATACATATGATTTCTTTCAACCCTAGGTTAACCAAATAAAAAATATATAACTTTAATCCTATGTAACATAATTTGGTAAGGAGAATTTTAGCTTATAAAAGAACAATATAATACATAGTCCAACTAAACAGTTGAGACCAACTAAATACATTAACCTAAAAAAATAAGCTTGAATTATCAATTATCCTAACTAATTAATAATACAATATGATGTTTGAGTTAGAAACTAATCATTAAGCCTAGTGAATATAGAATATGCCCCATGGGCCACAAGTGATATGATATCGAACATATTTCGATTGATCAAGTCTACCAAAAGTTCTAACAAAGTCTTCAATTCCACGATCTAGTAACCAAAACCCAAACAACAACTATGATATGAACCAATTGCCATTGTAGCTTAAAAAGAATATTACATAATCATAATATATTCAGTTATTCAAAATATAGTTATCAATAATACTAATTCTAATATTTGAAATATTTAGGAACAATTTTGTAAAGGTATATATATATAAAGAAAGATTGTATCATAAGTAAAATCCAATCAAACAAAGGAAAAGTTTTATCAATTCTATTATAAGTATACATAAATAACAATTTTTAGCCTTAAACACTATATGTTAGTATATATACCTTACAATATAATACCTATAAGGCTATAACATCATAGAAAAATAAGAAAAATCTAATGTGAGGATATTAATTATTCATTATAAAAATTAAAGATTAATGTTTTTGTTACATCAACTATGTTAAATAGTAAGAAGTCAATATGAGTTGGTCCTTTATCAATAATGGTCATTATTATTTACTTTATCTAATTTTTATTTGATTTAGCTTGATATGATCGAAATAAAATATAGAAAAACTAATAATGTGTTATTATTATTATTTTTCCATATTTAGCTTGATATTATTATTATTATTATATTAATTAAAATTATATTGATATGATGTGATCAATCTATTTGAAAAATAATACGAGAAGTACAACCTTAGACCTTCATTTGTTATCAATTATCAATGGTTATTGTAAGTTAATATTATGTACGGACCGTACAAAATATAAATATAATATACACTTAAAATAATATTTGAACTCAATATGATATGATCAAGCTAATAATGGAGTTGAATTATAAGTTATGCCTTAACATAAAAAGAAAAGTAATCCGATTTGAAAATATTTAAATTTAGAACATCAAATAAATCTTCAAAGATGAAATAATGACAAAAAATTCTAATGCCCCAAAATAATCTATATAATAATTTGCTTTTAATTAAATAAGATAAATTAAAATAAACAATATTAAAATAATTAGTCTTTAATAACATTTTGGAATAAAAAAAAATAGCACAAGCATGAGTGCATGACTCACTACTGAAATGATCCGAATCCGATCCAAACTTGACCCGAAAATATAATAATTCGAACTCACCCGAGCCCGATCCGAACCCGAACCGAAATTAGAATAACCCAAATTTATCCGAATTTGAGTCAATCCGATCTCAACCCGACCCGATCCGAGAACTTAAAATAACCCGAGATTATCCGATACCAAGTTGATCCGAATCAAACCCGATCCGACCTGATCCGATAAAATGATCCGAGATTATCCGAAACTGATATGACCCGATTATTATTTAACCCGATCCGAAAGTGACCCGACCCATCCGATTGCCAGCTCTAGCCCTCATGCTTTAATTCACCTTCCCTAATAGCCTCCACTTATCTGCTATGCCAGCAGCTTTGGTGCTTTAGTGTGTGATGATGTCTTTCCCTTTTACTGGGAAAAAGAATTAATAAATGAATATGATGGTTGAGGTGATTTGTTTGTAGAGTTTTGATGAGAAATTTTTATCCTTTCAAATCGTCTGATTCATTTGAAGTTATTGGAACCAAAATTCTTTAAAGTTTTTCGTGTAAATTTAGTTTCTATATCAACCCTTATTATTTTTTTCTTTTCTACTTTTATCTTCAATCACTTGATGATATATATATATATATTTTTTCAAATGTGTAGGAAACCAATCGCTGTTACGAGAACTTGTAGATAACTGATAACCTCCTTTAATGATAAAACATTATTTAAGATCATCCATAGCACAAACCAGAAACACCTCGAGTGAATAACACAAAAAAGGACAATTTTAGCATCATTTATATCCCAGTTTTCCTTCTATTGTTGCCAGATAGATTTGATAACACCTCGGAATTTAGGGTAATAGAATCTAAAATATGTTTATCTCAATTTTATTCAGTAGTAAGCAGTTAGCGAACAACATGCACATTCATAACTGACTGCAACTGGAACATCTCAGTATAGATTTGATACTAGCTTTGGTGGGGCGTGCCAGGCCAATGCTGTAGTGCAGGGCGAGGGCGACACTTGAGAACCCCAGAGGCAAGCCACTGTTACAGATCCTCCCCTATCAAAAATTAATTTAATATCATGTGGGCCGATGGCCCACGTATCAGATATTAAACTGATAAGAACAGATACTACACTTGATCTTAGCCAAAAGGCCGAGAAAGGTATGCTTTGGAATAGAGTTGTCTTGCCTTTTTATCTCTGACAATCTGTTGGTCCTCTCTATCTTCTGACAATGTGGGATAATATGGAGAGATTTTGTATAAAAATGACATGCCAGAAGCTTTGGTTCGTCTCTTCTAGCAGCAATTTGAAAGAATGGGTATTATTAGTAGTTGCGTAGACATTCTGTTGCATGTTGTTCAGGATCTCAGGTTCATCACTCTCAGTTGTCCTGCTCAAACTCCTGTCTGGGTATGCCATGTTGCTGTGTTCATATTTCAACTGCGAAATAAATACCTTTGCTGGCAGCCTTTACCTTATGAGTTTAATTCACCTACAGTGGTATAACATTTAAGTTTTATATCACTTTTCAAGGAACCTACAGCTCCATGATATGCATCTAATATTATTTCACAATTCAGTTTGTCCTTTCTTAATGCTTTATTGCTTTCCGATTATATTGGCCAACAGTTTCTTTTGCTAACCTTGGTGCTTAGTTAGATCTACGGTTTTCTGTAAATCTTCTGTGCCGAATCTATTTGACTGGGTGCAATTAGACCGAATTGAGTTTTCCTAGCCGCATCTTTGTTTCTAAAGCAATCGAATGTGTGGCAAAATATTCAATTTTGCATGTCCTTAAAGATTGTCTTAGCACAAGAAAAATTATTAGGCGAATTAGCATTACGGTGAATAGGACTATGCAAAAGATATAGGATCCAAAAATTCGATCCGGTTTTAATCAAAATGATATCTGACTTTTCAAATATCCGATTTTTTACTGGATTATTTGATTTAAAAAAATATTTGATATTTTATTGATTATTTCAACAATATATCATAATATTGTGTTTTTGTAGTGTTAAGTTTTTGAAATTCATTTATTTTTATATTTTAAACACTTATAATAATATTTTAGTGCTTTTTTAGGTAAGATAAAATACTTATATGAATGTAGATATGAGCATTAATTGATATACTATTTTTATTTTTAAAAATATTCTTGTAAGTATTGTTAAAATTGATAAAATAGTAATTTTATGCAAATATTGGATATATTCAAATGTGGTCCATATCAAGTCTGTATATTTCAAATATATAATATTCGGATATCCGGTCTAAAAGACACGGAGCGAATATCTAAGATTAAATATCTGAATGAATACCAATATTCAGTTTTGCATACCCTATATATGTTTTACTCTATGCATTTCAAATGTTAGTTTACCTAGTGAACCGATGAAGAACTCGGACAACTCCTCATGAGATTGACTAATCAATAATTGTCGTGCCTTTAATTTAGTGTTTAACTTTAATTTCTCATGTTCTTTTCTTTGTGCTGTATTGATTTGTGTCACAATTGTAAGTATGTGTCTATATCACCCAACGGTCTAATTTTGAATATATTGTGTTTTTTGACTTTATGTCATTGTTGTTTGTTGTAATGACCAATATGATGTCATGATTAATGAGAAACAAGAGTAACATTATAACACTTTAAAATTTCATAACCTCAATTTTGAACGTTTAGCCTTTTTTCTGAAAACTTAACTCTTAAATAATAGCTTAAGTATTTTTGTTAACTTTTGGCCCACAAACCTAAATAAATTCTTTGATAAATTAACCAAATTATTTTATCTTTTTATTTATTTAAATCCACCATAAATTGATAATTTTATCCAATTTATTTTTCCTAATTGAATACCCTAAACCCAGATGAATTAATTTTATCAAAAACCTAAATTTAACCTAATTCTAATTCTAATCTAAAATTTACTTTCCTTTTTCTTCTTTTCCCTTTTTGCTTTCTTTTCTTCTTTTCTTTTCTTTTTTTTTTCCCGTCTCCTTTCTTTCTCTCTTTCTTTCTTTCTTTTTTTCTTCCTTACCCGTGCCTCAACCCAGTTTTTTTTTTCTGTCCTTTTCCACCCTTAGCTTGTGTCATTGTGCCTAGCCCACTTACTCTTCTTTTCTTTTCTCTCCTTCTCCCCTAGCCTGCACTACTCGGCCCAACCCACCTATCTTTTTTTCTCTCCATCCCGGCCTGCTTAACCCAACCTTTCTTTCTTTCTTTCCTTCTCCTTCTCCCTCTCCCTCTCTTGTCCTGTACCCAAACAACACCCCAAAACACCCCTGCCCATGCCTATCTGCAACACACCCCTACAATACGCCCAATCACCCCTTGCACCTACACCCTCCTTTTCCTCTTCTAACCACTCACAGCCCTGCATGCTCCCCCCTCTGTTCGACCAGTCCTAAACAAACCCCCTGCATCTCCCCCTTCTGCACCCCTACTTTAGTATTTTAAATGGAATTAGTATTTTAAATTGATGATAATGTGGATAGTTTGGCCTCAAGGACATATTGGTCATTTTTGGCCTGAAGTGGCTAAGTTTGAATAATTAAGTCTATGATGAGCTTAGTATATTTTTAGTGATTAAACTTGGTATTAAAATTGATTGTGGTTGTCTTAGATGTTTGAAAATGAGTTAAAATGGTTAAGTATGAAAATTGGATTTATGTGATTTTGTGGTCACCTTAATAACATACTAATACTTAAAGTGAAAGACCTCGAGATCGGAAATGGTGGCTCTTTAAGGGTCGCTACTCTAAAGAAATGGTTTAGCCCATGGTTGATTATGAATTTTGCTGGTGTGCCTTAATGCCCTCCTTATATCTTACTCTATTTAGCTATACAAACTTAATAGATGGTATGCATAATTATGGATTAGATGTCTTTGTCAGTAGGGCACTATGCTGCCTTCATGTGCCAGTGTAGCCAGGGTACCTTGGTATTCTTGGATTAATAGTCGGTAGAATATTATGTTGTCTTGGTGTGCCGGTATGACTAGAGTACCTTAGTGTCTCTATAATCGATATAATCTCCCCTCGAGTAAATAAAAATGGAAACGATTATTATTAGATTGAAATAATTATTGGATTGGTTGATAATAGCATTTGTGATTACTTGTGGTTGGGAGTAGCATTTGTGCCTATCTGTGGTTCAATAGTAGTCTTCGTGTCTACTTGTAAGGCGGTAGTAGTCTTGTGCCTACCTATAAGTCGGTAGTAGTCTTGTGCCTACTTGTAAGTCAGTAGCATCGTTCGTGTCTACCTATATTTGGTATTGTGCCTTTAAGCCTTACCTGTGGTATTATGGATTTTATTAGTATCGTGCCTTTGGGTCCTACCTAATATGTTATGGATATTATTGCCGTTGATTCTGAGATATGAGATATATTGTGAATGATATGGTTATGATTGTTGTGTTAAGATTGATTCTAAGCATTATTTCATATAGGATCTCTTGAATGCTTGGTTGGTAAGTTTTATTATGTTCTACATAAACGAGTATGAGCAATATGTAGTTTTGTTGTTATTGCATATCTCGTATGATTATCGTATTTATATCATTGTATGAATATTTCAATGTTTATACCATTTATTGTTGTAACGCCTTTTTATGTGTTCCATGCAGACTTTTCATATTAGTTTTGTATAATGAGTTACTTAGTATTATTATCCTAAATGGTTACTTTTTATGGGTCCTTACTTATTTAATAAGCAGCAGCCTTTGTAGGTTAGCTTGTGAGATAAGTTGAAGGCTAGTGCATCGGTTAAGAGTAGGGTTATCTAGTGTTTTGTCCGATATCTTTTTATTTAGATGATTTTGTATTCTTATATTTTTATGTATTTTTGTAATAACGAATAGCTCTTTTTAACTGGAATGATGTTAATTTGGTTTGATTCTCTCTTCTTTGATTTTTTACAATTGTGCTATTAATTTAAGTGGAATAACAGTTTTAGACTTAATACTTGGTATGATAATAGTAGCGGAAACCAGACTTGTACCAAGCAAGCAATAAAATCGCGGTCGCGGTCGCGATTGCGGTCGTGGTATCGCGGTATCGGAGCGTCACGAACGATATTTTATATGTCGCGGTTGTCGCGGCATGATTTTTTAATTTTTTTTTTCACAATAAATATTAGCAAATACCAGTAAATATTGGTAAATATCGGTAAAATATCGGCAAATATCGGTCGATAACCGATATATCGCCGATAAATATGTGAAATTCTAAATCCATCGCGTATCGCCAATTTCGTGTATCGGCTAACCCAAAATCCGATAAATATCGGCCAATATTGCGTATCGGAACCGATATTTAATTGTATGGTACCAAGTATGACGGTAGCATCTCATGTTCTTTTGTTTTATTTTCCGCAATAAATTATTTAAACAAAAAAATTTCGGGTCGTAAATTTGGAGGTATTACAAACATTTTTAAAGTCATCGTTAATTTTCATTTCAAAGAAAAGAAACAAAATAATTTGTATTTTTTATTCAAAAACTAGATGAAATTGTGTTTTGTTACAAAATTTATCCTAACATCCAAACTTTTTAATGAATTTCCTATTTCCATCAAACTTATAAGTTTTCTTTGGAAATGTGCCACGGCAAAGGTGGAATTCAAGTAGAAGCCATTTTTTCCATTTCACTAATTTTTGTCATTTTCTCTTTTTTCAAATTTGATAAATGCATAATATATGCATTATTTTGGTGACGTGCATCTATGATTTATAGGTATTTAATTCATATTTCTTATTTTGATATTGCTATATATTATACTTTTATGTGTAGGTATTAGTTATATGTTGATGGGTTCGGAGATGATTGGAAGTTGAGCTAGAGTGTGAAGCAACAATAAATTGATAATGTATGGTTCAAGAAGATCAAGGATGCACGAGTACAAAGAATTAAATTTTCATCCATGCTCATTAGCTTTACAATGCAAAGTCAAATCACTTTATTATGAGGTCAAACCAAAATACCAAAGATTTCCAAAATAAGCAAGAGAAGATATCATTTGAAAATTCTATAGGAAATACAGGGCATCCCTTCTTGTTCAACATAGTCCTTATTTTTATAAAATTTTGGAATTCACTCCACTTTTCTTCTCTTATTTAAGTGCCAATAAGGGTTAGAGAATTGTTGATCAACAGTAGAACTCATGCAAAGAGAAAGACATCAAATCTAGTTCTAGATTAGATTGAAGGAATCTTTTCTCCATATCTTTTACTTTTATGTTTATATTAAACTCTTCATCATATTAAAATCTTGATATCTTCATCAAGATTTTATGATTTTCATTCAAGTAAATTCCTTTATACATGATTCAACTTTTTTATATTCAATTAAAATATTTATTTTTATTTAATTTCTCTTATATTCTAACTTTCTTTATAACAAGGATAGGGTGAAAACTTAATGTTTGTAATTTCTTGATTGACCAATTACTTGATTTATAGAATAATTTATGTGTTTATGTTATTTTTTTTTATTGTGTGTGGTTGTTTGTATGATCATATTTTATTAGCGCTTATGAGTTGATAGTGATAGTTGATTGAAACTATAGTTTAAATAACAAAAATATAATTTGAATGTGTAATAATAAGGAAGGATATTTGTTTGAGTGGTTTTAAAGCACCGACATTTACTTAAATTACTTGACTAGAGATAATAAGAATAATATTTGATAATATATTGTTAACTTGATTAGTGTGTTAGTCATATATTCATCTTAATACATAGCTAGTAAATGAAAGAATCATACTATTAGTTAATTAAGATGTATACATGATTTGCGATGAATCCAGATTCACGAACAACTTTATAATTATTAATTTTCTCCTTGAGATTTTATTTGTGTTTATGTTGAATCTCTTAGTTTTGAGTTTAAGCACTTCTTCACTATTATTCATTACTCCAATCCTGATTTGACTTATTATAATTTTTAAGTTAGTAGTTGGTCTTTACGAAAATGATATCTAATACTCAAAATATCTTGTATAACTTTGTGACTGTTACACCTGAACAAAAGATATAATTTGCTAATGGTCAAATTTAAGGGTGGTATTCCTCACAGCTTAGGCCTCATTTGTTATGTTCATTGTAAATTCCTTGGAAAGTTATTGTTAGAGAGATTCTTACTTGAGGATTTCATTGGTTTCTATTTTGTGTACATTAAGAAAGTAAGAGCTAGATTAATTTATTTTTTCATAATTCTATGTGAAATATAAAAAAAAATTGAAATAGATGTTACTTACTAAGGTATAACTTAATAATTGGGTTTCCCTATCAACTAAAATGACAATGGGGTAGAGTGGGGATGGGGAAGATACATGGTTTTTCTTTATCAGGGAATCCCCATGCTGCTTATAGTGGTGAGTAAATTCCATTCCCTACCCTAAATCCGTGCTTGTGTCCCCAAAAGCATTTGATGCTCCTAATATCCATCCCCATCCTTTAAAAAAATATGTAACGAGACAAAAATTCTCATTCATGGTAAATATATGGAAGTATAGCATACAAATTAATAAAAAATGGAGCATTCACTTTCCAAAAAATGAGCCTATAATTGAGAACTAGATATCTCTACCTCTTGTTGAACAACTAATTAGTTGTCGCGACTAATAGATGAGGCAACGACAAGTAGAACCAGAAGTTCAAGAATAACCTTCAAGTCAAGGCCTATGGAGTAAGGAGAATTAGCGACTCTATGACGGAATGATGATGGTGGAAGTTGCGAGATGGAGTGACATGATATTGCTAGAGGAGTTGAGTATGGAAACAAAGGGTTTTGGTAAATCAAAATATGACAAGTTGATACAGGATCATGTCATGGATTGACTTATATAATATTAGAGCCAATAGTTTTAGCCTTGGTTGAATATTTGGGCCATATTAGCACAATTAAGCCTAATAAGGAGCCTACTTGTTTAAGTGTGGATTAAAAGGGGACTTAATTATCATTATTAAAATCTTAATGAAACCTCATGATTGGAACGTGATGTGGATTCATTAGGGGGAATGACCTTGGTTGGTTAGTCAAGATATTAGATGTTGTTAGATTTAGTTAGATAGATATTGTTAGAAAGTTGATCTTGTTAGTTTAAAGTTCTATCTTTTATTTCTATTAGTTTATCCCAATTCTATGAGGTGATTATGTTCTAGTTTTTAGTTTATCTTTCACATAACATTTAAGCTTGAGGAGGTGATGATTTGAGCATAATAGTGGATTGTAATCATCAATCCAATTATGATGAAATACAATTGAATCAAGTTTTGAATATTGATTGAATCCAATTAGAGCAAATTTGTCACCAAGGTGTTGACGAGCAAAGTAAAGACAACCAAGAACTCTTAATTGCTCGTAATTGGGTGGTCTGCTGTATAAGACTAAATAAGGACTTTTCCAATTTAATGCTGAAACAGTTAACAATTTGATAATATGTGTTGCTGATCCAATACAGTCCCCCCAGAACTTGATTGGAAGATTTGCATGAAATTTCATGTTATGTGCACATTCCAATAGGTGTCTATGTTTCCTCTCTCCTTGACCATTTTTTGCCGGAGTGTAAGGGGTGTTACGCTGGTGTATGATACCTTTGGAATCAAACAGTTGCTGGCAATTTGAATTGACAATTTCACTGCCATTATCACTTCGAATATACTTCACTGTGGTTCCAAATTGTGTATTAACATAGGTCAATTATTGTGTAATGGCCCTCTGTTATATCATTTAAAGTGAACCTTACTAAAAGTTTCAAGATGCACGATTTGATAAATGATCTTGCTCGAGAAGTTGCTGGAAAGGCGATCCTCTGTGTGGATAGTGGTGGTGATCAATGTTTCTAGATGTTCCAAATTGTTTATTGACTGTAAGATGGGCATTTGACTCTCTGCTAAGCAGAACTTTTGGATGTCCAACAAAGATATATTGTGCTGTCCCCGAGGACACTTAAAGTTTCTATGGCTCGACTAGGGACCGTCCTTTTATTTAGTACCTATAGTGTCTACAATTTAGCCAGAGCTCTCTGGCACTTATCTGCAGTATGTTAAATCTGCTAACTGAATCCTGTGGATGTGATTTCATGTTAATTTACGACTACATTTGATTTCCAATTTCATATGCATTGCTCTCTCTTAGCACGGTTTCAGTTATCTCCTTTGGTTTTTTGGCTTAGAATTCTATTTTATGCGGAGTTGCTGCTTCAAGATGATGCATCTGCTGGTGTGGCTGTAGCAAATATTTGAATAAGTTGGGCAGAGACTTGCATTCAAAATCTGGCAGGATTTTAAGGTATGAGAATCTAATATGTTATTCTCAATTTTATTCATTAGGAAGCAGTTAGCTAACAACATGCACATTCATACCTGATCGCAACTGGCACATATCAGGATAAATTTGATACTAGCTTCGGAGGGGCGTGCCAGGCCAATGCTGTAGTGTAAGGCAAGGGCGACACTTGAAAACCCCAGTGGCAAGCCACTGTTACGGATCATCCCCTATCAAAAATTAATTTAATATCATGTGGGCCAATGGCCCACGTATCAGATATTAAACTGATAAGAACAGATACTACACTTGATCTTAGCCAAAAGGCCGAGAAAGGTATGCTTTGGAATAGATTTGTCCTGCCTTTTTATATCTGACAATCTGTTAGTCCTCTCTGTCTTCTGACAATGTGGGATAATATGGAGTGATTAAGAAAAAATTTCCTTGGGTCTTGGGGCCTTGTTTAATGTCTGGTTTTTTGAATAAAAATGACATGATAGAAGCTTTGATTCGGCTCTTCTAGCAGCAATTGGAAGGAATGGCTATTAGTAATTGGGCAAACATTGAGTTGTACGCTGTTCAGGACGTCAGATTCATCACTCTCAGTAGTCCTGCTCAATCTTCTGGCTAGATATTCCATGCTGCCGTGTTCATATTTCAATTGTGAAATATATATCTTTGCTGGCTGACTTTACCTTATGAGTTAAATTCGCCTACAGAGGTATAACATTTAAGCTTCATGTCACTTTTCAAAGAACCTACAGCTCCATGATATGCACCTGATATTATTTCACAATTCAGTTTGTCCTTTCTTAATGCTTTATTGCTTTCGGGTTTTACTGAACAATAGTTTCTAGGTTTTTTTTATAAAACTGCTGCACCAAATCTATTTTCTGGGTGCAATTGGACCGACTTGAGTTTTCCTCCTCTTATATTTGGTTTTTATAGCAATCAGATCTGCGGTAGAATAGGCCCTCCGGATGCTATGCTGGCGTGGGATAATATTATAAGAAACTGAGGATATCTTTTCATGGCTCTTGGGGACTTATGCTCAATGCCTTTCTTAGTATAATCGTGATTAATGGAGGTCTTCTTACAGCATTTTGAAAGAATGGATGTTATCCATCCAGCTCGTGATTTACTCTCGATATACTTCTGGTGTTGACGCTGCTGATGAATCAGGGAGATGACGATTCTGGATCCATAATAAATGAATTGGGCAAGCAGCCTGGTAGGACAAACTCAGGTTCTTATGTCATTTTCTTGTATTTGTAAATTTGCAGCCGTGCAGTTGGTTTTTCTCCGGTAATGTAAATCTTATATTTAGAAACTGAAACATTCTGCTACGCAACCCACAAATGTTCATCTCTGACAGTATGCGTGATTTAATAAGTTTTAGACTTTGAATTGTAGGGCTTTACCCCAAGGGGAGCCCTTCCAGAAATTCTCAACAGCTTAGGCAGAACCCAAGCCGAAGAGGGGGTTTGGAAATAGTTTTCAACCAGCAATTGACGCGCCTCGGTTAGAACCTCACTAGCTGCGTCATTGCCCCAAGCGCAAAGATGAGTTGGACAATTGTTAGAGGGCCACTTAAGTATGAGATTTCTCTATCGTCGCTTTTTATCTCTTTCAGTGTGGTATAACCAACTTCTGTGTTGAACTCTCAAGTGTCTCTTATTGGAGGACCCTTTAAGGATAAAAGGAACCGACGAGAACATCCCACTGATTACTACTGCACTACCATTATCATTTTCTGCGATTCCGATCTATCCACTAATATGATAGAAGAGAATTGCTATACTAATGGCTGCATGGTGATTGTTCACAATAATTGACCTATTTAACGTGTATGGCCAGGTGCTGCGGTTCGTCCTTGAGCTTTCTATCTATCTATATCTATATATATATGTATATTATATTTGGCAAAGTCCTTTATATATCTCTCCTGATTGATTTCATAAATCGCTAATCAGTATCATCTACGTCGCAAACCAAGCTTCTTTGCAGGAGGAGGCGAACGCAATACATGTACAATACGGTGTTCCAAACAGTACATATGATAAATAATGTGAGCTTTATATAAGCCCTTTATGGCATCGGAATGAGGCCGGAAATAAATGGGCGAGAATTTTATTTATTTAATCTCATTTTGATTTTTGGTTTGTAATGGGAGTAATTTGTAAATAAAACAACCAAATTTACTGAAATGCTATTCTTTAAATTTGTTATGTTTTTAGTAGGAGAGAAAGAAGATAAAAGAGGTTCTTCAAATCTTTTAAACTTTTATTTCCATTTCCATTATCTATTACTAGGGTCCCCTGATAATAAACATTTGGGAATAGAAACCCAATTTGCATTATCAATCTTCATTTTATGCTCCTTTCATTAAAACAAATATGATAATATATTAAACCTCCTTTTCCATTCCCTTCTTCTCTGAAACCAAAAAGCCTTACATTCGAGCACTTGGTAGACCTAGGTACAACAATATGTCTTTGGCTTTGAAGTTTCCATTGAGGTAGGCTTAATTGGCTTAGTGGTAGAAGCACTTGGTACTCGGAGCTAAAGAGCTGAAGGTCCCGGATTAGATTTTCACTGAGCATAAACAATCTTAGCCTTTGTTTGGAAAAGTTGGTGTCGCGAACCGTTAGTTTGTTGCGGTTTATTGTTTTACTATGCTTAGTATATAAATTCATCGAAATTAATATATTTGTTATAGTACTGCATTTGAAAATTTGCGGTTTGGGAGCAAAACACTCCCCTAAACGCAGGCTAACTAGGCATCTTGATTAGATTGAACTACTCATGTTCATTGGGATTGACACTTGAACCCTTGAGATTACTCAGATACAATGTCTTTAAAAACTCTAAATTATCTAATAAAAAAAATATAATTATGAACATAAGTTGAAGGATTATTTCTATTCCCTTTGTTGAAAGAAAATACATATTTTCTTCATAGATTCGACAATAAGGCAAATCTACTCAAAGTAGCACAGACGCTCATTTCATATTATTTGTTGAAGTAGACTTTGAATTAGATAAGCATTATTGAAAAAACTAGAGCGAATTCTTTGAAATATTAGCATGAGTTTCGTGCAAGGGACCATCAAAGAGCGGCAAAAGTTCAAATTATTATAATTGTTAGAGTTGTAAAAAAAAGGTGATCCAAAAATTAGTTTCATTATCAAAAAAAAATGGTAGACTATAATATTGTATTTGAAAATATTATATTAGAAATACGTTATATGGTTTCATACTATATTTCATTTGAAAATATTAGAGTGTGCGTGTGTGTGTCTGTATATATATGTTGGGTATATTTTATTATACCAAGTAAAATATTATACTCTCTCCATCCTAATATTATTTCATGTTTTGACCTTTTTAGTTAAATATAACAATTGTTAACTATTGATATCTTAAAGAATATATTGATTTCTATTTTTTTTAACATTTTTTTTACTTTGTGATAAATAATATTTTGATGAAATTATCATTTTATATTTCTTACTAATATCTAATTATAGAAAATAATGGTTGCCATTTGTCTTTATTCACCTTCAAAAGTCAAATAGGACTAGAATATTTCGACGGAGGTCATACTTTATTGTGTGTATTGAAATCATTTATTTCTTAAATTTAATTATGTTGTTCTACGTTTAAATGTTACCAAACAATCATTTATTTCCTAAATTTAATTATGTTTTTCTACATTTAAACGTTACCAAACTCGAAAATTTTTGGATATATCCGAATATAGTATCCTATCACATTAATATTTGATACATTGTTTGAGATACGTGAATATTTGCATACCCCTAAAGATAATCTTAGCACAAGAAAATTTATTAGGTGAACTAGTATTATGGTGAACCCTTTCGTATATGTTTCACTATATGCATTTCAAATGTTAGTTTCCTTATGAGCTTGTCTAATAAATAGTTGCCTCACCTTTAATTTAGTGGTTAACTTGAATTTTTCATGTTCTTTCCTTTGTATTGTATTGGTTTGTGTCACAATACTCATGTCATGACTGCCTAAAGACTCCCATCGTGACCGCCTTTGTGTGCCACCTTGCCCAATCCTTCCACTTCGGTTACCTACATTTTCTTTCCTCTCTTTTAGTCTTCAATTAGGTCAAAGTCTTTAAAAAAGAAGAAGAAAAGTCTAAATTGTGTATGTCCTTATTTCTAAGTGATATTCTGGTGATAATAGAGGAAACATAGGCCTTGCATGCTTAGAGATCGGAGCCGCTTCAGTAAGGATACCGTCATAGATAGGGTTTTGTTGTGTTATAATATATGTCCTTATTGTGTTGATGTGTGATGGCATGGTACAAAATGTCACATGACTTTGTTGTTGTATATAATATACAGTTTTGCATGACGGTAGAAGAAGGTAAGAAAGTTGTGTAGATATAACGGTGTTGAATACGAAGTATTTATGCATAATCATGGCCATGATTTTTATGATATTGTATGTGTGGAAAGTTGAAGAGTCTTTCATGCTGGGAGTCCTGTGATTTGGGATAGGGAAAATAGGTATTCCAGTGATCTAAGGGTATTTTGGTCAATACAATTAAAAAGTGAGATCTTGAGTACTTTAGGGTGTTAACTAACTCAATATAGGTTAAGGGTAGTACATGAGATAATTAAAGCAAAATTAAAGAGTTTATAGTAAATATAGGAAGGGAAAGGTCATAAGTAGTAAAACCTAAGGGTGGAGTCATGATGGTGGTATATTGGCACTAGGGATTAAATACAAGGTAAATGATTGCATCTTGTGTAGGAATTTAAGTTTGGGGAGTCATTTGAGTTCTAAGGAAGGACTTATGACCAAAATGTGAAACTAGGGTTTTGGAAATATTTTGAATAGTAACCTTAGGGGTAGGTTATTATCTCATGTATAAGATATGGGAATTAGGCCATGATTTGTGATTTAATGGTTAAAAATAGCATTATATGCATGGGCATGGAATTTGGGAACTAAACATGCCCTAGAGAAGGAACTATGCTAGGTAAGAGTAATTAGGGTTTGGAGGAGGCTTGTATAATAACCCTAAGGGTAGGTTATTATCGCATATGTAAGATGTGGGATTTAGGCCACGATTTTTGATTAAATGGTTAACAATAGCATTCTATTCTTGGGCATCGAATTTGGGAACAAACTAAGCCTTTGAAAAGGGATTGTGCTAGGTATAAGAAATTAAGGTTTTTAGAGGAGGCTAGAATAGTAACCCTAGGGGTAGGATATTGTCACATATATAACACGTGTGTAATAGACCATGACTCTTGAATGTGTGGTTCATAACAACATGTTAGGATTTGTTAGGGAAATTAGGGACTAAAGGGGAACTAGAGAAGAGAATATGCTAGAGTTGTGAGATTAGGGTTTCTAAAGGGAAGAAAGGTTGTTTCAGAGTACATGTTAAGTTAGTGCCTTGCATGATTATGGATACATGATTCTGTGATGGCCTTGAAATAAATAAAGCACGAATAATATATTAATCTCTTAAAGTGAAAGATCACCTGAGTCGGAGCCAGTTGTACCTATCTGTTCCAATGGACGAGAATAGTGGCTAGGAGCGTCTTGTCCTAGGATTGTACCTTATTACTGTTCCTCCATTTGATAATAGTGGCTAGCTAGCAAGTTGATCTTATTACTTAGTAAAACTTAGACACACCTATTTGGATAACCTCCTTTCACATTTACTGTAGGAAATATTGATTGATTAGTAGGATATAAATTTAAGTTGAAATACTAGGTGCAGTTAAAATTTAGGACCAAACACGACTAGTTTTTGTTCATTTTTTCTTATTACTGAACCCCTGTTGATTATCCAAATGATTATGAAACTTTAACCAAGACTATACTATAATATGATCTAGAAAGTCATCAAGCCATAATTACACGTAAGTCAAATGGTTGAAGTCTAGCTATATATTATGAGCAACAAAATTTCTCTTTCCTATGAAGAACGTACCAATAAATATAATCAAACCCCATCCTTTACTCTATAGAATTTCTTTATCTATTACATGAGTACAAATATTTCAAAATTTTCTTCACTTAATCTTCTAAATGATCCTTAGATAATTAGTTTTGACCACCAGAATTTTGAAACCAACCAACCATTGACCCATGCTTAGTTCAAACCAAACACCAGTGCACTAGCTTCATCAAATTCTAAACTAGAGCTCCTTTATCCTCCTTGATTACAAATTATACCACTTTTCACCACTATCTCTAAGGCTATACTCAAGAATAACACCCCATGCCCCAAGATCACTGCCATCAGATTTCAACATCCACTTGCTAGCCATGGATGAGGACTAACTTCTGGCATGTTAAACATGCCCTATTCACATATTCTAGTTATTTTTAATTTTTATAGAACCGATTGACTTGATACTTGATTTGTAGGAGCTTATGAGTATCATTATATGCCATTTGGGTATTGTGATTTTTTTTTTGCATTAGGTTAAAAGCTATCTGCATATTATGATTAGTACTTATTCTGATTATAATATTGACAAATCAAGATGGCTTGTGAACTAGCTTAGCTTGACTCATTTGTTTAACTAAAACAATCAAGCCACAACTTTAATTTTAAGTTTTTTTTATTTATTAAATGAGTTGAGCCATAACTCATCTTGCCTTGACTCGTTAGTTCATAAAATGGCTTAAGCTTAGCTCGTACATTAGCTCATTTATAGGCTTGTTCATTGGCCAATTTATAAACTTGGTTATGTATTTGTTTATAAGTTTGCATATAGAATTTTAAAGCCTTGTATATAATTACTTATAAATGAACCATATAGTTAAATTAGTCATTCATCAAGCCCAATAATTAAATGAGTTGATTTGCTTGTTTTAATTTTCAAACGAACTGAATAGTTTAACAAATCGAATCATGATAAACATGATAACTTAGGTCATGTACATTAAATAAGTCAAACCAAATAGCTTACAAATATTCCTTGAGTTGAGATCAATCCAGATTTATTTGACTTATTTTGAACTCAAGCCTTATTAATAAAAAAAAAATGATTCGAGAAGGGCTCGACTCATTATTATGAGTAGGTTTTATACTTTATGTGAATATTTGATGTTAGTATATCTTGTTTTTGTGAATATAGGTTCCCAAGATCCCAAGTTCATTTGAATGATTGGGATCCATGATTAAATGATAAACACGTGATTTTGTTATGACTGTAAGATGGGATTTGGCTTCCTGCCTTATAGAATTTTTTGGTAATTGGTTCTAGTGAATGCTACAAGGATTTGTCCTCAGTATTCTTGATTAACCTAGTTCATATCCATAACGCTTCAATTGTACACCTTAGAGCTTGCCTTTTATATGAACTTACGAACCTTTAGTGCTTGCTCCTTCAAAGCCTTACTTATGAACATAAGGTAATTTAAATTATTGGTAGACTCAACTCGAGGAAAAGAAAGAAGAGGGAGGAAATGTTAGAAAGAAGCTCAAGTGTAACATTTATCTCCATCTAGATATTGTTGTGGACGTTAGTGATATGAACTAAGTGTCGGAGATCTTGGTACTATAATTGGTGAAGGTGGCCTTAGAATTAGTAGTTTTTTTGGTTCAATATATTTAATGCTTAAGATGAATTTTGCTTTTGGCATGTACACTGAAAGTTTCTATGGGTCAAGTATATATCATCCTTTTCCTTTGTACATTTACTTGTCTAGTATTTTAGCAGAGCATTGAAGCACTTTTGTGTGTTATGTCAATTTTGATTCACAGTATGCTAAATCTACTAAATAATTTTTGTGGAAGTGACTTGATGTTATTTGCATTGCATTGTGAGTATAGGTGACAATCAGGTAGGGTTTAGGTTGGGTTGTAGAGGGGTCGGTTCATTCTCAAGTCTATTATTGTGGATCATTTTCCTCCATTTGTCATTTGTAGGTTAGATTGTTTCAGGTCATTTTACTGTTTGGTTTGGGTCGGGGTCAAGTATAGCTTGTAGCAAATCTGAGTTGTATTGTGTTAATTTGTAGTGTTGGGTTAGTTTTGATTTGAATTAGTTTGGGTTCCGGTCTTTTTGGATTAACTTGAAGAGTCGAGTATGGTTTGTATTAAGTTAGTTTGTGTTGTGATTTTGGTTTATGTTAGTTTGATAGATCAGGTCTTTTTAGATTTTGATGGGTTGAATTGGGTTTGGACTGAGTTAAAATCGGACAGGATCACTTTAGGTTTGGTTGAACCAGACATTAATCACTAAAATTAATCCAACTCATTAACATTATAAGCAAATAATAAGTTTGATTTCATGTAAGCATATAATAAAAAATATATTATTAAATGTTAATTGTTTATTATTATTATGACATTTTATTGTTGTGTTTTTATATATAAAAATTGATAAAATTATAATATCGTTGGTGAATAAGTGTGTATATGGTAAAGGTAAGAAAAAAAAATTTATAAAATAATATACTTTTAAAAGCTTTAAACAAATATTAAAATATGTGTAATTTATTATTATTATTATAACTGATTAATATCGAGTTTGATATTGTCAAATGGGTTGATGTTGTGTCAGGTTTCGGGTTAGATTGGGTCAAAGTTCAGGCTTGGCTTAGATTGGATCAATAAATTTATCAGGTTATATTGTGTCAAATTTTGCACGGATCGGATTAACTTTTGGTTGTTGTAATTGTGAGTCGTGTCCCTATCCCTATAATTTAATTTGATATTTTGTGAACAATTTTGGAAGTATATTACTTATTAAGTATAGAAATTGTAAGGTATTTAAAATATATAAAAAAATTAACGAATAATAATAATAGTCATAATATAATAACAATATAACATACCTTATTAATCGAAGTAATAAAGCCAAATGATGAAAGGCAGAATTAAATTTCCGAGCCCAACGAATTTATGTTGTGTCTTTAAGACGAATTTATTCTCTCAAACGGTGTTCAAGGTTACGAACAATCGTCTCATAGAACAGAACGAATTTTCATTCTTATTATAAGTAACACTTCAAATATAATAAAATTTCAGTGTGCTCAACGATATGCCAGTACTTAATTAAAAATATTGAAATATAAAGGTAGAGAGATTGAGAGATAAAAATAACCAATTTTTTTTCCTTCTTCTTTTTCGGTTTGCGGTGTGGCTATTTATAGAGTAGTATAGATTGTTTTGAACCAGTACAATCAAGAGTTATAATGGTTTACTATTTTGCACATAGTTATCCGGATAAAAATTGCGCCGCAACGGAAATAAGTTACCGCGCAATTTCATTTATTAAAATCATACGTCGCAACCATACGAGCATACGGAAATACTGTAATTTTAGTTGTTGGTCATTATCCATGCTTGAGACTACAATCGCTCACATACATATCTTGTCAAACGAAAATTGCTACGTAAGAGTGCAATCAGGCCTAAAAAATGAATATTTTAGTACTATACTAACCCCTCTAGGCCAATATGGTTGCAGGGCCAATTATTTAGTCTCCCACTAGCCACAAGGATTAGACCCACAATAATTGAAGTCATGCGTTAATTGATGATCTAATTGCATTTTAATTAGTCACTAATTAATTAATAATATAATGCCCAATCAATATAAATAATTAAATAATAACTAATTATATTACTATCTATCTCATCGAACAATGGCCCATCTCATATTCGGGAACTAATGACGTACTTAGAAGAACAAATGCAACACTTGATCTAAGCCATATATGGGTGAGGAAGTAATGTTCTGAAAGTGTAGCTTTTGTGTATTTTGTATGCAGCTAATTAGTTGTATTTCATTTGTCTCACGTTGGTAATGCAGACAAAAATTGAAAAGAGCACAACTACATAAGTGTCCTTCAGCAAGGTAACTTGGTATGCCAATGTTCTCCAGATGACTTCTGTCTTTGAATGAAAATGTTAGCACCGTGGACCTATCAGAGTTCCTAAGAATAATTCAGGGGCAAATGCGAACAGTCTCATCTGCAGGGCATTTGATTAAATTCCAGCCCGCCATATGTCATTAATTTTACTATTCCAAGAATTTGTACTTTTTTTTTTTCTTTTAATTTTGGTGAGCCTTTTTGCTTACTTCCCTTACTCTAAAATCATGTGATTATCTGCTTTGCCAGCGAGTTTAGTGACAGAGGTGTAGAATCATGGTTAATGTCCATCCAAAACATTGGAATCAGCTTCTTTTGGTGATTTCAGTAATATATATTTATATATATGTGATGATGTTTTTCCCTTTTTTTTTTCTGCAATAAAATATGTGAGTGGAGGTTATTAATTTATAGAATTTTTATCTTTTCAAGATCATCATCTAATTAACTGGCTTATCACCAGAATGACATTTAGTTCGTTATCTACGGAAGTTTGGTTTTACGGTTCTGAAAGAAATCCCACATTGGAAGAATAGAAGCATAGTTATTTGTTTATAATAGTTTTGCTAAGCTGATATGGGCACGACCTTACTTGAACAGGATCTGTTCTATAGGCTCGTACCTCTGTATCCTTGAGTACAAAGGAGACAGGAAACTAAATCTGGTGGATGATATAAAACCATCTGACCAGAGCGTGATTAACAGCTTCAGCTTGGTCCTTGGACCAGTCTGGACAGTAGAGGATCGTTTCCAGTTGACCCTTGGACAGTTGGGATGGTCAGATGGTTGTCTGACAGACCTATCAATTATTTTTTCTTTTTTTAACTTCATAATGGATCACTAGATTGTGAAATCTGGAGGAAACCACCTGCTATATGAAAAATTACAGATAACCACGATTTACTGTAGAAATTATTTAAGATCACCAACAACTTAAGCTGGAATGCATCTTGAGTGAATATCCCAAAAAAGGCAATTTGGGGTTCATCATTCATTTCCATGTTTCCCCTTTATCGTTGGCAGAAAAAAAACGCCACTATTGCAAATAAATTGGGACAAAATCGTCTTTTCAGTGTTCTATTTTGGACAATTTTTTGATGACTGAAGTTGTGGATGGTTTTGAATAACTTCCATAGATTGTTTAGATAGTTAGGGTGGTATTTCTATTCCTTTCGTTAACATGAGGAGTTCATATGCACTACTGTGGATTTATAACAGCATAGTACTACCGCAAGACCACATTTACTGAAAGGTGATTCACAGTATTGGAATTTAGAATAATGATATCATACTCCACTCAGAAAAATTAAAGATTTTAGCTATTATAATGTAGAGAAATCCTTGATCATGGTATTTAGTATTCTATTCATGGTCAAGGGTACTAAAAGGAATTCAAAAGTTCAAATAACTACAGATATGGGGAACAATAACTAGAACCCCAAAGTAGACCTTATTATAACCTGTGCACAGGGGATGCGTTGAGTGTGAAAAAGATGAGAGGTTATTCGTTGGTGCAGATTTATAAGATCTCAATGGAAGCACTCTCATAATTTGTAGCGCATGTGATCTAAAATGGTGACAATGCAGTAAAGACCCAGTGAACATGCCTCAAGATCACCATCATCAGTATTCTACTTCCACATATCAGCCGTTGATGGAAACCAACTTCTAGCTTGCTGAACATGCCTTGCATCCATCTTCTCATATCTAATTTATATTGAATCAATCGACTTGGTATTTGAGCTGCAGGAGCCTGTGAGAGTCATTAGCTTTTATTATTTTTTGGTACTAAGTTAAAAAATTGTCTGAATGTGGTATTTGTAGCATTATTCTGATCCTTTATGTAAAAAATTGATGTTAGCATGCTGTTTTTTTTTATCTAAATAAAGGTTCCCAAGTCACTGTGAGTGACTGGCTTCTGTGATCAAATGAGAGAGTTCTGATTGTTTTTTGACCATAAGATGGGCATTTTACTGCCTGCTATGCAGAACTCTTTTTGATGCTCAGGTTGAAAGCATGCTACAAGGATAT
Source organism: Tamarix austromongolica (assembly GCA_039764185.1). Taxonomy (NCBI): domain Eukaryota; kingdom Viridiplantae; phylum Streptophyta; class Magnoliopsida; order Caryophyllales; family Tamaricaceae; genus Tamarix; species Tamarix austromongolica. Next base: position 30,607,474 of record CM077817.1, read on the forward strand.
GTCCTCAGGATTCTTGATCGGCCTAGTTCATAGCCACAAAGCTCTGATTGTACTGCTCAGAGTTCGTCTTTAACTTGAAGTTATGAACCTTCAGCTCTTACTCCTTCAAAGCCTTACATTGTAACATCTATTTTTTGACTCAATTTAACTGACTGTTAACTTAACAGAGGAAAACAGCAAGAAAAAAGGAAAAAAGGCCCAAATGTTTGTCTCTAGACTACACAGATACTGTTGTGGATGTTAGTGACATAGACGAGCTACTGGAGATCGTGGTGCTATAACATTTGAAGGTGGCCTTGTTGGTAGTGGATTTGGTAGATCAATGCGACTACAAGTGCAAGATATATTGTGCTGTCGAAATTGACACTGAAAGTTTCTATGGCTCGACTGTGGACCATCCTTTTATTTAGAACTTGTACGTGTCTACTATTTAGACAGAGCTCTCAAGCACTAATCTGCTATTAGTGGTGTCATTTTCTTTCGCACAAGGCTGTATTGCCGACTAATTGCTGTGGGTGTGACTTCATATTATTTGCGACTAAATTTGAATAGTACTTGTTGGAATCGATGCACTAATTTCAAATCTTATATGCTCTCTTTGCACGGTTTCAGCTATCTCCTTCGCATTTCTGGCTTAGAGTGTTATTTTTTGTGGAGTAAGTGCTACAGGATGATGCATATGCAGGTGTGCCATACATGTTTATCCGAGGACGGATAAGGGAAGGAATCTTGGGAAAATACCAAGGCTTCAAGTTCAGGATCTAATTAGTGAAGAGATTGAACTTTTTCTTGGTAATTGAGGCCGGTAATTATGAGGCCCTGACTACTCAGTTTCTTGATGCATAGAATGCTGAAAAATGGGCGTAAGGGCAAAGATTATATTATATCCATCATGGGCAGGGCCCGCATTATTTCTACTCAGGACTGATAGTTGCTTCGACACGACCTTATCATAACAATGCTGATTAAATCTTTGTTTATGACTATTTGGTGCAATATTTAAACTGAAATTGATGGGATTACAGTTTATGTACGTAAAAGAAGACTGCAATTTGTATGAGGTTGTAGAAAATATCGAGAAGAATGCTGGGATTGTGTTAATAATATTAGTATAGAGGGCTTATGATACTGACGTCACTATGATCTAGGCCTAATGACATTCTGTGATTTGATTTTCTTCTGTTTTCTTACTTTACGTACTGATTCTTCTGTCCTTTTTTTAGATGATGACTCGATAATTTTGGTGGATGACAAGCTCCTCCCAAGTGCAATGGAGGCCATCAACCAAGGATGTGAGCCTTCTTCATCAACCATAGATCCTATCCGTGAGCATGTTTGTTAAAAGATCTTTCGACTTTTTAGGTCCTTTCATAACCTGTTTGTCTGTTTTCATGGTCTAGCAATTTTAAGCATACACAGAAATTTTTTAGGCTATGGATAACCACCCATAGAATTATGATGATCAGGAACTTCAAGAACAATGACAGCGAAACATTTCATGCATAACAACACAGTGACCATCTTGCTCTTCAGGATACAAATGCATATTCGTTCTCTGCCACATATTATGACTCCTACTCTCTCTCACTTGAGAAGTTACTAGGTAAGCAAACCTCCCCAGTGCACTGAGGCCACCGACCTAGCAGGTGAACCTCTTCATGATCACCCATTGTTCCTGTCTAGTTAAGTGGATTCCTAGGGCTTCAACAGATTTTGTTTGATATGCTGTATATTTTGTTTTGCTTTGGTTGCTTGTATAATGTGACATGGAAGAGCCAAGATGGTGTACATGGCATTAAAAGGCCACTTTGACATGGATGAGGGCCAGAGATGGCAGCCAAAACACTCTTGCATAGATAGGAATAAGAGGTGGGGCTTTCTACAGCATGCATGTAGCAAGGCTGTTTTAATTAGCATGTAATTGAAGAAGTTAGCAATTTGGTGCCTTGCACCACCACCCTCAACACTATCTATATGCATGGCCTTGGTCCTTAGCTTACATCCCTCTTGAGAGAAACACATGACAAGGAGAGGAAGAAAGATGGCAGAGAGTATTAAGGATAATTATTTAGGCTAAGAGAGAATATTATTAATGGCACTCTCATTATATTAAAGGATAGTTATTGTATCCCATCTTAAGGCAGTTATTAGAGAGAGAAATATTAGATCTCTCCTAATATTTAGTCTTTGCTTAGGTATATGTTATCTAGAACTTATATCAACTCAACTTAATCACAACCTAACCTGATATTAAACTAATTTGGTGTTAACCTGATATCAACTCAACCCAATATCAACCCAACTCGATAAGACCAAATTATATATTAAATAGTTGTGATAAGAAGAAAAAATACAAATATTTTATTATTCATTTAAAGCTTTTAAAAAATATATCATTTTATCAATTTTACTTATTTTTCTTACTTTTATTGTGAACATCCTTACTCACTAATAATTAACTAATTTTATTGGTATTTTTTGCACAAAAATATAAGATTAAAAACTCATAATAATAAACAAGCAACAATTAATAATGCATTTTTAATTACATTCTTACATGAAGTCAAACTTAATGCTTGTTCACGAGGTTAATGAGTTAGAAAAATTGTAATACCCCGAATTTTATCAAATTTTGATCCTGAGTAATTAATATTTTAACCTAATTCTAATCTTGAAAAATCAATATTTCTACTTTACCTTAATTCCTTCATCCTAAATCTTAACCTAATTCTAATCTTTATTCTAGGTCCTTAATATTTTTCTAACCTAAACTAACCCCGAGTGGTTGATAATTAATTTTATCCTAATTTCCTAAACTAAATTAGTTTGAACTAATTCCAATTCTAACCCTAAACTTATTTTCTTTTTCTCCTTCCCGACTTCCTTTTTCTTCTTCTTCCTTCTTTCCCTACGTGATTCTCTTCTCAACCAAATTCCTTCTACTATGCCGACCCAATGAACCTACCTATTGTTAGGGCTGTTCACGGTTCAAATATCCGATATTTCGGATACTTGATTGTCGGATATTTGAAATTTCGGATATCTAAAAATGATATTTGATATTTGATTTGAAACTTCGGATATCCGAAAGATCGGATATCATTGGATATCAAATATAACCGGTATTAGCCGAATACAATTTCAAATATAAAAAAATTACCAAATGACAAATATATTTCATATTATCCGATTTGTTGAGCGAATGCTGAACAAATATCCGATTCGCTTAGCAAATATCCGACTTACTCAACAAATATCCAATGTTAAAACTAAAATAAGAAAGGAGTGGATGAAGTCTATCGGTATGCAGAGTATTTTTATTTTTATAAATATCTAAAAAGGGATTGTATTAAAAATATAATTTCAATTAAATTAAATTTTTCCTCAAATAATAAATAAAGTAAATAAAAATTATACACAGACACATATAAATTTATTTATATACAATTATATATAAAATAAAAAATTATAAAAAAAATGTATAAATATTTTTCTTCGGATCGGATATTATTTGTATTTGTTCGATCGGATATTTGGTTTGTTTGACTTTTTGTTGACCGGATCGGATATTTGATTTGAAAAAAAAAATCGGATCGGTTATTTGTTTTTTCGGATCGGATCGCTTCGGATATCGGATCAAATAAGCAGATATCGGATAACATGAACATCCCTACCTATTGTACATTAATCACCACCACCACCATCAACCACCACATCTCAAGGGATGTATCCATTGATATTTTTGATCAAACCTTTCCTCCAATTGTGCTCCCCATCTTATTTGTTCCCCTACCTTCCCTCTCTACTGATCTGCCCCACACACACAAATGTGTACACACACACACACTCTCTATCTCTCTCAAGCTCTGCCTCATTTAATTCCCAACTAACCCCTCACTCCCTCCATTTCTGTTGGCAAAACCAATCCAAACACCTTTTCTTCTCCTCTTCTCTTTCCTACTTTATTTGTCATCATCACTTGTAATACCCCGTATTTTTAAAATCCAGATTTATTAAGTTTAATGATTTTATTAGCGTAATTTGATGTAAACAATTAATTATTTTAATTTCGATTCGTTTTATGGATTTATCAACGATTTCGAATTCATAATTGAATGTAATTAATCATTTTCGGGAAGTAATATTTTATCGATGTTTTAATTAATTGAATGTAATAATTCCGGGAAGTTTAAATTAAAAATATTTTCGGAACTTATTTAAGAATTTTCTTTTTGAAATTAATTTTCTTCCGTTCTACGCTTTTTAGTTTGCGGAAAACCGATTTCGGAAATTATTAAAATTAGTCTTGATTTATTAGAATTTGACTTAAATATTTTATTATAGGTTTTTAAATATTATTTCAGGGTCTTATAATGTATTTCCGTAAATAATATAAATTTTTACGTTCGATGGTAAATTCTTCCGAAAATGTTTCCGAAATTCTTTATATAGCTTTTTATTAATTTTAAGCCTTCGGATCGTTTCGAAATAATTTTTATTTAATAAATTTTAGATAAAATCTTCCAATATTAATTTTTAAGTTTTTAATATTTTATTTGATACTTGTTTTTGTAAATAAAAAAAAAACCTGTCGGGACCCCGAGCCCCCCCTCTCTTCTTTTTCTTTCTCTCTTCCCTTTCCCGGCTCCCTTTCTCGCTGTCCCCTGCACCCGAAACCCTAGCCTCCCTCGCCCCTCTCCATCTCCCCAGCTCCTCCTCTCTGCCCCTCCGTCGTCGATCATCGACCTCTAACCGCCGGCCACCACCGAAGGCTGCAGCAACCAGCAACCGCAGCAGTAGCAGCAACCAGCGCCAGCCGCGCAGGAGTAGCAACACCGCAGCAGCGACGAGCCACGCAGGCCACGACGCCGTCCGGCCACGGCGTGCTCGAGTGATGGTCGGCGAGCACTGATCAACCTCCGGCGAAGCTTCCCCAGCCCTCCTTGCTCCGATTTTTACTGATTTTGTTTGGTATAATTTCCGAAAAACCCTAACCCTTATTTTGATTAATTGGGTATGAATTAGCTTATAAAAAGCTAAATTGATTGTTTGATTGTGTATATATGTGCAGTAAGATTGATTTGGATAGGTTAATTGTGTGGTTGTGTTGGAATTTTGGAAAAATTAGATTTTTAGCCGGGTTATGCCCAAATTTTTCGGATCCGCTCGTTTTTGCGATTTCGGACAAATTGATTATACAATATGTTTTAAAATGTATCCAATTTCATTTTGGAACCGTCAATTTGAGAAATTTATGTAGGTTTTATCGGAATTTGATTCCTAGGTCAAATTTTGAGTGTAATGAAATTGGGTCGTATAATTGAACCGTTCCGCTCAATTGATTTTATAATACCGTTTAAAATGTATTTAATTTTATATTGGAAGTGTTGATTTGGGAAAATTGTGCGTAATTGATTGAAATTGGATTTTTAGGTCAAAACTCCCGCGTATTTAAATTGGTTTGGGTAATCGGGTTATTTTATTCAATTGATTATATAAATTACATTATAATATGTTTAATTACATTTTTCGAACCGTCAATTGATATATTTTGGCAAGGATTGATCGGAATTGCGTTTCGAGCTCAAAAACCCTAATCGTGCTAAATGGTGTATTTCTTTTATTGGTTTTGAGCAATTGACTATTTCGTATGTTATAAAATGTGTTTAATTGCATTTCTAAACATTCAATTTGATTTAATTTATGGAATTTTAACAAATTGTGTTTTTGGGCCTAAAACCCTAGATTTTAAGTGAGATTATGAGATTGGTTATTTGTATAGTTGTTTTGCGAAAATTAAATTTATAAAAGTAGTTGAAATGATCCTAATTGTATTCAAATACCTTAATTAGGATTAATTGATTTGAATTACCTGAGTTTATGTCGTGGGCTTTAAAACCCTAATTTTGAAAATTGACCATCTGGAATGGATTTATCGGAAGATCGTTTTGTTGAAATTGATTGTCTATATTTATCTAAAATTAGTTTAATTGTGTTTTAAAACTATCAATTTGAGGTAATCAAAGTGATTTGGCCGATTTGTGGTTTAAGCATTAAAAACCCTAATTTTCGGGAATGATTTTATAAAATTGATTTTGCTATGTGTATTTTATCTAATCGATTTCTGTCTTTGGGTTTTAAATCATTTGATTTATATTTTAATCTTAAATCTTAATAGAGCTATGCTCTTGAGTCCTGAGTTTTGGACATGTTTTCCAAGAAAGGTCGTTTGTCTGGATTTTGTTATAATATATGAATTATTGATTGATAAAATAGTTATAACTTAGTTTTCGATTTCTATAGGATCTAGGAAAGCTTTCTCGTGGATCCACGAGCTAGTGATCTCTCTCCCTCTTATCTCGCTTAGCTAGCTTCGGATCCAGGTAAGTCTCTACTTACCTCTACTTATGGGTAATTAGTAAGGACGTAACTAAGGCTGCCTGTGTGTGTTACATGTTTTACTTGCCTTGGATGCCTCGTACGGTTTATATGCTGTATTCTGTGTATGTTATCTGTTTTACTGTGTAGCGTAGCATGGAACCGAGGTACGTTCTCATGCACTTGTCTGTATGTGCTAATATGGAAATGATGCAAATATGATGTGATCTGATGTGACCCTAGGACACGCATGCTAGGTGTTTTGATGCGGAGTTGTGGAGTGAGGGTTTGAAAGAGAAAAATAAGCAACTAAGATAACCAAAGGGAAGTACGCTGGTTAACGTAGGTATAGGCGACCTAGGTAATCTATAATCTGTGAAAGGATAATAAAAAGGGGGAATTAAATAAATAGAAGAGTGAAAGAAAATAAGGTTGCATGGGGGAAACTAGGGTTTGCATGGGAATGATAGAGTTGGCATGGTGGAAATGATAGGGTTTGCATGGGGAGGTTAAGGTCCGCATGGGGGCGAACCTTATGTATGAAAAGTTACTTTGTGATGTGGGGAAAGTAATGGAAGGTCTGTTTGGGAGTCTGGAGGCTCGAGGTGAAAAATAGTACGTAGGGTCATATAAGGGTACCTAGGGTTTGGGGAAGAAACCCTAATTTGAGAAGGTGGAAAAAGAAAAAGAAAATAATAAGAATAAATGAGGAGGAGTGAGGTATGAGGGAGAGTTGAGTCTGAGGGTCATGATTTGGGTTTCCAATGTGAGAAATGTGCTAAGTATGATAATTACAACGGGTGTTTAGTGGCCTAATGTAAGCGTAGGAGATAGCTCGGTAACCTAAACCGAGTAGGGATATAGCTAAGGCTAAATGTGTGGCATGTGTCCTACGTGCCATGGATGTTCTATATGATTTATGCGTTGCGGTCTTAAAAGCCATTATTCTAACTGTTTCATGTGTGGCCTGGCTTGGAATCGGGTTGTGTGCATGTGCCCTCATTAGTATGTGATAGTACGCATATACCTTCAGTTTTGATGTGATGTGTTGAGATCTCTGACCCTGCATGACAAAGGTGAAATGCCCTCGAATAAGATACATTAAAACACTAACGACTTACAGAGAAAGATGTTGAGCCGAACCCAGACCGGTCCACCGGCTATAATAGTGGCAGGGTATCTTACCCTCGCGACCGTTCCACCGGCTACAATAGTGGCAGGGCATGTGCCCTCGCGACCGTTCCACCGGCTATAATAGTGGGGGATTTCGTGCTCAACAAACCAAACGTAAAAGTGATAAGACATGGAAAGATACTAATATTTACAATGGAATACCTTGTGAGTCGGGGCCAGACCGGTCCACCGGCAAATAATAGTGGCAGGGTATATTACCCTCGCGACCGTTCCACCGGCTATAATAGTGGCAGGGCATGGCCCTCGCGACCGTTCCACCCGCTATAATAGTGGGGTTCCCGCACTCACATAAATTGATAAAGACTATGATGTGAATCGACTATATTTACCAGAGATCTAAAGAACGAGTCTACTCGATCGGGGCTGAGCATGTCCCTAAGTAATGCTCGGGGCTGGACATGTCCCTAAGTAATGTCCGGGGCTGAGCATGTCCCTAAGTAATGCTCGGGGCTGGACATGTCCCTAAGTAATGTCCGCGAGGCTAAATGCCTAATTGGTTTGGTTCGGCATTTCCCATAAATGCCCGTTTGATAAATGCCCGATTCGGCTTGGTTTGGTTTGGCGTTGTCCAAAAATGTCTGGTTGGTTGGTTTAACATTATCCATAAATGCTTGGTTGGTTTATCTGAATCTTTTATCGGTTTAAGATATTATATATATTTCGCATGTTATTATATGTGTATGGTAGGACTTGTGATGTGGGTTTGAGTAGGCATACTATTGTATCAACGTAATGCAACATGATTCAATATGCACTTGATGATATCTCTCCTATAAGGTAGGGTAGCGAGACTTACTCAGTATTGGACCCGTACTGATACTACACTGGTTGAATGAGTCCTGTGATGATCCACCGATGGTGGGGAGCAGACCTCTTGTGCAGGTTTAAGATCGGATACTGTGTTGGGGTGGAAGCCTTGACTTGAGTGAGTAGGCAATCCGGATATTGATCCTTCGGGATTTATTTTTGTTTAGCTATAATTTGTATTACGTTCTTGTTTTGAGAAACATATTCTGAGGTTGTAATCCTAAATCGTATTCTAACTTCTGTTTGACTTACCTCTTGTTAAGGATTTATTTTAAATGTTGTCTTGCGTTTTTGATACTTTGTACTAAAGGTTGATCGGATATAGCCTTAGCACTTAGTACTGGAACGGTAGGAGTGAACCGGTCTGGTACTAAGTGTGGCGGTAATACCCCCGAGTTTACGGTTTTATCCTTTGCTTCTGCTAAACCTTTTGATTTAAACGAAATTTTTCAGTAGTAAATTTGGGGATGTTACATCACCCATCATCAACTTCACTAGCCACCACCAACCACCCAACATCCCCTTCATCGTCGCCCAACCATTGCCATCCCACACCATTTCTTTTGCCATCTCCCCATCTTTCCCTGTTTTATTTTCATTGAGGCACAAAACCATGCACCCTTGCATTCCTTAGCCATGACCCTCTTGCACAACCAACATACAGTTCATGCACAACTTGTGCACACTCTTTTTCCCTCACCTGTGCACTTCACATACAATAGTGCACACCCCATACACCTTATCCGTGTGCATTCCATGCTCTTGACCCATTGCTGCATACTTCGCACGTGCACCTTTGACATTCCTTTGGCACAGTCGTGCTTCCTTCCTAGCATACCTCATGCCTCACTCTAGCACCATCTTATCACCACCATACATTCCACCATACTCCTACACGGCTTGAGCTTCTCCACTTATTTTGGTTATCCCTATTTCCACTCTATTTTATCTTAAAATTTCCTCAATTATATTCGTAAGTTCTAATTTTGTTTTATTCTCATTTTCATAGGTGATTTTTTGGTGATGTAGGAGGAGACGGGTTAGGATTACGTGATTAGAAACCGGTGTCCTTTTTGGTAAGAATACACATCATAGTTAGGGATTTTATGTGCAACATATATTTTTGTATGTAACATCATATTGGTAATGTTATATGGATGATGTTCTTATAAAAATGCTATTATATGATACCTAGTAAGTGAGAAAAATGTGAAAGTATGCATTAGTGTATATTGTTGGTTGGCATGAATCTATATATGTGGTATCTGTGTATGATTGCGGTTATATAGATATTAGACGTTAAAATCCATTGATATTAGGACTCGCAAGATCATTGGAAAAATATAAGTATTTGGTTATCGTAAGGGCACTTTGGTTATTTGATGGTAAATGAAAATTAATCATTGCATGATAATATTTTAGGGTTTTATAAACCATTTCATAAGTAATGTAATCAAATGATGGTTGAGTAAGATACAAGTTACCTAAAATGAGATTTTGACGTTTTTGATGAGAAAAGGGTATTTTGTTCAATAAGGTTTAAACATAGAATTTTGGTGATTTTAAAAGGGGAATAGGATTTAAATATGCTATGTATGATACTCAGAATATTCTGAATAATGATGAATATCATATGTAAGATAAAATGATAAGTTATGCTCACATGATCAAATTAGGGTTTATTAGGATAATGATGGATATTTTTCTTAGGGAATGCCTTAATAACTACTTGGTTGTGTTGTACATATATTCAATTATGTGCTGTGTATATTTACACGAGTCATGTATGATGATCTTGATTTAAAAACTATGAATAAGATACTAATCATTTAAAGTGAAAGATCATGCGAGTCAGGCTAAGGTATAAGTTTACTCCGTTCCACCAGACGATAGTAGTAACTCATGAGCATTTTGTCTAGAGAGATACATGAGTCTATTCCACTAGATTAAGAATAGTGGGGCCCTAAACTCAATGTGAATGATAATATAATTATGATATAAGTACTAATGGATATGGCATTAATAATTTAAAATGAAAGATTAGGTGAGTAAGAAACAAGGTGTTGAGTTCGTTCCACCGGACAATAATAATGACTCAAGTGTGTTTTACCCTAAGAGACATTTTAATTTATTCCAACGGTTTAAGAATAGTTGTTAGGAGCATGTTGCCCTGGTATATGTTGGGTCTGTTCCCCCAGGTGGTAATCTTAATACCCCCAAATTTTATAGTTGAAATTTTTTGTTTATTGAGGAAAGTCATACACCAAAATAGGGGTACTACCGTCATAATCAGTATAAGACTGACCCTTGGTCAGCTTCATACTAATCACAAGACTAAAAGATATAAGGAATAATAACATGAGATGATTAAAAACATAATCAGTTCAACATTAAATATAGAAACTAGAGTGCACGAAAGTTAAGGTTAATACATGAGTGAAATAAAATACAAGACAACGCCCCGCTACAGGGGAATAAAAACAATAAAAACATAAAGAGGTAAATAGTTTAGAGAACACCCTCTCTAACCCTATCCTTAGGTCATCAGAATGTCACTCTGCCCCAACTAGCTCATCATAGGCATCAAAATCCTCAAGGGCCTCATCAACTACATGCACAGGCTAAGGAGGGGCCACTGCTCGTGGGAATGAGCAACACCTATGATAGAGGTGATTAGTATGCTACGTATTGAGTAAGCTAACCATATAGATAAGATAAGTCACATCACATAAATGTAGATAAAATAAGAATAAGGTGTATTAGATAAATCACCACTATCAAAGTTTAAGCCATTAGTACCATCTTTACACATCTCTCAAATTATATCCACGTGAGTAAGGAGGCCCTACTATTATAGTCAGCAGAACGAAAATAACTATTCAAGGGAAGAACATGCCTGACCACTATTATAGGCAGTGGAATGGTATACATGAACATTTCTAAGGCAAGACGCTCCTAGCCAGTATTGTAAGTGGTGGAACGGTAAACATTCTAAGTCTAGTCCTATCCAACGTGGTGTTCCAATTCTAAGTCTAGTCCCATCCCACGTGGTGTTCCACTGTAAGTAATTAGCATCTTTTCTATAAATTATTTTCATCCAAGGTTTAACTTATTGAGATCAAAAGCCCCACTATTATAACCAGTGGAATGAGAATACGACTCTAGGCCAAAATGCACCTAGCCACTATTATAGCTAGTGGAACAGTATCTAGGACAAAACACTCCTAACTACTATTATAGCACGTGGAATGGCAGTAAATATCCTAAGTCTGGGTCTGGCTCAGTGATTTTCCACTTTAAGTGATTAATATTTTATGTATGTCTTATTCAACAAGTAACCCCCATCTAGACATGCACCCCTAATGGGTACTCCTGACTCATTACCACACCACCAACTCATACTCCCTGAAATACCCTATCCCTTACCTGGGACCTCTACATTCCCCAAGACTCAAGGACCCCCATACACCTTCCACCATACTCACAAACACATTTAGAACCCCCATATAAATAGGTCGAGGCCCACTTCTCTATTTCTTCACCCATGCTCACCATCGCCCACTAAGGTTTCCCTTAAACCCTAATCTAGCCTATGTGGCTCTAGCCTCTCCTCTTCCTACATAGCCCACATTCTCCCTTGATTCTAACACCATCACCATACCCACTCCAAACCTCATAACCCAACTCCTCAACTCTCACATGTGATAATGACACCCTAGTTGGTCACCCCCGAAAACCCTAATATTTCCCTTTTTTCCTACACATTCTCTTTTCATACACAACTCTACCCTCCATTTGACTTAACTCATACCCTCCATGTGACACAATCCTCATCACAATACCAATTCCCAACCAACCTCCTTAACCTTTCCTACGACACCCCTACCCTTAGGGTTTCCCTCCCCCAAAACCCTAGTTATGCTTCCATGCATATTTCCATCAACCGAAGTACTAACTCTTTCTCAAGTACACCAGTCACCCAAAATACACTTTGCTCCCCATGGTCAACCCTCAAACTAGATTTTCCCATATAAGCTTTTCCCCCATGTAAAGCACATACACCCTATGCAAGATTTTATCCTAACCCTTCATTTTATTATTTTCTCCCTTTATTTTCTCAACCATGTTTCATAATACACGTAGGGAATTCTCTCCAATTCTCCTCACTCACTCCACCCTCTTTATTCTCTTTAATCCTCAATAACCACTCAAACCCACCTAAGGCATCTAAGCATATATGCCATAATATCTCAACCATACATAAGAAACATGTCATCCATAACAAGTTATATCACACAATAAAAATCATGCTCACCATACCTTAGCTCCTTGCAAACCAAGCTACACCACACACATACTTAGTTCACATTCACATATTGTAACACCCCAAAATTTACTATTTTTTTTAATAAAAAAAAGGCCTTTAAATTTAAAACCCGTAAATTCTAAGGATGCTACCGCCACATTTAGTACCAGACCGGTTCATCCCTATCGTTCCAGTACCAAGTGCTAAGGCTAAGAAAAACATTTCCATCATCACACATTGATACATAAATTAAAGTTCGCAAATCAATAATCAGAGTACGCATGAGTTTTACATAATCCGAAATACGAGAGATTAGTTCTTCAGAGAATAAAAATAGCTATAATAATAAAATTATTTCTAGAGTTTCAAACATAGTTAAAAGAGAGAAGGAGTAATACTTTCATAATGGAAAAATGACCACACCACTCCTGGATCCGATCCAGCCCAAATCATCACTCGGCCCCACCTGATGTCCCATAGACATCAATGGCATCAAAGTAGGCATCTCCTACCCGCAACACATCAGATGGGCCTTCTACTCGTGAGAATGAGCATCACACCTATAAAAGGGGTGATCAGTACGTTATGTACTGAGTAAGGTAACCGAGCACTAAGGCCAACACACAAGCACATAAAATCATACAGGATAGTATTCAACTTACATACAATCAGACCCACACATATAATATGTAAAGCCATGCAAAATATTATATAGCTTATAAATGATCAAGCCCACACATAAAGGCCCAAGTAGTCCAGATTAATTATTTAATTAATCTCTTATTGAAAATCGAACACATCATGCCTTTTATCAAGTCCATGCAAGTATAGGAACACCCCACTATTTTAGCTGGTGGGCCGGTCACTTGCGGGACAATAGTCCACACCACTATTATTTGCCGGTGGATCGATCACATGTGGAATAACATGTCCACACCATTATTTATAACCGGTGGATCAGTTTGGTTCCTACTCATATAGTGCTCCACTATAAGTAATTAGTATCTTTTAAGTGCTTAGCAAACTCTGGTTTATGTTTATTGAGCTCGGGATCCCCCACTATTATTGTCGGTGGGCCGGTCACTTGCGAGACATCAGGTCCACACCAATATTATTCGCCGGTGGATCGATCACTTATAGGATAAAACCCTAACTACTATTCCTAACCGGTGGATCGGCTGAACCTGACTCAATAATCTTTCACTTTAAGTGATTAATGTCTTAAGTATCTTATTCAGAAGTTTTCACCCAAACATGCATGACCGACTTCTACTATTCTCATCCTCCAACCCTAGTTAACCACACCAAACCATGGTAACCATAACAAATCCTAACTCCCATGCAAACCCTAACTCCAATGCAACCATTACCTCCCATGCAAACCCTAACTCCCATGCAAACCCTAACTTCCATGCAAACTCTAGCTCTATGCAAACCCTACTTCCATGCAAACCCTAACACCGTGCAAACCCCAACTCCATGCAAACCATAACATCACATTATTACACTCCCCATTATTACTTTGCAAAACCTATCATGCATGTCTTATGGGCCACACTATACCACAATAATAATACAACCAATACACATAATACACATGTCACAATTTAATGCACGATCTTACCTTAACTCCATATCACGCTGCATATACAACAATTATACAATTACACATAAAATACATTATAATTCATATCACATGGCATGCATGGCATATAAAACACATAATACACAAATGGCCTTAGCACCCCTTGCCTAAAAATGTCACCGGTCTTGGAGCACACTCCCATGCCTCTCTAGGGCCTTGACTGGTCTTACCTTTATGAGGGAAAAACTATAATTAGGTTCCCTCCTACTAAAAACACTATCATTTACTAACTTATTTTAAGACTAGGTTTTTATTACAACAATACTATACTAATAATAACTATATGAAATAGTACTAAAAATACTAGTAATAATATTAATATGATTCAAATTGGATGGTGCTATAAGGGCTTTTACCCTCCACCAAAATAATTCTAACAATAATAATAATAATAATAATAATAATAATAATAATAATAATAGTAATAGTAATAATGATATCAAAAAAATAATAATTATAAAATAACTTAAACCTAAATAGTATAAGGTAGGGTTTTTGACCCTACCTCAAAATAGGGAGAGTATCATTTAATAATAATAATAATGTTAATAACATATATTACTTATAATGTTAATAATAATAATAATAATGATATTAATAATTCGAAACTAATAATAGTAGAAATAATAATATTAATAATAAAAATAGGGGTGTGCGCACCTATCTAAATAAAATAGGGCTTCAACCCCTTTTAGATAAATAATAGAGATAATAGAAATAATAATACTAATAATAATAACATTAATAATAATACTAATGATAATAAGGATAATAAAACATATAATAATGATAATAATATTAATAATTCGAAACTAATAACTCAAATAATTTATACATACTCTTGACCCTGCTAAGAAATGATGTCATTAATATTAAGCCCAATAATAATAATAATAATAATAATAATAATAATAATAATCGAATATATGTTAAAAATTAAAATAAAATATAATAAGCTTAAATAAATAGGGGAGAAGGGCTGAGAGGGTCTAGGGTTTCACCTTAAGTCGGCGGAGATGGGTGGCACCGGCGATGGTGCACGGCGGTGGCAGCGGTGGCCGGAAAAGAGTATAAAAAAGGAAAAAGTTGAGGTTTGAGAAGAAAAGGTGGAGAATGAGGGTGGTGGTTGAGGTGTTGGTGGTAGCCTAGACTAAGAGGAGTAAAGTGAGGGTTGTGGCGAAGCAAGTGGTGGCAGCGCATGGCGGTAGAGGTGGCGGTCGAAATGAAGAGAAAGAGAAAAAGAGAGAAGGAGATGGAGAAAGGAGAAAAGAAGGGTATGGGTAGGTGGAGGAAGATTAGTAGCAGTTTTTGGGTGGTGTAGGAGGCAGTGATAGCGGCGGATGTGGTGGCGGACGGTGACGCGAGGGGTTGTAGGTGTAAAACCTTGGCTTGATGGGCAGGGAATTTTGCACGGCTGTGGCGGCTAGTGCAAGAATAATCGAGGGAGATGGGTGGCTTAGTTAGTTAGAGGGCAGTGCAGGGAAGACTTAGGTAGGCAGAGACAGCGGAGTAGTTGGCTGACGGCGGAGGAAAGGTTGTCTAAAGTCACGGTGGTGCATAGGGTAAGTTTTTAGGGTTGCGGGGAAAAAGTTTCGAAATCAACCAAAAAAGGGGTATTTATAGATTTTAGAGGGAAATTTAAGGTTTTGAGGGTCAGTAGGGAGATAATGCAGGTAGGGTTTGGGGTAGCCGGCGGCGTCAATCGGCTGATACAAATTTAGGTTGGGGTCGACTTTTCGAGTAGGAAAAGGAGAGTTTTGCATGAAAGAAAAGGGAATTGGGTTATTTTAGGCTAATCTGCTATTTAAGGGGAAGAGAAAGAGGGGAGAGACGGTCGGTCAAATTCAGCGTGGCCGGCGACGCCATTTTTGGAGCTTCGAAGCTGCAAGTTGATGGCGGAGGAGGAAGGAAGAAGAGGGAGGTGAACCAGGCAGTTGGGGGAAAAAGAAAGAAAAGAAAAAGAAGAGAGAACCGGCCGGTCGGCAATGGTTATAAGGATTTAAATGGAACACAGCGTTCTAGGGGGAAAAGGCGCAAAGCGCTTCGGCTACTGAAGGAAGAAAGAAAAGAACGGACGATGGGCCATAGAAGAGACGAAAGAAGAAGGAGGGATTGGGCTGTGACAGGCCCAATCGGCAGGAAGAAGGAAAAAGAAAGAAAAGAAAAAGAAAAAGAAAGAAAAAGGAAGAAGGAAAAATAAAAAGGAAAAAGGGAAAAGAAAAAATTAAGTAAGTTGGGGGCATTTAAATTAATTAGAATATTTGGGGTATTTAAATAAAATAGTCTTAAATTTCCTTTTTAGGCTAATTTAGGGTTTTTAAAAGATTTTTCCTAAATTCCTTTTCAATTAACAAAATGCCCAAAATTTTCCTTATAAAAATATTTGTAATTTCCTCTTAATTTGCCCTAAATAATTTCTTCCTATTCTATTAAAAATAATTAATTAAATTAATCCCCTAATAAATCCTTATTTAATTACACTTCTTAAAATAAATATTTTTGGGGCATTTCACATATACTCGCACATAACATATAAATACACCTATACATACAAGATTTATAACATAATCTAAGGCTTAACCATATCCTTACCTACTTGGACTCTAGTATTGAAGCACAATCCTATAAAAAGAGTATCACTAGTCATTTCACCTTCTTCCTACTTCTTTTCCTTTATTTCCTTAATTAAATAATAATAATAATAATAATAATAATAATAATAATAGTGTTAATAATAATAAATTATTAAAATAAAATATACTAAGTAAGTAGGAGAGAGAAGAAACAACTAGAAGGGAAAATAGGTGAGG
The DNA here is from genome assembly GCA_039764185.1 of Tamarix austromongolica. Taxonomy (NCBI): domain Eukaryota; kingdom Viridiplantae; phylum Streptophyta; class Magnoliopsida; order Caryophyllales; family Tamaricaceae; genus Tamarix; species Tamarix austromongolica. The sequence continues at coordinate 30,624,614 of CM077817.1, forward strand.
GGGTGGCGGCGATGGCGGCACATGATGGTTGTGGAGGATGGTGCAAAAAAGGGATTTTGGGGTTGGAAAAAGAGAGGGGCGGTAGGGTTTCCTAGGTGGTAAGGTTCCTTAGGTCAGGAAGCCTATGGTGGCGGTGGCCTCATAGCGGTGACACTGTAGTGGCAACGGTAGTGGTCGAGAGGGAGAGAAAAGAAAAGAGAAGAAAGGAGATGGAAGAAAGAGGCAAATGGTGGTGTGGTAAGATAGGGGAGGGTTTTTTGGGCAAGAAGGGAGGCAGAGAGTGTGGTGGTAGCTGTGGTGGTGGTGGTAAGTTGGAGGAGGAAGGTGAAAAAGAGCAGCTCGAGCTACCCACTTTGCAAAGGTGGGGAGAGAAGAGGAAGGGGAAGGAGGGGCATGGGAGTAGTCCGTTGGGTGCAAGGTGATGTAGGGAAGTGGTGGTGACGGTAGCAGCGGTTGTTTGGGTGGTGCGAGTAAGGTTGGGGAGAGTGGATTGAGAGAGAGAGAAAATGAGGAAAGGAGGGAGTGGGAAGGGGTACTTATAGACATAGGAGTTGGGGGAAGTGAACAAGAGAGGGAAGAATACAAGGGAAGGTGTAATCCCCCAGAATTTTAAAAACCTATAATTTAATAAATAACTTTTATTTGGGATAAATTTAGCTTTTAAAATTATTTAATTTAATTGTTTTATGGATTTTTGAGTATATAAATTTGGATAGGAATATTTTATTTTATCACACTCTTTTTATTTAAATAATTTTTCAAACTAATATTTTACTAAAATTATCCTTTTTAAACCCATATATTTTATTATATTAAATTAAATTATTAAATAAATTTATTACCCCAAAATATTACACTATTAATTTATAAATTTGAATTACTATAATTTCCCTATTTTTTTTCCTTTCCCCTTTTCCCTTTTTCTTTTATTTCTCCTTTTCCTCCTTTTTCTCCTTTCCTTCCTTTTCTTTTTCTTTTCTTTTCTTTTCTCCCTTCGGGCTGCCCGCACTAGGCTTTCTCTCCCTTCCCCCTGTTCTTGGGCCTCGGGCCCACTCCCTTCCCTCCTCTCCTTCTCCCGTGCACAGCCCAACTCCCCCTCCTTTTCTTTCTTTCCCTTTCCCCCTCCTACCCAAGCCGGCCTAGTTCCCCTTTTTATTTCTCCCGACCGGCTTGCTGTTGCTACCTCTCCTCTCCCCTTCTTTCTTCTTCTGCCTCCAGCTCCGATGCATCACACGCCCCTCGACGCCATGCCTGGCCATCACCTACAACCTCTCGCTGCCACCACCTACCACCATTACAACCCTTTCTCTCTCTTTCTCTCTCTATCTCTCCCTCGTCCTTTTTTCACCATTTTAGACCTAACTGTCCATGCACTCCCCATCATGCATGGCCTCCCTTTCCCCTTCTTCCCTTCCCTCTCCCTGCCACCTATCAACTGTCTGCCTTCTTCTCCTTTTTCTCCTCCTCACTAGCCCTTTCCTACCCCATTTTTTCAAGCCCCACCCTTCCCCCGATTCCTTCTCTCCATTTTCTTCTCCTTCCATTACCATCCCTATTTTGTGCACCACTGCCCCTTCACCGCTTCCTTCGCCACACTAGCCGCCTGCAGTGCCTCCTACCACCTTCTACAACCGCCCTACAACACCACAATACCCCCTCGAGCCCTTGTAGTCCCTTCTTCCCCCCTCTTATTTTTCCCTCTTTTTTCTCCCTTATTAGCAACCTCCCTACAACCCCTTTGTTTGTCATTATCCCACCGCCTCTGTCGCCACCCAAACCATCAAGTCACTCCTTGCAACCTCCTCTACCATCCCCACAACTCCCTTTGCCAAAACAAGCCCCCTCACTCCTTCATTTTCCTCCTCCCTTTTCCTTCCTTCTCAGCCCCGTCCACTCCTACAGCCCACTTCGCAGACTCATCGCCGCCCTTGGCTGCCAACAACCCATCCCCAACTACCACCTAGACCCCTCTTCAACCCTGCAACCCTCCCTTACCCTAACTCTCCTCCACTTGCCCTCCTCTTGGCCCCCAAGACCCCAACCCGAACCATCACCCCTCCCTTCTGCCTCCCTATCTTCGATACATTCCCCCCTCATAACCTGCATGTGGCTTACGCTGCTCATGTAGAGTGAGTTCCACATTATTTTGGGATTTTCCTTGTTTAATTTTTGAGGTATATTAATAGCTAATTAAAGTGTGTTATTAATTAAGTTTTTATAAAGTTTTTTCCTTTTTAGTTTTCCTATTTCTAATGTAATGACTATTGATATTATTTTTAGGTGCTAATTTTGCTAATTAAAGCTTGAATCTTTAACTGGAATACCGGTAAGGTTTAATTTTTGCGGGAATTAAGGTAATCGTTAAACCCCACTTAAACGCATGGATAAACACATGCTAGCACATTAGGGTTTTAATATGTTATTTTTCATGTTATAAATATTGTTTAATATATTATATGTAGTTGCTTATAATGATTGATAAAAAAGGAAAGCATGTTGGTTATATGCTATGTGTGGAAATATTGCTTAAGGAAAGAGTTTGGTTATTAATGAAAATTTTGAGTACTTATTTATGTTATATTATGTTATTGTGATCATTAATGCATGAATAATATTATTATAAGCCCTAGGGGTATTTTCGTAATATGTCATGTGCAAGAATGTGGCCTATTATGTGTGGGTACTAATGAGTATTATATTAAAATATAATAGTTTGTGGAGTTGGATGAGGAGAATGGAGTAGTGATATTAATATTCATGTAGTGATGATAACTTAATAAAAGTAGTGTAATAAAAGGATAGAATGGTAATTTTATAAGTAGAAGGGTAGTATGGTAAATTTGGAAGAGAATGGTAAAATAGTAATTTGTAAGCAAGGGGTAAAATGGTAATTTTAAAAGTAAGGGGTAAAAGGGTAATTTTGGAGATAAAGGGTAAAACGGTAATTTGGCATGAAAATGGTAAAATGATAATTTTGGAAGTAAGGGGGTAAAATGGTAATTTTGGAGGAAAAGTGTAAAACGGTAATTTTGTATGAAAATGGTAAAATGGTAATTTTGGATATAAAGGGACAAAATGGTAATTATAATAATTGAGAAGGGTAACATGGTAACTTGGTGTAAAGGAAGGGTAAAATGATAATTTAATAAAAGAGAAGGGTAAAAAGATAATTTAATAAAAGAGGAGGGTAAAATGGTAATTCGGTATAAATGAAGGTAAAATGATAATTTAATAAAAGAGAAGGGTAAAAATGGTAATTTGATATGAAGGAAGGTAAACTGGTAATTATAATAATAGAGAAGGGTAATGTAATAATTATGATAATAGAGAAGGGCAATTTGGTAATTTAACCGACTAAAGGGTAGTTTGGTAATTATAATAATGGAGAAGGGTAATTTGGTAATTATGATAATGGAGAAGGGCAATTTGGTAATTTAACCAACTAAAGGGTAATTTGACAATTATGATAATGGAGAAGGGTATTTTGGTAATTATGATAATGGAGAAGGGTAATTTGACCAACAAGAGGGCAATTTGGTAATTATAACAAGGAGAAGGGCAAATGGGTAACCTAACCAATTAAATGGAAGTATGATAAGTGTAATGACTATGAAGAGTGATTGGTGACCTAATAAATATGGAAGATAACTTAGTAACCCAAACCGAGTAAGGGGTAATTTGGTAATTATGTAACAAGAGGATAACATAGTATATTGGCAAGTAAGGAAGGATGAATTAATTCGTATCTAATATGTTGATGGATTAACGGAGTTTTGTGATAAGACTCAAGTAATCCTAAATAGTAAGATAATGGTATTTAGTGAGTATCACAAGGACGAATCCTAAGTCAGAATTGGATGAGGTTATGATGGCCTTAATGATTTCTCCATGTTATCCTAGATAACTGTTTAAATAAGAAATACTTAATGATATTAGAACGATTTAAAGTGAATGAATATTTGATTGTTGTGCTTTTCATGATCACCTTAATTAAGAGACTAATACTTAAAGCAAAAGACTTCGAGGTCGGGAATGGTGGCTCTTTAGGGGTCGCTATCCTAAAGACGTGGTTTAGCCCACGATTATTATGGTATTTGCTGGTGTGCCTTTGTGTCCTAGTCTTACTATATCTAGCTCTACGGACCTATTTAGGGGGTATGCATACTTATGGATTATGTGTCCTTATCGGTAGGGTACTAAGTAGCTTTATACACCAGTATGACCGGGTTACCTTTACGTCCTTGGGTTGATGGTTGAAGGGTGCTAAGTAGCTTGTATGCACCAGTATGGCTGAAGTACCTTTGTGTCCTGGGATCTTGATCTTCCGTCCAAGGCAAATAAATGGAATTGATGTGTTGATTAAAAAGGAAAAATACTAATCATGAAAGTGAAAGATTAATGAGCCGGGCCCAATTGAATTATAATATTGAGTACCAGTCCACCGGATATAATAGTGGCCAAGGAGCGTTTTGCCCTAGATGATGTATATATGTATTTCGATCCACCAACTATAATAGTGGGGGTCTCGAGCTCAATAAAAGTAATCATCGATGTGGATAAATTATGGAAAAATACTAATCACTTATAGCGGAACATCATGTGAGTCGGGACCAGACTAGTCCACCGGCGAATAATAGTGGCCAGGAGCGTTCTGCCCTGTATGTATTTCGATCCACCAGCTATAATAGTGGGGTTCCTGCACTCACGTGGATATTTATAATCTGAGAGATGATTGAATAATGATGTACTAATGGCTTAAGGCCTGAAAGTATTGATTTTGCATTATGACTTATTAATATTTGATGGACGTATTAAGTATGTATTTGTAGTGCATGCATTTCTTATTACATATATATATAGCTTTGTTTCATGTGTTGCATTGCGAACCTTCTTTTAAGTGTGATTTAAAGGGTTACTCAATACCATAGTACTGAAGGGTTCCATTTGTGGAGCCCTTACCTATTTAATGGGCAGTGTCCCTTGCAGGTCCTTTTTCAAGTGTCATTCAAGTGGGCAATGAGAAAGAGCGTAAGGATTATCTGAAATCCTTTAGGGTTCATCTCTCCCTCTTTTAACTCCTGGTTTTAATGTAACATGTACTCTTGTGATCACCACTGATGGATTTTATTCTTGTAATGTGTTATTTTTGCTACTCTGATTTAAATATGTTCAAGTTTCTCGTAAATTGTGTTTTACACTTTTAGCCTTAGCACTTGGTACTGAAACGGTAGGAGTGAACCGGTCTGGTATTAAGTGTGGCGATAATATCCCTAGAATTCACAGTTCTTCCACTGATTCTTTTAAATAAAATGAAAATTTTTTAGTAGTGAATTTTGGGAGTGTTACAAAGGAGTTGGTGACTGTTGGCCGGTGTGTAGGCTGGAGCAACAATGTAGTAGAAGGGACAGAGGGCAAGTTCATAGGATATGGGGAGCAAGTGAGGTGCTATGGGGTTTGTAGGAGGGAGGGGGACCATGTAGGGTCGTGCTTGCTGCATATCCTATAGGGCCAAATAGGGAAATGAGGAGGGAGAGAGGGGAGGGGGAGCTGCAAAGCAACCATGCGTAGGCTATGCTGATAGGGGAAGAAGAAGGAGGTAGGGGCAAAAAGGGAAAGAAGAGAAAAATAGAGGAAGAGAAAAGGAAAGAGGGGAGTATTTTACGCGGGATTAGGTTGATTGGGGGAGGGGAGGAAAAGAAAAAGAAAATTGGGATGGGGAAGGGAGGAAAGGGAAGAAAAGAGGGGGAGGGGGAGTTGGTTTGCTATTGGGTATAAGCCTGCCAGCCGAAGGAGGGGGGAGGAAGATAAAAAAGAAAAGGAAGAAAAGAAGAAAAAAAAGAAAGAAATAGGAGGGAAGAAAAAGGGAAAAATGGGTGGTAGGGGGCTTTGGATTTTCTTGGAGTTTTAGGAATACTAAAAGTTAATAATAATAATAATAATAATAATAATAATAATTTTTTATTAATTTAGAAATTATTATGATTCATTTATAATATATCTTAGGTCAGTAAATAAATTTAGTCTCTACTAATTATGTCCCTACATCATTTTTCTTCTCTTATTGCCATTATTATTATTATTATTATTATTATTATTTTGATATCATTTTATTAGAAATGGTACATATAATTAAGTCTTATTCAGTAATTCCTTATTTTATTCATAAATCCTAAAATAAATTTTAGGGTATTACATCACTACCCCCTTAAAGAAAGACTTGGTCCCCGAAGTCACTAGCTTGATTCTGGGAGTAGGGAGGAAGGAATAAGGGAAAAGTAGTTCGAAGGAAGGAATAAAGGCAAAGCGGTTCCTAGGCAATTCGATAAACAGAATCATAAAACACAATAAACTACTACCCCTTCAAGAAAAAAGGGGTTTACTAGGAATTATCATACTTGAGGCGAAGAGTTCCGGATACGCCTCACGTATGTCTCTTTCGGCTTCCCAAGTAGCTTCCTCTGTCCCATAGAGGCTCCATAGAATCTTCATGAGTGGAATCGCACTCGTACGAGTCTTCTGGAGTTTGGTATTGAGGATCCACACAGGTATCTATTCATAGGTTAGAGAATCGTCAAACTTAACCTCATCAAGCTAGATCACATAGGAAGGATGGGCAATATACTTTCGCAGCTGTGAGACATGGAACATATTGTGGGCATGTGCTAACTCTAGTGGGAGTGCCAACTGATAAGTAATCTCTCCAACCTACTCTAGAATCTTGTAGGGTCTAATGTATCTGGCTCATTTTTCCCTTCTTACCGAACCTCTGCACACCCTTGGTGGGGGAGACCCTCAACAATACCTTCTCCCTAGGCTTAAAGTTTCCACCCCAATGCTTTTGATCAGCGCAACTCTTTTGTAAGCTCTGAGTAGCTCTCATTTGGTCTTGAATCTGATGGATCTACCTGGTCATCTCCCCAATCATCTCAGGTCCCAACACCACCTTCTCGTTGAGGTCACTCCAGCATAAGGGGGTCCTACACTTCTATCAGCTAGTTCAGCCCTCAATAGTCAATGTAGAGACGGAGACTCCTATATTTCTTCTTTACGAATAGGACCAGTGCTCCCCACGGTGACACACTTGGTTGGATTTACTTATGTTCCAAAAACTGCTCTAGCTGTGTTTTGAGCTCCTTCAGCTCATTGGGTGTCATCCGGTAGGGTGCTATTGACACGGGTTCAGCCCCTGGTACCAACTTGATTGTGAAGTTAATCTCGCACATTGAGGGCATACCCGGTATTTCCTCTAGGATCCTTGACCACTGGAATGTCATCCAAGGTTGTCACATCCTTGTTCAGCTCTTTCACACTACACAAATACAACATATACCTCTTCTGGACCAGAGAGTGCAGTGTGACCGTAGACACCACTTTAGTGGTGGCCTTAGGCTTAGTCTTTTTGTACGAAAACCTAATACCCTTCAGGCACCATAACACCATGTGCGTCTGAGTGTACTCAATCACCGTCTGATACCTCCCAAGCATATTCATCCCTAGAACGACATCGAAGTCCTCCAAGTCCATATCGACTAGGTCCATTAAGAAGTATATCCTACCTATGACTAAGGCCATATCTAAGTACAGTTCATCCTATCTCCCAAAGGCTGCATCATAGATAACGCTATGCTAGCCGATGGTGATAGCTCAGTCTTTGCAACAAAATAAGTGAACACGAATGATAAGGAGGCACCCGAATCAAATAGAACATACACCGGTAAAAATAGTATAATAAATATACTAATAACAACATCCAGCTACCTGTCAACCTATGCTTGACTGATAACATTTAGGCACCCACCTGACTAGCCTTCCTGGTAACCTCCTCGGTATCCTATGGAGGCTTGAGTCTGACCTCCTCTCTAAGGGAAAGACCATGGTCCCTAAGGCCTTCCTTTGAAGTCTGGGACTAGTGCACTGGCTGGGGTAGGTGTACTCTGTTGGATCTATTGGGATGAGGTATAAGCATGCTACTGGTAGCATATTATTAACTTGCTTATAAGCTTTATCTTTTTGTACCCTTACTTTTATTGTATTATTACCATACTTAATATATAGCATACTAATTATCTTTTTTATGGGTGTTACTTATTCCCACAAAGCAAACAACTCGGATGTTTTTTTCCATGTCAATGAGGACCCTTTAAATGATTTCATTATATATGATGCCTTAGGTGTGGAGGAGTGATTCTTATGTATTAGAATTGGACACAGAGTCATGTTATGCGATTATCATTTTTGGTTTAGATATATTTTGAGATTCTTAGTTTCGATGTATCCCTTTTTATATTTTTTGATATTGTATCCAAAGTTAATCTCTAAAAAATTATCTATGTTTATAAAAGTTCTCTTATTCCGTGTTTATTATATTTTTAAGTTTTAACTATTTTACCTTTTATTTGATGTAAGGATGGTATGGTAAGTTAGAATTATATTGAGTGTGGTGGTAACTCCTAAATAATTTAATATTACACTTATGCTAAAAAAGAAAATTTTAACTAGTAAAATTTGGGATGTTGCATAAATTTTAGTAGTCAACCGCCAATTTAATCCAAATCCAAAGTGATCTAATCCGAGATTAGTTTTGCCTAAACTTAACTCAACCCATTGAAACCTTATACAGCCTAAACCTAAGCTAACTTGATCCAACCCATCAAAACTCAAAATGAGCCAAACACGGACTAGCTCAACTTGAATATGACCCAACAAATAAACTTGAGTTTACTAGAATCTATAATGATCCAACACCAATGTGACTTGTCCAACAAAAATAAATCAAAATTACCCAAACCTAAAAGGACCAAACACGACCCTACCTAACTCACAAAGTAAAATGACACATAAAAACACCAACTTGGCAACTACCCAATCCGCTACAACCCGAACCACTAGATCTAATTATCATCTCTGATGTTATCCATATTTTAATAGAGAGGTTATTATTAATTTTCCTTTCCTTATATTCGATGATAGTTTTTGTAATATTTTTATTGTGAAACATTGTTATTTCCTCCAACAAACTCTTATTTTTTTACTTCAATTACAAATTAAGTATCTCGGCACTACAATGATATTAATAAGTGGTATTAGAGCTTGGGATTTATCTAGTTGGTTTTCTTGAGCTATTGTCAGATTTAATTAATGAAAAGATGTGCCTAACCTAATGGCAATGAAGTATGAAATCGAAAAATTCAATGAGAATAATTTTAAATTATGGAAAATGAGAATGAAAGCAGTATTGAGAAAATTTAAATGCATAGCAGTAGTTGTATAAAGCCTTACTAAAATATTCGATGCCAAGTGGGAAAAGGTGGAAGGTAATGCTATTTCCAATCTACACTTAGCACTGGAAGATATAGTATCATCAAGTGTGGTAGAGAGAAAAAATGATAAAAGATATTTAGGATACTCACTCTAGGTACAAAACCCATTCATGAAAGTTATTAAAGGTGTTCTTGTCATGATGAAATCATAAAAAAAGAAGGTAGCTACAAATATGTACATGTTTAAAGGGGAAACACTACAAAAATGAGAATCAATTGAAGCATCAACAAGTTATACATAAAAAGGAAAAAAAAAATCAATGATGATGTGGTTTTGTAAGCTAAACCACTTATCAAAACAAGGTCTAAAGATTTTAGCTGAATAAAAGCTTCTTGCGAGGCTTAAAGAAAAGGAGGCATATTTACCATTTTGTGAACTAAAGAAGTAGCCAAGTCAGTCTAGGTTGAAGTAGTCAAAACTACGTAACCACTTGTTATGTAATCATTTGGTTGCTATCAACCTTAATTAATCTAAAGATGTCAATGGAAATCTGGATAGATAAGCCAACTAATTATTCTTGTTTACATACATTTAGAAGTCTTGTATATGTTATGAACATAACCAAAGAAATATAAAAAATGGTTCCAAACTTTAAGAAGTGTATATTATTAAGGTATGTTGATGGAGTTAAGGGGTATTACTTATGGAATCCCATTGCTTGCAAGGTGATAATCAACAAAGATGTAATTGAAGAAGACATATGTGTGCTCCACCTAAGAGGTTTTGAAGAAAAAAGGAAAACAAAACTTGGTTTGTAGGTTGAACAAATCTATCTATAATTACATATGGGCATTGAGATATTAGTGTAAGAGATTTGATTCCTTCATCATGAAACTTGGATATAATAGATTTTATATAAGCCCGTAGGTGTATCACAAGTGATTTTTGATGGTGATGAAACCATTTTGTTGTTGTATATCGATGATAATGATCATATTACAAATTTAAGCACACAATTGGATAGGGAGTTTGAAATGGAGGACTTAGAAGCTAGAAAAAAGATTTTAGGGATGCAAATTCCCTAATATAAAAATAATATGAAGAATTGACTTTTCCAAATGATTTATTTGAAGATCTTGACATGCTTCAGTATGCATGATTATGGACCAATTTTGAACCTCTTCCTGTTAATTTTAAGGTATCCTCAAGTATGAGCCATGAAAACAAAGTACAAAGCATGGAAATGTCTTGAGTATTACACGCATAGTAGTGGGAGTAGTTAGCTGATACATGGCAAATTCTGGTGAGAGCATTGGAATATCTCAAAGAGGACCTTGAGATACATATAGGATACCTCAAATATTGCATTTTGTAAGGGAAGATTGGATTTTACAAGCATAGGTTTTGTTGATTTAGATTTTGCAAGTAATCTTCACAAAAATAAGTCCACCATAGATTCTATTGCTAGCGGAGCTATAAGTTAGGTTTCAAAACTACATTTGATCATAGCTACCTCAAAGATGAAAGAAGAATATAATGTAGATATTTATAAAGTATATACTAAAGTCAACCTTACCAATATGTTGACAATATCTATTAACAAAGATAATTTTATCCCTAACTATAAAGAGTAGAATTTCTTACCCACACATTTTGGTTGAGATTGATGTAAGTTTGAATGTGGTTGAGCATATTCTTATTGAGACACAAGTATAAAGTTGCATATGATTGTTGCCCTTATTTATGTACCAAATGTGATTGAATTGGCCATGATACTTCTTGCTGTCGTATTAGAAATGACCAATTACTGACACAAGTTTGGAAGTCCAAAGAACTTGAAAAAGTGAATTCAGAAACAAACAAAAAAGCTATGGATAAAGTGCATCATGTAGCTCCTAATCTAACTCTAAGGGATGGCTAACAAGATAGATTGGAGAAGGGTAAGAGTGTCATTAGGGATAAGCCACCGATGATTGATACACTAGAGATGATGAGCTCTCTACTAAATGAGATTGATAAAGGAAGAGGAAAAAGAACCTTATTGCTTGGAAAAGCCTCCAATCATAAAACACAACCTCGTTTGCAGTATGGAATATTAGAGTACTAAATGTTCCTCTAAAACAACAAAGCATATGTAAATACCTACACTTTAAGAATTTTGATTTAGTGTGCATCCTAGAAAATAGCATAAAAAATCACAATCTAGATAGAGCCCATCATAAAATAACCTATCATTTTGGTATAATGGCTAACCAAAATTCCCATTATAATGGCTAAATTACCTTATTATAGAATCTTGGTAGTATTCATATTTGAGTATTAGACGAATCTTCTCAAATGATGCATTGTGAAGTGTGTTGGGTACCTAGATAGTATTAGATGATGTTTATTTGTGCTTATGAATTTAACATAAGGGCAGTCAAAAGGCCTCTATGGGATGATATTGATAGCTTGAGCAATATCATTACTCAACCATGATTAGTCATTAGTGATTTTATTACCATTTTAACTACTGACAAATAAACTTGGAGGTCTCTTAAACTAAGGAGATAGGGAGGAGTTTCAAAATTATTATGATACTAGTATAATAGGAGGCAACTCCACATTTGCACCATCACTCACTTAGTGCAACAACTAAGACTCTTCCCATAGGGTTTTATGCACTTTAGATAGAGATGTAATGAATAAAGCATGGTTTGATCACTATAGTTGTGGGATGATTATGTCAATGTCCCACTATTATCAAATCATTCTTAATTAGAGGTTTTAGTAACTAACAACTAGAGGGTAGGACTGAAACCTTTTAAGTTATGTCACCTTTGCACTTAACATGAGAAGTTTCTATAATCAAATATATATGGAACCTTAAAGTGAAAGGTTATTATTAGTATCATATATAACAAAAGCTAAAAATTCTCAAGGCCAAGCTCATAGAGTTAAGAAGTCATCACTTTAGCCAAGTGACAAAAGAAGTAGAGAAAATAACATATGAATGGGCAGAGGTTACATTAAGTCCACACAATTGCATCTTAATTCAATAGGAAAATGAGGCAAGAAAGGTGAGATTTTTACTATAACAAAATGAAAGAACCACCTATATTAAACTATAGGATGGTAATAATGCTTATTTCTATGAAAAGCTCATACATAGGCATAATGCTAACTCACATACTTGTGTGGAATGAATGGAAATTCTTTGCATAACTAATATGTTATCCAGCAAGAGATTCACAACTTCTACTATGGTCTCCTAAGTATTGCTAGCAAGAGACTACAATCATCAAATTCTCATGTTTTTTAGGAAGTCTTATTACTAGCACAAGAAAGTAGATTAAAACTTATTGTACCGCTAACATAACAAAAGATAACAGATATAGCATACAATATGGTGAAATTAAAGTCCCTGGCTCTTATGGGTATACTGCTCATTTCTTCAAAAATGCATGGTTTATCATTGGTAATGGTATTATCTCAGATGTTAAATAATTATAGGGTTTTGAATTCCACCTACAGGATTTCAAAACCACCACAATTCACTTAGTACTAAAGAAAATCAATGCCTAATACATCACTGACTATTAGCTAATTGCGTGTCACAATGTGGTCTACAAATTTTTATTCTAAGGTGCTTATAAATAGAAATATAGGAGTGTTGAAGGAAGTAGTTTCTTGCTTCCAATCAACCTTTGTTCTAAGAAGGTGGATTGGTGACAACATTATCTTGGCTCAGGAACTACTAAAGAAATACACGAGGAAGGGAATTACTTCTAGAATGATGATGTAAGTAGATCTCTTAAAAGCTTATGATTCCGTAGAATGGTGTTTCATAAAGTCAATTCTTGGTTTGGGATTTCTAATGTGTTTTTTTTTTCACTTATAATGTAGTGCATCACTATAATAGCCTTTTCAATATCCTTACATGGTACTATCTACCCTCCGTTTCAAGGAAAAAGAGGCAATTGCTAAACATATCCACTTTCACCTTATATCTTGGATTTAGTAATGGAGTATGGTAAGAGGATATTGATCATTTTATGGCAAAATAAAGGGTTTATAGGGCACCCTAACAGTTGAAGTACTAAGTTGATATCCCTCTACTTTGCTGATGACCTACTTTTCTTTTTCTTTCTTTTTTTTTTTGTAAATGCCATCTTCCCTCAACAAAGCTTATATAGTATAACCTACTAATTTTTTAGCAGACATTTGGGCTAATAGCTAATCCTCAGGAAAGTAATGTGTTTTTTAGTAGAGTCAATGACAAACTGAAATTGAAACTCTTATCTTACTTGGGATTCATTGAAGGCATGCTCTCTTTTAGATATTTGGGAATCCCAATAAATTACACCTTATTATTTATTTCCCACCATCAACCCCTCCTTGGTAAGATCATAGCTAAGATTAAGTCATACGCTCTTACACACCTAAGCTTTGTTGGAAAATTATGAGTCTTCTAAAATGTTGTATTTAGTATCACCAATTATTAGACTCGGATATTTCTCTTACCTAAAATGGTTATCCATCATCTATAATCACTGTGTAACACACCCAAAAATCACAACTGAAAACTTTTATTTTATCTCTAAAAACCATACACAACTAGAGGGGGTGTTACTGCCATAATTAGTATCAGTATGGTCCCTAGGCCATCCTCATACCAATTAAAAACTAGAAGGATAAGATACCACTAACATAACACATCAAGAAAGAGATTTATAATATAAAGAAGAGTTAAGTGTTGATATCAGAAAATACTAAAATACAAAACATTCAACTAAAGAAAACATTAACTAGAACTGAAAGGAAAATAGATTCGAAAGACACTCTCTCTAGGCCCCAACTCTAGAATACCACGATATCACTCTACCCTGACCAGGTCATCATATGTAGCAAAGTCATCTATGGCATCGTCAATCACTTACACAGACTCAGGAGGGGACACTACTCATGGAAATGAGCATCACCTATGAAAGGGGTGATAAGCACACTATGTACTAAGTGAGGTAACAATACAATTAAGTAAGAACATAACAATACATGATAAAGACATAATACACATAAGCAGGTTATAATTGTAATACCCCAAAAATTTACTTAGCCTAATCTCTCATCATTTATGACCTAATATGATTCTAATATCAAGAAATCTTATTTTTAGCCTTAACCTAATTTCTTAATCCTGAAATTGTAACACCCCCAAAATTCACTACTGAAAAATTTCATTTTATTACAAGAATTAGCGGAAGAAAAATAATAAAACTGTGAATTCTAGGGATATTACTGCCACACTTAGTACCAGACTAGTTCACTCCTACCGTTCCAGTATCAAGTGATAAGGTTAAAAGAGAAAAATACAACTTACAAGAAACTCAAACCAATGATTAAATCAGAGTAGCGCATTAAAACATTTTATAAGAGTATAATACACCACTGGTGGTTACAAATGAACAAATACGTTGAAACCATAAATTTTAAAGGTGAAAGAATACAATCCTAGGGTTTATCGGATAGTACCTTACACTCTTTCCTGAGAGCCCGCTTGAATAGCACCTGAGAACGACATACAAGGGACACTGCCCATTGAATAGGTAGGGGCCCCACAAATGGAACCCTTCAATACTACGATACTAAGTAACCCTTTAAATTACACTTAACAACAGGCCCACAATGCAACACAAAATACTACATACATACATAATGAAAGGTAAATACTTAATGTCCACATTTATACAACCACATACTTAACAAATCAATCAGATATTAATAGGCCATAAAGAATAATTGATACTGCTGGGCCTTAAGCCCTTAGTCCATCATTATCAATCATATTGGATTATAATTATCCGTGTGAGTGCAGGAACACCACTATTATTCACCGGTGGACCGGTCATGCAGGGCAAAACTCTCCTAGCCACTATTATTCGCCGGTGGACCGGTCTGATCCCGACTCACATGGTATTTCACTATACGTGATTAGTATTTTTCCATAATTTATTCACAGCCAAATCAAATTTATTGAGCTCGGGACCCCCACCATTCTAGCCGATGGATCGGAATACAAATATACGTCATCCAGGGCAATACATCCTAGGCCACCATTATATCTAGTGGATCGGTACTCATAATATAGTTCAATTGGACCCGGCTCATTAATCTTTCACTTTAACGATTAGTGTTTTCCCCTTTTTAATCAGCACATCAATTCCATTTATTTGCCTCGATAGGGAGATCAAGATCCCGAGACACAAAGGTACACCAGTCGCACTGGTGCATAAAAGCTACTAAGTACCCTTCAACTATCAACCCAGGGACGCAAAGGTACCCTGGTCGTACGGGTGCATAAATCAAACTTAGTACCTTACCGACAAGGACACATAATCCATAAGTATGCATACCCCCTAACTAGGTCCGTAGAGCTAGATAGAGTAGATATAGGGCCTGGCTGGGGCACAAAGGCACACTAGCAAATACCAGAATAATCGTGGGCTAAACCACATCTTTAGGGTAGCGACCCCTAAAGAGCCAGCATTCCCGATCTCGAGGTCTTTCACTTTAAGTATTAGTGTCTTAATTAGGGTGATCACAAAAGCACAATAATCAGATAATTATTCACTTTTAATCGTTCGGATATCATAAGATATTTCTTATTCAAATGGTTGTCCAAGGTAACACTGAAGAATCATTAAGGCCATCCTAATCTTATCTAATTTTAAATTAGAATTCGTTATCGTGATACTTACTATTTATCAAATACTCTTGCCTCGCTAATTAGCGTTACTTGAGTCATATTACGAAATTCCACAATCACAACGACATGTTAGATACAAATTACTCATTTACCCCTTACTTATATAATTGCTAAGTCATCCCTTTCTTACTTGACAATTTACCATATTACCCTCCTTGTTACATAATTACCAAATACCCCTCACTCGATTTAAGTTACCAAGTTATCTCCCATACTTATTAGGTCACTAATCCCCCTTCATAACTGTTACACTTAATATATTTTTCATTTAATTGGTTAGATTACTACTTTACCCTTTTTCCTTTATTATAATTAATAAATTTCCCTTGAGTTGGTCAAATTACCAAATTACCCTTCCTTATTATCCTAATTACCAAATTATCCCTTTATTTGGTTAATTACCAAATTACCATTCTCTATTATCATAATTACCAAACTACCCTTCTCCATTATCAAAATTACCACATTACCCTCTAGTTGGTTAAATTACCAAATTACCCTTTTTATATGATCATAATTACCAAACTACCCTTCTCCATTATCAAATTTACCAAATTACCCTTTAGTTATTTAAATTACCAAATTGCCCTTCACATTTATCATATTTACCATTTTACCCTTTTCCATTATTAAATTATTATTTTACCCTTCTCTTTTATTAAATTATCATTTTACCCTTCTCAATTATTATAATTACCAAGTTACTCCTTTCCAATTTTCACTTTTACCCCTTTTGTCCACAAGTTACCATTTTGCCCTTTTACTTCCAAAATTATCATTTTACCCCCTTACTTCCAAAATTACCAATTTACCCCTTACTTCCAAAAATATCAATTTACCCCTTACTTCCAAAAATACCAATTTACCCCTTTTTCATTTACAAATTACCACCTTACCCTTTTCACTTATAAATTACCATTTTACCCTTTATCTCCAAAATTACCATTTTATCTTTTAATTCCAAAATTACCCTTTCACCCTTTTATAACAAAATTACCACTTTGCCCTTACCTCCAAAATTACCATAATACCCTTTATCTCCAAAATTACCATTTTATCTGTTAATTTCAAAATTACCCTTTTACCCTTTTATTACAAAATTACCACTTTTTAATTCAAAGTTACCATTTTGCCCCTTAGTACACCCCTTATATTAAATTATTATTATTACTACATAAAATATTAATATTAACACCTCATCCACAACTCTTATAATTAATATAATATTATTAGCACCCCTATATATATATTAGGTCATATTCTTGTACAAGATACATTACTAAAATACCCCTAAGGCTCACAAAATATTAACCATGCATTAAAGATCACAATACCATAATACAACATGGATAATACTTAACATTTTCATTAACAACCAAACTCTTACCTTAAACAATATTTCCATACGAACCTAACATGCTTCTTTTCATCCAACATCACAAGAAACATCGCATATGATATTAAACAATATATATTAAGCATAACAACATATTAAAAATCCTAATGTGCTAACATGCATTAATCCATACGTTTAAGTGGGATTTAACGGTTACCTCGATTCCCGCAAAAACAAACCTTACCAGTATTCCGGTTTAAAGTTCAAGCTTTGATTATCAAAACCAATACCTAAAAATAATATCAAGACTTATTACATTAGAAATAATAAAAATCAAAGTATAAGGCTTTATAACACTTAATTAATCAAATGCTTAAATTAAAATATTATTATACCTTAAAATTTATTACCCAAATAAATCAAGAAAGGCAGCAGCTCATCCTACTCATGCAGCATGATTTGCATGCAAAGAAAGGAGGAGGAGGGGGGGTCAAAGGTGGTGAAAAGGGGAGCAATGGGCTATTTTCGGGTTAGTGGTTTGGGGCTAGGAAAGAAGGTGTTTGGGGGAGGATTTAGGGCAAGGGAAGGGTGCATAGGTGGAGAGGGGGTGTAAGTGGTGGTTGGGGATGGGTTGAAGGTGGCTAAGTCGGCGGCAGCGAGGCTGCGAAGGTGGCAGCCGAGGAGGGAGTCGAAATGGGGGTTGATGAGGAAGGAAAAGGGAGAGGGAAAATGAAGGCTTGTGGGTGGTGGTTTTGGGAAAAGGAGGATTGGGGGTGGTAGAGGGGGTTGTAGGGATTAATGTGGTGGCTCATGCAGTGGCAGAAGCGGCGGGACGACGGCGGATCGAGGCGATATAGGGTGGTTGCCGAGAAGGGATGGAAAGAAGAGAAAAAGAAGAGGGGAGGAAGAAGAAGGCTGCGGGGTGGCTCAATGGGTGTTGTGATGCTTCAGGGGTGAGGTAGAGGGTGGCAGGGGGTGGTGTAGGTGGCTGTTGAGGCGGCGGCAGCGGCGGAGCAGGGTGAAGCAAAAAATGGTATTAAATACAATAATTTAATTTATAAAATAATACAATATAATATTTTTGGGTAATAAATTGATTTAATACTTTAATTTAATATAATTAAAATATAAGGGTTAAAAAGGATAATTTTAGTAAAATAAGGGTTTGAAAATTTATTTAAATAATAAGAGTGTGATAAAATAACAAAATATTTATTTTAATTTATTAGATATTTATACCCAATTTTATTCATTCAAAAATCTATAAAATAATTAAATTAAATAGGTTTAAAGGCTAATTTATCCCAATTATAATTTATTTATTAATTTATAGGCTTTTAAAATTTCAGGGGATTACAGAAACTTTAATCAAAATCGAAACCTTGACTTGGATAAGCTATAATTCGTAAACTAAAATCAAAACCCACTAAAATTTCCACTAATCCTAACTATCTTGGCTAATCCAATATCACTTAATCTAATCATAATCCCTCAACCCTTCTCTTCTTCCTTTTCTCTCTCCTTTTCTTTTCTTTTCCTTCTTCTCCTACACCGGCTTTGTAGCGTGAAGGAGTTCCCTTCCTCTGCACCATGACACCATCACCTTGCCTCCCACATGCATCCTCTCACCATCACCCTGCCACCCTAGTGCCTCTGCTGCACTTTGATACCATCACCACACACACACCACCATCATCTCACCATCACACTCTGCTCCTTCCTCTTGCCGCTCTGTTTTGCTCGTCAGCCACCATTAATTTCCTTACTTTTCTCTCCCGTACACGTCTCCTTCATGCTCCAAACTCATTAAAACCATCTCCATTGTCCTCTACAAAATTTCCCCACTCGCACGCCACCACTTCCCTACCATTTTTTTCTCCTACATGGTACACCACCATACTAGTATATATACCCCTCCATCCCTCCATTTTATTGTCATCCATCACCCCTACTTGATCTCTTCTTCTTTCTTCTCTTCTTCCTTCTTCTTTCTTCTTCCTCCTCCTGCTTTCCCTATTTTTGGCTTTCGCACCACCTAATCCACCATCGTGCTCCACCTCGACCACCACTCACCGCCTATTGGCTTGTAGACCGACTACCAAGGTCACCCCAACCTTCCCCCTTTTCATCACTGATGACCACCATTTTTCCTTTCTTCTTTTCCTCATTCATCGTAGTTTTGCAGAGTGCACGACCTATGCATGGTATGTTTCATGGTCGTGCAACACTTAAAATCTCCTACTACATAGTCGTGTAACTTTTGCACCACCTGACCATGCATCATATTTTCTCTTAGCTTGGTGCACACCCCTGTTGCACAGTTGTGTAACATTTTCACTACCTAGCTGTGCATCATAATTTCTCTCGGCCTGGTACTGTATAGTCGTGAAACTTTTGCACCGTCTGGCCAAGCATCATATTTTCTCTCTACCAGGAGCTGCACTGCCTGTTGCACAACCATGAAACTTTCCATTTTTGTCATGAACTCCTATTTTTACCCCCAAACCTTATCCAAACCTTACCAAAATTTAACCATAGCTCAACCACACATTCCTCTACTGATACGGGAGTAGAGTCAAGGAACATAACACCGAGGAAGACATTTCTGCTACTCAGAGCGGGTGCATGAATATGGGGTGTGCATGGCTTTATGTAACGTTTGTTAGCTAGCGTAATGTTTATTTTTAATTACAAGTTATTATTATTTACTTTTAGTCAACGTTTGTTAGCTTGCGTAACTTTTATTTTTAAGTACTAGTTATTGTTATTTACTTTTAGTCAACGTTTGATAGCTAGCGTAACGTTTATTTTTAAGTAATAGTTATTGTTATTTACTTTTAGTCAGTTGGTAACTAACTATTAACTAGCTAGTCTTAAGGGAATTAATGCTTTTGAGAGGAAATATGCTTGTAATATTTTGAGAAGATGCTCAGTTCCTTAGCTATATAAACCATAGGAAACCGAGTAGAAACACACAACTTGAATAAGAAGAACAACCTTAAGCATTGCTTAAACCCAAATTCTGTGTGGATTCATCTCGAAACAAAACTGAATCTGTGTGAATGGTTTTGTTCTCAAAACCTAAATCTTTATTTTTGTGTGGTTTAAAGATTAATTTATCCTTCTACCTCGTGTTCCATCGTCATCAACCCCTTCGAATCCCCATCATCAACCTCCATACTCCATCCTCATCGAATACTCCCTATAAACTCCATCCAAGTCCGAAACTCTAACTATACACGCATCATCTACACTTCCATATAACTCAAACTTCCATTTGACTCCAGTTATTTTCATTTTACCCTCCTCTACCTTAACTTTTCCCTCAATTTTAATCTTCAATTGTATTTATATTTTTATCATATTTTCGTAGGTGATCTTTCAATGATCTCATAGGAGGTCTAGGATTTATGTGCATAAAGTCAGGTGTCTTTGTTGGTAAGGATATATATCGTAGTTAGGGATTTATATGATACATGTATTTTTTTATGTGCTTTTGTGTTGAGTATATTGTATTGAATAATTTATTTATGGAAATGCTATGAAATGATATTTTTGAGAGTAATGAAGTTATGTAAGTTCGTATTTGGATATAATGATGGATACAAGATATCTATGGGAAACTGAGGATATATACTTCGAATAATGATTTGGAAATTTATATGTATTAGTATTGGGCTTCATAAGGCCTTTCAGAGAATTCAATTATCTTGACTACCCTGAGGGTATTATGATCATTTGAGGATAATTACATAGTCATGTTTATGTTGTTCAGTTGTATGTCTTATACATTTATGTAATTTTAGTATGATAATATATAATCAACTCTGAATAAGGTACTAATGATTTAAAGTGAAAGATCACGTGAGTCGGGTCGAGGAGTTTATATGGGTTCGTTTCATCAAATAATAATAGTGGCTTGGGTGTATTGTCCCTAGAAGGTGCATCAGTTTGTTCCACCAGATTAAGAATACTAGGGCTCCATACTCAACGTGAATGAAAATATGTTTAAGAGATAAAATATAAATGGAAAGATACTAATCATTTAAAGTGGAAGACTATGTGAGTCAGAATACAGGTATTGAGTTTGTTCCACCAGATAATAATAGTGGCTCAGGTGTATTGTCCCCAAGAGGTACTTCAGACTGTTCCACCAGTTTAATAATATTGGCTTAAAAGTATTTCACTCTGAAATGTGTGAGCTCCGTTCCACCAGATAATAATAGTGGCTCAGGTGTGTTGTCCTCGAGATGTGTTTCAGATCATTCCACCAATTTAAGAATAGTGGGGTCTCTGAACTCAACGTAAATAAAAGATTGGAATATGGTATATCTAATAAATGACTCGGAATCAGTAATTATCTGACATTCTTTAATTTACGTATGTATGATTTTCTTATGAGAATTCTTGTAACCCTGCTTGATTGTACTGTTATCTTACTTAGTACGTAGTGTACTGATCATCCATTTCATGGGTGCTGCTCAATCCAACCAATAGATGACTATATGTGTAAGTTAATGAGGACCAAGTGGATGATTTCTTAGCCTTTGATGATATATATGTGGAGGAGTGACTCTTTTATATTCGAGTTTTGAGAGTAGAGTTGTGTTATCCGGATGATAGTTTTAGTCGGATACCTTTTTCAACTCTTAGTTCCATGGATCCCTTTTGTTGTATTTTGATATTATAATCGGAGTTTATTTCCAAATGCTTATTTGATGTTATTAAAAGTTATCTCATTTCTTACTATCATGTTTAATTTTCTAATCTTTTTTTCTTGTGATTGACGTAAAGATGGTGGGGTAAGCTAGACTTAAGTCAATTACAACAATAACACCTAAATATTTGATTATATGCTTTTACTTAAAATAAAATTGTTCTATAGTAAATTTTAGGGTGTTACAATAATAGATCATTTGCCCCTACCAGGACTTAAGACATTAGTATAGTATTTGGACATCTCTCTAATTATATCCATATGGCTTCGAGGACCCTACTATTCTCACTGGCGGACCGGTATCTATATACTCTATGGTAGCATGCTCTTAACCACTATTATCACTGGTGGACTGGTAAATATACTACAATCCATGGTCCCAACCCATGTGATGTTCCATTGTAAGTAATTAATGTATTTTTTTTTTGTAAATTATCATCATCTAAGGGTTTCATTACTTGAGCCTGGGACCTCCACTATTCTCACTGGTGGATTGATACATAAAATGTAATTCAAGGCAAAACGCTCTTGACCTCTATTATCAGTGGTGGACCAGTTCATATAATACACATGGGACTGACTCAAATGATATTCCACTTTAAGTGATTACTATCTTATTCGTGTCTTATTTGTTCATACATCACCCACACATCCATACACAAACCAAGTAAAAGTCCTGGCCACCACCCTCACTTTACTCCTCTCAGCCTAGGCTACCACCAACACCTCAACCACCACCCTTATTCCCCATCTATTCTTCTCAAAACCCAACTTTTCCCCTTTTAACCCTCTTTTACGGCCACCGCCGCCGCCGCCGTGCACCACCGCCGGTGCCACCTGTCTCTGCCGACTCAAGGTGAAACCCTAGACCCTCTCAGCCCTTCTTCCCTATTTATTTAAATTTATTATGTTTTTAATCCAATTTCCAATATTGATTCAATTATAATTATCATCATCATCATTATTAGATGTAATATTAATGATAAATTTTCTTGGTAGGGTCTAGAGTAGTCTTAAGTTAATTAAGTTGTTAGTTTCGAATTATAGGCATTTATTTGTATTATTATAAGTTTTATTATCATTATTATTAGTATTATTATTATTAATTATCTAAGAAGGGTCGAAGCCCAATTTCAGGTTAAGGATTCGCATATTGTATCTTATTATTATTATTATTATAATTATTATTACTATTTTACTATTATTATTATTATTATTATAAGTAATATATGTTATTAACATTATTATTTCTATTATTCAATAGTACTTTCATTATTTGAAGGTAGGGTCGAAAACCCTACCTTGTAATTTAGGCTTATGTTATTGTTATTGTTATTATTATTATTATTACTACTACTACTACTACTACTACTACTACTACTATTAATATTATTATTATTACTAATATTTTTATTATTATTACTATTATCATTATTAGCATTATTTTGGTGAAGGGTAGAAACCCTTATATCACCTTTCATTTTGAATTACATTAATATTTTTATTAGTATTTTTAGTAGTATTTCGTATAATTATTATTCGTATAGTATGATTTTATTTAAAAACCAATTCTTAGGATAAGTTGGTAAATAATAGTATTTTTAGGAGGGAACCTAATTCTAGTTTTTCCCTAATAATAGGTGAGCCCAATTAAAGCCCTCAAGAGATATAGGAGCGTGCTCCAAGACCAGTGACATTTTAGGTAAGGGAGTACTAAGGTCGTTTGTGTAATTATGTGTTTTATATGCCATGCATGCCAGGTGATGTGAATTATAATGTATTTTATGTGGATTGCATAACTATTAAATATGCAGCATTATATGGAGTTGAGGTAAGATCGTACATTAATTTGTAGCATGTGTATTGTGTGTATGGTTGTGTTATTATTATGGTATGATGTGGCCCATAAGACATGTATGGTAGGGTTGGTAAAATAATGATGGGGAGCGTGATAATGTGGTGTTAGGGTTTAGCATGGTGGTATTAGGGTTTGCATAGGGGAGTTATGGTTTGCATGGTGGTATTAGGGTTTGTATGGTGGAGTTATGGTTTGCATGGTGGTATTAGGGTTTGCATGGTGGTGCTAGGGTTTGCATGGTGGGAATCAATGGTTGCATGGTAGTTAATGGTTGTATGGGAGTTAGGGCTTGCATGGTTACCATGGTTTGGTGGGATTAACTAGGGTTGGAGGATGAGAACAATAGAAGGCAGTCATGCATGTCTGGGTCAAAGCTTGTGAATAAGATACTTAAGATATTAATTACTTAAAGTAAAATATATTGAGATGGGACCAGCCGATCCACCGGTTAGGAATAGTGGTTAGGGTTTTACCCTATGTGTGACCGATCCACTAGTTATAATAGTGGTTAGGGTTTTACCCTATATGTGACCGGCCCACTGGTTATAAGAGTGGGGGATCTCGATCTCAATGAACATAAATCAGAGTTTTGCTAAGGCAAATAAAAGACACTAATTGCTTACAGTGGAACACTATGCGAGCAGGATCTGAACTGATCCATCGGTTAGGAATAGTGGTTAGGGTTTTTATCCTATATGTGACCGATCCACCGGTTATAACAGTGGTTAGGGTTTTACCCTATATGTGACCGATCCACCAGTAATAATAGTGGTTAGGGCATGATGCTCTATGTGTGACCAGCCCACCGGTTATAATAGTGGGGTGTTTTTGTACTCACATGGATTTGATAAAAAGTATAGTGTGAATCGACTTCCGATAAAAGGTTGCTTAAATAATTAATCTGGACTTTTTGGGCCTTATGTGTGGGCTTGATGATTATGAGTTGTATAATACTCTGTACGTTTTTATGTATTATATGTGTGGGTTTGAAATTGTAAGTTGATTATTATCCTACATGATTTTTTGTGCTTATGTGTTGGCCTTAGTGTTCGGTTACCTTACTCAGTACGTAGCACATTGATCACCCCTTTTATGGGTGCTACTCATTCCCATGAGCAGAAGGCCCGTCTGACGTGTTGCAGGTAGGCGATGATTTCTATGATGCCATTGATGTCTATGGGACATCAGGTGGGTCCGAGTGATGATTGGAATGGATTCATGTCTTAGGAGTGGCGTGACCGGTTTTTCCATCTGAGATTATTATTCCTGTTTTCTTTTAAATATGTGAACTTCAGAAACAATTTTATTATTGTCACTATTTTCTTCTCTAAAAAACAATCTCTAGTATTTCGAATTATGTAAGAATGTATGCATACTCTGATTTCCGTATTTATGAACCTTGGTTTATTTAATACTATTGTGAGTGTTTTCCTTATCCTTAGCACTTGGTACTGGAACGGTAGGAGTGAACCGGTCTGGTACTAAGTGTGGCGGTAGCATCTCCAGAATTTACGGGTTTTAAATTATAAGTCTTGTTTTTTTTAAAAAAATGCATGTAAATTTTTGGGGTGTTACACTAACAACCAAGCGTAAGTTCCCATGATTATTCATCTCCTAATATTTTGCAATCTAACTCCTTGATTTTGTACATGCAATAACAACATTCCCAAGTATTCCTCTCAAAACCCTAGTCTCCCTTTTTTATATGTATCCACTCCTACCCATCCCAACTAACCATCAGAATGAACCCATACTCTCCATAAGGCATATCCCACATCATAGTTCAGAGGCACAACCCAACTCCCCCATCTTGTACATGTGATAATAACTTGTACTTAGGGTTTTAAACCCCCAAAACCCTAATTTTACCCCCTTTAGTACTTTCCCATCTTCTAGCATCCAAAAAATACTCCATGTTTTCCAAACTGCCCAAAAACACCCGCATCATCACCCATAACCTTCCTTCACAACCCTCTTCCCCTTAGTCACCCTAAGATGTAGATGCATTATTGTTGACTTACCCCAATGCAAGGTCAACATTCCCCATGTAACATTTACCCTAATCCCCCCTTTTTTTTTATCATTATCATTCTTATTAATTGAGATTTTGCCAAGGAAAATTTGGATAAGTTTTTCCTTTAGGATTTTCCCCTTATGCCCTCTCCCACCATCTTGTCCCAAAATGCCCCAGGCCACCAAACCCTACCTAAGACTAATAACCTTAAATACACAAAACTTCCAACAACTCTCAAGAAATGCATCATCTTATAATAGAACTTTACAACAACATATAAATCAAGCAGTCAATACCACACATACTCTTACCTTAGGTCCTTGCAAGCCAAGCTACACAACAACCTTAGAATATATATTTCATGCAGATATACACTTATCTTACAACAAAAGCACATAGGCACAAAACCCTAGCTACAATTTTATCCTTATCGAAATAACTCTGGTCTTTAAGCAATAAAACATTATACCTCCTCTCTTGTGATCACCAGTTCAGTACCTAATAATGGGAACACCCAACTTAGGTTAATTTATCCTTTTTCTACCTTTTTCCTTTTTCTCTTTTCCTTAACCAAAATGATGATGATGATGATGATGATGATGATAACAATAACAACAACAAAATATTAGATCAAAGGAGTTCAAAATGGATAAAGTGGGGAGGAAATGTAACCAGAATAAGCAAGATGAGGGGAGGATAGTGTGGAGATGGCAATGGCAGCGGTGACAGTGGTGGCGGTGCAAGGAGGAATGGGCTTTGTGTTGGAAAAGGAGTGGGGCTACATTTTTTGGGGTTGTGGGTAGTGTTAGAACTTGGTGGACTAGTGGGAGGGGTGGTGCTTAGTGGCGAAAGTGCCTATGGCAGTGCAAACCAGAGGGAGGTAGGAGAAAAAGGGAGAAAATGGAGGGGGAAATGTGGCGAAGAGGGCTGGTTGCATAGCGAAAGCACCTGTGTAGGAGGGGAAGTGCAACAAGAGGGAAATAGGTCGATGGGGGCAACAGAGTAAGGTGGCGTAGGGTGGCTTGATCTGCCCACTTCGCACACTTAGGGAGAGGAAAGGAAGGAGAGAAAGGGGAAGGTGAGGGGCTTAATAGGAGTAAGGGGTTGCAGGGAAGGGAGTGGTGGTGGCATGGCCTAACCGTTGCGGCAACGACAGCTGAAGTTAGGGGTAGGGAAGGATTGCAACATGGTGAATCAAGGGAGAAGGAGAGGAGAATAAGAGTTGGGGGGTTTATAGATGGTGGGGGAGGATAAGAATAAAAGGGGAATAAGATAAAGGTGGTTTGCTGATGGTAACAGAGGGCAGGTTGACTAACTTGTGTGTAGGGAGAAAAAGGTGGCAAGGTGTAGGCGTGTAGAGGGCGTATAGAGGGGGACCATGTAGGGACATGCTAGTATGATTGCCCTACATGGCCAAAAAGGAAAAGGGGAGAGGGGATGTGGTTGGGTGTAGGGACGAAAATGGTAGTGGGGGAGGGGTTGCAAAAATCCCAGGTGGAAGGTAGAGGATGAGAGAGAAAGGGAAAAGAAGAAAAAGGGGAGGGAGAGAAAAGGAAAAGGAGAATAAAAGGGGCAGCTAGGCCGTTACCCATGAGAATAAAAAAAGAAGAGGACCTTTGGGGTAGTCGGGGAAGAAAAGAAGGAGAGGAGGGGAGGGAAGAGTCAAGTTGATGTGGCATAGCCTAAATAGTGGAGAAAAGAAGAAAATAAAGAAGGAGAAAGAAGAAAATAAAAAGAAGAAGGAAAAAGGGAAAGAGAAAAAAAAAAGAAATGGTGGGATTAATAATTAATTTTTTTAATTTTACCTATAATTTATTTTAGACTGGGTAATTAAAATAAGGCTTTCAATTAATAATAAATTGTTAAATTTCATTTCATTGTTATTATTAGTATCATTATTGTAACGTGAACCTATGTTTTTAATTTATTTAATATTTTATTATTCTATTATTTAATCTTAGGGAAAATTTTGAGGTATTACACACCGTGTAGGCAATTCTTCTAGAATATTTTAGATCCTTATAAGAGGAAAACTCCCATCTCCTCGGCCATAATATATCCGCTAAAGAAATAAGGGGGATTGAGCTTACGATAACTATAAGCTTGGAGCAATGCTTATATCCTCAATTATTTATGGAAGATTATAGAGCATAAGGAAAGTTTGTGTGTGAATTGGATTCACAAGAGATGAAGTAGGGAGAATATTATATGGATAATAAATGCAAACAATAACTCATCATGGATGTTTAATGATGACAAAAGGCTAGATATTTGGATGAAGATAAAACCTTAGACTATTGCCATGGTGATAATCTAAAGGTCAGTAAGATTTATTAGCACCTCAAGAAGCAATCCCCATATGTGCCCTAGTATAGCCTCTGGAACCAACTTGGTTGTAAGAGGCATAAAATTATTAGCTATATGGCTTGTCAAGGAGGCTTTTTATTGAAGGCTAAGCTTCTAAGCTAGAAAGTAGTGGATATAGGTATATGTGATTTTTTTTCTACAAGTAGATGAAGACATGACCCATTTACTAACTCAATACTTGGTTACAAAAATGCTCTGGCAAGGTATACTAAACTATTTGTTACAAATAAGAGATATGCATTTATGTATAAGTTAGATATGGGAGGGCTAACGAATATTATGGTATATCTTCTGATTTGATACATAAGTTTTATTATGCCATTTTTGCATTTCTAATTTGATGAGCCCATTAGGATTCTCTATATTCCCAACCATATATATATATATATGGGAGTTCGTACCTCCTATGTATGTAATTTTTACATTATTTAATAGAGACGAACATGTCCAATTCATATTTCTCTCTTACTCTCTTCTAAACTTCCTAATACACTTTCATATAATCTTCAACATTATTTATCATCATCATCATCATTATTATTACTATTCACTTCTTTACATCTTGGCCCCATTCTCTGTAGTGGATAATCTAAATAAGAGTAAAAGGGAAAGATAAAAACATGGCTTGGTGGGCTATTATATATATATATATATATATATATATATATATATATATGTTGTATTGGAACTGAAATATGGTGGTTTTCATGAAGAAACAAGAAATGTAGGGATGATACTCAAGAGCATTATAATTGAAATTTTCATTAGGTTTAATACCATTGTTGATAGGCGAACTATGTAGTATTTAGAGGATGTTGATAGATGGTATACATACATTATAATTGAAATTTTCATTAGGTTTAATGTAATTGTTAATAGGATAACTAAGTAGTATTTAGAGACTATTGATATATGATGTACATACAATATAATTGAAATTTCATTAGGTTTAATGTCATTGTTGATAGGAGAACTAAGTAGTATTTAGAGGCTATTGATAGATGTTGTGCAAACATTATAATTTAATTTTTCATTTGGTTTAATTACATTTTTGATAGGATAAATAAGTAGCATTTAGAGGCTGTTGATAGATGGTTTACATAGAAGTGTTTTAGATGTTTTTTTTCTTCTTATTAGTACCTTAATTGTGAGGATGTTAATTTATTGATGTACATTATTGCTCAATTTTATCAATGACAATTAATTAATTATCTCAAATGAAAAGATAAGTTCACTTGATATTAGACCTCTATTAGCCTAAAGATACATGAGCAACATAAAATAAAGATTCGTGTAAAAGTGAGTTTAAGCGGGAGATTGAACGTGGTATTAAAAGTTAACTTTGAATGGATAAGGGCAAGAAATGGCAACCAAAGCACTCTTGCATAAATAGGAATAAGATGTGGGGGTTTTCTAGAGAAAGCATATAGCAAGGCTGCTCTAATTAGCATGAAATTGAATTTGGAAATTTGGTGCCTTACATTGCCACCCTCAATACTATATATATGCATGGTGTTGGTCCTTAGCTTACATACCACTTGAGAGAAAAACATGAGAAGGAAAGGATGAAAGATTGGAGAGAGTATTAAGAAAAATTATTCAAGTTTTCCTAATACTTTTAGGTTATTTCTATTATAATAGAAAGGATATTATTAATATTATTCTCTTTATATTATAGGATAGTTATTATGTCCCATCTTAAGGTAGTTGTTGGAGAGAGAAAGATTAGATCTCTCCTAATAATTTATCTTAAGAGAGATATTATTAGATGTACTCTCATTAGTATGAAGTATTTTTATTTCATCCATAACCCCAAGTTTAGGCCTTTGGAAAGATATATCATTGACCATTATTAAGATTATTACGCAAAAGAGCATGTTGGTCAACTTTTAATGGTCTTGGAGTGAATTGCCTATTATTATTCCCAATTTTTCGCATCTATTTCATTATTTCTTTCAATTTTTACGCACGATCATGCTTCAAGATGTAATGTAAATCACCTCAACAGGCTGAGAAGTAACCTTATTACCAATGAAAAATTATAACTAACACATCCATAGGTAACTTTGAGAATTGTTTTGGAGGGACATGCTAAGCCCATGACATTCAAAATCACAACCTACCTTCGAAACAAAAATAGTGTAGTTGGAGTCTCACCATAGTTGGAACAATATGGTGCAAGGCGTGGGCTATAGTTGAGAAACCCAGTGGGAAGCCACTATTATATACTCTTCCCCATCAACAAATAATTTAATATCATATGGGCTAATGGTCCATATATTAGATACTAAACTAATAAGAATATATAATACACGTGATCTTAGCCAAAAGGCTAAGAAAGGTATATGTTGGATAGGATTTATCTTGCCTTTTTATGTTTGACAATATGTTGGTTCACTCTATCTTTTGGAAATGTGGGATACTATAGAGAGTTAAGCAAATATTTTCATGGGTCTTGGGACCTTTTTTTATATAATGAAAAGCTTGATTCGGCTTTTTTAGCAACAATTTGAAAGCATGGATGTTAGATGCTGAGAAAACCATGTGTTACATGCTATTCAAGACCTTAGGTTCATCAAATTTTAGTTGTCCCGCTTAAACTATTGGGTATTGTTGCTATACCCCAAAATTTTACTAAACCTAATTCTGTATTATTAGCACATTAATATGATTCTAATCTCCAAAAAATATTATTTTAGCCATAACTAAATTTATTAATCCCAAAATATTAACCTAATTCAAATCTTTGATTTAGATAAATTATTTTTCGTAACCCGATCCTAAATTTTGGTAGATTTATATCACCAATCCTTCCTATTTTAGCTAATTGAAAATTTATCTAAAACTAACTTTTTTCCCATTTTCCTTTCTCCTTTCTTCTGCATCCTCCTATGTTGTAATACTTGACTTATTTCTTACCAATTGCAGCCACAACCCTCACTCTCACCCCTACTACAACCATCATCATCATCTACATCCCTCACCATCACCATATCACGTTGTTGTTGCTGCCTTCAGCTGCATACCCCCTGCCCTTTTCTTTTTTATGCAACACACAGAACCATCACCATCTCATGTTGTTGCCTTGCTATTTTCACCCCATACTCCACCATCACTCTCAACCATCTTCTCCATTGAATTTTGCTCCACTCCCTTATGCCACAACCATCCCTTGTGCTCTTGCACAATATTCTCCCTACATTAACCCATTCATAATCCATATATATACACGGGTGGCCCTACTCTATTGCACATTCCCAAACCATACTGCCACCCCACAACCACCAAGCACCACCCAAAGCCTAGTGGATCAACCACCAAGGCTACCCCATCACTCCCCCTCATTATCATCGGCTATTGCCGTCGCCGTCAACTACAGTCATTTTTTCCTCTTCTGCCCTCATATCTATCACATTTTTCTAAGGCTCATGGCCCACGCACAACCTCACGAATGGCCTTGAGGTTCTAATTTGTCCTTATCGCACACATGTGAAAATAGCATGGTTTTCCCATGCACCCTTGCACGACTTACACACAGCCTCCTCATGCTTATGCACACCTGTTCATTATTTTTTGAGAAATCCATTACTCAAGCATGGTCGTGCCTCTTCGCACAGCCTGCCCATGCAAAATACTAGCTCACAGTCTGCATGTGCACTCTACCGCATGCCCGTGCAACCCCTATTTTTGGCTATATACCCTCTTATTCACCCTAAAACCTTACCTAAACACCATAAAAATTTCACCATAGCACCACCATACATTCCACCACACTTTCACACAACTCAAGCTTCTCTTTGACTATGAATTTTTCCATTTTTAACCTCCTTTACCTTAACTTTTTCCTCGATTATAATCTTCAAGCCTAATTAATTATTATCTTATTTTTCATAGGCAATTTTCCGATGATCTTGGAGGAGGAGGTATAGGATTACATGCATAGAGCCCGGTGTTCTTTTTGGTAAGAATATATGTTATAGCTAGGACTCTATGTGTATGTGTATGTGTATGCATTGTTATATTAGATGTTATATGATTAATGTTATTTTATGAGATTATGTCTTGAGAAATGATTGATATAGTATAATGTTGGATATGGTATCTATATAAATAATTGACAATTTATGTTTTGAATGGATATTAGAGATGTAAATATATTAGTATTGAGATTTATCAGACCTTGGGAGAATATAAGCATTTTTAACTACCTAAGGGTATTATGGTCATTTGAGGATAATTATGTGGTCCTAATTATGTTATTAAATTTATTTCTTATATATTTACATGGGTCCTACATGATAATATTGAGTACACAATCAACTCTAATAAAATATTAATCATTTAAAGTAAAAGATCACGTGAGTCAGGCTAAGGTATTTATATGGGTCCGTTCTACCGGATAATAATAGTGGATCGAATGTCTTGTTCTTGAGAGCTACATCAGTCCATTCTACCATATTAATAATAGTGGGGCTCCATACTCAACATAAATAAATATATAATTTAGAGATAAACTATCAATGAAAAATGTATTAATCATTTAAAGTGAAAGGCTAGGTGAGGTAGGACCAAGGTGTTGAGTCTGTTCTATCGAATAATAATAGTGGCTCAGGTGTGTCCCTAAGAGGTGCTTCACACCATTCCATTAGTTTAATTATAATGAATCATAAGCATTTTTGTTCTAAGAGATGTTGAGCCCGTTCTACCAAATAATAGTAGTGGCTTAAGTGTTTTGTCCCTGAGAGATATTTCAAACCATTCCACTGGTTTAAGAATAGTAGAATCCCTGAACTCAATGTAAATAAAAGATTAGAATATGATATATTCATATAGCAAGACTTGAAATTATAATTTACCTAGCACTATTTTATACTATCTTACGTACGCTTATTCTCTGAAGTGAACTCATGTATTATGTATAATTCTACTTTGATTGTATTCTTACCTTACTCAATATGTAGCATACTAATTATCTATTTTATGGGTGTTGCTAATTCCCACGAGTAGACAACCTAGATATATTTGTGCAGGTCGAGGCTGACCCATTAGAAGAGTTTATAGCCTCTTATTAGTTATATGTGGATGAATGACTTGGTATCAGGGTTATAGGTGTAGAGTCATGTTATTCGGTTTATATATTTATCTGGATACCTTTTTGGACTCTTTGATCCATGACATCCCTTAGTTTATATTTTGTTATTATAATTTGGAGTTAACCTCAAAACTTGTATTACATCTATAAAAGTTCTTCCATTTCTAATTTATTTGTTTTACTATGAATGATTTTAGCCTTGTGATTGATGTAAGGATGGTGGGAAAAATAATACTTATGTTAATTACATCGGTAAAACTCAATATTTTGCTTATATGCTTCCACTGTAAAAAAACAAAATTTTAGTTCGTAAAAGTCGAGGTGTTACAGTTGTATGTTGTCATGTTCATATTTCAACTATGAAATATATAGCTTTACTAATAGTTTTTTCCTCTGAATTAAATTTTCATATAGAATTATAGTAAATATTGTTGGACGAGGAAAGAAAATAATTTTTCCATGATTTGACCAAAAGCACCTTTGTAACTTTCTTTGGTAAGGGGCTTTTCATAGAAATTTATCTTGTTAGCTATTTGATTCTTTATACCAATCTCATATCCATCTCTTTAGCATTTGAGCCCAAATGATTCCATCATGGATGAAAGCACAATCAAAACTGTGTAGGACCTCAAGTTCATCAATTTCCTAAGCAAGGAATGGAATTGCTAATACAGATGCAAGCAAGGAAGCTGGCTTATAAGTTATTATAGCCAAATTTTCTAGAAATAAGTAAGGTGGAACCTCATCAATCTATGTGATTTGTGTGTGGTAACATCAATAGAATTTTGAGATAAAAGAATAAATTATAGTGTAAGAAATATGTGACATAGTTTACAGGCATGGTGGTAGGGGCTTTCTCTAGAATAAGACTTTACTACACTACTCTATTCTTTTATAAGCGAATTAGGATTGTCTATCAATCCCTGACTTGATATCTCTTTTCTCTCCACTTTTCAAGGAATATACAACTCCATGCTATGCGTGTGATATTATTTCACAATGTGGTATGTCCTTAATACTTTTATCGCTTTCTAGTTTTATTGGGCAACAGTTTTTGTTTCTGACCTTAGTGCATATATTACATCTAGAATTTTTTTGCAACTCCTACACCAAATCTATTTGTCTAGTTGCAATTATACTGACTTGAGTTTTCTTACAAGTATCATTCTTTCTTGAGTATCCAGATCCATGGTAAAATAAGCCCTCATAATGCTTTATTGATATGGAATAATATACAGGAAACAATTGATATCTTCCCATGGATCTTGGTACCATGTTCAATTTCTTTCTTAGAAATTTGTAACTCATAATTATACTACCAATTATTTTCTCTCTCACCTCTCCTTTTATCAATTTAATCCAAATTTAATTTCAACTCTACAACAATTATAATAAATTGCAACCCTAAACTACTTTTATCAATCACATCATATTAAATTGTAGTGGAATATGTGAAGGTTGAGAGAACTGAAGGTTTGAGTTAAATGAATTACAGTACTGTGCATTATTTGAAAAGGATAGATTTTGGAAATATTGCTTAGTTTGAAAATTGAAATTTTTGAGTATTGGGACTTTTTAATATATGGAGAATTTAGACTTTATATATAATGGTAATTTCAAATATTCAAAAAATTTAATTTTTTTAGATTTTGAATGTTTAATTAGCTAATTTGAATTTTGATTTAGATTATTTAGATTATCTAAAAGATTAAAAAATAAATAAACTGACTAGGATCCATTTTTATAAAATAAAAGGTGAGTAGAATAAAGATGATTAATATATTTAGTGATGCTTATATAATTTGATATTGAGAAAATAGTGTGAAAATTATTATGTGAAATTTTAGATATTTATAGCTTCTTTTCTTATTACCATTGCATCCTCTTTCTTATATATATATATATAAGAGTTGTATAAATCTAGCACGAAAATATCAGGTTTTCATGTTATTTTGTATCTTTGTTAATTTATCGCATCTTTCAATTGGTGT
This sequence comes from Tamarix austromongolica, assembly GCA_039764185.1. Taxonomy (NCBI): domain Eukaryota; kingdom Viridiplantae; phylum Streptophyta; class Magnoliopsida; order Caryophyllales; family Tamaricaceae; genus Tamarix; species Tamarix austromongolica. Next base: position 30,659,995 of record CM077817.1, read on the forward strand.
TATATATAAATATTAGGGAGTATATAATTATTATATTTGATTTGTAAAAGCTCCCTAAGAAGAAGTCTCTTCCAAAAATTAGGCTATGCCAAACACTTCTCTATTGATATGGAATGTAATGAATATTCTATTTTGTTTTGCTAGTGTTGTAGAAATATATTGACATATGATGTTTCTATGATATGCATCAAATATGTTCATATTTTATATAAATTGTGCTACAAGCACAAAAGTTAGGATGTAAAATGGAAAAAATGTGAATTATTCGCTTAAATTTACTAGTGTGTGGATGTTGTAGTAGGAAAGTAAGGTCGTATCCTTGGGACTTTAGTGTTTACTACTGATTTTATTATTTTTAACTATATAAATGGATTAATTAAAAATGGATGGATGATAACCGTAGACAAATAAAATGATGAAAATAGAGACTATTTTTTTTTAATCAATTAGAAATAAGCCTGGGATTGAATTTCAATTACAACGTCATTGTAATTTAATTAATTAATCTATCATATATTGAATTTACTCAATGTGCTAGGAAAATTTAACCAAATTTAACCATTATTCTCTTTCGACAACTAAAATTCATCCTCAATTAAATTTAACAACCTATTTTCATGGCTATAGATCTAATTAAACTCATTAAGAACAAGTTAATTCAATTAATTCTCAAGAATTACTAATCTACTTTCATGAGTCATTAGTTCCCATTCAATTGCTAAGTTTTGGTTTTAATTAAAATATTTCAATTCTAATTAACAACCTAATTAGATTAAAATAGTGATCAATTGTTATACAAATATTTAATTAAATGCTAAAAATAAATAAAATAATTCAAACATTTATGACAACTGTTCAATCAATTCATCAAATCAATAATGGAAACAAACCTTATTCAATAATATAACAAATAATTACTCATGCATGATTCAAATCATAAAGCACAATAATAAAATAAGATACATAATAGTAGAATAGAAAGAAAAGAGTTAAATAGATAAACTCATAGAGATGGAGTTCAATGTGGTACTTAAATTCTCCATAATTGATATTTACAAATTGAAAGAAAAGGATTAATCTAATGTTATTTGCATAAGAGAGATGAATACAAAGAAAAAATAGGGAGCAAAGAAAGGAAAGAGAGCCTCTAAAATATCTTTTGGGTCACGCTAAATTAGGTCTAGAAAAATCTACCAATGAATGTAATTTTATATTCCTTAAAATCATGATGAGGAAAAAAAAACTAACACCCAATAAGGCCATGTTAATGTCAAAGATTGAGTATTCACACCGAAAGCCTACATGACTATGTTGATCAACACTGGCAAGCCGTGTTAGCTCGTAAATTCTTCGTTCGAAGTTGAAATGAGGTGATTTTGGATACGTTGGAAAGCTAAGAAAATGTCTATAATTTTTTTTCTTTGCACTTTAGTAAATGAAGATTGAATCAAAGGCAAAATTCTTCACTTTTTTTATCAAATATAATTGTATTAAAAATTATTAAGGCCATGTACATGTTAAGTTTTTTATGTCTACTCAAAGCTTCCATATTGACTCATATTAACCTTATTTTCATCCATTGAGTGCACCTACAAAAAAAATACCAAAGGATATAGTATCTAAGAATATAACCGAAAATCTAACAATATGCATATTGAATCCATGGAAATAGATGTACATAAAGAGGAAAAATCATCCTAATATTAGTCCTTTTCCCAATTTATCATGAATTAAGAGAAAAAAACATTCAAAATTTGTTCTAATTTAGGAAAAAACGTTTTTAAATTTCCAATTAAGGAATAAAATTTTAATATTTGATTTGAATAAGAAAATTCGGTCTAGTCTCCTCCCTAAACTTGCCAAAATACATGAAACTATTAATATTTTTGTATATCACACCATATATCATATTATGTACAATACACCCCTATATTATATCTAAATATGTATTTTATATATAATAAAATACTAATATGCTCAAAATATCATAGCACCTTGTGTTAAAATTTTGGCCAGGCTTTGTCATTAAGTCTATCTAACTAACGTAAATCAAATTAAAATCATTGTATCTTATTTTAAAATCAAACACGACCCAATTCTATCATACCCAATGACATAGAAAACCAATTAACAAATAAAACCAAAGAAATGAAGGAACAAAAACAAATTAAAGATGAACATCACTTTTACCTTTTGCCTACCAGATACAACAAGAACGTATTCTTCGTAGATCATTTAAAACTTACTCCTCACTTCTTTCTCTTAAATATTTTTGTAATTTTTCTTTTTTTTTTCATTATGTAGCAATGTAACAATTGTATTTTGTCTGAGGAATTTCACAAACATGTGGAAACATGAAGTATAGTTTCTCTCAATCTAACCATCATCAACCATCATATAGATGCTAGGTAAGTTTTCTCAAACCTAGGGGTTTTATCTAAGTATAATTTTTCAATACCATTAATTTCTCATTATACTAAAATTTGAATCAAGATAAATAAAAAATGGGTTTTAGAGCTCGAATAAATAAATTGAAGGTACTATTGCAATTATATAGGATTTGAATAATTAAGGTTCCAGCTACTTTCGGTTTCATCAACTTTTTTAGCCTTGATTTTTGGATTAATCTATTTAAAATCATTATATTCTTGCTTACTTTGTCAATATCCAGGGAGTAATTTATTAGATTTAGATCTTACTACTCTAGGACTACATGATTTCTACATTTTTTAATTCATTAAATGCAAAAGGGGCCTAATGTCTTGTATTTTTCTTTATCATTTTTTTATTCTTCATTAAATGTATGAGGACCTAAAATTATTCTAATTTATGTTTTCTAATTTTCTTTTGGGATTTTTTTTGGTTTGATTAGTGGGGACAGGTTAGTGCTAAGAGTTTCATTTCATTTATATAGCAGCCATTGTCTCTACTACCCTAGAATTAATATTTGATTTATTATAGTTTAGAAGATTTTGTAACTACATTTGTTGAGGATAATAATGATGATGGGGTTGAAATATTAGGAATTACAGCTATTATTAAGAGAGAATTTTGATATTTAGGTGTAAGTCGGGCAAGTATTGGGTTAAAAATGAGGATAGTTATGATGAAGACTATATTGATGATGTTAAAAATGAGGAGGAGGTTCTCATTGATAATGGATATGACAATAACAAGGATAAGACCATAGGATTAAGGGAGAAAGTGAAGAAAGTTGCTCAAAGCATGAGAGAATATAGGGAAGAGTGAGCCTTAGTTGCACACGGGGAACACATAAAATATGGGGACAAAGAAAAGTACTGAGATGAAAGGGAATTACCAGGTCCTTCCTTTCACATAGGATAAGATAAGGAAGGAATGGAGAAGAAACTAAGGTATCTTACATTTAAGCCTAATACAAAACCTTATAATGTAATAACAGAACTGGGATACCAATATATAAATAATACTAAATTCAAGATGGCCATTGAAGATTATGGCATCATGAATGGGTGTGATATAAAGTATATATAAAATGATAAAAAGTACATTTAAGTCAACTGCTTTGGGAATAATGTTGAGAATAATCAATGTGGTTGGTATGTCTCTACATCATGGATGCAAAAAAAGAACAACTTTCAAGTCATAAATGAGAAGCCTAATCATACATGCAACAGGGTAATTCATAAGAACAACATATTGTCTACAAAATGCCTAGCAATGTATTATATTAAGAGGGATAAGCTACTTCCAAGTTAGAAGATAATCGAGTTCAAGAGTACTATGTGGCATGGGCTTAGGATTAAATCAATAGTGCACATGTGTTTTAGGGTCTTTATATATGCCATGGGTAAATTGAAGGTGATTTCAAGGATAAATATGAGAGACTTTGGGATCATGTTGATGAGATCAAAAGGGAAAACACAAATAAAACTTGTTCCTTAAGCTTAAGGAAGGAACTAATAGGCTAAAAAAATTATATTTATTTTTATGCAATGAATAAGGGGTGGAAGGATGGATGTAGACCCATTATTGGGGTTTATGGTCATGTTTAAAAGGTATTTTTCATCTTTATGACCAATTTTTTATTTATCACATCAAGTTATATTTATTCAATTTTATTGATTTTATTTCTTTTTTAGGGTTATATTGAAGGTCAAATACTTGTAGCTATAGGTTCAAATGGTAACAACCAATATTTCGAGTTACATGGATCATGGATAAGAAGGAGAATATTGAAAACTGGGTGTGGTTTTTAACCCAAGTGGCTACTAACTAGTCAAGATGTAACAATAATTAGTGGCCAATTGAAGGTGTGTATAGATAAACACCTTTTTTCTCTAGAAATTAGATTTGATAAAAAAAAATTATGGCATGGAACATGATGAAACTAATATGCTATATTATTGATGTGCATCTATTGGAATGTTAGTTGCACCTTCTTTTATTTATGTTATATTCTTTTTATATGCTATATTATATATCGTGAAACTAATTTGATATCTATTGTATTATTGACTTGCATTAAATTAGTTATGTAGAAGTTAATTCAATATCTATTATAGTGTTGATATGTGCTATACTATTTATGTAGAAATTGATCTACTATATTTTTTTTAAGGGGTTTGTGGAAGCCATTAAATATATAGTTCCTCAAGTTGAGCATAGATGTTGTGCAAGACACATATTTGCTAATTTTAGAATGAAATTCAATGGCATAATGTATATAAAACACTTTTGGATTAAAGTAAATGTTAACATGCTTGTAGATAAGCTTAAGGAGTTGAAAGAACTAGATATAAGATATTATTTACTATGTGTAACAATAGCTATGATTACATTACAAATAATATAAATTCAAATTTTAATGGAAGTATGATTGGAGCTATATATAAATTAATATTAGGATAATTGGAAGATATAAGGGATGAATACATGAAGAGGAATATGAAGATAAGGACTGTGATTATGAATGTTGCATCTTATTATGCCTTTGAATTTAAAAACTTTAGATGAGAGAAAATAATAAGAATCTAAATGAAATTCTGTATGGAATGGGATGGATGAATATAAGGTTAGAATAGACATTAACCCTCTAAGTGATAGGTACACAATGAATATTGATGCTAGAAGTTGTAGCTCTAAAGCATGGTAGTTAAGTGGAATTCCATATGAGCAAGTCATAGCTACTATTTGGGAAATAATAGATGAACCTGGGTTATGTACGCCATAAGCACAACAAAAACACATACCCTAAGATTTATTATCATACTATGGAGATGCTAAATGGCTTAAATGAATGGCCATGATAGAGAAAGGATCCCATTAAGTATCTAGAATTGACAAAATGAGGAAGAAGGCCACATAGGAAGAGAATAAGGAGAGACACAAAGTAGTTATAAAGTCCCAAGTAGAGCTCAAGAACAACAGTATAGCCATTATAGTCAAACATCACATAACAAACATCATTGTATAAAAGCTATGGTATCATTACTAGCTCATTTGAGATATAAAGATAAATAAATGGATAGTTTTTCCAATTTATATTATATATTTTTCTTTGATAACTATAATTTATAATCTTAATAGTAATTCTATACTTTATTAAAAGCCACCTCATGAAAGAAAAGCAAGGAGCAGAAGAAGGGGGAATAACAGAGGAAGGGGTGCTCAAGGAATGTCAGATCAAGGATAGGGAACCCAACCAACATCAACCCAAAGAATGCTAGTTTAGGGACAGGGGATTTAGGGAGGAAAAATAGTTTGAGTTGGGGGAAGCACAGGAGGACACAATCAACCAAAAACTAGGGAAAAACACACTATAATCATAAGATTGAGTTAGGTATCACAACAGATTCCTTATCCAAGTTAAGAATATATCAATAAAAAAATTGATGAGAATGATTTATTGTTGGTGAATCAATCTTTTGTGAAGTCAGTTTCGAGTACTTAGACTAGTGATGCACCTATTTTTGGTATAATATATAATGTAGGTTAAATTATAACTATAAGAAGTATTGTAACATGACTCAAAAACTATTTTCAAGTAATGAAATGGAAGTGTTGTTGTTAGGCTATTATGTATACTTTTTAATTGACTTAGAAATATGAGAGTGAATCCCTTTTGAAATAGTAGATTTTTAGCAATAAAAATGAAAGCATTTCTAGTATTTCAACTGCTTTTTTTCCAATTAAAATTATCTTATATTTTTTTCTAATGTAAGTTTGAGTTTACTTACATTAAGCTCATGTTTATTTTTTCATAGCATATATCTCGCTATTATATTATTTGCTAATATCATTTTCACAATAAGCTCTTTAATTAAAAAAAAATAGCTTCACTATATCACCTCCTACATGTTTATCAATTTGCTAAAAAAAGACTTGTAGAATTAAATTGAGTTTGCTTTATAGATTAACAATAGTTGTTAATTGATCTTTCCATTACACATAATAATAAAAAAATTCAGAAATATGGACTACTAGATTCTCTTGTGTAACCTTACTTCTATGTTTAGCTATTTTGAATGCAAATTGTAGATAAATATCATTTATACTACAATTAACTAGATAATAAAATAACCAACAATATTAGATAAAACCCATAATACTATTGCACATGTTAGCCTTTACAATGCAATAATTCCATATTAAATAGAATTATGAACAAAACACAAAGCACAATTTCATCTAAAATATACAACATAAACTAATAAAAATTCCCAAATTTTTATCATAATAAAGAACATAACATAGACTAGAAAAGATATCCTTACTATAATCCAATCATTCTACCTATTTTGTATTCCATTTTCATTTGATATTTGCTCTTCATTTTCCTTTGCTAACATCAAATTTTCCCTTAAATCTTCTTTATTTGCATATCTTTAGTTCACTTCACCTTAATGACTTATTCGATTTCTCATACCCTTATATTCCTCAATTAATTGTCATGCTGCATATTTAGACGAGGTTGGAAGAGGATTATCAATAAAGTAAACACTCTACAACCATCGGTCTTCTCATGCATATGCCACATAACAAACCTTCTAAATGGATTTGCAGTCATCTTCGACACGTATTAGTAAGCAAGATTGCTAAGATCACACATCTCCCAAATCACCCTATCTTTACTTCTTTCAGAGGCTAATGATGAAATTCTAATTGCAACCATAAGCCTTCAAAGTATTATCTACTATGATGAAAACCAAAATAAGGCTACATCTTTTGACAAAACTGAAGCCATGTATCAGTTAGCACAATCCATGCAAATGTCTCAATTGAGATCAGCTACAAAACAACACTAAAAATTTTTATTGTAAGAAAATATTAATTATAAAATAAAAATCACCATCCAAACAAATGTCTCCATTGAGATCAACGAAGAAATAACAACCAAAAATTTTCTTATAAGCTTGCATTAGTTCAAAAAAAAAAGCTCAATCTAAGAAAATGTCACAATTGATATCAACCATAACTCCTACATACATATGACAAATTTACCCCCACCTTACCCCCAACCTTAATCTCTCATTCTCAAGATATTGTATCAATCCCAAGACACAAAAATATAAAAAATCGGAACAAGGCTGCATTTTTTTGATAAAAATTCAGAAGATGTAATTTTTTTTTTACCAAAACTTAAGAAAGACAACAATGTTACATCAAATAGATTAGGTAGAAATGTCAAAAATATTTTTTAAAAAGTATATTTTTTTGACAAAACTTAAGAAAAATAACATTTTTTTACTCAAGAAGCCTATAAAAGCCAAGCTTAGTGAAAAACATTCAACTCAATTGTGTAGAAAACACAAACTTAATGTTTAAAAATTAGGGTTTTCCAAAACCTAATCTAAAGTATAGGAAGAGAAGATACAATATCACATTAACTTTCACAAAATTTTATATTCTATTAAAATTTTGATTTAGAGCAACACAAGAGAATATTTAAATAATAAAGATGAATACAAGTTTAGTCAAAGTGATGGAAAAAACTAAAGGAATAAAAAGAGAAGATGAGAAGGACAAAATAGGAGGAGCAATGAACATGAAGGAGAAATTGTAATACCCTAAACTTTTGGCTAAACCTAATCCCGGGTAATTAATAGCATAACCTAATTTTAAGATTAAAAAAAATTATTTTTCTATCTTACCTTGATTCCCTAACCCTAAATTTTATCCTAAATCAAAATTATTTTGTTTATTTATTTTGGATTATTAATACATATCCTAAACTAAATTATTTTAACCTAATCCTAATTCTAAACCCAAACCTAAATTCTTTTCCTTTTTCCTTTTCTTTTCCTTTCCCAACTTTCCCGGCTTCTTTCTATTTCTTCTTGTGTGAAGCCATTCTTTTCCCCAACAAAGATCCCCTACCATGCTCCATACTCCATGTCCCACACACACTAAACTCACCATCACCCGTCAAATCCCTCTTTTTTTATGTTGAAATTCTTGCCTGATCGCCACCCATCCTCTTCTATTCCTGCGTGTGTATATATGTATATAAGGCACATTTAATGCATCAAACTACCTATGTTTTCTATCAAAAATTTGCACCACCATTCGGAGTTCCTTCCTCCTTCATTCCCTCTCCTTTTTGTCTCTAAAATAGCCACGAAAAACCATCACCAAAAGCCGTTGTCATTCCTTCACCACTATCATCGGCAACCTTTGCCATTACCTCACCCCAAGAATGGGCAAAACCCATCGTTCCTACCCTTTACCCTTCAGCATCCTTCACTGTAACCCTTTCTTTTTCTTTTTCTTCCTTAGCTACAGCAACAATGACCACACGACACCCCCTACCACCGGCTAAACCAATTGATCCCTACCCCCACCTTCAGCCTCCCTTGTCTTTCCCAACCCCTTGATTCAACACCCCTTTCCGTTGCACCTTCCATGTTGTTTCTTTCCTCCTTTTCTCGGTAACCCCAGCCAATCCCCTACTTTATTGAATAAAATTTTTTCGACCACACGTTCCCGCATTATCTCGGTTTTTCTCTGATCCTTTCACTCTTTATTTCTTTAAGACCTTTCTTAATTATGTCATTTAAATCAGGTGATTTACCAGAAGTTCCGGAAGAAGCAAGATAGGATAAGTGTGCTTAGAGACCAGAGGCTTTTTCGTAATAATACTAGTCAATGTTTGGAGGTTTGGGTTAAATGATTGTATGAATGTGTTTATTATTATGTTATGTTTATTTCACTATTAAATGTATTTTTTTGATGATATTATATATTAATATGAAATAAATGAAAAGAAGAAAGTAAGAATAATAAAATAAGTGTTGATATAAGATTTCTATGCTTAGTCATATTTTATGGGTGAATAAAAAGTAGAATAATAATATGGGTCTAATAAATTTTGATATATGGGAAAATAAGTATATTTAAGATGCATGATGGTAAATAGAGGATTTGGAAATAACGATATTGAAGGTATAAGATTTTCATAAAATAAGGGTTATCGAGTATCTTTAGGGGCATTTTGGTCAATATAGATTAATATGAGAATGTTCATATTTTAAAATTTTAGGTGGATTAAAATTATTCTAACAAGTTGATGTGGGGTGATTTTAGTGATTATAAATGTCATAAGTTCCTCAAAATGAGAAAATGGTCTAATTTGATAATAGTAACCTTAAAACGGTGATGCTATTATCACATGCATAAAACATTAGATTTAGGCCACGAATTTAGGATATGTTGTTAATATGGGTATTTTAGGTATGTATGTTAAATTTGGTAATTATATGATCCTTATAGGAAAAGTTATGACTTACCTGTGAAATTAGGATTTTAGGAGCCTTATAAATAGTAACTGCTGATATAGGGCTATTATCACATGTGTAAGACGTAGGAGGTAGACATTTAATTTTGGATATATTAATAAAAATAATAATTGAGTAATATATATTAAATTTTGTGGTAAATGGATAGTACATGGGAAGTTATATTTAAATTATGAATTTAGGGTTTATAAGGGAAGACAAGCAACATAACTTTTGAGAACAATCTTGTTATCCATATGTTGATATTTTTCCTGCTTTAATTATGTTTTTTAATTATCATAGTAATCATGAATAAGATATGAATCATTTATAATGAAAGATTATGTGAGTCAGTACAAGTTGTACCTATTCGTTCCACTAGACGAAAATAGTTATCGGGAGCGTTTTGCCCTAGGATTGTATATATTGATAACTGTTCCACCGCTTGAGAATAGTCGGATGCATTTTACTTGGGGTTGTATATTATTATCGTTCCACTTATAAGAATGGTGGCTGGAGTGCTTTGCCTTGGGTTGGAATAACCGTTCTACCGGTTGAAAATAGTGGGGTCCCTGAACTCAATCTAAAATGAATTTTGAGAATGATCATAATCATTGATAAGATACTAAACACTTATATTGAAAGACTATATGAGTCAAGAATGGTTGTACCTATCTATTCCACTGGATAAGAATAGTGGTCAGGAGCATTTTTCTCTAGGATTATATATATTGATAACTATTCTATTAGTAGAGAATAGTGAAGTCCCTAAACTCAATATAAATAAAGAATGGATCATGTTATATTCTAATGGTACAAATCTGAAATCAATAATTACCTTGTATTGATTATTATATCTCGTATGTATGTTACTTTTCGTTGTAAATGCATGTAATTATATATTTTCCTTGTTTCGATTGTATTGTTACCTTAATGAATACGTAGTGTACTAATCATCCTTTTCATGGGTGTTGCTTATTCCCACGAATAAATAACCTAGATGTTTATGTGTAGGTCAATAAGGATCCAGTTGATGAATTTGCAGCTTTTGGTGCTTTGTATGGGGTAGAGTGACTTTTATATTAGTACTTTTGGACGTAGAGTCATGTTATTCAAATACTAATTTTACTCGGATACCTTTGTGGAATTTTAAATCCATGGTATTCCTTTTGTTGTATTTTATTATTATATCTTAAAGTAGATATTCAAACTCGCATTTATATTTATAAACATTTTCTTATTTCTATTTACTATATTATACTCTTAATGGTTTTTAGCCTTGTGATTGATGTGAGGATGGTATGATGAACTCGACTCACATCAATTATGATGGTAACACTCGGTTACCTGGATTATGCTTCCGCAGTAAAATAAAATTTGTCAATAGTAAAATTTGGGGTGTTATACAAATACATACCTCATTAATTCTTTGTTCTTCAAGTTATAACAAAGTCTAGGAATTCAATTTTTGTTTTTACGAATATGTATTTGATTTTATGCGTTACGTTGTTTTGTATGTCAATGGGCATGAAATAATTAGGATGTGTTTAATTTTAGTTTAAGATAAAATAGTTTTAATTTGGTTTAAGTTTTTCAAATTTAATGACAAAGCTTGACCAAAATTTTAACATAAGCTATTTGATATGATGTGACAAATATTTTAATGTATTTTTGTGAGTTCAGGGAGGAAACTTACTAGAAATTTCTTATTTGAATCAAATATTCAATCATTTCTTCCATAAATGGAAATTCAAAAATATTTTTTCCCTACATTAGAACAAACTCCAAATGTTTCTTCCTTAATTTACATTTGTATCATATAAAATAATAAATCATTTGTCATTGTGTGTAATTTCAAAATCATATAACGTTTTTTTGTAAAATAATACTTTAAGAGAAGCCCTTATAGAAATTTTCAAATACTTGAGACAAATCTAAGTCAAACAAACCCAAGCCTAAGAGGGGTTTTAGAAGTAGTTTTCAACCAGCAATTGACACATCTTAGATCTATGTCGTTACCCTAAGCACAAAGATACCTTTAACACCTACTAGATGTCAATTTAAGTGTCTAGATTCTTTATCATTACATTATTTCTCTTTCAATGTGGTATAACCAACTTTTGTATTAAACTGTCAGCTTCTCCTATAGGATACACACATACGAACGTAGAGAGATAGAGAGAGAGAGAGAGAGAGATTAACAAGGATATATATATATATATAATACTAGTATCATGGTCATTATCTATAATTTGAGTGGTCGGGTGCTGCTGTGCATCCTTGAGTTTTGGTTGTGCAAGCATGGTTAGTTTGGGAATAAAACTTGTGCTTATGACGTTGTTTAGTAAATAAGATCATGACATAGACCATTTGTGGGTGAGCCAAGATATGGATAATCAAGGTGCACAAGTCCCTTCCCTAAAATTGAATTTAAACCATGGCTAATCTAATATTCGAATGGTAACACTAAGCTTAGAAGAAAAAATCCAACGCTTAATCTTAGCCATAAAACAAAGAATTAATTTTCTAAATTAGGTTTCATTATGGTTTTAATGTATATAGATAATTGGAAACAATTCGTTCTCCCTATGATACTGAGAGAAGAATCCAAGATAACTACAACAATGTTCTTATTCATGGTAAATTGGTGTCACAATGTCTTCTATCATTGAATAATAATATTATCATTGTAGACCTTTCAAGTTTCCTTTGTTAGGTCATTTCATGTCTAAAAATCAAAATTTACTTGTAATATATTTTAGTTAAACTAAGTACTTGTTTAGATCTCCGTATAAAAAGTAATTATCTATAATAATTACATATTTTGAAAAAAATTTAGGCTAAAATGTTTCCAAAATAAGTAATTATCATAGATAATTACTTTTTGTGAGGAGACCCAAACTAGTGCTAAATCATGTTCATCTCATGTATTCATAATAATTTTATTACTCGAAGTCCCTTGTATTATTTCTTCCCAAGGTCTTTTCCTTTACTTCCTTTGCCATTTTTTTTCAATTATCTACTATGCTATAGAGCTTAGTAACATGAGCAGAAACTCATGGTTAATGTCAAATACATTGGACTGAGCTTCTTATTGTGCCATCAATATTATGTGTGATGTTATATGTCCTTTCTCTATTGAAAGATATATTAGTGAACTCTATGGAGGTGGTTAGTTCCTAAAATATTAATGGGAATTTTTTTATACTTTCAAAATCATCTAATAAATTGGCATATAATTTACCTTTTATTGTTTTTTTGGATTGGGTGAATTGAAGTGAGGATAAATATTAAAAACTAACATATATAAGGAGAATAGAGGTGAATTAGGGTGATTGTTTTAAAATGTTGACCCAGGTTAATATAGAAGAATTGAAGGGCAAAGTTGTCAACAAATGACAAAAAATTACTTAATTTTCTTCCATTCATTTTGGTTTCCCTCAATTCTAAGGACAATGTTGTCTACATATAGCAAAAATTATATAATTTTTACCCTCTGTTATGATTTCAACATAATTAGAATAAAGTGAATTGAGATGAAAGTTTAGCCTAGGTGAATATAATAAAATAAGTTCCCAAATAGGGTGAATGATTCACCCCATTCATCCCAATCCAAATGCATAATTAGTATTTGAATAATATGAATTACTTGAGTTTAGTTAGCAACTTTAAAAAAATTATGGATAATACCCTATATAACCCCAAGTTTAAGCATAATTTTAATACCTCATTTCTAGATAATCTTGACCCATTTATTATTGTTAGGATTTAAAAATAAAAATTATCAAATTTATAATATTTTCTTACATTCTTTATAAAACTATAAACCCTTATTACGTTTTTGACATATTTTGCTCTTACTTTCTAGTCATTTTTACAACTTCATCTCCCATAAATTTTTTGTGTCAATCCTAGCTATGAAAATTCATTTAAATAATTATAAATAATCCATATTTTAATTTCTTGGATTTTTTTGAGTCTTCAGGCCATTTTCAAAGCTACAAAAAAAAGTCTTTTTCATCTTGGATAATTTTTATCACATCTTATGGCTTAAAAAAATTTAATTATCTAAAATCAATGAAAATTTGAGTGTTATTGTATTTTAGTGTTATACAGTTAAAATAAATATAAAATAATTTACCTTTATTTTTTATATAAATTGTTATTATTTGAGCAAATAAGCCACTAAAATTCAACTTAAATGCTTGAATCTTATTCTTATCATTTGCGATTCAATGGCAACCCTCCATACCTATCAGGATATAATCATAAAATTTTAATTTAATCCTAATAAATCCAAAATTCCTCTTTCCTCTACATGGTTTATGCATGTGCAAGATCATGATTAATATTCTCTAATAACTAAGTTCATCCTTCCTAACCACTCCTTAAACCAATCACTTAATCACCCTTCTTATGCTACGATTCCTTCCCCCTTGAACACCTTAGCTTCCATTTTCCCATTAGATGTTCACGCCACCTTATCCTCAAAATGACCCACTCCATTAATGAAAACATTAATTACCTCCCAAGGTTCATCTCTTTATCCTTCCCTCGGTAGTTAGGTTTTTCCCCACATGTAACCCCCTCACTACCTACCTCATCACCTGCTAAATTCAATTCATCTAGGCTCCTATTATATTATGCATGTTTCCACCTTGCAAAAATTACCATGAATCCCATAATTATAATACACCTCATCACCTCCTAAATTCAATTCATCCAGGCTTCCTCCTATATGAACCTTATCCACTCATTTCTCCTACACTTTATCACTTTGTAATATTCCAAAAATTGCTTAGCCTAATCCTACATTATTAGCGTCCTAATTTGGTTCTAATATCAAAAAATATTATTTTTAGCCTTAACCCAATTCCTTAATCCTAATAATTTAACCAAATTAGAAACCTTGACTTGAATAAACCATATTTTCTAAACCGCATTCAAACCTACTAAAATTACCACTAATCCTAACTATTTTGGCTAATCCAAAATTACCTAAACTAATTCCCAATCTTCTTCTATTTTTTCCTTTTCTTTTCTTTCTTCTACTTTCTTCCATCAACCTTAGCTGCAAAGTTTGAAATTGATGCAACTTGCACCCTCCCCCACTTGCACCATCACCCATCATCTTCTGCAAACATCCCACCTATCACCCTTCTTCCTTTCTTATTTTTCTTCTTCTCCTTCTTATTCTCTTATCCTTATCGATCTGCACCACCATGTGCACACTCTGCCACTCTTCTTCATCTTCTTCTTCTACTTATCTGTACTTAATGCATACACATAACCATCACATTCACCTGCCTTTTTTCCCAACACTCAACCAACATTTCCCTACACCACCTATCACACATCTCCCCCTCCTTTTCTTTTCCTTTTCCCTAATTCACACCACACACACAACCCCCATGCACTCTCCTACCCTCTATTTTGTTTTGCCTTACCTTATACCCATTTTGTGTCCAAATTCTACTCGAGCCCCTCTTCCTTCTCCTTTCTTCTTTCTCTCTTCTTCTTTTTCTTCCACTTATGTGTGCCTTGTTTTTGGCCTGTGCACCACCAATTCCACCACTTGTCACCCCAACCTTCCCCAGCACCATCGCTACCCATCGCCGTCGAACACTGCTTCTTCTTCTTCTCATCGGTCTCGTTTTTAAGGAATGCAAGGCCTATACACGGCCTTGCGACACTAAAATTTCCTATCAAAGGCCCGTGCAACCCAACACCAAGGTGATGTTTATATATATATATATATATATATATCATGTTCTATGGAAGAGAATAGTGACTCGAGAGCATTCTACCCTGAGAAGGTGATATTTTTAGATCTACTCCACTGGATGATAATAGTGGCTCAGGCGTGTTGTCCCTATGAAGGTACTTCAGACCATTCCACATGTTTAAGGATAGTGGGGTCTGTACACTCAATGTATATAAAAGAATAAAAATGGATTATACTAAATAAAGAGGACTGGATCATTATCTATCTTATGAGATGTTTCATTTATCTGCTCGTACACTTATTACCTAATGTAAAAGCATGTGCTAACTGTATCCATATTTTGACAGTACTAGTCTTTGCTCCATACGTAGCATTCTGACCATCGATTTTATAGGTGCTACTCATTTCCATGAACAGGAGACCCTAATTCTTATGTGTAGGTCTCAGAAGATCCGCTAGATGATTATGACTCCTATGATGCCTTATGTGAGGATGAGTGACTTCATCTATATTAGGGGTTAAATGAAGAGTAATGTTATTCGGTAGATGTATTTAACCGGACACCTTTTTGGACTCTTAATCTATGGTATTCCCTTTTTTTTGTATTTTGTGTATTGTAAATTAGAATCAAGTTCTAAACTCATTATTGTATTATAAACATTTCTTTCATTTCTAATTTTCTTATGTTACTATATTAATTTTGTCCTTGTGGTTGATGTAAGGATTGTTGAATAAACCAGACTTATGTCAGTTACAGTGGTAACCCTCAACATTTTTCTTATTTACTTCCGTTGTAAAATGAAAATTTTTAATAGTAAAAATCGGGGAGTTATACACTTTGTCTCTCTCTTTTCTCTCAATTTCCAAACCACTTAACTCCCTCCATTAAATCACCTTTAAATATTTCCCTCGAATAACATCAACTTGGATTGGTTAATCATTTCCCCTTTCTTTACTTCTCTTCACTTCTTTGATAATTTTATGTGTTTAATCTTATGTTTGGTCCTTGATTTTTTAGGTGGAGATTGAAATCTTGAGGATATAACTAACCTCCAATTATATTTTCTTTATTTAATCTCTTGAGATCAAGTACGATTATTCTTACTCCACACCATATATGATTTTATTTAGTACAATATGAGTAGTTTTGTGCAACTCATGAGATTTATGGATTTTTATGATTATGTAATTATGTTAAGGTAGTAGAGCATGTTTTCTTTATGTTATACAGCATATTTCATTATTTAATAGAGCATTCTTATGGTATGCATATTGGTGCTTTGATCATTATTTTATGTGGTGAAAACATGAAAATGGGTGACTTTTGTACCACCAAATATGGGCCAACTTTCATAATAAACATCTCTTAATTAGATAAGATTTAGAAGCCATTGAGTATCAAATTAAATATTAAGATTTATACTTTCTAATGCATATTTTTAATCTCAAAAATAATAAATATCAAATAATTAATTATCATTTTCTTACAAGTGCACAAATATGTCAAATTCTAACACTTGAAATGGAGCCTCAGATTTAGGCCTAATTTTTGTGTTAGACTTGATTTTTGAGTGTTTTAATGGTCCCATGTTTATTAGAATATTGAGGTATAATTTTATATAAAACATGGTATCATTTAGACTAATATAACCTATGATATAAGAGGCTAAAATCTTAAAGCTTCACATATGAATTTTACTATTCATTAAAGATGTGCGTATATTCTTTTTTGTTCTTCATGATTAATATTAATCACATTGTAATTTGATTTAATTAGCTCACTAATGACATAAGTAGGGTTAATAGAAGATCAATCATAATTAGACATAAAATGACCAAATTAGCCTTAAAATGGTAATATATTTAATATGTCAATAATGGTTGTAACACCCCAAAATTCACTATTTTTTTTAAATGGAAGCAATAAATTAGAACCGGTGATTTTCGGGAATACTACTGCCACAGTTAGTACCAGACCAGTTCATTCCTACCATTCCAGTACTAAGTGCTAAGGCTAAAAGAAATTTAATGATCAATATAAATCAAAGCTAAACAAGGATTCAATTTAGCATTAATTGATTATAAAATAGAATTTAAAGTGTGAAGTCAAAGAGTTATAAACCAACGTACATAGTTAAAGTTCCTTAAAAGGAAATAAGTTTACAGATGGTAAAAGATAAATCTAAGAAACTCAAAATATAATTAGAAAATCATATCAGGGAAGTCCGGCCACGCCGCTCTCAATCCTCGTACTAAGTCTCAACTCAGCACTCAGCCCTGCCTGATGCCTCATGAATATCGAAGGCATCAAAATAAGCATCACCCACCTGCACAAAGTTAGAAGGGCCTTCTGCTCGTGGGAATGAGCAGCACCCATGAAAATGGTGATCAGTACGCTACATATAGAGTAAGGTAACCGTGCAGTAAGGCCAATTCATAAAAGTACATGATTCAACATGATAACATAACAACTTACAATCATTCAAATAATAAATAAATAAAGGACCGATTATAATTCAGATAAATTAATTATTTAATCTTTGATCAGTATTTAATTCACACCATACTTTTTATCAATCCATATGAGTACGGGAACTCAGCTATTATAACCGGTGGACCGAAAACATACATGGCATAAAGCTACTGACCACTATTATTGCTGGTGGATCAAAAACACACAGGGTATAAAGCTCCTAACCACTATTATGGTTGATGGATCGGTCTGGCCCCTGCTCGCATGGTGTTCCACTATAAGTACTTAGTGTCTTTTATGTGTCTTAGCAACCTCAAGGTTTGGTTTATTAAGCTCGGAATCCCTCACTATTCTAGCCGGTGGAGCAGTCACATATAGGGCAACATGCACCTAACCACTATTATAGCCGGTGGATCAGTCATATATAAGGCAACATACACCTAACCACTATCATAACTGGTGGATCGGTCATATATAGGGTAGGATGCTCTAACCACTATTACTTATCGGTGGATCGGTTTGGGCCCAACTCAATAATCTTCCACTTTACATGATTAATGTCTTAATTTTCTTATTTAAAAGTTTCACCCTAGACATGCATGACTAATTCTCTCCACGCCTATCCTCTGACGGACCCGTCCCATATCATAAGATTCCTGCACCTCCTAACTTGCTCTAACAACCCTTCCTCCTTACCCTAAATCACACTAGTGGCCTAACTTCTAAGTATATGGGTCAAGGCCCACTACCTTACACCTCCAAGTCCACTTACTACCTCACTCTAGGGTTTTATCTAGAAACCCTAATTTAGGCCTATATAGCCCATCCTACTCCATTTCACAAACCCAAAGTACTGTAACATCCCACACATCACAACTCTTAGATTCAACTCTCATCATCTCACTTACTCACCAAGTACACATCTGACAACGAAACCCTAGGTAACCACATCAAACCCTAACTGACCATACTAAACCCTAGCTTCCTCATTTTCACATGTCACCTCTCCATTTATCACTTTCCACTTTTATTTTTCCATGATGCTCGTGCTCATCCCTCATATAGTAATCTTCCATACTCATCTCATACTCCACTCACTCAGATTAGGGTTTCCTCCCAAACCCTAGCTCGGTCTCCTATACATCCTTATTTTGCCCTATGTACTATTTTTCACCCAAAGCTTCCAATCACCCAAAAAACTCTTCCATTACCTTCCTCACACCTCAAATCAACTTTCTATACGTAAAATTCAACCCCATGTAGACTTTATACATCCCATGCAACCCTTCGAACTTTTTCATGCACAACCCTAAATCTCCCATGCAACCCTAGATTCTCCCATGCAAAACCCTAGATTCTCCCATGCACATCCAT
Source organism: Tamarix austromongolica (assembly GCA_039764185.1). NCBI lineage: Eukaryota > Viridiplantae > Streptophyta > Magnoliopsida > Caryophyllales > Tamaricaceae > Tamarix > Tamarix austromongolica. The sequence goes on from CM077817.1 coordinate 30,679,322, forward strand.
ATATTTTCCCATGCAAAACCCTAGACTCTCCCGTGCACGACTATAGATTCTTCCATGTACAACCCTAGATTCTCCCATGTAAAGTTCATCCACTTTATATTGCTTTAAGTCCCCTTTTTATTCTTCCGCTCATGGATAATGAAATATTTAGGTCAAACCTACATTCCTTGGTCAACTTATTTTCCCCTTGGTCAACTTACTTCCTATTTTCCCTTTTTCATCCTCTTACCCTATATCATCACATTACATACCCTAGCATGCATGTCTTAAAGGGCTACAACACATCACATCATAATCACAGCTTATACATATTATACACATACCATAAGATACACATGATCATACCTCAATTCTAATCTATACTATACATAAAATAGTTATAACGATAACCATAAGTTACAAAAAAAATCGTGATACGTGGCATACAAAGCATATAAGGCACATAACACACATAAGGCCTTAGCTACACCCTTACCTAATACGACACCGGTCTTGGAGCACACTCCTACACCTCCTTAGAGTTTTGACTGGTCTCACCTATAAGAGGGAACTAAAGATTAGTTTCCCTCCTACCAAAATACTATTATTTCCTAATTTATTCTAAGGTTAGGGTTTTAGATAAAATAATAATATAATAATAGTAACGCCAACTAAATAACAATTTTGCTAAGGATAAAAGTAATAATAATAATATTGGAAAAGATGATAATGTAAGGTTTGAAAATTTAACCCTAATAATAATAAAGATACTAAAAATAATATAATAATAATAATGATATTAATAATAATGATGATAATGGTATAATTCAAAATAATTGTGAAATGAGGGCTTCGAACCTTCACCGAAATAATAATAATAATAATAATAATAATAATAATAATAATAATAATAATAATAATAATAATAATAATAATATGAAATAATAATAATACTAATAATGATAATAATCAAAAATAATGTAAAGTAGGGTTTCAACCCTACATTAAAATAATAATAATACTATTAATAATAATGATAATAATAATGATAATAATAATAATAATAATAATGCATAATAATAATAATGCATAATAATAATAATAATAACAATAATATTAATAATAATCAAAATAAAAATAAAATAGGGCTTTCGCCCTCAATAGTAATAATAATAATAACATTAATAATAATATCATTAATAATAATAATAATACTCAAAATAATAGAAATATAATAAAATTAAATAAATAAAGCTTGTATAATTAGGGTTTAAGGGTTAAGAGGGTTTAGAGTATCACCTTGGGTTGGTGGTGACTGGCAGCACCGTCGGTGGTACACGGTGACACATTCCTACCTGCAAGTGCAAGAGGTCGGAGTAGTAGTCAAGGTCGATCCCACAGGGATTGGTGAATAACCACTAGGACAATTATAGAACTTAGCTATGTCTAGACTACAAGATGATATGAAATAATAAATTGTAAGCTAAAATAACTAACTAAGCTAAAAAGAAAGAAAAATAGCACTCAAGTGACTCAAATAAATAGAAGAGCTAAGGTTTCGGTTCATCGCCCCTAATCCTCACATGTAATTGAATATCACATCACAAAATAATTCAACAATCATAATCAATATGCCAATAAGGATAGAAATTGTGGTGCTTTCTCAAGCCACAATTACCCTATTACATATCTATGGCCTTAACTATCTCTAGCATAGAGTCTAATAGAATGTAATGCATTAAAGTCCACAAAGTTTCCTCTTTTATTGTTGTAGAGGTTAAATCGATCGTCTCTCGACCTATAATTTAATCTCCCATTGTGCTATTGGGTCTAGTACTGGATTATCTCTAAATCTCACCGGTATTTCCCACACCGAAAATCGAAACCCGGTCGTGGTTCATCAATCCGTCAATCAATCAATAACACAACACATAGATCATGAATTGAATAAAAAAAGGATGCAATAATTCAACAAATTCGGATCGGGGGAAATTCCCCTTCACCTTATCACAATATCTAACCTATCAAATTCATAGCAAGAATATTAAAAACAAAAAGAGATTCCATAGATAGAGAAAAGATCATTAGATAATACCCTTGATGTTCACAAATTCTTGCCAAAATTTTACTTCTTGTACCTCGATTTCTAATTTACAAGAGAGATCTTGATGAATTGGGGAAAAGGATAGAGAAGAGAGAAGATAGAGGGAGTGGAGGCTCTTTTCAGAAATTAGAATGAGAGTTTTTATACTACCACCTCTTGGATCCCTAGGGTATTGATAAAGATGGGCTTCCCGTGTCAACTTTGACAATGCTGGGTATTTTAACTATAAATTTTTCATCATAACTTCGATTAAGCTAATTTTGGATGCATTAGAAAGATATTACAAATATATACAACTTTTATGTTGAAAGTTTCTCCAAATTCAGAACTTTTCCTAGTCTAAATTCCACTTCTTTCAGGGCCATATAATTTGATTATGCATTCTTGCTTTCATTTTATTCCATAATTTACTTTTTAGCTCTAAATATCTTTTCACTTTAACTTTTTCTCTTCTTTGCTCCTTTTTTCTCCTTTATTCTCCCTTTAAGATTATTATTTTTCCATCCTTCATAATTTTATTGTTGTTGGAGACCCTACAAATTTTCACAACACAAAGGCAGTAACAAGAACAAAAAGGGAGAATTTCAACTAAAATTAGAGGTAAAAACTCTTATAAACCTTAGGAATAAGATGCAAAATTCACACTTATCACACGGCGGCGGCGGCGGTGGTAGGAAAAAGAGAAGAAAAGAGGGATAGTTGAGTGATGGAAAAAGGAGAGGGAGAAAGAGGGTGGAAGTTAGGGTGTTGATGGTTGCGTAGGTGGAGAGGGGTGGAATGAAGGTGGCGGCGCAACCAAAGGTGGCAGCGCACTGCGGCGGTTGTAGTGGTTGAGAGTGGAGGAGAGGAGGAGAGGGAGGAAGGGGACAAGAAAGGTAGGAGGAGGTAAAGGAAAGTCTACAGAGTAGTTTGGAAGGTGTAGGAGGCAGTGGTTACAGTGGAATTGGTGGCTAATGGTGGTGCAAAGGTAGTGGAGATGGAAGGAATGGTTGGTCGAGAAGGTTACTTTACACAGCCAAGGTGGATCGTGTAGGACAAATCGAGGGAGGAGGGAGGTGTATTTAGTTAGAGGGGTGATGTAGGGAGTGGTTATGAGGGTGTTTCGAGTGGCGGCGTTGGAGCTCAGCGACGGGCCTTGCGTCTGAAAGAGCGGTGGCGCACGAGGAAAATTTTCTGGGCTATAGGAAAAAGCTCAAGTCTAGGGATGGTAAGGGGGTATTTATAGGCTAAAAGAGGGGGAAATTAGGTCAAAGTAGTGACAGGAAAATAGGGCAGTTAGGAGAGGGCACTGACTGGCGACGGGAGGTCGGTGCAGGCAGGTTTCTTGGTAGCCTGCAATTTACCAAGGAAGGAAGAAGCAAGAAGAGGAGAGGAGTGGTTGGGTTGAAGTGGCTTCCGAATTAGCGGGGAAGAGAGGGGAGAAAGGGTCGGTCAAATGACAAGGTCGGCAGTGGAATTTTCGGGGAAGTTGGGGAAGGAGTTGCAGGTCGACGGCTGGGGAAGAAGAAGAAGATATGGGGAGGGGCTGGACCGGTGGTCTAGGGAGAAAGGAAAGAAAAAGAAAGAAGAGTCGACCGGTCAGGCGGCTGGGAAAAAGATGAGGATAAAACATGGCGTACTAGGCCTTGGGCGGCGCCGAAGGAGAAGAGAAGGGAAGGGAAACGAGTCACTAGGCTGGCTTAGGTCGAGGGAAAGGGTAAGAAAAAGAAAAGAAGAAAAAGCAAAAAAGAAAAATAGGTGGGTTGGGATATTTAGAATATTTTGGTATTTCGAGATATTTAAAAATAATAATATTTAAATAAAATAATATTTAATTTCCTTTTTAGGCTAATTTAGGATTTTTGAAAGATTTTTCCTAAATTCCATTTTAATTAGAAAAACACCCTAATTATTCCTAATCAAAATATTTATTATTTTCTTCTTGATTTGCCCTAATTAATTCCCTTTTATTTTAATAAAAATAATTTATTTAATTAATTTCCCTATTAAATTCTTTTTTAGCCAAAATTTCTAAAAGTAGGGTTTTTGGGCATTTCAATGGTAGAAAAATGTTAACCATTTAACATAACCTTGATTTTTTTTTACCATTGATCATGAATAGGATATTTTTCTTAAAATGGCATAAGACTTATTTTTTTGATTTCAAACTTAAATATATATATGTGTGTGTGTGTGTGTGTGTGTGTGTGTGTGTGTGTGTGTGTTTTGCTTAATGGAATGTTAAATGGTATTTTGAAGAACTATTTTCAGGCCTTAACTAGTATGTTATCATACTAAACAGTGTTAGATTTACCCCCATGTGTTATGTGTCGTATGTTCTTATTTTTGTGCTAATTTTTAGCACACGAATAAGTATAAATTTAAATATTGTTATCATGTTGGTTGTTAAACATGAGAGTTTCTAGACTTTTAATTACAATTAGTGTGTTGGTCACTAAACATGAGATTTTATTATGTTGGTCATTAAGCAAGAAAGTCTTTGGTCTTTTAATTACCATTGTGTGTTGGTTGTTAAACTCAAAGAGCTACAAGTAGAGTTCAGTACCCTTCTTTATTATATATTACATCACAAGTACCCTATAGGGAATGTGTCAACTTAAATATTATTATAATCCCCCAAATTTTTAGAAAACTAATAATTTAATAAATAGCTTTTATATGAAATAAATTAGCTTTTAAAATAATTTAATTTGATTATTTTGTGGATCTTTGAGTATATAAATTCGGACGTGAATAATTAGTAAATTAAAATAGATATTTTGTTATTTTAGCATGCTATTTTATTTAAATAATTTTTCAAACTAATATTTTACCAACTTTATCCTTTTTAAACTAATATATTAGATTATAATGAATTAAATTATTAAATTAAATAATTTATCAAGAATATTACATTTTATGATTTTATAAATTAATTTACTTTATTTTTCCTATTTTTCCATTTCCCTTTTTACCCTTTTTCCTTTTCTTCTCTTCTTTTTCCCTTTTCCCCCTCCCTTGGGCCGCCCGGCCTGACCAGCCCCCCTCCTTGCGCGCTGGGCCACAGGCTCGATTCTCCTCCTTCTCCTCCTCGCACACCCATCCCTTCAGCCCAAACGCCCCTTTATTTTTTCCCTGGACCAGCCGGCTCCCTTCTTTCCTGCGCCGGTCCAACCGTTCGCACCCCATCCCTTCTTTCTTCTTTCATGCCCGACCACCTGCAAGCTTCGACCCCATGTTTGCCGCCATCGAGCCACCCTGCAACAGCCGCCACCTGCCACCGCACCTGCTCCCTCTCCCTCTCTCTCTTCCCCCGTCATTTTCTTTCCCATTTCGAGCCAAACCAGCTCCTGGACCACACCTCGCATGCCCTCTCCCTTTCCTTCTTCTTCCCTCTCTTTCCCCTGCCAACCAACCACCATCTGCCACCCTTCGTCCTCTCGCCGACCAGCCACTGCCCCTCTCTTCTCCCTCTTCTTTTTCTTCATCTCTCTAGCCCTTCATTCCCCATATTTTCGAGCCCTTCTCCTTCCCCGAGCTCCCTCTTCTCTCCTTCCTTCTTCCCTATTTTTTTTCATGTTTTCTCTCCACGCCGCTGCCAACCGCCGTTCCAACCACGGCAACCAGCCCCTGCGACGCCTCCTGCTACCACCCCCTATTGCCCTGCACCATCACGCCACCCCTCGAGCCCCCTGCACTTCCTCCCTTCTCCACCCCTTCCTTTTTCTCCTCATTTTCCCCCTTATCGCCAAGCCACCTGCAACCGCCCTGTTCGCCACCTTCCGGCCACCTCTGCCGCCACCCAACCCACCGTTCGACACCCTACAACCCCCTCTACCACCCCCATACCTTACTTTCCCGAAAATAGCCCCCTTAACCCTTCATTTTTTTCCTTCCTCTTTTCCTTCCTTCTCAGCCCCTCCACCTCGGCAGCCAACTTCGCCGCCTCACCGCTGCCGTCTCCGCCGCCCTATGCCGCCGTGAAACCACCCTTAGCCTCCACCTACACCCCCTCTTCACTCCTGCACCATTCCCTTGCCTTGAAACCTCCCCCATCTATCTCTTTTTCTAGCCTAAAGTCACTAAACCGAGCCACCTCTCCTCCCTTCTATCTCACCCTCTTCGAGCCCTTTTCTCCCCTCATTTTGCATGAGACTCACGTTGTTCATGGAGTGTGAGCTCCCCCTTTTGTTTTGGAGTTTATTTGGTTAAATTTTGAGGTATATTAATAATTAATTAAATTGTATTAAATAAATTTTTTATAAAGTGTTATCCTTTTTATTTCTTACTTCTAACCTAATAATTATTGATATTATCTTTAGGTATTGAGTTGCTAATTAAGCCTTGAATCCTTAACGGGGACACCGGTAAGGTTTGAGTTTTTGCGGGATTAAGGTAATCGTTAATCCTCACTTAAATACATGAAAAAACGTATGCTAGTACATTAGGAATTTTAGTATGATTTTATGCATGTTTTGTGTGCCTAGCATGATATATAGATGGTTGTTTATATTGATTGATAAAAAAAGGAAAAGTATGATAGCTTTTGTGCCATGTGTAGGTATGATAATTAAGGAAGGAGTTTGATTATTGATGGAAATGTTAAGTACTTGTCTATGATGTATTATGTTGCTAATGCATGAATAATAGTATTGTCTAAGGGTATTTTAGTGATATGCTTATGAAGTATGTGATCTAATATATGTAGTTGCTAATGAGTATTATGTTGAATAATGACAAGTTGGTGGACTTAAATGATAAGAATGAAGTGCTAATATTGGTATTTTATGTAGTGGTGGTAAATTCATAAAAGTTGTGTATAAAGGGGTTAAGTGGAAATTTTATAAGTGAAAAGGGTATCTTGGTAATTTTGTAAGCAAAATGGTATTTTGGTAATTTCAAAAAAAGGGGGAATGATAATTCTATAAGTAAAAGGATAAAATTATAAATTATGAAGAAGGGTATTATGGTAATTTTGAAGGAAAAGGGCAATATGGTAATTTTACAAGTGAAAAGGGGTATTGTGGTAATTATGGAAGTTAGGGGTATTATTGTAATTTTATGAGTAAAGGAAAAGATGGTAATCTTTCAAGTAAAGGGGCATTATGGTAATTTTGGAGGTAGAGGGGCAAAATAGTAATTTCATAAGTAAATGGTAATATGGTAATTTTATAAGTGAATGGCGAAATGGTAATTTTATAAGTAAGGGGTATTATGGTATTTTTGGGAGTAAAGGGATAATATGGTAATTTTGGAAAAGAAGAGAAAAATGGTAATTTTGTGAGGAAAGATAAAGATGGTAATTTTGGAGGTAATAGGGTAAAATAGTAATTTGTAGAGTAAAAGGAGTGTTATGGTAATTTTATAAGTAAAAGGGTATTGTGGTAATTTTGTAAATAAAAGGATATTATGGTAATTTGGAAGTGAGGGGTAGAAGAGTAATTTTGTAAATAAAAGAAGGTTTATGGTAAATCGGGAGTAAGGTGTAACTTGGTAATTATGATAACAACGGAAAATAATTTGGTAATTAAATTATAATTATAGAAGGGCAATTGGATAAGTATGAATGTATGATACTAGAGAAGGGTAATTCGGTAAATCAACTAATTAAAGGACATTATGGTAATTTTAATAATGGAGAAGGGCAATATGGTAATTAAAGTTATGAAGAAGGGTAAATTAATAATTGTAATTATGAAGAAGGGTAATTTGGGATTTACGATAATCAAAAGGGGTAAAATGTTAATTATAATACTTGAGAAGGGTAGAATGGTAATTATGACAATGGAAAAGGGTAACTTGGTAATTTAACCAACTAAGGGGCAATTTGGTAATTATGATGATGGAGAAGGGCAATCTGATAACTCATCCAACTAAAGGGTAAATTGGTAACTGCGTAACCAACTCAAGGGGCAAAATAGTAATTTTAATAACGAAGGAGGGTAATTTGGTAATTTATCCAACTCAAAGGCAATTTAGTAATTATAACAAAGGATAAGGGCAATTTGGTAATCTAACCAACCAAAAAGGGAAATATGTTAAGGTTAACAATTATGAGGGGTGAATGGTGATCTAAAAAGTGTAGGGGATAACTTGGTAACCTAAATTGGATAAGGGGTAATTTGGTAATTATGCAACCTAAAGGGTAATATGGTAATTTGTCAAGTAAGGAAGGGATGACTTAGCAATTATATAAGTATGAGGTAAATAAGTAATTTGTATCTAACTTGTCATTGTGAGTGTGGAATTTCATAATATGATTTAACAATGCGGATTAGCCAAGTAAGAGTATTTGATAATTAGTATGGCCTTAATGGTTTCTCTGTGATAGCTTGGATAACCGTCTGAATAAGAAACGACTAATGATATCAGAACGATTGAAAGTGGATAAATATCTGATTATTGTGCCTTTTGTGATCACTTTAATTAAGACACTAATACTTAAAGTGAAAGACCTTGAGATCGGGAATGGTGACTCTTTAGGGGTCGCTACCCTAAATACGTGGTTTAGTCCACGATTATTTTTGGTATTTGTTGGTGTGCCTTTGTGCCCCAGCCAAGCCCTATATCTTACTCTTTCTAGCTCTACGGACCTAGTTAGGGGGTATGCATACTTATGGATTAGGTGTCCTTGTCGGTAGGGTACTGAGTAGCTTTATGCACCAGTATGACCAGGGTACCTTTGCGTCCTTGGGTTCGTGGTTGAAGGGTACTGAGTAGCTTATATGCACCGGTACGACCGGTGTACCTTTGTGTCCCGGGTTCTTGATATCTCGTCCGAGGCAAATAAATATTATTATGTGCTGATTAAAGAAAGGAAAGATACTAATTATGAAAGTGAAATATTAATGAGCCGGGCCCAGATGACTTATGATTATGAGTACCGATCCACTGGATATAATAGTGGCTAGGAGCGTCTTGCCCTGGAGACCGGTCCACCGGCAAATAATAGTGGTCAGAAGCGTTCTGCCTTGAGTGTATACTTTCCGGTCCACCGGCTATAATAGTGGGGTTCTCACACTCACATGGATATAAAATATGAGATTGATTGAATGATGGCGGAATAATGGCTTAAGGCCCAAAGGTATCGATCGTGAATTATAACTTGTTATATGTGTGATTGTTATGTATGCACCTCTGATTTTATATGTATATAGCTTGCATTATGTGTTGCATTGCGGGCATATCTTTAAGTGTGGTATTAAAGGGTTACTCAGTACCGTAGTACTAAAGGGATTCCCTTTGTGGGCCCCTGCCTATTCAATGGGCAATACCCTTGCAGGTCTTTTCAGGTGCTACTCAAGTGGGCTACGGGGAAGAGAGTAAGGAGTTATCCGGTATCGTTAGGGTTTTCTCTTTCTCTTTTAAACTCCTGGTTTTAATGCTAATGCTGTTTAAGTAACCATCATTGGTAGATGTTATTCTTGTAAATGATTTGATGCGCTACTCTGATTTATGTATGTTGAATTTCTTTCAAATTGTATTTCATTTTTCTTAGCCTTAGCACTTGGTACTGAAACGGTATGAGTGAACCGGTCTGGTACTAAGTGTGGCGGTAATACTCCCAAAGTTCATGGTTTATTAATTTGTTTTCGCTAATTTCCTTTTTAATTGACGAAATTTTTCAGCAGTGAATTTTGGGGGTGTTACAATTATGCTACTTTGGGCTACAAAATGTAGCGAGGTTAAACACTCCCTTAAGCATTGATAGTGTTTCCTTGACGTTGGCTTCATATGGTAGGTGTGTATAACCTAATGGGTCTGAGCATTCCCATAAGAGCCTCCCTAATGTTTTAAATGGAGCTGAACGACCCCAAGTTATTATTCAAGTATTTTAGATATTTTAGGTGCCTTATCTAAGAATTTGGTTGGTAAGTGAAAATAACCCATGTTTTGTGTTGAAACATTGGCACTCAATTGGACTACAATGTTATGCATGTTTTATTATTGTGATTAATGCTTATTTGTATATGTTAATATCAGTTGGTATAGCATGTTGTGATGTGAGGCATACATTTTGCTTCATGTTATCCATACTTTTGTGTAGTGGTTTAATTTTACTAGCACGTGAGTACTCCATTTCATTGTCGCCTGCTAATCTAATAGGCAAATGACACTTTGTTGCATGATATTAGTGTTAGTTATTGCTTTTGATAGGGTAGTTCTTATAACATAGGATTATGCTAGTTTTGACATTTAGATTTTTACCCATTTATTAGGGTTTTCTTTTTCATTCAATAATTTTAAACTCTTATTGCTCCTATACTCTCAGAGTCCTTGTTTGTAAAACATTACCATCTGCATATATCATATGCGTATCTCTTTTGGGCATCTCTAATTAACGTGCTTGATTTGTTAATGTTTTAGCATTGCATTAAGCATAAGTTAGGTGTACGATAACATTCTTTTGTTTTGTTTTATTAGCTTTTGCATTGTCTTAAAAATGAAAATTTTAGTTAAAAAATTGGAGGTGTTGCAATAATATATAATATAACCCAAATTTTTAAAAAATGTATAATATAATCTTGAGTTTAGACCTAATATATAATATAACCTTGAGTTTATATTTCCACATACTAGAAGATTTTTCATCAAAATACTCAATGTTATATGATGTCGGTCCCTAAAGTGTACAAATGGTTATCTGGTATGTAACTATCAAAACTCAAAGTTATATGATGTATAATAACCAAAACTCAAGGTTATATGGTGTATTTTTGAAAACTCGGTATTATATTTTATATTACGCCTAAAATTAAGGTTCCAAAAAGATTCCCACCTCAGTTGAAAAGAAATGGTACAACATATTTATATAGCTTGTTCTCGAAGTAGTTGTTGACATTATTTGAACTTAAGTAATTGTATGTTCTACGACAATATAAGATGATGATGATGATATATTTTAGCATATAAAGTATACCAGTCATCCAAATTTTATATATGTGATTATATAGTATCGTAATTTAACATCAATAGTATACTGGTTATTTTAAGAGTATGTTTAGTAAGCATGTCATTTACATATTATTTCTAATGTGATATATTACTCTTTATTTACATATAAAACTCCCCTACTTTTTATTATAACTTCTATAAAGTGACTTTGAATCAATAAACTAATATATATATATATGGGATATCTAATAAAAAAACTAGTTCTCTTAGTGAGAATTAAGAATTGGTACTTTTAGCTGAAAAAACTATTTGCAGTAGGTGGTGAAAACTATTATTAGTAGGCAGAGAAAACAATTGTAAGTAGTTCAAGAAAATATAGTATTTGAGTGTTAGAATAAAAAAAGATGGTGATATTTTTATAAATATTATGTATTTATGTTTTGACTTTAGAAACTACCTACCATAAGTGGTGGAAACTACTTTTACGATATAGAAGAAATTACTATAAGTCTCTAAAAAAACACTATAATATTTGAGTGTTAAAAAATGATAAATTTTTTATAAATATTAGGTATTTGTGTCTCTGGTCAGAAAACTTCCCATAATATGTGGTGGAAACTACCTCTAATGGGTAGAGAAAATTATTGTAAGTTTGTTAAAAACTATAGTTTTTGAGTGCTAGAAAAAAATATGGTAGTATTTTTTTTATAAATATTAGATATTTATGTTTCAAATTAAGAAACTATCTACAATAGGTGGTGTAAACTATTGTAAGTATTTCTAAAAACTATGATAGTTTTCAGTTTTCACCATAAATAACAGTTCTCACAAGATATGCTCTCTCTCTCTCTCTCTCTCTCTATATATATATATATATATATATATATATATATATATTCAAATGACCATCTTAATTGATTCTTCTATCCTTAGTTGATATCCTATGGGGGCCTCGAATATTGAGTGGAATATGTGACCAGAGTGATAAAGGGAATTCCACATCGATTGATTTTCCCCATTTTCTTTTAATCAACACCCTGTTTATACATCCATTAAAAAGTTTCACATATCGATTTGACCCTTTAGGTGTCAAATGACATGAAAATCCACACAAAGTTTTTAATAGGTAATTAATTGATTTCTAGTTTTAATTGATTAATTTTATGATTTACTTATTATATTCTATAATTAATATGTCTTTATCAATTAGGTAATTTAAAAATATATAGAAAAGCAAACAATACAACCCTAAATCACACCAATGGGCTTATATAAAAGTGTATACGTATTTTCCCCTTTTCTATATTTTAACGGTTACTATTTAAAATAATATTAACAAATTAATATGTGCATTTCACTTAATTTAGTGTCCAAAATAACAAGACAATGACGGTTGTAGCTATTTTTTCATGAAATATATGAGAAATGCCTTTACAAGATGATGTAGGAGAGATTCAAAGTTGTGTATTGATCACCATATATATACCTATTAATATTGTTACTTCAATTGAATAATTATGACTATGTAAATTGTGATCTTTTTTTTTACTTAGGTATATCAAAATGATGTCAAAATTTTAGATAACTAGATTAATGAGGCTAGACAATAATGAATATATTTTATATTTGAACTAGATTGCTAATAACTTAAGCTGTAAGTAATTTTTTATTTATTAATGTTTGATTGGTTTATTTATAGGATTGTAGGTCTTTCATTAGTGTATCTATGAATGGATCAATGGGACTACACACAACTTTAATGCATGTGAACTACTTCTTTTTTATATATGATCAAGTATACTTGATTATTTTATATTAACGTAAGATCTTTTTTTATGTAATAGTCATGCATATACTTGATTATTTTTTTTTATAAACTTTGAGTTGTATATATTCATAGCATACACATCACTACTACTTGTGCATCAATTTTAATATCTTTTTAAAACCACCGTCTCTACCTTAGTAGGATATATAAAAAAATTACTAAGGGAACATAAATCGGTGTTAAAATATTACTGTTGTCTATTCCTTAATAGAATTTTTTTAAATAGTAAAAGAATAGACGATGGCTTTAACTTAGAACCACTATATATAGTGAAGTTTAGAGGGCAATTAAAAATTAAAACCAACGTTTATTCCTTTGAATATTGTTTTAAGAAACCTTTATATTTTCATTATAATGGAAATTATTGTGTTTTGAATAGTCATCTATAGTATAGAGTTTATGCAACTATGGGCAGTGATAGAATATAGGATTGTTTGTTGCCACTAAATTTTGTCATTTTCCATCGTTGACCATGGATCTTGTTATACTGATGGCAAAGTGGTATGTGAGGAATCTATCTAGAGGATTTTTGTTTATTTAATTGTGTGTTTAGTATGAGTTTAGTGTTTAAGTTTGCTTGCTATTTTTAATTTTCATATATAATTTGAATTTAACATGTTTCTTCCATTTACAAGCTTTTGTGTAATATGAGTCTGTTATCTAGCCATGTAATGTAATCTAAAGAATGTAACTATATTATTGTGTTCATATGTACTTCATTTGTTTCTTTTTACCGTATTATTGAAATAGAATTTAACCCCATTGTTGTAAAACATAGGATATATTTTTTCATCATTAAATACATTAACCCAAAAGACCATTATTTCTATGTCCTCATGTGTTTCTGTTCCATCATATAGAACTAGAAATCAACCATAAAAATTAGTGTTCACATGTGCATTTATAGATTCCAATGCGGAATCATGCAGTTGAAAATGCATTTGATATGTTCCATTATTGAAACCGCTATTGAAAAAGTAGTTATTGGTTCAATAAGACATGGCAACAGACAAAAAAAATCTAGGGATATCACTACAAGGTTCATGTGATATGCTCCATCATTGAGAAAGTATTATTAAATATGTTGTTCCTCCAATAAACCTAATTCTCTACAAGGAAAAAATTAAGGATACAAAAAAAAAGTTGTCACTAAATGTTATTTACTGAATATATTTACATGGCCTATTAATTTTATCTGAAGATTCACACTTTTCTTATTTTATCATACAGAGCAAGGAATCAAACAAAATAAATTAGTATAAGGATCAAAGTATGTCAGATACTTTGACATCAACTAAAGTAATGTAATTTGAAATAATAATATAAGCTTCATGTAGTTTAATAATTTTACATAAGTAGCAAGGAACCAAATAAAAAATAAATAAATCATTGAACTAACTGAAAACCCATAAGTTTCAAACCCATATATTTATGTCTTTAAAGCATAACACAGATTACTATCATACTTATTAACTATTCAAAGAACAAATAATACTATAAAATATGTCTACAATCTCTTCATCATCCTCTTCATTAGATGATTATGAAACAGATCCATGAGAAGTAGAGCTAAATCAAATGTGTGAAGATTTAAAATGAATTCATTAACACAACACAATGAAGAAAAATATTAGTGATTCTTTTCCCAACATTATGTCTCCTACCATACTAATAAAAGTTAATAAGAGAACTACCATATTTTATTAAGCCAAAAATATGAGCAAAATAAAGTACTTATAATAGAACTTTGAGGCCCAATAATGGACATTCATTCCTACCACTAATGAACATAACTCATGGGGAACAAACAAAGCAATAAGTCATAAAAGTCAAGCATACAAGGATAATTGTCCTACTATTAAGGATATAAATAATAATCATTTGAGGAACTTACTACAAATGAACATACTAACATTGAGAGGTTTGTATAATAACTGCCTAGCCCAAAATCATAAATACTACCACAAGTTGGATAGTTCGTCTACTATTAATGGATTCCAACCAAAGAAGTCTCGTCAAAGGTAACCTAACCTTAAGGTTGTGTTTGGTATGGGGGTAAAGCAGGTGTAAAAAATACAAGGGAAATTATTTCCCTTCTCTTTTATGTTTTGTATGGGAAAATGTTTTTGGAGTAATTATGGTTGTGATAATTATGGCAATTTGTTATCCTCTTTTGACTGACCCAAAAGAAAGCCACAGACTAGCTACAGAAACATGCAAACTACCAAAATGGTGAATACTTGTTAACAAGAAAATTTAAGCCCTCAAGATGATAATCACAAAGCTTTCCCCCCTTCAACCATTCAGGTTGTTCATTAAGCTTCCTAAACATGGATGCATTTCATGGATTTAGATCAATGAATGAATATAACAACAAACACAAGACTAGACGAGTAAAAATTCACCACAAAAGACCTAAATAATCATGATAAATAGTGTACAAAAAACCTTACAATCCATCTAGACATGAAATTACAAAGAGAAATAAAGAATGGTCCAGACAACAGAGAATATGTAAACAGTCCACTTGTTTTTGACACAAAGTATGATCTGGTTATGAATGGACAAATGGATGACAATGATTTTTCATGCCATCAACCACCAATAAGACAAGAAACATTTAGATCACTATGAAGCATGAAGGGTACAAGAAAAATAAGAATGACTAGCTTTGCAATGGTGCCACTAGTTCCTCAGAGAACTATGGCACTCTGAGGAAATCATCTTTGATCTTCCTCAATAAATATGAGAAATAAATTATTATAGTAAAGAAGAAAAATCTAACTTGCTCTGGACATATCCAAAACATATTCATCAAAATAATTCATGTTTACACCAGTGCTAATCAGTAGACAAGCAAAATTCATCAAAATCAACATATGAGACAGGACACCTTTGGCTTTAAACAGAAGAGCTATGCTGAGAGCGTTCATGCTAGCAAAGATTCAGAATTATCATCAATGGACATAAATTTACCCCAAATAAAAGGTAGAAATCTATCATTAAACAAGGAAAAGAATATTTCAAGTAGGCAAACAATTTAATGATAAATTGCAGAACCTCTACTTTTCTTCCATTTTCTCTTCTCTGCTTATGTATGGAATACTGTGTACTATACTATTTTCTCTTCTTTATTTATGTTTGGAATGACTAACTGTAAAACTAGTTGAATGTTGAAAGCTGAAAACTATTGAAAAATTGAAAGTCGAGAAGTTAGTAGGAGTTTATTTAAAAGGCTACTTAAACAGGTTCATCAAAAAAGAATTTTCTAACTAAAAAAAGTTTGTCATCCAAACAATGCAATAACTTTACATCCCCAATAATCTAAGCATTCATACAAAATTAAAATTGATTAAATTAGTATTTTTTTCATCAATTTAGGTAAAAAATAGCTGAAATTGTTATCCAACTTATTCTTTGTCTATTGATTCACCCCGCTTATTTTAATGATTTCTTTGTTTCAAATACCATAGGGGACTGAGATTTATATGCTTACCGATGCATATCATCATGTCTGTTGCAGATTGTTTTCTCAAATTTCTATCGAAATCCTTCTGTCCTATGACTAGGTCCATGTTTTCCCTTCTTCATCTACACTCTTGTTCAAATATAGTAATATTTGGGAAGAGGTGAAAATAATAGCTTGAAATTATTGTGATGCCAAATTTAAAATATACCAGAGGGGAAGACAAAGCAAAATTTTACTTAAAACGAGCAATTTTGTCACTTATTAGTTTAGGACATGTTCTCGATCGCCTTTATTAGTTTGGTTCAAATTATATAGGATCGATAAAATTCTAATAATAATAAAACTAATGGAAATAACAATAAGAATGTTAATTAGTAATTAAAAATAATAATTATAAAAATTATTAAGTTTATATTATATTTATTATTGTTAAAATCAAAATAAAAAAATAATTGATAAGATAAGAAAAATGTGGTCGATCGAGCGTTAATTAGTGTCTACCTACAAACAAATTACAGTTTTATATATATATAAGGGGGAAAAAGAAAGAATATAGAAGTAGTCCAAGCAACGACAGCTAAAAAGTAGGAAAAGTTAATACAGAAGATGGTTCTCGTGTATTATAGAGACTAGAAAAATGAAAAGAACCAACAAAATAGTAGTAGTTCCCAAAAAGGCTTGGAAGTAGTATAGAGTATAAATGTTAGCAGAATATTTCGTGTTGCTTACTAGATTTGGTTATCATGTTGCAATTCTATATCAGCTGATTACTCGTGTATGCCTATATAATAATTGAATTAAGCAACCATTTTGAATATATGTTAGTTGAGACCTATTGTATGATTAACATATGCTTCGTAATAGGAAGATATATAGATGTGTATATATGATTTGTATGCTCAACTTTTACATCAAAAAAATAAATATTGCTCACAAATATTGAATGGATGACAACTGTTTGCAATTCGATGATCCTTGCTTGACTTCTGAGCACTGGTACATTCATTCTGTGTGATGCTTTTCTTCTTGATCACAAGTAAGTTTCCAGTGCTTGTGGAAAAACTTTGGCATCATTTCCCCCTCCTCCTACATTTTTTCTTAAAAGTTTAGTTGGTTTATGAATGATGCTTATAATTACTGTAACTTGGTTTATTCCATACATTGTGGTGATTTTTCTAGTAAACTAAATAATATATGCAGCCATGGCTCATTTGCCATTGTCAAGGACGAAAAGGAATATTGCGGTGGCATTTTGGTTTATTATATTGAAGAATCAATACATGATATTATTATTAAGTTATCTACTTGATGTACTATAATCTATCAAACAACCTAAGATGACGGTACATTCAGCTCAAAGAACTCTTGATTGAGGAGTTAAGAATGTGGATGCATTTATTAATTCTGATGTTAGTTGTATTGATCAACTTAGAATGGATAGGCATACATTCCATGTGTTGTGTGGGTTGCTTCAAAATGAAGGTGGTTTAAAAGAGTCCAAAAATATGTCAATTGAGGAAAGGGTTGCAATCTTTTTTAACATACTAGCACATGATCAGAAGTATAGGATGATTTTGAGAAGATTGAATAGATCCAACGAAAAATAAGTAGAAATTTTCATCAAGTGCTTAGACTTATCTTACGTTTGCATATCGTGTTGATGAAGACTCCAGAACCAATGCTAGAAAATTCTACAAATGAAATATGGAAATGGTTTAAGGTAGAATTCAACCTTACTTTATTAATATATATTGGAATATGTAACTAGGTTTTCAAAATTTTAATTAGTTATAATTTTGGTCCATCCTGAATCAATAGAACTGTTTAGGAGCATTAGATGGAACATTTATCAAGATTAGAGTACCGGATATGGACAAGCCAATATATCAAACAAGGAAGGGAGAGTTGGCAACTAATGTTCTAGCTACATGTTCCATCGATATGTAATTTACTTATGTCATACTAAGGTGGGAAGGTTCTGCTACAAATGGTAGAATATTGAGAGATGTTATTAGTAGAAGACATCCATTAAGAGTTCCTCGTGGTAAGAAAATTAAACTTAGCATTGTAAAATTTTTGGCATTTAAAAAGTTAACTAATTTTTATTTTCGCTTGTACATAGGATACTATTATTTGGTTGATGCGGGTTACACCAATGGTGATGGCTTCCTTTCTCCTTATAGGGGTCAACGCTATCATCTAAATGAGTGGAGGGATGGGTATCAACCAAACTCTCCACATGAGTTCTTTAATATGAAACACTTGGCTGCTAGAAATGTTATTGAGAGATGCTTTGGATTGTTGAAAATGCGGTGGGAAATTCTACGAAATTCAAGTTTTTATGATGTTAGCATGCATGCAGACATTATAATTGCATGCTATCTTCTTCATAATCTCATTCGCAGAGAAATGAGGTGGGACCCGATGGAACAAGAGTTAGAGTTTGAAATAATGAGCGCTTTCATGGAATGAAGAAGATAATCTAATTTGTATTGTTGATACCTTAAATGCGTGGACTACCTGGAGAGATGGTATTGCACGTGAGATGTTTGATAATTGGCAACTTCAAAGGGGTGTTGAGTAGGACATGAATGAGATGATGATTATTCTGTATACTTTTTTTTTGTAGTATTTAGACATTTGTTTTAATGTATTATTTTATGAATGTTGAGTTATTGTAGTTGTGTTGATCTCTTAGAGACTTTTTTGATAGTTCTAATTAATGAGATTACGATGATTATATTGCTATATTTTAATTATTGATCAAAGTTTTAGATGATAGTTGTATTATATGGTTGATTGTTTGTATGTTTTTAATATCGTGAATAATATATAATAGTGAGTATCATGAGTTCAAACTCAATAACTACTAAAAAAGGTCAGAGGAGGACTTGGAGACATGATAAAGATAAGAAGTTGATATAATTTTTGAAAGAAATGTACCAAGATGGAAAGTGGAAAGCTGAGGGCGGATTTAAAGCTAGATATCTACTTCATTTGGAGAAGCTTTTTACTGAAGTAATGCCTGGTTCTGAGTTCAAATCCACGAATATTGATTCGAGATTAGGCTACTTGAAAAAAACGCTTCAATGCATTACTTGAAATTAAGGAGAAAGGGATTGGCTTTAGATGGAATGAGGAATAAAAAATGGTGATGGGTGATCGAAAACTATTTGATGAATGGGCTAAGGTAATTTCTTATTTCCTTTGTAAATTTTATATTCAAATTTTGCTTGATTTTCTTTCTCTCATATTTGGATATCAATCTATCTTTGTTTTTCTATTTTTGTATATGGATCATGCAAATGTTAATTTCACTTCTCATTGTATATGTGTAGATATATCTTATGCTTTTATTTTAATCGATGTAGAGTCATAGGGATGCAGTGGGGTTATACATGAAGTCATTTCCTTTGTTCGATGATCTTGAATATATTTTTGCTAAAGATAGGGTTGCTGCTGCTACTACTGCTGATAGAGTCGAGGTTGATATGTCATATGACTCTATCCTAGAAGCCATTCAAGAAAATGCTCATATGATACACGAAGATGATGAAAATGATGAAGATGTTGACAATGTATCAGCTCAAGCATCTGACACTAGGGGCAAGAGAAAGAGATCAAGTGCAACTGTTGGTAGTTCAAAAAAACCTAGAGCTAATAAGGAAGTGGAATCAGCATATAGTATCATAAGAGAAACTATGAAGCAAATATCTACCGATAACAATGAACAATTTAAGAAGTTGATGAGTATGTTGGATAGAAGTCTGGGGTCTTAAAAAGATGGGTTATATGAAGAATTATTAGTAGTCCATGTCATATCTAGAATGGAAGTAATGAAATTAATGAAAAAAATAAATAAAGAAGATATGTGTAATTTTCATCGATTTAAGGATGAAGGTGAGAAATATGATTATCTTAGGATGTTATTAGATGAATTTTAGGTTATGAAAATGCTTTTATTATGTATTAGATGGATTGAAGTAATATTTTTCTTTATTAGATGAAGTTTGTAGAGTTTTATTATGTTTTAATGGATAATTATTATCTTTTTAGCTATTAAATATTTAGGTTGTGAATTTATTTTAAATGTCGTGTTTCAAATATTGTTGCGATATATCTTGATTAGTTTCTTTCATAGATTTTTTAGTTATTGTGATATGTTATTTTGATTTATAAAAATTAAATTAAAAATGTTATATATTAAATTTTGAATTATGTGATAAATAATTGTTTGCATCTAATAAAAAAAATATTACTAATTTTTCATGCGAATTAAGTAAAATAAAATATTATTCTAATATAAGTTATTCCTCTCAAATCAAATATAAAGAAAATATTCCCTTGAATAATTTACCCTTACATACCAAATAAAAAAGGTGGATAAATTTCTTTCCTTAATCATTCCCCCCTTAATTATTTCCTTCATCCCAAGCATACTCTAAGTATGAAGAATAATCCCAATAGATTTTGAAGGATCATATAGAGTAAAAAAAAATACCAAGCTACTATACGATTAATAACCCACAATAATAATAGTTAATATAATTATAACTATTAAAGTTGTTATTATTATAATTTAAAAAAAATATTATAATTAAAGTTATAATTATTGTTCATAATAATAGAATTATTTAGGACAATAATCATTATTATTATTGTAATTATAATTATGGTAAAAACTAAAATTAAAGCTAAAATTATTATAATTATGATAATTACTATAATATTATTATCAATGCAATTATTTTAAATTTTTAAGGTAGTTATTATAATGAAGTATTAATAGTATTATTAATAAACTAATTATAATTCTCATAAATAATAGTATATTATTCGAGGAAATGCGCCGACAGGGTCTCGTACGCGTATAGGTCTGGCCAAAGTAAGAGTCTCAACTCTCAAGCATTCTGCATTCCCTCAAACTGGCGGAGAGGAAGACTACAACGCAATGAGGCGTGGGCAGTGGACTTGTGACGTCGTGAGAGTTGTCACGATGAGATGTGTATAGTGGCGCAATATCTGGAAATTCTTTAAACTTTTTTCTTCACTTATTGAATCTTGTTTTTAGTCATTTACGGAATTCAAAAGACTGATGAAAAGTAGTCCGTTATTCACTTTACTCTATCAATTTCTCTTGTTGAATCGCTTGTGTTCCTCCTCTCAATTGTTATGGCGTTGTCTTCTTCTTCATGCTCTGCCTATACTCAGATCTCACTCAAGGTATCGATTTCCACTCTTCTGATTTCATTGTAAACACTTACCATGAATGTGAACTGCCCATGTTCGACAGATGTTTCAATTTCGTTGGAACTTCCATAGCTCTATGGACGCGCCGATCTTCTTGCATAATTCGGGGTTTGTTCTTTTCCCCCCTTCGGTTTTTTCGAGGGTTTTACACGGCAGAAACATGAAATCCTCTACTAATAGCTCAAATGATTTATGGGTAGCTGTGATAGTTTTGTTAGTTTTGGTAGGCTAAATATTGGTAAGAATGTTTTGAGTAATTAGGGAATTGATAATTGTTTGTTCTCTTGAAGTAATAATTGCTTGACGCCGATTATTTATTGATATGAGAAATATCATCTGGGTTGTACACTACTTGCAACAAATTGGGTTTTTTACAATTTTCCTTCAGTGGTGTGTAGGATTTCCTCGTCTTTAGCCCTAGTCTGTGAAGAATTGGCTCGGCTTCTCAAGTTTAAAGCGAATGTTTTGACTGAGGGCTATATAATCAGTTGTTTGTGGCATAATATTGATCTTTTATTTTATTTTATTTTATCATGCGGTTACTTTGAAGTTAGCATATGTTGAAATCTATGCTTTGCGTTTTTTACTTGGTATATCAGCTCCCTAAGCCATATGCTACAATTTAATGTATGTACCTGAAACGTAGGATATAACAAAACATGTGCATTCAGGTGCAGATATTTGTTTCTTAGTTTCTTTAGTTCATTGATCCCGTGAAATTTCTTACAATTCGTAAGTGTCTTGCAGATTTACTGCAGAGGGCTAGCTGTTAGACATCAATGTAAGATTGGTGCGGATCAGAGGATGATGCATTCTGTTCAAGGTTTGAGGACCCAACTTTTTGGCCTATATTTTCCAAGGGTTGGAGCTGAGCTACAAAGTGATTGGAGTTTCTTGCGGGGCCATAGATTTACCCTCATCCAAGAATTGGAAAAAGTCACTCAATTAAGTAGAAGTCCTTCGTTACGTTGCTCATGTAAGCCTGTTTCAATTGTTCTGAACCAATTCCATTCTACAGTCCAAGTATAATCAACATTATATAAGATGTTTCAGTTGTTCTAAACCAATTCCATTCGACAATCCAAGTGTAATCAATATTAGATTAATGTCCATTCCTAATGCAGCTTGCTCATGCTTGTATCTATATGGCCAAATGAGCGAGAATTTTCAGCCTTGATCTGATCTGTGCATTTGAGTTTTCTTGCTCTTTGTAAGGATGACTATTATGTATGTAATACAGTAAGCATGTTATCCATGTTAATTTTTTCTTTAATAATAGTGGCAGGGTTGAATGGTCCACAAATTGTCAGCTGCGTTTTCACTCTAGGAACAGCTGCCGTTCTTCCTTTCTACACACTCATGGTTGTTGCTCCTAAATCTGAACTTGTGAGTTATCTGAACTTGCCGTCGTTTTACTCTCTTTCACACCTGTTACTGTTCTTTGATTTGTACAAATTTTATGCTGTAACTGTTGGTGCACATATTATTTGGAACTTGTTTTATGCATGGACGCAGACTAAGAGAGCTATGGAAAGCAGTTTACCATACATTGTGCTTGGGTTGCTCTATGCATACTTGTTATACGTTTCATGGACGCCTGATACAATACGTTTGATGTTTGCCAGTAAATATTGGTTGCCTGAGGTACATTCTTTGTACCACAAAAATTCACTCTCTGGATACACAAGTGATGGTGATATGTACATATAGTTGTAGATTCTGACCCAGTTCCTGCGTGTCTGTGCAGCTTCCTGGAATAGCTAAAATGTTTGCCAGTGAGACGACCTTAGCATCTGCGTGGATTCATTTGTTAGTGGTGGATCTCTTTGCTGCAAGGTCTCACTTTATCTATTATTCCTTTTCCTTCATTTAGAATAAGAAGTTAGGTGATGCTGATGCTGATGATGCTGTCATGATTGATCCAGGCAGGTTTATCGTGATGGACTGGAGAATGAAATTGAGATCCGTCATTCAGTTTCTCTCTGCCTGCTTTTCTGTCCCGTAGGAATCCTGACTCATGTAATCACTAAAGCACTGACCCAAAGGAAAGGAGGCAAAAGACACACTGTCTAACATTCTAATGATTAAGCTGGAATTATAGTTTGGTACGTTGAGAGGTGTCACGATACGCTACTTGTTTTTCTGTTTCGTAGAGTCAAGATTTTTGTAAATTTTACTCTCGAAGAGAGCTATTAACCTTTCTTTTTCTTACATTTTATCTTATGCTTCCCCAACGTGGAATGCTACATGGCTTTATTTTAATTAACATATAGCGTATGCTTGCTTCTACTCGTGGACAATAATCCACAATATTTATCTTCAAACTCAAGCAGCGACTATGACTTTGTTCGCTATGGGTCTTTGTACATTTTGTCCCAAGTAAACGTTCCCAGTCTTACAATTTTGAATCCAGAGATACAAATGCTTGAGAGCATGGATGCTAAATTCTCGATGCGTCTGATCTAATTTCAAGGCAGGAGAATGTAATCGGGAACAAGTGACGTTGACAATTTTCCAGATTCTGTTGTCCGGCTAATTAAGTTACATTGAATAAAGCAAGATAGCAAACAAAAAAGATTGAATCAGTGTAGCTCTACCTACGAAGGAGAAATGGTGTGCTATCCAAGCAAATAAGTGTTTTGGGACCCTCTAAGTAACATGCACAAAGATACCCTCGCGAATTAGACCTTCACAAATGTGCACTCTGTATCTACTTAGGGATTGAATATGTGGTATAGCAACTATCATAGTAATGTTACTTGTCTGCATACGCTGAACATTAGCATAACACTTAATAGTGGATTTCTCAATATTCATCTTTTAACCCATCGCTTCACTGAAAGTTTCCAAAACATCCATAATACTTTGTATATGAAGGATTAAGGCTTAAGCAAAAATAAGTGGGTCATCATTGAAATATTTGTTCCACCTCAGACCATAGAAAACAACTTCCACTCTCCCAGAGTAACTCTATGTCACACCAAGTGTGACAATTTTTTGCGTGCACAATATAAAAATATACGAAGAGATCAAATTCCCTTGTTGAATTCCCCTAAAAGGTATGAACATACCACCAACCTCTGAGTTTTAGATGACTTAGATGCATGAGGAAATAATGCATGCCATGATAATATGATTAATCGTGATGCAAGAGCAAACACTTAAGAATTAGCTTTTATAATTATGGAACCAATTATTCTTCATTTGGAAAGTGTCTCCCACAAATTTAAAGACCAACGGATAGTTATGTTGCCAGAAACGTAACAAACAAGCAACTAAGTATCTACGTGCATGTGCATGGCATGCATAGAATGATGACCACATGCATGGGGGAGTTTATTTTCAGATTTAAAGAGCATTATTAGTAATTTAGCTAATTTATTAATTAAGTAGTAGAGTTGGATAATAAAGTTAGCATAAAGGTAACATAATATCTTTTAGCTTAGAATATTTTGAATTATACTTTTAGTTAGTGGTAGAATGGTTATAAGCTGCTATGAATGTCAAATATGGGGAAGAGAATTGAATTGAAGTCAAAGATCAACATTGAAGTTGAATACAAGTGAATTCAATGTGAGTTCAAACTCAAACAAATCCAATCTATGTGAACGATTTAGCTTGAAAGTTTTAATCTCTTTATTTGTGTGAATTAAAGATTAATCCATATCTTTTCTACTCTCTTTAATCCATATTTTTCCTACCATAATTACCACCAAAATCCTACTCTAATTTGAAGTTAATCAAAACCCTAATTTGGTATATACAACCGAAACCCTAAACCCACCATTTGAAACCCTAACCTTTCCATACAAACCAAACCTTAATCATTTTATTCAAATCAAACCCTAAACCATGACTTCAACCTTCATCTAAACCCTAACCTTCAAAGCTTAACATCATCAATACACCATTGTCGAATGCATATAACAATTACCACAAACCATATGAATCATCACCATTAGTAATCCATCACCTTCAGACCATATCTATTTTGTTCGAATCATCATCAACCCTAATCCACCATCACCGAGCCTTAACCTATTTATTATCATCATAATCAAAGTATAATCTCGTCAATTTGTGAAATCCACCCTCCCACACACATCAAACCTCTTATGGGAACCCTATGAGCTCCAAAGTGTCCCAAATAAAGTCTTAAGATAAAAGGTTAATTTTTAAGGCATATAGCATGTATTCCTTTTTTCTCTACTCATCATATGCATCATTTTGTGAGCAATAATAATATTGTCCTGTGTATGCCTGCATGAAAAAAAAAAACCCACTCTAATCAACTCTTTTAAGGCCGAGAAAGCTAAACATCTAATCCCCAACATGTCATCTTAGAGTTTTTCTACCACAAAGCACCATTTCCATTCTCCATTCTCTAATCTCTACTATTTCCCTTGACCTTCCCTTAACTTGGATCACTTAGGTATTGACCCCTCTCATTTCTATTCAACACCAACATCCACTGGCCATATGGATTCTCCAAATATATTCCTAGTGGTGCATTTTATCAATTCTTGGCATTAACATCGATAACAACCTCCTTATCTACCTCTGCTTGTTTTCAAATATTATCCAGGAGTGTCGGGTGTTCATGGAATAGGTGTCCATATTTTCAACAATGAAAAAATATTGGGCTCATACCCTCATACTCAATTAAGAAGAGTTTCAATCCTAGGTAAAATTTTAGGAACAAAGGTTTGGTAAAATCGATCTCCACTACTAAATGAGCAAAACTCCCTTTCTCTATCGTTGAATTAGTGTGATTGATTTTTACAAATCTACCAACTAACTCTCTAATCTTTAAGACCTTATCATGACTTCTAAAAATCTCAATAGGCAATTCTAGGATCCTTACTCATTCTAGTGTCAAAGTAACACAAGCATCTGATAATATAAACTCCAATGACCACCCTTGAACCATCAAATAATGTTGAAAAGGAGTCCACGGTCCACTAATATGAGTGTGCACCAAGTCAAACTCAGATGGACCCAGGGACTATTTTTAAACTAAACTACAACCCAAAACCAAATTAGCTTCAAAATAGACAATATCTGGACCTAGAATGTAAAAATCAGATCAAACTCAGATTGAACTCGTCTTAACCTTGTTTTAAAATTGATCATGCTTTGAACCAATTCCATAAATAACCATGTTTTGATCAGGTTTATTTTTTACCCTATTCTAATCTAGCATTAAAATTTAACTCTATCTTCATCAAAATTCCGACATCAACATGGAATTTATGAACTCATTTCACACACACACACAATTCCTCCATTTTTCCATAACAATCTCAATACAATAGTTCAAAAATGCATATGTGTGTTTAGCTAAGTTTTGAAAACATAACAAAAAATAATAAGATAAAAACAAAGAAAATATAATATCATTACATAAACCATAGAGGATTAGAACAAGCCCACAAAAACACAATGTCCTCCGAATATAAATAGTAACGTACCGCATAATATAAAAATAAAGTTCACATAAAATTTAATATAATAAGAAATTCTTCAACGCCATCCTTCAGTTCAAGCAACATACACCACCTTAACCTCCATATTATATTTCTTTTCTAGATCTTTTCAAATTCAAATGTAAATGCATAATTAGTTAGCAATAACATTATATCAAGCATAATTGATAAAAGATAAAATGACATAAAATAAAACCAAATTAATCAAATAAAGTAAAGAAATGAAGCTCAATTGATAACTACCTTTCTCTATTTCCACCAAATCTTTTAGGGCTTGCCCTACATCAACTTTTTATCTTGTATTATTTGCTCAAATCCAATCTTGAGCATGTATAAGAGCTTGTATAGTATTAATTCACACAAAAAATAGCAAAAAATAAACAAGCAAGTAAATAGAATACAATTGCATTATTAGATTAAATAAATCAATTTATTAATATGAATAAAATATCAACTTTGTTATTAGAGAGTTCTTAAATTGATCTAAGTGACGACCATCAACACTAAATGAACATTTTGGTGCAATTGTAAATATCATTACAACAAGAACTTAACATGTCATACGTGAAAGGATCGTGTATATATATATAAGGCAATGTATTTTCTACCACATCAAGACATATTTTTCCTTCATGGTTCACCTTCTTATGTTCCAAAAACCTCTCAAGCTATCTAACACTAGAATATGCTCCATCCATCCTCATCTCTTGGTCTAAACACTTACTCTAAGAGCATCAATACTATCTTGTCTTGCAGAAGGATCAATGGTTGGCCCAAAACTTTGATCAACTACAAATGAATCATACTTTTTCCTACAGTCATCAAATAAATCATCAACAAATTTTTTGATTTCTCCAACCATATAAAAACCAATCTTATGTTTTTGAATGAATGGGCGATATTTAAATTGAAACCTAGAAAGGTGGAGTAATAACAAAAAAAAATGTTGGATACTTGAAAAATCATTGATACATTAATAATATGAAAAATAAATATATTTAACTTGATTTTGGATGAGCATAGTCTAATTTTGAATGAAAATAACCAACTATCCTTGAATAACCATTCAACATGACTCACTAGGGCATAACGCCACACCAGCGAACTAAAAAAAATGAGCGATAACACTTCACCTCTAGAGTAACTAATCCCATAGAGAAAATCATTCCCAACTTGAGGTCTTTCACTTTATGTATTAATATTTTATGATGTGATCACAGATGTCATGTATTACGCAATAATTTTCATTTTCCATACTCAACCCTTTTCCCTTTTTATTTCCAATTATTAAGGTAAATCCTAAGGTCATAGGTCTATGACAATTCAAGTAAATGCTAAGGTCAATTTATCAAAAGTCTAAGGCTATCCTAGCATCCATTTATTTGTAAAAGACACATTAGGTCAAAAGTAACAAAATGCCCTTCAAAACCCTCGTTTCAACATTCTATTCATTTTTGTACCAAACATTACCATTATGGGAGATTTCTCATGAGAAAGCAAAAAGAATATTCTACATTTTTTTTAGTACGTAGGTAATCTTTGCGTTTTGACAATTAACTATATTTTTCACTTTTCATTCATTTAGTGGGTTACACCCATAAAATCCTAATCATGCAACTCTCACATATCACATCTTCCACGCATCATGTACGTACACATTTAAAGCATAATACGTCATTTAAATAGGAATATTGTCATCATAGTACATGTAGAAAAATATTTCTCACTCTGGGTCTTGTGCATAGAATTTATCATAAACTAACTCTAATCATGTGTGTATGCTTCCATATGAGTCATCATGACCCTAACTACCATGCATTAGCAATCATGAGGCCTTTATCATAAAATTTGAATATTAACTTGACAAGAATGAGATTCCTAATAAAACTCTAGACATGTGAACGTAAATCATATGACATATTACCATGCATACAACTTAACTTTCAACAATTATACGCATTATCCCCTCAACATGTTATTATTTTATCATGCATGTCATAATGCTTGAAAATCATACAACCCTAGCATGATTCTAGGTCTAAAAAATCCTATCATACTCGCAAATAAATTATGTCATCTTATGAGTGATTAGATTTACCTTATCCAAGCTCACATAAAAAGAAGCCTTATCCAAGGTCTTTAAGAATTACCTAGGAATTTAACATCCAAGCACATATGTATTAGCATTTAATATTACACAACAATAACCCAAAATTATTAAAACAACTCAAGGATTACTAAACAGTTGAATCAAAGCAAGAGAAGCTAAACAAAACTCAAGGAACAAAAGGGAGAAGGATTGGTGGATGTTGCCGAGGAAGGAAAGGAGGAGCAACAGTGGACTTGGTCGGTGCTAGGGGCCAAGAACGGCAGAAAAGGCTAGTGGTAGGGAGGGGGAATGGTAGGGAAATGTGTAAAGAAGGGAGGAGGAGAAGATGGCACAAAAATAATTAAAGAAGAGGGGAGGAGCTTCAGTGGATAATAGAAACAAAAGAAAAACTTTAGCAAGGTTGGCCAAAGGTGAAGAGGTAGAGCTTCAATGGGTTTAGCTGAAGGGAGGAGTGTAACAACCCTACAATTCACTCTTAAATTTTTTTAAAGGAATAATGCATAAGCTAAAATAGAAAATAGGACATGTTACTACCACACCTAACACAAGATATCTCATGCTAGATGCAAGGTTAAAAATGTCCAACTAAAGTTTAAACAACATCTATACTGTGAGGATAAACTCCCACAAGGAGATATTCAATGACAGATAGCAAGTGAAAATTTTCACTAAACAAAATCATCACTGATCAAATTAGCGAAAAACCTATGAAATAACCCTAGATTTTAAAAGCTTAGCAAAGTAATGGGAAATTAAAATTTTAATACAACACTTGAAAATTTTAAAAAGTTAATACAGATAAATAAAGACAAATACCTAAGGGATAAAACTATTCTCAAAGTCAAGCCTTCAACCTATCAATAACATTCAATCTTAAGTCTGTACAAGAGGTCTACTCCTTATCATCAGTAGATCACCACATGACCTATTCAACCAAGGTAGTATTGGTATGGGTCCAGCACTGAGTAAATCTACCTAAATCATGGGAGGAAACATGATACACATGTGATGTTTATGATAAAACATGTGATCATGGATTCATGCTTGTAAATGCATGAATAGATATGACAACACATAAGGTACAAGTGTACACGGAGTCATGAACACATGTTGAGTAACACAATTACCCTAGAAGATACATTTTACACATAATACCCATATGCAGTTTAAATAATAGATCGTGTGATAATTGGATACGAACATGCGTCATATGGTAGTACTTTTATAAGAAAGATAACCAAGAGGCATGCATAGGATAATGAAATATAAATTCCATGAATGAACGAGAATAATTTATTATTATATTTCATTATCGTGATCATAACCATTTGAATATATTATCTTAAAGATGGAGACTCAAAGAAATCGTAACAACTAATCTAGTACTCAAATGGTAAAGCCCTAGCCGACCCATCCAAAAACGTAACCAAACCACCAATAAATAGAACACCTAATCACTTAAGTATGCATAACCCCTATATGACCAAAATATATCGAGAAACCTATAGAGTATAAGAGGGTCTCTCAGGACCTTGTAAGGCACTCAGGATCATAGAAGAGAAAAAAACCGGAATAGTACCAAGTCAATACCAAACCTAATCCTGTAGCTACCCCGAGTGGTACAAGTCCCAACTCAAGATCTTTCACTTTAAGTGATAAATATTTTATTTAAAGATTTAACCAATCATAGATTAGGCCCACATTACAGCATTTAAATCACTTCTATCAACACAATGAATTTTCATTATTATATCCATTCCAAGTGGCATTAAAGCCGATCGATTATAGGCGACATTGAAGCCGATCGATTCCAAGTGGCATTAAAGTCAATCAATCCAGGTGGTATTAAAGCCGATCAATTGTAAGTGGCACTAAATTCGATCAATTTCAAGTGGCGCTAGAACTGAATAATTCCATGGTATAAAATCTACTATAAGGTATCATACAATTTCAATCCATACTTAACTAAGGATATGGTTTTCTAAACCAATTACAATTTAGACACATTAGAACATACTCTAAAATCACCAAATATTTCATAATTGGCTTAACATGTTAACCGCATAATCATGCTCAACCCTTCACATACTTAAACACATACAATATTCAAGACGCCTACTAACATGTGTTCGCATTGAAGTTATAAACTCATACACACATAGAATTACCACACAAAAGCATAATATATGCTTGACATACTTAAATAATCATAAAGCATAATCATCATCTTCCACTTCAAGAAGACACACATTCCAGATTCCGTCATAAGCAACGATAAGTAATGATTTACCTAAATCAGAAGTTAGCTAAGCAACTTGAGAAAAAGAGAGAGATATCGAGAGCTTGATAGTCCATAATAATGGTTTCCTAGATCACCAATAGGAATCATAAGACTATGTTAGAAGCTACATTATTGATCAAAAATTCAAGTATTATAATTTAATCAACAAAGAGAGACGCATATGATCTTTTTTAGAAAACATGTCCAAAACTTAAGACTCGCGAGCATAACTCTATTAAGATTTAAAATTAAATATTAACCAAATTGGGTTCAACACATATCACTTAGGACATTTCAAATTAATTTGAAAAACCGGGGAAAGGATAATTGAGGATAAGTTAATTTTATCGAAAATAACTTACCAATTTGGTTTTACAACAAAAAAGACAAACCAACCATTTTCAAATAACTAATCCACACCGATAAGATAAAAATACAATTTAAATTGTTTTAAACCATAGCTAGTAATCCACTAGGTGAAAGATGCATAAGAAAATCATTTTCATAAAACTATCTCCGAAAATTAGGGTTTCTAAGCCCGAACTACAGACCAACTAGTTAACTCCGATTACCTCAAATTGATAGCTTAATAATACAATTAAACTAATTGTAAATAAATTTAGATAATCAATTTCAACAAAATAATCTTACAAGTAGTTAATTTAAGATAATATTTTTCCAAAATTAGGATTTTAAAGCCCAAGACACAAACTCAGACAATTCAAATCAATTAATCCCAATTGAAGGTATTAGAATGCAATTAGGGTCATTTCAACTATTTTTATAAATTCAATTTTATAAAAAAAAACAACTAGAGAAATGAAAGTCCGACCCTTGATTGCATGCCATAGAATTAATTCGACTTAGACCTAGTGTATATCATGAGTATTCCTCTTTGCAACTTATCTCGAGTAGAGAGCCTGACATTTCTGGTCTAAAATTTTTTTAAGATGTGTAATGTATATCCTTATTCCTTCCCCATAATGATCTAAAATGAGTTCACATAGAAGGTTTGGAATTTACGTGGGCTATGAGTCCCCTTCCATCATAATGTACCTTAAACCTACAACTAC
The DNA here is from genome assembly GCA_039764185.1 of Tamarix austromongolica. NCBI lineage: Eukaryota > Viridiplantae > Streptophyta > Magnoliopsida > Caryophyllales > Tamaricaceae > Tamarix > Tamarix austromongolica. The sequence goes on from CM077817.1 coordinate 30,711,776, forward strand.
TGATTTATTCACAATCATCTATTTAGATTGTTGTTTCAATAAAACAGTCTTCTTAACCTTAGGGGAGAGGAAAAGGAAAAGGAGATTGTTAAGAAAGACAAACATTACATGGAATACTACCCCCATGCAATTTTTGGATCCTATTAATAATCAAAGTGAAATTAAAGTTTAAAAGATCATACACTTATAAAAAAATAGCCAACATGCTACTAGATGCATTTACCGATGCCAAAAAAGTTACGAGGTCATACATACCAATTGAGAGTGCTCTAGGTCATGTATAAGTCCTTGTAGGGACTTTATCCCAACCAATAGCAAGTTATTCACAATTAATACGAAATCATGGTAAACCACTCCATCATAAGGATTCTAATCCCAGACAAAAGAAATAATCCACAATAACTTCAAAAGTTGTTGATGTGATGACTACTAATGATAAAAATTAAATCCTTGAAGGAATATTATCACAAGATTATGATAATAAATCAATAACAGAGAAAATGACGATTATGAGATATTATTTAATTGTGTTAACAGTGAAAGTGGGTGGTTTAGATATGAACCGTCATAAATGATGTCTTTATATATAACATCATTGTCAACATTATGGAAGAAAATCACAGTGAGCCTCAATAGATTGATGAATCATTAAGTTAGCTAGAAAGAGGTAATGTGCACAACATTGGATTTGCTAAATATTAGAGGGGTGTTTTGGCCTATTAGCCCAATACCTTTAAGTGTTAAACTAGTTGGCTATAAATGGTTGTTCGTATATAAATGCAATGAGGGTAATGAGGTTGTAAGATATAAAACTAGACTAAGGTTTTACACAAAAACCTGGAATTGACTTTACAGAAACTTATTCCCTTGTGCTAGGTGCAAGTATTCCGAGGTTTCTAGTTTCTTTAGCAGTGTAAGATAGGTTGTAGATGTACCTCATAGATGTGATTATGACTTGTCTGACACAAGTTCTAATAATGTGAAAGCAATTTATATATGAGTGAAGTTCAATATGACTTAGATAATCATTCTTAAAAAAATATACATATAATATTATAAAATAATTAATAATGAAAGGTAAAAAATAGGCAAAGTTATTCTAAATTTATCTTTGTAAGTGCAAAACAATACTGGAGTAGAAGTTTAAAGAAGAAGATTTTAGTAAAAGTTGTTAAAAATTAATAGATAGTTTCCTTCCCTCAAAATATTAAAAAATAGATTCCAATCATTTGTTACTAATGTCATTATCTCATCTCATAGTTCTAAAACTCTACGTTTACCAAACGGTTGGTCATGTCATTTTCTTTTTGACTATCCTCTTCCTCATTCATTCTCAGACATTAATGAGTCGTGTTGGCCATTGCTCTCCACTTCATCGCTCCCCTGCCTAATTTATGACGGACCTCAACGTGTTCAGGGAATCAACCACTTCCGTCCACCAACGCTTAAGCCTTCTAGCTGCCGTTTTGGAGTTTAAGCAGAAATAATAGATGCCCTAAGCCACCGAATACTAAAATTAAGAGGTAATTTAATTGAATTTCTTTTACTATTTTTGTATGAATAATGAACACTATTATATATGAATTGTTTAATTTAATTATTAACTAGTAATTTAGTATAATGAACTTACATTTATAAATTTCATATAGAAACCCTAAGTGATAATTGGTTTGTTATGGATTTTTTTGTATGTTGATTGTTAGTAAATACTAATAGCAAAATAAAGTAAAAAAAAAGTCGTGTTGAGTGAGAAACCTAGGTATCCCTCCCACTATGATCATGGGACGCTAGAAATGTGTCACCATGGTAACAACTCCAGTCAAGCAGATCACTCCTCACACACCATCTACACCGGTAAAGAGAGCACACATTGAACCTAACGATATTTCCATCCTAGCACCTAACCTTAATGAAATATCGTCGCCCACTGTTCCAATTGAATTTTCTAATCTCACTTCTGATTAGGCCCCCACCATGACAGATTTAATAGAGATTGAAGACATTCCTTGGCACGAGTAGGAGTTCTATGGAAAGCCAAATTTTTACTTTTGTAAGTGCTATGGAAAATAATCCAGCACACCTCTAATTTAGTCTCACGAATGGAAGAAGGATTTTAGAGCATGTTTATCAGCCCAACATCTATATTCACTTAGCATGAATGTTGGGTGTTAGAGGGGTATCAATGACCCCCACAAACATAATGAGCTATATAATTGGTTAATATATAATAATATTTCACTAATTGGGTTATTTGAAACTAGGGTCAAAGAAAATAAGGTTGCAACCATTATTGCTAAATGGTCTAGACGGAATTGGATCCACCCTTACAACTCTCACCATAATGGACGATTTTGTGTTGGAAGGGTTATCACTTGTTGGAACGTAGACTTTTCCATTATCATATGCCATGCTACTAGTGTTCAAAGACACTTGTCTTTCTATGTAGTGTTTTCTTATAGGTCGGATGAAGGTTCTGGTCGTAAAGAATTATGGCATGGGTTGGTTAGAAATTTGATTCCACGCGAGTTGTTTCTAATCTTGGGGGATTTTAATATAATAATTAGGCTAGAAGAGAAAATGCAAGGTGACCTCCCCTCTGAAGAGGATATGCAAGATTTTCACATTTATAATAAACACCTCTACCTGCATGACAAAGCTACTAGTTCCCTTTTGACTTGGAGCAATACAAGAGAAGTTGAGGCTAGGATTTGGCGTCAACTGGGTAGGACCATGGGCAAGACTTTAGAGGTTATTTTGCTCATTTCGACCGTCCTCTTACCTTTAACCATTCCTCTATGCTTTTCAGAATCTATTCTTACTCCAAAGGAGGATGAAAGCCATTTAGGTTCTTTAATATGTGGCTCAAATACTCCAAGATTCTCCCAAATCATTTAGAATATGTCATGTCCCTTCTTTACCCGCAGTGATGATAAAACTCAAGAGGCTTAAACAATCACTCAAACACTCAAATAGGAGAAAATTCAGTAGCAAAAAAGACAAAGTGGTTAACACTAGGAACCATCTTGCTTATTCCCAATAATTATCAAAAGAGGCCTCGCTGAATGAGGACCTAATTAAATAGGAGCACGGATGACAATGGGTCCTAGACCTAACCTAGACTTACTAGACCCACTTTATTCTTAGAAGGTCTAGGTCCATGATTTTTGGACCCAACAGATCTGGGTCAGGTCTGGGTCTGGGTTCCATAGTCTCAGGCCCAGACCCTACCCAGGTCTATTTAGTATATATATACATATATAAATATATACTAATATTATGTTTGTCATATTTATCGTAATCATGTTTTAGATCTTTTTTTTTTAATTTTATTTTTATGTATTTATTTTATAGACATTATTTATAATATTTTATCATTTAAAAAATTAAAGTAACTATTTACAAATATTTATCTTTTTACTCAAAGATTTTTTTAACAAAAAATACATATTAAGATATATAAAATATAAATATATAAATATATAAAATATAAATATATTTATGTTTACATAGATTATTAAAAAAAATAGATGGATCCTTTTAGGACTCGTTTACCCAATAGACCATGTGGACCTAGGCCTAGGTTTGGATCTGAACTTTTTAGTCCCGATGGGTCTAGGTCTAGGTAATATAAACGGGTTTAGATCTAGGTCTGGCTAGACCCCACCTAGATCTAATCCATTGTCATTCCTAAACTAGAGAGAACAACCATGAACCAACTAAAATTCTATAACAGCTCTAAAGAGTGTTATTTTTGGAAAAAAGCACATATCCATTGGATCCAAGAGGGAGATAACAATACCAAGTTCTTTCATACTCACATAAAAAGTATAAAGCACACGAATCAAATTACATCCTTGTAGGTGGAATATGGTGCCACAACCTTAAACCAAGAGGACATTACCCAAGCCTTTACTAAATTCTGCTACGTTATGGGTACACGACATATCACTAGGCACTAGGAGGTAATTTAGGTCAAAAATAATTCTGAAGGGACCTTGCCTAACTACCAATCACCAACCTTTGTTGCTTTCACCAGTGACAAAAGAAGAAGTAAACAAGGTTCTTTTTAGCATGAATGGTAATAAATCACAAGGCGTGATGGGTAAAATGCAATTTTTTTTAGCATTAACCGCCTATAGTGAGAGATGACTTATGGAGGGTTGTTGTTAAGGTCTTCTTTACATGTTATTTCCTTAATGATTTGAATGTTTCCATCTTAAATCTCATTCCTCAAATACCCAATGCTTCTAAACCTAGTGAATTTAAAATTATTGCTTATTACAACATCCTATACAAGCTAATTGCCAAGATCATCGCTATAGTGCATTATACATTTTATAATAGGAGATACCCAAGTTGCTTTTGTCCAAGGGAGAAACATAGGATATAATATTCTCCTTTCTATAGAGTTGGTAAAGGGTTATAGCTAGTATGAAACATATTTCATTGAGGATCAAGTTGGATATGTAGAAAGCATATGATACTGTAGGCTGGGAATTTCTAGAGTAGATTATGGATTCTCTACTCATTCCTATCCATTTTAATAAAGATTTTCACGGGTTGTGTCTCTTCTACGAGCTACTATCTCCTCATCAATGGCTCTTTGAAGCCCCCTTTCATGGCTAGACGTTGTTTTCAACTAGGTGATCCCTTCCCCATACTTGTATACTTACATAGAGCCATGAGTGGTCTTTGGAATACTCTTCAATTCAAGCCTCATCCCAAGTATAAGAATGTCAAGTTGGCAAATATTCTTTCTGCCAATGACTTGCTCTTCATTTTTTATGGTACACTTTGCTTCAATCTAGGATATTTATGACATCTTCACTACTTCTTTAGAATCTCATGTCCAACCCTTAACACTAAAAAAAGTAATATCTATAATAGTTGCATTGTTGCTTGTTTCTTGTTTCCTGCCACCTAGGATTCAAGGAGGAAAATTAATCTTGTACCATTTCCTTAAGGGAGACCTACTAGTGAGATATCTTGGTGTACCCTTGTCTTCTAAAAAGATCCCTCTTATTGATTGCATTCCCCCGATTAACAAATTCATCTCTAGGATTTGTGCTTAGTAATTCAAACTATGGAGTCTTGCAGGCTGCCTCTAACTTGTTTAATTGGTTTCATTTGAGCTCCAGGCCGATTAAACCCTACACTTAATGCTACCACAAAGTGTAATTAAAAATATTAACTTCATTTTTAGATCTTTTATTTGGGTTGGTTATGATAATTCCTAAAAAGCTCCAATAGCATGGTCCAAAGTTTGTCTCCCACATAAAGGAGGACTTTGACTAATGCAGCTTCATCATCGGAATTGGCACTCAAGGGTGGTTACAATGGTGGTTGGTAGAATTGAAACAAGTCATAAGAGCACATTGGGTCCATGAATATTACATGAAGGGACCTGGTTTTGGTATGTTCATACACCCACAATAGCCTCTTAGAACCTTTGTAACCTCATGGAACCAAGGGCCTTCTTTACCAAAATAATAGGTACTTATGCATCAGTGGCAACAACTATAGTATATCTAAAGCATATGATTTGGTTAGAGATAGAGCACGGGTCTTGGTGTGACACCTCCAAAATTTACTATTGAAAGATTTTATTTTAAGGAAAAGCATATTATCAAATAGTTGGGTGTTACTGCTGTAATTAATATTAGTATAACTTACCATACCATCCTTACATCAACAAAAAATTAAAACAATTAAGAAGTAAAACATGATAAATATAAAACAAGGGAACTTTAATAAACATTAAATAAGAGTTTGGAGGTTTACTCCAAGTACAATAATCTAAATAACAAAGAGGGAGAACAAGGATCTAAGAGTTAAAAAATGTATCTGGTTAGAACTATCATCTGGATAACATGACTCTACATACAAAACCCTGATACAAAATAACTCCTCCACATATAATACATCAAAGGCTGCAAACTCATCCACTAGGTCATCATAGACTTGTACAAAGACATCTAGGTCATCTACTAGTGGGAATGAGAAACACCCATGAAATAGATGATCAGTACGCTACATACCGAGTAAGGTAATGATACAATCAAGGCAGAGTTAAACATAATACATGAGTTCACATTAGAGAGTAAGAATACGTGCGATAATATAAAATATTGCTAGGTAAATACTGATTTCAGGTCTCACTATATAAATATATCATATTCTAATATTTTATTTACATTGATTTCAGAGATCCTATTATTCTTAAACTGTGGAATGTTCTGAAACACCTCTCAAGGATAACACACTTGAACTACTATTATTGTCCGGTGGAATAGACCCGACACCTCTCAGAGTAAAAATACTCATGAGCCACTATTCTTGAACTAGTGAAACGGTCTGAAACACCTCTTAGGGATAACACACCTGAGCTACTATTATTATCTGATAGAGCGGACTCAACACCATGGTCTTGACTCATGTAGTCTTTCACTTTAAATGATTAGTATCTTTTCTGTTAATACTTTATCTCTTAATTATAGTTTTATTCACGTTGAGTATGAGGCCCCACTATTCTTAATTCGGTGGAACATATTGATGCACCTCTTAGGGACAACACACTTGGGCCACTGTTATTATCCGGTGGAACATATCCATACAAACACCTTAGCCTGACTTATGTGGCGTTTCACTTTAAACTGTTAGTATCTTATTTAGAATTGAATGTATATTCGAGATTATCATGTGAGACTCATATAGGTATGCACAACATATAATTTAATAACATATTCATGACCACATAATTATCCTCAAATGACCATAATACATTTAAGATAGTTAAAATGTTCGTATCCTCCCTAAGATTTATAAAACCCAATACTATTACATACAAATCTCAAATATTCATTTGGGACATATATCCTCATTTATTTACATAGTTGTATAATCAAAATTATTTCCAAATACATAATTCTAAATTTCATTACTATCAAGATATCATATCATAGAATAACATTATTCATATAACATATCCAACATAAAAGCACATACACATACACATAAGGTTCTAGCTACGGCATGTATCATTATCGATAAGGAAATCAGGTTCTATACATGTAAATCCTAAACCACATCCTTCCAGATCATCAAAAGTTCACCTAAGAAAACAAGATAATAAACAATTAGGATTAAAGATTATATTCGAGGAAAAATTTTAGGTAAAGGAGGGTAAAAATGAAAATAATCGGAGTCAAAGGGAAGCTTGAGTTGCGTGAAAGTGTGATGGAAGGTATGGTGGTGCTATGATAGAATTATGGTGGTGTTTGGTTGAGGTTTAGGTGTGTAAAAAGCGGTGCATGGCTGAAAAAAGGGGGTTGCACTAGTGTGTGGCAGGCTGTGCACGCCCGGGCTAAGAGTTAGGGAGTTGCACGTGTAGGCTGTGTGAAGGAAGAATGACCGTGCACATGCAAAGTATACACGAGCGAGAAATAATAGGGGATACATAGGTGTGTGCACCCTGTATATAACCTGTGCAAGTATGCATGGGCGAATTGTGTGAGCATGCACAGGCCTGTGATAAGGAAAAAGGACAGTGTATGGTTGTGTGAGTGACCGTGCATGAGTCGTGTACTTCACAAAATGCAGCAGCACAAGATGAAAGAAGAGGGGTAAATGAAGACGACAACGGTAAGGGGGAGTGATGGGGTGGTTATTTTTACTAATCAAGTGCAGTGCTTGGAAGAAGAAGAAGAAGATGGTGATGGTGATCAGCATGGCACGAGGGTGAGTAGAGGGAAAGAAGAAAAGCATGGCAAGGGAAGGATAGTAGGGTAACAGAGGCACGAGGGTGATGGTGGGAGGTGATGGTTGAGATGAGAGTTGTGTGTTGCAGGAGTTAAGAGAAACACATGCAAGATAGGAGGAGAAATCAAGAAATTGATGTAAGAAGGAGGCAGGAAAAGGAAAAAGGAGAAAGAAAAGAAAAAGGAAAAAGGTTGGTGTTAGGATTTAGATTAAATTTTAATTAGCTAAAATAGGTAAGATTAAAGATATAAATCTATAGAGATTAAGGTCAGGTTAAGAAATATAAATTACTTGGGTCAAATATTAGGATTAAGTTAAGATTTTAGGATTAAAAAATTAAGGTAAGACTAAAATAAAATTTTCTTGATATTAGAATTGGATTAATGTATTAATTATATAGGATTAGGTTTAGTAGAGATAGGATGGTTCATATGCCTAGGCATAGACTTCTGTAGTGGTTGGTTATTCAAGAATATTTGTTTACCAGAGATAGGATGGTTCATATAGAATTCCATCTTAGAATTTCATCTGACCTTACATGAAGTTTGTGTGATGTACATAACAAAACTCATTGGCATTTATTCTTTGAGTGCAATTTCTCCTTTCAGATTTGGTGACATATTGATGTAGGCATGGGAAACAAGCATGTCACATTTCACTAGATTGAGGTTGTACATTGGATGGAAAAAGGTGGACGAAGTCCCTTCAGCCATCAGACCTTACATTCGTTGCATACAACTATTATGTTTGGTGGGAAAGTAATCAAGAAATGTGTAATAGAAAATGAAGAACCCTCAACGAATCATATGATAAATTGTCATCGAGTTTAGCTCGTAGAGTTGATCCCTTAGTAATTCTTTTTGCCACCTCATCTAGTAAATTATGAACTCTCTTAGTTTATTATGTTTTGATGTTTCTACGTATGATTGAGTCTCTAAACAAAACTACTCCGTGTTTTATTATTTATGATATTACATATTTACACAAAAAAATACTACTAGTAATAGTTTGGGTAATTGTTAAATTAATTAATTAATTAGTACTATCTTTGATTTATATTGAGTATCTTTTTAGCGAGATGTTTTTCAACTAAAATAAGCGTAATTTCGAAATTCCAAAGTAATAATTAAACTTTTTTTCCTAAATTACTTGTATTCATTATATGCTTCCACCATAAATAAACATCATTAATATTAAATAGGGATATATTTGATAGTTTAAATCTAGTAGTTATTTAATATAATGGCAATTTTTGTCACTATAGAATTGATGTAATTTAATACAATGGAAAAGTCTAATTTTTGTCCGTTCAACTACTTAGTTAATTATCAAATTAGTTTATTATAAAATAATATTATTGTGTTAAATTTAATTATTAATAGTTATTTCCTAGTTAGTTGTAGATAAAACACTGATTTATACAAAATGCTGAGATTATTAATATGAGTATTGCTATCTTATAAATTTTTGCATTGTATTGTTAAGCCCTTTTTCAAGTTTATTTTCAAGACTTATTAGATTAAATAATAAAACTTTGTTTGTAATGATAATAATTATGATATTAGTGATAAGGAAAATATTAATTATGACAGAAATAATAATAGTAGCACAAATTTTAATTTAGATTAGATAATCAAAAATATATAGTGGAAAACAGACCCTTGTTGTTGATATTGGCTGAGGGTATTATTTTCCGGGAGGAGGAGTTCCAGTCCAGGCTCTGCCATTGACCGCTGCTGCTTGTAAATCTTCGAAAATAATTCTTGATTTGGTATGCAGTTAAAACCATTCTCATATTTAAGAATTATGCTTTTTATCTCCTTTTCTTCTGTTCTCTTTTCGCTTGTGCTATGTATCCACTAATTTTTGTTCTACTTTTCTAGCTCTAGATACCCTAAATTCGGTGATAAATTTGATCGAGGACACAGAATGAGCTCTTCAGCTGCTATGAGAGAACTGCAGCATGAACTTGAATCTAAAGCCAACGATCTACGGAAACTTCAGAAAGGTAAGTTCTGTTATCCTCTCTTTTGGGCCGATTTTTCCCTTCAAGCAGCATTCCATGTGGTCCGGTTATTGTAATAGTATCTCTTCTGCTATTATTGAAACAGATATTGCTAAGAATCATGAAGTCAGGAAGAGGTACACTGTGCAGCTTGGTGAAAATGAGCTTGTACTCAAGGTTTATTCTCCTTCCTCTTTATTTGATATTTTATTTTATTCAATTTAATATATATCCATTTTATTCAGATGATGGGGTTCTGAGTCACCGTATAACCTATTGGTCATTGTAGCTCTATTCAGGTCTTGTTTTGTGACTGCAACTGTTTCCCTTTCAGGAGTTGGATTTGTTGAACGATGACGCAAATGTGTATAAGTTGATTGGCCCTGTCCTAGTCAAGCAGGATTTGGCGGAGGCGAATGCTAATGTGCGGAAAAGGATTGAATACATTACCGCTGAATTGTATGTTACTATCCATACATCAGGCTGGGTTTTTTTGTTTTCCTTTATTTTTCTCTATTTTCTTTTTCTTTTTCATTTTCATTTTGTAACTATGAAGGATTTATTTTACCTTAAAATAAACTTGAAGAGCTACAAACTGCGGACTCAACGATGGCTGAATTACTGGCAGAGCATACACCCATTTGGTGTCCATTCGTACACCATATTTTGTTGAGCAATTGTATCATGTGGAGTAACCAATTCAAGACTTTCTATTGGTTCCTTATGCACGTCAATGTCCTCTAGTACATGGGGGTATGAACCCTTAGAAGTTGTAACATTATCAGTGGAAATAGGTTTTCCAAATTCCAACACAATGGCAGCACAGTCACTTGAATCCACAAAGGAAGGAATTGAAACTCCTTTTCCGTGAGAGAAAATAGAAAAAAAAGCAAGTAAAGAACAAATCTCTTATGCCGCTTCTGGAGAATAAAAATAATTAAGTCTAGAGTGCCTGATTAAGAATGGCAGAATCAGTTTTCTTTGAAAGAAAAATTGAAAGGGGAATACCATCATGATGGTTAATAACTTATTTTGTTTGAACATGGTTCCATTTAGATTTACATCAGGAAGCATTCCAAACAAGACCCAAAACCATATACAAACCTACCATAGAAAGCCTCAGTTGTGCAGGCGAGCATCTTATGTTTCAACCTCGTCTACATAAAGCTGTGCAGAACATTTTTCTTCTTGTATCTTGGGAGGTATATAATTTGAGTCTATTATCAGGGCCTACTATTAGAAGTCAACTTATTATTCTAAGAAAGAGCAGGCTTCAAATCAGCTGTAAGGACATCTGCAGCGGCCGATGCCCCCAAGTCAGTTCCATTCTGACCTGACAATTCCTGAACTGATGGATCAATTATCACCACTCCTACGACAAGTTCCACGGGAAATTTTCAGCAGAATCCAGAATCCCAAGCCCAGGATGTCCTGATTGACACATACTCTGCTGCAGCCGTATTTTCACTGGTGTAACCAATTCAAAAGTTTTCTATTATTGCTACAACCTTGGTGTAATTTGTCTTCCTTTACCCCAATCGTTTTCATTAGCTTGATTGAGCTGTTTTCAAATGGTATCAAAGCTTGGATGTATTTTTAGCCCACCCCTCCCCCAGATTACTCTTTTTGGCCATATCTGTGGTGGGCATAATGTCATTGATATCTCAATGCATGGCATGGCAATTTTGCATTGATATGTAGGCCAGACAATTTTCTAACCATCAAACAATCCATTCTATGTTTACATTTGGCAGTAAACATAGTTAATGAGTGAGATATTGTCTTACACTAATAATCCCCCTTTCTTTTTAATGTTTTCCTTCTTGATTTTTCTGTAGATTTTCCCACTCATTTATGTTTCCATATGTTTAATAGATAGTAGAGCATAGACGAAGGGTTCTATGAGTGGGAACCGTGAGGAGGCTATTTAAGCTCCTATATATCTGTACCAGATTCCGTTTTCTATATGGCATGAGCTGTTTGAAAATTTTGCTTCTCTTTTCCTTACAAAAAAGCGATCAATTCTGGTAAAAATAAGTAAGAAGTGGAGATAGTTCAGATAAGAGAATCAAAGGATCAAAACCAAGAGAGAAAAACACACCCGTATACCAGAAGCATGACCTCCTTACATCAAACAAGATTCCAGTGCCCTGGCATCTTAATCACCCTTGTCAGAAAACAATGATTGCAGGCAAGAGAAAAGAGGATTAACCATGACTTTTGGATCAAATACAAATTCTTAATACACATTCATCCATTCGAGAAATGTAATCTCTATTTTCCTCATCCACTATGTTAATTGATAAGAAAACGTGTTAGTTAAATTCTAGAAGTCTGATATTGTAGAGATAGGGAGCTTCTTTCCATTCATTTTGTGTGCTACTTGAATATCTCAGATAACTGTAGCCAGCGTTGCAATACATTTCATTCTCATCATTCTCTATGACTTCTTTCTCTTCCTATTCTATTGAACTGATTGTTTGCTGATGCTAGAATTGTATTGTGTAACAGGAAACGACTTGATGCAACTCTTCAGGATATGGAAGAGAAGCAAAATAGCAAGAGAGAAGGGGTAGGCATATTTGTGACTGTATCTGATGCTCCTATGAATTTCCACTTGTTTATATTCATGTGGCATGCAATATTTTGGTATTTAAGTATCCTCTGTGGTTATCAAGGACATTTGTCTTCTAAGACGAGGCTGAATAATCTTGTCTGTATAATTGAAATTGACATAAAAACATTAATTTTAACATTATTTCAAGGGGATTGAGTTCATTCCTTTATGTACGAGACCAGTGTGTTGGAACTTTTATTCTCTAAGCCAAGATTTATTTCCTTCTTCCAAATACACTCGACAATATTATGATTTGGATTTTTAATATGCAGATTGGTTCTCCAGGTGCTTCTAACTGCTGCTTAATTTTCATGAGTTTATTGTATGATGATTACTTATGCTAAAAGGATGCTTTAGCTGTTGGTCAAATATTGTTATCTTTGTTTTTGTAAATAAGTTTACTACTGACAAAGAGCAAAGGAAGGTACATGCCTTATAATCTACCCATTAAGCAAAACAGTCAAGCTAGGATGCCTATCTAATTTTTGCAACAAGGCATCACATCTTGTACACTTCTTATAATTTAAGAGCTAGTTGTAAAAATATTCTTGCAGAACCTTCCTATGGCTATGTTTGGATGCTGGGTTTTTAGAGGGAACTTTACTTTTAGAGAGGATATGTATGGATTTTTATTTTTCTAAATATGAATTGAAAATTTTTGGACAATAGACAGGTTTCTGTTCATTGTTAGAATTTTTTTAATGTAAAATGAAATAAAAAATAAATTATTATACATTGTTTAGCAGAAGTAAGGAAAAAAATATGTTTTTAATTTACAGACTTTGGAAAACTTTCCTAAATATAACATGTGTCGTTGAATTTTTTGACGATGCTTGTACATCTCAAAATTTTCAGATCCCTCCGAGTTGTAACTCTTGAGACAACTACATGGAATTGAGTATAGTTGAAAATTGGTCTCTTCAAATAAAAGGTAACATGGGAAAGCAATGTCAAGCTTTTGTTGATAGTCATTGCATAGGAGACAATAAGGGGAGATTACCTGCATGCAATCTTGGATCGGATGGAGTTATTGATAGGATCAATACTTCCCCAAGGATCTTTGCTTCTAAAACATGACTGCTAAGGCTTGTAACAATCAACTGAGTGTTGTGTAATCCAAGAAAATGACCTATATCCCCTAATAGCATTACAACTTGCAAGAGTTCCAATCTTCACATTTAACTCACTGTGGGGAACACTAGATCACCTAATTCCATCTAAGAATCCGGTGCATGTAGATCATTCAACAAGTCAACATTATTAGCCTTGGATCAGCATGTGCTATCAGAACTTACATATGTCTTCCCTTCACATGCATCCTGCAAGGTTATATCATCAATGACGAAATCTACAACATCAAGAGTCCATACATATATAAATCCCTGTGCAAATAACTTGCATCATTCACAGTACTGCCTGAGGATGGATATGCGCCATCCACAACATTTGAGCACTATATCATCTGGAATGTCAACTGACGCGTAACTGTCATTTGGATTGGACCTTCCTTCTATGCTTACAATCCAATCAGAAAACCATTTCAACCAAATACAGTCATCAGTGGACCCAAAATTTTGGAGCCTTTTGTTTTTATGTAAAACCTCCACCAAAGACAACTGTTTTCCCTCCTAAAGCCATATCACAATGTAATGCATTGTGGAATAGCAAAATGTCTCGCATGCTTCTTGGTTTGAATCCCTTGTTTGACAAACTCTATGATTTTAGTAGTTTTATGACCTCATAAAATGCCCTTCTTGCACATTTGCAAATTCCAATTCCACCTAGCAGGTTGGATCTATGAAATTATCTCGAGGCCATTTAGTTTCTCCTCTCTACCTTTTTCAAACAATTTGCACTATCATGTTAATTTTTCCACATACTATCAGCCCTAATTCATCATGCTATTTCTGTATTAACACCGATGACTGTCATCTTTGAAAGATTTTACTTCCAAGAATTTCTTACTATCTAAACTAGAGATTTGTAGCGTGATATTTTCTTTGGGTATTTTACAATTCTTTATTTCTCAAAAGCTTTACAACTCAGATGTTGCCTAAGAAACAACCTAGCATCAGCATGTTGGCTTTGATATACTACCAGTCTTCAGTCTCCAGGGATCTGATGCTCCTTACCAAGGGCACTTGTTTCTCCACATAAGCGTTGGCTTTACTGTCCTTCACATGCAATCATGGACCTTAAATTATTTCTCATGTACTTTAAGGACCAAGAAAATGTGAGATTACCCAACCTAAACTAGATTTGTGATCCTGTCAAGACATACTAGTTTCACTGGAAAATGGGCTTACATCTCCAGAAAATGAGCAGTTCTGATATGCTGCTACTACTCAATTTTACAGCATTAATTCTCTTACAAAGGCATTCCCAACATAGACAATGATGACTGTTGCCCATAGTAATTAGATCACTCTTTGCTCCTTTATGAAGCTCTACTGTCTGAGCCTTCCTTCGCATTCAATCCTTTCCCAATCAATGCTTTATCCTTCTTCACAATCTGCTACACTGCTGTGACTCTTATAAAATTGCTGACAACTCATCTTAAAGAGCCAGTAGTTTTTTTTGAAAATTCAGCCACTGTGACCTTAAGTGATTAGAGTCCCAGTGTTATTTGCTGATTTTATGCAGTTCTTTTGTGTCCAATTCTTTCATAGTCTCCATTTTGTCAAACCAATAAACAATAGCTTTTCTTTGGATCCCCCATTGCGTATAACCCTTTGCTATGTTTGCCTTCCCTGCACAGAGCTATGCTCTGCAAAGTGTATCTGCCATTGCAGTGCAAAGCTTGTCATTGCAGTTTGCAACCACCAAGGAATTACAAAATCTATCCAAAATGCCCGAGTTCCAAAGTTTTCCAACTTTATTAGCCGCATTTAGGGCTGTAAATGAGTTGAGCCAGTTCGGTATTCGGCTTGGCTCAGCTCGTTAAAAGCTCAGTTTGGCTCGGTTCATTTTTTGGCTTTGGCTCGTGAGCTCGGTTCGGCTCGGTTCGTTTAAAGCTCGGTTCGGTTCGTTCGTTTAGTTAAATAAGCCGAGCCCAAACATCATTTTAGGCTTGTTTAGTTAAATGAGCCGAACCCAAGCGTAGGGGTATTCAGCTCGGTTCGGCTCGTTTACAGCCCTAGCCGCATCTTACCAGCATACGAGATTAGTTTTTCTGTTCGTTGTATACTGTCTAGCATTTTCTTACCTAGATATGTGGTTAATGGATGACTTAAAGGTGATGTCTCTTCTAATGTTTGTGTGTAGACTCAATAAATCAAAATAGTTAGAAAGAAGAAAAATCAGATGATTCAGAGAAGTTCTAGAGGATGAAGAGAGTGTATTGCTGAGAAACTTAAAATGATAGTGCCAGGAATTCGAGGACCTGGGAGCCTCCCCTCCAATTTTCTCACCAATCGATTGCCAATTCCCCTCTTGCCTCTCTCTCCTTTAAATAGCAAAGAAAATTACTAACTCATGACTCAGCACAACATGCGAAAATCCCCCAAAATTCTGTTACCCTCCCAATAATAATCCCCTGTTGCTGTCCTGACTCCTGACTCCTAACATAGGTGCTCCCCTGATCGCCCCCTTTACCCCTTCTAACATATGAGAACTTGATAAGAGGCCTATCACATTGTTGTGTCATCTACCCCTTCCAAAATAAAAGAAAAGCAAACATTAAACTTGTCTTGATTTGCCTTCCTCCTTCAGCTTGTGAGAAGGCTAAATATTTACCTTAAAGCAACAACATCGCCAATGACTTCTAACAAACTACAGAAGATCATCAGTGAAGTAGTTATTTTAAACCATTACTTTGTTACACTAAGGAGGAGCTTTGGATGATTCCTTGTCAAATATGTGCCGAGTTAGTCCATGATCAGCTCAAATATACAAGAGAGCGTAGGTTGCCCTTGTCTTTGACCCCTCCCAGTGTTGGAATAGGCGGAGAACCAGTTAGAAGTAGTGAATAGCTCACAGTACACATTGCCTGATGAATGAAGTTGCCTAGATAATCACAACCATTTTTAAAACATGATAAAAAAAAATTCCTGTCTGCAAGGTTTTAAACCTTTTCAAGTCTTTTTTTATTTATTACGTTGAGAAGTTGATTAGATATTCGATAGCATCTTCCACTACAGAAAAAACTTGGTATTCTCACTGACACAACTATTGCTGCCTCTTCAATCTTTTGGTCAGCTCTTTAGTGATGTGTTTACAATGCAAGAAGAGTGTGGAAGAGGGAGGACTGAGAGTCTGCGACAGGAATTGGAGAAAGGGAAGCGAGGAAGGGGAAGGAGAAAGTGACAAGAACTAGATATGAGTTAACGGGGTGAAATAAACTCCCATCCCAAGGATAAGAATGCTAAATATGAGGGAAAGAGGACAACAATTAGGAAAGAGATAAACAAATTCATTTTTATTATTTGTTATCAAGCAAAACAATAATCATTGGCCATTCTTACTGTCTGCATCAGGACAAAGTTCATGGAATCAGAACTAAAGTGAGAAACCAAGCATTGCACTAAATGAAACGTTGAACTAGGTCCTAACCCTATTTACGCATTTATTTTAGGAATTTATGCATATATGCATGATGTTGCTGGTTTAATCTCCTGGGAGTTGCCCCAACTTCCTCAGTTTATGCACTACTGTATTGCACAGAATAATCTTCACTTGTTTCTGTCATCCTTACCTTATTGAGCCATGAACCTTTCAATTTCGTTTTCAGCCCCATCACTTGAACATTTTGAAAGTTTTTGGGCAGTAGGAATGTGCTATAATATCTTGGTGAATTTAGAAGCATGGTCTGAGTGACCTAGAGTTTAAAACTGCATGTTCCTCATTCTATATTCTCACCATGCTTAACCCTATCTTAAGATCTATTATTTCCCTTTTGCATCAAAGGATCCTTTTATAACAGAGATCAGCTAAGATAGAGCCGTCAAACAGCCCATTATGAGTGTCCACATCTTGAACACAAATATCCTATTTGTATCATCATAGCGTAACCAAGGCATGCCGAGACTCAATTTAAGAGGCCAAGCAATTCCACAAACTCATTTGTTGAAGGCCATTGTTTGAGCAGCTAGGAAGAAATGATAGCACAACTATATCCATCCATACGGTCACTTGCTGCTGAAACATATATGATCCTGCTATTCCTTTTTCTTGTTCCCATTCCTTTCGTCTTTCTTTGTTTCCTTTCATCTCCTTTTAGTGTTTTTATTTGGGAGAAAAAGGATGTTATTCTATTTTTGTTTCTTCAAGGGATTTCATGAAGAATTTCAATTTTAGATAGTACTTTGAAAAGGTGCCTTCTACTGTTGTGTACTTATTGTTGCTCTATTTCATATTTTGTAGATCTTGAAGATACAACAAAGAATTCAAGTACTTAAAGCAGGAAAAGCAAAGGCATAATTTTCATCGAATGGTTTGTGCTTCTTGTCAGGAACATCAATATTTTGTCTGTTTTATCTGCTATGCTTGAATGTAGCATTGGACATTGTGGAGGGAAGAATTTTCTGCACCCACCTGATTATTCTAGGACTTTTGGATTTCAGAGACGAGAAGATACCACTCGCCGCTTTCAATATGCATGACTTTTTTCCCTTCTGGATATCTTTGTAGAATTTTTGAACCTCTCTCTCCCTCCTTGTGGAGATCAAATCAAAGTTATTTATGCTAATGAAAGTATGCTGTCTACTTTCCTGGCATATCATGTAGTTTGGATTTTAACCTAGGTGTAACATAATATTGTAAAGGTGAAATATGTTTATGTGACATTTAAGCTATTTTTGGGAGAGGTTATTACGTGTGGGAGGTTTATCACGTCACTTTTCTAATGTGGTGCATCCAGTTTCGTATAATGAAGCAGGTAGTGTCGTATGAGGCAACAAGTATTTTTGTATAAATTTTAGAGGTTTGACTTGGAAATTTTAGTTTTGTATAAATTTAATACTAGATTCATATAATAAAATAAGTAGTTTTGAGAGTAATTTCATATAAAATTTTTGACTTGGCAATTTTTCAGACACGTGTTCTTCCATGCTTTCAATATACAATAGTTTATATGAAATTACTTGCTTCATTATATGACACTACTTGTTTTATTATACAAAACTACTATTAAATTTATATAAACTGAAATGCCAAGTCAAAAACTGTAAAATTTATGCAAAAATACTAATTTTATTATATGAAACTACTAGGTTCAGCCCATAATTATTCCTTTTTGGGCCTTGGTAGCAGTATACATGAATCCTTATCCAAGTAGATCTTTCTCCTTTGGTGCTCTTGCTTAGACACTTCCAGCTCTTCCTCTATAGACCCCATTGTGCAGTCTGAACTGCTACCTTTTTCTTTCGTCCATTCTTCTCTTGAAGTGTGTGCGCTTATGTATTTTTCTGTCATATCCATAAATGGAAATCAAATGTTGGATGCAGTGGGAATTCAGTACCAGAATTTCCACTCATCCCTCTGCTCAGCAACTATAGCGTTACAAAATTTTTTCTGCTGAAATCAACTTGCATATATTTTGGCTTCAAATATAGTTTTTGAGTTTGGCCATGGGGCTTGTCAGATTAGAGCTGAGAAATAATAGAGGAGATGAAAATGTGGCAATTTTTTATGTAGTGTTCATGAATTATGAGGCTGGCTGATCATTTATCCATTTAATGGGGTTTACTAAGAATGCAAATCCACAGGAGCAAAGTACTTGAATAACGTAAAAAAGATAAAAAGGTCATATTATTTAGTTTTGACCTCCAATGGCATTATAATAAAAATTCGCAAGTGAGGAGATTTGAGTTGCTGGGGGATTTCATTCTCAAGATAGATGGGGGATGATCCAAAAAGGACATGGACAAAAGTCTTAATGACCCTGCCCTAGAGGTAGAACAAGATATGTTATCTGACGGATCAGTCAGTAATGATCGATTTATACGGTCAGTTGCACTTTAATGGGAGTGTTTAGTTGTAGTTCTACTGTTCTAGTCTGGATTTGATTATATTGGACCACCTGTGACCTGACAATTACCTGGCTGATTCTAGTCTTGATTTTATCCGTCTTAATTGTGGTAATAGTTTCTTAAATTAGTTGCGGTAATAGTTTTTTTCTAAAGTCACACAAGCTCACTATATTTTTGTTTCAATTCTTTGTCGACTTGATGTTATGGGCCCTGAGACCCCTGACAACAGCCTTGTCGATCAAAACATAATTATTGATATCGTTATTATTAGTTTAATTATTATTATTTGGGAAATAATGGCTAGCACATCTGTTTCAGTTTGGAAATTATTATCATCTCTTAGGAAAATAAATATCTAGTTAACTAGTTATCTGGATATACTTTTAGATATCATCTTTTGGTTCCACACTAGAAGATATTATTTTATGGCATCCCTAGGCCTCTAAGCCCAATATATAAGGTTCTCCAGCGTAAGTCTCTCTAGTTAGGAAAGAAGTGATTGGCAGATCTTTGTTAGTTTGGGATCTTTTATTAAGGAAATAATTATCTAGTTAACTAGTTAGCTAGATATACTTCTAAAGATATTGTTTAGGTTATTGTTAGATATCATCTCTTGATTCCTTAGAGATTGTTTTATGGCAACTGTAGGCTTATAAGGTCTCTGGCAAACTATCTTTGCACACCTACCAGCCGAAGCCTCTGCACCTCTCCCATACTCAAGAGGCCTTCAGACTCCCTAAGCCACCCGTAACATGTATCTGATGTGGGTCACAACTCTCATGGAAAGCTGAACTTCTATCTGGTTAACTGCATCTTTCACTATAGGGGAAGATGCTAAGAAGTGTTAGTGGATGATGAAATGGATAAACAATGAGTGACAACCTTGAGAGAGAGGGGGGGGGGGTGGCATTTTGTTATCCACTAGTGTAGTTTTCACTAGTCGTGGAATGCCAGTTGGCTCTGTACCTGTTCCATATCTTTTCAATCAGATTTATGAAGGATCAGTTGCATACTATGTCAGTTATATAAGTTTTTATCTCCATTAGGTGTTAGAATTCTATCTAGAATTGATCGATAGTCCTTGGAATCATATACTATCCTATAGCAATTGCAAAAGTATGGCCACTGTATGTACGTGATATAAATTACATTATTCGAAAGTCAAATTCACTAAAAATATATTAATTTCTCATGCAGTCATTAATTAATTTGTAGCAACATTTTGTGGAATTAGTTTTAAAACTTTAGCATTAGGAACTAAATTAATTCAAAAATATCAAAAACAAAAATGGTAAAATAAAAGTAAAAATTTGAATATAATTATAGAAATTAATGTCGATAGTTCATAAGAAAGGATATATAACGTCGAATGTTTGAAGGCAACATTAAGGCAAGTGGATAGTGTCTTTCATTATTCAAAAGAATGAAGACCTCAATAAATTCAAGCTGCTAGGTGTTAGGAAAATGCAGAGAATAGATAAGGTTAAGGTTGTGAAACCAACATCATGATTATTTTGCTAGGTGTTAAAATATAGAAAGAATAAATAAAGTCAAAGGTTGTGAAGGCAACATAAAAAAATGGATAGTGTGTTTTGTCATTCAAAAGAATGAAGACCTAAATAAACATTTTGTTGGCTTTCCTTCAAAAGAATGAAGACTAAATTAACCCAAGCTCCTTGGTGTTAGTAAAAATACAGAGAATAAATAAGTTGAAGTAGAGGCAACATCCATACAAGTGGAACGATGCAAGGCATCATTCTTATTCAAAAGATTGAAGACCTAAATAAACACTACGTTGGAATTCATTCAAAAGAATGAAGACCTAGATCATTCCCAAGCAAATGACTAAGTGATCCTCCTCGACCCTTCCACAAAAGTTTGAGAAGTGGTTTGTCATGATACTAAGTAGGCTCGTCTTGGTTTGGTTCTCGTATGTTTTCTGTTTTTTTGTTGCATTAATAATATTTGATCTCAAGTCTTAACTATAGAGTATCCATATGTCTTAGTTTTACTGGACTGATGACTCTTTGGTGAATGCTAGCAGCGTGTGTGATTCATTTGATAGAATTGGCTGGGTGACATATCCAATCTAGGTGGCGTCAAAGTTACAAACTACACTTGAACAAATGGTGAAGTAGCAATTTCTCTGGTTGATGGCTTTTAATTCCCCTGGTGCATTGTCTTTTGAAATAGACTGTTGATGTTAACATATATTGTTTTGAATTTAGTTGTCCTCATACTAGTGATTAAAAGAAAAGGGTCTGTGATCCTCGTTTTAAAGTTTAGATCTCCCTCTAGTGGTATAGCAAGTTTTTCAAATATACTGGCACTGTTAGAGTTTGAACAGACCAAAAAAATTAGATACCATATGGTAGTTTCTCTCTCTCTCTCTCTCTCTCTCTCTCTCTATATATATATATATGTAATCGACACTTGAAAAAAATGTCTATATAGATCTTTGGTGGGTGTATTAACAAGTTGTAGTGCGTAAATAAGGTTGTCTAGTATCCATGTGGGTATTGGATTTGGTATGCCCTAATGGTCATATGTGTGAGAAAAGTATATAGATAAATGTTGCTCATGGGATGTCAGATCATCATTGTTTACATCTGACCTTGACTAGTTGGTGAATAGATCAGTAGACCGTAGCTGACCGTTCTCCTCCCTAATTTTTATAGTACGTTTGGATTGGGGTGAAAAGGGGTTAATGGAGGAAAATTAATTGATTTATCCAGTTTGGGTATCTGTTTTAATAACTCCACGTGGGCGAATCGAGGTTAATGTTTTGTCTCCATTGACCTTGATTAACCTTGTTTTTATTAATCTCCGATTTCGGGGGTAACGAGGTGAAGGTAAAAAAATAAGTAAATTTTTAACTTGATAGGACCAAAATACCTCTCAATAGGACCTATCTATTTAATAAAAGATATAAGTATCATTTGTTTTATTTTTTTAATTTTTATTCACCTCAATCTACATGGAATTTTTAAAACATTCACCTAGATTCACTCAGGTTAGGTAAATATTATCCAAACAATATTTTAAAACATTCACCTCCATTTCCTTTATCTAAATTAATTTTTAATATTTATCCTCACCTTAAGTATAATAATCAGCATAAATCAGCAGTGTAACTAGGACTCAACAGCCGCGGAAACAGCATAAAGACACCAAAATACGATCAGCCAAAAATAAAGATCAAAGAGCGGAGGACATGACCTATCCGCAACAACAGATTAGTTTTGCTATTCATTCTTGAGCCATCGAGTTTATTACTCGTATCAAATGGAAGTATATGTGTGTGTGTGTGTAAATTGAACGCACCAACATCGTATAATCGTCAATTTGTCCGTCTCTTAAGTAAAATAAATGTCTCCATTATTTTCGTGTTTCTACTTGTGCTATATTCCTATTAAAGTCTTTAAAACAAAGGTCGTAATAAGTGCACCAGGTACGCTGCAGTCGGTGCGTCGGCACAAATAGGTTAATATGACAGGTACGTATTGAGATTCAAGTTAAACAGTTCTTGTTGGCCTCTTCAACAGAACTCTATGTATTCAACCCACACACTACACGATAAACATTCCAAACCCTACCCTCTTTAGAGACACAGAGATTGCTCGCGAGTTGCCTTATCACACTGTGTTCCACAGGCAATTGGATATGGCGCATGTGATCTCTCGGCGGTGTGGGTAATGCCACATTGGTACGAGTTAGGCCGAATGGGGATGGTAGGAATTCGGGTTGAATCTGTAAGTGGTTGGTGGAGATTAGTGTTTTAAATATTTGATTGGAAATCAAAGCGAGGTACCTTTTAGTTCGCGGTTCAATTGGTTTGATCGTGGTTTGATTTTGCTTTTATTTAAAAAATTGTTCAGGTAAGATCCGGTCTGATTTTGGTTCAACAGATTTCTTCAACTTTAAATTCTTTTTTTTCCCCTCATAATTGAAAGGATGTTTAGGATATGATGGGTGCCCATTTGTTTTTTTAACAAGTCCTTAGGTAAATTTTAAAACTGAAGTTTTGTACCGGCAAACCTCCTAGTATTTGATTGGACCAGTCGGTTTGATCCCATTTTTAAATTGTTGATGGAAGTTATGAAGGGTTCATCGTTAATTAATGGGTATTGTAACCTTGCATACGGATGATGGCCTATATTTTTCATTCTCTGAAGGCGTATCTTTCTAATCATGGAGAATCAAGATTGCGGCCATCTTTAGTTCTTATCTGGTTTATCCATAATGGTAAGTTAATTTTGTCTAATATACTGCCTAGTACAGTTACTAAGCTTATGTTTGAATCTACTTATCAAAATTAGTTATCCATTTACTTATTTAAAACATTTTGTAGGTTAAAAATTTTCTAAAATAAATAATTATTATAGTTAACTATTTTTGATAAGTAACTTCAAAAAAGATAAATCTACTTATAAAGGCATTACATTGGGCAGTATGTTACACAGTAACAAAATAAATAAAAATTATTCCTCTCCACACAAAGCATTAAAAGAAGTAAACTTATCCGACTGGTCTTTAAAGGCTTGTATAAAAGCATGGGGGTGGTCTTCTTTCATATGAATGAACATAATCCATGAAAACTGCAAAAAGAAGTATACTACCGAAGAAACTGCTGCTATTTAGTTAGGAGGTAAAGAGAAAGGTTTACAGGGTGAAATTTGGTTAACAACTTTTTTTGCCATAATAGGGACTATTTGGGAATTTAGAAGTAAGACAATCTTTGATAATATTCGAATTTGTAGAAGTTAGATGGCGTTACTTATAAAGCAAAGAATTGGATTCTGGATCAAGAATAGAAGATACAATTTCCTTTATAGAATAGATGAGGTGGTCCTTAATGTCCAAGTTTTTCTGTGAGGTGTTATTACATTAGGGTGTATTTTATTGCTCATTTATTTAGTTGTTGTAATTCTTCAATTATCAAAAAAAAAAGAAAAAGAAAAGAAAGAAGAAGTCAGCTAATTCATTAAATTATAAATAGAAGGGTTTTTTTTGTTTATGATGATTATTGCAACCGTTGATGTCAATTTTGGTTGAACTGCGTTTCGTAAGATGGAAAAGTAGTCATCCGTATGCAACAAAGGCAGTACAACTCGTTACTCACCAGGTGATACAAGTCCGATTACCAACAATTATAATTTAGGACGCATCGAGAATTATTAAATAGGGGTGTGAGAATTATTATGGCTCATCTATGGGGCAATTTATTTATTTTTGATCCATTTGGATTTTGGGAGTTTGGTTTTTATGTTATTTTATTTTAAAATTGGTGTGGGATTATTTGAAGTTTGTGTACCTTGTGCCGAGTGTTGTGACATTCTAGCCTGGTTCCAAGAATAGCAAGTAACACAATGTTGGAGTGGAGAGCCTACAATTGACTATTTTATTTATTGAGAAAAACAAACTCTAATACTTCAATAATTCATAACATCAAAGAGTTACGCTAGGGAGATTTTTAATGTAACATTAGATGGTTATAATCTTGTGTTTTTTCTTTCCTTCCTCCAAGAACAATGGTAAAAGAGTTGCCTATCGCTAAAATCAATCATTTTTTTTAATTCCCATTGCCCAGCCAAGACTGATTAACGAGAGTTGTTGTATATACACTTTAGAATTGGCTAGTAATTAGAAGAATTTCCAATGCATGATTAAGATTTCACAGGGCCATGCCTTCACCCGGTAACACCAAAGGTTCTATTGTACTACGTTGTCTTTACAAGTTTTCTGTTCGCAAATTGTATAATGGAATTATGTTTTTCAAAATTTTAAAGTTTTTTCGATTATATGTATATATATAAATTAAGTTGATTTCAATTTGGATCATGTTTAACAAAAGTTCTTATTGTTGGATTCAATTTACCTTTTGGGTTATGAAAGGTATTTTGGAATCTATGGAAGAGTTTATTCAATCTGCACATATGCACTGATGATTAATATTTCTAATATATACCTTACCTAATTTATCTATAGTATTATTTAATTTCTTTTATAATTTACCAATAACTACTTTTATAATATCATTAATTATTATCATGAAATAAATAATATATTGTAACCCAATAAATAATATTATTAGTATAAGTGATTAGTGTAAGATAAGAAAAATTAATTATGATTTTCAGTTAGTAATATTTGTTATTGATAATTTTTATGAATAATAGTAATAATTATTTTGTGTAATTATAATAGTTTAAAAATAAATAATTAATATTATTGAATTTAATTTTTTTGATAAATATTATTCCTATTAATTTTAATTCATTTGAATATTATTTATACTATCAATTGCTTCAAAATTATGTCTACGCAAAGTATAGGTTAGTTGGTGTTCTTCTTGAAAGTATTTTTTTAGATTGTTTAAATAGAAATAATATTTTTTTTTCTGTAGTCTAAAAAGCCCAATAAACTTTCATTTAGTATAGAAAAAATTAATGGCTAGGATGGCAACACATTGACAAGCTAGATTTATTTTTGGGATTTTTTTTTTTTTGGAAAACCAACTTCTTTTTATGAATCATTTGGGTTGGGTTTTTATTTTTTCGAACAAATAAGAACCTTAATGGAGAAGCTCCATGAGTTCCTATTTTTTTTAGCATCATTGATGTACATGGTCTAAATTGTTTTAGAAATTTTCTTAAGCATGATTAGTGATTATAATACCATAAGGCGCTTTCACAAGTAATACTAAGGGTTTAATTCTATTATATTAGGGATGCCAATGGGAAAGGTGGAGATGAAACTGAACCTAATAAGTAAACTAATCCCGAACTTACCCTACTTTTTAATTTTTCTTGTTGGAGAATACCTGCCCCAAACCCCATGAGGATCAAATCATTGTCTCCATTTCAATTATTGATCCATTCCCTACCTTGAAACCTGTTATTCCTAAAACCTTGTTTCATCTTCGAAACTTGTTCTCATCCTTGCTACTTGATGACTATTTTTTTAGTAAGTAATTTTGATCCTCTCATGCTGTAATTAAATTTGTAAATTTCACTCTATTTTAATTCTTTCGTACAATCCCATTGTAGTTCCCTATTTTTTTTGAAACCTAATTACCTTGGGTAATTAGCCTCGTTGATGACTCCAAAATATTCTAATATTTGTTCTCATTCCATGTGTTCAAATTCAGACTTTTCATTATCTGTTTTGATTATTTACAGAAAACACATTTATACTATTTGTTTATTTTTATCGTTTTCATCTATTTAAACTTGTTCGAGCTTTAAATGAACTCTAGTGTCCAATATTTTTATATATTTGGGTTTATAAAATTATTCCATACCTTTCCCCAAGTTTTTTGGTTACTTTTAGGATTTATTTACTATTTTTTTCCAATAAATCTTCATTTAATGATCTTTCTATACCACTTACTTGCTAAAAAAATTATTAATTCAATTCCCTAACTACAAGTTACCATCCAACTAGCCATCCTAACTATGCAATCAGATTTAAAACCCTACTTGCTGTCACTCAACCAAAAACTTAGAAGTACAATGATTATGCTTTTTGTCATAATTCATACACATTTTTTATGGAAAAATTTCTTTGTAGTCTATTTAGGAGA
This sequence comes from Tamarix austromongolica, assembly GCA_039764185.1. Taxonomy (NCBI): domain Eukaryota; kingdom Viridiplantae; phylum Streptophyta; class Magnoliopsida; order Caryophyllales; family Tamaricaceae; genus Tamarix; species Tamarix austromongolica. Next base: position 30,738,709 of record CM077817.1, read on the forward strand.
AACTAATTGGATAAAAATCAAAATGGTCCCAAAGTATTTATTTACAAGTACAAAATATTATGTACATATAATTATACTAATATGTACACCTAATTATACATAAATGTACAGGTAATATTCTCTATATGTATATGTATATTGAGATTCAAAAAAAAAAAGACTAAATACTAAATAGATTGACCAACTTTAATTATTTTGGTCCAAATGGACCACCAGCTATTTTTCCCCATTTCTAAAACTCTCAATCACCTAACCTCTCTATCATCTTTTTCTCTTAATCTAGTGAGTGTAAGGCCAACTCCTACGCTCCCCATACGATTCTCACGCCGGAACCACTAGATTAGACCTGGCAAAGTTGACCCAACCCGACCGACCCAATCCGAATAACCCGACTTGAAACCCGATAGTAACCCGAAAAATAAAACCCGTTCATAACCCGAAAGCCCGAAACAACCCGATTCAATGTGGACCCAACCCGAAGTTGGCTAACCCGATAATGACCCGAACCTAAATTGACCCGAACCGAAGTGACCAAAATCAATAATAACCCGAACCAAGCACACCCCAAACCCAAACTGACCCGAACTCCAACCCGAACCCGAACCAACCCGAACTTTAACCCGAACCCGAACCGAACCGACCCGAACTCTAACTTTAACCCGAACCAACCCGAGCTCTAGCCCGAACTCGAACCGACCCGAACCGGACTTGAATTGATAATTGATTATTCTTATTCATATATGATATTTTTAACTCCATATACTTATTAATTTTTGAAACAATGTAAATAAATGCAAACATTTATAAGCATAAATTTATATTTTTGCTTCACTTTATTTGATAACTTCCTATAACTTAAACTCGACATTCTGGACCATAATAATAAAAGCCTAATGACGGATCATTAAACTTATTAAATTTAGAACTTATGAGCATAATCTTTCAATTCAATTTTAGAACTATTAGATATTATAGTAGTATATATATAATCTATATTAGAAAAAGTCTAATCGGATGGGATCTACAATCCAAGTAAGTAAAATATTTAAGAAGGGACAAAGTATTAAAAAAATATTTAGTATTTAATGTATAAAAAATAAAACAAGTCAAAATGAGACTTTTAAATAAATTTTAATCATTGTAAGATTTTGATTTTATTTTCTCATAGTATTTAAATTTAATAATAATATATATATAATGTTATTATTCATTATAATTATCATTTAATTTAAAGATACAAGTTATTTGTATTTCTAACCCTAATTAAAGTTTGAGACTGAATTATATATGTAATTTATTCACAGCTCTTAACTTTTTTTTTTATTGGATGATTAATAAAGATTGGTTGAAACTTGAAAGATAATCTATCAATTCATTTATGGAATTACAGTATAATAGGTTAATTACTAATATAAAAGGGTAACTAAGTTATAATTTTATAAATTTACTTTCAAATGTGCATCTTCAATGGTAGGTTTTATTTTGTAATTAAATTAATGACAAGTGAGATATTTATAATAATTGCAACCAACTAAAATTGAGTTAACTCATTAAATAAATTATATTTCTAGTATTTATTTTGATGTTGATTTATTTTATATATGAATATTTAATATTTTCATATTGTAGATTGAATTTCCCTTATATAATTATAATAGTATCTTAGCATATCATAGAATCTATGACAACACATTACTAGAAATTTTAAATTTCAATCCATTCCATTTAAAACCACATTAAACATCTCAGTCGCCAAACATCTCAGTACTCGAATCCGTATCCGTACCCGAATCCATATCCGTTAACACATCCATATCCGTATCCGTTGGATATCGATTACCCGACGGATTATACGTTTACCCGTTAATGGATATTATCCAGTGGATAAATCCATCACCCGACGGATAAACCCATTTAGAGTTAGGCCAAATGACAATTTTAACCTTAATTTATAATATATTTATTTTAAAATTAAGGGTAAAAGGGTAATTATATATCGGGTAAACGAGTATGGATATGGATACAGATACGGGTATGGTTACGGATACGGGTATAGTCGTATAGATATCCCATACCCGTATCCGTACCCGAACCTGACGGATATTTTTTTCCATCATCCATATCCGTTTAAATATCCGTTGGATAAAATCCGTTGGGTTTCGGGTAAAATCTGCCCCGTTTACATCCCTAATCAAAGGACTCTGCACTGATTCAGTGACCAAATAATATTACTGAGGATACCATGCACTTGCTAGTAGAATATTATGCCGTAATATCAAGAAATGAAATAATTAACAAAGGAAGGACATGATCCACTATGTAAGCAACTATAAGAATGAAGGAAATAGATGATATGCATGTTGATGGAAATTGAACATGAACAATGCAGGAAAAGCAATGTAGGAAATCATGAAAATTATAATTGCGATTTGAGGTGTAAAAGGCGATGTATTGTCACTTATTAGTTATTAGCTATATTGTGACCATAATAAATATCTAGCGATATATTTACAATATAGATAATTGTCTTAAGATATTAGACATACAATATAGAATTTAGTGTGCTATGACGAAGTATTGTTTTACTAAGTTAGGCATTGTGACAAATTCATTGGAAGTGGTGTAGGGTTTATAATCATAAGACAACTTTGATATTTTATTTTTCACTAAGTTATTGATGATTGTAATTTTAATTTGTTACATATTTATTTATTGTGTATTAAAAATTATTATTGAAAATGAAATATAGTGACAATGTGACATTGAGAAATTAAAAAACCCTAGCATAATAAGCTAAAACCAAACTAATAATAATAGGATAAGATTGCATTATTATGGCTAGGAAAAAACCGTCTTATTTTAAATTGTGATGGCGGTGTATTCAAATATTTTATTAGTGCTCTAAAAATTCATAAAGTTAATTTTGTAAAAATTAAAAATAATTTGATTAGATTTATTTCATACAAGTTCCATTTTTTATGTTCTAACTCGTTCTCGATCATGATTTATATTGTTATATATAATATCCAATTTGAGCCTTTTGATTTGACCCGAAATCTATAGACCCGAATTCAAAAAGCCCGATAGATTTGACATTTAGTTGATCCGATTTACACCCAACCCATGTAGTGACCCGAACCCAAACCTAACCCGAATTCTATAGACCCGAGTCAAACCCGAAATAAACTCGAACTCGAGATACCCGAAGAACTCAGCATTGACCCGACCCAAATCACACCCGACTCGTCACTTAACCCGAATCGAACCCGAACCCGACCCAAAGCAACACAACCTGAAACACACCCGAACCGAATTAGACCCGAACTCGAACCCTAACCCGACTCGATTGTATAGTAAACCGAAGTTGACCCGACCCTTATCAACCCGACCCTAACCCGACCCAAATGACCCGTTTGCCACCTCTACACTAGATGCACCACAATTCATGTGACATTTCATTTGCGCATTTTGCCTCTTTTCCTTAGTTTGTTCGACTAGTTATCATGCTTCTGTCCACCCGATTTATCTTTGTTTTCGACCAGGTCTTCCCCCTGATCCTTACTCTTTCACTTCATCCTCCATTCGCACAAAAGTTGCCTTACTTTCCCTATTTCCTTCCTTCTATTTTTTTCCTATTATTCGACCACTGCTACTGCTCGATCTGCTGATGTTGCTGTGTGTTTGCACCAGCTTTTGCTCCATATTACTCCTTGTTTTTTCTTTCCTTACATCCCTCTGCAGATCACACGCCATTCTGGACAGAGGAGGAGATTTTAGTGCCTAAAAACTACCCACACCCCTCACAAAAAATTTTATTCCAAAAGTTCTTCCCTCCTCTTTTTCTCTCCTCTCGGGCTGTGCTTGCAGGCCAGGTTCCGACTACTTTCTCTTCAGTTTTTCTTCCCTTTGGCTTAGGTTTGGACCTTCCAACACTTACCCACCTCGAGCTCTTCCATTTTCCTTCTAATTGGTGGCATATCCTTCACATTTTCCTTCTCATTTCGACCAAAACTGCTGATCTTTCTCCCACTTCCAGCCATTGTAGCGGCCTGATTCGCCTAAATTTTCTTCTTGTTTTTGCTTGGTTTTGTTCTTTGCATCACCTACACCATAAGCGCACCTTCTTCCCTTGTTACTCTTGACCTTTCCTCCTTTGCCCCATCTTTTCCCCCTCATCATTCCTCAGTTTTGTAGTGCCGGTTCGTGGCCTTTTCTCCCTATATTAAGCTTCCTAGACTATTACACGAATTGGAATTGTAATACACGACAACCACAACTAGTAAGGTGGTTTAGAAATGATCTGTCGTGTATTTCCTTGCATAGTAAGAAAAAAATATGAAGGGAACATTTTAGCATTTTAAGCGGAAAATATACACAATGGTTTTTTCTATATAACTGCTGTGTATATCTTTACCAAGAATTATAATTTTTGGATAATGTAATATACCTAGTTATACCGATAACAATACTTTTTGTGAAAGGGTATACACAGTAGTTATATAGCAAAATCACTGTGTATACTCTCCTTTTGCAAAACATATAGACAACGGTTTTGGTATATAATCACCGTGTATGCCTTATCGAAAACAATACTTTTTGGATAAGGATATACACGATGGTTATATATTAAAAACTACTTTCTATACTCTCGTTTTCCCCTTTTTTAATATGATAAATAGAATGCATGGCGGTGATAACCACAATTGCTGTCTATATCCATACCGACCGTTTGAAGTGAATAACTCCTACTACTACCGTTGTCTTTCTCTCTTCTCTTCACTAGTTTTCGTGCTCATTTTTCCTCTTCTTTACTTCACTAGCATTGACCTTCTTTCTCTCTTCTCACAGTATGTTCATTATTCATTTGTTCTTCTTCTCTTTGCAGTTTGAGCTTGTTTGCATGAGTTTCTCTATTTTTTGAAATTTTCTTGTCTCTTGCATATTCAAACTCTTTCATGTATATTTATACTGTGTATGATGTTGTGGGGTATATCTCTATACTATGTGTTATTAGTTTTTGAGTTGATATGTCTTGTGAAGGTGGAAAATCGTTTACTAGCTATATTATCAAAATATTTCTAAAAAAAAGTATATGAATGAAATGGATAGTAACATAGAAATAGTGGTATTGTTACAAGTGCAAATATTATTGTGGTGTATATGTATTTTGGGTATGTTGGTATTTTTACTTGAATTAGGTAATATTGTGAGATTCTCCAATTTTATTTTTAATTTAGGGGTAAAATTTTACTTAATTCTCGTTATGGATTGCAAGTGGATACATTCAAGGAGGTTTTCTAAAGAATATTTAAATGGTGTTAAGACTTTCTTAAGATAGCAGTTGAACATTCAGAAGATCCTTTGTGGATACGATAAGAAAATGGGTAAATAATATATGAGATCATATTGTTATTTGTGGAATGACAAGAGTTATATTTGGTGGATATGAAATGGAGAACAACTTCTTAATGAACCTAGTGTAGTTGACCATGATGATATTGAAGTTGTATGTCACGTAGTGATAGGTTTGAAGCTCACTGGAAGGTTTTGGATCGGGGTAGAGCCTTCTAGGAAACTCAATATGGATAAAGTATGTACATTAAAGGAGTCTACTTTACTCTAGGATTTAATAATGGATCCTAAAAAAATTCTAGAGAAGTATAGAATAATATAAAATATTATAGAATATTATATAATAAATGGGAAGAAAGGAGAGTGTTCTAGAATCTTCTTGTACATAAAGGAAGGTAAGGGAATATGGTGGAATATTCTAGACTCAAAGGTTGTAGAAGATGTAATTAATGAAGGATCTAGAATATTTAATTTGAGGAGGTAGAGTAGATGCCTCAACTATAAAAGGAGGAGACCTCATTTACTCTAACCCATCCAAGAGCTCCCACCTCTTTTTCTACCTTGTACTTTCTCACTCTAATAATACAAAGCTTTCCTCTCTAACTCTCTCTTGTGTTTTATAATATATATAAAATCTCTTAGCTTGTCCTTGTTTCGGTTAGGCTAACTTGACTTAGCCTCAAAAAAGGGTTTTGACTAAGTTAAGTGCCGTACGGGACTCTACAGAAAGAGTCAGATTGTGACATGTAGATGACTTTACTTACATGGAGGACCTAACAAATAATGTTGAATAGCATTTTATAGATCATATATAAATTTTTACAAAGTTGCTTAATGATTTAGAGAAGCCTTTGTACAATGATTGTACTAAATTTACAAAATTATCTGCCATATTACAATTGTACAACTTGAAGGCGGGTAATGGATGGAGAGATAAAAGCTTCACTTATCTTCTTGAGCTTTTGAAAGATATGCTTTCAAAGAAGAATGTGATTCCTCCCCTTAATTTTGAAGTTAAGAAGATTATTTTCTTTATGGGTTTGAATTATGAAAATATTAATTATTGTCCTAACGATTGCATTTTATATAGTAATGAATTTGTATCATTAGATAATTGTCCTTCTTGTCGAATTTCATAATACAAGAGGGTCAAAGTTCCTAATAAGGTGTTGTGGCACCTTTCTATTATACCATGATTCCGATGTATGCTTTGTAATGAGGAAAATGCATAGAACCTTATAAGGCATGTGGAAAAAGAGGTTAATCTTCTTTGACCTTCTATATTAAAAGAACTTGCACGTACGATATAGTCTTTTTGTGATGCATGTCAAAAAGAATATATTTGATTTTCTCATAGGCGCGCTTTTGAATGTGTCAAAAAAAAAAGATAAATGATGGCATAAATACTCTATTGAACTTGGTTGACATGGGTATAAGAACAGGACTACATCTGTAGAAGGTGGAAAATAAAACTTTTTTTTACCTCCTACTTGTTATACTCTTTCCAAAAAAGAGAAGATCTCTTTTTGTGAATGTCTACACAAATTGAATTTTCCCCAAGGATATTGATTAAATATTAAGACACTTGTTTCAATTAAAGATTTAAAAGTTATTGGATATGAAATCTCATGATCATCATATTTTCATTTAAGACTGGTTGTCAATTGCTTTACGTTCTATTTTACCAAATCAGTTTCAAAGTGTTTTCACCAAATTTTTTTATAAGGAACTATATAGTAATGTTATTGAACATGTAAGGTTGGACAAATTGTAGAGTGAGATTATCACTATATTATTCCAACTTGAGATGCATTTTCTTCCGTCATTTTTTGTATTCACGATTCATTTAGTCACTTGGGTAGGGATGCTTGTAATACCTGAAAAATATACTTAACCTAATCCCGTGTCATTAGCCCTAATTTGATTCTAATCTCAAGAAATCTTATTATTATCCTTAACCAAATTTCTTAATCCCAAAATTTTAACCAAAATTGAAACCTTATTTCAGATAAATCGAAATTCATAAACCAAAACCGAAACCCACTAAAATTTTCGCTAATCTAAATTTATTTGGCTAATCCCAAAATTCCTAATCTAATCTTAATTCCCTACTATTTCTCTCTTTTTCCTTTTCTTTCTCATTTTCTTTTCTTCCTTTCTTCCCTTTTATTACCTTTTCTTTCCTTTTCTTTTCTCTTCTTTTCCGTGCCGAATTTTATGGCATGAGAGTTTTTGCTTCCTCTGCACTACCACCATCCACTTGCCTCCTACATGCACCATCACCATCCCTGCCAGCCCTGCCACTCCCTCTTCCTCCTCCTCCTCCTCCTTCTCCTCTCCCTGCTATGAGCTATCGCCCTATTTTTTGCAGCCCTCCCAGCTTTCCACCCTTCTTCTTTCTTCTTCTCCATGCCTTCTCCTCCCATACACATTTACTCCTTCATCATCATTTCCCTCGTGCCTCTGCCTGACTCCTATCCCTCCCAAGCATCACCACACCCACTATCCTTTTCTTTCTTCTTTCTTCTTCTTCTTCTCGGCAGAATCATCATCATCATCATCGTCACCCCTGCTTCTCCTCTAAAGCATGCCACCTTACTAGTATAAATATCCCTCCAACCCTCCATTTTATTATCATCTATCAGCTCCCCAACCTTCTCCTCTTCTTCCTTCGCCTTTCTCCTTCTTCTTCCCTATTTTTAGCATCCACACCACCTAATTTATCACTGAGCACCACCCAAGCCACCACCAGCATCCCTTTGGTCGGTGGACCGACCACTAAGATCACCCCAACCTTCTCCCTCGCTGTTGTCGGCCATCGCTGTCAACCACCACCTCTTTTTACTTCTCTTTCCCTTTATTCATTGTAGAGTTTTAGAGTGTATGACTGTGCGAACACTCAGATACCTTGCTACATAGCTGTGCAACCCTTGCGCCGTTTGGCCATGCATCTTTTTTTTTTCTCTCAGCCAGTGCTACACAGGTGTGCAATTCCAGCACCGCCTGGCCATGCATCTTTTCTTCCTTCACCCTGTTGTGCGCTATTATTTTACAACTGTGAAAATTCCTATTTTAGCCGTGCAACCCTATTTTCACCCCAAATCTTGTCCAAACATCACCAAAATTTAACTATAGCTCCACCACACATTTTTCTGCACTTTTATACAATTCAAGTTTCCATTTGACTTCAATGACTTTCTAGTGATCTCTGCACTTTTATACAATTCAAGTTTCCATTTGACTTCAATGACTTTCTAGTGATCTTGGAGGAGGTATAGGATTTACGTGCATAGAGCTTGGTGCCCTTATCAGTAAGGATATATATCGTAGCTAGGGATTTATATGATACTTGTATCTTTGTATTTGCTTTTGTGTTGAGTATGTTATATTGAATAATTTAATTATGGAAATGCTATGAAATGATAATCTTGAGAATAATGAAATTATGTAAGTACATGTTTGGGTATAATTTTGGATATAAGATACTGATGGGAAACTAAGGATATGCATTTCGGATAATGATTGGAAATGTATATGTTTTGGGTTTTATAAAGGCTTTGGAAGAATACAATTGTCTTGATTTTGTTGAGGATATTATGGTCATTTGAGGATAATTACGTTGTCATACTTATGTGTTTAATTGTATGTCTTGAGTTTGTCATGATAATATACAATCAACTCTGAATAAGATATTAATCATGTAAAGTGAAAGATCACTTGAGTCGGGCCGAAGTGTTTATATGACTCCATTCCACCAGATAATAATAGTAGCTTGGTGTGTTGTCCTCGAGAGGTGCTCTAGTCCATTCCATCGGATTAAGAATAGTGGGGCCCCATATTCAATGTGAATGAAAATACAATTAAGAGTTAAAGTATAAATAAAAATATACTAATCATTTAAAGTGAAAGACTACATGAGTCAGGACTGAGGTGTTGAGTCCGTTCCACTGGATAATAATAGTGACTCGAGTGTCTTGTCCCCGAGAGGTGTTTTAGACCATTCCACCGATTTAATAAATAATGGCTCAAGAGTATTTTACTCTTAAAGGTGTTGTCTTCGTTCCACCGGATAATAATAGTGGCTCGAGTGTGTTATCCCCGAGAGGTGTTTCAGACTGTTCCACCGATTTAAGAATAGTGAGGTCCCTAAACTCAACATAAATAAAAGATGTGAATATGACATATCTAATGAAGTATTTGGAATTAGTAGTTATCTAGCTTTCTTCTATTTGCGCATATATGAATTGCTTATGGGGAATACTTATATTGACACAAATTGCTTGAAATAGAGAAAATGGAATTATGCCTGATGTTGATTTTGATGATTCTGGATATCTAGGGATTTTTTCATTAACTACTGTAACTCTAGGGATCATGCACACATTCCTATCACTTATCGAACTTGGAAGGGTACCCCAAAAGAGTTGAAGGATATGGTGGGGGCTGACACTATAGTATGATTTGAATATTAGAAATATATATAACTTTTTTTTCATTACAATATGATAATTTAATTATATACACACTGACTATTTTATTCTTTAATGTTTTAGCAAATATTTACTATGGGAAAACAACATAAGAAGCTTGTTATAAGTCGAGCTACATAGTCTTGGATGGATTGGAAGTTGTGGATGGCTAGAAACCACATGTATGTTGTTGATGGTACTATCATGTCCAAATCCCCAAATATCTATAGGAATGTGATCACCCTCAACAAATGGAGGGAGTTCTATTCATGGAGAACTTTAGAGGAATGTGAGGTATATAAAAACATATTATTATTAACTTTTTAATATAACTAGAGTGTACTTAGCTTATAATTCAAGCTAACATAATCACTCTATTCTATGTGATAGGCTAAGAGAGCCAAGAACAAAGCTAATGTGGAGAAAAAATATTTAGGCTCACAAGACAGGGTGTAGAGGTAACAAGGCAAGTAGATAATCCTTGGTATGAATATATATATATTCCTCTATGCCATTATTTTATGATATAATATTTTTAAGAAGTATTTTTACTTGTTGCATTAAGATAAACAACGGATATAAGAAGTAGAGCAAACTTAAGTCTCAAATGTGCCCCTTAAGCAAGCTAGTGTTTGGATCTACGCTCGGGTCAAGAAGGGAAATTCTACCATTGAGCCAACTCAATAGATGGTTGAGAAAATTGTAAGGCTGACCCTATTTTTCTTTACTTTGTTTAATACGGTTACTTATCGCTAGCTGTTTTTCTTTCTTATAATCGGTTTGGTCATAGCCAACACGTATTTTAAATTCTTTTATAGTCAATTTTGGTATTGTTAAATAAGAACATCATTCTATACCAGGGATTGAGAAGGCTCACTTTTATTTAACTATCTCATAAATAATATAAATAAATAATTAATCAAAAGCTCTAAATCACATAAAATAAATAATAATAAAAACATAATTGTGGGATTTTTAAATATAAAATAATAAAATAAATAAATAAATAAAAAAAATAAAAAATAATTTATTACTACAAATATGATAGGAAAATCGAAATCAACCACTAGACTAGGTCAACATATAATAGTAATTTTAAAGTAATCTTTTAATCATAAGAATGAGACTGATCAAGTTGTAAGTTAAAAGTAGTTGTTTCACCTTATATTATTTCCCTAAAATAGTTAGTACGATAAAATTCCAATATTAAATCCTATTAAATGTTAGTAATATAGTAGAACAAGAAACTCCTATATTTAACTAGATTTAAAGCATTAAGAACAATTGAGAAGATGTTAGTCTAAGTACCCAAGCTAGTACATGAAACATGTCTAGTTGTATTCCTCTCTTTTGATCCACACATATCTAAATATTTCACTACTCTAGTTAGAATCACAAAACTATTAAGTGAATTGTTTACTAACCTAGGTGTAATTTATACATATAAATTATAGCATGTTCATATAGCCACCTAGCAAGCGTACGATTCTACATACTATTATTATTAGGAAATCAAAACAAGATATACACCATATAAATCATACTTGACAGAATCATATATATATATAAACGATGGCAATTAAAATAGAGTTAAAGAAAAATCCTATGAAACAAAGAAAAATAATATTATATCTCAAATTATAATCTAGGATTTTAATCTATTCCTTACCAAATTAAATTAATTACATAAAAATATATAATAGAAATGGAGAAAGAAATAACTGAAATTAATTATGAAAGAAAGTTTAGCAATTTTTTCAAATGAAAAGTTAATTAACTTCATCTGAAATAAGTTCTTTGGTCTTTTTTTCTCTTTCTTTTCCTAAAATTACATGCCTCTTGCCTCTCTCTCTCTCTCTCTCTCTCTCTCTCTCTCTCTCTCTCTTCTTCTTCTTCTTCTTCTTCTTTTCGACCCTAACTTGAGCCTTTTCCCCCCTATTTTTTCTTTTCTTATTTGCATGGCGGCTCCCTACCTCTCTCTTTTTCTTTCTTCTTCTTTTTTTTAACGATTGGTCTTGCCTACGTCGCTTGTCTCTTTGTCTCGTGCCCTACACCTTTCTTCTTTCTCTTTTTTTTCTTTGTTCTCTTACTACGTTGGTCGGTTGCCCTTTCTTTTTTTTCTCTTTCTTTTTCTTCTGATGTGGCTGACTCTTTCTCTTTTCTTTCTTCTTGGTTCGCTGGCTTCTTTTTTTCCATTCTGTCACTCACTGCCCTCTCTTCTTTTTTTCTTTATGTCATTTCCTTCTCCCTTATATAACTTTACTAGGTTGTTACACTAGCTCTCTTTTGGGCCTTTGGTCCTTTGGACTTTTTCCCAAAATACCCAAACTCTTATTTATTTATTTTACCTACAAAAAATATTAGAAAAATTTTAAAGTAATCTTATACTTTAAATTCATTTATTTTATATTATTTTAGTTCAAATAATAAAATATATAAGATTATTATCACATAGAACAAAATTATAATTATTATCATATAGTACTAAAATGAAAAACAAAAAACTAAGATTAAAGGGGTATCAAATATTTCAAAATATGTACAAATTAATATCTCTATACTTATCTTCTTACTTATCCTCAAACAAGTTATGATTCAAACTAAAGAAAATAATAAAAATAAAACTAACTAGCCAATTTTGTAGGTATCACGATTACACTTAGCATGTGTAACAAGCTCTTTGAATCCCTAGGTCACCCTTATAAGATGATTAAGGTCTTGTGAGGATTTTACATATGATATACCCACAAAATTGCACACAATCCAAATAGAAAATAAAAACACACCTAATACCCTTAGCCATTGTTGTCTCAGAATCTCTTACTTACATAACACCAAGATTAGCAATCAACTAAGATTTAGCATTGGAAAATGTAAAGGTTTAATGTCAATGTATGGTTCACATATAAACATGAAAAGTATGAACATATCAGTAATTATGGGTAAAAATTTACCACACCTTAGTCACGTCAAGATCCATCCTCACTATAGATACCTTCTATTTTTCTTTTCTCTCTGATTCATGGCTACAAATGTATAGGAACACTTAGATATGTGAGATAATATGATAAAAATAATAAGCAACTCACATATGTCAATAAAGAAGGCTCATATATTTTGTGTATGAAAACCTCATGAAGGATATCAAACGCCCACTAAATGGACTGAACTATATGTTTAACCTTTGTGACTAATCTCTATCAAATCAAAGGCTGCCTATCTTAAGAATCAATTAGGACTTGCTTATAGGTAGTAACAACGTTAAGATATAGAAGGGTATGGAGTATTCTAGGATTATGGTGCTAATGAGGCCAAGAACTAGTGGAACTCTAATAATAAGATAAAACATAAACATAAACTCCACATCAATAATGATCAATAATACACCTCAACCTTAATACCAAACTAGAACAATGAGATAAAATTTTTGAACATAAATATTTCTCAAAATCATCTCCATATCTCTCTCTATCCATAATGTTGTATCATTTTCTTCTCTCTCTCTCTCTTGAAATAAAGAAAACTAATGATAAGACAATGAATAAATGTATATTCTCTCTACTATAAGACATAACTAAATCCTTTCTAAACAGAAATACATATTCTTCCATATAATATCACATATACAATCACTCTATGTCCATAATATAATGAATTGATCCTTTTCCACTAGCTCTAGGCAAGGGCATTGATAAGGCTCAAGGGTTATTTAATGTGGGTAATGAAAAAAAATCTATGGTCACCGCATAGGCTCAAAGGGGCTTCTACAGGGTGTACATTCCATGTACATAAATTGGGACTCAAGTTATTTGGTCTTGTGGTGGAAAATCCAAAGTTACCTTTATTATTTTCTTAATAAGATCATGTTTTGACTATAAGCTTTAACTAACACAAGAGTAAGTTCTAGTAACCTCAAGAGTCCATTACAAAAGCCATGACAAGTAATTAAATATATGAGGATTGTAAAGAAAATTTGAAGCCAAGATATTATGATTATTTCATGTGAATTCACTCAAAAAATGAAGGTATATATGGCTCAAAAGCTCAATGTGGAACGTGATGAATCTCAACATACCATGTCAGTGGCTAGAAAATTATATATGTTTTTGCTCTATTCACCTCTAAACATGTAGATATGTGTTCCCTATATTGAAATTAACAAAAAAATTCTCCACTCGCTTTATCTCAATTTTATGATAATATTTTAGTTAGATTTCAAAGATATGCTCATCATTAACTATTAAGGTCTCCTAAGACTCTAACCATACCAAAAACTCATAAAAAATTACATGATGATTTTATTTATTTTACATGCAAATATATAAAAGCACTCACACTCCCACACTTAAATCATACATTATCCTCAATGTGTAGATAGCTAAAGGATCATATAATTTTAAGTATGGAGAGATAAAATAAATAAATAAATGAATCGATAATGGGCAGAAAACTCCCTTATCACATTGGGTTACCTTCCAAGTAGCGTTTGTTTTTATGTCTTCAATCTGACATGATCTCAGTTTACTCAGTCAAGGTGGGTGATTTTTGTTATTGTACATATTCAACATTATGCTCCATGAATGCCTTATATTAGTGTTTAAGCCTATGATCGTTGAACTTGAATTCAGTTCCCATCTTCTCGCTTTTGATTTGTATGGCACCATGAGAAAAAATATGAGTAAAAATAAAATGATCCATCTATCTAGAACGCAACTTACCTAAGAATAAGTGAAGACGAGAAAAGTAGAGTAACACTTTTTGATCCACAACAAATTACTTTCCATCAATCATATTATCATAAAAAGCTTTTGTCTTCTCTTTGTATACCATAACACTTTCAAATGCATCATCCCTTATCTCTTCAGGCTTATGAAGTTGTAGCTTCCTATGTGTTTCAGCGAAGTGTATACTCATGTTCAAGTTCTTCTCAGCCCATCATGCCTTGTATTCAAGCTCCACAAGTAGATGTTATCCTTTTCCATAAACAAGCCAAAAGGGAGACATGATTATGGGCATTTATAGGTAGTTCTATAAGCCCACAAAGTATCATCCAACCTTTGGCTCTAATTGTAATATCCTATTTTCTCAAATTTTAATTACTATATGTGATTTATCTAGTAAGATGTATTTGAAAAAAAATTCATATATATTTTATTATCAAGTTTCATTTCATTTGTGTTAATTTTTAAACATTTCGTCAATTATTTCTCTCGTCTGCAAAAAACATATTTATTGTAATTCTTTTGATTCTTGTGTTTTCACTCTTTTTGACCCATTCAAAATTTTTGAATCGATCCAAAAATATTATTGAGTTCATTTATCCATTCTATTCATTCATGTTTCACCCTTTTCTTTTGAATTATTAAATTATGGAAAAATCTGTTTACATGATTGGATGATTTTAATCCCTTTACTCTAACCATTATTTTAATCCCAAATAGTCTCCTAGCCAAACCAAATCAGATTTGTAACTTAGTTACTTTTTGCTCAACTAAAAAGTACAACTAGTACCATAATCATAATTTTATAATATTTCTTTTACATACTCAACCATAGCCTAACATATCTCTTATACCCCTAATCCTAGCACTCAAGTGAGGCTAGAGTAAAAACAAAAATCACACTCCACACTCTTGCCTATTAGATCTCACTTTACTTTTTCCAAATCGTGCATTCCATTACACAACATACATAAAATCATAATTTTTCAGCAGTGTTTAAAGTTGATTTCTTTCTAACTTGCAGCAACTCATTCTCTCTCTCTAGTTGTTCTATTCCTTTGGTTTTTGTTTCTTTGGAAATATTGCATTGAATACTACAACTCCATATAATTTATATCTATTAAGTCAAACCTCTTTGAGCTTATTCATAACCAAATGTTTACTTCCTGACCTGCTTCACAATATTAGCAAAGCTGATCTTTTTTTTTTTTTGTGAATTCTAGCAGCTACCACACCTCGACCTTACTTCCTATACCTTATATTATTATTTTGTATGGTTCCTTGCATATTATAATTCATCTAAAAACAATTTCCAACTATGAAATAGTGCCCTCACCTCTTTTTTTCCTCTCCTATCTACTTTGCCGAGCAACTTTGGAATTTTTATTGTAGTTGTTGCGTGTGTTGTAGCAAAGATTTCATTCCTTTCATCCCTTATTTTCTCCTTGGTTTCCTTCCCATTAAACCTCCAAAACCTTGGTCTATCATTCCTTGTTAGTTATTGGTTGTTTTTAAGATGGTTTTCAAGCCTTCCTATTCAAGAGTAATTTTCTCCATTTCACTTCTTCCATTTCCATTCCTTTCTTTTCCATTTTTCTTATTTGTTAATCTTGGTTTATCTAACTCTTTTATCTTATATTCTTGAAGGTGACCTAATGGGTTTAGAGAAGGAATTTCTAGATTTCTTATTTTAGCTTTGCTAAGGAGTTTAGGAATTTTTCTAACTAAACAAACCTTTAGAAATAAGATTTTGTACTAGGTGCATTATATGTTCTTTTATGCATTATTAGCTTTATTTTAATTATAAGCAAGAAATAATATATTAAAAAATATTGTATGACATGTGTATGTTTCTATCTTATGAGTATAAGCATGAAAATCTAATGAGAAGATGGTTTGTATGATTTTTACATGTTCTTAAGTCTTTTAGTGAAGTAGTGATGAACGTTTAGTAGAGTTGTGATGAATGTTTAGCATAGTCATGATGAATATACCTAGATCCGAGTAGTTTAGCTCTCATACTTGTTATTTTATGTGATTTTTGGTTGTTTTAAATTTATCTAACTATTCCATTGTATGTATAATAATATATAGAAGCTAGGTTATGAGTTTTGGATCATTTAGAGTTGAAACAAGTTTTTTTAAGGTTTAGACATATTCGGCCATGGGTAAATTGGGTGATATTGATTGCTTTTAAAAGTTTTAAGTGCACCATTATCTTTATTAGGTCTTTTAAATAAAATTTGGTGTATGATATGCAAGGGTTTGATGCTATTAAAAGTAATTGATGAATTTTAGAAGTTTAACATAGTTCTAGGTAAATAAGGATATTTTGTCCATTACATGTAAATTCTAAAAATTTTGAGACCTAAGTTGATATTATATTAATAAAATGAGTTAATGGATAAGCTTGACTCTTAGGTGAAATTTGATGAGTAGACCTAAATATCTTAATTAAAATAATTGATTAAGTAAGAAAAATAAAAAGAGAAATATGCACTTGGGTACATTGAGTAATCTTATAATTTTATCTTATGTTCTATTTATATTTCATCCTAAGAAAATAATTGGTTAAGTATAATTATTTTAGCAAGAAATATTCATCTCTTGAAATTAAGGTAAATTAGTTGGTGTTAAAGATACTTAAGTCAATTTATGTGCCTTTAGACTGCTTATTTGATTTGGCCTTATATGTGAACTATTGGTTGACTTAGATGTTATTTATTGAACCTTATCTTAAATAATTGTATATCAAATTTTATTAGGACCTTCATGGAATGGAACTTGAACTTTAATGCCTTAATAATCTTGTTTGGGTTTTGATACCTCAATAATCTTCATTGGTCTTTAATGCTTCATATATTTAATTGGGCCTTAGTGGCATGTTAATGGGCCACTGTGCTCTAAATGGTTTGGGCCTTAATTTTTCTATGGATCAAGTGCATGGATAATATTGAAAATTACTAAAATAATTGGCTTATGTTCATATATATGATTAAGTGATATTATATGAGCCTTTGTTTTGGTTTGACCTAAACCTTGGATAAAACATTAATTACTTAAAGTGAAAGACCTTGAGTCGGGACTTGTACCGCTCAGAGTGGCTATCTGAGTCAGGTTTGGTATTTATTTAGTACTATTCCGGTATTTTCTACTATATGATTCTCAGGTACCTTATAAGGTCTGGGAGGCCCTATTCTACTCTATAGGTGTCTCGATATATTTTGCTCCTATAGTGGGTATACATACTTAAGTGATTATGTGTCATGTTATGTAGTAGTTTGGCTTTGTTTCTGGGTGGGCCAGCTAGTGCTAGTACTATTCAAGTACTAGATTAGTTGTTATTATTTATTTGAGTTTCCATCCTCAAGTTAATATAATGTATTTGTTGTGATCACAATAATAAAATATAATAATCAATGAATTCCATCTATCCATACATTTTATCACATTATTTTATGCTTAATGGTTGGGTTTTATTCTTCTCAATTGACATTTATGTGTAAGCATGTTATGATCTTGTTATAACATGCTCTATTACTTTCTTTGCATGTTCTATTACTTTCTTACTTGTTTTATTGCTTTCTTTGCATGATCCTTATACATAATGCTATCTCTTTAATATAGTTGTGTTACTCAGTACAAGATACGTACTGATACTGCACATTTGTGGGTATTGTGTCGTAGGTATATGATGATGATCCTATTGACTTTGAGAAGGTTTCTTAGGCAGAGTGATGAAGGTTTATACCTTTTAGTTAGGGAATAGTATTATATCTATCTAAGGTCGCACATGTTATGTGCCTTAGTTTTTAGATATCTCTTTTGGACTCATTATATCTTTTATCTCCCTTATCTCTTTTTATATATTGTATTAGCTCAAGCATGTATTATGTACTTTGTTATTACATTTAAATTATTAAAGTATTTTACTATTTAAATATATTTTGATAAGTTTTGATTTATTTGTGGCAACATTTTAGCCTTACCTTTAGTACGAGAAAGGTATGGACTAGACTTGAGCTAAGTGTGGTGGTAATACTTGCTATATTATGTTAATTCTTCTACTAAAAAAATTAAAAAAATTTAGTAGTAAATTTTGGTCTGTTATACTAATCCTTTCTATTTGAACTCACGGTCCTCTCTAGTATCTTCTTGCTTTTTGGGTTAGAGACTTCTGCTTTCTCACTAGTTTGCTGGTGATAGGGTGTAGAAACTTTATGTGTAACCCATACTTGTCTAGCAAATCTTCAATTGTCCTATTGTAAAAGTGTGATCCTCTATCACTAATGATCATTATAGGCATACAAAACCTAGAAAATCTATGAGATTGGAGGAAACCTATATCTATGCGAGAGTCATTAGTACGGGTGGTAATTGCTTCCACCCATTTTGACACATAATCTATATCAAGAAGAATATAGAGATAGCCCTTATAAGATGGAAATGTCCACATAAAATCAATGCCCTACGCATAAAATATTTCTACAACTATAATAGAGGTTAAGGGCATTTGATCTTTAGGACCAATGCTACCTAATATTTGGCACCTATCACATCTCATACAATAAGTGTTAGATCTCTAAATACTACAGGCTAATAAAAACCATCTTTAAGCACCTTGAAGACCATTTTTTAGCAACAAATTTTCCTCCACAATGCAATATATGACAGTGTGATAAAATATACTCAAATTTAGAATCAATGACACATCTCCTCATTATACCATTAGTACCAAATTTCCACAAATATGGGCCATCCCAAACATATTAGTATGCCTCCCTTCTAATTTTAGTTCTCATAGATCTTGGCATGTTAATAGGTAGCTTATGAGTAACAAGATAGTTCACAATATCAACAAAGGATGGTATACTTGTCTGTATCCCAAAGAGCTACTGATCTAAAAAATTCTTAATCAATGGTATGGGTTCACCATCTTGAATCATGTGACTTAAATGATTGGCTATTCTGTTCTCACTCCCTTTCTTATACTTAATCTCCATATCAAACTCTTGTATCAAGAGAACCCATCTTATTAATCGAGGGTTTTCTTCCTTTTTAGATAATAAGTACTTCAATGCTGAATGGTCTATAAAAATGATAACTTTAGTTTGAAGTAAATATGATATAAATTTTTCAAGAGCAAATACCACTACTAAAAGTTATTTCTTAGTAGTGGAGTAATTCAATTGAGAGTCATTAAGAGTCTTTGAAGCATAATAGATGGCATATGGTTTTTTATCCTTTCTTTGTCCCAAGACTACACCAATCACATAGTTAGAAGCATCACACATGGTCTTAAATAGTAGGAACCAGTCTAGGGGTAGCATCACTGGGGCTATCGTTAGACGATTTTTGAGTTCATAGAATGATTTTTGACACTCCTTACTCCAATTAAAAGACATATCCTTCTGCAAATGACATGTAAATGGTTGTGCAATGCTAGAGAAGTCCTTTATGAATCATCGATAAAAGCCTACATGTCCAAGAAAGAACACACCTCTCTTATGCAAGTGGGAGCAGGTAAGTAGCACACAACATCTACCTTACCTTTATCAACTTCTATCCTCCTAGATGAAACAAAATGACCAAGTATGATTCCTTGTGTCACTATAAAATGACACTTTTCCCAATTAAGAACATGGTTAGTTTCTTTGCATTGATTTAAAATTAAAATTAGATTGTTAAGGGAAAAATTAAAAGTATCACCAAAGACACTAAAATCATCCATAAAAACCTCAATAATCTTCTCAACACAATCAAAGAAAATCCTAACCTTGGAAGGTACAAGGGGTGTTGCCTAAGCTGAAGGGCATGCGTCAATAAGAAAATGTGACAAATGGGTATGTACATGTCATCTTCTCTTGATCCTCCTCTACTATGTGAATTTAGTTGTAATCGGAATACCCATCAAGGAAGCAATAATAGGAATGACCAGCTAATCTCTCGAGCATTTGATCAATATATGGGAATGAAAAATGATCTTTCCTTATTGTGGCATTAAACTTCCTATAGTTAATGCATATCCGGTGTCTAGTTATTATCCTTTATGGGACAAGCTCATTCTCCTTGTTATTCACTACAGTGAATCCCAACTTTTTAGGTATTGCTTGAATAGGCTCCACCCATGTAGAATCTAAGATCAAGTAGATGACTCTGCAATCCAAAAGCTTGATGATTTCCTTCTTTACTACTTCCATCATAGGAGGATTAAGTCTACGTTTAGGTTCTCTATTTGGTTTATCTCCTTCTTCAAGAAGTATGCAGTGAACACACATAGTAGGACTTATCTCTTTTATGTCTGCTAACGTCCATCTAATAGCTATTTTGTGAGCTTTAAGAAACATTTAATAGCTAACTTTCTTGCTCATCCGTTAAATTTATGATCACCGAAAGGGTCTTGCTATCTTCGGAGTATATGTACTTCAAATAATTCGATAATGACTTGAGGTCTAATGTAGGGTCTTGAATCACATAAGGTATAGGTTTTTTAGTAGCTAAAGAAATCAAAAAAGGAGGGGATCCATACGGATATGGAGGGTTTGCCTCCATGTGTGCTATAATATGCACACGATATGGGGAAAGTATAACCTCTATCTCTTCTAAAGAATTATCTTCCCCTTTCTCATCCCTTCCTAAGATTTTCATAAAAGTGGTTGCCAATGGGTCTTCTTTTATACTTTTCAAAGTAATCATGTTCCAAAAGGTCAATGGTATTAATAGTATAACAAGAATGGTCGTCCATGGGGTACCTCATGGCCTCGAAGATGTTGAAGTTTATGACTTCTCTAGCAAACTCTATAGTGAGAGAAATAGTATATGTGAGAGGTTCTAATAAAAGGTCTTCCTAAGAGCAATAACATTAGACTCGAGCTACTTTCATCCATATCTAAAATATGGAAGTCTGTAGAAAATATAGGTATACCAACTTGCACAAGAACATCTTCTACAAGCCCATCGGGGAATGCATTAGAATGATCAACACATTGAATAATAACATTATATTTATTAAGCTCTCCTAAACCTAAAGATGCATAAATAGAATATGGTAGGACATTAATATATGCACCTAGGTCTAACATGGTATTTTCAAATCTGTTGCTACTAATAACACATGAAATAATGAAGCTTCTAGGATCTTTAAACTTTAGGGGTAATTTTCTTTGTATGAAAACAGAAAATTGCTCACTCATCCTAACCACTTCTCTTTCAATCTCTTCCTTGTGGTGCATAACTCCTTTAAGAATTTTACATATTTCGGCACTTGCTTAATAACTTTTAGGAGTGAGATGTTGATCTGCACCTTCTTAAACATATATAGCTTGATCACTCTCATCCTTCTTTGATTTGGACAACCTATTATGAAATGGAGCAGTGAAGATAGGGTTAGTAATAGAAAAATTTGGAATGGTAGAGGATTTACCATTTAAAGATCTCTCAAATTTCTATAGAATAGTGGGTCGGTCAATCGATCATTTGTCTCCGCTCTTATTCTCTTGCTTTTGCATGATCTCCCCTTCTTTTTTTTGTGGGATCTTCTTCCAACTACTCTAAATTCTTCTTGGTTTTGTTTGGAGCATTCTCACATGTTTTACCACTCCTTATTACAACTGCATTATCTGATTTAAAGCTTCCCTTTTGATTGGGTATGGTACTACTAGATAGTTTTTCTAGATTATGTAATTGGTTTAGCTTAGTGACCACTTCTTCCATTTTTTGCTCTATATTCAAAAATCTCTTATCCATGTTCAATTGGCTTTGTATCAGTTGATTATGTCCATTTGTCAGCAACTTAAACATGTCATATTTGTCTGTGGTTGGAGCTTAAGGTTGAGAGGATCCTCCTTCCAGTTTTTGTTAAAAATCTGGTGCTATTTGGTTGAAACCTAGAGGATTAAGAACATTATTGTTATCTTTCCAATGAAAATTAAGATAGTTTCACATACCTGGATGATAAGTATTTGAAAATACGATAGTATTTGCTTGCCCATGATCCTCTCCTCCAATCATTTGTGGCAAATTATCACTAGTATGTCCTATCGTTGAACATACTCCACATGTAGTAATAGATCTGGTAGTTGTAGTAATCTACAAAACAAGAGTAGTGAGTTAGTTAAGTATATCATTAAATTGATTTATACTTACCTCATTTACTCTTAAATGGGTGGTGATGCCATCATATTGTTTTGCAGTTGAGGCTTGGTTTTTCAATAAAGCTTGAGATGAAGTGGGATCGTTATCCATGAAAGATCCACCGCTTACTGGATCAAACATATTCCTCTCGAGTGGAGCGAGGCCATCATAAAAGTATTATAACATGTTCTCTTCCTTCATATCATGTTTTGTACCTATTGTAGTAATCATGGAATGTTTCATTAGGCTCTTGCTGGATCCTTGTGATCCTCTTCCTCAATACCGTGACATGTGAAGTAGGAAAATACTTGTCTAAGAATGCACTAGCCAAAGTATCCCATGAGTATATATGCCTTATAGGTAGTTTATAAAGCCAGTCCTTCACACTATTCACCAAGGTAAATGGAAATGCCTTCAGCTTCAAGATTTGAAGATCTACCTCCTCGGGGCACATGGAGACATATACAAACTGAAATTCCTTTAGGAATTTGTTGGGAACTTCACTTGTGATCCCACAAAAAGTAGGAAGACGGTGAAGTAGGCTGGATTTTAGCTCAAAATATATTTCCTTTCCAACAGTAGGCTTAGTGTAGCCAATGCATGTAGATACAACTTCAACTATATTGTTGGATGCTAAATCCTTTAAAATCTCGTTGGCTGCCATGTGATTGAAGTAGATAGGCTCTTTCATTAATGATGTATTGATATTTAAAGCCACTTTTTCTAAGTTTGATGATGACGAAGAACCAAAAAGTTTATCTTCAGGTCGCGGTGATGAAGGAGAACTAAAAATTCTTAACTTTCTAATTACTCAAATGGATCTCACTAACACAAGATTCACTAATATAATCTCTCCTTGTGGTTTCTCTCTTGTATGTTGTAATAGCCTGAATTTTTACCCAAACCTAATCCCAAGTAATCAATATCGTAACCTAATTTTAACCTCAGAAAATTTATTTTTTGTCTTACCCTAATTCCCTAATCCTAAATTTTATCCTAACTTAAAATTTTATTTTGGATTATTAATACATATATTAACCTAAATTATTTTAACTTAATCCTAATTCTAAACGCAAACCTAAATTCTTTTCCTTTTCCTTTCCCCACTTGCCCGACTTCTTTTATTTTCTTCTTGCGTGAAGCCATCCTTTTTCATCAACCAAAATCCCATGCCATTCTCCATACTCAATGGCCTGCATGCACTACCCTCACCATCACCTGTCAACTCCCTCTTTTTCTGCTTTAAAATTTTTTCCCGATTGCCACCCTTCCTTTTCTCTTCCTGCGTGCATATATTTGTATATAAGGCACATTTAATGTATCAAGCTTCCCTCCTTCTCCCTCTTTTTTCCACTAAAAAATTTTCACCACCATTAGGCCTTCCTTCCTCATTCTTTACCTCTCCTTTCCATCACCAAAATAGCCACGAAAAACCACCATTGGTAGCCCTTGCCATTCCTTCACCATCACCGACAAGCTTTGTCGTTGCCTCACCCCAGACATCTAAAAAATCCACCATTCCTATGCCCTCCCCTTCATAATATTACACCAAAGCCCTTTATTTTTCTTTTTCTTCCTTAGCTATGGAAAAACCAAACTCACCACACCCCTACCACTGGCAAAAACAACCGCACCACACCCCTACCATCGTCCAGACCAATTGATCCCTACCCCCTCCTTTGGCCTCCCTTGCCATTCTCATCCCCCTTGATTTAGAACCCCTTTTCATTGTACCTCCCCTAGCAGTGGTAGTTTGTGTCGTTGATAACCTCCCTTACTCAGCAACTACAATTAAACCCCTCCTTTGTTGCATAAAATTTTACTGACCACACCTTCAAGCATTATTTTGGTTGTTCTCCAATCCTTTCACTCTTTATTTCCTTAAACCATTTTATTAATTATTTAATTGAAATTTTAATGATGTTTTTATTTATTCTTAGGTAATTTACCAGAAGAAGCAGGATAGGATAAGCATGCTTAGATACTAGAGGTTTTTTTTCTTCCATAAGGATACTAGTGGATGTTTGGGGTTTTGTGTTAAATACTTTTATGGTTATGTTTATTATCATGTTATGTTTATTTCACTATTAAATGCATATTTTTGATGATATTATATATTAATATAAAATATATGATAGGAAGAAAGTAAGAATAATGAAAGAAGTACTGATATGAAATTTCTACGCTAAGTCATAATGTGTAGGTGAATAAAAAGTAGAAAATTAATTTAGGCCTAATGAACTTTGATATGTGGAAAAATAAGTATATTTAAGATGTATGTTGGTAAATGGATGATTTGGAGATAATGATTTTGAAGGTATAAGATTAAAAGTATATTTAAGGGTTACCAGTTATCTTTAAGGGTACTTTGGTCAATATGGATTAATATGAGAATTTTGGTATTTTAACTTGTTAGGTGGATTAAAAGTATTCTAATAAGATGATGTAGGGAAATTAGAGTGATTATAAATTTCATAAGTTCCTCAAAATGAGAAAATGGTTTTAATTGGGAATAATAACCTTAAAAAAGTAATGTTATTATTACATGTGTAAAAATTTAGAGTGAGGCCATGAATTTTGGATATGTTATTAATATGGGTATTTTAGGTATGTATATTAAATATGGTAATTATATGATCCTTATGGAAAAAGTTATGACATAAGTTAACAGCATGGAGTGGTGGTGGTGATGGTGGACAATGGTAGAGGGCGGTGTGATCAGTGATAGGGAGAGGGAAAATAAAAGGAGGCAGGGAAAGGTGGTGGTTAGCTTAGTTATAGTCAATGGATGGAAAAGGTAAGGGGATAAGGGAAGGAGAATAAGTTGGCATTGGTGGTGTAGTGCTAGCGGTGATAGGCGATGACGAGGTAGGGTTGGGCAATGTTGCAAGTACAAGGGAGGAGAAAAGAAAGCCATAGTAGGGGGTGATACTAAGATGCTCGAAGATGTGTAGGAAGGGGAAATAAAATGACAAAGAGGTTGGCTAGGGGTGATGACATATGGTAGGGGTGGCGTGGCAGACTATAATGGGTGGTGGAGTGATGAATAGGAGAGAAAAGAAAAAAATAGAGTAGGGGAGGCTAGAGAAGGCTTGGCTGACTCTTCAATGGGAAAAAAAATGAGAGGAAGGAGAGATGGGGAGGGGAAGAGGCATACCTATAGGTGTGTATTTATAGGTGGGTATGGCTGGTAGATTTAAAATGATAAGGAGGAGCGAGGTAGACATCTGGTGTGCAGAGCAAGTAAGGAAAGGGGGTAGGGGGTGTAGGGTAGTGTTATAGGATGGTAGGGAAGTAATTCATAGACTATATGGTGGGGAACAATTCTGCATGGCTGAGAAGGGAAAGGAGGACATGCATAGGTAGGCTGGTAGAAGACGACGGGCAACATATGAAGGAAAGAAAAAAGGAGAAAGGAAAAAGGAAAAAGAAAAGGAAGGAGGGAGGATGTGTTAGCTGGAACATGACGAGAGAAAAGGATAGGATAAATTAAAGAAATAAAGAAAAAAAGAATATGGGTTGGGATTCTAGCATAGCCTGAGAAGGAAGACAGAAAAAGAGAAAAAGGAAAACAAGAAAGCAAAATTTTGGGTTAAGGATTTGGATTTAGGTTTAGTTTTAAATTTTTGAAAAATTTAATCTATTTTTTTTCTGGGGTTGGGGTCATGCTAAAATAAAAATAAAAAGACTTGGAAAATAGAATTTAGATTAGGCTTACAATGTTAATAAATCTAGATTAAATTTTATAAAGTTTTTGGGGGTATTACATATGTCCTATTAAATTTTTTTCCAAACCTTCCTCGATCATATGCACCATGCTCCCTACCTTCCTTCTCTATTGTTCCTCACTATATTCACAATATATATATATATATAAACCCCTCTAATACCATCTACCTCATTTATTGCCTCAATTAACCCCCGCACTCCCTCCATTTTTGTCAAACTTCATAGCCCTAAACACCCTCTTTCTCATTCTTACTTTCCTACTCTATTCTTCGCCATCATTCACCACCAACTAATAGACACCACCATTTTTTTAGGGAAACATCCACCACTACCTCCCCATCATTCCCCCTCATCATCACCCAACCATTGCCACCTACACCATTTCTTTTCCCTCTCCTTGTCATGCTTTATTTTTTTCCATAGAGGCACACAACCATGTACCCTCATACTCCCTATTCATGCCTCTCTCATATAACTCATGCATGATTTCACATATAGCCAGTGTGAACCTTTTCTTCTTACCCATCACACCCTTCACCCCTTGCATATCCATGTTCCGCGCTCTTGACCTGTGCATGCACTGCATGCTTTACCCATGCACCTTTGACATTTCCTTTTGGCACAATCATGCATCCCTACTAGCACACCCCATGCTCCACTCTAGCACTAGTCTATCACCACCTTAGCACCACCATACATTCCACCATACTTCTACATAGCCTGAGCTTCTCACTTGTTTTGGTCATCCCTATTTCTACCCTTCTTTATCTTAACTTTTTCATAGGTTTTATTATTAAGTTATAATTTTATATTATTCTTATTTCATAAGTTATTTTTGGTGATATTTAAGGAGATGGTTTAAGCTTACATGCTTAGAGATCGTTGTCTTTTTATTTATTTATTAAGGATACATGTTGTAGTTAGGGCTTTCATGTACAACATGTATTTGTATGTGATATCCTATTTGGTAATGTTATATAGATAATGTTGATTATGATAATGCTATTATATGGTATCTTGAAAGTGAGAAAAATGTGAAAGTATAAATTTATGTATATTATTAGGTGGCATGAATCTAGATATGTGCTACCTATATGTAATTGGGATTATGTATTTCATATAAATATTGGAGGTTGAAGTTCATTAATATTGGGACTTGTAAGGTAATTAGAAAAATATGAGCATTTTAGCTAGCATAAGGGCATTATGGTCATTTGATGATAATATGGGAAATAATCATGTAATGATAAGTTTTTGAGGGTGTTGTCAATTATTACATAAGTAATATGATTAAATGATGGCTAAGTAAGACACACGTTACCTCATATGAGATTCTAAGGTTTTTATAAGAGAAGGGTATTTTGGTTAATTAGGGTTAAAAAATAAAATTTTGGTCATTTTAAAGGCGAATAGACTTTAAATATGCTAAGCATGACACTAGGAATATTCAGGATAATGATGAGTAGAATAAATACAATAAAATAAGAAATTATGCTCACCTTGTGAAATTTGGGTTTCTTAGGGGAATTATGAATCTTTTCCTTGAGGGTATGCCTCGATAATTATGTGGTTTTTATTTAAATGTTTTCAGTTATATGCCATGCATATCTACATGATTCCTACATAATGATCTTCACAAAATAAACTATAAATAATGCATTAATCACTTAAAATGAATGATCACATAAGTCGGGCTACCATCGTTTCTTCCTCTAAAGTTCCACTACCCCAACCTTTGCTTCCAACCATCACCCTATCCTTAAATGCCAATATCACCACCACGCCATGCTACCATCTCATTTCTTCCTTGACCGTCGCCTTGACACCACCATGCACCACCGTATTTGAGCGACCCATTTTTGGTTATCTCTATTTTTCTCCCCTCTTCCTTACCTTAGTCCTTCTTAGAATTAAATTATTAAGTCTAATTTTTGTATTCTCTTTTGATTTCTAGGTAGTACATAGGAGGTAGTAGAGGAGGAAGTGTGGGTCTTACATTCTTAGAGACTAGGGTTGTTTTGGTAACTAGTCATAGCCCAGAGTTTTTCATGATAAGTGTTATTTTTTACTATATTTGTTATCATAGTTATTAATTTATGGATAAATTCTAGTTTTTGTGCTATGATATGATAATATGATGTTGTATGATAAGGAATGTGTGGGTTGAGAAGTACATGATATAATATTTTACATAGAAAACCCTAAGTGGATTGATGTTATCTATGGCTGTAATATGGGTTAATAGAGTATAATAAGTGATAAAATAATTGTTAAGATATATGGGGATAAATGAAGGGTTTGGAATTAATAATACCAAAAAACATAAGATTTTCATGAAATGAGAGTTTATAGTTACCTCTAAGGGCATTTTAGTCAATATAGGTTTAATATGGAAATCATGGTATTTTAATGTATTAGATGATTTAAATATTATTAAAGGAATTATATGAAATGTTTAGAGTACTCATGAATGACCTAGGTTTAATAAAATAAGAAAATGACTTAATTTAGGAATAGTATGCCTAAATGGGGGAGGGTTATTATCAAATGAAAGAGACAAAGGTCCTTTTAATCTTGTAAGTAACAAAAAGAAGTAAGGAATGTCTTATGGCATTCCTTGTTCTTTTCCAAATCTGCATTGTTCTTTCCAAGGCTTAAAGTAACTTAACATCCAATATGAGAGGGACTTGTAGCTGATTTGTGTGGATTCCAAGGATAGATATGGGCTTTTTTTTAAAGGATTTTTAAGGCTAAAATATTAAGGGAAAATGGTGAAAAATATGGGGAAAAGATTGGGACAAAACAGAGCCTTAGGTACCTTTCTTTTTGGTTGGTTTGTGGACGGTACAAAGAAGGAGGTTGGCAAGGTTTGCATGACTTGTATAACTTTTATAGATTACATGGATAGGTTTTGTTGGATAATTAATTTATCCAAGTAAGGAGAGTTTTGTGACTCTCAAACTAGGAAAAATGAATAATGAGATTATGATCATTAAATGATGATGCTCCTACATCATTAAGCATCCTAACCTTTGAGAATGACTTTGTTATCTATGTGATCGTGCCTTACTTACTTGTAATTGTGTCTTGGTATCTATCAAATCAATTATGAACAAGACATTAATAATTTAAAGTAAAAGATCACATGAGTCGAGTTGAGGTGATTTATGGGTTTGCTCCATCAGACGATAATAGTGGCTCAGGAAAATTTCACCTTAAGAGGTACATTAGTTGCTTCCACCAAATTAAGAATAGTGGGGCTCTAAACTCAATATGAAAAATGATATGATATGAGATAAGTAAATAAAGGATACAACATTAATTATGTAAAGTGAAAAATTATGTGAGTCAGGATAGAGGTGTTGGGTTCGTTCCACCAGATGATAATAGTGGATCAAGTTTGTCGTCCCTGAGAGGTGTTTTAAACCATTATATTAGTTTAAGAATAGTGGTTTAGGTGTGATTTACCTTGAGAGGTGTTGGGTCTATTCCATCGAACGATAATAGTGGCTCATGTATGTTGTCCCTGAGAGGTACCTCAAACCGTTTCATCGGTTTAAGAATAGTGGGATCCTTGTATCAACATAAATAAAAGAATAAAATTGTCTATATATAATAATGTGTCTTGGAAGTTTAATTATCTTTTGATATTCTATATATCTTGCATGTGTTCTTACTTCCCTCTTTGAATGCATATGTTTATCTGCATCTTTTACTTGATTGTATTGCTACTTTACTTATTATGTAGCATACTAACTAATTCTTTTTTATGGTTATTGTTCATTCTCATGAGCATAGGACCTAGTTGAGTTTGTGCAGGTCTATGAAGACCCCTTGAATGATTATGCTGCTTTTGATGTGCTTGTTGGAGAAGAGTGTTGAATATATATTTGGGTTGCGGGTCATATTTCAGGTTATCTGGTTGAACACTTTGAATTTGGATACCTCTTAGGACTTTGAGTTCTCAAAGTATTCCTTATTGTATTTTATCTTATACTCGAAGTAATCCTCCAAACACTTTTTAAGTTTATGAAACCTATCACTTTATCTATTTTATTTTGTCCAAATATTTAACTACTTTACCTTGTGTTCGATATAAGAATGATATGGTAATCTAGACTTACGTCAAATATGGAGGCAGCACCCCTTTTATATGGTATTATGTTTCTACATGAATAAAAAAAATTTAGTTGCAAATTTAGGGTGTTACAACATATCCATGGATTGAGATGTTGGTGAGTTGTAGGGTTAAAGAAGAAAAACATGCAAAGTAGAAAAATAAGGAGGAAAATCGGGTAAGAGAAGAAGAAAAGGAAAAAGAAAAAGAAAAGGGGAAAAGGAGATACGTGTGAGATTATGGTTAGGTTTAGGTTAAAAATTTAATTACCAAAATTAGCTAAGATTAAAATGTTGATCATCTAGGCTATAGGTTAGGTGAAAATATAAATTACTCCGAATAAATATTATAATTTGGTTAAACTATCAATTACTAGGGATTAAGATGAGATAAATTTTTGGGGTATTACAGGGAGTGACATGTTTGCATCCCAATGATTGTTGAGATGAATTCAACAAATGCAATGTAGGGGTGCAACTAAGATATAAGGGGTCTATGGAGCTATACAAGGGGTTTATAGTGTGTAGTCTACTTGTTGTCCCCCCTTTTATGGGGATCGAATTTTCTCTTTTTCTATGTCCAGCGTTGTTTTTTTTTTCCAGGGTTCCTATGTGGTTGGGGGCTAGAGTTTGTGTGGTTTCCCTAGCTTATCTTGGAGTTTTGTTAACTCATTATATTGATCGAATTTGCTTTGATAAGTGAAGACTTATAAAAAAAAAAGCAACTTTATCTGGTTACTATGATAAATTCGAAAATCATACAACTCCCAATTTTACTAATGATCCCACTTTGCCCTTTATTGGAAACAATGGCAAAAGCCAGAGTTTTCTCTTTTCCTTCATCTCACATTGGTAGAAGATATATTTTTGGAAGTGCTTTTATATTTCCTCACTTAGTGGTATGTTTGAGGGGAGTAGCATGAGTTGTTTTGAGGTTGGCCTTGGTGTTGGGCCAACTCATACATATGCAACGCTACCAACCTATTAGTCTAGGCTAGGCATATTAGCACGGGTCCAATGTTCTTTTTGTTAAAAATTATTTGTTTTATTTCTTTTTGTATGAAACCTTTGCTCGGTCATTTTCGATTCTGAATCTTTCTCTTTTTTCAAACTTTTTGAAACATTCCTACTCTGTAGTGAGTGGATGAGTGCTGATCTTCATGGTAGTGGTTCTCATTGTTGCAGTTTTTTTCCTTTTCAGTTGTGGCCTACCTTTAGTTTTGTATGACATGAAAAACTCAAGCTTTCTTCTTTCATTATGTATCACAAATTCTGAGCATTGATTTGCAATTTCAAATCTCTCATTCTCGAGTGCACGGGAACAAGAGAGTGTTGTGTTAACCTTTGAGGCAAGCCGGTTTTGATCGCACCTCAGCCAACAGTCTAGCTGAATCTTTGGTCCAAGGCAGTGATCTTTCTTGTGACACAACAAACAACGATGATAAATTTCTTTATTTTCATTATATTCTGTTGAATGTATACTTCAATTCACTTAACACCCTTCGGCACAAAACCTATGTTAGGCTTCCATCCTTTTCCTCTCACACTATTGCAGTAGAGACCGTAAACTTGTACCCAAAAATGCATGGCAAGTACTGTCTGCAACTTCAAATGCACTACTTTATTTCCGTCGTTCACCTGCTCCTGGTCTTGCTTTACTTTGTCCTTATCCCATTATCATACAAACAATATTAAAGATCATAATTACTCTTCTTCCCTGTTTTCTTTTCACATGCTGATCACAAATTCACTCCATACTCACCCTGAATACATTTTGGCTTTTTAATTAGAAAATGACCGAAGGCAAAATATTGTTAATATCATTACATATATATCCTTCAGGGAACGGACATACCGTAGAAAATTCAGTTGCCGCCTTAGCATAGCCTTGGTCACTCTCTTCTAGGCCAAGTTTTCAAGAAAGAAAAAAATACCATTTTCATGCACGAGAAAGTTCATGGGTCTCTTATGTACCGACGGGTTTCAAATTGAGAATGAAAACTATGGTAGCTGCTTCTCCGCTGACTCCCTGCCACCACTTGGAGCTAGAATAAATCAGACAACTAAGCTCCGCAAACACATCATCTCGCCTTACAGTCCTTGTCACAGGTGACTACCTTTAATGAAA
Organism: Tamarix austromongolica; assembly: GCA_039764185.1. Taxonomy (NCBI): domain Eukaryota; kingdom Viridiplantae; phylum Streptophyta; class Magnoliopsida; order Caryophyllales; family Tamaricaceae; genus Tamarix; species Tamarix austromongolica. The sequence continues at coordinate 30,771,357 of CM077817.1, forward strand.
GGACTGCTTAGCATAGCATACAAATTTCTCACGGCTCACATTTCATATCGCAGGGTTTGGGAGATTTTGCTGGTAGTTCTAGTGGTATACTCTGCCTGGAGCGGCCCATTCGAATTTGCATTCTTCACGCACAAAGAAGGGAACGCACTTTTCATTATTGACCAGATTGTCGATGGCTTCTTTGCCGTTGATATCATTTTGACCTTTTTTGTAGCCTATGTAGACAGCCAAACATATCTATTAGTTGATGATCCTAAAAAGATAGCAATCAGGTCAGTAACTATCATCGTTCTCTTTGGTATAACTGTTGTACCATGTCACATCCCAACGAAAAACTTTGTAACGGCTTTATTTTACTGACAGGTACATGTCAAGCTGGTTCATTTTAGACGTCTGCTCTACAGCCCCACATCAGCTTGTGAATCTCATGTTCAAAAAGCGAAGCAATGCACTTGGATTCAAAGCAGTTACCTTGCTTAGACTCTGGCGTCTTCGGCGAGTCAGCTCCCTGTTTGAAAGGTATCATTATATTACATCATGCTTGGTTTTTGTTTAACTTCACTTTCAGAATGTCCATCTATATAAGTGAACACTGCTAACAAAGATAATTCAATTGTTGAAGACTTGAGAAGGACATCCGTTTCAATTACTTTTGGACTCGGTGCACCAAGCTTATAGTCGTAAGGAACAACAAATCTACATTTATTTTTCATATTAAAGAACATGCCATACTACTAAGTTGATTCTACTCTTTGGTTTCAGGTAACTTTGTTTGCAGTACATTTTACAGGATGTTTTAGCTATTTGTTAGCAGACAGGTTTCCTGATCCAAAGAAAACGTGGATTGGAGTGGTGAACCCAAATTTCAAACAAAATAGTGTGTGGGCTAATTACACAGCTTCCATGTACTTGTCCATTGTCACGCTAACTACTGTAGGCTATGGAGACATGCATGCGGAAAACACAATAGAGATGCTCTTTGTGAGTTTGTGCGTGCTATTCAATTTAGGTTTAACATCATACCTCATCGGTAACATGACCAACTTGGTAGTGCTTTCGACCAACCGGACTAGAAATTTTGTAAGTTTCTCGCTTCACGTTTCCAAGTTGTGTTATCCTCCCTGCAGTTTTAAAGCCAGTCATCTACGAACCTATAGAAACAAATCAACAACTTAAAATGCCGAGTTCACAGTTGGATAGTGAAACAAACAATTCTATTAGGGGGAGCATTTGATGCAATGAGACTCTTGAAAGGTATTTTACAAATTAAGAAAAAACAATATCTATATATATATATATAATTCTATTAAAGAGAGCGATAAGTGTCTTAAATGATTTTACAAATTAAGAATTTCTTGTTAGCCTTGACGAAAGTACTTAATGATTTTCTCATTTTCAACTTGCTGCAGTGAATATAATCATATATTTCATAGCAAAAATAGCTTTTCCTTCCCTTCTTTCCCTCAAAAGTTAAATTACTTACGGATGCTTATGCATTAAACTGGTACTACAGAGAGACAGAGTCAGAGTTTGTACAGAATTTGCTACACGAAACCAACTGCCCCGTGTCATACAGGATCAAATGCTATCACACATTTGCCTGAAGTTCCAAACAGAGACACTGAAACAGCAAGACATATTAAGCGGTCTGCCCAAAGCTATCTATTCAAGCATAGCACATTATCTATTTTTTCCTGTTGTTCAGAGAGTCCAGCTATTCAATGGAGTATCTCATGATTTTTTGCTCCGAATGGTAATAATTCTATTTAATTATAAAGATTTCCTCAAAACTTATTAGGTCTAAGCACTGATATAAAATTTTAAATCAACGGCTAGAATATGAGTGACACTTTCAACCATAGAATACGAGAACAAGTGCCCATAGATCAAATTTCGGTACACTGATCACTGTTCAGGTTTACTTTTGCGCAAGGTTTCTGAAATGGAGGCAGAATATTTTCCACCTAAGCAAGACGTGATTCTACAGAATGAAGCTTCAACAAATCTGTACATACTGGTCTCTGGATCAGTGGTGAGTGATCCCACTATCCAGTTCATTACATCTACATCATTGAAATCCCTGCTCCAACATCTTATACTAGATTTTGTATGATCTATCATGTAGGACATGCTGGCATATCATAATGGGAATGAGCAGGTATTGTCATTTTTTCCATGGCTTATTATGTGGGTGATAATTTCCAACTTGGAATTTATGCATGGCAAAACATTGAAAGTAGCTCTATCTCTTCAGTTTTCTTGAGCAAACCATCTTCATATATTCTAACCAAAAAACCGAACAGGTGGTTCAGAAAGCATTTGCAGGTGATACAGTGGGGGAGATAGGAGTTCTATATAACAGACCTCAGCCATATACAGTGAGAACCGCTGAGCTTTCTCAGGTCTTAAGGATAAACAGGAGTTCACTCTTAAACATTATACGAGCAAACAGTGAAGATGGGCCCACTATAATGAACAACGTATTTCTAGTAAGCTTTTTCACAATAAGCAAATCCTTGAAATACTCGTTAGAAGTTATCAATTTTCTGCACCAAGACATCCTAAGGTTAAATGTTATCTGATTGTAGAAATTAAGAAATACAGCATGCATAGAGGCTGATGGGAGACCAAGATGTGAGTCAAGTTTTCGTAGCTACAGTGGTGAAAAGGAAATGTTACAGCCAACGAAGAAAAGAGTCAGTATTCATATGCAGTTGCAGAAGGAACATACTGAGAATCAGTTGGGCAAATTGATCATCCTACCTGACACAATCAAGGAACTATTCATAATAGCTGGTAAGCCTGTTTCATTCCCAAGCTATCTGATTTGTCAATAGGAAGAGTAAAAGAATGTTTCTTAGCTAAATGGGAAAGGATCTTAATCCATTGAGCCAAAAAAAAAAAAAAAACTGATCATTATTTGAACTGGAAAGGACTAGGTTATTGTTACAGTTTCTTGTGCAAGTGTTTTTCAGCTTTCCTCATACATTAAGCTAAAGCTTTTGACATCCCAATACCGTAAAAGTGCAGGTCAGATGTTCGGTGAACGCAATTTCTCAAAGATCATCAATGACAATAATGCAGAAATAGATGACATAAATGTCATCAGAGATGGAGACCGCCTTATTCTGCTATGAAGGAATAATGATGATCAAAGTACTTTATTACAAACTATTGTACAGCTAGAGTGCAGATCAGCGGATAGGTAGTAAATTTCCAACCTGTTTTTCAATGTATCAGAGTTTATGATATTTCTTGAGAAACCAAACTGGAGGACTTAGATTAAAGCAGACAATTTCCTACGCCTACGCCTACGCCAACTAAATTTAGGGGATGCAATCTCCATATTTGACAATTTTCTATACGTGCTCACATTTCGCGGTACTGCTATGATCAAGCGGAAGAGAACAGTAAGAAACAAAAACCCATGAAATTCCTTCGTCTGTAGGTTTTTAAATCCTAGAAGGTCAGTGAAAAGTGAAGTGATTGATCCAATGAATGCCAAAACAGCATAAGTGCTGACACGACATATTCCTTTGGAGATATGCTTGCCGGTCCTTCAGTATTGGTCAAACTCTCAACGTTGACGACAGTAATTTAAAAAGATAGTTTTAGGTTAGAATATATATTTATTTGGTATAGCTTTTTGTAAGTTCTTTTGACCCCCATTTGACACTGTTTCTTCCATAATCACACTATTTTAGAAAACTAAGACAAAAAAATTAGATTTTTGGTTCTACTTATTAAAAAATGTAGTTAATACAAATATAATGTTGGGTGTATAGTATAAAAATGGTATAAAAGAAAAAAAATAAAAATAGAATACCGAAAATAATTTATCCGAGCCCACCGAATTCATGATATGTCCTTAAGACGATTTTGCTCCTTCACACGGTGCTCAAGGTTGTGAACAATCGTCTTTCAGGATAGAATGGATTTTCGTTCCTATCAAATGCGGCACTTTAATCTAATAGGATTCCAGCGAACGTAATGTTATGCTCGTACTCATCTAGAAATATAGTAATTGAAAAAGTAGAGAGAGAGAGAGAGAACTATTGAAATTTCTTAAAAATCTTAATTTTTGAATTATATTTTTCGGTTGATGGTGGGGGTTATTTATAGGATTAATAAAGTCCCTTCGAACAGGTACCAAGCCCATAAATAAAAGTGTTCCTTGGATCATATACCAACAATCGACACTTTATAAATTAATTTGTTGTAGGAACGCACTGTTTCAAATGAAAAGAAACCAAGTTGACCGCATCGGAAGTTTCATGTTGAATTTCAAAGTACCGTTCCATTCATGCACTGTCCATCCATTAGGCCTAATAGGCTATGACGTGTGCTTTTCCCGCTTTTATGTTAGTTACTATATTTAAATATTGGAATAAAAGGAAAGGGCATACTTCTGTTACTTTCACCCTTTCTCTTATATATATATATATATATATATATATTACAATCTATTTAACATATAAAACTACTTACGACGAAAACTATTGTTTGGTCTTCATTTTTATATAATAATTACTTAAGATTTTCCCCTGTTATTATTGTTATTATGATAGCTAACTCATAATCCACAAATATTAATTTAGCAGCATAAAAATATAAGTTTTCAATATTTTTTTTATTATAAGTTTTTGAACAAAATCTAGATTTAAGGTTGTCAAGATTGGAATTCTACCTACAATTGATTGAGGTGTTAGAAATTAGATTATGGAATCGGATCACAGAATTAAATCGTAATAATGTAACATCCTATAAAAAAAATAAAGTTATGAGTCTTATATACTTATAGGCTATAAAGTAACACATATGAAGCTAAAACAACACTAAAACCACAATCTTAATATTAAGCTTTCATGTAGTCACTTACTAAGTTGTAGCAAGTTATAAGATATATAAATTGTCATATTAGTTTTACATATAAGAACTACATTAAGTCAACAAAATGAAAAGGGTTAAGGAACAAATATAGTAGGAATAAGAGAAAAAATAAATTAACAAAACAAAATGCACAAAATTATAGTTATTATGTCAAATTGTAATTCTATATAGGATCGAAAGATACCACCATGATTTACTATTTTAATATTATATTACAATCGAGATTGTTTCTCAACTTTTGAATCATAGGATTCATAGGATCGAATTGAGATTTTAACAACTACACATAACTAGGTATTATATTTACCTCGAGATGATCAGGATTTCTTTTTGGTTGGAATCTCGAATATAGTTATGAATCATAGCTTGTAGTAGGTTTTTCCCAAGTGAACTTGGGCAGGTTGAAGACACATAAACTAGGCCTATTACATCTATACTTGTGTGTCATCCCCAAAACTATTCCATCTATACTTACGTATTGCCATTAGATTTTAAATGTTAATGTTAGAATAACAAAGGTATTGCATTGAACTTGTATAGATGGATTATAACAACTCATATATTCAAACCTTGATTTTCAAAAGAAATTTTTTCAGCAATATAAACTGATCTTTTTATTCTATTCATATGTTTAATAGTTTTAAATTAAAATTTGAAAATTGATGTTAAAAACTAGGGTTTTCGAGAACCCTTTTATGGTTTTGTTTTCATTTGGTTGTAAAAGTCAATTTAATCTTTCAAAATTTTATTTGACATTTTTGTACCAGTGTTAATTAGATCAAAAGTATTATATCTAGTTTCATTTGGAATTTTAAAGAGATAAAAAAATAGCTTCTATATTGAGTTTTTTTATAATCGAGTCCTTTTTGCGAGTTCATTTAGCCCCCAATTTCTCATACTTCCTTCATTCCACAATAGAGAACCTAGAGTTATTTAGCTTAATTATTACGAACGAATATAATTTAAGAGATATATTTTCTACTTGACTAATTGTTACAACTGAAAAATTTAGTTTTTAAAAGTTATAAGCGGAAGCAAATATAGTAAATTTCAGGGATTCTACCACTACACTTAGTACTTGACCGATTTTCCTCTACCATTTTGGTACCAAGTGCTAAGACTGAAAATATTATTTACACAAATCAAAGCTACAATTATAAAATAGAGTAGCGTAATAGTTATATTACAAGGAATACAATCTATTAATAGTGGTTACAAAATAAAATCATTAGAAAGGGAGTATAAGAGTTTTAAGGAAAACCCAAAAACCATCCTAAATAATACTATGCTCTTAACCTGAGAGTAGATCTTGGATAGTACTTGTGAGATAACTTGCAAAGGTCACTGCTTATTGAATAAGTAGGGGCCCAAGAAAAGAACCCTTCAGTATTGAGTAACCATTTATAGAGGACTAATAAGTAAGGCACACATGTAACATATCAATTGCCACACATCAAACACATGAACATGAAATTCCACATATAGAAATTGAAATGCAATAATCATTCAAATGACTACATGCATCAAGATTATATGTCACAAAGGCTCATTCAAATAGAAATACCAAAACTTATTAAGGGAGCATCCAAGCGATGTTGTTTATAGTATAATTAGAGATCTAACATCATATTCAACCATGCACACCGTCTACTCAACTCAAAGGCAAGCCCATAGGCCCATCAATACAATATTGAACTCAATCTATCTTGGCAGGCACTAAAGCTGCTACTATATCACATCAGTAGGTCATAATAGTTCTATTATTTTTATTTGGACTCAAGCCATTAGTTTAGAATTTATTCATCTCTCGAATTATATCCACGTAGGTTTGGAGACCTCACTATTCTCACCAGTGAACTAGTAACTACATAATACAACCCAATGCAACACACTCCGGGCCACTATTATACCCGGTGGGCTGGTACATATGATATAATCTAGGGCCTTCTAACTACTATTATAACCAGTGGGTTGGTAAATATGATATAATCTAGTATAGAATGCTCCTGACCACTATTATAATAGATGGACAGATACATATGATATAATCTTGGACAAAACGCTACTAACCACTATTATAACCGATGGATAGGTACATATACTATATATGGTCCCAACCTACGTGGTGTTCCGTTGTAAGTGATTAGTGTCTTTCCATTTAGTTATCACACCAATTCCATTTTATTTACTTGAGGAGGAGATCAAAAACCTGGAGATACAGAGGTACACTGATCATACTAGCATATAGGAGCAGCATAGTATCCTATTGACTATCAACCTAGGAACGCAAAGGTACCCTAGTCGTACTAGTACACGAAGGCACATAGTACCCTACCAATAAGGACACCTAATCCATAAGTATGCACACCCCCTAATTAGGTCCGTACAACTAAATAGAGAGTAAGATGTAGGGCTTGGTTGGGGCACTAAAATATACTAGTAAAATCCAAAACAATTGTGGGCTAAACCATGTATTTAGGGTAACGACCTCTAAAGAGCCACCATTCCCAATCTCGAGGTCTTTCACTTTATGTATTAGTATTTTAATTAAGTTGACCACAAGAAACACATATTAATCACATACTTAAGCATTTTTATTTGTTTATACTATTATGAAGTAATCAAAATCAAGATTATTTTTAATGTCAACATAAATAGTTCACTAAGGTCATCCTAGGCTCCAATACTCATACTTAGGCACCTTAGGTCAAAATGACCAATTTATAGATAAAGCCCTAACATACACTCCTAGAACAATCAACACACATTCTCATGCTTAATCAAAAATTAATGCACTTCCTGTATGTTTATAAAAATAATATCATAACACACCCCAATTTACCAAGTTAACCCTAAACCATGCATACTCATTATAATACACTCCAAATTACCAAAATACCCTTAGGCCTTATAATATTCATGATTATGCTTAAACAGGTGATACTAAGGCAATAAACCCTATTATCATATTTAAATCAATTTATACCTATCATGCATGTTTATTAAACTAACCACCATTTTACATGTAAAATTACCAAAATACCCCTAGACCATATTTTATTGAATATAATACTTAAATAAGTGATAATAAGATAATAAACCCTTATTATCGTGTTTGACATCAATTTATAATTACCAAGCATGTTTATTAGACAATCACCATTTCACATGCATAATTACTAAAATGCCCCTAGAACATATCAATGCCACAAACCTCCACTATCATTTTCAACCTCTCATAACACTTAGCATGCATTTTTAGTAAGACAATCAACATATACATTAAAATTACCAAATTACCCTTAGGTTATAAAATATTGATATTTCTACTAACACTTATATTTATACTCCACCAAAATCCCATATCCATTCTTAGCATCATACATAACACATTAGACCTCCCGTTTAGGTTTAAACACCATGATGTGTCCAAATAACCAAATTATCCTTAAAGCTCATATTAGTATTATTTTCACTACAAGTGTCCATACTCACTTAGCATAGCATGTATATACACATAACACTCATCATCAACATCAACCTCTTTCTTAATCACCCTTTCACACATATCACACCATATATAAGATAACATGCTTTTCTTTTTATTTTTTTAAGATAACATTAATAATCATGGGATTGTTAGTAATAAATCATATGTATATAAATCACATACCAAAAACTCTAATGTGCTAACATATGATAGTCCATATATTTTAGTGGGATATAAAGGTTACCTTATTTCTAGCAAAAAAAAAAAACTTATTTAGTATTCCAGTTTAAAACACTTAAGCTCCGTTTAGTAAAATTTCATACCTAAATAATGTCACAAGTAAAATATCATTATTAGATAAGTAAAAGAATAATTTTTTTCATTAAAAATACTTATTAAATATATAATATTATCAAACTATATTATACCTCAATATTAGCTAAAATATACCAATAAATTACATGGCATAACTCACTCTGCCTATGTAGCGTGAGCTATGCAAATGGGTAAATGGATAAGGGGAAGGAAAAAAGGAAGAAGGGAGAGGCTTAGGTAAGGCTTGAGGGGGAGGGTGTTGGAGAGGTGTTGGGGTTGGTTGTTGGGTGTAGGCATGAGGCAGGAGGTGGATAGTGGTTGAAGGTCGTGGTGCAAAGGCTCAAAGGCAGCAAAGATGACGGTGGTGGTTGTAGGAGAAAGGTACATAAAAGGGAGGGAGAAGAGGAAGAAAGGAAAATAAGAGGAAGAGAAGGGGAGGTGCAATGTGGTTCAAGTAAGGTGATGCAAGGGGGGATGTTGGGGTGGTGTTAGGTGTCTAAGGGGAGATTGTGGCGGCGGTGGAAGAGGGGAGAAAAGGAGGTGAAGGGTGGCAGGTGTAGGGAGAGTTGAAGGGAAGAAGGAGACAAAAGGGAGGGGGCAGGTCGTAGGGTGCCCGATTCTAGCTGCTTGGGGTTGTGTAGGGAGGAGGTAGGGTGTAGGAGTGAGCGGTGTGGTAGCTAATAGGGTGGTGGAGATGGCAAAGATGGGCGGCGAACAAAAAATAGGGGAGAAAAAGGGAGAGAAAAGAGAAGATAGAATCAGGCAGGGAGAGGTGAGCTCGAGGGAAGAGAATGGGCAAGGAAGAAGAAGAGTAGGAGAAGAAAAAGAAGAGAATGAGAGGAGGAGAGAGGGAGGCGTGTGGCATGCAGGTAGGTGTGCGAGAGGGGGGTGCAGTCGGGTATGGTAAGCAGGGGTAAGCGTGTGATGGGGATGTGTAAAAATGGAAGGGGAAAGGCATGAGGGGATGGAAGGCCAAGGCTATAGGGTCAAAAATGGCAAGGGAAAAGGTCGGCAGGGGAGGAGGCAAAGGTGTTGGCTGGTAGTTGCAGGGTGCAGGAGGAAGAAGATGCAGGTGTGCAAAGGGGAGGGGAGGGGTTGTTTGGCTCAGGCGTGCAGGCAGGGAGAAGGGAGAAGAAAGGAATAAGGGTCATGATGAAGGGGAAGGAAAGAAAGAGGGGTAGGCCAACGCATGTAGGAGAAGGGGAGATGGGCTGTCCCAAAGGGGGAGAGGAGGGAAAGAAAGAATAAAAAAAGGAGGCTTAGGCTGGCCCAGGCGGGAGAAGGGGGGAAAAGAAAAGAAGAAGAAGGGTTGGGCTGGCCCAAAGAAGAAAGAAGAAAAGAAATAAAAGGAAAAAGGAAAAGGAAATGGAGAAAAAGAAAAATAAAATTATTTTTAAAGTTAGGATTAGAAATTAAGCTAAATTTGGCTAATGAAAAAAAATATTAAATTAATTTATCCAAAAATTAAAGTATTAATTTAAGAAAATAATTTTGGTAAAACTATAGGTTTGGGGGGTTTAAAATAACAAAAGAGTAAGATAAAATGATTAAAATAATTATATTCATTTATTAAATAATTCTATTTATTTTTATAAATCAAAGGTCAACAAAATAATTAAATTAATAATTTAAGATTAAATTATTCTAAATAAAGGGTTAAATATCAAATTTTAGATTTTAAAATTTTAGGGCGTTACACTAATATATCCTTATTTTTGTCTTTTATTTTAATATAATGCATCGATTTCCTTTTATCTTAGTCAGGAGTCACTACTACTCACCCATTAGTGCATGAATTCTTTCTATTCTAGCTACCCATTAACAAATCATCCCAATCCTCTTTACCCTTAGGTCTCTAGCTCGAGTCCCATCCCCAGGCACTAATTTCCCCTTAGATTCCCCTCCTTTCTAGTGTACCTCCTTGCATTAAAAAATATCATCGTAATCTTCCTACGCCATAGTTACCAAGATTCTCATTTACAGAGAAGATAGAAAAATAAGGGTAAATTTGGTAAAAATAAGAATTAATTTTTTCCGATTTTCATCAAATGACTTATAATGTGAAATAAAAACAAAAACTCATAGGTCATCTATTACAAAAAAAAAATAGTATAATATTTTAATACTAACATTCAATGATTATAAATCATTAACAAAATTCATTCTATAAATTTTGCTAATTATTTAAGTATTTTGCAATTTATTAAGGTATTTACCATTAAAAGTTAAACTTCTTCTACTATTAATATTATAAATTGTATTTCAATTAAATAAAAAATAATTTTTAACCCAATTAAGCCAAGATGTTTGTCTTTTCCCGTCCTTGTCTCATTATCTTTCTTTTGTTCAATTTTTTTTAATGATAAAACCAAAGCTTTAGTCCTTTAACCTACTATACACACCTAATGAATCATTAGTAATTACCTCTCATAACTTAACTCTTTTCCCTCACCTCACCTCCATTTCTTATAAATCAAGTCCACATTGGCTACCACCTCACACACAAATATCCCTTGAAAACTCTCTTCTCCTTATTTGCACTCTATCATATGACTTACACACTTAGCCTTTCTAATGCAAGAGCATCCACCATAAATGGTCATAATTTACTTATTAATTTGTTTAAGGAAAGAAGACCTAAAAATCCTTCTAATATGAATAAAATTATAATTCATTTAGTCATTAAAAAGTCATATTTAATCCATCACCTTTTGATAAACTCAAGTGGCTTAAATCTACCTTATTTTTTTAGCCAGTATCATCCACATATCCATCACAACAATAGTAGTAAATTAGCAACAGTCTTAGCTAAACTTTTGTGTATTTTTGGGAACAAAAATGGAGGTATAAGAGTTGGGGAAAGACTAATGTAGAAGTAAAAAAGTAAGGCAGACATGTTGTAATTGCACTTAGGTATGTACTCAAGAATGTTGTCTTTTGCTTTTTACTTTTAATGGTGTTGTTAGCCTTTTTAGCTTAGCTTTTATTGTAAAACACCCCCAAATCATATATGAAAGCATAAGGATTGTTTTCATGCCATCATTTTGTAAGAAAATTCTACTTAGTAGGATTTAAGGATTGAATTTCTACGTTAGAATCAAACTAGTTAGTTTCCTATCAATTAGATAACTATTTAGTTTGATTTCAACTAAATTGGTCTCATAAGTTAGTAAGTTAGTGTAACACCCCCATTATACAATTTTTTTTAAAAAAAAACATACTTATAATTTAAAACTGTAAATTTTAGGGATGTTACCGCCACATTAGTACCAGACCGGTTTACCCTTACTGTTCCAATACTAAGTGCTAAGGCTAAGAAAATAATTCATAATATTAATAATAGTTAAAATTCATAAATACGGGAATTAGGTGCGCATCAGTCTTTACACAATCGAAATACGGGAGTTAGTTTTTCAGGGAGAAGAAGTAACTACAGTCATGAAATTGTTTCTGAAGTGCTAATCATAAGTAAATAAGATAGTAATAATAAACTCAAGGGAAAGCCAGCCACGTCACTCTAATTATCGATCCAGCCCGATTATCACTCGGCCACACCTGATGTCCCATAGACATCAATGGCATCGTAGAAAGCATCACCTACCTGAATCACGTAAGACGGGTCTTCTGCTCATAGGAATGAGCAGCACCCATGAAAGGGGTGATCAGTACGCTACGTACTGAGTAAGGTAACCTAGCACTAAGGCCAACATATAAGCACATAAATCAAGCAAGATAGTAAATCAACTTACAAATTTAAACCCACACATATGATACATAAAGCTTATAGAGCATTACACAGTTTATAATCATCAAGCTCACACATAAGGCCCAAAAAGGTCCAGATTAATGGTTTACTCTTTCTTTCATCTGAATACGATATACACCATGCCTTTTATCAAATCCATGTGAGAACAGGAACACCCCACTATTATAATTGGTAGGCCGGTCACACATGGAGCATCGTGCCCCAACCACAATTATTACCGGTGGATCGGTCACAAATAGAGTCAAACCCTAACCACTATTTTAACCGGTGGATCGGTCACATATAGGGTAAAACCCTAACCACTATTCCTAACCGTTGGATCTGTTCGGTTCCTGCTCGCACAGTGTTCCACTGTAAGTAATTAGTAGCTTTTACTTACCTTAGCAAAATTCTGGTTTATTTTCATTGAGATTGGGATCCCTCACTATTATAACTGGTGGGTCGGTCACATATAGGACATCATGTCCTAACCACTATTATTACCAGTGGATCGGTCACATATAGGGTAAAACCCTAACCACTATCATTACCGGTGGATCGATCGTACATAGGGTAAAAACCTAACCACTATTATTGACCGGTGGATCGGCCGGTCCCGTCTCAATATTTTCCACTTTAAGTAATTAGTATCTTAAATATTTTATTCACAAACATTCGCCCAGACATGCACGGCTAACTCTATGCAACCTTAGCTCCCATGCAAACCCTAGTTCCACGTAAACTACACTTCTATGCAAACCCTAACTCCTACGCAAACCCCAGCTCCCATGCAAACCCTAGTTCCATGTACCAAACTCCCATACAAACCCTAATTCCCATGCAGCATACCACATTTCCATGCAACCCTAATACTGCCATGCAACGTACCACACTTCCATGCAACCCTAATACCATGCAACGTGCCACACTTCCATGCAATCCTAATACCATGCAACGTACCACACTTCTATGCAACCCCAATACCATGCAACGTACCACACTTCCATGCAACCCTAATACCATGCAATATTAATAACATCATGCTAACCCTAACATGCATGTCTTAAGGCCACATCACATATCATCACATAAAAATAAAACACAAGCCATATAACAACCCAAGATCATACGTGAACTCCACATCATATCATATACGATATAATTAATAATGATAACATAGAATACATGGCATAAGAAGCACATAATGCATATAAAACACACAAATGGCCTTAGTAACACCCTACCTAATAGGTCACTGGTCTTGGTGCACGCTCCTATTCCACCTGAGGGCTTTGATTGGGCTCACCTATTATGGAGGAAAATACTAGAATTAGCTTCCCTCCTAAAATACTATTAGCTTCTAACTTATCCTCAGTCTTGGTTCTTAATTAACTACACCCAATACTAATAAAATACTCATAAAATACTATTGTAATTTAAGGTAAAAAGGTGATATAAGGGTTTCTACCCTTCACCAAAATAAAGTTAGTAAAGGTAATAATAATAATAATAATAATAATAATAATAATAATAATAATAATAATAATAATAATAATAATAATAATAATAATAATAATAATAATAAAAAACTATTACTAATAATAGTAATATTAATAGAAATCTTAATAATAATAATAATCTAAGCCTTAAAATTACAAGGTAGGGTTTCGACCCTACCCCTAAATAATGAAATACTATTCAATAATATTAATAACATATATTATTTATAATAATATTAAAATAATAAAGATAATAATAATATCATTATTATTAATAATAATAAAAATAGTAATAATAATACTATAAAGCATATGTGTGAATAATAATAAAATAATTTAGGTCTCTACCCTTCTAGAATGATTAAAGATAATAATAATAATAATAATAATAATAATAATAATAATAATAATAATAATGGTAATAAAACATATAATAATTCAAATAATACCTAAACTTCGAAACTAATAACCCTAATTATTTTATTCCTACTCTCTATCCTGTAAAGAAAATTTAGCATTAATATTCCATCTAATAATAATAATAATAATAATAATAATAATAATCGAATAACCATAAAAAATTGAATAAAAATAGAATAAATGTAAATAAGTATAAAGGAAGTTCTAAGAAGGTCTAGGGTTTCACCTTGAGTCGGCAGGGATGGGCGGCACCGGCGGTGGTGCATGGCGGTGGCCGGAAAAAGAGTCTAAGAGGGCAAAAGATGAAGAAAAAGAGGGAAGGAGGAGGGGAAAAGAGAAAATAAAGTTATCGTTCGGTGGAGGAGAGTTAGAGGGAGTTTTTGGGTGGTACAGGGGAGGAGAGTTAGAGGGAGTTTTTGGGTGGTACAGGGGGTAATAGAAGTGGCGGCAGTGGTGGCGGAAGGTGGCTTAAAGGTTGCGGGGTACTGATTTTTGCGAGATGGGCAGGAGATTTTGCACGCCTATGGCAGCTCATGCAAGGAGAATCAAAGGATGTGAAGGGTTTAGTTAGCTAGAGGGAATTGCAAGGAAGAATTTGGAATGCGGCAGTGGCGCTAAGGTTGGCTATAGGCGGCGGAAGATGCGTCTGAAGTCGCGGTGGTGGGCGGTTCGCACTTAGGGTTTTGGGAAAGAAGAAGCTTCAAAAACATCCACAACTAGGCTATTTATAGAGTTTAGATGGGTTATTAGGGTTTTGGAGGTCTGCAGGATGGTATTGAATGCTAGGGTTTGGGTGGCCGGCGGCAGAAATTGGTCGGTGATTGTTTGGGTCGGGGTTAAAGTTTCATGAAGCAAAAGAGAGGGAACGAGCGAGAGTTGAGGATAATTGATCATGCCAAGCTAATGTGCGAGTCAAAAGGGAGAAAAAGAGGGGTGAATCGGCCGGTCAAAGTCCTCGTGGCCGGTGCCGCCATTTTCGGGGGCGAAGTTGTAGGCTGCGTCGACGGAGGAGAAGGGAGGAAGAAGGAAGGAGGGGAATGAACAGGTCGGCCGGGAAAGAAAAGAAAAGGGAGAGAACCAGGCCGGTCAGTGCCGGTTGACTTTGTCATTAAATGAGATGCACCGTCTCAAGCGGAAACGAGTCAAAACACGGCGTTGGGATGCCGCATGAAGGAGACAACAGCGCTGGGCCATGGAGGAAGGAGAAGGAGAGGTGGGTTGGGCCGCGTCAGGCCCAACTGGCGGGAGAAAAGAAGAAGAAAAAAAGAAAAGAAAGAAAAAGGAGGAAAGAAAAAGAAAAAGGGAAAAGGGGAAAGGAAAATTTAAGGTTTTCGGTTTAAATAAATTAATTTGAATAATTTAGGTATCTAAAATAAAACATTTATTTAAAATAATATTAATTTTTTTAGGCTAATTTAGGGTTTTAAAAATATTTTTCCTAAATTCCTTTTTAATTAACAAAAAGCCCAGTTTTTCCTTTATAAAAATATTCATAAGTTCCTATTAATTTTTCCTAAATAAATTCCTCTTATTCCAAATAAAAAAAACTAAATTAATTTCCCAATAAATCCTTATTTAATAATATATCTTAAAAATAAATAATTCTTGGGCATTTCAATTAGCTTGTAAAGGGTTGGCACACCATATAACGTGTCAAATTATGTTTTGAATGGAAAGGATTTGGATGTTTTTTTTCTCTAGTAAAACTGAGAATCCCCACTCAGAATTTAAGTGAAGAATTTTGTTTTAAACCCACAAAATCTTCTTTATTCCAAGATTTTTAACCTTGGATGGTGATAGTGAATATTTGATATTTTGAGGTGCTTATAGATCAAACAACTACCCATTTCCCTCATCTCTCTCTCTTTTCTATTCAGTGGTAATCTACCCATTTCATTACCTTAATCCAATTGTTTTTCATATGCATCACTTTCACACTTAACCATTTGTCTTATGTTCATTTGTGACTAAGTGAGAAAGCATTTGATCATTTCTCCTCTTATCCTTCACCTTCATTATTCTTCACCTTCTACACTACACAAATTCATTATCTCTCCATTATTCCACTAAAGTTGATATTTACAAGTGCTTAAGTAAAATAAGATGAGAAATAACATAAGGAGAAAATTTTATCCTTCTTGACCTAATCTTACAAGGGTAAAATAATTTTTTTTAATCTCTCAAGTCATTTTGTATGTTAATCTTACCTACATTTATTATTACATATGTTTCCTTAGTATATAAAATATAATAGCAAACTTTTCTTACTTTGAGTTTTTTTTTTTCTTTTATGATTTTGCAGGGTGAAAGGAGACTAATCATCCTGTGGTTGAGCTTTAAAGGACAAGAAGGAGTGCTCTTTCTTTTGATTTTGAAGTGCTTTTTGGAAAATTTCAACTTATTCTTTATCATAATAACTTTTCTCTTAGACATTGTTTCTTGAAATCATGTTTTTATTAATTTTTTGTTAGATTGAAAAGTTCCATTTAGTATGTTTCATTTTAAGTGCCTATATATTTTTGTATAAGTATTTTAAACTCTAGTATGTTACATGTCTTATAAGGTTTTATAGAAGTTGAAAATGTCTCCTTGTTATATGAAAATAGGTTACATGTTTTGGTAAATGAAAGCATAAGATGTGAAATTTCAACTTTTATATGTGACCTCGGAGGCCATCTTGAGGCTACTTAAGGTGGACTATATACAACTACTAATGTGACCTATCACATAAATCCTATAATTCATTCCTTTCACTCATCTTTTTAATCATTCATACTTTATGTCTATGAACATATATTCTATCATATATAACACATCATAAATGTTATTAACAACCATCACATATGATTACTAATAAAAAATCCAACCACTTGCATTCACATTAGCAACATGATAGTCAATGTACATAACATAATAACTTATGCAACTTACATAGCATAATAACTTATAAAATACAACTATTAAGAATTATGATTTATATCTGTGAATAACTACAAAATACTACACCACAAGATTAGTACAACATAAGAATGCCAAGATAACCATATAGCTATGACACACAAACTACACACCTTATTTACAAACCCTAGCATGCTCTTAGCATAACCAAAATACAAAATAATACACATCAATACATAAGATTCTATTAACTAGGAGTTTAGGAGGTTTAACTAGCTTCCAAGGTATTCAAGCACAAGAAGAAGGAAAACGCTAGCTTTAAGATCTACTAGCACGCCTTCCTAGATCACCTTTGAAAATCATAAGGCTAAGTTAGAGAAAACTAACACAAACATATAATAATGGAAAACAAATAAATGTTATCAAAAACCACTTATACAATTTGGGCTTACAACCCTAAAACATCAAACCAATCAATTTCAAAGAAATGATCAAGAAGACAAGTTAGAAGAACAATTTAATTGATTTCAAATCAAAACTAATTGATTAATATGTGAAAAAATCAAACATAAATTAATTTTAGAAAAATATTCCCAAAATACTAAATCAGACAATTCAGATAAAGTAATCTAAATTAAAAGTATTAGAATTCAAATAAGATCATTTTAAATAATTCTATAAAATTAATTTTAGATAAAAAAACTATACAAATGACCAATTTTATAATTTTATTTCAAAGTTAGGGTTTTAGGTCTAAAAATGTAACTTGGTCAAATTTTATTAATTTATCTAACTTAAATGTTTAGACATATAATTAGACGTATTTTTATTTCATACTATATAATCAGTTGATTTAAAACAATAAAGAATGGTCCAATTTTACATAATTAGGGTTTTTAAGCCTAGAGTATAAATCTAGTCAAATCTTGCTTATATATTTAAATTGATAGATTGGGAATGAAATCACCCATATTCCGATGCTAATTATACTATAAAATTAATAAAACTACTCATAGATTGATCTAATTAAAATCCACACGAATTTTATCCTAAAAATCCAATTTTGATTAATTTCACACAAAATTTTCAAATTGAAACTTCCAACATAAAATTAAATACGTTGTAAAGTATATTCTATAATTAATTTATATCGGATAAATTCAAACAATCCAGCATAACCTAGTCAAAATTCTAATTTTCACATATCAACAACATGTATTGCATTTAAACACTCCAAATCACTCATACAACACACACACACACACACACATATATATATATACACACACATAAGTTAACAACTAATTTAACTTATCATATACTAATTTACAGAAATTTAATCAAACTAGAAATTAGGGTTTGGGGTAATTTATACCAAATAAATTACTGTGAAATTAGAGGGGATAAAGGTTGTTGGAGCTTCATCAGTACTTACAGACCACTCGTTGGTGCCCAAGAAACCTTAAAGGCAGCCAAATGGTGGTGCGTTGCTGCTGTCTTTGTGTGTTGTTGTTGTTGCTTCATTGATGCTCGTTGTTGCTGCATTGGAGGATGGTGCCAATGAGAGGAGGAAGTAGGGGATCTCAAGAATTGGGGTTACAACGTAGGATAAAAATGAAAGAAAGAGAGGAAAGGAGAAAGAAATTAGAGACTGGGCTTGGTCGAGAGGGATTGGTTTTTTTTTTTTACAAAATATCTAAAATATAATAAATAGGTGATTTTATCTGAAATTTATTTAATAAAAATCATTGGGTAACGATCCCTAACATAATAATTTTCTTTTAATAAAATTTCAAATGACTAAAAATAATTTAACACGTTTTTGAAATGTCCACAGTAAGCCAAAATGGGAAAACAGAAGAAAATAAACTTTAGAAATAAAATCATTAATACCTTACAAAACCTTTTTTTAATTTAAAAATTTTCAAATATCTTGATTAACTCATAAAAATAAATAAATTAAAGAATAGAAATATTTTATTTGTATAAAAATTATTAAAATGATTTTACCACTTTAAAAGGATTTTATAATTTAAAATTATATTTTTTTAATGAAATAAAACCTTAAACTAAAGTTGTAATCACATGACGATATTATACTCATAATCAAATTTAAAATATTAAAATCAAAACACATGACTGAAATGAAAATAAATATTAAACAAAAATTGACTTACGTGTATTTATAAAATAGTAGTTGTGAACAAATTTATCTTAAGTAGTCTGTAAGGACAAACCACTAAATTAATTTTTACATTAATTTAAAACCATTAATAAAACCATAAAATGAATCATAACTTTAGAAAATATTTACCATGAATGCAATTTAAATAAAATAACACATTTAAAATAAAATTTAAGGTTTAAATTTATAAGTTAACATTGATATTTATAAAATATAGGTTCTTGAGAAGTGGCGTGTTACATTAACAATTAAGAATGTATTAGTATGATAAACGTAACACATTATAAGGGTCAAACATCATATCTTGATTTCCCAAATATAACGGTAGCCTTTGACTTTCAAAATTTCCTAAATAGCATACAAGATTCCATCGAAAACTTTCCTTATACACCTCAAGGTCATGTTTAAAATTTGATGGTTGAATATTCTAAACTTACATTTTATTTTAGTTTGGTGCCAAATATTATGTGGTCAATTTTGGTTCTCCATATGTTATGCTAATGAGAAATGTAATATGAAATTTTAGCTTTTTGAAGGCTCATTTCCTGTTTTAAAGCAGACACCAAATTTCTAATAAGGACATATATAAAGGGAACACTATGAATAGGAACACATGATATTAAGTTGAGGGAAGAGGTGCCAGAGAAATAGAAATAGAAATGGTAATTTTGAGTCGTTGATAAATTTTTTTACTAGTTATATTTTCCATATTAGGCATGAATTTTGATTTTGTTATTAGAAGGATTATTTAGAAGTGTCTAATAAATTAATATTTTTCTATGTTGGGAGTTAGATGCTATCACAATAATAAATAAAAAAACACAGATTGGAAATTATTTTTCACATTAATTTTTTTCTCTTCTGGTAATAGATCTTTTTCATTAGATAAAACCAAGCATCTATGTTTTTTTAAATAAAAGTAGTTTTGTTTTTCTAAAAAGTAATTATGGGAGGAAAAAAAGAGTATTACCAAATAAGGGCTACATTATCAACACCCACAGTTATGGTTGTACCTAAAACATCTGTAATTGTTGTAACTAATCCTCCTAAATCATCAATTCTTACCTTGGTTAGTGCAATAAGTTCATTAAATCCCATTACACATGTTTTATAACCAAACCATGCATGAATAAAATCATCCTCTATTTTTTTTGATTGAAATTATACTTTAAAGCTTCCTTGGAGAGCCTGTGGATGGAACTATCATTGCTATTCATCTCATCATATGATATTCAAGGTATAAGCCTCAATGGCTTTTTGAAATACTTACTCAATATGTTTCTACCAACTGTGAAAAGATTAGTATAGTTCTGTAATATAGTTTGATCCAATTTAATAAATATTGTGTGGTTATCACTAGAATGTGCTAACATCAGATAAGTCAAACTACTTACCACAATAAATTCTCCTATATTACGATAAAAGTCATATTAATATTGACCATTGTTTGATTAACCACATATAGGAACATGAAAATCATAAAAGAAACTAATTCAAGTTACAAAATCAACTTAATAAACTTGCCTTGTTTTCGTTTTTCATGACAATAGGTATGATCTAAGAGCTTGAGATCAAACCAATATACAAATGTGCAAGCTTATTTGATTAAAATGAATTTCTATAAGCTATAAACAATGCAAAACAAGTATGGATACTGTTACGAGGATCATATATCTTCTCTTCATTCTTAAATAAATGATTAACAATTTCTCTAGTTTGGTAACTATTGTTGGTTGATTTGCATTGGAATGTTAGTGACCATGCCTGATGCATTGAAAATGTTATTTTAGGTTGTGAATTTACTAATGGATGTGGAAGCTCCAAGTTGGATTATTTCATAAATGTTCCAACTATGAGATAAAGTTTAGATTCGAAGTAGCGGACCACCTAACCACCAAAGCCAAGCTCATTATGTTTCAAGTTAATTGAAGCTTGATTCATCAAATACATTTCTATGACTTGTTACTCCCATCTAAATGTTAGACATAAATCTTTTGACCATGGATAGAGAGATAATAGGCATGCAAGGGAAAAACTAAATACATATACATGCATATGTGTGTGTGTGTGTAGACTTTTACTCGTCAACTTTTATGTTAAGGTCGCAAATGTATCTCCAATCCAAAAAGTTCTAACTTACCCAAGATATAATGCTTATTCTACAACATAATATGGAATTGTTAGGGCTTGTTAATTATAGTTCCTTCACTTTTTCATTTTGATCAAAACTATGAAACAATATAGTGAATACTAAAGCTATCACTAATCACTTCCATGCATTAAAATAATAGTTAGATTAATTTCCAAAATTTAAAAAATAAATGCATTTCATCACCATGATATAATTGAGCTATATGTCATGATTAGTGAATGTCATGATTAGTGAACTAAAATATCGGTCAAAATGCCAACAAATAATCAACATATATCGAATTTATAGCTAATCAATACTTAAAATTTTCAATACCTAACATTAAAAAAAAAGCACTCGAAGATTTTACCAAGAAATAATGATATTTTACCATGAAATAGTGATATTTTTGGATATTATTAACATTTACTAATATCAATGTTGTGAGAGAATATGTATTTGTTGGGGAAGTTCTTGATAATCACAATAGAAAACAAGAATTACCAAATTTGAATCTTTATTACTATCCTTGCATGTAATTATAAAAAAAAAAATAAGAACACTCAAATATTTGTTTTTACTCTCACCAATATTATCAAGAATAATCCTTAATTAATTCAATCAATTATATAATTCTTATTCCTCATTGAGATTTCCCTAGATGAAATCTCAAGATCTAGAACCCAAGAATTTACCCTCAATTCTTGTTCTTCTCACCCCATTATGTGAATCTTATGCATAATTACAAATATCTCAACTATAAATCATTTTACAAGATAACATAATCTTAAGACCAAGAAAAGATGGAAAATACATGCATAACAAACCTCCAACAAAAAATTTGGATAAAAAATAAGCTGAAAGCTACCTCTACGTAATAAGAACACCCCCGTGTTTATTACCATGGTTGTATCAACCACCATGGCCAACTGTTGATTCTTAATATTCTTTTCTTGCTCAATCTTTGCTTCTTGTTAACACAGGTATGTTATTGAACACTTCCCACCCATGAAGACCTTTGAATAACCTACTTCTCTTTGTTTGCCTCCATTTTACATTATTCCTAGCCTACAACACACGGGCTTAAATTATGAAAATCCTCCCTTTCAAGTCTTGTGTGCCCGCATCTATGATCAATCCATAAGATGATGACATCATTGTCCAATCAGTAATGTCTCCCCTTAAGCCAAAGTTCCTATAACGCCGTTCCTCTCAACCTTGAAGAGATCCCCTTGAATCTTTGAACCAACTAAGATCATGTTCCTCCGTTTCGTGACCTTCATCTAACCTAATTCCACATGAATATCATAACTCAAACCATCCAAAATTCATCAGGAAATCAAATTGCTACCAATTGTCGGAACATAAATCACTTCTACTAACATTCTGATCCTCCCATCATAGGTCTTGATCACAATATCTCTAGTTTCTTCAACTTTAACCTTCTCCTTATTAACAAAATAAACTGACATCCCATCACATGGCTCCAAGGATTTAAACTAGTCCTCTTGGTAGCATATGTGTTGAGAACACCCTAAAACCAAATTCCCTCCTCTTTTCGTGCTTTAGTCCCATACACCAAGATAAAATCACCAAGATCCTCCTCATCTATTACATCCCTGACATAATCCTTCTCTGTTTGTTCTTTCTTGTAATCAAGTCACTTCTTCTTTATATGTCCAACCTTATTACAATGATATCTAGGTTAGGCTTCTTCTTGACCTTCTAGGGTCTAGTGAATAAAACTACGGTAACATTTGTAATTATGATTATAGTCATATTATTAGAGTATCTAAGTGTCATAAATGATATTTTGTATATCGCAATTTTCACGGAGTGAATTTTTTTTCACAACAAATGTAGGAATATATCACCGATAAATACATGAGATTATAAAATGGCCACGTATCCTTAATTTCACATGTTAGCCAACCTAATATGATAAATATTGGTTGATTTTGCATATTGAGATTGATATTTAATTGTATGCTTGTATTGCCCTCCTACATATAGACTTGATTTATCCCCTGAAGTAGAACCTTCTTCTTTAGAGAATTTTTCCACTTCGAGCAAAAGCAACATAATTTCTTCTAAAGAAAGCGTCTTTCTTTCTTATAACAGGCTTGTCATCATAGAACTAAACCTCTCTAGGAGATAAGCCAAGATAAAGATTTCCTATTCTTCACCCTTAAACGATTCATCCAAACTTTTCAACCGGGTGATCAATTGTAATCCCCCAAAATTTTAAAAGCCTATAATTTAATAAATAACTTTTAATTGAGATAAATTAGCTTTTAAATCTATTTAATTTAATTCTTTTATGGATTTTTGAGTATATAAAATTGGACATAAATATTTAATAAATTAAAATAAATATTTTGTTATTTTATCATACTCTTTTTATTTAAATAATTTTCCAAACCATTATTTGACTAAAATTATCCTTTTAAACCCTTATATTTTAATTATGTTAAATTAAATTATTAAATAAATTTATTACCCATAAATGAATTTTAGGTGAATCTCACTTGGCATGACGAGTACAAATATCCAAATTGGGTTTGTGTCACTCTCCTAATCATAATGTGAATATTAATTACATTATATTAGTTATAATCAAAATTTAAAATTTAAATGAATTAAAAAAAGTGTGTTATTATTTATAAAAGATATTATTACTTTTTTGAAACAATCTTCTCTAACTTAATTAATTTTCCTGCTACACTTTAGATGCCCAACTCTACCCAACCCTTTTGAACTCCTTCACCTTTAGTTACCCATTTACTTCATTCAATTCTCATTACCTCTTTCCATGCTAAATAGATATACAAATACAATGACAAAAAAAATGGAGGCTCATAACTATGAAAATGGAGAATGCGAGCATAACTATGAATCAGCCGAAAACATATCAATTAATTAATTAATTATAATTTTGATGAAGAAGTAAACATTTTTGCACATTAATTTTGTAATAGTTTAGGTCAACATGATGGTCCTAATGTGATAATTCGAAGCATGTCCCCTATTCTAATGTGAAAACCTCACCCATGCCTGCCCCCAACATGAGTACCTCATGTATGCCCCCCTCAATGTGAGAATTTCCCGCATCCCCCAACATTAGTAACTCAAGTATATTCCTTTTTAGTCCAAATTATCCATCTATGTTGGTAGAATATTCTTTTGTTGCATGTCTAAGGTATTTGATTTTTTATTGTCCTAGGAACTCATGTTCACATTGACAAATTGTTATCCGAATGAGGTTGGTTTAGTTAGTTATATATATATATTGATTTTGGTTTTGTTTTTTACTTAGCTTTATCTGCTAGCCTCTTATTTTTCTCATGCAAATGTGGCTTTGGTTGGGGTTATTTATATGAAGGATCTATTTGGAAAATAATGTCATTACTATTTGGAAACTTTTGATGCAAAATATCATTTATACCCTTCATTTAGTTGGGGATTGACTGGAATTTTTTTTATGTGGTAATGTCAAAACTTGACATTGTAATATACCGTGTTACGTCAAATGTGGATGCTACATTGTACATCACAACATCAAGCTTTGATGCTACCACATAAACATAATCCCCCACCAACTATCTTCCATACATTATATATTATACTCCAATTATATGTTAGCAATTCCCATAGCTTATTTGACACTCTACTCTTTCTCCCACAACAATTTCTCTCTCTGCCACAACTATCTATCTCTCAATCTCAATCGACCTCACTCTCTCCCCCATGGATCTCTATAACAAAATTTTCTCTCTCCACAGACCTCTCTCGACCTCAACTTAAATCTACATCAAGTTATGTATTTTTTCTAAATTTGGTTTTGTCATATAAAATTAATTATAAGATATTTATACAAATTTTTTTGATATTTCATCAAATTCCAACGCTATAAAATGTGTGATGCATTGAAGATTGACGTGCAGCTTCGTGGAGCTCTATCAAAATTTGATGCTTGGCTTATGGTGGGTAGGATTAGCTTGTTGTGTTAAATAGTAACGCTGAGGTTGGGTTTGTTGTGTTAAATACTAATGCTTAGGTTAGTAGGTTGCATCGATAAGTAAAGTTGGTGATTGGGTAGTTGTGTTAAATAGTGGTTTTGGGTGTAGGTAGCTGGGTTGGGGACTTGCATCAAGAATTGATGTTGGTTTGGGTAGGTTGAGTTGAGTTTTAATGCTGCATGTGGGAGAGTTGCATCATGATCTAACACTGCTCTCAAGGTCTTGCATTGCTATCTAATGTTGGGTTGGGAAATTAGGAGCTAGGATGGGGAGCTGCATATAGTCAAGGTTGTTGTAGGGTATGACCCTAAAACCTGAACCCCTTAAACCTTGAACCCTCAACCTAGTATTAGGCTCTTACAATAAAATTTTGATTTTTTAAATTATGAAGACGTTCCTAATTTTTTATTTATATCTTTGTGTTGTAAGACATTGTTAATGTAAGTACAAATATCATACATTATAGGTACTAACATGACATATTCATTATATTGTAGATGAGTCTTAGACAATAAAAAATACCATATAATACCAAGAGGCATGGAGTGACTACTTCTACAAAGTGTAGAATTGAAGGAGAACAAGCACCAATGCATTGTATAGAAAATGTTATCAGAAACCTTATCAGAGGGCTACAATTTACGAAAACATGTACATGACAACTTGAGAATGTGATGTACAAGTTGTACAATAAGAAGTAGCTTTGATATAATTAGAAGAGGAAATATATCCACAAAAATCTATTCCTGAGTATCATGAGATACCGAGGATGCTGACATTTATGAACAACACTGGTTGGCCGTCCTTTACAGCTAATGCATAAATGGCATCTTCATCGATCCACAAGGGTCAATTGTCATTAGGAATTCCTATAGCAATAGAGGGTAGTTATAGAACATGACATAGGGAAAGTGATGTATTGGGTCACTCATCATTCACTATTCTATCAACCTCAATCCAAATGGTTGAACCATCCTCCTACAACTTGTCTTAACCATCCTATTTAACTCAATTACATTGTTTGCCTATTACAAATGATAATGAAAGTGATGATAATTTCAATGATGGTGATGAAAATGATTTAAGAAAGGACATGGGAGGCATATGTATGAAGCATAAGTGGCACTTACTTAGAACATGTGCTAAAGGTCCAAATAACCCTAGTTTGATCCCAAGCTTTAAGGGGTCATAATGCCTTGAAGATATGGTTCAATAGGGTTAGTTTAGAAGTTTATAGCTCCATCACTTTCTTTTTTTATTTTTTAAATCATATATTCATTATTTGTGTTTATTTTATTGTGTAGGATCATGATGTATTAAAATTTCACACTCAACAAGACCATATATGAAAATGGATTAGTACCATAAACTATTATAGTTTTAGTTTCATTTGTGGTACTGTTCTAAAATGTATTTATTTCAAATAATTTGTGAACATAGAATGAATACTTATATCTACTTTTGTTGAGAGATGGCATCTGGGCATGAATAGATTCCATATGTCATGGGCTAAAATGATAATCACCCTCTTAGATTTCCAACGTATACTAGAGATATATGTTGATGGTTAATCTTTATATATGAACAATACATATGACATACATTTGCAAGTGGTATAGGTATTGGCCATTTAATTTGTTATGGATGAAGAGGATGCAATCAATATGATTAGAGGAGGTGGGCTGACATTCAAGTACTTTAAGAATCTATGTACGTCAGATGTGGTACCCTAAGAAACAAAAGTTATTACTTACTTATTATGGTCATCGGGCTTGTCATTATTTTTTGATAAATCATTCTATTAAGTTAGCCAGTATTGGCTTCTATTTCTCCATGATCCCACAACAATCAAATACTATGCATGGGGAGTGGCTGCACTTGCTTTTTTATATATGCATCTTGGTATTGCATCAAGAGCTAGAGCTCGTCCTATATCCAAATTTTTAACTTTGTGACAAGTAATTATCTAACTATCATCTATATAATATGCTTTTGTTAATTATTGAAAATAATGCATTCCCATGTGCATTATAATAGAAGTGGGTATATGAACACTTTCCTGAGTTTAGTCTTGTTCATAGTGATTAAGATCCCAACACATTATGTTGTCAAAGATGGTGATGTGAGATACATTTTGACAAGAGAAATTATATGCTCAGATATTATAGAAGGATGATTGATTTAATGAGTGTGAGAAAGGTATACTCAAATTGAATATTAAATGTGATTACATATTTAGTTATCATGAATATTAGTATTTAGTGTACTGATTTTATATTATAGGTTATATAGAGTTTATAACCTAATAAGTACCTATCCTATGGCATTATTTCATGGTTGCTTACATTCAATAAATGTAGTAGAACCATATATGCCACAGCGAGAAACTTGTCAATTTAGGTATACACAAGAAATCCCAAATGAGCCTATAAGATTGATGAGGAAGACACATAGAGGATGGAATACAAGAAAATATAAAGTTACTACTCATACATGTTTGCCTAGTGGAGTGTGAGACATGAGCATATACTAAATTCATGTGTTTTTGGACAACTAGTAGTGGACCCATGGAATATAAATTCTGACTACATGGTTTGGTATGTTTCCAACGACAGAGAAACCATTAGTTGCCTAACATAATGAGGAAGAAGAAATAATAGATGCAAGATGTCTTAATGCTATATGAAAATCTCTTCATCGTATGCATTAGATGGGGGAACTAGCTCCAAAATATGGGTAACAACAGGTGCCACTTGAGACCGTTGCATGAAATTTAGGTGTTTCTATCTATGAGTGAGGGTGTGGGCATGGGAATGGTCACCAACTATTATTTTTTTAAATGTATTTTCATGTAGTATAATTTTAAATTATGTATGCAACTTGTTGTTTATCACATCTTCAAACATTGGTGCATTAATACACTTACACTATAGGAAGCTTATTTTAGCACATGTGACAAAATCCAAACCACATAAGGGATCATAGTACAAAATACAAAAGGAAATATTTTAAGGTTGAACTACAAACAATCTAACCAAAGGCTATAACAATTCAGCTCCCAAAATGTTAAAAGTTTAAATATATATGAAATGGTTTTGTTGGATGTGTTTCATGATTATTTAACATTTTCTGTAGTTGAAACCTTAATTGATATGGTGTCATCCATGTCGAATATGTGCCAAACAACATATATCAATGGTAATGGAAAATTTTCTAACAATTTTACCTACATAATAAATTATTATAAGCAATTTATATCCTATAATGATAATATTGGAACAATATGTAACATAGTACATACTAATATATAGTTTATGTGTTTCATTAGGAAATAGATTCTCACTTCACCTTTAGAACCTTTTGTGCCATTTTGTTCCACTAATGGGAGAAATGAAGTACTGGCTTGAGATAAATGTGACACCCCCAAAATTCACTACTGAAAAATTTCGTTAATTAAAAGAAATTTAGCGGAAGCGATTTAGCAAACCGTGAATTTTGGGAGTATTACCGCCACACTTAGTACCAGACCGGTTCACTCATACCATTCCAGTACTAAGTGCTAAGGCTAAAGGAGTAAAATAAAATTTCACGAGAACTTAAGCATTCGAAGATCAGAGTCGCACAGTAAATACTTTACAAGAGAAAACATTCAACCACGGTGATTACCAAATAACAATACGTTGAATTTAAATGAGACAAATTAAAACCCTAAAAATTCCGGACAGTACCTTACGCTCTCCCCAAGGGCCCACTTGAGTAGCACCTGAAACACAACCTGCAAGGGGTACTGCCCATTGAATAGGCAGGGGCCCCATGAAAGGAACCCTTCAGTACTATGGTACTGAGTAACCCTTTAAAAACGCACTTAAAATACAGGCACACATATTACACCTGATACTACTACATTCAGATATGACCATAGGTATAAACATGGTATTCGGATCTAATTCTTTGTACATCCAATAACTCAATCATACATTAATGGCGTATACGTAAAATTCACTTTCATATATTCCATAATCAATCAACCAATATCAAATAGGCCATGATCAGTAATCGAGATATTTTTCGGGCCTTGAGGTCATAAATCAACAGTCTCAATGACTAGTATTTTTCCATAACTCATTCACAATAAATTTTTATTGAGCTCGGGACCTCCACTATTATTGCCGGTGGACCGGAATATATATAAAATCATCATCCAGGGCACAACGCTCCTAGCCACTATTATAACCGGTGGACCGGGATATGTAAAGAATCATCACCCAGGGCACAACGCTCCTGGCCACTATTATAACCGGTGGACCGGGATATATAAAGAATCATCACCCAGGGCACAACGCTCCTGGCCACTATTATAACCGGTGGACCGGTACTCAATATCATAAATCGCTGGGCCCGGCTCATTAATATTCCACTTTCAATTATAGTATCTTTCCTTTCTTTAATCAGCACATCAATCATATTTATTTGCCTCGATAGGGAGATCAAGAACCCGGGACACAAAGGTACACCGGTCGCACTGGTGCGTAAAAGCAACTCAGTACCCTCCAACTAGTAACCCAGGGACGCAAAGGTACCCTGGTCGTACTGGTGCATAAAGTAACTCAGTACCCTACCGACAAGAACACCTAATCCTTAAGTATGCATACCCCCTAACTAGGTCCGTAGAGCTAGATAGAGTAGATATAGGGCCTGGCTGGAGCTCAAAGGCACACCAGCAAATACCAACAATCGTGGACTAAACCACGTCCTTAGGGTAGCGACCCCTAAGGAGTCACCATTCCCGATCTCAAGGTCTTTCACTTTAAGTATTAATGTCTTAATTAATGGTGATCACAAAAGCACAACAATCAGATAATTATCCTCTTTTAAGCGTTCAGATATCATCAGAGATTTCTTATTCAGATGGTCATCCAACATAACATAGGAGAATCATTAAGGCCATCCTAACCTCATCTAATTCCGAATTAAAACTCAATCTCGCGATACTTACTAATCATCAAACATTCTTACCTCGTTAATCAACACTATTAGAGCCATGTTACGAATTCCACAATCATAATGATATACTGGATACAGCCTACTTATTTACCCTTTTACATATAAAATCACTACGTCACCCTTCCTTATTTGATAAATTACCATGTTACCCTCCTTGTTACAAAATCACCAAGTTATCCCTTATTCGATTTAGGTTACTAAATTATTTATCATACTTATTAGGACATTAATTCCCCCTTAATAATTATTACACTTAATATACTTTCCATTTAATTGGTTAGATTACCACTTTGCCCCTTTCTCCTTTATTATAATTAATAAATTATCCTTGAGTTGGTCAAATTACCAAATTACCCTTCCTCCTTATCCTAATTACCAAATTAACCCTTTATTCAGTTAATCACCAATTCACCGTCCTTTATTCTCATTTACCAGACTACCCTTCCTTATTGTCAAAATTACCAAATTGCCCTTTGGTTGGTGAAATTACCAAATTACCCTTGCATATGATCATAGTTACAAATTTTGCCCTTCTCCGTTATTAAATTTACCAAATTACCCTTTAGTTATTTAAGTTACTGAATTGCCCTTCTTAGTTGTCATAATTACCAAACTACCCTACTCCATTATCCAAAATTACGAAAATACCCTTCAATCGGTTGAATTACCAACTTACCCCTCATATTTATCATATTTACCGTTTTACCCTTCTCTACTATTAAATTATCGAATTACCCTCTGGTTATTTAACTTATTATTTTACCCTTCTCAATAATTATTATTTCCAATTTACTCCTTTCCAATGTTCACCTTTATCCCTTTGATTTACACAATTACCGTTTTACCCCTTTACCTTCAAATTTACCATTTTACCCCCTTAACTCCCAAAATTACCATATCGCCCTTTTACTTATAACTTTTCCATTTATCCTTAATTATAAAATTGCTATCTTACCTCCTTTAATTTCCAAAGTACCATTCCGCCCTTAGATTGTAAAATTATCATTTCGTCCTTTAATCATAAAATTACTATTTTGCCCTTTAATTATAAAATTACAATTTTACCCTTTTATTATAACATTACCAAATTGTCCTTTTATTACAATTTACCAAATTGCCATTCTTTTTAAAATATTACCAAATTGCCCCTTTTATTTACAAAAAATTACTCTTTCATCCTTTATTCACAAAATTACAATTTTACCCCCTACTTCCAAAATTACTATTTTCTCCTTTTATTAACAAATTCACCATTTTACTCGTTACACACCCTTATTATTAAGTTATTATTAATACTACATGAAGTATTAACCTTAAGGTCTCACCCATGACTCTTATAATTAATGTAATGCTTATTAGCACATATCCATGTATTAGGCCATACTCATATACAATATACATTTTTAAAATCTCCCCCTAATGCTAACAAAATGTTACACATGTAATAAGGATCACCATAGCATATAACCACATGGATAATAATTAAAATTTTCCCTAACCACCCAATTATTACCTTAAATATTATCCCCATACATATCATCAATCTATCATGCTTCCTTTCAACAATAAACACAATAACCATGCACATATGATATGCTAAGCAACATACATCAAGCATAATACACATTAATAATTCCTAATGTGATAACATGCGTTAATCCATGCATTTAAGCGGAATTTAACGGTTACTTTAATCTCGCAAAATTATCAACCTTACCAAGCACAATTAGCAATTCAACACCTAAAAATAATATCCATCATATACATGTTAGAAATAAAATCCAAGTATAAAACTTTATAAAATTAAATTAGTAAAACACTTAATATAAAACACCATTATACCTTAATAAATTTAGTCAATTAGTCTTTTTACATATAGTAGAGCTCACGCTGCATGAGCAGCGTAAGTTTCATGCAGAAAAAGGGAGGGGAAAGGCTCGAAGAGGTGAAGTGGAAAAGAAAATGAGCCATGTTCGGGTTGAGATCTTTGGGATAGAAAAGAGGGTGGTTGGGGGAGGTTTAGAGGCAAGGTAAGGATGCAGGAGTGAAGAGAGGGTGTTGGTGGTGGCAAAGGGTGGTTTCGCGGCGGCTTAAGGCGGCGGATATGGCGGCGGCAAGGCGGCGAAGATGGTTGGTGATAAGGGGAAAAATAGGGAGAAAAGAAAGAAGGGGTGGAGAAGGGAGGAAGTGTAGGGCTCAAGGGGGCGGCGTGGGGGTGCAGGGCAGTAGGGGGTGGTGGCAAGGGTCGGCGCAGGGGTTGGGTGCGGCGGTCGGAGCGGCAGACGGTGGCGGCGCGGGGTGAAAATAGAAGAACAAGGGAAAGAAGGAAGGAGAGAGGAGGGAGCTCGGGGGAAGAAGGTGGCTCGAAAAATGGGACAAGAAAATGGGCAAATGGGAGAAGAAAAGAAGAGGAGAGGTAAGGGGGCAGGCGACAGGGCGTAGGGCAGCAGGGAGGCGGTAGGGTGGCAGGGAGAGGGTGGCGACGGGAAGGGGGAGTTGCAGACATGGATAGGGGTGCAGGGTAGCTCGGCTCGAAGGAGGGGAGAAGGGGACAGGGTAGAGGGAGGGAGTAGCAGGGGCTGTCGGTGGCAATAGGTCGGCGCGGCAATTGCAGGCGGCGGCGTGCCTGTTCGAGTGTCGGGGAAGGTCATGGCTGCTGGGTCGGGACGCAGAAGAAGAGAGAAAGGAAGGGGAGGGGTGCTAGGCGGTTGGACCGGCGCTGGAAAGAAGGGAGCCGGCCGGTCCAGGGGAAAAATAAAGGAGGTAGCTGGGCTAGAGGGACGGGCATGGCCCAACGTGCAAGGGGGGGAAAGGAAGCAGGCCGGTGCGGGCGGCCCAAGGAGGAGAAAAAGGAAAAGAGAAGAAGGAAGAAAAAGGAGAAGGAAAAGAAAAAGGAAAAATGAGAAAATAGGGGAAATAAATTAAATTAATTTATGAAATCATAAAATGTAATATTCCTGATAAATTATTTAAATTAACTAATTTAATTTATTGTAATCTAATATATTAGTTTAAAAAGGATAAAGTTGGTAAAATATTAGTTTGGGAATTTATAAAAATAATATGATAATTAGCAAAATATTTATATTTAATTTATTAAATTCTTACCCAAATTCATATATATTCTAAAATCCATAAAATAATCAAAATAAATAATTTTACAAGCTAATATTTATTTCAAATAAAGTCATTTATTTAAATATAGGTTTTCGAAATTTTTGGGGTATTACAATAAACATACAAATAACACATTGTATCGAGTGACAATTACATGACTAATATCTGAAATTTCCATCTAGTGTTTGTATGGAGCTTGCCCTTCCCAATGAGTGATATTATTAAAGAATTGATCAACTATTAAATATTGTAGCACGCTCTCATATAGGTAACTCCTTGCTTAAACTCATGGAAAAAATCTATAAGGATTTGAGCTTACTCATTCCCATCCCTAAATATATAATATGCTAATGATCTAAAGCCACAATTTCCATCTCCCTTTACATTATATCAACTATGATATATGATATTACATGTACATTTAATTGATGTATATATGGGAACTGTGGGTTGTCTAATGACATATTAAACATATAGGATGGTTGTTTTCCTCAACCTCAATCTCGCCCACGACCTCAACCTCAACTATATATTTGACACATGATGACCTACTCGACCTTCAATTAATCCCAAACGACTGGAATACCTTTGATCTATATATTCTCAACTCAAAGGATTCCCTATATGGAGTTATACCTTGGATTTCCTATCCTTTTTCATTCTTGAGGCCCATATAGTGGTGTTCTCTTAGGAATGACCATATTGAATATTTCTCCAGCCAACTAATTTTTTTATTGCATGTGGCTAGCTCAGAACAACTTCAACAAAAACATCAATTAAATGAGGTGCAACCTCATTTGGTTGTAATGGTGTTAGTGGATAAAATTAGTCCATCTATATCAAGTTTCTTACAAAAAGGATGGATAGATGACAAGGGAATAGGAATTAAATCATGCATGTGTAAGTGCTGATTTCATGAGTACATAATATACTATGTGTATGATGCATGTAATACCCACATAGCACTTCATCGTTTCTCACATTATTACTTCTTTTATATTCTTTATTTATCAATTCCAATGCAAAAAAAAGGCTACATACCCTCTCAAATTGACATAAAGTGCATTGGTAGCATGGTGAGGAGCATGAAATCGATGCCTCTCAAGAGATGCTCTAATATCGCAATATTGCAAGTGTAATAATGAGTGAATCTATAGTATAATAGTGTTGAAGCTACTTGTTCATATCTCCAAGAACCTCTTCAACAATCTATGAGCACCTTCCATCCTATTAAGAGATGATGAGATATGTAACAAGTTTTATTATTAATAAGTTCATATGTAACGATAACCTATATTCCATACCTATTTGTTGTACCCTGACAAAAATGTAAGACTTGATCAACCTAAGAAGAGATTATTATTTTTCTTTACATAGAAATAACCAAACCATCTTTAGATAAGAAAATAGACTAGGAATATTTCTATAATGATAAGAGATCATCTTCGTATGTTTCCTCATATGTAACATTTATCATGTTTTTTTGTAGGGACATAAAACTGCGTGTGAATACTTCAGCCTTAGTTTTATTACATTTCTCCTCTACATTTTTATTTACATAAAACATGCATAGTATATGCTTTTAGGTCAAAAATACACTTTTTGCAACTAAAATTAACCCAAGTTCTTGATTGGTGAGAATAGTAGTAGGAAGCATTATAGGATCCATCAAAGTCTTGAACTTCTCAAGCACCCATATATAATTTTATTTCTTTTCAGATGACATATAAGCAAATACAATGTTGAAATTTAACTATCTTGGTATTAATCTTACAATATCAAGTAAAGGCATCCCATATCTAATTTATTTTATACATGCAATCCATTATTAGAACAAAATAAAATGCACGTAGAATATTAGCATATATAAGATGTGCAAAAAGAAACTCACTTAGAATATTTAACTCTAGCCCACTATGATATCATTGAAAATAATTATTATCTATTAATATACTCATAACATGTTGTAAGGTTGTTTAACTATCCATTTCACCCAACCTAATCTTCTGGCAAGCATTATAAATATGTATTTTCATGCTCAAATTTCTTACAAACTCTTTCTAAAGAAGAAACTGGATGTTGTGGCTAGACATGACTTTGGGTAAGATCGTTAATACACTTTATTTCCTCTTTTTTCAATTTTGCTACAAAAGCATGCCCTTCAAGAGTATTTTCCAAATCATGATGCCATGTTCCATTATTAACAAATAATTCCCATTATCCATCACTATTTTTAGCATTGGTAATCTTAAAAGGGTAATCAATTTTATTTAAAGACAAATTTCATGTATTATCTCTATCCATAAATATAGTTTGTACTTACACACCTTCTATTTCATATCTAAGTGATACCCTACCATCTCCCTTATGATTTCCTTTCCTCAAACCTTTTTATGACTACAATCATCATGCGGCTTTGACCAATAGCACGCATCCATGCTAAAAGGTTATCGTAATTAGAGAATATTTGAGTTGTTATAATTTTTTTAATAATTATGGCCCTTACCTACAAAAAAAAATATGACTAATTAATTTTCACTTCATCATGATCATATTAATAAGAATATATATATGATAATTAGCTCAGCTTTAGGGTAGGGGCTTAAGGTTTATAGTTTGCATTTAAGGGATAGGGTTTAGATTTTAGGGTATATGGTTTATGTATAGGTTTTTAGGATAGGGATTAGGATGTATGGGTGACATATTAAGAGGGTGGTTGGTAATAGGTGGGTTGCATTAATGTGTGATGTTGGGGAGGGTAGGTTGCATCAATATGCTACATTGGGGAGGTGAGAGTTGAGTAAATGTGTGACGCTAGGAATGGTAGGTTATGTCAAGGTTGGGTGTTGGGAAAGGTGCTTTGCATGAATTTTTGATGTTGGAGAAGATGTCTTGAATCAAGGGTCAGATGCTGGTGAGGTTGGTTGGGTCAAAACTTGATGCTAGGGAGGCTATATTGCGTGAAGGTTTGTTGTTGGGAAAGGGTGGGGTGTGTTAAGGGTTCACGCTACGTGGGTAGGGTGCTTGATTGTAGGGGATTTGTGGGAAATTTTGACATTAGAATGGTATTTATTGCATTAGGATTAGACGTTATTGTACGAAACCCTAAAATTTCAAATTAAAATCATGAATACATACCTCATTAAAGTTCATATGTGTTGCCTCTTCTTCTTTATGGCTAAGAACCTTTTCCTCTATTTATATTTAGTAACTTCTAGATTCAAGTTTTGGTGAATGAGAGAATGAGATGGTGAAAAATGAGGGAGGATTTTCAGTGAAGAGAAAATGAAAGAGGGAGAGGTCAAGAATGGGATGGGTAGGGCTGAATTGGGTAAGTAAGTCTATGTATTAAGTTATGTTTTTTGAATAGTAATGTTTGTTTTTTGAAGAATAAGAGTCTACTTATATCTAGAATATAAGATACAATTGAAAATGGCAATTATATAAAAACTGACAAACATCTCTACATATTATACCGCTCATTTCTTACCAATTCTATTATAAAAAATGATAGATTATTCTAAAATATAAAATTAACAAATAAGTGTGGGATACTTACAAAACATTTAGTGGATAGGCTTGGCTGTAAATGAGCTAAGCTAGTTTGGTATTCAGTCCGGCTCAGCTCGACTGGTTAAAAGCTCGGTTTGGCTCGTTCATTTATTTAAATGAGCCGAGCCGAGCTCGAGTTAGAAAAGGTGAGGATGGGTTCATTTTATGGCTTTGGCTTGTGAGCTTGGCTCATTAAAAGCTCGGTTCAGCTCATTTGTTTAGTTAAACGAGCTGATCCCCAGAGGTATTTGGCTCTACTTGGCTTATTTACAGCCTTATGTCCAACACCATGTTAGAGGATTATGGATAAAAACTAAATCTGGTAAATTAATTAATTGATTTTTTTTGGTGAATTTCCCTATCTTGAGTTTGCGATGGTGGTGGTTTAGAGAGAGGTGGAGATGTCAAATCCTACCACAAGTCAATGATGTCAATCTACTTCCCTAGCTTGAGCGCATATAAACTGGTCTAGGTGCATATGTGGGTTTTCCATCATGAGTTTGTTGTAATGCACTCTACCTATCTGTCTTTTTTAGCAGAGAAACCACTTGTTTAATAATTTAATTACATCTAATTGAGAGATTTGGATTTTGGTTCCTAATTTATGTTTTGAGACACCGTTTGTTAAGAGGGAAAAAAGAAAGCAAATTCCGTAGAGAATAGATGATGAGTGGGAGGGCCTTATGCAAGCAAAATAGGAAGAAAGATAGGGAAGGTAGAGACTGAAGATGGGCTATTATTTTTATCTCTAATTTGAAATAAAAACGTGATTAGCTAATTAGGATGAAATGATTAAAATCTTAAATAGGTAATTATAATATAATTTATTAATTAGGAGAGAATGACTATAGTTAACATCTTATTAGAGAGGTTGGGTTACTATTTTTGTAATAATTCAAATTTAATCTAATACGAATTCTAAGTTATTAATATTTTAATATGATTTAAATTTTTTAATTTTACTTTTAACCCTAATTTTAACATTAATCCTAAACTTTTTCTTCCTTTTTCCTTTTTCATATTTTCCTTTTTCTTTTTTCTTTTTCTCCTTCCCCTA
The DNA here is from genome assembly GCA_039764185.1 of Tamarix austromongolica. Lineage (NCBI taxonomy): Eukaryota > Viridiplantae > Streptophyta > Magnoliopsida > Caryophyllales > Tamaricaceae > Tamarix > Tamarix austromongolica. The sequence goes on from CM077817.1 coordinate 30,809,679, forward strand.
CCTTCTTCCTCTCCCAAGTGATTTCTTTCTTCCTCAACCACATCTCTTTGGTTTAGGCCCTAATCACAAACCTACCTAAGCCATATTTTTTCTTCATCATCACTCTATCCCTTCACTCTAAGTGTTTGTCGCACACAATTTTCCCATACTCTCTACTTACACCATGCTCAACCCTCACCTCTTAGCCTTCAAACACCCTCCCCACCATAAATACCCATTCTCCCTCTCTCCTCAATTCATTTAATGATCCACGAAACTCATCTTTCACCCCCTCTCTCCATTCCTAACTTCTCTCTACATTAATTCCCACCAAGTTCCATTAATTTCATACATCAAACTCAACGTAGCTTAACAAACCTCACACTACACCACCCTCATTGCATCGGAGTCTTAAGTTGATATTTGGCAGCATTAGAAGCTCATGTAACCATCCCATTTCATTCCCATATTCGGTCTTCTTCATGTAGCAACACCACCAAAACTATCCAACCCTCACACAACCTGCCTTCTCCAACAACCAAATCTCATGCATCTTACCGCCCCCAAATGTGAGCATCTCACATTACCCATCCCCATTTGCGTGAATCCCTCACAAAACAATACCTTAGTTGCATGCACCCTTCATGCAACAACTCCTTTCTTTCACCTAAAACTCACGCAAAAAGCCTAGCCCAATGTGAGCACCTCACGTTACCCTAGCTTCCCAATATGAGTGTCTCACATTACTCGGCTTTCCCAGTGTAATATACTCATGTTAATCCCCCTCCATTTGTGTCCACGCCTCATGTAATTCATCCCCATCAATTCCACACTTTCATGTATCTTTGAGCTCCTTTTTTTTTTCTTTGGTGATTTTTTAGTGGTCTTATAGGAGGAGAATTAGGGTTATACTTGCTTAAAGACCGGTGATATTTTACGTAATGATATATGTCTTGGTCTAGGATTTTTGAGTGTTAAGTGTAAATGTGTATGTAATCTCATACTAGTATTGTTATATTTGTAACTCATGTTGTGGATGTCATATTATGATATTGTTGTATTTGTGTTATGAAAATATAAGCATTATATAGAAGCATATGCTTTCATGATATTGATTAATTAAGATTTGTCTTAAAATATTAATATTTTAGCATGGTCCATTATATTAATTGCATTATGATAATGGGTTGTAATTATGATTAATTATTCCTATGATGATATATTTTGGAGGTTGATAGTCAATAATGTTGGGACTCGTAGGGTTTTCTGAAAGTTTGAGTGTCTTGCCTATCTTATGTCTATTTAGGTAATTTTATAATAGCTTGATAAATAATTATAGCATGTTAATCACCATGGATTCTATAATTAATTTCATTTGTATATGATTAAGTGTAGTTTGAGTATGGCATAAGTTATTTAAAAACAAGACTTTAAAGCAATTAAGCAAAATAAGGGTATTTTGGTTAATATGGGTTAAAGAAAATTTGGTATTTCTAAAGTGATATTGGGTTAAAAATATTCTAATTAGGTTACATGAAATACTCTAGGTAACTATGAGCTACACAAGTCTAATAAAAGGAGAAAACGACTTAAATTGGGAATAGTAACCCAAGAAGCATACTTATTATCGCATGTATAAACATTAGAGTTAGGTCTTATTTTTTAATATGTTGATAATAATAATATATTAAGAAGGTGTAACAAATTTGGTGTTTTGGTGAGTCTTATGGAAGAAGTTATGATTATCTTGCGAAATTAGGGTTTCGTAGGAGAATTATGGCAATTCCCCTTAAGGATTGACTCAGACCATGTATGGTTATGTTCTGTGTGCCTTGCATATGTATTGTAAGCTTGTATGACAATATTAAGATAACCAATTGTGAAATAAGATATTAATACTTAAAGTAAAAGATCATATAAGTTAGGACTAGTTGTACCAATCTATTCCACCAAAAAAAGATACTAGCCAAGAGTGTTATGCTCTTGGGTTATACCAGTTCATTCTATCAAACGAGAAAAGTGGATGGAAACGTTATGCCATGAGGTTGTACTATTCCCTTCCACCAAACAAAAAATAATGGCTAGGAGCGTTATGCTTTGGGGTTGTACTAGTCCATTCCATCAAATAAGAATAGTAGTCAAGACCGTTATTCCATATGATTATATATTGTTAATACCGTTCCACTATTTATAAATAGTAGGGTCTCTTAACTCAATATAATAAAGTAAATGAATTACAAGTATGCCTAATATGGAGTCTATTTCTCTTCCTCTCTTGAGCCATTTCATGATGTAACTAATGTGCATAATTAATACTTATATGTGACTTTATGTGTGTTGTTTTCCCCTATACTATGATTGTATTGTTTCCTTACTTAGTGCGTAGCGTACTAGTTATCCTTTTCATGTGTGTCATTTATTCACAAGAGCAGATGACCTAGATTTTGTTATGTAGATTACTGAGGATTGCCTCGGTGATTTCACTAATTTTGATGCACTATATAAGAGTGATTATGTTATCTTTTGGCTTTGGATGTAGAGTTAATGTTATCTAATAGCTAGTTTTTTTTTTCAAATACCTTTTGAACTCTTATTTCCATTAGATCATTTTTTTTGCTGTATTTTGTTATTCTCTACTCAGAGTTTAATCTCCATCTCTTATCTAAGTTTATGAAAATCTCTCTCGTTATCTTCTTATCTTACTTTAAGTTTTAAAATTATTTTCCCTTATATTTAATGTAATGATGGAACAGTCTAGCTGAGTACAGCGGTAACACCCAATTACATTGATATGACACTTCCGCTGAAATAAAAATTTTTAGTAATAAATTTTATAATGTTATAATTTTAGGTTAAAATTAAATCAACAAGGATTATAATAAATAAGTTCTTCAATTCAAAGATCAAAATAATAATAAAAAAATACTAAAAGGATCAACTTTGTATTTAACTCAGAAAAAGGTAAAGTTTAATGTAGTGGTTAAATGAAAGCTTTTATATATAACATGTGTAACTTAAAAAAAATTATCCTAAAATTTAGAACTAAAAGAATTCTCAACTACTCATTTGTCACTTTACCAAAAACCAACTTAGAGCATCTACACTACTAAATAATTTTGGGAAATATTACAACTAAAATTGAGAGAATTAAAATCGCTAGTTATAAAAAAAAATAGTGTTCTAGTTGAATAGAAGAGGTATGTGTTTCTTTTAAAAGATTTGGTTGCAACTCTAACTCTAGGATAAAAAAAGTATGTGCCAGGCGGGTTTTGTGATTAAGGTTGCATCATTTAAATTATGTTTCTTCAATAGAGGACGACTAATAAAGGGACAGTGATGGACGAATTATTTTTAGCAAATGAGGACAATTTTTTCTCCCACATCAATAATGATCTATTGATTTAATTTCTCATCATAAACTTTAATATTATATTCATTCCTACAAGTATTTGGGAATCAATTACCATTAATTATAATTTTTCATAATAATTAATATTAAAATATTAGCTATAAAAATTAAATTTTAAAAGAGTTTTAGAAAAAAATATTTTTTTATTAATATAATAACCAAAATCACAATTTATGTGTAAATTTGTTAAAATTTAAAATAAAAGAACTTAAATAAAAATAATTAATGATGAAATAAAATTCCCTATAACAAAAGCCTCTCCATTAGAGTGTATGAGAGTTTTAGTATATGAATTTTTTTTTTTAAAAAATAGTAGTGATGAAAGAGGTTTGTTATATAGTAGAAAAATATCTTAAAATTAAAATACACCCCCATTGAAATTGCTCTTAACCTCTGCCGGTAAAAATAGTGCTTTAGTTGGATAAGGTAGGTATGAGTTCTTTTTAAAAACTCTCATTGCAATTCTAACCCTAGGGAAAAACAAAATTGTATCATAGATTAAAGTTGCATCTTTTTCTACATACTTTTTGCCACATCAAAAAATAAGTTATTCTATTAATTTATATACTTTTTTAAAAATTAACAAAGTAGTCTTAAAATTACACTTACATATTTTATTAAAGAGTAGCAAACTTTGATATATTTTAAATAAAAAGTAAGGATAAAAATAAAAAGTAAACTTTGATATATTTCAAAATGACTTTTTTATAAAAAAAAATTTAATGACATAATTACTTTATTTTTGATACAAAGAGTGCATATTTTTCTGTATAGGATGGTTGATAGAGGAAAAGCATTAGACAAATTTTTTTCTTGCAAGTATTTGGGAATAAACTACCATAAATTGTAATTAATCAATATTAAAATATTACTTTTAAATTTGAAAAGTGTTTTAGAAATTTTCCATATTAAAATATTATTCTAAATAATAATTTATGTAAAATTTAGTTTTAAAATAAAAGAATAACTTAAATAAAAAAATCAATGATGAAACAAAATCCCCACATTATATTGCAAGAGAGTTTTGTTGTATGAAATCAGAAAAATAGGAGAGATGAAAGAGGCATATTGTGTAGTAAAAAAATCTCTTGTAACTAAAATACACCCTACAATGCTAATACAAACTCTAATGCGTCAACTACTATTTACATACATCACCAATTTTATCCTCATCAATTTATTTTCTTAATTGTTAACTCTAGTTATTATTTGCAAATATAAATATTATTGTTTACCTAATTCCATTTATTTAAATAATAAATATATTATACTAATGTTTTCAATTTCTAAATGACTCTTTTTAGTAATAAATTTATTTTGAAATAAATGTGTTTATTTTTATTATTTTTATTGTAGTCATCATTATTAATGTAATAATTAAATGTATAAGCTTAAAGTTTTAACTTTTGTTTATGAATGAATCAATGAATATTAGTTATTTAATTATCCACTTAAAACATATTAATCAATGTACAAGTACAACCCTCCTCCATTATCCCTCGCATTTTCCTTTGCCGAAAGCTCCCAATTATGCTCACACCTCTTTTCAATTAAACTAGACCATTAACAATACTACTTGATAAATACCCCTATACTCCCCCTTTATCATTGTGCTTAGAAATAGCTACTCAGTAAGTAGCTTAAACCATTTTTCTGAATAAAAGAACCCTCCCCTTGGCAAAAAAAAAAAGGTACATGTTGATAGAGATAGTAATGGGTCGAATTTGGATCAAGTTTGGCCAGATCCAGACCCAAAGCTAGACCTAGATCCATTTATATTACCTATATTTAAACCCGACCCAGACCTAACCAAATCCGTTGGGTCTTAAAAGTTCAGACTCAAACCTAAATCCACCTGGTCTAACGGATAAATGATTCTTAAATGAGTCCGGCTATTTTTGAAAAAAAATAATTAATAATCATTATAAATAAAAATACACATATTTTATATAGCTTAATATGTAATTTTTGTTAAAAAAATTCCTCCAAGTGAAAAAATAAATATTGTAAAATAGTTACGTTAACTTTTCAAATGATGTTTTAATTTTTTAAAAATACAATATTATATATATTACTTATAAAGTAAATATACAAAAATAAAATAAAAAAATGAATAAGATACTTAAATAAGATTATGACAATGATAACAAACATAATATTAGTATATATTTATACACACACACACACATATATATACTAAATGAGTCTAACTAGTTGGATCTAGGTCTAAAACTACTGGATTCAAACTCAGATCTATTTAGAAATATATAGACCCATACCTAACCCGTCCAAAAATTATAGATCCAGACTAACTAAAAATGATGCAGGTTTAGTAGGTTTGAGTTGGATCCGAGACTTATTGCCATCCCTCGATACTAGTGGAACAAAATTTACATTTTACAATGATACCACTTATCCTAACACGCTACATCAATTTAATATCTTAAGTTAATTATTATTTTCATTATATTATCCCGACTTCTCCTTTCTCTCCTCCCTATGTTTCGATTCGCCTTAAGCTTCTCCCTTCAATTTTCCACTAATAAACTATTAAAAACATCTACCATTATTTACTTAACATCCCACCAACTCCTCAAGCAAACTACCCTGGTTTATTTTTTGTCACAGATGCTGCCCTTACACAACCGCGTGTCCCCATAGCCTTTCCAATACCTCAAACCATATGCTCGCAGTTTCGCCTGATATTGTATGGTTCGGGACCTCGGCGGTGACCATACAATGGAGGGGAGGAAAAAACCTGTTGCCCTTCCTTTTATTATTATTATTGTTGTTGTTTATTATTTTTAGTATTCTTGGGTGGTGGGGGTTTCTTCTTTATGCTCATGCTAACGAGCGGAGGATATTCAAATCAGGTGGATGCATCATGCATCGACAAGAGTTGGTCAGTATCCAACCCTATCTGCATTGTATCTGCGCAAGTTAAAACAAAAGATACTATCTAGAAAAGAAAAATCCATCAGAATTAATGAGAATACGTCTATCTTAGTAACATATCAATAATTTCTTCCATCACATGTAGCACAAATAAGATTAGCAATCAAATTGAACAAGGGCAGAGAGTATAACATCTGAAACCCACACGAGTAACCTACAAACGTCCTGTACGTAGCAGAAGGAAAGGCCTTCCACGTATATTCACACGTCTCACCTCATTCCTATTCAGCTATTTCTGTTTTCCTCAGTTGAAATCGGAACCACCGGGGGTAAATAAACAATGCAAGTCTCATCCACTTCTTCCTGATTACCCTCAAACCAACCATAACAAGGAGGTCTACGCCTTTGTACTCCCACTATAGAAGGATTATCCTGATGCCATGGCAATGACAGGGTAGCATTGGGGTCAGAGACCGATAAAGGCTGATGCAACGGCAAAGACAGTGTCCGATTAGTGTCTGTGATTGCTCGTGTCACATCTTTGGAAGCTTCCCCGACTCCATTTCCAGTTGCAGAGGTGTTACTCCGCTTGGCTACCCGGGACTCATCCAGGACCATGCCTCCACAGACCCCTTCCTCCACCTCTTTCCGTATTTTTCTTCTACTTGCATGATTCATCTCTTGTTCATCGCCCTCCAGAAGACATGCTGATTGGCCAGATAAAGAGATAAGAAAAAATAAGAGTATGCCAAATCTCCTACTAGTTTCAAGGCACTATGAAACAATTTTCCATGTACAACAAGGGTTAACAAGCGCATTATTCACCATCTCATCTTTTTTCCAAAGGAAAGTGGACACAAGCAAGCACAAATTGCACAAGTAAATGCATATCAGAGAGATTACACTCTAACTATCGCAAAATAATTACAAACATGGCATGCAAATGTCTTATTTTGATATATTTACAACGCAATCTCTTTGATAAATGGCATGCAAATGTCAGCCACCATTAATATCAAAATAACTACAACTAGACTAGAGTCGATTATCAGATGACTTGAAAGGGAAAAGGAAAAAGTTGATAGTAACACATACCATGTCATTATTCATCATTATTTCTACTTTTCATACCTAATATACTACTCCATGAGATAGCAGACCAAAAAAAAAAGGAAAACTGAGGAAACCCAAATACACAAATAATTAATTCACGTAAATATGCATAAATGCAGCCCTGTAGTGGTAGCCCAATTGTCAGGAATCTACACTTCCAAATGTAAGCGGTGTGGTTCAAATTCCATTGTCTGCTGTGTGAGAGTCCACCCACCCCCCAAAAAACCCCAAAAAAATACTAAACATAAAAGTTACAACCTCCAGTTCTAATAATAAATTGATCCGTCTGTTGCATTGTTTATAGATTTATGGTCAAACCTTCATGTAATATGCATATATGAATGAATTTATGTGAAAGTAAACACAAATTACTGCACAATTCATGTTAGGATGTATATATGAATGATTGTAAGTGAAAGATAACACAAATTACTACACAATTCATGGTCCAAATGGCAGCAGATCAAAAACTGCCAAGTCATGCACAATAACAGCTAGCATTTTATCTTCAGTAAATTACATATTAGGTTCTTGACAAGTCATTAAGCATTTTTTTTTAAATTTTGGCCAATTTTCAAATTTAGCCTCCTGTTGCACCACTTTTTACCATAAAAAAATTCAATATTTCATCTATTTGTTCATAACTTACTTAATTTTAGCTTCTCTCTCCATTTTACCATAACAAACTTCATTTTACTATAGATATACTATATATGCAATAAGATACTAGTCATGCGTATTAGGGGGGAAAGACGGGATATCCTTGGTGTATGATAATAAATTCTCCATGATTCTAACAAGTTCATTGTCAAACTATGTGTATGCTTGGTTGATATATAGAAATATGCATGAAAAGTATCTTTGATAAGCCATGGTACTGGTAATAACATTAGTAATCAGATATTTATGACTCTATATTCTTTTCAGTGTACAATTAAGTCATTATGAAATCATGCAAGATAAAACTGAATAATTTAAACAAAGATAGGAATAGTACAATTCATCCTGACAGTAGAGTAACTAGAATTTACTTTATCAAAGAAAGACTAATATACTTGCACACTAATCGCACATAAATACTAAACGTTCTATCTCAAAGATATAAAGATACTGTCATAAATTAGTCCAAGCGCAATCACATTTTGTCAAAGGTATTAAAAATATATATACTAATACAAAATCATTGAGATACAATCTTAGGAGTAAAGAGGCATTTAATATCAAAACGATAGAACAACTAAAGTGTATAGTATCTTTGACACTTGTAAAGTCAATAATAAGAACAAGATACAAAAGTGTCTAGTAAATAGATTACATATCAGACACATTAATGTATGAGGTAAATTTTATATATTGAATCTTAAAAGTGAGTAAACATAAAAAAATTCCTTTTTTTTTTCCCCTTTTGGAGGCCTTAGATAAGGATCTTGTTACTTAAAAAAATTGATGAAAAAATTTGTAAATATTTAGTATATCAATGTCTATCATATAATTCAATCGACCTAATGTTGTATAAAATGCAATAGTAACCTAAATGAGGGAGACAACACATGTAAATCAACCTAAAAATGTAATTGATCCTTTATTTTTCTATTATAGCAGGTGGGTCATTTGGTTATCAACTTACCACTCAAGAATATGCATTATAAGTAATGCAGCAGATAGCCAAAAGGGTGAAAATCATATAATCTTTACAGTTTAAAAGAAAGAGGGAAAAAATCATCACTTTAGTGGTATCCAGGAAAAAGGTGCAGCAGGAATGTAATGGAGGGCGAACTCTTAGAGCTGGCATATGATTTAACCAAGAGAGAGATAAAAGCACTAGAAAAACATAAAGGAGAAAGGGTAGAGAACATTTATTTTACCAGCTGCGGAGCATGAAGGAATGGAAACACTGCATGAATGCCCAGCAATTGACAAGTCTCTGCAATCTTCATCAGTAGTTTCATTTTGTGGCCTCTGACCCTTGAGAAAGCAAAAATGTAAATAATTTTAGCAACTCAATTCCCACCAGAAGCAATAGAAACAGCATCAAACTTAGCATTACTCAAAAAATTGCAGTTAAGAAACATAAAAAGGGCAGCTTAAGAAAGAATTCGTGCACTTGCAATACAACTTCACTTTTAGGGTGGCATGATGGTATCTTCCACTCCAAACAACCAAATATAAATTTATTTATTGTCATCATAACTCATGTACTGACTAGGAAAGAAGAACGTTCCACTGTTTGGCCTTTTCTTTGTGTGGGGAACTGAGGATGTCTGTGTCATATCAATATAGGAAACGAGGTTTAGGTCCACGTGAATATACCTCATTTAGTATGTCCATCAAACCCAGAAGAATTAGGAGTTTTCTACAGAATCTTAGTTTATTTTATTTTATTTATGATTTATTGTGGTGTTATTTAATTCAGGTTTTATTTTATAATTTAACGTTTTGGCAATAGCTTGGCCTATGTATATGGCCTTAGGTCATATTATCGAACTAAGAGTTAGAGTTGAATAAGAACTGGGCTTGCAGTATTGCCTGAAAAAGTAGGCTAATGGTTTAGCCCTGAATCAATTTGGTATCAAAGCCGAATTGATCTAGTTGTCCAAATCCTAACCCTAGCCACCACTATTGTCTGCACATCCATCGCCAGGCATACACACTGGAACCCTAACCCACTCCAGCCATCGTCACCCAGCGGCCAACTCTAAAAAACTAACCACTGTTTGCACATAGTGACCAGGTTTGTGCACAACCACCACAAGCCTTCCTATGAGTCGTGTAACCATTGCTCTTTGACTATAAATCACATGCCCCAAGAATTGAGTCTGCCCAATGCAGCTTGCATTGATTGCATTGCAAGTTTACAACACAGATCTCTTCTTCACACAAGACAGCCTGTACCGACTGACAAAACCACCTGCTCTGGTTGTGACCGCTAAAAGCCTCCCCATCGTCCCCCACAGTCACCAGCCTTCACGGCCGACAGCTACTTCATCTTGGTCATCCTATGGACATTACTAGTTCTTCCTCAAAATTCAAAGGATGAGAGAACTATTTCCATTTGTTAGGCTATTTCATATTTTCTTTCTTTTGCTTAAAAAAGAAAAAAGGGAGGGTTTCTGTGGAAAAACACAAAGGAAAGAAAACAGAGTTTAGGCTAAAACTAATCAGAGAGGCTGAAAAAAAGAAGTTTTATCATTTGTTGTATGTTTTTATTCAATATTTGTTGGAATGAAGATTAGTTTTCTAAACAAAGTTATGTTCATTTTATCGCACATATTTTAAGTTGAATTTGTATGAGTGAACGGATGAGATGTGGCATGATTAGTATAATATGAACATCATCATCTTTTCATATTTATTAATTAGGATGTTATTTACTTAATAAGTTTTTTAAAATATTAGTTAGTTAATTAGTTTGCTTAATTAGAAGTTAGGTAGGATATATTTGATGTGTTTTATCTTATTAAGATTTTTTTAGGATTTATTGAGTTTGTTATTATTCACAATTACTATTTATGTGAATAGTACCATAAATAGTAATTTAGTTATTAAGAGTTTTAATCTTATTTAGTTGGTTATTTTATCAGTGAAAAGATTACATGAAGAAATGAACATTAGCATATATAAATTTTCCACATAATCTCCCATTATTTTCTCATGTAGAGTTTGAATAAAATTTGAATTTTAGTAACATATTGCTTCGTACGAAATTTCCTTCTTGTTAATGTTTTTGATATAAATCATAAACTAAATTTCTTTTTGATGATAATTTGATTATCATCTCTATGTGAGTGATAATTAAAAACTCCTCTGAATTATTTTCTATGTGAGCTTAATTAAAAGTAGCTTGTGCTTATGAAATAATCAAATTCATATTCAAAACCCATACCAACGAACCCTAACCCATACCATTTACATAAATTTGTGCCAATTCATCAACCGAACCACCGATTCTACCACACATCAATCAATCACAAGAAATTATTGCTCCATACATCCAATTAACACCAAATTTTGTGCACGGAAGGAAACTCCAAATCCTACAAAAGGCCAGGCCAATTTGGTTGTCAATCCTGGCTACACAAACAAAAGTTGAGCACAATGCCTATTTGTAATGCTTAAAAAATTCCCACAGATGCTCTCATGGGCTAGTGGACACTCCATCACAGACAGGTCCAACATCTTGGCCTCCTTGGCCCCTAGTAACCATACTTACTAAATTGCCGACTCTATGACCCAACTTGACACTTCTTGACTCAATACTCAAGAATTTGGTGCCAGACCAATCAATAGACATTTGTGATTTCCTACATCAACTTTTGACAAATTTGCTACTTATCACTCACTCAAAATTGCCAAGTTAGGTGGAACACGTTACCTTTGGATCAAGCTACAATTAGTTACTCCTTTACTTATTTCGAGCTTGAGAACAAGCTCATTTCTCCGGAGGAGAGTAATGTCATGGACCGTGCCCACTATCAAGTCTGTCCGACCTAGATCTAATTTCAAACCTAATCAATTAGAATTTAGTTCATTAATAAGTATGATCTTAAATTTGATCTGTATATGATTATTACTATTATTATTATTAAGATTAATATTAATCATAATTATAAGTCAATAAATATTATTCATATTAATTATTTTATAGATATTTTTAAAATGTTATTAAATTAATAATAACATCATTGATTATTATTAATATTAACATCTATTATTATTATTATTATTATTATTATCAAATAATAATATTAATTATTATGAATTATTATTTTTATAAAATTAACATTAATATTCTTCATTATTATTTACATTATAAATTAATTTAATATTATGATAATTATTTAGTATTACTAGCACTAATTATTAATAATAATTAATAATTGCTAATTACTATTATCAAATTGATATTATTAATTATCAGTATTCATAATAATATTTACCTTGTTAAATTAGTTATTATTATTATTTATTATTATATATTAATTTTATTATGAAATTAATAATAACATTAATTGCTATCACTATGAATTATTGTTATTATTCTCATTACTATCTATATTATTAAATTAATCATAACAATATTTATATATTTAAATTAATCAACATATTATTTATTATTATTAAGTAAATTATTACTATTATAAATAATTAATATTATGATAATTAATAATGATTAATTATTTTTATTATTATTAGTGAATCGATATTAATATTATAGATTATTATTATTAACTTTATTATTTATGTTGTCAAATTAATTTTTATTTCTTTAATTATTATTAATAGAATTGTTACTAATTATTATTGTTATTTTTATAATTAATTTTTAATTTTTAATATTATAATTATTAAATCAATATTCATATTAATTCATCTAATCTTTATTAATTATCATTGTTTTTATAACATTATTTTTTTATTAATTATTAATATAGCGATTTGTATTATTAAATTATTTACTATTATTAAATTTATTATTATTGTCATTTATCATAATAATAAATAAATAAATAAATAAATATATTATTTATAGTGATGTTAATAATCCTCTAATTATTATTTTTATATTATTAAATCAATATTAATATTATTAAATTATTATGTTAATCTAATATAATCTTATAATTATCTTATCTGATCTAATAAGTTGTTCCTTAGTCTTTCTTAATTCTTAGAAGGCCCTAGTTACTCTCAATGAGTAACCAGATCTTCATGCATAAAAATAAAAAATAAAATAAATGTCTTATATATAATAATGAAAAAGCTATCATTCCTGTTGCAATGAGTCTTGGAGAGAGGCTTCCAAGTCACTCTGAGAACGTCTTTCTGTCATGGATCCAAACCTAACCAAGATCCTACACTTGAACACCTTTCTTTAATTTGACAATATTAAAGCCTAATTAAAGTGAATGTCATTAAACCTGCAGCTAAGTAAGCAGAGCTTTTTAGGGCAACCAAACCAAACCCTCATTCAAGTCCAAATGATGTTGCATAAGAAAAAATGAAATAAAGGACAATAAGTTGACAGATAACGATAAAAAACAATCTGGATGCATTAGAAATCCAAACAAACACTAAAGCAAAGTTCCAAAACTATTCCAATAAAGGATAACTTGCAAACAAAGGTTTCTATATCAAATGCATGAAGTCATACAAAACACAGGAAGCATATTGGTGACAAGTAAAATTGTAATGCATTGTCATGGACAAAAAATTCTTCTATTATCTATGTGGAATCACTCTTCTAACAGTGATAAAGGCATGGCTCCACAAACTTATCTGATACATAGACAAGAATCTTGGCAGGCATTTTCACTATACAAGAGAAACAAAAGCCTTGACATGTGACAATGATGTTCAATCTAGCTTTATTTGCACTGCTTTATTATTCAGCAAAGCAAAAATGCTATATACATAGATTATTCACATCATGACCTTTCCTCTATAAATGTTCGGATTCTTCCAACTCTATGTTCAAAACCCTTGCAAGTTCTTGAGAAATAGTATAATATGATTTCCCACATTCTCACATTCACATATGAACTGGACATGCATAATCATATACATCAACAAGAAATATAGCAACAGAATAGAAATGATCGGGAATGCATATCTTAGATCCAAAGAACCCAACCTCCATTGATTGATCAGTTTCCCTACACTGCACTACTTCTTGCTCCTCAATGATGGTCTCAATCAAAAGCTTATAAGATCCTTCTTCAATGAAAACCCACCCTTCATTACCATCGTAGACCTAAATTTCCGAACATCAAAATCTGAAATCATAAAGAGATGAATACACACACACACACCCCAAAAAAAACCACACACTAAACCTTAAGCAATCTCTTCACTGTCTTGCGAACTATATGAGGTGCAAAGCCCATTACTTTCATGGCATCAATAGCTGCATCCATTCTCTGCAAACCCACCTGTGTATTTGAACAAATGGAAGAATTAGATGTGAGAAAATAACAGTGAGAAAGAGTAATGAAAAATGTTTTTCAAGATGTAACTGATAGCTGATAAACCTTGCGAGTTCTTCCTCTTGGAGCCATATTTTGGAAAACCAATGTAATCTTCAATGATAGACTTGTAATTTGGATTCAACTCGTGAGAATTTCATGAGCTCCAAGAAAACTGAAATAATTGCGACATAACAATCTGAAAAGAAGGAAAGCAACATGTTTGCAGAAAAATCTCACTCTAAAGTGATTGAAGCCTACCTTCCACGCATTTCAATATGCCATCATAGTTCTGTGTAAACAGAAAAGAAAATTATCAGAGATTCAAGGAGAAAACGACGCATTTTTTGATAAGGTTATCAAATTATAATAAGCTCATAACAATAAATTTCTGCAGCATAGTTGGGTTGACCATTTTTCCTTAATAGTATTTGCTGTGTTCACCTGTATTGTCAGGTGGACTTACGAAACAGGTAACCTACACATTGGAGCACAAACTGGCAATTTTAACTAAGGTATCTAGTGGTTAAGGCTACATGGTTGGTTCAAAAGGTCCAGATTTTAAGTTTTCCCTCCAGCGATATCTACAGGTTAGGGCCTATTTTGCTCACCTTATTTTCAAAATAGCAAAATTTTTATAATTATAAAATAATATGAAATTAATTATAATAATAATAGTAATGATAGCAATAATAATAGTAGTGATGAAAAAAATATTAATTATGACAATAATAATAATAATAATAATCACATTAAATTGCAAATAAGATTAGAGTCAAAGCAAACAGAGGCATTAATCCATTTTATAGAGGTGAATCTTCTTACATCATGACCTCCACAGACCCGATGTTCATCCTAAGTTATACCTTTAGCTTTATTTAATTTGACTAGCACTTAAATATCTACAAGTTCTGCTTATAGTCAGGAAGAACCTCTCAAACCTCAACCTATGAATTGGTGAATCTGTGCTGAAGTTCAACTTTGCAAACAACACAACCAATTTCGTACTCCTGGACTCACATGGTTATAATAGTAAATAAGCACACAGTGACATTCTCATATATCAATCATTACAAACCTAAAGGTACATCCAGAAAAGGATTTTTGGAATAGGGCTTTTATGTTAAACATGTTTCATCAATAAACTCCCACTAGGTTTCAAAGAAATAGGAATAATAATTAAAATGGAAAAATATGATCACAATGGAAATCACCACAACTCCGGATGACTATAACCCAAAACTCACTCGAGAAATGAAATCATCAGCTCCAATTGTGAATTGGTTATATATTCAATCATCATTATACACAAACCAGGGCCTTGGGGGTGTGCTAATGATGTGGACACACCAGGCCTACGACTTTTTGGGGACCTCAATTTTTATTTTTACTTTCAGATACGAGTTATAAAAAAGCTCATAACTTAATAGTTGAAAAGGCCATTGAATCGGTAAAGTCTTATAAAAGGATATTTCTCCATCATTCCCACCTCCTTCCCTTCTCTTTTTCTTTTCCTCATATTTTCTCTTAACCTATACCTTTTCAAATTCCTCTTACACAACCCATGTTCTTCCATCTCCCAACTCTTATGTTTAATTGATGATTTTGCTTCTAAAATGCAAGAAATTATTCAATAAGTAGTAATGTTATTGTTTTCCCTCTTGCTAAAAGTTTTAAGTTTTGATTGGAGATACAATCAAAAGCTTTCTAGTATGTTTTCAAGCAAGCTTTGTTGTTATACCACTTAACTTTACTTGTTGTGTGACCACTTCTTGATCATTTAGGTATATATTGATCAATATTTGTTCCCACCAATATATTGATTATAAAAGATTTTGAGGCAGTATTTTAACAGTTTAATGGTAAATATCACGATTCAACAGTTTAATGATAAATATCACGATTACATAATATAGGCTTTGATGATTTCATTTAGTCATTATCTACTTATATTCAAATATAACAGAAAATCAAGACAATAAACTCTTTCCAATGGATTTAAACAATTAGGGCCACATTTTTTATTCGCAGGGCTTCTGATTATTGAGGACCCACCCTAATCATACAACGCTATTTATGGGGGGAGGGTTAATCAGACATTTCATGCAAGTGTAAGAAAACTCATTCTGATGGAACAATCTTACTCGTGAATAAGATTCATATGGGAAAAAAAAAAGAAAATTAAAAAGAGTTCAGCATAGATAAATCATGGATTTCGGAAAACAGCAGAACTTGATATCATTCAAGTGTCTACATGCGTATTCTAAAGACATAGGAGGGTTATGGGAAAACAATTATATTAACATCTTCACAGAATAACATATCATAAGCAAACCCCTGCATTAAATATCTAAGTACATAGGAACAAAGTCAATCAACTGTAACCTGGGGTTCAGAGCCACCGCAACCAGCCGTCGGGGGGGGGGGGGAATGCATCACTAAGCAAACCCTAAGCAGCCAAGAAACTAGTCCAACCAAAGAACAAGTAAATTGAAAATTGGAAGAATTATAAGCGCTAAACTCGTGCCTGGTTGAATGTCGCAGCAACGTTGGCTATTTGTTGGCGATTCAGCCATCATGAGCATTGCATGGAATCGCCGGCAAGCTATTCCCACGACAACATCCGAGCGAGATAATTAATGCAGGAAGCTACCGAACACCACGAATAAAAAGAGAGCGACTAAGGACGGAGGCTCAGCGCGAACAGAGCGTCTAGGAGGCCGGACGGACGGGTTTTAGAGGAGGCGATAAAACATCAAGAAAATTGAAAGACTGCATGGGGCTGATCCGCAGTTGCGTTTTTATACTCCCACCGAACTAAATATCAAAATGTTCCAATTTAGTTATGGGAATACCAAAATAGACCTCGGAGAAACTATTCAAAATGGTCTTTTTTGGTCGGAGGTTGGATACAAACCTTTTAAAAATATATATGTATACGTTCAAAGTGAAGATGTCAATCAGATTGACATGTTTAATTGTGCAAAAACTAATGAATATGTAAGGTTGGTTGACGTGATATATTCGAACCAAATATTCACTGCTCACCCGAACGCATCGGATGATTGATGTGTTTATTTTAATCAAAAAAATATTACAAGTTGAGATATGGTATTCACACGACAGCACATTATGTTCAAACGATAGGACATAATGTTTAAATAGTCAGGCATAATGTTCTAAGAAGTGGACATGGTATTCAAATAATTGGATAAGGTATTCTAGGGATTGATCATGGTGATCAAACGATCCAACATGTATGGTGTACAAGTGATGAGATATAATATATAAATGATTATGATGTGAATCAAAGTGGAGGAAGAAGTAGGGGATCTATCATCTATTGTTCCTTATGTTGGTAGGTTGAAATTGCAAGAAAAAGCTTTGGTTTAAGGCCGTTAAACTCGAAGTAAGTTGCAGATTGGAAAGATAATGTTCTTCAAAGGTTAAAGGCACAATCGAAGGCCTAAAATGAAGATTAACCCCAAGCAATTCTTTACTCTAGAAGGGACTCCAAAAAGGGAGAAAAAAAAAACACAAGCAAAGGCTCAAAATTTAGGTGTTTAGAATTCTTCTTATTCCGCTCCTTTCATGTGTGTACAAGGTAGGATATATATAGGCATCAACCAGCATAATGGGCCTTAAACCAGCCAGTTGTTTCTCTTAATTCAAGCTACCTTAACTCAATTGAATTAAGCTCATATAATATCTAATCTTACTCATAATATCATCATTTAAATGATATTAATGACTAATATTATAAAGCCACACAATCAACTATGATACATACATGAAATTACAACAAACCCTAGCTTACATAAAATACACTTAGGGTTTGCAACAAGTTTAATATAACTAATGATAACATCACTATATCTTGTTGTAGTGTCATTCCATGTATGCTATAGCCTTGCATGCTTTGAATACTTGTACACTTTAAGTCTCTTTTTGTGTGTTAACTTCTTCTCCTTACAAATATGTAATATACCTAGAAGAATATCTTGAATCATTTTTAATATCAAGCATAGAAATATTATCAAGAACATTTAAAATGATTGGCTCCATTGTTAAAAAGGCTAATTCTTCCTTACCTTGATAATCATTAGAAATATGAGAATCATTAGATGCCTTAGATGCACTTGCATCAGATTAAGCATAGTGTTCTAAGAAACATATATGATATTCAAACGATCAAATATGGTGTTCTAGGGAACAAACATGATACTCAAACAGTCAAGCATGGTATTCAAATAATTGGGGCATGAATAAATGAATAATCTCAACAACCATTATATTCAAAACAAACAAAATGAAATAATCCATTCATATCATGTAAGAAAGTTGGATTAATAATTAATAAACTAACAAAGTTCAAAACTAATTACTATCTAACAAAAGTTTTCACTTATCATCTACAACTAACACCTAGATCTCTTTGATGTCTGAAAACTAAAAGCGCCAAGTTGGGTCACTTGAGACTAAGTAACATTAACCTCTTGAGTTTGTATGTCTCCTCTCCTTCCTCTTCCTCTTTCTCATCTTCTCCCTTTTTCTCTAAGTTGAATTGGTACCTCCAATTGTTCCATTTCTTCTATTTCCTAACTAACTTCTTAGGGACAACTAACTCTCATATCTTTAATTTCATTTAGTGCTTCTTGACATTTCATATTGGTGGTACTTTGAGTTGTACATTTGGCCTTCTCGATGATTGATCTCATGGCGCATAACTATTTTTAGCAAATATAATAAACCAATTACACATTCATTCTTCAACACCAATAAAAACAAATATAATATTGGATTAAGATTTTATTCGAACCTTTTTCTCTAACTCTCGGGGTAGCAATTTTCTGGAGTTAGTGGGCAAGTTACCTTATGTTTTTATCTTTTAACTCAGTACCTATTTATATCTCTACTCGATTGCAGTTAGTAAAGGATATGCACATATCTTTGAGTGGGGGATAATACTATAGTAGGCCAATATGACATCGATGTCTAGCTAGAGTGTGTGAGGTGTCCCAAGACAAGCCTCCTAGTACTTCATATGTCAATTGCTTAGACTAATATGGTATCCCAACTTATATATCCCTTGTGGCAAATGCACTCGAGGTGTGGTTGGTAGGGTATCCCAGTATAAGCCCCCTTAATGCACTCTAACCACATATGGTGGGTGTGGTATCTCAATATGCATTGGTCCTCGTAATAGGTGTCTTCAATGTATACTAGGTTTAGTATCCTGAAGAAAAGTCCTTTTGATGTATTTCGACCCCTATGGAGTGTGTGGTATCCTTTTATGTATGCTTGGTGCCATGAGTATTTTTTTTTGTGGAAAACTAGGTGTGATTGAATTGATTATCTTAATAACTAAAAAGTATGTTGTTACTAAATAAATATATATAATATGGTATCAATCATGTGAATCTAATGTATGATATATATATATATATATATATGTATATGTATGTATGTATATTGTCATTCTTCCATTTTTGTTATGTGAGTATGTATTGTTATATTACAATAATGAGATTGAATGCTATATTAGTTAAGTATGCTTATTAATATGATTATTAATTTGCTACTACATGACCTCAATGTGTAGCATGAGCCCTTATAATGTTTTAGATAGATTGTTTCAATAGTACCTCATCGTATTGATATTACATTTGTGTGGTCGCTATAATGATCTATCTTCTTTTTCGATGAGTAGAGGATGATTTGTTGGGTTTCGAATCTTTTTCAATGAGGATGAACTTGCAATAATACATGAGCATTTAATGATTTGCATAGAATACAGAAAATGAATCACAATAATGCATAAGCATTTAATTATACATACAATAATTGAAATATGATAATTATTCATATAAACACATACTACCAAAGCCATATACTAGTAATGCTTGTTCATATGGGATAAATTGAGGCTTACTAATAAAAAAAATCCAAGAGATGCTCTTTACAGTATAATTAGAAACAACATCAACCTTAAATTATAACCACGATCTCCAAGATCATTATCAATACCAACAAATCTCATAACACAGGAAGGCTCACCAACACAAATCAATAACAACTCATAGCATCACAGGTAGGCACAAATATTGCTACCAAAATATAAGTAGGCACAAATGCTACTACCAAACCACAGACAGGCACGGATGCCACTACCAAACCACAAGTAGGAACAAAAGTTGATACCAACCAATCTAACAATCATTTTGATTCAATAACAACCATTTCCATTTTTATTTACTAAAGAGGATATCACATCAACCTGGAAACGCTAATGTACTCTAGTCATACCGGTGTACAAAGGCATCACATTATCCTACCGACTATCAACCCAAAGACACAAATGTACATTGGTTTTACTGGTACATAAAGGTAACACAATACCCTATCGAGAAGGACATATAATCTATAAGTATGCATACCCTCTATTAAGTCAGTAGAAATAAGTAGAGTATGATATAGGACTTGCTCAGTCATTAAAGCACACCACCAAAATTCATAAACATTCACGGGCTAAAAAAATTCTTTAAGATAGCAATCCCTAAAGAATCATCATTTCGAATATTGAATTCTTTCACTTTAAGTATTAATATTTTATAACAGTGACCACATATCAATCACATAGATCTAATTTTTCATACTTAACCATTTTTACTTATTTTCAAACTTCTAAGACAACCATAATCAAGGTCAATACTAAGGTCAACATTAGAGAACTACTAAGGCCGTCCTAGGCTTAGTTATTCACACTTAGGTACTCTAGGTCAAAAATAACCAAAATATCCCTAAGGCTAAAGTCACCACATTATCATCCGTTTTCATTATAGATTTCATTTTATTTGTCAACTTGTCATAAAAAGGATAACATCTCATAATTAAATTATTTATCAAGTAATTAAATTATTAGCTATGTCAAAAGACCGTTTTTTTCTTTATACACAGTTTTATTACACGCAAAACCCTAACATGTATTTCTAAAGCATTAAAACACATATTCTCATGTTTAACAATATATAATACATATTAGGCATGTTTATTAAAATAATCATCATGGTATACTCAAAATTACCAAAATATCTCTAAGCAATATAATAATAATAATCATACTAAAATATGTATTTCTAAAACATCAAATCATGCGCCACCATACTTAATAATAATTAGAACATGTTAGACATTCTGATTCAGATTATACATCATGATATACTTATATGACCAAATTACATTTAGGGCATATGATAATAATAATAATAATTATGCTACAAGTATATCTAACATATGCTTAACTTATCATTTTTACTTGTATATATCATACAAAATCTCCTCCCAATATTAGAACCATTTTAATCATACTTTCACACATAATATTCTATATAGGATAACATACTTCCTTTTTCAATTGTCATGATAACAATAATAAACACATAATTATATGTAAAGAATCACAATTAATACAATTTATACATCAAAACCTTAATGTGTCATCATGCGATATTTGAACATTTTAGTGGATTATAAAGGTTGAAATATAATAGACATGCTTATCATGATTTATGTATCAAACCTGAATGTGCTATCATATGATATCCAAATATTTTAGTAATGTATAAAAGCTTTAATATAACGAACATACTTAACACATTTTATATATTGAAACCTAAATGTTATATCATGCGATATCCAAATATTTTAGTAGTGTATAAAAATTACCTGATTTCTAGATGAAGCACAATTTATTGGTAACCTCCTAAAAATTATTAAGCTGTACTAATAACACTTTTGTACTTAAAAATTATATCAAAATAACAATATTGATAATTGATAAGTAAAATAATAAATTTTATTAAAATAATTATCAAATAGAAAATTAACAAAATTCCTTTACATATTTACAAGTAATACAATAATTTTTAAATCAAAACAACATAACTCATGCTACATGCGTAGCGTGAGCCATGAGCATGTAGGAGGGTTGAGCTAGCTAGTGATTTTGGAAGATGGTGGTTGGGTGGTGTTGGTTTGGATGGCCGATGCAGGAGGCTGCAGTGGAAGGTGAAGATGGATTGGCTTGGTGGGCTAGTGCAAGAGGGACGATGGGCTACAATAGGAGGTGATGCAGGGGTTGTGGGAAAGGGTGGTGATGATGTAGAGGGTAAAAAGTGACAAAAAAATTTGTTGCTTAGGGTTGTTGCTATGGGAGAAGTAGCAAGTGTTAGGGGTAAGGATTGATAGAAATTGCCATAGGGAAATAGAGTAAGAAAAATAGCATGACAAAGAGAAGGATGAAGAAGAAGAAGAAGAAGAAGATGGCTGACGGTGGAGGCTATAGTGGTTATGATGGGATGGTAGTGGCGAGGAGAGGGGAAAGGAGTAGGTTGCTAGTGGTGGATGCAGTGTGAAGTGATGGTCGGGTGGCTAGGGAAAGGAAGAGGAGGAAGGAAAGAGGAGGGAGGGGTTTTTGTGTATATATACACATGTATACCCGCATGGTTGGGGGTGAATGGATGGGAAATTTGACGGGGATGGGTTGGGCCTAGGTGTGTGGTTACAGTTGTAGGGGATACGGGTGGTTATAGGTGGAGGTGTAGGGTAGAGGCATAAGGTGTAGGGGGTAGGTTGCAAGGTCTAGAAAAAGGGAGGTAGGTGATAGGGTGCAAAGGAGGCTATGTTTAGCTAGAAGAGGAAAGGAGGGATGATGTGCTTGGTGCATAAGGAGGGCATGTTTGGGAGGTAGGACAAGCGAGGGAGAAAAAGAAAGAAAAAGGTAAGGTGGGATGAAAAAATGGGCTAGAGAAGAGAAGGAAAAGAGAAATAAAAAAGAAGGTGGGTTGACTTGGGGAATGAAAGAAGAAAAAGGAAATATGGTGAGTGGACTAGGCTGACCAAGCAAGAAGGAAAAAAGAAAAGGGAGATTGAGTCGAGCATGGGGAAGGATGAAAATAAAAGAAGGAGAAAAGGTGGGTTGGCCGAAAAAGGAGAAAAAGAAAAGAGAAAAGGGAAAAGGGAAAAGAAGACAAAAGAAAAAGAAAATAGATTTAGGGTCATACTTACAATTGGGTCAAATTTAGGTTTAGGATAAAATTAATTTATCCAAATTTTGGACATTCAATTAAGAAAAAAATAAATCAATTATAATTATTGGTTTAGGGTTGGTTTAAATAAAAAGGGTTAGATAAAATAATTATAATAATTTATCTAGATTTGAGGGCCATAAATTAAAAAAAAACTAATTAAATTAATATTTAAAGGTTATAATTTTTGAACAAAAGGCTAAAGATTCTAAATTAAAGTTATGAACATTCAGGGTATTACATGGGAGCTAGAAAGTGTGGTAGACTAAGATGGTATGTGATGGTGAATGGTGGAGGCATCATGCGAGGGAAAGACTAAGACAAAGAAACCAAAAATAAGGGGTGTATTGCATAATATAATGCATAGTTTGTGCAAAGAAGAGTGCATGATTGAGATGAATTAAAATAAAATAGGGGCTATTTAGTTGGGAGGAAGAGGAAAGAGAAGGAAATAAGAGAAGCTAGTTGAGCATGGTAGAGGAGAAGGAATAAGAAAAAGAAGGAAGGGAGTAGGTCAGGTGGTGGTGGAAGGAGAAACTAGACGTGAAAAATGGAGGAGCTAGTAGGAGTTGAGTATTATAGCCGGTAGAGGGGTAATCTCACTAGAGAGAGGGGTGATCCGTGCGGCATGAAAAGAAAGGAGCAAGAGAAGGGAATGAATTTTGTGGGGAAATATGGCATGGCATAGGGGCCAAGTTAGCACAATAGAGGGCTAGGCTAGGAGTATAATAGTAGTTTAGGATTATTTTATTTTTATTTTAGGTTTAGTTTGGTTAGGTTGAGGTACCCAATTGAGAAAGTAAACCAGGAAGAATTACCTGGTTGAGGGTGGGGGTTACTAAAAAGGAAAATGATAAAAAAAATTAGGATAAAATATTTAAGAATTTATCTAGGTTATAGGTCAAGGGCAAATAAAAATATTTAAGCTAAGGTTTTAGGGTTAGATTTCAAATAAAAGGCTTAACATCCAAAAACAAGAGTTATAAAATTTTAGGGTATTACACAAGCCAAAGTGCCTTGTTATGGAATGAAAATTTAATGGAGTATGATGATATCAAAAAACTTAAAATAGAAAAGAAATCAAAGATAAAGGAAAATAAAGGATAAATTATCTCATTCATGCATATGTTTGAGTTCTCTTGCATATGTAATTTACTATATCTCATATATATATTATTCATACTTATTGCATCCATCATGAGAGGAAGTTAAGGAATATGGAAGGTGGTGGTGGAGATGGGGAGTTGGGAGGTTACAACTATAATAGGAAAAATAGTTACAATTAAGAATAATAATTGAAGTATTAAACCAATAATTTAATGTAATACACATTCATGAATTGTACACCCATAATATGTAAATAGAATATTTAAAAAATTCCCTATATATGTAAATCTATTAATATTTACAATAGTTATTCAATATGTACATCTCAAAACATTTGTTTAACTCTTTATAATTACTAAGTATACATAAAAGTGTAGAAGAATTTCAAAGGCATATTCTCATGTACAAATGTGTCTCATTCACCAATATTTGGTATGTCCCCTTAATAATATACCTTTGAAGTACTACCATGTTAAAACCTTTATTAAGAAAACTCAGTGGCAAAAATCTATGACTAAGGGAAATATAACAATTATCTCCCCCTCAACTTAGTATATATTTTTTTTATTATATTACACATGATTTTATTTAGATGCATGAGTGCATATTGCTACTATTCTCATTTGAAAATATGTCAATAAGTGTAATACCCTAAAATTTAGTTAAACTTAATCTTGAGTGATTTAATTTGTAACTTGATCCTAATCTATAGAAATTAATACCACCTTACCCTAAATCTCTAACCATAAACTTTTGGTCTAATCTCGATTGATCGATAATTAAAATATCCTAATATCCTGAACTAAAATATATTAACCCAATTCTAACCCAAAAATCAAACCTATTATCTCTTCTTTTCTTTTCCCTTATTCTCTTCTTTCTCCTTTTTCTTCCTTTTGACCTCCCCTTCTCTTTTTTCATTTCCCCTCTTCTTCCTACATGAAACATTTCCCTTGGACAATGCCTACCATCACTCCATTACCTACCAAGCCATTCCCCAACTCCTACAAAGGTGGGATTTGGGTTGAAAAATCTCACCCAATCATAGCTTTCTCCCTATATATATATACCCAACAATAAATGCCCCCAACCATATCTTTTCTCTCCCTTCGTTTTCTAAAAAAACTCCACCTCTAAAGTATCATCTTCCTCCTCATTCTCCTCCTCACTATCACCAAAATAACCCAAAAAACCACCAATAGAAGCCCTCACCAAAGCACCTTCACCCTGTTTGGTCACTTATGTCATTCCTACCCTAACTAGCAACTATTTACACTGGTGCATCACTCCACCTTTTGGCCAAACACCACACAAATCCCTCCTTCCTTTCTTTTCCTTGGTTGAAACCACAACTACTGAACATCACCCCGCCATTTGACAGTCTCACCGCACCCTACACCCTCCACCTTTGGCTATTCTCACCAGTTCACACCCTCCACCTTTGCTTATTTCCACCGATGCCACCCCCTTATTTTAGCCTCCTCTATCATTGTTCACCCCATAGAAAATGGTAGCATATGTCATTGGTCCATCCTCCTCCTCAATATAAACCACCATGCCTCCCTTTTTGGTTTAGTAAAGTTTTCCCAAAAGCTCACCTTAGTTAGTTCGATTTTCCACTGTTCTTTCACTATTCCATTTCCTTAATTATGTGGTTAAATTTTAATGGTGTTTTATTGTGATTTATTAGGTAATTTTTTGGAGGTTCCAAAAGAGGTGGGATAGGATTACATGCTTAGAGACTAGAGTCGTTTTTGTAAGAATGCTAGTTGTAGTCTAGGATTTGTGTTGCTAAGTGTTATCCATGTTTTTTTGTTATAACATGTTACTGTTATAATGTGATTTAATGTATGATTGTTAATGTCATGATATGAGGTTGATATTATATGATAGAAAATAAGTAAATGGAGATTATATGACATTGTTATTATATGTGGAAAACCCTTGGTGTGATATATGGTTGAAATATGGGTTTATTAAGGTATGATAAGTTTGAAATGAGTATACGAAGGTATATGTAGATAAATGGAGGGTTTGAAAATAATGTTACTAAACATATAAGATTTGCATGAAATAAGGTTTTGTTATCAGTAAGGGTATTTTGGTCAATATGAGTTTAATATGATATTCATGGTATTTTAAGGTTTTATATCATCTAAAATATGATAATTAATTGATATGAAATCTTTAAAAGTTTTTTTTTTTTGTGAATGGCCTAAGTTTAATAAAGTATGGAAATGGTTTTATTTGGGAATATTAACCCTAAAATGAGAAGGCTATTATCACATATGTGAAACGGTAGATTCAAACTACAAAATTTTAATATGCTGTTAATATCAGTGTTCTAAGAATTCATATTAAAGGTGGTCATTGTTTGAGCCCTATAGGAAAAGTTATGATAGGTTTTTGAAATTAGGGTTTATAAACCTTGAGAATAGAAAATTTTGAGATAGGGTTATTATTGCATGTGTAATACCTTAGAGTTAGGCCTTAAAATTTGAGTATGTTTATAATAATAATATTTGAGGAGATATACTAAGTTATTGGTTAAAAGAGTAATAGAAGAAGAGTTATGATAAAAGTGTAAAATTAGGATTTTAGGGAATTATAAGGGTTTGAACCCTAGAAAGTGACCTTATGATCTCATGATGTGCCTTACCTACTTCAAACATGTTCTATACTTATCAAATCAAACATGAATAATACATTAATAATTTAAAGTGAAATATCACGTGAGTCAGGCCAAGGTATTTTATTAGTCTATTCCACCAGACAATAATAATGCCTCAGATATGTTGTCCCTAAGAGATGTTTCAGAACGTTCCACCGATTTAAGAATAGTGGATCAAGAGCATGTTTCTCTAAGAGCTATTTTATGGGTCTGTTACACTAGATGATAATAGTAGAACAAAATCATTTTGCCTTGAGAGATGCATTAACCAATTCTACCAGATTAATAATAGTGGGGTCCTAATCTCAACGTTAAAGATAATATAATTTGAGATAAGCAACCTAATGGATAAGATGTTAATGAATTAAAGTGGAAGAGTGCGTGAGTCAAGACTGATTTGTTGGATCCATTCTATTAGATGATAATAGTAGCTTAGGTATTTTATCCATGAGAGGTGCTTCAAATTATTATATTGGTTTAAAAATAGTGGCTTAGGAGCATGTTGTCCTTGAAAGGTATTGGGTCCATTCCACCGGACTATAATAGCAGCTTAGATGTGTTTTCCCTGAGAGGTTATTCAAACCATTCCACTGGTTTAAGAATAGCGGGGTCCCTAAACTTAACATAAACAAAAGAATAAAACGGTTATATCTAATAAAGATGCCTAGGTAAGTTTTTACCTTGTGATATTTTATGTGTTCGTATGTGTACTTATTCTATACTGTGAATATATGTATTTAAATATATTTTTGACTTAATAGCAGTGTCACCTTACTCAGTATGTAGCGTACTGACCATCATTTTCATAGGTGTTGCTCATTCCTATAAGCAGACGACCCTGATGCTTTTGTGTAGATCATTGAGAAGCAACTAGATGATTTTGCTACCTATGATGCATTATATAGGGTGTCGTGATTATTTTAGTACTAGGGTTATGGGTGAAGAGTCATGTTATCTAGATGATGGTTTACCCCTATACCTTTTTGGACTCTTAGATCCATGATATCCTTTTTGTCTGTATTTATCATTGTACTCAGAGTAAATATCCAAAATTATATTTCTATTTATAAAGTTTCTATTGTTTTATATTTATCTTAGTTCACATTTTAATGGTTTTATACTTGTGATTGATGTAAGGATGGTATGGTAAGTCAGACTTACATTGATTACAGCGGTAACATCCGATATTTTAATTATAAGCTTCCGCTGTAAAATAAACTTTTTCAGCAGTAAAATTTGGGATATTATAATAAGAACCCCTTAAGATAAAAACTAGACATTTATATAAAGACTTGTGTCACCGTATTAACTTTTAGATTATTTCTTAATGAGTGTCTACTACTAGTTAATTGGTCTAATACATGCAGATGTTGGATTCCTTATACAGATAAATCACACTCATTAAGCGAATTTATTTAGCTTTCATATGTATATTCCATAACATTCAACCATTTATCCAATGACACTCCATATTAAACTGAGAATATTTCTTAATTTTATCTATTATCAATTGCAACTAATTAGTTAAAAACCTCACTAATGTCTACCTCATATCACGTTATATTGATATAAGGATAATTCATAGACGTTTCATTTGTTGGAAAAATCTAATGTCAAATTCTATCCATATGAATATGTTGAATCATTTTTGAAAGTTTTATATTTTTTCTAAAGATTATAACTCCTTTTTTGAGGGTTCAATTCTTTAGACCCATATTAAATTCTTCAAGCATATTTGTACCATAATTGTCATTAACTTATTTGAAGTCACCATAAGAACTTTTATATGAGTTGGAACTTTAGTCAAGACACATAAGACTTAATAATTTATTGGTAATAATAAATGCATCTACTAGTTTGGTTACATTAGTAATCATAAGAACCAAATGCACTTTGATTTTCCTTTGGATCCATATCTCATGGAAGACTTCTTTTAAGTACTTACTTGCTTTATAAAAATCTCAATATCCTTTTCCTCCTCCTAATTCTGGAAATACCATCATTTAGGGTTTTCTTTATGGCCTAATTTCATATCTATAGAGGAGGCTTATGGGCGCATATAAGATATGACCAAAATTTTAAGAAAAACATCATATTCATTCTAATTGACACAGCTTAAGGAATAATGTGATATGTGATTGGTACATGCTAAAAAAATTTGCATGCCTATTGACATTTCACTTCTAAACCTCACTAACAAGGATCTAAGAATCAAATGCATAATCAACAACTCTACCAAGTTGTTCTACTTCCAAACTAAAGCAATGATATTATATTATCCCAATTAGATGGTTATTTTCTATGTGCCAATGTAACTATATGAATTACAAAATATAGCATGTCACCTTAAATTGATGTATCATTATATACCATGGTATATTTATTTAGTCAACATGTGTATCCTTGAAATCTATCAAGGTTATAGAAGAATTTACATTTACTTGCATTGTAACAACATAATTTTAAATTTTTACTAGAATAATATGTCATTCATATGAGATCATTAGTTAAAATAATCTTTAGGATTCTAAGTGTGTACTCATGTAAGTTCAATGATATCTTTCTATCATTATTGCACTAACGCGATTGCATAACTTATATCACAAATATAATATTTTATAGTCTACTAAATTCTAATTAGTGACACCTTTTGACTTTTCATATATACCAAATGCACATATTGTGCATTTATCTTAGGCTTACTTCTATCCAATCTTGATAGTAATAATACCATCAAATACTTATTGACCATAGTAAGTTCTCTAGGAACTTAGCTATAATGTCATGCATAATTTTGATATCTAATTATTTATTCAAAATACCTTTTAATAGGTTTATCATGCCTCATACATATGTATATTTTTGCCAATTATAAGCTCATAAAGTACTACATCCTTACAATAGAGTGTGCAATGACATTTCAATCAAATATATTGATCTCCTAGATCATATTTAGGTCTATGAGATGGGAAATATTTAGCCTCTACCATTAAATAATTTATACTAAATGAAAATTTTCATGTTTCAACTATTAAACTAATAACTAAATAGAAAAATTCTGGCTTCAACCATCAAACTACTTATCAAATAGGAAGCTTTAGGCTTCTGCCATCAAATGTTTCTACCCACCAAAACTATAATATAATGGGGTTGTTATTTTAAATACTTTGGACACTACAATGGTGGATAAGATTTGACTATAGCATGTTTTAACTACTACCAATGATGAAGTATGTGTATAGTTTCATGAATAACTAGTTGAAAAATTACACTCAAAGTCAACATCATTACTTTGGGATTCAAACAAATATTTTAAATAATGCAAAGAGTAAAATTACATAGACTAAATTGCAAGAACTAAAATTGTAAAAATAGAAAGTGCAAAAATAAAATTGGTGCTTGGGTCTATAAACCACAAAATATTTTGATCTTTTGGATTGAAAAGCACTTGAGGTATTCATTATCATCTGATCTTCTCCATTGATATTATATAAGTCTTGAAATACTTTCACATATTTAATCCCCATGATCAAATTGTGCACAAGGTATTTATCACCTTTTAATCATTTGATCTTCAAGATTGAATTGTGCATAAAATCTTCAAGACTATTAAATCATTAGGTACCCTTTCTTACCTCATGTACATACTTGTAAATAAAACAATTAGTCAGGAGTTTCATGCTTTTACCCCAACACATGTATAACCACTCATCTGTACTTGAAGTATATAGGAACAATTTAGCAAAATCTATTGATTTTCCATTAACTTTGAGTAATAGAGGATTGCATGTTTGTTATAATTCCCCCAATCAACTTTAGGTTATTAGATATGTATGTAGCAATAGGTGATGATACCACTTATCCATTACTTTTATGTACATAGTGATGAGTAATAAGACTATTATTCCATCACTTTTAAATTTATGTAATGTAATGTTATTATAAATTGTCACTTTATACAGTTTTCCATCATGTCCTTAGTGAGGGAAGTCTACCAACGGTGATGTGCAATGTGAACGTCAATCCATCACTTTTGATATTTAAATTGATCATACTATATCCAATTTTCGTCTATTGAATGAGAGACTTTTAACCTTATACTGTGATTTACCTCTATCCTCTAACTCATAATTGAAAGTGAGGTCATCATACATATAATCGAATTGAATACATATAAAGACCATGACTTACACAAAAACAAATTTGGTAGTATTAGAAGATTCGCAAATATGAACTTCAAGAAATTAAAAGATTAGCAAATGTAGTTGGGATTGAAACTTCGAGCTACTAAAAACGGTAGAGTAACATAATCAAGTGAACCAAGTTTTACATTTCAAACCTAACTACTCTTCTTTATTTCCTTATTTATGTAAATAAAGACATTTAAAAATGTCAAACTTATATGAAAATAGGTTAGCAATCTTATCAATGTACTTAGTTATTATATCAATAAAGACATTCATATAGAGTAAGAGATACCCATTTTTAAAACTCAAATGGGTTATTTTGATATTTGGTTTCATTTTATATGTAACTAGCTTTCACGTTGCAGATGTATCTATTTAGATTAGGAATATAAACAAGGTAGGTTTGAGTCATGGACCCCCTATCCGATACTCGAACCCAATAAGGATTTTATACCCAAATTCATATCCATATTAAAATAAATATATGTTAACAAATTCATATTCGTATCTATTGAATATCTATTAATAACGGATAACCCATTACTTGAGAATGATACACAAGCGTCTAATTCATTACCCATTGAATAAACCCATTATCAATTTGATTTTTTTTTACTTAATTCCTTTGCAAATATCAACTTTCTAAACAACCAAACAAATACCAAAATCTACTATTTCAATAAAAACAACTATTACAACCAAACAACCTTCCATTACAACAACCTACAACAATATCAAATTTTGGAAAAAAGATTAATTTGGAGTGAACTAATATATACACAAAAACACTCATCTCAACATCGAACTGCCATAAATCAAATGCATTACAACCCATCCATGGCCAAAATCAAAATTAAGCAAGCCACTCATACACAAAAAAACAAAGGGCAACACACCCTCATCCTTGTGTACATAGCTATCACAATTATATATGTATATATATAAAGAAATGCATTCCTTAGTACAAGAACAAAATTGGGATCTCTATTGGGACATCTTTACAGCCTAATTTAATAATCAACAATAAAAAGACCATATAAAATCTATGCTTGCTTAAAGGTGCCTTTTGCAACATAAAACAATGAGCTAAAAATCAGAGCAGCTAAATAAAAATAAAGGGCCTCAAAGACCCCCAAAAACAACCACCTCAACATAAATGCTTTAAAAAAATCCTTAACCACCGAGGGATTAACATGTAATGAACCAATCTTGTCAAGACCATTATTCAAACCATTCACAACACGTCACCTCAAAACTGCCTGCAAAAGGCTAAGGGACACTCTAGGCTACTAAAAAAGGTGGAGTAACAAAATCAAAAGAACCTAGTTTTACATTTCAAATCTCAGCGGACCTTCAAATCAATCAACTAACGAGCAAAATTTGATTAGCAAATGTAAACTTCAAAACATAAAAAGATTAGCAAATTGACCTCCACAAATTGAAGCCTCTGAATCGAATGAACAGGGAGCGACAACGGCAGCGTATAGGCATTGGTTAAACATTGACGAAGGATAGGATTACTGGTGGTCGGTTCAGGGTCGTTGATGAAAGGTATTGACGACCGACGAGGGGACGAGCGATGAATGGAGAAGAAAGCACGGTAGACGCTAGCAATGTAAACTTGGGAATGGAGGTGCTGGAGATATGAGCTCCGGATGAGACTAAAAGAATTGCTTTGGTCCTTAGTTGGGACTGGTCAATCGAACTCAATTTGGACATATCAAAGGGTAATGTTAATTGAAAGTAACAATTTCGACCCTAACATTATGCTATGTTTAGATATCTCCTAAATGAAACAAAGATTTCTATATATAAACTATAAAATATAAAATTAATATCTCTTTTCCATAATATCCTTTTCACTAAACCTAACAACCCTTTTCATCTCTCTCTCTCGACACGCTCTCCATCGTCCAACCTTATTCTTCATTATATCCTATTGTGCATCCTTTCTTTTAGTTCCATTAATTTGCAAAAGGTAGTGTTTCATTTCATCTGTCCTAAATTCAAGATATAATGAATGTAAGTTTTCTATATTTTTGTTTCAATAGGTCATTATATATCTAATATGTTGGCATATTAAACTACATATGAAAATTTAGATAAAAAATGTTAGATCTGAAAATTTGTTTGCCCAACCGATTGAAAAGTTGAAAGAATTTTAGATTTAAAATGTTGTGGCGGCTAGAGATGGCTTACGCACCACGCCTGCTCATGGTTGGTAGCTGTGTGCAAGGTCAAGCCCGGTATTTGGGCTAGGCAGCCTAGGCAAAGGTCTAGAGCTCGAAAAAAAATAATAAAGTAGGTACTTATTAGATGATATATATAAATTAAAAAAGAAGACTAACAACCAAGGGAGAAAAAAAAAAGACCAATAAAGGCTAAACTATACCTCTTCTTTGCAAGGAAAAAAAAACAAGAGACGGAGAGAAATGGGAGATGAAAGATAGAAAAAAAAAACAAGTTGTAAGAATGAAGATGATAGATGAAGTTTTCCATTTTCTTGCAACTCTAGTAGGTAAATACTCATCTTTTTGTTTTTTGTTTTTATCAAATAGTAAAGAAAATACATCTATTAAAACCAGTTCTTAGTTCATCAGTTGTTTTTAAATTAGAATGCCAAAAACAAAAAATTAATGTTGATTTAATTTTGCCAATTTATAATTTTACTAAAATTTACTTTGTTCTTGTATTTCTAGTCAGCAACCATTGTCAATCATTGATGTGCTGCATTGCTGTTTACTTACGAAAAAACTACTAAACCTCATTAAATAGCATAATTAGTTCTACTTTCATAGTCAATCTCTACAACTCATTATTGGCATTTAACATCATGTTCTTCAAATTAATGTAAGTCATATTTTCGAAGCTAGTCAATAGACCCCTCCTTGGCTCTTCTCTGGTTGATTAATGAAGTTTGGTAGTTTCATTTGTAATTAAACAAGAAGGGGCCGGTAGAAGGAATTAGTCTAATTAGCATAACTAGTTTAATGTTTGGTTTTTATTTGTATTTCAATAGGTTTCTTTTATTTAATTTCAATTCTATTTGCTACTCATATTTTTTTAGTTCCATAGCTATTTAACTAATCTTCATAAAGTAGTTTGATTCTTTGTTTTCATCTATAAAAAAAATGACTTCATTTTGTGTAGGCACTTAATTATTATAGTAGTAATATCTACTAGTGTAATTATTTCAAGATAAGGACCATAAGGTGTTACTCTCCATTTCTATTTTATTAGTTCATTGCATATATTTGTATGAGTGTTTTCTTTTTTCCTTTTGTGTTTACTAATGCCCACTAGAAAGTATGAATCGAGATATGAAAAAAGTTAAAAAAAAAAAGTTAAAGAATTTATTCAATCTCAAAAGTTAAAGAATAAATTTATTAGTAGTAGCAAGCAAAATATTTTATAAAACACATGTCAAAATCTTGTACATTAATTGTCGGGTAGTGATGATAATAATATTAGTAATTCTTTGAAACATAGTGTAGAAGATAAAGGATATGAGGAGAGAAATGAATGCATAGATGGAATGAATTCCCATGTAGACATAGATATATATGGTCCTAGAAATTGGAAAAATTTTAGTAATAACTTAAGAGATTTTATAGTTGAGAAGGGACCTATTGGATATAATAATCAAGACTTTCCTAAAGATGAGAACTCTAGATATTTTTCCACTATATATTACACTAAAAAATAAAAAAAATGGAGAAATACATGACTGAACATGGTTAGTTTACTCTTAGATAGAATATTTTTCTTTTGTTGCAAATTCAAAATTTAATTTTCAGCTTGTAAATGATGGTTGTAAAAATTGAAAAAACCTTGGTACTAATCTCAAGGAAGATGAAACAAATAATGACCACATTATTAATATGTCTTCTTGGATTGATTTGAATATAATATTACAACATAAAATAAAATAAAAATAATCAATAAGAAACTACAAGATCATATAAACAAAGAAAAGGAACATTAGAGAAGTGTGTTATTGAGAACTATTGGTGTAGTGAACACTCTTGTAAAAAATAACTTAGCATTTAGAGGGACAAATGAAAAAAATATGAAAATAACAATGGAAAATTTTTTAGTCTTGTTGAAATGATTACCGAATTTGATCCAATAATGCAAGAAGATTTCACACGTATTCAAGCATATGAAATACACGATCATTATCTTGGTCATAGGATATAAAATGAAATAATTGATTTGTTGGCAAATGAAATAAAATGCACAACTGTGAGAAAAGTTAAAACATCAAATTATTTTTCTATTATACTAAATTATATTCCTGATATAAGTCATCAAGAACAAATGCCCCTTATATTAAGATGTGTAGACATTTCATCTCTTTATATTAGAATTGAAGAATAATTTATAGGATTTTTTAATGTAAATGATACATCAAGTCAAGGACTTTTCAATGAACTTAAAAATGCATTAAACAACCTTGATCTTAATATTAGTGATGTGAGAGGACAAGGGTATAATAATGACTCTAGTATGAAAGGGAAATATCAAGGGGGTACAAAAGTGGCTATTAAATATAAATCCTCGATCATTTTATACACACCGTGGTTTCCATAGTCTTAATTTATTACTTTGTAACATCGCTGGTTGTTGTTTTAAGGCCATTATATTTTTTGGACAATGGCAATGTATTTATTCAATATTTTCTTCTTCTACTAAAAGATGGAAAATTATGAAATAACACGTGTCTTCTTTAATTGTGAAACCACTATCACAAACTCATTGGGAAAGTCATATTGAAAGTGTTAAACCAGTCAAATTTCAAATTTCACAAATAAGAGATACTTTACTTGAGTTAGCGGAAATTAGTGATGATCGTAAAACAAAAAGCGAAGCTTATTGTTTGGATACATATGAACTTGAAATTTTTAAATTTTTAGTAGGTATGATAATTTGGTGTGATTTATAATTTGTAATTAATGTAGTTAGTAAGATTTCACAAGCAAAAGACATGCAAAATGATGTTGCCATAAAACACTTGAAAGGTATTATTTCTTTTTTGAAAAATTATACAGAAAATAGATTCACCAAAACACTAATTTCAGCGAAAGAATTGGCTTCTAAGATGAATATAGAACATGTATTTTCTAAAATAAGAGTAATTCGTAGGAAAAGATAATTTGTTGAAACTAATACCAATGATGTAACACATTCTTTTGAAGAATCATTTAAAATCAACTATTTTTATTATGTTGTTGATCAAGCTATTTCTTCTTTTGAAAGTAGGTTTGAAAATTTTAAAAAATATAATGAAGATTTTGGTTTCTTGTATGATCTAAATAAATTAAAATCTTTATACTATCAGTGTTTGAAAATTTGTTGCCTTAATCTTGGAAGCTTTTTGAAACTTGATACAATTTTAGATTTTGATGGTTTGGATTTATTTTTGAACTAAAGGTTTTAGAGAAATTTTTTAAGATGATGCAAAAGCCCTATTAGATATTATTAATTTAATACAAAAACTAAACTCATTTCTTAATGCTTTAATTGCAGATAGAGTATTATTAACTATTCCTATTACAGTGGTATTAGTGGAGAGAAGTTTTTTAAAGATGAAATAAATAAATAAAAATTATACAATCAACCATGTCTTAGAAAAGACTAAATGGAGTAGTTATTATATTGATTGAAAAAGATTTGGTATCAAAACTTGATTTTCAAAATCTAATCAATGAGTTTGCATATCAAAAGACAAAAAAGAAAATGAAATAATTTTTTTTTACAAAATTTTATTTTTATCGTATGTAAAAAAATTCATTCCTTATATCTGTCTATAGCCTGAAAATGTGTAGGGTTGGCCCTATACAAGGTCAAGCATGGCCAATGGCTTGTGCACCCAACTTGTGCATGATCAAGTGCTTGCACCACCAATCTGCTTTGTCCTCTGTCTATTGTATCTCGTATTACCAATGGGTTACCCATAGAAGTTGTAGCTTGAGGTGGTTTTTCCACAAAATGTGCATGTTTCCTTAAGCACGGGCCTCTTTCGCCTTTCCCACCCATAGCTATAAGCCCTGGTCTTAATTTTTCTTAATTAATTTCAATTATTATATTATATTATATCATGTTATATTTAATTTCTTAAAATATTTTAAATCTAAATAATTAATATTTTAATACTTAATTTAGAGCAACTAGTTTATACTATTATTATTATTATTATTATTATTATTATATGCTATTTATTTTAAATTAAACATTTTATATCTAAATAATTTAATTCAATAATATCATAAATTATTTATTTTGCATACTTGTTCAAAATTACATTAAATGATTTATTTTAGAGGTCTAACTTGAATAATTTATAATTGAATTTTTATTTATTTATTTAAGATGAGTGGTTGATAGGATATCCATTTAAAGTTTAAGTAAAAAAAGAATCAAGAAAGGAGGAGTCGCCCTCAACAAAATGAGGAACCTTTTGAATTAATCATAGCTTTGGCATATGATCCACAATCATCAAGTCGACTACTATCATTTAACGATTATATAGGAGGTAATTTACCCTTTGCTTGATTTCATTATGTGACCAACATCACTTTCATGGAGATATTGTGCAACTTAGCTTTGGTGTTGATAATGTACAACATTCTAGCCCTCGTGTTAATGATGATATAGACATTGGTGGAGCTCTACAAGCTATCCCTATGGAGAATGATTGGTTCTTAGCTTGCTCATGTCTTAGAGGGTTGATAGATCCTTCACTGATCCCCAGTTTTGGCAATCATATTACATTAATGATATGGCATGGGGCGAGGGTAAATTAAATATCTTTTTATATATAAAAAATCATCTATATGCTGTATATACTAAGTAATTATTCCCACTTCTTATGTTTTGTAGATTGATAGTGTCGTAAAGGTTCACCCAGGTTCTAATGTGTAAAATTATATTACTCATGTTATTTCTATATATCTTAAGTATCACATTGAACCAACAAGCCTACTACATATTCCATCTATTATGTTTTCACATCATAACACTCCAATAATTTAAGCATTTGGCAGTTTAATACAAATAGCTTTCATATGACTTAGGGGATGACCATTAGCCTTCATTATATGCATAAGATATTAGGATTGCAAGTCAATAAGGAAGTCTTACAGTCTGATATGAGTCATGAGGATATATGACATATTGTTGCCAAGATATTTCATATGACTTAGAAAAAAGGTTTGGAGTTATGTACCAATAGAATCAAGTTTAAAATGAGTTTATATAGCATGAATAGAATGAAACCAAAAGATCAGGACAGGGCTTACTTATTAAGGCTTATTGTATCAACCTTATTTATTGATAAATCTCAACATAGCATTTGTCCATACTATCTATAGTTTCTCACTTACCTCAAAAGGGTTAATAACTATTCATGGGACCTACTACCCTTTTGTAAATGCATCATCAACCTGATATGGCATTGAGATATAGAGCAAAATAAATTTATAGGTGCAACATGTTGTTGAAGTTAATTTTATTATATTTAAAAATGCTACATTATATGTTGAATATCTACATAAATATGGATTCTAACTAATTCAATTTTAATAGGTATAGATAAACAAGCATTTTCTATAATTTGGGATTGTTTTGATCATTACAATATGGATATTAGGGATGTGCGAGGGAATAGTAAGTGTTCCTTTGATAAAAACCTTGAGATATTATGGCACTATCGATACGTTCTTGATATTAGGTCAAATAACTATGTATATTATTATTTTTCTATTGTTAGCATATATTATTTGATTTTATAAAATAAAAAAAGAAAACTAATTTATGTCGTATGTAGGGGATACGGGATCCATATGGTATGGATGTTCACCACACATGTTGATTGGCATTGTTTTGTGGTTGCCTAGTGTAGAGGAACCACACATTTCGAATTGAGTGGTAAAAAAGTTTGGATATTTAGCTAAGGACCCTATCAAACCTAATCAAATATTTAGGGAAGGGAATCCTAATAAATACAAGGTTGAATTTGATAATGGTGTTTTAGTTTGGGAGTATCGAATGGAACATATTTTGACAAAAGGTTATTTGGCCCACGTGTTAGGATGCCTCTAGGAAGAAAAAACAATAATTATATGAATTGGTACATATTTAGGACACATCAATTTATTATCATTCGGGTAGGAAAACATGTCGATGTTTGTGAGGAAGAGCCACTAACAAATATCAAACACATTGAAATAGCTATTCAAATATACAACATGATGTTTTGGATAGGTGATCCACTTTTGTTGCATTTCCACATGAAAATGAGTTTATTAATGTTAGTGGATGCTCTTAGATTTTTGGATAGACATTTTGGTCGTGATGGTGCATCATCAAGTGGGGTTTAGTTAGGCTATTCTATAATTTATTAATATATATAATGTATAATGTATGCTAATATTAATATAGATATTATATTAATATAAAATAATTACTATATCTATGTTTTTTTACCATTATATAGGGAATCATTAATAAACTAGAGTTGTTATAGATAACTCTAAAATAAAACATTATTGATTAAAAAAAAGAAAAAAAGCATCTAACTAGCAATTAAAGGACTTATCCTATGTCCTCATAATACTAAATGGACATGGTTCATCTCCCATCAAATGGTTACCATGTTTGTGTGACAATTAGAAAATGGGAAAAAATAAATATCTATCTTTTAGTATTATCACATTAATGAGTGCAAAAAAAATATAAATAAAACATTACTTAAATGTTTTAGTCTATAAGCATTGGGCAATGTCGAGAATTTGGGATGAGACACTCAAACCCTTCAAGTCTTGATCGATAAGGTATCCCATCCATAACTATTTCAATCATGATGCTTTAGCCACAACTCACATAATTCAAGCAAAGGACAATGATATAAGAGATGTATATGCTATATTAAGTGTTATTCTAAATATTAGCTAATAAATGAAGATAAAAATATTAATAAATAAGTTAAAAATATTAGTAAAGTTATGGACAAAGACATACCAATATATAGCATGAAGAATGAAGTGTTAGTCTCACTAGATAGAACCATAAATACAATATTATATGGTGTGACGATGATAAGACAAAAATTAGGTTGTTCTATCCAATATCGTTTGGCAGTAGGCTCCAACCAATTTGCAAATTTAAAAGCATATCATCCATACTTTTCCATGTAAAGATGCATTTGTACATCTCATGTTGATCCTAGATCTCATGATATAAATCATTACAAATATGCATCCATTTTCCCTCATCTTCTAATAAAAATGGGCCACTCCTCTAAACTCACAATTCTTGTATTTTTTCACATTATTCTAACTCTCAATAAATGTATGTTATAATAATTTAAATCACTTGAATATGGAAAATGAGGCATACTAGACATGACACTAAATGCAATTGATGCTTTATATCCTCCACGACCATGACTACAAATAGGGATGACAACAAATCAAGTACTCCCTACCTAGTTACCCAATCCCAATAATAAAATTCGTATCTATACCCATACCCAAATCCAATAAATATTTTTTTCATAATCCATATCCATATTCATATTTATTTATCTGTATCCATTTACTCATACTATGGGTTTAGGGTAAAAATTATTCAATGTTAAAATTAGATACTTAAATCATTAGGGTTTAATTATATTTTTTACTTTTAACCATAGAAAAATATAATGATATGTTATTTGATTGAAGGGAAAAATACTTTTATATTGGGTAAATGAATGTGGGTATAGGTACAAATATTGTAATATCTCATATTTTGAAAAATCTATCTTTTCTGAGATCTCTATGGTTTTAAAATAAAATTATCACTTTTATAAATAAATAAAAGTTATATCCTTTACAAACTTGAAAAGCCTAGAAACATTTTTAAAATGCTATGTTCTTATTTATTGTTCTTTCTTAAAATTTTCGATTGCATAAGACTTCTGAATCACTTTTGATTATTCACTTTCTTCTAAAACATTATAAGTTAACCAAATTCAAATTCCTTTAATATTTTGAGC
Source organism: Tamarix austromongolica (assembly GCA_039764185.1). Lineage (NCBI taxonomy): Eukaryota > Viridiplantae > Streptophyta > Magnoliopsida > Caryophyllales > Tamaricaceae > Tamarix > Tamarix austromongolica. The sequence continues at coordinate 30,851,127 of CM077817.1, forward strand.
CTCCCAATCATGTTTAAAATGATAATTGGATATCACAACAAAAAGTACTATTTATGCCTTATTTTTACAATTATTCGCGTTTTAAGCCTTGTTTTAGCTTTTTTGCTTATAATAAAATTAAAAACTTTGGGGTTCAACATATTTTCATGTTTTAGGGATAAAAATGAATTAAAAATATATTACCTTTATTTTTTATTTTTATTGTTTTTACTATTATTCACATTTTTTGGCATATTCAATTATTGAAACTTACCATTCTTATTTTTTGATCGTATTTAACCTTTGTGAAGCCTAATACGAAATTTCAAATATTACCAAAATTAGATCCTAACTTTCAATTTATTTTTTTAGGTGTCTTACAATGATATGTGTAAATAACACACATATTGTTAGAGAGTATTCCCTATAGATTTTGCATCATTTTCCACTCATCTTCATTCGAAAACTTGTAACCTATGCTAAATGACTATAACCTATCCTAAAACAAACCAAACCAAATGAAACCTCACACCTATTCTCTCCTCTCTTGATTTAATGGCTACTTCACCACATAATTCCTGACCCAGATGCATCTCCCTTAGCCAATAAAATATTATCCTGATCATTGTAGTCATTTCCCCATCAAGCACCACCCAATACCTCACATATTCATTCCTCGTCACCCTCCAATTTTAACACCACTCCTTCCTCTCAAATGAAACAGCTCATCTTGAGAATATTCTATTAATGGTTACCCCAATCTTCCATCAAATAGCTAAAACATGCACTTCATCCACCCTCATTTCCATTCCACCTTATCCACCATTTGTGCATGTGTTTTCTAGCCCATATACATGACCTTTAGGTTGATAATCTCTAGCAATATTCTCCCCACAATTATCATCCTTCATCTCTCAACACTTTCCAAGTGAAGTGGCCTAATTCTACCTCCTTGGTTCAACACAGACAACCCCATTCCCATCCATGGATGCATGTGTGTATGGAATTTATGGATTAGTGTGGCAGCCACAACTTCAACCAACTCACAACATTTTTGTGCTTCAAGTGTCTTCTTTATCTTATCTTATTTTTTCTTCGACACATGCCATTATTCTGCTCCTATCAACCAAATCAGCCACCTCTATAATCCTCTATAGCCAAGTTCCTTCAAACTTCAAAAATTCAAGGATTTAACCCTTTTGTGTCTAATCAAGCAAAATAGAGTTTAGGCCATTGATTTGGTGAAGTTATTTAATATTTCTACTTGTGTTTTCAAATTCAAGGATTTAACTCTTTTGTGTCTAATCAAGCAAAAGAGAGTTTAGGCCATTGATTTGGTGAAGTTATTTAATATTTCTACTTGTGTTTTCAAGCCTTTCAAAGATATATATTTCTTATTAATTTTTATTCAAACTCTTTAACCTAAGTAAGATTCTTACATGGGGTTGTTAAGGAGCTAAATACCTCCAACTCAAGCCGACTTCAATAAAGCTTGTGAGCCAACTTGGCTCGACTCGTTAAACATTTTTTTAAATTAATAAACTAAATCATCTAATTTATCATGATTCAATTCATAACTCAACTTGTTTAACTGTTAGGTTCATTTGAAAGTTAAACAAACCAAATCAACTCATTTAATTATTTATCTTGTATAAAGGCATAATTAACTATTTAGATCGTTTATTAAGTAAATTATATACAATCCCAACCTATTAATGAACTAACAAATTAACTGAACCTCCTTTTGCTTGAACTCAACTCATTTGATAAATGATCCCAAAAATAAGGCTTGGATTTTATTTGTTTTGCTAAATAAATAAGCCACATCGAGTCAGCTTAATTTGTCAACAACTCTATTTTTACATAGTTTTATTATGTTTTGGTGATTGCCATGGTGATTTGGGGTATTAAAACTATGTGTATACTTTCCATATTTTTAAGGAATATTTTTTAACCTTCAAGGAAAGGTAAAACTAGGTTTACTTGGGATAAAGCATAATAATTTTTATGCTTGCATGTGTTTCAATGAAGATTGGTATTTTATGTTGATTTGGCATCTTAATCTTGTTATTTTTTTTATCAAGGAAAATATGGTATTACTTATGGTTGATAAGATCAGTATAACATTTCCATAATTTTTTTTGAATTATGAAAAATATTATAAGTTTATTCTTGAAGGTTTTTATACATGAAAGATTATGGAAAGTATGAAATTAAGTAACTTTAGACCTATGAATTTGGGTTAACTTTTGACATAAATTCCTCAAATTTGGATAAGCTATAGAAGAAATATTTCATCTAAAATTAAATCGTAATATTTCTAATTTCCAACACAACTTTCATATCTCAAAAATGTTAAATATTGAATAAGTTATGATTGTATTTTTTTTTAAAAGTGCACAAAACTAATCCAAATCTAGCACAAGAGCACTAGGCACAGGTTTGGGCTTTGAGCCTTAGGTTAGAATTTGTTTTTGTGTGATATAGTAATTTTAAGTTGTTAGATAGCATTTTTAGGTACAATTTAATATAAAATATGTGTTAAGGTATAAGAGGTTAAAGTTGGAGGTAAAATCATAATTTTATGTGTTTTACCAATATTCATTAAAGGTATACTAAATGTTCTTGTTAATCTTCATGATAACCTTAATCATATGTTAATATTGAATTGGTTACCTCAATAATTATATAGGTAGAGTTAATGGAAGATTAATTATAATTAGACATAAACTGACTAAATTACCCTTAAAATGGTAAAATATGGAATATGAGAATGTGATAGTTAAATCATGACCATTGACATTGACTTAGATCTTTAATCATGATAGTATTTTTTTTTCCTAGAAATGACATATGATCTATTTTATGATTTCAAACTTAACTATATCTTTAGTTTTTGCTTAATTGAACTATAAACGGTATTTTGGGATTAAAATAATGATTTTCAAAAGGTTTTGATAGAATGTATATGCAAAGTTATGGTAGGATTATACCTTATGTGGTAAGAGCTATGTGATATGTGATCATGATTTTGTGTAACACCCCCATTTTTATCACTTAAAATTTTCATTTGAAAGAGAATTTTGTGAAAGCTAAAGCATTAAAAATATAGGGTATTACTACCACACTTTGTATAAGTCTTATTTCCTTTATCATTCTTACACTAAATGCTAAGGTTAAAATGTTACTATGCTTAAATTAAGAACAACAATCATAAGGAGCATATAAGAAATAATATTATAGATTAGCATTGTTCTGATATAACAAGATCAGACAAAGGTTATTAAATTCAAGTGAAAAAGAAATGTAGAAGGAACACAATAGTCCAGAGATATCTATATTAAAAGATTATAAAGCTGACACTAGATAGTCTTAACTTATAACCCCAAAATACTAGCCAACAAGTTGAAATCACAAGTAATCCTACAAAGTTATAATTACTCATTAAATAGGTAAGGAGCTATAAAATAGAACCTAATCCATCAGTAAAACGGTATTATATAAACCACTACTCAATACTAAGAATGTAAAAATCACATTGAACACATAGAAGGTATCACAAGAGAAACATTATATAAACACATCAAATCATACATATGATAACAAGATATGATAAACATGCCAAGATATCACTATTACCAAGGCCACATGCTCAACATACCATTATACTTAATCAAATCACAACCTAATGAACAAAATCATATCAAGGGTATTCCATGAAGGGAGACACCAAGCCATACTTAAACATTTTTCTTAACAATCACCATATATCTCATAAATCTCAACCAACCATACGAACAAATTCTAAAACATTACATGTAGATAAGATAACTTAAAGACATATAAAGTAATTCGGTTATATCAACACACTAAAATGATATAATATCTTCCAACCAAACCATAAAATCAAATCTAATTAAAGCCAAAATAGTAGTGATAACTAGAATAAGTATAAAACACTCTAGTTATACTAGGGAACACAAGTAACACAATACCCTCCTAACCATTTCATCATAATCAATTCATATAAACCATAGGCAAAGAATGAAGGCAACTACAAAACCAAAATCAAATACACTAGAGATAACCACACGATAGTTACATATGTTTTTATTACTCAAGGGGATATAGACAATCTAGCGACATATAAAGTACTTTAGTCATATCGAAAAACATAGGCAACACCATACCTTTGTAACTATACAATCCATAGACATATAAAGTACACTAGTCATACCGTCTCACTAATGGCAGAATAATACTCGCTAACCTAGGGCACTTAATCTTTAAGTACTAATACCCTCTATAGGGCCCATAGATAGGGTCCGTAGTTCACCTATAGCGTATACTAGGGCCTTACTAAGACATTAAGGCACACTAGTGAAAAAAAACCGAGAACTCCTACCTTGTCTCTAAGGTATTTATGGTATACCTTAAAATTTTTATTTTATGTAAGCATAATAATAAATAATTGGGTGTTATCAACAAACTTGACATAAATTTGACTCAAATATAAAGCATAACATTTACAATTTTAAATAAGATAAACATGAGAATGATATAAACTTAGGTAAGAGTTTGGATATCAAACTCTGAGTATAATACAAGCAAAATACAATAAAAGGGATCAAATGGAACTAAAATTTCATAAGGTATCTACATTAAAAGTTAGCTACTAGATAACATCAACTCTACACCTAAGCCCAAACAAATAAATCACTCGTCCATAGGTGGTGCATCATTATTGACAAAATCATCAATGTAATATCCAAAAACTTACACATCAACACATGGGTTATATACTTGTGGGAATGAGTAACACCCATAAAAATGACGATTAATACCTATGTATTAAGTAAGGTAAAAATACACATCATAAGAAAAAGGGACACACATAGCATATAATGTCACATGGAAGAACTATACATGCATGCTATTTATGACGTGAGATGACTCTAGAGGGAACTTTAGTATAATCCCATGTTAGGTACACATACATTCTATTTACTAAATTACATTGAGTTTAAAACCCCACTATTCTTGTTTGGTGGAATGTATAAGTATAACTCACAGGACATAATGCTTTTAGCCACTATTCTTGTTCAGTGGAATAGACAAGTACAACTCCCAAGACAAAATGCTCTTAGTCACTATTCTTGTTTGATTGGAAGAATAAATATAACTCCTAGGGAAAAACACTCATGATTACTATTCTTATATGGTGGAATGGACAGGTACAAGTCAGTCCTAACTCATATGATCTTTTATATTATTAGATTGTTTGGTTATCTCATTAAAGTCATGCATATTTAACATATATATACAGGGAACATAAATCATAATAAAAGGTAAATTTAGATAATTCCCCAAGTGAAGGGACCACAATGTTTCGATGAAACACTAATATCACAAGACAAGTGTAGCTCCTTATATAAGACTCGCTAAATCACCAAATTCAACACCGTATCCAAAAATATCATTATTAGCAACATATCTAAAAATTAAGGTCTACCTCTAATAGTTTACACATGCGATACTGAGCATGCCTCTAGGCTTAGTATTTCTAAATTAAGCTATTTTTTAATTTTATGTAACTTATGCTACTTATAACTATCCCAAGTATTTCACATAATATAATTAGAATATTTTGAACCATTAACACTTTGGAAATATGAAAATTTGATATTTAACCAAAACTGACCAAAATACCCTTTATTAAGTAACTTGCACTATACTAAACCTACACTCTAACATGATACAAATGAAATTCATTGTAAAACCCTCAAGGATTACCATTCCATATTCATTGTCCCATAAAACTTATAAAATTGCCTAAATACCCTTAAGATAGCAAACCATCCAACATTTCATAATGACCCTGCAAATCCCAACATGGTCAACTTCCATTTCTTAACCTATTTCATCACAATAACATTTATTTATTTCCCACTCTATAAATTATTTAAAATAATAGATAATGTCACCATGATAGGTTCACAAGGCAAGGATTAACTAAGCAATATTATATATGATCATAATTTTGCAAACGATCATACTCCCATAATATGATGCAACAAGATCATGGTATAATATTAACAACATGATTTCCATAAAATAAACCATATCAACATGATTTCAATCAAAGGAAGCTTATTAAGATAGTTTTGCATGTACTAAAAAATATACCATAAACCCCCCTTAATTTATGGCATATCCAATTTCCATCAATCTCTAAGTAAGTGAAAAACCCTAAGTCTCCTCCTCTAAGACTATTGAAAGATTGTCTAAAAGCCATGAAAATCCACAATTAGAACAATAGGAAAACAATCAGGAAAAGGCAAGGAAAATGAGGAAGAAAAGAAGAAAATAAAATAACTATAGTGCAATAAGGTTTCTAGTTGCATGGGTAGTGGGTGTTGATGGGCTACATTTACGTGACCTCCTCAAGCTAGTGGTAGGGTGGAAACATGAGGACTTCACTTTGGTGAGAGGGTGCAATATGAGGAGTGGTTGTTGTGTCTTGATGGCTTCATGAAATGATTGTGGAGGTAGGATGGTGTAGTATGAGGTGTATTGTGCTAGGGTGGATCTTGTAGCAAAAAAATAGAGCTTAGTAGAATAAAGTGCAGAAGAGAAGGATGGGGAAATAAAGAAGAGGTTAGGGGCTTGGATGGTGGAGCAATAAATGATAGGAGAATGGAAGGAGAAGGATATATGTTCGGTCGGTGGCATGTGAAATGGATAGGATGAGGGAGTTAGGGAAGTAAGGTTGGGGTTGTAGGGTTTGGCACATAAAACAAGGGATGTGAATGGGATTTGGCATGACAATCACTTGAATGAAGGGTGTCAATGATGATTATGTGAAGGGTTGATTTTAGTTAGGTTTCTTGGTTAGTGTAACCAAATCGAGATAAAATGTTTGATTAGGGGAAATGGTAAGGGTTCTGTGGGGGAGATGAAGCTAGGAAAAAGAAAGAAAAGGGGAAAGAAAAGAGAAAAGCAAAAAAGGAAGAGGGGGAGTTTAGGCTTAGAGTTAGGATTAAATGATTAGGAAGAAGGTTAAGATACTAATCACCTAGGATTAGGGTTAAGCTAAATTCAGTATATTACAAGCTAACCTCAGAGAGTAAACCATTCCCCAATATTGAGGTTTTTTACTTGAAATATTAGTATTTTATTTTTTCATTAGAAATTTCAAATAATACACACATGGTATCAATTTTTATACTTAACCATTTTCCTTTAATTCTTGTTATTCAAGACAAACCAAAGTCAAAGTTAATATTAAGGTTAACCTAACAATCTACTAAGGTCATCATATGTCTAAATATTCACATTTAAGCATATTATGTCATAGATGACCAAAATTCCCTTAAAACCATAATTATTATGATATTATCCATTTTAAATTCCAACTTTATTTTAATTAATAATTTCTCATGAAAATGCTAAATGCAATAACTAAAACATTTTAGCATGTAGGTAAATTCTAAGAAATGACAAATGACTATTTTGTCCCTACACATGAATCATTATCTATAACCTTAACATGCATATCTAACTCATTATAAGCTGCAAGCTTTCATATTTTACATCATATAACACATGCTATGCATACATGTTAGAATAATATAAGCATGATATACTTAAAATATAATTCTACCTATAGGGCATATGAATAATAATAATAATCATGGGAAAGTAAACCTAAACATGATCAACCTATCATGTTATACATATAAAGGAAAAATTAATCCATGACATTAAACCTATTATAGTGTGCATTTGTACACTTAGTATTATAAATAATTTATTTGCTCAAGACACATAATTTCATACTTGCATGCTTAGGGAAATAATACGACATAATGAGACATGCTTAAGGAAATACATACAACATAACACAATGAAACCCTAATATGCGGTTATGCTATTTTAACAATTTTGTAAAGTATATGGGTTACTAAATCCAAGCAAGAATAGCAAAATATAAACAACTAACACCAACTCTAACCTCCAAATGACCCTCCTTCTTTACCTAAAAACAACCCAACAAGACACATATTAGCAAATAAACAATGCAATAACAATTACTAACTAAAATAAAACCAAATGGAGAAGATAAACCATGGGGATCCATGTGCATGAAAATTATGTTGCAAATAGAAACAAATGCAAGCAACTCATATAAGGCAAGCTTGGCAAGTAATACAAGCTCGGCTATAACACCGAGAAAAATAACTACTATTTTTTTATGTGGAAGCATTAATAATAAAGTAATGGGTGTTACACCACATTTAACATAGAAGAGGTATTCCCTATATTCTATTTATGCCAGGTGCAAAACTAAAAAGTAACTCATACCTAGAAATTAGATGTGAGAAACACTTAATCCTACGATAATACAAGGTTATAAGAGAGAGAGAGAGAGAGAGAGAGAGAGAGAATACATGATAGAAAATAGAGGACTAACAATCTATAGAGAGAGATATATAAATAACCATACCCTTAAACTAACCCATAACCACTCACTGCAAGTAAGTACAACAAACGCATTGATTTAACATATACCTACAAACAAGGTGATAATTTCTCATAGGAATAGGTAAAACCCATGAAAATTATGGTTAGTATGTTGCGAACTAAGAAAGGTAACAATTACACATCTATAGATTAAGGCATGTGTGTCATAAGCAACATAATGAAAAGGTAGGTATTAAACACACACAAATATTTAAAGCTTTTCATTAGGTGATCCACACAATCCATTTACTTAGTCACACTGAGACTAGAGAACCACTTATAATATAGCCACTCCTTTCCTTTTTTCCTTAAATATGGGAGAAAGACAATCAACATTACTGATACGTAACATTTACTCTCCAATTTCCCTATAAATAGGAGAAAGGTAGTCAACATCACCGATACTCTCACATCTAGGGTAAAATACATCCAAGCCACTAGTAAATCTCTAATCCTTATAAGCCAATGGATCATTCAGATCCTCTAGTTTCATTAGGACTAAATAATAAACCTCAATAATTAGATAATTTCCACACTTGGAATCATTTTGGTCTTATCTCATGTGATCTTCCACTTTGAGTAGTTGTATTTTATTGGATCATTAATACACATTTAAAACATAATAATGTATCACTTGATTTACTTAATGTCCTTGAATTTCCACTTTTGTTACCATTGACTTACCATGAGAAAACTACTTATCATGATTCTAGGCTATTATGAATTTATTCCAACAACTAATAACATCTAACACTTAGAGTATATTATTTAATAACATATTGAACATGTTATAAGATTAAATGCAAGACATAAAAATAATTATTAAAACATAAAAGAATATTTCACAAGATAAAGACCAAAATGCCCTTATAACCCCAAATTTCAAAATATACCATATCTTATTCTATAAGACTTTTCAACTCACCAAAATTAACACACTAACCTAAAGTATTATTAAAAAAATCATATTCAAATTTCATAACTTAAGTCTAAATTTTTACTTATACTATACCAATGTTACTCTTTTTGTTATTATTCCCAATTTAAACCATTTATCATAAAATCATACCTTATTCATAGTTTTTCAAGATAATTCACAAATCATCACTTTAATATATTGGCCCTTATAATACCTCTAAAATACCTAATTTTGAACCTTATTTTATGACCATTATTTTTCTATTCAGTTTATAAGATGTGTTACCTCATATTCTTATACTAGTAGCAATATGGTATATTATTTAAGAATGGTATTATTAGGCTTTATACATTATTTTGGTTTATTTGATAATATTAGAATACATGACTCTAGTGTAAATCTTTCAATCAATGATGGTCAAGTAGTTTTACAGTTAAAATATGCTAGCATGATGAGAAGTCTTATGTATGCTATACATTTTACAAGACCAGAGATTGCATTTTCTGTATGCAAACTTTCAATTTCTACAAGTAATCCTAGTAAGGAACATTGGAAATGGATAAGTAGAGTATTAGGATATTTAAAAAGAATGTCAAAGTTATAGCATTATTTTATTCTATTTTTCCTAATGTACTAGAAGGATATTAATATGCTAATTAAATAACAAGTGCTAATGGCAATAAATCCACAATAGGACGGGTTTTTACTTTAGCAGGGGATGTTGTTAGTTAGGCATCAAATAAACAAACATGCATCACACATTTGACTATGGATTCAAATTTTGTAGCCAAGAGCAATGAAGCAAAATGACTAAAAAAATTGTTAACCGAAGTTAAGTAGTGGCCACAACCTATGCTAGCCATTTTATTATACTATGATAGTGAATCAACTATGTCTAGAGCACGTAGTCATGTTTACAATAGAAAATCTAGACATATAAGCATGATACATAAGTATGTAAGAGAATTGATCTCACATGAGATCATAACTATTGTCTATGTTAAAGCCAATAATAATTTGGCAGATCTTTTTACAAAAGGTTTACCAAAAGATATGGTAAGAAAGAAATCTAGTGGAATAGGACTAAAATCCTTTCAAAGTACTAGTGATGTGAACCCAACCTTGCATGGTAAATCTAATTAAAGGTTTAGTGGGTAATAACAAGTTACTGATAAATGGTTCATAAAGCACTAAGTTAGTGTTCATAAAATAACGATGATTGTATCTAGGATGAGTTTAAAACTCTTAATAGGGAAAATTGTTATACTAATGTGTATGTATAAACAAAGGAACTCCACTTATTTGGATATAGAAGTGGTGCCACTTCAATAAGAGGTTTGTAGAATTTAATTCTTATAAATATTCATGAACCGGGCTAGCACATGGCCATAAAAATGCTAGAATAGTTAGAGACCTCTCAAATGATTGGATGATAAGTGCATAGTATTTTTTATTTTAATATAATGAATTTTGGTTTAATCCATTGGGCCCCATAAACTTTATTAAAATTTTAAAATATTAATGTAAATTGAAAGATATATTTACTTAAGCATAATCTTATCACGTTGAATGGGCAAGTTTATATTATAGACTAGTGGGGGATTGAAGGATTATATTATCGACTAGTGGAGTATTGAAGGATTAGTCTATAATATAAGTGTGTGTTTGTGTGTGTCAATATATATAGGTTCAGATTAATTATATACAGACTAAGATAAAGATAATTGAGAAGCAATTAATGTATCAAATTATATTCCTTACCAAAAAATAAGTGAATAGCATGAGATATATACCATGGTCTAATTTGCCAATTACTTTGCTGACACTTTATCATACTTATATTTAATATTGTCATGCATAAGTAATTGCACATTGATACTTTGCTTATATCATTGGTAGTTTTAAGTTGTGACTTTTTATGATTGAAGATTATTGATGGGATTGTACATTGTGGTGTTCGACTCAATGGACAATTGTTTCATACGGATGAGCACTAGGACGGTGGATGAGTGGTGTGTTTCGTTGTTTGAATTATTTATACATATTTTATAATTGAGAAATTAAAAAGTTGTGATGGTTGATTATTACAAATAGCAATTTGAAACCGCTTATATGTTGACTTATTATATATAGTTATGAAATTATGGAAAAAAGAACTTTTCAATCTACTGCAATTTATGCCTATAAATACAATTAATTAATAAATACTTGTTGGCGTTTATTGTATCCTCTGGGTAAATTATTGAGACAATTATTAACTGTAAAATAATACTATATAATATTATAAGATAATATTATGCACGTCTCAAAATAAATATAAATCTATTCTATTTTTTTCAATTTTCCAAATAGTATTTAGTTTACACACCTTCTATTTAGCTGGCAAAATTTTATGTATAAAACATTGTTTGGATTTTATTTTTATTTTTATTATTATTATTTTTTTTTTTGTGTTCAAAGGACAAGCTTACGTTTGTCTTCCCAAATCCATTTTCACCGTGCACGCCCTCCTCTTTTGGTGCCGTTCGTTATCCTGCATGCTACGTTGTATCCACTATCCGATTCCTATACGGTTATACCTATTTCAGATATTTTCCTATACCTTTTTTCAATTTTTTGTTGTTGTTGTTATTCCCAGCCGTGGCATTAACAGTTCCCACAACTCAAGCCACATTTGTCAAGACATGAATCATGTCACATGATAATCTTTCGTAAGGGCTTCCAGAAACTATGGGATATGCATGAATTGACAATATGGTAATCATTCACGATGAGTACAAACAGTAAAGCACGATTTTACTGCTTTGCATTACTTCTATGTGCAGATGCCATACGCAAGCGAATATGCGTGGCCCCAACGAAAACATTGAAAACACTACTTTAATTAGTTTATAAATTAATTTTTATCTTATTAACATTAGCTCATACATTAGTTTTTTTATTCTTAAAAACTACATTAATTAGCTTACTGTTTTTAAGTTTTTAAACTATTTTTTTTTCAAACATACTAAAAGTCATCCAAAGCTAAATGTTTAAAGTTTGAATCTGAAAATTTAATCTTAACTCATAAGTTATTATAATAAGTTTTTTAAAATAATAACTTTGAAACTCTTTGGCCGAAAACCAATAAATTCGATTTAAAAGTTTTTGTCCCCAAATATACACATATAATATCATTGTTTGACTTATCATTAATGCCATCAAATTAGATTAATACATATTAAACCACGACAAAAGAAGTAATGGAGGCCGATCGAAGGATAGAGATAAAGAACATGAAAGAATAGACACGGATAAAACAAGAAATGCATGAGCAAAAATTGTTTTATGCATAAAGTAGTTCATTCTATTAACCACAAACCGTAATTTATAGCTCTTAAAAATACTTAACTAATACAAAAATTGACAAAGTAAAAGGGGCCGTAAAATTATTATTCAATATGCTAATATAACAATCTCAATATTAGAGGTGGGCATGAAAGTATTATTATCGATAAATACAATTAATAAAAATTTCAAAGAATAGTACTACTTTAATGTTAGTAAAGATTTTATAATACCGAAAATTTAAGATATATGATTTAAGATAAATCCAAATTGACAACTAAATGATTACAATATAGTTAAATAAGGATAAATTATATCTTTCGAATTGACTAAAAAAAAATATTATTTCCATTATATTGAAGTTTCATAAACCATTATAGGTAAAGTAAAAAAAAAAGATCAAAAAGGGAACAAGGCATGAAAAAAGATGTAGATGGTTATATAAAATTTTTATTTGGCTTGCTAGATAATATATTTTTAATGTAATAACAACCCAATTTAAAATATGCATTGAAATATTTTGTCATTGATTTTATGAACAATTTTATAATAAGATTTAATGCTAAAAAGAGTAAAGTTGAGGAATAGTAATAAAAAATATCAATAACCCATAAAAAATTCAAATATTTATAAATTTACAAAGTAATATTAATATAAGGGAAGATATTTTTAGATATTTTATGCTAGAATCGCTTATTTGGTAAATTATCCTAATAAATTATAAAGCATTAATTAAATTAATTTTTCTAATCAGTTTACCTAACATGTTAAAGTACTATAATAATTAATGATATTAGGAACGACGAGCATAGCCCTCTGGCAATCTCTTCTCATTCGTGCTAAGTCACGGGGGTCCAAGTTCTTTCTACTAAATTACGTCAAGTTTAACTCCCCTTTTCTAGTTCTAAGTTTAAAAAAAAAGATAATCATTAATAATATTTAGATATATTACTTTTTTTTATAGGAATTATCGTATATTAAAAAGGCTATTCATGTAAATTAAGGATGACACATTCATTTTTTTAACACTAACCAATTTCACACCTCAAAATCAATTTATATCAAGCACATTAGTTTCTTTGGTCAAAAAATGAGTGTACTTGGCCAAAAAATGTATAATTGACAGAATAATCAATTACCGCTATCTTTGGTCACTACTCATACTTATAAGGGGAAAGGGATGTACCATATGAGAATCAAGATTCTCAATGAAAACAGAGAACAAAGGCCATCAATATATCTATAGAGTAACAATCAAGGGTTTCGATGATGATCTAAGAACAAAAAACCTATCACTCCTTGAAGACCACAGCCTCATATCAGAGTACTTCATCGGCGAGTTGTCGCTAACCTCTGCTGGCACCACCCAACTACCGTTGAAAATTTGATGGTGTCATTTTTCATCACAGTTTTTTATTGTAGAAGATTTTAATATATATATATATAAAGAAAATTATTTACTTAGTTTCCTTATAAAATAATAATATTTAGTATTAGCTACTAATATTTCTAATTAATTGAATACTTTTATAATTAATAGTAGTTACTAATTGTATGTTCAATCTTTTAAGGAAAATAAATAAATAAATAAATAAATAGTGTTAGTTACTAACTAAGTACCCTTAAATTTCTCATTAAAATTATTATTAATTACAGGAAATCAAATTAACTGGCAAGAACCATCTTGTAGGTGATTAGGCCTGTAAATGAGCTGCATAAATTTGATATTCAGCTTGCTAAAAGTTCAATTCAACCCATTTTTTTTAGTTAAATTAGTTGAGTTTGAGCTTTACTATTGATCTCATTTATTAAATGAATCAAATTTATGCAAAAAAAAAAGTGATGCTCGACTCATTTTTTGGATTTGGCTCGGCTTGACTCAACTCATTAAACGCTCGACTTAGCTCGTTCATTTAATTAAATGAGCTAAACCTAAACCTTATTTTAGACTTATTTAATAAATTTACTAAGCTTGATCTCGAAGATATTCAACTTGTCTCAACTTGGCCCATTTACAACTCTATATATGATGATTTTGGAGAAAAAGTGTCTAGTACTTTTCTAAGTACTAGGAGCAAGGCTACACCACAAAGTTAGTTAAAGAATTGTGGCTTAGACATGTGTAATCTTTAAGGCACAATAAACAATGCATGTACCCACTATTAATTACCATGTCAAACTAAGGCCAAGAAACTAATATGCACGAAATTAATTACCAAGAATTTTAATCTAAACAACATGATTCTTTGTTTGAAATTCATGTAAGTGCCTATAAATAGATCCCCCATGACAGCGAATAATAAAAATTTCAAAACTTGAGATTATTTTGATTGGTCTTTTTGTCACTATTTACCTTTTCCTTCCAATATTTCTATTTGAGTACTGATATAACGTTGAGGTCATCGGAGTTTTATCGAATTAGAGTGTTACTTTTGATAACAACAAAAATCTATTATATCTTGGGAGACAATTATTCACAAATTTGAGTATCATAGGACGTGACACATCATGAATTTGATGATCTTAGATATCAATTTACTTTCATGTTTTTATCTTTTCTTATTATTTCGGTTAATAAGATACACTTATTATATTACTATGTTATAATTATTATTTGTTAATAAGATTTTTATCTACTTATTTATTTTAATACCATAAAATTTTATATTATAAATTATTTTTTCCCAACAATCTTAAAGAAATTTATGCTCTATTTGTTATAGTATAGATTATTGTTATTTATTTAATAATTTGTTATATCTTGTCTTTTTCTATTCCAATATTTTATCAATCAAATTTCTATTTTTGTAACAAAAATGTTATCCTCTACAAACTTATTTGCAAATCCTACAAATATAGTAAGTGTTGGTGAAAAATCACCAAAATTTAATAGGTTAGATTTCAAGCATTGGCAACAAAAAAAAAATACTTTTTTATCTAACTATATTAAATTTGGCCAAGTGTCTCAATGAGAGCCCTCCTAAACTTGGTGAAAGGGATACTAATGTAGTCAACGTAGATGCAGTGGATGCATGGAATCATTTTTATTTCTTATGTAGGAGTTACATCTTAAATAGATTGGATGACACATTATATAATGTGTACTTTGGTGCCTAGACGATAAAGAAATTTTGGGATTCTTTGGATACCAAATATATGATGGAATATGGCAAGATAAAGAAATTTACTGATAGTTGTTTTCTAGATTATAAAATGGTGGGCAACAAATCTTTTAATCCCAAGTGGAGAAACTTCAAGTTGTCATTCATGATATTCATGTTGAGGGTATATCTCTTAGAAAATCATTTCAAGTAGCCATAGTAATTAAAAAAAAATACCACCACTTTGGAAATATTTCATTAAGTGCCTTAATCACATGTGTAAGGAGATTAAATTTGAATACTTTATTACCCATTTGAGAATCAAGAAAGATAACTTCAAGTGTGGAGACTTGAATCCTACGATGTCTAGAGCTAATGTGGTGGGAAATGAGTCAAAGAAAGGGAAGAAATGGAAGCACAGTCGAGATAGTTTCAATGTAAGACCTAATGTCTCTAAGATATTTAATGAAAAATTTTATTAATATGGAAGGCAAGGACACCATGTAAAGGATTATTGTAATTTGAAAAAATCTTAGATAAATAATGCTTAAGAGAATGTCATAAAGATAGACATGATATTTGAATATCTTGATGTTGTCAACATCTCAGCAATGGTATCATAGTGAAACCTCATTGGTATTGCTAAGGAATGATGGGTAGACACTAGATCCATTCACCATATATGTGGTAAGTAGTGAATGTTCTTTGAGTATTAATCTATTGAAGATGATGAAGAACAACTCTTTATGGGAAATGCTTCACCTTTTAAGGTCATTGGTCATGAGAAGGTGATACTCAAGTTGACAAGTGGAAATAATCTTACCATCAACGATATGTTGAATATTCCAGACATTCGAAAGAATTAGGTTTCATGATCTCTACTTAGTAGAAATGGTTTTAAGTTATTTTTTATATTCGATCAATTTATACTTACTGTGAATGAAATATTTGTAGGAAATAGTTATCTTAATGATAGGATCTTTAAGATGAATCTAATGACTATTATATCCAAAATAATTAATATTAATAAGAGTGTTTCTTATTCCTTAAGACGTGTTAACTATGATACCATTTGTAGATTAATGAACTTAGGTATATTTGCCAAAGCATGAATTTGATCATAGTTATAAATGTGAAATATGTATTGAGGTTAAGATGTTAAGAAAACCCTTTCATTCTAGTGGAATGACTTAAGAACCTCTAGATTTAATTCACTCCAATGTGTGTGATTTAAAATTTGTGCAATCTAGAGGTGATAAAAAGTATTTCAGTACTTTCATAGATGATTGCAAACAATATTGCTACATATATTTCTCACGAATTAAGGATGAGGCAATTGAAGTGTTTAAATGCTACAAGGTAGAAGTTGAGAATCAACTTGGTAAAAATATTAAGGTAGTAAGAAGTTATAGAGGAGGTGATTACAAATATACATTTGAATTTTTCTGTTTGGAACATGGTATGATTCACCAAACTATCGCTCCTTATACAACTTGTTCTAATGGAATTATAAGATGTAATAATAGGACCTTGAAAGGCATAATGAATGCCATGTTGATTAGTTTTGGATTATCAAAAAATTTATGTTGGGAAGCATTATTATCTTCAAATTATATTCTTAATAAGGTGCCTCATAAGAAAACCCACAATATTTTATATGAGTTAGAGAAAGGTCACAAATCTAACAACAAATATTTAAAAGCGTGGGGGTTATTGGCAAAATTATTAGTTCCAAATCCAAAGGGGTCATTTTAGGATAAAGAAAACCATTGATTGTGTATTCATTAGTTATGCACACAATAGTAGTACACATGATTTTCTTGTTTACAAATCAGAATTTATTGACATTCATATCAACACAATTATAGAATCAAGCGTTGTTATATTTTTTGAAAATATTTTCCTTACCAAATGAATAATGAGCTAGTTTCACTAAAAAAAATAATTTATTAGTAATGGGAACAAAGAGGGAAAAACATTTAGACCATATTATCTAACATATTAGTTAGAAAATGAGCCACAAACATTCAAGAAAGCTATGTCTTCTCTTGAATCTACTTATTGGAAAAGGCAATAAATAGTGAGATTGAATCCATTATGCAAAACCACAGATGAAAAGTGGTGGAATTACCTAATGGGAATAAACCCTTATGATTTAAGTGGATATTTAAGAATAAATTAAAGGTATATGGCTCAATTTACAAATACAAGGATATATTTGTAGTTGAGGGCTACAAGCAAAGGAAATATGTTGATTTATTTGCCGCGCATTCACATATTACAAGAATTACATCTTTAGGTATGATATTTTCAATAGTAGGTGTAAAAGAACTAGAAGTACATCAAATAGACATAAAAATAATATTCTTGAATGGTAAATTAGATTAATAGATGTATGTGGAACATCCTAAAGGCTTCATTGCTCTTAGTGTGAAGAAAAAGGTTTTTTTTTAATCTTGTTAAATTCTTATATGGATTAAAACAAATGCCTAAGAATTAGACAGTGTAATGTTGTCAAATGGCTTCAAAATAAACGAGTTTAATTAATGTGTTTATGTCAAAGATACTCACAAAGGATATGTTATAGTATGTCTATACATAGATGATATGCTCAATGGGTAGCAATAATGATATCATTAAAACTACCAAATAAATGCTCACTAGGAGATTTGACATGAAATGTATGGGTCTTAAAAATGTTATATTAAAAATTAATATTTCTAGAACATTTAATTAAATAATAATGTCTCAATCTCATCATGTCGCAAAAATACTTAATCAATTCAAGTAGTGCAATATTAACCTAACTAAGACACCATTAGAGATGAATAGCCATTTAATGAAAAATATTGGTGTTGATATTTCACAGTTGGAATATTCATGTATAATAGGTAGTATCATGTATCTCATGAACTATACATGACCTGATATTGCCAATGTAGTTAATAAGTTGAGTCATTACACTAATAACCCTAACAAAAACATTGGAAGACAGTTATTTGAGTTGTAGGATATCTAAAGCATGCTACGAACATTATATTGCACTATAATAGATATCATATAGTGGTAGAAAACTACACTGACGCTAACTGGATATCATATTCTAGGGACCGTAAGTCCACTAGTGGATATGTTTTTCCACTTGGAAGTCATTAAAATAAACATATATCAAGAGGTTGATGACGGAGTTTGAATTTAATGGTTTAGATAATTCCTAGAAGATATCCTATAATTGGAAAAAACTTGTGTCACCCATATGTATCTATTATGATAGCCAATCTATAATTATTAGAGCATCGAGTAAGATGTATAATGGTAAATCTAAAAATTATTGTCGTAGACATAATACTATTATGAGGTTTCTTTATAGTGGAATTATCTCTTTTGATTATGTTAAGTTAAAAGATAATATGGTAGATCCACTTAAAAATATATTACTTATAGAGAAAGTAGAAAGATCATAGAAGAAATGGGTTTGAAACCCATGAATATATAGAGTTTGTAGGGTGACAACTCAACCTAACTAATGTGAGATCTCAAGATCTAGGTTGAATGGGACAATCGAGCAATGGATGACTAGGCATTGCATTGAGGAACTTGTTTCCATCTATCCATTCTTATAAAGAAACAATGCAAATAAAAGGATAAGGTTAAGTTATGATTTAAATGATCCCTATAAATTCATATGATCAAGTGGAGCATATGAGGTGTAACACCCCCATTTTTCACTAGTGAAAATTTTTGTTTAAATATTGTGGAAGCTAAAAACACACTTATAAAAAATGGGTTGTTACCACTATACTTGACATAGGATAGACATCCGCCGCATAACCCATATCAGATACAAGGCCAAAACCAACCAAAACATAAAAATAATAGAGTGCACAAATAAAATGTTATATAAAAGAATTAAAACATTGTTTACATCGGAGGACCTTAATGGTTCCTAACCAAATTGTCACAAAATACATGTAGATGATGGTATGGGGATACATTAAAATGGGTTAGAGTATGACACCCAACTTAAAACCATAGTCCCTTACTCATCCCACAAGATCTTTGAATGTCCACGCTTTCAAGCCTCAACCCACTATGGTAGGTTCTCTACTGTCCATCCCCGAAGACTTGCACACGACCCTTTCCTCGTGGGAATGAGCAAGTGACTGAGTAAATGGGCATATCAGTACACTACATACTAAGTAAGCCAAGTTGTTCCCTCAATGTAAACATAAGTATACAAATGAAATACCCCAAAATCTAATTTTAAGAATTATACTTAATTAATGATTTATTTAGAAATTAATTAAATTAATTATTTTTATTAAAATAAAAGGTAATTAATTAGGGTTATTCAAGAAGAAAATAATAAATATTTTATAAGAAAGATTTTGGTATTTTAGCTAATTAAGGATTTTATTTTGGAAATTAATTAAATTAATTATTTTATTTAAAATAAGAAGGAGAAAATAGTTCCAAATTAATAGGAATTTTATAAAAAATTTAATTGAAGAAAATTAGGGTGTTTTGCTAACTAAAAATGGAATTTATGAAAAACCTTTTAAAAATCCTAAATTAGCCTAAAAAGGGATTTAAATATTATTTTATTTGAATATTATTATTTTTATATATCCCAAATATCCTTATTAATTTAATTAACCCAACCCTCATATTTTTATTTTTCCCTTTTTTTCCTTTTTCCTTTTTCTTTCTTCCTTTTATTTCCTTTTTCTTTCTTTTTCTTTCTCCTTTTCTTTTTGCTTCTCCTTCCCGATTAGGCCAATCGACAGCCCAATTCCCTTCTTTTGCGGCCCGCCTCCTTCTCTTTCTCTTTTCTCCTTCGGCAGCCTAGTGGCCCATACTGCTTCTCTTTCTTTTCTTCTTCTTTCAGCATCCAGAACGCCGCATTCTTCCTCTTTTCTGCCCTAAATGCCGCGTTTTTTTAATTTTGCTTCCTTCTCGCCCGATCGGCCAGCTCCCCTCTTTTTCTTTTCTTTTTTTTCTTCCTCGAACCACCGGTCCAGCCTTTCTTATTCTTCTTCCTTCCTTCATTGCCGTCAACCTGCTATTATTATTTTGATATCATTATCATTATTATTAGGGTAAAGTCTTCAACCTTATATTATCAACTTTTATACCATTACTATTAATTCTTATATTTTTAGCCAAATTTAGTAATTAATTAATGGTTATTATTATTATTATTATTATTATTTTATCGAAAGCCTAGTCTTAGAATAAGTTAGTAATTAATAGTATTTTTGGTAGGAGAGAATCTAATTTTAGCTTTTCCTTCATATAGGTGAGACCAGTCAAAGCCCTAAGGAGGCGTAGGAGTGTGCTCCAAGACTGGTGTCGTTTTAGGTAAGGGTGTTACTAAGGCCTTATGTGTGTTGATGTGCATATTATTCTTTGTATGTTATGCATCCATGTTTATCATTATATTGAATTCATGTGTGGTATGGTGTGGAATTGAAGTGTGCTCATATGTTGTTATATGGTATGTGTATTATGTATATGTGATGAAATATTGTGATATGTGATGATTGGTTTGTGAACTTTAGACATGCATGTAAGGATGTATAAAAGTGGTATTGTGTGGGAAAGGATGAAAAAGGAGAATGGGAGAAAGAAGTTGACAAAGGGAAGTAAGTTGACCAAAAGGGAAAGAAGTTTACCAAGGGGAGTAAATTGACAAAAGAGGAATAAGTTGACCAAGGAATGTGAGTTGACCTAAGTATTTTAAAGATCCATGAGTGGAGAAATAAAATGGGGATTTTAAATAAAATAAAAGAGTGGGAGAATCTAATATATATTTTGTATGGGATAATTCAATTTATGGTTTTATATGGGAGAATCTAATCTATATTTTGTATGGGAGAATCTAATTTATGGTTTTATATGGGAGAATCTAAACTAGGGTTTTGTATGGGTGGACTTAAGGTTTTGCATGGCAGATTCTATGGTGTTGCATGGGAAAAATCTAAACTAGAATTTTGTATGGATGGACTTAGGGTTTTGCATGACAGGTTTTATGGGAAAATCTAAACTAAGCTTTTGTACGGATGGATCTAGGGTTTGCATGGTTGATTCTAAGGTTTTTATGTGGGAGTTTTAGGGTTTCGCATGAAAAATTCAAATTGTTGCATGGGATGTGTAAAGTATGCATGGGCATGAATTTTACGTATAGAAAGTTGATTTGGGATGCGAGGAAGGTAATGTAAGTGTTGTTTGGGTTTTTGAACACTTTGGATGAAAAATAATACATGGAGCAATATAAGGATACGTAAGAGACCCTAGAGTAAGGAAATTAGGGTTTGGTGTGGTTGCTTAGGGTTTTTGTGGTATCATGTGTATTTGGTGATTAAAGTGTAATTATGAGGATGAATTTATGAGTTGTGATGTATGGAATATTAAAAATAATTTGGGTTGTGTGAGGTGGAGTAAGATGGGCCACATATGCCCACATTAGGGTTTCTGGGAAAAACCCTAGAGTAAGGAAATAAGTGGACTTGGAGGTGTGTAGTAGTGGGCCTTAACCCACATATTTCAGTGTTGGAGTTCTAGTGTGAGTTTGAGTATAAAGGAAAGTTTGTTAGGCAAGTTAGGAGGCGTAGGGTTCTCAAGATATGATACGGTTCAGTTGGAGGATAAGTGTAAAGGGAGTGATTCATGCATGTCTGGGGTGAAAGCTTCTGAATAAGATACTTAAGACATTAATCATTTAAAGTGAAAGATTATTGAGTTGGGTATAGCCGATCCACTGGTTATGAATAGTGGTTAGGGTTCTTACCCTATAAGTGACCGATCCACCGTCGAATAATAGTGGTGAGGACATGATGTCTCACAAGTGACTGACCCACTGGCTATAATAGTAGGGGATCCCGAGCTCAATAAACACAAATTAGAGTTTTGCTAAGGTTTTTAAATGATACTACTTACTTACAGTAGAATACTATGCGAGCAGGAACCGAACCGATCCACTAGTAAGGAATAGTAGTTAGGGTTTTACCCTATAAGTGACCGATCCACTGGCAAATAAAAGTGGTGAGGACATAATGTCCCACAAGTGGCCAGCCCATTGGCTAAAATAGTGGGAAGTTCTCGTACTGGTATGGATTTGATAAAAAAGCATGGTGTGAATTGATTTTCGATCAGAGATTAATTAAATAATTAATTCGAACTATAATTGGGCCTTATGTATTTACCAAATGATTGTATGTTAGTATGTTATCATGATGGTCTCTATGCTTTTGTTATTTCTTTTGGATGGTTTATGTGATTTTTATGTTGGCCTTAGTGCACGGTTACCTTACTCAGTACGTAGCGTACTGATCACCCTTTTCATGGGTGTTGCTTATTCCCACGACCAGAAGGCCCTTTTGACTTTGTGCAGGTGGGTGAGACATTAGGCGGGGCTGAGTGTTGAGCTTGTGGTTGGCTCAAAGTTTGAGAGTGTTGTGGCTGTATTTACTCTTTATGCGATTTATTCCTTCTGTATTTCTTTTGTATCTTATTTACCCTTTTATAATTTATGACCTTGTATTGAGTATTTCAATTAAACCTTTTATCGATTGTAAGATTATTCCCTCCGAGGAATTTTGATTTCGTACTCTAATTTCTATCTTATTATTGATTACAATTCTTTACACGTACTCTAATTGTTGGTATTATTATCTTTCTAATTCTTTTATGAACTCTTTGTTTAAGTTTAATGTTAATATTTTCTTAGCCTTAGCACTTGGTATTGAAACAGTCAGAGAGAACTGGTTTGGTACTAAGTGTGGCACTAACATCCCCAGAATTCATAGGTTTTCAATTTTAAATTCTTCCGCTTTTAACAAAAAATTTAGTGAATTTTGGGGTGTTATAACAAATCCTATTGTACGTAGATATAAAAGATAATATGCGTCATGATAAAGTCATATATAAGGGTAGGAGTGCATTAGGAAATGCTATCATACACAACTCAAACAATGCAGGATATATCATACTTGGTTTCACATTATTATCACATAGGCACTCACACATGTAATAGCAGATAAAATCCAAACAACTAGTAAGGTTTATTCCCGATTATCCAATCCCTTAGGTCATGCCATTTCCTTATTGACCTATGACATAGGTTATTCATCCAGTCATTTTTCCATTCAATAGCTAATTAGTCATTTAGGCCATTAGCCAAGTGTACAAACTAGCCTTTGTTCCTTTTTAGTCTTTTATAACATTACCTCCATCCTTGTCCATTTATTAACCTTTCACTTGATCATCATTCATATTTTATCAACCAATTACTTATCATCCATATTTTATTATTATTGAGCGATGGACTATGCACCATCCCATGGTCTCATATACCATGGAATCCTATCTAAACAAGATGTATAAATTTCAGGTCGAAGCTAATCACAAGAGAATGTAAGTCCATGATAAAGCCATTCACCATAATGGACATAAGTCCAGGCCAAATCCAACCACCTAGGTAACCAAAACCTTTTGTATCGATACCCCCCAGTATACTATCAGTGTCTAGAGTAGGTAAGGCGCCAGTATCTCTTAGGATCCCACCCAAAGGCAGACTGACCCCTAAGTAGCTAATCGAGGATTGGGTAACTAAGACCCATACTCAACTGGATTATCTTTCACTTTACATAACTAGTATATTATTCATAAGAATAAGAGATCATACAAGGCCTAAATAAAAGCAAGCAAGTCAATTTCCATGTGCATTCCATATCAATCCTTTTCTTTCCATTTTTTGAACCAGATGAGTTTCTATTTATCCTTGGCTAATATTATTCATATCCACCATATTATTTTATTCAAGCATATACTAAGTTTCATTGCTCTTTTCTCAATATCATCACTTATCATAAGTGGAATATCTATTTAGCCTTTACATTACTCATAGAGTGTATCATAAATTATGATCCTTTCATTAGGCCAATAATCTATGATAAAATATGTTTTTTTTACCCTATTAATAATCATAGTATAGTCCTAAACATAGCCTCAAATAATAACCAAATTGAAAGGAAACAAACCATGAACCCAATTAAACTAGTTGATCGGTATGACCCAAACAATTGATCGATTGCACCAACTTGTCAATTAGTTTGGCTCGACCATTCAATTTATTTGAATGAACTAGACCATGCTTTTTTCTCAAAACGATCGATCATTTTAGGTAAATTAGTTGATTATTCATGGACTAGTCAATCAGTTCTACCTAACCGGTCGATGAGTTTAAGTAGAGATCAAGACCAAGGTCTCTGTAGGCTTGCAGTCAATGGGTTGGATCGACCAATCGATAGTTCTAGGAACCATTCGATCAATCGACTATTCTAGGAACCAGTCGATCCATTTGACCTAACTAGTTAATTATTTTGCCCTATCATAACACCAAACTATAAATTTCATGTAAAAACTTACATATAAATCATTCTTAACTGCATTAAAATATATATCAACATAGTTTAACACATTTCTAACCAAATTAACTTGCATTTTACAACATGGAATCATCATATCCTATTTTTACTAAAATTCATGCTTTTTACTCAAAGTGTACCACCTATCCATCCAAATCTCTAATGTAGGCTATATTCATTCATGCCAACATGTAGAATCAACTTAAAGGAACTCATAACATATAGGAATACTCATTAAATATTTTAGAAGTAAGAATCACTTGACATAGGCAAAATCCCCCTTTTAAACTAGAATTTCCAATTTTGAAATTCTCTGCTTTTGAAACCTTAAAAGCCATAGTCTTATACTCAAATATTTACACTAAAAACTTATTAACTTTTCAAACTTAAATACAAGGAAAGAATAACATACCATGTTGAGGAAAAATAGAGAAATGCTCAACTGAACTACTCAACCCCTTTTCTAAAATCTAACCCTTCTTTGATTAACAATTAAAACAAGAGAGAGCTAGAGATAGGATCATAATAATGTAATAAAATTTATTGGGGAGGCTCAAAGTGTAGAAAGAGAGAAGGTGAATACCAAACTTGGAGATTTAGGTAGCCAAAGAAAAGGTGCATAAAAGGGATGATTGGGGCTCTATATAATTAACCAATCTAAGGGAATCATAGAGGGTTCATAAATCAACTCAAAACCCTATAAATTACTGTTTTAATTTGAACTAAATGGAAGAATTTTATCTAAGATATGCTGACCTATTCTCTAGAGCTCAAATGGTATTTTTGGAGAATGCAGATAAATTAGGCCAGAATTAGCATATATAAGAGAAGAAATGGAAGGTCAGTGTGAAAGGAATATTCCAACTACTCAGAGTTGTGCTTGAGATTGAATCATTAACCTCAAAAACATGCAGAGAAGAGTGGTGGAAGAAGACAAGGATGGTGTCATCTTTCCTCCTCAATTGTCCCAATCAACCTCTAGATTGATCTGAGGCAATATCTTGGTTTAACTACATCATGAAAATGGTTAGGAATCTCTTTGGGACAATTTGGTATGGGTTGGTAAGGTTCCATTTTAGTATAAGATATTTTTTAGAAAATCTAGTTTAAAAAATATGCCTAACTCGACAAACCATTTGATGGATTTGGGCCTACCAGTCGACTATTCTACAAACTAGTCGATCGGTTCCCTCAACCAGTTGATGCATTTAGTCGAGAAAACCCATTTTGTTGAAATGAAAATCCAATCGATCAATTTGTCTAAAAAACTCAATAAACTCTGTTTTTTAACATGATTTCAAATCAAACTTTGCCTCAAACCAAATCTTAATATTAAATCAAGATCAAAGGTTCAAAGATTGGTAACATTCTCATTCAACCATTTATTGGGTATTACATGAGGATAAAATAATTAGAAAATCACCTACATGTGTGGGAATGAGTTACATTTGTGAGAATTTTACAAGGTTAAATTCTCTAAAGCACTCACCAAATTGGGTGGCATTCATGACCAATATGAACACAAATATAGAACTAACTATGATTGAAGGAAGTTGTATTGTCTCAGTTTACATAAGATGAATGATTTCTTAAGACAGACTTGGCTACTAATTGGTTAGTAAACCCAATAGAAATTCACTATATAAAGTTTAAAGTATCAGGTTACTTATCCTAACGCAATTTTCTTCATACTTAAGAGGCTTATGATATATTACAATCTTGTGAGTGACTATTGTTGATGATTGTAATATATATATATAATTATAAATCCCTCAACATTACTTTAATTTAATCTGCACAAAATATTTTACAACTAGACTATTCAAAATTTAATTAGCGATCAAGTTCATTCTAAAACTTAAAGTTTGAAATTGATAATAATTCACCAAAGTAACTACATAATTTGTTCATACAAATCAAGGTCCAGTTTGACACTTTAGGGTAATTTGCTGGTAGCCTTTTATATGAAATCATTTTTGAGTGAAACCAATGTGTAGTGAAATATATAATCTATAGTTTTCACTATCATGAAACAAATAGAATTGAAATGAAGCTCTAAATCTAACTAACAGTTGATCTTACATAAATTTTAACTCCATCAATATAACTCCAATTTAATTTCTAAAAATTCCTACTAATATAAAACTCTTTAAGATTTATTGTATAAAAATTTAAAATCAAAATTTGGATAGTACATTGTATGATGACTTTTAAAAGTCAACTACATTTTTGAATCTACATTGTTAGCACATATTCAACATGAATGCAC
Organism: Tamarix austromongolica; assembly: GCA_039764185.1. Taxonomy (NCBI): domain Eukaryota; kingdom Viridiplantae; phylum Streptophyta; class Magnoliopsida; order Caryophyllales; family Tamaricaceae; genus Tamarix; species Tamarix austromongolica. Next base: position 30,878,673 of record CM077817.1, read on the forward strand.
ACCCACAATTATATATCATGCTTAAATTAGTTTTATAAAATCATGACCAAGCTTTAAAATGCTTACTAGATTTGGGGAAAGTATGATTTACCAATGGTGCCTTGGGGAAAAAAGCTTCTTGGAAATTCCAAAACCTTAATATTGAAACACCACCTTCAAGTTCTTTCTGCTTATTCTACTCTATTTGTTGAGGTTTTAATCCAATTTTATATGGTAATATTTGTGTGCCTGAAGTGGGTTTCTATATACAACAAGAGAGGAAATGGAATGGTCAGCTGCTTGCTTAATATCTGGTCGAGAATGGTAGGGAAGTGATTAATTTTCTTCTATTGTATGGTATGCTTCTGGTAGAATCCTTCAACCATATTATTGGAATTGAGATAAAGATGTTGAGTTTGGTTTACAAGCAGTTGGTGTAAAGTAATCAAATGATTGTTACAATAGTAATTTAGTTGCTACAAAATTTAAGTACAAATTCTATCTCTCTCTCTCTCACACATATTAGCTAAGTTGTTATTAAGACACTAACATATTTATAATAAAATATAATTTTACTAATTTAATTCACCAAAATATATTTAGATATGTTATAACCTATTCAGCTAAACCTCATTTATCTACATTCATAGAGTAGCTAGTAAAAAGGGATACCATATGAGGTATTAAATATAATGGTTATCTTTCAATCTAAGATAACCTATAAATATAATATCAATGTATAGGTTATATCATATTAATAAAATATGATCTTATGAAATTTAGGTTCTAAAAATATAGGATATTATACACATACATACTCACACATACTAAATACACTTACAATACATGATATACACGTTATCATACCTAACTACAAAGGATCATACCAACCCTAACATACTCATAAAACCCTAGAATATAATTTTCAAATAAACCCTAATATGCACCTATATAATTAAAACATGAAATAACACATACACCACACATATTTCTTATCTATTAGTAGTTTAGATGGTTTACACAGGATAAAGTTCCAAGCAAAATCAGGAAACGATCCCTAATGAGCCTTCTTCTCCTCTTGAGTACCTTAATTACCTTTTTCTAAAACAAAAAAATTTAATCAATTGCTATTTATAAGAGACAAAGGTAAAAAAGAATAAGAAGAAGACATACTCTATCCTTGATATGGATGAATCTAAAGGAGAGATGAACAAGGTTCAAATATTCAAATTCTAAAATATTTAACGCTCCTTTGCTTAGTATCTAGACCAAAAGAGTTAAATCAAAGGAATTAGAATCTAGAAACCAAATGAAATTATGGAAAAGAAGAACTCTTAGGCCCGCTAACTATAAGAGAGAAGGAGAGAGTGGATACTTACACTTAGGCTATTTTCTTACAATCTAGAATGAAAGGCTCAGAAAGCTTCTTGGAAAATATACAAGGTAAACCAAGGCACTTGTGAAAGGCATACCTTGATCCACATCACAGGGATAAAAAAGAAAGAGAAAATTAGGTTTTAGCTTCCCCAAACACTTAATGCACAAAATAGGTTAGGGGTGTTTTTAAGGTATGATTGGTTGAGTATAAAGTCCTTTAAGGCGTTTTCAAGCATTCTTTGGCTCATGGAAATGCATTATAATCTAGTCAAACAATGCATTAGATTATATTTTTTTGGGATAAGATATTTACTATAAATTTTTATTACTTAAAATTTTCAAAAATCTAAATAAAATAATTTGTGAAATTATGGGAAAAATGGGAATTTCACAAATAATATTCCCAACAAGAATATATAATAATATTATAATAAGCAAGCTAATAGATGCTTTTTAAATATAATAAATATATTAGGATAGGGTTGTGTTAGTGTAATGATTTATGGAACACTAGTTAAATAATCTTTGTAATGTATCCTTATTAGTTGGCCAACTAGATCTATGAATCGGTATGATAAAAAAAAATCCTTAGTTTTAAAGATACCTAACATATTAAATGATACTTAAATACATAATTAAAAATTTTATTTTATCAGTTTTAAAATATGGAGTATTATATCACTATCATCTTAAAATAGATTTTATAACCAAAATTAACTTGAAATAGAAAATCAATGGTAGTGAGAAAGTGCCGACATGTATATGATAAGAGAATCATGCAAACATAAATTTTATGATATGCAATAGGGTACTACCCCTTTAAAAGAGAAACCCTAATTCAAATGTAACCTTATTATATAAATAAGCCTAGATATTGACTTCAATTCTTGTACTTGGTCTCCTAAGTAGCCTCCTTCTCTTAGTGGAAAATGTAAAGAGCCTTTATTGGTAACAATTTTATCCATCAGGTGTGTTATGTCTTTGGATTGAAAATCTATAGTGGCTTCTCCTCATATGTCAATGTTTTATCAAACTCAATCTTGTTAGGCTAAAATATGTAATGTGAATCTTCAATGTACTTCCCCAACTATGAAATATGAAAGACATTGTAAATTTGAGCTAACTCAATTGATAATGAAAAGTGGTAGATAACTTCAATAACTCTCTTGAGATTCTTGTATGATCAAATGTATTTGGAGTTGAGCTTCCCGTTCCTACTCAAAAACATCACACCATTTTTAGTAAAACTCTCTTTAGAACATAATCACCAACCTCAAAATCCTCCCTACATTAACTCAAATATGCAAAACTCTTCTATGGAACCCGAGATTCCCTTATACGATCATATATCAACTTGTTGAGTCATCTCATCTATTATCTCTGATCCCACAACAATTTTTCCATTGATGTCACTCAAGAACTTGATCAAATCCATTTTGTCCTCCCAACCACCCTTAAAGTCAAGAGTAAATAGTCAAAGTAAATCCAATATAGTTATTATATTCCACTCAATTTGACCACCTTTAGCAAGGTGAAAAGTTATACCCATTCTCAATCTCATACCCATAGTCTACACTTATTTTCCTAAAAATATGAACAACATCTCGAGTTGTGACTGAAAACTATGTCGATGGAGTACCTTACATTCTTACCATATGTCTCCTGTAAGCTATCACAAGATTATCTTTATTCCATGTATGTCTTATTAGAAAAAAAAAGTCACTAACTTCATCTGCCAATTAAAAATAACCCATATCATATCAAATCTACTGTTCATCTTCAACAAACCATTCACGAAGTCCATGAAAATGGATTCTCACTTCCTCTAAGGTATGTTTTAAGACTACATTAGCCCTATTAGGTTCTTATGCTCAATGTTTACCTTTTGGTAGGTCAAGAACCTAATATTTTTTTGGTACCTTCCCTTCATATAGGGATAATAATAAATTCTCCTTATATCCTTACATAACTCATCCTTAGAATAGATAGAATAAGGCGTACAATGACCCTTTTTCTAATATCCTCACCTTATAAGGCTACAACTCTATTGTATGCCCTATCTACCCATAAATTTGATGTTGTTGTTGTCATGATTATGAAATCCATCAAAATTATTTTATTTTACCTTATACCCTATCCTTTAAATCTTGACATCTCCAATCTATCCAACTCATATCTTATTGTAAATTATAAGCATAATGGTGAGTGCACTTATCATATTCTCAAGATAAACATCAATGCTCAACTCAGTGCCCATATCACCAATATTCTCAAATAATTTTCTCTATATAACTAAGGAACTTAAGGAATATTAAGTCTTCCTACTTAACTTATTTGTAATAATGTTAGCCTTACCCTCTTAGTAGGTCAAATCAAGGTTGTAGTTCTTCACCAACTCCAACAATCTCTTTTTACTTATAATCAAATATTTTTTACTGAATATATGATTTAGTAAAATTGTTCAATGTATCTATAACCTACAATAGGAACCATAAAGGTAACACCTTTAGATCTTTAAAGTGAAGACAACAACTATCAACTCTAAGTCATAGGTGGGGTTGTTCTTTTAACACCACTACATTATTATATATAAAGGTATATTATTTTGAATGATTTATTACATCATTTAAAAATTTAGAAACCTTGGTTATGTTTTTAAAATATTTCGTTCCCACTTTCTTGTCTTTCCTTATAATTTTGTATCTCGTGAGAATTACGAAATATTTTTGGCCAGCAAACTTCTTTCAAATCAATCTAACATGTCCATATTTGAAATAATTACCTTTTTTAGTTACTTAGGCCTTTTAAACATTTTAAATGAATATTTGAATAAAAAGTAATATGTAGTGCCATTTTGTCTTTTATTTGCATTTTAAGCCCTAAAATACTTTTTATAGCCAATAAACATTTATAAAAATTTAGGGATAATTATATTATATTTTTTAATATTTAATATAAATATAAAATAAAAATGAGGTGTAATTATGTTATACATTTTCAAATAAACTCCACTAAATTTAGACATAATTAGCCTATAAAATTTAACCTTCTCTACACAAAACCTATCATAACTAACTAAAACTTGTTCTTATGTTCCAGAAATTTTTAACATGGGAATGTAGGAAAACCTTTTTTTTTTACACAAAAACTATCAAAAATCTGAACCATCCCCTTTTATATATTTTATTATTATATTACATAATAATAATAATAATAATAATAATAATAATAATAATAATAATAATAATAATAATAATAATAATAATAAAAGTCCTCAAATATCTAAAGCTTAACCAAAATTCTTTCTCACCTCCTTCTCCCACCTTATTTTCATCTAATACATAGCATAACTTTCCTTATTGAACCTTTTTCCCTCCCTCCATTGTTGTTCTTCAATTTTCTTTGATTCTTGATAGTTTTGATTTTTTTTCTTACACATCTTATGTAATTTTGTTCAAGGATTACAAAGAAAGGGATTTTCCTTGAAGGAAGAATTTATTTAAACATTATAAAACTAAAATTATGTAGAATTTGAGGTGTTAACATGGTTTTATGTGTTGATGTTGTGATTATGCTATTTTTTCCAATTTTGGCTAATTTAGGGTTTTTGTATGGTTGGTGGGTTATTTTTGTGTGATTTTTTTAAAAAAAAAATATTTTAGTAACATTATATTGAGGTTTTTAGGTCATATTTTTAATATCATGTTTGAATGTGATCTTGTTTAGGATGTATAAGGATTTGATGAAGTTTTGGTGTATTTTTATGATATTTTTCAACCTCTAATTAGAAATTAAAAAAATATTTTTTTTGTTTTATGAAGTTTTGATGATTAAATTGAACAATTTAGATTTTTTAGGTATGCTTTCATATTTTAAAAGTCTTAATTAGAGTATGTAAGATTAAACTTATGATTTAATGATGTTTTAGCATAAAAATAGCAATTTTTATCCATCTACATGTATGTTTCATTTTTCCTGAAATATTTGGTGTTTTAATGTGTTCATAACATATTCAATAAATTTTATGAAAATTTTGAGGAGTTATATAATCCTATGGTAGAAGTTATGTTTTTTTCACCATTTTAAGGTTAACCAACATAATGGTCATTTTGCATGTAATATGAAATTGTCAAGTGAGTTTTATTTATGTTAATGATGGATTAGGGATGCTTAAAATTGAATTTCATGATTTTAAGATTTCATTTACTAATTTATTCGTATTTTTTTTAAATAAGGAAATATGTTTGTAAAAAAAAAGAAATTTAGTATCTAAAGACTTTTAATAAGATATTTAGAGTCATCAGTTGACATTGAACATTGATTTGAATTTTATAAATAGTGAATTAATGTAAATATGAAATCTTGAAAATAATTAATATTTGGTTTTTAAATATTAATTTCTTGACATGCAAATCTAGTGTATGTGAATAGTATTTGATGAATAATAACTTTTTTAAATTTAGCATACATGATTATCTTAGGAAAGTGAAAAAATACTATAATTGAAATTTGTTAATAATAGTTTAAGCCTGAAATATACGAGCAGCCTTGAGATGGTCTTCGAGGTAGAGTTGATAGTGGATGCCTTCTATATTGTTTTATATGGTGTTAACAGTCTTTGTTTGGTAGTTTATTTTGTATTTTCTATTGATCTCTATGACTTAGTAGGGCCCATATTTCTACTTTATAAGAAACTTATGAGCTATATAGGGGGTGTGTACACTTAAGCAATTAGGATACCTAAGGGGTGTTTGTGGTGGTCTTGAGTCTCTATGCTTTGACTATTTATTTCGTGGTGGTCTTGAGTTTCTTTGCTATTTATAATTTATTTTGTGGTGTTCTTAAGTATTTGCGATTTTGATAATTTATTTCATGGTGATCTTGATTTGTTGGGATCTTGATGTTTAGTTTGGGAATTTCATAAATGAATTTGTACCATAATCTATGTTAATGGGTTATATTAGATATTGGTAACATTGGGTAGCATAAAGTATGAGTTGGCTAAGTGTACTATGATTTTATCTAATAACCTAAATTTTTATCTCATATTAATCCCAATTACATTGTATTTTGACCTAATCCTAGTCTTGGATAATTAATAAATTTATTTTATCTAAATTTATTGACCCTAAAATTAATCCTAACCATAATATCTATCATATATATAATACTTAACCCTAACTTCAACTAATTGCTAAATTATTTTTGGCCTAATCCTAATCCCCTAATATAAAATCCAAACATAAATCTAAACTTGATCCAAACATCTCTTTGTTTCCTTTTTCCCTTTTCCTTTCTTTTTTCTCCGCACACAATTAAACCCTTCTCCTCCTTCCCATTCTGACCATGTAGATCTCCTTGCACATGGTTCATGTCCCTTTCCTCCTTAAATTTCCCGACCATGCATTACCATATATACACCTACACTGTCCCTATGCCAGCCACATACTCACTACAACCCTACATCACCAACTTATCCCTTTCTATATCATAGAGCCAACCCATGCCTTGTACCTCTCCCCTAGCCCATTCCCAAACCTCCATTCTTTGTCATGCCTCATCTCTCTCCTCCTATAAAAGCCATAATCCCCATCTACATCCTCCCCATTCATGAATCACAAGCTATAACCCTCCTTTGCCTTATGCCATGGCAATTTTCCCTCATCATCGAGCATCAAAACCTTCCTCCTTCATTATTTCTCTTTTCCTCATCATTACCTAAATCCCTATACAAAGCCAATAATGACTATCCCTACCCTTTCCATCACCTAACCAACAACTATCAAAACCATAGACCACACCCCACAATCGATCATATCTACCGATCCTTTCCCCTACCTTTGTTAACCAACACCACAACCCACACCCCACCATCAGCCATCTCCACCAATCCCTCCCCATGCTTTGGTAACAACCACCTATCCTTTCCCCTTGGTTGCGGCCTCCACCACTGATCCTTTTTCCCTTATTGTAGCCTCTACCACTGATCCCTCCCCTTTAGATATAGCTAGGGGTGTTCAAAAATCAATGTAGACCAAAATTTTGTATTAAAAAGACTAACTATTCTAGTTTATGGTCCAATACGAGACACACTAGATATTTCGCTTTTCAATTCAAGTCTAGGTCAATTTTTAGTTTTTAGTCTGGGTTTTGATCCTAAAGATAAAAAGTTATGGTCCTTAACAATTTCTAATCTTACCTAGTCTTACCCAAAATTTCATTAACATTTTACCTAAAGAATAAAAAATTTTAATATAAAAATATATATTTTATTAATTTCTATCCTAAATGATCTTGGACAGGTAATTTCGGTTTGGTCCTTGATCTTCACTTAAAAAAATTTGGTCCTTAATTTGGTTCCTACCTCATCTAGGTCTATCCGATCTAGTCTAATTTTGGTCTGGTACACATCCTTACCATTCCCCCTTCTATAGCAATGATAACTAGTATCGTTGCTCCCTCCATTTGTGCGCACCATTTCCACCAAAGTCGTTCACTTGGTTAGCTCAAATTTTCTCCACTTTTCCACTTAATTTTTTTATACTTTTCCTTAGTTCATTACATGAGTTATAATGTTGTATTTTTATTAATTTTTAAGTGTTGTTCCCATGGTCTCAAAGGAGGTACCCTAGGATATACGTGCGTAAAGACTAGAGATACTTTGGTAGGGATATTTGTCATAACTAGGTTATATGTGTACAATGTGTGTACTTTCATGATAATATTATTATGGTAACATTATGAAAATATTTTTATTGTATGATGATGTGGTACGAAATGTATGTAATGCAAGAATATGTTAAATGCATGATCTTAAATGTTGTTGTAGTAATCTCGCATTGTAATTATAGGTGCAATCATGTGTCCTATGGTATATCAATATGGTTTGTCTAGGTATTGAATGATTATTAAAGATGTGGTGAGTATTACCATGATGATATAATGAATTTGGGAACCATCCACATTGAGATCCATCGGTTTTTGTGTAAATGGGAATTTTGTCTAATTTAGGGGTATTTTGGTTAATATAGATTAAAAATGATAAATTTGGTTTGTTAATGCATTAAATGGTTAGGAATGTACTAAATACCTTCAATGGAATATTCAGATTTGTTATGAACTAATTAAGGACAATAAATGGCTATAGTGGGAATAATAACCCTAAAGGCGGTTTCATTATTACATGTGTGAAATGATGGAATTAGACCTTGATTCTTGGATACGTTGTTATTAATGTTGTTTTTAGGAATTTGTAAAAAATTTATAGGTCATAAAAATCTTATGGAAAAGGTTATGTTGAAGTTGTAAAATTAAGGTTTGAGGGAATCCATTAATAATAACCCTAATGGTAGGCTATTATCACAAGTGTAAGACATTATAATTAGACCATGATTTTTTGGTATGTTAATAAAAATAAAATTTTGATGAGGTGTATTGAAAAAAATGATAAAATAATCACCAGGGAATAAGTTATGACTGACTTATGAAAATTAGGGTTTCATGGGAGGGGTATGGTCTTCTCTTTAGAGAAGTGTGTCGATATTCACATAATTATGCTTCATGTGTTTCAAATGATTATATTTAGGAAAACTATCTATTTTTCATGCGTAAATATATGTATGTATAAGGACCTTGAGAAATATTACTTCGAACAAGTTACTAATCATTTAAGGAGAACATTTATCTGAGTCGAGGTCAAGGTGTTATATGTTTGTTCCACTTAATGATAATAGTGGCTCAGGTGTCATTTTTCCTTATGGGTACTCCACACTATTCTAATAGCTTAAGAATAATGGGGTTCATGAGCTCAACATAAAATAGAATAGGATCATAAGATAAGAATAATGAATAATATACTAATAACTTAAATTAAAAGATTAGACGAGTTAAGGCCTAAGCTCATTCCACCGAATGATAATTATAATTCCTTGAATTTTAGCTAAACCTAATCTTGATTAATTTTTAATTAAATAATCCTAACACCCTAACCTAAATTATTTGAACCTAATTCTAAATCCTAACCCTAAACTTATTTCTCTTTTCTCTTCATTTTTTCCCTTTTCCATCTTCTTCTCCTTTTCTCTATTCCTCTATCGGTCAAAATCTTTTCCTTCTCATGCTTCCTTTCTTCTTGTGCATACTTTCTTCACTATCTTGACAATTCCTATACTATTCCCTAGGCACTCATGAGTCAACTCTCACTCCTCCTATTCTTTACATGATTTTCTTTGTTGTAACCCAAACAGATAGTGTGTGCGTATGCCCATATCCACCTATCTCATCCCCCTTGTGCATGTTTGTATATATATGGCACATTAATGCCCAAAACACCCTATTCCTTATTCCATTTTTTCTTGTCAAAATGTCTACACCAAACACAATGTCTCCCTCATTCCTCCCCTCCTCCTCACCATTGCCAAAATAATCCCCAAAACACCCCTTTAACAACTCCAAATGAACACCACACCCAATTATCTGTAGCCTCCACCAAAGCCTCACCCTCACCATTGACAAAATCCACCAATACTACCCTCCATACTTTAGAAAAAACCACAACAACACGGCCCCATAAATCCTTCATCACAAACCACCAAAAACCCTACATGCCTTTGGCCTCTTCCATCGGTGTTGGCCATTTTCTTTGGCCTTCCCTATCATTGCACAACCACTAGCAACGACCAAAGGCACCAAAAATCACCCTCTCCATTCAACACCAACCTCCCAAGACTACACCTAGCCAAACCAACCAAACCACACCCACCAGCTTCAATCATATCCATCGAAACTCACCCCCACCATTCGGCTTACTCTACCATTACAACCCTAGGCCCTTAGGAATTTTTTGCCATTCCACAACCCCCAACAATGGAATTAGTTTCCATTTCCACCCCCTTATTTAACCACTTCAATTTAGCCCCTTCTTGTTCCACAAAAGCTTGACTAAGACTCCTTCAAGCCTTATTTCGGTTTATCCTCCATTCCTTCACCCTTTCATTATCCTACCACTTATCTAATTTTGTCATTTTATTATAATTATGTTTATTGTGGTTTCTTAGGTGACTTTCTAGGGTTTTGGGAGGTACAAAATTGGATATATGTGCATAGAGAGTAGAGCCTTACTTAGTAAGGATGCTAGTTGTAGTCCAGGGATTATATGCTAAGTGTTATGTTTGACTATATGTGCTATCATGTTATTATTATTACTATTATGTTGATGAATTCATGTTGATAATGTGTTGATATGAGAATATGATAATATGTGATGAATCTGCGTGGGTTGAGAAGTGTGTGATATCATTAAGATAATATTTTATGTGGAAAAAACTTGAGTGAATCAATGTGATACATGGTTGTAATATGGGATTAATAGAGCAATTAAGTGGAAAAATAGAAATTAAGATATATGGTGACAAATGGAGGATTTGAAAATAATGATATCAAAATATATAAGGTTTTCCTTAAATGATTTTTTTTGTTACTTGTAAGGATATTTTGGTTGATATGGGTTTAATATGAAAATTTTGGTATTTTAATGTATTATAAGATTTAAAATTTTCTAAGGGGATTATATGAAATGTTTAGAGTAGTCTTGAATGACATAAACTTAATAAAATAAGAAACTAATTTAATTTGGGAATAGTAATTCTAAAACGAGGAAGTTAGTATCGCATGGATAAACACTAGATCTTGACCATGAATTTTTTATGTACTGCTAAAAGTGGTGTTCTAAGAATGTACATTAATTCATTAGTCATTTGAGCATTATAAAAAAAGTTATGACATACTTCTGAAATTATGGTTTTGTTAGCTTGTGAATAGTAACTTTTAGGATAGGGTTATTATTGCATGTGTAAGACAATATATTTAGGCCTTGAATTTTGGTTATGTTAATAATAATATTTGAGGAAGAAATACTAAATTTTATAGGTAAAAGAGTAATATAAAAGAAGTTATACTTGAAATGAGAAATTAGAGTTTCTAGGAAAACATAAGGATCTTAATCCTTAAGATCGACCTTCTTATCTATGCAATTGTGCTTCACCTTCTTTAAGTGTGTTTTATTCCTATCAAATCAATCAATAATAAGACATTGATAATTTAAATTAAAAGATCACATGATTTGAGCCCAGATGTTTTATGGGTCCATTCCGCCAGACAATCATAGTGACTTAGGAGCGTTCTATATTGAGAGGTGAATCAATCGATTCTACCAAATTAAGAATAGTGGGCCCCTAAAATCAACATGAATGATGATATTATTTTAGATAAGTAACTAATGGATAATCCATTAATGATTTAAAGTAAAAGAGTATGTGATTTAGAGCTGAGATGTTAGGTATGTTCCACTGGATGATAATAGTTGCGCAAGTATGTTATCCTTGAGAGGTGCTTCAGACCATTCCATCAGTTTAAAAATAGTGTCTTAGGTGCATTTTTCCTTGAGAGGTGTTAAGCCTATTGTACCGAATGGTAATAATGGCTTGGGTGTATTTTCCATATGATGTGCTTATGATCGTTCCACATTTCAAGAATATCGATGTCCCTAAACTCAATACAAATAAAAGAATAGAGTTATGCATATATAATAATGAGACCTAATCAGTAATTACCTTGTATTATTCGATGTATCTCATATATGTGTTTACTTTGCATTGTGAATGCATGTAATTATATGTATCCCTTACTCGACTATATTATCACGTTTTCTAATGTATAGTGTATTAACTATCCTTTTTATGGGTATTGCTTATTCCCATAAGCAGATGATCTTGATATCCATGTGTAAGTTGATGATGTCTCATTGGATAATTTTGCAGCCTATAATACTTTGTATGGGATAGAGTGATTTGTTGTACTAGGGTTTTTGGGAATAGAGTCATGTTATCTAGATGGTAGTTAACCTGGATACTTTTTTGGACTCTTAGATCCATGTTATTCCTTTTGTATGTATTTTTGATAATATACTTAGAGCTGTTATCCAACTCATATTTATGCGTATAAAACATTCTCATTTTCTATTTAGCATCGTTTAAGCTTTAATTGTTTTGCTTTATGATTGACGTAAGAATGGTGAGATGATCCATACTTATATCAATTATGATGATAACATCTAATTATTTTTGTATTATACTTTGGCTAAAAAATTATTAGTAAATTTGGGGCGTTAAAATAATAGTGGCTCAAGTATGTTTTTTCTAAGAGGTGTTTTAGACTGTTCTACCAGTTTAAGAATAATGGGGGTCTCGAGCTATACCTAAAACAAAACAAGATCATAAGATAATAATAATGAATAAGATACTAATCACTTAAAGTGAAAGATTACATGAATTAGTGTTTGGTTTGTTCCACTGGGTAATAATAGTGGCTCGAATGTGTTTTTCCGTAAGAGGTGTTTCAAATCATTCCATCAGTTTAAAAATAATGGTCAGGCGTGGTTTTTCCTTAGAGGTGTTGGGTGTGTTTCATCGAATGATATTAATGACTCAGGTGTGCTATCCCTGAGAGATGCTTTAGATTATTTTACTAGTTTAAGAATAGTGGGGGTCCCTAAACTCAATGTATTAAAAATATGGATTATAATTATAATAAATGATGGATTTATGGAATTAATATTATCTTACCTTATGTAACCTACTTGCTTGTACTTATATATATGTTTTATGTTATGTGTACTAGGTTATAATTATATTGTTACTTTACTCAGTACATAGTGTATTGATCACCATTTCCACGGGCACTACTCATTCCCATGAATAGAATACCTAGATGAGTTTGCACATGTTATTAAGGACCCACTAGACGATTATGCTATTTATGACACTCTGATTGGAAAGGAGTGATTATATATCATGTATGGAGCTAAGAATCATAGATTAATGTTATTTAGTCCTTGTTATGACATGGATAGCCTTTTGGGATTTTCTTGGGATATTTTCTTTATGTATTTGAATATTGTATTTAGAGTTAGTCTCCAAAACTTTCAATTTGTTTATAAAAGTTTCATTGCTTTATATTTATTATGTTTCATGTTTTAAATTATCTTTCCTTGTAATTGAAGTGAAAATGGATTATAAGCCAAGCTTATGTCAATTACGACAATAACACCCATTTATGGTTGTTTCACCCTTTTATTTAAATTAATTTTTTAGCTCTAAAATTTGGGGTGTTACAATTTGGTATCAGAGCTTAGGTTTTGATTATCTTGTTTTGGTTTTCAAAATTCAGTTTTCAAATGACCCCATATTTGATTTTATCAGTCTATTTTGTATTTCAAAAATATAGATTATTTAAACATCCATATTAACTTGTGAGGAATCAAAAAAGGGTTGTCTAGGTGGCATTTAAATGTGTTATGTGTAATATATGTTAGTAATCTATAAATGTTTTATCCTAACATGTTTTCTATTTTACAGTTAGCTCACCAGGACATTGAACAGTTGAGTCAAAAACTTGGAGGAGGCATTTTAGCCATTCATGGAGTTAATACAGCCTCAACAGTCACCACCACTTCCTCACTATCCATAGGAGGTACCAGAGAGGATTGGCTTCAGAGGGTTATTAAACATCACTCTTTAATCTAAGCCGGTGATGAGGACTTGGCCATCCTAGAAAGATAGATCCTAGACATGGACATAGCTTATGAGGCTATCCCACCTACTTAAAAGCAAAGCATAACAAATTTCTTCTTATGTGGAGTACCAAACTCCCAATGGGTAGGCTGTCGTGCTCATGGAAGATTGTTCATGTCCTAGGAGGAATTTAGAAAGGTGATTTTTTCCACATTTCACCTAGAGAGACTTAATAGGGAGAAGTTGAATGAATTCATGCTACTTACTTAGGGATGCATGACATTGAGATAGTACTAGACACAATTCACATAGATACTAATGTTCGAACTAGGCATAGTGGCTAGTGAGTTGATAGTGGTCTACAAGCTCAAGTTGGGGATCCATTTTTACATATGTAGAATGATGGAAATAATGGAATTCCAAGACTTGGCCACCTTTAGTGTGTGTCACTGCTACAATAGTTTAGGAGCAAGCTTCCATCCTTGGTAAAAAGAAGCTAGAGATATAAGGCTTTGGAGGTGGACCCTCAAGGTTCTAGTAGAGGATTCACTTGGGTGGTCCTATCAAATATTATATTCCACCGAAGTAATTTATTTGTCCCTTCTACTATAGAGATCATCCTGATCACCACTACCTAAGTACATCTCTTTAGTGCCTAGCTTATGGACAATTGAACCATTGATCATTTCTGTGCCAGATCCAAAGGTATAGTTCAAGCTATAAGGTGGCCATCTTTAGTAAAGGGGATTATCGATACCGTAGCAGCAGGATTATCAGATGCATACTTACTAACTGCTATACAGTAGTCCTAGAAGAGGGTACTTGCCTCTGTCGGTGCATAACATAGGGAGGCTAAGGGGAGACCACAGGAGCATCACCCATTCCTTTAGAGAGGAAGACATGCTTAGGGTGTCAAAGGGTATCAAGGAGAATACCAGGGAGGATAGTTAGGCAAGCATCTAAATGTAATCATCCAGCCAAAGGGTGACTAGAAGTTGGACATAGTCGCTAGTATGCTCATCATTCATTCATTACCATGTATATGCTATTTGATTCTCGTACTTTCTTATCATTCATATCTACTACCTTTACTTTTAGAGTTACCTCATTTCCATAATCTAGTGTAGATATATCCATAATGTTACCTTCTGGGGATAGATTGGACTACACTAAGCTATACTCAGATGTGGCCCTAGAGATAGGCCGGGCGAAAATCCTAGTGGAATTAGTTGAGATGGAATTACAGGACTTCGATGCCATCTTAGGTATTCATGTGTTGGGAAGACACTAAACAGTGATAAACTATGTTCAGGAGCAATTCATGTTGCTGGGACCTTAAGGTGCTAGGGTCAACTACAAGAGATCTAAGCCTAGCCTACAACGAAGGTTATATTTTCCTAGACGTTGTACTCTTTTGTGTAGAGATATCACCCCTTGTAATTTTTTAGTGTTTAGGAGTTGATTAGGGACATGGAGGCCTTGGTGGATATTCAAATTTCTCGAGACTTCCAAAACATATTCCTGAAGAGATGCCTATCATGTCACTAGTGTGCGAGACCGACTTCACTGCTTAGCTAGTACCAAGGACGAAGCTAATGTTGAAGGTACATTATTGAATGGCACTGATAGAGTTGCAATATTTTAAGACTTGTTTGGAGGAGTTGATGGCTTATGGGTATATTTTTCTGAGTGTTTCTCCATAGGGAGCATCAATTTGTTCATGAAGAAGAAGGATTGGAGCCTTCATTTGTACATCAAATATCAAGGTTTGAACCAATCGGTAGTGAAGAACTGATATATACTTTTGAGAATTGATGATCTATTTGACTAACTTCATGGTGATACAACCTACACAAAGATTGATTTGAGGTTAGGTTATCACCAGTTGTGCACTGAAAATGTAAACATCATGCATAATGGTATTTAGGACATGGTATGAGCATTATGAGTTCTCAATGATGCCTTTTGGGCTCACTAATGAGCCTACCATTTTTATGGACTTCATGACGAGGATTTTTTAGCCTTTCCTTGATCAATTCAATGTTATGTTCATTGGTGATACTTTGGAGTACTCTTGGAGTAGAGAAGAGCATAAGCAACACCTATGCAACATTTTGGCACTCTTTAGAGAGCACATGCTATATGACAATGTCTCCAAGTGTGAGTTATGGCTTTAAGAGGTTGCCTTTTTAGTTCATGTCATGTCACTAAGAGGATTGTTGTGAATCAGATGAAGATTATGGCAATTACAGAGTAGAAGGAACCCACCATTGTTCTCGAGGTTCGTAGTTTTCTTGGTTTAGGTAGGTACTACTAGTGCTTTGCTCAAAACTTATTAAAGGTAGCTCATACTTTGACAAACCTTTTGAAGAAGACTACTATGTTCAGTGGGATGATATATGTGAGGATGCATTTTATGAACTGAAGAAGCATCGAACTATGTCATTGGTTTTGATTCTACCAAAATGATTAGTCTCTTTTGAGGCTTATAGTGATGCGTTAAAGCACATATTGTGTTGTGTGTTGATGTGGCATGGTAAGATAGTCTCTTATGCTTTTTGTTAATAGAATAAACATGAGCAGAACTAACCAACACATTATTTGTAATTGGTCTCAATAGTCTTCTCATTGAATATCTGGAGGAATTATTTATGGGACATAATGTAGATTTTTGATCGAGCATAAGAGCCTCAAGTATTTATTCACCTAGAAGGAGTATAATATGAGGAAAATGAGATGATTATAATAGGTGAAGGAGTATGATATTGAGTTGACCTACCACGATGGTAAGGCCAACGCTATTGTAGATGCTTTGAGTAAGAAAACATCACATTCTTTGAATTCTTATGTGGTAGCTAATTAGTTACTTGAGGAGCTTGGTAAGATGGGGATAGAGCTAATCCAATAGAATGATTTGGAGATTATGTTGAGTGATTTTAGAGATTATGCCAATAGTGTTCAATGAGATTCGATCTAGGAAATTTGGAGACATTAAGCTTGAAAGGATTCAATGGAAAATAAAATATGTTTGAGTCGAGTCGTTTCATATTCACAAGAATGGTAGCATTTGCTACAATGGTTATTGGTGTGTATTTCAGATTTACACTAATTTATACTGTTAGATCTTAGAGAAAGGTTATTATATCCTCTATTTATTTCACCGAGGAGGGAATAAGTTGTATAAGGACCATAAGTAGATTTAATTATCACCTCGCATGAAGTGAGAGGTAGTAGAGGTTGTGTCAAGATGTATGACTTGCCAGAAGGTCAAGATAGAGCATTGTAGACCTGTAGGATTAGTCTTTCCCTTGAATGTGTTAGGATGGTAGGGGGACTCCATCTCCATGGATTTCGTGAGTAGAATATCAAGGACTTGTAATAGGTGCAACACTATCTGGGTCATTGTGGATAGGTTAACTAAATTAACATTCTTATTACTGATGAAGTAGACTTGGAGCACACATTAGTTAGCTAATGCTTACATGATGTTTGTAGTGAAAAGCAATGGTATACCTACTGACATAGTATCATATAGGGATTTGAGATTCCATTTTCAATTCTAGGGAAAGTTGTATGAGGATATAGACATGAAGTTGAGGATGAGTACTAGATTTTACCCAACTATAGATGCGAAGACTGAAAGAAGGATCTAGACACTCAAGGACATGTTGTGGGCTTGTGTCATGGAATTCAGAGGCAATTAGGAGGATTTTTTTTCATTTGATGGAGTTCTCATACAACAAGATTTATCACATTAACATAAGGATGGAACCTTTTGAGGCACTATATGGATGCAAATACCGAAAACCTTTATGTTAGAGTGACATCAATGAGACTTTTGTACTTAGATTAGAGATGATTGAGGTGATAAATCAGTATATTTGGTTTATTCAGGATAGAATGTTGGAAGTATAGAGCCGGCATAAGAGCTATGTAGATCATAGGCATCATAGTGATGGTTTCGAGGCAAGAGACAAAGTTTTGTTGAAGGTCTCACCCACCAACGGGGTGTAGAGATTTGGTAGGAAGGAAAATCTGAGCCCAAGGTGTATTGGTCCCTATGATATTTTTGATAAAGTTAAGGTTTCTTATTGCTTGGCACTTCCATTAGACTAGCTTAAGTTCATAATTTTTTCCACATCGTGCAACGGAGGAAGTATATTGCATATCCTTCCCGCATGATTAGGCTTAATGAGATTGAGCTTGACAATTTGTTATCCTAAGAGGAGAGGCCCTTGTTGATTTTTTACATAAAGATTTTTCAGACTTAGATGATTTCAGTCCCACTCATGAAGATTATTTGGAGTTACAATGGAGAAAAGGAAGAAATTTGAGGGATAGATAAGGACATGCGTGAGATGCATCCTGCTCTCGTTATCACAAGTGTGTTAGGGCTTGGGGGTTCTCTCTCTTTTAAAGGGATAGTACCCAGTAGCATAGTACGAACTCCATCTGAATTAACCACTGAGATCACCTTTTCTTACATCCTTCTTCTCTTCTTCCCCAACCTCAACCTTTAACATTGGAGACAAAGTCTCTTTTAAGGAAGGCAATGATTTAATAACCCCAAAATTTTATCTTATCTTAATCTTGATGATTTCATATTTTAAGATAACCCTAGTATGGGATATCTGATAATTTTATCTTATCCACATTCCTTAACCCTAAATATAATCTAGAGCATTTATATATACATACATACATACATATATATACATATATATACATATATATACATACATACATACATACATATATATATGTGTGTGTGTGTGTGTGTGTGTGTTACCTAGCCCCAACCCTAAATGATTGCTAAATTAACTTTGGCATAATCCTAATCCTCTAATCCAAAATCAAACTTAAGTCTCAACCTAACCCAAAAATTTCTTTCTTTCTTTTTTCCTTTTTCTTTCCTTTTTCTCCCCATCCCGATAGGATCCTTCTCCCCATTCCCATTCTGTCCATGCAGATCTCCTCCCACATGGTTCATGTCCCTTTCCTGCTCACCTTTAATACCCCAAAAATTTTCTTAGCCTAATCCTGCATCATTAACACCCTAATTTGATTCTAATCTCAAGAAATCTTATTTTATACTTAAATTAATTTCTTAATCCCAAAACTTTAACTACATCTAAAATCTTAACTCGGATAAATTGTAATATGTAAATCAAAAATCAAAACCCGCTAAAATTTTGCTAATCCTAACCATTTTAGCTAATAAAAAATCACCTAAACTAACCCCTAATTCTTTTCTCTTTTCCCTTTTGTTTCTCCTTTTCTTTTCTTTCTTCTTCCTTCTCACATCAGTCCAAGCTGCAATAATTGAAATTGATGAACTTGCCTTACCTTCCCCACTTGCACCATCTCCTGTCATCTCCACTGTAGACATCCATCATCCATCCCCTTTCTTCTTCTTCTATCTCTGCCCAATCTACAGACCACCATCACCGCCCCTACCACTCTTCTTCTGCTTCTTATTCCTCTTATCCTTATGCAATACACACGCACACAACCATCCCCATCACTTGCCATTATTCCCAACACTCAACCATCTTTTCTTTTGCACCACCTTGCACCATTGTTTGCATACCCCCCTCTTCTATCACTTTTCTTTTCTCTGATACAAACACACACACACACACACTCTCTCTCTATACTCTCTTTCTTCCTCTTTGTTTGGCCTCCACTCTATCATTTATGTGTCAAAAAGCTACTACCCGAGCTCCCTCTTCTCCTTTCTTCCTTCTCTTTTCTTCTTCTTCTTCTTCCTCCTTCTTTCCCCTATTTTTGGCCTATACACCACCTATTCCACCACTATGCACCACCTAAGCCACCATTCACAGTCCATTGGTCTGTGGACCGACGACTAAGGTCACCCCAACCTTCCATAACACTGTTGCCAAACATTGTCTCTTTTCCCTTCCAATTTCTCTCATATGTTGAATTTTTATAGAGCTCGCGGCCTATGCACAACCTCAAGCACGACCATGAAACACTAAAAATTTCCTATCGCACAGTCGTGCAACTCAACATCGCCTGGTCGTGCATGATCTTTTCTTTCAACCAAGGCTGCAATGCCTGCAACATAGCCATGCAACTTAGCACTGCCTAGCCATGTGTGACCTTTTCTATTGATCAGAGTTGCACCGCCTATAACACAATCGTGTAACTTTCCATTTTCTATCGTGTACCCCTATTTTCATCCCTAAACCTTTTCTAAACACCACCAAAATTTTACCATAGCTCCACCACACATTCCTTTACACATCCGCACATCTCAAGCTCCCATTTAATAATGGGTTTTTTCTATTTTTACCCTCTTTACCTTGATTTCTCCTTTAATTTAACTATTTAAGCTTAACTAGGAATTTCTTTATTTTTCATAGGTGGTATTCCAATAGCTTTGGAGGAGAAAGTCAAGGATTTGCGTGCTTAGAGCGCATTGTCCTAGTTGGTATGGATATTATATGATGTTTAGGGTTTTTGGTGTTATTTTC
Organism: Tamarix austromongolica; assembly: GCA_039764185.1. Taxonomy (NCBI): domain Eukaryota; kingdom Viridiplantae; phylum Streptophyta; class Magnoliopsida; order Caryophyllales; family Tamaricaceae; genus Tamarix; species Tamarix austromongolica. The sequence goes on from CM077817.1 coordinate 30,899,095, forward strand.
TTATATGGTTATATGTGTTTTTCATGATATTGTTGATATATGATGTAACATGTATTGATCATGATATTTTGTGATGATATGAATATTATATTGAAAAGGAGTAAGAATGGGTAAGAGGTACCATTGTGTTATGATTTTTTTTGTGATAATGTCATATTATGGAAATATATATATTATGGTATGAAATAAGGGCTTAAGGATATTATGTTATTGAAAAAAAGTAAGAATGGTTAAGAGGTACCATTATTATTTTGTTGTGATAATGTCATATTTGTGGAAATATATCTCATGGTATGAAATATAGGTTAAATGAGTTTTAATAAAATTGAATTAAGAATTCTCATGAGGTATGATGATAAATTGTGGAATTGGAAACTAATATGTGTGGAAGGTACAAGATTTTATAAAATAAAGATTATTATGTGTGCTTAAGGGTAATTTGGTCATTATTGGGTAATAAGAAAATTTTGGCATTTTATGTATTAGGTGGATTAAAATAATGATAATAATTGCATGGTGGATTCTTGGAAGTATTATTGTCCTTTGGGGTCCTTAAATAATTTAATGGATAATTTAGGGTAGCTATCTTGTAATGATAATATCATTATTCCATGTATAAGATCTAAAGGTTAATTAGATTTTTGAATACGTTGTTAATGTTTGACCTTATGAGGTTATCTATCAGAATTGGTAATCATGTAAATTTAATGGGAGATGTTATGACAAATATATGAAATTTATGAGGTTATCTATCAGAATTGGTAATCATATAAATTTCATGGGAGATGTTATGACAAATATATGAAATTTGGGTCTTGGATATTTCTTTGAGTAATATATTAGGATGAGATTATTAATGTATGTGTATGGGAATTAGGTCGCGCATTTTGGGTATGATAATAATGATGGGATTTGGAGATGATATAATATGAGTTGTGTGGAATAATCAATATGGGAGAATAAATACTAAAAGGTATGTAATTAGGATTTAAAAGGATTTAAGAACTGGAACCTATGCTATATGTATATCTCTTTTAATGTGTTCTATGACTGAGAATCAATCTTAAATAAGATGCTAATCACTTAAAGTGAAAGAAAACGTGAGTAAGGCCAAGGTGATCTATTTTGCTATACACACACACACACACACACACATGTATTTCCGTTCCACCGAGGAGAATAGTGGCTCGGGAGCATTTTGCCCCAAGAAGATGTTTTTAATCTCCATTCCATCGGAAATAATAGTGGCTCAGGGAGCATTTTTCCCCAAGAAGGTACTTTAATCCATTCCACCGGATTAAGAATAGTGGGACCCCTTCTCATCGTAATTTGAAAATATGACAACATAATCTATGGAAAAGATGCTAATGATTTAAAGTGGAAGAGTACATGAATTAGGACCAAGGTGATCTATATATGTATGTATGTATTCCCATTCCATCGGGAAAAATAGTGGCTTGGGAGTGTGTTGCCCTGAGAAGGTGATGTTTTCAAATCCATTCCACTGGATGATAATAGTGGCTCAGGTGTGTTGTCTCCGAGATGGTGTTTCAGACCATTCCAATGTTTTAAGAATAGTGGGGTTCTTGTACTCAACGTATATAAAAGAATGAAAATGGATTATACTTAATAAAAGAATCTGGATCATTTTTTGTCTTATGAGATGTTTCATTTATTTGTTTTTTTTATCACTTATGATCTAATGTAAAAGCATGTGCTATTTGTATCCCTTATTTGATAGTATTGTTCCTTTACTCAGTGTGTAGTGTACTGACCATGCGTCTTATGGGTGATATTCATTCCCACGAGCAGAAGGCCCTAAATCTTATGTGTAGGTCTCAAAAGATCAGATAGATGATTATGCTCACTATAATACCTTATGTGGGGATGGGTGACTTAATCTATGTTAGGGGTTGGGTGGAGAGTAATTGTTAATAGTTCAATGTATTTAACTAGATACCCTTTTTGAATTTTTGATCCACATTATCCCTTCTTTTATATTTTTTATTTTTAACTCCGAGTTAGGCTCCAAACTCATTATTGTTCTGTATTTTTTTCCTAATTTCCTTATGTTGCTTTAAAAGTTTTAGCCTTGTGATTGATGTAGGGATAGTTGCATCATGATGGTAACGCACAATATTTTACTTAATTACTTCCGTTGTAAAATGAAATTTTTAGCAGTAAAAATTGGGGTGTTACATTACCATTCTAAGCCATGCACTTCCTCACTTGCATCTTCACTATCCCTATACCAACCACCTCCTCCCTTCAACCATGCAACAACAACTCGTCCCTTTCTCTATTGCATCACCAATTCTAATACCCTTAATTTTAGCTAAATCTAATCCCTAGTAATTAATATTGTAACCTAATCCTAACCTTGAGGAATAAATATTTCCAACTTATCCTAATTCTTTTACCCTAGAATTTAGCCTAATCCTAATTTATCAATAATTAATCTATCTTATTATCCTAATGTAAATTATATTAACCTTATTCTAATAAAAAACGAAACTTATTAACCTCCCTCTTTTCCTTTTTCTCTCCTTTCCCTCTCATCCAATCCTCCCTCTTCTTTTCCTTTTTCCCTCTTCACCCTACATGAAACATTATCTACAATTAATGCCTACACGCCCATCATTCTTTGCCACCTGCCAAACCATCCTCTACTTACATCAACTCCCACCTATGATGCATAAGGGTTGGGGTTGAATTTCCCTCGCACTTTTCATTTGTCTCTACACCTTGCATGGGGGTATATATACACATAATTTACCATCATTAAATGCCCCTACCACCTCTCTTCTCTCCCTTTTGTTTCTACAACCAACACATCACCATTTCCTCTCCTTCACCTCCTTCTTGCCTTCACAAAAATAGCCCAAAAAGCCACCACCATCAAACCAAATTGAAACAAACACACCACCATTGGCAACCTTTGCCATTTCTCCCTCACCACATTTGGCCATGCTTGCCAAACATCAGCCACAACCATCAACCATAACAACTAAGGCCCTCGCTTCCTCTTCGGTATCTTCCACCACATCCACCTTCTCCCCTTTCCTTTCCTTTCTGTAGAATCTCTCATCATAGCTCAACACCACTGTTCAAAATCCTTGACCAAAGCTAACACCTACTCTCCGGTAGCCTTGGTTGTCGCCCTCCTTCCACTTTTCGATAGCCGCAACAGAAGCCCTCCGTCCACCCTTCGGCACCTCTAACCTCACCACACCACCCCCTTGATTCGCACCACCAAACACTATCTCCCTTGATTGACCTTCACTCCCATTACACCTCCCTTATAAATGGCAGATGGTGTCATTGCTCACCCACCATTCCTATAGCTACCTACCATTTCCCCCTTTGCTTGGTTACGGAAGTTTTTATTCAAACACTATACTTCTTGATTTAGTTTATTCATTCTTTCACCCTTCTATTTCCTTAATCATTTCCTTTCTTATGGGGTTTAATCCTAATGGTATTTTATTATGATTTTCTTAGGTGATTTTCCCATGGTCTTGGAAGAGGCAGAATATGATTTGTGTGCTTAGAGACTAGAGCCATTTTTGTAAGGATACTTGTTGTAATCTGGGATTTTTGATTGCTAAGTGTTATGAATGATTTTTTTTGTACTATATTATTATTTTTATGCTAATTAATATCTGATTGTTGATACTATAAGAAGCGCTTTATATTACATGACAGTAAGTATAGATTATACGGTATTGTTATTTTAAATGGAAAATCCTTCGGTGTGAAATGAGTATGATAAGATCTATAGACAAAAATGTGGGCCTGGAAATAATGTTACTAAACACATAAAATTTACTTGAAATATGGGTTTTGTTACCGATAAGGGCATTTTGGTTAATGTAGATTAAATATGAGAATAATGTTATTTTAAGGTGTTACATCATATGAAATGTGCTAAGGAATTTATATGAAGTGTTTTGGAGTAACTGTAAATGACATAAGATTGATAAAGTATAAAAATGATTTGATTTGGGAATGGTAACCCTAAAATGAGGAAGCTATTATCACATGTGTGAAATGGTAGAGTTAAACCATGAAATTTGAATATGATGTTAATATTATTATTTTGAAAATTTATATTGAATCTAATTAGTGTTTTATCCCTACATGAAAATTTATGATCGATTTGTGAAATTAGGGTTTATAAGCCATAGGAATAGTAACTTTTAATATAGGGTTATTATCGCATGTGCAAGACCTTAGAGTTAGGCCTTCAAATTCAAGGATGTTGACAATAATAATAATAATAATAATAATAATAATAATAATAATAATAATAATAATAATAATAATAATTGAGGAAGAGGTACTAAGTTTGATGATTAAAAGAGTAACAGAAGAAGAATTATGATAAAAGTGTAAAATTAGGGTATCAGGGAAATATAAGGATTTTAACTTTAGAGAACAACATTATGATCTTCGTGAAGTGCCTATTTGCTTTAAATGTGTTCCATGCCTTTAAATCAATAATGAATAAGACATTAATCATTTAAAGTTAAAAATCACATGAGTCAGACCAAGGTGTTGAATTTGTTCCAATGGATAATAATATGGGCTCAAAAAAAATTTCCTTGAGAGGTGTTTTATAGATTTTTTTTACTAGATGATAATAGTGGCTAAGGTGTGTTGTTCTTGAGAGGTGGTCTAGTATGTTCCACTAGATTAAAAATGGTAGGGTCTTATACTCATTTTGAATAAGAATATGGTTTGAGATAAGTAACCTAATGGATAAGATATTAATGATTTAAAGTAGAAGTGTACGTGAGTTAGGACCAAGGTGTGGATCCATTCCACCAGATGATAATAGTGGCTCAAGTGTGTTGTCATTGGGAGGTGCTTTAGACCATTCCAATGAATGATTATAGTGGCTCAGGATTTTTTTCCCCTAAGTGGTGCATTAGACCGTTCCATTGGTTTAAAAATAGTGAGGTCCCTAAGCTCAACATAAATAAAATAAAAATAAAAATGGTTATATCTAGTAAAGAGGTCTGAATCAGTATTTACCATGTGTGGCTTTATGTGTTTTGTACGGGTACTTATCATTTGCTATGAATGTATGTATTTATCTATATCCCTGATTTGATAGTATTGTTCCCTTACTTAATATGTAGTATAATGATCATCCTTTTCTTGGGTGTTGCTCATTCCCCTGAGTAGATGACCTATATGCTTTTGTGTAGGTCTTTAAGGATTGGTTAGATGATTTTGAGGTCTTCAATGCATTATACGGGGAGGATTGAATTTTCCTATAGTAGGTGTTTGGATAAATATTTATGTTATTTAGATGATGTTATTACCTGGATACCTTTTAGACTCTTTGATCCATGATACCCCTTTTTTATATTCTATTATTGTATACTAGAGTTAATTTCCAACTCATATTTGTATTTATAAAGTTTCTCTCATTTCAAGTTACTATAATGTTCACTGAATTTTTTGAGCCTCTTGATTGATGTGAGGATGGCATGGAAACCAGACTTGCATCAATTAAGGTGGTAACACCCGATATTTTGGTTATAAGTTTCCGCTGTAAAATAAAATTCTAGTAGTAAAATTTAGGGTGTTACACCAACCCACACATTCTCCCTCTCCCCCAACTCATGTGAAAATACACCACTCCCCCTACTTCTAGCCTTCAGCGTGCCTCACCTCCCTTCTCCTATAAAATCCTTATTCCATCACCACATCATCCCTTTTCATGAACCATAAGCAAAACCCCTACTTTGCCTTTTATCGTTTCAATTTTCCCTTGTGGTTGAGCATCAAAACCTTCCTACCTCCTTCTCTTCCTTTCTCATTTCCTCATAATTTCCAAAATTCTCATGCCATCTTAGCAATGGATCTCCCTACCATTGTCATCCCCTAACCAAAAACCACCAAAACCACATCCCACACCCCCACCACTAGTTATATCCACTGATCCTATACCCTACCTTCAATAACATATACTGCAATTGACACCCCACCACCAAATATCTCCACCGATCCCTTCCCCCTTGTTGTAGCATCCACTATCGATCCCTCCCCTAGCTGTTTTCCACCTTTCACAACAACAACATCTAGTGCTATTTCTCCCTCCTTTTGTATGCACCATTTCCACTAAAGGTGTTCACTTGATTAGATCAATTTTCTCCACTTTTTCTTATCCTTTTCCTTAGTTTATTCCATGATTTTTAATTTTGCACTTTTATAAACTTTTAGGTGTTTTTCCTATGGTCTTGGAGGAGTACCTTAGGATATACTTACATAGAGGCCATATATGCTTTGGTAAGGATCTATGTCGTAACTAGGTTATGTGTGTGTGCAAGTTGTATATTTGTCTGACATTTCAAAATTGATATTAGTATGATGGTAATGTTATGACAATATTTTTATGGTATGATGATGTGGTACTAAATCAATGTAATGTCAAAATATGTAAAAAATATGACCTTAAATGTTGTTGTTACGATATTATCTCCTTGTAAAGTGTGATCATGTGACTTGTTAGTAAAGCATAATGAGTAAACCACTATGCAAAACTAAGCATTCATATATCACATGAGGCACATATAGGATGACATAAAGGATCATGGCATAACATGTCAAATAGTACATACTATAGTTAAATTATGAATTCATGTTATAGTTAAATGCCAAATTCATGCTATCATTCATATCATATCATATCATATGTCACATGCTCATCACATTAAGCTTCACCATATTACGATTATTTTATTAATCCATTCATACCAAGGATGTCCCACGAAGGGGAAAACACCAAACTATAATCAAGGAATTTTCCAATAACTACCTCTATACCACTTATAATATAATAAAGAAGGCATAAGACAATCACTAACCAATATACCAACACCAAATAGTGCATGGAGGTAACTATCAAACCTACAAACCAAAAAAATCTATTTAAATCCTCATAAAACAATTAATTTCATTTTTAATTACTCGAGTGGATATAATAATAATTTAAAAATATATAAAGTACATTGGTTATACCAATGCACTAAGATACTATAGTATCCTCCCAACCTGTAACCTAAAGACACACAAGTAATTTGGCTATACTAGTGTAACCAAGTAATATAGTACCCTCCCATCTTAGGATAACTAATCCTTAAGTATTGATACCCCCCTATAAATTCTATAGGTTACCTATAGACTAGACTAGAGCCTTAGCCAAAATGATGAGGCATCGAAAGAAACCATAAAACCAAATTGAGGGCTCCTACTTCTTATATAGGGTAGCTAACCCTAAAGAGAAACCATTCCCAAATCTTAAGGTCTTCTACTTTAAATATTAATATCTCAGTAAGGTGAACATAAAATATCATGCAATGTATGCAATTCCAATTTCATACTTAGTCATTTTTCCTTTATTTCAAATTATTTAAGTCATCTCTAAGGTCAAAGGTCCAAGTCAAAGACAAAGTCAATACCAAAGACAACCTATCAATACACTAAGTCCATCTTATATCCAATTATTCACCTTTAGAGCAATAAGTCAAAAATTCTCTTAAAATCTTAACTATACCATTTTATTAAAATTTGACACCAAACTTCATTATCATGCTAATTTGTCATGAAAAGGCTAAACAATAAAATTTCAAAACACTTTAACATGTTGGTAATTTATGAAGCTTGGAAATAAATTATACGTTTCATTATGCATGTGTCTCACAACTTAGTTGTATAAACCCTAAGTATGTGCTTTTAATATGTCCCATATTCTATGCAACACATAGTGCATATTTATAGCATGATTGAAATATTAAGATAATAACCAATATCATGGTGCATGAAATAATGTATTACTAACCCTAAATCATGCGAGTAACGCTTATCATAAATTAACCCTAATCATGCTTCCATGCTTTCATGCTATATTTATCAAGCCTAGCTACAACATATAATGATAATCATTGAACATTTAGTATGGTATAAACATAATAACTAAATAATGTCATATACCGTAATAAAACTCTAGACTTGCATATGTTAACTATTTTACATATTTCATATGCATATCTCTCACACTTAATGATAAATCATCATATATTAATTATTTAAGATCAAGTTTCCAATATGCACACATTTTTATAACACTTGCATATTATTAAACTTATGATAAGATTTTGGCATATTATGCATGAATATATCCTTTCAAAAGTCCACATGCATAGAACATGCTCTAAGTAGCATAAAAAAACTATATATGCCACCATATGGGTTCATATTTTAGTAGAAGCATATGGTTCCCTATTATCTAAGCTAATACACACACAAAAAAGAGCATATGGGTTCACATTTTAATCACCACAAGGGGTGAGATATAATAAAATCTCATATATAATGTCACACTCTCACGTAATAACGGGGAACAACATCAAGGAGTCATGCAGAAGAAGGTGTGCACCACACACATCTCACACAAAAAGGAGGGAGGCAGCATTCAACACTCAACGCAGAAGAGGCTTGGCAACATGAAGTTGCATTGCAACAAAGAGGAGGGAAACAATAGAGGTTCACACAGCAAATGGAGGTGGTGATAACATAAGGCATCAACATGAAGTTTGGGTGCAACAAAAGGATAACATCTTAATTTACTGGTGCAACATGACTTGGTCACACATCAAAGGAGGAGAAGTCCAAGGCTATAGAGTCTCAATAGAGATGGCTTTAATAAAAGTGGCACAACTGCGAAAGAGAGGGTTAAGGATACTACGAATAGAATCTTGGGATGACAAGGATGACTATGTAAACCAATGGCTTTGCTGGATCAAGAAAAAAATAAGTAATTAAGGAATGGTTATAGAGGCAAGGATGTGCAAATGGTTACGACAGAAATGAGTAGAACACTAGAGTTAGGGCATAGAGTCTATAAGGAAAAATGGTTGTGAATGAGAAAATTATGTCAAGGAGTAAGGTGTAAAAAAAATACCATATCAAAAATAGGGTTAGGGATTCTAGATAGAGTAACCAAACTAAGATAAAATATCTAAGTACTAGAGTTTGGTTCCTAAGTAAAATAGATACAAGTTAAAGTATAAACTTGGGTTAAAACTTACTATCAAATTTTAACCTAATTAAATGTATATATTTTTTTCATAAAATACATATAATAATAATAATAATAATAATAATAATAATAATAATAATAATAATAATAATAATACATTTAATACAAAGATCCTATAATAATTACTAAAAATAACTATTCTTAATTATCACTTTATAATTAGAGCTTGTAGAAATGAAATATTATAAGATTTATACTAAGTGTGAGAATAACACCATACGTTTTAAATGTTTTAGTTTCACCAATATTTTTTTTTAAATAAAATTATAAATTGCTAAAAATGGAATGTTGCATTTACAACAAAAAATGTGCATTTGTTGCTTAGAAAAATGTAAAGGAAGATTAAATGTCTCTAAAAAAATACATATCTCCTTAAATTAAAATATATATGGTATAATACATGAGTACACATATATCAACCCAAGAAGATACGTTTTTCATAATGCAAATTCAAATCACCTAAATAGAAAATACAAGCTAGCATAAGAAACTAGAGGAAACAGTAAGAACAAATCCCATATTATGTAATACTCCAAATTTTTTAAATTCAAATTTCTTAAACTTAATGATTTTATCAAAATAATTTGATGAAAAAGCTTAGTTATTTTAATTTCAATTCATTTTATATGTTAATGGTAGTTTCAAATTCTTATTAGAATTTAGTTATTAGTTTTCATTGCAGATCAATCTAAATATATTCATTCAAGGCTATAATTTTATTTTATTTATATGATTTTGATTTGAGTTTAAAAATATATATTTCTATTTTTTGTCTATTTTGATTTTAATATTTTGAATTTATTTTTCATTATAATTTCATCGTGTAATTATGACTTTGTTTTGGGGGTAATATTTTGTTAAAAAATAAACTATTTATATTATAAAATTTCCTTTAAAATAGTAATATTATTTTAATAATTTTAAACTATAGAAAATATTTTTTTCTTTGAATTTATCTACTTTTTACTATGTTAATAAGATCTTTTATAATTCTTATTTAAATATTTTTGTAACTTATTTACAACTCTCTTTTCAATTTTTTGGGTTCATGGATGACCATTTTTCTAAATTTATTTAAAGTAATCCCATTTTTTTAGAATGTGTGTGTGTGTGTGTGTAGATAAATAGATAGATAGATAGATAGTTTTTAATATTTTTTAAGGTCGTATTATAAATTTTTGTAAATAATATAAATCCTCACACTCGTTGGTATTTTCTTCTAAAAGCTTTTTTGAAATCTTTTAAATAGCTTTTCTATTGATAGTATAATTTCAAGTCTTTACAAAATAATTTTTATTAAATGAGTTTCAAAGAAAATCATCCTTAAATATTTTTCATGTATTTTGTACCCTATTATGTGTATGTGCTTTAGTAAAAAATATAAAAAATTAGCCGGTCAAATCCCCCCCCCCATTTCTTCTTCTATATCCCTCTTTTCTTTTCTCTTCTCTCTCATCATTTCCTATTTCTTTTCTTCATGGGAAACCCAGAACCCCAAACTTCCCATTTTTCTTGCTTCTTACTACCCTATGTGAACCTCGACCACTACACCACCATGCTGCACTCCATCTTCGTGGTTGTCATCCTCTAGCACAACAACCAACTCGAGCAATAGTGATGGGTAGCATTCGCATCAGGCAATGCTAGCAAGTTGCACCACCAAATACGACCAAGGTGGGTATCGCTTGACCACTGACTAATGTTCTTCGACCTCCTAATAAGTTTCTCCAATATTCAATGACTCAAATTCACACCATTTTGTTTGGTATAAATTATCCAAATCCTAACTTCTAAATTTAATTAATTTTTATAGATTGGGTTTGATTAAATTAAATTAATTGTTCAATTATGTATGTATGTCATATATGAATAAATTGGATGGGTTAATTGTGATATATCTGATTGAATGTTGAAATTTAGAATTTTATCCCTATTATGTCCAATTTTCTTGGATTGATCCAATTAAGCTATTTTGTATCAATTAATTTTTGAATATGCTTTAAAATGTATTTAATTTTGTATTGGAATAATCAATTTGAGAAATATGTGCGGAATTAATGAGAATTAGATCTTTAGGTCAAAACCCTTGTGTATTTAAATTAAATTGCATAATTGAGTTTTTTTATTCAACTAATCTTACAACATACTTTGAAATATATTTAATTTTATGTTGGAAGTGTCAATTTGATAATTTGGTGAGAAATCAATCAAAATAAGATTTTACGTGCAAAACTCTTGTGGATTTAAATTAGATCGATCTATGAGTAATTTTATTGAATTGATTATACATATTGTATTTCAATATGATTCATTTTATTTATAATCTATCAATTTAAATATTTTAGCAAGAATCGACCAGATTTGCATTTCAATATTTGTTAAATTAAGATTTTCCTTTATTGTTCCTAATCATTTGATTGTATAATATTTTATAAATAAGGTATAATTTTATTTCTACACATTCAATGGAAATAAATTAATAAAATTCAACCGAATTTTATTTTTGGGCTTAAAGCCTTAACTTTGAAATGAAATTATGAAATTAGTCATTTGTATAACTTTTTTTTTTTATCTTAAATTAATTTTACAAAAATATTTAAAATGACCTTAAACGCATTACACCTTCAATTCAGATTAATTGATTTGAGTTGTCTGAATTTTTATCTTAGACTTTAAAACCTTATTTTTTTTATAAGATTTTTTTGTTAAAATTTATTATCTAGATATATCTAAAATTAGTTTAATTATATTTTTAACTATCAATTTGAGGTAATTCAAGTGACTTGGTTGGTTTGCTATCTAGGCCTAGAAACCTTAATTTTTAGGAGATAGTTTTATGAAATTGATTTGTTTATATTTCTTTTACCTAGTTGATTATTAGCTTTGATTTAAAATAATTCAAATTTTATTTTTATCTTATCGGTGTGGATTAGTTTTCTGAAATTGGTTGGTTTGTATATTTGGTTGCAAAACCTAATTAGGAAGTCATTTTTTATAAAATTAAATTATCTTATATAATCCGTCCTTTAGTTATTCAAATTAATTTGAAATGCTTTAAGTGATCTTTCTTCAACTTGATTTTGTAAATACTTAACTTTGAATGTTAAAGGAGCTATATTATTGAGTCTTAGGTTTTGGACATATTGTAACAACCTAAGTCGATACGACCACGCGGGGGCTACCTTGAAGTGCTTTCGGATTGATCGATTGACCTCGCAGATGAACACGAGTCCTTTCAGCACGCTTTGTCCTCACTCACGCGCTTCCTGATAAATTTTAGAAAATTCTGAAACTTCCCAAGATGGTCACCCATCCAAAAATTGCTTCACGTCCGACATGCTTAACTATGGAGTTCTTTAGGACAGAATCACCAAAAGAATAGTATACTATGTTGATATAAGTAGCCAAATTAATCCTTACAACACTCTACTCAATTTAGGTTATTGCACATATTTTTCAAGAAAGTTCATTTGTGATTTTCCTTTTTCTCTTAAATTATAATATTTGAATTATTGGTCGGTAAGGTAGTTTCCTAGCTTAGTCCTACAATTTCTATCGGCGATCTAAGAAAGCATCCTCGTGGATTCTTTAGTTAGAGATTGATCTCTTTTTCTTATTTATCTTAGCTATATTTGAACCTTGGTAAGTTTCTACTTATCTTTGCTTATGGTGGAATCATCAAATACATGTCTTCTTGAGGTTGAAGGTGATGAGTATGTTTTATGTGATTTAAATATGTCAAGTGTGTACTATGTCTTGCATGGTATTTCCATGTATCTATGAGATTATACTTTTCAATGTGAACACTTGTTAGCATTCCTCTTCATTATTTGTATGAGTTTGTCTATGTGAAGGGTTGAATATAATTTTATGGTTAACATGTTCAACTAATTTATAAAATGTATTGTTATTTTATAGCATGTTCTAATGTGTCTCAATTATAATTAGTTTTGTAGAATTATATAATTGGTTAATTATGGACTGAAATTATGTGATGCCTTATGATCATTTTTTATGCCACTTGGAATCGTTCGCCTTTAATGTCACTTAGCATCGTTTGGGTTTAATGCCACTTGAAATTGATGAGCTTCAAGGACACTTGGATTGGATGTAATAATGGAATTACATTGTGTGATGAAAATGATTTAAATGTTGTTATGTGATCATGATTTATTCTTGGTTTAATCATTAAATAAAACATTAATCACTTAAAGTAAAATATCTTGAGTCGGGACTTATACCACTCAAGGTAGCTATTTGAGTTATGTCTGTATTCAATTGGTATTATTCCAGTGTTTTTATCTTCTGTGATCTCAAGTGCCTTACAAGAGCCTGATAAACCCTCTTCTACTATATAGGCATCTCAATATATTTCGGCCCTATAGGGGATATGCATACTTAAGTGATTTATTTTCTGATTTATTGGTGGTTACATATATGGATAGGCCAATAAGGGCTAGTACTGTTTGAGTACTAGATTAGTTTTTATGGTTTCTCTAAGTCTCCATCCTTAAGTTAAAATAATTAAATGGTTGTGATTACAATAATTGATTATTCTTATTTATATATGGACTTTATATTTCATTACCCTACGCATTTTTCTTAACTATCTTCCTTACCATTATGCCACCATATGATTGCATGATCTACTATGCATATGGGCCTTATGTGCAAAATGTTATCTTCTATGATAGTTTTATTATTTGGCATGAGTTCATTTTTTGTTACACACTTGTATTCAAGTGTTTTCTTATACAATCATATGTTTATAAGAATGATTCTAAGATTGCATGTTCTACCATATGTTATCACATGTATTTATGTATACCTTTAATAATTATGACTATGAAATTACATGTTAGCATGCCTTACTCTAGTTATCATATGTGTATCTTACTTTATTCATTTCATACATGAATTTTATTGATACCTATTGGGAGAATAATTAATGTTTTGCTATATATTTTATGAAATCATATAAGTTGTAGTATGAGTGGGATGGTGTGTGTATCACATGTATGCTTCAACATTAGTATTGTAAGTTAAAGATTTCCATATCCTTATATGTATCATGTTCTCCCATGAGTTAGGTAGTTTTGATTTACTTAGTACTGGACTTGTACTAATGCTAACTTAGTTGAATGGGTCCTGTGACAATCCACTAATGGTGGAGAGAAAACATTTCGTGTAGGCTTGAGATCAATTGCTATTGTTGGGTTGAAGCCTTAGGCTTTAAGAATAGGCCAACTGGAGTTTTTTTCATTCCTCAAAAAGTTATATTTATTTTTATATACATTTTTTGGAAATTTTCAAGCATTGTATCAAAATTTTAATGCTGTTGTAACCAAATTTTAGTTTATCTTTACCTTGTTAAGTTTTTAAAATCTAGGGTTATTTCACAAGTTTCTACTGATTTTATCAGTGATGACTTTGTTTAGTGTACTCCTTTAATTTCTATCTACCACTTGATATTTTTTTTTGGGAGTGTATTTTCTCGATATAAATGATGTTTAAGTTTTAGTTGAATAGGTTTTATCCTTACATATAGCATGAGATATATGATGGGCATTTGTCTTGTGTTAGGAGTGGTAGTAACATTCCCCATTTTCTTCTTTGGCTTTTGTATATTTTTATTTATGACAATTTTGTAGGAGTGGAATTTGAGGGTATTACTTATTATCACAAACCAGCCTCCTAATTAAATAAAGGAACTAAGAAAATCAATCAACCATAACCATGCACCAATTAACATGAAGCATGAGAAGCGATTGAGGGAAGTAATGATCAGTACTAGCTCTTATTAAAATCCATGCATTCACCTAATGTGCAACATAAAGAAGAATTAATCTATAAACCCATTGAGACATGAAACAATGTTGTGCTTAATTAGCATTTCAGGTATGTCAAAGAAAGGAATGAAATAATCATCAAATTTTGGTTTTAATCTATATAAAAGGATGGTGTTAAAATATAAAGTTCTAACTCGATGTGATGTAGATGATCATATACTTCTAGCAAAATACACGCATTGATGTTGATGCAGTGTCTACCATTTCCGGTATGCAAGCTAGAAATAGCTACACAATACACAAATATCCATGTCTGCCATCTCAAATCATAATCATAGATATGAGATAAATGAAATACATGTAAAGGTTATATTTTTTGTACAATTTCTCCTATATCTCCTCTCTCTTAGGGTAGGTTTGAGGCATGCTTTTCATAGCTAAAAAGAAGGGTTATAAGAAGATTTTGTTAGACTACATGAGAAAGTGGTGTATGACAAATTGCAATTGTAATTGGCTTGTGTGATCTGATCTCCAGTAAATAAGAGGAAGTGGTGAAGGGTGAGATTTTAAATTCTCAAAAAAGTCATGAGAGAAGATTCAAATACTAAGGCTATGATTCTTGGCCCATTTATATTGGAGGAGAATTTGTTTGATGTTGTTATGGATGAGAAAGCTAATCTGATTGTAAACTAGAAACAAACTCCTTCAACCTCATCCATGTAGGGCTATATAGTGCTAAAATCTCAAGAAGCATTGGTTTAAGATATAAAGGGTATGAGAAGTGATATTCAACTCAACCGAACTTCTAAGCCTTTGGTTTAGGAGAGGTTAGGCCCTACAATAGATGCCCCCCATAAAATAGTGACCTAGCATGATAAGATTACTAATAATTTTTCCTTAAATTAGGGTGTAAAGAATATTATGTCCATCCTGGGTTTTTTATAGGAGGTTTAGCAATGAAATTGAATAGAGTTGATGTTGATAGGGAGGCTAAATTTTAGGAAAACACTCTTTTAGGCTTTGTGTTTGGGGACTTACCCACATTCTCTTGGATATTAGGATTTGTGTGTGTCAATTGGTTAGAGGTTCCCATGCAAAAAATATGATGCATACAAATGGTTTTTTCTTATTCAAATTTAAGCAACAGGAGCATGCACTTACAATCTTGAATCAGCATTCGTCCATTTTTAATAATCATTTAGTGTAGTTGTGGCATAGAAGGTTGAAGATAGACTCTAAGATTTTGGAAACCATTCCTTTATGGATTAAATTTCCCACCTTTCCCCTTGAATAGTAGCTTATGGAATCCCTAAGTAGGATATCAAGTGCAGTGGGGAGCCATTATGCATGGATGCAATTACTTTGGCCAAGTAAAAAGCTTATTTCCAAAGGGTGATTTTCAAGGTGAATATTAAGTCTCCGTTTATTTAGAGGTTAACCTTTATGGATATAGATGGGTGTGAGTTTTTATGTATGATTGGAGACATATTTATTGCCCACTGTGTGAATCTTTTGGACATAGCAATGTTAATTATAGAAAGAACAAGAAGCAAAAGGGCGATAAGAAGAAACCGATTGGGTTATGGTTTGAGAAAATCGTAAATGAAAGGGTGTGGCTAGTGTTATCATAGCGGGTGATGGAGTACCTTCTTCAAATAAATTTGCACATCTTGCAGAATTACAATAATCAACTAGTAGTACTAATCCAAGTATTGCTGAGCTGACTTTGGTCCATAAGTGTCTCAAATGGTGCTTACCTAGTGCTACCAGTACTTACCAAGCACTATTAGAATGTAAATTCCCAACATTTAGTGGTGAGGAGACAAGCATAAAATTCCAACGATAGTCTGGATGTTCAAAGCGTGACTCATAGCATTATTGTCTAAGGTCCATCAACAAGTACAATTATCTAGCAGCTTGAAAATGGACAGAAGTTAGAGGTTAGGAGATATATCAATAGTAGTGTAATTAAAGACCGGAATCAATTAATTCTTATAGGAAATGAGAGGACAATGGTGGTAAAGGGTAGTTTATTAGCCTCTCTATGGAAGCATATGCATATGCTTAGTGTGTGGAATGTTCAAGGGTTAAATAAGGCCTTAAAACATAAGAAGACCAATACTATTTGAAGGCATGATTCCTTTTTTTATTAGTTTACTTGACATTAGAGTTAAGGAGAATAATAAGTATAGTATTTTTTATAGAATTTTTTTAAGATTGGAATTACTTTATAATTACGGCTTCCATCATAATGGGCGTGGGTGGGTGTCTTAAGATCCTAGTTTTTGGAGTGTGAGTCATGTTTCTTGTTATGATAAAGCATTTTAAGTGACATTCATGATTTACAACTTGATTTTAATTTTATGGTCATGTTTGAATATTCTCCATATTCAAGTATTAAACGGAAGAGGTTCTGGGATTGGTTGCTTGTGCATAAGATCACAAGGGACCCTTGGATTCTTCTTTGTGATTTTAATATTGTGATGGGGCATTGATGAGAGGTATCTAAGTAATGTACTAGACCCGGGTGAGATAATGGATTTGGTGAGTCATTGTCAGCAATTAGGTATAGGTGATCTTGATGCACAAGGTTGTTTCTTCACATAATCAAGTTAAATAGGAGAGTAGGATGAGATGATTTGTAAGTTGGATAGGGTGATTGTGAATGTGCATTGATTAGAAAATTTCTAAGATCGGTTATAGATTTTCAAGGCCCGTTGTTCTTAGATAATTATTTGACAGCGGTCGATACCAAGTTACAACTTGCACAAAAGAAAAAAGCCATTTTGGTTCTTTAAATTTTAGTTGAAGGATGATCGGTTCTTGCAGCAGATTGATAAGTATTGGGCGATTCAATTAGTGGGTAATTTTTTGCTAAGAATTACCAAGAGACTTCATGCGTTAAAGCATGACCTTTAACTTTTTAATAAGGATATATATGGATCTATCTCTCAAAGGGCATAGAATTCATGGGATGATATGTTTGTGCTTCAACACCATGCTTTTGATATTCAGCATTCTGACACAGATCAAGTATAAGAAAATAATTTATTAAAGTAGTACAATAGGCTTCTAGATGTGATTATTTAAAAAAATAAAAGGATTGCATTCATTGGTTGGCTTGTGGTGATCAAAATCACAAGTTTCTTTTATGCCTAAGTAAAAGAATGACAATGTAAGAAGTTATTGACCTCCATGATGGATGAGAATGGTGTTTTTGTTCATGGGATTTTAAATGTTCAACATGATTTCATTGCTTATTATAAGGGTTTGTTAGGTTCAACCCATTATTGTCGTAGTATGATTAATGCTAAGGCAATAAGGAGAGATGGGAAGTTGACGTGGGATCAACAATAACTCTTGAGCAGGTTGATGGCAATGGAGGACATTAAAAGTGCATTGTTTGGTTTTAGTGATACTAAAGCACTTGGGTGGGTAGTTATAATGCAGGATTTTGTAAGAAAGTATGGTTGGTCATGTGAGAGGAGTTATTATTAGATGTGTAAGAATTATGAGCTTTGGGTTACTTGCTAGATAAATTGAATGTGACTTCCCTCACTTTTGTTCCAAAGTGTCAAAATGCCAATAGAGTCACATTTTTTTGACCAATTGCATGTTGCAACATGATTTATAAGATTATTTCTGAAGTGTTGATAATCTATTTGCAAAACTTGATGCCTACTTTCATTGATCATTCACAATCCACTTTTATAAAAAGGAAGAAGTATTGGGGACAATATTCTTCATGCTCATGAATTGGTATGCACTTATGCAACTAGAGGGGCCTTTTTGAGGTACATGTTGAAGTTGGATCTCTGTAATACTTATGATATGGTGAGTTGGTAGATTGTGCATGACATTTTATTATGGTATGCTTTTCTTATTCATTATGTATAATGGACTATTTAAGCACCATGTCTTATTCAATTGTTTGCAATTGGTCCTTAACACTTCCTTTCAAAGTTAAAGGGGGTCTAAGGTAAGGGGATCATCTCTCTCCATATCTGTTTGTTTTGGTTATGGACTACCTTAATTTCAAGATATTTGAAGTTATTGTGGAAGAATCTGGACTTCAAGGGTCATCCATAGTGTATATCTCATAATATTATTAAACTTTTTTCTTTTCTTTTTTTTTGGATGACTTGATGTTATTTTGTCATGGTGATGTGAAGAGTGTATAGTACTTGCTAGCTACTTTTATTCATTTTGCTAAGGTTTCAGGTATGGGTTTAAATCTAACAAAGTGCACAACATATTTTAGTGGTCTAGATCCTAGAATCAGATATGTGACTTACTTGGTTTTCATGAGGGTACACTGTTGATCATTTATCTTGGGTTACCTCTATCATCTGCTAGAAGTTCTACTACCCACTTGCAACCAATTCTAAAGAAGGTAACTGCTAAGTTGAGGCATTGAAGTACTCTATATTTATTATATGTGGGTAGAATATAACTTATTAAGTCTATGATGTTTAGTATTCAAGTGTATTTTAGTCATGTCATCTTGTTACCTAAGACGTTGTTGCATAAATTTGTTAGCTTGTGTAAAGATTTTTTGTGGTTGGGGAAGCTAACAGAGAGAAAAAGAGCTATAGCAGTGTGGGAACAGTTATGTGCACAAAAGGATGAAGGAAGTTTGGGTTTATTAAAATTTGATATTTAGGATCAGTGTAATTTAGGAAAGTTGTTGTGGAATATTTGTTGCAAGAAGGATTCTCTATGGGTGAAGTGGATTCATCCAGTTTATTTACGCCATGGGGATGTTTGGTCCTATAAGCACTTGTCTTATACGCCATGTATCTTTGTTTAGGTTCTTAAGATAAGGGAAAAACTTGAGCACCTTATTGTCAAATGGATGAATAAGGATCAACAAAACTATATGATTAAGAAGGCTTAATATGAGTTGAGACATAGTATATTGAAATAATTGTTGGCTCATCTAGCTTGGTAGCCTCTCATGTTGCCTAGACATTAGATTCTTTTATGAAGTGCCTTGCAGAATAGGTTACCCACAGGGGTGAGATTGGTTGTGCAAGGGGTGTGTGTGTGACTAATATAGATGTATTGTTCTATGATTCCATGCTAGAAATCATTGACCATGTATTCATGCAATGTCAATTTCCATTGAGCATATATTACGATGGGTAGGTGAGATGGGTTGGTGAATTGGGAGACGGAGGTGTGAGAAACGGTGTCAAGCACTAGACAACCAAATTATAAGAAAGAAGCCATTATCACTTTGTTTGGTGCGCATATTCCAACAATTTGGCATAAGTGAAACTTGAGAATTTGTTTAGCAACGTTAGATGTTACAAGATATATTGTGAAAGTTATCGTCCTTACAGTTTGCAAGACGTAATTGTCTTCTACAATATAGGTCCAAATATGATAAATGGTTGTAAGTGTTAGATGGTATTTGTTAATCTAATTTTTTAATTGTGTGATTGTAATGATTTATTTTCAAATTAATGAAATTTTTTACTTACCAAAAAAAAGATTATTTTAAATATAGTTTTATTTGGTGAATAGAATCTCGTATTTAACCATTTATAATTTGCAAGGGATAGCTAACCTGTATTCTCCGCTAATGGTAAATATTTTTTGGCTGTTTTACTTTGTTTCCTGAATAAATTTACTAAACTCGGTATAAATTTTAAAAAGAATAGAGTTGGTATGCTTGAAAATTAATGGAAGTTGTTAACAAGTCATATTTTATACTACTTCAAAACTATTCATATTTTTCTATCATAAATTTTAATTAATAAGGGATCTTTAAATAAATTAATTAATATTAAAATATAAACGCAAAAACATATATACGTGACTTCATATTGTATTCATCTCAAAAATTGATTTACTACTAAACGAGTGTGGGAGCCGTTCATATTTTTACTTGGTTAAGGGTGCGGTGATAATTTATTGATTGATACTAACATTTGGAAGGAAAAAAAATTGATATTAATGAGTAAAATTAACCGAAAATTACTACTAATACAGTTGGGTATTACGGATAGGAAGCAATATTTCCGTAACATCTTTTTATCATATCAACACATTCTCCTCCTCCAACCCTCTTACCTGTCCTTGGATTTGCCGTTTTGAGCATTTCGAAGTTCCTCTCAACCATGCAACTTCACAAACACAAATGCAAAAACAGATCCTAAATAATCCTTCCTAGCTAGCTAGCTAGCGCCTCCAACACTTCCTTCTCCCTTTCAACATACTCATGGCTTTCCTTACGAGCTTCAAGTGCACCGTGGTCCTCCTCATTCTACTACTCTCTTCTTCTGCTCGTTCTTCATCTTCTCATGAAGCAGCAGAATCAACAACTTCTATTTCCCCTTCGACTACTTCATCAAGAACCCGAACCCAAACCCGAGCAGGAAGCACCGGTGCTACTCCTGCTTCTACGGGATACCGGTTGCTGTACGTGATCGACGATCACAGCAGAAGAAGAATGCCGCCTTACATGCTGCTAGACAGTAAGAAGCTACAACAAGAAGAAGAAGAAATGAGTGCTTCTGGTGGACTCAAGAACACGATCAAGAACTCAAGAAAAACGCAGATGATGATGATAGCTAGGAAGATGGTTCAAAAAGGGAAACGGCTACAAGGAAAAGGAAGAAGTAGCAGTACTAGTAAAAGTAGTAATAATTTCAAAATTGATCGCGATCATGATCGTGGTGGCACGAGTACAAGGGCGTTTACTGTTATGCTTCCAAAGGGTCATGTTCCTCCTTCTGGTTCTTCTACTTGTCATAATGACGATCCTAATTCTGTTGGATTATATAATTACTGTCACTATTCTACTAAAAAGCCCTAGCTTGATTGGTTCTGGAATCCGGCCGGATTATAATACTTCGTTTTTTTTTTTGGTAGTTTGGTTTTCTGGATATGTAGCTTTATATAAATTTCTCTTCCTCTCTCTCCCTCCTTTTCTTTTGATCTGCAATGGCTGCATTTAAGTTGATATATTTTTCCCCTTCGTTTTGGTATAATTAAGTTGATTTTTGTATATTTTATTTTCTATTGATGTATGTAAACTTTTATGACAGGAATCGGGTATATTTTCCAATTCCATACATATATATATATATGATACTTCGATTGATTTTTGTTCCTGACTTGATTATAGATAATTGCACTCATGTTGCTGTTATAATAGTCTACCATTGGGCTCGAACGTGCGCTAGATTTGAATGCTTTGATACATATTTCCCCAATCATCCGGGATGATAGGTTATATTTTGCTAAGTTGTAGTTATCACTTTTTTTGTAGTTATACCATATCTTAAGATTTGTTTGGATGGGGTAATTTTACAGGGTAATTTATTTTAAAAGTGGATTTGTGAAAGTTTTAACCTAAATTTCTTAAAGAAATTTTATATTATACTTAGAATAATTCAAATTTTCTAGATAAGTATTTTCAAATTTGACTTGTGGGATAGGATTTAGACAATTTCTTGGTCATGACTTAAAACAACCCTTATCTTTAATTCCATATTTATCTTTCTTCATGTATATTGTTATACAGATGAGAAATTTATAATAGGAGAAATCTAATAGTGAATCGCTTTAAAAATTCTATTACTTATAAAGTCCCTTTATTTTTGTAAGTTCCCCATCCAAACCCTCCCTTATCATTTCCCAAAAAAAATATATAGTTAAGTAACAAAAGAATATTCACTCTTCATGTGTTTGAAAATCAATTTCCCTGTGATTTTTTCTATAGAATGAAAAAAGAAAAAGAAAAGGAAAGGCTGAAGTATGCATCTGATTGACCTCTTTAAATTCTATTGACAAATTTAGTACTCATTTGGGACATTTTTTATATGAAAAAGATAGCTAAAAAGAATCTTTATAGTATTTATATGGCACTTATAAATCCGGAAAAAAAAACTAGCTATAATTACTTCTTAAAAAAATAGACTAATAGTTTTTTTTTAAAGTGTCGTAATTTTTATATTATCAACTTTTTAATGTAACTCCAAACAAACAGTTATTAATTAAGATTTAATAATATTTCAGCTAGAAAGCTATGAGGATAATATATGGATTAACTTTTGGTATCTTAGTTTACTCCAGAAAAGGAGGGATCCACGCTCGTTGAGCTCTAGTTATTCTTGCCTAGTAATGACTAGCTTCCTTGGGAGTCTCATAATGGCCAGTACTATATCAGAGTATGTATCTTATAACCCCTACAAGATCCTAAGACAAATGCTTATTATCAGTTTATCAAAGCCAGTTAATGAGTACACAAATAATATGAAATACTAGGCAGATCGCTCGCTCCAACATCCCTAAATTAATGACCTTTCCGTTCGTTATTTCGCAAGGAATTAAAATCATTATAAGATTAAAAAATTTAAACTAACATTAATTACCTTCATGCCTTATCATTAATTTTAAAGCTGTATCCTTTGTTCATCTTATTATTAATATATATATATATATATATATATATATATATATCTATAGATATATATATATATATGTATATATGTATACACTAAACAAGTCTAATAGGTTAGCTGTAAATCTAAAACTAGTGAACTCAAATCTAGAATAGTTTAGACATATATAGACTCGAACCTCAAACATGTCTAATCCAAAAATCTTAGACTTAAACTTGCTAAGAATAAGGTGGAGCTGGCGGATATTGATCGGATATGACATCCATTATCTTCCCTATATCAATTTTATAATTTTTGTAAAATAATAAAAGTATATTCATATATATTGTAAAAGAAAAATTGAATGTAAAATACTTCTTTTTGTTCCAAAAAAAGGTAATCAAAGTGTTATTTTCTAAGACTTAAAAAATATTGTAGAAAAGTCAATACGTAACTTCTGCCTTTTACTCTTATTTTTTTATATTATTTATATATTATTTGATCTATCCTTTTCCAATAAAGGATATAAATATAATATTAAAATTAATTTAATTATTTCCTTAATAAATATATAAATTACTAAAAGAGTTTTTTATTTCTTGAATTGAGGGAGCAGTCAAAATATCAAGATTTCAGTCTTAATTATCAGACTAGGGTCTTAAAAGTTTTAGTACATATACTTTAATGACCTTCTTGCTCTCGGTCATTGTTTAGTAGAATCTAGGTGTATCGAGCGATGATACGGAGATGTCTGCTCTTTTTGACCTTCTTTTCGAATTAATGGCTAGTTAACATTCATGACAACTTACATGTGCAGCTGGCCGGCGACCTAGCTTCCCGTCAATTGGAAGTCCTATGCCTGTCCGTATGGGTCAAATACGTTCTTTAATTACGTGCTTAAGGTTGTGTACGCTTAAGTCGCATGCATGCATGTGTGTGTGTGTGCATATATATATATATATATATATATATATCAGAAGCGACAATTCAGCGTGACCGGAAGAAATTACTAGTATTTTATTTTTGTTAAGGTCCGTTCTGGTCAATCCTTTTTTACTGACCCGATCTAATATATATGTGCTGGGCTGAAATTTTTTAAAAATTATTATTAATAATAATACTATTATTATTATTATTGTTTGTAACATTTTAAATAGATACGATCATACAAGAGCTATTAAAAAGTGCTTTCGGATTAATCGGCTAAACTTACAAATTAAAATAATAATACTCATATTTTTTAAAAATTTTTAGAAAATTTTTAAAACTTTTTAAAATGACCATTCATTCTAAAAATTGATCCACGTTCAACACACTTAACTGTAGAGTTATTAAGAAGGAATCACTAAAAGGATAGTATACTATGTTGATATAAATAGCCATATAAATTCTTATAATACTTTGCTTAATTTAGAAGTATTACATTATTTCACTAATATTAATATTTTATTATTATTATTATTATTATTATTATTATTATTATTATTATTATTATTATTATTATTATAATAATAATTATTATTAACTATATTGTATTTTTTTATTAATACTTTAAAGATATAATATGATCCAATAAGTTCTGAATATAAAATTTGGAGAATAAGCCCTTCATGTTATCAATAATTTAATTTATAAATTTTGTTATTTTGATAAAAATGTTCGTTTAAGGTAGTTTCTTAGCAAATATAAAAAAATTATATCATTACATGTAATTTTATTTGATCGATCTTAGATCTGGCAATTAAATTTAGCAAACGGAGCCTTAAGATAGTTAGGTTCCTGAGGATTAGGCGGAGAGCAGGAAAAATGCACGTGTAATTGCATTGATTTGCATGATATGTTCCACAAAGTATGAGCGTTTCCGTAGCGTACACTCCATGGTATGCATGGGTATGGAATGGAATGGTACACACACTCACTCACACACTCTCTTCCTGCCTAGTCTCTAGATCTCACGTGCTCACGTACTGAAACGGATATTAATCATTTTGAAAACTGTTTGGGTGAGAACGGTCGGTGACTGAACGCGACATGTTTGATTATAGTTTTCATCAGTTCTCTATATTACAAATAAATAAATAATCAAGTTTGTTCCTATTGTTTTATTTTTCTATGAATTACCTCACAAATTACATCTTTGACCTTAGAGTTTTTTTTTTGGGTATTAGTTGTTTGGGGGTGAACAATTAAAATTATTATTGTTACTAAATTAGTTTATTATTATTATTATTATTAGCATTAGTATTAGTATATTAAGTTCAATATTGTTAATGCTACTGCATCATACTATTTTACTGATTATTATACTATGCTCCTGGGAATACAAGCTACGTACTCCTAATATGACGAATAGAACACACGTCAGATTATTTTGTGGTTTTGGTTCTTTTGTTTGAGCTCATGATTTCATCAAATTAAGCTGATAAATATTAAAATTTACAGTGATGAATGTAATCCTCTGAAGTGATAAATATTGACTTTGACTTAATGAATATAAGGCCAGTGGACATTTCGGTTTAAGTCGATGAATATTAGATTATATGCGTTGAATATAAATATTTGATCCGGTAAATGTAAGACTTTTTTGTGATGCGTATAATCTTTTGAGTTGATGAATATAGGCCTTCAGTTGTTGATTAGTTTAGATCATATTCAATAGTTTTAGTTGATGAATTTTGGCCTTCAAGTTGCCGAATATTGACCTTTGGAGATAATTTAAGCTTCCTTTATTTTATTTTTTTAGTCGATAATTATATCTCTTTTTTTGGAGTCGCTGCAACTTAATCTTATACTATGGAATCCCCATAGAATAATGTACGTTTGTAATATTTTTCTCTTCTTTCACTCTATTCTTCTGCGATTATACACTAATAAAGCAATTCATGTCTTTTTTTTTTAGTTCCAGACCACCATAAGTTTGGAATATATAGGTGAATGTTCCATACAAACTATTTCTAAGATACATATATAGGAACCAATCTTAACCATTAGATTAGTATTTGATCAATGGTCAAAATTTAGTAAATATCTAACCTAAATTTATTTTAATATCGGCTCTTAAATCTTCTAGATCTAATGGTAATTAAGAGTTCCTACATTTGTATTTTAAATAGTGGTTTGTACGTGAGCCTATATAAGAAACTGCTATATAAGAAACAATTTTAGGAACAAATTTTATGCGTAGGATTGAATAAATAAAAGGTTGAGATTAAATCTTAAAACTACATATAAGGAAGGAACACGGTGGCATAACTGTAAATATAGAAGACATAAAAATAGGTCTCGTAAGACCTGTTTGTTTGGTCGAGCGTAGCCTCTAACCCTTACTTCTCTGCCTCTCTATCACGCCCCCCTTTTGTTTCGATCCATACCCCTCTGCCTTCACACCCAACCCCCAGACCCCCCTTCGCACCTGTCTCTCCATCTCTCCATCGCTATTTCTGCCTCTGCATCTCTCCATCGACCTGCTCCTCTCATCTGCTGACAGATCTAGTGAAGTACCCGACCTCCCTCAATTTCCACTCCTCCTCCACTTTGACGAGCTTCGTAGACCAGCAGACGGCAACAAGATCTGCTAACACGAGCTCAGTCGCTGTTCACTTCGACCAGACCTCACCTCTTCCATTCTTCAACCTTCCTCTACCTCCTCTTGACTTCAACCGCCACTACACTGCCACACAGGAGACGCAGACAAGCAGCACACGGTGGCATCGCGACCTGAGCAGGAGCACAGAGGTATTAGATTTGTATCCACATATTAAGAAATTATCTATTTTTTTATATGGTTGGAGGGTCAATTAATATGTTGTAGTGAAGCTTTAAATAGGAAATTGGTTGCATAATCCTATCTTAAATAGAGTTATGTGTTTTGGGATTAAGTATAGTCGACTCCAATATGTTTGAATGCCAACAAGAACATGCTTAATCAATTATAGATGTGCTGAGTAACTTAAAAATTAGTCATTCCAAAGTTTCATTCAAGAGGTGGTATTGTCAAGTAAAACTTGTGGTATTTTGAATTCCTTAGGCTCCTTCCATTCAATTGATGTCCCAAACAGCGAACTGGTAGATTACCTTCAGGGAAATGCATCTCGGTAGTCAATTGGAGTTTCACTTTAGGGAATTTTGATGTTTAGTATTTGATTGAATATATATTTGTCTGTCGTGACTACTTTTTTACTGGTAGTAGGTGAACTAATTTTAGTAAGGATAAATGTATTTAGTTAATTATTTTAGCACATTTGGTTTGAATTTTTCTGTAAGCATTTAATTTTTCCTATTCAGATTTGTGAATAAATATGACAATAAAAGTAAAATGGGTTGATTAGTATAACACAGTTGACTAGACTATGGAGTGGTTAGGTTAGGGTTGTGGGTATGATTAAGAAATGGGTATGGTTTACTTTTTAATGTCTTGTTATACCTAGGCACACAAGCATGTGGTTGCAATTGGTCAGTACACTGATTATCATTTGAAGCAGTCAATTAATATGTTTAGAGGGCTTAGAGGGTTTAGGGTTTAGGGTCTATGGTTTAAGGTTTAGAGAGCTTAGGGTTTAGGGTTTAGAGTGTTTAGTGTTTATAGTTTTGGGTTTTGGGTTTTGGGGTTTTAGGGTTTAGAGGGTTTAGGGTTTTAGGGTTTACGGTTTAGAGGGTTTAGATGGTTTGTGGTTTATGGTTTAGAGGGTTTGTGGTTTATGGTTTATAAGGTTTAGGGGTTTTAAGGTTTAGGGTTTATAGGGTTTAGAGGGTTTAGGATTTTGAGGGTTTAGAGGGTTTAGGGTTTTTAGGGTTTAGGGTTTGAGGTTTTAGAGGGTTTAGGGTTTACGATTTACGGTTTATAGGGTTTAGGGTTTAGAGGGTCTGGAGGGTTTAGGGTTTATGGGTTTAGAGGGTTTAGGGTTTCAGGGTTTATGGTTTATAGGGTTTAGGGTTTATAGGGTTTGTGGTTTATGGTTTAGTTGGTTTGTGGTTTATGGTTTATGGTTTATAGGGTTTAGGGGTTTTAGGGTTTAGGGTGTAGGGTTATTAGGGTTTAGTGTTTAGGGTTACTAGGGTTTAGGGTTTAGAGGGTTTGCGGTTTATGGTTTAGAGGGTTTGTAGTTTATGGTGTATAGGGTTTAGGGGATTTAGGGTTTAGAGGTTTTAGAGGTTTTAGGGTTTAGAGAGTTTAGGTTTATGGTTTTTAGGGTTTAGAGGGTTTAGGGTTTAGGGGTTTTAGGGTTTTAAGGTTTATGGTTTAGGGGGTTTAGGGTTTGGGGTTTAGTGTTGAGATGGTTCAGGGGTTTGAGGGTTAGTTTTTAGGGTTTATGGGGTTTGGGGTTTAGGTTTTTGGATTTAGAGGGTTTAGGGTTTAGGGTTTGTATTAAGAGGGGTTGGGGTTTGGGGTTTAGGGTGTAGAGGGTTTATGGTTTAGGGTTTATGGTTTGGTGTTTGGGGTTTAGGGTTTGTATAGTTTATGGTTTTAGAGGTTTGGATATTTGGTTTGGATATAGGATTGGGTTAGTTTTTTGGTTTAGTATTAATAAAATCTTGAATGTTGATTAAATTTTGATCTAATGGATGAGATTATTTCTTATGTTTGTATATTAATGAAAGTTTGTATGTGAAACTTCCCCTATATATATATATATATATATTGTAATACCCCGTTTTTGTAAATTCAGTTTTATTAAGTTTAATTATTTTATTAGCGTAATTTGATGTAAATATTTAATTATTTTAATTTTGATTCGTTTTATGGATTTATCGACGATTTTGAGTTTATATTTTGAATTTAATTAATTATTGTCGTTGCGGATCATTTTAGATAAATTCGTTCACAATTATGATTGTATTATATGATTTCGATTTTCGGTTAAAAATATGTATTTTCGTTCGTGTAAAGTTTTAGATATTTCGTCGATTATTTCTCTCGTGTGCATAAAATACATTTATTGCAATTCTTCCGATTTCTCTGTTTTTACTCTTTTTGATCTCTTAAAAATTTGTGAATCAATCTAAAAATATTTTTGAGTTCATCCATTCATCCTATTCATTCATGTTTCACCCTTTCCTTCCGAATCACCAAATTGCGGAAAAATTCATTTACACGATTAGACGATTTTAGCCGTTTTTACTATTTTTAATCCGTTGGTCATCAAATAAGTTTCGAGACAAAATATTTTCATATGTTTGATTTTATAAAAATATTCCGCATTAATACGTGACAATTTAAACCCCTATTATTCGTTTTGTGAATTTACGAAAAAACGCGTTTCCGCAACTTACCCGTTTTTGCCGTTTTTGATCATTTTCCATCCGTCAAGGATTAAACCTACTCCGATACTTAATTTTTTTATATATTTGAGTTTCTAAGATTATTCCAAACATTTTCATAAATTTTTATAATTTTTGGAACTCAAGTGATATTTTTCCCAATGAGTGCCCATTATTAGGCTTTCTTGCAATTTAATTAATCAAAATAAATTGTAACCAATCCTCTAACTAACGTTCCAATCCTAACTAGTCTCCTAACCAAACCAAACCAGATTTATAACTTGGTTACTTTTCTCCCAACCAAAAAGTGCAACTAGTACCATAATCATGATTTTATGACATTTCTCTTACACACTCAACCATAGCCTATCATCTCTCTTACACCCCTAATCCTAGTACTCAAGTGAGGCCAAGGTCAAACCAAAAACTCAATCCACACTCCACCATATCAGATCCTACTCTATCTTTGCCAAATCGTGCGTTCCTACCCCAAAACGCACATAAAATCATAGATTGTAGCAGAGTGCAAAGTTGATTACTTTCCAACTTTGAGCAACTCGTTCTCTCTCTCTGGTTATCCGTTTCCTTTGGTTTTTGTTTCCTTCGAAAGTATGCATTGCATACTATGAATCCATATAATTTAAATCCCTGAAGTCGAAATCCCTCATGCTTATTCATAGCCAAACTTCTGCTTCCCGACCAGCCTTACAATATCAGCAAAGCTGATTTTTTTTGGTGACTTCGAGCATCTTTTATGCATCGACCTTGACTCCTCTACCATATATTCTTGTTTGGAATTTTTTCCTTGCATGTTATGCCTCATCTACAGACCCTTCTCACCAAGGAAATCGTTCCCCTACCCTCTCCTTTTTCCTCTCCTATTTGCCTTGCCGAGCAACATTGAAGTTTTTGCTGCAGTGGTTAAGTAGGTTGCAGCAAAGATTTCGTGCCTTTCATGCCTTCTTTTCTCCTTGTTTTCCTCCCCTTTAACCCTCCAAAACCTTAATCCATCATTCCTTTGTGGTTATTGGTTGTTTTGTGGTGGTTTTGAAGCCCCTCTATTCAAGAGTAATATTTTATATTTCACTTCTTCCATTCCAATTCCTTTCTTTCCCATTTTTGTTATTTATTGAACATGGTTTATCTAACTCATTTACCTTATATTCTTGAAGGTGACAAAGTGGTTTAGAGAAGGAATTGCTAGATTCCTTATTTTAGCTTTGCTAAGGAGCTTAGGAGTTTTGGTAACAAAACTAACCTTTAGAAATAGGATCTTGTGCTAGGTGTATTATATGTTCTCTTATGTGTGGATAGCTTTATTTTAATTATAAGCATGAAATAATATCTTGAAAAATATTGTATGACATGTGTATGCTTCTACCTTATGTGTTTAAGCATGAATATCTAATGAGAAGATGGTTTGTGTGATTCTTTTTATATGTTTTTACCTGCTGGAAAAGTGATGAATATTTAGTGAAGAGTTGATGAATTTTCAGTAGAGTGGTGATGAATTTACAGCATATTCGTGATGAATATGCCTGGATCCGAGTAGTTTAGCTCTCTCCCTTGCTATTTTATGTGTGCTTTTGTTGTTTTAAAATTATCTAAGTATTTCCCTATATGTATAATAGTGTATAGAAGCTAGATTATGAGTTTTGGATCATTTAGAGTTGAAATGAAATTTTTATAAGGCTTGCACATATTCAACCATGGGTAAATTGGGCAATACAGATTGTCTTTGAGAGTTTTAAGTGCACCATTATCTTCATTGGGTCTTTTACATAAAATTTGGTATATGATATGTTAGGATTTGATGTTGTTTAGAGTAAGTTATGAATTTTAGAAGCTTAAGGTAATTTTTGGTTAATAAAGACATTTTCGTCATTTTATGTAAATGTCTAGAAATTTGAGACCTAATTGAATATTATGCTAATACAAGAATTTAGAATTTATAATTCTAATACTTGGGTAACATTGATGAGTATACTTAGAGACCTTAATTAAAATTATTCATTAAGTAAGAAAAAGAAAAAGAGAAAGAGACATTGTGGGTGTATTGAGGAATCTTAATATTTTATCCTATTTTCCTATTGATATTTCACCCTAAGAAAATAATTGGCTAAGTGTAATATATTTTAGCATAAATTACACCTCTCTTTCTCAATTTGCTTAGCTAGCTTCGGATTTAGATAAGTCATTACTTACCTTTACTTACGACGGATTCTCGATGTATGTCTGCTTGAAGTGGAAGGTGATGAGTATGCTTATTGATTATTTAATCATGTCAAGCATATGTTGTATTCTTTTGTGGTAATTGTATGTATGTATGAGTTATAGATTTAATGCAACCGCATGTTCGTATGCCTCTTGAATATTGTATGTGTGTAAGTGTGTGAAGGGTTGAATATTGATTGAAGTTACATGATACCTTATGCTGTATTTTATGCCATGGACTCATTCGGCTTTAATGCTCCTAAAGTTATTCGGCTTTAATGCCTCATGAATTGGATCGGCTTTAATGCCTTTGGAATCGATCGGCTTTAATGCCACTTAAATTGGTTCGGCGTTAATGCCACTAGAATTGATCGGCTTTAATGCCATTTGGATTGGTTCGGCTTTAACGCCGCTTGGATTGGTTCGGCTTTAATGCCGCTTGGCTTTAATGCCATTTAATATTGATATAATAATGGATATTCATTATATTGATAGATGTGAGCTACATGTTGTTATGTGGGCCTAATTTATGATTGGCTAAATCCTTGAATAAAATATTAATCACTTAAAGTGAAAGATCTTGAGTTGGGACTTGTATCACTCGGGGTAGCTATCCGAGTTAGGTTTGGTATTCACTTGGTACCATTCCGGTGTTTTTCTATTCTGTGATCCCGGGTGCCTTACGAGGTCCGGAGAGGCCCTCTTCTACTCTATAGGTGTCTCGATATATTTCGGCCCTATAGGGGGTATGCATACTTAAGTGATTAGGTGTCCTATTTATTGGTGGACTGGTTACGTTTCTGGGCGGGCCAGCTAGGGCTAGTACCGTTCGAGTACTAGATTAGTTGTTACGATCTCTTCGAGTCTCCATCCTCAAGCTAATATAATAAATTGGTTGTGATCACGATGATAAAATATAATAACCAATGGATCCCATCTACCCATATATCCATATTACATTATTTTATACTTGAAGGTTGAGTTTCGTGTTCTCAATTAACATATATATGTAAGCATGATATTATCTGGTTATTATATGCTCTATTACTTTCTTCGCATGGACCTCGCACTCAATGCTATCTCTTTAGGATAGTTATGTTGCTCAGTACATGATGTGTACTGATACTACACATTTGTAGATGTTGTGTCGCAGATATATGATGATGATTCTGCGGACTTTAAGGAGGTTCCTCATGCGGAGTGATGCGGGTTTATACCCTCGGGGTTAGGGCGTAGAGTCATTCTATCTAATGTCGCACATGTTATGTGCCCTAAATTTTGGATATCGCTTTTGGACTCTTCATCTCTTTTAACCCCCTTATCGCTTTTTATATATTGTATTATTTGGAGCATGTACTCCATACTATGTTATTATGTCTAAATTATTCAAGTCTTTTGCTATTTATATCTATTTCCGTAAGTTTTTATTTATTTGATGTAAAGTTTTTGCCTTGCGCGTAGTACGAGAAAGGTATGGACTAGACTCGTGCTATGTGTGGCGGTAACACCCATTATGTTATGTTAATGCTTCCGCTTATAAAACAAAAAAAAATGTAGTAAATTTTGGGGTGTTACATATATATCCCCAACTAACTTTAAGTTACATACGCATCATTCATCATGTATGGTCGTCTTCTAAAAACTCAAGATTCAGTCGACAGCATTCGTAGTTTACCGAACAACTTGGTTCAGTGGAGTTGAATGCCCTATTTGCCTAATAGTAGTTTAGGAAAGGTGTCGAATAAGTTAAATGTATGATGTACAACTTACCATATGTAATTATCAATAGACAAAAATATCACCAACCGATGAATTCAAGCCTTTAAAATGGTGAATACAAAATTTTAACCTAACGAATATTAATCTTTAAAAGGATGAATATAACATGACCTATAAAATATGTAAGAATACTTCACATTAAAAAAATTTTACGTCAAGAGTTATTGGGTATCTTTTTGTGAAAAAGGAATATATGTATACATATACACACACACACATACATACAATGGCAGAGCCAGGGCTTTTGCATGGTATCTCAAGACACCACAGAGCTTTGGAGGGAAGGTAAAATATATGTTTGTTTTGCAGGAAATAAATATATATTATATATAAAGGATACCATATCAGTAGTTTTAGATTGATCAATGGTTAGGTTACTCATACCCCTACATTGTTGAATACAAGGTCCTAGCATTGAATCCCTTAAGCGACTATTTTTTGAATTAATTGTGTAAGCAAAACAGCGTCATTTTGCTTACCCCCTTACCTGTTACTTGCCAGTTGTCCCCCTCCCTCAAATTCTTTAACTTTTACAGCCCAAGCTTCCCTCCTCGTCCGTCGACCTCGTTTGCCCCTTCTTCTACTGCTCCGTCTGCTCGATAATACTTCCTCCGAAGTCCGCCACTAGCCGTGCCGGACTCCATCAATGGTGACAATGTTACTTCCTCTACTTTGTCCTTCTCTAGTTCTCCTACTTTGTCTTTTACACTCTCAGTCAGTCTTTTGTCCTGCCTATTCAATGCTCACCATTGTCGCCCCTCCTCCGGCCTCGCTAGCACACAACTATTGTTGCCTGTTGCCTACTGCCGCCTATCAGTTGTGCTTGTTGAATGAAAACAACTAAGGGGAGGGAATTGAGTTGAGGAGGGAAGCACTAGGTGCCAACGCAGCCTATGCAGGAACAATGACACAAGACACAACATATCGCAACACAAAAGGAAGGAAGGTAATATGTTTTTTAGTTAGTTAAATTGTTAGTGATAAATTGTGAGTAGTTAATTTATCTATTTGATTAATTTATTAGAATTTTTATTTTATAGAAATCGAAATGTAGAAACCCTTAGTAAACCCTAATTTACTAATTAATTTGTTAATAGATTGAATTGTTTAATTGTTTAGTAATTTTTTGAACTAGTTTTTTATAAAAGTATATTATCAATTAAGTTTTAGTAAATTTTTTAGTTAATTTATTAAATTGTTTAATGTCTCAATTTAGGATGCAACGATACTTTTCAAGCCAATCTAAAAATAGCTACCACGAATCTAATTCTGTTAATCAAGTTGTTTTACCAATTTTCAAAAACTAAGCACTCCTATCTTCAAGCCAACCACAAGAATCAAGTTTCACTAATAAATTTAAACTTGATTTGGAAACTCTAGAAGCATATATGGGTTAAGAAAAAAATATTTCATATTTTTATCCGAATATTCAAGATAAGGTAAGAAGAGCTTCTCTTTCAAAAGGCCCTTATCAACCTCGTACTCATAGCTTTCCTACAAAAGTTATTGGAGGGAAAAATCATAGATTTGTTTCATCTTGGTTTGATGAATATGATTGGTTGGAATACAATATAGCTAAAGATGTTGCATTTTATCTACTTTGTTACTTGTTTAAAAGTAAATTTGAAGCTGGTGGTGATCATTTTGTGGGAAAAGGATTTATACACTAGAATACATTTTGTCTACATTTTGTTTACTTGTTAAGGAGAAGATATCAACACGCCAAGCTCCAATCATCACGAATCTATGTCATTATAAATATGATTGTCTCTATAGTGTTATAGACTCGCAACTAAAGAAGCTTAATTGCGGATTTGATGTGGTGAGCACTGAATTGTTGAGTTGTGTTGCATGTTTGTATCCTTCATCATCATTTGAAGATTTTAACAAGAAATCTTTTATTAAATTAACCATTTTTTATCCTAAAGATTTCTCTAATATTGATATTGTAGTGTTAGACAATCAACTTGATAATTATATTAGAAATGTTTGATCAAATAGTAGGTTTCATGGCTTGAAATGACTTGTTCATCTTTTAAGAAAACTAGTACAAACCAAGAAGCATAGGATATATTCTTTTTTCTATAGGCTTGTGAAATTGGCTATGATTTTTCTGGTAGCAATTGCAAGCGTCAAACGAGCATTTTCTGCAATGAATTTCATCAAAACTACATCATAGGATGAAATGTGTGATCAATGGCTTTAATATTATTTAGTAACATTTACAGAGAGGGATGTATTTAATTCTATTAACAATAATTTTATTGTAGATCACTTTCAAAATATGAAAACTCAAAAAATAATGTTGCAAAACTATGTAAAATGTTATATTTAAGTGCAATGTATTAATGTTACTTAAGAGTATTATTTTATACGAGGACACCATAAAATTTTAATCCTAGCTCCGCCACTGTATGTGTGTGTGTGTGTGTGTGTGTGTGTGTGTGTGTGTGTGTGTGTGTGTGTGTGTGTGTGTGTGTGTGTGTGTGTGTGTGTGTGTGTGTAATACTCTAAACTCAAGAAAATATAGTTCAAAGTTCTACTTAAATAGAGAGAAAAGGAAGAAGAGTCTCCCTTTTCATTTTTCCTTCTAAGTGCTACTATTTTACATAATGAGCGTGAGCTACAACTCACTTTGGTATACAGTATAATTTTTGATATTTCACTATTAAAATGTTTATTTGTAACAAATATTTATGGCAATGATTAAAAATTGTTTCCATGGTAGAACTTTTAGCAACAATTTTTTCATTGTCAAAAAGAATATTATATTAATACCTTGTATCACAATTTTATATAGCAACAACTAGTCATGTTATAAAGAGTAACATTTATTTTAGCAACTTCGTCTGTGATTGCTAAACATACAGCTTAAATGATGCAAATTACAATTAATTAAAAAATCTACCAATATCATCCCATCAAATTAATAATATCACATTTTGTACAAATTCAACTCCTTTACCTTTCTCATGCGAAAAGTAAGGTAAAATGTCAACATAAAGCAATGGAAAAAACATAACATAAACAAAGAGATATATGAATAGTGGAAGAGAGAGAGACATAGATGTGCAACATAAGTTTAAAAGGTGATAGAGCTCTAGACTAAAGATAAAAGTAGAGACAAGGGTAATAAAAACAAGGTAAAGAATATATGTATTTAGATACCAAAAATAATACTAATAAAGTGTACCTAATACCCCTTACTCTAAACCCAACCCTCATAAAAACCCTAACTAATCCATGGTGTCCTTATCAACATCGTCCCCTACTCACCTATGGTAGAAAAAAGAAAGAAACCATAGAATTTGTACTGTAGGCATACTAAATTAACTAAACGCCTTAAAAACAAATAAAATGCATATGTCATACATAATCATGTTTAAGTGGAAGAATTAAAGAAAATATGTTAATACGTGAATCATGGTTAAATTTACTTTAAAAAAAACTATTCACACTAGTCATAACTATTCACACAAAACACTTAGAATCATATGAACACATAGATTAATACAAAACCCTTAGAATATGATATTGGACACTAAAATAATATAATGCACACACATGCAAGGTTTGCTTATTTTGGTATTCCTTATTTACATTATCACACAATCCACAATATACTATATTTCATATAAGTGGAAATTATACTAGAGCGGAAGTGCTAATGAGCAAGACATCAATCCAAAGTGTTATCTACTATGGAAACCCCGATCCTTTGAGGGCATTTTAAGCTTAAGCATCGATACCCCCTATAGGACTTATGAGTTACCTATGTTGTAAAAAGAGGCCTTGCTAACATGTTAACTATGAAAGCACAACCACATATAAATAGAGACTGTATCTAGTGCAAATCCCACTATGGAGATCATCTCGATACTACATGCCTAAATCTTGATATCAGTCTTACACTTGAATTATTAATAAACTTTAAGTATGTTAATAGTTACTAATCAAAAAAAGCTCATGCTCCTTTTTAAGAAAGGGTTTTGCTATTTAGAAAATAAATTTTGACTTGATAGGAAACAAATTCCCAAATTATCCTTCCTTTAGTAATATTTTTTGTTCTTCCAACCATAACACCGATACATTATGGTGTTTCCCTAGCCCAAGCACTAGCACACTTTATTTTTTCCCCATCCTCTAGCACCGGCACATTATGTCATTTCTAACCCCCCCTCCACTAGCACATTGTGTCGTTCCCTACCCCCTCCAACATCATATTCTATCATTTCCCATCCCCAACACCGGCACTTTGTATTGTTCCCCAACACGCCACCAGTTTCTTATCCAGTTATATTTATAGGTTCTAAGTAGACACACACACCCACAATGATCATTTTGTATATGACAAATATTTGAGTTGCACAACAAATAAATATAGAGTATGGGTGTAATCCCCCAAAATTTTAAAAATCTATAATTTAATAAATAACTTTTATTTGGGATAAATTAGTTTTTAAATCTATTTAATTTAATTATTTTATGGATTTTTGAGCATATAAAATTAAATATGAATATTTAATAAATTAAACTAATTATTTTACTATTTTATCATACTCGTTTTATTTAAATAATTTTTCAAACCAATATTTTTCTAAATTTAACCTTTTTAAACCATATATTAAATTATATTAAATTAAATTATTAAATTTATTTATCTACCAAAAATATTACATCCTATATTTCCATAAAATATTTTATCTATTTTGCCCTATTTTTCCTTTTCCTTTTTCCCTTTTTCTTTTCTTTCTCCTTTTTCTCCTTTTTCCCCCTTTCTTTCTCTTTGCTTTTTCTTCCTTCGGGCGCTCCTTGGCTTGCTTCCTTCCCTCGCGCCCAAGTCGCCGGCCCACTTCCCCTC